>JASAUF010000322.1:8942500-11726138 GCA_030180095.1 Magnolia changhungtana
CTAAGAAAGAGATTCTGTCAATCATGTTTGGCTATTAGGAAAGAAGGGAACACAAGTCTAACTAAAAAAAAAATAAAATTTAAAATTTTAAAAAAATTTTAAAATTTTTAAAATTTTTTTTTTTTTTTAAAAGTGACTGTAGGGAGGTAATCCATTTCCCTGGAATTTGCAAGCCAGCCTCTAGACAAGAATCCAAAAACTTGCAATTTGTTGGAAGTAGGTTCCAGCTGGAATCCATTTATCACCTTTTCCATGGTGCCAAATGCATGAATTTGCCCCTACTTGAGGATTCCATTTCCAGCAGTGTACTTTTCCAGGTTGCCAAATGACCCCTAATTGACTCCACCCATTATTCCGACGGGTTCCAGACTTCCTGTCCATTCGGACAGACAGTCTAGGTTTCAGAGCACTAAGCAAAACACAACTTAATCCATGGTGTGATTTTAACAGTTACATAAGCAGTTATAAAATCATGAAAAAATGAAAATCTAGATACTCCTGACAGATTCAATGGTTTGTTTGTATCGCCATGGTGGATATATCACGATACGTCTCCTGGTGTGAATGTAACAGCAATATTGACATTGGTTTTGACTCAATCGGTTCCACTCTATCACTTCTCCAGTATGTTGTAGGGGTGGCAATGGGCCAGCCTCACATGCCCCGCGCAGCTTTGGACTGGCTTGGACCTATTAGATTAGCTAGTCGGTCAGGCTTGGCCTGGCATGCATGGCATGATCAGCATTGGGGCTGGACTTTGGCTTAGTTCATTTTATCCTAACTAGGCCGGGCCTGGCTCAGCCTGGCCTGACCCAACTTGATAGGTATATGTGTTCTGTTCTACATATACGTCATTCCAATTATCCATTGGTTAATAAATGCATCTTGCATGTATACCTTGGTTTTCATTCTCTAATTGTTTATTTACTTGTCCATGTGTGGCCCACTTGATTGAGGGGATGGATTCGGAACATTCACCATGGGAATAGGGATTTGATCCATTTTTAGCCCCCAGCTGGGCCCAACCGATTTTTTCAGGCTCAAGTTGGGCCTGCTGTGCTGGCCCATGCAGAGCTTGGGCCATGGGCCTTATAGTGTTGTTGCCAAACCCCCACCCATTGCCAACCTATATGCCTGTGTATTTAAAACTTTAAACGCACCATCTGACTGTCAATCTGGACCTTCCCTTCTGTCCAGCCCATCTAAATGTCCACCTTAAAAAACTGATCATAGGATTCCAAGTCCTAATTGTGCGAATGTTAGCCTTTTCACAAAGTATAACCACTCTACAATCCACAGATCAGATGATTAGTATTGTTATCACAGTGATTCTTGAGAGATAGGCAATCGAAGGTGAGGTCTACTAAAATGGGTACTTCAAATTAATGATTATCCATTTTCTGCTTTAAAAATGTTCGGATGGATAGAATCCAACAATCTTTGTTTTAGGGATTTTTATAAAAGATTTACCTTTTCTAGGGTGATCTCTAGTATAAGACTGGATGATTGTTGAGTTTGTTATCAGTCATTGCATCGTTTCTCTTGTGTGAATTGAACTTTCAATTTGGTACATTGAACTTCATTGCAATTACTTTCTTCCTTGATCTTGTTGCATTATTTTTATATGAAAGCAAGTTATGCTCTTGGGAGATTCTTCTCTTTTACTTTCTTCTTCCCTTCCCCATCTTCTTGCCACAAATTCTGTCCCAATATTCAACCTAAACCTACCCTCAATTCCCTAAACCAGTCTATTATTTCAACCCTTTCACCAAAAACCACATACGGCCTTCATCTCACCTAAGCTATCACCCCATTTCTATCCCAAGTAGTACCAAACCCTGCTTTGTTGTTCAACCCATAAACAGTCCATACGTGAACACTGGAAGAAGGAAGACTTACAACATGGGATGACTACTAAACCTCAGGTGTCCATGTATGTCATGTATGCCTCATGTGCCACTCTCCATCTTCAAGTATCCCACATGTGTCACATGTGCTAATCTTGACACATGCTAGTGACTACCTAGAATCAATGAGACCTCGATACCCAAATTGTAAAAAAGAACTTTATTGATATCAACATTCTTCTTTTACATAAACTTTAAGAAAACTCACACTTTGAAAAATATTCAAATGACTAACTTCAAGCATCCTCCCCCCCCCATAAGATTGATTTCAAATCAATCACAATTTATTTCAAACCTAATCTTACTTAATATGGTAAAAGCCTAATAATAAAAAGCAAACATAGCAAGTAATTATGTCTCTAAAACTAGCCCATATCTTCAATCATATTAATCACATCTTCAAATCAGCTTCCCATATCTCTCGAAAATAGTAAATTACAATCCTTGATTTAGGCCCCCAAATTCGTAAATAATCAGCCCAAAAAATCAGCACATGCTGGACTCTTCGGTGGGCTATGGGCCTACATCTTGCTAGGCCCTATAGTGGGCTGGATAGGCTTAAGTGGGCTGGGCCCTACAATGGGCCTATGTAGGCCATGGGCTTGCATGAAAAAAATTATTTTGACAAACTACAAATTTGAAAATAGATCCTAAGGGGTCATTTGGATGCCCATAACTTTTGTAAAATGCAACTTATTTACCTGTAAGTAGGATACAAGTTGTGGTTGTAAGAGGAAACTTACCTGTAAGTTTCAACTTGTAAACATAGCTTGAGGCTATGTTTCCACTTACCCGTTAGTAAGTTACATGCCAATGGATGGACTTTTGAATTCGGAGTTGAAGTGGGAAACACAAGTGGAAGGAGTGAAGAAGGTCATGATGGGCACCTACTTGGAGAGGAAGCAGTTCGTCCCCCATTGATGCTTTGACGAAGCCTATGTAGGTGGCTGTTAAAGGAAGCCATTGAAGAGGAGTAATTGCAAGTGGTTGGATAGAGAAGCCATTGAAGGCGTCTTGATGCTTTGACGAAGAAAATGAAAGTGGCTACCAGCCGGTCGGTGGCCAAGATATCTCTCTCTCTCTCTCTCTCTCTCTCTCTCTCTCTCTCTCTCTCTCTCCAGTAGAGAGGTATTTGTTTCAATCGCTCTTTTTCTTTCCCTCGGCGTCGTGGTTACTTTGCCCAGACTCAGACTAGGTAATGATCCCTCCAGTGCAGAGATCTCAGTATTGGTCGGTATTGTGAGCCCCACAATGATGTATGTGTTTCATCCACTCCATCCATACATTTTATCAGCTCATTTTAGAGCATGAACCCATAAATGAGGCAGATCTAAATCTCAAGTTGATCACACCACAGGAAACAACGGTGATTGAATGCCCCACCATTAAAAACTTCCTATGGCCCACTATCTGCACCATTTGTACCCGTGGATGATGCATATTGGGATGGGATACAACATGAATCTCAACAATCCAGGGGAAGTGGTAAACGGATTGCAGGAATCTCATCTCTAAGATAATCAAAGAAGAAGAAGGTCACTCTCACATTGACTATCGTACAAAGATTTGATAGCTTTTACAGGTCAATAGACATATACGCCGCCCTCATGTCCACAAATATGGCAACAAATATGACAGTAGCATTATGGCAGGAGTTGGAGAACATGAACCATCAATGAAGCCATGATGCATAAGGCTTTTAGATTCCTTTCGGATTGACAGAATCATATCCATACGTTCCTTCATGGCATGTTCCCAAACCAAATTGAAATATGATCGAAGAACATGATTCCTAAATAGAAGGCTTTTTGTTGTAGTTTGTATGTATGTTTCTCTCCTTTACAGTATTGTAAACTTATTTTGGATTGAAAATGAGAATTTTTAATTTCCTTGTTGCTCACCTTTAATTAATGTTCCACGTTACAGGTATTTCGAATACATGGATTCACTTTTATGACTCACCCAATGATTAGTTTAGCTTGAGAATCAGCTCCACTATTCATCTAGATGGGCATAACAAAATGGCATACTTCTTGCCAAGCTTTCTTATGTGTCAATCCGATTTTGGAACGATTCCTCACTTCAAGCTCCACTTGTTGTGAATATACAGCTTCTTGCTTCTAACAAACTTAAAAGGTTACCTAAACATAAAAACCAATTTATCTGTAAATAATTTACAGCTTACATCCAAATAGGAATTACCTATACGTATAAGTTACTTGCAACTTCAAAAATTTACGGGCATCCAAACGCGCCCTAAACTTTGAGGTAAATCTTGTCGAAAAGCAAGGAAAACAGTATTTTCTTTCCCACAGTTTCCTGGAAATAAGGTTTCCCAATAAACACATTCTTTTCCCATGCTTTCCATGAATCCAAACAGGCCCTAAGACGACCACCAAGTGTTCGATGAAATTACTGAGAGAGAGAGAGAGAGAGAGAGAGAGAGAGAGAGAGAGAGAGAGAGAGATTGAACCTGGAGAGTGTTGACGGCGCCTCTGTGAGGGCTGACGATTTCCTTGCGGTTGGAAAGCTCGATAGCGGCCACACGTTTTGAACGGATGCGATTGGCGAAGGATTGGGGACGGATCCTCCCCTTTTCTCGATGGCCCACCTCCTTCCACATTTCTGGCGCATAGCTTCTTCCCGCGCTTGGGGAATTCCCGATGGAAAAATAACGGACGATTAACGGCGTGTTAATTCACGGAATTTTGGGTTTTCGTAGACGGAAGGAAACGGAAGGTCGGGTCTGCACTTTGTGGGGGAGAAGGCCGACTGGCTGAGGGTAGCGTTGATCTCTTTCTCTACTGGGGGTTCGATAAAAGAAGTAGCTACTCGCGCGAGTGAAAGATGAAGAAGGGGCCTCGAAGCACTCGTACTCATGTGGCACGCGTGTGAGATATCTAAACCGTTCATAAGATAGCTAGTACTCTTAAAAGATATAATTCAGAAATAAGGTCGGTTCTCTAGTGAGGTGAGCGAAATATTTATTTGAATAAGGACCATTGGTCATCGTTTTCTAACTTACATTTATTTTCATTGCGGCCCACCTAACGAGTGGTTGGTCTTATTTGTGGTTCGGATCTTTTTTTACCGTGCCATACGCCTGATTGATGGTCCAGATCGTGTTCCGTATTAGCACGTGTGTGGAAAATCATTTTCCTATCTCACTCGCGCAAATCCAACTGTCAGAGTTTGAAGGAATGCAAAGGGAGGGAAGCGGATTGGCTGGTGTGCCACCTCTCTGATGTGTTGACGTCACCAAGTTCTGTGGGGCCCACCATGAGGCACGTGTTATATCTAAACCGTCCGTCCATTTTCCAAGATCCTTATAGGGGTAAGATCAAAAGTAACACAATCCAGCGATCACACTGTAGAAAACAGTGGGAGATTAAACGTCTATCATTGAAACCTTCGTGGGTCACAGAAGTTTTGGATCAATCGAATATTTATTTTATTTCTCCATCCATGTTTGTATGAACTTATGAGTAGATTGGATGAAGAAAAAACATTATGGTGGGCCCTACTACTATTTTAATGGTGAAAATTATTGTCTTCCTTGTTATTTATGATGTGGTCCACTTGAGCATTGGATATTTCTCATTTTTTATCACATGACCAAAAATGATCTTCCCAAATGGATGAACGGTGTAGATATAATAAATACATCATGATCACGATGGCCCACAGAACTTTGAACTTTTTTCTATACTTCATACGTCATGGAGTTATTGGAGCTCGATTGCGCCACGTACATGCACCTCATCCACGTACATGCGGTACACCACCGATGAGAGTAGCTACGTGAACCTGGACTGGAAGGGGATTTGGTGGTGTACCGCATTCCACCGACCTGGCTCGTGTGATGGTATCACCAAGTTTTGTGGGTCCCATCATGAGGTATGTGTTATATCCAAACCGTTTATTCATTTGGCGAGCTCATCTTAAAGATTGAACTAAAAAATAAGACATATCTAGGGATCAAGTGGACCACGCTGTAAAAAGTAGTGGAAGATTGAACGTCTACCATTGAAACCCTTTTGAGTGGTCAAGGAAGTTTTGAATCAATATGATATTTGTTTTATCTCTCCATCCATGTCGGTGAGACCTTGTAATAAGATTGGATGGAAAATAAATGTTACAGTGCGTCCTATGAATGTTTTAACATTGGGAATCATTGTCCCTATTATCAATTGTGGCATGGTCCACTTAGGACCTGTTTGGCGAAGTAGACGGTATGGGATGAGATTTAAGGGTTTTTTTTTTGTGATATGCCAGTGGATGTCTGTTTATTACATGGACTTGTAAAGAGTTCAGGGGCGGTGGGATTGGGCATGGTCCCAGATTTTCAGCAGGCAGCGTGTTTGGAAAGGCATGGTCTTGGTGTAATCCGATGCTACTTCCATGTTTCATGCAGCAGCCGTCCGACTAGAATATTTCCACTCCCGGCCATTTTAGGTGGTCCTACCTACTACAGTGCATACGGTCCCATGCGCGGAGGACAAGGTCGAGTTTCGCCATCGCTACCGAAGTGACGTCACCAAGCTCTGTGGGCCCACCATGATGCATGTGTTATATCCATACCGTCCTTCCAATTGGAGAGATTGTTTTATAGCATTGTAAAATAATTAGATAGATCTAAAGTTCAAATGGACCCACTGTAGGAAACAGTGGGGACAGTGACATGCACCGTTCAAAACTTCTTAGGGGCCTCAGAAGTCTCTGATCAAGCTTATATTTTTGTTTTCACTTCATCGGTCTCTAGGTTAATTTATGAATAGGTTGGATCTAAAAAATACATCATGGTGGGCCCTATAAATGTTTCAACGGTGGGTGTGACTGATCTCACTGTTTTTTGTGGTGGGTCCACTTGAACTTTAGAACTATATTTTTTTTCTAATGCCATGAAACGATCTCTACAAATGATTGGATGGTATGGATACAACACATGCATCATGGTGGGGTCTACAGAGTTTGGTGACGTCACTTCAGTAGCGATTTGGATACTGACCTTGTCAGTATCTACTACGACACTGTATAACAAATGTTGTAGATCATGCCCGAGCAATCTGTTATAAGTGGTGGGGTAAGTAGGTGATCTACTTGAAATAAGGTTCACAGGAGCTTCTAATCAAACGATCTCACACATTGTTCGTAAGAAGTAGATCACGCCACATTCGATCGTAGCACTACGAAAAATTACCCACGTTGTCAATCCACATGCTTTAGATCACGCCAGATCCACTACAGCATTGTAGCAATCGAATCCCACGGTGTGGATCCGAGTCTGTCCATATCACGCTTGGGCAAACTGTGAGGTGGGGTTAGATGGTGACCCACTCATATCAAGTCAATACAACCCGTAGCCAGTTTCAACCACAAAATGAGGGTGGATTTGTCTCCGCCTTGACATACACGTTCTAGGCTCACTTTTTAACTCTATTCTTAGAGCAAACGGAATAAAAAAAATGGCAGATAACAAAAAGCATCATACATGCAGATCATGAAATGAGTGTGAGTGGAGTTTGCAACGACCGAAACATTGTTCATCAGATAATAAATTAAAGTCCAATAATGATATACAGGACGAGGAACATAACCACGATTCCTGTAATAAATGCAGCTACTCTATCAGCTGGACATCTCGATGTCATACGTCGTAGTAGCTTGAGAAACCATGACCTGTGATGTCTATTGGGTTGACGACCAAGATGTCTACCTTGTGTCGAGATGGTCAGAAAAGGTAGATTATAAGACCCGTATCCTAATCAGTACTGTTCCGTCGACTCCCGCGATCATTTCCGTCGAAGTCTGGCAATCCACGACCTATAATCGATGTTTGCGCGCGACCCTAAGTCGTATCCTATAGATTTGAGTTGGCTTAATCCGAGACTTGTACCATTGCGACCGCACCGTCGTCGCGGTTCCAACGCCGTGTCTTGCATACTGACCCGATACCCTGGCAGGGAGATGTGGGCCGACGTTTATTTCGAAAAAAATGCCGCACGTTTGCAACCCCAAAAGAATCTCTACAACATGCCCCATCAATCAATCAATCACCTCATGTCAAGTACAAGAGTACCCGTACTTTCTTTCTCCACAAGTTAAGCAACCACCAAGTCAACCCATCTCTTACCTCACCCATTACTCACCTCACATCCACCATCACCTCACCCATCACTCACATCCATCACTCTCTCTCCCTTACAACCCTCTCTCTCTCTCTCTCTCTCTCTCTCTCTCTCATTTCTCATCACATTTCCCAAGCAAGTAAGAGAACACCCGTCCAAGCTCTTCCATGAGAGAAAAATGAATGTGTGTGGCTCATTTCCCATCTCAAATCCTTCATCCTAGCCTTTCATCCCTCATCACCCTCCATTAAAGTGAAGCTCAAGGAGACCGACGTTCCAACAAACCGAGAAGATTGAACGGTGGGTGCTCTATTAGGCCTAGATTTACTTTTTTGGATGAAGGGCCAAGTAAGGCCTACCGATTGATGGTATGGATCTCACTTTGGACCTTAGGTGTGGACGATGGCCTCCTTGATTCTCATGATCATTCCATGATGGGGCCATTCTCCATGGACCCCATTATGATGTTTATTTTCCTTGCATGAAAAGAGGTCATCTAGACCATCCGTTTTGGGTGAAGAAGGAATCTCCACTGTTGATCTTTAATTTGGTGGGCCCACATGTATTGGGACCCACTTGATGTATGATTGAATGCAAAGGAGGGCTCATAGTGGCGGAGCCCTCCATCACACGTGTCCCTTTCTCTCTCTCTCCCTCCCTTTTTCATTTATTTTTGTGGAGTGATGATGTGGCCGTGTGGCCTACCCGAATGGACCCCACCATAAGGCATGTATTTTATCCAAGTCGTCTATAGGTGGGGCCCACTTTATAAGTGTTGTATCCACACCACCCATCACTTAGTGGCCCACGTGGGCTGCCCACTTGAAATGCACAACCGTCCAGCATCCCTAGACGCTAGACGTTGAATGGAAAAAAAAAAAACAAATATTAGCTTGGTGTAAAGCATTTGGAGTAGGCCACTTGTGTAGGCCCCACCTTGATGCATGAATGTAATCCATGTCGTTCATCCTATTCTTCAGATTATTTGAGGCGTTAAGCCGCAAACTGAAGCTGATCCGATTTTTCTGGTGGGCCATAGCATAGCAACAGCGTTTTTACCATTGAAATACCCCCTGTCATTTCTATACCCCAAAATATACCGAATATTGGGCTTAATGGGTCTGTCTTGAGCCCTGGAATCCAACGGCTGGGTCGAATTCCACTGACGTGGGCCCCACCTATGAAAAACCACAGGAAAACAAATTTTCAAATATATATATAAGCAGGCAGCGCCTGCTGCTGCTGCGTTTTGGCGGGCGGACAGTAGGGACCCACGGTCCCAGCCGTGGGCCCCACCGTGATGTGTGTTGACCATCCACGCCATGCATTTGCTGAGTCCCCTTTGGGACAGTGGGCCCCCCAAAAATCAACCCTATCTAGAACTCAGGTGGCCCACACAGCAGGAATCAATGGGGTTGAACGGCTGCCATTGAAACCATTTTTGTGGTTACAAAAGTTTTGGACATTATGAAATTTGTTTTTCCTATTCATCTGGGTCCGTGTGACCTTATCAACGGATTGGATGGAAAGTAAACGTTATGGTGGGCCCCACATGGGACCCACAATGATGTATGTGTTTATTTCACACCGTCCACGGCTGTGGACGGTGGAACCCACCATGCAGTATGTGTTTTATCCACGCCTGTCCCCCCCGACTCGAGTGCTGCACCGATCAGGCCCCACCGTGATGTATTTGCTGGTCCACACCGTCTAGAGCGTTGGACGGTGGGCCACCCCATGGTTTAGGTGTTTTATCCACACCGTCCGCACCTGGACAATGGGACCCACATCATGATACATGACTTGCATCCAAACTGTCCATCTATCTTGAAAGCTCATTTTATGACATGAGCTAAAGAATGAGTCAGATCCATTGTTCATGTGGACCCCCACCATGCGATATGTGTTTTATCTATGCCTGGGCCCCCCTGACATGGGTGTTGTGCTGGTCAGGCCCCACCGTGATGTATGTGCTGGTCCACACCGTCCAGAGGGCTGGACGGTGGGCCACCCCATGAAGTATGTGTTATATCATAACCGTCCATCACTGGATGTGGACCCCACCATGTGGACAGTGACATCCACTGTTCAAATTTCTTAGGGACCACAGAAGTTGCTGATCAAGCTTATATTTTTATTTTCTCTTCATTTATCTTCATGTTAACTTATGGATAGGTTGGATCTCAAATACATCATGGTGGGCCACACCATGATGTGTCCAGCCCTTTGATAAGGAGGACCACACCGTATAGAAATAGTTGGGGCCATGGAAGTTTTGGATTAATATGGGGTTTGTTTTCCCTCTTAATTGAGGTCTTTAAAACCTTATGATTGGATTGGGTGGAAAATAAACTTTATAGTGGGCCCTGTGATTTATTTAACAGTGAAAATTATTATCTCTACTGCTATTGTGGTATGGTCCAAATAATCCTTCAATATGATTCATTTTTTTAAAAAAAATTTATGAGGCCCATTATTAAGGCCCATCTTGATGTATTTATGGCCCATTTGTTGAGGCCCACCTCGATGTATATGAGGCCCATGTGATACAGCCCATCTAATGTATCAAGGCCTATGGGTCGAGGCCCAATGGGATGTACACAAGTCCATTATAATGTGTGATTCTACCATGGTTTATGTAATGATGTTTATGGCGGGTTATGCCTTGGGAGCAATGTTGGTTTGACATCCACATTGTAAGTATAATGTTAGTTAAATGTCCGCATTATGACTCTCCCTAGGGCCTATTGATAGGCCCATACTTGTTACGTGTAGGCCATTTAGGCTCATCTTCATTATGAGGATAGTTCATCACTTTATAACATGCTTAGTATAATTCCATGATTCATGCCCATACGCATCATATGTATGCTTGATATGAGAAATGTTTGATCATAGCATATGCCATTGGGCAAATTACTTATGGGACTCATTAATAGGAGTTACCTACATGAGCGCATGGTACGCGCGAGATTGTTACATGACTGACGGTGTGACTCATGCATTTCACATTTTGTGTCGTGATCACTACACGCCCTAGCGACATCAGGGCCATTGTAAGACCCGTGTCCTAGTCTGTACTGTTCCGACGAATCCCGCGATCCTTTCCGTCGAAGTCCGACAATCCACGACTGATAATCGACGTTGCGATCGATCGTAAGTCACATCCTTTAGATTCGAGTCAGTTTGATCCGAGACCTGTATCATTGCGACCGCACCGTCGCCACGGTTCCAATGCCGCGACTCATGCATCGATCCGATACCCTGGCAGGAAGATGTGAGCCGACGTGTATTTCAAAGAAACGCCACGCTTTTACGATCCCGAGAGAATCTCTACAGTATGTCAAATCAATCCAATCAATCAAATCAATCCCATCAATCAATCAATCACATCAATCAATCCATCACTTCATGTCAAGTACAAAGCACCCATGCTTTCTTTTTCCACAAGTAAAGCCACCACCAAAAGTCAACTAATCCATCCCTTCACCCATCACTCACATCCATCACTCACCTCACATCACTCTCTCTCCTTATCTCTCTCTTTCTCTACACTATTTTCCAAGCAACACCAAGAGCAAAGAGAGCTCCCACGTCCAAGCCTTCCATGGAAAAAATGACCTTGTGTGGCCCACCTTTCCCTTCCCAAAACCTCTCATCCTAGCCCTTGATTTCCCATCTCCACCGTCAAAGAGGAGCACAAGAAGGTTGGCGTTCCAACGGACCGAAGAAGATCGACGGTGGGTGTTTCCATAGGCTAGATTTCATAAATTTTGTGATGGGCCAAGTGAGGCCTACCGATCCATGGTATGGATCTCACTTGGGACCCTATGATGTGGCCAATGGCCCACTTTGATTACCTTTCTATGTATGATGGAATGCAAGGGAGGGCCCATAGTGTCGGGGTCCCTCCATCACACGTGTGTCCCACTTTCTCTCTTCCTCTCTCTCTCTCTCTTTTTTTCTCTTTCTTCTTGTGATGTTATGAGTAGGTGGCCCACTTGAATGGACCCCGCCTTGATGTGTGTCTCACCCAAGCCTTCCAACCATTTGGTGGCCCACCCTGGTAGCATGTATGTAGGAGGGACCCACCTTAAATTTGTGTTCCCAAACCGTCCAACGTCCAGGGACGCTGGACGTGGTTATTAAGAGAAGTGTGAAGCGATGGTGGGGTGCTTAACATGCAAGGAATAAATAAATAAATATCAGTTTGATTTAAAACTTGGGGTGGACCACTTGTGTAGGCCCCACCTGGATGCACTGATCTAATCCACGCCATCAATTCTATTCCTCAGATCATTTTAGGCGTTGAGCCAAAAGATTATGCCGATCGGAATTTCTAGTGGGCCATGGCATGGGAAAGTGATCTCCTTGCCATTGAAAACCCCCTGTTGATCCCGTACCCCTGATATATGCCCAATATTGGGCTCATTGTGATTGTTGATTTGTATGAAACAATGGACGGGGTGGATTCATCGATTTGGATCCCACATATGGAAAACCACAAAATCTCGATTTTCAAAAAAAATAATAACAACAACAAAGACGAATGCTTGCTGCTTCTTCGGCTTGACAGGAGGGACGCTAGTGCGTCATTCGGGCGCGGCGGCAAAGAACCCACGGCCCCTGCCATGGGCCCCACCATGATGTATGTTGTCATCCATGCCGTTCATGAGGTGGGCCACTCCCTGAAGTGGGCCCCCTCCGAATTTGAGCCACATCCAAGACTTAGGTGGCCCACACCACATGAAACAGTGTGAATTGAACTCCACCATTGAAGACCTCTTTGGGCATTACAGAAGTTTCCGATCAAGGTGAAATTTGTTTTCACCCTTCATCCTGGTCCACGTGACCTTATGAACGGGGTGGATGGAAAATAAACATTACAGTGGGCCCCACGTGGGACCCACCATTTGATGTACGTGTCTTACATCCTCTGTCCAGGCGGACGGTGGAATCCACCTTAATGTATGCATTTTATTCACGCTGCCCGTCCGGCGAGCGCTGGACGGCCGATGGCCCCACCTCTGATGTGTGTTGGTCCACACCGTCCGGAAAAGGCTGGACGGTGGGCCACCCTTTCCCCTGATGTTTGTGTTTCATCCATGCCGTCCATCTATTTTGGGGCCCACGTTTGGGTGAGGGCTTGTTTGGCCTCACCACGCATTGTACCTTTTCCCATATGTGTGCATATATATATATATATATGTATATAGTGGTGGGCTATTTTGGGGCCCACCCATGATGCATGTGTTGCATCCAAACCGTCCACCATTTGGCAAGCATGTCTTAAGGTTTGAGGCTAAAAATGAGATAGATTTATAGTTCAAGTGGAACCCACCTTGATGTATTCTAAGGCCCATGGGTTAAGGCCCATTATGACGTATTAGGGCCCATGGGTTGAAGCCCATTGTGATGTATTCAAAGGACCGTGGGGATATGGCCCATTGCAATGTACATAAAGCCCATTGGTGCAGCCCATTAATGTGGCCTACTTGATGAATATAAGGCCCATGTGATATAGCCCATTTGATGTATTTAAAGCCCAATGGGATGTATCTAAGGTCCATTACAATGTGTGATTCCCCATAGTTTGTGTAATAATATTTTAGTACGGGTCATGCCGTGGAAGCAATGTTGGTTTGACGTCCACATTGTAGTATAATGTTGGTTAAATGTCCGCATTACGACTCTCCTTAGGCCCACTGGTAGGCCCATACTGGTTATGTGTAGGCCGTCTAGGCCCATCTTTGGTGTAAGGATAGTTAATTACTTTATAACATGTTTAGTATGGCTCCATGATTCATACCCATACGCATCATTTGTATGCTTGATATGAGGAATGTTTGATCATAGCATAAGCCATTGGGCTGAGACATTTACGGGACTCTATATGAGACGGAGTGCCCCCATATGAGCGCATGGTATGCGCGAGATTACTGCATGACTGACGGTGTGACTCATGCATTTCGCATTGTATGTTGTGACTCACTGCACGCCCTAGCGACATCAGGGCCGTGGCTCCACAGGTACATCGTGGATGGCCATATCGGATACCGAAAATACTTTGTTCTAGCACTGTGGGCACTTAGGATGTCCTTGGGTGAAAATCCCAGTACCTTTTTGGTACCAGGAGTTGCTCCAACGTCTAGACCGAGTGGATACACGAGCGCCCGAGTGCCGAATACCAGTAGGCCGCGTCTCCCACTGTGTCGTGGTCGGTTGGAAGGGGGTGTGGCCTTATTCGCCTGAGTGAGGGGGCTATAAGCTAGGCTGAGTTTGACCAGCTCGCAAATGTGTCCGCTATCGACGAGCCGGGTAGGTATTGGCAGACTACTGGTCAGGCGGATAGTGTGGTCTCTTCCACTTGCTTGACTGTGCAGCTAGGGAGGAGGCAGTCAGTGTGAGGTGTATTAGACCCCGGTGATATCCAGAGAGGAACTGTACTGATATGTGTACTTATGAGTACTGGCACGCTTGCTTTGTATCTCGCATATGACATTTGGCTACATAGGCCTCGCATCGCATGGTCTTGGTATGACCGACAGCATTCATGCCTTGCATTACATAGCTTTCGTATAGCTGATAGCATTCATGTACTTACCGCATATTTCCGCATTACTCTGATATTGTACACTTGGCACTCGCCTTACACACACTTTCACCACCCTCTAAGCTTTTGTAAGCTTATGCACGATAGATGCGTGCAGGTGGCGTTAGGTTGCAGCAGCGTTGAGCTCGGAGCGTGCAGCAGTCTTCTGGAGCTTTTGGAGTTTTCTTTGATAGCATTACATTGTATTTTCCTTCCCGCATTGTACTTAAAAGTTTTTGATATAATGGATATGTGGTGTTGTTGTTTTGTGTCTTGGTTATGCTTGTGGTTATGCTCCATTACATTACAAAAAAAAATTCATGCTGAAAATCCTCCTTGTAGGATCCCAGGATCGGAATCTGGCGTATGGGCGCTGGGAGCTGAGAATGGGATACTACGGAGGCTGTCAGCGCCGGATTCGGCGATCGGGAATTTTGTAAGCCCGGTTTCCGAGTTTGGGGCGTGACAGCCGTGGCCTCCACAGGCACATCATGGATGGTCGTATCAGATACCGAAAATATTGGCTATAACATTGTGGGCACTTAGGATATCCTTGAGTGAAAATCCCAGAACCTTTTTGGTACTAGGGGATGCTCCAACGTCTAGACCAAATGGATACACGAGTGCCGAAGACCAGTAGGCCGTGTCTCCCACTGTGTCGTGGTCGGTTGGAAGGGGGTGTGGCCTTATCCGCCCGAGTGAGGGGGCTATAAGCTAGGTTGAGTTTGACCATCTTACAAATGAGTCTGCTATTGACGAGCCGGATAGGTATTGGCAGACTACTGGTCAGGCGGATAGTGTAGTCTTTTACATTTGCTTGACTGTGCAGCTAGGGAGGAGGCAGTCAATGTGAAGTGTATTAGACCCCGGTGATATCCAAAGAGGAACTGTATTGATATATGTACTTGATGAGTACTGGCATGCTTGCTTTGCATCTTGCATATGACATTTGGCTACATAGACCTCGCATCGCATGATCTTGATATGACCGATAGCATTCATGCATTGCATCATGTAGCTTTGGTACAGCTGATAGCATTCATGGACTTACCGCATATTTTCACATTACTCAGATATTGTACACTTGGCGCTTGCCTTGCGCACAGGCTTACACCACCCTTTAAGCTTTTGTAAGCTTATGTACGACCGTTATGTGCAGGTGTCGTTGGATCACAGCAGCGCTGAGGCAAGAGCACGCATCAGATAATTTTGGAGTTTTTGATCATCTTGTATTTCCCTTTTCGCATTGTACTTAAAGTTTTTGATATAGTGGATATGTAGTGATGTTGTTTTGTGACTTGGTTATGCTCCATTACAAAAAAAAAAAAAAATAAATAAATAATACTGAAAATCCTCCTTGTAGGATCCCAGGATCAGATTCTGGCATGTGAATGCCAGGATCCGAGAATGGGGCACTACGGAGACTGTCAGCACCGGATTTAGTGATCGGAAATTTTGTGAACCCGTTTTCTGAGTTTGGGGTGTGACATAGATACACATCCATCATATGTAGCTCGTCCTAGAGCTAATTAGGCAATTGAATTGCCATTGTGACTTTCCCAATAAGAAGTCGCTTCTTTTCAGTTTTTGAAGGCTCGATGTCTACTCCCGCTGTAGCCTTCTACTTCCAATCTGGCCTCCTCCCAAGATAGATATATGCCCAGTCGGCGACCAATGAGTACAACGTAATATTTCTCTTTCCCCATCTGTATATACATGTAGAACAAACTCAGATAAGCATGAGGATTTGTAATTCACAATACAAAAAGACTTATAGTATTTCATGTAAGTTAGAAACGAGTAGAATATCGATAGCAAGATATATACAGTAAATGAATCTATTCGAATAGGAACCGTTTTGAAACTATAACAAATTCAAAGCAGATAGATATATTTAAGTAGGATCGAATGAAGCGTTACTGGATCCAAGAGGTGCGATCGGTGTGTATATTCCAATGTGTTGAACAGTTAGGAATACGTACCCTTGAAGTGATGGATAGTAGTAGAACATCACATTTATCATTTGAGAATGTTGTCCATTGGCAAAATCAAAATTACCTATTTGATCTGGGCATATTAAACCAAGATATGAATCTATAAAATAGAGATTAAATTCCCCAACATATCTAAGTTAACTAGTTTAATACGTAGTGTCTACCAAATTTAACGTATCCAAAAGACGACACAAAATAAAAGTTATTACAAGTCCAGAAACAGAAATCCATAACAAATAATTCACAATCTCCATCAAATAGATCCACCACCAACATCACCAAACTTTTCAGAGAGAGTTTTCTTTAACTAATCGACACGGTACTCAGGTCGTAGACTCACAAAGAAATAAGCGAGTTTCTCGTCTTTACTTAATAGCTGACCAACTTCAAGTTGGCTTGAAACGGTTGTAGCTGTCATTTTAGGGCTGCTCCTCATCAGAAATGCTGAACAATGCCATTAGAATATTCATGGCCTTCATGATTGAACTGAATTTTCTCAATTCATTCAGTTACAGGTCCAATCGCAGCCAAGTTGACCAATTTACTTTCATTTCCTCGCCTGGCGAATACAGGGTACTCTTTGTATGATAGGAAGAATTATATGAACCTTTCTACCACACTATCTATTATTGTATTGTATAAAGTTACATAAAGATATGTGCTTGGTATGGATCAATTTATAATAAGGATGTACATGTGTACGTGGGGCTCTTGTAGTTACAATGTTACTAAATTGTTGTTATGCAATTGGTGTGTGGTTATCCATATTTCTTAAAAGAAACGTGTAGTAAGAGTCCCGGGAATAATCTTTTGAAATGTGCAAGTTGAAGAGTGCACTCGAGATTAGAACATCAGTAACAGTGGTTTTTCTTTCCATCCGCCATTCATTCATTTCATGTATAGGTATGACCCACCTGATGAGTGGATAATGTAGCAAATTGGGACAACCTTAGTTGCTTGTACTAACTTATTGGAGCCTTCAATCGTCTCCTTCAGATCTCACAAGTCCAGAAATTTGAGTGCAGTATGGAGTGGAATAAAAGGTAGCCTGCTAGTTTATTCAATCAGAAAGAAAAAGAGGATCGATGCAACTAAAGTGAAGGGAACTTGTGACAGGATCCAACAGCCATCTAGTAGAGAATTTCATTAGATTTGAAGATTTACTCTTATAGACAAGGAGTAAAGACTATAACCAAGTAAATTAATTTAATTAATAATAGCAATATGATTTAATCCACACTTTTGTCTATGTTATAACCCTTCTTTACAAGCATTCCAAATTCAAAAAATTAACTATTGGCACCCTATTGGCTATAATATCCTCAAGTAAGGTTACCCTTGCACAAAAAGTTAGAAAACCAACCAATAGGACTGCAAATACCACTAAAAAAATAACACTCTGGCTATATAACCATGGAGCTAGAATACGGTAGAGAAAAACATAGCACATGTATGTTCATAATCCAGACCGTCCAAATCAAGGATGCTATCATGAAAGCAGAATAGGCCAAAAATTATCACTAATCAAACGATCTCAACTGTCCAACTTTGCCACTTGAACATTCACTTTAAACCATTAATTTGACGGACACCAATCAGAATATAAAGATCGTCTGATCAGCTTGATTTTCAGGCTATGTTGTATCCACAACAGAGCCTACAATTTCAGCAGCAAACCGACACTGCATGCCACCTTCAGCGAGTGTGCTGCTATAAAATGGTAGGAAAATTCCCTAACAAAGGTAGCATACATGTCCATCAATCCAGACCTGTGGGGCTTACAACCATACAGAATGCTAGAAATTTCATCTGATCTATTTCGTGAGGTGCACAAGTCAATTGGATCTCCATCCATTAACCATAGAGCTTACAGGGCCCATCCCTTAGGTGGATGGGTGCTCTCAATGCATCAGTGTCCCACCTGATATTAGTGTATGATCATCTTCATGGTGGGGGCTACCCATGGTTCTAAAAAATGGCTGCACGATATGTGATGAAGGTGGGGGTGAATTAAGGCTGTCTGAGAGAAGAAGCTATATTGGCTGATAATGGCTAATGTCGGGGCTATATTGGCACTGACATGGCCATTATAAGGAACATCGAGCAAAATCGGTACATCCAGAATAATTTGAGAAACTGATGTAGAGCGGGTCGCGGATAGTTTCATGGCCAAGATGGACCAGAAAAGGCCCGGTCGACTACAGAAGTGATCCGGACCGTTGGACCTTAAATCGAGCGTATCTCACAATCCAGAATGAGTTACCGGGCGTAAAATATATGATTTTGGGGTAGAATGAGCTACTTTAGCTGACCAACCCCACTACGCTGGGTTGCGCAACCTGTAATTGCGAAATACCCCTGGATCGACGGTCGTTTCCTTGTTTTAATTTCGTTTTTACTATAAATAGTAAGTTTTAGTTTAATTATAACTCTTCATCCATTGGGCTTTAGGAGTTGTGCCCAACGTGAAAAGAGCTTAGAATAATTAGGAGAACGATTTGGTGAAGCCAAATAGGACACTTACTATTTTTGGCCAAAAACCTTGCGCACTAGTAGACATCACGGTCGTCTATAAATAGTAAGTTTACTATTTATAGTAAGTCACGGATTCTAGGAGTTTTAGTTGTAGTTTGATCATGATTTCTTTCCCATTGCTTGGTACCCCTATTTAAAGGGTTGTGAACTCATTTTTGTTAATTTAATTAATCAATTTCAAATTTATTAGAATTTATTTATATTTTCTGCTTTCTTTTCTCGTGGATTTGAGAAGTCTCTGTGAGGAGTCCAGAGAAGCTCCGTGGATTCGGATTAGTTATCCTCTTGAGGAAGATGGTGATCGACCTCATCACATTCATCCCTACGTCAGAAACCATTTTGATTTTCCTGGTAACCCAACATGCAACTGAGAATCCATACTGTCCATATCAAGATAATTCGTACACCCACACAACTCTCAAACCCATTGACAGGAAACAGAAGGTAGTATTTTAACAAAATCATTTCCCCAAATGAACGCGGAACAGTCGGACTTACCTGCGAATGATGGAGTTTCCGACATCTTCGCCAGCTGGGTTGAAGACGATCGACCCTTCTAGTCGGGATGGGTTCAGGAATCAGGATTCACCATCTGCAACATCCATCTCGCTACTCGTCGTCCTTAAATGGAGACCCCCTCCCCTCCCGTAATAAATCTCATCTGTCAGACGATGCTGCTGCGACGACCACCCAAATGGTCTTTTTCCATCCCATCTCGTATCCCATAGAAGCTAATCTAGGGATTAAACGATATCCCAAGGTGAGATCGCCCGGATCCCTCGTAGTTGCCAGCGTCGTTTACGAGGGCGGCTGAGATGAGATAACCCTTCAATCACAAACTGACGATGGGATGGGATAGCCTTCTGTAGCCGACCTAATACTACGTACTCCCATCCAGCATGACTGTCCAAACATGCCCTTAAGCTTTTGACATAACTCGTTTTTCGGGTCTTGGTTTGAAATGATCTTACCAATGGATGAACGGTGTGGAAAAAACAAATACATTATTGTGGGGACCATATAACTACTTTGATAACTACTCCTACAAATCAAAGCTTGGTGAGCATCACCATATGCCCACACCAAGTAGGTCTATGGTGTGTGGCACACTAGCCAAGCCGCCTCCACCGCAATTGGCATACAATGGATTGGCTGGTGTACCACACACAAACCACGCCACCAAGTTTTGTAGGCCCCATAATGAGGTATGTGTTATATCTAAATTGTCAACTATTCATTTGGCGAGCTCATCGTAAGGCTTGAGCCCATAAATAAAATAGGTCTAAAGATCAATTGAACAACATTGCAAAAAGCAATGGGGGATTGGACGTCTACCATTGAAACCTTCTTGGGGACACAGAAGTTCTAGATCAATTTGATATTTGTTTTTTCTTTTTATATAAGTTTGTGTAAATAAACATTATATTAATTCTTACGAATGTTTTAACGGTGAGAATCATTGTCCCCACTCATATTTGTAGTGTGATCCACTTGAGCTTTGTTTATGACTCATTTTTTGGATCATGCTTTAAAATGATCTCGCACAAATGGATGAACAATGTAAATATAATAAATACAACATTGTGGGGGACGCAAGTGGTATGGTTCAGGGCTTGAGGAGTATTAGCGACCATCTACGAAAGCAACGTACACTACACACACCATGAAGGTTGGTGGTGTGTGGTACACTTGCTAATCCACTTATTTGTAGCATTGACTTTTCAGCTCAACCTAAGCCTAAGTGACCGGTTGGGTCAGGTTGTCAAGGTCACGGAGTTGATGATTTGAAATTGTATTGTGTAACGCCCTGAAATTAGGGGGTCGAGTATGAACTCAACTCCCGAGTTCCAACGCATCACTTATGCAACATACACAATGATGGTTAAATGTTGTCTGAGTTAGAGCAATAAACATGAATGAGATTATACCAAAACAGTAATTCATACTCCAGTTCAATTGTATAAAGGCAAGCGGAAGACTGAAATTGTATATTTAAAGTATATAAAGAACAAAATTTATATGAACACCTGAGTATGAACACTAACTGAGTATCCATATACATATACTGTTTCTGAATCAAAATCAAAATACAATCTAAAAGATGAGTCCTGAAGTCCCCGCGATGCAGTCAGCCTAAGCATAGCCGTGAGAGTTGCATAAATGAGAACTCATCCTGGTCCTCGTCGAAATCGGGCTCGGCTCCTTAACCGACGCCTGACGCGCCGCCTATACCTGTGAAAGAGTCTGGTTGGTGTTGCAAATACCGTCCCGTAACGTGGGAGTGAGTAGCTAACTCAGTGGAACAATAAGGCATAGGTTAACATGTTATCAACTTAATCAAGCAGTAATGATAAAGCGGTACAATCAAACAAGTTTAACTACTCTTATTAAATGCAAGTATGAAATGACATGATGAAGTATGCCCTTGCCAAACCACCCTCATGCGACATCATCTTACGTTCGCGAATGCATACCTCCCTCAGTGCTCCACATCTACTAGGCACATGCGGTGTGATGATGAGCATGATTACCGAGTTATTATTAGTCCATTTCAAATAGTAGTATTGGGAAACTAAGGTACCTCCCTTGTATCATTCCCAAACATGATCCATTCTAGGGTCGTCAGTCCTAGTTAATCTCATACGATATTATGGTTTGAGAGGCGTAGCGAAGGTATCACAAAGGGCTCGTCACCCGTCAACACGGATACAGATCTCACTATATGCGGCTCAATTGTTGACCGTCAGCTCAAGTACAGGTCTCACCGTACTCGGCTCAATCACTAGCCATCAGCTCGAGTACATGTCTCACCGTACTCGGCTCAACTCATACTCTAGTTGCTGTGAAAGACTCGTCGCCAATCACAGACCTTGGAGTATACTCGAAGATACTACAGAGGACTCGTCGCCAGTCAGCACGAGTACAGGTCTTACCGTACTCGGCTCTCGCCGTAAGTATCGACAGCTCGAATACAGTGTCCCATACCACAGTATTCGGCTCACGAGTTTGGGTTGCTCAATGGTCACTACGGGGAGGCACATGGCCCCAGCATAGGCCAACAGCTCGGCCACGGTGTCCCATACCACCATGTCCGGCTCATGAGTCTTAGCGGATCGAGGTATCATGGTTAACGGGATTGTCACTGGTAAGTTTGGTACCCTAGGTTCAAACAGTAATGACCAGACATGGTGAACACACATTCGACATATCGGGTTAATTGACGAGCCTGACTAGCTCGAGCGCACAACAAGTTGGGCGATATGAAGTACAAAAGCACTCCGTGTGGCCAACCACTATCGCCAACCGAAGTACGACTCGGGTTCGTCAGACACATCCATTGTGGCGACATGAATCTCAGCCACAATCTCAAGTCTGGTACCGAATGTTTGGACTATAGACATAGTCCCAAACTCAAACAGTTCTCATCAATAGCATGTGGAGTTAAGCATGATAAACAAAGTAACACAAACATGCCAGGAGGCATGTCATAAAGCATGTTATAAAGCATGATATAAAGCATGTTATAAAGCATGATATAAAGCATGTTATAAAGCATGTAATAGAGTACTATACAGATAGGGATACAAATACATATACATCATATGTGAGTGGTTGTAGTAAACAACCACATGGAGGAAATCCTACATGTCTCTAAGGTAGTCGAGAATTCCATCTCAGCACCGACCTACGGTGCAAACATCCAAGCATTCACTCTCACAAGCATTTACACAAACACTTGGAGTATGCTATTTCAACATACATGACGTATATTGGTAAAACATGTATTAGGGCTATTCTTTCGCTAAGCTAGTATTTTATCCGCGTATATCGTAATCATACAGCAAATAATCATGACAATTGCGTTTCCAAAATTTACACGTATACGGTATTTCTAGAATACACAATTTCAACATACGTAGTATTTACAAGCGAACATGTATTACGGCGATTCTTTTCGCCAAGAAATTAATTTATACGCACATAATATATTTATACAACAATCAATCATGACAAACACATCGCTAAAATATACACGTATACGGTACTTCTTACAATACCGTATTTCTACATACATGGTGTATATTAGTAAACATGTATTTAGGCAAACCCTTTCGCCAAATGAGTATTTTATCCATACATCATATATCCATACGACAAATAAACATGTCAAATACATTTCCATAAAAAATATGTATACGGTATTTTATACGAATACCTAGAGTATGTGAAATTCCAAATTCTACAATTTTAATTGAAACAGAAAACGGGAAGCACTTTGTACATGTGCAATTGCATACAGATCATGAATCTACCATTATCGGACATTGAAAGCGTTAAAAACCGCAACCTATAAACCTAAAGTCCTCACCTTTCACCTTGGAATCTCAACGAATCAGCAAGGTTGGATGAGCTTCCGTATTCGGGAGTTTTCTAGCCTATGGAGTGAAATCGGTTAGCTATTTCACTACCTATAGCCTATACACTTCAAATCAGACCTAGGGTTAGAGTTTCTCACCTTAAAACGGAGTTGATATCGCCGGAAAAGCGCCTGGAAAGAGGCGGTGCAGGCCGTGCGATGATTGAAAGCAGTAGGAGGAAGGTGCTCCCACAAATCCCAAGTCTTCTCTCTCTTTTCTCTCTCTCACTAGGGTTTTATCCCAAATTCGTATGGCTGTGAGAGGGGCTATTCTAAGGCCCTTTTATAGCCTAAAACCTCCCCAAAATAGACTCAGGTTCAAGGGTTACTGCTATTATAAGCATCTCGGCGATGTTCCAGCTCAAAAGAGTGTTTCTGGTGGCCTCCCTTGAGCCAAACGTCAGACTTAAGCTCACCGCTCATGGATCCACGTGGGATTATGTTTTCAACTCGATCGGATTCCCAGATCACACGTGGCGGACCAGTTTCAGTTCAACGGTCAGTGGGCCACGATCCGAAATTCCAAGTACATGTAAATGTTCCTGAAATTTTTCCTGATCTGAGAGTGTAATTTGGTCTGATTCTGACGGTCTGGTTGCTTAATACTGATCCGCAACCGAATGGTGCCAGATCACTATTCCAGATATTTATTTTGTAAAGGAAATAGTGATTTTCACACTCCCTCACTCCGAACTCAAGCGAATTGCAGTGGGACATCGACTGGACCTGATTTCCGAGATGGTTATCGAGCCCAGCGAGGCGGTCCTAAGTCCTTAACTTTGCATTAATCGGATTTCCGATGTGCGGTCTAGACCTAATACGAAGTTTCAAGTCGTTCCCGATAATAGCCGGGTAATGAGTTTGATCCTAATCTTTAGGGTAACCTAGCGTCAATGATTCTACAAGTTTTGGATCTTGCAGATCATATTTAAAGCGATCCTAACGGATTTCATGGCTAATCGAGTTTAGCACTTAGTTAACTTTGTTAAATTTCTAAAGGATTTAATCCTAATTGATTTCTAGTCGAGGTGGTACTCGAGCCAAAGTATGAAAATTTATGGGTCGTTACAATCTACCCCCCTTAAACAAAAATTTCGTCCTCAAAATTTATACATTTTCATATTCCTCGAGAATCTGAGGGTAGTTCTTCCTGACCTCGGCCTCAGTCTCCCAAGTAGCTTCCTCCTCAGAATGATGTGTCCATAGTACCTTCACAAGCGGAATAACCTTGCTATGCAGTACCTGCTCCTTCCTATCAAGGATACGCGTCGGGCGCAACTCATACGTAGCATCCTCGCTCAGCTGTACCTGCTCCCATCTGATGATATGTGAAGGATCAGGAACGTACTTCTTCAGCATAGATACATGAAATACGTTGTGTACAGATGCAAGTGGTGTGGGCAAAGCGAGACGATACGCCACATCACCCACTCGATTCAGTATCTGAAATGGACCGATAAATCTCGGTGTGAGCTTCCCCTTCTTCCCAAACCGAAGGACTCCCTTCATAGGGGAAACTCGAAGGAACACATGATCCCCGACCTCGAACTCAAGCGGTCGCCGCCTCGTATCGGCGTAACTCTTCTGCCTACTCTGTGCTATAAGTAGTCAACGCCTAATAATGTCGACATTCTCTGTAGTCGCCTGTACCAACTCCGGGCCAATCAGACTACGCTCGCCAACCTCAGCCCAACAGTGCGGTGCTCTACAAGGACGACCATATAGGGCCTCATATGGCGCCATGCCAATAGTCGACTGGAAGCTGTTGTTGTAGGCGAACTCTGCGTAAGGAAGACAGTCATCCCAGCTGTCCTTGAAGTCCAACACACATACCCGCAACATATCCTCTAGAATCTGGTTCACCCGCTCTGTCTGCCCATCAGTCTGAGGATGGAATGCCGTACTGAACTTCAACTTCACACCTATCGCCTCCTGGATACGAGTCCAGAAGATGGATGTGAACCGAGTGTCTCTGTCCGACACGATCTCCGACGGAACTCCATGCAGACGGACAATCTCTCTGATGTACAATCTAGCCAGCTCGTCTGCAGAGTTCGTAACTCTGATAGGGAGGAAATGGGCCGATTTAGTCAACCGGTCCACAATCACCCAAATGGAATCGTGTCCCTTCCTCATCTTCGGCAGCCCTGATATGAAATCCATGGAGATGAAGTCCCACTTCCACTCTGCTATGGGCATGGGCTGAAGCAGTCCAGGAGGTCGGCGATGTTCTGCCTTGACCTGCTAGCACGTCAGACATCGAGACACATACTCGCGATGTGGGCCTTCATGTTATCCCACCAATACGTCCGTCTCATATCCCGGTACATCTTCGTGCTACCAGGATGCACCGCAAGCTTCGAGTTATGGGCAGACTCGAGAAGCTCGCGTCTCAAGTCGGGCACATCAGGAACGCATAGGCGGCCACGAAATCGCAGACCCCCATCAGAACCAACTCTCCACTCGGAGTCCTCGGCGTCGCTAGCTTGCTCTCGAAGCTTAGACAGCTGCATATCGCCCTCCTGGGCCTCAACAATCCTGTCGTCAATAAGTGGCCGCGCCCGAACGTGCGCAACACACACAAATGGCTCCTCCACAGTGAGTCTTTGCTCGAAGTCCCATATGAACTCGACCATGTCCCACTCAGCTATCATCAATGGTGCCGCAAATGCTATCGTCTTCTTGCGGCTCAACGCGTCTGCCATAAGGTTCGCCTTGCCAGGATGGTAGGAAACCTTGAACTTGAAGTCCTTCAAAGTCTCCATCCATCGGCGTTGTCTCATATTCAAGTCTCACTGTGTGAATATGTACTTAAGGCTCTTGTGGTCGCAGAAAAGCTCAAACTCCTCTCCGTAGAGGTAATGTCTCCAGAGCTTCAATGCAAAGATGACGGCTGCCAACTTCAGGTCATGTGTAGGATAATTCTCCTCGTGCTTCCTTAATTGTCTCGAGGCATACGAAATCACCCTATCCTTCTGCATCAGGACACAACCCAAACCAACGCGAGACGCGTCAGTATATATCGTGTATTTCTCCCCTTGCTCTGGCAATACTAGCACAGGGGCGGACGTCAACTTATCCTTCACCTCCTTAAAAGCTGCCTCCGCCTTCTCATTCCAGCGAACTTCAAGTCATTCCGGTCAACCGAGACAATGGTCCGGCAATCTTCGAGAAGTCCCGAATGAAGCGCCCAGTAATACCCAAATGCACCAAGGAAACTCCTTACCTCGCAGAATCGATTCAGCCGCCGCCAATCCCGAACCGCGGCTACCTTAGCAAGGTCCACTTTGCTATCCCATCCTTGGACACTACATGTCCGAGGAACTTGACTTCCTCCCGCCGAGAAGTCGCACTTCTGATCTTGTGCGAACAACTGGTTCTTCTTCAGTGTACCCAACACCGCTCTCAAGTGCTCCTCGTGCTCCTCCCGACTCGTAGAGTATATCAAAATGTCATCAATAAAGACAATGACGAATCGGTACAGGAAAGGCTAAAATACCCGGTTCATCAGATCCATGAACACGGCTGGTGCGTTCGTAAGGCCAAACGACATCACTAGAAACTCATAGTGCCCAAAGCACGTCCTGAAGGCTGTCTTCTGCACGTCCTCATCTCTCACGCGCAACTGGTGGTACCCCGACTGAAGATCAATCTTCGAGAAATACTTCACCCCTCTCAACTGATCGAACAGATCATCTATCCTAGGCAAGGGATACTTGTTCTTCACCGTGACCTGGTTCAACCTATGGTAATCAATACATAACCGTAGCGACCCGTCCTTCTTCTTCACAAATAGCACAGGTGCTCCCCAAGGAGACACACTAGGTCGTATAAAACCCTTATCTACAAGCTCGTCAATCTGTTTCCGCAGCTCCTCCATCTCACATGGAGGCATACGATAAGTCGACAATGAGATGGGTGTCGCACCAGGTGTAAGATCAATTGTAAAATCGATCTCGCGCCGAGGAGGTAAACCAGAAATAGTCTCAAATACGCCTGCAAATTCTCGAACCACCGGCGTATTTCTCAACGTTGGACCATCAATCGGCGCTAATAAAGCAGTATAACAGTCAACACGGCAACGCCAACTGACCTGTACTGGAAACGTGAAAGTTGCGTCGTCTGAGTCATAGGCCGTCACGACTCGAGTATCGCAATCTATCTCTGCCCTCATCTTGGCGAGCCAATCCATACCAAGGATAATGTCGTAGTGCCATAGTGGAGTAACAATGAGGTCGACGAGCACTGTGCTGCTACCCAAAACTATCGAGCAACCCTCGCATAACCGTGTGACATCCGAGAAGGTCCTAGTGGCCGTAGTGAGTCTCATCCCCTTAGTGGGAATAGTACGCAAAGATAGACGTTTAACCGCCCCATAAGAAATAATAGAAGTAGTGGACCCAGTGTCCACCAATAGGGAAACGGAAGTACCATGAATGTAAGCCGTACGCTCAAAAGTCGTCGGTGCCGAAATTGACGTCTCAGGTGCCTCAGCAACAAGCGTATGTACCCGAGCCTGCTGCTGACGGTTCGGCTGAGGAGCCAAGGGGCGCTGTAGCGGCCTGAAGCGCGACACAGGAGGTCGGAAGGAAGGATGTGCAGGAGCAGTCTGTAGCGGTGGAGCTGATATGGCCTGTGGGTAAGGGCGATCCAACCTCTCAGTGGTGCAAATCCGCTAGCCCTCATACGCGAGAAGCAACTCTCAGCAGGATGTCCCGGTTTCCCGCAATATGTGCAGGTCACAATCGGGCGTCTCACAGGAACTACTGGTGCCGCGGCCCTGGGAGGCGAATCAGCACGAGGCCTCTTGCCTAGAATAGGCCTGCTCTGTAAATCCTAGCGTGGCCTCCCAACCATAGCACCACGCGATCTGGCCAATCGGTCCACATCCTGCTCGGCCTTCATAGACATGTGGACCAGTGCTACGTAGGTAGGTATACTGAGGTAGCATATCTTCGACCGTATCTCCGATCGCAAATCCAAGGAAAAACGACGCATCCGCATCTGCTCATCCACCAGTATAGTCGGGACAAAGCGGCCCAACTCTGTGAAGCGGTGCTCGTACTCCGTAATCGGCATGCCTCCCTGCCTGAGGCGTAGGAACTCATCCTCCCGCTCATGTCGATAAGTCTGCGGGTAGTATTTCTCGTGGAACCGGAACTCGAAAGCCTCCCAAGTCCACACGTAATCTGCTGCGACAGACCGCAGCACGCTATCCCACCATAAACTGGCCTCCCTCTCAAATATGAAAGCGGCCAGCTCAACCTGCTCTGCCTCTGAACAATGTAGCATCCGAAGCATCTTAGAGATGCGGTCAAGCCAAAACTCTGCCTCCTCGGGTCTATGAGTGCCCATGAATGAAGGAGGTCTCAAGCGCTGAAATCGCTCGAGTAAACTGCGGGTACTGACATCTCCAGTAGGAGGCGCAACGGGTGAGGGTAGAGGCACATCCTCACACTGAGCAGGAGGCTCCGAGTGCTCAGCAGGACGAGCAGATGTCGCAGGTGGAGTCGCACTACCACCCCGGGATAAGGCCTCAGCAATAGTGGCCATAAGCCGCTTTGGCCGGTGCCGCCAGATTCGCCGCCGTCGCACTCGCTGCTGGTGCATCATCAACATCAACTGCTCGATCCTATCAGTAGGTGGAGCAAGCTGTGAATCATGCTGCGCAGATGACGATGCCCGGTACTGCTCACGAACCGAGGGCGTGTAAGGTGGCAATCCACCGGCAAGACCAGCAGGAGGCTGATCAGAACCCAACCCACGGTCCGCAGGACCGCCACTACCAGAAGGAGTCTGGTCCATAAAGTCAGTAAGGCGGAGGTGTGCCGTGCTCCGCGTATATTGTCGCGGCATGCCCTATATAACATAGGGTATAACGTTGGTGAGATAAAGCATAACACGCATCATAAAGCACTTTAAGCATTTCACACATCATCATAACAAAGAGGCTACATGCCTTTCATTTACCCAAAATTGTCATAATACATGGAATACAGAGTTACATGAATCATGACAGAAATCACATGATAGCCAATACATCTACAACATCAAACACTTAGAACATGCTACTAACTACTACATCATCTACATGAAAGCATAAACTGTCTATCGCGGCAACCAAAACAAACAACCACACACAACAACGTGGATGCCTAGGCATCCGAGTCAGGCGATGGAGGAGGAGCGTTCTTGTCCTGCACACAGCACAGAATGACCTTCAACATACGAGACACCTTCTTAAAGCTCCTCTTCATGTAGGCTTCGGTCTCTTCAAGCTTGGCTTGGGTCTCACCAAGCTCAGCCCGAACTTGTCCAACCTCTTGCCGCAGGGCGGCCTGGTTCTCCTCAATGCGATTCATACGAGCCTCTCGCCATTTTCCCGAGCGTCCGACTCAGGTGCACCAGGAAGAGAGCTCTCCTCAGTATCCTGAGCCTCCTCCTCCTCTTCTTGTATGTCATCACCGTCCTCCTCATCACTTTCTGCCTCAAGGTCAACACTCTCCTCACCGGTGCTATCTGACTCATCTCCAGACTCGTCGAGTCATGCTTACCGCTGTTGAGGGCCGATCTTCATATTCTTAAGTGTCGCCTCGCTTATGACTCGGACTGGTGCAAGGTCTTCCATGTTGAGCCTATAGCCGACATCACGAGCCATCCTACATATCAGGCGGCCAAATGGGAGAGAAAGGTCGTTCCTGGTAGATCGAACAACCTGAACTATCTGAAATAGGATGAATGTGGGCAGGCATATGTTGTCCCCGCGTCCCATCTTGTACAGAAAGTCCACCATCAACCGAGTACACTCCGTGCGGTTACCCCACCTTGGGTATATATTGTATGTGAAAATATGATGGAGTAAACGGAAGTCTTCGGCCATCTTTGTCGCCGCAATACAATTTCCTCGCGTCCAAGTAACTCGGCGACCACAAAGGTATCGCGTGCGGCGATCCCTTTCTCGCGCACTCCTGGAGAAGTCGTCGTTTGGAAGCACTTCACCACGCGAGATGTTCAGGAGTCGTGTCACCTCAGCCATAGTAATCGTACGCCTTATGCCCCTCACAGAGACAGTGAACTGAAGCGGCTCCAACGATGGATCTATGATATGAGCGTAGAAGGCGCGAACCGTGTTCTCACATGCGGGAGACTCGCCTTCAAATATAGGACCCCATCCGATGACATCCACCAAATGGTCCATCATCGGGTGTGTTCCAAACATCCCTTCATCCACGTGAGCTTCAAACACGACCTTACGGTTAGCAAAACGACCGTATTCGAAACCGATCGGTAGTGCATCCCTGAGCGGCAGTTGGGGATTCAGGTCTCGCTTCGACCTATACTCCCGAACAGTGCTAGTGCCGGCCCCATCGTCAGATCTTCTTCGGGAATGGGCTGGCCTACTCGGGCCAGCATCATCAACTGCGGTCTTCCTCTTTCCCATGAGAGATAGGACGGAGGAAATGGAGAAAATGGAGAAAATAGCCGCTACCACACCAAAGAGGGCCATGGAAAAATGAAAAAATAGGGAAAAAGGGGCTGATTGCTTTGATCTTCCATAAGCAACGGTTCCAATAGGTGTAGAAGAGACACTAGGGGTAGGAAATGGAGGAAGAACAAAAAGAAAATAGAATGGGTTAGGAGATTACCCGATTTTGAGCTCCAAATGGGGGATATGAGAGCTCCAACATGAGCAAAAGGGAAAAGGAGGAGGCTAGGGCTGTTGTGGACGGTTGGAGTGTGTGGGTTATGGAAGAAAATGGAGGATTGCAAGGTTTAGGGGGATGGGTTGAGAGAAAAAATTGGAAATGGGGGTTTGGGGCGTTTGGAAGGGGTGAAATGAGAGAGAGGGGTGCTCCAGCCCCTAAAATCCCAAACCCCATGCTATTTCGCACGTGCCAGGGGGTAGGGGAGGTCGGGCCGACCAATCCCATGCCTGGCCCCACTTCAGATGGGCCACCGGACCGCGGTCCACCGCCGTGACCGGCGCCACGCTGCCGCGGTGGGACCCTGTTTACCACATTCCCAAGGTGCTAAATGCACCTTGGTTCGACCCTGGGTCTTAGTATATTTAGGTGGGGAGGCCCCCGACTCATTTCAGCTCCAGAACGGGTGGTTCCGAGAAATTTCTGATCTGGACTGATTTTTCTGATTTTCCTAGCAACTGGATTGGGTGGATAGGAATCTAGACACGTCAATAGACGGTCTAGAAGTGATTTGGGATCCATAAGTGCGGTCGGGATCGAGTACGAACTCGATCAAAATGTCCATTTTCAATGAACTTCGCCGAATCCACGTAAATCGGAGACCCCAAGACTATTTCTATATTTTTGCGCACCCTCCTAGGTTGTAATGCATCAGCGTACGTAGTGGGGATATAACTCAGGTCCGGTTTAATCAAAATCATGCTCTGATACCAACTTGTAACGCCCTGAAATTCGGGGGTCGAGTATGAACTCAACTCCCGAGTTCCAACGCATCACTTATGCAACATACACAATGATGGTTAAATGTTGTCTGAGTTAGAGCAATAAACATGAATGAGATTATACCAAAACAGTAATTCATACTCCAGTTCAATTGTATAAAGGCAAGTGGAAGACTGAAATTGTATATTTAAAGTATATAAAGAACAAAATTTATATGAACACCTGAGTATGAACACTAACTGAGTATCCATATACATATACTGTTTCTGAATCAAAATCAAAATACAATCTAAAAGATGAGTCCTGAAGTCCCCGCGATGCAGTCGGCCTAAGCATAGCCGTCGAGTCATTGCATAAATGAGAACTCATCCTGGTCCTTGTCGAAATCGGCCCGGCTCGAACCGACGCTACGCGCTATACCTATGACAGAGTCTGGTTGGTGTTGCAAACACCGTCCCGTAACGTGGGAGTGAGTAGCTAACTCAGTGGAACAATAAGGCATAGGTTAACATGTTATCAACTTAATCAAGCAGTAATGATAAAGCGGTACAATCAAACAAGTTTAACTACTCTTGTTAAATGCAAGTATGAAATGACATGATGAAGTATGCCCTTGCCAAACCACCCTCATGCGACATTATCTTACGTTCGCGAATGCATACCTCCCTCAGTGCTCCACATCTACTAGGCACATGCGGTGCGATGATGAGCATGATTACCGAGTTATTATTAATCCATTTTAAACAGTAGTATTGGGAAACTAAGGTACCTCCCTTGTATCATTCCCAAACATGATCCATTCTAGGGTCGTCAGTCCTAGTTAATCTCATACGATATTATGGTTTGAGAGGCGTAGCGAAGGCATCACAAAGGGCTCGTCACCCGTCAGCGGATACAGATCTCACCGTATGCGGCTCAATTGTTGACCGTCAGCTCAAGTACAGGTCTCACCGTACTCGGCTCAATCACTAGCCATCAGCTCGAGTACATGTCTCACCGTACTCGGCTCAACTCATACTCTAGTTGCTGTGAAAGACTCGTCGCCAATCACAGACCTTGGAGTATACTCGAAGATACTACAGAGGACTCGTCGCCCGTCAGCACGAGTACAAGTCTCACCGTACTCGGCTCTCGCCGTAAGTATCGACAGCTCGAATACAGTGTCCCATACCACCGTATTCGGCTCACGAGTTTCGGTTGCTCAATGGTCACTACGGGGAGGCACATGGCCCCAGCATAGGCCGACAGCTCGGCCACGGTGTCCCATACCACAATGTCCGGCTCATGAGTCTTAGCGGATCGAGGTACCATGGTTAACGGGATTGTCACTGGTAAGTTTGGTACCTTAGGTTCAAACAGTAATGACCAGACATGGTGAACACACATTCGACATATCGGGTTAATTAACGAGCCTGACTAGCTCGAGCGCACAACAAGTTGGGCGATATGAAGCGCAAAAGCACTCCGTGTGGCCAACCACTATCGCCAACCGAAGTACGACTCGGGTTCGTCAGACACATCCATTGTGGCGACATGAATCTCAGCCACAATCTCAAGTCTGGTACCGAATGTTTTGGACTATAGACATAGTCCCGAACTCAAACAGTTCTCATCAATAGCATGTGGAGTTAAGCATGATAAACAAAGTAACACAAACATGCCAGGAGGCATGTCATAAAGCATGTTATAAAGCATGATATAAAGCATGTTATAAAGCATGATATAAAGCATATTATAAAGCATGTAATAGAGCACTATACAGATAGGGATACAAATACATATACATCATATGTGAGTGGTTGTAGTAAACAACCACATGGAAGAAATCCTACATGTCTCTAAGGTAGTTGAGAATTCCATCTCAGCACCGACCTACGGTGCAAACATCCAAGCATTCACTCTCACAAGCATTTACACAAACACTTGGAGTATGCTATTTCAACATACATGACGTATATTGGTAAAACATGTATTAGGGCTATTCTTTCGCTAAGCTAGTATTTTATCCACGTATATCGTAATCATACAACAAATAATCATGACAATTGCGTTTCCAAAATTTACACGTATACGATATTTCTAGAATATACAATTTCAACATACGTAGTATTTACAAGCGAACATGTATTACGGCGATTCTTTTCGCCAAGAAATTAATTTATACGCACATAATATATTTATACAACAATCAATCATGACAAACACATCACTAAAATATACACGTATACGGTACTTCTTACAATACCATATTTCTACATACATGGTGTATATTAGTAAACATGTATTTAGGCGAACCCTTTCGCCAAATGAGTATTTTATCCATACATCATATATCCATACGACAAATAAACATGTCAAATACATTTTCATAAAAAATACGTATACGGTATTTTATACGAATACCTAGAGTATGTGAAATTCCAAATTCTACAATTTTAATCGAAACAGAAAACGGGAAGCACTTTGTACATGTGCAATTGCATACAAATCATGAATCTACCATTATCAGACATTGAAAGCGTTGAAAACTGTAACCTATATACCTAAAGTCCTTACCTTTCACCTTGGAATCTCAACGAATCAGCAAGGTTGGATGAGCTTCCGTATTCGGGAGTTTTCTAGCCTAAGGAGTGAAATCGGTTAGCTATTTCACTACCTATAGCCTATACACTTCAAATCAGACCTAGGGTTAGGGTTTCTCACCTTAAAACGGAGTTGATATCGCTGGGAAAGCGCCTGGAAAGAGGCGGTGTAGGCCGTGCGATGATTGAAAGCAGTAAGAGGAAGGTGCTTCCACAAATCCCAAGTCTTCTCTCTCTTTTCTCTCTCTCTCACTAGGGTTTTATCCCAAATTCGTATAGCTGTGAGAGGGGCTGTTCTAAAGCCCTTTTATAGCCTAAAACCTCCCCAAAATATACTCAGGTTCAAGGGTTACTGCTATTATAAGCATTTCGGCGATGTTCCAGCTCAAAAGAGTGTTTCTGGTGGCCCCCCTTGAGCCAAACGTCAGACTTAAGCTCACCACTCATGGATCCACGTGGGATTATGTTTTCAACTCGATCGGATTCCCAGATCACACGTGGCGGACCAGCTTCAGTTCAACGGTCAGTGGGCCACGATCCGAAATTTCAAGTACATGTAAATGTTCCTGAAATTTTTCCTGATCCGAGGGTGTAATTTGGTCTGATTCTGACGGTCTGGTTGCTTAATACTGATCCGCAACCGAATGGTGCCAGATCACTATTCCAGATATTTATTTTGTAAAGGAAAGAGTGATTTTCACACTCCCTCACTCCGGACTCAAGCAAATAGCCGTGGGACATCGACTGGACTTGATTTCCGAGATTATCGAGCCCAGCGAGGCGGTCCTAAGTCCTTAACTTTGCGTTAATCGGATTTCCGATGTGCGGTCTAGACCTAATACGAAGTTTCAAGTCGTTCCCGAGAATAGCCGGGTAATGAGTTTGATCCTAATCTTTAGGGTAACCTAGCGTCAATGATTCTACAAGTTTTGGGTCTTGCAGATCGTATTTAAAGCTATCCCAACGGATTTTATGGCTAATCGAGTTTAGCACTTAGTTAACTTTGTTAAATTTCTAAAGGATTTAATCCTAATTGATTTTTGGTCGAGGTGGTACTCGAGCCAAAGTACGGAAATTTACGGGTTGTTATATATTGGTTCGAGATGAGCAAATTCAGGCCCAGTTAAGTAAGGTTGGGGGTAATTAAATGTATTTGTGTCAGGTTAAAGTTTGGGTTTGGATTATACACCTCGGGTTGAAAATTAAGCCACTAAGTTGCACGTTGGATTGTCTTAATGTTAGGTCAGGTTTAGATTAACCCTTAACCTGACCCAACCAAGTTGCATGAACATTAGCTCTTGGATCGAGGTACTCTTGGATCGAGGTAAAGATATTATGGATGTTGGAATTATTCTTTGAAAAATCAATATCAATCTTATTAGTCATGTGGATGTGATAGAGCTCAGCCTTTGACCTTGATAGCCACAAGTCCTTCTAGATAATATTAATATACTTTAATCAATATCTACTATTGACTTAAACTTGTTAAAACATGGATTATGTGAGGAATGATCCCTTTATAGTCCTTGGGAACATAAAATTAGTGATGATAGTCAATAACTTAGAGACTTGTGATATATGGATCTAAGTACCTTATTGAGTCATGACCGATATAAATGTTTATGATACATATGTAAACATCACACTTCCAAATGCATGATCATCTTGTGCGAGGGGATTTACTTGGGTCGAGACAGAAAGTCTCCACCATCAAGAGTTGAGTTGGTATTAGTTTCTTCTTATCCTACATGGGCACATGAGTGTATCATAAATACAGGGCCTTAATATATGAACTTTTGGACATTTACATTGAATGATTGAGTTCAAGCTAATAGTGTGAGAATCTATTTGGCTTGGATCGTGATTGTATTATTAAAGACTTAATGGTGCCTAAAAGGTAATCAACCTTTAGTCCTAAGGATGTGTAAGGGTCATGATCTTGATTCGATGGCTTTGACTCACCATACGAGGTTTTATAGAAGGCCATTGAAAATAAATAATAATAGGTACATCCATAAAAAATCATCAAATCTTATTCGAGCTAACATAAATTTCACTGAGTTTAGTTAAGAACTTGTAATATGACTAGATCAAAGGCTAATTGAGTGATTTTATTGTAGGGCCTTGTAATCAAAAAATATTTTAGTCATGTTTTAAAAGGTTTTCAACCGTTGAAGTTTTTTTTAAACCATTGAAATTGTTTCGATAAGACTTGATAGCTTAGATTTGACAGTCCAATACTTTAATTAGCATGGGAATCCATTTTGGGATGGCTATGATAGTTAATAGATTAAATGATAAGTATGTGTGTATGAGACAGATTAATGAACTTTCTTATAGTAGGGTATAAAGAAGTTCATAGGATAGTAGGACAACATACCAGTGTGCACCTTTGAAATCCCAACTCCTTATTTATAAATCTTATTGAGAGTGGATAAACAGCCCAGAGAGAGAGAGAGAGAGAGAGAGAGAGAGCCTGGACATCCCTTACTGAGTATCGTTATGAGAGAAGAAAAAAGAGTGTGCATGTCATCTCCCTTCACCTTCATTCTACTTATTTTCTTCTCCACCTTCCATGTAAGTGATCGTTTGGGTCCACTTTGTGGATAGTTGGGTACAAAAAAGTTCGTAAGGTGGTAGGGCACTATCCACATATGCACCCCTGAAAATAAAACCCCTTAAGAGAGGAGAAACAACCAAGAGCGAGAGAACCCTAAATACCTCCTCTTGGCATCACCAAGAGAGAGTGAGAGAGAGAGCCTAAACATCCCTTATTGAGTATCGCTACGAGAGAAAAGAAGAAAAAGTGTATGTCATCTCCCTTCACCTTCATTCTTCTTCTTCCCTTTTTCACCTTCCACATATGCGATCGTTTTGGTCCGCTTTATGGGTAGTTCGGTACAAAAAAGTTCGTAGGATGGTAGGGCACTATACAAGTATGCACCCCTGAAAATAAATCCCATTAAGAGAGGAGAAACAACCAAGAGTGAGAGAACCCTAGACACCTTTTAGAAATCACTGGGAGAGAGAGAGAGAGAGAGAGAGAGAGAGAGAGCACCATCTCCCTTCATCTTCCATTCCTTAATCTTTCAATTTTTTCCCCTCTCAAAATTCCACACATGTAATAGTGTAGGATCTACTTTATGGACAACATGTCTCCCTTGGCCCCTACCAGAGGCATAGACGGTTGTTCTCTCACCTTCTCCACTTATGGTAGATCAGGAAAAAACCTCTTCCATTAGATGATAGGCATCAACAATCGATGTTTAAAAAACCTCCTCACAATTTCAATTGCGTCAAGATAAGATCTCAACCATTCATCTTTAGTTTATATATATATATATATATGAGATTATCGCAATAGGTTCTTAGGTAATTGATTAATTATAATGAAATTTGAAAAACTTTTTTTTTCTACTACGTTTCCAAAGTTAAAATCTAATAGTAGAGAGTAGAAAGAATCAGAACATAATAAATCCATCTCTTTAGAATACATGTGCCAAGGTATGGAAGGATGATGTGCAGATTGGTTCTGCCCATATATGCAAGGCTCTAAGTTAGATGGTTTAAACTTCATAAATCACAACTATTAAACAAGATAGAAAGTTCTCCTATTTTGGAATAATATATCTGTTTTTATTCTTGCCTTTGCTTGGGCTTGTCTAACAAGGTTAGGGCTATCACTAAGTGGGCCCAAGCTAAGCCAAGGTTCGTTAAGCTTGCCTACACAATACATATAGGCTCAAGCTCGGCTGGGCCCATGGTGGCTTACAACCAAGAGATAATGCACTGCCCAAGTCTAAGCTCAGCAGGCTTTTGTTCTAAATCTATGTGACAACCCTAATTTTTATTTTTATTTTTACTTTTATCAACAATGGGTATCACCCATCTTAATGTTTTCTTTGGTGTGGCCCACTTTAACCTTGGATTGGCCTCATTTTTGGGCCCATGCCCTAACATGATTGGACCAAACTATTGGCTGAAGTGGACTTGCCATGTCATTGCTATGGGGCCCACTGTGTAAAAAATAAGGTGAAATGACGTGCTGACGGACAACACAGCCCACAACAACCACTCTCCAGTTTTCTCTCATTCATTCATTCTTCTTCGTCATACAGTTGCACACCACCCTGACCCATCGATCCATGTCATTCATCATACCAGTACCTACAAACTGATCTGAATTGTTCATTGGAATGACACCTCTGTATAACCCCAGTCGTTGATATGTCTCACCTAGAAACCTCTGGCGTGGCTCACCTTGAACCTCAATCAAATCGATTTTAAACTTCATGTCTTATCTTGTTGCTATAAAACCAATGGACATTGTTGATTTTTACATCTGACGCCTTTGTGTACCCTGCCTGATCATCTTGTTATCCTGGATTTTCGTAACTGTTACAGGGACTTTCCATTTTGGCTTTAGCGGCAATGTCACACACGTCTTTGTACTAGGCAATCTGTGTAAGGTTCTCTCTTCGAATTGTGACTATTATTTTCCCCTCATCCAACGCTCCACGACTCTCCAACACCTTCCCACTTTAAAGAGCCAATTAAAAAAAAGCTCTCATCTCCCCGCTTTCTTCTCCATTTTCCTGTCTTTATCGACTACACGCAACAACCGAAAGCCGAAACCCAAATTTTTTGAACTCACCAGCAAAACACATTGAGAACTTTGATCTTTCATTGCACCAAGCTCCCTAATATTGATCTCCATCAGTTGGAAGAATTGAAGCTCTCAAATCCATGACAACAACAATCCGCCATTGGAGGTGAGTCTTCTCCTCTGTTAAGAACCAATAACTACATAGTCATCTAACAACCGTGTTTATCTACCGTATACGCACCAGATCACAATGGGCATAGAAGCAACATGTGCAACTTACTGAGTTGACCTCTCTACCTAGCAAGTCAATATATGATTTTACTGAATTTAGTTAATATTTTCTCACATTAGTTGAATCTCAAGTCAGTTATTCCTTATCTACTTAGGTCGTGTATCTTCTCTATTACGTTGGTTTTAATTCTTACACCATCGCAGCATGATTCACTGAGTTAATTCAGTGAGTTAGCCTTCTAATATTCAGAAACTAGAAACACTGTCAATGACAAATGTGATTTTAACCTTCTAATATTCAGAAACTAGAAACCTTGTCAATGTTAAGCGTGATTTGATGTTGAATCTCAGATAATCTCCTTCATCATATCCACTTTGAGTTAATCATGAACTAGTCCCTTCGTGTTTGATACATCAGATCGGGCCCATATAAGTTGGAAGGTCCAATGTTTGGCCATAGAGGAAACACAACCCATTGCATCAATAACGTGGTTGCATCGTTTTCTTATTTGTTATACCATGATTCACTGAGTTGATTAAGTGAGTTAGATTATTGTTTTCCAGAATATGAGTTGCGGAGCAGGGAACCCTAATAATCCAAACTGATGTTTTTGTATTTTATCTTCAGGGAATCCAATATTGCGCGTCAGATATCAACCTAGTGGCTAGTTATATCAAACGACTCTCAAGTTGGAATTTAGCAAGAGCCCAAAACTATTTCAAGTAAAAATCGCCCTACATCAAATATTTATTTTCATAATAGGTAGGTGATCTTCTCGATTGAAAAAACTACATTGACATATATTTTGATTTCATTAATTATTTATTTCATATTACTAAGTTAAGTTATTTGGTTTTACTTTTACGTGATGTAGAATGCATTTATTTGATTTTTGATATGTGAAATAAATTCATTTGATTATTGTTAACTTATTTTAAATGTATTTAAATGATGGGTGCTCTGCCCTGAAAGGATTATCATGTTATTTTGTTATGGGTGCTCTGCCTAGGGTTATTCCTGAAAAGGGTGTTAATTTTGTACCGTATTTTAAAATTTAACAATTATAGACATTCAACTCTTGGCCCGTGTTTCAGGATGTGTTATATTTAACTATTCAATCCATGGCCTGTGTTCCAGAATGAAAGTCATGTTTTCCTTTATTTAAGATTAAGTGAATGTACACGTGTGTGCTTTGCCCAGACTCCCTAAAATATTAGATGCATGGTGCCCTGCCCTAGGAGGTCCAAAATGGTCATGGATTCACAATGATCTGCCTTAGGTTAATCCCAAAAATGAATGCATGGGTGTTTTGCCGCGACAAAGTCCAAAAACAAATCAGAAGTTATTTTATTTTATTTGACTTTGTTTGTAGAATTTCAGTGGTTATTATTGGAATATTAATGTTTCTTATATTCGGGTTGTGGATGTGTAAATACAAATTTGATGTACACATTCGTGAGCCACGATCCCCACTAGGTATAGGACTATTCGGGATATGGGATCTACCATCTTGGAATCACTTTATACGTTAGGTATGGGACTGACATGAGTCGTGACCCTTGGTGCGAGGCCCTTACCGACCTACGATACTATGCACTATGACCCGACCTTTTTTAATGTATTCGTTTTTATATCTTGATATAAAATTTTCAATTTTGGGAATAAAGTGACTTTACGAGCCGTCGCGCTCACACCCGCATAAATTTGTGTATGAAGAAGCCAGACGTGTAAGATTCAAGACTTTCCCTTGTGTTTATTTAGAGAATTACTTAAAATTTAATGTATTAAGTTATTGGTTATTTTTTATATTAATGTAATTAAATATTTAAGGATTAATTAGTGGACATTTAATGGCAATAATGATTTTCCTTTTAGTTGCTCTATTTACCTTGAAAATGTATGAAAATTATGTGGGTTGTGATTTATATTTTATTTAAATACAGCTCACAGTCATGTAATTCGGATTCGGGCCTAGCTAACTCGGGTATCGAATTTCGGAGTGTAACAATCTAAGTTGTTCATTAGGTGTGACCCATCTTTTATGATATATGAGATATGAAAAAAAATGCCCTTGAAACCTCAAATGGGTGGGCCAGGTTAATAAGCTCTTAGAGACAATTGGGCCCACCCAATTAATAAATGGGCTTAAGACTAATCTAGGCCCATCCTACGATTGATTAAATAAACTGGTCAGCCCTGCTATAACTTTCAGGTCCTATTAATAAAGGGCCAAGTTCAAATTGGCCCAACCCAGCCCTTTTCCATGCTAGATCGGATTCGTGGGGCTGATCATAATCAATGGTGTTTAACATAAGCGCTTCACTTTTGTGGGCCACATGGGTCATCATTATATTTAGACCCAATGGGGCACATCGTTTTTAATGGACAATTCCGTCACAACACTTTAATCGTCTATCGGCCTATGTCATCGTCACCATTGCCATCATAGCCTTATATGGGCCAGGTGCATTGGAAAATAGTCACGGCGGGCTCAAGTCAGGCGTACTTGGTCTGGATTTGGTCTCAGCGTAGATGCTTATGGATTGACTAGGCTTGAGTTTTAGGGCCAACAATAAATTGGGCTGAACTTGGGCTTGCATCCTCCTCTGACAAGTGGGCCGACCGTAACTGAATATTGATGACATTGAAGAGATAGGTACTAGATGGTGGGCCTCACCCATTCTCAGATTGATTCGGGTGGGCTGGGACTAGACTCGGCCCTTTGTTCATGCGCTGGATATGGACATGCTCCAGCCCAATGGCCCAGTCCAGTAGGTCCCATTTCATACCCTACCACTAAGATATGCATCCCATGCTAAGTAGGGGTGCACATGGAACCAGTAGAACCGGTAAACCGGACCAGAACCAACTAAACCACACAGTTTGGTCCAATTCTGAAGTGCGCCGGTTCTGGTTCCGGTTCCAAAAATCAAAGAATCGATTAGTTCGGTTTAGTTCTTGGTTTGGAGTTTCGTAGAGCTGAATTGGATCGTGAACTGGACTATAAAACCAAACCTGGAATTGGACCATAAACCGGATCGTAAAACCGAACTTGGAACGAGACCATCCAATCAATAAATATTAAAAAAATAAACAAAAAAAGTTTTAAAAAAACCCTAATCTCTCAAGCACCTCATGATTTATGAGTTTACTATATATTTTAGTTGTTTATTTGACTCATGATTTATATTTACAATGCGCCATTTGATTGTTTTCGTAAATGTCTTTTTGCATACCTTACATAATATCTAGATCATTCATCAAATGGATCACAATATGAATGGACTTGGGCTGGATTATTTAAAAAAATATGCGATTGGGCTAGATTATAAAAAGCCCATAACTGTTCAACCGAATCAGAACCGAACTAATTTTTACGATATGGTTCCGATTCGGTTTTAGGGTGCAAACGGTCCAGTTCCGGTTCGATACTCCTGGAACCATTAGGAATGGTTCGGTTCCGGTTTCATCCCATAACCGACCGAACCGAACCATGTGCACCCCTAAATGCCAAGCCCACGTGCATGTACAAGGCACATCATCTACATGACATGTGTGCCAACATGGTTAGTATGTGCGATATCCAAATCGTCCATCACATGCGTCTATCCTTGTAGATGTCCTCACCAAATAATTAGGCTGATCCACTCACCTTGCGAGCCACAATATTAGGAAAAAGATGGACGGATTAGAAACTTCAGCTAAGTTCTATATTTGTTTCATAGATTGTGGTCCACTAGTTAGTGGAATTAGTTGACACTTAGTTTGGGACATCAAGAAAAGTGGATTGTCGTGATGGATGGATTGGATCTTGTGCCTATGTGCCATGCTGGCACGTGTGGTGACATGTACGTGAACTGCCTCATGTGGACTTGGTAAAACTCCAAGTAGAGAGATGAGAGCCCATCTAGAAAACTTAAATCCCAGGCCGATTTGGACTGGGCTTGGGCCATAGTTTACCACATGTAATCTGGGCCTCTATTTTCTGGCCCACTAAATAAGTGGGCCATATGTGAGATTAGGTTGTCGAGAAGCCCATCTAATGGCCCACACGATCTGACAATCAATCACAATAGACTTGTGTGTTTGGCCTGGGCCTTAAGACTAGTCCATTTTCCTCTAGAGTTTTGCTAGCAAGGCTCTCCTCCATGGTTGATCGATTGGGACCGTCTGTGCTTTATACATCACATGTGCTAACATCCCACATCACATCAATCTAGATACTCCGTTTTTCATTTGAATGTGTTTGATAAATAATGTAAAAGGTTCATATGAAGGCCTATCCAAGATAGATGTGTCTTAATAGGTGTTAGAGTCGATGGGCAGGGTTAGGGCCGAGCCAGCTCTATTCAAGTCCAGCTCGCATTGTTCTACGTAAGTCTAAACCCGGCTCGGGCTTATAACAGACTAAAACAATCTAGTCTAAGTCCAGCTCAAAATGTTTTTGCTAGGCTTGAGTCCAATGGCTCGAGCTTAAGAGAGAGAGAGAGGGGGGCAAACTATATATATATATATATATATATGGGAAAAGGTACTATGCGCTCGAGCGTAAAGCGGTCGTCCGTGAGGTCGAGCTGGGGTGGGCCCCACTGTGATACCTTTTGAAGATCCACACCGTCCACCAGATGCACTGCTCCAAGTGGGACCCACACGGTGAAATCGACCGTCCACGGAACTCAGGTGGGCCATACCTTCTGAAAACATAAGTATACACACGAAAACATGTAAAATCACTTGGTGGGGCCCACCTAAGATGTGGATACCACCTGAAAAGTGGTCTAAAATTACATCCAAGTGGGACACACATGATGGACGGTGTTGATCATCAAAAAACGTCTCGAAAGGGGGCCACAAGTGGTTTTGAATGTTTGAATGGTGCACGGCCCCTCTCCACTTCTAGACGTGGTGTGGCCCACAAAAGTCTCGGATGGACTTGATTTTCAGCCGTGTGGGCCCGTCCAGGAATGATGCATCTGACTGAGGGGGTAGATGTTTGAACGGCATCACGGTGGGGCCCACCCCAGCTCGACCTCATGGAGACCGTTTTACGCTCGAGCGCATAGTACAAAGGTACTATGCGCTCGAGCGCATACGGTCGTCCATGAGGTCGAGTTGGTGTGGGGCCCACCGTGATGCCGTTCGAACATCTACCCCCTCAGTCAGATGCACCATCCTGTGGGGCCCACACGGCTGAAAATCACCTCAATCCGTGACTTTTGTGGGCCACACCACGTACAGAAGTGGAGAGGGGCCATGCACCATTGAAACATTCAAAACCAGTTGTGGGGGCTTTTCGAGAGGTTTCTTCATGATCAAAACCGTCCATCATGTGTATCCCACTTGAAAGTAATTTTAAACCACTTTTCAGGTGGTATCCACATCTCAAGTGGGGCCCACCAAGTGCTTTTACATGTTTTTGCTTGTATACTTATTTTTTTAAATGGTATGGCCCACCTGATCACGGTGGACGGATGATTTTGGGCCGTTCAGGCCCAAAATGGGACGGTGCATCTGGTGGACGGTGTGGATCTTCGAATGGAGTCACGGTGGGGCCCACCTCACTCGACCTCACGGACGACCGCTTTACGCTCGAGCGCATAGTACCTTTTCCCTATATATATATATATATATATATATATATATATATATATATATATATATATATATATATATATATTACCCTTGCAACCTTAATAAGCCGGCCGGGCCGCAGCCCTATCTAGGATACACGTATGTAAAGAAGCCTACTAAGGAAAAAACGATACTTACCAAAGAACATTCACACTAGGGCTGAAAGTTGGGTGGGTTGGTTCTCAACTCTAGCGAACCAACCCGACCCAACCCAAGGTTCTTGTACCTCGACCTTAACCCAACCCAACCGAACCGAACCCAACCTCAAGTTGGGAACTCTCAACCCAAGCGGGTTCGGTCTGGTGGATACATACTAATATTTTAATGATTGCATTAGTTTATTATATTTCAATACATGTCTTATTTTTATATCTATAATTTTATTAATTATATATGTAGTTCTAAACAAACGAGTTAAAACATAGGAAAACTAATTTAAAACTCGTGTTGTGTAGCACACAATCTATTTGGGAGAGAGAAATCGAGCATATCTTGTTAGCTCTAGTCATCGGAAATGATGTGGACCGATGAGAACCGATAACACTGGAATTTCCTATGCCTTCAACACATATGATCCATACTCAATTATAATTTATAAGTAACTTATATATTGATCAGGTTTGGGTTGGGTCAGGCAACCCAAAAGCTTAACCCGAGCCCAACCCAAGTTTTATTGGGTTGGCGTTTGTCCCAAGCCCCGGACTCAATACATCCTGCCCAAGTCCAACCCAAGGTTGGGTCGGTCAGAGGTCAGTCGGGTTCAACCGGCCCAACTTTCAGCCCTAAGCCCATTGATAATTGATTATGATTTTTCCCATAAATGATCCTAGCCGTTGTAGCGGAATTCGCTGTCTGAGGATGAGGTCTCACATTCACAAGGTGGGAAATGAAGTCATTTTCCAACTAGCTCATAAATCTCAACATGTCCACTGCTACAACAGTCAACATATCAAAAAGGATTTTCCCACCATTTTGTGGGCCCCACTTGTAGACAGGTGTGATCCTAACTGGACAGGTGTGATCCTAACTGGACACTAAGCATTATTGAAAAAAATGTCAACTCCCCAAATTCAAAGGTCAGGATTAACTAATTGGAGTTCATGATTATCATCATCAATCCTGCAATTTTACTTCGAATGTTCTATCCACTCTCAAGTGCTAAAATATCATACATGTGCAAGATCTGAGCCTTTTATTTGGTGGACCACTGGTGGAAATTTCTACCTTTTTCTCAGGGATTTTAACATATAAACTTTTTCTTTTTTTGGGTCTATTAACATAAAACCATCTACCTTTAGTATTCCAAGAGAAATCAATCCCTTTCAAATACAGTACAAGAAACACTCCTCACTTTCGTTGACAGAACAATGACTGAATGGACTATTAGAGATGGAAATGTCTGTTTTACCCTTGTGATATTCGGACGGCATCTATTCCGTGTTCTCTGTTGTGCCGTGCATATATATGCAGATAAAAAAATCAAGTAAATTCAGAACTCAAGTAAGCCACGCAACAAGAAATAGTGAGAATCGCCGGCCATCAAAATCATTTTGGATCCAACTCAAGTTCTATGTCAGGGCATGTTAGGTTTTCCAAATTCTTGTGTAACACAAAGTAAATGAATCATTATTTCAATTTATATTTTTCTTTTTTAAATTATGGCCGATAAATAAAGAGTCAAGTACTTAAAAAAAAATTATAATCATTATATTTTTACATTAGAAAATTATTATTTTTACAATAATGCCTGCATAAAATATTAAATGTAGGTTATAGGGTTCTTGTTCTTGCTCCAGTGGTAGACTTATCAATGCCGGGTCAAGGATTCAAATACCCATATATGCTGAAATCCCACTACGGCGGGGGTGTGTGTGCGTGTGTAAATAAATAAATAAATAAAAAGAGACTTAAAAGTAGGTAATATTAACATATAATTATAAAAGTAAAACATCATGGTCCATTTTCAGCCATTTTATGTTATAATTGAAACTACAAACAAACGCACCTTAAGCTATATATATATATATATATATATATATATATATATATATATATATATATATATATATATAGGGAAAAGGTACTATAAAAGGTACTATGCGCTCCAGCGTAAAGCGGTCGTCCGTGAGGTCGAGCTGTGTGGGCCCCAACGTGATGCCGTTCGAAGATCCACACCGTCCACCAGATGCGCGAGCCCAGGTTGGGCCCACACGGCCCAAAATCAGCTGTCCATGTAACTCAGGTGGGCCATAACATCGGCAAACATAAGTATACAAGCAAAAACATGTAAATGCACTTGGTGGGCCCCACCTGAGTTGTGTATATCACCTGAAACTTAGTCTAACATTATATTCATGTGGGAAACACATGATGGACGGTGTTGATCATCAAAAAACGTCTCGAAAGGTCCCCAAAAATGGTTTTGAATGTTTCAATGGTGCACGGCCCCTCTCAACTTCTGTATGTAGTGTGGCCCACAAAAGTCACGGATTGACTTTATTTTCAGCCGTGTGGGCCCCCTCTGGAATGGTGCATCTGGTGGACGGTGTGGATTTTCGAACGGCATCACGGTGGGGCTCACACCAGCTCGACCTCACGGACGACCGCTTTACGCTCGAGCGCATAGTACCTTTTCCCGTATATATATATATATATATATATATATATATATATATATAAAATCTTGATCATACACAAAAAAATAAGATAAATGGTTACCGTGTAGAAGAAGTGGATTCATTTGGAAATACAAATAAGGTATAGGCTTTTATCACAATTCACATTAAGAGAGGGGTCTATATGTAAAAATCCTTTTCTTTTTTTGTGGTTATGAAAGGCTGTACAAGTCTATGGTCATAAACGACCGACCAGCTGTCCACAGTAAATATAAGTGATGGTGGGCCCACTGAATACCCAAACAAGGACAGATGTCTTTACTGGTGGGGCCACTCCAAAAGAGGAATGCTGATAATGCACTTTCTTCCCCTGAGAAAAAAAAATAGGGATTTCACAGCCTACTTGCGTGGGCTCTCATCAGGTGGGCCGAGCCATGAAATGCCCTGACCTAAACTCAGATTGGAACCCTCATCAGTTGAGTCGTACTCTAATAGGAACAATGCACTGGAAAAAAACGAACCAAGGTCCGTTCGTATTCATCGTACATGCATGGCCCACTTAATGAATGGAACACCCTAGTCTATCCCATTGGCAGATAGTCTCCCACCAATTGAACGGTTCAGATTTAAAACATATTATCCATATTCTCAAGTGTGCAGCGATGCCTTCCCATCCTTCATGCGAGCGACTGTACTTTTCATTTTAGGTAACAAAGACGGCCAAGCAGTGGTTGCAGCTGCACCATAGAAGTTACATGCAGCTTACTTTGAGAGATACAACTGGAAAACATTTGTAGTGATCAGGACTGTTGATCTACTGGGCCCATGCATGGAATGGACGTAGGCCAACAATCAATTAAATTAGAAATGTGTAGACATCAGATTGTTATCTTGAAAAATGAACGGTGGTCGTAATGTGAATGGTCAGAGATGTCCGATCACTGCAAGTTTTGGACTATAACTATCAAAACAGTTAGACCAGTAGATGAACGGCCTCGATCACCCGTACGTGCAGGTATAGAGTATCTATGGAGCCGTACATGAAACTTGTATGATGCAAGCTTGGAGGATACCATTTCTCAAAACGAAAGGTTCTGCAGGCGTGGGAGACCCACACAACAACAACAACACATTAAAAGTAGGATGTGGACACCGAAAATCAGCACTATCATACATTGATTAGGAAGCTAAAAAGCGGCTGTGTCATGCTCGATCCAGAACCGAACACATGTGCATGTGGACAAGATAAAAAATATCTATTAGGTGGGCCCCACCATGGAATTGGAGGTTCAATTCTCACGGACTTCGATTGAACAGTGTATCACGCAGCATCCATGTCCGTACCGTGTGCTGCTGGAAAAGCTCTGTGGGCCCACCCCCATGATTGTGTTTTATCAAGCCCTCTATCCATTTAGCAGCTCATTTTAGGGCATGGTTACTCCAAATGCCATTATGCGCACACACATATGGTGAAGCGCATCGTTTTCTTGATTTATTTTTTGTCTATCATATGTATACATGTAGGTTGATTTAATTGAATGTAAAATTAACTCAAAGCTAAAAATATAGCTAATTAGAAGTTGCCACTAGTTAAATAAAGTTTTAGAATTTATAGCTAATTAGAAATGGTAGAATCACTTATGTGATGGGGAACTATAAAATTTTCCAACTCGGTGACTGTTATGGTTGGTCTAAGGCCATGAATTCTAGAGAAGGGTCTCGACTACGAGAAAAAAGAAGAAGAGTTAAGCAGCATTTTTCACCAGTGCAACACATGATCTCTACTCTATAGGGTAGTATGATTTTTAGGGGATTCATAAGACCTTTAAGATATAATAAAGTTAAACCGTTCTATGCTAAGCAGTGGGATTGGGGCAAACAAAATAAGGAAAAGAATAAAGTGAAATAAAGAAAACACACAAAATTAAGTTATATTGTGCAAAACTATTAGAGTTTGGGTAGGCAAAATATTAAAGAAATGAAAACATAATAAAAGCATAAGTTAATGTAGATGTTGCAAGCATGCAGGGAATACGTGAAATAAAATACATCTTTAATTCAAGATGTGAGAGGGAGAATGGAAAATCTGTTGGGGGCCTTGCACAAAACCTTAGGATCTAGCCTCCCGAAACAAACCAAAATTACAGAATAATAAAGCAATGAAATAAATCAAAGCATAAATCATACACCACACAAGAGATTTTTACATGGAAAACCCTCAAAGAGGTAAAAACCACGGGACCTCATCCAGATCAACAATCCACTATGAAGTAGAACGTTACAACTGTCTTCACTTTCGCAGGAGTGGATAAACAATGAGAGAATAAAAGGAAAAACGGAGAGATCTCACCGATCACGAGGACGTAGAAGCGCTGAGATATAAACTGCACAGTAGATAACCTCCACGAGCATAACATCCATTCTACAAGCTCTCTTTTTCTCTCTCTCACACCTTTGATAACCCTCTTGTGTTTTTCATATACCTAGAAAACCTTAGGGACCCCTATTTATAGTTTTAGGAAACTACTTTCCGCATCCCAGTTGTGAAAGGACTCAAAATCCGCAATCTACACAAAATCGCGGAACGAATATGCGTTACCAAGACCGGTCGAGACGAGGCTATGACTGGTCGAGCGCCACCCACAACCGGTCGAGTACCACCCTCGACTAGTCGAGCACCCCCGGAAAAAATAGTCCAACGTCGCTAGACTTTGAGTCGAGTCAGGGCTCGAATTCACGACTGGTCGTGCACTAGCCCTCGATTGGTTGTGTAAGGCTCACGATCGGTCGAGCACGGGAAAAAAACCCCATCAAATCTCCCCCTTTTTGACCCAGGAGGGATTCACGTTCTTCAAGCCAGCCTGGTTTATATAAACCTCAAATTTGCCCTTGAGCAAAGTCTTGGTAATCATGTCTAACCCATTATCGTCCGTGTGGACTTTCTCTAGCTATAACACCTTCTGTTCCAAAGTATCCCTGATCTAGTGATACCGAATCTCTATGTGCTTCGACTTGGAATCCTGACTTGGATTCTTGCTCAACTGTATAGCACTTTGACTATCGCAATAGACCACGCGCTCCTCCTGCTTCAGGCTAAGTTCCTGTAAGAACCTCTTCATCCAAAGCATCTCTTTTCATGCATCTGTGACTGTAATGTACTCAGCATCTGTCGTTGACAACGCTACGACCTTCTGTAGCTTGCTCTGCCAAGAAACCGCTTTCCCTGTAAACGTGAACATGAACCCCGATGTAAACTTCATGGAGTTTATGTCGCCTGCCATATCTGTATTTGTGTAGCCCTCTAACACAGATTTTTCGTCACCATAGCATAGGCTCAACCTAAATGAGCCTCTTAGATACCGCAGTATTCAGCTCACCACTGCCCAATGTTCTTTGCCATGATTGACAAGATATCGGCTGACAACACCAACTGCATATGCTATGTCTGGGCGTGTACACACCATAACATACATCAAACTTCCTACGGCTGACGCGTAGGGTATCTTCTGCATCTCTTTCACTTCTGCCTTCGTCTTGAGATAATGCATGTCGCTCAATCTGAAGTGACTATCTAGTGGAGTACTGACCGGCTTCGCTGCATTCATATTGAACCGCTCTATAACTTTCTCAATATACCGTTCTTGTGACAGCCAAAGCTTCCTGCTACTTCTGTTACGGGTTATCTTCATTCTTAGGATTTATTTAGGTGGGCCCAAGTCTTTCATCACAAATGACTTGCCCAACTCCTATTTCAGCGTGTCAATCTTCTTGATGTCTTTTCCTATGATGAGCATGTCATCAACGTATAATAGCAGAATTAAAAAATCACAATTTGAGAACTTGCGCGTGAACACACAGTGGTCTGACTCCGTTTTGTCATACTCATGCTGTAACATGAATGAATCGAACTTCTTGTACCATTGCCGTGGAGCTTGTTTCAGCCCATACAAGCTCTTCCTCAACGTATACACTATATGCTCTTTACTCTTGACTTCGAACCCCTTTGATTGGTGCATGTAGATCTCTTCTTCCAGGTCACCATGGAGAAAGACAATTTTAACATCTAACTGCTCTATCTCCAGATCCATGCTAGCCGCCAACCCAAACAACACCTGTATGGATGTCATCTTCACCACTGGTGAGAATATCTCCTCGAAGTCTATGCCTTTCCTTTGACCAAACCCTTTCACCACAAGTCTGGCCTTGAACCTCATCTATGAATTCTTCTGCTCAACCTTCTTTCTGAACACTCACTTGTTGCTCAAAGCTTTCTTGCCCTTAGGCAATTTCACCATATCATAGGTGTGGTTCTTATGCAAGGATTTCATCTCCTCTTGCATAGCTTTCAACCACTCCCTCTTATGCTCGTCGGCTAGGGCCTCAGAATAATCTTCTGGCTCTCCCCCATTAGTCAGCATAATGTACTCATGCGGCGAATACCTCTTGGATGACTGTCTGTCCCTAGATGACCTCCTCACCTGTGGCTCAACAGGTGGATCAAGTGGGGGCTGCTACCCTGGTCCATCTTCTGAAGGAATTCCCTTGTCCTCTTCACCTAGCTGTACTCCCCCGTTATTAGGCACCACGGGAGGAATAATCGGATCCATGTCCTCTAGCTCACCTGAACTAGGCTGATTCTTCTCTGGCTTACAAATGTCTTTTATACACTGATCTTTAAAGAAAACCACATCTCTGCTCCTGACGAGCTTCTTCTCGATCGGATCTCATAACCTGTAACCGAACTTTTCATCACCATACCTTAATAACACACACTGCATGATCTTCATATCGAGCTTAGACCTGTTGCCCAACTCTTGTTTTAGCCTGTCGATCTTCTTGATGTCTTTTCCTATGATGAGCATGTCATCAACGTATAATAGCAGAACTAAAAAATTACAATTTGAGAACTTGTGCGTCAACACACAGTGATCCGACTCCGTTCTGTCATACCCATGCTGTAACATGAACAAAACGAACTTCTTGTACCATTGCCGTGGAACTTGTTTCAGCCCATACAAGCTCTTCCTCAACCTATACACTATATGCTCTTTGCTCTTGACTTCGAACCCCTCTGGTTGGTGCATGTAGATCTCTTCTTCTATGTCACCATGGAGAAAGACAGTTTTAACATCTAACTGCTCTATCTCCAGATTCATGCTAGCCGCCAACCCAAGCAACACCCGTATGAATGTCATCTTCACCACTTGTAACGTCTTGAAAATCGGAGGTCGAGCAAAGCTCAGCTCCCGAGTTCACACAGATAATAATGATTATGATGAGAGCATTGAAACATGAATGAGATTATACCAAAACAGCATATCATACTCCAGAGACGGTTAAATTGCAAGTGGAAGACTGTGATAAATAAATAAATAAATATATATATATATATAATGTATATATATTGTTATAAGTCTCCAGAGTTGAACATGTTACCAGGTTAAATATAAACATGTATACTCCAAAATTGAACAAAATGAATATACATGGGTGTTCCAAAACTGAAAAATAATAAGTGCAATGGCGTCTAATCAACCTCCCTGTAACCCCGTCGATCAGAACATGGTCTACATAGACCTGCCTGATAGCTGCATATAGAAGAAACACGCTACATCATTATAAAAGACCGGCTCCACTTCGAAAGCAGCGCCATCATCTGAAACTCAAAACGGGGACTGGTTGGTGTGTACAACACCATCCCGTAACGTGGGAGTGAGTGATTAACTCAGCGGAACAGTAAAGCATAGGTTAACATGTTATTAATTCAGTCAAGCAGTAATGATAAAGCAGTACACTCAAACAATTCTAAATACTCTTGTTAATGCAAGGATGAGATGTGATTATGATGCATGCCCTCGCCAACATACTCCCTCGTGCGGCACCATCTTACGTCCGAGGCATGCTGTCACCCTCAGTGCTCCATATCTTCCAAGCACATGCAATGCGATGATGAGCATGATTACCGAGTTATTATTAGTCCATTTCAAACAGCAATATTGGGAAACTAAGGTACATTCCTTATATCATTCCCAAACAATGATCCATTCTAGGGTCGTCAGTCTTAGACAATCTCATACGATTGTGTGTTTTTAAGTTGCTGCAAGGGCTGTTACATGGAATCGTTACACCACTCCCCCATCACCTTATCAATACAGGCCTAGTTTATACTCTGTTACTACAGGAAGGCTCGTCTCCTCACCGCAGATTTAGAGTATGCTCGAAGTCACTACACTGGGTACGGTCAGGGCTGCCAGAGCTGTTACACGGAATCATTGCACCACTCCCCCATCACCCATCAAAGCAGTGTAGGCCGACAACTCGAATATAGTGTCCTATACTACCATAATCGGCTCATGAGTCTGGTTGCTCAATTGTCACTACGGGGAGGCTCGTAGCCCCAACGTAGGCCGACAGCTCGACCACGGTGTCCCATACCACCATACCCGGCTCATGAGTCTTAGTGAATCGAGGTACCATGGTTAATGGGATTCCACTGGTAAGGTTAGTACCTTAGGTTCAAACAAAGGCGTCCAAACATTGTGAACATACATGAGACAGATCGGATTACTTGACGAGCTCGGCTAGCTCGAGCACACAACAAGTTGAACGATATGAAGCGCATAAGCACTTCGTGTGGCCAACCACTATCGCCAACCGAAGTACGACTCGGGTTCGTCGAACACATCTCTCATGGCGAAGAAATCTCAGCCACAAATTCACTCCCGTTACTGATTGTCTTGACTATAATCATAGCCCCAAACACAATCAATCCTTATTCAGAAGCATGTAGAGTAAAGCAGAATAAACTGTAACATCCCGAATTTTTACTGTTTTGAATTTTCAAAAATCCTTAAATTATTTATTATTATTATTATTTTTATGTAATTAACTTATATTATCACTTACTGACCATTGACACTCAATGCTAGCTTATACATGGGTGATTGTAATGTCCCGTCCAACCAGCACAGTGTCCTGAGGCGTCCACGTCGGATTTGCCGCAGGATCGTTCGTTTAAACTACTCAGGGTGAGGTATTACAAGTAAATTAATCTAAGATTAGCCCATTAGACTAGACCAATCTGGTTATGATTGAACCAAGTGTGGGCCGCCAAGCCAGATGACCTGTTTACACTTAACAACAGCCCGTGTTGGCCGCCCAGCAACTGAGGAAGGTCAGAAAAATCTAAAATTTTAGGAAATCATAGATCTCACTGGGCTTGTGGTCCATCGTGGACTGCGGACCCAGTGGACACCCAGAATTGGGATCTGGCACTAGTCGAATGCACCCCACCAATGCCAGAATTGGAATCTGGCACTTGCAAATAAAACTGAGATACCAGGCGTTCTAGCCGTTGAATTTTTTCTAAAGTTGCGTGACGGTTTAATGTATTTTTCCACACCCGTCCATCAAATCTGAGACCCGATCATGGATCGGTGACCGTTGATCGCAAATCGGACCCATGCGATCAAACCCCATATCCGATCGGTCTCAAATTTTGCATGGCCCTTCATCGGGCCATGGATCACCTACCTTATAAATTTCATGGCCAGACGGCCACCAGAAATGCCCCATCAATCAGAATAGGCCTCCCAGGCCACTTAAAGGTCGTAAACGCTTTCTCAGATCATATATCCGCTCATCCGTTTGTTCTCAAGTTTTGCATGGACCATAGTCGGGCCATAAGGCACTTACACGCCAAATTTGGTGGCCAGAGGGGTGATAGGGCCCTAAATCCTAGAAAGACCCTCCCATAAGTCTAGTATAGTAAAAACCTAGCCCTTGGGGTAATTTACACCAAACCTTGCATTATAAAAGGGCCTCATTTGGGCACCTCCTCTTCCCATACGATTTTACCCTAGAGAAGGAAAGAGAGAAGAGAGAAAAGGGAGAAGAGAAAGAAGAGAAAGGAGGAGAAGAGAGAGGAAGAAGAAAGGAAAGGAGGGTGTTGTTAGTGGAGGAGCCAAGGAAACTTAGAACCTTAGCAAATCTCATTCTTTTCTCCCACATCCACAACTCCAAGCTCCATTTCCACCCGATTGGGGAGGTAAGCACCCATCCTTTTGTAATCCTTTGTGTTGAGATAGGATTTGTATGAAATCTTACATGCAAGTACATTGTCTTAGGATTCCGGCCGATCACCACCTAGTTCGGCGCTTCTAGGTCATTTCTCAAGAACTTAACGATCCATAGGTGCGGACTATTATTCTTAGGTGGCCTAGCACCAATTTTACTATGAGTTTAATAATTTTGTTTGTTTTGAAATGTTATATTGAATAATCTAGAGGAAACCTAGAAATGGTATGTTGTTGGAATTGTATGGATTTGCACGTTGGTTCTCATTTGATGATTGATATTGCCTCTCACATGATTCAACATATGGATGATTACATGCTCATGTTTGGTTGATTTCTCTCATATGTGTTGCTTCCTAGTGTGTAGGATTCATTGCTCATGTGTATTTGACCCCTTGAGGTGTAGGGAGTGCTTAACTTCCTCACCAACCCATACCACACACACACACACACCTTGTTCATGATATTATTAGCTTACATGTTAGTAGAAGTTTAGAATTTTATGTTGAGAAGCATGAGAACATGATGTTGATTATGTTAGATGATGCATTGATGTTGGCATGTTATGGATTCCCTTTACCCTATTGGGTTGGTCAGGAACATGATGAGAGACGGTAGTCCCATCGGTAGGACTATGCTAGGGCTAGATCCGCGGATTGGGCGGGAGTGTACGGGTGGCTGTAGTTCGCCTACATGGTTCTCTTGTGCCCAAGGTCACTCGTCTCACGCTCGCCTGACTCGTGTGGTCTAGCCTATCGTCTGGCTAACCCTGTTTGTTAACCCTGTTCGCTCACATATGTATAGAACCTGAACCATTCTGCAACCGTTGAAGCCCATCGATAATCCACTTGAAACTGGTCCACAGTCTCGCGAGCCGGGTATGGTGGAATGGGACACTGTGTCCGAGCTGTCGGCCTACGCTGGGGTACCGCGCCTCCCCGTAGTGACCGCGAGCGATCCCTTCCTTTCGGCACTCCTCATGTGCTTGGAGTCGGAGATGAGGAACCCGACGGGATCACGGACCGTGGGGCCTCGGCCCCACGCATTGCGGGGTCTTGGCCTCGCAACCAGCTTAGGGCAGTGATACGTAGGGTGAATCAGAATCCCTAACTTGTTGGATGAATGGACTTAACTAATAACTAGGCTAACACGATCGCATTGCACGCATTAGTTAGGGTGGCGACTCGGAAGTCAAGGTCGCTCTGAGGGAATGTTGTCATATGCGATCGTTAGATGGAGTCGTTTGAGGGAGTGTTGTGGCAAGGGCATGCATCATATCATCCCGTATGCATGCATTTTAAATAAGAGTTATTAGGTGTTGATGATTGTCTGCTTTTCATTAAGTTCATATTACAATTGATGCCTGTTGTAACTTGAGACCAATAGTTCACACTGAGTTGATTACTCACTCCCACTGTGGGACAGTGTTTTAAAACACCAACCAGACCCATTCATAGATGCAGGTGACTCAGGGTATGAGGAGCCTAGCGAGGCGAGCTTGGACGAGGAGGATGGACTCTCCTACTTGCAGCTGATGGGCGGCTCTCCATCGGCTTGATCGGGTTGAACTTGGATTTGTTGAGCCGCGGGCTCAACTTTACTCTTTTTGGACATAGCCTTCTTTTGTTGTTCTGTTGGGCAACGCCTTGGGCGACCCTTATTTATTTTGGACCTGTATATATGTGAGATATCCTTCATTTTAGTAGACTGGTGTGATTGTGCTTCATGCCTCAGGTAATTCCAACTTGCGCAGTTAAATTTGATTAATCATAAAAAAAAAAACATAAATGCATGATAAGTGACACTTGGGAACTCGGGAGTCGAGTCTATGCACGACCCCCGATTTTCCGGGGCGTTACATAAACAAAGTAATTCAAGCATGTTATAAAGCACAATATAAACAGGAAATACAAACATATATATTTCATAAGTAAGCGGTTAAATTAAACAAACAACATGGAGGAAATCATATACATCTTTAAGGTAGTTGAGAATCCTATCTCAACACCCACCTAAAGCACAATCCTCCAAGTACTTACTCTTACAAGCATTTTCACAAACACTTAGGATACACTCTTTCAACATACATAGCGTATACTAGCAAAAACATGTATTAGGACAAACCCTTTCGCCAAGTAAGTATTATACACATATATAGCATGTTCATATAGTAATTAACCATGGCAAACACACTTTCAAAATTTATACGTATATGGTACTTTTTACAAATACGAAGAATACAGTATATTCAACATAGTTAACGTATAACCGAAAAACGAAACGGACAGCACTTTGTACATGTATAATAACATACAGATCATGAATCTATCATTATCTGACATTGAAAGCGTTGAAAACCATAACCTATACGTCTAAAGTCCGCACCTTTTGTCGTAGAATCGTAACGAATGCGCTAGAATCTCTAAGCCTTCGCCTACGGTGATTAGGCAACCTGAATCATGAAACAGGTCAGCCATTACATCACCCACACTCTTGGAAATTCTAAAACAGCTTAGGGTTAGGTTTTCTTACCTAGAAATGAAGTCGGAATCACCGGAAAGGCGATTAGAAAGAGATGGTTAAGCACGGATAGCAGCAAGGTAGAATGGCAGGAGGATTCTCCCACATCTCTCACACTTCCTCTCTCTTTTTTCTCTTCTCTCTCCTAGGGTTTCTCCCAAATTCGTATGGGCTGAATGAGAGAGGTTTTAAGGTCCTTATATAAGCTAAAACATCACCAAAATAGACTCCAGGTCAAGGTATACTTAGGTTTTGTCCAAAGGACATCTGTTTCAGCTCAACGGAGCATTTCTGGAGGCCTCCCTTGAGCCAAAGGTCGGACTTAAGCTCACTGACTATGGATCCTGGTCGAGTTACGTTTTCGGTCCGATCAGATTTACAGATCGCCCGTGGCGGACCAGTTTCAGTTCAACGGTCACTGACACTCGATCAGGGTTACAAGTACACTGCCATGTGTATGAAATTTCCCCCGATCCGAGGGTGTATTTGGGTCAGATTCTGACGGTTTGATTTCTTATAACAGGCTCGCAAATGACAAGTCTCAGATTACTTAAATGAGACCCAATTTCTAAAGAAACCTATGTTTTCACACACTCTTCACTCTGGGCTCAAGCGAATAGCCGTGGGACACTATTTGGATTTGATTTCTGAGATGGTTGTCAAGCCCAGCAAGGCGGTCCTATTTCTATAACTTCATATTATTCGGACTTTCGACGTGCGGTCCAGATCTAATATGGAGTTTCGTGATGCTCCCGAGAGCAGCCGGGTAATGAGATTGATCCTAGATTTTAGGGTAACCTAGCGTCAATGATTCTACAAGTTTTGGGTCTTGCAGATCGGATTTAAAGTGATTAGTGCGGATTTCGTATGTGATATAGTGCATCACTTAGTTAACTTTGTCTAATTTATAAAGGATTTAGTCCTGTAAGCTTTCTGTCTGAGGTGGTACTTGGGCCTTTGTAGTTTATACATACAGTGATCTAAGTTATTAATACTTACTAAAGCACGCCCTAATTACAACAGAAGAAGATCCTAGGGCAGGAGAGGCTGATGTTCTAAATAACCTATTAGTTTTATGAAATTCCATAAGGGTAATGGTTTAAAGCCCATTTTATTTATGCATTTACTATTTACAGTAATGTTTAGTTTAAATATTGTTCTTCATCACCTAAACTTTTAAGATAGTGTCTAATGTGAAAGTACTTTGAAAAATTTAAAGAACAAGGTGGTGAAAGGTGAGATTTGTGATGAAAATGGGTTAATAAGCGATTTTAGACTGTGGGATTCAGTTCTGATAAGTTAATAAGGTGTTAGGATAGACCCATTGCCTAAGGACGTCTAATTCCAGGTTGGCAAAAAAAATCTGGGGTGTTACACCACTGGTGAGAATATCTCCTCGAAGTCTATGCCTTTCCTCTGACCAAACCCTTTCACTACAAGTCTGGCCTTGAACCTCGTCTATGAATTCTTCTGCTCAACCTTCTTTCTGAACACCCACTTGTTGCTCAAAGCTTTCTTACCCTTAGACAATTTCATCATATCATAGGTGTGGTTCTTATGCAAGGATTTCATCTCCTCTTGCATAGCTTTCAACCGCTCCCTCTTATGCTTGTAGGCTAGGGCCTCAGAATAATCTTCTGGCTCTTCCCCATTAGTCAGCATAATGTACTCTTGCGGCGAGTACCTCTTGGACGGCTGTCTATCCCTAGATGACCTCCTCACCTGTAGCTCAATAGGTGAATCAAGTGGAGGCTGCTCCCCTGGTCCATCTTCTGAAGGAATTCCCTCGTCCTCTTCACCTTGCTGTACTCCCTCGTCATCAGGCACCACAGGAGAAATAATCGGATCCATGTCCTCTAGCTCACCTGAACTAGGCTGATTTTTCTCTGGTTTACCAATGTCTTCCATACATTGATCTTCAAAGAAAACCACATTTCTGCTCCTGATGAGCTTCTTCTCGGTCGGATCCCATAACCTGTAACCGAACTTTTCATCATCGTACCCTAAGAACACACTACCTGATCTTCATATCGAGCTTAGACCTCTCGTCCTTTGGTACGTGAACGGAAGCCCTGCATCCAAATACCCTGAGATGACTGTACGATGGGTCCTGTCCAGTCCACACCTTCTCAGGTACTTCTCCATTCAACGGGGTTGATGAAGACCTGTTTATCAGATACATTGCCCTATGCATTGCTTCTCCCCAGAACGTCTTGGGCAATTTCGCATGAAATAACATGCATCTGATTCTCTCAACAATGGTGCGATTCATTCGCTCAGCCACACCATTATGCTGGGGGGTCTTGGGAACCGTCTGTTTATGCCGTATACCCAGGGACTTACAATACTCATGAAAGTCGCCAATGTATTCACCAAATTTGTCAGTGCGGATGCACTTCAATGATCTACCTGTCTCTCTCTCGACCATAGCATGAAATAATTTAAACACACCAAAGACCTAGATGCATCATCTATAAAAGTGACAAAATACAATGCCCCACCCAAGGTTTTTATCCTTATAGGACCACAAACATCAGAATAAACCAAATCTAATGCATGCACTTTATTAACATGAAAAGCAGATTTAATAAATAAAACTCTATGCTGTTTCCCTGATAAACAATTAAGACAAGTTTTGAGAGGTGTACCTGTCACGTCTAGAATGAGCCGCTTCCTTACTAATAGGTGAAGCCCCTTTTTTCACTCATGTGGCCTAGACGCCTGGGCCACATGTCAATAGTTGAATCTACCGTTGCATTCAACCCACCCTTGCACGCACTGACACTTGCCTTGTAAAGGGTGCAACACTTCTTTCCTCTGGCTGCGATCAATGAACCCTTGATGAGCTTCCAGCGCCTACCAGCAAACCGGCTTTCATAGCCATCATCATCCAACCTTCCTGTCGACGTCAAGTTGAGGCGAAGGTCTGGGATATGCCTCACATCCCTGAGAACCAATGTGCAGCCCACATTGGTCTTCACACAAATATCACCGGCCCCTACAATCTTCGATACGCCAAAATTTCTCATCTTCACGGTCCCATAGTCACCTCACTTGTAGCTTGTGAAGAAGTCCCTGCGTGGAGTCGCATGAAAAGAAACTCTCGATTTATAAGTCGCTTTATCAGAAAAATTTTATTACCGGCCGTCTTCCTCTCATACAGCCCTTCTAATTTCAGTCATACGCTAGTGGCCGAGGTTTCTATAGACACATGGTGGAACACAGAATCATCCAACCATTGTCTAATAAACTCCACCGCCTTTCGGTGCATCTTCTTCCAATCATCATCAAACATATCCTCGGATTTTGCTGATATGCCTAAAATTGGAGAATATAGGTCATTGCAATAAAGCAAGTCCTCCATCTTAGCCTTTCATATGGTCCGGTTAGAACCATTGAGGCTAATCATCCATGATAAGCCACCTTTCATATTTCAAAACTGATCCTACCCGTTCAATGAACGTAGCTTTGATACCACTTTGTTGGGGGCCTTGCACAAAACCTTAGGATCTAGCCTCCTGAAAGAAACCAGAATTATGGAATAATAAAGCAATGAAATAAATCAAAGCGTAAACCACACACCACACAAGAGATTTTTACATGGAAAACCCTCAAAGAGGTAAAAACTACGGGACCTCGTCCATATCAACAATCCACTATGAATTAGAACATTACAACCGTTTTCACTCACGCAGGAGTGGATAAACAATGAGAGAATAAAAGGAAAAACGGAAAGATCTCACCGATCACGAGGACGTAGAAGTGCTGAGATATAAATTGCACAATAGATAACCTTCATGAGCATAACTTTCCTTCTACAAGCTTCCTCTCTCTCTTTCTTTCACACCTTTGATAGCCCTCTTGTGTTTTTCATATACCTAGAAAACCCTAGGGACCCCTATTTATAGTTTTAAGAAACTCCTTTCCGCATCCCAGTTGCGAAAGGACTCAAAATCTGCAATCTACACAAAATCGCAGAATGAATCTGCGTAACCACGACCGGTCGAGCGCCACCCACGACCAGTCAAGCACCATCCTTGACTGGTCGAGGACCCCCGGAAAAAATAGTCAAAAGTCGCTGGACTTTGAGTCGAGTCAGGGCTCGACTCCATGACTGGTCGTGCACCAGCCCTCGACCGGTCGAACACGGGAAAAAACCCTATCAAAATCTTATACCATTTTCTGATAAAAGAGATGGCCATGTATCGTAATTTTGCCCATAATCATTCCCTTTAGCAATTTCTTTAGCTTTAAACATGACTCATAGAAATATTCGACGAGGAATAATTAAGAGATGAAAGAGAATTTGGTATATGCTGCTTACAAACTAATGAAAGTCAGTGGTCAATTGAGCAAATTTAAACAAGGACTACTTTCCTTGATCCAGTCTTCCGTCTTTAGCTCTCTTTGACCTCTATTTCCTCATTTAGCTATAAAGAAGATAAAGGAGTGATGACATGTAATATTACAGTGTGGGTTGGATTACACTGAACCAGAGTAGTATCCAAGCAGCAACAAGGAAAGGAGGAGCTGTGCCAAGCTCTGATTGGGCGTGTGGGACGATCATTCACATAAATGTTCAAGCGCGCAAATATGGTGTCTGCAACACTATTTTCATGGAAACGAATTTCCTCGCAAGGAGGGTTATACCTTTTTGGTAATTCCAGGCTGGTTCATCTTGGTTCGTGTTCTCTTGCCATCCTGTCGCTTGTGTGCCTTGGGTTTTACGATCTAACTCGGTAGATGTCTACGTGGTGCAATTTTAGCTCTACACGTGTTTTTCTTAGTAAGTTAACGGGTAGGATCTAATTCCGTTCGAAGGGGTGTCTAGAGCCCAAAAATAAGGCAGACCCAAATCTCAGATACAGCACACCAAAAGAAATGGCGGGCGTATAAAAGTTTTGGATGGAGCTGATATTTGTATTTTCGCGAGTAAAAATTAGAGTGGGCCTTAGTAAATTTTAATGGTGGTCGTTCAATCGCTACTTATTTTCTGTGGTGTGGTCCACCTTAGATTTGAATCTTCATTATTTTTATGTTAATCTTCTAAAATGAGATTACAAAATTAATGGACGGCGTGGATAAAACGTATACATCATGGTGGGGCCCACAAAGCTTTTCAGGCAGCATAGAGTACCGACGGGGTGGTGTGTGCTACACGACGCAATCCGAATCTAATTCTGATATCCTATCCACTCGGTGACATGTGTTTTGCCCATTGACGAGGACTCTTTGCTTTTATATCTTTCACCGTTCATTATCCGGCTACCAATCAAACGGCTATAATCATCTGATCAGGATAAAATTTTGGCTATCGATACTTTGCAGTGGGTCCAACCTAATGAACGGTCCGGATCTAATCATAATGCATCGCTATATGTATCAGTTTGGATGAAAGGACACATTGTTTTATGTCCTCGAAAGACACGTGTTAGAACGAGAATCATGTGGCTATAAACAATCTGCTGCTTTCTTACAAACATCTAAAATGACGAAGCTACCCTTACGACTCTAATAAAAATAAGGGTATTTTGGTACTTTCGAAATCTTTTACGTCAGCTGCAGGAGATTTTGAACTCTGGCAGAGTGTGATTGATGATACGCAGGCACCTGGAAATTACTTAGACAATGCACACGTGGCATCAAGTAGTCAAATTAAACCGTCCAAAATTTGGTATTCATCTCAGATGTGTCATGAAACAAAAATCAAGCTTATTTTAATATTGAATATCAGATTGGAGAAATTTATTAGACGGTTAAAAAATGGAAAAATTACAACCGTTCTATTTTCACAAACAAGTGTCCCAGAATCGGAGTTTATAATTGTTAAAACAACCTAATATTAGGAATATGATTTGGAAACATTTGGATTCATGATATTATCGGTTTTATTTGATAAAATATATGCCACGTGTACACTTAATGAGCGCTTGTGTATCAAGCTTTATAAGCAGCCTGAGTATCATATAACTCCTCACAACTTAAATGTGGTATATACGTAGAAAGTTCTTGGCTTGTTTTTACCTGAGTTGACGAAGAGCTGGGTACACAAGGATATAACTACCATTGATTTCTCCCAAAATAACGAAGCTGCCATTGTTATTAGAGTTTTGCTCGCATACATCCCGATGTATTGAGATAAGGAACATCGGGACTCTAGCCGTTGAATTGGAGCCTTTTTGTGATCCAAACCATTTAATAGATGTCTCCAGTTGGATGGGGCATTCCCGAAAAATATCTAGGACTCAGCATTTCAGTCCTTTGATTGCTCAAAGAATTTGATGACCGTTCATGTTCAAAGCAAAAAATAGCCCAATCATCGAAAGGTTGAAATAATCTAATTGAGAAATTTTATTATCCGATTTCCATTCTAAAATTGAGACTCGTCATATGAACGGTTTGGATGAATGGAAGATGACTAAGTTTCAAAGGCTAAAGTCCCGACGTACTGTCATGTAATACGCCGAGATGTATTGAAGCAAACATCTTGTTCTGGATTATGCTGTCTCACCACGCTATGGCGTAGCGTGGATTCTCTGTGGGGCCCACCATGATGTATGTGTTTTATCCACGCCGTCCATCCGTTTTTCCAGATTATTTCACAGCATGATCCGCAAATTGAAGCATGTCCAACGCTCAAGTGAACCAAACCACAGGAAACAGTCCGTTGGGTGATAGTCACCACCATTCTTAACATGTGGCACCCATGTGGAGTCATCCAGGCCATCCAAATTGTGGTGGACGACGCAGATTGATTATAGATCGAGAATCACACTGCTCACCGAAATATTAAGAGTCCAATTCCTGATATTTAATTGATGGTTAAAAATAAATTAGCGAGTGGTCCAAATTCATCGGACAAAAATTTAGATGGTTACTACCACCTGATCAGTGCTGGCTCACTGCCCAAGACTGGGAAAGTGAGATTCATGGTCTGTGTTGCCGTGCAACTATGCCATGTGCAGCGTTGGATGTGTCACTTCCATTTTTTAAATGGTGGCAGGTTAGGACAGTACCTGTATCTTAAACAGTTAAACTTATGAAACAGGCGAGTATTTGATAATCTGACGGCGTGTGATGGCTGATACGCATGAACTAGAAGTTGTGCCATAAACTGACTAAAACAAAACCGTCCATGTACCAACACCATTGTAACAATCCTAATCTCTCATTTTTGGGTACTTGTTTTCTTAATTAGAACCAACGGCTGTTGTTCATTTTAACTGTCCACTAAATTTACACCAATGGAATACGTACACCATCACATTACAGTAGTTAGATCTGGACACCGTATGCAAACTCGGCTAGTCGGATTCGTTTAGGAGCTGATTTCGTCTAAACCAAACTCAAATTGAGTTGGATTCAGTCACCCAATTTCTCGATCTGACTCAACTCGAAGTCCAACTTAGTACTAACTCGACTCGACGTGAAACTCAACTTTTATATATATATATATATATATATATATATATATATATATATATATATATATATATATATATATATATATATATATGTGCGCGGGAAAAGGTACTATGCGCTCGAGCTGATGGGAACGTCTCATGAGGTCGGGCTATGTGGGCCCCACCGTGATGCGTTTCAAACATCTACCCCATCAGTCAGATGCATCAATCCATCGTGGGCCTAGGTCTCAAAAATCAAGTTAATCTGTGACTTGTGTAGGCCACACCACATACAGAAGTTGAGAGGGGCCGTGCACCATTAAAACATTAATAATCAGTTTTTTGAGCCCACTGAGATATGTTTTGCAAATCCAGCCCATCCATTATATATTATATATATAAAAGCTTATTTTAAAATTAAATCAAGTCTCTTAGGCTTTAACCTTTATTATTATAATTTTGTTAGCTTGTTAGTACACCCAATGAAAGTTCACACTTCACTGTTAACCACTCCCATTAGGGAATGGATACCAAGACCTTAGTGTTGAAATGATGTATCTTCCACTCCGACTAACTCTAACGGTAGTTGTTCTTTTGCCATGCTATCCATCCAAATCTGGCTGGTTTAATCTGAGTAACTTGCATGCCACGTGTGCAATTTCTTTGCTCTCCGCCCTTCTACAGTAACTCACACTAACTGGATGATCCAGTGGGTCTCACCCCATACTATAAATGATTTTTTAAAATTTCTTTGGCACCATGGGCCATCCACAAGGAGTTTGAGGAAGCTTACTCAATAAACGGCTCCGATCACCTTGGTGAGACCCACGGAATGTGGTGGGGGCAAGGAGACCATCATTTCAGGTGGGCCGGGGAAGCATGAGTGGACAAAAGACAGTACTGACTGGGAAGATAAAAACAAATGGGAAGGCATCTCCTTAATCACAAGCAGTCAGGAAAGACGCATGATTGGGTAGGAAGAATTCGGCGTGTGGTGTGCGTTGCATCACGGCGTTTACCTACTCGACCAAACTGCGGGGCCCACCTCTCGGCTACGAATATGAGCTCTCTTGGTGGGCCCCACCGTTTGGGTCTGCACGTGTATACCATCATCCAATAATGATGGGCGGGAATCTCAACGTGCATTTTAAAATTGAAATTTCTAAATAGGAGATGAGAACAAATGTCTGGTGTGTGTCCGCGGAAAAAAAAAATTCGGTAGAGCTTGGGTTTTACCCCCTTCAAGTTATGTGGGTGTGGGACTCTGACGGAAGGATCCACCTCTATTTATGCATTGTATTATCTTCCCCGTCCATCTGGTTTGCCAGCTTATTGTTGGGCATGGTCCCAAAAATGAAGCTGATACAAGTTTCAGGTGGACCACACAACAAGAAACAGTGGTCATTGAACACCCACCATTAAAAACTTCTTAGGGTCTGTAATGTTTATTGACGATCCAAGCCTTTGTTATGTGTGACCTGGATGAAGGGAAAAACAAATATAAGCTTGATCCAAGACTTTTGTAACCCATAAAAAGGATTTTAGTGGTCAATAATCACTGTTTCCTGTAGTGTGGGGTCCACCTAAAGTTTGTATCTGCTTAATTCTTGGGAGTATATATATAATACATTCATCGAGGTGGGCCCTCCAGACAGCTCCCACCCACATTGATGGTTCGGGGTTGCTAGGAATGGACACTGTCTCTGAGGAGGCACCGAGATGTATGGGTTTTATCCCCACCATTCATACATTTTGTCTTAGTATATAAGCTTAAAAATGAGGCAGATTAAAAACTCAAGTGGACCACATTACAAGAAGCAACAGTGATAATGAAAGCCGCCTACCGTTATGGTTAATTGCCATCTAACCTGTTCATAACATTAGATAGAACTGGATGAATGTAAGACATAAATATGAGCTGGATCGAAAACTTCTGCGGCCCAAGAAGTTTCCAACAGTAGGTGTTTAATCCATACTGTATGGTCCACTTAGAGCCTTGGATCTTGCTTTCTTTTTAGGCTTAGATAGTAAATGATACGGCAAAATGGATGGACGGTATGGATAAAACCAATACATCATGGTGGCCCATCAAGGACCATGTTGTTCCTAGCTAGGTTCGGGCAGGGGTAGTCCCTGATCCATGTCCATTGAAAGTTGGTTAGCCCCATCTAAGACAGCAGCAATGGCCATGTTAAATTCCGCCATGTTAGGTCACCTGGATAGTCATGTCACCATCCAATCCCTGTACCTAAAGCCATCCCTTTGCAGGACACCGGTGACACCCTACATAGGCCCTTAGCTTGTTATAACTAGAATTCAATACCTGCTAAAAGAAAGGATTTTAGCGGTACTAATACTGTGGTACGATAAAATTTTATTTTATTTTTTTTTTGGTTTTTTCAAGGTTAGACGGTAAGGTATCGAAAAAATTAGTATAAAGACCCCAGTACCACTTTAGGAAGAAATCACCAAAGACCATATTCTGTGGAAATTAAACGAGAATTAATTAAGTACTAAACTAAATAATTAATGAAATTATCTCGAACCACTATCTATACGAATGACAAGACCCAAAACCATTAAAATCACTAACTCAACATTACTTAAAAACTCAGGAGAAAACTCAAAACCTAGTTGCTCTCGGGAGTACATAGAAACTCTGTATTGGACTTGTACCGCACGTCGAAAGTCCGATGACCGCGAAACTATAGGCTTATGACCGTCTTATTGGACTTGACAACCATCGCGGGAATCGAGCTCAAATAGTATCAAAAAACGTACAACTTAAGCCCTGAGCGAAGTGTGTGAGAAATGCGAATATCTTTAAAAAATGAATTCGAACTTAAGTGAATTAGGTCATCCGTTTGCAAGCGAAATTGAAGATTTCAGACCGTTAGTTTCTGACAGAACTTCACCCATGGATCAGAGAAATTTTCCTGCACATATCCGTGTACTTGTGGCCCTGATCGAGTGACAACGATCGTTGATCTGATATAGGTTCGTCACGGCTGATCGGCCTATCCAAACGCGCTGAAATCGCATCCTGGCCTAGATCCATGGTCAGGGAACTTGTTCTGTGCCGTAGGTGAGTAATAGACTTCCAGATGAGCCTCATTCGTCAGAAACAGACACCTTTTGGCTATAACCTAAGTATACCATGGCCCCGGGGCCATTGACATCAGTTTTATGCCTATATAAGGCCCTTAAACCACCCCGCTCCCATTCCATACGAATTTCTCTAACCCTAGGAGAGAGAAGAGAGAAAAGAGGAGAAAAGAGTGAGGAGAAGAGAGTGAGTTTGGGAGATCGTTGCTGGAATTTACTCCCACTATTCCACGCACTAAATCGCCGCCCCACTATCGCTGCACGAACCATTTCAACGATGATTTGGGTAAGAAATTCAAACCCTAACGCCGTAGTTAAGGTATAGAATAGATGTTTTTCAACCTAACTAACGGATTTCCTGATTTAAGTACCCGTTGTGCTGTATTTGGGAACGTAGGATACGAACCAAGTTCGTAACGAGTATACCGACAAAAGGTGTGGAGTATAAACGTTTAGGTTATGATTTTCAAGGCTTTCAATGTCAGTAATGATTTATATCTGACTTGATTGCTACCATATGATCTTAGTTACGACGTATTCGATAAATTATACATGTGTGTGAACTATGTGAATATATAATGCATTCTATGTGTTTGTTGAAATGTTTGAATGGACTTACAATTATAATTTCTGCTTGCCATGACTATTAATCTAAAATTCATGTTTGTTGTATGTATGAAAATCTCTTTGTGAAAGGATTTACTATAATATATGCCGTAACTAATTTAGTCTATGTATGTAGTAATGCGTAGTCTAAGTGTTTGATAAAATGTCTGAATGAGAAATTGTTGATGGTTGGTATTTATTGAGTGTGTTAAGATAGGATTCTTAATTTCCTTAATCATATGTATAGCTTCTTTCATGAAATCATATCGCCGCTACGCGATTTATGGATTAAATGCAAGTGCTTGACGCATGGAGTGCTTATGCGCTCCATGTCGATTAACTCAGTGTGTGCTCGTACCAATCGAACTTGTCTAATAAACCGATTGGTCTATTATGTGTTTATCATGTATGGACACTACTGCTTAAATTTAAGGTACCACTTACTAATGTAAAGCCTGTTTCAACTATGGTACCAAGATCCACTAAGACTCATGAGCCGAGCATAGTGGTATGGGACACCGTGGTCGAGTTGTTAGCCTATGCTAGGGTGACGAGCCTCTTTGTAGTGACTAGTCAGTAACCCAAACTCGTGAGCCGAATACGGTGGTATGGGACACTGTATTCAAGCTGTCGGCCTACGTTCAGGTGACGAGCCTCCTTTAGTGACCTCAAGTATAAACACTTGAATTTACCTATCCATTGCTTCCATTAGAGGTGATGCCTTACAACTTGCATATCGTATGTGATTAACTATGATTAACAACCCTAGGTGGATCCCCGCTTGGGTAAATAATATAAAGGGAGGTACTTTAGCTTCTCGAATCTGCTGTATGAATAGACCTAATTAAGAACTTGGCTAACACGACCATGCACTGCATTGCATGTGCTTTGGCGAGGAAGCGCATGTTTACGGAGTTTGTCATACGTGAATGGTTAATGAAATCGTTGAGGGAATGCAGGTGAGGGCATGCATCATTACTACATATCATCCTTGCATTAATAAGAGTAGATAAGAATGATTATTGTACTGCTTTACCGTTACTGCTTTATTGAATTGATAACATGTTAACCTTTGCCTTATAGTATCACTGAGTTGATCACTCACTCCCACTCTAGGATGGTGTTTTAAAATACCAACCAGACTCTATTATAGATGCAGGTGGTGAGGATGTGTTTGCAACAGAGTTGGCCTTCGTAGATGAGGAGGAAGAGTTCTCCTATGTTCAGCTCTCTGGCAGGTCTATGTAGACCTAGAGCTACGTGGCCGAGATTACAGGGCTATGGGATAGTTGGACACTTTATGTTTTGTTATTTTCTAAATTTTGAAAATAATACATGTAAACATTCAGCCCAGTTACATACTTATAGTCTGGAGATTGTAAATCGCTTACTTGTTCAAATATGTATGTTATAGTATTTAAACATCATTATCTATGTTGCATAAGTGCTACGTTGGATCTCGGGAGTTGAGCTTTGTTCGACCCTCGAAATTCGGGGTGTTATAAGTTGGTATCAGAGCATGATTTGGATTAAACTGGACCTAGGTTATGGTAACACGACGCACATTGACGTACTTTGACTTAAGATGGGGCGATAAAATGTAGAAATAATCGTAGGATCCCGAATTTTCACCGACATGCGAGATTGACCGTTGAAATGTAATCCTTATGTGTCTGAGATCACATGAAATGATCTCAATTCCTTTTTAGACCGTCAGTCGACGGGTTTAAGCCATTAATTAGCAAATTCCAAACTTGAAATACGCCAAAAAGCGTGAATACGCACTTGTTGGACCCCGAGAACATCTTACATGGGCGTAGGGGCATAAAGCCCAATTTTGGGTTGGACCTAGGGGGTCCCTCGCATGTTTTGGGCACCCCGGGAGGGGGTGGCCATCGCCCTCAGGCGGAGCCACGGCCAGTACCTCTAGAGAGGCGTGACAACACCGCCCGGTCGGCAGCGTGTCGCCCGCACCTCCAGTGGGCCGCGGCGGGCCCGCGGTTCCGGCGGCCCACCACCCCTCACACGCACGTGTGAGCCCTGTTTCATGTGTGGGTCCCTCCTTTTAGTCCCCCTTTGCTCTCCTTTGTTCATTTCATCCCTCTCATAACCCTCTAAACCCCTCCAAAATCACATTTTCTCTCTCAAATCTCCCTTCTATACACAAAGCCTCTTCTTCTTCTACATTTCACACTCACTTCCACCATTTTCCTCAAACCCACCTCTTACAACTCTCTACCTCCGTCATTTCTACCTATTTGAGCAAAAAGCCTACACCTTTGTGTCTCATAACTCTCAAACTTCTAAAATCCACCTTATTCTCAAGCATTTCCAACTCCATGACTCTTTTCGAGCTAGTTTCCACCATATTCTCGCTCTCAACGCTCTTTTCCCTTCTGCAAAAAGAAGAGGGCGTCTATGGATGAAGCCGGGCCTAGCCGCCCAACCCGTTCAAGGAAGAAGACAGGCGTTGAAGCGAGCACAAGTGCCGAGCGAGAACGAAGATCAAAACGGGATCTCGATCCTCGGATCCCCATTGAGAGATCTCTACCACCGGGTACCAGACTTGGTAAGTTCTGCGACCACAAAGTTGTTTTTGAGGCATACATTGATGAAAGGCTTTTCGGGTTGTACCCAGTGATGGACATGCTCTTGGAAAATAGACGGGGTCCCGTATTTGAGGGAAATACTCATGCGAATGAAAATACCGTACAAGCCTTCTACGCTCATATATGGAACCCACTATTAGGGCCTCTTCAGTTTACTATCCCTTTAGGGAGAGAGGAGGCCATAGTCAATGTAGATGTGGTGGCTTGTATCATGGGTATGGAACGTGGACTTGTACATGCTAGCGAGACAAACCTTACTAGTGAACAAGAAAGAAATCGCCGCGCACGTTTCCTGTGCGGCCAGCTTTAGCGATGGAGGCCAGGAAATGGCCTGGCATCGACCAAAATGACCAATGATTTCCGCCTACTCCACCACATATTCACGTATAACGTATATCCCAGGTGGAGTAACCGTACGGAATATACTCGGCTCATGGTGGATTTCTTATACAGAGCTGGTCAGGGAGACAAGTTATGCCTGCCTACATTCGTCTTGTCTCAGATCGTGGGTACTGCACGATCTACACGAGGTGATGCCTCACTTCCATTCGGTCGACTTGTTTGTAAGATCTCCCGAAACCTCAGCTTTCGACTCCATATGGATAATCACGCCCCGATCCATATCATCAGTGACACGACACTCAACAATATGGGCATAGGCCCCAGGCAGCGACAAGCAAGGCTGGATGAGTCCGGGGATGAAATTGAAGAAGAAGGTGAAGATGAAGAAAATGATGAAGAAGGTAGTGAAGAGGAAAGCGGTGAGGAAGAAGGAAGTGAGGAGGAAGAGGAGGCCTAGGATTCAGATGGGGGACCTCCTACTGTTACTCGTGAGGACCGCCGTGATCGGGCCGCCTTAGAAGCCCGCATGGCTCAGATTGAAGAGAACCAGACCGCCTTGAGACAGGAGGTCAGGCAGAACCAGACTTATATAAAACAGAAATTCAAGAGTATGTCGCGCACCTTGAAGGCCCTCCTGTGTTGTATGCAGAATTTGAATTTAATTGATTCTTTTAAGGTTTATATATGAATCTCAAGAGAAATCTTAAGTTATTTTTAATGAGCTTTTGACATAAGATATCGACACATGTTGACAAATATATTATTATTTTGGGTTTTTACAAACCCGTATTTTTCAATGAGAGAAGGGTAGAGATGAAAAAGAAGAAAATATGTGATGGGAGAAAGGTAAAGAAGAAAAAGAACAATGAAGAAAATAACTGGTAGAGGGCCTAGATCAACACACAAACCATTTGTAGAGGGTCCCACGCATCTACACGGTGCAAAAGAAGATAAAGAAGAAGAACAATAGAGAAAATCTCCACTCATAGTTGTCTCTTCCGCTCTTTACTAGTGACGCTCAAGGGGAGAAGACATCCAAGACTATTCTCTCTTTGTTTGTATTTTGCACATCTCTACAATATGATCTTAAATAAGGGAGGAGGCTAGGCTTTCAAGGGTATACATCGTACGGTACCTCGCCACCCCATTTATCTCTTTGTACCCTATTGTGAGGGAGTCAATCCACCTCACACATACATGCACTTGTGATCCAATCCTTCTACTATCATGACCATCCACCATTGATCATGATCTCATACCATTCACATGGTTAATCATCAGATTGGAGTCATCACGTCATCATCAAGTCTGACAAAATCATTTTTAACAGTGAAAACAAAAGCTTAATGATTGAGAACTTTTATAAAGTTGATTAAAACCATTTCAATATACCGTCTTATGATACAATAACTTGATGGTTTCTTCATTTAATAGATTTATCAATAAAGCAAGGCCCATGGTAAACTTACTGAATTTCATGCTGGCTCATGTAAGAATTAATGACTTTTGATGGATGAACTCAGTTAGGGGTGTACATCGAGTCGAACGGAGTTGAGCTGGCCTCAGCTCGACTTGGCTCGGCCACTAGCTGACCTTAGCTCGAACTCGGCTCGGCTCGGTCCTCGAGCCTGATTGGCCAGCTCGGTTTGGTTCAGTCAGCAGCTCAGGCCGAGTTTAAGCCAAGATCGAGCCGCGTTCGTCATTGAGGCATTTCCAAAAATACCTGGATTGCACCTTCGAAATCCCTCTGTATGTGAAACAAAAGCAATGGTGTAACGCCTTGAAAATCGGGGGTCAAGCAGAAGCCCAACTCCCAAGTTCCAACACATCACTTATGCAACATAAATAATGATAATTAAATGTTGTCTATATTAGTGCATTAAACATGAGTGAGATTGTACCAAATCAACATATCATACTCCAGAGACAGTTAAATTACGCAAGCGGAAGACTGTGATAAGTATATAAAATCATATAAGTGATTGTAAGTCCCCAGAGTCTGAACATGTCACCAGGTCAAATAATTACATGTATAATTCCCAAAATAACAAAATGTCGATGTCCAACTAATCATATAACCCTGTAATCCCATCAATCAGAACAGTCTACATAAACCCACCTGATAACTGCATGTATGAGAACTCCTCATCATCGTAGAAGTCTGGCTCGGCCTCATACGTCGCGCCAGTATCTGCATCTAAAATAGAGTCTAGTTGGTGTTTTAAAACACCGTCCCAAAGTGGGAGTGAGTGATAAACTCAGTGGAGCTATAAGGTAAAGGTTAAATGTTATCAATTCAGTCAACCAGTAATGATAAAGCAGTACAACACTCATATCCTAAGTACTCTTATTAATGCAGGAATGATATGCTATAATGATACATGCCCTCGCCTACACTCCCTCTGCGACCTCATCTCATGATCGCGTTATACACCCCTTTCTCTGTGCTCAACTCCAACTCCAAAGGTACATGCAAATGCGATGCATGTACGTGATTAGCCAAATTCTTAATTAGACTTATTCATACAGCAAATTCGGGAAGCTAAGGTACCTCCCTTTATATCATTTACCCAACGATGATCCATCAGGGTCGTAAATCCTAGTTTATCGCATACGATAGATAAGTTATAGGGCAACGTCACCCCTAATTTTCAAAGCAGTGGACAGGCAAGTTCAAGTCACTACGAAGAGGCTCGTCACTGTCAACATAGACTTTAGTTTATACTTGAGGTCATTATGAGAAAGGCTCATCACCTTAGTGTAGGCCGACAGCTCGAATACAGTGTCCCATACCACCGTATTTGGCTTACGAGTTTAGGTTGCTCACTAGACATTATGGGAAGGCTCGTCGCCTCAGCGTAGGCCGACAGCTCGACCACGGTATCCCATACCATCATGTCCGGCTCATAAGTCTCAGCGAATCGAGGTACCAAGGTTAAACGGGTCTTCTTCTGGTAAGTTGGTACCTTAGATTCAAGCAATAATGTCTATATATGGTGAACATACATTAGGCCAATCGGGTTACTTGACAAGCTTGACTGGTACAAGCATATGTTGAGTTGATCGACATAAAGCATGTAAGCACTTCGCGTGACCTAACCACTGTAAAAAATCAGCGTACGACATGGATTCCTCAAACATGTCTTGTGTGGTGAAACGACCTCAGCTACTAATTCGGACATCATTACCGATTGCCTGGACAACATCGTAGCCCAAATCACACTCTAAATGATAACATTCACATGTAATAGTCAAAGACAGCATGTGACAACCAATCTAAATACAAATCTCATTTAAGCATTTCAACAAAAATATAGTACACACGTTGTCATACATAGGCATTTCGTACATAAAGCACATAGTAGTAAGTTAGGTTACATGAAGAAAATTGTAACTATAGGTAAGGGAATTGAGAGTCACCTCTCAATACCCTAATTAAATACATTTTAACAAGCATTCTCTCATTCAGGCATTTTATCAAACACTTAACTACACATATCGATATACATGTAATATAGTAGTTATAATAGGTATTATAGCAAATCCTTTCACAAGGTTGTTGCCACATGTATAACAATCATGTATCCTCAAATATAAATCATGGCAAGCACAAGTCATAATTCCATACTCATACAAACATTTCAACAAACACATGGAATGCATCTATTTCAACATAGTTCATATATATGTATAATACATGGAAAACATCGTATCTAAGCATATGTGATAGCAATCAAGTCAAACATAAATCATTGCTGACATTGAAAGCCTTGAAAACTATAACCTAAACGTTTATAGTCCGCACCTTTCGCCGGTAAACTCGTAACGAACTCAGTTTATACGCTAAGTCTTCGTCTACGACACAACGACAATCTATAGTATGAAATAGGTTAGCTATTTAACTATTTACTCTATTTGAATCACTAAAACAAATTGGGGTTAGGATTTCTTACCCAATAACGGAACCGGAATCGCCGGAATAGCGACACGGGAAGGCTGATTCGGCACGTGGAGCAGTAGGAATGAAGCCTAGCAACTATCTCTCACTCTCTCTCCCTTCTCCTCACTCTTTCCTTCTCTTTTCTCTCTTCTCTCTCCTAGGGTTTAGAAAATTCGTATGGCAAGGGAGAGAGAGGGTTCAAGGTCCTTATATAGGTCCAGAACTGATGAAAATGGCCCTAGGGCCATGGTATACTTAGGTTATAGCCAAAGAGCGGCTGTTTCGATCCAATGGAGCTGATCTGGATGTCTCCTTTCTGTATACGGTCTGAAAAAAATTTCCTGACATTGGATCCAAGTCAAGTTAAGTTTTCAGTCCGATCGGATTTGTGGATCGACTGTAGCAGACCAGTTTCAGTTCAACGGTCATCGCCACTCGATCAGGGCCACAAGTACACTAACCTATATAGGGAAATTTTCCTGATCCGAGGGTGTATTTGGGTCAGATTCTGACAGTCTGAAACCTTAAATTTGGCCCCCAAGTGAACGGCCCAAATCACTTAAATCTGAGTTCATTTTCTAAAGGTATTTGCGTTTCTCACAAACTTCGTTCCAGGTTCAAGTTTTACGTTTCTGGATACTATCTGGATTTGATTTTTGAGATGGTTGTCAAGCTCAGTAATGTGGTCATAACCGTATAGCTTCCCGTTAATCGGACTTTCGATGCACAGTCTAGGTCCAAAACGGAGTTTCAAGCTGCTCCCGAGAGCAACTGGGTTTAGAGATTGATCCTAGGTTTTTAGGTAATGTAGCATTAACGGTTCTACTTGTTTTGGGTCTTACCGATCATATTTAAAGTAATTAGTGCTAATTTCTCAGGTAATCTTGTTTAATACTTAGTTAATTCTCATCTAATATCTAAGGGATTTGGTCCTTAGTGATTTCTGCCTGAGGAGGTACTCGGGTCTTCGTACGGATTTTTCTGAGACGTTACAAATGGTTTTACAGGTATTTTATCAAACACCTTCTAAGCAACATGAAAACCAAGCAAAACACTTGGTGAGCAACATCAATGGCAAAGTAACTGAGTCACCGAATTGGTTCGATCCGAGTTCGATTCGAATTGGATTCGATCAGAGTCGAGTCAAGCTGGGGTGTAACACCCCGTACTTTCAGTACTCAGGAGTTACCATGGAAACCAACCTTAGATGTGATCTAACTCTTTAGGACTGACTATCAATGACTCTGATCCTTAAATCATGACCCTGATGTGAAATCAAGTAGTTTATACCATCAAAATCCAACCCTAACAGCTGGAAGACGCTATTAAGTATCGCGAACCTTTCACAGTGTACGTGTGCATATCTGACCATTAATTGTGTGGATCATGTGGATCATCCATACATCTACGCTTGAATGTTCCAAGAAAATGTCGTGGGACACCTATAGTGCACTTTTTGAGACAATCCAGTTGTTAGGACAACCACCAAACAGGTGAGATTTGAGTTGATTGGAAATCTAAAGCACTTGATCATTAAAATGACCATCAGAATCATCCAATGCGGGCCACAGGAGGCCCTTATCTTAAATCATCTTAAAATCGGGACCCAGATCATTAGGTTCGTCATTTATCCACTCCTTAACGAATCATCAATCAATGCATAATGGGACTACATCGATTCACCAACTAACCTTTAAAACTCAATTGGAAAACCCCATCTAGATGGTTACTAGGTCCCTATGACTAGTAAAAGTGGGTTGATTAAAGTTGGAAGCCATCTGACTGTCGGATCGATGGGAAAAACCAACATTGACCACACTTTGCTTATTGCGACCCACCTAAGCTTTGGGTCTACCTGATTGTTGGTCTAATATCTTAAAGGGGACTATCCAGATTGAATGGATGACGTGGATTGTGCCATACAATCCCGTGGACCCCACCATCGATCCCGAGAGTGCACAGTGTGTGTGCACTAGCGGTGCATTGGACTAAAGAGATCGGTCAAACTGGGTTTGATCGATAATTTTCGAAAGAAGGAAAATCTCTCATTCTTTTCCACTCCGCGCCCAGCGTGTTTTGAACAGTCAAATTACCATCCATCTGTTTGAGTAGTGGCCCACCAAATGAGATTAGATCAATGATCGGAACTGTCCATCATGTCTAGAAGCTCAGTCTGACTAAAACCATGCCGACCATCTACATTTACACACACATGCATGCTCATAGGGACGTGTGCAAATGGTCAAGCGTACAAGCATGGTTGTGTTTCTAGCCACCCCAAAATCAATCCGTTGTGATCAAGGTGGGCCACCTAGAACCAATCCAAACCGTCCACCTTGTAGAGCCCTCAAACATGACCAAAACCATGCCACTCATGCAAGTTCATGCGTACGTGCATGCGCACAAACGAGGGCCCAAATAGAGGTGTGTGCAGTAATTTCCGAAAATGGAAACTTGTTGTGCTGCCAACTTGGCGATCCGCATGCTCGCTCCCTTTTCCATCTTAGTCGTTCACCCCAATGCTATCCTAACACTTCAAAGCTAGGGTTTTACAAAAGAAAGAGATAGAGATGGAGAGAGAGAGAGAGCAGTCGTCGGAAGGTACATTGGTGCGCTGTCACGATCCCAGCCCATTCACTACTAAAAATCCCTCAAATTAATCTAGGCCATCCATTCATTGGCTTTATGCATAGGAAAACCCTAGTTCCAGGAGAAAAACCATAGCCGCAACAATTCTTCCTGGTTTTTTTGAAATCAAGTCGAGAGCTTCTAAGCTCAAAACCACTAAAAAAACCTCATCGGAGCTTCGAAACCCAACATCTCCTAGCTCTATCCCAGCAATTCAGACCCTTTAATGCATTCGGTTCCAGGAAAATTGCCCCACATTGCGATCTGCCATTAATGGCCGGTCTTCTTCCTCGTCAGGAAACAATCACCATTCGAGCTATGTGGCCATTGAATGTTCATCAGGTGAGCCTTCTGAATCTCGTTAGATCATAGATAATCTTCTCAAAGCTTATCTAGATTGCTGTGGTGAAAATCCAATCAAGACAGTGTGCGTGTTGGGTTGCCGCACCACCTTCACTCGAAATCGAGTTTGGTTTGGGTTGGACTGGAGGCTCGGCAGGTTGATGCAGGAGTAAGGAAGAAGGGACAAGCAGGAAGGAAACAAGTAGAAAAAGAAGAAAAAGAGACGGACAGGGAGAGAGAGGGAGAGAGTGATTGCACTGTACGACAACAACTCAACCGAGCCGAGTTTTGGCCAAGTCAAGCCAAGCTCGACACCCATTGCTTGAGTTCCAGCAGAGAGAGAGAGAGAGGGAGGGAGAGTGAGAAAGAAGAAAGAGGAAGGAAGAAAGAAGAGAGGAAAGAGAGTAAGTGGGAGCATAGCCGCACTAGCTCGACTCGATCGAGTCAAAGAGTTGAGTCGGGACCGAGTTGGGCCTGGTTTGGTCCAGTAACCCTGCTGGTGTATAGGTCTGAGTGAAGAAGTGAGAGAAAGTAGAGAAGGAAGAAGAGAAAGAAGGAAAGGGAGAAGGAAGAGAGAATAAGTGTGGTAGTTGAGTCAACTCGTTTGGGACCGAGTAAGACTACTGGCCCATTGGCTGGGTCGAGTCTAGAGGTTGCCGGACCTCTTTAAATAAGAAGAAGAAGAAGAAGAAGAGAGAGAGAGAGAGAGAGAGAGAGAGAGAGAGAGAGTAGGAGAAGAAATAGAGAATGAGAAGGAGAGAGTGATAAAGCAGAGAGGAATGAGAGAGAGAAGGCATTGGGTTGTCGGTTGCTGCCGAGTCAACTTAGCAAATTACAGAATCTAACTCATTGCTAGATTTTCCAATCCATCTCCAGGATCTCCCATTATTGTTGTTGTAACAACTAGGTAATTACATCTTACTTCGCTTTTGTTTTTACCTAAGTAATGTGCCCATAAGACATGAAATGAAACCGATCCAACTCGGCAACATTCACTAAGTTTGGATATGAATTGAGTTAGTTCAAGGGCTAATTCAGTCCAGCCTTGCAGTGACAAGTTCCTAAGGTTCAAATCCTCGTTAGGATTGTGCCGATTATATCGCGATCGGGACCGAATCTGGCCATTCGAGTTGATTCACTTCTTTCACCGAGTTGAGTTCTATTGTCGATGGGTTTATTCTCTATGATATTATTATAGGTTCCTTTTACTGTTGTTATTACTATTATGAGTCACTATTAGTATTATTATTCATTGTGGGTTTTATTAGATAATTTAATATAATATTAGTCATTGTTAATATTCCTAAAATTAATAACCAATTTATTTGATTAATTTTATTCATTTATTATTCCCATTAATAATATCATTAATGGCCACACAAAATAGAGTTCAAATTCCATAAGCAAAACCTAGAATCTAAGCATAGGACTAAACTTTAGGGTGAAACCCTAAACTTAAGTCATCCAAACCTTAGGTTAAAACTTTAACTAAAAATAGTGTTTAAGACTTGGATCTAACCATACAAAATTTATAATTCATGGTAGGATTCGGTTTTAAGGGTGCAAGCACTTAGTGACACCAGAAGGCAATTCGGTTCATCAGGTGATGATTTCTTCCCCTTGACCTTTCCATTTTCTCATTAGCTTAAGTGATAGTTTTTATTTTAATTTCGGTTGATACTTGATATCTTTATCTTATAATTACATGTGCTAGTTGGTAGAATTGGATGCTAAATTACATGCTCAATATTTATCCTGCATATTTCCCTATGCTTGTGGATTAGTTGTGGATTGCTTATAGAACTTAAATTGGTACATCGATCAGGGGGAAACCCTACTTATAAATATACACCAATACTTAGGATGTAATTTGATTGATTGTTTTTATAATAAGCCCTCGATTTAGTGGTTACTTGAATTATGTAAATATTGAAGTGGGCCTACCATCCATGAGTTATTGTGTCTGCGTGGCTTTTGATGATGGTTTTTTTATCGCATAGTTTTGATATCTACCCTATGTGGCTTAGATTTGTTATTTGCCTTATATGGCTCCGACTTAGTATTTGCCCTATGTGGCTTCGATGATTTATTTATATATAACCATGCGACGGTAAGTTCCATATGTTGAACTACGATTGACCACTAGTCAATGAAGTTCCATTAAACATCCTAAGGTGGTAGCCTCATGGGCCAGGGATGGTGGTATAAGACCTATGCCCGAGCTGTTGGCTTACACTGGGTAATAAGCCCCCCGTAGTAACCTTTGAGCTTTATTAATCTGGCTGGTTGTAAATAGAATAATAATGATTGGGCTAATCATACATTTATAGCATACGGGCAACGACGGATAGCTAATTTTGAATGTTGTAGCACGTGCCCTTAGTCGCTATCTCTCAGACCATCAACTATCGGCCCACTTTTGGTGAGTTTGGCACTATGCATGTACGATGTACTTTCGTTGGTGACCGGCCACATGCATGAGTTTAGCCTAAAAGCCAACTGGATGAGCATCTCCAGTTGATGTGCACTCGTACATCCATGCATTTAATAAGATTGCATCATGTATTGTTTTGAATCCTTTTTGTTTATAACTATGCTTACCTAATGCAGCAGTGTTTAATCTTAAGGAAAATTCACACTGAGCTGGCCACTCATTCATCGAATATATAACCATACAGGTACCACAGGTGGCCTAGATGATATTCGTGTTCATATTGATGAGGAGCAGGGTACAATTGTCGAGGATTCATGATTGTTTTGTCAAGAGTTGCTACATGATTGTTTTGCCAAGAGTTGATACGTGATTTACAGCTCAAGATTTGTTATAATTTACTTTGCTTCATATGCAATATTATTTCATTTTGTAATTGTAAGTATGAGACATTGATTTGTATAAGTCATTATGGGCAGACATTCGTATATTTGAAGGTGTATTCATAATTTCTTTTATATTTGATTTGTCCATCTTCCACTAAACTGCTAACTCTGAAAGAAAAAGAAAAGAAGAAAAATACCTAAATTCGACTATCTTTAAAGGTTAACACTTAGGTTTTTGGAGAACGAGTCATATACTCGGGTTCTGAAAACACAGGGCATTATATGGGGCCTGCTCGAACTCATCTCGAATTCATTTTCGAGCTAAAAAAATCAGCTCAACTCGGCTCGAAATCAGCTTCGAACTGAGTTAAATCAAGCTTTTTCGAGTCGAGTCGAGCGAGCTAACCGAGCTAGCTCGGTTCGTGTACACCCTTAAACTCAGCATCACCTACATTTAGTCTCCATACAATGACCTCGTAAGGTGAGGTAAAATAGTCTAGTCAAGATCACAACCCTTATACATCCTTAGGTCTAAGGATTTGATCACCTTTCATGCACTATATCAAGTCCATGATCATAATAATCATAGCCCAAGCTAATGGGTTAAATCATTTACTTGAATTTAATATTCCAATGTAAGTGTCCATAGGTCCACAAGAGAATCATTTGTACATATACCATTCACACTCCAATGTAGGTAAGACAAGTTATGATCGACTCTAAGTCAGCTCCCATTGGTGGAGACATTCCATCTTAATCCAAGTCAGTCTCCTCACACAGGATGACCATACATCTCAAAGATCGATGTCTATACATATGTCATAAGTATCTATAATAGTTAAGGAATATTAAGGTACTAAGATCCATAGAACACAATTCTTCCCGGTCAGTGATCATGTGTCAAATCTCAAGTTCCCAAGGACCAAAGGATTTAACCTTGACATAACCCATACGATAGTCAATTTTAAGGCAACACTAGATATAGTCAAGGTATATCACACATGTCCAAAAGGACCCATGGTCATCAAGATCTACAGCTGAGATTCATCCTATCACATCCACATGGACAGTGGATTAGGGCACACATTGGTTTTCTGGGGCATAAAACTAATACTTACTTCTACTTAGCAATAGGATCTATGAATAGGAGGAGATTAGGATTTCAACGGTGCATATTAATATGATGTTCCACCACCCTACAAACTTTGGTGTACTCTACTATGAAGAAAGTTTATTATTCTATCTTGCACATGCATATACTCATGATCCAATCCTTCTATAATCTAAGCAATTTATCATAGATTTAAATCATGCTGATTAAGTAGAGAAGCACTAGATCTGGTCCATTAAATCATCATCAAGTGAGATAAAATGAGTCTTAGTGAGTCAAGTTGAGCTCTTTTGCATTTCATTGAAGTCTTATTTTCAAGCTTTACCTAAATTTATTTAATGGACTTATTCAAGAAGGAAGCTTAATTGAGCCATGACTAAAATAAATTATTTTTTTTCTCTTTTTATCTTAAAAATATTTTGACTTGAGTTAACTCGGCCTAGCCAAGCCACTTATTTATTTATTTATTTATTTATTTAAGGGGCAGTAATGGGCTAGGTGAGGCTGGGCCTAGGCTCGGCTTGATGCTTAAGACTAGGGCCTAAGCCTGGCCCAAGCCTAACATGAAAAAATTGCTTGGACTCAATGCAAAAAGGATAAAAATCTCTAATTCTCACTTATACATTCTTAATATATTAGTTAATCAAGTGGGCAACACATGCATAAAGAAATAAATATCCTAAAATCAACAAAACCTATATTATGCATTTAAGGCGGACAAGTTGCATCACCAAGGATTGGAATGTCATATTTGTAGAGTATAAGGGGTTGTTTGGAACCGTAGATTTGAGGGGATTTCAAATCCCCTAGTTGTTTGGCAACATAAAGTAATTGGGGGTTTCAAATCTAGGGGGTTTCAAATCCCCTCTTTGAGGGGGTTAGAAATCCACAGTGAGAGCTTGGATTACACCTAAAATCATTTCAATAGTTGCAGGTGTAACATGTGTGTCGTTGTACTATCATTCTGTTGGGCACATGGCCCACTAATGATGATCAGCGCCGTCCAAACATTGTTAATGTAAATTAGCACCGTCCAAACATTGTCCAACGCCGTCCAAACATTGTCCATGTAAATCAACGATTAAAAATTGTTAGTTAGTCACTTAGACATGATCTTGTGCTTGTTGCCCATCCGAGACTTGGAATTGCATCATTTTCGGGCAAAGCATATATTTCAGCAAGCTTATCACAACCATTGTGTCAAAAATTACATATCTCACTAATTAGAGATATTAAAGTTGATTTAGTACCTATGAATATACCATACATAGTTACTTTTGGATCAAAGTTGATCCACACTCCAGGGTGCCAAACACACTGGGAGGATTTCAAATCCAGGGGGTTCCAAATCCATGCTCCCAAATAAACCCTGAGGGCTGAGGGTCATTTGGCACCATGGATTTGGGGGGATCTGGGTCATTTGGCACCATAAAGTAACTGGGGGTTTCAAAATCCTCGGGGTTTGAAATCCAAGGTGAGACCTTGGATTACATCTAAAATCATTCTCATAGTTACATGTGTAACATGTGTATCACTAGACTATTAATTTATTGGACACATGGCCCACTAATGATATCCTAAAATAATTAGATTATCAATTGCATCACTATAATTACTTTAATACAATGATCTCCAAACATTGTCCATGTAAATCAATGGTTAAAAAGCGTTGGTTAGTCACTCGAACGTGCTCTTGTGCTCATGGCCCACATCTAAGACTTGGAATTTCATCATTTTTTGGCAAAGTATATATTTCAGTGGGCTTATTACAACCATTGTGTCAAAAATTACATAAGTTCACTAATTAGAGATATTAAAGCTGATTTAGCAATTAAATTCAAACCTTTGCAAATATTCTATGAATAGCTCTTTTGAATTAAAGTTTATTCTCTATCTAGGGTGCCAAGCACAACAAGAGGGTTTCGAATTGTAACCCCCTGAAAATCGGGGGTCGAGTAAAGCTCAACTCCCGAGTTCCAACGCATTACTTATGCAACATAGATAATGATGATTATGATGAGAGCATTGAAACATGAATGAGATTATACCAAAAATAGCATATCATACTCCAGAGACAGTTAAATTGCAAGCGGAAGACTGTGATAGATGTATAAAATATATATACTATGGTAAGTCTCCAGAGTGTGATAATGTTACTAGGTTAATGAATGATAAGTACAATTCAAAAATATACAAAATGTGTAAGGTCCTCTAGTCAACATCCCTGTAACTCCGTCGATCAAGACATGGCTCACATAAAGCCTCCAGAAAACAGCATATACGAGGAAGCATCCTCATCGTCACAAAGTCTTGCCCCGCCTCAGGAGTAGCGTCGCCATCTGCAATCAGACAAAGTCTGGTGGGTGTCTGGAACACCGTCTTGTAACGTGGGAGTGAGTGATCAACTCAGTGGAACAGTAAAGCATAGGTTAACATGTTATCAAAACAGTCAAGCAGTAATGATAAAGCAGTAAATCAACAACCCTAAGTACTCTTGTTAATGCAAGTATGAAATGTTGTCATAATGCATGCCCTCGCCAACATACTCCCTCGTGCGACACCATCTTACGTCCGTGGCATGCTTTCACACTCAGTGCTCCATATCTTTCAGGCACATGCAATGCGATGATGAGCATGATTACCAAGTTATTATTAATACCTTTCAAACAGCAGTATTGGAAAACTAGGGTACCTTCCTAGTATCATTTCCAAATAAAGATCCATTCTAGGGTCGTCAATCCTAGATAATCTCATACGATGTATAGTTCTAGTCGCTGCAAGGGCTGTCAGGGCTGTTACACGAAATCGTTGCACCACTCCCCCATCACCTTATCAATACAGGCCTAGTTTATAATCTGTTTACTACGAGAAGGCTCGTCACCTCTCCACAGATTCAGAGTATGCTCGAGGTCACTACACTGGGTACGGTCAGGGCTGTTACATGGAATCGTTGCACCACTCCCCCATCACCCATCAAAGCAGTGTAGGCCGACAACTTAATATAGTGTCCCATACCACCATAATTGGCTCACGAGTCTGGTTGCTCAATGGTCACTACGGGGAGGCTCGTGGCCCCAGCGTAGGCCGACAGCTCGACCACAGTGTCCCATGCCACCATGCCTGACTCATGAGTCTTAGCGGATCGAGGTACCATGGTTAACAGGATTCCACAGGTAAGGTTAGTACCTTAGGTTCAAACAGAGGCGTCCAAATATGGTGAACATACATAAGACAGATCGGGTTACTTGACGAGCTCGGCTAGCTCGAGTGCACAACAAGTTGAACGATATGAAGCGCATAAGCACTTCATGTGGCCAGCCACTATTGTCAACCGAAGTACGACTTGGGTTCGTCGAACACATCTCACGTGGCGAATGAATCTCAGCCACGAATTCAATCCCGTTACCGATTGCCTGGATTATACAATAGCCCCAATCACATTCAATTTCGGAACAGTTAAAGCAGTAATGGATCAATATTTCAAATTATACAATCAAATATCCAATATTGTCCGCTTAATGCTTACTGGGGCTGTTGCACGGAATCGTTATACCACTCCCCCATCACCCATCACGGATTTTATGGAATACAACTTAAACATGTGAAGTAGTCAAAGCAGAATTAAATAAACCAGTAATTCAACATATGAACAAGCATGTTATAAAACACAATGCAAACAGGAAATCCAAACACATACGTTTCTTAAACCAGTAAGTGATTAAACTAAACAACTTACATGAAGGAAATCATACACATCACTAAGGTAGTTGAGAATCCTATCTCAACACCCACACAAGGCACTACTAGCTTAAGTACATACCTATACAAGCATTTTCACAAACACTTAGACTACACATTCCAACATACCTATAATATACTAGTTAAAACGCAAGTCATAGCGAATCCTTTCACAAAGGATTGCCACATGAACCACGATCATGCATACATGACCAATAGTCATGGCAAGCATAAATCATAGTTCCATATTCATTTGAACATTTCTGTAAACACTTAGCCTACAACTAGAAAATACACGACGTATGTTAATATAGCAGGTGTTAGGCTAATCCGTTCACCTAAAAGTTGATACACATGTATCTAGCATACATAGACAGCAATTAATCATGGCAAGCACAAATCCATATTTCATACGTATACGGTATTTTCTACAAATACGATGAATACAGTATATTCAACATAGTTAACATATATCTGAAAAATGAAACGGACAACACTTTGTACATGTGCAATTGCATGCAGATCATGAATCTATCATTATCTGACATTGAAAGTTTTAAAAATCATAACCTATATGTTTAAAGTCCGCACCTTTTGTCGGTAAACTTGAACCGAAACCAGTTTGAACCCAACGCCTTTGTCTACGGCATAACGACAACCTGAATCATGAAACAGGTCAGCTATTTCATCACCTACATTCTTGGAAACTCTAAAATAGCTTAGGGTTAGGTTTTCTTACCTACAAACGAAGCCGGAATCACCGAAAAAGTGATACGGATGTGGCAGATAAGCATGTAGGATGATGGGATTGAATCCTAGGAAGAATCCCCACTTCACTCTCTCTCTCTCTCTCTTCTCTCTTTTCTCTCCTAGGGTTTTTCCCAAATTCATATAAAATGAGAGAGTGAGGGCTTAAGATCCTTATATAGGCCCAAAACTCACCAAATTAGACCTAGGGCCAAGGTATACTTAGGTTTTGTCCAAAGGGCATCTGTTTTAGCTCAACGGAGCATTTCCGGAGCCCCCCTTGAGCCAAAGGTCGGACTTAAGCTCACAGACATTGGATCTAGGTCGAGTTACGTTTTCAGTCCAATCGGGTTCCCAGATCACACGTGGCGGACTAGTTTCAGTTCAACGGTCACCGCAACTCGATCAGGGTTCCAAGTACACTGCCATGTATATGAAATTTCCCCTGATCCAAGGGTGTATTTGGGTCAGATTCTGACAGTCTGATTGCTTATATCAGGCCCGCAAGTGACAAGTCTCAGATTACTTAAATGAGATTTGATTTCTAAAGAAATCTACGTTTTCTCACACTCTTCACTCCGGGCTCAAGCGAATAGCCGCGAGACACTATTTGGATTTGATTTCCGAGATGGTTGTCAAGCCCAGTAAGATGGTCCTAATTCTATAACTTCGTATTATTCGGACTTTCAACGTGCGGTCCAGATCTGATACGGAGTTTCGTGATGCTCCCAAGAGCAGCCAGGTAATGAGATTGATCCTAGATTTTAGGGTAACCTAGCGTCACTGATTCTACAAGTTTTGGGTCTTGCAGATCGGATTTAAAGTGATTAGTATGGATTTCGTATGTGATCTGGTTTAGCACTTAGTTAACTTTGTCTAATTTTTAAAGAATTTAGTCCTGTAAGATTTCTGTCTGAGGTGGTACTTGGGCCTTTGTAGTTTGTATATAAAGTAATCCAAGTAATTAATACTTAACTAAATCACGTCCTAATTACAACAGAGGAAGGTCCTAGGGCAGGAGAGGCTGATGTTTCTAAGTAACGTATTCGTAGATGATTCCATATGGTTAATGGTCAATAGCCCCATTTTGTTTATGTATGTGCTATTTACAGTAGAAATGAGTTTGAATATTGTTCTTCATCACCTAAACTTTAAGATTTGTTTCTAATGTGAAAGTACTTAGAAAGATTTAAAGAACGAGGTGGTGCGAGGTGAAATTTGCGAAGGAAAATGGTTAAAAAGTTATTCTAGACTTTGGGATTGAGTTCTGACAAGTTAATAAGGTGTTCGGATCGACCTATTGCCTAAGGACGTCTATCTCCAGGTTGGCAAAAATCCGAGGTGTTACACAAATCCAGGAGGTTCTGAATCCAAGCTCCCAAACAGCCCTAACACATAGGATTGGGCCAGCCGGGCTAGGTTGGGCTAGCTAAAATGACTTGAGCCTTAGCCCAACCCAAAAATTAATTAGGCCATGCATGCAAGGCCCAAGCTTGACCATGGGTGAAGCTAATAAGTCCAAGCCCAGCCTAAAGCCAGATCCCTCCAGCTCATTGCCACCCTTATTTTACGTGGTCCACCTGAATTTAATTTAATTTAATTAAAAAAAAAAAAAGGAAGCAAGGAGAAAGGTACTTGTCATCCCTGTCCTTGGTACTTGCATACCCCACGCAACATCAATTTTTTTATTTTTTTATTTTAAAGGGAAAGGTACTTGTCACCCTTGCCTCTATTGCCTGCATACTCCCACACAACATTCATTAGGGTTGAGCCCCGCCTCAATGACCACCCTCTTCTTGCAAAACCGGAGGTCTACTTCCATCCTCACTTACCTGTCAAAACAAAGAGATACACAGGCACTTAAAATTACATGTGTGGCATACAAGTAGTTCAATCTAAGCCGTCCAGATTATGGGTCCCACTTTAGATGTATCATGATCCAAAAATCACACTTATTTAGTTATCTGACTATCAGATTGGGCGACATTTATTGGACGGTTCAACACGAAAATATCTAATGGTCTTATATACACAAACAAGTGCCCACAAACCAAGGGTTAGGATTGTCCAACCAATCTGTTTTTTTGGGAACGTGACTTACCCACAATGGGTGTTAGAAATTTGTTTGTTTAGTTCGAGTTAATGTAAGACGTCTGAGCAATTTCTAAGTGCCTGAGTATCAAGCGTCATACACAGCCAGAGTATCAAGCATGATGGACTTCAGGTTTTCAAGAGTAAGGGGGTGTAGTAACAATAAAAAAGAGTAAAAGGGGTGTGTTATCAAAAATAGGGGTCCAGAAACCATGAAATGGATACTACCGTACTAGACATGCAACCATGCACATGGTGTTTTCTAATTCCACGCGCGCGTGGAGACGTGGCCATTCACAGTAAGGCACGTGGCCGTACGGATCATGTATGCAAGATCCAAACCCTTCATCTGGTTGGAAATAATCTTTAGATCTTCTGTCTTTAAAACAAGCTGTTTCAATCTCCTGGTGGATCAAAATATATAAAGAAAACTGATGGTTACAACAATTTTTTTCCTAGCCGTTCATTTGCTTTTTTCAAAATTATTTTTATTATTATTTTTGATATGGCCTCCCTGATGGGTGAAATCGCCTTATTAAGGGGAAGATCTAAACCGTATAGCCCACCTGTGGAAAGCTCAAAACTTGCACACGTGTTCCAATTCAGCCACGTGTGTCATATTGTGGATGGGCACGTGGAACTTTTTTAAATTTCCAACGATCGATTCATTGATTTTTTCAAATAAGACAGGTTCCAACAACTTAGACTATGTCAACAATTCTAAATTCACATAAAAATCTTCTAGGGGACACTAGAATCTTGAGGAGATCTAGATTCATTCATTAGGTGGGCCAAATCTGTACATTGAGTTACACCATTGGTCTTCCTTTGATGTTGACTATGTTGCCTACCTAATTATGTGGATTGGCCTATTTTTCTAATGTCATTTTGATGGCTTGATTACCATTTTGTATGGATGGGATGGCCTATGACCCGTTGGCTGAAGGATGTGGGCCGGGCCGGCGATACACCATTTTGTAAGTGATTAGTTATTTGTCTAGAGTTAATTAGATTACAAATCGTGCTTCTCAACTAAGTCAACCAGGTGGTGATCGGGATGAGTCTATTTGCTTGAGTTGTTGGACGACTCACTAGGTTGGAGAACTGTAATGCCTATGGTTGAAAGCTATAGCTGATAATATAACTGTTGTACTCTACTCTTTGTTATTCTCAAAAAGTTGATAGGAAGACGATATGTAGTATTGTATGAGAAATATGAAATGTATAAGAAAATTTTTTAAAATATATAAAGTACTTTTTGTAGAATCATAACTATTATAAATTCAATACCATACATGATTGGATGGTCGACGAAGTAGCAACCGAGCTATCCAAAAATTTAACAATCGGAGAGAGAAACATGACTGATTAGTCTAAGATGCGGAGGGCAATCGTGAGACACAGAACCATACCGACAAAAAAGGAACAAGAAACATAAAAAGAAAAAGATCTAGAGAGAGGCTATTTGATTGTTATAACCACTAGAGTAATGAAAATAGCATCTGTTCAAAGAATAAACTGCGTAACAAAAATCTATAAATAATAGAAGAAATCAACAAAGCAACAAATCCAATATACAATCGAATAAAAAAAAAAAAAAACCTTTTATCTCGATGTATTTTAAAAGTAACGATAATCTAATAGCAATAATTCTTAGAAATAATTTTTACTTGTAATTCAAATCTATGCTTATATGTTATATTTGTCTTTTATTTAATATCATATAATTCTTTCAAGAGATGCATTCTTATAATCACTTGTGACTTTTTCCTTTTGTTTGATTGCACTGGTATTCTGAAAAGTCATTTTTTGTGTAAGATAAAATGCAATTCATTTTTAAAAGAAGAACATTACCTTTCGATTATTGTCGAATCATTACAAAATTTTATAGGTGGCTGAATAAGCAACCGATCTTCTCATAATCTAACCATGCACATATATACTGGATGTATATACTTATTTTAACGTTTGGGGTGAAAGTTGATTGGTTTAAATTAAGTTTTTATATCAATTCTGGCACACCCTACACTTGAAAAAACAAACTGAGTGCCAATAAGAATTATAATCAGCCCAACCCATGCTATATGTTTAACACCTAAACCATCAGTGCAATTGAATCCTTTACTTGTGACCTACTAAACCAATGGGTCAAACTCAAGCTCACATCCGACCGAACTATGGTGCTTAGGTGCCCAAAATAATTGCCAATGGAGGATGTGTACATCCAAAGTCCACCCAAAATGGACTAGGAATACTACGACCTATTGAAAATTGCATCCGGACGTGCGTGGAAGGTAGGTGTACAGCCCGTTCAGTACGCTAGAAATGAGCAAGCAGCCTTACAACCCATTGACCATGGCATTAGCCATATTGTCCATTGACCATGCCACGCCGTCCGTCTTGACAGTGTGAAATGAGATATGACCCAACACATTTCTGTCAAAAACTACTCTTTTAATTTCTACTTGCAAACATTAGTAAGATTATTCTTAAATTAACTTCTTTAAAGAAAAAAGTCACCACTTGGTACATTCACATTGTGATGTGAGAAACCAGGGTGTGGATTCAGTCATGTTGAGACCTGATTATGGGCCCCACCTTGACATGTGTTGTATATTCACGTTGTCTATCATTTTTTTTTCTCATTTTAGGAGATGGCCTAAAAATAAGGTAAATCAAAATCTAAGGTGGACCACATTATAGGAAATAAAACTTTTCAGGTCTCACTGTAATATTTATTTGTCATCCAACCTGTTGATAAGGTCAAACAAACTTGAAGGGAGGGAAAATACACTTTCACAACTTAGAGGAAGTTTTTAATAATTAATCACCACCGTTTTACATGGTATGAGATTTGGATGTACGTTATTTTTTAACCATGTATAACAGGTGGATGACATGGATATACCACACATATATCAAGGTGGGCCTGACGGTCACCGACCTGACTGAATCTGCGGCCGACAAACCAATGGTCTGCATCACTGTAACCGTTGGAGTCAACGGTTGGAATTTAAAACCCCATATGCATTGCCCATCATTGGGCAAAGAATATCCGTTACAGCAGTATTACGTTCTCGGTTAGACCACCGAATGACTTCCATTTTATATGTGCATGCGACATGTAAATATTCAAATAGCTTGGGACGACTGTAAGGATCAACTTATGCGAAAATCAACCTCATCCACTCATCATGTGGGCCATACCATTGAAAACAATTTTTATCCATTGATAAATAACAAAATACAAATGTGGTCCATTCCATGAATTTATGTAGCTGAATTTTTACGAAAAGTGATCTTCATTATGCAAGTAAACTAACAGATGAGTTGGATTTTAAATATATATTAAAGGTTGGAAGATATTCATAGGTTGGCCGGTTACTTGTGGTCCAACCTATCGGACTTGCATTAAATTAAAAAATTAAAAAATTAAAAAAAAAGAAGAAGAAGAAGGGAGTCTTTTCTTCCCCGTGGCTTGACTTTCTAAGATTTTCCATTTTTTAGATTCCACGACGCCAACGCCAGCTGGTCGCTGTTAGGTGCTGCATTTTTCTAGATAGGTGATATCCGGTACAACCAGTTGGACCATAAGTTACGGTCCACCTAGTGGATGGCTTCCAGTATTTCATGTACTGTGCAAATCCAACCCGTCTAATATCTTAGCTTATGATTGAAGATCATCTTCTGCAAAATCTGCCATATCCACCCATTGACTGCCCCACACTTATATTTTGTTATTTTTAGCTTGCCAGACCATGTTTTCTAAGGTATGACCCACCTGATGTATAGATGGGGCTGATTTTTGTACTAGATGATCCTTATGGTGGGGTCTATATATTGAAAGGGTTTTATTTCACATTCACTTACCAGGTTGGAAGTTATCCGAAGGTAGCCTATGACCATCTCTTTTAAAAAATACATGGAGCGATCTTGACACGAGAGAGAAGCGGATTGGCTAGTGTAGCACACGCCACCGACCTCGCTAGTGTGTCGACGTCACCAAGTTATTTGAATCTCTTATCGAAGTATGAGTTATATCCTGGCCTTTTCTCCACTCGGCGAGCTCGTCCTGAGGTTTGAGCAAAAAAATTAAAAAAAAGATATATCCAAAGACCAAGTGGACCACACTGCAAACAGCACTGGGGATTGAACATATACCATTGAAACCCTTTTAGGAGTTATAGAAAATTTGGACCATTATGATTTTTGTTTTTCCTATTATCCTAGGTTTGTGTGACCTTACGAATAAATTAGATGGAAAATAAACTGGTGTTTTAAAGGTGAGAATCATTGTCTCCACTTCTATTTGCGGCCCACTTAGTTTTGGATATATCTCATTTTTGAGATTGAGATCTAAAATTATCTACCAAACGGATGAATGGTGTGGATATAATCGGTAATCATTATGGAGCATGCAGCTTTGATCTCCTTCAAATTGTTAGTACAACTCAAAGCGTGAGGAATATTTGTGCTTCTTCTCAGGACAAGTACCCACAACGGATAGGTTGGTGTTGTGTGGTACGGACACGGATCAGGTACTACCCCGCGTAATGTATTACTATTACCCCAACGGGAACGGATTGGCTACTCCCCCTGACACCAGCCCCGGGGCTGATGGTCGGTGCTCTGTGGGCCCTATCATGATGTATGTGTTTTATCCATTCCGTTCATCCATTTTTAAAGATCATTTTAGGGCTTAATTCCAAAAATCAGAGGTATATAAATCTAAGGTGGACCACATCACATGAAAACAATAGTGATGGGACATCCACCGTTAAAATCCTCCTAAGGCCCACTGTACTGCTTATTTCACATCCAATCTGTTGATTCGGTCATACAGGCCCAGATGAAGGGAAAAAACAAAAATCAACTTGATCCCAAACTTTTATGGCCCCCAAAATGTTTTTAATGGTGGACACTCATTCAACACTGTTTCCTGTAATGTGGTCCAATTGAGATTGGGATATACTTCATTTCTGGTCTCATACTGTAAAATGATATGTAAAAATAGATGGACGGCGTGGATGAAACACATAAGTCATAGTGGCCCCCACAGAGCACGCCAATCCGTTTCCTACCCCAACCACTTTTTTCATATCATTTTAAAATACTTGGCAAAAAATAAGATAGATCAAAGGTTCAAGTAGACCACACGACGGGAAGTAGCTGTGCTAATGAAGCCCACCATTGAAACCTTCATAGGGTCTACCGTGTCCATTATTTTCCATCCAACCTGTTGATATGGTCATATACATCTGGATGACCTGAAAAAATAAATATCATCCTGATCCATAACTTCTGTGGTCCTTCAGAATTTTTCAACGGTAGTAGTTAAATCCCGACTGTGTGGTCCATTTAATCTTTAAACTGCCTTATTTTTTATTTGTCATACTAAAATGATATGGAAAAATGGATTAACGGTGTGGATAGAATTTATACATCACAGTGGCCCCTTAGTGGCCCGTAGGCCTTCACCTATCCGGAGCTCGGAAGAGGCTAGGGTAGTATCTAATCCGCGCAGGTGTGGTACACCACCCAATCCACACACTAACCAGCGTACGTGTCGTGCAAGACGAACGCTCACGATTCAAAGGAGATCAAAGTTACATGGCCCAAAAAATGATGCATTTATTATATCCACACAATTCATCCATTTATCAAGATCATTTTATAGTATGAGCCAAAAATGAATCATATCCAAAGCTCAATTGGACAACACCACAAATAATGGTGGGGAAAATGATTTTCACCGATGAAACATTTGTAAGGCCCACTATAATATTTATTTTCCATCCAGTCTGCTCATAAGGTCACAAGGATCGGGACAATGAGAAAAAGCAAATATTATATTGATCCAAAACTTCTCTGACCCCAAAAGGATTTCAATTGTAGACGTTCAATTCTCCACTACTTTTTGCAGTGTGGTCCACTTGATCTTTAGATGTCTCTTAAATTTTTTGTCTAAAGAATTATAAGGAGCTGGCCAAATGGATAAACAGTTTGGATATAACACATACCTCGTGATAGGACCCACCGATCTTTTTGACAGCACACACCAGCTAGGTCGGTGGCGTGCGGTACATCAGCTAATCCGCTTCCTTAGGACGTCGGCTCGTGAAATACAGTTCATGTACAGGCTACACGTGTTAGCATGGCACATAGGTGTTCACATGTGTACCTACATGGCATATAAGTGCAAGGTTCAATTCATCCATGGGGTTGGTATGACCTTTTGTACATTTTCTGAAAAATAAATCTAAGTCAAAGGAAACAAGTGTACCTAGCTACAAGAAAACTTCGCTGTCATACATTTTTTAAAAATGTGGCCCACCTAAACAGTGGAATATTAACCTTATGTTTGTGATATGAGTATCATTATAGTGGTGTCTTTCTTATGGATGGATTGGACGTGGATCTATTGTGCCCTGTTAGCACATGAGCTTTATAAGACACTGTCAGCACATCTATGGTATGTACATGAACTTTATTATACACGTATGCGGGCTTAGCAAAAGTTGGACCACCAATATCATGTGATTAAAAAAAAAAAAAGATACTGTAAATGAGAAATATTCATTTGCATACAGAGTAGGATTTCCAGGTAATTAAACACACAAGACTCTTCTTGAAAAGTTGTTACAAGCTTAAAATAATTGCATGAAAAGGTAGAGAGACAAAATGGTAGAGCCTTTAAACAAAAAAAAAAATAATTTATTAAACACACGCACCCACCACACTCCCACGCACATGCACGCCGTTGTGGGATTTCACCACCTATGGGTTTTGAACCCAAGACCTCGTGTTGAAACTGCTCAGAGTCTACCACTGGGGCAAAGACTGAAACCCAACAACGTACTAGAATTGATCTCTCCGCCCCACATGGGAAGGGTGGGCAGGTCGGAATTGGATACTACCCCCATTAGGATCTAGCTAAAGATGGACAATCTTGTTAGGGGTTGTATGTTATGCACAGTGATATATGAGTTTTATGTAAGTTGGTAGATAGAAGGGACGTAGGAAATAGTGACAATGACTCCACTCTTAAAACCTTCTTAAGGTCCACCATGAACTTTATTTTCTATCCAATCTGTTTGTAAGGTCATATAGACTTGGTCATATAGACTTGATTAAAGGGAAACTATAAATATAAGCTTATCCAAAACTTCTAAAGCTCTCGAGAGGTTTTCAGTCTAATGAAATCAATCCCTACTTTTTCTTGTAGTGTAGTTCACTTTAGCATTAGCTCTGTCTCATTGTTGGACTCATTACCTAAAATGATTTTTAAAAATATAAACAAATATATTGTAGTGGCTCCACAGAGACCCAACATTAGGATGTACCCAGGGAGGGTATGCATGGACAGGAGCATATAAGGTGTTACCTGCGCAACACCTCAGTGGATGTTACCTTTACCGTGGGGCCCACCTTGATGATGTGTTGTATATCCCAACCATACAGGCATTTCAATGGTAAAAATAATTATTTCCACTGTTTCCTATGGTGTGATCCACTTGAGTTAATTTTGGATATGCTTCAATTTTGATCCCAACTTCTAAAATGAGCTCGAAAAATAGATGGACAGCATGAATAAAACACATACATTTGTATGAAAAAAATCCTACTGATTTACTTAGTACAAAATCGATTTCCCATTGACCATGCCAAGTGTGCATGTGTGGACCATTGACCATATTGGGCCCGCATGATCGTTGGAAGATGTGAAATGAGATTTGACAGTAATAAAAAATAATAATCTGGCAGCTCTAAAACTCATGTGGACCATACCACAACCATCCCTGAACAGTTTATATGGCATATGAACATCAAGGTCACATACAAGAAGGTTGTCAAGGGTGGACGTTTCGGTTCCCACGGTTTCGTTTGGTGTGGTCCACCTGAGTTTTGGACATGTATGATTTTTATAATCTTCTCCTATTGTGGTCTTTCAAAACAGATGGACTGAGTGGATTTGACAAGGACATCTCTGTGGGCCCCACACGGCCACAGGCACAATAATATCTCTTTGCCGTAGGTCACGGGCAATCCCCTACCGCCGCATGCATTGAGGAAAGAATTACATTCGGTTGAACCACAATATATGGTCCAACAAGCAAATGACTTTCATTTTACATGTGCATGCAACATGCAACTATTCAAATATGATGGGCCGACTGTAAAGATCACCTTCTGCAAAAATCATTCTCATCCACTCATCGGGTGATCCATACCATTGAAAATAATTTTCATCCATTGATACATAACAAAATACAAATGTGGTCTACTTGATGAGTGTATGTAACTAATTTTTTCACAAAGTGATCTTCGTGATGCATAAAAACTAATAGATGAGTTGGATTTTACACATACATGAAAGGTTAGGATCTATTCAGTGGTTGGATTGTCACTTATGGTCCAGCCAATCTTACTTTCCCATGACCTGACCCTTTCTTATGAGAAACTTGCGACTGTACGACCCATTTATGGCCCATTTACGAGACTAAGCCCACTTCATTTTCCCTTGCGAGAATAAGCCCCATCTGTACGGACGCCCTCCCAAAGGTCGAAAATACTCGCGCTTTTTCCTTAAGCGGGAAAACGAGCGCTGACGCTCCTTGAGCCCCAATGTATCAGTGGCTACGGATTATAACCGTAGCTATTGCTACCAAAATCCATAACTAAAAAGTGTTGTCCGAGGTGGGCTTGCCGAACTGGCGGGGCCGCGCCACTCGTTGACCTAGCTGGCGAGGCTACACCACTCATTGACCTAGCCGGCGGGGCCGCGCCCATCTGGAGGCCCCTATGGCTGCGGATTATAACTGTAGCCATAAACAGATAACCGTAGCCATAGACAACCCTTATTCTATCTAATTACATAGTGCAATTTTTTTTTTTTAATTTTATTTTTCTTTTTACATGGAGAACTTTATTCTACCTATAATTTTCTCTAGCACATATTTATATAAAATATGTATATATAAGCATATAAAATGTTTTTCTCTCTTTTTTCATTTCTTTCTTTATTCATTTAACAAGAATATCTTCTAAACTAAAATTAGTTACTTGATGTACCCTATATGATTTTGGGGTAGGAGAAGCTACTTTAGCCAACCAACCCAGTTATTTTCCAAGATTCTATTAGGTCGATGGTCGAAAATCCATTTCATTCACTTAACGGTCAATTTCATTCATGACCGTGAAGTGAAGGGGCATGACCGTGAAATGCGCCGGAAATGACCGTGAAGTGCATGGAAATGAGTGTGAAGTGAGGCGAATGGACCGTGAAGTGAAGGGGCATGACCGTGAAATGCACCAAAATGACCGTGAATCAACACGGAATCGGTGGGAATGACCGTGGTATGCATGGAAATGACTGTGAAGTGAAGCGATTGGACCGTGAAATGCGTGGAAATGACCGTCAAGTGAAGGGGCATGACTAGGGTTGAAAGTTGGGTGGGTTCAACCTGACCGACCCGACATTGGTTGGGCTCGGGCAGGATATTTCGGGTCCGATCTTAAGCTTGGGCTATGCAAACACCAACCCGATAAAACTTAGGTTGGGCTCGGGTTGAGGTCTCGGGTTGCCCGACCCAACCCGAACCCGAACCCGATCAATATATAAGTTACTTATAAATTATAATTGAGTGTGGATCGTTTGTATCGAAGGCACACTAGTGATGTCGACTCTCATTTGTCCACATCATTTCCAAGGACTCAAGCTAACAAGATTTGTCAGATTTCTCTCTCCCAAATAGACTTCGTGCTATGCTACATGACTTTTAAAGGGGTAGTTGTCTTATATTTTAGCTTGTTTTTCAAAAGAAAAAATAAAGTTCTTTATAATGAATAATCACATATATAATTAATAAAATTATAGATACAAAAAATAAGTCCTATATTGAAATATAATAAACTAATGTAATAATGAAAATATTAGCATGTATATACCCGACCAACCTGATCAACCTGACCGAGCCCGCTTGGGTTAGGGTTGAGGTATATGAACCTTGGGTTGGGGTTAGGGTTGAGCACCAACCCGCCCGACTTTCAACCCTATGCATGACCGTGAAATGCGTCGAAATGACAGTGAATCAACACGGAATAGGCGGGAATGACCGTGATATGCAGGGAAATGACCGTGAAGTGAAGCAATTAGACCGCAAAATAAGCGAAAATGACCGTGAAGTGAAGGGACATGACCGTAAAATGCGCCGAAATGACCGTGAATCAACGCGGAATAGGCGGCAATGATCATGATATGCATGCAAATGACCTTGAAGTGTAGCAATTGGACCATGAAATGCATGGAAATGACTGTGAAGTGAAGGGGCATGACCGTGAAATGCGTCAAAATGACCGTGAATCAACACGGAATAGGTGGGATCGAGATCGGGTTTAGGTTTGGGTTTTCAAGTTTAGGTTTACGTTTAGGTTAGGGAGTTGAGATTAGGATTAGGTGTATGTTTAGGTTTAGGGATTTGAGAATACGTTCAGGTTTTAGGTTTAGGTTTTAGGTTATAAGTTATAGGTTAAGGTTATAGGTTATATGTTTAGGTTTTAGGTTTAGGTTTAGGTTTAGGTTTTAGGTTAAGGTTTAGGTTAAGGTTATAAGTTTAGGTTTGAGTTTAGGTTATAGGTTATAGGTTTAAGGATTTAAGAATAGGTTTATATTATAGGTTATAGGTTAAGGTTTAAGTTTAGGCTAAGGTTTAGGTTTAGATTTAAGTTTAGGTTATAGGTTATAGGTTATAGATTTAGGGAATTGAGAATAGGTTAAGGTTTAGGTTTAGGTTATAGGTTACAGGTTATAGATTTAGGTTTAGGTTTAGGTTATAGGTTATACGTTTAGGTTATAGGTTAAAGGTTTAGGTTTAGGTTATAGGTTAAAGGTTTAAGTTTTAGGATTTTAGAATAAATTTAGGTTAAGGTTATAAGTTTCGGTAAAAGGTTTAGGTTAATGTTATAGGTTTAGTTTTAGGTTTAGGTTGTAGGTTTAGATTTGAGAATAGGTTTAGGTTAGGTTGTAGGTTAAGGTTTAGGGAATTGAGTTTAGGTTATATGTTTAGGTTATAGGTTAAGGTTTAAGTTGTAGTTATAGGTTTTGGAATTTGAGAATAGGTTTAGGTTATAAGTATAGATTTAGGTTTAGGAATTCGGATTCGGGTTCAGGTTCGGGTTTATGTTCGGGTTTAGGTTATAGGTTTCGGTTTAGGTTATAAGTTATAGGTTTATGTTAAGGTTTAGGTTTAGGTTTAGGTTATAGGTTTTGGGATTTGAGAATAGGTTTAGGTTATAAGTATAGGTTTAGGTTAAGGTGCAGATTAAGGTTTAGGGAAATGACCGTGAACTGAAGGGGCATGACCATGAAATGCATCGAAATGACCGTGAATCAACACGGAATAGGCGGGAATGACCATGATATGCATGGAAATGATTGTGAAGTGAGGCGATTGGACCACGAAATGCGCGGAAGTGACCTTGAAGTGAAGGGTCATGACCGCGAAATGCGTCAAAATGACCGTGAATAAACACGGAATAGGCGGGAATGACCGTGATATGCATGGAAATGACTGTGAAGTGAAGCGATTGGACCGTGAAATGCGCGGAAGTGACCGTGAAGTAAAGATGCGGGACCTCGAAATGCGTCAAAATGACCGTGAATCAACACGAAATATGCGGGAATGACCGTGATATGCATGGAAATGGGGGTGAAGTGAAGTGATTGGACCGCGAAATGCACGGAAGTCACCGTGAAGAGAAGATGCGGGATCGCGAAATGGGTCAAAATGACCGTGAATCAACACGGAATATGTGGGAATGACTGTGATATGCATGAAAATGGGGGTGAAGTGAAGCGATTGGATCGCGAAATGCACGAAAGTGACCATGAAGAGAAGACACGGGACCGTAAAATGGGTCGAAATGACCATGAATCAACACAGAATGTGCGGGAATGACCCTGATATGCATGGAAATGGGGGTGAAGTGAAGCGATTGGACCGCGAAATGCACGGAAGTGACAGTGAAGTGAAGACACGAGACTGCGAAATGACCATGAATCAACACGGAATATGCGGGAATGACCGTCATATGCATGGAAATGGGGGTGAAGAAAAGCGATTGGACCACGAAATACGCGAAACTGACCATGAAGTGAAGACGCGTGACCGCGAAATGCGTCAAAATCACCGTGAATCAACACGGAAAAAGTGGGAATGACCGTGATATGCATGGAAATGGGGGTGAAGGGAAGCGATTGGACCGTGAAATGCACGTAATTGATCGTGCAGTGAAGACACATGACCGCAAAATGCATCGAAATCACCATGAATCAACACGGAAAAGGCGGGAATGACCGTGATATGCATGAAAATGAGGGTGAAGGGAACCGATTAGACCGTGAAATAAGCGGAATTGATCGTGAAGTGAAGACACGTGACCGCGAAATGCGTTGAAATCACCGTGAATCAACACGAAAAAGGCGGGAATGATCGTGATATGTATGAAAATGGGGGTGAAGGGAAGCGATTGGACCGCGAAATGCGCGGAACTGACCATGAAGTGAAGACGCGTGACCGCGAAATGCGTTAAAATCACCGTGAATCAACATGGAATATGCGAGAATGACCATAATATGCATAGAAATTGGGGTGAAGTGAAGCGATTGGACCGCGAAATGCATGGAAGTGACCATGAAGAGAAGACGCGGGACCGCAAAATGCATCGAAATGATCGTGAATCAACACGGAATATGCAGGAATGACCGTGATATGCATGGAAATGGGGGTGAAGTGAAGCGATTGGACCGCGAAATGCACGAAAGTGACTGTGAAGAGAAGACGCAAGATCACAAAATGCATCGAAATGACCGTGAATCAACACAGAATATGCGGGAATGACCGTGATATGCATGGAAATGGGGGTGAAGGGAAGCGATTGGACCACGAAATGTACGAAAATGACCGTGAAGTGAAGACGCGGGACCGCGAAATGTGTCAAAATGACCGTGAATCAATATGGAATATGCGGGAATGACCGTCATATGCATGGAAATGGGGGTGAAGTAAAGTGATTGGACCATAAAATGCGTCGAATTGACCGTGAAGTGAAAACGTGTGACCTCGAAATGCGTCGAAATCACCATGAATTAACACGGAAAAGGCGGAAATGACCGTGATATGCATGAAAATGGGGGTAAAGGGAAGCGATTGGACCGTGAGATGCACAGAATTGACCGTGAAGTGAAAATGCATTACCACAAAATGCGTCAAAATCACCGTGAATCAACACGAAAAAGGCAGAAATGACCGTGATATGTATGAAAATGGGGGTGAAGGGAACCGATTGGACCGCGAAATGAGCGAAACTGACCATGAAGTGAAGACGCGTGACTGCGAAATGTGTCAAAATTACCGTGAATCAACACGAAAAAGGCGGGAATGACCATGATATGCATGGAAATGGGGGTTAAGTGAAGCGATTGGACCGCAAAATGTGCGAAACTGACCGTGAAGTGAAGATACGTGACCGCGAAATACGTCGAAATCACCTTGAATCAACACGGAAAAGGCAGGAATGACTGTGATATGCATGGAAATGGAGGTGAAGTGAAGCGATTGGACTGCGAAATATGCGGAATTGACTGTGATTCCCATGCATTTCACGGTCAATGCATGAAAATGCATTTCGCGGTCCAATCGCTTCCCTTCACCCCCATTTCCATGCATATCAAATTCACGGTGATTTCGACGTATTTTACGGTCACGCGTCTTCACTTCACGGTCAGTTCCGGGCATTTCACGGTCCAATCACTTCCCTTCACCCCCATTTTTCATGCATATCACCGTCATTCCCGCATTTTCCGTGTTGATTTACGGTGATTTCGACACATTTCGCGGTCACACGTCTTCACTTCACGGTCAGTTCCGCGCATTTCGCGGTCCAATCGCTTCCCTTCACCCCCATTTTTATACATATCACTGTCATTCCCTCCTTTTCCATACATATCACGGTCCAATCACTTCCATACATATGCGTGGAACTGACCGTGAAGTGAAGACACCTTTTCCATACATATCACGGTCATTCCCGTCTTTTCCATACATATCACGGTCATTCCCGCCTTTTCATACATATGCGCATTTCGCCGTCCAATCGCTTCCCTTCACCCCCATTTTCATACATATCACGGTCATTCCCGCCTTTTTCGTGTTGATTCACGGTAATTTCGACGCATTTCGTGGTCACGCGTCTTCATTTCACGGTTAGTTTTGCGCATTTCGCTATCCAATCGCTTCCCTTCACCCCCATTTCCATACATATCACAGTCATTCCCGCCTTTTTCGTGTTGATTCATGGTGATTTCGACGCATTTCGCGGTCACGCGTCTTCACTTCACGGTCAGTTCCACGCATTTCATGGTCCAATCGCTTCCCTTCACCCCCATTTCCATACATATCACGATCATTCCCGCCTTTTCCGTGTTGATTCACAGTGATTTCGACGCATTTCGCAGTCCAATCCCCTCACACGGTCATTTTCGCTCATTTCGCGGTCCAATCGGTTCCCTTCACCCCCATTTTCATACATATCACGGTCATTCCCGCCTTTTCCGTGTTGATTCACGGTGATTTCGACGCATTTCGCGGCCATGCGTCTTCACTTCACGGTCAGTTCTGTGCATTTCGTGGTCCAATCGCTTCCCTTCACCCCCATTTCCATGCATATCACGGTCATTCCCGCCTTTTCCGTGTTAATTCACAGTGATTTTGACGCATTTCGCGGTCACGTGTCTTCACTTTACGGTCAGTTCTGCGCATTTCGCGGTCCAATCGCTTCCCTTTACCCCCATTTTCATGCATATCACAGTCATTCCCACCTTTTCCATGTTGATTCACGGTGATTTTGACGCATTTCGCGGTCACGCGTCTTCACTTCACGGTCAGTTTCGCGCATTTCGCGGTCCAATCGCTTCCTTTCACACCCATTTCCATGCATATCATGGTCATTCCTGCCTTTTTCGTGTTGATTCACGGTGATTTTGACGCATTTCACGGTCACGCGTCTTCACTTCACGAGTTCCGTGCATTTCGCAGTCCAATCCCCTCGCACGGTCATTTCCATACATATAACAGTCATTCCTGCCTATTCCGGGGTTGAATTTATTCAGTCTTATCTTTACGGTGGTTAAATTAATTCAGTCTTATCATATAGGGCCTATTAGGCCACATAGATTGGATGAGATTCGAAGGGAGTGGAAGATAGATCTCGGGATTGGCTAGGCGTGCCAAACAGACATGAGATCCTAATCCCGGGAGATAGCAATCCCATGGATCTTAAGACAATCCACTGACATCACCATCATTATCTTTAAGGCCTATATGGCCAAACCAATCCCAAAGTATTAGGAGGAATGGGATCGCGAGATCGCGGGATATGCATGATGAGCCAAACAGACCATGTGAACTTGTCCCGGGATATAAGCAATCCCATGGATCTTAAAACAATCCACTGACATCACCATCAGTACCTTAAAATTGATCCCATCCCTTGGTTGGAAGGAGTAGAAGGTAAAATCCCAGGATATGCCTGGCGTGCCAAACAGACCCAGTGAACTTGTTCCGAAATATAACAATCCCATGGATCTTAAACCAATCCACTGACACCACCATCATTACCTTAAAATTCATCCCATCCCTCCTAATTCCATGGGATTCGCCCGGCCAAACAGGCCCTTAAATCCCATCCAATCCACCTTAATCCCTTCAAAAATGCCTAGGACGTGTTCGGTTTGGGGGATTGAAAGGGATTGGAAGGTTTAATCCCGAGATTGAAGTGAAGCGAATTGACTGTGAAATGCGTGAAAATGACCGTGAAGTGAAGGGGCATGACCCTTAATCAAAACGGAATCTCCTGGATTAACTGTGAATTGCATAGAATTGCTCGCGAAGTGAAGCGAATTGACCGTGAAATGCATAGAAATGAAAGTTAATCAAAACGGAATCACCAGGATTGACCGTGAAATGCATGAAAATGACCGTGAAATGCATGGAAATGACCGTGAAGTGAAGGGAATTGACCGTGAAATGCATGAAAATGACCGTGAATCAAAACGGAATCGCCGGGATTGACCGTGAAATGCATGAAATTGATCACGAAGTAAATGAAATGAGCGAAATTGACCACGAACTGATTGAAATTGACCGTGAAGTGAATGAAATGGATTTTCGACCATCGACCTGATGGAATCTTGAAAATTAACCAAGTTGATTGGCTAAAGTAGCTTCTCCTACCCCAAAATCATATAGGGTACGTCAAGTAACTAATTTTGGTTTAGAAGATATTCTTGTTAAATGAAAAAAGAAAGAAATGAAAAAGAGAGTGAGAGAAAAAAAATTTATATGCTTATATATACATATTTATATAAATATGTATTAGAGAAAATTGTAGGTATAATCAAGTTCTCCATGCAAAAAAATAAAAAAAATAAAAAAATTTCATCGATTGGCACAGACTACAGTTATGGCTACGGTTATAATTCATAGCTATAGGGGTCATCAAATGGATGTAGCCCCGCCAGATTAGCGCGCCCCCGCCGGATAGGTCAGCGAGTGGCGCGGGCACCCTAGTTCGGCGCGCCCACCCAGGATAGGCTCCTTTAGTAAGGATTTTGGTAGATATGGCTACGGTTACGATCCGTAGCCAAATCTCTCTATCCAATAAAATAAAAATCTATTTTTTTTTTAAATGTCAAATCTTTGTTGTTTTTTGGGTCCCATTATGAGGTCTATGTTATATTCAAACCGTACATTTAATTGGCGAGCTCATATTAAGGCTTGAGACGGAAAATAAGACTGATCTAAACATCAAGGACCACACTTTCAAAGGCAATGGGGAATTGAACGTCTACCATTGAAACCCTTTTAACGGTTACAGAAGTTTTGAATCATTATGAAATTTGTTTTTCCTCTTCATCCAGGTCTTTGTGACCTTATGAATAGATTGGATGGAAAATAAATGTTATGGTGGGCCCTACAAAAGTTTCAACGGTGAAAATCAAATTTTTGCTGCTCTTTGTGGTGTGGTCCAGTTGATCTTTGGATATAATTTTTTTTTTTTTTTTTTGGATAATGCTCCGAAATGATCTCGAAATATGGATGAACGTCGTGGATATAATAAATACATAACTGTGGGGCCCACGTAACGTTGATCTCTTCGAACCGTTCGTACAGCTCGGAGTTCGAGGAGCGTCAGCACTCGTCTTCGAGCACCAGCCGATCCGCTTGAAGGTAAAAGCAAGGGGCATTTTCGACATTTGGCAAGTCGTCCGTACAGCTGGGGCGTATTCTCGCAAGGGATGGGCTTAGTCTCCGCCGTAAATGGGTCGTACAGTCGTAATTTTCTCTTTTCTTATTTTCCATATTCGTATTCCCTGACGGCAGCCTGGTCGGCTTAATTCTGCACTTCTCCAACGAGTTGGTCTCGAATCCATCCAGTTGGAATATAAGTTATGGTCCACCTAGTGGATGATTTCTATCGTTAACGTGTTTTGTGAAATCCAACCCGTGTAATAGGTTCGATCAATCATAAGAATCACCTCCTAGAAAAATATTCGATATCCACTCATTGAGTGGACCACACATGTGTTTTTCTATTTATGAGTTGATAGATAATGTTTTCTATGATGTGCCCCACCGGATATGTGAATGGGTATTATTTTTGTACTAGATGATCCTTATGATGTAGAAAAATTAATAGATGAGTTGGATTTTACACACACTTGAAAACTTGGAAGCTATTCACAGGTTGGACGGTTACTTGTGTTCCAACCGGATGGACTTCAATTCAAAAAAGTCGGTCATTTCCTCGTGGCTTGACTTTATATTATTGTTTGCATTTTCCTATTCCATGACAGCAATACCAGTTGTTCGTTGTAATATCATCCAACCTTTCATGTGTTGTGACACATCCAACCCGTCTAATCCGTTCGTTCAGTCATGAAGATCACCCTCCACAAAAATCTGCCATATCCACCCATCAAATGGACCACACTTTGTGTTTTGTTATTTATGAGTTAGACAGTGTTTTCTATGGTGTGGCCGACCGGATGAATTGATAGGACTGACTTTTGTATTAGGTAATCCTTACCATCCTGATTTTATATTAGGTGAACCTATTCAAAGGTAGTATTTTACTAAGAGCTTATGCATGTGAAATATAACTCATATAAAAGCCACACGTGCGCCAGCATGGCACATAGGTAAACCCACTACAAATGTACCTGCATGGCACACAAGTAAAAGATTCAATCCATTCATCTGGTCCAACCCTCTACATATTTTTTCAAAAATAAATCTAGTCCATTCAACATGAGCCCTACATTCTTTTTAATTTATTGTGGCCCACCTAAACAGTGGATTAACCTTATTCTTATGATATGGGTATCAATTAGTGGTGTTGTTCTGATGGATGGATTGGATGTGGGACCATTGTGCCATGTTGGCACATGTGTGGTTGTACATAAGCTTTATTACACACGTGTGTGGGCTAAGTAAAAGTTGGATCATTCATACTGTAATAAAAAAAATAAAAAACTCCTAATGAGACATATTCATTTACATGTAGATAAGGATTTCCTTGTAATTAAACACAAATGTCTTTTTTAAAGTAGTTACAAGCTTAAAATAATCCCATGAAAAAGTAGAAAGAGATCGAAATTGGTAAAGCTGGTAGAACTTGAATGTGGTAGAAGCCAACTCTCCACCGCACATTCTTCAAGGGGGCGTATTAATCCAGACCGTCCATCTAGTTTTCCATACTTTGGATTACAAAATGGTGCAAAGAAGACATAGATTGGATGATCCTGTACGTCTGATCAGTATCCACCATAGTGTCATTGAAAACGAAGATTATTAATGATGGATGCAACAGTTGAATAAAGTGGAGAAAAATGATGTGTATGATAAACTTGATTTTTGAAATATAGGCCATTTAAAAGAAATGGCCCACTAAATAGATGGTCCCGTAGAGATGGACCACGCAGTAGAGAGAGATACTCTACAGTACCATACTCTTTTGTGTGTTAGAAAGCTCAACTGTAGGCAAGTCATTGGGAAGATTTGTCTTTTTACCTTTGTCCCCATCAATGGATTCAAATTCCAAGTATGATTAAAGGGCTACATTAATTAAATTACTCTGTCCGTTCTCCACCGTTCAGGAGCTGATCCATCCACTCCATATGCAGCATTGTGCATCAATCCAAACGGTCAATATCAGGGCCTCTATCATGAACACAACATGTCCCAAAAATCACATTGTTTGGACAATCCTAGCCATCCAAAGTGGTTATCATCAGATGATTGAGATGGTGTTCACTATAGGTAATTTTCTTCGGACCACATCTATCAGATGATTGAGATGTTTGAATTTTTATAAATATGTGACAGGTGTAGGTTGGATGAGTCTTATAACTAATCCTGAAAAAAACAAGGAGAGAATCTATATTATAACCTGAATAATAGAGGACATTTTCACCCCCACAATTAATTTTCAATTCTGGATAACTTAGTGTATTTAAAGGACATAAAATATCATTTTTTTTTAACAATAAAACAATAAATATTTTAGGAATTTGAAAATGTATGTTTAACAACTTACGATTTAAATCTTACCTATGGAAAGCCCACAACGACACTTCTCATCTTTTCTGCTTGTAAACCAATTAAGAGGAGTTCGGGCAAAGCTCATTGGGTTCTACCATGTCTTTCGTGTGGTGTTCACTCCATCCATTAGGTGAGAGCTATTATTTGAACTATACATACAAAATATTATTACAATGAAATACTTATATGGACCACAATAATAGGAATAATGTAAATTTAATCCAAAACTGCTAAGTTCACATAGTGTGTCTCACTTGAGTATTTTGATTGCCTGAGTTTTATATCTTGTAGTGAAATAAAGATTTTAATGAAAGATACATCACATGGTGGCCCACACAAACCAATGGTCTTCTTTTTTATTGGTTCCATGTGGTGTGGCCCATCTAAGTTGTGGATGTAACTGATTTTTTTTTTTTTTGTTTAATACCTAACATTAAATATAGAAATTGACGAGTGGAGTAGATTTTACACTTACAAACAAAGTAAGACTCATAGACTTAATTAGGTGTTTTAAGAAGAGGCTTTAATGATAGATCCTCTCTCCTCTGCCTCTCTCTTCCCTCCAAATTTCTCTCCCTGTCTCTTTCTACCCACTCCTTGCTCCATGTGCATCTCACATGTTGTGCTCCTTGTAATAATAACAAAAAGAGACTTCAATTATTGAAAAATTTTATTTTATAATTAAAAACCCTAATTACTACTTTGGATGGTTTCCAACTCCCTCCTTACATAACTAAGACTTTGCTAGGAGAACATGTGTATGAAATAAAGTTCATGTACCTGCCACACATGTGCCGCCATGGAATGATAGGTGCGAGATTCAGTTCATCCATAGAAAGGCATGCACAACCATATTTATGCCCTAGCCCAAGAATTAGGTTGATCCACTAGTCAGGTGGGCCACAGTTATAATACAACCATGAAAAAGTTGGCTGAAGCTTTCCAACTAATCCACTCTTTCTAATATTGGGGCCCATAAAAACATGTAGAAGGTCGAACCATGGCATGCCAATTCATACCATTGAATGGGATCATTGTACGTGGCATGTATCCGCACCATCCATGTATGCCATAACCGTTGTGATCATCTGAGCTTGGTAATTAGAAGTAGCTATGGCATGTGCAATGCCGTGGATCAGATTGATGTATGTTTTCCATATATACCTGCATTATCTATCCATTTTACCATATTATTTTAGGGCATGAGCCAAAAAACGAAGAAGTTCCAAATCTCAGGTGGACCATATTATAGAAATAGGAAACAGTGTTCAATGAATACTCCACCATTAAAAACTTCGTAGGGCTCACCGTAGTGTATAATCAACATATTGATAATGTCACCCAAACTTGGATAAAGGGAAAATAAATACCATCTCGATCCAAAACTTCTGTGGCCCATATATAAATAAGTTTTTAACAGTCAATCACCACTATTTTCGATGGCATATATGATTCACCTCATATTTGGATCTGCTTCATTTATAAAATGATATGGAAAAATGGGGATGGTGCATAGATATAGAATACATACATCAAGGTTGGTCTCGTAAGTGCCGCATGGTGTTGGGTGAGACGAGATGATTTTGAAGAGGGCGGAATATATATTAGATTTATGTATATACAACACACGTTTCACAAATCCAAACCATTAATCAGCTAGGGTGAACATTTAAAAAGCCATATATGAAAAAAAATAGGGTAGAACACTTATCATGTGGCCCACACATGAACACAGATTATTATGGACTGGTGGAAAAAAAAAAATTTATTTTTATACATCCAACTTTTTTATTATAGAAGTTTGATCTTCATGATCAGTGGACGGACATTATTTTTGGTCCCTAGCATGGCCACGGTGTAGCCTATCCTGACGAATGGCTTTGATCTGTTATACGTGCGCCATCTACCCCATCCCTGACACATGGTCCGTTCCTTCTGAAAATTACTCCCACGCTATTCGGGACCTGACCGAGTTCCTTCAGGTCGTGACCGTGGAGCCCACGTTGCTGTATGTGTTTATATCCACGCTGTCCATCCGTTTTTCCGTATTATTTTAGAACGAGGGCCCAAAAAACGAAGCAGATCCAAATTTCAGGTGGACCACATCATAGGAAACAGTGGTTATTGACCGTTAAAAATTTCCTGTCGACCATAAAAGTTTATTTTCCCTTCATCATCCAGATCTATCTGACGTTCTGACCTTCTCAATAAGTTCAATAGGTTGGATGGCAAATAAACATTACAAATTGAGCTGGAAAAACGTATGGACGGCGTGGATAGACGACACATATATCAAGGTGGGCCCATGGTCCTTGATATGCATGCACCCGGACACATACATCAACGTGGCCCCACGGCCCTTGGTATACATGCACCCTGAAACAGTACATGCGCTGTACGTTAAATCAAAATGAACCGTCTAAATCATGGAAATCATTGTTTCTAAGTAAGATTCCTAAAATCCGATTGCTTAATCAATCCTATACGTTGATTCGTGGACACCTTTTGTTGTAATAGGACCACTCGATATTTTAATTTGAATAAATCATCATGGTTTGGCCTTCCATAGCTTTTGATTGGTCTGATTTTTAGTACATAAGGTTAAAATGTGGGGGCACACTTGATGGACGGAATGGATATTGCATATATATTACGGTGGGTCCTATGAATATGATATCAGGTGTTTTACTACTGTGTACAACATGGGGTGCGGATTAGGTGTTACCCAGGTAACATCTTTGTGGGTTTTACCCTTTGCGTAGGGCCCACCTTGATCATATGTATATCCACTCCTTCTATCCGTTTTTAAAGTCAATTTTGGGACAAGATCCCAAAAATTAAGCATATCCAAATCTCATATGAGCCACACCACAAGAAACAATGATGATTGATCGCTCACCATTAAAACCTTCACAAGGCCCACTGTAAGTAGATCCGTAATGTTTATTTTACCCGTTGATAAGGTAAAAAAAAATTAGATGAAGCGAAAATACAAAGTTTAGCTTCATTCAAAACTTTTGTGACCTGAAAAAGCTTTTAATGGTCATTCACCACTATTTCCTGGTGTGGTCCACCAGAGATTTTAATCTGCTTAATTTTTGGGAGCTGATGAAACGTATGGGCGGTGTGGATATGAAACAAATTCATTAAGGTTGGCCCCACATGATAAGGGTCAGTTTGGGCGGTGGGATTAGAAGGGATTAGGTGGGATAGGATTCATCCGGTCCTGTGCCAATTCCACTCCATGTTTGGGAAGAATGGAAAAGCGTGGGATTACATTAAATGAAATTGCATTGGGTCCGTGCCAATTTCACTCAATGTTTGGGAAGTTGCGTAGGTCCCACTATGATGTGTGGGCTATATCCACACCGTCCACCCATTTATCAAGATTATTTTAGAGCACGGGCTAAAAAATGAAGTAAATCTAAAGCTCAAGTGGACCCCACCATAGAAAGCAACAAGGATTGAATACTACCGTTGTAAACTTCTTTGGGGCTACATAAGTTTTGGATCTACCTCATTTTTAGGCCCATGCCATAAAATGAGGCTACAAAACAAATGAACAGTTTAGATATAACATATGTGTGTTATTCTCACTAATTTCAAATGAGGGTGGGTATATCCATTCAATGTACCACCGTATTATCAACAAAGCATGGCATTAATTTTATCCCACGTCAATAGGGGACAATACCAGCCATGGGTAATAATTGTGTTTTTTTAAATCTCATCCCACCCAATCCCTTCTAATCCCACTGCCCAAACTGACACTACGGGTAACACCTACTAAGCTGTTACCATTTTTACAACTAATTTGCTCCCCACAACATGTATACCGTGGATGTAGAAATATGGGTTGTCTTTCTTGAGCCCTGGGGTACCTGCGCGCAGAGAACAAACAAAGGACACCCTAGCTGCAATAGGGGACCCTCTGATGCTTTAAGTTAGGTAAGGAATTCGGGTCTAGCTGTAAACAATGTTTTATACTTGAGATTGTGCATAACTTTCACCATTAGGGATGCTCCAATTTACAGGAAGAATAAGGCGGTGGAGTAGGAGGTGGTCTCCCTATTTGGTAGGTGCGTATCGTAGAGGGATTCAGATCCTGTACGTGTCGTGAGGATCCCCTGATATCCTCGGCTAAGATCTGGGGCAGGTTTGTATCGCGGCCGCCTTCCTAGATCCTCGACTGGGATCTCAGGTAGACACCATCGGGACCAAGTCCAAATTAGTAGAGGCAGCCGACCTGGGGATACGCCAACCCGACTTCTTTAGTCAGTCGTGGTTGAGCCCTTTCTGGCATCAGGCAGATCAACGGGTTCTCCTACTTGCTCTTGAAGGCGGTTCAAAGGTCAAGTCCGACCTAGTTTCCTACTTGGGTTGGGACCAGAAGTGGTACCTTTAGTCATATCGGTTATCACCCAACCTGGCTAGGTGCATGGGGTTCTGACCTGACCTTATCTTATTAGACGATCTATTTTTTCCATAACAGTAAGCCCCCTACTTCCGAGTTTGTGAAGAGGGCTCGAGAAGTAGGTCGGTTTAGGTCAAGTTGGACTTCTTGTGCCTGGGGTGTCAGATTGGCTTGTCATTAATGTCGAGTAAGGCAACGCGTACAAGAATCGGAGCGTATCCGCAGTCATGATTCGCTGCGCTCGAGGTGGTGTGTCATGGCTCGAGGTCACGTTCACTGTCAAGGCGCCTGTTCGGTCCTTGTCATACGAGGTGTTGACACGTGGCCTGCTCTCGGTCATGGAGCCGTGCGGTGAGTAGTAGTGCTCCACGTGTTTAGGCGGGAGCGTCGAGGAGCCGTTATCAGCAGCGCATTAAATGCGAGCATTGAATGCTCGCACGAGCGGTCCTATTATAAAAGGGGGTGCCCTAGCACCGTCCAGAGCTATTTTCCCTTTTGCTGAGCTTTTTATTCTTCTCCGGCTTCAGACGACTTCTGGCGGGACTTGAGCCTACTCTTCTTCTTCTCCGGTGAGGCCTCATTTTTAATCTCCTACCTCCCTCACTCCCTTTTATTTTCTTTTTATCATGTCTCCAGCTTTCGACGATCTTCCGGACATGTCTGCATCGTCTGATCAGGGGGGCGTCTCGTCATGACGGTTGTGACGACCCGGTCACCGTTACAATGTGGGCGGGCGCGATGTGGGGGGGGGGGGGGGCGGGTGCTAGGCGAGCTACTGTAGTTGGTGACCGTGGACGGAACTTGTCCCACATCGCTTGGGCAATTATTCGAAGTCTGGCTATATGTGGGGTTCAACCTTCAATGGTATAACGCATTTTGGGGTGAGCCTTAGGCGAACCCTGAGAGCAAAGCCGTGTGTTCTCGGGTAAAGCGGATAATATTATACTGTTAGGGCTAACCGTTTCATTTGGTATCAGAGCCGAGGACGACTCTGTTCCAACTGTGGGAGAATGTGACGACCCGGTCACCATTACAATGTTGGCGGGCGTGATATGGGCTGGGGTGGTTGCCTGGGCGAGCTATTGTAGCTGGTAACTGTGGACGGAACTTATCCCACATCACTTGGGCAGTCGTTCGAAGTCCTGACTATATGTGGGGTACGGCCTTCAATGGTATAACGCATTTTGAGGTGAGCCTTGGGTGAACCATGAGAACAAAGTTGTGCACCCTTGGGCAAAGTGGACAAAATTCCCATTACATTAGCCGCTACAAAATGACGACTTTATCCGCATCATCATTCAAAGTCAAGATTCGACTTTCAGGGGCAGTTGAGTCACTTCGACACGACAGTGTCTAAAGTTAACTGACTAACCTACCAATTAAGTGGTGGTGACTTATCCATTACACATGTGACGCATGTGCGAGGCATTCCGAACCATGCAAATCATGGGCCCCATCTACTCCACAAATCACACCAATTAGACAACCTTATTTATCATATTGCACTTATCAAATCTGGACCGATGATCATTTGTATTCTAACCATCCATTTGATAAGAACTAATTGTATGGTCTGGATGATTTGATTTGTGTAATTTTTGGCCTTTGCTCATCTCAAATCTTAGCTATGCCGTCCATATAGATCTATGTAAGATCCACTTCAATAAGCAGGCCTGTAACGCCCCGGATTTTTGCCAACCTGGGATTAGATGTCCTTAGGCAATGGGTCGATCCTAATACCTCATTAACTTGTCAGAACTGAATCCCAAAGTCTAAAGCCGCCTTTGAACTCATTTCCTTCACAAACCTCACCCTTCATCACCTTGATCTTTCAATTTTTCTAAGAACTTTCACCCTAGACACTATCTTAAACTAGCTAAGTAGTATAACTTGGATCACTTTATATACAAACTCCAAAGGCCTGAGTACCACCTCGACCAGAATTCACTTAGGACTAAATCTTTTAGAAATGAGACAAAGTAACTAAGTGCGAAACTAGATTAGCTACGAAATCCGTTAGAATCGCTTTAAATACGATCTGCAAGACCCAAAACTTGTAGAATCATTGATGCTAGGTTACCCTAAAGTTTAGAACCAAACTCATTTCCCGGCTGCTCTCGGGAATGAAACGAAACTTCGTATTAGGTCTAGATCGCACATCAGAAGTCCGATTAACACGAAGTTAAGGAACTAGGACTGCCTCACTGGGCCTGACTATCATCTCAAAAATCAGGTCCAGTCGATGTCCCACGGCCATTCGTTTGGATCCGGAGCGAGGAAGTGTGAAAAACACTATTCCCATTCCAAAATAAATATCAGGAATAGTGATCTGGCACCATTCGTTTACGCGTCAGTATTAAGCAACCTGACCGTCAGAATCAGACCAAATTACACCCTCGGATTAAGAAAAATTTCAGGAACATTTACATGTACTTGGAATTTCGGATCGTGCCCACTTGGCCGATTGAACTGGCCCGGTCCGCCACGTGCGATCTGGGAATCCGTTCGAGTCGAAAACGTAGTCCCACGTAGATCCGTGAGTAGAGAGCTTGAGTCTGACGTTTGGCTCAAGGGGGGCCACCAGAAACACTCTTTTGAGCTGGAAAAGTGACGAAATACCTATATTAGCAGTAACCCTTGAACCTGAGTCTATTTTGGGAACGTTTTAGGCTATAAAAGGACCTTAAACCCTCTCCCATTCCAGCCATACGAATTTGGATTTGAGAGAGGGAAAAGAGAGAGAAAGTGAGGGAGATGTGGGAGGAATTCCCATTTCTTTGTTCCCTGTTTGCTATTCGGGCTCCCTGCTTTGATTCTCATCGCTTTCCGGCGATTCGGCGTCATTTCTAGGTAATAAACCCTAACCCTAACCTGTTTGGGGGATTAGACAGTTATAGGTTAGGAAATAGCTAACCTATTTCGTTCTCTAGGTTGCCAAACTCCCGTATACGGAAGCTTAGCGAACCTATCGACTCCGTTACGATTCTACGACACAAGGTGAGGACTTTAGGTGTATAGGTTGCGGTTTTCAACGCTTTCAATGTCAGATAATGGTAGATTCATGATCTGCATGCAATTGCACATGTACAAAGTGCTTTCCGTTTTCTGTTTCGATTAGAATTGTAGAATTTGGAATTTCACATACTCTAGGTATTCGTATAAAATACCGTATACGTATTTTTTATGGAAATGTATCTGACATGTTTATTTGTCGTACGGATATACGATATATGGATAAATTACTTATTTGGTGAAAGTAGAGCTGTACACGAGTCGAGTCGAGTCGAGTATCGCCCTACTCGTACTCGACTCTTAACGACCGACCGCTGCTCGTACTCGTGCTCTACTCGGCCGAGTAGCATGACACCCTGCTCGTACTCTACTCGCCCGAGTACGAGTCGAGTACGAGTAGTAAACGAGTCGAGTCGAGTCCGAGTTTTCGAGGCGAGTTCGAGTACGAGCACACGAGTTGAGTACCGAGTGCGAGTTTTCAAGTCGAGTCCGAGTACGAGCACACGAGTTGAGTACCGAGTGCCGGTTTCGAGGCGAGTTTGAGTCGAGTCTCGAATTTGAGCCCAATTCGAGTAGGGTTTTCGAGTAACGAGTTCGAGCTTTGAGCCAAGTTCAAGTTATAAATTGAAATTAATTTTTACATTGTTCAAAATGACAATTTATAACTAATAACCTCTATAAGATGAGTGTCTTCTGTTCTGGATTGTCATCGATCCATCGGAATGCTATCTATTTTTTCATATACAAATTGATTCACTTCTCTCGAGTCGAAGGCGAAGAGATTTTTCCTTCGTGCTCTTCTACACTTTCAACTAGAATTTTCAAACTTGCTTTATGTGAAGAATTGTATGTAGTACCCAATGCCCTATAAAATTCAAGAGACGAGTTAGGAATTTCAATTTGTTACTCTTTTTCTTCTTCTTGTTTGTCGTACTCGACGAGTAACTTGACCACGCTTCAACATCGTGTTGTCTTTCACTCGAATATCATTTGAAGTCTAGAAGCATCTTCCATCTTTGCGTTTTATGGCGATTTGGAATTGTTCTTCCTCCAAAGCTTTTAATCTGGCTTCCTCCTCTGCATCTTTTGTGGATGTCATTTGTGTACCAGATCCAGAAGCAGAAGGTTTGGATGGAGTGGAAGGCTTTCTATTCGAATCTAACAGGCTCGAAAAGAATTTGGACATCCTTAGGGGCATTGGGGCATGGTTTTGCATCACCACCTCGACATGACAAGTGTAGGCGAAAGCGATTAGTCTTGTGCACAAACTTTGCGCCACACAAACCACACTTAATCTTTGTTTTTCCAGACCGTGGCGGTGATTCAACTAGGGAAGCATAGTCCCAAATGTTTGACGATGGCTCAGATGACGACATATCTACATTCAATTTTTAAAAAAAAATCGAGAATATTGATAAATAAATTGAACTTGATATAGTAATAAAAAAAACAATATAAATGTATCAAAATTCAAAAATAAAAGCAAATGAACATGCATATGTAAATAAATATCAATGATTCAAAGTCTTCCAAACCACATTCCAAAAGGACCAACACTTTCGTGTTTGCAGTTGCAGTGAAATAATATTACAGATCATTCAACATTCACAAAAAAATTTGAAAAACCGAAAATAATTGCGATCTATAGTAGTAGAGCGCGTCATGAATCTCAATCTCCTCTTCTTCATCATCATCATTCATATCTCCTCCCCATATCGGTATGACCAATCTTGCGTACAAATCAACGCTTCAAGCTGTGTTTGGCGAAAGTGAGCTTCGATACTTGCTCACAACCCCGCCCCTGTCTTTGAATGCGGATTCGATGCCTTGTTGAAGCTGGTATTGATAATATGTCCCGTGCCATCACAGATAATGTAGGGTATTTTGATTCACTAACCCTCATCTTCCACCATTCCAACACATCAAATTCAGCTCGCACTACGATTGGCTCCTTGAGGTACATTTCTAACTCTGATTCCTTAGTATCAACTCCCATTCGTGCTTGTGCCAAATATGATATGTATTCATTTAGCACATCCGGATTACCAGATCTGAAATATCGCATCTCTACTTTCTTCAACACATTGCACGTGCCGCAGTAAAGTATTAACATACGATTATATCTACAGATCTTCAAGGGCTTCACGAACCTTAGACGTCTCTGCTGCCGCTCTTTCAGTAGTATAAAGCTTCATGAAAATAAAGCTAACCAATCCCATATTACAACGGGGATCAAGAACAACTGCCAAGGACATCAACAGATGACATTCGTCCCAGTATTTATCGAACTTCGTCTTCATACCAACTGTCATCTGGCGTATGAAATCTGGACCCGCACTGACATTTTTCTGCAGAGCATCCTTAATCCTCCAAAGAGACGGAAGAAACAGATTCGCGGTTGGATACTGATTCCCAGAAAAAATCTTCGTGCAATCGTAGAAAACTTGGAGAAATGTGTGAACTTGTTGTGCTTTGGCCCAATCATCTGTGCTCGGCAACCAAGAATACGTTCTATCATTTCATATTCAGGAAATGCAAGTTGTAATTTCATTGCCGCATCTAACATTTCATAGGTCGAGTTCCAACGTGTACAGACATCCAACTTCAACGTTTTTTTAGATGGCACATTCAAACGTTGGATGATGTCATTCCATACACTCAGTCTCGATGGCGACCCCCTTATATATTTCACACTTTCTCTTATGTTTTCTATAGTATCATCGATTGCTTTCCCTTCTTGTACAATCAAATTTACAATATGGGCACAACATCTTTGACGAAATATTTTTCCTTCAAAAAATAAATTTCTGTAGCCACTGAATTGGTTACGTAAGCATGAAATGACCTTGTCATTTCTTTGAAGCATTGTCTAAAGTTATTGCTGAAATTTTCTTCTCAATGCCCCAGCCTTCTAGACAACTGTAGATGCAATCTGAAATAAGTAAACCAGTATGTGGAGGAGGAAGGTGTTTGAAGTTTAAAATTCTCTTGCATAGTTTCCAATCCTTATCAACATAGTGAGCGGTTAATGAAATGTATCCTTTTCTTTGATTGGACGCCGTCCATAAATCAGAAGTCAAAGCTATTCTGGTCACTGAAGCTAAAACTTCTTTCAGTTTCATCTTCTCCTTTGCGTACATCTTCATACTTTCTCTCTGCACTGTGACGCGGGAGACATTCTCGGCCCGAGGGTTAAGGAATTGACAGAAAGCCCTAAACCCTTTACTTTCAATCATTCTGAAAGGTTTTTCTTCCAAAATCACTAATCTAGCAAACCACTCATTCAGCTTCTCCTTGTCAAACTTATGAGTCGACACTACGCCTTGGGAGTCGTCCCCTTCTGACTTCGTAAATGACAGCGTCTGTTGGCCGGGAGGAGGGAGTTTTGCTTTCTTAGGACACGTCTTCAAATGTCTAATTAGATGTGTCGTAGATCCTCCTGGAATCTTGCTGAATAACCCTTTGCAGTTATTACACTTTATCTTACGACAGATTAAGCTTGTCACATCTTGAAATCATCCCACACTGCTGATCTCTTCTTCTTCCCTTTGCATGCGGTTGACGTGTCTGTGTCTCCCTCTACTATTAGAGGAGATGTGGCCGATGCACCCATTCCAGGGTATTTGGGCTTTCGTCTTGACTAGCCATCTATAAAATAAAGTTCTCGATATGTTATACGGCTATATGGGATACGGCTATACCTAGGGTCTAGATGGCTAGACCGCTAGACGGGCATAATTACTTAGCTGTCTAAATCAGTCACCCATTCAAAGTTAGATGGATTGTAATGCTTCATTTTCCAATTTAAATGCTACTGTAGAAATTAAGCGTGACATCTCCCCTTATCTCTCCAGAATATATTAATCTTGTATTTGATTCCCATGTCAATCATCAACACAAAGTGTGGACATTTGACGACGGAAATAAATACATGAAATATATCCAGAGAGAAAAAGGAGAGACGAAACCAGAACAGACATATGCATTTAAATTGGAATAAATGAAGACATTACAATCTATCTAACCCTGAACTGTCAAAAAGGGACAATTTGAGCAATTTCTATGCATCCAAGAACACACTGAATCTATGTCTGGCAACATAGAAATCCTCAAATGGGCAACTGATTATCCTATACTACAGTCTACAAGTCTTCAAGTAGAATAATACAAATAATTCATATATATGCCAAATATTTAGGGAAAACACAAATATCAGGTTAATTCTAAAATTATATTAAACAAATTCTATATTAACAACTGATATCAGGTTAACACAAATATATTAACACAAATATCAGGTTAACACAAATATATTAACAAATATCAGGTTAACACAAATATATTAACAACTATATTAACAAATATCAGGTTAACACAAATATATTAACACAAATGTATTAACAAATATCAAGTTAACACAAATATATTAACAACTGATTAACAAATTCTCTATTAACACAGTTACACAAATATGAAATATATTAACAATTGATTAACAAAATTATAGTAAACAAATTCTATATTAACAACTAATTATCCATCGAATATTTAGGAAAACACAAACATGAGGTTAATCTCAAAATTATGTTAAACAAATTCTATATTAATATATATTAAACAATTTCTAAAAAAAAAAAAAAAATCCACACATTACGGGCGAAGTAGTGGCGAGAACGAGCAGCGGGCGATGACAGTGGCAACAGCGGCGGGACGATTTTAAACCGGACGACCGCGGGGACGAGCTCGGTCACCGGACAAAGCCGCGAGAGACGAGCGGCAGGGTCTAGCACCGTCGGACGGACGAGGGACGAGGCGAGTGTGAGAGAGAGAGACGGAAGAAGAGGGACGGTCGGAGTCCGGACGAGCTGGAAGAGGGAGGGGAGAGGGAGAGGGGGTTTTTTGGGACAGGGGCGACGGGCGAGTGAGAGAGAGAGAGAGAGAGGGAAGAAGAGGGACGGCCGGAGTCCGGACGAGCGTTGGAGGGGTGAGAGGGTTTTTTTTTTTTCAAACGGGCGGGAGAAAGGGTTTGGGCGCTCGGCTACTCGCTGGTTGAAAATGACGGACGGGTGGGTGCCTGGGTGGGTAGGGTTTTTTGGGCGCTCGGCTACTCGCTGGTTGAAAAACGGGTGGGTGGGTAGGGTTTTTTGGGGCGGGCTTATATACAGAGGAACGAGTCGAGTACGAGTCGAGCACCGAGTCGAGTACCGAGTCGAGTACCGAGTCGAGTACCTCTAGACTCGAACTCTACTCGTTATGTAAACGAGTCGTGGAAACCCGCTCGTACTTGGCTCTAACTCAGACGAGTCGAGTACGAGTCGAGTATTCCGAGTCGAGTCGAGCGAGTACTCGAGCCTTAGTCTGCTCGTGTACAGCTCTAGGTGAAAGGATTCGCCGAAATACATGTTTTACTAATATACACTATGTATGTAGAAATACTGTATTGTAAGGAGTGCCGTATACATGTATATTTTGGAAATGTGTTTGCCATGATTATGTGTCGTATGATTATATGACATATGGATAAATTACTTATTTGGCGAAAAGAATCGCCGTAACACATGTTTGTTTGTATACACTATGTATGTTGAAAATGCGTATTCTAGAAAATACTGTATACGTATAAATTTTGGAGATGTATTTATCATGATTATTTGCTGTAGTAATATATTATACATGGATAAAATACTCACTTGGCTAAAGGATAGCCCTAATACATGTTTTGCTAGCATACACCATGTATGTTGTAATAGTGTATTCTAAGTGTTGTGAAAATGGTGAATGAATATAGAATTCTCATTCGTGCTCGCCATGACTAATTGTCATGGATAATTGATTGTTGTATTGGCAATACCCCTTTGTGAAAGGATTTGCCTAAATCACGCCACGGCCAATACACACTATATATGCTAAAATGTGTGGCCCAAGTGTTTGTGGCAATGTGAATGAATATGGAACTAGGATTCACGCTTGCCATGACTATCGGTCATGGGTGTATGCGTGTTATGATTGGGGTAACTCCCTAGTGAAAGGATTTGGCCTTATACCTCTGTGATCAACATATGTCATGTATGTTGATTCCTGTATTTTAAAGTGTTTGTTGAAATGTCTGAATGAGTAGTAGTTAGTAAATTGTAATGTTTAAGGGTGTTGAGATATGATTCTCAACTCCTTTAACTATGTGTATGATTTCCTTGAATAGCTGTGTGATTAGGAATTGAATATGTACAAACTCATGCTTGTGTTGTGCTTTATAACATGCTCAGCTTTTATGATTTTATTTATGTAATGCATATGTTAAATTCATGTTTACGTTGTACGATCCGTCATGGGTGATGGGGGAGTGGAGCAACGAATGCGTGCAACAGCCCTGGCAGCCCTAAACGGATATTATCAAACTTTGATTGTATGATTTGAACCTTGATCCATTACTGCTTTACTATTTGAAATTGATTGTGTTTGGGGCTATGTTTATAGTCCAGACAATCGGTACCAGAATTGAATTCGTGGCTGTGATTCATTTGCCACGTGAGATGTGTTCGACGAACTCGAGTCGTACTTCGGTTGGCGATAGTGGTTGGCCACGCGAAGTGCTTATGCACTTCATGTCGTTTAACTTATTGTACACTCGGGCTAGCTGAGCTCGTCAGGCAACCCGATCTGTCTCATGTATGTTCACCATGTTTGGTCACTAATGCTTGAACCTAGGGTACCAAACTTACCAGTGGAATCCCTTTTAACCATGGTACCTCGATCCGCTAAGACTCATGAGCGGGGCATGGTGGTATGGGACACCGTGGTCGAGCTGTCGGCCTACGCTGGGGCTACGTGCCTCCCCGTAGTGACCAGTGAGCACCTTAACTCGTGAGCCGATTATGGTGGTATGGGACACTATATTCGTGCTGTCGGCCTACATTGATAAGGTGATGGGGAGCGGTGCAACCTTTGTGCGTAATGACCACATGACCCTTTGTAGTGACCGCGAGCATATTCTGAAGTTGCAGTGCGCCTTAGGGTTCGCCGCGATATATAGAGTATGAACTAGGCCTGTTTCTGTATAGTGATGAATCGTTTAAGGGGTAATGGGGGAGTGGTGCAACCTTTGTGCGTAACAGCCCTGGGAGCCTCTGTAGTGACCTAGAAAACACACCATCATCTGATATTAACTAGGACTGACGACCCTAGAATGGATCATGTTTGGGAATGATACAAGGGAGGTACCTTAGTTTCCCAATCCTGCTGTTTGAAATGGACTAATAACAACTCGGTAATCATGCTCATCATGCATCGCATGTGCCTGAAAGATGTGGAGCACTGTGGGTTGTAAGCATGCCACGAACGTGAGATGGTGTCGCATGAGGGAGTATGTCGGTGAGGGCATTCATCATACCTGCATTCATACTTGCATTAATCAGAGTAACTAGGAGTGTTTGATTTACTGCTTTATCATTACTGCTTGACTGCATCGATAACATGTTAACCTATGCTTTATTGTTCCACTGAGTTAGCTACTCACTCCCACGTTACGGGACGGTGTTTCGAACACCCACCAGACATTGTCTGATTTCAGATGGCGACGCTACTCCTGAAGCAGAGCCGGGCTATTACTATGATGTCAAGGAGGAGTTCTCCTACCATGTAACTCTCTGACGGGTCTCTGAAGACCTGGTACTGTATTGACGGGGCTGTGGTACTGGGGATAGAAGACATTAAACTTACATATTTGGTATATTTTAGAACTGTACTTGTATTTATTTAACCTGGTAATGTTATCACACTCTGGAGACTCATCATAGTTTATATATTTTATCTATCTAACATAGTCTTCCGCTTGCAAAATTAACTGTCTCTGGAGTATGATATGCTGTTTTGGCTTAATCTCACTCATGTTCAATGCACGAATACAGTCAACATTCAATCATCATTCATTTTGTTGCATAAGTGATGTTCTGGAACTCGGGAGTTGAGTTTATGCTCGACCCCTGATTTTCAGGGCGTTACAAGGCAGCATGCTATACACGCAACAGACGGTTCTCTTTCATCTGCAGATTAGGAAAATAGAGATGAATCCAAACCGTCGATTTATTCAAAAACTGATTCGTGCCCCACGTGTGCATTATATACCATGCATCTCCAATATTAACGAGTGGAGTCCATGATTCATTAATTCAGGCCATTGATCCGTAGTGTCCTGCCATAGTTGCATCTCTCTTTTCAATGGTCTACGTGTAAGCCACAAAATGGATTATGATGGTCCATTTAAGGTGATTTTTTTAGACGCAGTTCATCCACGTTGTCCAAATGGGTCATGATATTTCAAGAAATTTGGTACAACCAAACACACCTTAAATGATATTTAGGTTCCATGTGGCATCCGTGTACTGCAAGTTAAACTGTCCAAAACAATAGGAGCTATTGAAATCAGATTAGCTACTGGATCTTAATTTATAATTAAGGACATTGTTTGTTAAATTCAAACCGTTGATTAGTTTTGATTTTGGACACTCTATGAGATGTCCAACAATCTAGCAATCACAACAGCTAGTATTTGGAATGCATGGGATCAAATTACAGATACATTAGATTCAAAGTGATTTGGAATCCTCAGTTATATTTTGCAACCCAATTAGAATTGCATGGAATTAAAATAAATAAATGTGCCTACGTAGGTTTAGAATGCATTTGTGAGTATATTTTCATAAGTATGAATTTGATTAATTAAATCAACCACAATACTTCAAAATTGTGTACCTTTGTTTGGCTTAAATTCAATTGCTTGTGTGTACGTTCCAGACATGCTCGAGATAAATGCGACTCCAGTCAAACTGAATGACTTATAACCTCATGCATTAAAATAGACTGATTAAGACTGAATCTATATAAATTAGTCATCTATCAAGCCATCAATTATGAAGAATCAAGCAAATATTGTACATTGTTTCAACATTGAGCCATAGGTTGCGCTCAGTGGTAAACTCACAAGAGTTTCAACATGAGATTGTGAGTTCGATCACCTATTATGGTGTGAGTGCACCGGTATGTGTGGGCTGTGTGAGCGCGCGTGATTAAAAAAAAAGTTGATTGATGAAGTGGGGGGTTCATCCTTCTAATGAGTTTTTTATTTTTTATTTTTTGAAGAGATGAGTACTTTGTAGCAAGATAGTTGTTAAAGACAATAGTTTATACATTTGTCATGTGGTTGAGCATTGTTATGCGAGATAATTGTGGTTCATGAAAAAATTGTTGCCTTTTCGTCTCTCAGTTGGCTTTGTAGTGGCCAGTTGTCATTACTTAGAATTGGGTTTCATAGTAAGACGGTCAATGGTGAGTGGATTTTCGATAATTTGTTCGCCGCATAGCTAGACTTTGTGGTGAGACGATCGTTAGAAACGACAATCCATTTATTACTCCACACGGTTGAGCTTCGTGGGCGAGTCGGACATGGTTAGATGATCTATTATTCATTACTCAGTTATGTATTTTGTAGCAAAAAGGCTAATGGGAGTAAAAACATGTTCGTCGCTTTAGGTCCTTACTCTACAGCAAGATAGTCGTGGGAACAACTATTCGTTTGTTGCTTGGAATTTTACTCTACAAGTAAAATACTCATGATTCAACTATTTGTTCGTCACTCGATTGGGCTTCGTGACGAGGCAAGCATAGTTAAACAGTATGATATTCGTTGCGTAGGCTGAACTTCATGACGAGATGGTCGACAGAATCTCTAAGCATGTAGTAAGATGCCCCACTAGCCATTTTTTTAAAACTTAGAAATCTTTTTAGGTCCAACGATGTGATCGTGAATATAGGATGACAAGCTAACTACTTTTAATCTAATCAATCTAGAGGTTAGTTTGTAACATGATGTTGGCTAACGATGGAGCAGTTAGATTGAATAAAAACTTTGATAAGTGTTCATAGCGGGTGAATAATAGGCAATGTGACGCTCAAAAAGTAGTGTTGTATTAGAGTTGTATGGGCTCAAAGCTTTTCATTTTATACAGAATTTATACTGATGTAAGGCGGTTTACTGAAAACTAATATTGAAATCAACCTTTGCGATCTTCTCCTAATTAATTAACTGATTAGTAGATGATTGATTGCTTCCAAGTGCAGAGGTTCGTAAGTAGTATCCCGTGAACACAGGGTCGATCCCACAGGGAGATGAATTATGAGAGGAAAAAAAAATCAAATGCTAAACAAACTAAGTAATAAAAATTAATCTGATGATTTGATTTTGGGATTTTTGAATGAATGTAATTCAATTGAATAAAATAACACCCAAGCTTCAAAGTTCCACACATACGTTAATGTTCCAAAATCATGATGACTTGGATAACACAACTAGGATCTGAGCACTATGGTCAGCCTAGTCGGAAAATAAAACAGTTTAAGTATTTTAATAAATAATATAAAATATTAGAAAATTATGGATTTGCATCATTGACATATATTCTCAAGCGTCAGTGATTTTAAGTATTTAATATCTATAGGATAATGAATATCAAAGAAATATAACAGGTTGAGAACCTCTCCTATCTAGGAAATCTGATTGATCTAGGGTAAGCCTATCCATCAATGTGGATCTCATATGATGGAAACATATGGATCTCACAAGAGGATAAAAAACAAAACTTAAAATAAGAGATAACATGCATACACCATTCTTCTCATCATTAAAACAATCAATCATCATAATCTTAAAGAAACATTAAACCCATGTGCTTCCCTTCTAGCTTGGGCTAGAAGGAACTTAGAAAAACATAATTAAATTGCAGAAAAAAGCAACAAGAAATAAAGAAAGAAAATGCAAATAGAAAAGGTCTTAAAAAAAAAACTTATAAAGCTTTAATAAAACTAAAACTCTTTAAAAACCCTAAACTTTGCTCTTGAATGCCTTGAATAATGTTTAAGAATGCCCTAGGAACCCCTATTTATAAGTAGGGAACTCCAATTTTCGTATAAAGTTAAAAAACCCTAGAAATCGCCTCAACTATACGTATTTTTCCAAAACAGACTTCTCGCTGCATAGTTCATTTAAAACAGACTTTCTGCTGCGCTCAAAATAGACTTCACAGCTTCAGAATACACATTTTCAGGACAATTTCAGCATTCTTCACTTCAAATCTTCAATTTTCTTTATTCTTCACTCGATTTTCTTGGATATTTGGCATGTGAATTCTTCAATCCTTGTCTCCTAAGATCCATCTCTTGCCTTGGTAATTCTCGAGTATCAAAATTATGCTTTTAACACCATTTTTCAATCAAAACACTTAAATTCACCTTGCAACACATACATAAGTAAAATAGAATATTAAGCGGATTTATGTTCGTAAAACCAAGATATAAACGGGAAAAATTATACAATATTTGAGTCTCAACACACCCCCCAACCAGCATTTTGCTAGTCCCGAGCAAAATAAGCGAAAAATAAATAAATAAATATAAAAACTAATTTTAGAAACAAAATTAAAACGAAAAAAAAAAATTCTAATTACACCACTTTCGCAGGTAATCTCGATTGCATTTAGCATATGCAGCAAGCCTTTAAACCCCTAGGTTTCCCCTAGTGGACGAGTTATATCTCGTGAGGGTTTCCATAAATGTTACCCACAAACATTGAAAACATGAAAAATAGTTCAACATTCTGAAATTTATACAATTATGCCTCCATTCATCATATGAATTTCAAAACAAAACAATACTTACCCTAAGTCTGAAGTTAGTTAAAATATCAATTTCCTAATTCATCACATCCTTGAGTTTAGAGACCTAATCAAAATTTAGAATAGTTATGATCCAATATCCTTAGGTGCTCCGTGTCACTAGTCTAACTTTGAGAAATATGTATGTTCTCTATCCTAACTCCTTTCAATCATTCCAAGAGTATGAAATCTCTAGTTATCTCATTTTTTTCATGTCATTTCTTCTTTTATCATCATATCCTCATTATTATAGACCACTCTTAGATAAAGATTCCCACCGGGTTTGCTTTATAACCTAAGGTATCGTACTTTTAATGGTAACAGTAATGAATACTTAGGTATCCTTACTCCAGATTACTGACACGATTGTTATGGTCATTGCATTTATGCTCTATAATATAAAAAAAAATTTCATCACTTTTTTTTTCTTCAATATTCTCTTTTTTAAGCATATATCAATGATACTAGTTCATTCAACCTTGTTTGAATCAAAAGTTGTTATTCTAGTTCACATATCATATTCCTCACTTAGTTGGCTAGGGTGTATTGTGAATTCAGTACATCAAATTACAACTCACTTTAAATTAGTGAATAGATAATTGAACTCAAGTATATAATTTTCAGTTGTTGGAATTCTGACTACTATCAACCTAGAATAAAATTAACTTTGCCTTTGGAATTCGCAGAATATCATGTTCACATTCTTATATATAAAAATATTATTTTGAAAATGTTGAAAGTTTTTTTTTTCCATAAACCTAAAAAAAATTAAAAAAATAAAATAAAATAAACCTAAAAATAATAAAATAAACTGAAACAAAAAATATAAAAAATTAAAAAAAATCACATGGATGACTATCCACACCCCTAACCTAAAATCTACATTGCCCCCAATGTAATGATAATGTAATGCAGAGAACAATAAAAATAAAAGAAAAGGTGGATAGTACCTACCATAAAAAAACTCACCTGCTAGGTGACACTAAAAAAATTTGAATGTGATACTACACAAATGCTCCGTCAGACTAGGAGCATCAATCTGAATATTCTGGCTCATGAAGAGGGAATGACTCCTCTCCCAAATGAAAGTTTTCCACATAAGACTTCAATCTCTGACCATTAACCTTGTACACATTCCCATTACGTGGATTCTCAATTTCAACAGCCCCATGAGTATAAACATTCTTCACAATAAAGGGGCTTGTCCATCTTGATCTTAACTTTCCCGGAAATAACTGGAGACGAGAATTGTACAATGGGACCTTTTGCTGAGGTTCAAAATTCTTCCTCAGGATATTTTTGTGATGAAAAGTTTTGGTCCTCTCTTTGTAGATTTTAGAATTTTCATAGGAGTCTCTCCTCAGCTCCTCTAATTCATTCAACCCTAATTTCCTTTGTCCACTTGCTTGATCCATATCAAAGTTTAATTTCTTTATTGCCCAGTAGGCTTTATGTTCCAATTCCACAGGCAAGTGGCAAGCCTTTCCATACACCAATCTGTATGGAGACATTCCAATCGGGGTCTTATAAGCAGTCCTATAAGCCTATAAAGCGTCGGATAGTCTAAGGGACCAATCTTTTCTATCTGGCCTTATAGTTTTCTCTAAAATGTGTTTGATTTTCCGATTAGAAATCTCAGCTTGCCCACTCGTTTGTGGGTGGTATGGGGTACTCACTTTATGCTTGATGCCATATTTCTTCATCAAAGCCTCAAATATCCTATTGCAAAAGTGAGACCCACCATCACTAATGATGGCCTTTGGAGTTCCAAATCTAGAAAAAATATTTTCCTTAAGGAATTGTATGACCACTTTGTTGTCATTGGTCCTACTTGGAACTGCCTCAATCCACTTTGAAACATAGTCCACACCAACCAATATATAAAGAAATCTAAAAGAAGTTGGAAATGGGCCCATAAAATCAATACCCCAACAATAAAAAATCTCCAATGGTAAAATTGGGGATAAAGGCATCATATTGCGCCGGGACACTCTTCCTAACCTTTGACATTTATCACAAGCAACACAAAAAGCATGGGTGTCTTTAAACATGGTAGGTCAGTAAAAACCACACTGCAGGATTTTTGCAGTAGTTTTCTTAGCAGAAAAATGGCCACCACATGCTTCCATGTGGCAAAAAGAAATAACACTCTAAACTTCATCCTCTGAAATACAACGTCTAAAAATTTGATCAGTCCCATATTAATATAAATACGGGTCATCCCAGAAGAAGTTCCTAACCTCGGTTTCAAAACGCTTCCTATCTTGTGACTTCCAATGATATGACATTTTTGCCGTTACCAGATAGTTCACTATATCCACATACCAAGGCAATTTGGAGATCGCAAATAATTGTTCATCAGGAAAAGTGTCCTGGATATGCATCTCCTTAGTGGAATCATCTAACATTAATCTGGAAAGGTGATCGGCCACTACATTTTCTACTCCTTTCTTATCTTTTATCTCTAAGTTAAATTCTTGGAGTAGGAGAATCCATCTCAAAAGTCTCGGCTTTGCATCCTTCTTAGACAACAAATATTTTAAAGCCGAGTGGTCCGTAAAAATGACCACTTTAGATCCCAGCAAGTAGGACCTAAACTTATCCAAAGCAAAAATTACTGCAAGTAACTCTTTTTCAGTTGTTGAGTAGTTTACTTGGACCGAGTTTAGAGTTCTACCCGCATAGTAAATAACGTAGGGCCGTTTATCTTTCCTTTAACCCAAAACAGTCCCTATGGCATAATCACTTGCATCGCACATTAGTTTAAAAGGAAGTTTCCAATCTGGTGGACGCATGATAGGTGCAGTGGTAAGAGATGATTTAATTTTATTAAAGGCATTTGCACACTCATCTGTCCACTTAAATGGAACATCCCTTTGAAGAAGATTAGTCAAGGTTCTAGTAATGACACTAAAGTCCTTGATGAATCTTCTATAAAAACCAGCATGCCCTATAAGTGATCTAATATCTCTAACAGTTCGGGGGATAGGTAGATTAGCTATAATGTCGAGTTTTGAGCGATCTACCTCGATTCCATTTTTGGAGATAACATGACTCAAAACAATTCCCTTTTGAACCATGAAATGACATTTCTCCCAATTTAAGACAAGGTGTTTCTCTTCACACCTAGATAAGACAAGAGATAAATTGTTGAGGCATTCCTCAAAACTACTCCCAAATACAGAAAAGTCGTCCATGAAAACCTCAAGAAACTTCCCAACCATATTTGAAAAAATACTTAACATACACCGTTGGAAAGTTGCTGGAGCGTTACACAATCCAAATGGCATCCGTTTGAAAGCAAATGTGCCAAATGGACAAGTGAACGTGGTTTTCTCTTGGTCTTCCAGGGCTATCTCTATTTAGTTATATCCAGAATATCCATCAAGAAAACTATAGAAGGAGTGACCTGCTACCCTCTTTAAAGCTTGATCAATGAATGGTAGAGGGAAATGATCCTTCTTTGTAACCTGGTTTAATTTTCTATAGTCAATGCAAACACGCCAACTTGTGGTGACACGTGTTGGTATGAGTTCATTATTAGAATTCTGCACAATAGTTATTCCGGATTTCTTTGGGACTACTTGAGTTGGACTCACCCAAACACTATCGGATATTGGGTAGATGATTCCCACATCCAACAATTTGATCACCTTATTTTTTACAACTTCCATCATGTTTGGATTGAGACGCCTTTGAGGTTGTCTAATTGGTTTAGCGTCCTCATCGAGGTGGATCCGATGGGTGCATATGGAAGGGCTTATACCCTTAATGTCAGAAATGGCCAGCCCAAGGCTCCTTTGTGGTCCCTTAGAACATTCAACAATTTAATCTCTTGATCCTTGTCTAAAAATGAAGAGATCACCACAGGATAAGTTTTATTTTCACCTAAGTATACATACTTAAGCTCATTTGGTAGTGGTTTTAAATCAAGCTTTGGAACATTGATTGGTGATGATAGAGGTCGCGAGTCCTCGATAGATAGGATTTGAGTGCGCGGTCTCCATTGGTACATACCAATGTCTTGGGTGGTAGTGCTCTCATTATCATCACAAATTTCAGCAAGCACTTTTTCTAAATCAAAATTTTTCAAGTCCCCAATGACTTGAATCAATTCCTTAGTCAGACTAGGTTCCAATTCCTCTTCTTTTATCAAGCAGTCCATGAAATTCAACTTATGGATTTCATTATTATCAATGGGCTGCTTACATAGATTGAAAATATTTAACTCTAGAGTTATGTTACCAAAAGACAAGTTCATCATTCCATTCCTGCAATTTATGATTGCATTTGAAGTTGCTAGGAATGGGCGGCCTAAAATGATGGGAACTTGAGCGCTAGCATTTACACATGGTTCAGTGTCTAGTTCAATAAAATCTACAGGGAAGTAGAATTTCTCCACTCGGACTAGTACGTCCTCTAAAATTCCCCTTGGTACCTTAATGGAGCGGTCAGCGAGTTGGAGTGTAATCGTGGTTGGTTTAAGCTCGCCTAACCCCATTTGTTTGTATACCGAATAAGGTACTAAGTTGACACTTGCACCCAAATCTAGCAAAGCGTGCTCAATTTGGAAATTCTCAATAATACAAGGAATAGTGGGACTTCCTGGGTCTTTGTATTTGGGTACAGCCCTTTGTTGAATGATAGCGCTCACTTTCTCAGTAACGAAGGCCTTTTTGTGCACATTTAATTTCCTCTTTACAGTGCACAAGTCCTTGAGATATTTAGCATATGATGGAATTTGTCTAATGGCATCAAGCAGAGGAATATTGACAGTAACCTTTTGGAGCACATCCAACACCTCTTGATATTTCATGGGGACAGTCGGATTCCAAAGTCTAGATAGGAATGAAACTGAAGGCTCATATGACTTAGTCTCTTTATCCTTTTGTTGTTGCGGCTTTTGAACTATAGTTGGTTCATCATTTTCTTGAGACAGTGACTCATTCTCCGGTATTTCTACCGGTTGCATTATCTTGTTATCGACTTTTTTTCCACTTCTCAAGGTAATGATGGCCTTAGCTTGTTCATGATGTAACTCACTTGGATTTGAGTCTCCAATAAAATGTGTGTTTCTAGGGTTTGGCACAGGTTGAGAAGGAAGTGTGCCCTTTTCCCTAGCATTTAGTTGAGTCTTAATCCTAGCCACAGCTGTCTTTAATTCCTGATTTGATTGGATTAGAGACTGATTCATTTGAGCTTGAGAGTTCATGAATGTGGTCAATGCATCCTCCACAGATGATCGCTTTGGCGGGGGCACATATGGTGCATTGTTAGGTGCCCCAAAGAAGTTGTTTTGTGGAGGTATTTGAGGTGCATTGGGCGCATTAATTTGTGGTCTATTCCTCCAACTAAGATTAGGATGGTTACGTCAATTTGGATTATACGTGTTTCCCATTGGTTGCATAACTGACCTTTGGTAGTTATTTATAGCATTTGCTTGATCATGCTCATACGTGATATTTTGTACAACTAAGATTAATGAACAATCTTTTGTGTCATGGTCTGTACCACCACAAATGCTACAAAAATCACCTAAGGAAGTGTTTGCTTTAACCATATCAACCTTTCTAATTTCCAAGGCTTCGACCTTTCTAGCCAATGCAGCGAATTTTGCATTAAGGTCGTCTTCCTCTCTTAGGACATACATCCCTGCTTTCTCTCTAGGACTGGGTCTAGTTTGGTCTGATTTAGCAGAGACATCCCATGTCTACGTATTCTCTGCTAATATATCTAGAAAATCCCAAACCTCATTATGATCTTTGTCAAGAAAGGTTCCACCACACATCATCTCTATGAACTGACGGGTATCCATGGTGAGCCCCTTTCGGAAAGCATCAATCACGTGCCATGGTTCGTAACCATGATGTGGACAAGTAATTAGAAGGTCTTTGAAGCGCTCCCAAGCTTGAAAAACAGTCCATTCCCCTTTCGGGAAAATGACATGATTTCTTGTTTCAGTGCATTTGTTTTGTGCTCGAGAAAGAACTTTTTCAAAAACTCTCTACTTAAAGCTTGCCATGAAGTGATGGTATTAGGTCTTAGAGAGTTGAGCCATGCTTTGGCCCGATCCTTTAGAGAAAATGAGAATAACCTAAGCTTAAGTACATCCCTATTGCCATTGTTTACTTGCAACGTTGCAATTATTTCCTCAAAGTCCTTGAGGTGCAAGTAGGGGCTTTCAGAATCCAAGCCATGAAATTTAGGAATTAATTGAATCACACCTGGTTTAAAATCAATGTTCCCTATGTAAGCATGGAACACTATGCAAGATGGTAAAGTTGATCTCTCAGGGTGTAAATGTTCACGTAAAGTCCGTGGTTGGTTTAACACATTCCTATGAACTTCATTTTCATCCTCAAGAGGAGGATTAAATTGATTTTCTCTATTTTGATTTATAGTTGGATCTAGCAGATTTGGATTTGGATTATCAACTGGGTCTGCCATGGAATCCAAGTGATGTTGAGTGTCTCTTCTAAGTGAATGATTAAGGCCTGGAACTAGTCCCCCTTTAGAGGAGAGTCGATTGTTTTGATCCCTACTGCAACGGGACATAAACCATCCACACCACACAACAAATACCACTAATTAAACTAGTAAGTATGATACTTAAAATAAAAATAAAAACTTAAATCAACAACCCAGGCGGCAGGGCCGACCATGAGGGTTCAGTTCACAAAGCAAAAAAAATAAATCAACAACCCAGGCGGCAGGGCCGACCATGAGGGTTCAGTCCACAAAACTAAAAAAATAAATCAACAACCTAGGCGGCAGGGCCGACCATGAGGGTTCAATCCACAAAGCTAAAAAAATAAATCAACAACCCAGGCGGCAGGGCCGACCATGAGGGTTCAGTCCATAAAACAAAAAAAATAAATCAACAAATAAATAAAATAAAAGTAAAACTAATGCAGAAATTAAACTATGTTAATCTGGAAAATAGATTCAACGGATGATCTTTGTGATCAAACAGCAACTGTAAGACAACCATAGCACTTGGGTGATGAAATCCCAAGCAGGGCAACCTTATGTCACAGTTAGTGCTTGAAAGACCCAACTGAATTTATTTTCAAAGAAGAAAAAAAATAATAATAAAATCTACAGAAAACTTGGAATTTTTAGAAGAGAACTTACCTTAGGAAAAAGAAAAACTTACCTTAGCTATATTACACAGATCTGATCTCTCTTAGTCTCTCCCCGGCAACGACGCCAAAAACTTGATTGCTTGCTTCCAAGTGCAGAGGTTCGTAAGTAGTATCCCATGAACATAGGGTCGATCCCACAGGGAGATGAATTATGAGAGGAAAAAAAATCAAATGCTAAACAAACTAAGTAATAAAAATTAATCTGATGATTTGATTTTGGGATTTTTGAATGGATGTAATTCAATTGAATAAAATAACACCCAAGCTTCAAAGTTCCACACATACGTTAATGTTCCAAAATCATGATGACTTGGATAACACAACTAGGATCTAAGCACTATGGTCAGCCTAGTCGGAAAATAAAACAGTTTAAGTATTTTAATAAATGATATAAAATATTAGAAAATTATGGATTTGCACCATTGACATATATTCTCAAGTGTCAGTGATTTTAAGTATTCAATATCTATAGAATAATGAATATCAAAGAAATATAACAGGTTGAGAACCTCTCTTATCTAGGAAATCTGATTGATCTAGGGTAAGCCTATCCATCAATGTGGATCTCATATGATGGAAACATATGGATCTCACAAGAGGATAAAAAACAAAACCTAAATAATAGATAACATGCATACACCATTCTTCTCATCATTAAAACAACCAATCATCATAATTTTAAAGAAACATTAAACTCATGTGCTTCCCTTCTAGTTTGGGCTAGAAGGAACTTAGAAAAACATAATTAAATTGCAGAAAAAAGTAACAAGAAATAAAGAAAGAAAATGCAAATAGAAAAGATCTAAAAAAAAATAACTTATAAAGCTTTAATAAAACTAAAAACTCTTAAAAAATCCTAAACTTTGCTCTTGAATGTCTTGAATAATGTTTAAGAATGCCCTATGAACCCCTATTATAAGTAGGGAACTCCAATTTTCATATAAAGTTAAAAAACCCTAGAAATCGTCTTAAATATACGTATTTTTTCAAAACAGACTTCTCGCTGCATAGTTCGTTTAAAACAGACTTTCTGCCGCGCAGTTTCCCAAAATAGACTACACAGCTTCACAATACACTTTTTCAGGACGATTTCAACATTCTTCACTTCAAATCTTCAATTTTCTTTATTCTTCACTCGATTTTGTTGGATATTTGGCATGTGAATTCTTCAATCTTGGTCTCCTAAGATCCATCTCTTGCCTTGGTAATTCTCGAGCATCAAAATTATGCTTTTAACACAATTTTTCAATCAAAACACTTAAATTCACCTTGCAACATATACATAAGTAAAATAGAATATTAAGCGGATTTATGTTCGTAAAACTAAAATATAAACGAGGAAAATTATACAATATTTGAGTCTCAACAGTAGACATGGTCAATTATACTTCTAACTTAAAATGAATTTTCAAGATTTTTCTATAGTCAACCAATTATCTAGGTGTTGTAGTTGATATATTTCTATCTTGAGACCTATATTCGTGACTTCCCATATTCAATATATTTTCGGATGCGCATAGCTAATTATATTCTGCCATGTGTTATTATCGATCACCGCCTTAATTACTTATGCCTTTAGGCGCACTCCTCTTTTGCCTTGCCTAAAAATGAGGCTAATTTAAAGCTCAAGTACACCACCCAAAGAGGAAGCAGATTTAGAGCTCAAGTGGACCGCACTATAAAAAGCAGCGGGATGATGACGCCCATTGTTAGAACCTTCTTAACATCCACCATGATGTTTATTTACCATCCAACTTGTTCATATGGTCACATAGACGTACATGAAGTGAAAGCACAAACGTATGCTTGATTTAAAACTTCGACGGCCCCAAGAATTTTCAATGGCAGACATTCGATGCCTATTATTTTCTATGGTGTGGTCCACTTAGAGCTGTACATGAGCCGAGTTAGGTCGGTTAACTTGCTTGACTTGACTCGAAAAAGTTGGATTCAACTCGGTTTGAAACTGAGTTCAAGCCGAGTCGAGTTGATTTTTGGAGCTCAAAAAAATTTCAAGCCGAGTTCGATCTCAAATTGACTCGGATCAAACCTTAACTCAAATCGAACTCAGATCGAACTAGTTCGGCGACTCAATTATTTTCATATTGATGTTACTAACCAAGTGTGTTGATAAAATGACTCAACGAAGTATTGTTTCAGGTGCATACATTCTCCGTGGGATTGGTTGGTGGCGAGGAAGGTATAGATATGAAACAAATCACTACAAAAAATTATATGATAAATATACCCTTGTATCTTGATTTCGATGTTGCCTACTGATTGTTTTATGAAATTCCTATAAACTGCTGTTGCTATTTTGCATACTGTGAGAAATTGAAAGTACTCGAACTAGCCGGAGCTGCTGACTGAACTGAGCCGAGCCAGCCAATCAGGCTCGAGGACCTAGCTTAGCTGAGTTTGAGTTGGGGTCTGCTAGTGGCCGAACCGAGTATATCTGTGCCAATCTTGACTCGGTTCAACTCCTGTACAGCTCCAGGTCCACTCAAGTTTTAGATATGGCTCATTTTTTGAATCATGCTTTAAAATGATGTAGCAAAATAGATGGAGGGTGCAAATATAACAGATGCATCGTACTAAATCCGTACAACTTTACCACATCAACACACCAGGGAAGTTAACGACCACATCTGAAATAACATGTCCAATGCTTAAAAAAAACAAAAACAAAGCGCTACATGTGTATCAGGCGTGCAATTGACCATGAAAAGTGAAATTCCTTGCATGAAATGAAAGACAAAACGTGACATGGTGCACCATCAAAAACGAAAGATAAATATTTCTAGCATGAAATGATGGAGCCGCCCGGTTTACCACCAATGAAAAATAAAAATTCCATCTGCCACTAAAGAAAAAGCCACATGCGCTTGACACGTGTGGAACGTTGATTTTGTGCATGTCGGGAGCGGATTGGGTAACACCTTAGTGGGCGTTACCCTTACCGTGGGGTCCACCTTGATGATGTGTTGTATATCTGCACTGTCCATCTGTTCTAATAAGATCCAAATCTCAGGTGGACCATAGCTCACAAAACAATGGTAATTGAATATCCACCGGTTAAAAATTCCCATGGCCCACCGTAAGGATATACGTGATGTTTATTTTCCATCCAACCCGTTTATAAGGTCAAACAGACCTGTAAGAAGAGATAAAATAATTAAAAAAAATAAATACAAAGATCTGCATGATCCAAAAATTGGGTCCTACAACAGGTTTTTAATGGTCACTTAAATTGTTTTTCAGTAATGTGGTCCATTGGAGATTTGAATCTGTTTAATTTTTGGGTTAACGCTGTAAAATGATCGGATGGACGGTGTGGATATAGAATATATTCATTAAAGTGGGCCCCACATGGAAAGGGTAACACCCAGTAAGATGTTACCCGGACAACACCTAATCTGCTCCCCTGCATGTCATACCTGTCCACGGCAAATTAACTTTAAAATATCGATAATACCCCTAAAAGGTGCATGGACTTCTTGTCCCCTTGGGGGTATTTTTGGCAGTAAGAAACATCTCTAGCAGAAATCTAATAATTGTATCCGTGGTCGTCCGCGCTGTTTCGGAGATAACTCTGGAAGAGACGGTTTATCTCTCCGGTCTATCGCAACGAACCAACCTTATTTGGATCATGGCTTATCTATGTGGGTGACGGTTAGAGAATCCAAACCGTCGATCAACTTAGCAGGATTCTTCGTGATGGATGGATCTTTGTTCATGGCGACTCACCTTAATAAATACGGCTATAGAGACAGTAAATCCGGACCATCCATCTGATAGGCCCTACAAAAATGGTCCAGGATGCGAAAAATCATGGACTGGATGATTCTATCCCTCGCACAGGACCATTTGTATGATGAGGACCCTATGTCCATTTCCAAGTTGCAATATGGATCCAAAGCGACGAAACACCGAACAAAAGAAACTTTCTGATACTCTGCAGAAAGTGATGGTTCATACTCATGTACTGAGATCAAACACTCATGAACCCACTTCAGATTCGCCGTCAACCAAAGACGACACTGAATTTTTCAACGCTCCAAATTTAACACATAAATGTTCATTAATCAGAGAAGAGGATCATCCAATAAATTATATTTTGATCTCATTATCTATTTAAAGTGGGACCCACAATTTGTGCCGTTTACTTCAAGATACTTCTGTTCCACATCCACAACTGCTGAGAGCACGTGTATGGATGTCCCGCGGTGTATCAAATGGTAACGGATTAGCCAGTGACCCTGGTCGGTGCTATGTGGGCCCCACCATGATGTATGTGTTTCATCCATGCCATCCGTCCATTTTTCTAGGTTATTTTATGATATGAGCCCAACAATGAGGTAGATCCAAATCTCAAGTGGACCGCACGGTTTTGATTGATCGTCTACCATTAAAAACTTCTTGCGGGTTATAAGTTTTGGATCAAGCTGCTGTTTTTTTTTTTTTTTTTCCCTTCATCCAGGTTTGTACAACCTAATCAACAGGTTGGATGTCAAATAAAAATTAGAGTTGTCCCTGGGAGGATTTTAATGGTGGACATTCAATCACTACTGTTTTCTAGTTGTGTGGTCCACATGAATCTTATATATGTCTCATTTTTTGTATCAAGATCTAAAATAATCTTTAAAAATGAATGGACGGCATGGATAAAACACATATATCATGGTGGGCCTACAGAACACCGACCACTAGCCACCCGGCTAGTGGCAGCGTCACCAACCAAACCGCGTCCCCAAAGGAAGTGGCACGTCCAGTAATTAAAGAAAAGTCGAGCGTACTTTTCACAGCACACCATCCCTGTATTTCCACGCAGCGAGTGCCCGCTGACTTGACTCGGTGGGCCCCACCGAGTCACCCACTCCTGTCCTATGCTCTCTTCTTCTCCCACCACCTCATAAAACCACCACATCAGAGCTTCTCTCCCCCCCTCCCTCCCTCCCTCCCTCCCTCTCTCTCTCTCTCTCTGGATTTTATTTACAAAAACACCCTCCATCTCTCCAGAAAATCTCTTTAAAACCCTAGTCCTCTCTCTCTCTCTCTTTCACTCTCTCTCTGTCTGCAATGGAGGTGGAGACAGCGTCTCCGTCGATCTTCGATCTCCCGTCCAACGCGCCGTACCTGTGCTCCTCGAATCTCGATGTCTCTCCCAAATGCGATGGCTGCGATTCGCCGGTAGCGGCAGCGGTAACAGTGCAGAAGGTTTACAGGAGCTATCGCACCCGGCGCAGGTTAGCGGACTCCGCTGTCGTCGCCGAGGAGCTCTGGTATCTGTTTTTCCTTTCTGCCCTTTTCTTTCGCGAAATCACTGCTGCTGCTTTACGCTGTTGTTACCGAGTTCTCAGATACCGTTACCGAGCGTTAACGGCCGTTATAACGTTTTTATATGTTCGCCGTCACGATGACTTTACGGCGTGATCATTTTTTATAGTGACGAAAATGTCCCTTCGGCATCGAGCTGGAAGTAGCAATCACTTTATATGATCCTCGGCTTTAGATTGAATACTCGGGTTTTCAATTCTGGCAGGTGGGACCACTGGTTCGGTAATCCAGTCCGTTGATTTGCTGTGTATTGATGGTCAATTTCCCAAAAAAGAATCTCCCGGATCGGACGATCCTAGCCGTTCATAATCCTTTCATTCGAATGCAAACCGTTGGCGTATTTCATTCCCAACCATCTATTGGTAGTCCGTAGAAACAATGGTTAGGATTGTCTTATGGAGGAGATTTTTGGGGGCATGGCCCATCTGAAGTAGGATGCTACAGACCAATGTTCTGGATTTTCAAATCATGGGTCCTGATCGTCACAATCGAAAATCGAGTACACCGTGGAAACCCTTGGGTCGAGGATCCGAGTCCGTTACTGTTACTGTTATCACGGCCGTCATATCAATCATGGTTATTATTATTATTTTTTTGAATTTTTGAAGGTGGCAAGCCATCGATTATGTTCGATTGAATCAGAGCACAATCTCGTTCTTTGATTATCTGAAGCCGGAATCTCCACATTCCCGATGGAATCGAGTTAGCTTGAATGCATCCAAGGCATGTTCTTTTCAACCATAGAATTTTGATTTTATATGGAATTTGCATTTTCCATTTCTATTTCATTACTATCTGAGAATTCGGTTTCTTTAGAATTGATCTGATTGCAAAGTAATTCATTCATTTTTAATTTTAATTTTTTTAATTATTTATTTATTTTTTTTACTGTCGGTGAATTTGGTTTCTTTAGAACTGATCTGATTGCGTAGTAATTCATTCGTTTATTTACTGTCTGCCAATTCGGTTTCTTTAGAACTGATCGGATTGCACAGTAATTCGTCTGTTTCTTTACTGTCTGCGAATTTGGTTTCTTTCGAACTGATCTGATTGTGTAATACTTCGTTTGTTCTTACTGTCTGCGGGTTGGGTTTCTTTAGAACTGATCTCACTGCGTAGTAATTCATTTGTTTCGGTACCCTCTTCGAGTTGGGATTCTTTAAAACTGATCTCATTGGGTATTAATAATTTTTTTATTTTTTTGCCATCTGTGATTTGGTTTCTTTAGAAATCTGATTGTATTGTAATCATTCATTTCTTTACCACCTGCAGATTCGGTTTCTTTAGAGCTTATCAGATTGCATAGCAATTTATTCTCTTCTTTACTGTCTGTGGATTTGGTTTCTTTAGAAGTGATCTGATTGCATAGTAATTCGTTCATTTCTTAATAGGTTGGAAAGGGCTTATCGAAAGATGAGAAGGCGAAGGAGTTAGCTTTCCAGCATTGGATTGAAGCTGTAAGTACCAAAGGAGATTTTTCAAGGGTGGGGATAGGCTGGGTCAAGGCAGGCCAGAGTCAGCTAAAGTACAGCCCATTTATCTTATAAGGCCTGAAACTTATGCATGGGTCCAGCCTCTTCATTAACTCAGAGCATCAGATTCATAAACAGGCTGGTCCTAGGTCCATTCCTGGTTTCATTAGCAAAAGTTGTCAAATTAGGGCATGGTTTTTGAATAGTGGTTTATGTGATGTAGGATGGCCTAATCCAACCTTAAAGGAGCATGGTATTTGAAAGGGAGGTTAATATAGCATTGATTATGGCCATCCATCACAAACACGAAGTATTGAATCTTAAAATTTGAATTTAGTTGGATCCGGCGAAAGATAGAACTTTCGTCTTGCAATAGGTCCGTCTAACTATTGAAGTGGATTTTCTAATCCAGAAAATAAGAATTTTCTGGATTGGGAAATCTGAAAAATTCAGAAAAAAGAATTGGTGGTTCTTTAAATTTAGGCTTTGGGTAATGGGCTTTGAAGAATGTCAAATTAGGTTAATGTGGGGATGAAAATCTTTTAAGATCTAATGATTTAGATAAAAAGAAACCAGATCGGCTTCTAAATCTAAAGATTTTAGGAGAAAATGAAGCGAATAGGATTAAAGAAAAGAGTACCTTGAGAAAAGAAAGAAGGAGAAAGAAGTAGAGGATGAGAAATTGCTTTTTTGGGCCTCACGCCCTCTTCCAATCACTGGAAGTCGAAGACGAAATTGTCAAAAGCAAAAAACTCTCTTTTTCTTTCATAAACATAACATAACATGCTTTAGGTTTAGGGCAACTCTTATAAATTCATAATTACATAAAATTACCAAAATACCCTTATTAAAAAAAGTTTTTTTAAAAAAAGAAATTCGCATAAAAATTGTGCGCAAACTGGCTTAAAACTTAAATAAATCAAATGTTCATAAACTAAATGCAAATTTAAGATGCCCGATGGGCTCCGATGATAGCGTCATGAAGGTGGCGTAACGAAGGTGGGCTGTGACGATCCAACGGTCCGATCACACCATCATCGCGATACAATGGTATAAATATCACTTTTAAGCAACTTACACATGTCACGAACACATGTGTAAGGTTTTCAACTTCTAACTACATTGACACGGGTAACGCACGCCTCCTGTGTTGATATACTTTGAATGACCTAGTGTCCGCATCATTATAAGTCCCCAACTCGCTTGGAGACCAAAACCGGTACAACTCGCCTTGACTTTTTCCATCTCAATCTGCTTCAGTTGCTTCGGCCAGGTGATTCATTCCAATCCTGGCTGAAGCCAATACATCTCCAACGAAACGTTTGTCATATTGGGCCATATTTTGAACCCGGGCCTAAAATTAGGCCTAATTGGTGAGCGATAATGGAAGCCAAGCAGTTCAGCCTGACCCACTATTGACTGTAAAAGTTTTTATTGTTAACAGACTCCTTTGAGTTGAATTGTATGGTATAAAGCTTGAGCCTTTATTATTTTGGATTCTGTTGCTGCAAGTTGTGATATTTTGGAGGTTTTTCTCTTTTTAATATCTGTAGATTGATCCTCGTCATCGGTATGGACATAACTTGCATTTCTACTACGAGGAATGGTGCAAGTGTGATGCTGGTCAGCCATTCTTTTACTGGTGAGTCTCTATCACTCTGGTTTGCCAAGCCATGTAAATTAGCATTCAAAAATGGAGGTGAAGTCGCCGACTTTGACAGGACCCGACTGTCCTTGTATAAGCGTCCATATGATTAATCTAACCATGGAATTCCACAAAGATTCAAATGTGTATTTTATAGTTTTTCCCATGGATGGCCTAAGGTAATTCAAGTGCCTACAGATGGTAATGGTAGTTCTGCAAATTGTTTTTGAGATAGTTTCCTTACTGTCAGTAGTTTCATAGCTGTGGATACTTTATGTCAGTTTTTTTTTTAAAATTACTATTAAGTTTATGATTAGGTTCATAATTATAATGTTACCTAATGTTAATTAGCGTTAAGGATTTAGGAATCCTCTATCATGTGACGCTCATTATAAGTAGCATTTGAAATAAGAAAGAAATTTCAATGACAAAATTTCTTTATTTCGAGTATTTCTTCAAGAAATGCTTCCACAAAACTTTGGTGTTTTCTCCACAAAAGCCCTCTTGGAAGTAGATATCGATCCCTAGATCATTGCTTTAGGTAAAAGATAAATCTTAGTCTATTGTTTCTTGTAACTTATGCTATAATCATTCTTTGGAAGCAATATGAGATTGTTTTTTAAGGGTGACAAAGATCTATGGTCAAGGGCAAGGAGTGAGTTTATACAAGTTGGAGGCTCTAAAAGGCCAAGGGAAATGCCCAAAAGGATGTGGATGGAGATGGTAAGGAAAGACTTTGATGACCTATGGTCTAACTGAAGGTATGGCCCCTGACAAAGTGGAATGATGGAACAAGATTCATGTTGATAACCCCGATTAATTGTGATAAGGCTTAGATGATGATGATGATGAAAGATCTGGTAAAAAGGAAATTGTCACTGAATTTGGTAAACTCTGGGTGCCTGCCATACTTGTTCCTCTATCCATCCATGGCCTCTACAAGCAAGGGGATGGATTTTTGTCTTTCGGGGAGCCACGGTAGGAAGGATTCCTATTTCAAATCTTGTCTATTGTTTACTAGAGTCCTAATCATAAGGAAACGAGATGTCACTTGAAGGCATGAAGGATTAGCTTAAGCCTAAGCAAAAAGGCCAAAAAAAGCCAATATTACAAATACATATGATAAAAGGTTTTGAGCTCATATGCCAACTCAGTACTTTGCTCCTGGGACTTGGAATATAACCTCTTCCAACTCTGATTTATTATAGAACATCACTACACTCCTTCCAAAACGCCCTTTTCCGACATGATATGAGAAATTGAAGTTAGAGCCAAAGATTGATCTCTTTCTGCCCCCCGCCCCCCCCAAAAAAAAAAAAAAAAAAAAAAAAACAATAATAATAATAATATATAAAAAAAAATAAAATCCGGCACCCGAATTCTCTCGACCTGAATCCCATACCTGGGGGCACCACCTATTTACGCTTTAGGGATTTTCAACCCAGGGGACTCAATCTCCCTACCTATTTTTTGGCGTTCTAAATACAATTCAATAAATTCCATGATTTAACAATATATAATTTTTCTGAAATCAATACTTCCAAAAAACATCACATAATCAGTCTTACCTTGATCGGAATAACTAAACACTTCAGTACATGTGATGTCCACAAATCCATCCAACAAATATTCTAATTGTCACAAACGTTTTTCCAAACATATATTACAATGAGTTAAATCTGGCATTTTCTGGAATAATCCACAATAAACTCTGGAATTTCTAAAAAAGTTAGCATTAAATCTGATATTTTAGTGGTACTTCCAATATACCTAAAATTTTAGGAATTGTACAATAAGCCCTGGATTTTCTGAAATTTAAACATTAAATCTGGAATTTCAGAGGTACTTTTAATAAAGTCTGAAATTTCAGGGGTTTCTAGTATATATCTGGAATTTCAGAATTTCTTCAATAATTCTGGAAAAATCTGAAATTTTCTGAAATTTCAGGGCTTTCTAGTATAAATCTGGAATTTCAGAATTTCTTCAATAAATCTGGAAAAATCTGAAATTTTCCGGAATAAACCTGGAATTTCAGAAAATAAATCTGTAAATTCCAGAATTTTCATGAATAAAACTTGGAAAAAAAAAAAGAGGGAAAAGAACAAGATGTTGGACAGAAATCAAATTCTAAATATTATATATATGCATGACAATAAATGAGAATAAATAAAGAAAGAAAATAAAGAAAAATAAATAAATAAGAAAAGACTTGAGAGGTGTATTTGCATAAGAAGACAAAAGTCCTCTCTCTCTCTCTCTCTCTCTCTCTCTCTCTCTCTCTCTCCATGTTCCTTCTCTTTTTTTTTTTTTTTTTTTTTTTTTTTTTTGTGTGTTTCTAAACAAAAGGTTTTGAAAACCCTAAGACCAGCCCCCCATACGTGTGCATGCACATGCGGCGCACATGTGGGTGTGTGCATGTGTGGTGTGGTGTGGTGTGTTGTGTGTGTGAGTGTGTGAGTGTGTGAGTGTGTGTGTGTTAATTATATGTGTGTGCTAGTAATTTTTTTTATTAATTATTATTATATTATAAAAAAATTGGGCCATTACTCTCTCTCTCTCTCTCTCTCTCTCTCTCTCTCTCTCTCTCTCTCTCTCCATTGCTATTCTCAAGTTATTGATTTATGTATGAAGATGCCTTCTATAGAAGTGGAATAATGCAGACATGATAATTGGCTAATGTGTTTGACCTTCCTAATTTTAGTTTTTCTAAGAAAATCAATACATATGAGATGGTTGCTAGAAACTGATTCATAGGAAAGTGCATGCCTTCTGTGACATGATAAACCCTGTGGTTACTAAACACGCCTTGTAGATGTATTACGCCAATTAACCGACAAGGAAAGCATATTCCAAGAGTTTGTTATGTATGAGAGTTTGATGTATCATCTCATTTTCCACAAGTTGTGTAATGTATGCAACATAACAATGATATGTTTATGCATAACCCTTCAAACTCAAAAGAAATTGTTTTATCCTCTTTCTATAGGCTGGACATTGGAGATGGCAAAGATGTGGATCTCAAGGTATGCCCAAGACCAAAGCTTCGACATCAGTGCATCAAATATCTTGGTCCTGTAAGTCTTTACACCTTCTTTTTTTTCGGTATCTATTTAGACGCTCAAGCACAGCCTTGTCAAAATCCCAAACATTCATAATCAAAATGTTAGTGATCTTATACAAAATGTGGATTTTATTTTTATTTTTTGAATGGTCATCTTGAATATATTTTTTTACACCAATTGTTCTTAAATTACTTGATTGGCTTCCATGTAATGTATTAATTGATTAAATTTTACGCGGAGCATCAAATGTAGTTGATTTGCCCATATCTTTTCATAATTTTAAGTATTTTACGTAACACGTTTAGCAAAGACAATTTTTACAACCCAATTTACATATTTTATCCAGTTACCTTGCAATTGACCATCTGATTTAATTTCACGAATGTTGCTCAAACATGATTAGGATGACTCATGTTCAACTCTTTGTAGAAGCTGACAATTGGGTGTGACCACACCCCCCCACCCCACCCCAACCCCCCCCCCCCCACTCTTTTCTTTTATTCCTTTGTTTCTTCCCCTTTCCTTTCTCCAGGCAGTCATTTGCCACATAAACTGAAATGTAATGCTCTAAATCGCTGAAGCTTTAATCCCATCTTGGACTCTGGAATTTGATGGGCTATAACAGCATCTTTTCATCTGTTTATGTTTAACCTGTTGAATTTTGATTCACCCAATAACCAGTGATGAGATAGAGATAGGTCTTCCCTCTCAGACTTCATCAGAATGAAACATCAACTGACCTCAATGTTTTTGATAGATTCTCTACTGGTCAAAGGAAATGATCTCTGCCACAGGGACAAGAGTAGGACTTCCTACTCTCCCGCATTGTCATTGGACAGATGGGTGCAAGATCTGAGCTGTTCATTAGGTGGGTCATTGTGGAAATTGGGTTGGTCTGGTCATAGGTGGGTCCTGTATGTCAAATGTGGTCCAGTGATCAATCCTTCACTTGGGCCCCACTTGATCTGCCTGATTTTTGCTTGATGACATACTTGGTGTTACAATCTGATGAACGGCTTGGATCCTGCACATTTATGCCACATTGTGATGGTCAAATCATTAGAATAGCCATCATATTTCGTAACGGAAAAATGAAAATGAAAACGAAAACAAAAACAAAAACGAAAATGAAAAAGAAAACAAAAACAAAAAAGAAAAAAAGACAAGCGGCTCTAGTATTTATAGAGTTGCTGTTCTATTCTTGACCATAATTAAGCCACCACTTTTACCTGAGAGATTTAGGGTTAGGGTTCAAATTCCAACAAAGACTCACCAATAAAAAGAAAAGAAAAAAAAAAAAACAAAAAAAAAACAAAAAGAAATCTCTAGTTTCAAGCTTGTGATCTTAAACATGTTTGCCTTTGCACTTTACTGTCTTCAGCAAGAGAGAGAGCACTATGAGTACATACCAATAGAGGGAAAAATTGTGCACAAGCAGACTGGCGAGTTAGTCGATACGACTGAAGGATCTAGAGACGGCAAATGGATTTTTGTCATGAGCACCTCTAAAAAACTGTATGCTGGCAAGGTAACGTCCTATTGAGCATGCAAACATTTAGTTACATAATATTGGCTGCTGACATTGAGCGTTAATTGCAGACACAAGTTCCCATAGGGAAACAGGATCCTTGCAAGATCAAGACAACTCATCTGGAGGACATAACCCAAAATTGGGCTATTTAGATGACTCGTAACCCCTCAGGTTGAGGAGAAAAATCACCATTGCTTATTTTCGGCCTCTGTTCTGATCAAATGGATGGAATCATCTGATTATCCTATTTCTGAGCCATGGCCCATGTTATGGTGGGGTCTGCTAGATGAGGGTTCTAGATCTTTTTAACATCTGCCACATGTCCTCATGATAGCTCATGTGCAAGTTGGCCTTCCTCCCTGAAATTTGGCTATGGACCTATGATACCTGGATACTTCTTCGGGGAATGCTAATTTGCAGGTTGCTGCATAAAAGTTACCGTGTTTTCCTCAAGATACATGTGGCACATGATTTTGATGATCAGGACAGTGGATCTGGTGGGTCATCTTGTGGATGGGCTAAAGGTTGAAAACCTCTGTAATTCAACTACTCTGACCATGTAGTTTGTGATTTTGGCTGGTTGAATGTGCACTGGCAACGGATAGCTATCACACTCCAATACCCTTGAATTTTTACCATGCGGTGGCTCACCAAAACAATTGTCTCAACCACCAGAGACATTTTCCATATGCAGGGACCCATAAATTATCGTTCTTTGACATAAAAATAGGTGACGTATCTGTATCAATGTCCGATACTCCAATATCACCTATTAAAGACATACACTGCTATCCTACTTCAACTACCTTTGAATTTCTAACACTCGGCGGCCCACCAAAACAACTGTCCCAATCACCAGAGACATTTTCCATATGCAGGGACCTGTATATTATCATTCTTCTACTTCAAAATAGGTTATGTATCTGTATCAATGTCCCATGCTCGAATATCATGAGTGAAAGACACTGTGTCCATTTCATATGTGTGTGCCATAGATTACTGTGCTGATTGAATGTCCCAGGAAGACAATCTAATATCATTGTGCTGCATCCAGAAAAAGAAAGGGACGTTTCATCATTCCAGCTTCCTTGCGGGCGGTGCTACTTTAGCAGCTGGAAGATTCATTGCAGAAAATGGGGTGCTTAAGGTACCATATATATGGATCTGACATGCCAAAGAAAACTTTAATTTCTGTTTCATCGCCATATATATATATATATATACTGCTTCCCCTTCTTGATGGTATTAAGGTCATGATCACACTTGAATCTGAGATCATTTCCAGCATACAAGGATATTTTGTTCCTATAATAGCATTTGCAAAATTTCCCATTATGTTTAGATGAGCCTCGTAGTGCCCATAGATGCACCGAATAACAACATAGGCAGTGCACAGGCATTCATGTGTACATGAATGCCATGCATGACACATTTATGCTCTTCATGCAAATTTTTCTAACATTTGGCTTTGAATTATTTGGATAAAAAAATACAGAGGTTTGCTCGAATAACTCCCAAAGTATTGCAATATGATAGTTGGGACTTTGAATCTCAATCGCCTTCTAATAATCCAAACCTTTCATATGAGGCGTTTCATATTGTATGGTGTAAAATAAATAAATAAAAGCTCTCAATTGGATTATTGAGACCATTTGATAATTTGGCTCTTTTGCTTTGAACATGAAGGGTCACCATAACTTTGTACATCAAAGGGTTGAAATATTCATGTTAGAGCCCTATAAATAAATGGTTTTTTGTCATTGAAATAGGCTCAAATCCTAACATTAGAGTCCTGACGTATCTCATTGTAACACATCAGGATGTGTTTGATCAAACCTTAAAATTTCAACAATCGATGGCAGCAGTTTAAGATTGCAGATTTCACAAAAGGAACCAAATGATTTTTATTGACCATTGCAGCAAAATTCTCAATGAACTCGCAGTATCTAATTCTTCAGATCAGAAAGGCAAACTGGGTCAGTTTGGATGTTCATAAAACTGCAATGGGAGCACACACCTTCCATCCATTACCTTGAACAGAATGATAACAATCCAACTCGTTGTCATTCCGTTCTCATTTTAGGGTGGATTTTGATGGGAGCATATATCTGAATATTGATATTGTATCAGCCGATGTAGCCGTATCATATTCATATTGGCACGAGATAATACATGATGCGGGGCTGTATCGACCCTGATACGAAAAAACTAACCCGTATCGGCATCATATAGGGCCGATGCAGGCCAATTTTGATTTTGATTTTTATTTTTTTCCTTCAAAATTTCGCTCGTCTCCTCCTCCTCTTCTTCTTCCTCTTCTTCTTCTTCTTCTTCTTCTTTTTTCCATTTAAACTATGGAGGAAGCTTAAAAACTCATTTTAGGCTAAATCTAGACCTATTTTGGGATCAAAACAAATGATTTGAATGGGACTTGACAAATCGAAGTGAAGTGGACCATGATGTGAAAAATTGGAAAGACAGATAAACCTTCACTTTCTTTTTGATATTTTCAGCTTCTGTTTGTTGTATTTCAATGTAATGGGCCCTAATACTCCAAATCATGCTTGATTTGTGTTCAATTAAGTTTAGTTGACCTTCAACAAGTCAAACCGACAAACAACATTCTCATCAAATAATGGTCCGATACACCATCATATGCATGTCCAAAATACACACACACACACACAAAATAATAATAAAAGAGAGAGAGAGAGAAAAAAAAAAAAGATTCTTGAATATTCTACTATTCTCTTCTATCTTTTTTTTTCTTGATATTTTCCTTAATTTTTTGGCTTAATTTTTTTTTTTCAACCGATATGGTCTAATACGGACCAATATCGATACACGACGCCCGTATCGTATCATTTTTTTGCCAGGCCGATATGCCCCCGATACCAATATTCAGAACCATGGATGGGAGCAGTTACTGCATCCTACCATCTGCATGTTGCAGGATGCACTCAAACTTATTCTTCTCTCATCCTGGGGTACACAGTCTGGAAGTTGGGAGGAAGAAACTTTTCAATTCTGTTATCCGATCCTCAAAACTCTTCTCTCTGTTGCAGTGTATCTGGGCATACAGTGGACATTACCGTCCGACTGAGGAGAATCTCAACAGCTTCTTAGCCGCCCTCGAAGAAAGCGGAGTCAACCTCAATGAAGTTAAGGTATATAATCTATGTTTTCTAGCATGCTTCCGATCCTCAATTAGCATGCGACCTGCTACTTGGTTGTTTCCCAAAGTATGATAATCCACAACTAGTACTCCGGCCATGGTTCAGGAAGCCAAAAACTCGACTCAGTGTCCAGCTGGGTCGGGTTGACTCGAAGGCTTGAATCAACTCTAAGAATATTTAAGTAATATGACCTATTAAATAGGCTGGGACTATCAAAGAATAAGTGCATGACCTGTTGGTAGAGTCAAATCTCATGCTTCGCACTTTCACTTTTTTATTATGTTGAAAAACAATGACCCAACTAGTGACTTGGTTCGAACTGCACTGAGTCACATGGAGTCGACTAAGTCCGTGAGCTGACTCAATGAGTCTAGCCAAGTCTCAACCTATTCAAGCTCACTAGCGAGTTTCATAGTGACTCGGCTCGGAATTGAGTTAACTAAGCTGAATTTCAGTCAAGTCACCAAGTTTTAGAGCTTAATTAACAACCTTTGGTTCTTATGCTGGTCCTGCAATTCTTTTGAGTCATGCAGATATGCTCGTCATCTAATGAAGACTACTATGAAGATGGCAAAGGATCTCAAGAGGAAAAGACAAACTCAGTCCCATCGGATCCCGAACCACCCCAAAACAAAACTCACAGTGGAATGGCGATAGAGGCTACTTCGGAACGAACCGAAGCTTCTACTAAAACTGAGACCTACTACCAAAGGACTCTATCCGGCGGTCTTCAAAGCCCAAGAGCAGAAGTGCCTCGGAAAGCAGTACTGGAGAGGATCAATTCCAAGAAAGCGACAAGCTCATACCAGTTAGGCCATCAGCTGTCCTCAAAATGGTCCACAGGAGCTGGTCCCAGAATTGGATGTGTCAAGGACTATCCTCTGGAAGTGAGAGTGCAAGCCTTGGAGTTTGTCCAGCTCTCACCGAGGGTCCCACCCACACCTTCAGCTTACCGGAGGCCTGCCACTATTCTGAGTCCCCTTTCGATGCCACCATTTTTATGTCGCCGCACACCCGACCTCCCTAATGCAGGTGGGACCTCTGACATCTAGGTGAACATCTTTAGACCATCTGACATGATATGCAGATAAGCCATCATGGGGATGCTCTTCCCTGCAGTGTAAAATCCTTTTGTTCTCTTTTCATGCATCTTCTTCACCTTTATGAATATGATATTATGACTTTGTTTTCAGCAAATTAGTCAATGAGAAGTTCGAGCTGTTAGAATACTTGGGTCGGTTCCGAAAAACTTGAATTTGGTGAGAATGCTGTGCTTTTTTTCTTTTTCTTTTTGCTGTTCCTTTTGACATGGATTGTCGGATTTGATTGATGTGTGTGATTCTTACTTGTTGGGCACATGTTTAATGATCCGGACTGTTGATCTAATGGGCCCCAATGTGGATGGAGAATGCTCCAAAATCATCCAAGATTGCCTTGTTCCAACTTTTGCAACTGTGCACACTCGACAGATAATAGGCCAGATGAAGGGCTGGGGATTTTTGTGGGGCCAACCAGATCAACAGTCCAGATCACCAAATGGACCCATGTAAAGAAAATCATGTGCATCAGCAAACCATACAATCTGCTAAATAGGATCCTATTCATGTATTCAATACCCCATAGGTAGGGCTCTCAATGGCTTCCCAGACCTGTGAGGTTTCCTAAGCAGTATGCATGTAAGAGAACCCATTTAAACATAACACGTGCCAAATTGGCACAGGTGTGTGCAATCTAATTCATCCATCCGGTGGGCCTCCCATTTGACCTAAACTCGACTGGAAACCTAAACATAAAGACTCGATGGGTACCTAAACCTTATACGCTCCGGTCATTGTCTTCAATAATGCAACCCTGACCTGGCCAGACCTGAACAGCCCTACCCGAAGGTGACCGGAAACCTGAACAGTGAACAGCCCTACCTGAAGGTGAATGAAACCTGAACAGCCCTACTCGATGGTGAACGGAACCTAACCGGAATGTTAATTAGGTCCTAAAATCGATCTATGTATCAAATAGAATTTGTTAATTTTAGGGAACTTGAAAATCCTGGATTGCACAATCTTCTTCTTGGTTCACAACTTTAGATTGGCCAAAATACAAAGTAAGCTTGTTTGTTTAACACCCATTACCACATTAATGTACATGAAGTGTGCAATGATTATAAATTACGTTACTATCTCCTGACTGCATTCACATTTCACCACTGATTATCTTGTTTGGTTTATCAATAATAGTAAAATTGTAATTATAGTATTTTTATATTACATTAATGTTAAATTATTATCAAAATATACTGATGTTGCTGTTTGGATTTGAAATTTTCACAATAATATCATGAACAGTGCAATGATTATAAATTCCTATACCTTTTTGATGATCCTTTTACCTTAAATTACTGGAGAAGGGTAAATGGTGAAACAAACAAGCTTTGAAGGATGTTATCCCGGTACCCTACAAAATCTAGGCAGATTTTAAAATATCTAGTTTTTATTGTGATATTAACTTGAAAATTAGTTTTTAAAAAATTTGTAAAATAAAATATTCTTAAATATTTTTATTTTCAGTCAGATTTTCTGAATAATATTCCGAGAAAACCCTTGAAATTCGAAGTCTCCTAAGAAATTTCTGGGCTATAAATTGCCGAAAACGATTTGTCACTATAATTTAAACATGGCCATAGATGAAAGGGATATGGTCCCAACTGCACCGTTGGCCACACTCATAGCTCCACACCAAGGCCTTTTTTTTACAAACATCATTAGGTGGCACGTGTCAATCTAGAACGCCTGTGGTGAATCTGAACCATGCATAAGGTGGGCCTAGCATGAACATGGGGCTGGACTAAAAAGAAGATCGGTCCTTTAATAAGGCAGGCCACAGTTCGTTGAACTGTTGGGAATTCCTGCAAATCGTCACTGTTTCCGTACATGGATGGCCCATGTGATGAACGTACTGCTATGACACTGCACCTGGTCAATTCATGGTGGGGTCCATCTTATACACGGCTCAGATGTCCCCAATCACATGACAGGTTAGCACCCACTGCATTTTCTTTAAGGAGACTTCCATCCCTAATGCTGAGGATTGGAGAGTGTACGGTCAACCCTCAGATTAAGGGTGGCAATGGGCCAGGCTGCCCATCCAAGCCCCGTAGGGGTATGTTCTCCAAAAATTTTGGCCCAAAGGGCTAAGCCTAGGCTTGAAATCTAGGCTCAATCATCAAATGGACCACTGTTGTACAAATGAGTAGATGATTTGAAGACACTTAGGAGTGATCGATTCAATATAGATATATAGTTTAAAAGGACTGTTGTATTTGAGGGTCATGGTTCTATGATAAATGATATATTGCAAAATATTTCTTAGATTCAGACTATTTTAAACCTTTGATCATATCACTTGTTTCCTTGCTGGACTAGCCCATTGCCAACCCCTACTTGGGATTTTTCAATCCATGTAGTGCGACTATCTCATGCAAATCCACTTTTAAAAATAAAAAATAAAAATCACTCCATCCAACATAACAGAAAATATTTTGTACTTGGTGCATTGAGAAGAACCAGAAGAGGATGTGTGTGGTTGTATCCCCTGTGGTAGTATGATCGTCTTTCCTATTCCCCTTATATGCCAATGTGTGTAAGGCCCCCAGGTTGTCCATCTAGTGGGTCCCATCATGCACGATGTGTTGGTATTTTGATTGATATGATGAGCTTTTAAGTGTGCTCCACCTGAATGTAGTAGTAAGTTAATTGAATGGGGATTTTGAAGTACCTCACCCCTCTTTTGTTAAAGAGGTAGAAATCAACTGGGTTTCTCTCTTCAAGAAAGAGACATGAAGACGACGATAACTAGAAAATAAAAAAAATCTGACGATGGAAAAGATTCCACTATCCAGATACTCTATAAAGCCATATCAATCAAAGCTCATAAAAGATGACAATGAGCAGAAGAGCAGGCGGTTGTTCGTCTTCTCCAAGCTTCAATAATAGTGGCATCAAGTGATTAGAAACCCAAATCTTCACTATTAGATGCATGAGATAGGTTGGTTATTGCATTTCTCAACGTCTACAGATGATATCAAGGCGTCGTACATCCATCAAAGAAGGATATGCAAAAAATATTATTATTATTATTATTATTATTATTATTATTATTATTATTATTATTGGATTTTGGCTCTTTTCTTCAATATTGGCTCTGCACTCCATTGGTAGACAATGATATTGCCATAAGCAAGATGTTGCTTGCAAGTAATTGAATAGGTTTTGGAGTCTAATTAACTAAGACAAATGGAAAAGAAGACCCTTTTTTAGCAGGCTTCTAAGTGGGCCTAATTTATGATTGGGCCTCGAAGTTGTAGGGCTAAGATTGAATTAGGCAACAAAATAGTAGTGTTTCTCATATGCCCAATCGAACCTGAATAGTGGACAGTGATGATCATGCATCTTCACTGTTCAATGACTGTAATCGAAAGTTGGGCCCACATAAGGGTCTGGTCTATTTGTCATATATTAGTTATTCGGTCCACATTCCATGACTAGTGCACAATTGGGATTGTACTCTGAGGTCGACCTTATGGCAACTTCCCATGAGGTTGAGCTGTGTGGGCCCCACTGTGATGTGGGTTGAACATCTACCCTATCAATCAGATGCACCATTCCATGGTGTGCCACGGCTTAAAAATCAAGAAAATTCATGAGTTGGGTGGGCCACACCACATACAAAAGTCAAGAGGGGTTACCCTCCCATTAAAACATTCATAATCATTTATCGGGCCCACCGAGATGTGGTTCACAAATCGAGCTCATCCATTATGTATGTCCCACTTGGATGAGGGGTTAGGCCAGGTTTAAGCCGCATCCAAAACTCAGGTGGGCCTATCAAGTGTTTTTATATGTTTTCGGTATGTCTTCACATGGTTTTAGACGGTATGGCCCACCTGAATTCGGTATACAACTGATTTTTGGGATATCCCATTACCTAAAGGGGACCCATCAAATGCACAGTTTTGATGTTTGACACACATCACGGTGGGGCTCACACCACTCGACCTTATGAAAAGTTCCCATGAGGTTGAGCTTATAGTACCATTTCCATATATATATATATATATATATATATATATATATATATATATATATATGGAAAAGGTACTATGCGCTCGAGCTCACGGGTCCGTCCCATGAGGTCGAGCTGTGTGGGCCCCACCGTGATGCATTTCGAATATCTACCCCATCAGTCAGATACACCATTCCATTGTGGGCCTAGGTCCCAAAAAGCAAGTCAATCTGTGACTTGTGTGGGCCATACCACATACAGAAGTGGAGAGGGGCCGTACACCATTAAAACATTGATAACCATTTTCGAGGGCCCACCGAGATGTGGTTTGCAAATCCAACCCATCCATTATGTGTGTCCCACTTGAATGAGGGTTCAGATCAAGTTTCAGGCGTATGCAAGACTAAGGTGGGCCCCACCAAGTGCTTTTATATGTTTTAACGGTGTCTTCACATAATTTTAAATGGTATGGCCCACGTGAGTTCCGTATATGGCTGATTTTTGGGATATCCCATAATTTAAAGGGTACCCATCAAATGCACGGTGTTGATGGTCGACATGCATCACGGTGGGGCCCACACATCTCGACCTCACGATAAGCTTATCGTCAGCTCAAGCGCATTGTACCTTTTCCCATATATATATATATATATATATATATATATATATATATATATATATATATATATATATATATATATCTATGGGAAAAGGTATATGGGAAAAGGTACTATACGCTTGACCTTACTGTAGCATCCCGTAAGGTCGAGTTGTAGCAGTACGTTGGGTGTTAGATGTGGGTTTTTTAAACTAATGGCTGAGATATGAGCGTAGATTGAAGGAAGAAAACTGGTTTCACTGGTTATTGAGAAGCCGAGCACGTACACGATTGTTTAAAATGGTCTTAGTTTCATTACATTGTTATATCCATATGGTCTTAGTTTCATCAATAAAATACTTTTGAATTAAAAATGTTTTAATAAAAAATTATATTTTAGAATTTATGAATTTAGGGGTCATTTGGATGCCTGTAACTTCTCTAAAATGTAAGTAAGTTACAGGTGACTTAGTTAGAGTTGTCGTTTGGGAGAGGAAAGTCACAGGTGATTTTCTCTCAACCTATAACTAAGTTATAGGAGAAATGGCCAAAAATCTTAAAGGAGAAAGAGTCGTTTTTCAAGTTACCTGTAACTAATTACAGGTGACGGTTGAAAATTTTGAAATGCAAAACGTTAGGAAGAATCGCACCTGCATTGAAGAAGCATACTTACCTTCAGATGGAGTGAAGGCTGAAGGGCCATTGAAGGCTACAAGCGGCCATTTAAGGTGAGGCTATAAGAAGCCATTGAAGTCTATCAAGCTACATGCTGCACAATGAGGGCTACGAGCAGACATTTGGGGAGAATCGGAGCTCCGTATTGAAGAAGGTTGGTGGCCATTGCTGTATAAATAGACATCCATCCCTTTCCATTGTCTTCATCTCCCTCTTGCCTCCGTTTCCCTCTCTCAAGTCTCCTTCTCCCTCTCTCAATCTACTTCTCCCTCTCCCATCGAGCTTCTGCGAGGTATGAAACCCCTTCCTCTCTTTTGCGTTTTCCTTTTCTTTCTTTTCTTTCCTTTATTTATTTATTTATTTTTCCTTTTACGTTGACGGAGGCCGTATGGTGAGGTGGCGTTGAAAATAGATGATTTGTGGGGCCCACCATATTGTATTTGCTTTATCCATGCCGTCCATCCATTCTTTTGAATCGTTTTAGGTCTTGATTTTAAAAACGAGGGATATCTAAATCTCAGGTGGACCACACCACCGAAAACAATAACGATTAAAAGTCCACCATTAAAAAACTAGTAGGGCCCACTGTAATGTTTGTTTGACATCCAAGCCGTTGATTAGGTCGTAAAGACCTGGATGAAGGGAAAAAAACAAATATCAGTTTGATCGAAAACATTGGTGGCCCACCAAAAGTTTTTAATGGTGGCTATTCAATCAACATTGTTTCCAGTGATGTGGTCCACTCGAAATTTTGATGTACCTTATTTTTAGGCTGATGACTTAAAATTTTTTGGAATAATGGATATATGGTGTGGATGAAACAAATATATCATAGTAGGCCACCTTAACACATTTAGTCCATGATCTAGTAGAGATTGTTTTAAGGGAGGGGCCCCACAGAAACCATTTTAGTCCCTGATCTGCCACTGGTTTCATGTAAATTGTCTCTATGACATGTTGGCACATGTGCTGTAAAATGCCTCTTCAACGGATCATTTTATCACAGCACATATACGAATGAAATCATTTTTATGTAGCATCTGAAATGTGATGAAGTAGCCCTTTGATTGCAAGTTCCTTTCAAATCCTAAAATGAATCAATTTTGCTTCTTTTTTACTGTTTGCCATATGTGGATGATGACTCCATAGACCTGTACTGAATGCAAGATTATTGTAATAAAGAACATCCTGTTAGCTATTGGGTATTGCAGTCTATGAATTTTTCATTTGCTTTGCTTTACTTGTGCTTTTGTTTTTATTTGCAATCTTGTTAGCTATTGGGTATTGCAATTGAAACATTTTCTTGAATTTTTGGAAGAGAGAACTGAAATTTTACTGAGATGCACCCACACAAAGGCAAGAAAAGAATTCATAATCTACCACCTGATTTTGTAAATTGGAAACCACCACTTCCTATCACATTCAATAGCTTCCTCCACCTTTAAAGACAACCAGTAACTGAACTGACATGGTGCTTTATCACATCAAGTTGTTGACTGTTGAAGTTAGCTGCATTGGTTGATCACAACTGGATGAGAAAAAATTAATTTTAAGGTTGATTGAGATTTGATTTTGAGCTTCACCTTAAGCTGCTGAAAGTAAACTGAAAATTCAAATCTTTCTTTTGGCTTTCTATGAAGTTAAAGAACCTGCACAATCTTCTTTTCCCTTAGATCAAAGCAATCTTCTCAGTCCCAGAGAGATTATTCACATGATACACTCACTTTCTTTTCACTTACTATGAAGTTGGAGATTTTGACTTTCTATGAAGTTGAAGAACTTGCACTCACTTTCTTTTCACTTACTAAACCAAATTTATGTACCAACTAATAATATTGTTTAGGTGCATGTACCAGTGGTTAATCCTCCAGAAATTAGATTCCTGAAGTTAAACTGATACTTATAGTTCTAGAAATCAATCCCAGACATACTTTCATCTTTCATTTGCCTGGGTAAAGTGTTGATCTGTTTAATAGTTTCAAGCTTTCTAGTATTTTCCCTGTGGAGTATGCCCTCAAATTTTGTATTTCTTAGCAATGGTTTAGATAACATGGACCCACTTTTATGGTCTACCTGTTGATTAGTTCAGCCTAAGAATCAGCTAAACTATTCAGTTATATGGGTTTAATAAAACGAAATAATTTTATCTCAGTCTTTTTTATGTGTCAATCTGATTTTTCAACGATTCTCTATTTTAAACTCTATATAGCGTGAATATCCAACTTATTACCTGTAACAAAGTTATAGGTTATCTAAACATAAAAACAAAGTTACCTGTAACTAAGTTACAACTTACATCCAAACAGGATTACCTGTAACTTACTTACACCTATAAGTAAGTTACATGTAACTTATTTACAACTTAAAAATGTTACAGGCATCCAAACAGGCCCTTAATTCTAAAGTCTGATCATAGACTTGTTTTTAGGATAAGTATTTAAGCTCAATATTAGATTTGTTTTAATACTATAATCAAGTTCGAATTTGATTCATCTCTTCAGCCTTGATTTGAGCCATCTTAAGTTGTAATTTGTCTTAAAATTATCCAAATATTAAAATTTATTAGTCCTTATATAAATAGCTTTCATCTTATATTAAGTAATCAACTTCCGGGCTGTAATTTGGACATATACTATTCGAGTCTTGAAGACTATTAGTTATCTTATTATATCAAATTTGATGTGTAAATATTGATGACTTTATATAATTATATTCATATATTTTTATACATAAATATATATAATATTATCATTAGATTAAACTAAAATTAGATTATTATTTATACAATAATAAAGCCCTTAAGTAAGGATTAATTCAGTATTGATCACTCAAGCATCAATAACCCATTGTGGTTATCCATACTCTAAAGATCCAAATCTGATAAAGAAACTACTTCGATTACAATGACACATAGTTAATCACTTATCTCTTTATTTTATAGCATCGAGAATATCAATTAGAGACAATATATTAGATAGAATTCTAATTTATGTTCATTAAAATTATTTGTGAGTTCCATCCAAGTAGTGATAATTAAGAATGCCCATTACTTGTTAGAAGAGCACAAAACTAGTGTTACACATTAAAGATTAATAAGATAATGTTTATCTCTAATAGGATTTAAAAGATTTCACCGTTTAGTAGAAGCTAAACGGGGTATGGTGGATAGTGTTAATAATATGATATTTAACAGTCTATCTTACCATAAAAGTGTTAAGCCTTTTGGGCTCATGCTATTGGCATTCAATCAACATTATGTTGTAAAAATCAATTGCATGTTGCAATTTCATCTTAAAGAATAAATTACAATGATGCACTAGGTTCCATACTAGGTTTGATGTTTGGGTCCATCATTCTATATGATCTAGTTAACCACCATGTCAATTAAATAAAGGATTATCATGATAAGGTCATTATTCATGCTTAATATGACCATTTTTTAATATGAGCTTTTACATCTTCGTTCACAATTATAAATATTGTTTCAATTAGCTCTTACATCAACTTCATTCCATCTCTAACCGGCTCTAACTCCCAAAAATAAAAAGAAGAATTTAAAAGTCACTCTATGGCACATGGATTTAAATTTAGCCTTGAGAGGACTAACCTCTTAAGCCTACTTATTTAAGCTTGGCCACCAAAGTTGCTAAGTATGACAAATGGGAACGATCAAATACATTAAGTCTAATTATCAATATATGTTTGATTTTCAACTCTTCTTGTGTAGATATACCTAAGAAAGATATGGAAGAATTCTTACCTGAAATTAAGAAAAAATCACTAAATTTGATAAGGCGAAGATGAAAAAACACATTGACAAACTTATTCTGTAAAATATAACTGCGATTGGAATATAAAAGAGTACGTCATGAAGATATTCGACCTCGTTCTAAGCTGAGAGCGCTTAAGGTAGATATATCATAAAGATATTCGATATCGTTCTAAGCTGAGAGCGCTTCATGTTCAGGACAAATATATTAAAATTGACTTTCACTTGATTCAAGATAAAATTTTAAAATTGGCTATTGATGCTAAATTTATCTTCATTGATGGCCTTACTAAAGCAACGTCGAGTATTTTGAATTTTTTATTCAAACTCAACGTTCATGATAGTCAGTTAGGTTTATTGGGGTGTGTACAAAGATAACTATTATTGAGAGTTGACAAATTCAAATTCAAATTTCAAAACTTTAGTTAGCTCATTCTTGTGTAAGGATAGAAAATTTTCTTTATCATATATTTATAACTTTTTTTTATATAAAGAAAACTTCACTCACTCTCAAAGTGTAAAGGAAATAATTCATATTTTAATTACTATTTTTACATCTTATATATATGTTTCTCGATATGCATTATTCATGTTATACATATGTACACATTGGTCTATGTTACGTGATAAGCGAACTAAACTTTTAATCATCGAATATTGGCAATATATCATCATGATTGTTAATAATATATATATATATATATATATATATATATATATATATATATACACACACACACACATATATATATCATTATCATGAAATGATTATATCCATACATATAATTTAAGTATTTAAAAATCTTAATATAATTTAATAAATAAATATATACATATGTTAATAACGATATAACAGATTGCACAAGTTTAACGTATATCTTATCATGAAGAAAAATAAATATAATAGAGTGTTTACCTTTATTTACTATTAATGATTATTAATGTTAATGAAAATTACTAGCCTCTCTAAATCTTAAGTGGCCTTAATGGAATTTTATAATATGTTAATTATACAAATTGAATTAGAGTAAATAATACTATTATATAGTTAGAATAGAATCTCACATCACTAACTTCTATCTCTTTATGTGTCTCCATACTTTCTTAAACAAGTATGAAAAGTCATGCCCTTTCTAATTTTCTATTTATGAACAGAGAATATGATACACCGCTACTTATATTCATATGTAAAATCACAACTATTTGAAATCCACTACATACCCAGTCTTATTAATCTCAGCCATCCAAATTCATGCAGTGCTTACCTCTATCTACCATTAATGGTTGTTGATGTCAATGAAGATAACTTGCCTATCGGATTTTTGATTGGCCTTAATGAGATTTTTTAATATATTAATTGCATAAGTTAAATTAGGGACAATGAACACCATTTTATAGTTAGAGTATAGTCTATACATCACTAGTTTACATCTCGTTATGTGTCTTCACACTTTCCTAAACAAGTAAGGAAAGTCTTACATTTTCTAATTATCTTCCTATGAATAGAGAATATGGTACACTGCTACCTTATACGTCATATATAAAATTATAACTATTTAGGATCCAATACATACCCAGTCTTTTTAATCTCAACTGTGCAAATTCATACTTTAAATGCAAGTGTCGTGTGTAGCTCACGTTAAGGGTATTGCTTATAAAAAATTCTTTTTAAGGTCTCTTGACATACATTGATACGTCATCATTTAAAGGTTGGAGCTTTTAGAGAAAGTGGTTGCCTGACATGATATCAAAACAGAAGGTTAAGTATTTGAATCCCAGGAGCAGAAAATATGCCTCCTTAATATGTTCTCCCATGGGGTGTCATTTATGGTGTGAGTTATAAGTGTCCCTCCACCCTTGCCTAGTATATTCTCATGCGGAGTCCTCCCCACCGCGCTACTAGTTCAGAGGAGATGTGGTGCGGGTCGAATGCCACAAATCTTGGCATTTCCGCGTTACTCGACTAGTCGAGGGCACTGCTCGGCTGGTCGAGTGGACCGTGTAAGTGTTATGTTTTCTAGCTCCTATGATTGTCAAATTTTGTAGTGCCAAAACCTTTTGGAATCTGTGTCTTATGTAGCTCATTTACATATTCAAGATTATGCATCTCATGTACAAGAACAAAGGTCTTTACCTCAAGAACTTCAAATGTAAAATCAAGAGATATACAAGTTCAAGTACAACACCAAGTGATGGTTCATTCTTTCAAACTTCAATAGTTAAAGGTTTCAAAGTTTCATCTATGTTAAGACAAAGTACTCTGCTTTGGAACTCAAAGCTCAAGGTGAAATGCAACTCAAGCTTAAGCTTCAAAGTATTTCAAATTCAAGCTTCGAAAGTACTTCAAGTTTAAGATTTAAAGTAGGTCAAGTTATCAAGCTTTGTGTACTCCATAATCAACATCAACCGAAGCAAAAGAAGTTTTCAACGTTCAAATATCACTTATAAGGTATGAATGACCCTGGATTCACTATAGGATATGTTACATTGATTGCATACTTTAATTGGGTCACTACATAAGTGTATAGACTGTTTTCTCGACTAGTCTTAGCCTATGTTTGACTAATCCTAGTACTGGCTCGACTAGTTTAAGGTTTGTTACTTATTTTTGCGATTTTCTATTATTGCCTCGACTAGTCCTAGAGACTGCTCGACCAGTCGAGTGAACAGTGCTCGACCAGTCGAGAAGGCTCGACTCAAAGTCTAGCAACCAAATTAGGTCCCACACAACCAGTCATGGGCATGGCTCGACCAATCGTGGAGGCCACTCAACCAATTATGCAGGCTATTCGACCAGTCGTGGAACGATTTTATCTTATCGCGTTTGAATTTTCAAAAGTTTGTTGGTTCTTCGACCAGTCGAGCTGACATCTAGGCCAGTCGAGTGAGCAGTTTCTGCACTTATAAATATAGCATAACTTTCAGAGTTTTTCATTCAATTCAAGAAAAATCAAGACATGACTCTGAGAGATAAGTTAGTGATATTCTTAAGCTATTTAACGCTCATTTTATATTCTCTTTAATTAGATTTTTTGCATTTGATTATGTATTATACATTTCAATCTTATTTTAAGAAGAGATTGAAGTTTTTCCATTTCTTGGAATCAAAATCAAATCAAGCTAGCCCAAAGTGATCTAATCTACAAATCATTTAAAAGTTAGAACATTTTCATAAGTGAGTGTGGATATTGAACATCTACGTTGAACTTCTGCTCCGAATTGGTTCTACCGGGCTGCATCAAAGGAGAATATCCAGATAAGTATTTTACATTTTTGTAAATCTATCTTTTGTTTCTTTGAGATTGTGCCAGGAAAAATCTTTCTTTTAGTTTGTTTGAGGTGATCCAGAAAACTCACAGTGTGGGGTTTTTGAATTATGTAAGCCCACTTGAAAGACACAATTGTGTAGGTTTTAGGTGAACTTCGAAAAATCTATTTCATAGTAAACGCCAATATCCACTGTGTGAGGATATTGGTAGTGGAGTAGTTGTGTGGTTGTTTTTCTAAACAGTTGGTATACACACAAGCGAACCACTATAATTTCTAGCCTTATGGTGAATGATTGATTGTGGCATTGTGTGGATGTTGTAATTTCCTTTTTAAGCATTTATAAAGAATGTTGTAATCTTTTATGCAAGTGTGGGAATGTTGTAATAGCTTAGTTATTTTCTTTGCCATTTTATTCTTTATTCCTCTGTATTGGTTTAGGATTTTGATACAGACCGTTCTAGGAATTAGGTTGTCCTACCATAAGCCATTGGTTTTTGGTGTAAGGTTGTCCTTAGAACAACATTTGTATCAACCTCTCAATACTTGTACATTTGAGGTTATTATTCATTTATGCTTTGTGAGATTGTTTAATGCTATCTTTATTTACTTTATTTAATTATGCATTTAATTTTTAATTTGGCATAGTCCTTGTAATGCCCTGAAAATCGAGGGCCGAGTAAAGCTCAGCTCCCGAGTTCCAACGCATCACTTATGCAACACAGATAATGATGATTATGATGAGAGCATTGAAACATGAATGAGATTATACTAAAACAGCATATCATACTCCAGAGACAGTTAACTTGCAAGCGGAAGACTGTGATAAATATATAAAATATGAACTATGGTAAGTCTCCAGAGAGTGATAAGGTTACCAGGTTAATGAATTACAAGTACAATTTCAAATTATACAAAAGGTGTAGTGTCATCTAGTCAACATCCCTGTAATCTTGTCGATCAAGGTACGACTCACTTGAAGCCACCAAAAAACAACATATACAAGAAGACATTCTCGTCATCACAAACGTCCTGCTCCGCCTCAGGAGTAGCATCGCCATCTGTAATCAGACAAAGTCTGGTGGGTGTTCGGAACACCGTCCCGTAACGTGGGAGTGAGTGATCAACTCAGTGGAACAGTAAAGCATAGGTTAACATGTTATCAAAACAGTCAAGCAGTAATGATAAAGCAGTACACTCAATAATCCTAAGTACTCTTGTTAATGCAAGAATGAAATGCTGTCATGATGCATGCCCTCACCGACATACTCCCTTATGCGACACCATCTTACGTCCGCGGCATACGTTCATTCCTCAGTGCTCCACATCTTTCAGGCACATGCAGTGCAATGATGAGCATGATTACCGAGTTGTTATTAGTCCATTTCAAACAGCAGGATTAGAAAACTAAGGTACCTCCCTTGTATCATTCCCAAACATGATCCATTCTAGGGTCGTCAAACCTAGATAATCTCATACGATAGTGTGGTTATAGGGCGCTGCAAAGGCTGTCAGGGCTGTTATACACAATCATTACACCACTCCCCCATCACCTTTTTAACAGTTAATCACTAAATTGATACAGGCGTAGTTCATACTCTATCCACCGCGACAAAACTCGTCGCCTCACCGTAAATTCAGAGTATGCTCGAGGTCACTACAAAGGGTTGCCAGGGTTGTTACGCGCAATCGTTGCACCACTCCCCCATCACCTTATCAATGTAGGCCGACAGCACGAAATAGTGTCCCATACCACCATAATTGGCTCACGAGTCTGGTTGCTCAATGGACACTACGGGGAGGCTCGGGCTGACGCACTCGCAACACCACGAAACCCCAGCGTAGGCCGACAGCCCGACCACGGTGTCCCATACCACCATGCCTGGCTCATGAGTCTTAGCGGATTGAGGTACCATGGTTAATGGAATTTCACTGGTAAGTTAGTACCCTAGGTTCAAGCAGAGGCGTCCAAACATGGTAAACATACATAAGACAGATCGGGTTGCTTGACGAGCTCGGCTAGCTCGAGCGCACAACAAGTTGAACGATATGAAGCGCATAAGCACTTCGTGTAGCCAACCACTATCGCCAACCGAAGTACGACTCGGGTTCGTCGAACACATCTCTCGTGGCGAATGAATTTCAGCCACGAATTCAATCTCGTTACCGATTGCCTGGACTATAATTATAGCCCCAAACACAATCAATCCTTATTCAGAAGCATGTAGAGTAAAGCAGAATAAACAAAGTAATTCAAGCATGTTATAAAGCATGTTATAAAGCACAATATAAAAAGGAAATACAAACACATATATTTCATAAGTAAGCGGTTAAATTAAACAAACAACATAGAGGAAATCATATAAATCTTTAAGGTAGCTGAGAATCCTATCTCAACACCACTATTAAATTTAGTTCGTCACACAATTTCTCACACAGGCATTTTATCAAACACTTAAACTACACCACTCCAACATACATGACGTATGTTGATTTCAACATAGAATAGGACAAATCCTCATATCAAGGAGTTGTTTCATACACATCAATCATGTTCTTATATTCAATACATATAGTAGTCATAAATCATAAATCCATATTTATTTAGACATTTCAACAAACACTTAGACTACACACATTAGCATACATAAACAATGTTGGCCAAAAAGTGTATTAGGGCGAATCCTTTCGCCAAACAGGTCATACATCCATAACTAGCATATATACACGGTAAATACTCATGGCAATCATATTAACGAAATTTATACGAATACGGTATATTCTACAAATACCTAGAATACACAAAATTCCATATTCTTTGTATTTAACTGAAACAGAAAACAGACAGCACTTTGTACATGTGCAATTGCATGCAGATCATGAATCTATCATTATCTGACATTGAAAGCATTGAAAACTATAACCTATACACCTAAAGTCGGCACCTTTTGTCGTAGAATCGTAATGGAGTCGATAAAATCTCAACGCTTTAGTATACGACAGTTTATCAACCTATAGCACGGGATACGTTAGCTATTTCGCTACTTGAATCAATCTAAACCCTAAAATATGTTAGGGTTAGGGTTTTCTTACCTAGAAATGGAGCCGGAATCGTCGGGAAAACGATTAGATCGTGATGATTAATCACGTATAGCAGCAGGGTAGAATAGAAGGAAGACTCTCCCACATCTCCCACACTTTCTCTCTCTTTTCTCTCTTCTCTCTCTTAGGTTTTCTTAAATTTGTATGGAATGAGAGAGTAGGGGTTTAAGGTCCTTATATAGGCTAGAAACTCACGAAAATAGACTCGGGAACAAAGTACACTTAGGTTATGTCCAAAGTGGCTCTGTTTCGATCCAACGGAGCACTTTTGGTGGCCCCCCTTGAGCCAAAGGTCGGGCTTAAGCTCACTTACATTGAATCTAGGTTTAATTAAGTTTTCGTTTCGGTCGGATTCCCAGATCACACGTGGGGGACCAGTTTCAGTTCAACGGTCAGTGAAACTCGATCAGAGATTTCAAGTACACTAACACGTGTATGAAATTTCTCCTGATCCGAGGGTGTAATATGGCCTGATTCTGACGGTCGGAATCCTTATAACTGATCCGCAAGGGATATGTGCCAGATTACTTAAATTTATCTTTTATTTTTAATGGATTTCACATTTCTCACACTCTTCACTCCAGGCTCAAGCGAATAGCACTGCGACACTATTTGGATTTGATTTCCGAGGTGGTTGTCAAGCCCATCAAGGCGGTCCTAATTCTATAACTTTGTATTATTCAGACTTTCGATGTGCGGTCCAGATCTGATACAGAGTTTCAATGTGCTCCCGAGAGCAACTGAGTAATGAGATTGATCCTAGATTTTAGGGTAACCTAGCGTCAATGATTCTACAAGTTTTGGGTCTTGCAAATCGTATTTAAAGTGGATCAAGCGGATTTTGTAGCTAATTTAGTTTAGTACTTAGTTACTTTGTCTCATTTCTAAAGGATTTGATCCTGAGCGATTTCTGCCTGAGGTGGCACTAAGGTCTTTGTACAGATTTCTAAAGCATTGTTCTTCATCACCTAAACTTTAGGATTCATGCCTAATATGAAAGTACTTAGAGACGTTTAAAGAACAAGGTAGTGAAAGGTGAGATTTGTGAAGGAAATGGGTTAAGAAGCGATTTTAGACTGTGGGATTCAGTTCTGACAAGTTAATAAGGTGTCAGGAGTGACCCATTGCCTAAGGACGTCTAATTCCAGGTTGGCAAAATCTAGGATTTACAATCTACCCCCCTTAAAACAAAATTTCATCCCCGAAATTGCCTAAGGGTAATAAGAAAAGATTTAATTATTTCTTTGCCTAAGTTTTATTGATTTCGAGTTTCTACGCGTGGTAGGGTATATACTAGCATGGTTCATTTTTAGTCTACCCCCCTTAAAACTTATTTCTTTATCCATTTCTTATACCCTAATAGTTTGCTACAATTTATTTCTTTATCTATTTGGGGTCTTGACGACGATTCCCAACAATTTAGAGTAAGATAGCTGTTTTCAATGTTTGACCAACACGGAGAGACGGTTATAGTGGGCTTGATCCCGATACATCGATCATCTACCTGACCAGGGTAGAAGGCTCATCGTATCCCTTCCTAGTCCTGGTAGATCTTAGTCTTCTACTAGGTCAAGCAGTGAGTCCATTGGTAGTCGCCCAGGATTGAGAATTGGGTCAAACCGCGAATGTTTCACAGTTGTATATTTCAGTAACTCCGTAGTCCGATCACTCTAAAACCGTAGGGAATGTCCATCATTGAAAGGCTCAAATTTTCTATTTCTAAGGTTGCCCTTTAGGTCTTAGTCTAAGAGAGTCCTCGTTATTATCTATGTCTAAGGAAATAGTGAATCAAATCTTACTAGATTATCCTAAAACGGTTTCTCATAGTAGAACTTGTTAGGGCTTCTATTATGTTCGTATTTAACGAGCACAGTTGTAGATGCGTTGACCTTGGCTATTGTAATTCAGTTTGTACCCATTGTTAGGCCTATTCTATAAGATGAAATTGTTTAATACTTGAACCCTAATTGTTTTACATTCTAAGGAAGATTCAGATCATATTTAATGACCTAACCTTGCATATAACTGGGAGTAATTTCTTTCGATCCTGGGCCAGTAGGGCAAGGGTCCACCACGCTTCCGCTACGCCACCCAGTTTAAAGAATGTATAGACTAACTTTACTAGATTAGGCTCTTAACGTTCTACCCCCCTTAAAAATATTTCTACTCTAAGGGCTCAAGAATAGATGTCCTGATCCATATGTCGAAACAAAGTGTACTTTAAAACCTATCCCTGAGCTGTAACCAGTAGCTTAGTCTTAATTTAGGAGTAGCGGTAATCCACTAGTTGTACTCCAAAGTCTATGCTTATACGCTAGATGATTTCATATCATTTCTAATACAAGGAAGAGTTTTATCACTTAGGGTCAAAGGTTGTCAATTGAATTGCCTGAACTTGAATTTAACTATGCCTGAGCATTTAACCCATGTTCATACTAGCTAAGAAGATCCTGGGGTTCACATTATTAATTTGTTAGATTTCCTATACGGTTAGGTATGTCGAAATCTAGGAGCACCGCTCTAAGTCCAGAACTCCAAGGGCCTATTTGTCAAACAATCATTTACTCTAAAAGCTTAAACTGTCAGAGTGTGGTGGGTTAATGTATATCAAGGGACTTTATCACTTCAACACTATTTGGCCAGTAGTCTTAAGTTGTATTAAATGGGACTGTATTGCTAATCCCACCTCGGGATTAGGAGTGACATGTTTGGTAGGAGGGTGGGTGGGGATTAAAATTAATGGTATAGGCTTTGAAAAATGAGCCTTGTGTCGGAAAGTGTGAGATGGGATTTTCAAATCCCATGATGATGAATTTCTAAGTGTAATTGAAAGGACATCACGGAATTTACTTTTAATTGCATACATTCCAAACATGGCATTGGCAAACATGGGATACACCCAATCTAGGGACCATACCTTACACATATATTTATTAGTACTTTTACAATTCCATCCACCTAAACTCACTTAATGTAATTGACCGAACGGGCCCTAAACGTCCCAACATTTGGAGGTTGTGAAGGAATGAGTCACAATAGGAGGTTTGTGGACTCAAAGTAAGGAAAAGAAGAAGATGGTAGATGCATATAACTGTAGAGGGCAGTTGGGAGCATAAAATGATGAAGACACAATTTTTTTTTAGAAGAATGAGGTGGGATATGAAGTTCCCACGATTCTAAGACTCAATATGGGGATTTGAGAGTTCAAATGAGAGAGGATGAAGAGTGTAGACAGCCGCGGTGATGGATTTTGAGAGAGGCGTGGGTGTGTTGCACGAAAATGGAAGAAGAGGTGATTGGAGGGGTGCTTTAAGAGGGAGGGGACCAAACGGACAAGAAAGAGGGGCCCCCACACAATTTCACGTGCCCCACACGTGTCCAGGGGTCGGGCCGACACTGACCTGCACCGGCCCGACCAGCCCGGCCCAAGGGGACCTCGTCGACTGCGGTGAGCACGGCGTCGCCGCCGTCCTCTGGACAAGGCGCATTGCCACCACGGTAGGGCGGTAGCCACCTCCCTCCCAGGGTGCCAAATGTACCTCGGGTCCGCCGTGGGTCCCCCCAGAATGTATCCTTTGGCCCCCGACTCCGTTTCGAGTCGTTTCTAGTCCATTCGAGTAAGTTTCTGATGTCTAATTGCATTTACCAGTTTTCAACGGTTGGGAAGGGGTGAATTGTGATCTAAACCCGTCGTTCGACGGTCTAAAAGTGATTTGGGATCATTTCATGCAATCATTGAGGCCTATGGGTCCAATCTCTATGGTCGATCTCAACCAATTATGCTATTTGGCAAAATTGGAGAACCTAAGTCTGTTTCTACATTCCGTCGCTCCTTCCTAGTCAGAGTACGTCAGTGTGCGTCGTGAGACCATAACCCAGGTCCGGTTTAATCCAAATCATGCTCTGATACCATCTTGTAACGCCATAAAAATTGGGGGTCGAGCAAAGCTCAGCTCCTGAGTTCCAACGCATCACTTATGCAACATAAATAATGATGATTATGATGAGAGCATTGAAACATGAATGGGATTATACCAAAACAGCATATCATACTCCAGAGACAGTTAAATTGCAAGCGGAAGATTGTGATGATATATAAAATATAAACTATGGTAAGTCTCCAGAGAGTGATAAGGTTACCAGGTTAATGAATTACAAGTACAATTTCAAATTATACCAAAGGCGTAGTGTCATCTAGTCAACATCCCTATAATCCCGTCGATCAAGGCACGACTCACTTGAAGTAGCCAGAAAACAACATATACGAGAAGACATTCTCGTTGTCACAAATGTCCGGTTCCGCCTCAGGAGTAGCGTCGCCATTTACAATCAGACAAAATCTAGTGGGTGTTCGGAACACTATCCCGTAACATTGGAGTGAGTGATCAACTCAGTGAAACAGTAAAGCATAGGTTAACATGTTATCAAAACAGTCAAGCAGTAATGATAAAGCGGTACACTCAATAATCCTAAGTACTCTTGTTAATGCAAGAATGAAATGCTATCATGATGCATGCCCTCATCGACATACTCTCTCATTCCTCAGTGCTCCACATCTTCCAGGCACATGCAGTGCGATGATGAGCATGATTATCGAGTTGTTATTAGTCCATTTCAAACAGCAGGATTGAGAAACTAAGGTACTTCCATTGTATCATTCCCAAACATGATCCATTCTAGGGTCATCAAACCTAGATAATCTCATATGATAGTATGGTTCTAGGGCGCTGCAAAGGCTATCAGGGCTGTTACACGCAATCGTTACACCGCTCCCCCATCACCTTTTTAACGGTTTATCACTAAATTGATACAGGCCTAGTTCATACTCTATCCACCGCGGCAAAACTCGTCGCCTCACCGCAAATTCAGAGTATGCTCGAGGTCACTACAAAGGGCTGTCAGGGCTGTTACACGCAATCTTTGCACCACTCCCCTATCACCTTATCAAGGCCGACATCATGAATATAGTGTCTCATACCACCATAATCAGCTCACGAGTCTGGTTGCTCAATGGACACTACGGGGAGGCTCGGGCTGACGCACTCGCAACACCACGAAACCCCAGCATAGGCCGACAGCTCGACTATGGTGTCCCATACCACCATGCCCGGCTCATGAGTCTTAGTGGATCGAGGTACCATGGTTAACGGGATTTCACTAGTAAGTTACTACCCTAAGTTCAAGCAGAGGCATCCAAACATGGTGAACATACATAAGACAGATCGGGTTGCTTGACGAGCTCGGCTAGCTCGAGCGCACAACAAGTTGAACGATATGAAGTGCATAAGCACTTCGTGTGGCCAACCACTATCGCCAACCGAAATACGACTCAGGTTCGTCGAACACATCTCTCGTGTCGAATGAATCTCAACCACGAATTCAATCTCGTTACCGATTGCCTGGACTATAATCATAGCCTCAAACACAATCAATCCTTATTCAGAAGCACGTAGAGTAATGCAGAATAAACAAAGTAATTCAAGCATATTATAAAGCATGTTATAAAGCACAATATAAACAGGAAATACAAACACATATATTTCATAAGTAAGCGGTTAAATTAAACAAACAACATGGAGGAAATCATATACATATTTAAGGTAGCTGAGAATCCTATCTCAACACCACTATTAAATTTAGTTCGTCACACAATTTCTCACATAGGCATTTTATCAAACACTTAAACTACACCACTCCAACATACATGACGTATGTTGATTTCAATATAAAATAGGACAAATCCTCATATCAAGGAGTTGTCTCATACATATCAATCATGTTCTTACATTCAATACATATGGTAGGCATAAATCATAAATCCATATTTATTTAGACATTTCAACAAACACTTAGACTACACACATTAGCCTACATAAACAATGTTGGCCAAAAAGTGTATTAGGGCGAATCCTTTCGCCAAACAGGTCATACATCCATAACTAGCATATATACACGGTAAATACTCGTGGCAATTATATCAGCGAAATTTATACGAATACGGTATGTTCTACAAATACCTAGAATACACAAAATTCCATATTCTTCGTATTTAACCGAAACGGAAAACAGACAGTACTTTGTATATGTGCAATTGCATGCAGATCATGAATCTATCATTATCTGACATTGAAAGTATTGAAAACCATAACCTATACACCTAAAGTCGGCACCTTTTGTCGTAGAATCGTAACGGAGTCGATAAAATCTCAACGCTTTAGTATACGATAGTTTATCAACTTATAGCACGGGATACGTTAGCTATTTCGCTACTTGAATCAATCCAAACCCTAAAACAGGTTAAGGTTAGGGTTTTCTTACCTAGAAATGGAGCCGGAATCACCGGGAAAGCGATTAGATCGTGATGATTAATCACGTATAGCAGCAGGGTAGAATAGAAGGAAGACTCTCCCACATCTCCCACATTTTCTCTCTCTTTTCTCTCTTCTCTCTCCTAGGCTTTTTCAAATTCGTATGGAATGAGAGAGTGGGGGTTTAAGGTCCTTATATAGGCTAGAAACTCACAGAAATAGACTCGGGAACAAGGTACACTTAGGTTATGTCCAAAGAGGCTCTGTTTCGATCCAACGGAGCACTTCTGGCGGCCCCCCTTGAGCCAAAGGTCAGACTTAAGCTCACTAACACTGGATCTAGGTTTAGTTAAGTTTTTGTTTTGGTCGGATTCCCAGATCATGAGTGGCGGGCCAGTCTCAGTTCAACGGTCAGTGAAACTCGATCAGAGATTTCAAGTACACTAACACATGTATGAAATTTCTCCTGATCCGAGGGTGTAATCTGGCCTGATTCTGACAATCGAAATCCTTATAACTGATCCGCAAGTGACATGTGCCAGATTACTTAAATTTGTCTTTTATTTTTAATGGATTTCACATTTCTCACACTCTTCACTTCGGGCTCAAGCGAATAGCACTGGGACACTATTTGGATTTGATTTCCGCAATGGTTGTCAAGCCCAGCAAGGCGATCCTAATTCTATAACTTTGTATTATTCAGACTTTCGATGTGCGGTCCAGATCTGATACAAAGTTTCAATGTGCTCCCGAGAGCAACTGGGTAATGAGATTGATCCTAGATTTTACGGTAACCTAACGTCAATGATTCTACAAGTTTTGGGTCTTGCAGATCGTATTTAAAGTAGATTAAGCAAATTTCGTAGCTAATCTAGTTTAGTACTTAGTTACTTTGTCTCATTTCTAAAGGATTTGATCCTGAGCGATTTCTACCTGAGGTGGCACTAGGGTCTTTGTACGGATTTCTAAAGCAGTGTTCTTCATCACCTAAACTTTAGGATTCATGCCTAATATGAAAGTACTTAGAGACGTTTAAAGAACAAGGTAGTGAAATGTGAGATTTGTGAAGGAAATGGGTTAAGAAGCGATTTTAGACTGTGGGATTCAGTTCTGACAAGTTAATAAGGTGTCAGGAGCGACCCATTACCTAAGGACATCTAATTCCAGGTTGGCAAAAATTTGGGATGTTACAGTCCTATTCACCCCCCCCCCCTCTAGGACTCTTAGCTCGGCCTTTTCAAGTGGTATCAGAGACTAATAACTCGCTTTATTTATTTTAGATTTATTTCCTAAGCTAATCGATATAGCTTTTTAAGATATCAAATTTTGATAGCCTTTCAGTCACTAGGCCTCCACCATTTGATGGCTCTAATTATGCATTTTGGAAAGCCAGAATGTGGATTTTCTTAAAATCCATGGATGAGAGCATGTGGCAAGTTACAGTGACCAATTGGACCCCTCCTACCACTGAAGTTACTGGTACCGATGGATCTGTAACTGTAAAAGTAACACCTTATTTTACTTGGATCAATCTTCAGAAAAGTGAGAGTAGTGCCAATGCAAAGACTCTAAATGCAATCACATGCGCACTATCACCGGATGAATTCAAGATAATTATATCCTGTGATACTATAAAGCAAGCCTGGGATGTTTTGGAAATGACACACGAGGGAACAACAATTGTCAAGAAATCTAAAGTCTGAATCCTCACAATAAAATTTGAGGAAATACGTATGGAAGGAAGTGAAACTTTCATGAACTTTTATATAAGATTGAATGACATTGTCAACTCTATGTGGGGTCTTCGTGATAGAATCCCAGAAAGTAAAGTCTATGCGAAGCTACTACGCTCACTACCTGAACGGTTCAATTCAAAAGTAACTGCAATCTAGGAACTTCGTGATACGGATAATATGAGGGTAGAAGAATTAGTTGGTTCCTTACAGACCTATGAGTTAAACTTTAAAGCTCCTAAAGATAAATTCATCGCCCTTAAATCTTCTAAAAATATTTCTCAAGAAAATTGTAATAATTTTGATTTAGAAAATTCTGAAGATGATATGGCCATTTTAGCTAAAAAATTTTATAAGATTTTCAAAAGTAAAAAGATGGTTGATTTGCAAAAACCTAATGAAAAGAAAAGATCTAAATCTAAAACCTGAAAATCTTTAAAAGACAGTTAACGTTACAACTACCATGAATATGAGCATCTAGCGAATAAATATCCTAAAAAGGTATGTTGGCTACTTGGGATGAATGTTCCTGCTCTGAAGCCTCTTCTGAGTCAGAAGATTCTGAAACCGGGTCGGGTAATGAAGTTAAAGCCGTTATGACTCTAGCCAAATTCACTTTTTCAGATAATGATGATTTAACCAGTGAAGAAAATCTGAATAGTGACCATGAAAATGAAGAAGATCTTCAATATGCTTATAATGCCATATACAAGGAAAGTTGTAAAATTGCAGTAAAACTAAAACTTCAGAAAGAAAAGTTTTCAAAATTAAAAGAAAATTTTGATAATCTAGTCTTAGAAAAATCACATATTTCAGATTGCTTTCAAAACTAAGTGCGACTTAGATTTCGAAACCTTCCAAGTTGAAAACTTAAAATCTAAAACTAGAAGCCTCTTCACTTTTGAGTTTAAAAGACACATGGAGGTATGCCCAAGGAAATCTTAAGTTAGAAAAACTCTTATCTGAATCCAGAAAATGTGGGGATCGATCTGGATTGGGCTACGACAAAATTATTCCTTCCAAACATAAGAATACTCAACCTAAATTTGTGAAAGGGGGGTTGTAACACCCCGTATCTTTGATACTTGGGTGTTACCTTTTAAAACCCACATATGTTAAAACTCGAGACCCATCAACCTAATGACTTAACTTGGCGCACAGGGCAGGATTTCCCAAGCAGCATTGAGACAATCCGCCACGACTCTGGAGGCTTTGCTTATACTCCACACTAATCAAAGAGGTAAGTGGGACTTAACCACTTAAGCTCAACCAGTTTCTAAGGCCGTATGCGTTAGCAGTACTCTGAAAACTCAATCCATGGAAGTCAGAGGAAAACCAATGAAGCACCCCCGTGTCTTAGACATGTATTTAACCGTCCGAAACCACCTGACCGATAGGTCACATGATGCAGACCAAATTCGGCTCCAAAAGATACATAGCGACCCACTTGGGACTCACAATGCACCTCAAACTAGGCTGAGGCCCCTATGCAGGGACCCCTAAATAATTGGTCGGAGTAGATTTGTCACAGGTGTCACAAGGGACCTCACACTCAATGCATGTATACCATACATAACCATGCACGAAGTGTACCACACCAACCTGATCGGTCAAAACTGCCTTGACCGATCCAAAACACACAAAAAAATATAAATGGAAGAAGTTCTCCTGCCGTTTTCAATTTGAAAATGAAGAATTTCAAACCCTTAAGTGAGCCACCCTGACCGCTTTCCGGGTGATTCGGACCGTCCATTCTGTCAGTGGGGTCCACCCCAACAAAACCGTCTAAGGGTGCCCCCCCTGAAAATAAACAAGAGAAATCACTGCTAGCCATCTATTCTCCTTGACATGGACAACTGGATCCATGAGGCACGTTCGGACCGTTGGCGTGAAGAGTTGAACTGCACCATTTTTCCTGGGAGGTTACAGGCATGCGCACGGCATCCCAGAAGACCTCCTCTCTGAAATCAAACATGGTTAGGCAAGAAGAATTGCACACCGAATTTTCCATTCCAGGAAATCATGGCCTGACAACGGCGGCCATGGCGTGGGATTCGCAGAACCCATCCCAACCACTGGATCTTCCCCCTCCTTGCCTATAAATGGGGAGCCCAGCTCTTACAGACTCCACACGATAAGAGAGGGAGAAAATAGAGGGGAAAGAGTCACGTCGTTGGTAAGCTTGGAGCGCACTGCCTCCACTCAGCCCGTGAAAACCGGACTGAGCCAAGTCAGTGAGTTTACACAGCAGCACCACCAGAGAGAGGAAGAAAAGAAGGAGAAGGAGTATGTAAGGACGGTGGGTGTGTGCATGACAAACCGAGACCAGGGCGGACCCGACTACACCAGGTAAAACTTCCTTCTCTAGGAACTCTGAAAACGAACTAAGACTAAAGCTCCACCACCTGGAACAAACCTAAACAAGCCCTGTTCAAAACTGAAAAACACCTGCAGCTGGAACAAAACGCCGGACCAAGAACGGAACCTGTTTTGGTGTCAATGGTGGCCTGCGTTCAGGCACTATTTCGGGGCCAAAACCGGCCCGAGTATGGCCCTGTTTTCAGGCCAAGCAGTGACGTATAAATGGCCTCAGGAAGTAGTTAGGATTGAGTTCTAGGACAACCTAAAAAATTGGGCTCTGTTGAGCTACTGCACACCTCAAAAATCGGACTAAGAAACGACCATTTTTTGGCATGAAAACGGCCCTGATCGAACCGTTCTTTGGCTGAGAGAAGTGGCAGTCACCATGCCACCATTTGGGGCGTCGACGTAGGCATGAAACGGCCGGGAAAAGAGCCGAGGTAGAGCCAAAAATCCGGGATGAAAATGGTCTCCAGAACGGATGAAGACGAGACTCGTTTTCAGGGTCCTGTGCAAGTTGAAAATGAAGGTGGGCTGCAACTGGCCTTGCCAAATGCAAGTGGGCCTTGCCAAAGACTAAGGGGCTGCCTTGGTTTTTGGCCTTGCACACGTGCAGGTGGGCCACCCCCTACATCAATAGGTGGGCTTCACCTTACAATGGTGGTGTGCCACGCTGGTGGGCCCCACCTTGGTAGTGATCCATCTGGGCTGTCCGTCAGTGGACATGAGTCCCTGGACGATTTCAAAAAAAAAAAAAACAAAAAGGAGATATATAATATGATGCATATATGTAACACCTTTAAGTACAGATGCATGCACTCGTACGTGCATGAGGATTTTTTTTTTTTTACCTCTAATGGATGAAGCATGGTGTAGGTGGATTTCATCCGGACCATCCCTCCATCGGCCATGGAACTCCATGATTCATCCAAGCCATCCATCTGTTTAAACGGCAGATGGGGCCCCCACCTCTGATGAAAAAAAAAATTTACATACATTACAACAATAGTAATGTAATATGATAAAGCACCCCTGAAGAATGTGTCCTTCCATGCAAGGTAAGGCAGGTGGATTATATCCAAACTGTCCATCCAAAAGCACATGGGCCCCACTTGTTTCACCATAACCGTCCATTCCAGCTCACCCATCCATGGGAGCCCTGTAATGGACGTTTGAATGTGTGTGTGTGTGTGTATATATATATATATATATATATATATATATTGGACCCCACTTGTTTCACCATAACCGTCCATTCCAGCTCACCCATCCATGGGAGCTCTGTAATGGACGTTTGAATGTGTGTGTGTGTATATATAAAGGTAAAGGTATATGCATGTATGCATGCATGTACACCTGTACATGCATGCAAACTTTAATTTATATTATATGAGGTACCTCTGGAATATGAGACCGTGTACATGCATGCAAACTTTAATTTATATTATATGAGGTACCTCTGGAATATGAGACCATCAAGCAGCGTGAGGTGCATCGATTTCATCCTGACCATCCATCATGGTCTCCAACGCTGGGCCTTTTATAACATGTGAGACCCACGTTGATATCGTGCTCAATAAGCATCAGATGCATGTGATACATATATAATATCTAAATGTCAGAAGTATGTGATGTATATGTAATATTTAAATATCAAAGGCATGATATAATATTTTAACCTGTCTTAAATACACGAGACTTCAAAAATTCGTATATTAGATATGTGCAGTTGACCCCATGTACGACCCACATGACGCTATGTTGAATCCAGACCGTCCACTGGCAGATGCCCGGCTCTGGGCATGGTCACTCAGATCCATAACTCAATTGGCAAACTGAGTGGATATACCTCACTTCAACGCTGGTGGTCTTGATATCAATCCCTAGTGACGGTGCCTAGTAGAGGAACGGGTTGGCCACTCCTCGGCACTCCATGGACCCGACCCTAACGTATGTGCTTCATCCAAACCATCCATCCATTTGGTGAACTTGTCCTAAGTATTGAGGAGGAAGATAAAGGCGGATCCTTGTCAAATAGACCACTGCCTATTAAAATCCCTCGGGACCACCTGGACTGAATAAATACTAGGTGGGCCTAACACAAACGTAAAGAGCCGTATTGTTGAGTTCCTTTGAACTTTTGCCATAGAATCACCTGACCAATACAAGCTATAATTTTTAGGAAAGCTTTTGAGTGAACCCGGACCTCAGGAAGACTCAGGCCGAATTCAAGAACACTACCATACAGGTGATGACTTTCCCCTTGGGCTTTTCATTTCTAACTTAGTTAAACATAGTTTACACCAGATTCCTACTATTGTGATATTTGTTTACATGCTATCTAACCCATGAAAATGATTTCTATTTCCCGTCTTGTTGATACATTGACAAAAATCATTATTTAAAATTCTAATGCCTCCTTTCATGTTTTTATTTAAATTTATATGGTATTACATGTTATTTTGATTGCCTCCTTACACAATCTCATAATGCTACACACGGAAGATTCCATGATTATACGCAAGCCACACTTGGGATGTAATTAGACAAAACATGTGGAAAATAGGGACCTCGAATTGGTGTCATTTTGACCAAGGTACCCTATTAGAACATCCCAAGGTGGAGGACCTCATGAGCCGGGGATGGTGGTAATGGGACACTATGCCCGAGCTGTCGGCCTACGCTGGGCCCTGAGCTCCCCGTAGTGACCATTGAGCTACTTAAATTAGCTGATTGTAACTGGATTAACAACGGCTGAGTAATCATACATTCATAGCATATTGGCAATGACGGATGACTATTCTGAATGCTATAGCACGTGCCCTAGGGTTGTTAGGGTATCGTTTCGCTAACTCTCAGACCATCGACTATCGACCCCTGTCCGACTGGATGATCATTCCTATGTCGATGATTGCATGGGCGACGAGCCCAAGTCCGACTGGATGTGCATCCCCAGGCCGATGTGCATTCATGCATCCATGCATCTAATAAGACAGCATGTTGCCTATTTTGGATTACTGCTTGTTTTCCTTTTTACTATGTTTGCTAAGGCGAAGATGTGTAATCTTGAGGAAAATTCACACTGAGCTGGCCACTCATTCATCAATATCCAACCGTACAGAATACGCAGGGACAGATGTAGAGGATACCGGTGCCGCCCTTGATGGTGCGACTGTGGACCCTGAAGAGGGGTATTATGAGGACGAGCCGCACCAGAAAGCAGCGGCATATTTTGAAGTCAATCAGTAGTTTAATATTTTAATTTCAGTAGTTAGAATTTTGAAAACTTTTGGGATTTTTTATCTAAGACCCCCAGCTGAGTAGGTCAAGTTGTAGGCTCTCATGAATATACATGCTTCTTTTGGCTATCGCACTCTGAGTTTATATTCCGTTGTTTCTCTGATTTATAAACTCCTGGATTTCTGAAAACGAGTCTCGTACTCAGGTTTTAGAAATCGGGGTGTTAATAGGGCCTTTTAACTCAAAAGGGAAAAGTCTGAATTAAAATCATTCTAAAAATGCTAAGACTTTTCAAAACTTAAAACCTAAAAGCAACCATAACAACTATAAAAATCAGAATCGTAATCCTTTAGCTGAAAAAATTTTTGATTTACTTAAGGAGCTCTTAAAATCTAACTCAGTGGGTCGGTCTTATAACAACTACAAGTATAAGAAGACCAACTATATTTCTAAACCCAAAACTATAATGAAATGAGTCCCTAAGGTTACGTGTTTAGTTGCCCATACTGCTTTCAAAGCTTCGAGCCATTCAAAGTGGTACATAAGCAGTTGATACTCTAGACACATGATTGGCGACAAAGGTCTGTTCACCAATCTTAAAGACATAACTGATAGTTCAGTCACATTCGGTGATGGTAGCAACTGCAGAATTATTGACCAAGGTACGGTTCAGCTCTTTAACCTCCCTCTATTTGAGAATGTTTTATATGTAAAAGGGTTAAAACATAATTTATTAAGCATCTTTCAAATATGTTATAATAATCATAGTGTGAAATTCACCAACCGAGGGTGCGAAATTCTAAATAAAAATGATTCTTTATATTAACTGGTCGTGGAACTTCTGAAAACTGCTACATTGTAAGTGATTTAAGCTCATCTAATCTATCGTGTTACATGGTCCATACTGATAAAACCGAATTATGGCATAAACGCCTCAGACATGTACACTACCGCAATTTGTATAGATTGAGCAAAAGAGAGTTGGTAAGAGGTCTACCCAAAATATAAAAAGTAGACAAAATATGTGACGAGTGTCAGATTGGTAAATAAACCAGGAGTACTCACATAAAGGTGAACTCCAATGCCACATCTAAACCACTCGAACTTCTCCACATGGATCTCATTGGACCAACTAAAATGGAGAGTCGAGATGGCAAGAAGTATATTCTGGTAATTGTTGATGACTTTACCAGGTACACTTGGGTAGTCTTCTTAAGAGACAAATCAAAAACTCTGGATGAAGTAAAAAGGGTACTTAAACGTATCCAAACGAAAAAAAGAATCACAAGTCTCTAAGATCCGTAGTGATCATGGTTCAGAATTTGAAAATAACAATTTTGAGAAATTTTACAGTGATCAGGAAATATCATATGAATTTTTTGTGCCTAAACACCACAACAAAATGGTATAGTAGAAAGAAAAATAGAGTGCTTCAAGAAATGACAAATGTTATGCTAAATAGTATGAAGCTCCCTAAAATTCTTTGGGCCAAAGCCGTAAATACTGCTTGTTATATAATTAATTGAGTTTATACCAGAAAATCAAATGGTAAAACGGCTTATGAAATGTGATTTGATAAGAAGCCTACTGTCAAATATTTCCGAGTTTTTGGCAGCAAGTGCTACATTTTACGTGACTGAGAAAATCTGGGTAAGTTTGACGGGTTCCCCACCAAAAGTGATGAAGGGATATTTTTAGGGTATGCTGTGAATAGTTGAGCATGTCGGGTTCTCAACAAGAGGACTGATGTAATTCAAGAATCTATTAATGTGGTTATTGACGATCACTTGAATACACCTGTCTTAAGTTCAGAAAATGATTAAGTTTTTCTAATTGATAAACTAGACTTTTCATCAAGTCAAAATAACATTGAACTGAGGACAGTTAAAAATCATCATTCTAATCAAATTCTTGGAAACCCTCTCATTGGTGTGCGCACTCATAGACAACTTGAAGATATGTGTAACTATATATGCTTCACATCTCAGATAGAACCGGCTAACGTAAAAGAAGCTCTTACTGATGAAAAATGGATTGTTGCAATGCAAGAAGAGCTCAATCAATTTGTTAGAAATGATGTTTGGTATTTAGTTTCAAGACCGAAAGATAAACACATTATCGAAACAAAATGGATTTTCAAAAATAAGTCTGATGAACTTGGTAATATTATTAGAAACAAGGTTAGACTGGTTGAACAAGGGTACACTCAAATTGAAGGCATCGATTATGATAAGACCTTTGCCCCAGTAGCTCGTCTTGAATCAATCGGAATATTTGTATCCATTGCGTGCTTTAGAAGGTTCAAAATATACCAAATGGATGCAAAGAATACATTCTTGAATAGCGATTTGTATGAAGAAGTGTATGTTGAACAAACTTCAGGTTTTGAAGACCCTAAACATGCTAATCATGTCTAAAAAGGCACGCTACAGTTTGAAACAAGCTCCTAGGGCATGGTATAAAAAGTTGACTAAGTTTCTACTAAGTCATAACTTTATAATGGGAAGTATTGATAAGACATTATTTGTAAAGAAACATAATAATCACATTTTAATAGTCTAGATCTACGTTGATGATATTATCTATGGATCTACCTGTGTTAACATGACTGTTAAGTTTGCAAATCTTATGAAGTCTAAATTTGAAATGAGTATGGTTGGAGAACTAAACTATTTCCTAGGGTTGCAAGTCAAACAGCTATATGATGGATTCTTTAGTTCTCAAACCAAATATGCTCTGAACTTAGTTAAAAAGTTTGGATTTAAGAATGGGAAAAATTTTGATACTCTAATGAGTACCACTTTGAAACTCTCAAAGGACTCTACAAGTAAAAGTGTGTATCATAAGTTGTATCGTAGTATGATAGGTAGTTTGCTTTATTTAACTGCGAGCCAACCTGATATTGCATTTAGCATTGGAATTTGTGCTAGATATCAATCTGACCCTAAAGAGTCACATCTAATTGTTGTTAAGCGGATTATGCGATATGTCGCTAGTTCAGCAAATCTTGGTCTCTGGTATCCACATGATACTGGTGTGCAATTAGCTAGTTACACGGATGTTGATTGGGCTGGCAACATTGATGATCGTAAATTAACCAGCGGTGGTTGTTTCTATGTAGGGAACTGTCTAGTTTCTTGGCTAAGTAAGAAACAAAGTTCCGTATCACTCTCAACAGCTGAGGCTGAATACATTGTTGCAAGTAATGCATGTACTCAATTTGTATGGATGAAAAGAATGCTAAGCGATTACAGAATTGCGCAAGATACTGTGGTTTTATATTGTGATAATTCAAGCGCAATTAATATCTCCAAAAATTCAATCCAGCATTCACGAACCAAGCATATTGACATTAGATATCACTATATTCATGAATTAGTGGAAGACAAGACAATTTCTTCGGATTATATTCCGATCGAGACTCAACTTGCTGACATATTCACAAAACTGTTCGACAAAAGCAGGTTTACTAAATTGAAATTTGATCTTGGTATGTGCAATATGAATTGATGATTCATATCTTTCTGTATCATAATGTATATATTTGTTATTTTAATTTTTAAAATTTTCAAATTTTATGAAAGATTGCACATTTTATGTTGTGCATGACCAGTCGAGTATATACTCGACCAGTCGTGGCACAACCGGTCGAGCGTGTACTCAACCCGTCGTGAAACACGGGTTTGCCCTTTTATTTGGGGAAAAATCACTTTTTTTTTTTCATTTGGGTCTTCTTCTCTAACGAGCCCTACCTCGACCGGTCGAGCCCATCTTTGATTCCTCCATGGTTAGTGCATTATTTTTGATTTGCTTGTAGATTCAAGTCCTTTACACTTCCTTTTCTTCATTTATGTGGTTTATTTTTTGTTTTATGTTGGTTTTTGGGGTTTTGTATTCAAAAATCTGATCTACTAGAAACTCATTTTATCTCTTTTGTAATCTCTTTATTCCTTGATTTCCTTATTGCAAATAGAAGGTAAAACCAAGAAGAAAATATCTTGTGGTCCCTCTTCATCTCTTTTAACTCTTATCACGGTGCACCACCTTCGGTCGCCCGAGGATGATCCCACTTATGTGCGGGATATTTATTTGCCAATGTGATAGTAGAACAGCTGTTAATGTTGATCATTTGGCTCCTTTTGATATCATTCCTCTCCTTCAGTCTGTATGATGGGATAACGTACTACATTGGAGTGGGCCAGCATACCGCTCCATTGCGTAGGGGTATGTATGCTTGCATTTTTTATTTTTCTACTGAAAATCTGACATTTACTATTGTGACCAGAGAAGGTCCAATTGATGTGGACCATCATCTTATTTCTGGTTTAATGGACCTTCCAGTTAATGACGAAGGTATTCTTATTAGTTCTCTAGTGGCAAAACTATCTGAAACTGAGAAGTGTATGCTTACTAGATATTTATGCAAAATAGATGAGGAATAGAATACTGATAATGCGCTCGCCTCCAAGTTTCTATTACCCAAATACAGAATTCTTCATAGGATTTTCATTTCAAATGTCTATCCTCGATCTGGTAACAAAACCGAACTTACTACATTCATGGTTCGTATTCTCCACTCTATCATTTCTAGAGTCTCTGTATGTCTTCTTTCTTTGATTTGTCATAGCATAATTCAGTTATCATGCCCCGAACCCGGAGATCGGACTCACAAGAATCTTGATCGCCGAATCCAGTGCCGACAGCCTCCGTAGTATCCCATTCTCGACTCCCAGCATCTATACGCCAAATTCTGATCCTGAGATCCTACAAGAAGGATTTTCCAACGTACATTTTTCTTGTAAGAAGCATAACCATAAGTTTACCCAAATCACAAGGCAACATCATCATCACATATCCACTAATATAATCATTTGAATACAATGCTGAAAAGGAAATACATATGTTGAGAATCAAAGCTCCAGAGGTCTGCTGCATGCTCCAAGCTCCACGCTGCTGAAACTTAGCGCCGCCTGCACGCATCTATTGTGCATAAGCTTATAGAAAGCTTAATGGGTGGTGAAAGTATGTGAGCAGAATATGCGTGCTCAGAATGTAATATCAGAGTAAATGGAGATACTGATAAGTCCACAAGCCATATAATATCAGAGTAAGTAGAAATACTAACAAGTCCATGAGTCGTCTAGTATCAGGGTAAGCAATATAAATCAGTATGCAAATGAGGAGTAAAAGAGAGTCAAATATCAGATGTGAAAGTACAATAAAATATGCAACTCCTGCTCAATAAGTCCACATATCAGTACGGTTCCTCTCTGGGATCATAACCGGGGTCTATTACACTTTACGCCAGCTTGTCGCCCCTATTCGAGCGCACAACTGGGTAAGTGAAAGAGACCTCATTATCCGCCTACCAATATCGGGCTCAGCTCGTCAATAGCGGACCTGTTCCTCAAGCTGGTCAAACTCAACCTAGATATTGGCCCCTCACTCAGGCGGTTAAGGTCACACCCCTTCTCAACTGACCACGACACAGTGGGAGATGTGACCTACTGGTATACAACCCTCATGCACTCATATATATATCAACTCGATCTAAACGTTGGGGCATCTCCTGGCCACGGAGGTTTAAGAATTTTTACCTAGGGACATCTATGACGCCCGTATGCTAGAACTAAACATTTTCGGTGTCCCATCTGGCCATCCACGATATGCTTGTGGAGGCTACGGCCCTGATGTCACTAGGGCGTACAGTAATCACAACACATAATGCAGGATGCATGAGTCATACAATCTAGTCATGCATCGATCCTGCATATATCGTGCACTCATGTGAGATAATCTCCACCTATCAGGGAGTCTCATAACTTGCCCAATGACATATGCAATGGTCAACCACTTCTCATAACAAACTCACAAATGATGCGTATGGGCATGTATCATGATGCTATGCTGTCACATACTCAATATCGGTATCAATAACCGACATTGACAATCGGACTTGACAATGTGGACATTTAACCAACATTGCCCCCAAGGAATGACTCACATAGAACCTAACATATAGCGGACCCATGGCCTCACACAAGGGCCAAATACATAAGACCATGGGCCTCACTCAATGTAACATCCCGAAAATTGAGAGTCGAGTAGTAACTCAACTCTCGAGTTCCAGAACATCACTTATGCAACAAAATAAATGATGATTGAATGCTGACTGTATTAGAGTAGTGAACATGAGTGAGATTAAGCCAAAACAACATATCATACTCCAGAGACAGTTAAATTTGCAAGCGGAAGACTGTGATAGATAGATAAAATATATAAACTATGATAAGTCTCCAGAGTGTGATAACATTACCAGGTTAAATAATTACAAGTACAATCCTAAAATATACCAAATGTGTAAGGTCCTCTAGTCAATATCCCAGAAAGCCCCGTCGATCAGGACACGGCTCACAGGAAGCCTTTAGAAGACAACCAATACAAGCAGGCATCGTAGTCATTGCAAAGGTCCGGCTCCACCTCAGAAGTAGCGTCGCCATCTGAAATCAGACAATGTCTGGTGGGTGTTCAAAACACCGTCCCGTAACGTGGGAGTGAGTAGCTAACTCAGTGGAACAATAAAGCATAGGTTAACATGTTATCGACTCAGTCAAGCAGTAATGATAAAGCAGTACAATCAAACACTCCTAACTACTCTTATTAATGCAAGTATGAATGACATGATGTATGCTCTCACCACACCCTCCCTCGTGCGATACCATCTCACGTTCGCGACATGCTTTCTTCCCTTAGTGCTCTACATCTTCCAGGCACATGCAATGCATGGTGAGCATGATTACCGAGTTGTTATTAGTCTATTTCAAACAGCAGGATTGGGAAACTAAGGTACCTCCCTTGTATCATTCCCAAACATGATCCATTCTAGGGTCGTCAGTCCTAGTTAATATCGACGATGGTGTGTTTTCTAGGGTCCAGTAAAAAGGTCGCCTGTGGCATTACGCACAAAGGTTACACCACTCCCCCATCACCTCTTAAACGATTCATCACTATACGTAAAACAGCCTAGTTCATACTCTATATACCGCGGCAAAACTCTAAGGCTCACCGCGATTTCAGAGTATGCTCGAGGTCACTACAAAGGGCTGCCAGGGCTGTTGCTCGCATTCGTTGCACCACTCCCCCATCACTTTATCAATGTAGGCCGACAGCACGAATATAGTGTCCCATACCACCATAATCGGCTCACGAGTTTGGTTGCTCACTGGTCACTACGGGGAGGCACGTGACCCCAGCATAGGCCGACAGCTTGACCACGGTGTCCCATACCACCATGCCTGGCTCATAAGTCTTAGCGGATCGAGGTACCATAGTTAAATGGGTTTTCACTGGTAAGTTTGGTACCCTAGGTTCAAGCAGTAGCGACCAAATATGGTGAACATACATTAGACAAATCGGGTTACATGACGAGCCTGACTAGCTCGAGCGTACAATCAATTAGACGACATGAAGTGAATAAGCACTTCGCTTGGCCTAACCACTGTCGCCAACTGACATACGACTCGGGTTCGTCAAATACATCTTACGTGGCAACATGAAACTCAACCACGATCTCCAATCTAGTACCGATTGTCTGGACTATAGACATAGTCTCAAACTTAATCAATTCTCATCCATAACATGTGGAGTAAAGCATGATAAACAAAGTAATTCAAACATACTAGTAGACATGTTATAAAGCATGTTATAAAGCATGATATAAGGCATGTTGTAAAGCACTACGTCAATAGGAATACAAACACATATATTGCAAGTAAGCGGTTTAAGTAAACAACCTCATGGAGGTAATCATACATGTCACTAAGGTAGTTGAGAATCCCATCTTAACACTCTCCTAAGGCATCAACATTCAAACACTTGCTCACACAAGCATTTTCACAAACACTTAACATACACTATTTCAACATACATAGAGTATGTTAACAAACATGTATTAGGGCGAATCCTTTCGCCAAGCAAGTATTTTATATGCACATAATATATTTATACAACAATTAATCATGGCAAACACATCTCTAAAATATACATGTATACAGTACTTTTACAATACAGTATTTCTACGTACATAGTGTATATTAGTAAAACATGTATTTAGGCGAATCCTTTCACCAAATAAGTATTTTATCCATATATTGTATATCCATACAACAAATGATCATGTCAAACACATTTTCAAAAAATATACGTATACGGTATTTTCTACAAATACCTAGAATATGTAAAATTCCATATTCTACAACTTTAATCGAAACAGAAAACGGAAAGCACTTTGTACATGTGCAATTGCATGCAGATCATGAATCTATCATTATCTGACATTGAAAGCGTTGAAAACCATAACCTATACACCTAAAGTCCGCACCTTGTGTCGTAGAATCGTAACGGAGTCGATAGGTTTGCTAAGCTTCCGCATTCGGCAGTTTGGCAACCTAGAGAACGAAATAGGTTAGCTATTTCATAACCTACAACCTATACAACCCCAAAACAGATTAGGGTTAGGGTTTCTTACCTAGAAACGGAGCTGGAATCGCCGGGAAAGCGATATGAATGGAGCGGTTAAGCATGGATAGCAGCAGGGAAGCAAGGCAGGAAGGATCTCCCACCACTCTCTCACTTTCTCTCTCTTTTCTCTCTCTCTAGGGTTTCTCTCAAATTCGTATGGCTGTGAGAGAGAGGTTTCTAAGGTCCTTATATAGCCTAAAATCTCACCGAATTAGACTTCTGGACAAGGTTTACTTAGGTTATAACCAAAGCGGAACTTTTTCAGCTCAACGGAGGACTTCTGGCGGGCCTCCTTGAGCCAAAGGTCGGACTTAAGCTCACCGACACCGGATCTACGTTCTATTAAGTTTTCGTTTCGGTCGGGATTCCAGATCACGCGTGGCGGACCAGTTTCAGTTCAACGGTCAGCGGATCTCGATCGAAGATTCCGAGTACATGTAAATGTGTATGAAATTTCTCCTGATCCGAGGGTGTAATTTGGTCTGATTCTGACGGTCTGGTTGCTTAAAACTGATCCGCAAGTGAGAGGTGCCAGATTACTATTCAAGATATTTTATTTTGAAATAATTTCACATTTCTCACACTCTTCACTCCGAGCTCAAGCGAATAGCGCTGGGACACTATCTGGATTTGATTTCCGAGATGGTTGTCAAGCCCAGCAAGGCGGTCCTAATTCCTTAACTTCGTGTTAGTCGGACTTCCGACGTGCGGTCCAGATCTGATATGGAGTTTCGAGATGCTCCCGAGAGCAGCCGGGTAATGAGATTGATCCTAGATTATAGGGTACTGTAGCATCGATGATTCAACAAGTTTTGAGTCTTGCAGATCGTATTTAAAGTGATTCGAGCGAATTCTACTGATTGTTTAGTTCAGTACTTAACCAAATTCCGCCCTAATTATGACAGGATACGGTCCTAGGGAAGTTCTATGCCTCTTTCTGGCATTTCTAGTTGGTCTATTATTTTAATTATTTTTTTAGTAGTTCATCATCAAGTATACTTCATCTCCACCAAATTTCATTAGGTTTAATGTTGTAGAAAAATTCTAAAAATTCCAGAAGCGGCAGCTGTCCAAACTAATGACTTTCGAATAGTTGTCACCACGACCTATATTTAACTATATTAATTATTTTATTATATTTTTTACTTATTTTTATATAAAACTAGACTTATTAAGCTTCAATATGATTTTTGAATTACGTAAATCGGAGTTATAACGAAGGAGATATGACTTTTCAAAGTTGGACTAAAATCGTAGGAAAAGTAGGCGAAAACGGGCCACTGCCCCCCTGCGGCCCTGCCAGGCCCGCCTTTTGGCGAGGCCTCGCCAACCGGGCGATGCCCTCGCCGGTCACTGACCTATTTGGGGTGATTTTTCCATCCAATATGTAAAATGGATGTATTTTACAAACCGGGATGAGTTATTCGACGTGCAATATATGTTTTTGGGGTAGGAGAAACTGATCTATCCATGTAGCCTACTTATTTCGTGAGATTCCAAAAGGTTAATGGTTAAAAACCTATTTTATTTATTTATTTACTATTTATAGTAATTTTTTGGTTAAGTATTGATCAATATCACCTAAACTTTAAGATTTGTGTCTAATATGAAAGAACTTAGAAAATTTTGAAGAACGAGGTAGTGAAATGTGAGATTTGCGAAGAAAAAGTGAGGTTTTCAAGAGAATGGTTTGAAGAAGGGACTTAAGACCCTTGAATTGAGTGTTTGAGAAGTTAAATAGGAGTTTGGATTTGTCCTATCGCCTAAAGATGTCTAATTCCAGGTTGGCAAAAATCCGGGATGTTACACTCAAGAGCTTAATACACATCATGATAGGCCTTTCACATGAGCCTAACATGCATCACAATGGGCTCCATTGCCTGACCCTCTAATGTATTACAATGGGCCTCACTACATAAGCCTCATATACATCACATTGGGCCTTAATCACGGGCTAAATACCCATCACAACGGGTCTCAAACACGGGCCGCATATACATCATATTGGGACTCAAACACAGACCGAATACACATCACAATGGGCCTCAAATACGGGCCGTATATACATCACATTGGGCCTCGACAATCAAAATCAGCCTCAACAATCGGAATCGGCCTCGATACTCGGCCTCGACAATCGGAATTGGCATATACAATCGGCCTTGACAAATCGGAATCGGCCTATACGATCGGCATTGACATTCAGAATCAGCCTCGATACTTGGCCTCGACAATTGAAATCGGCCTATATAATTGAAATCGAAATCGACAATCAGAATCAGAATCGGAATCGGAATCGGCTTCGATAATTGGCCTCGACAATCAGAATCGATCGATAATCGGAATCGGCAAATCGATCACGTCAATCAAAATTAACAATCAGTCACGACAATCAGAATTAATTGATAATCAGAATCGGTAAATCGGTCATGTCAATCGAAAATTGGCAATCGGTCATGATAATCGGCCTCGATCGTTAATTGGCAATCGGTCATGATAATCGGCCTCGATCGTTAATTGGCAATCGGCCACGACAATCGGGATCGATCGATAATCAGAATCGGCAAATCGGTCACGTCAATTGGAATCGGCAATTGGCCATGATAATGGAATCGATCGATAATCGGAATCGATCGATAATCGGGATCGATCGATAATCGGAATAGGCAAATCGATCACGTTAATCAGAATCGGCAATCGGTCACGACAATCGGAATCGATCGATAATCAAAATCGGCAAATCGGTCATGTCAATCGGAATCGGCAATCGGTCATGACAATCAGCCTCGATCGCTAATCGAAAATCAGCCACGACAATTGGGATCGATCGATAATTAAAATCGGCAAATTGGTCACGTCAATCGGAATCAGCAATTAGCCATGATAATCGAAATCGATGGACAATCGGGATCGATCGATAATCGAAATCGGCAAATCAGTCACTTTAATCGGAATCGGCAATCGGTCACGACAATCGGAATCGATCAATAATCAGAATCAACAAATCGGTCACGTCAATCGGAATCGGCAATCAGTCACGACAATCGGAATCGATCGGTAATCAGAATCGGCAAATCGGTCACGTCAATCGGAATCGGCAATCTTCATGATAATCAGAATCGATCGATAATCAGAATCGGCAAATCGGTCACGTCAATCGGAATTGGCAATCGGTCATGATAATCGGCCTCGATGATCGGTCGATCTAGGCTTAAGGGAAGGTCACAATGTGGATATTAAACCATCATTACCCATCAATGTGGACATTTAACCAATATTGTGCCCAATGAGTAGCCCATATAGAGCCAAGCATAAAGTGGGCTCATGGCCTCACACGAAGGCCTAATATACATCGTAATGGGCCTCATACAAGGGCTACATACACATCACTATGGGCCACATCACATGGTCCTAATACATGTCACAGTGGGCCATATCACATGAGCCTAATATGCATCGTGAAGGGCCGCAACCCATGGGCCTCAAATACAACAAGTGGGCCGCACAAATGGATCGCACCAATGGAACTTATATATACAACAGGTGGGCCCTGCTCATGGGCCTCAAATACATAACATGTGGGCCCTACACATGAGTCTCGTATGCATCAAATGGGCCACGTATCTGGGTCTTGAATACATCAAATGGGCCACACGTCATGGGCCTAATACGCATCATGATGGGCCTCGTTACATCAAGTCGGGCCTCATCATATGGGCCAGAAATACATCCCATTGGGCCTCATCAATGAGCCGAAAATACATCACAATGAGCCTCATTAATGGGCCAGAAATACATCTCATTGGGCCTCATCAATGGGCTAAAAATATATCACAATGGGCCATGTCAATGGGCCGCACCGGTAGTCTTTATATACATCAAGTGGGCCGCATCATCAGGCCGCACCAACAGGCCTCATATACATCGCGTTGGGCTACATCGTATGGGCCCGAAAACTGATGGATGGCAAAGATAAAACATAGATATCATGGTGGGCCTCATGGATAGCCCAAGGCCCTAAACGGATGAACAATATGTGTATAACCTATACTTCATGTTTGGTGTTGATCTGCACCGTTGCAGATGCATGGCTGGAAGAACATACATCATGGCCCCACGTGCTAGATGTAGCACACGTGCAAGGTGGGCCAGGTAGATACAATACATACATCGTGGTGGGGCCACATAACGTGCTAACGTCGAACAACAGCGGCCCCACCATCTTCAAACGGACGGACGGTTTGGATATAACAAATACATCTAGGTGGGTCCCACGTGGGGCCCACCTCTCAAGTGCATACACATATATAATACAATATCATATTATATTTATATATTTATTTATTTATCTTTTTTAAAACGTCCAGTCCCTGTCCCTAGACAGGGCATACACCCATATAAGGTAGGTTGCCACCGTCCAACAGCTGGACGGTGGAGGTGAGACCCATGCAATCATGGTAGGCCCACACATGTGGTCCCCACACACGTGGAAGGATGGTAGGCCCCACACATGTGGTTCCACACACGTGGATGAATGGCGTGAAATATACAATGCATATGTATATATGTATATAATAATATGATGTAATAATATAATATAATATTATATTAGAAGAACCCAGCGTCCAGACCCTCTGGACGCTGGATGGACGTTGTGGATCAAGGTGGGTCCCACGTCATGCAGACATCACTGCAGCTGCTACATGCATGGTGGGACACATAGATAGACGGTCTGGATGGCACCGTCCCAGCTGGACGGTGCAGATATAACACATACATCAACGTGTTCTCCACAAGGCTGGATGAAACGCATGCATGGTGGGTCCCACCATGAAATATATATATATATATATATATATATATATATATATATATATATATATATATATATATATATCTATTATATTTATAAGATCATATACACCTGGTGGGTCCCATGTGGCCGACCATAATACTATATATATATATATATATATATATATATATATATATATATATATATATATATATATATATATACACTAATCGTCCAGAGTCCAGGGAGTCTGGACGCCAAGACGGACGGTCGGGATTTAAAATCCATACAGTGGCTGGGGTCCACACATGATGAATGGTGTGGATATAAAACATACCTCATGATCGGTCCCACACCACGTGTGGATACGAAACACACCTCCTGATCCGAACCCACCGAACTTGCTGACTGCACAACAGCAGCTAGGCGTTGCTCGTCGGATGGGTGGTTTCCACCTAAGATTTGAATCTGCTGCATAGGATGGACGGTGTATATATAAAACACGTACATAAGCTGGGCCCCACAGACTTTGCTGACGTCAATCAGCGGCTGTGGCTGCTAGGACCCACCATCTGGATGGACGGTGTGGGTGTAAAATACATACATTCAAGGTGGGTACACATGATCTGGTCGGTGCACAGATACAACACACACATCTAGATGGTTTTCCACCGTCTAGATCACTTGATAGTGCGGATGCAAGGTATAAACATCACGGTTGGCCCCAAGCATGGATGAAACGCATGCATCATTGGTGGGCCACACACATCAAGAAAGAGAGAGAGAGAGAGAGAGAGAGAGAGAGAGAGAGAGAGAGAGACGGAGGAGGGGCCCTGCCACTATGGGCCCCTTTATAAATGCATACATCAAGATGGGTCCCACCATATGTGGGCCATCAATCCACAAATCAACTAAAAAAATACCCACCTTTGATATTCCCGGACTCCTTCCACCTATGCAATCTAGAGCTCCAAGGGGTGTGATTCAACGGTCGAGATCGGCTTTGAAGGGTTGGATTGAGTGATAGGGAGTGGGCCACACAATGCATCTCTCATGGAGGTTGGGACGTTGGAGTTGCTCTCATGGAGCTTGAGAGAAATAAAATAAAATAAAAATGAGAGTGAGATGTGAGAGAGAGGTGATGTGAGTGATAGAGTGATGGGGAGAGAGAGGGTGAGTGATGGGTGGAGGTACTTAGTTGTAAGAGAGAGTTGACTTTAGGGAAGGGGTGATTGTACTTGACATTAATTGATGGAGTGATGTGATGTGTCGTAGAGATTCCCTCAGTGTTTGCGACGTGCAGCGTTTTCTTCGAACTAAACGTGGGCCCACATCTTCCGGCTCGGGTATCGCCTTAGCGTGCGAGACGCGGCGAAGGAACCGCGGCGTCGGCGCGGTCGCGCTGGTGTAAGTCTCGAGTCGAGCCGACTCTGAAATGCGGGATACGACTCAGGGTCGCGCGCAAATGCTTATTACAAGTCGCGGGTTATCGGAATTCAACTGGGAGGATTGCGGAAGCCTACGGAACAGTACAGGTTAGGATACGGGTCTTACATCAATTTCGTCTCCACCCAGGTCACAGTGACATACCATTTTCTTATCTTATGACTGTGTTAGCCACCCATTGTTTATTGGCTATGCCTATTGGAGAGGCTCCCATTACCCAACTACCATTCAACAACTCTAACATTAATAAGATGATTTTGAAGTTGGCCCCAGGCCAAATTGATGTGGGTGCTAGTGGAGCTGCTGCCGCAAATGTAGAGGAAGGTGATTTGCCTCCAGATGATATCAATATGGATGACCTTTTTGATGAAATTGAATCCCATTCTTATGATGATCCTAATTATCAGTCATCTGAGTTTGATGCTCGTTTGCGCTCACTTGAGAAGAAGGTTGAAAGTATGAATGTGTCCTATGAAATGCAATTTAAATATATGTGCAAGTATCTGAAGAGTATTAACAACAGACTTCATCAAATTGATCCATCCATACCTGCTCCTTCATCAAGTTCGGATTAGTATTTGAATATTTGTTTTGTAATAAATTTTAAACTACTTGAATTTCTTTTGTTTTATAGGCTTGGACATGCTTGAACATGTTTGCATATGGACTTGGTTAACTTGGTAATCTTATTCCCATATTCTCTTATTCCTCGTTACTTTTCTTTTACTTCCTTATTTATCTACTTCCATTATCTTTTATTGGTTCCTTCCTTTGTCATATTGTGACAAAAAAAGGAAGAATTTATTCTATTCATGGTTATTTCATTATGATAATGTGCGATTGTGGATAGGTAGCAAAATTTTTTTTTTTTTGTATGGAGTATGGTAGTAAGGGGGAGTATTGATGATTATTGATTGATGATGCGTATTGGTTTAACTAGGTTGTCGTAACCGTTGCATGATTCTTTGTTCTGCATATATGGTGCATGATTCTTTATTGTGCATATTATGCTTATCTTATTTTAATGAAATATGTTTTGTTACAAATTTGACAAAGGGGGAGATTGTAAGTGCTATGTTTTTTAGCTTCTATAATTGCTAAATTTTGTAGTGCCAAAACCTCTTGGAATTTGTGTCTTATGTAGCTCATCTACATATTTAAGATCATGTATCTCATGTACAAGAACAAAAGTTTTTACCTCAAGAACTTCAAATGTAAGATCAAGAGATATACAAGTTCAAGTACAACACCAAGTGATAGTTCGTTCTTTCAAGCTTCAATAGTTCAAGGTTTCAAAGTTTCATCTATGTGAAGACAAAGTACTCTGCTTTGGAAGTCAAAGCTCAAGGTGAAATGCAACTCAAGCTCAAGCTTCAAAGTGTTTCAAATTCAAGCTTCGAAAGTACTTCAAGTTCAAGATTTAAAGTACGTCAAGTTATCAAGCTGATTCTTAGAACGGTCTGTGTATTAAAATCTCAAACCAATACAGAAGAATAAAGAATAAAATAGCAAAGAAAGAAACTAAGCTATTACAACATTCTCACACTTCCATAAAAAGAATTACAACATTCTCCACAAATTCATAAAGGGAAATTACAACATCCACACAATGAAATAATCAATCAATCACCACAAGACCAGAAATTATAGTGGTTCGCTTGTATGTACACCAAATGTTTAAAAAAATAGCCACTCAACTATCTACTCCTAATATCCTCACACGGTGGATATTAGCGTTCACTATGAAATAGGTTTTTCAAGGTTCACCTAGAACCCTCACAATTGTGTCTTTCAAGTGGGCTTACATAATTCAAAAACCCTACACTCTGAGTTTTCTAGATCACCTCAGACAAAAAAAAAAAAGCGATTTTTTGGCACAATCTCAAAGAAACCAAAAGAATGAATTTACAAAAACTGTAAAATACTTATTAAGATATTCTCCTTTGTTGCAGCCCGGTAGAACCAATTCGGAGTAGAAGTTCAACGTAGATGTTCAATGTTCACACTCACTTATGAAATGGTTCTAAGTTCTAAATTGATTTTAGATTAAATCACTTTGGGCTAGCTTGATTTGATTTTGATTCCAAGAAATGGGAAAACTTCGATCCCTTCTTCAAATAAGATTGGAATGTAAAATACAAAATCAAATACAAAAAGCTAATTAAATAGAATATAAAATGAGTACTAAATAGCTAAAGAATATCACAAACTTATCTCTCAGAGTGGTGTCTTGATTTTGCTTGAATTGAATATCAAACTCTGAAAATCGTGCTCTATTTATAAGTGCAAAAATCGTTCCTTCGACTGGCCCAAAGGACAGCTCGACTGGTCAAAGGACCGACAAACTTTTAAAAATTTGGGTGCGATAAGATTAGGTCATTCCACGATTAGTCGAAGGACCTGCTCGATCGGTTGAGTGGCCTCCACGACCGGTCGAGTAGCCTCCACGACTGGTCGTGTGAGACCCATTTTAGTTGCTGAACTTTGAGTCGAGCCTGTTGGACTGGTCGAGCACTGTTCACTCGACCGGTCGAGCAGTCTCCAGGACTAGTCAAGGCTTTAACAAAAAATTCTGAAAATTAGTAATAAACCTTGTACAGGTCGAGGAATTTCTTGGACTGGTCGAGCCAGTACTAGGACTACTCGAACATAGTCTAAGACTAGTCGAAAAACAGACTATGCACTTATAAAGTAACCCAATTAAATTATGTATTCAAAATCACCTATCCTATGGTTAATCTAGGGTCATTCATACCTTATAAGCGATATATGAACATTGAATCTTCTTTTGTTTCAGTTGATAGTTGTTCTTTGAAGTTCACAAAGCTTGAGATCTTGGCATATGATGAAGCTTGAACTTGAGACATTTTGAAGCTTGAATTTGAAATACATTGAAGCTTGAGCTTGAGGTACTTGAGTTGTACTTTACCTTGAGCTTTAAGTACCAAAGTAAAGACTATTGTCTTGCCTTAGATGAAGCTTTGAAACCTTGAACTTTAAAGCTTGAAAGAGTGAATTATCTCATGGTATTATACTAGAGTATGTATATCTCTTGATCTTGCATTTGAAGTTCTTGAGGTAAAGACCTTTGTTTTTGTACATGAGATGCACAGTCTTGAATATGTAGATGGGCTACACAAGATACAGATTCCAAAAGGTTTTCGCACTACACAATTTGACAATTATAGGAGCTAGAAAACATAGCACTTCTAACATTTCAATCTTATTTGAAGAAGGGATTGAAGTTTCCTCATTTCTTGGAATCAAAATCAAATCAAGATAGCCCAAAGTGATCTAATCTAAAAATCATTTAGAACTTAGAACCTTTTCATAAGTGAGTGTGGACATTGAACATTTACGTTGAATTTCTACTCTGAATTGTTTCTACCGGGCTGCAACAAAGGAGAATATCCAGATAAGTATTTTACATTTCTGTAAATCTATTTTTTTGGTTTCTTTGAGATTGTGCCAGGAAAAATCTCTTTCTTTTGGTTTGTCTGAGGTGATCCAGAAAACTCAGAGTGTGGGGTTTTTGAATTGTGTAAGCCCACTTGAAAGACACAATTGTGAAGGTATTAGGTGAACCTTGAAAAACCTATTTCATAGCAAACGCCAATATCCACTGTGTGAGGATATTGAGACTGGAGTAGTTGTGTGACTGTTTTTCTAAACAGTTGGTGTACAAGCAAGCGAACCACTATAATTTATGGCCTTGTGGTGAATGATTGTTTGTGGCATTGTGTGGATGTTGTAATTTCCTTTTTAAGCATTTGTGGAGAATGTTGTAATCTTTTATGCAAGTGTGAAAATGTTGTAATAGCTTAGTTATTTTTTTTTTGCTATTTTATTCTTTATTCCTCTATACCGGTTTGGGATTTTTATACACAGACCGTTCTAGGAATCAGGTTGTCCTACCATAAGCCATTGGTCTTTTGTGTAAGATTGTCCTTAGAACAACATCTGTATCAACCTCTCAATACTTGTACATTTGAGGTTGTTATTCATTTCTGCTTTGTGGGATTGTTTAATGCTATCTTTATTTATTTTTATTTAATTTCGCATTTAAGTTTTAATTTGGCACCTATTCACCCCCCCTCTAGGACTCTTAGCTCGGCCTTTTTAGACTGCTTAACCAATCAAGCGGTGCTCGACTCAAAGTCCAGCGAGCTATTTGTTTTGAAATTTTGTGGTGCTCGACCAGTCGAGGGGTCAGGCTCGACTAGTCGAGTGGGCCACTCGACCAGTCGAGGACCCTGCTCGACTAGTCGAGGGTTACGTAGATTCAGTTTGAATTTGGTGTGGACTGCATAAATTTGAGACAGTTTTTGCAGAGGTGCGGAAAGGAGTTTCCTAAACTATAAATAGGGGTCTTAGGGTTATTCTAGAGTAACACAAAAGTGTTTCCTAAAGCTTTTGCAAGGGTTTGCTAAAGGGTTTAGGGCTATCCAATGTAAGAGAGAGAGAAAAAAAAGAGAGAGATGAAGCTTGTGGAAGGGAGATTCTACTCGTAGAGGTGATCTACTTCGCAGTCGACGTTTCAACGCTTCTACGTCCTTGTGATCGATGAGATCTCTCGGTTTTTCATTATTCTCTTATTATTCATCCGCTCCTGCGTGAGCGAAGAAGGTTTGATCCAAGCGGTGTGTGCTTGTGATCGGTTGTAACGTTCTACTTCATAATGAATTGTTGCTCTAGACGAGGTCCCGTGGTTTTTACCTCTTTAAGGGTTTTCCACGTAAAAATCTCTCGTGTCATGTGGTTTGTGCCTTGATTTATTTCATTGCTTTATTATCCCATAATTTTGGTGTTTTTGGGAGGCTAGAGCCTAAGGTTTTATGCAATGGCCCCCAACATCCTCGATGCATTTATAATTGCAACTTGTTCTTTCACATATTTTTATAGGATATACTTAAATTTAAAGAGAATTAAATAAAATGATCTTCCATAAGAAATTAGAAACTAGCTTATTAATTAGAACTAAACTTATATATAACGATAAAATCAATATATACAGCACTGTAATGTGTTAAAGGAATTATATAATTTTTAAATCAAAATAAGTGCTACACATAACACTCTGTAGCTCCCCATATTCCCAAGAAGTGGGAATGAGACCAAGTCTAAAAAGTCACCTCTATCCCTCATTTAAGTAGAACACCTTACGAGAGAGAAAGAGAGGAACGTGAATATATTGAAGAAGGTAAGAGGAAAAAAAAAAGAATTATCTTTTCTCATCCATTTCCTTCCTTTTGGTTACTCTTCTAATCGATGGTTCTTCTTCTTGAACCATTTTCCATAGCCCTATACATAGAGAATTGGTGAACTTAGTTATATTCGGAACTCCATCTCGATAACTCCCCCCTAATACTTTTTTTTTTTTTGTCAAGTAATTTGACATTCATCTCGATGTATAACATATTGGACAATTTTATTTATTTTTATACTCTTTTCAATAAAAAATACAATCATTTGGATATGTATGTATAGTCTCATAAGTCAACCCCAATGAGTTTATCATCTTTTTAGCTTAATATGTGCGTCCTGGCAACGTGTTCTCTACTTGTAACAACTTTTTAACCAATTAAAGAAGATCATTAAAGTTGTTATATAACCAACCATTACGTGCATTTAAACTATAAAATTCGATAGTAATCGATAATTTTGTGAGTTTTGTATAACAAGAAGGGTACAAAGATTGTCTTAACATCATTGAATAAAGTCTTATATCTTTATACATCAAAGTCTTCATGACAATCTTAATTCATTCTCAGACCATCCATATAATTATAATAATGTTCGTCAATATTTCTAAATGCACCATTAACAAGTTCCTCCATTATGGGATACACGTCATCAGATTGATCATCAAACGTCGATGATGATGGTTTCTCGTTATTTTTCGTAAGATTTTCTGTAACGCCCTGAAAATCGAGGGTCAAGCAGGAGCTCAACTCCTGAGTTCCAACGCATCACTTATGCAACATAGATAATGATGATTAAATGTTATCTGTATTAGTACATTAAACATGAATGAGATTAAACCAAAATAACATATCATACTCCAAAGATGATTAAGTTAAGCAAGCGAAAGACTGTGATAGATATATAAAACGTATAAGTAATTGTAAGCCTCCTGAGTATGATCATGTTACCAGGTCAATAATTTACATGTAAAGTTTCAAAATATACAAAATGTATAATGTTATCTAATCAGCAACCCTGCAAGCCCCGTCGATTAGGACACGACTCACATGAACCCGCCTGATAACTGCATATAGGAAAATGCCTCCTCATCATCCTCGAAATCTGGCTCCGTCTAGTAGGCATCGCCATCACCTGCAGCTAAGACAGAGTCTGGTTAGTGTTTAAAACACCGTCCCAGAACGTGGGAGTGAGTGATCAACTAGGTGGAGCTATAAAACAAAGGTTAACATATTATCAATTCAGTCACGCAGTAATGATAAGGCAATACAATGAAGCATTCCTAAGTACTCTTGTTAATGCAAGGATGATATGTATTAATGATGTATGCCCTCGTCTGCAATCCCTCTGCGAATTTCATCTCACGGTCGCGGCATGCACCCCTTCCATAGTGCTCAACTCCAACGCCAAAGGCACATGCAATGCGGTGCATGAACGTGATTACCGAGTTCTTATTAGACCTTTTCATACATCAACATTGGGAAGCTAAGGTACCTCCCTTATATCATTTCCCAAACAATGATCCATTCTAGGGTTGTTAGTCCTAGTAAATATCATACGATATTGCGATTCTAGGTTACTACAAAGGGCTCGTCACCTGATCAGTGTAGGTCTAGTTATATTCTAGTCACTACAGAAAGGCTAGTCGCCTCAACGTAGTCTCAAAGTATGCTCGATGTCACTACAAAGGGTTCGTCACCTGATCAGTGTAGACCAACAACTCGAATACAGTGTCTCATACCACCGTATTCGGCTCATGAGGCGGTGTTGCTGACTAGTCATTACGGGGAGGCTCATCGCCCCAGCGTAAGCTGACGCTCAACCACGGTGCCTCATACCACCATGTCCGGCTCATGAGTCTTAGTAGATCGAGGTACCAAGGTTAAACGGGCTATTTATTGGTAAGTTGGTACCTTAGATTCAAGCAGTAGCGTCCATACATGGTGAACATACATTGGACCAATCGGGTTACTTGACGAGCTCGACTGGTACGAGCGTACGTCGAGTTAATCGACATGAAGTGCATAAGCACTCCGTGTGGCCTAACCACTGTCGACAACCAAAGTACGGCTCATATTTATCGAACACGTCCTATGTGGTGAAATAACCTCAGCCACCTACCTAGGATCTGTTACTGATTGCCTGGACTATACCATAGTCCCAAACACACTCCAGATCAATAGCGTTCAAATGTAATAACCAAGACAACATGTAACAAAATAATTAAATATAGATCCCATATCAGCCTTTCAACGAACACATAAAATACATATTAACATACATGACTATTTAATCCACAAATCACATAGTAGTAGAATAGATTACTTGAAGGAAACTATAACCTTAAAGAAGGGGATTGAGAATCCTATCTCAATACCCTCATCAAGCACATTACATTAAGCATTTCCTCACTCAGGCATTTTATCAAACACTTAGACTACACATATCAACATACATAACATATATTGATTATAACATATACTTGGACAGATCCTTCCAACAAGGAGTTGTCACGTGCACAGTAATCATGTATTTGCATTCTATAGACACAACATGCACAAATTATAATCCCATATTCATTCAGTCATTTCAACAAACACTTAGACCACACATTGTCACATACATGACGTATATTGGTCATAACATGTATTAGCGTAAACCTTTTCGCCAAGGGGTTGTCGCACATACAACAACCCTATATCCACGATGGATAATCATGTCAAACACAAATTCAAATTTTATACGCATTCAATCATTTCAACTAACACAAGGAATGCATTATACTCAACATAGTTCATATATATCTGTAAAGCGAAGGAATCTTCGCATTTAGTATGTAAAATGGCACCCAAATTAGTTATAAATCATTAATCGACATTGAAAGCCTTGAAAATCATAACCTAAACATTTATAATCCGCACCTTTTGCCGGTAGACTCGTAATAAACTCAGTTTAAACACTAAGTCTTTGTCTACGGCACAATGACAACCTATAATATGAAATAAGTTAGTTATTTCATCCCTTACACTATTTAAAACTATAAAACATATTAGGGTTAGGATTTCTTACCCAAGAACGGAGTCGAAATCGCCGGGATAACGATTCAGAAAGGCTGATTCAGCCTGTGGAGCGGCAGGGATGAATCTCTACAACAAACCCTCAGTCTCTCACACTTCTCCTCAGTTTCTTCTTCTCTTTTCTCTCTTCTCTCTTCTCTTTCTTAGGGTTTCCCAAATTCGTATGGAATGAGAGAGAGAGAGGGTTTAAGGGGCTTATATAGGCCCAAAAATGATGGGAATGGCCCCAGGGCCATGGTATACTTAGGTTATAGCCAAATAGTGGTTGTTTCAATCCAATGGAGCACTTCTGGAGGCCAATTTTCTGCGTACGGTCGGACTTAAGCTCTCTGGCATTGGATATAGGTCGAATTAAGTTTTCAATCTGATCGAATTTACAGATCGACTCCAGTGGACCAGTTTAAGTTCAACAGTCACCGATACTTGATCAGGGTCACAAGTACACTGACACGTGTATGAAATTTTCCCTGATTCGAGGGTGTAATTGGGTCAGATTCTGACAGTCTGAAACCTTAGATTTGGCCTGCAACCAAATGGCTCAATTCACTTAAATCTGAGTACGTTTTCCAAAGATATTCACGTTTCTCACACACTTTGCTCCAGGCTTAAGTTGTGCGTTTCTGGATACTATCAGCATTTGATTTCCGAGATGGTTGTCAAGCCCAGTAAATCGGTCATAAGCGTATAGTTTCATGGTCAACAGACTTTCGATGCGCGGTCCAGATCTGATACGAAGTTTCAATGTGCTCCCGAGAGCAACTGGGTTTAGAGATTGATCCTAGATTTCAGGGTAATGTAGCGTCAATGATTCTGCAAGTTTAGAGTCTTGCAGTTCGTATTTAAAGTGATTAGTATTAATTTTGCAGATAATCTAGTTTAATACTTAGTTAATTTCGTCTACTTTCTAAAGGATTTGGTCCTGAGTGATTTCTGCCTGAGGTGGTACTCGGGTCTTTGTACGGATTTTTTCAAGACGTTACATTTTCACCATGAAATAGTCAATGTGTGTATGACTTATAAATACTGCTAATGAACAAATGCTCATGAATTTTCCCAAGAGTGAACATCCCACTTACATTTATATATTTCACACACGGACACAAATAATGATCAAATTCACTATCGTTGTTCTTTGTACACTCAATAAATTGTACAAGTCCATCCAAATATTCTATACTAAACCTATTTTTATTCATCTATGCTTTGTTATATAATGACGACATTCTACAACAAATGAGATAATCAAGTCAATTTTTGGTTAAAAAATGTTTTTAAGTGTTTCCATGAGTTGAATCAAAGTAAACACGTTTAAAGTCATGAGTTGAATCAAATTAAACACATTTAAAGTGACTAGATGTTAAGATGATATTTAGACTTTATTAACTAAGTGTCTTTAAATTAAATAAACAAATTATGATGCATGTTTTAGTGAAATGAATCAATGCCATTAATCGGACCATCCAATGTGCCTATACGTAGATGGGGTGGGTTATGAACGAGGTCCAACTATACTCATTGGCCCCAAATGTTCCACGACAAGCACTGTAATATCTTATGGCAGAGCGGGTTCTGAGTAGTTATAAGTTGGACTTTTACGACAGAACATAAATGAAGCAATAAAAATAAAAATTAAAGAATACCGTAGGTAGGCACACGGTTATACCTAATTCAACAGGTTCTTATCAGCAATAGGAGGAGTGGACTTCTAACAAATAGGATTATATTCCTAAAACAAAACAATCACCGTGTCATATCAAAACAAAACAATTATATGGTTCATTTGATTAAAGAGGCATTTAACATTCTATAAAAACATTTGATGCACCACAATAATTCATTGTAGTGTCGAAATCCAATTCTAGTAAAGATTATTCTAATGGTACAGTGAATGTCAATGCAATATTTTCAGATACATTCATTTTTAAGTTGATGGTAGAAACATAATAATTTGCTTTCAACCCTTAGGTGTAGTTGGATGCTCAATCACTAAATGGTAATTAATCCATTATCGAGAAAGTTATTGATGCGGGGGTGGAACCTTATAATTTACAACAACAAGTATATCTTTAATCGTTAAAAAATGAGAGCTCTCTCTCTCTCTCTCTCTCTCTCTCTCTCTCTCTCTCTCTTCCCCCCTCCCCCCACAAAAAAAAAAATAAATAAATAAAAATTGAATGCTCCATTTCTTATGGTTTTTTTTTTTTTTTTTTGAAATTTTATTTGAGGAAAATCGCCATTTTAAAGGATAACTATGAAAATGAAAATTAATGTTCATAATTGTTTTTGTTTTCACAAACTGCCGAAAAATGTCACACATGAGGAAAACATTTTTTTCCTACAGTAGAAAATAGAATTCCACCAATCCAAATAGGCTTATTGAATTAAATTATCAACATATAGTTTAATGGAGGATCCAAGCGCAATTGTAACAGCAACCTCTAAATTCAAAAAGATGTTTTTAAATATATATCATGCAAATTTAAAATTTAAATTACTAACAACAATACCTTAGAGAAAAATTTACTATTTTCATTTTTTAAAAGAATATTTACCCTTTCTTTTTACAGAGGAAAAGATTAAAACAACGTGTTAAAACACAATAGAACTAGCCATAAATATTCGTAAAGATAAAAAACAAATCACTTGTCACCCATTTCTTTTGTACAATCACAAAGCAATACATTAGTCCTTTCAAGCCTAAAAACACATGAGTTTGTTCAGATGCACAAACCCAAAATAGACAGATTCCACATCCCGAATCACCATCCAAAATGGACAGATTCAACATCCGTAATTACCATCTAAAATGGATAGATTTATGGCCATCTAAGGATCTACACGAGGAAGTATTTGAGGTTGTTCAACAGGCCCAACCATGGACAGTTATGTACTCAATCAAGGGTCTAAAAGTGTACAAGTCAGACTAATCAGTAGATGATTTGTTCACAATTCACGCTAACCGCAGTTCGGTTCAATTTCAGACTTCTAAAAGGCTTATCAATTCAAAATTCCAAGAAACTCTTTGATAAAATCCTCCCTTCTTCAAACCTTCAAAATTTCTTTTAGACCCTTGGATTTCTGAACTAGTTTGAACTATGCTTATCCCTAAACAACCATGATCCTTCACCAACCAGCCAGCAAATGCTTGAGGGATGCAGAGAGGAGGCGTGACTGCTCCAGAGTTTTTTTTTTTTTATAAATGGATTGTCTAATCACTATATGTTTTTAAATTGATTGAAAATAAGTTAGTTTCTTTCTCTAAATCTAAAACTCAGAGTAACAAAACACAATAAATTTCTGTAATTAATAAAACGAATATTCACATAAACCAAGAGGAGAAGTTGGATTCCCAAGTTTCCAATTCCTAGTCATATAAATTCAAAAATATAAAAGAGAATCCAATTTTTACACCACTACAATCAACACGTATGCTATAAAAAGCAAATATCAGATAATAAATATTGAAAAATAGCATTAAAAGGTATTTTGAAGATTGAGCAGATACCAATACCAACGCTTAAAATTACAGAAAACCAGCATCATGAAAATAAATCAAGCACTCAACGAATACTTCGATTTCTACACTAACAAATAATTCAACTTGAAAACTACTAAAAATCAATCAAATAACAATCGTTTGAGATTAAAAAGAGAGGAAAAAACAAAGGGCAGATGCTCTCTACACAACATGAAAAGTGCACCAAATCAAAGTGGGAAAAACCTGCGAAAGCTTCTGAAGATGGATAAAAAAACGTGATATTCCAAACTGATAGAAAGAATTAATCGAATCGAAGGATTTCAACCAAGATGAATTGAAAATTCTAGGGTGTAAAATCACATTCTTCTGCTGTTTTGATTCTTTATATTTCCTTGCGAAAGGAGAGAGAGACTTAGAACGCTTTTCTCCCGAAAGAGAAACCTAGAAAAATAAAATTAAAAGAAGTTGTTCTCTGGTGTAGTGTAAGTTGCACCCATATTGGCCAAGGGCAGGCTCAACATTGCACTTAAGACCCAATGCTCAATGCCTGCCCAAAGCCCAACATGGACCTAAGATAACAGTCCCAAGCCCAAGCCTCACCTGGTCCAGCCCAACTTGACAAAAAATGAATAAAAATCTATATTCCCTACTTGGATGTTAACTAATCCATCCATTGATCAAATGGGCCACACTGCACAGAGTCCAAAGCAGTAGGCATTCCGGAGGAACGAAAATAACAGCATGGGCATATCTTGCAACACAATACATGTACATAAGAAAGGTTGAGCTGGTCAGGGTTGGGCTTTTTGACTTGAGCCCAAACCCTACCTAAAAATTGATTGGATCATACATGTGAGGTCCATCCACACTTAGGTCATATATTTGAACGGCCTGGATTTCTGTACACCCACGCCACGTGTACGGTTGACGAGTCAGCACTGTCTTTTAAATGGTGTGAAATTAACACAGGAGTCTGGACTCTGGAGCGTTCACCACTATATATATAAACTATCAAAATCCTCCTTACCCACCTCTCCTGAGAAACCCTAGAACGACTACTTTCGCCTCGCATCTCCAAGCAAGCAGCCAACGTCTGTGAGTAATCTCTCTCTCTCTCTCTCTCTCTCTCTCTCTCCCTCCTTCCTTCTCATCCATTCTCTCTGTTACGTGTCAGAGATATACACGGTGTATGGTCTCTTATCTCCAATGGCATGTTTAGCTTCATTACACGCAGCTTCCGTGTATAACCTTTTCCCCCTTCATTTCGTCAGTATGTGAAAGATACTGCGAAATACGCAGCGGATTTATACTGATTATATACGGTTTTTTTTTTTTTTTTTTTTTTTTTGTACGTATTCTCTACTACATGCGCCCACATCATTTATACGTATTTCCATACGTACGTTGTTTGAAATACAAATAACTGTATTTATACGAATTCGTATTAGGGCAGAGAAAGGGATGGGGAATCAGTCGGCCGCATGTTGACTGAGCATGCTGCCGAATTTTTCCCGCCGAATTGGTACTTGGGTGGGACATCCGTGCCAAGTGAACGGTGGGACCCACCATGGAGATTGCATGTCTTGGAGATCGGGCGGATCCGCTCATTAGATGGGCCTATGCATGTGTGTTGGGTCAGATTATTGGCTGTCCTTTGATTGTGACGGTGTGGCCCGCTTCTTGAGTGGATTAGTCTGGTTTTTTGTGATTGATGGTTTTCATGGACGGGCCCACCATTTACATGGATCAGATGTTCTATATAAGTGACTTGTTGGCAGGAAAGATGGTGATGCATGCCAAGGTATCCTACTGGCGTAGATGGGATGATGGTAGCCATCACAGCCATCTGATCAATGGCCTTAATGATTTTGTGGTTTTAATGATTGGTTAGTCATAGAGAGATCCATGTCAATTTCTCATGTCCTCATTTCGATTGGACTATCCAAATAATCCAATCAATGACCATCCAAACTGATGGTCAAGATATATAAAGGGTTGTTTGGATGCCTGTAAATTTTCAAGTGGTAAATGAATTGCAGGTAATTGAATTGCAATTGTAAATTGTTTACAGTCTGTCTTGTTTTGGCTTTAGTGGTTGTTTGGATGGTGGTAAATGGTTTAAGTTGTAAATGATTTGCAGCCTGTCTAGTAAATCATTTAGAGTGTTTGGATAGCCTGTAAATGATAAATGAAATCTGCTTTATAGGCTTTCATTCAAAAAAAAAAAAAAAAAGAGCCGTTGTCATCTCCTCATTTACTAGTAAACGAAAACTTACCTTTTTTGCTGGTAAATGAGAAAGGGGACTTTGCTAGTAAATCATTTACTAGCAAATTAGAGCATCCAAACACAAGTAGTAAATGATTTGCTAGTAAATCATTTACTACTTGCCCCATTTACCACCATCCAAATGACCCCTTAAGCTGTAATTTGTTTACATAATTATGTGTTTGTAAATTGCTTAAGTCGTAATCTGTTTATAGCCAACTGTTTATACCCAAATTTCAAAATTCTAGCCATTAGGCTGAATTTCATTTGCAGGTAAATGAAATCAGAGTTTTTTAGCAGGTTTTCATTTATAGCTAAAAGTTGTAAATGCTTGACTGCTTGTAAATCATTTACAGGCATTTTTCAGCGCCTAAACACTCCCACCCCATTCATCATTTACCTGCAATTCATTTACCACTAGCCCAAATTACATGGATCCAAATTACCCCTTAATATATATGGGTGCAATCATGGATTTGAACCATTCATCACGCCGGGCTCAGGTTTGACCGCATGTTTCTCCCAACAACCACTCTCATTTCAAGATAGTGCCATTAGATCAGTAAGAATTTATAGCAGGGTTATGATGTGACAAATGAATTAAATAATCAATCTGAATCTCTTGTTGTGGGTCGCATGTTGGATTGCCGTATTTTTAGTAATCACGCTGACCAGACAATCCTAACCTTTTAATTGATGTGTAGTGAAGCAAATGATCCCTAACAACTAGAGTGATTTGTCGCGAATGGTCCATCCATCATGCTGGCCCCATCGTAGATTGTCCATATATTTCAATAACCGTCTTGATTGGATCTTTACTATCTATTCAATTGCCTATAAAATGGATGATCAAATTGACAATAACATAGTGATACGATGATAGAGCTGGACCACTCATCATGTGTGCCTCGGGTTATCGATATTTTTGAAGATCACCTTAATGGATGATTCTACTGTATTATTGATGGATGACAAAACCGAATGGTCTGACAATCATTTTGGACTCTGTCATATGTGCCCAATCTTGGTTCCATTGGACATCATTTAACTAGACAAACCGGCCATCACATTCAGCCACCTCATGGTGATTGTCTTATGACAGTTGCTTTGAGCTAATGATACTATTCCTTACCATCAGATAGTGATTTGCTGACCAAAAGCAGGAAAGGTTAAATTTGATTATATTAAATAGCTAAAATAATTAATTTAGACTACCCTCTGCCCCCGTCCCCCCTTTGATTTTTTTTTCTGAAGGATTCAGTCCCACCTTTGTTTAACTATATTTTTTCAAGAATTACTAAAGCAAGATGTTTTCAATCATTTAATAAATGGTCGTTAAAATGAATGATTCATATCGATTGTGAATCATTCATTCTGGATCACTCCTTGGCATAAAAAATCAGGCCCGTCTACTCTTCGAGTGGGCTGCGTGATTCTACACTGAACAGTAGTAGTTCCTACTGATGCTGACGTGCTTGTGTGTGTGACTGGCAAATCGGCAACTTTCAGTTAAAAATGAGTTCAGATGAGTTTAAGCCCATCATCCAAAGAAGGCCTTTTTCAAGTGAATCCATTTTAAGATTTTTTTTTTCATTGCTACATTGCAGTTTGCAGCATTCTGATTTTTCCATCATTTCATTTTTCTCTGGGGTGTTTGCATATACTCTATACGACTATATCTCTATTGCTTGTATATGATACGATTTAAAATGGCCTTATGCCTCTGTAATGCACAGTTTGCTGAATTGCAGTGTTATTGTGGGCCCTTGTTTCAGTGAATGTTTATTTGCCCCACTGTGACCGAGAACTATCCAGATCAGAATAGTTTGTTCTTTGACCAATTTCCCTACGAATGTGGACCCTTGCTGTTTTTTTTTTTTTTTTTCCCTTAACTGTTTATGACATTCATGAGCCCATAGTTCCTCTTTACAATCGATGCATGAATTGTAATTTAATTTCTTGTTAATCTACAAATTGTATTATGCAATAGACATACCTGGCAGAAATGGACGCTTTCTCTTATGTTTTTCCCGTTTCCCGATCAGATTTAAGTGGAAATGAAGGTTGTTGCTGCCTATTTACTTGCTTTATTGGGAGGCAACCCCAATCCCTCTGCTGATGATTTGAAGAAAATCCTTGGATCAGGTACAACTTTTATGTTTTATAAGTTTCTGGTTGTATATTAGGTGGTGGTTGGACCAAAATTCTTTTGGTGACAGAAAAATACTTAATGATTGTTTTTGTGATTTTTGGTTGCCTTCGATTGGAATTCTATGAAGCACAAAATAACTCATCTTTTCCATGCCTTCTTTGAATTGAAATGGGGTACTCTAAAAACGTCAAAGTCAATGTTTTGCCTAAGGAAAGAAAAGAGAGGAGGAAAATGTGGCATTGTTAAAATTTTGAAATATACATCCATAAACTCTGCCTTAGGTTTATGTCTCAGATATAGGGTTTTAGGCATGGGACACGATGATATCTTTGGGGTTGCATGGCTCCCTTGAATCTTAAAAGGGGAATTTCTTTCTGGGAAACAGATTCCCAGTGAAAGGGATTCCATCATGGTGTTTGGGTACTGGGAAAGCTGTTCTCGGGTATCTAGTTTGTGTTTGGATATTGGGAAAAAAGTTATGAGCTAAGATGCCTTTTACTCCTTTTCAAAAGTATGACTGTTGGATGCAAATCCCTTTCTCAAAATTTTGCAAATCATCTTAATTATAGGAGTACTAAAAGGGGCAGATTTTGGAATGGATTCCCATGGGAATTCATTTCCCACCCTTTCGTAGGACCCAAACACAAATTGAGCCCCTCAAATGGAATCCATTTCTCATGGGCTGGATTCATAGGAGCCAAATGACCCCATAGGATTTTGGTTTTTTAGGTTTTTAAACTTTTGGGTACAAGAAGTGTTTAAGATTTATATCTGTAACTTTGGCGTGTTTTGGATGTAGCTCCAAATGCTGGTCGGTGGGATTTTGTGATTGAAAACATATGATTGCTTCTGGGCTGCAGTAAGGTGGAACCTGTGTCAAGCTGGATTCCATTTTTCCCTTTCCTTTTCCCACCCAAAGCACAATTTAGTCCATGTGCAGGGGGAAGATCGCAGCCCATTTATATCTCAGCCTCACTAGTGGAAGTGTCTTGCAATTTGGAAAATGGGTAGGCATGGACTTAGCTATAAAAATGCTCAGCCCATAAATTTTAAACATGTTTGGGTCAGGCCGCATGGTTGCCTTTTTGGGCTTTTAGATGAAGGTCCAGCCCAATCAGATGTTTGGCGTAAAAATCACCGTGGGCCTCAAGGCTTAGCTCAAACCCAGTCCAGAGTGGGTCAAGCCTAGTTGCCATCCTAGTAGGTGATGGTGAGATGGCTAATACCTCCAGGAAATAACCGATAATTATCGTTCCATTTTTTTTACTGTAATTTATGCAAATGTGCAAATGAAAGAGTAACCTTGCCAACTCTATATGAGAGTGCCTTATTATTATTATTATTATTATTATTATCATTATTTGTAATGAAGGCCAAGTGTCAACTTTCTGAGGACCTAATTATCTATTTCCCAGAGCCACATCAATTAACTTGGCCGAGGACCAAATACAAGTGCTTCAACGTTTTTTTAAGGTCACCTGAGGCTTCTTTCACCATTTTGAGCGATGTGGTCAAGGAGTTGGCCTTTTTATGGAGAATTGAACAGCAATATTATTTTTCATGAAACAACCATGCCAAGATAACTTCCTAATCTCTGCCTACACAACCTACTCAATGGGAGTGTCCAACATGGCACACATGTCGGATTGGGGCTGTTATCAGGCATACCCCACTGTATATATGTGCCCGCTCATCATGTGGGCCAGAATGTACACAAAAGGACTGGACTAATGATTTGATTAGCTCAGGCATACCCCACATTCAATAGCTTAGTTTTTTTTTTTTTTTATGCTCAGGCTCATTATTGGACCCACAATATGAATGGTCCTGATCCATAACACGTTTTCTACATTGGCACTTCTGCTAGTAGATATGTGGGGTAAAAGGCCTGTCCACTCCTTCATTGATCCCTGGCCTTTGGAGCCCATAGGGTGGTGAATGATGTTGAAAGAAGGGATTTTTTTTTTCTTTTATAAATTTTAAATGTTCAACCTTTGGTTTAGTTTAAAACTTGTGGTCAAATCATCATAATTATGCTATTTAAATCTTAGATCTTCTGAAGTTTGAAGGATTCTTCTAAAGATAGTTTTATTTTTTATTTTTTATTTTTTATTTTGGTGTGTGTGGGTTTGCAGTTGGAGCTGAAGCAGATGATGATAGGATTAAGCTGCTCTTGTCTGAAGTTAAGGGTAAGGATATAACCGAACTCATTGCTTCTGGGAGGGAGAAGTTTGCTTCAGTGCCTTCTGGTGGTGGTGGTGGCGGCTTTGCTGTGGCTGCAAGTGCCGGTGGTGGAGCTGCTGCTGCTGAAGCACCTGCTGCTGAGGCCAAGAAAGAAGAGAAAGTGGAGGAGAAAGAGGAAAGCGATGATGTAAGCTTTTATCTAATGAAACAGACACTTTGGCACAGGTGCATGCCAATCAAATCGGCATGGACCCCATTGTGGGTGGCTGACGGATGGTCATAGCCCTATAGTTGTTGGCCTTTGGATGGGCTTTTAGAAGAAAAACAATCAGCAGTCCAAACTGTCCACATGGCGTCAGTGCCTTTGCAGTCCCGATATTATTGAATGATCCTAACTAACCAATTGGTGGCTATCAAAATAGGCAAATTAAAAGGTAAAATGGTGAGCGCCCCAAGTGGTTAGAGATCATTGAATGATTGTAACTTCACATAAACGGTTAGAGATCATTGAGATTGATTTTTGTGCATTTCTTTATCCATAACGGCACACATGATTTGGACGACCCTGATTGCCAGGGAACCTGCTGTTTTGAAAATGATTGGGAACCACTTGGATAAAGAAGTAACCATCTTATGTGATACAATCAAATGATTTTTGGGCCGTGTGGACAAGATTTGGATGGTCTAGATTGCTTGGGATCACCACCATCTCTGCAATGGTTGATTGAAAACCAAATTACAAATTGCCCTGCATGGCTAGCGGAATGCATTCCTACCAATGCATAGGAGATTTTGTACAAGTAGCTCCCAGCATGGAATAATCTCCATGCACGTAGTAAGTGGGCTTGGCAGGAACTGAGCCGTTGATGCCATTGGCATACAAATCACCTGTGCACTATAGGGGGAGCGCACTCCACATGCTTGAAAAAAAGTTTCCCCTTAGCAGCTGGACTTATCTAATAATCCCTTTTTTTTTTCCTTGTCTGAATTGATGCAGGATATGGGTTTCTCTTTGTTTGATTAAGCGGTCTTTGGATTTATATTGGTATGTAGGACTATGGAGTTTCATTCAGTTAGAGAAATCAGCTAAAAGATTAGTTACTGCATGAGTCTTTTCTATTTGGATTTTCCCATACGGGTTTTGGAACTTTGGATTTGCTTAGTAACGTTTGCAAATGAGAAGTTAAAAAAGAGTTTTTAAATGGATGTTTTTAAATTTGTTGGTTGGATTTTATTTAAAATAGTGGGGGGTTGATATCCACCCTTTGTAGAGAGGGTCGGTATCACAGACACTCCAAAAATCGACTACTGGGTACATTGCATGGGATCTAAGTTCTGTAGTAATGTACTTGTTGTCATACATCACATGCATTCACATTCATCAAGGTACCCAATCACAGGGAATAAAACTAACTATACTATAATTCTTATTCCATTTAACTTTGAAAGTTCAACAAATTATATTACAATAATTTAAATCTGCAGCATGAAAACATAAATGAAGTTAAAATAAAATGAGAGCATTGGCAATGTAAGTCATTCATAATAGTCTTCCATAGGGAGATTATTGCCCACCTGAATGATAGGTAGGGGACTGGTGTAGGCCTGGAGAAGATAATGTCAATTGATGAGTGGTCTAGCTTGGCCTTGGTCTGGGGCATATACCTGGCTGCTAGCTTCCCACGTTCACATTTCTCATGTGACAGTGAATCGATCAATGGGAGAATATTATGGAGCAAATCAAGCCTGGTTTGAGAGTTGTTGCTGTAGCTATCTTCTGGTCCTATGCCACTTTTCAGCTTGTGCCAACATGCATTCTGGGATATCTGAGCGTGCATGAGGTGGGTCCCATTGGATATACATGATCACTTGGGCAGCGTGGTTGGATGAAAATGCTAAGGCTTGATAGGCCGTTGGGATAGGTAAAGGTCACTTGTTCATCTGGCTCTCGGGTATATGCTAGCACATGTTCAATCTAGGTACGCGAGTGCAAGATCTCTGAGCTTTCTCCAAAACATATTTGACGGCTGGATAAATATCATCAAGGCGTACCCTTTTTGTGCACTTGTCCGAGGAGTGAACCGGTTTGATTTTGTAGGCCAGGTTATCTTGACAGTAGCCCATCTGGTGGATTTCCATGGCTCAGATCTTTTACACGTGCATTTTTTGGCATTTCTGCTGGTGTTACCCTGTGGGGCCCACCTTAATAATGTGCTGTATGTACATCCGTTTTTGCAGCCCATTTTAGGCTGTGGTCCAAATACATTAAGCAAATCCAAATCTCAGATGGGTCACACTACAGGAAACAGTGGTGATTGAACACCCTGGCTACAATTAAAAACTTCTTAGGGCCCACCGTAATGTTTCCCTAAAGTTTGTTTGCCATCCAACCTCAACCTCTTGATAAGGTCAGGAAGACCTGGATGAAGAAGGGAAACTACAAAAGATCAGCTTGATTCAAAACTTGTACCCCACAAAAAGTCATTCACCACTATTTCCATCTGTTTTAAGTTTTTGGATCATGTTGTAAAATGAGCTGGAAAAATGGATGGATGGTGTGTTCATACAACAAATTAATCAAGGTGGGCTCCACAGTGAGGGTAACACCCACTCATGGCTCAGCGGTAGAACCTGTGGCCACTAGGGTCCCTACTCATGGCTCAGTGGTAGGCCCTGTGGCCACTAGGGTCCCTACTCATGGCTCAGTGACATGAGGGTGTGTGTGTGTTAAAAGTTGTATGGCTGGAATTTTCCATTGTGGGAGAATTTTGGCCATTCCACGGCTTTGTATAGATGGACCATTGGCCTCAGCTGTACACCCTGGCTGTTAATGTTCTTGTGGTAATATTAAATGACTCACATGTGGAATTTTTTAATGATAAGATCTCAACTGTTCTGTGGTGTGGCCCACCTGATGGACGGGGTGGATTCATGCACATGAAGGGGTACGTTGGGACAATGTGTTTCCAAAGTATTTCTTGAGATTTAAGTTTGTACTGGGACCCAAAGGATCGGTTGTCTAGACCATTGATGCATCAAAATCCCTATTCTAGTTGAAAGTGCTATGTTAAGAGTGGGCAATGGAATGGCTTTGCTTCGCTTCATGGGAGCATTCCATTATTTATTTATTTATTTTTTTCATTAGAGGCTTGCTGCAGTGCATTCCACCTCTTGACTCTTTTCTAGTTTAAAAAAATCTGGGATTGAACATTTCAACCCTTTGATCATACCGTTTGGATAGTAGCAAGATGAGTCAGATTCCAAGGCATATGACAATATGTCGGGAAGGGAAGTATACAAAAGCAAACCTCTTTTGGGTTTTGACAGATATGGTTATTTTGGTGTACCCCACTTTGAAAAGCCCAGAATGTATAATCGAACACCATGATCACTGATCATGAGCATTCAATCCTCTTCTTCTTCTTCGAATATCTGGCCCTGATGAGTTGAAGGTGATCCAGATGAGCAAGCAATCCTTGTCACTCATTTGTCATTGCATCGTATGGTTGGTGTAATTCCATCTCATAGGTTGTAGGAGCATGTTCACACATGGTGGGCCAATCAGATGATGGAATCTCTATATGATTTACCTCACACTAGTACACAATTGGATCCAGGCAACAAAGATCACCAATGGGTGGTTGTATAAGAAAGTCGACCCCAATAGTTAAAAATGGATCATGTGTCCTAATGTTTGAGATTTAGTCGACCCCAATAGTTAAAAATGGATCATGTGTCCTAATGTTTGAGATTTAGGGCCTATTTGTTAACTCTGAAAAATAATACTTAATGCCGAATTAAGAAAATGCCCCGTAGCAAGAGTTGTTTGTTAACATCAAAATTAGAAAGTGCTACGTAATTTTTCATTGAATTCTTTCAGTGATAAGAGTCTGGCTTGATGATGAATGTGGAATGAGTTCCATAAAATTTTCTATATATCTAAAAAATTTGCTTCTAAAATTACTCATTTTCAAGTTACTACATAAAATTTTTCTCTTTAAATTGTTTGAGAAAATCAACTTTTAACATGTGAAACTTCTTTATGCCCCACCATGATTTATGTGTTTGATCCATACCGTCCATCAACTTTTTCGTATCATTCTATAACATGATCCCAAAAATAAGGTACATGTAAAACTCAAGTGGCCACACCATAGAAACCAACAAAAATTGAATAAAATTATTGTTGAAACTTTCCCAGAATCCAATGTAATATTTATTTCTCATATAAACTCTTCGTAAGGTCACATGTACCTTTATGAAAAAGGAAAAATACAAATTTCAGCATGATAAGAAATTTTCAATGGTAGGCACCCAATTTTCGCTAATTCCTACAATGTGGCCCACTTGAGCCTTATGTCTACCTCATTTTTTAATTTTATACCCCCAAATGATATGAAAAAGTGGATAGACAGTGTGGATAAATCATATACATCATCCTAGCCCCACAGAGCCACTAACACGGCCCACCTAGAATCCCTAGATATAAACTTCCTGCAAAAAGAGAAATTTACAACTGTACGACCCATTTATGGCCCATTTACGAGATGAAGCCCACCTCATTTTACCTTACAAGAATAAGCCCCAGCTGTACGGACGACTTGCCAAAGGTCGAAAATGCCTCTGCGTTTTCCTTCAGCGGATCGGTGGTGCTCGAAGACTACCGCTGACGCTCCTCGAACTCCGAGTTGTACGAACGGTTCAAAAGATATCAAAGTTACATGGCCCCATAGTTACGTATTTATTATATCCACAACGTTCATCCATATTTCGAGATCATTTCGGAGCATTATCAGAAAAAAAAATAAAAAATCATATCCAAAGATCAACTGGACCACACCACAAACAGCAGCTGGAAAATTGATTTTCATAATTGATTTTCATTGTTAAAAATTTTGTAGGGCCCACCATAACATTTATTTTCCATCCAATCTATTGATAAGGTCACAAAGACCAGGATGAAGAGGAAAAACAAGTTTCATAATGATCCAAAACTTCTGTGACCCCTAAAAGGGTTTCAATGGTAGACGTTCAATCCTTCACAGCCTTTAACAGTGTGGTCCACTTGATAGCTAGATCTGTCTTATTTTTAGTCTCAAGCCTTAATATGAGTTCACTAAAAAGATGGACGGTTTGGATATAACACATACATCATAATAGGACTCACAAAAAGCGGTGGGGATTACAACAGCAAAAAATAAAAAATATAATGATAATAATAATAAATAAATAAATAAACAGGAAGATGTGGCTAGGGGGATTTCTCTGGCTACGGATAATAACCGTAGCCATAGCCCCAGCCCCTGCCATTTCGATATGTCCTTTTATATGTATCGAAGGTCTTTCGATATGTCGTTCGATATGTGTTGAAGGTATTTCGATTAATCGAAAAAGGTCCAGAACTGTCCAACGAGTTTACCTCAAAAATCCTGCAATTTTAGATACATATCGAAGTGTATTTGATATGTATCGAATACACTTCGATATGTAAAAAAATAAAATAAAATAATAATACATATCGAAGTGTATTCGATATGTACCGAAGGTATTTAACCTTCAGCTACGGATTATAACCGTAGCCATAATTGTAGTCTGTGCCAATCTATGAATTTTATTTTATTTTATTTTTTTACATGGAAAAATTCATTCTACCTACAATTTTCTCTAATACATATTTATATAAATATGTATATATAAGCATATAAATTTTTTTTTTGTCTTTTTTTTTTTTTTCTTTTCATTTCTTTCTTTTTTTCATTTAACATGAATATCTTCTAAACCAAAATTAGTTACTTGATGTACCATATATGATTTTGGGGTAGGAGAAGCCACTTTAGCCAACCAACCTGTTTATTTTTTAAAGATTCCATCAGGTCGATGGTCGAAAATCTATTTCATTCACTTCACGGTCAATTTCAATCAGTTTGCGGTCAATTTCGCTCATTTCATTTACTTCGCGATCAATTCCATGCATTTCACAGTCAATTCACTTCACTTCACGGTAATTTCCATGCATTTCACGGTCAATTCACTTCACTTCACGGTAATTTCCATGCATTTCACGGTCATTCCCGCCTATTCTGTGTTGATTCACGGGCATTTCGGCGTATTTCACGGTGAAGTGTAGCGATTGGACTGTGAAATGCACCGAAATGACCGTGAAGTGAAGGGGCATGACCCTGAAATGCGCCGAAATGACCGTGAAATGCGCTAAAATGACCGTGAATCAACACGGAATAGACGGGAATGACTGTGATATGCATGGAAATGACCGTGAAGTGAGGCGATTGGACCGTGAAATGCGTCGAAATGACCGTGAATCAACACAGAATAGGCGGGAATGACCGTGATTTCCATGCATATCATGGTCATTCTTGCCCATTCCATGTTGATTCACGGTCAATTCGACGCATTTCACGGTCATGCCCCTTCACTTCACGGTCATTTTCACGCATTTCACGGTCTAATCGCCTTACTTCACGGTCATTTTCATGCATATCACAGCCATTCCCGCCTATTCCATGTTGATTTACGGTCATTTTGACGCATTTCACGGTCATACCACTTCGCTTCACGGTTATTTCCACGCATTTCACGGTCAATTCGCTTCACTATACGATCATTTTCATGCATTTCATGGTCATTCCCGCATATTTCGTGTTGATTCATGGTTATTTCGGCGCATTTCACGTCATGCCCCTTCACTTCACGTCATTTCCGCGTATTTCACGGTCCAATCGCTACACTTCACCGTGAAGTGCGTCGAAATGACTGTGAATCAACACGGAATAGGCGGAAATAACCGTGATATGCATGGAAATGACTGTGAAGTGAGGCGATTGGACCGTGAAATGCACGGAAATGACCGTGAAGTGAAGGGGCAAGACCGTGAAATGCGCCGAAATGACCGTGAATCAACACAGAATAGGCGGGAATGACTGTGATATGGATGGAAATCACGGTCATTCCTGCCCATTCTGTGTTGATTCACGGTCATTTCACGGTCATGCCCCTTCACTTCACAGTCATTTCTGCACATTTTACGGTCCAATCGCCTCACTTCACAGTCATTTCCATGCATATCATGGTCATTCCAAACAATTTTGTGTTGATTCACGGTCATTTTCATGCATTTCACGGTCAATTCCCTTCACTTCACAGCCAATTTAGACTATTTCAAGTCATGGAATGGTAACTTGTTAAGCTTCCAAATGGGACCGTGAATTGCCTAATTCAAAGACCGTTCGATATCTTAAAAGCACGATGGAACTCATCAATCATCATTTTTCAATATCATCGGGTGGAGGATCTGAAGTGGAGGAGGTGGGCCACCATCTTCCAACTGAGAATCTCTATTTGCATGAAGGGGGAGGAGACGGTAGTGATTTAGAGGGTATGTTATTCCACCAATCAAGAGTCTTGATTTTCGTGAAGGTGCAGAAGGAATGGTAATGTACTGGAGGGCATGTTACTCCATCAATTCAAAGATAAAGGTTCGCCATCATGTTTTGGTGAAGGATTCCAGTGGAGGAGGTGGGCCACCTTCTGCCTAGCAAGGAGCGCGGTTTACATACAGATGGGGGTGCAGGAGATGTTAATGGACGAGAGAGTGCGACAAGGTAGGATTAGATATATCGAAAAAGTTCCACAAGTCTCTAATGAACTTATGTTCATTTACACGATTTCAGGTCTTTGTATCGATCCGTAGTGGGGGTGGATAACATGGAGTGTATACCGACATGGGTGTGTACTAACAAGCTAACCTAAAAAAGAAAAACAAACAAAAAAAAACCTTAGAAAAAAAGAGAGTAAAAATTACCCTTCGATATATCGAATAGTACATGATATATCGTCATTTGCTGCATTTCGATATATCGAATGTTAGACGATATATCGAAATTAGTCCAAAACTGTCCAGAAACGAAATGATGTTTTAAAACAATTTTCCGATTATATTGAGATAGTTTTGATAAATCGAATGAAGAAATTTCGATATCAATCGAAAGACACTCGATTATAAAAATAGAATTCACAGAATTTTTGTAAGGCAAAAACAAAAGTACGCTTCGATGTTATCGAACACTAATTGATGACATCGAGCTTAAGTTGTCGATAACATTGAAGGTCTTTCGATATGTACTTCGATATATCGAAGATCTTTCAATTAATTGAAAAAGGTCCAAAACTGTCCGGCGACTTTGCATAAAAAATCCTACAATTTTCGATACATATCGAAGTGTATTCGATATTATCGAAGCTATAACTATCGATTATAGCCGTAGCCATAATTGCAGTCCGTAAAAGTCTATGCAATTATTATTATTATTATTATTATTACATGGAGAACTTTATTCTACCTACAATTTTCTCTAATACATATTTATATAAATATGTATATATAAGCATATAAAAAGTTTTTTTTACTCTTTTTTTCATTTCTTTCTTTATTCATTTAACAAGAATATCTTCTAAACCAAAATTAGTTACTTGATGTACCCTATATGATTTTGGGGTAGGAGAAGCTACTTTAGCCAACTAACCTAGTTATTTTCCAAGATTCCATCAGGTCGATGGTCGAAAATCCATTTCATTCACTTTGCGGTCAATTTCAATCAGTTCGCGATCAATTTCATTCATTTAATTTACTTCACGGTCATTTTCATGCATTTCACGGTCAATCCCGGTGATTCCGTTTTGATTCACGGTCATTTCCATGCATTTCACGGTCAATTCCCTTCACTTCACGGTCATTTCCATGCATTTCACGGTCAATTCCCTTCACTTCACGGTCATTTCCATGCATTTCACAGTCAATTTGCTTCACTTCACGGTCATTTCCATGCATTTCACAGTCATTCCCACCTATTCCGTGTTGATTCACGGTCATTTCGACGCATTTCACGGTGAAGCGTAGCGATTGGACCGTGAAATGCGCGGAAATGACCGTGAAGTGAAGGGGCATGATCGTGAAATGCGCCGAAATGACTGTGAATCAACACGGAATATCCGGGAATGACCGTGATATGCATGGAAATGGCCGTGAAGTGAAGCGAATTAACCGTGAAATGCTCAGAAATGATCGTAAAGTGAAGGGGCATGACCGTGAAATGCGTCGAAATGACCGTGAATCAACATGGAATAGGCGGGAATGACCGTGATTTCCATGCATATCACGGTCATTCCCGCCTATTCCATGTTGATTCACGGTCATTTCGACACATTTCACGGTCATGTCCCTTCACTTCACAGTCATTTCCGCGCATTTCACGGTCCAATTGCCTCACTTCACGGTAGAGGTGGGCATCAAGTCGATTCGAGTCGAGGTGGGCCAAGATTGGCTTGGCTTGTCCATGATGTACTCGAGTTCGAGCTCGAGCTTGGCCTCGAGCTCAACATTGAAGCTTGGCTTGTTTGCCAAAGTTGTTGAGTCAAGTTCGAGTCGAGCTAGTGGTTCGAGTTGAGTCGAGTTTACCTCGAGTCGAGCTTGAGCTTGTTGGGTGAGAGAGTAATGGATTCTGTTCTTGATCCTCTTCCATTGATGAAAAATTCAAAAATCTTAAGAGAATCAAAGTAAAACCCGATGAAAAAACCAAACGAAGCTTCGAATCGGATGAGGAAACCTGTAAGAACCGATCTATTCTTGATCTTCTTCCACTAACAGAAATCCAAGTACTAGAAAAGAAACAGAGTAGAACACTAATAAGAAATCCAAGTAAAGAGCTCTAGCCAATCAAATCATTGGATTTCCTTGAAGCTATAAAAAATCTGAGAAGAACCCATCTCAAATTTCTCTTGGGTTTCTCGCCTAAGAAGTAGATCTCAAGAGATTGAAATCATATTATTGTGGTGCTGAAATGAAAACTGGTGGTAGTGGTCGGGACGGGCGTGCAGCTGGCAGTGGGCAGAGAAAGAGAAGAAAGGGAAAGGGTAGGGGGTGAGTGCGGTCGGGTAGAGACTCTAGGGTTTGTTTTTTATTTTTTATTTTTAAGTTTAAACTTAAAACTTATATTAATATAATATAATATATATATATATATATAATATAATATAATATATTTATTAATCGAGCCGAGTCGAGCTCGAGTTCGAGCTTCGAGTCGAGTCGAGTTCGAGTTGAAATGCTCCCTGGTCGAACTTGGCTTGAACTCAACTCGAGCTTCAAATAACTAGCTTGGCTCATCTTGAATCGGCCATTCAAGCCGAGTCAATCCAAGCTGACTCGAGTCGAGTCGAGCAAGCTTTTCGAGCTAGCTTGACTCGTGAACAACCCTACTTTACGGTCATTCAAGCCGAGTCAATCCAAGCTGACTCGAGTCGAGTCGAGCAAGCTTTTCGAGCTAGCTAGACTCGTGAACAACCCTACTTTACGGTCATTTCCATGCATATCACAGTCATTCCCGCCTATTCCGTGTTGATTCACGGTCATTTCGACGCATTTCACGGTCATACCCCTTCACTTCACGGTCATTTCCGTGCATTTCACGGTCAGTTCGCTTCACTTCACGATCATTTCCATACATTTCACGGTCATTCCCGCATATTCCGTGTTGATTCACGGTCATTTCGGCACATTTCACGGTCATGCCCCTTCACTTCACAGTCATTTCCGCGCATTTCACGGTCCAATCGCTACACTTTACCGTGAAATGTGTCGAAATGACTGTGAATCAACATGGAATAGGCGGGAATGAGCGTGATATGCATGGAAATGACCGTGATGTGAGGCGATTGGACCGTGAAATTCGCGAAAATGACCGTGAAGTGAAGGGGCAAGACCATGAAATGCGCCGAAATGACCGTGAATCAACACGGAATAGGCGGGAATGACCGTGATATGCGCGAAAATGACCGTGAAGTGAAGCGAATTGACCGTGAAATGCGCTGAAATGACCTTGAATCAATACGAAATAGGCGGGAATGACCGTGATATGCATGGAAATCACAGTCATTCCGGCTTATTCCGTGTTGATTCACGGTCATTTCAGTGCATTTCACGGTCAATTTGCTTCACTTCACGGTCATTTCCGCGCATTTCACGGTCAATTTGCTTCACTTCACTGTCATTTCCACGCATTTCACAGTCATTCTCGCCTATTCCGTGTTAATTCACGGTCATTTCGATGCATTTCACACTGAAGTGTAGCGATTGGACCATGAAATGCGCGGAAATGACCGTGCATGACCATGAAATGCGTCGAAATGACCGTGAATCAACACGGAATAGGCGGGAATGACCGTGAAATGCATGGAAATGACCGTGAAGTGAAGCGAATTGACCGCGAAATGCACGGAAATGACTGCGAAGTGAAGGGGCATGACCGTGAAATGCGCCGAAATGATCATGAATCAACACGAAATATGCGGGAATGACCGTGAAATGCATGGAAATGATCGTAAAGTGTAGCGATTGGACCGTGAAATGCGCAGAAATGATCGTGAAGTGAAGGGGCATGACCATGAAATGCGTCGAACTGACCGTGAATCAACACGGAATAGGCGGGAATTACTGTGAAATGCATGGAAATGACCGTGAAGTGAAGCGAATTGACTGTGAAATGCGTGGAAATGACCGTGAAGTGAAGGGGTGTGACTGTGAAATGTGTCGAAATGACCGTGAATCAACATAAAATAGGCGGGAATGACCGTGATATGCATGGAAATCACGGTCATTCCCGCCTATTTCATGTTGATTCATAGTCATTTCGGCGCATTTCACAGTCATGCTCTTCACTTCATGATCATTTCCGCGCATTTCACGGTTAATTCGCTTCACTTCACGGTCATTTCCATGTATATCATGGTCATTCCCGCCTATTCCGTGTTGATTCATGGTCATTTCGGCGTATTTCGCGGTCATGCCCCTTCACTTCACGGTCATTTCCGCGTATTTCACGGTCTAATCGCTACACTTTACCGTGAAATGCGTCGAAATGACCGTGAATTAACACGGAATAGGTGGGAATGGCCGTGATATGCATGGAAATGACCGTGACGTGAGGCGATTGGACCGTGAAATGCGCGGAAATGACCGTGAAGTGAAGGGGCAAGACTGTGAAATGTGCCGAAATGACCGTGAAACAACACGGAATAGGCGGGAATGACCGTGATATGCATGGAAATCACGGTTATTCCCGCCTATTCCGTGTTGATTCACGGTCATTTTAGTGCATTTCACGGTCATGCCCCTCACTTCACGGTCATTTCCGCGCATTTCACGGTCAATTTGCTTCACTTCACGATCATTTTCATGCATTTCACGGTCATTCTCGCCTATTCCGTGTTGATTCACGGTCATTTCGACGCATTTCATGGTGAAGTGTAGCGATTGGACCGTGAAATGCACGGAAATGACCGTGAAATGCGTCGAAATGGCCATGAATCAACATGGAATAGGCGGAAATGAAATGACCGTGAAGTGAAGCGAATTGACCGCGAAATGCACGGAAATGACTGCGAAGTGAAGGGGCATGTCACGCCCCAAACTCGGAAACCAGGATCACAAAATTCCCGATCGCTGAATCCCGCGCCGACAGCCTCCGTAGAACCCCATTCTCGGCTCCCAGTGCCCATATGCCAGGTTTCGATCCTGGGATGCTACAAGGAGGATTTTTACCATCAGTTTAATTCGTCATAAGCATAACCAAAGGCATAACCCACAAACAATAACCAAAAACTCCATCACATTTTCACTATGATCAAAAACCTTACAAGTACAGTGAGCATAAAGGGAAATACAATGATGATAGACAAAAAAAAGCTCCAAAATGATCTGCTATACGCTCTAACCTCAGCGCAGCTGCGTCCACGCGTCACCTGCACGCAACGATCGTGCATAAGCTTATAGAAAGCTTAGAGGGTGGTGAAAGTGTATGCGCAAGGTAGTAATGCAGATATGTAGTATCAGAGTAATGCGGAACATGCTGATGAATCCATGAATACCACTAGCCGTACCAAGGCTATGCGATGCAAGGCATGATGATGTCGGCCATACTAAGGCCATGCGATGCGAGATGCAACTCAAGCATGCAAATCCTCATCTAAGTCCACATATCAATACAGCTCAAATCTGGAATATCACCGGGGTCTAGTACACTCTAAATCAGATTACCGCCCTATCGCGCGCAATAAGGTAAGTGGAAGAGACCTCACTACCCGCCTACCAATATCAGACTCGGCTTATCGATAGCGGACCTATTCCTCGAGCTGGTCAGACTCAGCCTAGCATTGCCCCTCCTCTCAGGCGGGTAAGGCCGTACCCCCTTCCAACCGACCACGACACAGTAGAAAGCGCAGCCATCTAGTAATCGGCACTCGGCGCTCCTGCACTCACTTGGTCTAGACGTTAGAGCAACCTCTTGGTACCATAAGGGTTTAGGGACTTTCACCCAGGGATATCTATAACACCCCATGTAGAACAAGATTTCAGGTATCCAATCCTACTAACCACGATATGCCCGTGGAGGCTACGGCTGTGATGTCGCTAGGGCGTATAGTAACCATATCACACGATGCGAATGCATGAATCACACTACCCAATCATGCAACAATCCTGCGCGTCTCGTGCGCTCATGTGGGGCAACCCCGCCTAACTGGGAGCCCCTAAACAATCTGCTCGAAGGCATATGCTATGATCAGTCACTTCTCATTTCAAGCATACATATGATGCGTATGATCATGAATCATGGGACTATACTAAACATGTTATATGGGATAGATGTTGTTCATAAGGAGATGAGCCTAGATGGCCTATAAGTATGGGCCTAACAATGGGCCCTAGGGAGAATCATAATACGGACATTTAACCAACATTATTCTACAATGTGGACGTCAAACCAACATTGCTCCCAAGGCATTTCCCGTCGTAAACATCATTACATAAACCATGTTGGGATCACACATTGCAATGGACCTTAGGTACATCCCATTGGGCCTTAAATACATCAAATGGGCCGTATCACATGGGCCTTACATTCATCAAATGGGCTGCATTAATGGGCCTTATCCGCATTGCAATGGGTCATAACCCGTGGGCCTTAGATTGCATCAAATGGGCCTAATCTTATGGGTCTTATATGTATCAAATGGGCCACACCAATTGGGCCCCATATTGTACATCAAATGACCCTCAACCCATGGGCCACGAATACACCGAATGGGCCCCATACATATATCAAAGTGGGGTCCACTTGAACTGTAGATCTGACTTAATCTTTAGCTCATGCTAACAAAATGAGCTTCCAAAAATAGATGGATGGCTTGGACACAACACATGCATCATGGTGGGGCCCATGAAGGCCCACCATCACACACACACACACATATATATATATATATATAAAATATACTATATGTAATATATATAACATATATAATATTTATATACACAATATATATATATACACACACGCACACACACACACACACAGGTGCACACACATGCACGCATACACGCACACGCACGCACACACATGTGCACGCACACAGACACACGCACACTCCCACGCACACCCACCGTCCCTGGACAGTGGAGATATAACAAATACATAACTGTGGGTTCCACCGTCCAACGGACGGTGGAATTTAAAATACATAAATCAATGTGGGCTCCACGTGGGGCCCATTGTAATTTTTACATGCCATCCAACCGGTTGACAAGGTCACCCGGACCTGAGTGAAAGGAAAACACAAATTTCATTTTGATCTAAAACTTCTGTGGCCCACAGAAGGGTTTCAATGGCAGAGGTTCAATCCCACTGTTTCCTTTAGTGTGGGCCATTTAAGACTCAGATCGGTATGATTTTTAGAGGGGGCCCACCTTAGGGGGTGGCCTACCCAGTAAACGGTGTGGATGACCAATAAGCATCATGGTGGGGCCCACGGCAGGAGCCGTGGGTTGCTGCTACTCGCCCATCCGCCGGCTGGCGCTGGCAGCGCCTGCTGCCGTCTGACACAGCAGCAGTGCTGCAGCGGCTGCTGCATTACCTTTTTTAATTTTATTTTTTTGAATATTGTTTCCTGTGGTTTTTCATAGGTAGGCCCCACATCAAGTAAATCCAACCTGTCCATTGCACTTCGCGGCTCAAGATCGTTCAAACGAGTCCAATATCCGATGTTTTCCGGCACGTAAAACTGTCCGGGTGACTTTCAACGGTAGAAACTACTATTTAACAAGCTATGGTCCGCCTGAAGATCGAATGGACCCCTTTTTCGGCTCAACGCCTAAAGCGAGTCGGCAAATAGAATGGACGGCGTGGATTAAGTCCATACATCCAGGAGGGGCCTACATGAGTGGGCCACCCATGAGCTTGGAAACAAGCTGACATTTGTGTTTTCCAAACCACGTCCAGCGTCCCTGTACGTTGGACGCTGCACGTAAATACATTAGAGGTGGGCCTTGCTTAGGTGGGCCACCTCATGGAGGATGGTGTGGGTACAACACACACAAAGTAGGCCCCACTTGTAGATGGTTTGGATAGAATACATGCCTCATGGTGGAGTCCACAATATAAGGAAGATAGAGAAAGAGAGAGATAGAGAGAGATAGAGGGAGATCGGTGAGGACGGAGGGACCCTGTCACTATGGGCCCCTCTTAATTCAACATACATCAAGGTGGGTCCCACTACACATGGGCCCATTAAATCCAAAATCCAACGGTGGGGATCCCTTCTCTACTAAAGTAGACAGTCTAGATGACCCTAGGTATACAAGAAAATAAACATCATGATGATCGAAGTGAGCCATCGGCCACATTTTAGGGTCCCAAGTGAGATCCAAACCATTGATCGGTTGGCCTCACTTGGCCCATCTTACAAGAAAATGAAAACTACTCTATCAAAGCACCCACCGTTCGATCTTCTTACTCCTATGGGTTCCTTAGCTCCTTAGCTTCGATTCCAATGGAGGAGATGATGAATGGATGGCTAGGATGAGAGATCTTGGGATGGAAAGGTGGGCCACACTTGGAGTTTTGAAAGAGAGGGAGAGGCTCATACGTATGGAGGTTTGCTTGGAATGAGATTTGGAAAAGAGAGAGAGAGACTTGTAAAGGGAGAGAGAGATGGGTGATGTTTGATGTGGTGGTGATGGGTGTAAGAGCCACTTTTTTGACTTTTGGGGTAAAAGGTGTAAGAAAGGCATGGGTGGTGTAAGAAATTCTTGATTTTAGGGGTTGCTTGGGGAAGAGTGTGAAGTGATGTGTACTTGACTTGATGGGATTGATTGATGGTTGATTGATGTGACATCTCGTTTAGATTCTCTTGGGTTTCGCAACGCGCGGTGTTTTCCTCGCACCGAATGCTGGCCCACATCTCCTGGCCAGAGTGTCGCCTCGGCGCGCGAGTCGCGGCATCGGAACCTCGGGGACGGCGCTGTCGCAATGGTACAGGTCTCGGGTTGAGTCAAATCAGATCAACGACGTGTGAATCAAGGTCGCGCGCAATGCCTGTTAAGGGTCGAAGGTTGCCGAAATTAGACCGGAAAGACCGCGGGAACCTACGGAATAGTACGGTCTAGGATACGGGTCTTACAGCTCTCCCTTCCTAATAAAAATTTTGCCCTCAAAATTTACACAATCATCGCAACTAGGCATAACTCGTGAAGAAGAAGAGACATAATATCATCATATAAAATCAGAAATAACATACAAAATACAACCCATAATCAGTCATCAAAGAGATGGGGATAGCGCTCTCGAATCTCAGTCTTGCACTCTCACGAGGCCTCCTCAACAGAATGGTGACCTCACTGAACCTTCACCAATGGAATGACCTTGGTCCGGAGGACCTGCTCCTTCCGATTAAGTATAGGGACTGGCTGCTCAATGTAAGAAGCGTTCTCACGAACCTTTAACGGCTACCAATCAATAACAAGAACGATATCTGACCCACACTTCCTCAACATAGAGACATGAAAAATGTTGTGGACGCCAGACAACTGAGATGGCAAGGCAAGCCGATAGGCCACGGCGCCAACGCGCCCAGTGATCTCAAAAGATCCTATGAATCTCGGGGCAAGCTTGCCCTTTGCTCCAAATCGAACTACGCCATTCATGGGCGAGACCTTGAGATACACATGATCCCCTACATCAAACTCCAAGGGACGACGCCGACGATTAGCAAAACTCTTCTGTCGGCTCTGAGTTGTGCGCATCCTCTGCCTGATGATATCGATAGCCTCTGACGTCTCCTGCACAAGCTCGGGACGTAGGAGACGACGCTCTCCAACCTCGATCCAACAACTCGGTGATCTGCATGATCTGCCATATAGTGCCTCAAAAGGAGCCATGCCATTGGTCGCCTGATAGCTGTTATTGTATGCGAATTCAGCCAATCGCAGATGCTCATCCCAGCTACCCCCGAAATCAATCGCACAGGCCCGAAGCATATCCTCAAGGATCTGGTTGACCCTCTCGGTCTGCGGATGGTACGCGGTGCTGAGCTGCAAATCAGTCCCCATCGCTCTCTGGAAGCTCCCCCAAAACTGAGACGTGAACCTCGAGTCTCGGTCCAAAATGATTGAGACTGGAACACCATGCAGTCTCACGATCTTTTCGAGGAATAATCTCGCAAGCTGGTCCATAGACCAAGTAGCACGCATCGCGAGAAAATGTACCAACTTCGTCAGATGATCCATAACAACCCAAATGGCGTCATGAACGCGCTGAGTCCTCGGCAAACCAATAATAAAATCTGTTGACATGTGCTCCCACTTCCACATAGGGATACTCAGCGGCTGCAATAGACCAGGAGGTCTCTGATGATCAGCCTTGACACGCTGGCATGTGTCACACTCGGCCACAAAACTAGCTATCTGGTGCTTCATCCCTGCTTAAAAATACTGTCGCCTCATATCACGGTACATCTTCGTCGAGCCAGGATGGATAGAAAACCGCGATCAATGTGTCTCGGTCATAAGATCTCTGCGTAACTCAGGAATATCCAGGACACATAATCGGCCTCTGAAGCGAAGTCCACCATCTGTACCAATCTGCTAATCTGCCTGACTCTCAGATGCCGCCTCTACCATATAACTCTGCAACGACTCATCAGCCTGCTGAGCCTCGATTACCCTTGCGACAAGAGAGGGTTGAATTGACAGGCTCGATAACTGCACGATAGAAGACTGCAGGCCGAACTCAAAATCATACTCTGCTACATCCTCAAGCATCCGCCACTCCTGAATTATCATATGCACCACTAGGCCTCGTGGCTGACGGCTGAGGGCATCCGCCACCACGTTCGCCTTGCCGGGGTGGTACCGAAGATCGAAGTCATAGTCCTTCAGGAGCTCCATCCAGCGCCTCTGCCTCATGTTCAACTCAGACTGCGAGAAGAGGTACTTCAAGCTCTTGTGGTCGGAGAAGAGCTCAAACCTAACCCCATAAAGATAGTGCCTCCACACCTTCAGTGCGAAGACAACTGCTGCCAGCTCCAAATCGTGCGTGGGGTAGTTCAGCTCATGGATCTTAAGCTGGCGAGACGTGAAGGCCACTAGTCTCCCGTGCAGCATCAGGACAGTACTCAAACCAATATGCGAGGCATCAGTGAATACAATAAATCCGTCACTCCCAGAGGGAAGAGTGAGGACAGGAGCGGACGTGAGATGGTCCTTCAACTCCATAAATGCTCGCTCGCAGGCGTCGCTCCAAATAAACTCTGCGCCCTTCCGAGTTAACCTGGTCAGCGGGGCTGCAATACGAGAGAAGCCCTCAATGAAACATCGGTAATAGCCCGCTAAACCAAGGAAACTGCGGATCTCGGATGCAGTTGTGGGCTGGCCCCACTGACGCACTGTCTTAACCTTCGAGGGGTGCACTGCGACGCCCTCCCTCGTCACCACGTGACCGAGGAACTTCACCTCCTCCTACTAGAACTCACACTTCTCCAGCTTCGCATATAGCTGGTGTGCAAGGAGGGTCTGCAACGTAACCTCCAGATGCTGCTCGTGCTCCTCACGAGTGCTTGAATAGATTAGAATGTCGTCGATGAAGACTACAACAAACTGACCGAGATAAGGCCGGAAGACTTCGTTCATCAACTGCATGAAGACCGCGGGTGCATTAGTCAGTCTGAAGGACATGACTTGGAACTCAAAATGACCGTAGCGCGTCCTAAAAGCCGTCTTTGGAATGTCCTCCTCTCGGACTCGAATCTGATGATAACCAGAACGCAAGTCAATCTTCGAAAAGAACTGTGCACCCTTCAGCTGATCAAACAAATCATCAATCCTTGGGAGCGGGTACTTGTTCTTGATCGTGACCTTGTTGAGCTCGCGGTAGTCCACGCAGAGCCTCAACGATCCATCCTTCTTCTTCACGAAGAGTACCGGCGCTCCCCACGGCGAACTGCTCGTACGAATAAACCCCAACTCGCGCAACTTGTCCAACTGCTTTTGCAGTTCCCTCAACTCCAACGGTGCCATACGATATAGGGCCTTCGAGATAGGCGCGGTACCGGGCACGAGATCAATCTGAAACTCGGTGAGTCGGTGAGGCGGTAATCCCGGAATCTCCTGAAACACATCGGGAAAATCGTAAACGTTCGGCAACTGATCAATACAAGCGTCAACAGGCTCCTCAACGGCACAAGACATCAAGCAAGACAACGGCTCTCCTCGGGGCTCTACAACGAACTGGAACTGCGGTAAGCCTGGTATATCGAATGTGACGGTTCTCGTGGAGCAGTCCAAGATGGCGTGGTACTCGGCAGCCAATCCATGCCCAGGATGACATCGAACTTGGACATCGGCAATGCAAACAGATCGGCAGGTAAAAAGGTATCCCCGACTAAAATGGGGCAAGACGAACAAAATTAGCCCAACATTGCAGTCTTCCCCAAGGGAGTCGATACTGACAGACTCTCACGAGTAGACTCTAACGGTAGGCCAGTCGATCGGCAGAAACTCTCGGTCACAAAAGAATGCGATGCACCAGAATCAAACAACACACGTGCAACGCATGTAAAGACTAAAAGCATACCCTCGACAACCCCTCCAGTTGACTGCGGATCCTGCTGAGCCGTGTAGAACCTAACTTGAGCTGGCTGGGGAGGTACCTGTCCCCTCTGAACGTGCTGCTACTGCTGGGGTCGCTTAGGCGGTCGAAACTGCTGCCTCTGCTGCTGTGGTCTCGAAGGCGGGTGCTGATCCTACTGCTGAGGTGGCCTTGGTGGTGGGGGCTGCTGTCGCTGCTACTGTGCGGGTCTCTGCTGCTGTGGTGGAGGTTGCTGTAGACCTCTCGACTGCTGTTGCTGCTGTGGGGGCCTCTACTGCTGCTGCTGAGGGTGGGGACACTCCCACATACAGTGCCCTGTCGCACCGTACCCAAAACAGGTGCCGGTGAACTACCTCGTGGGTGGTGCCGGAGGTGCTGCTGGCCCTCGGAAGGTTGGGCGACCTGTGCGCCTCTGCTGTTATGGTCGACGCTGCTGCAAGTCACCAGAAGGAGCATGCCTCTTCCGGTCTCTCCCCTGACCGCGATCAGACTGAGAACCGGCCCACTCAACCTCATAAATATGGGCCTTCCGTACCACTCACTCAAATATCGGGAGCTCATGCCCAATGACACGGCCTCAAAGATCGTAACGCAGGCCGTCCTCGAATCGGTGGGCTTTCCGCCCCTCATCATCTACTAGATATGGTGCAAATCTAGATAGCGCTACAAAACGGGCCGCATACTGAGCCACAGTCATATCACCCTGCACCAGGGCCTCGAACTTCAACGCTCGCTGTCGTCAGATGTGATCAGGAAAATACTGTCGGTCAGACCGATCTACAAAATCCTCCCATGTCCACACAAAATCAGCACCTGCTGCTAGGGAGACTGATGCCCACCAATGCTCAGCCTCACCATGGAGGAGAAATACGGCTAATCAGACTCGCCGCTCGGTTGTGCATCCCATCGTCTCGAATATCTTCTCCACATCGGCCCACCATCTCTCGGCTACCGTCGGGTCTGGCTCACCCTGGAAACATGGGGGATCGAGTCGTCGGAACTCACGAAGAAGGGCACTCGCGCGGTCCTGCTCGACCTGCTCCGGTGAAACAACAGGGTGCATGCCCTGCCCCTGTAATGCAGCCATCACAGCCTGCAACATCTGCTATAACTGGGAAGCACTCACGGATACTGTCGGGTCTGCATCGGTCTCTAGTGGAGGAGTAACATACTCAGGATGGGCAGTAGGAATCCCTGGTGGTGGAATGGGCATCGTAGGTGGTAGTGCGGGAGTCTCAGGCGGTGATGCGGGAGTCTCAGGTGGTGGTGTGGGGGTCGATCGGGTCACTCTCTGGTGCGCCATGTCCTACAGGAAGATCGAAGGCGCCTATCAACTTAGAAACTCTCGAAGGTACAAACGTTAAGGGTCAGTGATAAAGATTGCTAAGTTATTTGGACTTGGGACTTAATCATCCTAAACTCATAGCAGACATGTAATGTTGTTCTTAGTTATTCCCAAGTTATGCTTTGATACCAACTTCTGTCACACCCCAAACTCGGAAACCGGGCTCACAAAATTTTCGATCGCCGAATCCGGCGTCGACAGCCTCCGTAGAACCCCATTCTCAACTCCCAGCGCCCATACGCCAGGTTCCGATCCTGGGATGCTACAAGGAGGATTTTCAACATCTGTTTAATTCGCCATAAGCATAACCAAAGGCATAACCCACAAACAACAACCAAAAACTCCATCACATTTCCACAATGATCAAAAACTTTACAAGTACAGTAAGCATAAAGGGAAATACAATGATAATAGACAAAAAAAGCTCCAAAATGATCTGCTATGCGCTCCAACCTCAGTGCTGTTGCATCCTCTCGTCACCTGCACGCAACGGTCATCCATAAGCTTATAGAAAGCTTAGAGGGTGGTGAAAGTTTGTGCGCAAGGTAGTAATGCAGATATGTAGTATCAGAGTAATGCAAAACATGATGATGAATCCATGAATACCACTAGCCATACCAAGGCTATGCGATGCAAGGCATGAATGATGTCGGCCATACCAAGGCCATGCGATGCGAGATGTAACTCAAGTATGCAAATCCTCATCTAAGTCCACATATCACTACAGCTCAGATCGGGAATATCACCGGGGTCTAGTACAATCTAAATCAGATTGCCGCCCCATCGCTTGCAATAAGGTAAGTGGAAGAGACCTCACTACCCGCCTGCCAATATCGGGCTCGGCTCGTCGATAGCGGACCCATTCCTCGAGCTGGTCAGACTCAGCCTAGCATTGCCCCCTCCTCTCGGGCAGGTAAGGCCGTACCCTCTTCCAACCGACCACGACACAGTGGAAAGCGCAGCCATCTAGTAATCGGCACTTGGCGCTCCTGTACTCACTTGGTCTAGACGTTAGAGCAACCTCTTGGTACCATAAGGGTTTAGGGACTTTCACCCAGGGATATCTATAGCACCCCATGTAGAATAAGATTTTTGGTATCCAATCCTGCCAACCACGATATACCCGTGGAGGCTACGGCCCTGATGTTGCTAGGGCGTATAGTAACCATATCACACGATGCGAATGCATGAATCACACTACCCAGTCATGCAACAATTCTGCGCATCTCGTGCGCTTATGTAGGGCAACCCCACCTAACCGGGAGCCCCTAAACAATCTGCCCGAAGACATATGCTATGATCAGTCACTTCTCATTTCAAGCATACATATGATGCATATGATCATGAATCATGGGACTATACTAAACATGTTATATAGGATAGATGCTGTTCATAAGGAGATGGGCCTAGACGGCCTACAAGTATGGGCCTAACAATGGGCCCTAGGGAGAATCATAATGCGGACATTTAACCAACATTATTTTACAATGTGGACATTAAACCAACATTGCTCCCAAGGCATTTCCCGTCGTAAACATCATTACATAAACCATGTTAGGATCACACATTGCAATGGACCATAGGTACATCCCATTGGGCCTTAAATACTTCAAATAGGCCGTATCACATGGACCTTACATTCATCAAATGGGCCGCATTAATGGGCCTTATGCGCATTGCAATGGGTCATAACCCGTGGGCCTTAGATTGCATCAAATGGGCCTAATCTTATGGGTCTTATATGTATCAAATGGGCCACACCAATTGGGCCCCATATTGTACATCAAATGGGCCCCATACATATATCAAAGTGGGGTCCACTTGAACTGTAGATCTGACTCAATCTTTAGCTCATGCTAACAAAATGAGCTTCCAAAATTAGATGGACGGCTTGGACACAACACATGCATCATGGTGGGGCCCATGAAGGCCCACCATCACATATATATATAAAATATACTATATATAATATATATAACATATATAATATTTATATACACAATATATATATATATCAATATATATATATATATACATATATATATATATATATGTACACACACATGCACACACAGGTGCACATAGATGCACGCATACACGCACACGCATGCACACAGACACACGTACGCTCCCACGCACACCCACCATCCCTAGACGGTGGGGATATAACAAATACATAATTGTGGGTTCCACCGTCCAGCGGACGGTGGAATTTAAAATACATAAATCAATGTGGGCTCTACGTGGGGCCCACCGTAATGTTTACATTCCATCTAACCGGTTGAGAAGGTCACCCGGACCTGACTGAAAGGAAAACACAAATTTCATCTTGATCCAAAACTTCTGTGGCCCACAGAAGGGTTTCAATGGTAGAGGTTCAATCCCACTGTTTCCTTTGGTGTGGGCCATCTGAGACTCAGATCGGTCTGATTTTTGGAGGGGGCCCACCTTAGGGGGTGGCCTACCCAGTAAACGGTTTGGATGACCAATAAGAATCATGGTGGGGCCCACGGCAGGAGCCGTGGGTTCTCCGCTGCTCCCCATCCATCACCAGGCTTGTAGCGCCTCTTCGCCGTCTCGACACAAGAAGAAGAGCTTTGCCAGCGCACGGCTGCTGCATTACCTTTTTTTTAAATATTGTTTCCTGTGGTTTTTCACAGGTAGGCCCCACATCAAGTAAATCCAACCCGTCCATTGCACTCCACGGCTCAAGACCGTCCAAACGAGTCCAATATCCGTTGTTTTCCGGCACATAAAACTGTGAATCAAGGTCGCACGCAACGCCAGTTAAGGGTCGAAGGTTGCCGAAATTAGACCGGAAAGACCGCGGGAACCTACGGAACGGTACGGTCTAGGATACGGGTCTTACAGGGCATGACGGTAAAATGTGCCGAAATGACCGTGAATCAACACGGAATATGCAGGAATGACCGTGAAATGCATGAAAATGATCGTAAAGTGTAGCGATTTGTAGACACTGGAAAAATCGGATCGGCGCCCCCGTTGGTAAAAACTGTTGTATTGATGATGGTGGGGATGATTAAGCTGATTTTATGATTGTTAGAGTCGCCACTAGCCAATATTACTTAGAATCCCGCGGTCGGCTAGAACCCACAGAATACGTAAGGTTGGAGAAATCTGAAGACTCTCCTACCTTAGATTGATTCCTGGTCTACGATCTGGGATTTTGGGTAAGGGACCTCGGTTATAAAGAGGGAAGGTGTTAGGCACCCTCTCTGCCCGCACAAATGTACGGTCTCAACTTAGTGTGGTAAAATAATCTCAAGGGATGATGATGATACTATGGTCATGATAGGACTAGTCACACGTGGATTTCTGATGTAGCAAGATCTGAGATTTCGGCAGGCTACAGAGCATACATCCGACAATGTGTCTAGAGGGCGGATGTGATGATGTTATGCAAAGAGATAAGAAAAGTGGACTAGATCACTAGGAATTTCTGATGTGACAGGATCCGATGTACTGCAAGTCACAGAGCATACGTCCACTAGAGATCTAGAGAAGCAAGGGGGTTGAGAAGATAGTAGATCTCACGATGAATGCTTGTATGTAAATGGATCTTTGGCTTGATTCTTGAATAGGCTAGGATGCAGATTGAACCATGATCATTCTGGGCTAGGCTTATGGGTTGGAAGGGTTGAGGTGAAGGCTGGGAGGTGGCTGAAAAATTTGGGCTTGAAGGCTTGGGAGCTCCTTCCCTTCCTTCACTCTCTCTCTCTCTCTCTCTCTCTCTCTCTCTCTCTCTCTCCCTCTCTTCCTCTCTTTTTCTCTCACTCTCTCTCTCTCACTCTCTCCCTCTCCTTCTCTCCCTCTCCTTGGTTTTTTGGTCCCCTTTAAAATGAAAGGGGAGAGGGCTATTTATAGCCCTTTCCAATGGCATTGTGGTAATTTTGGACTTTGGGAGGGGTAAATGCTGATGTGGCATATGGTGATTGGTGGAGAGGAGACAGACGCCACATGGCGTGCTCTCATTGGCTAAAGGGGCTGGTAAAACACTAAATAGTGAGACTTGGAGGGGTAAATTCCAGGAAGAGTTGACTTTTGGATGTTGGGACAGCTGTCCACACGCGGGTCGCGTGTGGCGGCACTCGGAGTGCCGCCGGCGGTAATCTGACTACTGCCGGCGGTAGTCAGACTACCGCCCGGGCGTGCGGGCTTTGTCCAGCGCCCGGGTTCGCACGGTGACTTCCTTTTGGGGGCTTTCTGGTTCGGATGGATAAGTTTCGGCTTAGGTAAAGAAGTTCTAGTCAAGGTCTAGGGTACAAGCGGGGGTCATGCATGGGCTGAATGGCTTGGATCAAGTTTTCGGGTCTTGATCTGGAGGTTTTTAAGGTTCTTAGATGAGGGTTAGGTTTAAGGTGGGATTTAAGTTCGATTTAGGGTGTGATCATGGTTCTTAGCCTTCTTAAGAGGTCAGCCTGGGTGGGGTGTCTACAGATGCCCCTCTTTGACCGAGGTTGCGAGCAATCGAAGGTCAAAGTAAGTGGACACCCCACCCTTCTGGTCAGAACGAAGGGTAGCAACTCAAATCTATTGCTTACCATTGTATCATTGTCAGTCGACTGTTTGGAAAAAGATGACTTGCACATATCACGAGGGTTGAGGAAAACGTTGTGATTGTCTCCTGCGCATTCGTCGCGGCTTCACGGATCACCAATCACAACCCTTTCACATCGGATTGTTAACAGCATTGGAGGGTAAGTCTAAAAAGTAGGGCCTCTGCGCGTTGGTGCGGCTTTATGAGGATTCCCGTACTGTTAGGTTTGTGGTTCCTTTGTTATGTAATCACCCTAGGAGTGTTCATTCCATTTGATCGTCAAAGTGGTTAGCTGCCCTGCGCGTTGGTGCGGCCTTATGGGGAACTTACTATGCCAACTTGGACTCGATCAAATTTTACAAACATCCCGGACTAGGTATGTGCAGGTAATCTGTTTGTCGTGCAATCTGCTGAGTCTGACACTTTGGTTATAATGGATTGTCTTCACTTCGAGTTTGATTATTCTTTCCAGAGATAGATCCACTCATCTTACTAGCATTTGTACGGCTGTCCAGTTATAGAGATCTGACCAATCGTACATGTATCATGTACGGACTCGATCGTCCTTCGGGGAAACCGGAAGAGATCGGGTCTTATTTAACTGTTTGCACTGACCGCAACTGGAGAACATGGAAGATTCCTCAGTGTACTGCGTAACGCGTGCATCTTTTAAAAACTATCCTCTTTGGAGCTAGGCTCCTTGAGGATTTTATTTGAAACTATTTTTAGAAAAATATACGTTCGATCTCGCGGGTGGGCGTCGTCGTTCGGTTTTTTTTTTCGCGAGTTAAGTAAACAGTTGTGTTGCCTCCACAGATGGATTGACGGGGCTTAATGATTTTTTTTTTTTTGGATTTATTAGGATTTTTTGGATTTTTTGAAAATGGGCCTTGGAAGATGGGCCTGGACTTTTGAAATGGGCTTGGGATGGACTTGAACCTTGAGATTGGCTTTATGACATGGGCTTGGAAATGTGCCTGGGCCTCGGAATGGGCTTGGGCTTTGAGATGGGGTCTTTGAAGTGGACCTTGGAAATGGGCCTTGGAAGATGGGTTCGGGCTATTGCCTTCTTGGACCATCTTTTGATCATTTATGCGATCCCATTCTAGTATATGGAGGTACGTTCTGTAGTCCCAGCCTCCTGAAGTGGGCCCTGTCCGAATTTTGCCTGAAAGTGGGCCCGAGAGGTAGTCGGACTACCGCCGGCGGTATACGGACTACCGCCCGTTGACATTTGCATATTCTACTCCTGTCAGGTGCCGCAGTGATTCAGTGATGACAAATCTGAAACGGTACTCTGAGTACCGCTAGCGGTAATCCGATTACCTCCTCCGTTCATTTTTTCTTCCAGCAAGCCCTCTTTTCTCTGTTCATTCCTTCCTGTCTCTTTCTGATATTCTCGTTCGTCTTCTTCTTTGATCATTCGTTTTGTCCTTATTTCCTCCCTTTTATCCCTTCTTCTTTATCTCATTCCTCCCTTGTTCCTTTCTCTTTTTTTGGATTCATCATGGCTAATCATGACGATGGGTTAGGTCGGTTTATTGATGGTGAAAAGGTGGGTGGCTCCATAAATGACAAAGAGTTTATGGGTGAATTGATGGGGGTAGATGGAGAAGTGATGGGCCCTCTTGAAGAAGTGAATGCCATTTATGGCTTGGATCCTTTTCCCACCTATGGACTGATGGGGTTGGATGGTTTTGATGGGCCGCCAGGATTTACGGATGTCGTGATGATGAGGATGGATGGTTTAGAGGGTGGGGATGGCTTTGATTAATGGAGGGATGGTTATGGGTGGTGTGGATGGCTTGATTGATGGAGAGATGGATATGGATGGTTTGGATGCTAGTATGATGATGATGGATGGTATGAATCAAATTTGGGTGGGTGGCACTGCTTCGTCTTCCCCATGTGTTATCGATTCTTTTGAGGCCTTTGAGGAGCGCCCTTTCGTCGATCCATCCTTCTTGCTGACCACACATGGTCACCTGATCTCCAAGATCACTGTCCTTTGTCATACTTCTGAGGAAATGGCTCGTCGCCTAGCAGTGGGACGGCGGTATGATGATAGCATGTTTACGGCACACCGTCTGGAGAGGGATGAGGTCTTCTACCTGCGCATGGAGGTAGAGAGGCTCAGGCAGAGATTATTGCTACATGAGAGGTTGGAGCTTACCTGTAGTTCCCGATGTTAATCATCTGTTTGTCCCGTATACATGAGAAAATTTCATTTTGTTTTTATTTTTATGAAGAAAGAAAATAAAGTACTTGTAAAAAGATTTTCACAGAAAATAAAATTTTGTTTGTGCCAAATTGACCAGTGTTTGCTTTTGGATTTATGCTTTGGATGATTGGGATCAGAATCTTGGGCTCAGCCCACGTTGTGTACAGTATTATATTCTTTTGGGGTCTTGGTTCCCTGAGAAGGTGACTAGTATCGCATCCTTTAGATTTGAGTAGAGTTTGATAGAGTACTGATCCGAAATTGCCTTTCCTTGTACCTGGTTGCGGTGCTTGTTGTCTCGGCTTTTTCTGTACCTGCACTTTTATTTATTTATTTTTTTTAATTTCTTACCATTTTTACCCGTAGTGCCCTTTCAGGTTTTCACTACGTCCGGCTCTTCTTGTCATTTTTGCCCGTAGCGTCTTTTCAGATTTTCACTACGTCCCGGGTTTTTGATCTTGCTTGCCCCTTGACAGCTATGCTGTTTTTACCCTTGACGCCCTTTCAAGTTTTCACCAAGTCCGCTACATGCCCGCTGTTTTTACTCGAGCCGCCTTTTCAGGTTTTCAACTCGCCCCTTTTGCTTAGGCATGCCTTTATTCTTTTTTTTTTTTTTTTAAATTTTGTCGGAGTGCTAGGAGTGACGGGGAAACTTCCTTTATAGCCGGCCGATTGGCTACCCGCCTGTCCTTGTCTTTAAGCACAATCGTAAGCTGCTTGAAATTATTTGGGGATACAGGATAGATTACTAGGGATGTGGGATAGGTTTCTTCATTTTTTTTTTTTCTGGGTCTTCTTATTGAGGTTTCTTTTTGTCTTTTCTTTTATTTTCTTTTTTTTCTTCCCTTTTGTTTTGTTTTCTCTCTCTTTCCTTTTTTTTTCTTCTCTTTCTTTTTTTTTTGGGGGGGACATGATGGGTGTTTCTGGAAGGGGTAATTGGTGGATATATATAGTTTTGTTTTTTGGTAGGAAGGTGAGAGATGTAACCTTTCGATTGTAATCATTGACAAGGTTAGGTAGGGTTACCCGTGATAGATTTTCACATTGTCGGCGTTGATGGGCTCGGGAAGATCCTCGCCTTTCAGATTGGTGAGCCGAAGAGCACCTCCTGGGAGTACTTCCCGAATGATCAGCGGTCCGTCCCACGAGGGTTTGAATTTTCCTCTGGGATCTGGCAAGTGCGGCGGCAGGATACGTTTCATGACCATGTCACTGACTTTGAAACTTCTCTTCCGGACTCTCTTGTTGTAAGCTCGAGCGATCCTTCTTTGATAGCATTGGGAGTGGCTTAGCGCTCGCATGCGCTTTTCATCTGCCAAATGCAGTTGATCGTATCTTGCTTGTTGCCACTCGCCTTCCTCGACTTCACTTTCCAGTAATATCCACAGTGAGGGGATTTCAATTTCGACCGGTAGTACTGCTTCTATTCCATAAACGAGCTCATATGGAGTTGCGCCTGTAGTAGACCGTACAGACGTGCGATAAGCCCAGAGTGCATAAGGAAGCATTTCTGACCAATCACGATATGTCTTCACCATCTTTTCCAGTATGCGGATGATAGTTTTGTTTGCGGCTTCCACCCCACCATTCATTTGAGGATGGTAGGGGCTTGACCGATGGCGTTGAATTTTAAACTTGTTGAGGAAATCGCCCATCCTTTTATTAACGAATGGAGTTCCGTTGTCAGTGATAATGGCCTGAGGGACCCCATATCAGCTAATGAGATTGTTCTTTATGAATTTAACCACATGAGATGCTGCGACGGTGGTATAGGATGCTGCTTCTATTCATTTAGTGAAGTAGTCTACTGCCACCAGGATGTGTTCATGCCCGTTTGAAGCTTTAGGGCTGATCTTACTTATGATGTCGAGTCCCCATACAGAGAAGGGCCATGGTGCTGTCAAGTTGTAGAGTTCGGAGGCAGGCGCATGGATCTGATTCGCATGCTCTTGACATTTGAAGCATCTCCTGACGTGCTTGCAGCAATCTGTCTCCATTGTAAGCCAGTAGTAGCCGAGTCGTAGGATCTTCTTTACCATCATGTGTCCATTCATATGCGGGCCGCATAGTCCTTCGTGAATTTCTGACATGATCTGGGCTGCCTCTGTCTCATCCACACAGCAGAGAAGGACTTAGTTGAAGGATCGCTTGTAGAGGATACCACCAGTGATCACGAACTGAGCTGCTAGTCTTTGTATTGTGCGTCGATCTCAGAGCTGCTCCTTGTGGTACTTCTGATGTTCGAGGTATTTGTTGATGTCTGTGTACCATGGCTGATCATTTGGGGCAGGCTCAGCTTCTTCGATTTGTAGGCAGAATGCAGGTTCCTCCTGGAGTTCGACAGTGAGTTCCCATTCAGCAACTCCTTTTGGGATTTCCAGCATTGAAGTGAGGGTAGCTAGAGCGTCCGCAAACTGATTCTTGACCCGAGGCATGTAAGAGAATGTGATCTCCTCGAACTCCTCGATCAAATTTTCCAGATAGACATGATGAGGAATCAGCTTCTCATCCTTGGTCTTCCAATCGTCATTTATCTGATTGATGATGAGTTGTGAATCTCTGAAGACTCGTAACTTCTTTACGTTGAGGATGATGACTTCTCTTAGACCGACGATGCATGCCTCATATTCGGCTACATTGTTGGTGCACTGGAATGCTAGTCTTCTAGATATAGGAACTGGGACATCTTCGGGGGAGTAGAGTATGGCGCCTACTCCACTCCCCTTCGAGTTTGCAGCTCCGTCGAAGAAGAGTGTCCACTCTCCTGCCTTTCTTTCCTCTTCTTCCTCAATCTGGAGGATGTCTTCGTCGGGGAAGAAGGTCTTCAGGGGTTGGTAGTTAGGCAAGGAGTGTGCTGCTAAGTGATCGGCCAGTGCTTGCCCCTTGATTGCCTTCTGGGTGACATATGTGATGTCAAACTCAGAAAGCAGTAACTGCCATTTTGCGATTCTGCCCGTTAGTGCCGGTTTTTCGAACAAGTACTTCAATGGGTCCATGCGAGCAAGCAGAAGTATCGGGTGAGCGATCATGTACTGCCTTAGCCGTTGTGTTGCCTAGACTAGGGCGAGGCACGTCTTTTCTAAGCTGGAATATTTGGCTTCTTAGCTTGTAAACCGTCGGCTTAGATAGTAGATCGCTTGCTCTTTTCTTCCCGTATCGTCATGTTGGCAGAGGACGCATCCGATTGCTTCCACTGCGACAGAGATATACAGCAGAAGCGGCCTACCTGGAGTAGGTGGCATGAGCACTGGAGGATTTAGCAAGTATCTTTTGATCTTATCGAAGGCCGCTTGGCAGTCGTCATTCCATTCTTTTGGAGAGTTCTTTCGTAACAGCTTGAATATGGGTTCGTAGACCAGAGTGAGTTGTGCGATGAATCGGCTGATATATTGGATTCACCCGAGGAAGCCTCGAATTTCTTTCTCAGTCTTAGGCGGTGGCATCTCGATGATCGCTTTGGTTTTGGTCTCATCTACTCTGATGCCGTCTTTGCTAACAATAAAGCCTAACAGTTTACCTCTGGTCGCACCAAAGACACATTTTTACGGATTGAGGCGGAGCTTGAACTTTTCTAGCCTGTCGAAGAGCTTTTTGAGATCTTCAAAGTGTCCTTCGATCGTGTGAGACTTGATGATCATGTCGTCCACGTAAACTTCCATCTCCTTGTTTATCATGTCATGGAACAAGGCAGTCATGGCTCGCTGATACGTAGCTCCTACATTTTTCAATCCAAAGGGCATGACCCGGTAGCAAAAAGTTTCCCATGACGTGATGAAGGAAGTCTTCTCTCGATCTTCGATGGCCATCTTAATCTGATTGTAGCCCGAGTAGCCATCCATGAAGGAGAAGATCTTGTGCCCAGCAGTATTATCTACCAATGTGTCGATGTGAGGCAGAGGGAAGTCATCTTTAGGGCTTGCTTTGTTAAGGTCCCTGAAGTCGATGCACATTCTGACTTTCCTATCTTTCTTTGAAACTGGTACGATATTTGTGAGCCATTCCGGGTAGTGGAGACTACCAAGAACCCCGCGTTGTATTGCTTGATGACTTCATCACGGATTTTCAGGGCCCATTCTGGCTTCTTCCTTCGCAGCTTTTGCTTAACAGGTTTCATTTCTGGCTTTGTTGGCAGATGATGCACCACCAAGTCTTCATCGAGCCCTGGCATGTCCTCATAAGAGAAGGCAAAGTTAGACAACCTCGGTTTCAGGAACTCCATCATCTTCTGCTTGTATTCTGGGGGAAGCAATTTCCCGATACGCACTTCCTTGGGGGATTCCACCGATCCTAAGTTCGCAATTTCGAAGTGGTCTGCCACAACATTGGCCTTTGTTTCGAATCTTTCGAGGTAATCCTCGAATTCAAGAGCGGTATCATCATTTCCCACATCCGGGGCTTCATCCAAACCCATGAGTTCGAAGTCCAATTCTAGATCGAAATCATATGAGTCGACCTCAAACTCATGCGTGTCATGAGAAGTGTTTGGCACAGTGATTTTTGAATTTTTTTTTTATATTTTGGAGGTTTTTTGATGTTTTATGATTTTGAGGAATATGCGATGTTTTTGTATTTTTGAAAATATATGATGTTTTTGTGTTTGAAAGATTTTTTTATTTTTTTGTGTCACCAAGATATCCTGAACAGGACGGTGTCGCAAACCATGATTGGTCTTGTCCTGGTTCGGGATACCAATTGCTATTTACATTGACGTTTTTTTTAAGGCTGGTGCTAGCGAATGGTTCGCTAGCTAATTCGATTGTTAGGGGGATGGTTGACCATCCTGGCTCTTTTCCCCTTTCGATCTTGCTGATCTGCTTTGTCTGTTCCTGTGGGTCACTTGTCTTGATGACCATGATGTCTGCTGGACTGGGCTCAGAGTCAGAATCTGATTCGACCGCTATGCCCAGAAGCTGAAGTTCCTCTTGTTCCTCAGATTTCTGGGACGGAATTCGAATGTCCGTCCAATCTAGAGCAAGCCACTTGCCTTTGTCAACCCAATGGATGGGCTGCTTCTGCCCTGTGTTCCCCTGACTGTGAATGGGTGTCTCCCTGTTCTGACCTACATTGCCTGCAAGGGATATTCCTGGTTTTGGGTCACTTGCGGGCGGACCTGTTTCCATGCCCCTAGTCTCATGTGGTGGATCTGGGGGTTCTGCCCCTGGCCTTGTGTGTTCCTTTGATGTCTTGAGGATCCGATCCCACCTTATTGGTGGCCAGATGCACTCCTGGCTAGCCTGTTCTGTGAGTCTAAGTGCTTTGAATTGGTCCTCAAGAGACACAATTTTGCCCTCATAAACTGTCCCAGCTTTGACAAACTCGATGGGTGTGCATTTAAACAGTTGACCCCTTTTTGGCCTTTCAGCCTGATCTTCCGATGTCGGTTGATATCCCAGTCCCTGTCTCTGTACATTGGTAGGTGCTGGTTTCACTACCATACCTTTTTCATGGAACTTGGTACGGTAATTTAGGATCAATCGCTCAGTGGGGGGAATGACGTATTCAGCAGCTAGAGGGCAAGGGTTGGCGATCGCACTCACATTTTCAAATTCAAAACTGTGATATGGAATGTCGCCTTCTGTATGCTAAACGTCAATCACTGGGATGTCAGTTTCTGGGATACTGACCGTCACAGGGAGGATGGTTTCTGGCTCAGCTAATATTGAAATGATTCGATTTTCGGAAGGGAATTTAACCCTTTGGTGGAGGGTAGATGGGATGGCTCCAACAGCATGGAGCCATGGCCGCCCCAAGAGAAGGTTAAATGAGGCAGGGATATCGATGACCTGGAATATGACAAGGGTCATGTCTGGTCCAATTTGTAATTCTAGATCAATTTCTGCCTCAACTTGCCTTCGGGAATTATCGAAGGATCTGACACTCATAGTACTGGGTCTGAAGGAAGACGGTTCTATCCCTAACCGTTCAACAGTCCTTAAAGGGCAAACGTTGAGACTGGATCCATTATCAATGAGCACAAGCGGGATCTTGAAATTCTTGTGGTGGGCCACTATGTTTAGTGAGCGCCTGTGCTCACGACCCTCAGGTGGTAGCTCATCGTCCGAGAAGGTAATGGCTCGTGGTGCGAGAAGTTGACCAATCATTCTTGCCACCATTTCGGGGGGTACGTCGGGAGAGATATGGGCATCATTCAAGGTCCTCGCGAAGATTTCTCGATGCGACCTTGACGTGCATAGGAGTTCCCAGATGGATATCTGTGCGAGAATGGTTTTGAGTTGGGCTGCTATGTCGTAAGCAACATCAGTTTTGCTGGTGGTTCCCGACAAAATTCCCCGGGTTTCTTTTGGGTTCTGACTATCTCTCCTGAGGTATCTCCCATTGTTACCCACTTCATCACATTCTGGGTAGTGCCATGGGACTGCTTTCGGGTTATAGGAAGGAACCGCTCTTCCTTCCAAGTATACCAATGGTTCTTGAGGCTGAGGGGTTATTGCTGGAACAGTTTGTGGTAGACTCAGTGATGTCTCCTGAGGTGCCACCAAGTTCTGATTAGTTTTGGCCATGAATTTTTCCTTTTCCCTTTGATGTAGGGGAGGGATTCTCTAGGCATGTGCTAATTGGTGAGGCATGGGGAAGCTTGGTACTTGAACCGGGGGTGCCCCTTGCAGGGTTAGCGGGGTTAGATCAGGGAGACCTATTAGGAGGATGACAGGTTCAGAATTCAACCTTTTTGGATATGCCGAGGATGGAGTTGAGTGTGTCCCTTGGAGGGCGAGGTTCTGAGGGTGTGACCTATTGGGTGCTGCTTCGAAAGTCACAAGAGGCTGAGATGTGGGTGTTGCTTCAAGAAATATGAGAGGTTGAGTAGCTGGTGCTGCTTCAAGGAACACCTGTGGTCCAGGCGATGGCGCCTGCCAGTATCCCCATGTTCGATTTGCTGTGTCGGGCATGATTGCTTGGATGGAATGATGTGGATAAGAATGTGTGGGTTGCCCTCCTTCAATGTGGTTGACGGTAGAGGTGCTAGATGTGCTGGGTCCTGCTAGATGTGATGGCAGGGGATTTTGGAGAATGTTGGCTTGAGGTGTATTGTTGGCCTGTAGAGTGATCGCAATCTTTTGGCTTTCGATCAAATCTTGGACCGCATGTTTCAAGCGAAGTAGCGATCCGTTAGATGGCCAGGAGCCTGGTGATATGCGCAATACTGATTTTCATTGTAACCAGGAGGCAAGGGATTAGGTGGAAGTCGAGGCTAGAGGGGTGTCAACAGTTGCTTTTGCATGAGCATTGTCAGCACTTGGCTGTATGATTGTGCTAACGGAGTGAACTTCCTCCATAACATTTCCTGCTTGTATGGACCTTGCGCATTTCCCCTAGGCTGTTGTTGTTGAGACAGTTGTGCCTGATATCCCTGCTGGATTTGCTGGGGTTGGTACTGCCTATTTGGTTGTGACTGGTATTGCCTGTCCTGTTGTGGCTCTGGTTGTGAAGCATACTGGTTACCTTGAGTGTTAGCGATGATGTTGTTAACTTCGGTAGTACGCTGCGTGGGAGCGGCGCTGTTTCCATTCCCATATCCAACAGGTTTTCCCTCGACTTTATTTCTTTTGATTGAAGGGGTCTGATGTGGCCATGGAGAAATGGTTCCAGCCCTGATCCCAGCTTCTACTTGTTCTCCAGCTCGGATGAGCTGAGAAAAGTTTGCGTAGGGGTATGAGATCAGATATCCTGAAATGTTGGGGTTTGCTGAATGTATGATCATGGATATCTGTTCCTCATCATCAATGGGGTTTCTCATTCGAGCCGCCATGGCTCGCCATTGCCCTACAATGTTGATAAAGACTCATCGCTTTTTTGCCTCAGGGCAGCCAAGTCAGCTCTCCTTGGAGCCATGTTCAGGTTGTATGAGAACCTGTCAATGAATGCTTGGGAAAGCTTTTCCCAGGTTCTGATTTGGTGGCTATCTAGTGAGGTGTACCAATCCAAAGCGTCACCCTTAAGGGATTTCTGGAAAAGCCGTATTAAGGCTCCATCATTCCCTGCTATCACATTGAGCTCCCCACAAAAGGCTTTCAGATGTGCTGTGGGGCACCCACTGCCGTCATACCTTTTGAACTTTGGTACCTCAAAATTTGGAGGTACCCGGGCGTCTGGGAAGGGACAGAGGTCCCTGAACTTGGTGGATGGGTGATCCACTCATTGTTGTCTTTGAAGCTGGTTTTGCACCATTTGTAACTGCTCTCGTAACTCCTCAATCTCTGACTTATTTTGCGGTGGATATCTTGCCCCTTGCTGTAGGGCCTGTGCTGCTTCTTCTTTATATGGATCGAGAACGGGGGTTTGATGGAAAGACGGTGGACTCCCGGTAGCGGGAGGTAGCTGGAATTGAACACCACTCCCTTTCGGAGGAGGGTGGGATGTTTGAAAATGGCTCCCACCTGGGGTATCTACCATCTCTGGAATGTTACTCCCATTAGGGGGAGTGAGCTGGACTCGAAACTGGCCCCCTTCATGGGCATCCGCCAGTTCTTATTTGTGATTTGCACGTACTGTAACTGGATTGTTGTGATGTGTTGAGTAGTGATGTGGGGGAGGGTTGCTCCCGATTGCTTGCTATTGTTGATCTTGTGCTGATTCTTCTGGGAGAGGGAGCATAAGATTTGTTGGAGGAATGAGAGAGAAGGCAAAAGGAATCTGAGGGAGCGAGCTGTTCTGCACACTAGGCTGGGTCATTTGTGTATTCGGTGTGGCACTTGGCACCAGGCGAAGTAACAGCTCTTGCATTGTTCGAAGTAGTAGCTCTTGTGTGGTGACGTTGGTTGACAAATCTGTCGGAGCTATTGGTAAGGGTACGGGTGTAGGTGTGGGTGCGGGTGCGGATATTTCAAGAGCTGGTTGGGGTGCCAGCTCTTCTTCATGGGTTGCTTGAGAAGTCATGGCTGCGCGGGATCGAGTGGTCATGGTTCGAATCTTTGCCTAAGCAAGTGTAAGCCAAAGATTTTTTTTTTTTTGTGACTGCAATGATGATGTCCCTTGAGATTATAGTACCACACTTTCGAGTCGGGTCTCAGCTAGTGCGAGCTAGCAATTCCCCAGCGGAGTCGTCATTCTGTAGACACTGGAAAAATCGGATCGGCGCCCCCGTTGGTAAAAAGTGTTGTATTGATGATGGTGGGGATAATTAAGCTGATTTTATGATTGTTGGAGTCGCCACTAGCCAATATTACTCAGAATCCCGCGGTCGGCTAGAACCCACGGAATACGTAAGGTTGGAGAAATTCAAAGACTCTCCTACCTTAGATTGACTCCTGGTCTGCGATCTGGGATTCTGGGTAAGGGACCTCGGTTATAAAGAGGGAAGGTGTTAGGCACCCTCTCTGCCCGCACAAATGTACGGTCTCAACTTAGTGTGGTAAAATAATCTCAAGGGATGATGATGATACTATGGTCATGATGAGACTAGTCACACGTGGATTTCTGATGTAGCAAGATCAGAGATTTCGGCAGGCTACAAAGCATACATCCGACAATGTGTCTAGAGGGCGGATGTGATGATGCTTATGCAAAGAGATAAGAAAAGTGGGCTAGATCACTAGGAATTTCTGATGTGGCAGGATCCGATGTACGGCAAGTCACAGAGCATACGTCCACTAGAGATCTAGAGAAGCAAGGGGGTTGAGAAGAGAGTAAATGTCATGATGAATGCTTGTATGTAAATGGATCTTTGGCTTGATTCTTGAATAGTCTAGGATACAGATTAAACCATGATCATTTTGGGTTAGGCTTATGGGTTGGAAGGGTTGAGGTGAAGGCTGGGAGGTGGCTGAAAAATTTGGGCTTGAAGGCTTGGGAGCTCCTTCCCTTCCTTCACTCTTTTTCTCTCTCTCTCTCTCTCTCTCTCTCTCTCTCTCCCTCTCTTCCTCTCTTTTTCTCTCACTCTCTCCCTCTCCTTCTCTCCCTCTCCTTGGTTTTTTGGTCCCCTTTAAAATGAAAGGGGAGAGGGCTATTTATAGCCCTTTCTAATGGCATTATGGTAATTTTAGACTTTGGAAGGGGTAAATGCTGATGTGGCATATGGTGATTGGTGGAGAGGAGAGAGACGCCACGTGGCATGCTCTCATTGGCTAAAGGGGCTGGTAAAACAGTAAATAGTGAGACTTAGAGGGGTAAATTCCAGGAAGAGTTGACTTTTGAATGCTGGGACAGCTGTCCACACGCGGGTCGCGTGTGGCGGCACTCGGAGTGCCGCCGGCGGTAATCTGACTACCGCCGGCGGTAGTCTGACTACCGCCCGGGCCTGTGAGCTTTGTCCAGCGCGCGGATTCACACGGTGACTTCCTTTTGGGGGCTTTCTGGTTCGGATGGATAACTTTCGGCTTAGGTAAAGAGGTTCTAGTCAAGGTATAGGGTACAAGCGGGGGTCATGCATGGGCTGAATGGCTTGGATCAAGGTTTCGGGTCTTGGTCTGGAGGTTTTTAAGGTTCTTAGATGAGGGTTAGGTTTAAGGTGGGATTTGAGTTCGATTCAGGGTGTGATCATGGTTCTTAGCCTTCTTGAGAGGTCAGCCTGGGTGGGGTGTCTACACGATTGGACCGTGAAATGCGCGGAAATGATCGTGAAGTGAAGGGGCATGACCGTGAAATGCGTCGAAATGACTGTGAATCAACACGGAATAGGCGGGAATTATCGTGAAATGCATGGAAATGACCGTGAAGTGAAGCAAATTGACTGTGAAATGCGTGGAAATGACCGTGAAGTGAAGGGGCGTGACTGTGAAATGTGTCGAAATGACCGTGAATCAACACGGAATAGGCGAGAATGACCGTGATATGCATGGAAATCACAGTCATTCCCACCTATTTCGTGTTGATTCACAGTCATTTCAGCGCATTTCACGATCATGCCCCTTCACTTCACGATCATTTCCGCGCATTTCACGGTTAATTCGCTTCACTTCACGGTCATTTTCATGTATATCACGGTCATTCCTGCCTATATTCGTGTTGATTCACAGTCATTTCGACGTATTTCACGGTCATGCCCCTTCACTTCATGGTCATTTCCGCGCATTTCACGGTTCAATCGCTACACTTCACCGTGAAATGCGTCGAAATGACCGTGAATCAACACGGAATAGGCGGGAATGACTGTGAAATGCATGGAAATAACCGTGAAGTGAAGCGAATTAACCGTGAAATGAATGGAAATGATCGTGAAGTGAAGGGAATTGACCGTGAAATGCATGGAAATGATCGTGAAGTGAAGGGCATTGACCGTGAAATGCATGGAAATGACCGTGAATCAAAACGGAATCGCCGGGATTAACCGTGAAATGCATGAAAATGACAGTGAAGTAAATTAAATGAATGAAATTGACCGCGAACTGATTGAAATTGACCACAAAGTGAATGAAATGGATTTTTGACCATCGACCTGATGGAATCTTGGAAAATAACTAGGTTAGTTGGCTAAAGTAGCTTCTCCTACCCCAAAATCATATAGGGTATATCAAGTAACTAATTTTGGTTTAGAAGATATTCTTGTTAAATGAATAAAGAAATAAATGAAAAAAAGAGAGAAAAAACTTTTTATATGCTTTTATATATATATATATATATATATATATATATATATATATATATATATATATATATATATATATAAATATGTATTAGAGCAAATTGTAGGTAGAATAAATTTCTCTATGTAAAAAAATAAATAAATAAATAAAATTGCATAGACTTTTATGGACTGCAGTTGTGGTTACGGCTATAATTCGTAGCTATAGCTTCGATAATATCGAATACACTTCAATATGTATCGAAATATGTAGGATTTTTTATGCAAAGTCGCCGGACAGTTTTGGAACTTTTTCAATTAATTGAAAGATCTTTTGATATATCGAAGTATATATCGAAAGACCTTCGATGCATAGCAAAGGACATTAAGAAATAGCATGGGCTGCGGATATGGCTACGGTTATAATCCGTAGCCATAGACTCCAGGCTTCTTTTTTTTTTTTTTCCTTTTGTAATCCCTACGGCTTTTGTGGGTCCTTTTGTGAGGTATGTGTTATATCCAAACCGTCCATCTATTTGGAGAATTCGTACTAAGTCTTGAGAAGAAACAGATTTAGCTATCAAGTGGACCACACTGTAAAAGGCAGTGGAGGATTGAACGTCTACCATTGAAACCCTTTTAGGGGCCGCGTAAGTTTTGGATCATTACAAAATTTGTTTTTTACTCTTCATCCAGGTCTTTGTGACCTTATGAATAGATTGGATGGAAAATAAATGTTATGGTGGGCCCTACAAAAGTTTCAACGGTGAAAATCAATTTCTGCTGCTCTTTGTGGTGTGGTCCAGTTGATCTTTGGATATGATTTTTTTTTTTGGGATAATACTCCAAAATGATCTCGAAATATGGATGAACGTTGTGGATATAATAAATACATAACTGGGGGCCCATGTAACGTTGATCTCTTTTGAACCGTTCGCACAACCGGGAGTTCGAGGAGCGTCAGCGCTCGTCTCCGAGCAGCGGCCGATCCGCTTGCGCTTGAAGGAAAAAGCAGGAGCATTTTCGACCTTTGGGAAGGCGTCCTTACAGCTGGGGCTTATTCTTGCAAGGTAAAATGAGGTGGGCTTGGTCTTGGGCCATAAATGGGTCGTACAGTCGTAAATATCTCCTGCAAATACCATCTACGTGCAATCCGCATCCGATTGCACACTCACGCTGCCTACCAATGCCTGTGGGTTCATCCATGCTGTCCATCTATTTTTCCAAATAATTTTATGGTATTAGACCAAAAATGAGGTATATCCTAATCTCAAGTGGACCACATTATAGGAAAGAGTGTTGAATGAGTGTCGACCATTACAAACCTTTTGGGGGCCAAAAAAGTTTTGGATCAATCTGATCTTTGTTTTTTCACTTCATCTGGGCCTGTATGACTTAATCAACAGATTCGATGTCAAATAAACAATATAGTGGACCTTAGGAGAATTTTAATGGTGGATATCCAATTACTTTTGTTTTCTTTTGGTGTGATCCACCTGATATTTATATCCCTCTCATTTTTGGTGTTGAGCACTAAAATGATAAGTAAAAATGGATGAACGGAATGGATGAGACACATACAACATGATGGGCCCACGGAGCACCGACCAGCAGCCACGGGTCGGTTGCAAGTGGGACGCGGATTAGATACTGACAGATTGAGTAAGTCCGCTACTGAAGTGACGTCACCAAGTTCTGTAGGCCCCATTACAATGTATGTGTTGTATCCACGCTGTCTATCCATTTTGAGAAAACAGTGGGGAGAGTGATTCCCACAGTTGAAATTATCCTAAGGCCCCATAATGTTTATTTGAAATCCAACCTGTTAAAAAGTTAAAAATGACATGAAAGAAGGGAAAACATAAATATCAGCTTGATCTAAAACTTTTGTGGCATTTAAAAGGTTTTAACGATGGGCGTTACTGTCCCACTGTTTTCTGTGATGGGGTTTACTGGAGCTTTGGATTTAACTTGTTATTTGGATATTGCCCTAAAACGATCTCTCCAGGTGGATGGAAGGTGTGGATACAAAACACACATCATGGTGGAGCCCACGGAATTTGGTGACGTCACTTCATTAGCGAGTCTACTCAATCTGTCCGTATCTATCCGCGCCTGGCAAGGGGGAGTAGATTCGTGTCGTGGGAAGGCGAACGCCTACGCTGTTGTACGAACAGTTGAAAGGAGATCATAATTACATGGGCCACAATGATGTATTTATTATAACCAAACCGTTCATCTATTTTTTGAGATCATTTTAGATCATTAGCCAAAAAATGAATCACATCCAAAGCTCAAATGGACCGCACCAAAAATAGCAGGGGATAATGATTTTCACAGTTAAAAAATTCGTAGGGCCCACCATAACGTTTATTTTCCATCCAATCTGTTCATAAGATCACAAATACCTGGATGAAGAGGAAAAACAAATTTCATATTCATCCGAAACTTCTGTTACCCCAGAAGGATTTCAATGGTAGACGTTCAATCCCCCACTGCTTTTTGCAGTGTGGTACAATTGATCTTTAGATCTGCCCTATTTTTTGGTTCAAGCCTTAAGACGAGCTCGAAATATGGATGGACCGTTTGGATATAACACATACCTCATGATATGATCAACAGAACTTGCTGACGTCAATACACCAGCTAAATAGCAGGTGTGTGGTACACCAGCCGATCCGCTTCCGTCCCGATCGGACGAGGATTTCCTGGGGCGCAGATTAGGTACTCACCCCTCCTGTTGGAAGGTCGGGACAGGCGGAGGCTCTAAGGGCAACTTAGGGTCCACCTTGATGTTTGAATTTTGTCCACACCGTCCATTCATTTTTCCATGTCATTTTAAATTATTAAAATAAAAATGGAAAAGATCGAAAACTTAAATGGACCCGTAAGGTTGGGATTAGATTCCTACCGTTGAAAAATTCTTAGGGACTATATAAGTTTTGAATCAAAATGATATATGTTTTTTCAATTCACCCAGGTGTATACGACGATATCAACGGGTTGGATGACAAATAAAAAAAACGGTGGACCCTAAGAAGGTTTCAACCGTGGGCATCCTTAGCACCGCTGCTTCCTGTGGTGTGGTCCAATTGAGAGTTGGATCTATCTTATTTTTTATTAAATACTACAAAATGATATGAAAAAGTGGATGGACGGTTTGGATAAAATTAAAACATCACGGTGGACCCTCAGTGGCCCTCGGAGCTTCCGCCTATCCCGAGCTCCAAACAGGTGAGGAAGTACCTGGAAGTACCTAATCCGCAGGGGTGTACATCGAGTTGAACCAAGTCAGCTGGCCTCAGCTCGGCCACTAGCTGACCTCAGCTCAAACTCGGCGCGGTCCTCAAGCCTGACTGGCTAGCTCGGGCCGAGTTTGGGCCGAGTTGCCAATGGGGCATTTCCACCAACATCTAGACTGCACCTTCATTATCTCTCTGTATGTGAAACAAAAGCAATGGTTTTACATGTATTTTATCAAACACCTAAGCAACATAAAAACAGAGGTATTTGTTTCTTGTACATACCTAAGAAAAAAAAAACTAAGAAAAAAGGGGTATTTGTTTCTTGTACATACCTTCCTTGACACCAGCCACACTTTGTTGAGTCATTTTATCAAACACTTGGTGAACAACATCGATGGCAAAGTAACTGAGTCACCGAACTGGTTTGATCCAAGTTCGATTCGAGCTGGATTTGATCCGAGTTGAGCTGGGGCTTACTTGAACTTGGCTCGAACTCATTTTCGAGCTTGAAACATCAGCTCAACTCGGCTCGAACTCAACTTCGAACCAAGTCTAATCAAGCTTTTTCGAGTTGAGTCGAGGGAGCTAACTGAACTAGCTCGGTTCATGTAAACCCCTACTAATCCACGCTCGATTTCTTGCGAAGGACGTGGATTAGCTACTTCCAGGTTGATTAGCGAGACTCGCTACTGAAGTGATGTCACCAATTTCTATGGGACCCACCATGATGTATGTGTTGTATCCACACCGTCCATCCATTTGGAGATATAAATTTATGGCATGAGCCGATCAAAAGCTCGAGTGGACCCCACCACAGAAAACAATGGAGAGAGTGACACCCACCATTAAAATTTTCTAAGGGCCACAAAAGTTTTCGATCAATCTAAATTTTCTGTTTTCCCTTCTTTCATGTCCGTGTTAACTTATGAATACATTGGATCTCAGATAAACATCATAGTGGACCTTAAGAAGGTTTCAACAGTGGGTGTCACTCTTCCCACTATTTTCTGTGGTGGGGTCCACTCCAAATTTGGATATGACTCATTCTTTGTCTCATGCCCTAAAATGATATCTCCAAATGGAAGGATGGTCATACATCATGGGAACTTGGTGACATTACTTCACTAGCGAGTCTCGCTATTCAACTTGTCATTATCTAACCCGCATCCTCTTGCAAAAGCCTTCAGCAGGAACTTCCAGCGAAAGATTCTGTGGGGCCCATTGTGATGTTCGTGTTTTACAGCTGGAGCCTTTTGCAGAATTCCTTGAGCTGAAAATGTAGGTGGGGCCCACCTTCATGTTTGTGAGAAATCCACCTTGCCCATTGGTTTTGTGAGTTTATTTTAGGACATGGGACCGAAACTGAGGTGGATCTAATATTCATCTGGGCCCAAAATGTGAGGATTGCACGTCCTAATTTCAAATAGTCGTGGGGCAACATAAGCTTTGAATAAGGATAATATTTGTGTTTTGAGTTCATACCAACAGGAATTACGTTTTGCAATTTTGAAGCAAAAGGCACCATATTCCACCGTATTCGTTCCCGATGCAAAGAGACATGGTTATTGCATGCATGCAACTACACAACTACTTCAGGAAAGAATCTATCTTCGATCCACTCTTCCAACAAAACAATGATGAAAATGTTCTTTTGGAGATGAATATTGAATCAGAGAATGATATGCCTAAAGTGGGAGTATTTTAAGACTTTGAACAAACTATCATGTCCAATATGCTAAAAGAAATTGCCGCCACACTTATACATGCAAATCATTAAATTTTTTATCTGTTTTTTATGAATAATGATATTTTAATTTTCTATTAAGTACTTTAGTTTATTTGAATTAAATAGAATAATTTTATTTTCATTTAATAAAAATTAATTTCTTTGTAATGTAAAACATTTCCATACAGGAGATGGGAGCAAATATATCAAATTAACATATTTCAGACATTTTAGATGTTTGTTAACAAACAGTTTGTTTCAATTTCAGTACTTAATTTTCAGACTCCAGCCATAATTACTAAACACGTTTTTTGACTTCAGATTTCAGATTCAGGCTTTAGACTTCAGATTTAACAAATGGGCCTTAATCCGAAGTGAATGTTGTGTACCATATATATATATATATATATATATATATATATATATATATATATATATATATATATATATATATATATATATATATATATATATATATTGTTTGGACTAGATTTCATCTCTATAATATACTTATTTCCCTTTACTCAAATCATCCTGATACAGGACTGAACATTTACTCCATTGGCCCAACTGGTGAGCAGCCTGGATCTTCACATGTACAATGTCCGTAAACCAAAATGAGTTCAGAGAACATGGCTGAATTCATCACTGGTTTATGAATGCAAGAGAGACACATTTTGTTAAGAGGAAAATGGTCCAATCTTACCAGGGTGGAGGATGGATCAAGGTGGACTAATTTCTTATCACTGGTTGATAAAACAGTAATCGTACATTATCATTTATTCTATCTACTATGAAAGAGATCATGAACCACATATACTGACTCGTTGCTAAAACCCAGTAAAAACAAACACACATTAGTCTCCTATCCAAAAAAAAAACTCAGATGAAACAAATCCATTTATGTCAAGAAAAAACTCAAATCGTAATTTTTTGAAATGGAACGGAATGTGATTACCATGACCTTTTAAAAAGCTTCAAATTCAGATCTTGGCTGCAAAGCTGATGCCCTCCTTAGCAAGCTGGTCGATATCTTTGACAGGTGGTTGGACCCTGGCGACTTTGGCAATGGCCTTGTTCTCCTCGGGCGTCCCGCCCTCCAAGAAGGCACCCACCACATTCCCATCTTTGATCCAGTATGTTCCAAACTTGGGCTTTGGTGACGATGGATCGCTGTTGCCGAACAGCACAGTGTCCCCAACATTGTCGCCATAGAACTGCCATGAGAGGTCAAAGGAGCGGGAATAGAAGTATGGGAGGTAGTCGTATTCGTCGATCGCTTTGCCTTCCTCGCTTGCCTTGATTGCCTACACATGCGTGAGATTAGAGAGTTATAACTTGGGAGCATGGAAAAACATGTTGAAACACAGAACGCTATGCCAACGTGCATGTTGAGTAGTGAAGATCATTGGTTGTCATTTTTCAGATCCGACCATTTCTACTTCATTGATGTGTGTGGCTCATCAAATGTGCTAGCATGCTAACAGGTGCAATATCCAAGCCATCCATCAGGTGGTTCTGACTGTTTAGATGTTCTCTCGTGAAAATGTATTTCTTCCATTCAGCTGATGGGCCAGAATGTCAGAAACAATTGTCCAGTTTAGAAAAATTCGGCAAAGTAATTTTAAGCAGTAAAAAATGGATTTAGGTGATGAACATTCACCATGGGGGCCACAAGTTTTCAGCAATAGGATACACAAATGGCCATGTTGGCATGTATGGTGCATTGTTTTGGCACTTGAAGATGGTGACTTCCTTAATGTTGGAGGAAAGGGACTTTGATTCTTTTGTTATTTGCCACCCATAGCTTAAATGATGGTGACTTATCCATTGTACACATGGCACATACAAGCCTGTCAATCTAGACTGTCCCAATAGTGAGCACAGTGTGGATGGAGTGTATTTGAAAACCACACTACTCTTAACACCCTGCCTTGAGTTTTAGCTGTCAAATCTGGATGGAGGACATTTCACTTCTTTTCTTCAATTAACTGTCCATTTGACAGTACCATTGGATAGTTAAATATCCGAAAAATGTGATATTCTGTTTTATTCATAATGAGGCCCCTGACAAGGATGATTTGGCTATGATAATGGAAGCATACCTTCACAGCCTGCTCAGCTGATTTCCTGGCATGATCAACATGCTCCACTCTCCTCAGCTCATTGTACAACTTCAAAGGAAATGTAGCCACATCTCCCACTGCATACACATCAGGGACACTTGTCTTGAAGAATCCATCAGTCTGCAACAAAGAAAAGGACACAACATGAATGGAATTGGTACAGCTCCAGTAAGGAATATCTAGCTATCTATCTATCTATCTATCTATCTATCTATATATATGTGTGTGTGTGTGTGTGTGTGTGTGTGTGTGTGTGGAAAAGGTTCTATGCGGTGGAGCTCATGGGAACTTCCCATGAGGTCAAGTTGTGTGGGCCCCACCGTGATGTGTGTTGAACATCAACACCGTGCATTTGATGGGTCCCCTTTAAATTATGGGATATCCCAAAAATCAGCCGTATACGGAACTCAGGTGGGCCATACCATCTAAAATCATGTGAAGACATGCCTAAAACATATAAAAGCACTTGGTGGGGCCCACCTGAAATTTGGATGCATCTGAAACTTGGTCTGACCCCTCATCCAAGTGGGACACACATAATGGATGGGCTGGATTTGTGAACCACATCTCGGTGGGCCCAACAAATGATTATGAATGTTTTAATGGAGGGTAACCCCTCTCAACTTTTGTATGTGGTGTGGCCCACACAAGTCACCGATTGACTTGATTTTTAAGCCCTAGGCTCACCATGGAATGGTGTATCTGACTAATGGGGTAGATGTTCGACACGCATCACGGTGGGGCCCACATAGTTCCATGAGCTCGACCGCATAGAACCTTTTCACACACACACACACACACACACACACACACACACACACACACACACACATATATTGTTGATTACGTCATTGAAGAAATGACGTGGAACGCATCAATTCTACATTATAGAGTGATTGGCTGGAGAATGAAGAATGACCTTGTGGACCATAAGATATTGACAGTTATTTATAGATGCTATAACCCCCAAAAACAATACAGTTACTGTGGTCTCCTCTGATTTGCATGTAAGACCATGAAAGAAACAATTTGCTTTGGCTACCCTTCTGGCAAAAGTTATCAGCTACAGCTGGCTTTATGCTAACTTAGCATGAAGCCCCGTCCTTCACATACATGTCAGTTGCAGAGAACATTTGATTCATGTAAGCAGTAGGCCCCACCATGAGTATCCCAGTGTAAAAAGCAGACCAACCCCACACTCATCACAAGGGAAAGCTTGACATTGAAATCAATGGATGCCAACAGTCCGACTTGGTGTTTAGGTCTTGTACAGCAAATGAGTGGATTGGCATTTATTTCTGAGACAGATGATCATCAGTGGGGCACTCCATTTACATCACTTGGATGTCCTGCGCTAGTGACAATTTGGTAGAGTGTCGGGGCTGCATGCAGCTGGGAGGTGATCAGTTCTCTTTTGCACAAGTAATATATCTATAATATGTTGGAAATTTTTTATGTAAATAATTTTTGAAACTGAAGCGCATTAAGAAAAAAAAGAAAATAATGATACAAGAAGCCAGAAAGCAATGTTCCAAATGGATGGTAAATTTTAGAAAAGAAAAGAGAATGAAATTTCAATTTGGTCAGTTCTTGGCACACTGAAGATAAGACGGGACTTGATCCTCAGGCTTTCTGCTCAGGTCAGAATTCAAGGAGTTATATCTCACTTCTATACCTAGTAGCAATATTTAGTATTTAATAAGATATATGGAACAATAATTTAACAGAAACACTGATGCTATAACATGGAAAGCAAGCACCAAAGGCAAGGCAATGATGATTGATACTATAATACAAGGCAAGGAGTATGAAATGAACTAACCTTAATTCCACCTTTCTCCTCTTGAACTTGACCCTTAAACAGTGTTGTTAGTGGTCGTCCCCCGACACCAACAACGACGATGTCAGCCTCCAACACTCTCCCATCCTTCAGTTTTACTGCCTTCACCTGGAAAATATCAACTTGTGGATCAAATAGCAGCTAAAGGCTGCAACTTGATAAAGGCAAGCCTTTTCTTCTTTTATTTATTTTTTTTTATTTTTTGATGAATAAGATAAACAGTACTCACTATTAGTCATTCAAAACAATTAACTTATATTATATGTATTATGAATGGACATGAGAAGGGTCTTTAAGCAATGGAAAGGGCATTTAGGCAATTTAGTGTGAAGCACTTCAGAGGACATGAGAAGGGTCTTTAAGCAATGGAAAGGGCGTTTAGGTAATTTGGTGCGAAGCTGTTTGTAATTCATGGTCCTTACTACCATGATCTATCCTTCCATGATGTACAAAAAAGGAGAAGAATACTTGATTCGGATTTTTATTTATTTTTTTTTTTTTTTGCAGATTAAAATTTATTAATGGGAGCAAGACGCCACCCAAAAGGAAAAAAAAAAAGAAAAAGAAAAACAAGAAACAAAAGAAAAGAGAAGAAAAAAACTATACAACTTGAGACTGCTCAGGAGACTCAACCACCAAAGAAAGAAACAAACTAAAGCTATACAACGCAAAAGCAGAAATGAAAGAGAAAGAAGAGGGAGACTCACTCAATCCTGAGATAATACCTTATTCAATACAAGGTTCCAAAACTCAAATACTGATTTGGGGGATGTCTCAATCTCAAGAAAGGACGGAGATATCCTAACAGATCCTCAAGTTACAGTTACGTTTCTTTTACATCCAGCTCTAAACTAATGTAATGCCCAGACCTTAATTTGATTATATGAATACTGAATGATATGGCCTATCCTGATATATTAGATAAGTAATTGCAATGCAGTTACAGCGCATCCAAACATTTTCTAAATACCAAATCCAAAGAATGATATGCAAATGAAGAAGTGCATAAAATGCTTAAAATATTACCTCCCCATTTGCATCTGAATCAAATCCAACAGCTACTGTGCCCTTTATAATGCTGATTCCTTTATTCGCATAATAGCCCTCATAGAAAGCAGCTATTCCTGAAGTGAAAAGACGAGGCACTGCAATAGGGAAGGCCATGTTAAAAGCGTTTCTTTCTTCTTATTATTATTATTATTTGGTTTTGTTTTTAATGGTAACTCAAATTATTACCAATAAAACAAAAAACACACAACAAATGCAGAACAACAGAGATGATGGGAAGGCAAATAAAGAAAATCATCCCCTTCTTTAAATGAGTGATTAATCCTAGACAACTCCTAAGTGATAAACTGAACCTTCTTCCTTCCTGCACATGTTTGTGATGTGATATTCCTCTTTGTAAACCATAAATCATGAGGATCTTGTTAGCCGTAGCTATCCACACGAATGCATGCACTCTATGACAGATGGATGACTTTGACACCTCCGCAAGTGGAGATGGATTATCGCCTTCTTGGATATCAACTGAAGACAAGACTTTGAAGTGAATTTTCCCATCTTTTGACCACAGCCAATTGCGGATTATCGCCTTCTTGGATATCAACTGAAGACAAGACTTTGAAGTGAATTTTCCCATCTTTTGACCACAGCCAAAACCTTCTTATCTTCAACTTAAGAATTGATTCTAACATCATATGGCTGCCCCATAGGCCTACTAGAAGGCTCCCTTTCTTCATCTCTAAGAGTTCTCATCAGCAGCACATTCCAAACCACAGCACCTCTCTCCGATATATAGCAATCCACCATCTTAGCTTCTTTACATACCAAAAAAGCATACAGTATGGGAAACGATTCCAATAGAGGAGATCCTAACCAAGCATCAAACTGAAACCACACAGGCCATAATAACAAGAATCCCGTTCTTGAAAGCCTTAATTGCCTTTGTGCAAGATTCACAATCATCTTCATTGAAGACCCAGCCGAAGAGGTTAATGTCTCTCTCCACACATGAGCAGTTCCTTGAGGGATCCCTGGAAACCACCCCCAGCAGATTTCCCATATTTACAGCAAATGACATTCCTCCACAGCCCCAACTCCCTGCGAACCTCCACCACCACTACTCAAGCAAGCTAAATCTTAAAAGGAATGAAATTTTGAGAAAATTAAGCATCTAACAAAGAACAATTCCCATTCTTTCATCTTATCAGTGAGCATGGGATGCATGTGATATAAATGATCCAACAGGGATTGGAAAACTTGGGAAGAAAGGAACCATTGATAAAGAAAAGCATCATAGACTTATGATCTAATGGGCGAGATATTTTAAGATACACAGTATAAAACAACCTAGTGATATGCAATCAAATGGGAAGGGTCTTATTGAAAATAAATGCCATACATGCGTTGTAACTTTGCAAGAAAATGGACACTTACTGCACCACGGTTCAGGATACACCATAGAAACATCAAAGTTGTTGATTTTCATAACTGCACCCAGCTCAAGACCAATGTATCCTCCTCCGACAATAACAGCCTTTCCATTCTTTTTCGCCTTAATCACTTCTATGAGCTTATCAGCATCTTCAATTTCTCTCAAATAGAAAATATTTTTGGCATCAGCTCCTTGAACACCAAAATCAGACAACCTAATAACCTGCAAAATAACAATAGACTTTCTAAAATTTCTGCAGGTCTGTATGAAATGAAGGTAACTCTTCTAAATAATCTTTTTTTTTTTTCTTTTTTTTTTTGAGAATGAAATATTGACAGTATATTGTAATGATATGTGATTGCATGTCACAAATAAAAGAAACATGGAAAAAAAAAAATATGGATCTTTAAAGGATTATTGTTTTTTGACACTTACTGTGGAACCAGTTGCAATGACCAAAATATCATATTTGAAGGTTGCTCCAGCTGCACTTATGAGAACCTTGGAAGCAAGATCTGCTTTCACTATCTCAGTGCTAAGAATCAGCTCTATGCCTGCAGCCACGAGTTTCAACATTAGCCAGTTGAGAATGTGCTTGTAAGAAACTAATGTTAGTGATTTTGAAGATTTTTGAAAAAAGTAAAATCCAACAATATATAGACAGTCTAGCACCCTCCCTCATTTTCTCAACTCACCTATTAATGTGTGCAAGTAAAATTTTTAATATAAGTGAGAGGAGCATTACCTTTTTCGGTATACCATTCAGGAAGAAGTCTCTCGCCTCCACTCCCAACACAAACATGAAACCCTGGGAGTCTTGCAGCTCCTGAAAACCAGTAGAAACATTAAGCATACGTAGAGTAACTTGCTGAAGTTTTTTCTTTTCTTCCTTCTATTTTTTAATAAACAAGACCAAGTTGTATGGTAATAAGGAATTTTACACTATTTAAATGATGGTAATGGAATAACTGAATAAGTCTTTACTAATTCAAAAGGGCATGCACCAAGCACTCGAGGCTCTTCAGCAACAGTTACAGCAGCAAAGGGTGAAAATTTTCTAGGATAGGTATTAAAGAACATTGCATTGAACAAATAAATAATAACAGAGATGGAGAGAAAGGAACAAAAAGAAACCATATTGATACTTTAAGTGTTGCAAGAAAAAAGAACACATTGATACTTGAACAAACATGATGCATCCAATCATCCATCCATTGGAGTGGAACTAGATGGGTCTTAACAGGTGTTGAAGATACAACTTTTAGAGTATATATATCAGTTCTACATCAGCGCCATCTGAGGGTCTGATCAAAGGTTCAACCATCTGGGTGGAAGAGCTGGTCATTGATTAATGATTAATCCATCCATCCATATCGAAGGTTTGAACCATTCAACTATCCGAATTGCAAACTTCAACCATATTGACAATACAGATCGGATGATGGAGACCTGGATTGTATCCATGCTCTGATTACCATATCTGTGGACTATGGTCTGGTTGGATCATGGAGCCTATGGATCCAATTGGATGGCCTTGAATGATCACCTGTGACAGCATCTTCAGATTAAAGACGTCCCAGTAATATGTTGATACCCCTTATCCAAGAACTTGGTAGTTTAATTCAAATTAGAGATTAGTAGTTTTTAAAATTAGATTTTTCTTATTTTTCTTTTTTAGTTTCATTCTTCTTAATCCTCTTTTAGGTCATTGCATAAGATCAAGATGAGTATTAGGATTATGATAAGTTGTGAGAACTTCTATTTAAGCATTTCCAAGAGTTATCACATGAGCTATTTAAAGTGATCCAGACATGGATAAAGCAAGAATTTAGTGACTCCAATCACAGACGCTTGCAGGATCCAACATATCTACAGGAGCAACAACGAAACTATCCCACTCCTCTAAGCCACGATTAAGATGGCCCACCAAGTACAATCAATGGTTTAGAACATCAAATCTAAGCCAATGAATTAATGTATGACCCACTCTCCTTTTCTCTCTCCATTTTACTCTCCCACACGAACCAAGTCATAGTTAGAGAGCTATTATAATTCTTGGGAGATTTTTCAAGATCAAAGGAGAGTACTATCTTGCTTAACAGTTGATGATAATGAAATTGATACCTATTTGAGGGCATTGATTATGAGGAGACCTTTTCATCTATTGTAAAGTTCTCATTAATTTGTCTTGGGATCATATTCTTGCAACACTGATGCATACATGACCTCTTGATCTTGGATATGCAAAGCGAATTGTGAAATCCCAAGCACTATAATAACTGTAACTTCTTCTTGGGGCTCATCAAGCTTCACCACCTTAAGAGTAATGTGCTTACCCTTTTTGGACGCAAAGGTATACATATTCTTGTGACCACAATCGTCATCCTGTCCTACAACCATGGTTGACCCAATTTAGACTTGTGACTTTCAAAGGAATGATGTCAAACCATATGGTCTCTTCATAATGGCCTAAAGAGAAATTTATTAAGCATCGATTGGTAACTAGATGGAGTATCATGTGCCCAAGCAATGTTATAAGGCTTAGGTTGCTTCTGTCTTGAAATACAAGGGATGGAATATCCAATGCAAGATTGTTGAGTCATTAACATGGATTCTACAAGTTATCTTTTTAGGGGATGTTTGGATACATGAAATCCAAGGGAAAAGAAAGGAAAACATAATAATTATCCGATGATGATTTCCATAAGCACTATTGAAACATGGATTCCAATTTTAGAGTTATTGTTTGGATAGCATGTGGAAATCTCATATTCCTCTCACAAAAAGCACCTAGTTTCTTGTGCCAAGAATCCAAATCATGGAAAAGTGTACTGATTGCTTCATGAAATCCATCCTTTTCTTTCGTATCCAAACAAGACAAATTGTCACATTAAAGGAGAAACCGTTTCCTTTTCCATTGTTTGGCATGGAATACCTGGTGTCCAAACATGGCCTTAATGGTTAAGATGAAAACTTTTAGGGCCTCTTTGGATTAGCCATTACAGCCATAATGTGTTGTGAATGAGTAATGATTATTGTTACCACCGTAGTTGGAAGCAGTGTTTGAAGTATCGGTATTGCTACAAGTTTCGCTGGCCAAGGATACGGAAATAATATCGATATCACCAATAATATCGCTGATAACCGGAAATGTGGGGAAACATAGGAAAATTGGTGGAATTTAAATCAAAACTTCAGGAGATGCTAAAATGTACATATTTGCATATTTAGAAATTTTTTTTTTTTAAAAAATGCATACATAACAAGTTTTCCATTTAATGAGGCCTTAAAAGCATGTGTTGTTGTAAGAAATCAATCCAACCATCCAACCTTCCATCCAAACATCCATCGATGTTGCAAAATATCAACACATGATATTTCACCAAGGAATCATCAACAATTAGAAAGGAAATGAAAATTTACGTTCTCAATAACATGCATGTTGCAATATCGATAATATCGAGATATTATCAATATTATCAATGAGAGATTGAACACTACATACAACCATGTGCCCATGAAAAAATATTTGAATTATTTTTTTTTCTAATAAATAAAATTTTAATGATATCAATGCATTGGTGATATTATTGAAATATCGTCAATACACTTATGATACAAGCATTACCTAGAATTTACATACTCGAAAGCATTGGAAATATTGATGCATTGGCAATACAAGCAACACATAGAATTTACATAGTTGGAAATATTGATGATTACATTAGCGATATTGATACGTTGGCGATACATTGCTAATACTTGAAATTTCTGATACTACCAGCGTTATCGGTATTGCTACTAGTGTTATCGGTATCGTTGAGCTGGAGATAAAGATAATATCAGAGATATTTCGATAATATCGTAGATAATTCGAACACTGGTTGGAAGTAAAATGGGGTGTTCGCCGTATGTTACACCACTACTATGGTTGGATACATGTGGATGTAAATTCATCAATGTGTTATATCCACACCGTCCATCCATTTTGCAATATCATTTTAGGGCTTGAGCCCAAAAATGAGGCAGATCCAAAGCTCAAGTGGATCACACCACAAAAAGTAGTGGGGACATTTCCTAGGGCCCACCAGGATGTTTATTTGCCATCCAACCTGTTCATAAGGTCACACAAACCTGGATGAAGGGAAAACACAAATATCAGGCTGATCCAAAACTTCTATGGCCCCCAAAAAGTTTTCAATAGCAAGTGTTCAATTCCTACTGCTTTACGTGGTGTGGTCCACTTGAGCTTTAGATCTGCCTCAATTTTGGGCTCATTCCCTAAAAGGATCTTGCAAGATGGATGGATGGTGTGGAAATAACACATGCATCATGTTGGGTCCCACAGAACTTTGCCATGTCAACACACCTCCGCAATCCGCCTCTCTCACGGAGTCAGCTAGACTCTATCCAATTGATGGTAAATTGTTACGATGTGAGTTTCCATCACATTATGGTGGCGGTCAACGATCCAAACAAGCCCTAAATGGTTAAAATATATATATATATATATATATATATATATATATATATATATATATATATATTTAAAAAAAAAGGAAGAAGAAGAAGAAGAAAGAAAATATGAAGTGAAATTTTGGACATCTTTCCTTCGCAAACGTGTTACCGATTTCTTTTGCTTCCCTCCGAAGCATGGGAAAAAAAATATTCTCAGGCTTTGATGCTTACTCCAAAGCTTTGAATTAACAAGCTACAGGGAAGCTAATGCTATTGTGTGCAATGATGCAATCATTGTAAGTGGCATTTTCTATACTTAGGGAGGACTGGAGGTGGCACTTTGTTTTTATTATTGCATCAGTAGCTTTCATTGTAAGTGGCATTTTCTATCCTTAGGGAGGACCAGAGGTGGCATTTCGTTTTTATTATTGCATCAGTAGCTAAATAGAAATTACACTTATGGAAAGGACGCAAAAAAAGAAGCCCACAGTCTATGGAAAACAGTAGTGTCCTGCTGTCTGAATTTGACTACAAGCTTTATTTAAATAGGATATCTAAGTGAAACGTAAGAGCACACTAGTGCACAACATAGGCTATGACAAAAATAATAATAATAATAAAATAAAATAAATAGAAGCAAACACGAATCCCTTACCCTCGGGGAAAAGGTATGCCTTGCTAAGTGCAGGACGCTCATAAGGAGCCACCTGAAAGATAAGGCGTACGTCAGTTTGGGTCTGAGCTATGATGAAAAAATACAAGAAAAATAGTATCCCTCAGCCACAACTGCAACTCCTACAGTAAATAGTAACAAAAGCAATAAAAATGCAAATCTTCAAAATGTCTTGCCTAAGAATAGCAATGGAATTATTCTAGTAAGAGTCCAATAGAAATCCAAAAAAAAAAAAAATCGTTGACCACAACTTTTGCCCATTTAGAAGTGGAAATGTTGACTGTATTGGCGCCCTTAATTAGATGTAATAACAGTTCCCAAGACATCAAATGCCATTGAGATGTAAAGGAAAACTTCGTATGAAGCAGAAAAAGAAAAATTCTTTGATCTAAAGTCATTTGCAAGAGAATCTCATTATCACCATACAATGCATTAGCACAATATTCTTCACATACATGATAGGTCTCTGAATGCATGCGTTAACCCATAAGTTTTTGATTCACTACTATGACTAGAAAGTGTATCCCTCAGCTGCAGTTGTAACACCTACAGTAATGACAAAAACATAGACAAGTCGAACAATCAAACAGGAAGCATAACGAAATGCAATCTTCAAAATATAATGTCTAAGCATATGGTGAAACCCTGGCTATCAAATCAATGAGATCTCGATACCCGAATCCCAAAGAAATGGACGAGTACACAAACGAGAATGTTTGAGTAGAGAGGGAGAAATAACTTTATTAATATTCAAACATCTTCTCTTACCGATACTTAAGAAAACTCACACGCTTAAAAAATATGGAATGTCCTACCTCCTACACCACCTTCCCTTTTGTACACCCTAAAGACAATCACCATGAATCTTTATCTTTCCCTCAACTAGTAGATTGATTTCAAATCAATCCTAATTGATATAAGATAATATCAATCCTACATAAGATTTGGCCTTGAATAGCAAAAACAAATCTACTAAATACCCCTAAAATCTTTAATCAGATCTTTCACATCAGCCTCCCTTTTCCGAAAATGGTAAATGTGATCTCTGACATTTAGGCCACAAATCTTGCAACAAACAGCCCAAAATTAGTACATGTTGGGCCCTACGATGGGCCGTGGGCCTACATCAAAATAGCAGTTGAAGTATTCTAATAAGATTCCAGTGTTAGTCCAACAAAATGAAAAAAAAAATAAATCTGTGATTACAACTTCTCTGCATTTAGAAGTGGAAGTTTTGGATTCTATTGACACCCAAGATTAGATGTCAGTCATGCGACAACAGTACAAAGACATCAAATGCTATTGAGATTAAAAGGAAAACCTCATATGAAGCTCAAAACAAAATTTCCTTGATTTAAAGCCATTTGCAAAGGAATCTCATTATCACCATATGATGCATTAGCACAATATTCTTCTCCTAGGTGCGAGGTGTGAATATATGTGTTAACCGTTAACCCACAAGCTTTTATTCACTGATATGACTAGAAACCTACAATTTGCCTTTGCATCTGATTTCCACTTCTCTTAACACAATCTTTATAAAAGATATATAGAATTCTAGCACTGAAATCCTGTATTTTTGATCTGCCAACAAAGTAACATCAACATAACTCTATTTGATCATTGACCATTACTTTTATCTCAAACTTCTTTCAAATTATTTTTTTTTTTTTTAAATGTTAATTGACTCGTTATTCAAAAGGCCTTTCGCATGTACACTGACAGAATTTATACATTGTGTGTGAAGAAAAGGCTTGGTAGTAAGCTGTCTTTGAATTTCACAGTTGCTATTGTTTTGATGGATAATAACAGTGCAACCGATACTCTAGCAGAAGAGGGAGTAATAAGATGGGTCACTCATAATTGGTTCATATGCTAACCTATTCCAGTGCTTGTTTTCCCTTTAGTTTGCTTTAACAAAGTTATTGTTTTGACTACCAAAAGGCCGGGTAACATTTCAACATGTTCCTTTATCATGTCAAATCTAAGTAAGAGCCAGATACCACAGTTGGTTGGGCATCTCATGAGTGGATTATTCTTGATACGCATGTGGTTACAAAATGATCACAGTGAAGTTAATGCAAGGGCATTTTCACACCAGGCTCAAGTGGGGTGGCATGTGTGAAGCAGGGGCACATTTGGGGTGGGTGGCTCGTGTGAGGTGGGTGACTAGTGTGAGGTGAGACCCCATGTGAAGTGAGGCCCACGAGGGGGGTTCGGCTAAGGGCTTATGTAGACCTAAGCTATGAGATAAAGGGATTGATTCGCCACGCTCTATCAGTTTGAACTTTTAGAGCAAGTGGTTAGTTGTCCAACGACAAATGTGGTATGAAAGCAGGAGTTCTCGTGTTCGAGACTTCTCACCAGGGATGATTAATGTAGGGGCATTTTCACACAGGGCTCGAGTGGGGTGGCCTATGTGAAGCGGGGGCATACTTGGGATTGGCAGCCTGTGTGAGGCGAGACCCATGCAAAGTGGTGCCCACGAGGAGGGTTTGGTCGAGGGCCTACTTAGACCTAGGCTATGAGATAAAGGGATTGATTCGCCATGCTCTATCAGTTCAAGCTTTTAGAGCAAGTGGTTAGTTGTCCTATGTCAGAAGTGGGGAACAAAAGTGATGCTAAGATTGGGATTAGATCTAGCAATCCACTATCTGACCACAAGGAGATGAGCAGATCACCCCTAAAATTCACTGGTATATTTAGGCATCAAGATTGTCAAAGGGAGTGCACGGCCGGATCTCTCTCTCTCTCTCTCTCTCTCTCTCTCTCTCTCTCTCTCCATTGATTGGCTAAGCAAGGTGGAAAAGGTGTTTAGGTACAAGGAAATCGTGGACAATTAGAAGGTTAAGTTAGTAGCTATGAAGTTTTTTGGTTCACGTGTTAGCAAGTTGAGACAATCCCCAAGACGAACAAATCCGTCTGGGTAAGGACAATGTAAATTTTTAGAAAAAGTCGAAAAAAAAAATATGTTTAAAAAAGTTACCCACAACTTTATCTCTGTGACCTCTATCAAAGATGTCACAATCTACATCAATGGAATAGATTGGTAAGTGAACACATCGAGTTCCATAGATTGACATCTTGGCTAGGATTTCATGAGAATGAAGACCAAAGGATTTCAAGATATCTTAATGATTTTAACCTGGACATCATATAAATGAATTGGCTTAAAAAAAAAAAAAAAAAAAAAAAAAAAAAAAAAGAAAAAGAAAAGAAAAGAAAAAAAAAGAAAAGAAAAAAGAAGAAGAAGTTAAGATGTCCAATGCATACACACTTGCATTAAAAGTCGATGAGAATATTAATTGGGGACTTGGGAGACGATTTGGGACAACATAACTCTCAAGTAGGGGGACCATATGACCTCCAATAAGTCAAGGGGTGACGGGCCAACATCCAATAATGAAGCCAAACCCTAACCCAATGGGAGATGGTTATGGATGAGGGGCCAGTGTACCTACGACAGGATAAAACAACACTTATTCCATATGCTTTAAGTGTAGACAATCAAGACATCGTTCTTTTCAGTGTCCTAAAGATCAATCCACAATTAAAGTGAAATTGGCCGAAGAAGGAGAACATGTTGAAGACATTCCCAATCGCATACAAATGAAAATTGAAGATTATATAGACATCAAGAACATGCATACAAGGATGGGGTGCATATTGGGGAAGATATAGAAGATGTAATGGTGATCGGGGAAAATAGTTGGTTATCTAGAAGATTATGCTATCAATGCATCGGGTGATTAATGAGGGGTGGTGGTAGCAACAAAATATCTTTCACACCACTTGCACTTTTGGTGGGAAGATATGCATGATTCTCATATATGGGGGAGGCAGTAAGAATATTGTCTCGCAAGAACTTGCGGATAAATTAAGAACATAAGCAATTGCGTGCTTAGTTTCATTCTCTATTGGATCTAAGTACAAGGATGAGACCTAGTGTAACGTGGTCCCATGGATGCATGCCACATTTCGTTAGGGAGTCTATGGTTGTAAGACTAAGATATGGTGCATTTGACTCAGGCTAACACCTATTCATTCGTGAAGGACAGTGTTAAAATCACATTGCACCCAATCAGACATCTTCTAACACCCAAATTTGATAAAGACGATGGTTACAAATCTCAATGTAGGAAGGTTTGAAGAAGAAAGCAAGGAGACTAGCATCAGTTATGCCTTGGTTGCTAAAGAAGATAAAAAACATTCAAGATGTTCTGCCTCCAATACATGAGCTCCTTCACGAATATGAAGACTTGGTGTATGAAGAACTCCCAGCTAGACTTCCTCCAATGAAGAACATTCGGCACGGTATAGATTTAGTGTTAGGTTCGAGCCTACTAAATCTTGTGCACTATCTAATAAGTTTAGTTGAACATGTTGAGCTCCATTGATAGATTACTAAGTTGCAACAGAAGGGTTTAATTCAGTAAAGCATGTCACCATGTGTTATTCATGCATTATTAACCCCTAAGAAAGATGGATCTTGGAACATGTGCATGGACAATTATGTGACCAACCGAACTATTATCAAGTATCGGTTTCCTATTCCACGATTAAACAATATATTGGACATGTTCCACGAAACAAAAACCAACCTTTAGAGCGGATATCATAGATTCATATCCACCTTGGGGACAAGTGAAGAACACGTTTAAGACCCGAGATGGGTTGTAAGAGTGGCTTGTAATGCCATTCAACCTGTCAATGCGGCGAGTACTTTCATGAAGCTGATAAAAGAGGTACTCCGTTGCTTCATGGGAAAATTCTTAGTTGTTATTTCGTTGATATTCTTGTTTTTAATATTGATTTATCTATTCACCTAAACAATTTACGACAAATATTTGATGTATTACAAATGGAGTTCTACAGACGGAGTCAGTGTATGTTAACTTAAGAAAATACTCTTTCCTTGCCAATAGAAATGTGTTTTTGGTGGTATATTGTGTTTGCAAAAGGGATTAAGGTTGACTAGGAGAAAGTCAAAGCATTACGAAGTGGCCCACCCCACAAACCCTTTCGGAAGTCCGTTCTTTCAACGACTTTACAACATTTATTGGAGATTTATCTGGGACTTTGGTGCAATTATCGCACTTGTCACCAATTCCATGCGTGGAGGCAAATTCGAATTGACTAAGGGCCTGTTTGATTTTCCATGATACATATAAATCACGGTAAACAAGTAATTATTACTTTTTCATGTTGTTTGAAAATATGAGAGTAATTCCACCTCGAAAATCGAAACAAAAGTGTTGACTTAAATACGTGGACCCCACCGTAATGTATATGATATATCCACACCGTCCATCTATTTTATTACAACATTTTGGAGCATTAACCAAAAAATGAAGCAAATCCAACACTCAAATGGCCCACACGAAAGGAAACAGTGGCCTTAATTCGTCCACCATTGAAAGTTATTTTCTTCACTGGGCCCACAATGACGTTTTTTCATCATCTAACCCGTTCATAGGGTCACACGGGCGTGGATAAAGGGAAAACACAAATATCAGTTTGATCCAAAACTTTTAAGGGCCCCAAGAAGTTTTTAATGGTAGGCGTTCGATTCCCGTTGTTTCCTGTGGTGTGGTCCACTTGACCTTTGGATCTGCATCATTTTTTTGCTCATGCCATAAATTTGGCTGGCATAACAAATGAGCGGTGTGGATAAGTAACATACATCACGATGGGCCCCACATTGATGTTGTAAATTTCTCGATTTAAGTGTTGAAAAGATAAGTTGTCACATCTGCATTGGGAAAGATGTGGTAATTACCTAGGTAAATAATTATTACCCATTTACATGGTAATTACACTTGAGCCGGAAAATCAAACAGGCCCTAAAGCAGCGGATCGAAACTTCAGTACCATTAATAAAAAAACAAAGATGACAAGGACTCCAATTCTTGCACTTCTAGATTTCAATAAATCTTTCAAGTGAAAAGTGATGCTTTAAATGTTTGCATTGGCATAAAGCTGAATGAATAAGGAAAGTCGATGCTTTCTTTAGCAAGAAGCTTAATAATGCATAAAAGAACTACTCCATGTATGATCTCGAATTTTATGCGAGGTGCATAACAACAGTTATAGCTCGTATCATTGAAATAATTACAACGGTTGTTATGGCCACCATTACTGCTATTGAATACCTTACTAAGCTGGTTCATCGGGAATTCATTCTATACTCGGAACATGAGACGTTGAGATATGTCAACCCTCAGAAAAAGCTAAGTGTTCGTCATGCAAAATTGATGGCCTTTTCCAAAAGAATATACTTAGCTTTTACGTCATAAAGCTAGAAATCAGGACAAAGTAGTGGACACTTTGAGTAGTAGGGTGGTTCTATTATGAGCACTTGTCGTGAATGTTGTGAAATTCGAAGCATAAAGGAACAATATGAGGACCCCATTTTGGCAAGGTGCCTGAAAGATGTGTGGATGGCTGAGATCCAATGTGTGAATTTATTTTACATAATAGATATTTATTCAAGGGTTTTAGCTTATGCATTCTTAAAGGACCGTTGTGAGAGAAGATCCACTCTGAGCTACACAGAAGACTAGGAGGGAACTTTGAAAAGATAAAACATTAGCCATGGAGGAAAAATACTACTGCCCACATATGCGTTATAACATTGAATGGTTTGTAGCATTATGTAGCCGATGCCAAGTCTCCAAAGGTCATCTGCAAAACACTAGCCTTTATATGCCGTTTCCCATTCTTGTAGCACCATAGGTGAGCATTTCTATGGACTTCATTTCGGGTCCTCTTAGGACTCAAGGGGATTTGATTTTCCTTGTAATTGACCGTTTTTCAAAGATGGCCCACTTCTTTTCATGCAAAAGGATGATGGAAGATTGTGCAACTTCACGGACATTGTGCGACTTCATGAGGTACCGAAGCAAGAACTTCGTACTGTGATTGGAAGTTTGTGGGGGCATTTCTAGCATTTAATGCAAATAGTTGGGGACTAAACTTCAATTCTCTAGTACACATCATTCTCAAACAGACGGTTAAACCAATGTGGTCAACAGGAGCCTCGATAACATCTTGAGGAGTATTGTAAGGGATAATGTATCTTATGGTGGAACTTGGCTCTTCTCCAAGCCGAGTTTGCCTACAATTGCTTAGTAAATCATACCATCAGCAAATCATTATTTGAGATCGTAAATAGGAAAAATCCACATCATGTATGTACTTGATTTAGTACTATTACCAATAAAAGATCAAGTGAGCAAAGATGTTAATGCTTTTGCTAAGCACATCTAAGAGTTGCAAGCTCAGATGAAGAAAAAAGTTGAAGAGAGCAACACCATATGCTAGGAAGTTACGAACAAACATCAACGGGAGAAGATATATAAAGAAAGCTACTTGGTTATGGTTTATCTCTGGAAAGAAAGGTTTCTAAGGAAAGGTTACAACAAGCTCAAGTCTACCGAGTTAAGAGGACGTTGAGTGACAATGTCTATGAAAACAAGTTGCCAAATGATTTAGATATCTTGCCGACTTTAAATGTAGCGAATTTGTTTGAATATCATGATAAGGTGTCTGACATGTCAGATGAAGTCATTATTGATATGGATAAACAACTCCCAAAGTAAAAGAAGGAAGAAGTTAAATAAATATTGCATATGAAAACAAGTAACATTCGACAGGGGCCAATACAAGCAATACTTAGTGAAATGGAAGAACTATCCCTATTTTGAATGCACATGGATCACAAACAACTAATTGAAAAGATTAAATCTAAACCTCCACTAGTTGTATGAAACGTCCAGCTTACCGAAATTGAGTTCTTTCCAACCCAGAAGGAATGATGTAAGCCCACGACCACAGTAGGGCCCAACATGTGTTGATTTGATGCAGGCTCACAGCCCACAAAGGCTCATTTAGGTCCATTGTAGGGCCCAACAAGACATAGGCTCATTAGCCCACTGTAAGGCCCAACATGTACTAATTTTGGACTGTTTATTTGTAATGGGAACCTAAATCAATTATTGCAATTTACTGTTTTTGGGAGTTATTGGGGGCTGATTTTAAAATGTGATTGAAGATGTGAGGTTGATTTAGAGATGCAATTAAGATTACTTTCTATCTTTGCTTTTACTATTATTAGGCTTTTACCATCTTAGGTAGATTAGATTGGTTTGAAATCAATCTCTTAATTAAAGAAATTTTCATTAAAGATTTATTTAGGGTCTATAAAAGGGGAGGTAGTGTCAAAGTTAGCCATTCTAAATTTTTTAAATGTGAGTTTTCTTAAAGTTTTTGTAAGAGAAGAAGGTTAATATCAATAAAGTTCTCTCCCTCTTTGCTCTGTTGTTCTTATGGGTATACTTAGGGGTGTACATGAACCGAGTTAGCTTGGTTAGCTCACTCGACTCGACTCGAAAAAGCTCGATTCAACTCTTTGCTCTGTTGTTCTTATGGGTATACTTAGGGGTGTACATGAACCGAGTTAGCTTGGTTAGCTCACTCGACTCGACTCGAAAAAGCTCGATTCAACTCGGTTCGAAACTGAGTTCGAGCCGAGTCGAGCTGATCGAACCCCAACTCAAATCGAACCAATTCGGTGACTCAGTTATTTTAATATTGATGTTGCTCAGCAAGGGTTTGATGAAATGACTCAACGAAGTGTTGGCTGGTGGCGAGGAAGGTATGGATATGAAACAAATACCCTTGTATATTGATTTTTATGTTTCCTGCTGAGGGTCTGATGAAATACATGTAAACCGATGATGTTGCTTTACATTCTATGAGAAATTGAAGGTGCACTCCATGTGTTTGCTGCAAAGGCTCGATCTTGGCTCGAACTCGGCTCAAATTGGCCCGAGCTGCTAACCGAACCGAGCCAAGTTGGCCAGTTAGGCTTGAGGACCGAGCCGAGCCGAGTTCAAGCTAGGGTCAGCTAGTGGCCGAGTCGAGTCGAGCTGTGACAAGCTCAACAAAGTTTAACTCGTGTACACCGCGAGGTATACTTTTTATTTATTATAATAATTATTTTTTTTGTGATTTAGGTATCAAAATCTCATTGACTCGATAACTAGATTGCACCATGATTTTGGGTGTTTATTTTTGGACCCTAAATTTCAGAGATCACATTTGTCATTTATGGATGATAGGGGGTTTGATGTGGAATATATGATTAAGGGGTCGTTTGGTACCATGGATTTGGGAGGGTTTGAGGGGATTCCAAATCCCCTGGTATGTTTGGCACCATAAAGTAACCGGGGGTTTCAAATCCAGGGGGTTTGAAATCCAAGGTGCAAGCTTGGATTACATCTAAAATCCTACCAAGAGTTGCATGTGTAACATGTGTGTCACTAGACTATTAATCTATTGGGCACATGGCCCATTGATGATATCCCAAAACAATCAGATTATCAATTACATCACTACAATTACTTTAATATGATGATTTGCGCCGTCCAAACATTGTCCATGTAAATCAATGATTAAAAATCGTTGGTTAGTCACTCGGATGTGATCTTGTGCTTGTGGCCCATCTAAGACTTGGAATTTCATCATTTTCGGCCAAAATATATATTTCAACGAGCTTATTACAACCATTGTGTCAAACATTACATACTTACACTAATTAGAGATATTAAAGTTGATTTAGAAATTAAATTCAAACCCTGGTAAATATACTATGCATAGCTAACTTTTGGATTACAGGGGATTCTGAATTTAGGGTGCCAAACACGACAAGAGGATTTCAAATCCAGGGGGTTACAAATCTAAAGAGTTCGGAATCCACGCGGCCAAACAGGCCCTAGAGATTTTAGGGGTATTTGGTGGATTTGTTTTTACTATTTTAGGCCAAATCTTTGTTTATGGGATTTTATTATCTTAAATAAGTCATTGATTTATTTGAAATAAATTAAGATTGGCTTCAAATTAATCTAATAGTTGAAAATTTTTCAATTAAAGAATCATAGGGATTCTCTTTAGAGGGGGGGCATTCCACATTTCTCTGAGTTATGAGTTTTCTCTAGTGATAGAAGATATTTGAATATCAATAAAGTTATTTCTTCCTCTCTAATATTCCTTGTGAGCATATTTACATTCATTTCTTTGTGATTCGGGTATTAAGATCTCATTCGCTTGATAACCTGGTTGCACCACTCAAGTAGACTCTTCTAGAATATTTGTACTTGGACGTCCAAACATTCTTAATGCAAACCCCAGAAGGGGTAGCAAATAGGTCAAAGAAAAGAAGAAAGAGATTGTGGGAAAGCACCCAACAATCCTCTAGCTGAATGCTAGAGACTGCGAATGCAAGACTATGAGCAAGCTCAATAGTCCTCTAGTCTTAAACTAGAGATCGCATGCGGGATGTGGGATGATTGGATCAATTCTATTGACCTATATAATGATAAACACAGACATAGAAATTGATGAAATAATCGAGCCAATATCCCAAGCTCTAAGAACTAAGAACAATTCCCAATTATATGCTCTAAAACCACTCATCTAACATAACCACGGATGAACTGTCAAGCAACATGTAACTTGCAGAAGTTAAATCATTTAAATTAAAAATAAAAATAAAAATAAAAATCCAAGGCCACAAATCCTCCAATAGTTAAGCATTTCCAAAACAACTTCGAGAATATTTGTACCTGGACGTCCAAACATTCTTTAATGCAAACCCTAAAAGGGGTAGCAAATAGATCAAAGAAAAGAAGAAAGAGATTCTGGGAAAGGACCCAACAATCCTCTAGCTGAATGCTAGAGACTGTGAATGCAAGACTATGAGCAAGCTCAATAGTCCTCTAGTCTTAAATTAGAGATCACGTGTGGGATGTGGGACGATTGCATCAATTCTATTGACCTATATAATAATAAACATAGAATTAGAAATTGATGAAATAATCGAGCCAATATCCTAAGCTCTAAGAAGTAAGAACAATTCCCAATCATATGCTCTAAAACCACTCATCTAACATAACCATGGATGAACTGTCAAGCAACGTGTAACTTGCAGAAATTAAATCATTAACAAAATAAAATCCAAGGCCACAAATCCACAAATAGTTAAGTATTTCCAAAACAACTAGAGAAGGTTAAGAAAAGAAATGAGAGCATACCGCCTCTTTGGATATAATCGCCAGCTCGCCCGGCTTAAGGCCATGTCTAGCAAACTCCCTAGCAGCATAACCCTAGGAACATATATTAAAGGAGTCAAGCTTCCAAGAAACAAGTGAAGGTGTATGCTAACACAACCTAAAGATTAACAATATCCAAAAATGTAATTGGTCCTTCCGCTATGCACTTTTTGGAGATAATTCGATAGCTGAAGCAAAATCTTGACCAGTCAAGGGAATATTAAAAGTTAGGAATAAATGACAATAATACAAGATAATACAAAAGCTCTAAATATATGCAGCATAACCTCCCAAATTAGAAATCCAAAGATCATCTTTTCCATTCAAAAAGATAGAACTGAACCAAATGTAAGGGAGGCAATGGATTAGGTCTGTGCCAGGCCAGGCTTACAGCAACCTGAACTCGTTTATTTATTGGCCCAGGCACGTCATGTCTTCAGGCACAGACTCATCTTTGACAGCTACAAAGAGTGGATGGGCCTCACTCAAAAAATGCCTCTATTTGGCTGGAGCAAAAATCAGGCCAGAAGTCAGATGGGCCAGTGCAGAATATTGGCAACTGTAATCAAAGTGATATCCACTAAACAATCTAATGCCATGAGGAACGCTAAAGGCAACAACACTCCGTTGGGTTGATTCTCCTCTCATATTGGAAAATGGAACAAGTGCAAGACCAGAGCTACTGAGCAGACAATCACCAGTGTCTAAAACCCATGTCTCACAATCATTTCATTCCATTCGTCAAGTGGGCCACACATGTACACAAATTTGGATAATTTAATCAAATTTCAACTAACCATCCATTAATCTTGTGCAAACGCTCCCACCCGATGAACAGAACAGCATGATTTCTGAGACATGGCATCTACCGAACGGGATCCACTGATCAGCGGTTCGACGACACCACGTTCCGTATTTACATTTGTGAAGCCAGCACAAGCTAGTGTGGACGATGATTGGATGCTCTGGATCAACATATATGACTGATACAGGGACGGTGGACTTGACGAACTTGCCATATAACCTACATACCCAAATTAAAATCTCCACAAAACAAACTAATCAACGACAAAAACTCACATGAATCTGACTCAAGATTCATCAGTTCTCATCAAAACCAGTTCGAACTCAAATCTGCGACGGATGGGACTAAAATCAGTTCTAATCGCTACCACAACAAAAACCAGATCTACGCATACTGAGAAGTCAAATCCGATCAATCGCACAGGTCAAAAGCTAAATTCTTCAAGGAATCGAAATCTACGAAGAAAATTGGATTTAAAAAATCAGAAATTGTTCCGATTACAAGATATCAAGAATCAAAACAAACAAGAATCCAATCAAATATAATCTCATCTTATCTCATTTGATCAGATGAAGAAGGCGAGGAGGTTCCAAAACTCACACCAGAAACGCCGCCCCCGACGATCACGTACTTGAAATGCTTCTCCGCCATGGATCGGTTCGAAGATTCGAGAAGAGAAATCAGCAAAAAGAAGAGAGAGTTCGAGAATTTCTTGTGTGAAAGGATGAGAGAGAGAAAGATGCGGAAAGCTGGGAGACGATTGGTAGTACTTATAGAAGCGGGCTGCCCGGGATTGGCTGACCGTGGATATACGGGCAGAGTGACGTGGAGGTGTGCCGACTGTACTTCACTGCTGACTATGGATTCGCCACGACAGTGAGACGATCTCGCCGGACACGGATTGCTTCCTGCTCCTGCCCGAACGGACTCGGTCCAGGCAAATGCTCTGTCTGGTTCACCGATATGTGGTATTTTTATCCACGTCGTTTATCCATTTTGATACATGAGCCAAAAAATAAAAAAGAAACGAATGAGATCTGATAGTAACTTTTTTAAATTGTAAGAAAGTTACATGTAACTTACTTATAGGTGTAAATAAGTTACAGGTAATTCTGTTTGAATGTAAGTTGTTGGGAAGAAAATATGTAAAGTCCAGAGACTCGGATATGAAGCGGACCAATCCTACTGACACTGCCCCGGATTTTCGAGGCAGACGTTAAGTCCGAGACAAGATTATAAAATGGAGAGAATGAGACGAATTAAGTTAGCTCAGTAGACGGGCTAACAACGTTAGCAAGTGCCGACTGAGGCATAAAAATCCATTTCCGTAAAGCCGGCTGAAATTCACCTGATTGAGTCGGAATCGACCGAGCCGAATGAAGAAGAGACGGTGTAAATAAAAACACCATCCCAGAAATCTCGCAAAAGGATCACCGATCTCAATGGTCTCGGGATTGGATGGAGATCAGAAGCGAGCTAAAATCAAATCTCCACGATATCAGGAATAGAATTCCTGCACGGTAGAATTCTCCCGCATCTATAAATAAAGGACCTCCATTTCACTGAAAGGTACGGAACTCAAAATCCTCAAAACGCCCTCTTTTTAACCTGCAAAGCAAACTTAAGCATCGGAGGTTTCCCGGGTTAGAACCAGGGTCTTCGTTCGGTTTATCTTTTGTGCAGGTGACGAGCTTAGGGGAAGGCGCACCATAAATTTACATTAACAGTTTGGCGCCGTCTGTGAGAATCGTATAAAAAGTAATTTCCTCATATTCCAATTGACAAATTAGAAATTTGTTCCTATGGTGATGACTAGAAGGACAGTTCAAGAAGAAGAATTGAATGAGGTCGTGGTTGCAGGACCAGCGGGTGCGAGTGCAGTCCCGATAATCCCTAACCTACCAAACAACTGTCAAGGTTCCGTGACACAACGAGTAACATCTGTTGCAACCAATAACCAGCAGAACCGCAACAATGGGCGGTTGGATCGGGAGGTTCAGGAAATCTGATCCGATATGAATGTGATGAAGCAGATGCTGGAATAGATGTATCGTCAACAAATGCAGCCGCCTCTGCAAGGGCCAGCAACACGTCCCGACACCAGCCATCGATCCTCAGCCTTCTGTTCAGCGATCATTCCATCAACCAAGTCAGCCCCAGGGTGCTCCTGAGCCAGCGCCGGCTCATTCGGCCACAGCTGTCTTGCCCCCTACTGATCTTCGACATGAGATAGATAGGAGGAGGCGCAGCCGACCTCCAGTTGAAGGTACGGCGGACAGTGGCGAACCTTGAAAAGCTGACATCTAAGATTTCAAAAGGGAAGTACGGGAAGAAATGACGAAAGAGATGGCGGATATGAAACAGGATCGAAATACACATCCGACCAAATCCGAGGCAAAAGCATATCCTTTCGTGGACGAAGTAATGCAGGCTCAGTTATCAGAAAGGTTTCGATTACCTCAAATCACTCCTTTCACTGGCAAGACCGACCCAACCGAGCATATTGAATGCTTCAGAACCTACATGGAGCTGCACAATGCCTCAGATGCCATGATGTGTCGAGCCTTCTCTCTTACATTAACTGACGTAGCTCGGCTTTGGTTCAAATAGCTAAAACCGAAGTCCATTAGTTCTTTCGTCGTGCTCAGCAATGCCTTCTTCACCAACTTCATCGGTGGAAAGAAGAAATTGAAGCCCCCCACACACTTGAACAATATAGTTCAGAAGCAGGGAGAGCTACTGAAAGATTATATTAAGCGCTTTAATTTCGAATCTCTTTAGGTTCGAAAACATTCGGAAGAAACAACACTCAATGCACTCATATAAGGAGTTAAAGACAAACCATTTCTGGCGTCCCTAGACAAAAACCCACCGGATACTCTAGCAGAGTTTATAACTCGGTCGGATAAATATGCGAACGTCGAAGAAATGCGACTCATGCGTGAGTCAGCTTAAAGCGCAAAATCCTCGGTCAAAGAGTCGGCCAAAAAAGAAGTTGACTCGACTGGAGGAAAAAGCGTAAAGATGATCAGGCACGCTATGAGTGAAGGTCGGGCAAACGACCAGACCGACGGTTTTCTACAAATACCCCCCTGAATAAGACTCAGGAGCAGGTGTTGATGGAAATCAAAAGTGAAGGTTTTGTTAACTGGCCCAGCAAGCTCCGGAGCAATCCCAATCTGCGGAATAAGGACAAGTATTGCCATTATCATCATGATCATGGGCACAACACAAGTGATTGTTATCACATAAAGGAAGAAATCGAATAACTCATAAAAGAGGGTCGACTCAAAGAACATGTGGTGAGAGCCGGAACTGCTGAAGAACGTCTGAGTGAAAATAGGCCTACAGAAGAAATTCGGACCATTGTCGGTGGTCCTCGAGGCAGAGGTGATTCAAACAATTCTCGGAAGAACCATGCCCGAAGCCTTAGCTGACCCGAATCCGAGCTCATAATTATAGCTCGACCTTCAAAAGAAAAGAAAAGGGAGAAATACTGCATCTCATTTACGGAGAAGGATGCACGAGGCATCTATCATCCCCATGACGACACTTTAGTTGTCACTCTCACCATCACCAACCAAAAAGTATTCCGTATACTTATCGACACGAGTTCATCTGAGGATGTATTGTTTGCTCACGCGTTCGACAAAATGGGGGTTGAACGGTTGGCATTGCGTCCGGTTCGGACCCCATTGATCGGGTTTTCTGGTCGACAGGTACTCCCTGAGGGGATTGCGTCACTGCTGCTAACTGCTGGAAATTTCTCGCATCAGACGACAATTATGGTCGACTTCTTGATCGTCGACCAATCATCGGTTTACAACGCCATACTCGGTCGACCTTCCCTAAGTCTCCTCCAAGCCGTGGTATCTACATACCACCTTTTCATGAAATTCCCAACTGAGTCGGGAGTAGGAATCGTCAAAGGAGACTAACAAGACGTGAGACGTTGTTATATGACAGCTGTAAGAGGTCCCGCCGAGAAAGCTCTAACTGAAATGTTGATGATCGAGTCGCTAGATCCCTAGGCCGAGACTCATGAACGAGGGCGACCAGTCGAAGATCTAATCTTAGTACCCTTGGTTGAGACAGATGGATCCAGAACAGTGCAAATTGGCTCGTCTTTGCGATCACCCCTGAAGGATAAGTTGATAGCACTGCTCCGAAGATACGCTGATGTGTTTGCATTGTGCCATGAAGATATGCCCTGGATCGACCCGTCAGTGATCACTCACCAACTCAATATCGATCCGACCTATCGACCAATCCGACAGAAGCGACGATCACTCGGCCCCAAAGGTACACTGTCATCGAAGAAGAGGTCAGCAAGCTCCTCAAGGCAAAATTCATAGAAAAGATATACTATCCAGAATGGGTAGCTAATGTCATACTTGTGCAAAAAGCCAATGGGAAGTAGCAAGTCTGTATTTACTATACCGACCAAAATAAAGTCTGCCCAAAGGATAGCTTTCCTCTTCCTAAGATAGACCAATTGGTAAATAGTACTGCGAGGCACGAACTTCTTAGCTTCATGGATGCATACTCAGGGTATAATCAAATTGTAATGCATCAGTCTGATAAATCAAAAACTGCCTTTGTCACTGACAAAGGCCTTTATTGCTACCGAGTGATGCCATTTGGGTTGAAAAACGCTGGTGTAACTTATCAAAGATTAATGAATAAAATCTTTGCTTAGCTGATCGGCCGAACCATAGAAGTATACATTAACGACATGCTCGTCAAAAGTGTGCACGCGGCCGACCATATAGCTGACTTGGAAGAAATGTTCCTTATTTTATGTAAATTCCGAATGAAGCTAAATCTTAGCAAATGCGCCTTTGAAGTAAGCTTGGAAAAATTCTTCAATTTTTTGGTGAGTCAGCAAGGAATAGAGGCGAACCCGGAGAAAATTAAAGCCCTCCTCGACATGAAATCTCTGAAAACGATTAAAGACGTTCAAAGGCTGGTTGGACGAATAGCGGCTCTTAATCGTTTCTTATCCAGAGCCATGGATAAATGTCTCCCGTTCTTCAAACTATTGAAGGGACGACAAACAGTGGATTGGACGGAAGAGTGCGAAGCAGCATTCCAGCAACTAAAGTCTTATCTCAGATCTGCACCTCTCTTATCAAAACCTGAGCCAAGAGAAGCTCTGTTACTGTATTTAGCAGTATCTGAGGCAGCGGTCAGCTCGGCCCTGATACGAGAACACAAGGGAAAGCAATTGCCGGTCTACTACATCAGCAAAGCATTATTACCGACAAAAACAAGATACCCACTCTTGGAAAAGGTGGCCCTAGTTCTAATAGTTTCCTCGCCCCAACTTCGGCCGTATTTCCAAGCCCATACTATTGTCGTTATGACCGATCTCCCACTACATCGGATTCTACAGAAACTGGAGGCATCTGACCGACTCACGAAATGGGCGATCAAACTCAGCGAATTCGACATTTAATATAAGCCGAAAGCAACAATCAAAGGGCAAGCAGTAGCTGACTTCATTGCTGAAGTAACACCACAAACCAACCCGTCGGATCAACTTGTGACCGAGCGCGTTGAAGAATCGACTATAGCTTCTCTCGAGTCACTGCACAATCCCATTCCCTGAAAGCTGTTTGTCGACGACTCCTCCAATTCTAAGGCAAGCGGGGCAGGAGTAGTTCTGAAAACTCCTGATCACACCTACATGCAATATGCCTTAAGACTTGGATTTCAAGCTTCAAACAATACAGCCGAATATGAAGCATTATTACTCGGCCTCCGACTTGTGGCCAACATGGGCGTTACGCATCTAAATGTTTTCAGTGAATCTCAGTTGGTTGTCAACCAAGTTACCAGTGTATATCAAACACGGAAAGAGCAATTAAAAGCATACATGGAAAAAGCTAAAGAGCTGATCAGCGGCTTTCGATTCTGCGCCGTCACTCGGATTCCTCAGACAAAAAATGCCAAAGCTGACTTATTAGCGAAACTCGCCTCGGCTGACGAAGATGACATACCCAGGTCCGTTCCAATTGAATACGTCGCTAGACTAGGTATTAATGAACTGGTTAGCTCGACGATCTACGCGATTGATTCGAAACCTTCCTGGCTTGATCCGATCATCCAATATCTCGATAAGGGAGAGCTGCCTGAAGATCGAGCCGAGGCGAGACGGTTGAAAATCCGAGCCTCTCGTTATACCATACTCAACAGGACTTTATATAAGAAAGGTTATTATGCTCCATTGCTACGATGCCTAAATTCCAGTGAAGCCGACTATGTGCTATGAGAGATTCATGAAGGGATCTGTGGAAACAACTCAGGAGGACGATCGCTCGCACATAAGGTCTTGCGCCAAGGATACTATTGGCCAACTATCCAACATGAAGCTCGTAAGCTCGCTCAACAATGCGATAAGTGTCAGAGATTCGCGGCTATCCTAAGACAACCGCCCGAGGCACTGATGCCCATGGCAGGTCCTTGGCCCTTCGCACAATGGAGAATCGACATCATAGGACCACTCCCTATGGGAAAAGGTCAGACTAAGTTTGTTGTTGCAGCCGTGGACTATTTCACGAAGTGGGCCGAGGCTGAGCTATTAGCCAAAACGTGTATTCATCGCCCCACCATCCTCAGACGAATGGACAGGTCGAGGCGGTCAACAAGATCATCAAACAACATCTCCGGACTAAGCTTGGCCGAGCCAAAGGAGTATGGGCTGAAGAACTCCCGAAAATACTATGGGCATATCGAACTACAACTCGAACCGCCACAGGAGAAACCCCTTTCTCCCTTACTTATGGTTCAGAAGCCGTCACTCCCGTCGAGATCGGGTTGCCTTCAACCCTAGTTAGCTCGTTCAATACAGAAGACAATGAAGAACTCTTAGCACTCGGACTCGATCTTGTGGACAAACAAAGAGAAAAGGCTCGGCTACGCATGAAGGCTCAGCAACGACAGGTGGCTTGATTCTATAACACCCGAGTCAAGGTCAAACATTTTCGAGTTGGAGATATGGTCCTACGAAAGACATTTCTCAATTCAAAGGGGCCCTATATCGTCTCAAGAACCATCCGACCCGGGATATATCAGTTGGAAGACCTGACCGGATAATTGTTGTCTCATCCATGGAACGCCGAGTATCTAAAGATCTATTACCCCTAAAGTTGGCACGACGAAGCGATAAAAAGACTTGGAAATAACAAGCATGTAAACTGAGTCAAAATGAATAAAATGAAACTGATCATATTCATTTATCAACATGTTTGTTACATCAAGGTGTATCTTACTTCAGCATTACATTGATCAAACTAGAAAGATCGGCCATAACGTGCGAATCTCTTCTTCAGCTAATAACATTCTCGAGCTTGCGTGGGACTAGTGTGAGTACCAAAAATGGAGTTGATGATGGTACCAAATCAGAACTGGAGCTGATGATGGAACCAAATTAAAAATAAAGCTCAGCTACTGTCCTTCGGCTGGAGCTACTCCGAAGCAGTCCCAGAGGCTTCGACAGCTACTCTCGAAGCAGTCCTAGAGACATCAGCCTCACCTCCAGCAGTAGCAGGACCGACAGCCGGATCCTCAAAACCCGAGGCCCCTCCATCGAGTCCCAAGAAATCAAGATCGGGAAAAGCAATCTTCATTTGGTTGATACATAGTATGTATCCGCTTTGGTACAACCGATCCCTCTCATCCTGAAATTCTTGAGACTCGAGAAAAGCTTGTACGGCCTTATCCTTAGCGTTCTCAGCTTCTTGGACCTCCTCTTGAGCTCATTGGATGAGCTTCGCAGCCTCGAGTTTGGCCCGAACCAACATACCCTCACAAGAGGCATGAATTTCAAGGATCCGCCAATTCTCTGCCTCAGCCGCGGACAGCAGCGACGACACTCGAGTAACTTCAGCTTGTGCCTCTTCAGCTGCTCTTCTGACGAAAGTTGCTTCGGCTTTCGCGTCCTCAGCAGCTTTCTTGGTGAGAGCCGCCTCACCGGTTAGGACACCGACCTGAATTCGGTGATCTCTTGTCGTCCCTCTACCTCGGTCAAAAGGTTTTGAAGCTGCTGAGTTGAGGATAATTCCTGGCAAGCCTTAACCAAGCAGGGGGCGAGCTATTAAAGGTAAATGCGAAGTCATGATAAGTGACCAAAATAAGAAGTAACAAAAGAAATATAAGGAAGGGAAAGAAGACTCTTACCTCAAAAAGCACCTTTGCTGCATGACCAACTGTTTGTATCGTTGGGGCATTGTAGAGACTGGTAAAGTCCCTTTTACTCCCATGAGTTAGGGCCCAGGGAACCATCCCCGACATAACCGCTTGAAAGGGCAACGACTCCTGTTGAGTCACCTCCCATCTTGAAGACTCAGCTCTCATCTCCTCTCTCTGCCTCTGAGCTTCTTGCCTCGAGGCCTCCTCTGAGGCAGGTTCTGGCTCAAAAGCCGCCCGAGGCTCAATGGCCACCGCGTCCCCCGCTTCCATCCTTTCGTCCGGATAAAAAAGGACGACCATTGTAGGAGCAGAAGAACCTGCGAGTTCCTTCTCCTTCGGCGCCGCCTTCAGGTTCTTGGAAGGCTGAGGTTCCTACAAAAGAACCGATCGTGGGGGAGCCTTCATTTTGAGGGCCAGCTTAAGGGGAGGCCGAGGTCCAGTCATATCTACAAGATCTAAAGGAATCGTCTTGAGAAAGGGCCGAGCTTCGGCTAAATCTGAAAGGAAAGCAGAACAAGTCATATGAAGATCGGGGAAGACATGAAGGCGCAATAAGGGTTACCTATGACAGCCGAGTCTAAACTTGCAAGATGAAGGCGTTCCGGCTGCAGAAGAACCTTCCAAGACCGATCTTTTAGACTTAACGCTCTCAACTCTTTGATCCGAGCTAAGGCGCCTGATCTGAGCTTCTGCCTCTTCTTCGGAATATCTGGTAGGCACAAGTCCGTTAAAATCAATGCATTATGAAGAAAAAAGTTATAAGAAGATACGCCGAGTCACCTGCTTTACGAAACGCCCGTGGTAAACAAGCCTCGTAGGGCCCAGAATCGGCTGTCTCCCAGCGACCACAAACCCAGAACCAACGTTCTTTCCAATGTTTATTGGAAGTAGGAGGGTCGGTTATTAAAGAGCCGCCTTTGCCCGGCCAGGCGCTCAAGACATAAAAGCTGGGAAAGTTTGGATTTACCCGCACTTGATACAAGTGGAGGAATTCATCAACTGTCAGTGGAGGCTGTTCTAACTCACCTTATAGCACAGCACACCCGAATAAGTTCCTCCACCCGTTCGGGACTATTTGTCCAGGAGCAATCTTGACTCGAGATAGAAAGTCTCGGACAACGGGCTGAAGGGGCAGACGTAAGCCACATTGCATCGAGACTTGAAAAATCGCGACCGCCCCAGCAGGAGGATGGTCGGGTAAATCAGTCGAACGGGGGAGATGAATAATGACCGAGTCCGAGATTGGTACCCGATTCGAATTCTATCCAAGTCCACTTTAGTCAAAACTGAAGGAACCAGACCCCTCGGCTCGTCCTCCGATTCTTCTCTTTCGGTAGTCGACTGAGGGGCCTGAGCCGACTCATCAACCGGAGCCGACCCAGAGGTCCCCTCAGCAACCCCTGTTTCTCCTTCTTCTTCTTCCTCCAGCAAATCCATTGGAGGATTGGGTCTCCCTAGCCGGGTTTTCAAGGACGACCCACCACACGAAGGACCAACCGAAGCAGGACGCTCCGCCGGAGCTCCGGTGGTTCTCTCAGATAGGAAAGCGGCGTTGGCGTCAACGACAATCTCCACCAGTAAAGAAGGCGATTCCGCAATGTTCCAAAAATGCTGCGCTTCACCCTCATCACCAGAATTTCCGTCTCGGGGGCTCTGGGAGCCGTGCATTGTCAGTGTAGTTAAATAAAAGGGAGGGAAGAACTCATCGAAGAAATACGGAGGATAACGAGAACGGAAACAGCGAAAATGAAGACAGAAATGGCGAAATGCAAGGCTGATAGCAGGAAATGAGGGAAAAGAAAAAAAGGAGAAAAAGAAGAAAAATGAAAAGGAAGCAAAGAGCGGGAAGGGCAGCGATGAAAATGTAAAACGCGAGCCCTTCCCTTCCTTTTATAGCCTTGCCACGTGGCTAAGGCAATTAATGGGGAGACAAATCGACGCCTGCATCGACTCCCCCGCTCGACACGTGGCGCACGCCGACTGACGAAGGTAACGCTCTCGCCACGCGTCCGACGCTCATAAGCGGAAGAAATGACCCGACGGTTGTCTGCACGTGCGACCTTAGGCAATGAACCGTCTCCCATTGGGAATGACAGAAAAGACATTAAATACATTATCATTAACTCAAACTTAGTAGTGAACCGACCTAAAGACTCATTCTCCGTAGTGCCGTAAGAGACACATGGAGTAAGGGGGCTTACTGTTGGGGAGAAAATATGCAAAGTCCAGAGACTCGGATATGGAGCAGACCAATCCTACTGACACTGCCCTGGATTTCTGAGGTAGACGTTAAGTCCGAGACAAGATTATAAAATGGAAAGAATGAGACAAATTAAGTTAGCTCGGTAGAATGGTTAACAACGTCAGCAAGTGCCGACTGAGGCATAAAAATCCATTTCCGTAAAGCCGGCTAAGATTCACCTGATTGAGTTGGAATCGGCCGAGCTGAATGAAGAAGAGACGGTGTAAATAAAAACACCATCCCGAAAATCTCGCAAAAGAATTCCCGATCCCGATGGTCTCGGGATTGGATGGAGACCAGAAGCGAGCTAAAATCAAATCTCCACGATATCAGGAATAGAATTCCTGCACGGTAGGATTCTCCCGCATCTATAAATAAAGGACCTCCATTTCACTGAAAGGTATGGAGCTCGAAATCCTCAAAACGCCTTCTTTTTAACCTGCAAAGCTGACTTAAGCATCGGAGGTTCCCCGGGTCAGAACCAGGGTCTTCGTTCAGTTTATCTTTTGTGCAGGTGACGAGCTTAGGGGAAGGCGCACCATAAATTTACATCAACATAAGTTATAACTTAGTTACAGGTAATTTTATTTTTGTGTTTGGATAACATGTAACTTTCTTACAGATAATAAGTTGGATATTCACACTAGATATAATTGAAATAGGAAATCGTTAAAAAATTAAATTGACACATAAAAAAGATGAGATAAAATTATTCCATTTTATTAAGCTCATGTAAATGAATAGTTTGGCCGATGCTTGGGCTAAAATAATCAACAGGTGGGTTATAAAAGTGGGCCCATGTTTTCAAAATGCTAGTAATGTGGCCCACATAAAAAGCACATAAAGGTCAGAAATTGAGGTACTTGCACTAATGTATGGTATGCAGGGCCAGTTGTCATAGCCATGTGCTTGAATATGCACTAATGCCAATCATCACGGTGTTCCTACATGGACAGGCTGTTCCTAAAAAATCATATGGTTATGATAATCTTGACCTTCTGGTCGGAGAATTCTTTTGAGAATTTCAGAGGGTGGTTGTATAATGTTGGAGCAAGATCCAAGCTGTCCATGGATCTGACCATGCAAATGATCTGGCCCCAAAATCATGTTGTTCCATTCTTCCAGTGGGCTACTATGTTAGAAACAATTTAACGGTCTACAAACATATGAAAAAGCATTTTCGAGCCATCGAAAGGGTGAAATCCATTGGCATCTGTGAAAGGGGTTGTAACTTAAGCTCACTTACAACTGGTTGTTGGTACTCATTCCTCTTTGCTAAAATATACAAATGCCAATCTCATCTAAAAGGGTGAAATCCATTTAGTACATTTTCTATTACATGAACATCAAGAAATGAAAGTGTTGCTATAACCCAAACCAAAGAAACAAAAAAACAACATAAGTCTAACATGCGATTGAAACAAAAGAAGATAACAAATCGACCCAAGAAATTGAATCCAAGATCTTTAAATGATGCTATCATTATAAAATGGATCAAAATACAAATTCAGGAGCCCTCAATGATAATTACTTTGGCCTTCTACGATTTTAAGTAAGCCATGAAGGCTATGTGACATGTTATGTGGGCTCACTATGATGTATTTGTTTCATCCACACCATCTATCCATTATTCCAGATCATTTTAAGTCATCAGCCCAAAAATAAGGTGCATCAAAATTTCGGGTGGACCACATCACTGGAAACAATGTTGATTAAACACCCATCATTAAAAACTTTTGGTGGGCCACCAATGTTTTCGATCAAACTGATATTTGTTTTGTTCCCTTCATCCAGGTCTTTATGACCTAATCAACATCTTGGATGTGAAACAAACATTACAGTGGGCCCTAGTAGTTTTTTAATGGTGGACTTTTAATCATTATTGTTTTCGGTAGTGTGGTCCACCTGAGATTTAGATATCCCTCATTTTTGGAATCAAGCCCTAAAACGATCCTAAAGAATGGATGGACTATTGGGGGCCTTGCACAAAACCTTAGGATCTAGCCTCCCGAAATAAACCAGAATTGTAGAATAATAATACAATGAACTAAATCAAAACATAAACCACACCACACCAGGGAATTTTACGTGGAAAACCCTTAAAGAGGTAAAAACCACGGGACCTCGTCCAGATCAACAATTCATTAAAAAGTAGAACGTTACAACCGATCACAAGCACACACCGCTTGGATCAAACCTTCTTCACTCATGCAGGAGTAGATAAACAATAAGAGAAACAAAGAAGACAAAAAGATCTCACCGATTACGAGGACGTGGAAGTGCTGAGATATGGTAGATCACCTCTACGAGCATAGCCTCCCTTCCACAAGCTTCCTCTCTCTCTCTCTCTCTCTCTCTCACCTTTGATAACCTTAAGCAAAGCATTAAGAAACCCTAGAATACCCTAGAATACACCCATATCCCGTATACACCCCTTTATATAAGAATAGAAAGAGGTAGAATCCAAATAGGAAACAAAATCCGCAAAATCTGCATTTCCGCAATCGCATCTGCGGAACTCTTCGATGATATCGATGGTCTCTCGATAACAACTTCGATATCATTTGAATGTCTCTTGATGATATCGAGATAGGACCAAACTGTCCAGCAACCAGGGGTGAAAATTTCAACAATTATCGATGTCATCGAGCTACTCTCGATGACAACCTCGATATCATGTGAAGGTCTCTTGATGATATTGACAGGACCAAAAAACTGTCCAGCGACCAGCGCTGAAAAATCCTGCAATTATCGATGATATCGAAACCTGTTCGATTTCATCGATCCCAACAATGAGGAGAAAAATCCCCATCAAATCTCCCCCTTTTCGACTCAGGAGGAATCCACATTCTTCAAGCCAGCCCAGTTTCTATAAACCTCGAACTTGCCCTTGAGCAAAGCCTTGGTCATCATGTCTGACCCATTATCGTCCGTGTGGACCTTCTCAAGCTGTAACACCTTCTGTTCCAAAGTATCCATGATCCAGTGATACCGAATCTCTATGTGCTTCAACTTAGAGTGCTGACTTGGATTCTTACTCAAGTGTATAGTACTTCGACTATCGCAATAGACCACGTGCTGCTCCTGCTTCAGGCTAAGTTCCTATAAGAACCTCTTCATCCAAAGCATCTCTTTTCATGCCTCTGTGACTGCAATGTACTAGGCCTCTGTCGTCGACAATGCTATGACCTTCTGTAGCTTGCTGTACCTAGAAACTACTCCTCCTACAAATGTGAACATGAACCCCGATGTAGACTTCCTGGAGTATATGTCACCTGCCATACCTGCATCTGTGTAGCCCTCTAACACAGGTTTTCTGTTACCATAGCATAGGATCAACATGGATGAGACTCTTAGATACTGCAGTATCCACTTCTCCGCTGCCCGATGTTCTTTGCCAGGATTAGCAAGATACCGGCTGACAACACTAACTACATATGCTATGTCTGGGCGTGTACACACCATAGCATACATCAAACTTCCTACAGCTGATGCGTAGGATATCTTCTACATCTCATCCACCTGTGCCTTCGTCTCGGGACACTGTCGGTCGCTCAATCTGAAGTGACCATCCAGTGGAGTACTGACCGACTTCGCTACATTCATATTGAACCGCTCTAGGACTTTCTCAATATACCGCTCTTATGACAGCCAAAGCTTCCTACTGCTTCTGTCACTGGTTATCTCCATTCCTAGGATTTGTTTAGCCGGGCTCAAGTCTTTCATCACAAACGACTTGTCCAACTCCTATTTCAGTCTATCGATCTTCTTAATGTCTTTTCCCAGGATGAGCATGTCATCAACATATAATAGCAGAACTAGAAAATCACTATCTTAGAACTTACACGTGAACACACAGTGGTCCGACTCCGTTCTGTCATATCCATACTTCAACATAAATGAGTCGAATTTCTTGTACCATTGCCGTGAAGCTTTTTTTTGCCCATACAAGCTCTTCCTTAGCCTACACACAATATGCTCTTTGCCCTTGACTTCAAATCCCTCTGGTTGGTGTATGTAGATCTCTTCTTTCAGGTCACCATGGAAAAAGGTAGTTTTAACATCTAACTACTCTATCTCCATATTCATACTAGCTGCCAACCTAAGCAACACCCATATGGATGTCATCTTCACCACTGGTGAGAATATCTCCTCGAAGTTTATGCCTTTCCTCTGACCAAACCCTTTCACCACAAGTCTTGCCTTGAACCTCGTCTGTGAATTCTTCTGCTCAATCTTCTTTCTGAATATCCACTTGTTGCTCAAAGTTTTCTTGCCTTTAGGTAGTTTCACCATGTCATAGGTGTGGTTCTTATGCAAGGATTTCATGTCCTCTTGCATAGCTTTCAACCACTCCTCCTTATGCTCGTCGGCTAGGGCCTCAGAATAATCTTCTGGCTCTCCCATATCAGTGAGCATAATGTACTCATGGGGTGAGTATCTTTTGGACTGCTGTCTGTCCCTAGATGACCTCCTCACCTGTGGCTCAACAGGTGGATCAAGTGGGGGCTGCTCCCCTGGTCCATCTTCTGAAGGAACTCCCTCGTCCTTTGCACCTTGTTGTACTCCCTTGTCATCAGGCACCACGGGAGGAGTAACCGGATCCATGTCCTGTAGCTCACCTGAACTAGGCTAGTTCTTCTCTGGCTTACCAATGTCTTCTATACACTGATCTTCAAAGAAAACCATATCTCTGCTCTTGACGAGCTTCCTCTCGGTCGGATCCCATAATCTGTAACCTAACTTTTCATCACTGTACCCTAAGAACACACACTGCCTGATCTTCATATTGAGCTTGGACCTCTCGTCCTTTGGTACGTGAACGGATGCCATACATCCAAATACACTGAGATGACTGAACGATGGATCCTGTCCAGTCCACACCTTCTCAGGTACTTCTCCATTCAACGGGGCTGATGGAGACCTGTTTATCAAATACACTGCCGTGTGCATTGCTTCTCCCCAGAACGTCTTGGGCAATTTCGCATGGGATAACATGCATCTGATTCTCTCAACAATGGTGCGATTCATTCGCTCAGCTACACCATTATGCTGGGGGGTCTTGGGAACCGTCTGTTCATGCCGTATACCCAGGGACTTGCAGTACTCATGAAAGTCGCCAATGTATTCACCACCATTGTCAGTGCGGATGCACTTCAATGGTCTACCTGTCTCTCTCTTGACCATAGCATGAAACAATTTAAACACACCAAAGACCTCGTCCTTGAATTTCAAAGCATAAACCCAAGCCCTCCTAAATGCATCATCTATAAAAGTGACAAAATACAATGCCCCACCCAAGGTTTTTGTCCTCATTGGACCACAAACATCAGAATAAACCAAATCTAATGCATGCACTTTATTAACATGAGAAGCAGATTTAACAAATGAAACTCTACGCTATTTTCCTGATAAACAATCAAGACAGGTTTTGAGAGGTGTACCTGTCACGTCTAGAAGGAGCTGCTTCTTTTCTAGTAGTTGTAGCCCTTTTTCACTCATGTGGCCTAAACGCCTGTGCCACATGTCAATAGCTGAATCTTCTGCTGCGTTCAACCCACCCCTGCACACACCGATACTTGCCTTCAAAAGGGTGCAACACTTCTTTCCTCTGGCCATGATCAACGAACCCTTAATGAGCTTCCAGCACCCACCAGCAAACCGGCTTTCATAGCCATCATCATCCAGCCTTCCTGTCGACATCAGGTTGAGGCGAAGGTATGGGATATGCCTCACATCCCTAAGAACCAATGTGCAGCCCACATCGATCTTCACACAAATATCACCGATGTCACGCCCTGAACTGGGAAATGTTCACTCCCCAAGTATAGGGTTGTGATGTAGTAATAAACTCGGTAAGACCGAGGTCGAATCCACAGGGACTGAAACCTATACGTAATCTGAAACTAACTAGAACTAGAGCTAAAATAAGATGCAATCTAAATCAAATAAATATGAAGGAATAATGGTGAAAATATTAATCTAAAACTAGTGAATTTTAAAGGTAGGGAAACTAGGGATTCAGAGGATCCACTTGTAGAGATCAGGGAGATCTCATGCCTGCTTCAAAGATCATGAAGATAGAACTGAACTTACTTGATATAATTTCCACGAGATGAAAGGTATATGAATTAGAATGGATTCCATCACCAAACCATGCCCAGGAGACAAAGCAAACAACAGAATTAAACTAATTACCAACCAATCAACATGCCATGAAGGTTAGGAAGGGTACTGTCATCCGACCATGCCCAGGAGACGATGGTGAACAACAGGGCTTCCTGACGTCATAAACATAAAAAGGCAACGGAAATACTCAAAGCCATCGTAGACCCATTGTAATTTCAGTCACAACAGACTATTAAAGACTAAAAACATTCCCAGATTAAAATTAAATCAAAATCAAATTCGGTTCACTAATTAAAATTAAAGTGAAGGCATAGAATCTCCCATCATGCTACAAGCTTCACCTCTTGGCCCTAGCCAATAGGTTTAGCCACACATGAGTGGGCTGGAACCCTTAAACAAAAATAAAATAAAAATAAGGAAAAAAATAAAAGAAAAAAAAATAATAAATAAATAAATAAATCTACTCCCTCTTCTCTCTCTTCACGTGAGATTCCAAGCCTCCACCACCCTCTTTCCTTCTCCCTGTCTTTTTCTTTTATAGCTGCTGGAGGTTGGTCAGTGCGCAAGGAGGTCGACTCAGTAACAGAGTCGGAAACCGGCCGTTTTCGCAACAGAATCTAAAGAAAAAAAAACTTACGCAGCTACGTTGGTTGGTGGGCCCAGGACTGATGTCAAACAAGAAATCCACTCCATTCATTCTACTCGTGGCGGAAAATAACTGAGAAATGTGTATTTTTTCTTAAGTTTAATGCGGCCCACCATCTCAAACATTTCCACCGTTAATCTTCCGTTTGACAGCTAGAATCTTCTGATAACTTGCATAGAAGTAAACGGACACCTAGGCGTAGGTTACACCCTATCTCCTGACTTAATGGACGGTTCAGATCATTGATCTGAGCCATCAGTGGGACCCACAACGCAGAACTGGCGTCGGTTCTCGCGGACACTGCGAAGCAGATCCCCTCACTTGCGCTGACGAAGCTGGTGGGCTCTACTTGATGTCTTTTGAAGAAATTCAATCCGTCCATTCGTTTCTCCATATTAATTAAACAGTTACGACCAAAATTGAAACATATTCAGAGATTAGGTGGGCCCAGAATCATGATTCTGAGAGCTAATTTGTCCGTTAGGCCACTTCTAAGGGGATTCGACGGCTGAAATTTGACGTGTACGGTTAATATAGGGCGTTCAGGCCATATATAAAGTGTCGTGTCAATCGGATGGCGGAAACGCTGTGTTCTTGCATTCTGGACGTCCTTCGGGCCACTTGAGCTTCAGTTTCTTGATTTCCTTGGATCTCGGGCGTTGATCTTGGTTCACTGGGGTCAGAGCGTCAAATCCACACTTTTAGTGCTCTTTTACAATCACAGCTCCTAAATTCGACCTGCAGCATAAACACGATTAAGTCGGCCTTTAAACAATATTATGTTCATAAATCCAAGCAATAACTAGGGTCTGATATGCAATATTTGACCCTCAACAGGAAACTGGCTCATAAAATTCTCGATCGCCGAATCCAGTGCCGACAGTCTCTGTAGTACCCCATTTTCGGCTCCCGGTACCCAAACGCCAGGTTCCGATCCTGGGATCCTACAAGGAGGATTTCAAACATGATTTGATTCGTAATGAATATAACTATAAGCATAACTCATGAACAATAACCACAAGAACCCTATCACAAAATCCACTATGATAAAAAACTTTAAGTACAATGCGTCTGAAGGGAAATACAATATAAGGAAAGTAAAAAAAAAAAAAAACTCTAGAAGCTCGACTACATGCTCCAACCGCGGCGAGACTAAGGCTGCGTCCTGGCGTCAGCACGCATTAATCATGCATAAGCTTATAGAAAGCTTAGAGGGTGGTGTAAGTGTGTGCGCAATATGAGCATGCCCAGAATGTAAGGTCAAAGTAATGCGGAAATATGTTGATGAGTACATGAATACAATCAGTCGTACCAAGGCTATGCGGTGCAAGATATGAATGCTATCGGCCATGTCAAGACCATGCGATGCGAGATGCAGCTCAAGCATACCAATCCTCATAATATATCAGTACAGTTCTCATTCTGGATAATTATCAGGGTTTAGTACACTCTAAATGGCACTGCCGCTCTCCCAACCGCACAGTCCAAGTGAGCGTAAGAAACCTCACTATCTGTCTGGCCAATAGTCTGCTAATACCTATCCGGCACGTCGATAGCGGACCCATTCATGAGCTGGTCAAACTCAGCCTAGTATTGCCCCTACCCTCAGGTGAGTAAGGCCACATCCCTTTCCAACCGACCACGACACAGTGGGGGACGCGGCCTCCTGGTATTCAGCTCCTGTGCACTCATGAATCAACTCGATCTTAACGTTGGAGTCATCCTCTGGTACCATCGGGTTTAGGGATTTTCACCCAGGGACATCTATGACGCCCCGATGCTAGAATCAATATTTTCGGTATCCGTTACAGCCATCCACTATGTGCCTGTGGAGGCTATGGCCATGATATCGCTAGGGCATACAGTAACCACAATCACACAAATGCAAGTGCATGAATCATACTACCAGTCATACAACAGTGTTGCTTTACCACGCGCTCATGTAGGGCAACTCCGCCTATCAGGGAGCCCATAAACAATCTACCTGAAGGTATATGCTATGATCAGTCACTCCTCATATCAGGCATACATATGATGCGTATGATCATGAATCATGGATCTACATTGAACATATTCTATGGTGATGGGCTCTGTTCATAACAAATATGGGTCTAAACGGCCTACACACTACCCGTATGGGCCTATCAATGGGCCCTAGGGAGAGTGACAATACGGGCATTCAACCAACATCGTCCTTACAATGTGGGCATCAAACCATCATTGCTCCCAGGGCACAGCCCGCCATGAACATTATTACATAACCATGGTGGAATTTCACATAGCAATGGGCCTCATGTACATCTCATTGGGCCTCAACCTATGGGCCTCCAATACATCAAAATGGGCCTCCTAGCATGGGTCTCATATATATCAAAGTGGGCCTCAACATCGGGGCCACAAATACATCCAGATGTGCCTAATCACACGAGCCGCATACATATCAAAGTGGGCCTCAACATCAGGCCACAAATACATCAAGATGAGCCTAATCACATGGGCCTCATATATATACATGAATCATATCAAAAGATTAACCGCACCACACTCCAAATAACAGTGGTGATGATGATTTCCACCATTAAAATTCTCAAGTCCCACCATAACATTTATTTTCTATCCAATCTGGTCATGAGTTCTCATAGACTTGGATTAAGGGGAAAATAATTTCTTAATAATCCAAACTTTTGTGATAACAAAAGAATTTTAATGGCAAAAGCTCCCTTTTACTAGGTGGTCCACTTGATCTAGATCTGTCTCAGCCTGCAGCTCATGCCATAAAATGTCCAAAATGGTTGGACGGTTAGGATGCAAGACATGCATCATGGTGGGGGTCTACATGAACTATGGATCTGACTCATTCTTTAGCTCATGTCATAAAATGAGCCTTCAAGGTGGATGGACGGTTTGGATGCAGTACATGCATCATAGTGGGGTCCACTGACCGCCCAGCAGCCCAGCCAAATGGCTGGACGGTAATGGTGAAACACATACATCATTTTGGGTTCCATCGTCCACGGTCAGTGGACGGTGTGAATAAAACACATACATCATTGTGGGTCCCACGTGGGCCCATCATAATGCTTATTTTGCAATCCAACCTGTTGGCAAGGTCACACGAGCCCAGGTGAAGTGGAAAAACTAATTTCATACTGATACAAAACTTCCGTGACCCAGAAAAGGGTTTCAATGGCTGGCATTCAATTCCGTTGTTTCCTATGATGTGGGCCACCTGAACTATGTATAAGGCTGATTTTTAGGGGGGGCCCACTATCTAAATGGGGCCTTGCCAAATGCACGATGTTGATGACAACACAGATCACGGTGGGGCCCACGGTTGGGACCCTACCTCCAATGCCCACGCAGCAGGACGCTGTTGGCGTCCTTAGGCTGTCAGCGGCAGCAACGTCTGTGCCGCTGCTGTGGCTTTTATATATATATATATATATATATATATATATATATATATATATATAGGGAGATGGTCACCTGCGCACCTTTTCACGTGAGCACCAATGAGCACCTTTGCACACGTGTCATGTGCACAAAATCTGAATGGTCCAAGTGATGTCGCACCGCTTGAAATCCTATAGGCCCAATTTTCAGCCTGATGCAAAACTCGGTGGGCCATGGCAAAAGGAAACAGCTCTCTTGATTTGCATTTCTCTTTGCTATGGCTCACCAGAGTCATGGATCAGGCTAAAATTGGGCCTATAGCATTTCAAGGGGTGCAGCATCACTTGGACCGTTCAGATTTTGTGTACATGACACATGTGCAAAGGTGCTCATTGGTGCTCATGTGAAAAGGTGCGCAGGTGACCATCTCCCTATATATATATATATATATACACACACACACACACACTTGGGGTTTCTCCTAGGTGGGGCTTACATCAACAAAATCCACTCCGTCCACTAGCTCCTACGACCCAAGACAAGCCAAACGAGTCTAATATTCGAGGTATTTTGGTGTATAGGATCATCAGGTGGATTTTTAACGATAAATACCACTATTTTCTAAGATACGGTCCACCAGATACTCGGATTAACTTCCTTTATCGGCTTAACGCCTAAAATGATCTGAGAAAAAGGATGAACGGCTTGGATTAATTGCATACATCAATGTGCGGCCTACATGAGTGGTGCACTCAAAAGTTTTGAACCAAGCTGATATTTTTGTGGTGTTAGTACACCACCGTTAGTTCACACTCACGGCTTGCCTGGCCACGTCCAACGTTTCTGGACGCTAGACTGTCTGCATACAGCACAAGCATCATGGTGGGTCCCACTTGGACGTGGCCCACCATGCATGCATATATATGTATATATATATATAATAAATATAATATAATATATATTCTTCAGTCCAGTGTGGGGATCTCCACAGTCCTAAATAATGGATGGTGTGGACCACTACCTGCAATAGGATGGGCCACACCGTTTGATGGACATTTATATATATAACACATGTTTGTGGGGCCCACTCCAATCATGATAGTTAGAGAGAGAGAGAGACGTGAAAGGGGAGGGACCCCGCCACTAATGGGCCCTCCCTTATATAATGCATGCATCATGTAGGTCCCACAACAAATGGGCCCTTAAAATCGATAACAACGGTAGATCATCCACCTATCAGCCTTCTCCTTGGTCCCTTAACCTCCTTATCTCCTTGCCTTCTCTTTTAATGGAGGTTGATAGGGTTTTGATGGTGAGGATGGGAGATGAGAGGGTGGGAAAGTGGGCCACACTTGCTTTGGGGAAGAGAGGGCTTGGACGTGTGGTGCTTGGGAGGTTTGAGAAATGAGAGAGAGAATAATGGGTGTAAGGAAAAAAAAGGGATGGGGAAGTAAGGTATTGTTTGAAATTTTGTAAGAAGAGTGATGAGAGGTATGGCCTTAGTTGAAAATGGGGTAAAAGAGGGATGGTGAGGGGAGAGAGAGTTGACTTAAGGGAAAATGAGGGATGAGTTGTTGTACTTGGGGTATAGTGTGCACTTGACTTGGGCGATTGATTGATTGATGAGACATGTTGTAGAGATTCCCTCAAAATTCGCAATACGTGGCATTTTCTTCGAATTGAATGCGAGCCCACATCTCCTGGCCTGGGTATCGGTTCGGTGCGGGAGTCGCGGCAACGGTGCGGTCGCTAAGATACAAGTTTCGGGTCGAGTCGACTTCGGTATACAGGACCCGACTTAGGATCGCGAGCAAACGTCGGATACAGGTCGAGGGTTGCCGGAATTCCACCAGAAGGACCGCGGAGGTCTACGGAATGATACCGTCTAGGATACGGGTCTTACAACAGACCCCTACAACCTTCGATACGCCAGAATTTCCTATCTTCACGGTCACATAGTCACCTGACTTGTAGCTTATGAAGAAGTCCCTGCATGGAGTCGCATGAAAAGAAGCTCCCGAGTCAATCACCCAGTCAGTGTCCTGACTCGTCGCCATGAGACATATATCATGATCTGCTGAAAGAATAACTACAACGTCGCCATTTGAAGTGACCGCAGTGGAATCTGATTCATCTTTCTTCCATTTTCCTTTCTTGTCGTTCTTCTTACCACGACATTTATGCTTGTAGTGGCCCTTCTTGCCACAGTTCCAACAATCAACATCCTTTCTATTACTTAACTTGCCTCTTGATTTATTTCAGGCCTTCTCGCTCTTCCTGTTCTTTCCTCTCCCCCATTCCTGTGTCACAAGGGCCTCTTGCCGAGTAGACTCCTGAGACTTCCTCCTTGTCTCCTCATTGAAGAGACAGCTAGTAACTTGTTCCATGGATATCTTTCCGTCTGGCGCGGAGTTACTTAGAGACACCACCAATGTCTCCCAACTGTCAGGCAATGAACTAAGTAATAGTAAAACCTGTAATTCATCATCTAGGACTCTTCATAGAGGAGAGTTGGTTCACTATATTACTGACCTCATTCATGTGCTCGGCCGCAAAACCACCATCCTTGAACTTGAGATTCACAAGTCGCTTTATCAAAAAAATTTTATTACCGACTATCTTCCTCTCGTATAGTCTTTCTAATTTCAGCCATAGGCTAGTGGTTGAGGTTTCCATAGACACATGTTGGAACACAGAACCATCCAGCTATTGTCTAATAAACCCCACCGCCTTCTAGTCCATCTTCTTCCAATCATCATCAGACATATCCTTGGATTTTATTGATATGCCTAAAATTGGAGAATATAGGTCCTTGCAATAAAACAAGTCCTCCATCTTAGCCTTCCATATGGTCACCACTTTGTTGGGGGCCTTGCACAAAACCTTAGGATCTAGTCTCTCGAAACAAATCAGAATTATGGAATAATAATGCAATGAACTAAATCAAAACATAAACCACACCACACCAGGAAATTTTACGTGGAAAACCCTCAAAGAGGTAAAAACTACAGGACCTTGTCCAGATCAACAATCTACTATAAAGCAGAACGTTACAACAGATCACAAGTACACACCGCTTGGATCAAACCTTCTTCATTCATGTAGAAATGGATAAACAATAAGAGAAACAAAGAAGACGAAGAGATATCACCGATTACGAGGACGTGGAAGCACTGAGATATGGTAGATCACCTCTACGAGCATAACCTCCCTTCTACAAGCTTTGATAACCCTAAGCAAAGCTTTAGGAAACCCTAGAATACCCTATAATACACCCCTATCCCGTATACACCCCTTTATATAAGAATAGAACGAGGTAGAATCAAAATAGAAAACAAAATCCGCAAAATCTGTGTTTCCACAATCACATCTGCAGAACTCTTCGATGATATCGACGGTCTCTCGATAACAGCTTCGATATCATCCGAAGGTCTCTCGATGATATCGAGACAGGACCAAATTGTCCAACAACTAGGGGTGGAAATTCCAACAATTATCGATGTCATCGAGCCACTCTAGATGATAGCCTCGATATAATCTAAAGATCTCTTGATGATATCGACAGGACCAAAAAACTGTCCAGCGACCAGTGCTGAAAAATCCTGCAATTATCGATGATATTGAAACCTATTTGATTTCATCGATCCCAACAATGAGGAGAAAAATCCCCACCATGGACGACATAGATATAACAAATACAATGTGGTGGGCCCCACAAATCATCTGGATTATTCACGCCACTTCACCAAGATGCGTCAGTCAACCAAATAAAAAAGGAAAGAAAGAAAAATGCAATAGAAAGAGATAAAAGGGGTTTCCTACCTTGCGGAAGCTCGATGGGAGAGAGAGAAGTAGACTGAGAGAGGGAGAAGGAGACTCGAGAGAGGGAAACGGAGGCTGAGAGAGGGAAATGCAGGTGCAATTCTTTTCAACGATTTTCATTTCAAAAATTTCAATTATTACCTGTATCAAAGATACAGGTAACTTGAAAAACGACTCAAGCGCCTGTAAGATTTTCGCCTCTTTCTCTTGTAAGAAAGTCACACGTTGAGAAAAAGTTATCTGTGACTTTCCTCCCCCAAATACCAACTGTAACAAAGTCACCTGTATCTTTGTTACATTTTAAAAAAATTACAGGCATCCCAACAGGCCCTAAGACTTAAATGGAAGAAATATCAGCTTTTCAAAACTCTTGCAAGAAGTTTTTAATGGTGGTCTGAAATTCACTACCTGGTGCACCTAAGCCTTGGATCTACCTTGTTTTTAAGCTCATACCAAGAGATAGATCCATTGAGCTGGATGGATGGTGTAGATTATAACACACACACACACACACACACACACACACACACACACACACACACACACACACACACACACATATATATATATATATATATATATATATATATATATATATATATATATATATATATATATATATATATATATATATAATGATGGGCCTCATAGAGACCCAATCTCCCGCTGAAGTCCTTACTCATGACTAGACGGTAGACTCACATGAGTTTCAAAACAAGGTCATTGGTTCAAATATCTATTATTGCCGTTGGTGGTAGACTATATATGGGTTCAACTACCCATAGGTGTTAAAATCCCCCTATGAAGTGGGTGTGTGTGTGCAGTTTCAACCCAAAGCCATGGGTTCAAGTATCTATTGCAGTTGGTGGTAGACTACACAAAGGTTCGACTATCCATAGGTGTTATAGCGCGTGTGATTTATTTTTATTTTTTTAAAAAAGGTATCCATTATGGTGAAAAACCGACGTCGTATGAGTGCATGTGTCATGTGTGTGAATTGTATAGAGAGAAACAAAACACAAACACATTCTAAGACCAGCGGCAGGTATTGGCCTTGTAGAGCATGGGGTTACAAGGATGCCACTCTTGTCGGGGCCACATGAAGTTCCAGTGGTCAGGTGGGCCAGACCACATGATACAGTTAGAACAGAAATATCCACCCTTTGAAACTTTTCTACAGCCGACGAAAGTGTTTATATGCCACTAAACTATTAATAAGGTTATTCTCACTCACATAAATTGTAGATACAAATATCATCCTCCTACACTACTTGACCCTACAAAGTTTCCAATGGTTGGCCTTGGCCTTCAATCTCTTCTGTTTTGTTGGGTGTGGCCCACCTATCTTTGGGATCAGCCTCGTTTTTTGAATTCTCGCATCCGGGTTACAGAAGAGTAGCGGCCGCCCATAACGCTTGATACGCAGGCGTTTGAAATGGTACACACGGCATACATTAGCCTAAATTAAACTGATTAAATTGTGGAATCCACAGTCGTTGATTTAGCATATAAGAATGAGGTGGGTTGAACAATACTAACCATACGTGGACACTTTTTTGATATACGACCCATTAGATATTTTTTATTTCAAACCGTCCAATAATTGTCCACCAATCTAATATTTAAATCGATAAAATAAGATTAAATCAGAGCAATTTTTGGTTCATTACTGGTGCTTATAATTTGAACGATTTAGTTTGAATTATTTATAAGCCACGTAAGCATTTTATTTTAGTAATTTTAACTGCCTGCGTATCATCCATATCCATCTTGCGGAGTATTAAGTATCCACGTGAAATCGGAATTCGGCTACCAACAAAAATTACCTTCCAAAGAAAACACCTTCCGGACATCGGGAATTTGTAGGCAGGGATGCGAGACGGAGAAAGCTCCTATGTTAGTTCTCCACCGTTTAAAAATGGAGGTGACTCATCCTCCTCACATGTGTCACTACTGTAGAGCTATACGGGTAATCAAAATGGTGGTCCCATCATGTATGGATTATATATCTAAAATAACACGGATCGATAAATCTAGCCATCCAATCATCCAATTATCAAATGGATGGTTAAAAGTAAAATAGGGAATGGTATAAATCGAAGAAAAAGATGGCTAAAATTATCTTCGCAGAGAATATTTTCTCATATTGTCCATCTATAGTAATTCAGATATTCAGATGGTCTGGATTATCATATAACTATGCCATGTGTAATTTTGAAGTGTCACCACCATTTTCTAAGAATGTCCATTGCATATATAAATTCTATGTAGGCCTACTTTGATGTATGTTTGTTACCTGCATTGTTCATCCGCTTTCCCGGATCATTAATTTTATGGCACGAAGCTAAAATTGAAGTATATCCAAAGCTGAGGTGAACCACACCACAGGAAATAGTGGCAATTAAACACCTTTGTTGAATAAGTTGACATTTGTGTTTTTCCTTCGCCCTGCCATTACCGTAGCGGATGTTACTCTTACCACACTTTGATGATCTTTTGTATATCCATATCGTCCATCCATTTTCTAAATTATATCCATTTTCCAAATTATTTTAAGAAGTGCTATCAAAAGTTAAGCAGATTCAAATCTTAGGTGAACCACACCACAGGAAACAGTAAGTGATTGAATGCATACCATTAAAAATTCTGAAGACCTGTTGTGATGTTTTTTTGCCATCAAACTCGTTGATAAGGTCAACCTGACTTGGATGGAGGGAAAGTATGAAGATCTGCTTCATGCAAAACTTTCGTACCCACAAAACCATTTTAATGATCATTCACCAAAATTTCCAGTGGTGTGGTCCACCTAGTTTTGGAAACACGGGTTAAAATGAGCCTTAAAAACGGACAGACGGCATGGATATAGAATATATTCATCAAGGTAGCCCCACATGGTAGGGAGTGGTGTTACCCCGGGTAACACCTAATGTACTCCCTTTCAGACGCGCCAGTCTTTACACCACCACTTTTCCATATATTCTTGCAGAGATGAAGCGGGACGGGATTGCGTCCATAAATGGGCTCAATCCTGGTAGGGGATATGTGGACCACCGTGTTATCTGTGCTTTATCAGGTGGTTTCAGGCACAAGATCGAAAAAAGAGGAGACCCAAAGCTCAAGTGGACCATATAGCAGGGATTGAACACCTGCCAACCGATAAAGACTACTTTGGAGCCACATAAATTTGGATCGGGCTATGTAACTTTTGTTCTTATTTCTAGCTACATGTGATTGCATAAAAATGATTACAATTCACTTGTTATAAATTTAATCAGAGTGATCTGATGCTTATTGGAAAGATATTTTGATGAGCTTTTTTGTGATTTTAGAATCATCTCATTTAGACTTCATTTGACTGTTAAGAAGTGTATCTAAAGTATATGATGGAGTTAAGTTGTGCTCATTCTTGTTTCCAGTATCGTACAATTGCATAAAAATAATCATAACCCTCTTGTTACAGGTTGGATTAGAATTAGGGGTGTACATCGGGCCGAACCGAGTCGAACTGGGCTCAACCAGGCTCGGCCCAATCACCAGTCAAATCTAGCTCGAACTCGGCCCGGCCCGGTTACCGGGCCAACATGTCCAGCCCGAACTCGGCCAGGTTAACAATCGGGCGAGTTCGGGGCGAGTTCGGGCTAGTTTCGAACTTGCTCCATCTACAAAGGGACCGAAAATTTAGAGAGAGAGAGAGAGAGAGAGAGAGAGAGAGAGAGAGATTGAGAGTTTTAGGGTTTAGGGTCGAGCGGCGTTCTCACTTTTCTGTCTCAAATAGTTAGGGTAAGAATTTAGGATATATATATATATATATATATATATATATATATATATATATATATATATATATATATATATATATATATATATATATATATAAAACGGCCAAGCTGGCCGAAGTCGGGCAGTCGAGTCGAGTCGGGTTTCGGACCGAGTCGGGGTGAATTGGGACTTGTTTGAACTCGGCCCGACTCAGTTTCGAGTTGAAGAAAATGGCTCGTCCCGGACCGAACTCAGTTTCGGGTCGGGCCGAGTGGAGTTTTTTCGGGCCGAGTCGAGTGAGTTAACCGGGCTAGACCGGTTCGTGTACAACCCTAATTAGAATGACTTTTTGCTTGTTAAAAAGATAATTTAATGAAATTTCAGATAAATTTAGAATCATTTCATTTAGATACCATTTCACTGTTCAAAAGTAGACCTAAAATTCATTATGTATGTTGCATTCCCTCTCATTTTCAGCTTTGTGCAATCATACTAAAACGGTCATAACTCATTTCTTACAGGTTTGATCGAAATGATCTTATGTTCGTTAAAAAGATAATTCGATAGACTTTCAAATGAGTTTGGAATTATCTTATTTGAACATCATTTGACTATCCAAAAGTGGTCCAAAGTCCATAATGACCTCGTGTTATATTTACTTTCATTTCCAACATCATGCGATTTAACAAACAAAAAAAAAAAGAAGGTCATAACTCTCTTATTATAGATCTGATCAATGTGATTTTTAGATGTTTGGAAAGTTATTTTAAGAAACTTTCAAGTGATTTTTGAATCATCTTATTTGGATACCTCTTAGCAAAATATCAATTTAAGCTTAATTTTTAGAATAAAGAAGAATGACTCATCTTTTAAAAGTAAAGTTTTTGATATCTCTTCTCTCTTTGTATTACTTTCTTCTGAAGTAGATTTCTTTGTAAAAAAAAAAAACGTTTTCTAAAAGTTGAGTTTTTGTTATTTCTTTTTGTCTTTTTCTTTTTATATATTTATTGGCAAAATACATATTGAAGTAGAATTTTTTAAAGAAAGAAAGAGAAAAACCCATTTTCTAAGAGGAGCATATTAAGTGCGACCTCAACTTCATCTTAAACAATGTGGCCCTTACCGTGGGGTCCACCTTGATGTATTTGTTTTATATCCATACCAGCCATCCATTTTGCCATATCATTTTAGGTTACGAGCCAAAAAGTGAAGCAAATCCAAATCTTAGGTGAACCATAGTATAGGAAATTGTAGTGATTGAATGTCCCATTATTAAAAACTTCTTACCCATCATAATGTTCATTTGCCGTCCAGCCATGTTGATAAGGTCACATGAACCTAGATGAAGGGAAAAAATAAATAAATATTAGATTTATCCAAAACTTTTATAGCTCATTATAAGTTATTAATGGTCAATCGCCACGATATTATGTGGCATGGTCCACCTGAGGCTTGGATCTACTTCATTTTTTTTGGGGTCATGGCCTAAAATGACATGATAAAATAGATGAACAACATGAATATAAAATACATGAATTTAAGTGAACCCCATAGTAAGGGTCCCAACGTCTTCAGTAAGGCTAATGCTGGACATAATTTACTCTTTTTTTTTTAGATGTATAAAAAATTAAGAAATGTATATCGATAAAAGAGTTTGCCAAAGCATAATGATAAGAAAATGTGTAAAATTGAAAAAAATGTTTGTAACATTTTCGTTTAAGAAAAATGACAACAATGCATGGACATGTGTAAGTGTTATGGTCTCATGCTTCTTTGGTTGTCAAATTTTGATGTGTCAAAACATCTATCTGTGTCCTGTGCTTGTATGATGATTTATATGAATTCAAGACACTGCATAAATACTTCAAGAAGCTACAAGTTGAACTTTTCAAGAAGCTACATATTGAAGTTCAAGAAGCTACATGTTGAAGTCTCAAGAAGCTACAATGTTGATGTTCAAGTCTTAAGAAACAACTCATGACTTCAAGACTAATAAGCAATGCATGAAGTAGTTGTTATGCTGATGAAGATCTCAAGTTTGAAGCTACAACAAGTTCAAGATCTCAAGCCTGATATGGTTCAAACAATCTACATTCGTTGAATGGTTGAAGTTCAATGTCCATACGACATGATTCATGTTTGAATGACCTTAGGTTGACCCTTTAAGTAGGTCACTTTGGATACATAAATCAAATATTTATTTTACATAAGTTTGGTCTATTCTTCGACCAGTCCTAGCTCTTGTTCGACCAGGCCCCGACATTGGTTCGACTAGTCCAAGAAATTCCACGACGATCAGTCCTAAGTAGTTGAAGATTTTTCGAAATTTTTGAGTACGCCCACGACCAGCGATCTGGAGGTCCTTCGACCGGTCGTAGGTGTGGTTCGACTCGTCCACGACGGTCGTGGAGCTACGACTCAAAGTCCAGCAACGTAATCTATGGTCCTACGACCAGTCGTAAGGATCTACGACCAGTCGTAGGTGACCCACGACCAGTCGTAGGCTACTCACGACCAGTCGTGGAACGACTTTCGAAGATCGCGCTTAATTTTTTAAAAATCTGTTAGAGCTACGACCAGTCGAAGGTTTCTATAAGACCAGTCGTAAGAACGATTTTTGCTTCTATAAATTGAACACGAAATTCAGAGTTTTCACACTTCAACTCTATTCAATTCAAGAATTTTCAAGTGATCACTCTGAGATAAGTCTGTGTTTATTTTAAGCTACATTGTGCTTATTTAATATTCCTTTTTGTTAGCTTATTTAATTTGATTTTGTTTCTATATTCCAATCTTATTTGAAAAGAGGAATTATCTTATTCCTTCTTCTTGGAATCAAAATCAAATATAGCTACGCCCAACAAGTTAAATCTAAAATCTATTAGAATTTAGAACCTTATGAATGTGAGTATTAGAAATTGAACTTTGACATTCAATCATCTACTCCGATTGGTTCTACCGGGCCGCTAAGAAAAGGAGAAATCCAGGTATTTTACAATTCTCAGTAAAATTTATTTACTTTGGTTTTGTTTGAGGTTAAGCGAGAAAAATCTCATTGTCTTGGTTTTGTTTAAGGTTGAGCGAGAAAAATCTCATTGTATTGGTTGTCTGAGGAAAACCGAGAAAACTCGAGAAAAGAGGGTTTTGAATTGTGTAAGCCCAAGTGAAAAAGACACAATTGTAAAGGTTTTTGGTGAACCTGTGAAAACCTATTTCATAGTGAACGCTAATATCCCCTGTGTGAGGATATTAGGAGTGGAGTAGCTTTCTGTGTGGCTGTTGAAAGACAGTTGGTGTACACACAGGCAAACCACTATAACTCTTTGTCTTGTGGATTGAATGCTTGCTTAATTTTCATATCTTTTATCATTCGATTGTGTGGAATGTACAAGTGGATGTGAATGTTGTAACTATTTACATTTTAAGCAAGTGTGGGGATTGTTGTAATAATTTAGATTTATACTTCTGCATTTAATTTCAATTCCTAGCTATTTCATTTACTTATATGAAAATTGAGTCCTTGATCCAAAAGATGTTCTAGAAATAAGGTTGTCCTACCATAAGCCCTTGTTTATTATGGTGTAAGGTTGTCCTTAGAACTGAATTTGTATCAATCTCTCAATACTTATTTATCAAGGTGATTCAAAATTTAGCATTGTGAATTGATTCATATTTTAAGGATATTGGTTTACTTTATTTCTGCTGATTTTATTTTAAATTTGGCATAGTCCTATTCACCCCCCCTCTAGGACATATAGCTTGGCCTTTTTCAACATGTAGAAAAATAATGTTTTGAAAAGTGATGTTATATCAGCACTCACACGAAACCTTTGCATGTAAGTAAAAAACCCCAATAAATGAAACATGTTGCACAAACCCACACTATAAAGAGTCATGTCATGCGTGCAGATACATGCATTAGGTTGTATAATTCCCAAGCCATGTGGAGCCCACGTTGAAGTTTTTGTGCAATCCAATTTGTCCATGACGTGATCCTGACCATGTTCACTGTACATAGTAATTTCCATACATCCGAGTTGTTTGCGCAATTCAATCAAACACAAGATCACACATGTGATTGAGGGCTTGTATTTAGTTTATGTGTGCGATTAGAAAGTGCGGACGTGCTAGAGTCGTACCCAACTCAATGTTTGATTGAATGTTGGTGAACCTCACATCGAGATGATTAAGTAAGACCCGAATTTGAAATCCAATTGTAGTTTCAACCACTGGTTGTAGCAGCGATTAGGCGATTTGCAAAAAGGGTAGGGGTGAGTTTTTCCTGATGAATTCTTTTTTACTTTAAGGACTTTTCTTTCACTACTACTTACAACTAATGTATTTCCCAAAAGAACGAAGATGAACAGATAAACTAAAAAGGCGAAAACAATGTTGATTTTATTAATATCTATATGTGGCTCATTACAATCAACAGAGTAAAAAATCAACTGGAAACAAAAATAAATACCTAATCTATTCGTGTGAATAGACAATCTAGGCGAATGGTCAGTAAGATGTGACTAGGATGATTGATCGCCTAAGCAAGGACTTGGTTGATTGGGACCTAACAACTTAGGGTTGTGAATATTTAATTTAATCCTACAATACATTAACGATGATATTGAATAGTAATGATCTATACTATGACTAGGCTATTGTAAAATAAATGTAAATATAAATATAAAAAGAAGATAGATTGTGTTTGACATACATGGGCCTTGAGCTCTTCATCACATGCTCCTTTTATAGGTTGTCGAGGCGACAAAACCCCCGTTGGGTTTTCTTGATAGTCCAGGATCCTTCACACATACAACTTATAGTACTCTAAATACATAAATCTGAAAACCACCCCACTTTTACGTATATGCTCTCATATAGGATCTTTCAGAAGATAATGCATCTAAAAATGGCTCGATAAGAGCCATCTCCACCCTTTATCCCTTTTGATTATAGAACTGCTAGTATCAAATTGTAAGTGGTATAATGTTTAAAGCATACTTCACACCTTGTTTGTCAAAATTCGTGTAGTCAAAACATCTTACCAAGTGATCTTCATGTATGATTTAAGATCAAGGTTCAAGCCTAGTTCAAGATCTACTAGAAGATCAAGCTCAAGATAAAGTTGAAGATCAAGCTTGAAAGACAACATGAAGTACACAACATGAAGTCAAGTTGTATTAATGTTCTAGTAGAAGATCAAGCTCCTTAGAGAAGTTCAAGACTCTAATATACTTCAAGACAATGAAGTTTAGTCCATACATTTATTATAAACCCTAGAAAGACTTTAGGTTTATGTGCTTTCAAAATATATTTAAAATTAGATTTTTATGCTTATATTTGGTTGAGTTTCGACCAGCCTAAGTTTTGGCTTGACCAGATTAAGATTTTCTTAACTAGTCCTGGTACGACCCGAGTGAAACAGAAATTTCTGTTAAACCTTCGACCAGTTGAACATTTCTCGGCTCAAAGTCCAGCAACTAAAATCATTCAGATTTTGGCATCCTCGACTAGTCGAGCAGGGCCTTCGACCAATTGAGCATGGCCCTCGACCAGTCGAAGATCTGTTAAATCTTATTCCGCTCAAATCTAAAAATCCGTTGGAACAGAATCCGGTACTTGGGCCCGTTGAAGACTATCTTAAAAGAGACAACTTCTTTGCTTATAAATTAAGGTTATTTCTCAATCTAAAAATGCAATTCAAGTCTATCCGTAAGACCCATATCCTAGACCGTATCATTCCGTAGGCTTCCACGGTCCTTCTGGTCGAATTCTGGTGACCCATGATCTGTTGTCGGTATTTGCACGCGATCTTGAGTCGTGTCTAGTATATCTGAGCCAACTCGACTCGAAACTTGTACCGTCATGACCACATTGTCACCGCAGTTCCAATGTCGCGTCTCGTGCGTTAAAGCGACGCTTAGATCAGAAATTGTGGCCCGCACATTATAATGGTTGTGGACCGCACATTGTGGGACCTACCTACTCCTATGACACCATTCCATAGGTGTCATGTCCTTACACAAGTAATAATGACTCATCCTCTTAAGTCAACACCTCCCTTTACCTAAGCATTTATGATGGCCTTACATCATTATAACAAGCCATAACTTCTCTATCTCTCTCTCCCTCCCTCTTTCTTCCTCATTCTCCATTTGCAGGAACCATGGACGGCCAACCCATCCCAAAAATCCAACCATCTTCCACCTTAAATCCTCACCAATCCAACCTTTATATCATCATCCCCACCGTTGAGGAAGCTTCTTAAGGGCATTAGTGCATAAGGGTAAAAGTTGAAGGAGAAGATCTTGAGGTGGGTGCTTCTCTCTCTCTCTCTCCTTCATTTATCTTGTGGCCCATTCAATGAGTGTAGGTGGTGTCTAAACCGTCCATTAAATGGACCCCACGACTGTCCAAACATGGGGACCAAACTACTTTGCTACCCCTCTCGGAGGGCCTAGATGATGGGAAAACACACATACCGAGTTGAGTTGATCCAATCAAGTGGTCATGTCCATGTGGGACCCACCTTGATGAACGTATTCACCATCCATCAAGCGTCCCTGGATGCTAGACGTGGACCAGTGAAGTATGCACAGACAGTGGGGTGTATAAATCACGCTTGGATGTGCTCTGGGAGAAATATATATATATATATATATATATATATATATTTGATTCCAAGATTTTGGGGTGGGCTACTCATGCAAGCCCTACCTTGATGCATTGGTCTAATCCAAGCCATCCATCCCATTCCCCAGATCATTTTAGGTGTTGAGCCAAAAAATGAAGCCAACCCGACTATCTGGCAGGTCATAACATAGAAAATAGCGTTTCTAACGTTGAAATCCACCCTGACGTCTCTATACCCCAAAATATGTCGAATATTGGGCTTAATGGGTCTGTCTTGGGCCATAAAAATCAATGGCTGGGTCGGATTCCTCTGATGTGGACCCATCTGCGAAAAACTGCAGAAATTCGCATTTCAAAAGGAAAAAAGAAGAGTAGCAGCAGCGCCTGCTACTGCTGACCGTCCTGAGGATGTGTTGGGTGTCCTGCGCACGTGGCGTGCTCCATTGGCAGGGACCATGGGTCCCAGTCGTGGGCCCCATCATGTGTGCGTTGAACATCGACACCTTGCATTTGATGGGCCCCCCTTAGGGCAGCAGGCCACCCTTAAAATCAGTTGTATGGGGGACTCAGGTGGCCCACGTCACATGTAACGCCCTGAAAATCAGGGGTCATGCATAAGCTCCACTCCCGAGTTCCAACGCATCACTTATGCAACATAGATAATGATGATTAAATGTTGTCCGTGTTAGTGCGTTAAACATGAGTGGGATTATACCAAAACACTATATCATACTCCAGAGACAGTTAAATTACACAAGCGGAAGACTGTGATACATATATAAAAAGCAATAAATGGTGGTAAGTCCCCAGAGCATGATCAAATTACCGGGTTAAATGATTACATGTATAGTTCCAAAATTCACAAAAGGATACAGTATAATGTTCAACTAGTTATATTTCTAAAATCCCGGTAATCCCCGTCGATCAGGACACGGTTCACATGAAACCGCCTGACAACTGCATGTAGGAGAACGCATCCTGTTATCCTCGAAGTCTGGCTTCGCCTCGTAAGCATCGCCATCACCTGCAGCTAAGATAGGGTATAGTTGGTGTTTAAAGCACCGTCCCAGAACGTGGGAATGAGTGATCAACTCAGTGGAACTATAAGGCAAATGTTAACATTTTATCAATTCAGTCAAGCAGTAATGATAAAGCAGTACAACAAACATGTCCTAGATACTCTTGTTAATGCAAGAATTATATGCGATAATGATGCATGCCCTTGCCTACACTCCCTCAGTGTCTTCATCTTACGACGCGCATGGCAATCACCCGAAAGTGTCATTCCTCGTCAAAGCACATGCAATGCGGTGCATGCTCATGTTAACCAATACTTAATTAGATTTATTCATACAACAGTTTTAGGAAGCTAAGGTACTTCCCTTGTATCATTTCCCAAACAATGATTCATTCTAGGGTTGTCAGTCCTAGCTAGTCTCATATGATGTTGCGGTTCTAGGTCACTATAAAGAGGCTCGTCACCATCAGTGCAGGCCTGCTTATACTTTAGTTGCTACGAAAAGGCTCGTCACCTCAGCATAGACTTAGAGGATGCTCGAGGTCACTACGAATGGCTCGTCACCTAGTCGTAGGCCGACAACTCGAATATAGTGTCCCATACCACCGTATTCGGATCACGAGCTTCGGTTGCTCACTAATTACTAGGGGTGGGCTCGTCACCCCGACGTAGGCCGACAGCTGGACCACGGTGTCCCATACCACCTTGTCCGGCTCATGAGTCTTAGCGGATCGAGCTACTAAGGTTAAACGGGATTTTCACTGGTGAGTTTGGTACCCTAGATTCAAGCAGTTGCATCCACACATGGTAAATACACAATAGGTGAATCGGGTTACTTGACAAGATTGATTGGTACGAGCGTACGTTGAATTGATCGACATAGAGCGCATAAGCACTCCACGTGGCTTAACCACTGTCAGTAAACTCCGTACGACTCGGATTTCTCGAACACATCTGTTGTGGCGTAGCTAACTCAGTCACTCGTTCGGGAACCGTTACCGATAACCTGGACTATGTAGTAGTCCCAAACACATGTAAATATAACAAGATAACACATGTGGTAGGCATATCAAAGTTAAACAATTAATTCAAGTAACGTAACCAATTGAACATTTCACAAAATACAAGGTAAACATAATTTGCACAAATACATTTCATGCTAAATCACACAAATTTAATCTAAGGTACATGAAAGGATATATACATATAGCCAAGGTAGTTGAAAATCTCACCTCAACACCTATATAACATACACTTTACTAAATATTTACTCATCCAGACATTTTCACAAACACTTAAACTACACACATCAACATACATGACGTATGTTGATTACAACATGTATTAGGGCAAATCCTTTCACTAAGGAGTTATCACGAATACAACACGCATATATCTACGGTGGATAATCATGGCAAGCAGGGATTCAAATTCCATACTCATTCAATCATTTTCACAAACACTTAGACTACACATTTCAACCTATACGATACAACTCAGTTATAAGCTATATTAAGGCAAATCCTTTCATAAGGAGTTGTCACATATTCAACAATCACATGTTCATAGTGAATAATCATGGCAAACACAAAACCAAATTCCCGACATATCCAGTCATTTCAACGTACACATGGAATAGCTTATATTCAACATAGTTCATATATAACTGTAAAGTGAGGAAAACAACGTATTTAACATGTGAAATGGCAACCCAATCGGTTATAAATCATTAACCGACATTGAAAGCCTTGAAAACCATAACCTATACATTTATAGTTCGCACCTTTTGCCAGTAAACTCGTAATAGATTCTGTTTGAACACTCCGCCTTCGTCTACGGCACAACGACAACCTATAGTATGAAATAGGTTAGCTATTTCATCACATACACTATCTGAATCCCTAAAACAGATTAGGATTAAGATTTCTTACCCGAAAACGGAATCAGAATCGTTGGAATAGCGATACGGTAGTGGTAGCTAAGAACGTGGAACGGCAGGATTAAATCCTGAGAACAAACCCTAACTCTACCTCTCACTTTCCCTCTCTTTCCTTCTCTTTCTTCTTTCTTCTCTCTCTAGGGTTTAGAAATTCATATGTGAAGGGAGAGAGAGGGTTTAAGGTCCTCATATAGGCCCAAAATTGACCTCAATGGCCTCATGACCATGGTATACTTATGTTATAGCTAAAACCTGACTGTTTCGGTTCAACGGAACTGTTCTGGAGGCCCCTTTTTTGCATGCAGTCGGACTTAAGCTTCCTGACATTGGATCTATGTTAGGCTAAGAACTCAGCCTGATTGGATCAGTGGATCAGCCTCGGGAGATCTATTTCAGTTCAATGGTCACTGGTGCTCGATCAGGGTCACAAGTACACTGACCTGTGTTGAAAATTTTTCCTGATCCGAGGGGGTAATTGGGTCAGATTCCGATGGTCTGAATCCTTAGATTTGGCCTGCAAGCGAACCGACTCAACTCACTTAAGTTTCAGTTCATTTCCTAAAGAATTCGCATTTCTCACACTCTTCGCTCCAGGCTCAAGTTGTACATTTTCGGGTACTATTAGGACTTGATTTTCAAGATGGTTGTCAAGTCCAGCAAGGCGGTCACAACCGTATAGTTTCGTGAAAATCGGACTTTCGACGTACGATCCAGGTCCGATATAAAGTTTCATGATGCTCTCGAGAGCAACTGGGTTTAGAGATGGATCCTAGATTTTAGGGTAATGTAGCATTAACGATTCTACAAGTTTTGGCTCTTACAGATCGTATTTAAAGTAATTCATGTGATTTCAAAAGTAATCTAGTTTAACACTTAGTTAATTTTGTCTAATTTCTAAAGGATTTGATCTTAAGTGATTTCTACCTGAGGTGGTATTCGGGTCTTTGTACGGATTTTTCTGAGACGTTACATCACAAGAGGCAGTGTGATTGAACGTCCACCATTGAAACCATTTTTGAGCCATAGAAGTTTTGGACATATATGAAAATTTTTTTCCTTTTCATCCGGCCTGTGTGACCTTATTAACCGATCGAATGGCAACTTAATGTTATGATGGGTCCCACGTGGGACCCACTCACAGTAGAAAACTGATTGGCTGATGTACCTAGCACCAGCTGTGTAGCTGCTGCATTGACGTGAGCTCTGTGGGTCCCACCTACCTGCTGTGATGGTGTCAGCAGGGGGCTGATCACGAGGTGGTGTTATATCTAAACTTTCCAGACATGGCGTGTGGACCCCACCTTAACGTTGGAGTAGCCACACCATCCGTCCGTCCGTCCGTTTGGGAAATGAACCCCACTATCATGATGTATGTGCTTATATCACACCGACCATATGTTTGGACGTGGGCCATCCCACACGGGTGGCACGTATGGAGTGGGACCCACTTGAAATATGTGTTGTAGCCTACAGTCTGTCCAGCGTCCAGGGTCTGGACGTTGGCTACTTAAAAAAAAGAATATAAAATAATAAATAATATAATATTATACTATGTATGCTAGTGGTGGCCCCATGTGGTACCCACCTGCTGGACGGGTTGGATGGTATACCTCACACTAGCTAACGCTGCTGCAGTGATGTTACCAGTTCTGTGGACCCTACCGTTATATGTTTGTTTCATCTCAGCCGTCCACCTGTTGTGTGGGGCGATCATGATGTATGTGATTTACAGCCATACCGTCCATCTATGTGGACCCTACCCTGGCATGTATGTGCTCTAGATCAATGCCGTCCATCAGCGTTTCTTCAACGCCATCAATCTATTAGGCAACCAGATACATAGGTGATGTACTGACGTCAACAAGTTTACGTGGGGCACACGTATGAGAGTGGTGAGGGGCCCACGTTGATGTATGTATTATATGTCCACGACCATCTACTAGGCCACAACATGATGTATGTGTTACATCTTAAACGTCCATCGGCTCGGACGTCAGAAGCCCTGTGAGCCCCATCACGAGATATATGTTATATTCAAGCCGTCCACCCATCTGGTACGTGTGGGATGAGACCCACCTTGAAGTACGTGCCTTACATCCTAGCCGTCCATCTGTTTGGGGACGGTGGGACCCCTTGCAATGTGTGTGTGTGTTGTGTGGCGCACATTTGATGTATGTAGGTGTTCAGCACACTGTCCATTTGTGCAGTCTCCGTGATGCATGTATTGTATATCTACGAGGCCCATTGGTGTGGCCTGATTTGATATAGATGAGGCCCGTGGATATGGCCCACCTTGATATATATAAAGCCCATGTAATGAGGCCCACTCGATATATGAGGCCTAAAATTGAGGCTCGTGCGATGAGGCTCATATGATATATTTGATGCTCAGGTGGAAGACCCACCTGTTGTGTATTCGAGGCCCGATGTAATGTATGTTAGCCCATATAACGAGGCTGATGTGACATAAATGAGGCCCATCGTGATTGTATGTGACGCCATGGGCCCACTATATGTTTGGCCCTATGTAGGTCATACCTTGCGAGCAATGTTGGTTAGATGTCCACATTGATGGCAATGACGGTTAAATGTTCTCATTGTGACCTTCCCTTAGGCTTTGTCAGGCCCATTCTCTTCATGGGTTAACCCAAATAAGTGACCCTCATTCTCCATAGACGGATGGCTCCGTACTATCGGATTTGATATAATCACAGCCAAGAGCCGATCTTTACATTTTGGTTGATTAGTTGTCCATCTACGGACCCCATTTTGTTTATCTGCTGATTATCGGTGCCGATTATCAAGGCCAACGCTGATTATCGATGCTGATTATCGAATTCTGATTGACGTGACCGATTGCCAATTCTGATTGACATGACCAATTTACCGATTTCGATTATCGATCGATTCCGATTGTCATGGCCGATTGCTGATTTTGATTGATGTGACCGATTTACCGATTTCGATTGTCGTGGCCGATTGTCGATTAGCGATTGAGGCCAATTATCATGACCGATTGTCAATTTTCGATTGACGTGACCGATTGCCGTTTCCGATTGACATGACCGATTTACCGATTCCGATTATCGTGGTCGATTACCGATTCTGATTGATATGACCAATTTGCCGATTCCGATTATAGACCGATTTCGATTGTCATGGCCGATTGCCGATTTTCGATTGACGTGATCAAATTACCAATTTCGATTATCGATCAATTCCGATTGTCGTGGCCGATTGTCGATTAGCGATCGAGGCCGTTTATCATGACCGATTGTCGATTCTAATTGACGTGACCGATTTGCCGATTCCGATTATCGATCGATTCCGATTGTCAATTCTAATTGACGCGACCAATTTGCCAATTCCGATTATCGATCGATTCTGATTGTCGTGGTCCATTATCGATTCCGATTAACTTGGCCTATTTGCCTATTCCGATTGTCGAGGTCGATACCGATTGTCAATTTCGACTCCAATTGTCGACGCCGATTTCGATTGTCAAGGCCGATTGTCGAAACCTATATGATGTACATGCGACCCGTAGTTGAGGCTCATTGTGACTCGTATTAGGCCCATGATGCATGGCCCATTTGATGTATTCAAGACCCATATATAGGGCCCACATGTGATGTATTTGGGGCCCATGGGCAAGGCCCATTGTGATGTATTCATGGCCCATGGGTAAGGCCCATTGTGATGTATTCATGGCCCATTATGATGTATTCATAACCCATGGGCAAGGCCCATTATGATGTATTCATGGCCTATGAGCAAGGCCCATTGTGATATGTATTAGGCCCATGAGTAGGGTCCACCTGTTGTGTATATGTGGCCCTTGAGTAAGGCCCATTGTGTTGTATATTAGGTCTTTGTGTGAGGCAGTAGGCCCATTATATGTTTAGCTCTATGTGGTCATTCCTTGGGGGCAATGTTGGTTAAATGTCCACATTTTCGAGGCCAATTGTTGATGCCGGTTATTGATACCGATTATGAGTATGTGATAGTATAACATCATTATACATGCCCATACACATTATTGCATGTTTATTGTGAGATATGATTGACCATTGCATATGCCATAGGGCAGGTTGTTCATGGGGTTCCCTGATAGACGGAGTTGCCCCACATGAGAGCACGATACGCGCAGGATTGATGCATGATTGGACTGTGTGACTCATGCATCTCGCGTAGATGGCCAGATGGGACACCGAAAATCTGTGCTACATGGGGTGCTATAGATATCCTTGAGTGAAAGTCCCTAAACCCTCTTGGTTTCAGAGGTTGCTTCAACGTCTAGACCGAGTGGATGCATGAGCGCATGAGGGCCGTATACCGTTAGGCCGTGTCTCCCACTGTATCGTAGTCATTCGAAAGGGGGTACGACTTTACCTGCCCAAGAGGAGGGGGCAATGCTAGGCTGAGTCTAACCAGCTCGAGGAATGGGTCCGCTATCGATGAGCCAGGCCCGATATTGACAGAAGGATAGTGAGGTCTCTTCCACTCATCTTATTGCGCGCGATGGGGCGGCAATCTGGTTTGGAGTGTAATAGACCTTGGTGATTTCCCATAGAGGAACCGTACTGATATGTGGACTTATTGAGTAGGAGTTGCATACTCATGCATTCGTTTCATTCACTATCCACTCGGGCTGGTGGTGCGCAACTAATTATTGTGTACCTTCGCATGGCCAGGATTTCGGTTGGGTGCGCGACTAACCTGAGATCAGGAGTTTACTATATTGAGTCTGACTATCCAAATTTAGGTATGTGACTAGTTTGGATAGAAGTCCCTTGTGATGGACCCCATAGCCTACGATACTACGTACTATCATCCCAACTTCACTCCAGCTTGGTCATTTCATTCGCACCGCATATTACATTGCATCCACAGTACTTAGCATTTTGGGTTGCCATGTTTCTGCATTGATATGGCCGTTAGTACTCATGTCTTGCATCGCATAGCCTTGGTACGACTGATGACACTCATAGATTTTTCAGTATATTTTCGCTTATTTCGATATTGTATGATTTATGGTATTGTATCATCGACATCTAATAATTGGCTCGCTTTGACTCCTCATTTGCATTGTGTACCCTGATATTGTATGACTCATGGACTTGTCAGTACTTTCGCTTACTCTGATTACTCTCATATTGCTTACTTGGCATTTACCTTGTGCACACACTTTCACCACCCATTAAACTTTCTATAAGCTTATGCACGATAGATACGTGCAGGTGATGTTAGGTTACAACAGCGTGGAGCTTAGAGCATGTAGCTGACTTCTGGAGCTTTAATTTTTACATATGTATTTCCCTTTCAACATTGTATTCAAATGTTTATATTAGTGGATATGTAATGATGATGTTTCCTTGATGATTTGGGTATACTTGTGGTTATGCTTATTATGAGTTAAATGTACATTGGATTATAGGATTCCAGGATCAGAATCTGGCGTATGGATGTTAAGAGTCGAGAATGGGGTACTACGGAGGCTGTCGGCACCGGATTCAGCAATCAAAAACTTTGTGAGCTTGGTTTCCGAGCTTGGGGCGTGACACTATCAAAATCCTTTTGCAAGAGAAAGAAAAGCTTTAGTTATTGTTAAGCTATTGAACGATATTTATAAATAATTTTATAGCTTCTTTTGTTTAATTTCTTAATCTCTAATTCTAAAAAGAGAAGGAATACTCTATTTTTTTAAAGATTTAAATGAATTAATACAAGTAGCCATTAGTTTAAATTTAATTAAAATCAATAAAACCCTAAACCTTTTTTATCGGACTAAACATTGAACATTCACAATTCAAGAAAAGCGGTTCTTCGACTACAACTTCTTCTACGATGAAGATAAGTATATATTTACATTTTGTATTTGGTTTTTCTGAGATTAGCCAAAAAATCTCAGTGAAGGATTTCTTTGTTTGTGATAGCCCGATAAAATCACAACTGTATCAGGTTTTAGGTCACCCTGTGAAAACCTTATTCATAGTAAAAGTTAAGATTACGTGATTAGTAATTTTGGGAGTGGAATAGGTGTGGCTGTTTGAGAACAGTTGTAGGTATGGCTATTTGAGAACAGTTATTGACACATCGAACCACTATAATTCTTGGTGTTGTGATGAATGCTTTTATTACTTTTGTGGTGAATGATTGTAATTTCATTTTAGTATAAGTGGTGAATGTTCGTAATAGTTAGTTTCATTTATTCTTGCTCAGTTTGGAATTTTTATTCTTATCAGATTCATGAAATAAGGTTATCCTACCTAAACTTATTTAGGTAAAGGTTGTTTTACGAATCAGTTTGAATCAACGTTTCAATACTAGTACAATTGAGATTTCTGATTTGTTTATTTATTCAGCACTTTTTTTGATTATTTGGCATAATCCTATTCACCCCCCTCTAAGATTACTTCAGCTCACCTTTTCAAGTGGTATCAGAGCAGTTTGCTCATTTATTTTAAATTAACTTCCTTGAGTTAAGATCTAGAGCTTTATTATGTCTAATTTTGACATTTATCTATTACCAGACCACCTCCTTTTGATGGCTCTAACTACTCGTACTAGAATGACAGAATGAGAATTTTTCTAAAATCCTTAAATGAAAATGTGTGGCAAGCCACTGTGACTAAATGAAAACCTCCTATGACTGAAGTATTAGGCAGTTATGGAACTAAATCTATGAGAGAAACTGCATTCTATTTATGGATTGCAGCTCAGAAAAGTGAAAACAGTGCTAATGTTAAAGCCTTAAATGTAATAACTTGCGCTTTATCACCTGATGAATTTAAAAGAATTATTTCATGCGATACAGCTAAGCAAACATGGGATATTCTCGAAATGACACATGAAGGAACTTCTATAGTCAAGAAATCAAAAGTTCAAATCTTCACTACCAGATTTGAGAAAATTCGTAGGGAAGAAAATGAAACTTTCATGGACTTATATACCAAACTAAATGACATAGTAAAATTCATGTGCGGTCTAGGAGATGGAATCTCTTCCTGAGAGATTCGATTATAAAGTTACTGTCATTCAAGAATTGAGGGATATTGACCTTAGGAAGGTTGAGAAGTTAGTTGGTTCTCTTCAAATATATGAGTTAAATTTTAAGGCTCCTAAAGCTAAGTCCATTACTCTTAAATCTTCTAAATCTATTTCAAAAGAAAATAGTTCTAATTCTAGTTTTGAAGAAAATGAAGATGATATGATAATGTTAGATAAGAAATTTTATAGAATTTTCAAAAATAAGAAAAGATCATATTTTAAAAAATCAACTAATAAAAGAAAATGAAAATCTAATTCTTGGAAATCTAAAACTAATGACAATTAATGTTTCAACTGTCATGAATATGGGCATTTGACTAATAAATGTCCTAAAAAGGATAGGTCAAAAAGAAAGGGCATGATAGCTACTTGAGATGAATCATCTGACTCTGAAAGCATTTTTCAGTTTGATGAATCAAAACAAGAAAATACAAATGCAAATGATGTAAAAGCTTTTATGACTATAGCTAGAGTTACTTCTTCAGATAGCTGTAATATATCTGACTATGAAAATCTCAAGAGTGACCCTAAAAATTAAAATGAAGACGATCTTCAAGATGCCTACAATGTCCTATATATAGAAAGTTGTAAAATTACTGTTAAATTGAAAATTCAAAAAGAGAAATATGTTAAACTAAAAGAATAACTTGAAAATACAGTATTAAAAAAATTCCATTTTTCAGATTGTCTTGAAAAAACAAAATTAGATTTAAGTTTTAAATCTTCTGAACTAGAAAAATTCAAAATAGAAAATGAGAAACTAAAACTTGAATTTCTTCCTTTTTGAGTTTTAAGGATACTTGGAAATATACCCATGATGACCAAAAGCTTGAAAAATTGTTAACTTCATCTAAAAAATGTGGTGCCAAGTCTAGTCTCGATTATATTAAAGGTAACTCTTTAAAATCTAAGGATTCTGCTCCTGTCTTTGTAAATAGGAGAATCCGTGAACTCTAAAGATAAGACCTTAAGAGATTTTAATTATAATGATTTCAAAAACTCAAAACCCTTTCAAGTTCCAAAAAATAATAATGCCATCAGCTATAAATATCAAAGGAATAATAAATCTCCCTTACCTGAAAAAATTGTGGACTTACTTAAAGAGATTCTAAAATCCAACTCAATTGAAAATGAAGTTTATAGAAGAAGGAGAAATTTTAACTCTCAAATGCAGCAAAAATCAACTCCTAAACCTAGAACTGTAATAAAATGGGTTCCAAAGGTTAAGTGTCTTATTGTCCACACAACTTTCAAAGCCATTAACCACTCAAGATGGTACCTGGATAGTGGATGCTCAAGACATATGACAGGTGACAAGGCAATATTCACGAATATCAGAGAAGTAAATGGCGACTTAGTTATTTTTTGTGATGGAAGTAACTGCAAAATAATAGGTCAATATACTGTACAACTTCCTAACTTATCTCTCTTTGAAAATGTGTTTTATGTTAAAGGTTTAAAACATAAACTCTTAAGCATATCTCAAATATGTGATAACAAACACATTGTGAAATTTTCTGATCACGGATGTGAGATAATAAATGAAAAAGATAATGTAATATTAAATGGTCGCAGGACCTCTAAAAATTGCTATGTAATTGATAACTCTTGCTCATTAAACCATTCATGTTACATGGTCAAAACAGATGAAACTAAGCTATGGCATAAATGTTTTGGACATGTTAACTATAAAGAACTATATAAGTTGAGTAAAAGAGATTACTTACATGGCTTACCTAAGCTCAAAAAGATAGAAAAAATCTGTAGCGCATGTCAAATTGGCAAACAAATCAGGTGTAGTCACAAGAAAGTGAATTCCTTAGCCACGACCAAACTTCTAGAACTATTCCACATAAATCTAGTAGGACCAACTAGAACGGAGAGTAGAGATAGAAAGAGATATTTTTTGGTCATTATTGATAATTTCACCAGATATACATGGGTAGCCTTTTTAAGAGAAAAATCAGATACTCTTGATGAAGTAAGAAAAATTTTAAAATATTTTCAAACTGAAAAAGAGATGTCTGTGGTCAAAATTAGAAGTGATCATGACACATAATTTAAGAATAACAACTTTGAGAAGTACTGTAATGATCATGGTATATCACATGAATTCTCTGCTCCTAAAATACCTCAACAAAATGGAATTGTTGAAAGAAAAATAGAGTTTTATAGGATATGGCTAGTGTAATGCTAAATAGTATGAAACTACTAAAAATTTTATGGTTTGAGGTTGTTAATACTGCTTGCTATATTATAAATCATGATTACATTAGAAAAGTAAAAAAATAAAATAGCTTACAAACTATGGTTTAATAAATAGCCCACTGTCAAATATTTTCAGACTTTTGGAAGTAAATGTGTAATGTCTCGGAAAAATCTGTACAAAGACCCGAGTACCACCTCAGGCAGAAATCACTAAGGACCGAATTCTGTAGAATTTAGGCTAAATTAAACGGTGGATTAGTTTAAACCACTATTTATACGAACTGCAAGACCCAAAATCATTGAAATTGCTAGCTCAACATTTCTTAAGAACCTAGGAGAAACTCAAAACCCAGCTGCTTTCGAGAGCATATTGAAACTCCGTATCGGACCTGGACCGCGCGTCGAAAGTCCGATGACCGCGAAACTATAAGGTTATGACCACCTTACTGGACTTGACAACCATTGCGGGAATCGAGCCCAAATAGTATCCAGAAACACATAACTTGAGCCCTGAGCGAATTGTGTGAGAAACGCGAATATCCTTTGAAAATGCTTTAAAACTTAAGTGAATTAGGTCGTTCGCTTACAGACCAAATTGAGGACTTCAGACCGTCAGTTTCTGACCAAAATATACCCATGGATCAGGAAAATTTCCTTGCACACATCCATATACTTATGGCCCTGATCGAGTAACGACGATCGTTGATCTGATACGGGTCCTTCTCGGCCAATCCATTTGTTAGATCGCACCATAAACACAGTCCTAGCATAAATCCATTGTCAGGGAACTTGCTCCATTACTTAGGTTAGAAATGGACCTTCCTAAGGGCCTCGTTTGTCAAAAACAGGCACCCTTTGGCTATACCCCAAGTATACCATAGCCTTGGGGCCATTGACATCACTTTTGAGCCTATTTAAAGCCCTTAACCCACCCTCTCTCATTCCATATGAATTTCTCTAACCCTAGGAGAGAAAAGAGTGAGGAGAAGAGAGAGGGATCGGTAGATCGTTGTTGGGATTCACTCCCACCACTCCACGTACCGAATCATCTCTCCCATTTCGTGACACCGGCAATTCTTACTCTGTTTTGGGTAAGAAATCCTAACCCTAATCTCATTTTAGGAATCCAAATAGAGGAATTGACGAAATAGCTAACCTATTTCATGATTTAAGTAACTGTTATGCTGTAGACCGAGACGTAGTGTACGGACCAAGTTCGTAACTGGCGTACCGACGAAAGGTGCGGCCTATAAACGTTTAGGTTATGGTTTTCAAGGCTTTCGATGTCAGTTAATGATTTATGACTGACTTGATTGCTGCCACATGCACCTAGATATGATGTTTTTCATATACCACACATATATGAACTATGTTGAAATTAAAATGCATTCTATGTGTTTGTTGAAATGTTTGAATGAAAGTGAAATCATGATTTGTGCTTGCCATGACTATTAACCTAGGATACATGATTGTTATATGTATGACAACTCCTTATGAAAGGATTTGCCCTAATATATGTTATAACTAATTTTTTTTATGTATATTGAAATGTGTAGTCTAAGTGTTTGATAAAATGTTTGAATAAGTGTTTGGTGAATTGTACTTATTAAGATAGGATTCTCAACTACCTTAGCTATATGTATAAATTCCTTCATGTAACTTAAATTCAACTACGTGATTTATGTATGATAATATGTTCGTTATGTGTTTTATAAAATGCTTAAATGATTGTAATGTCTAAATTGTTTGTTCAATACTGTTATGACCATCACATGTGATTACCTGTTGCATTCGAGTGTGATTGGGACTACTACGTAGTTCAGGCAATCGGTAACGATGTCCGATCGAGTGAATGAACTAGTCTCGCCACAACGGATACGTTCGATGAATCCGAGTCGTACGGTGATTCTCGACAGTGGTTAGGCCACGAGGAGTGCATATGCGCTCTATGTCGATTAATTTAGCGTATGCTCGTACCAATCGAACTTGTTAAATACCCCGATTGACCTATTGTATGTTTACCATATATGGACGCTCCTGCTTGAATCTAAGGTACTGCTTACTAATGTAAAGCTTATTTCAACCTTAGTACCACGATTCGCTAAGACTCATGATCGGGCATGATGGTATGGGACACCGTGGTCGAGCTGTCGGCCTACGCTGGGGTGACGAGCTTCCCCATAGTGACCAGTGATCAACCCAAACTCGTGAGCCAATACGGTGGTATGGGATATTGTATTCGAGTTGTCAGCCTACGATTAGGTGACGAGCCTCTCATAGTGACCTCGAGTATAAATTAGGCCTATGTTGAGGTGACGAGCCTCCCGTAGTGACTTCGAGTGTAAACTCATGAACTTGCCTATCCACTGCTTTTAAATTAGGGGTGATGTTGCCCTATAACTTGCCTATCGTATGTGATTAACTATGATTGACAACCCTAGATAGATCATTGTTTCGGTAAATGATATAAAGGGAGGTATCTTAGCTTCTCGAATTTGTTGTATGAATAAGCCTAATAAATTTCTTGGCTAACATAACCATGCACCGCATTGCATGTGCTTTAGCGAGAAAGCGCACGTTTAGGGAGTTTGCCATGCGCGATCGTGAGATGATGTCACTGAAGGAGTGCAGGTGAGGGCTTGTATCATTACAGCATACCATTCTTGCATTAACAAGAGTACTTAGGATATGATTGTTGTATTACTTTATCATTACTGCTTGATTGAATTGATAACATGTTAACCTTTGCCTTATAGTACTACTGAGTTGATCACTCACTCCCACTCTGGGACGGTGTTTTAAAACACCAACCAGACTCTGTTTTAGATGCAGATTATGGTGAGGCTTATGTGACGGAGCCGGACTTCTTTGATGAGGAGGAGGAGTTCTCCTACGTTTAGCTCTCAAGCGGGTCTGGGTAGACCTAGAGCTGCGTTACCGAGATTACATGGATACTAGATTAGTTGAACATTTATATTGTGACATTTTGTGTATTTTGAAACAACATTTGTATATATTCAGCCTGGTGGCACGTTCATACTTTGGAGGTCATGAAACACGTATATACTTTATACATTTAGTTTGGTCTTCCGCTTACTTATTTAAATTAACTCTGAAGTATGATATGTTATTTAAGTGTAATCCCACTCATGTTTAATGCACTAATATGAACAACATTCAAACATCATTATCTATGTTGCATAAGTGATGCGTTGGAACTCGGGAGTTGAGCTTTGCTAGACCCTCGATTTTCGGGGCGTTACAAAATGTTTTATTTTACGCGACCGAGAAAACTTGGAAAATTTTGAAGCTAAGAGTGATGAAGGAATATTTCTAGGCTATGCACTAAATAGTCGTGTTTATCGGGTTCTTAATAAAAGAACTGGGGTGATTCAGGAATCAATAAATGTAGTAATTGATGATCAATAAATCACAATAGGTTGTTAATATTGCATGCTATATTATTAATCGTGTTTACATTAGAAAAGTAAAAAAATAAAACTTATGAACTATGGTTTAATAAAAAGCCCACTGTCAAATATTTTTAAACTTTTGGAAGTAAATCTTTTATTTTACGCGACCGAGAAAATATGAAAAAATTTTAAAGCTAAAAGTGATAAAGGAATATTTCTAAGCTATGCACTAAATAGCCTTGTTTATCCGGTTCTTAATAAAAGAATTGGGGTGATTCAGGAATCAATAAATGTAGTAATTGATGATCAACAAATCACACCCAATCCAAGTTAAGATGATGATGAAGTCAATATAATTGATATACCTGACTCTTCATCCAAATCAGTTGATACTGAACTAAGATTAGTCAAAGACCATCTGACTGATCAAATACTTAGTAACCCTAATACTAGTGTTCAGACAAGAAGACAATTAGAAAATATCTATAATTATGTCTGTTTCACTTTCCAAATTGAACTGACAAATGTAAATGAAGCACTTACTGATGAAAGTTGGATAATCACCATGCAAGAAGAATTAAATTAATTTGTAAGAAATGATATATGGTACTTGGTTCCTAATGAAATAGTGGTGAATACCGCTTGAGTAGAAGTTAGGATATGTCAATATGTCCTAAAGGGGGGTGAATAGGATTTTTTATAAAGATTTATGAGTTATTAAAAATCCTATCACTGTAATCCTATTATGTATGCAGTTTTCAAGATTACACAAATGTAACTCTACTGGCTTCCAAGCCAAGTAGAGGATCCAATCACAACTAATCAAGATATAACAATAAGTAACTTAGTCTATGTTGGATGTGACTGTGTGTGTGTGTGTGAGATGTGTTCAAATATATGAATATGAATGCATTGTCATGAATCACACATATAAAAAAATAATCACAAACACAATCATTTTTATAGTGGTTCGACTACTTGTCTACTCCACTTCCGACTGTCGCACTCAACCCTTGAGTGTACCGGATTCACTAAGGAGGTTTCTTAGGGTTCACCTCAAACCTAAGGTTTTAAATCAGGTTCACCTTCAACCTTTACAGAGGTTTTACGAACCAGATGTTTATGCTCTCCATAGAGCAAGGGTCCACACAACGCATCCGGATTTTAGACCACACAGGTCAAGGACCTACACAAGGACCTAATAGTTTATGCCCTACACAAGAGCAAGGGTCCACCCTGTGCACTCACTGTGTACACTCCTGCCGGAGGCCTCCTTGAGGACTTTAAAGGGTGAGAACCACTTAAGACCAAGACCTAGGAAGGAATGATCACAAGTGTCCTTTGGACTCTGGATACTTACAGATAAGTTGATGAGTCCCGTTAAGCACAACGCCGAAGATCTTCTCCTCCTTGTTGACGAAGAGTCTTCAGCTCCCTTGATCCGCAACACAAGATGATATACCAATGCTTGGCTTCGGGTTGGGTCAAGGGTGAGATGGAATCCTACTCTCTAAAGATTTTCCTATAAGGAAGATAGAGTGGTTCCTCTCTTATGCATTTAAGGCATCTCAGCATAATGATTTATCATTAAGGTAGTAGCTGGAGGATCCTTGAATGCGAAAGTTCATTCCCCAATCCACTCTATTAAATATCAATGGTGAGGGTGGATTGGAGGATGAACTCCCTTGAGAGAAAGGGCTTTAGGTATAGGATATAAGTTGAAACACTCAAAAGCTCTCTCTTCTTTCTCTCACAGCAACAAAAGACAAGTCCTCTATAAATAGGCAAAAAGCTTCAACAGATATAAAACGGTCACATTTATGACAGAGTTCGATATCATCGAGCAGGTTCGATATCATCGAGCGTATACCCTCGATGGCATTGATGGTTCACTCGATGACTCGGACTTGATGTCATACGCTTTTGAAACTCTTTGCCAATTGGTCGATGAATCGAATCTATAGTCGATGTCATCGAATTTCGAACTCCGATTCCATCGAAGACAGATTCGATCCATCGACACATGAAAATTGAGAGAGACTTGACTTTGAGATATTTTAGGTTTTCATGAATGATCGGGGGAACCGTCGAGGTCATCGGAATTTGAATGTCGATGATATCGAGATCTGAGTCGAGGCATCGATAATTCCAACAGATTTATCTTTGAACTTGCTGGACAGATTATGGCTTAGTTCAATATAATCGATCAGGTGTCGATATTATCAATATTTGAATATCGATTAAATCGAAGGGCCCCTGATCATAGTTAAAAACATCCTGAAATAACTGCTGTAAGAAATGCGCGCCCACCATCGATATCATCGATGGACCTCCAATCATATTAATATTTGATTTTAGATCATATCGGACGGTCATCGATATATCAATGAATTTTGAGATTTTCGTTAAAAAACAGGGGCGCCAGAAATCTGTCTGTCGATCTTATCGAGGCACTCCCGATGGTCTTGAGATTTGAATATCAATGGTATCGATATGCATATCGATACATTGATAATTCGTCCAGATATATTATGAAGTTACTGGACATGTTTAGTGCTTTTATCGATGATATCGATAGGTGTATCGATACATCGATAAATCCGTCCAGATGAATATTTAGTTGCTGGACACTTTTGGTCCTCTTTTCAATAATATCGTTAAGGTATCGAGGACATCGACAGAACAGGTCGATCGTATCGAGAGTGCTTCGATAAAATCGACAAGGCGAGAAAAACTTAGAGATTTTCCTATTTTGAAAAAGTTTTCTCACCACCAAAAACCCCAAGATGTCTATCTTGTTTTAAGGGTTTTAATCACCTGGTGTTTTGGAACATGGGATGTGAGGCTATGATTTACCTATTGCGAGCTTCCACACATCCGGTTGAGACAGACACTTGAAATGATCTTCCTATCGAATTCTGCAGCCAGTCTGACTCACTACACACGTAACTTGACAAATAAGGACACTAATTGGTGCACTTTCACCTAAACCTTCTGATAAACATATAATTGGAACCAAATAATTTTTAAGAATAAAATTGATGAAGTAGGTAATATTATCAGAAATAAGGCTTAATTGGTTGTACAAGGGTACACTCAAATAAAATGTATTGATTACGATGAAACCTTTGCACCAGTTGCGCGCCTTAAATCTATAAGATTATTTATTTCAATTGCATGTCATAAGAAATTTAAAATATATCAAATGAATGTCAAAAGTGCGTTTCTAAATGGTGATTTACATGAGGAAATATATGTTGAACAACTAAGGGTTTTGGGGACCCTAAACTTCCAAATCATGTGTACCGTCTTAAAAAAGCACTTTGGTTTGAAACAAGCTCTTTCCACCGTTGAAACCATAGTGGGCCCAACAATGATGTTTGTTTGTTATCACATCTATATAAATTGGCCAACCTAATCAGTATTTGTGAACAAAAAAGGAGTCTATATTCTTTAGTACACATAAAAATATCATGATCAAGTATACCTTTCAAATGATGCAAAATCTTTTTCCCTACTTGTAGATGAATATAACTTAGAAATTTCATGTGTTAGTTAAGTAATTCCACAATATACAAGATGTTTAGGCTAGTATGAGTCAAGTATTGAAAACTTCTAATCGACAACTTGAAGCCTTTTAGGATCTATTAAATTATTTTTCTTGTCCTTGCTCTAGAGGTTGATGTTCGAGCTAGGGGTAAGGAGACAATGTATTCTCTGCTTTTCTTTGGACTTGAAAGGTTCTCAATTTCATGTTCGCCCCGCTCAATTTCCAGTTTATCCCGTTGAATTCCTAGTTTGCCCAGCTCAAATTCCAGTTTGCCCCGCTCAATTTTTAGGTTGCCCCACTCAATTTCATGTTTGCCCCGCTCAATTTCATGTTTGCCCCGCTTCTTTATGTTAGCTGAGATCTTCTCTTAATTCTTGTGAAAATCCTTCCAAAGAAAATAGATTTCTAAATAATACATTTGAGAAAAGAACAATTGGACATTTTTTAGCTAAGGCATATAAGAAAACTTAATATTTTACTAATATAGTGAAGAACTCATTTACTTGTTAATGAAATAACATGTTCATATCCACCAATTAATTGACATGAAAAAATCAAGTGCCAAAATGAATGATATTGAGAAAGACTTGTGCTAATATATGTTACTTAATAAACTAATAGGGAATGGTTACGAACCTCTGGATTTCTTAACACCCAATACATGTCCCCATCAAAATCACTATTTACCATCTCATCTGCCAATGATCGCGGCCGTTTAGTTGGAAAGAAAATAACATATTTAGAATTTCCAACAATAATTATCAAATCCTCGATGTAAGTCGCAGTGACAACATGGATATCTCCAAAGTGTAGTCCAGGAGCCTTGTATACTAATATATTTCCTGAGATTTTCCTATTCTCTCAGTATTTTAGTGAGAAATAAAGCATGGAAATGTTAACTAGGTAACAAATGCAAACATATCACATTAGTCTAAAACAATCAGAGGAATCACATAAACAAAGTAATATAGCAAAAAAAATTACAAACAGATTAACACAAACTTCAATAGCTTCTAACATTCCAGTCGGATCTGCAATTCCCATAAAATAGTAGCACTCACTGGCATGAAGCCTTCCTCCCTTGAGACTTTTCAATTCTTCTCTCATTAGCACTGACAAGTGAGCTTTCAAATACGGTTCATCAAGAAGAATTCCACAGAGAATCATTCTCAATGCAAGAAAATCATCCATATCTCCGTGATTCAACGCAGCTGCAATTGTAAGGACTAGTAATTAGTGGAATTTATCATAGATGGAGTTAAAAATATTTTCAGCGGGGGAAACCTGAAATTGAGCGGGGCAAACATGAAATTGAGCGGGGCAAACATGAAAATTGAGCAGGGCAAACATGAAAATTGAGCGGGGCAAACATGAAATTGAGCGAGACAAACTGCAAAATTCAGTAGAAAAATCGGAAACATTAGCGTGACAAGCATGAAATTGAATGGTGTAAACTGAAAATTGAGGGGGACAAATTATAAATTCAGTTATGCAAGCAAACATTAAATCGAGAGAGCATATTATGATATTGAGCGGGACAAACATTAAATTGAGCGAGCATTGCATGGATATTGAATGGACAAACTGTAAATTGAGCGACCATAGGATAATATTGAGCCAGACAAACATTAAATTGAGCGATCCTAGCATGAAATTTATCGAGGCAAATATTAAATTGACCTTATCTACCATGAAATAAAGCTGGCCAAACATTAAATTGAGGGTTCTTAGCATGAAATTTATCGAGGCAAACATTAAATTAACCTTATCTACCATGAAATAAAGCTGGGCAAACATTAAATTAAGCGATCCTAGTATGAAATTTATCGAGGCAAACATTAAATTGACCTTATCTACCATGAAATAAAGCTGGATAAACATTAAATTGAGTGATCATAGCATGAAATTTATCGAAGCAAACATTAAATTGACCTTATCTACCCTGAAATAAAGCTGGGCAAACATTAAATTGAGCGATCCTAGCATGAATTTATCGAGGCAAACATTAAATTGACCTTATCTACTATGAAATTAAGCTGGGCAAACATTAAATTGAACAATCCTAACATGAAATTGAGCAGGGTAAACATGGAATTTAGCGAGCTTAGCATAAGATCAAGTGAGTTCTAACATGGAATTGAGTAAGCTTCAAATTGAATTGAGCGAGTTTGACATGGATGCGATCGATCAACGCATAAAATTAACTAAGCCTAACGCATGAAATTGACTAACCCTAACACATGGAATTGACCGAACTTCGCATGCAATGCCATTGTACGAGTGTAACGTTTTTTTTTCAAGATCTGTACCTCCAACTGCCTCAGTACCGATCAAATGCAGGTTGAAGAGAGGTGCTTTGGAGTGAGGGAATATTTTGAAAATTTTAAAGGAGATGCAACCAGTTTGTGGGATTTCACGTAACCCTAGCTAAGATGAAAAATGGCAAATGTATATTAATGATATTTAGATGGATATTTAGATGTTTCACAGAGATTTTAGTCAAGGAAAATGAGAAAAAAACCCTTCGTACTTTAGTTATTCGTTCTAAAAGAATGTAGGGCTGGAAGCACCTATTTTTTCATTAAGCAAAGCTTAGGAGGAGCGAAAGCAAAGCTAAAAGCAATGTTTTGAAAAGAGCAGGTAAAACGAGGGGGTATTTTAGTCATAAAATTCGGTATATGCATTGCAAAACAAAGTTTGCGGTGTTTCATGAAAACAGCTGGATAAAAGGCGGGGTCCTCAGTCCCATATTTATCTGGAAAGAGAAATTGGAACATAGAAAGAGGAGTTTAGGATACTCAAGCTGCCTTTGACTCTTGATATGCAGGCACTCAGAAATTGTATACGTCGCATATGTTAAATCAAATAAAACCGTTGAGACTGTGAAGTCCACTGTCTCCAAGTCACGATCCCACTACGAGACTGTTTGAACAATTCTAACTTGTGATTTGTGGACACTTGTTTGAGCGAATAGGACCGTTAGATATCTTGATTTTAACCGTCCAAAATATCCAACAATCTGAATAGCGGATGATTAAATAACCTTGATTTTTGGTCTGTGATACGCCTACAATAAGTAATATAATGTGGACGGTCTTGTTTGACCAAATTGTATTCCATGTATACAGTTTATAAGTAATTTTTAAGCGCCTGCGTATCATCTATCATACTCTGTTAGAACGTAAGGGCCCGTTTGGACGGGTGGATTTGAACGGTAACGGATGGCTTAGGATGGATTGCGGAGTTAAATCCCACTTATACGACAGACGACACGTTTGGGATATGCCAGAGGATAAGATCGCGGTTTGTTGCACGGGATTCTACATGGGATTAGGTAGTCCGTCCGGATTGGCGAGTCGGGCGGTGGATTGCGTCCTGAGCCAGTACGCTATACGCGGATTTTTTGTGAAAGCCAGGAAGCTCCTGCGCAAAGATGATGGGTGGGGCCCACTATTATGTTTGTAGGAAATATACTCCGTTCATCCATTTGGAAAGCTCATTTTAGGACAATCCACCAAAAATGAGGTGGATCCAAAACTCAATTGGGCCACACCAAAGGAAAATTTGGGAAAAGAAATACCTACCGTTGAAGCTTTCCTGAGATCCACCTTGATGTTTATATATCATCCAAACCGTTTATAAGGTCATTACCACATAGATGAAATGAAAATACAAAAAATTAACCTGAAAAAAAAAGCTTTTATGGTCATAAAAATATTTCAACGGTTCTCAATGAATCTTCACTGTTTCTTCTGATGTGGCCCACTTGAGTTTTGGATCTATCTCATTTTTGGTGGATTGTCCTAAAATGAGCTCTCCAAACGGATGAACGGAGTATATTTCCTACAAACATGGTGGTAGACCCCACCCATCATCTTTGTGCAGTAACTTCTGCGAAAAGGCTTTCGCAAGAAATCCGCGTCCAGTACGCTACCCCGTGCGGGGAACGGATTGGCTACTCCCCCTCAACCAGCGAATGGCTGATGTTCGGTGCTCTGTAAGCCTCACCATGATGTTTGCATTTCATCCATGCCGTCCATCTAGTTTTTAATATCATTTTATGATATTAGACCAAAAACGAGTTATATCCCAATATCAAGTGGACCACATTACAAGAAAGAGTGTTGAATGAATTTCAATCATTAAAATTTTTTTGGGAGCCATAAAAGTTTTGGATCAAGCTGATATTTGTTTTTACCCTTCATCTAGGTCTGTGTGACCTAATCAACGGATTGGATGTCAAATAAACAGTACAGTGGGCCTTAGGAGGATTTTAATGGTGGATATCCAATCAATATTGTTTTCCTGTGGTGTGGTCCACCTGAGATATATATTCCTTTCGTTTTTCTGATCAAGCCCTAAAATGATCTTTAAAAATGGATGAATGAAATGGAGAAAACACTTTCATCATGGTGGGGCCAATCCGTATCGCAGCCATTGCCACTTTTCAAACACGGGATTGGTTGGAATGCATGGGATTGCATACAATCCCATGCCCGGCCAAACAGGAAACGTACACGCTATCTTTCGTTATCCTGACTGTCCAAACAGACACCTCTATTGAACGCTGGATCATGGAAAACAGTGGGATTTGAGACAATCCCCTGACCAGCAATTAATACTGTTGGTATCTGTGCAATCCACCCGGTTACATTCGAATCCCTTTCAATCCCACCGTCCAAACGGGCCCTAAAAGTCTTTCACTATCCTTGCTGTTTCATGCGCTCAGACCTGTCCCATCATCCATTGATTCGGCAGTGACCCATCCTCTATCAAACTTTGCTAGAGCATCAAAGTTTATCTCTATCCACTCCCTGCGCTCAGACCTGTCCCATCATCCTCCGATTTGGCAGTGAGTCGGTGCGGGATGTGCTGCAAGAGCTCCGCAGGTCCATGACGATGGATGTGCTTTATCGATTCCGTTCATCCGTTTTGCCGACTCATTTTACGGGCACGGCCCAAAGAATAGTCAAATCGAACTTTTAGATGGACTAACCTCTAAGGAGGCGGTGGTGAATGAACACTCACTATTAAAAGGCTTTCAAGGTCCAGTGTAATGTTTATTTGCCATATATCCTGTAGACAAGGTCACATAGATAGAACTATATATGAGTTGAGTTAGCTCGTCAGCTTGCTCAACTCACCTCGCTTCATCTCAAAATTGAATTTGGATGAGTTGAGCTAGCTTTTGGGGCTCAAAAAAATTTTGAGCTTAGTTTGAGCTTTGTTTGAGCTTTCCTAAGCTTGGCCCGGGGACTTTGTTATTTTGGTATTGGCGTCACTCACCGAGTGTTTGATGAAATAACTCAACAAAGTGTTGTTTTGGGTGCATATTTTTTCCATGTGATCAATTGATGGCGATCAACAAAGTTGGATGAAATACTTGTAAAATATTCCATTATTTTGCATCATGTGAGAAATTGAAAATACAGTGCGGGTTTGAGAAAATGTCGCACAGGCTCAAAGTGGCCTAAGTTGCTAACTGACCCGAGTTGGGGTTAGCAACCAACCAAGCCAAGCCAAAGTGTGCCAAGCTTGACTCGGTTCAACTTGTGTACAACTTTGCACACAGACATAAGACAAAGGAAGAACACGAATATCAGCTTGGTCCAAAACTTTTGTAGCCCAATAAATTTTTAACGGTCACTATTGTTTCCTATGACGTGGTCACTTAAGATTTGGATACGCCTTTTTTTTGGTGTCATGTCTTTAAGAAGAGCTGACAAAATGGATGTACGGCATTGTTAAAACAAATTCGGGCCCACGTAGCCTTTCCAGCACCAACATGTAGACCTGTGGGTAGTGAAGGGTCACTACCGAATCCTCTTTATAACGCATTTCCACACATACCTTACTAAATTAACAAATTTTCCAGATTTTAACAAGGGCTGCTCTAACAGAGCGGATTAAGTGAAAGCCGGGTATCACCTAAGATGGTGCGGTCCTTACTATGAGGCCCACCTGTATGTATTCGATTTGAAGATATACTGTCCATTTGTTTTAGAAATTTGCAACTGTACGACCCATTTATGGGCTATTTACGAGACCAAGTCCACCTCATTTTCCCTTGCGAGAATACGGCCCAGCTGTACGGACGACTTGCCAAAGGTCGAAAATGCCCCTCGATTTTACCTTCTAGCGGATCGGCAGGTGCTCAAGACGAGTGCTGACGCTCCTCGTACTCCGAGTTGTACGAATGGTTCAAAATATATCAACGTTACGTGGGCCCACAGTTATGTATTTATTATATCCAAAACGTTCATCCATATTTCGAGATCATTTCAGAGCATTATCCAAAAAAAAATCATATATGAAGATCAACAGACCACACCACAAAGAGTAGCAGACGTTCAATTCCCCACTGCCTTTTAAAGTGTGGTCCATTTGATAGTTAGATTTATCTTATTCCATCTCAAGCTTTAATATGAGCTCACCAAATAAATGGACGGTTTGGATATAACATAGACTTGATGGGACCCAAAAAAAAACAAAGATTCGAAAAAAAAGAAAAAAAATTGCTGGAAAGTCATTTGCTACGGTGAGACCTATCGCTAAGGATTATAACCGTAGCCATAGATACCCAGTCCATAGCCAAAAAAGTCTAAACCGTGGTAGGCGTGCCAAACTAGTGGCACCCGCGCCACTTGCTGGAGCGTCCGGCGTGGTCACGCCGATCTGGCGGGGCCACGTCCAGCTAGGGGGGCCATATAGTTACGGATTATAACCGTAGCCATTGACTATAGTGCAATTTTTATTTTTTATTTTACATGGAGAACTTTATTCCACCTATAATTTTCTCTAACACATTTATATATAAGCATATAAATTTTTTTTCTCTTTTTTCATTTCTTTCTTTATTCATTTGACAAGAATATCTTCTAAACTAAAATTAGTTACTTGATGTACCCTATGGGCCTGTTTGGCCGGGCAGATTGGATGGGATTGGATGGTATTAGAGTGGATTACATAGATTTCAAGGTAATAATAGCTGCGTCATTGGATTGGTGTAAGATCTATGGGATTGCTATACCTCGGGATTGCTATATCGGGTCTGTTTGGCACGCCTGGCCAATCCGGGGATTAAACCTTCTAATCCCTTTCAATCCCCCGAACCAAACACGTCCCAGGCATTTTTGAAGGGATTAGGGTGGATTAGATGGGATTTAAGGGCTTGTTTGGCCGGGCGAATCCCATGGGATTAGGAGGGATGGGATGGATTTTAAGGTAATGATGGTGGTGTTAGTGGATTTAGGTTATAGTTTTAGGTTTAGGTTTAGGTTATAGGTTAAGGTCTAGGTTTAGGTTATAGGTTTAGGTTAAGGTTATAGGTTTAGGTTTGGGTTTAGGTTAGAGGTTATAGGTTTAAGTTTAGGTTATTGGTTTAGGGATTTAAGAATAGGTTTAGATTATAGATTATAGGTTATAGGTTATAGGTTTAGGGATTTAAGAATAGGTTTAGGTTATAGGTTATAGGTTATAAGTTTAGGGATTTAAGAATAGGTTTAGGTTTAGGCTAAGGTTTAGGTTTAGACTAAGGTTTAGGTTATAGATTTAGGGAATTGAGAATAAGTTAAGGTTTAGGTTTAGGTTATAAGTTACAGGGTATAGGTTTAGGTATGGGTTTAGGTTATAGGTTATATGTTTAGGTTATAGGTTAAAGGTTTAAGTTTAGGTTATAGGTTAAAGGTTTAGGTTTTGGGATTTGAGAATAGGTTTAGGTTAAGATTATAAGTTTAGGTTAAAGGTTTAGGTTAATGTTATACGTTTAGGTTTAGGTTTAGGTTATAGGTTTAGATTTGAGAATAGGTTTAGGTTATAAGTATAGGTTTAGGTTAGGTTGGAGGTTAAGGTTTAGGGAATTGAGTTTAGGTTATAAGTTATAGGTTTATGTTAAGGTTCAGGGAATTGAGTTTAGGTTATAGGTTATAGGTTTAGGTTAAGGTTTAGGTTGTAGTTATAGGTTTTGGGATTTGAGAATAGGTTTAGATTATAAGTATAGGTTTAGGTTTAGGAATTCGGGTTCGGGTTCGGGTTTATGTTCGGGTTTAGGTTATAGGTTTCGGTTTAGATTATAGGTTATAGGTTTATGTTAAGGTTTAGGTTTAGGTTACAGGTTTTGGGATTTGAGAATAGGTTTAGGTTATAAGTATAGGTTTAGGGAAACGACCGTGAAGTAAAGGGGCATGACCGTGAAATGCGTTGAAATGACTGTGAATCAACACGGAATAGACGGGAATGACTGTGATATGCATGGAAATGGGGGCGAAGTGAAGCGATTGAACCGCGAAATGCCAGGAAGTGATTGTGAAGTAAAGACGTCGGACCGCGAAATGGATCGAAATGACCGTGAATCAACACGGAATATGCGGGAAAGACCGTGATATGCATGGAAATGGGATGAAGTGAAGCGATTAGACCGCGAAATACACGGAAGTGAACGTGAAGTGAAGACGCAGGACCACGAAATGCGTCGAAATGACCGTAAATCAACATGGAATATGCGGGAATGACCGCGATATGCATGGAAATGGGGGTGAAGTGAATCGATTGGACCGCAAAATGCACGGAAGTGACCATAAAGTGAAGACGCAGAACAACAAAATGTGTCGAAATGACCATGAATCAACACGGAATATGCACGAAAGACGGTGATATGCATGAAAATGGGGGTGAAGTGAAGCGATTGGATCGCGAAATGCCCGGAAGTGACCGTGAAGTAAAGACGCGGGACCGCGAAATACGTCAAAATGATTGTGAATCAACACGGAATATGCGGGAATGACCATGATATGCATGGAAATGGGAGTGAAGTAAAGCGATTGGACTGCGAAATGCCCAAAAATGACCGTGAAGTGAAGTCGCGGGACCGCGAAATGCGTCGAAATGACCATGAATCAATATGGAATATGCGGGAATGACCGTGATATGCATGGAAATGGGGGTGAAGTGAAGCGATTAGACCGCGAAATGCCCGGAAGTAACCGTGAAGTGAAGACGCGGGACCGTGAAATGCGTCAAAATGACCATGAATCAACACGAAATATGCGGGAGTGACTGTGATATGCATGAAAATGGGGGTGAAGTGAAGCGATTGGACCACGAAATGCCCGGAAGTGACTGTGAAGTGAAGACGCGGGACCGTGAAATGCGTCGAAATGACAATGAATCAACACGAAATATGCGGGGATGACCGTGATATGAATGGAAATGGGGGTGAAGTGAAGTGATTGGACTGCGAAATACCCGGAAGTGACCGTGAAGTAAAGACGCGAGACCGCAAAATGCGTCGAAATGACCGTGAATCGATATAGAATATGCAGGAATGACCGTGATATGCATGAAAATGGGGGTGAAGTGAAGCGATTGGACCGCAAAATGCGTCAAAATGATTGTGAATCAACATGAAATATGCAAAAATGACCGTGATATGCATGAAAATGGGGGTGAAGTGAAGTGATTGGACCGTGAAATGCCCGAAAGTGACCATGAAGTGAAGACGCGGGACCGCGGAATGCGTCGAAATGACCGTGAATTAACACGAAATATTCGGGAATGACCATAATATGCATGGAAATGGGGGTGAAGTGAAGCGATTGGACCGCGAAATGCATGGAAGTGACCGTGAAGTGAAGACGCGGGACCACGAAATGCGTCGAAATGACCGTGAATCAACACATTTCGCATGTTGATTCACAGTCATTTCGACGCATTTCGCGGTCCCGCGTCTTCACTTTACGGTCACTTTCGTGCATTTTGCGGTCCAATCGCTTCACTTCACCCCCATTTTCATGCATATCACGGTCATTCCCAAATATTTCGTGTTGATTCACGGTCATTTCGACGCATTTTGCGGTCCCGCGTCTTTACTTCACGGTCACTTCCGTGCATTTCGTGGTCTAATCGCTTCACTTCACCTCCATTTCCATGCATATCACGGTCATTCTCACATATTTCATGTTGATTCACAGTCATTTCGATGCATTTCGCGGTCCCGCGTCTTTACTTCACGGTCACTTCCGGGCATTTCGCGGTCCAATCGCATCACTTCACCCCCATTTTCATGCATATCATGGTCATTCCGGCATATTTCGTGTTGATTCGCAGTCATTTCGACACATTTCTTAGTCCCGCGTCTTCACTTCACGGTCACTTTCATGCATTTTGCGATCTAATCACTTCACTTCACCCTCATTTCCATGCATATCATGGTCACTCCCGCATATTCCATCTTGATTCACGGCCATTTCGACGCTTTTCGTGGTCCCACGTCTTCACTTCACGGTCACTTTCCGGCATTTCGTGGTCCAATCGATTCACTTCACCCCCATTTCTATGCATATCACGGTCATTCCCGCATATTCTGTATTGATTCACAGTCATTTCGACGCATTTTACGGTCCCGCGTCTTCACTTCACGGTCACTTTCGGGTATTTCGCGGTCCAATCGCTTCACTTCACCCCCATTTCCATGCATATCACGGTCATTCCCGCATATTCCGTGTTGATTCACAGTCATTTCAACGTATTTCGCGGTCCCGCGTCTTTACTTCACGGTCACTTCCGGGCATTTCGCGGTCCAATCGCTTCACTTCACCCCCGTTTTCATGCATATCACGGTCATTCCCGCATATTCCGTGTTGATTCACGGTCATTTCGACGCATTTCGCGGTCTCGCATCTTCACTCATGGTCACTTTCGGGCATTTCGCGGTCCAATTGCTTCACTTCACCCCATTTCCATGCATATCACGGTCATTTCCGCATATTCCGTGTTGATACACGGTCATTCGACGCATTTCGCGGTCCGCGTCTTCACTTCACGGTCACTTCCAGGCATTTCATGGTCTAATCGCTTCCCTTCACCCCCATTTCTATGCATATTACGGTCATTCCCTCCTTTTCCATGTTGATTCACGGTGATTTCGACGCATTTCGCGGTGACACGTCATCACTTCATGGTCATTCCCGTGCATTTTGCGGTCCATTCGCTTCCCTTCACCCCCATTTTCATGCATATCACAGTCATTCCTACCTTTTCCGTGTTAATTCACAGTAATTTTGACGCATTTCGCGGTGACACGTCTTCACTTCACGGTCAGTCCCGCGCATTTCGCAGTCCATTCGCTTCACTTCACCCCCATTTTCATGCATATCACGGTCATTTCTGCCTTTTCTGTGTTGATTAACGGTGATTTCGACGCATTTCGCGGTGACATGTCTTCACTTCACAGTTAGTCCCATGCATTTCGCAGTCCATTCGCTTCACTTCACCCCCATTTTCATGCATTTCACGGTTATTCCCGCCTATTCTGTGTCGATTCACGGTCATTTCACTGTCATGCCCCTTCACTTCACGGTCATTTCCGCACATTTCACTGTCCAATTACCTCACTTCGCGGTCATTTCCATGCATACCACGGTCATTCCTGCGTATTCCGTGTTGATTCACGGTCATTTCGGCGCATTTTACAGTCATGCCCCTTCACTTCACGGTCATTTCTGTGCATTTCACGGTCCAATCGCCTCACTTCATGCTCATTTCTATGCATATCACGGTTATTCCCGCCTATTCCGTGTTGATTCACGGTCATTTTGGAGCATTTCACGGTCATGTCCCTTCACTTCACGGTCATTTCCGCGCATTTCACGGTCCAATCGTTACACTTCACGGTCATTTCCATGCATATCACGGTCATTCCCGCTTATTCTGTGTTGATTCACGGTCATTTCGGCGCATTTCACGGTCATGTCCCTTCACTTCACGGTCATTTCCGCACATTTCACGGTCCAATCGCTGCATTTCACGGTCATTTCCATGCATATCACGGTCATTCTCACTTATTCTGTGTTGATTCACGGTCATTTCGGCACATTTCACGATCACGTCCCTTCACTTCACGGTCATTTTCGTGCATTTCAAGGTCCTATCGCCTCACTTTACGGTCATTTCCATGCATACCACGGTCATTCCCGCCTATTCCGTGTTGATTCATGGTCATTTCGGCACATTTCATAGTCATGCCCCTTCACTTCACGGTCATTTCCGCGCATTTCAAGGTCCAATCGCCTCACTTCGCGATCATTTCCATGCACACCACAGTCATTCTCGCTTATTCCGTGTTGATTCACGGTCATTTCGGCGCATTTCACGGTCATGCCCCTTCACTTCACGATCATTTCCACCCATTTCGCGGTCCAATCGCTTCACTTCACGTCATTTCCACGCATTTCACGGTCATGCCCCTTCACTTCACGGTCATGTCCCTTCACTTCAAGGTCATTTTCGGCGATTCCGTTTTATTTCACGGTCATTTCCATGCATTTCCCAGTCAATTCCCTTCACGATCATTTCCATGCACTTCACGATAATTTTCATGCATTTCACGGTCATTGACCTGATGGAATCTTGGAAAATAACCAGGTTGGTTGGCTAAAGTAGCTTCTCCTACCCCAAAATCATATAGGGTTCATCGAGTAACTAATTTTGGTTTAGAAGATATACTTTTTAAGTGAATAAAGAAATAAACGAAAAAAAGAGAGGAAATTTTTTTTTATATGCTTATATATGCATATTTATATAAATATGTGTTTGAGAAAATTGTAGGTAGAATACAGTTCTCCATGTAAAAAATAAAATTAAAAATAAATAAATAAATAAATAATTTACATAGGCATCTATACTTACGTTTATAATCCGTAGTCAAAGGGGGCCTCCAGATTGGCGTGGCCTCACCAGATACGTCAGCAAGTGGCGCGGCCACCGCTAGTTTGGCGCGCCCACCCCGATAGTCTTCTATAGCTACGGATTTTGGTAACTATGGCTACGGTTATAATCGGTAGCCAAATCTCCCTGTATTAAAAAATAAAAAATAAAAAATAAAAAAAATATAACAAATTAGTTTTTTTGTTTTTGTTTTTGTTTTTTGGGTCCCATCATGAGGTCTATGTTATATCCAAATCGTCCATCTATTTGACGAGCTCATATTAAGGGTTAAGACAGAAAATAAGACAGATCTAACAATCAAGTAGACCACACTGTGAAAGGCAGTGGGGAATTGAACGTCTACCATTGAAACCCTTTTAGGGGTCACAGAGGTTTTGGATCATTATGAATTTTTATTTTCCTCTTCATCTAGGTCTTTGTGACCTTATGAATGGATTGGATGGAAAATAAATGTTATAGTGGGCCCTAAAAAAGTTTTAACGGTGAAAATTAATTTTCCCGTTGCTCTTTGTGGTGAGGGTCCAGTTGATCTTTGGATATGATTTTTTTTTTTTTGATAATGCTCCGAAATGATCTCGAAATATGGATGAACGTTGTAGATATAATAAATACATAACTGTGGGGCCCATGTAACGTTGATCACTTTTGAACCGTTGGTACAACTCGGAGTTCGAGTTGCGTCAGCGCTCGTCTTCCCGCTTGAAGGAAAAGGCAGGGGGCATTTTCGACCTTTGGCAAGGCGTCCGTACAGCTGCGGCGTATTCTCGCAAGGGAAAATGAGGTGGGCTTAGTTTCCTAATTGGGCCATAAATGGGTCGTACAGTCACAAATTTCCCATTTATTTTTTCAAATCATTTTATAGTATTGTCAAGAAAAAAAAAAATTTTAAAAATCCAATTTTCAGGTGGACCATCTTGCAGGAAACATGAGTGATTAACACCCTACAATAAAAAATTTCTAAGGCACCACCTTAATGTTTCTTTAATGTTTATTTGCCATCCAATCCTTTGATAAGGTCACATAAGCCTGGATGAAAGGAAAAACAAATATCAGCTTGACTTTTGTTGCCTATTAATGGTTAACCACCACGGTTTCTTATGGTAGGGTCCACCTGAATTGAATTGGTTCTAATTGATTTTTGACGTAATGCCCTGAAATGATATGGAAAAATGGATGGACTATATGGATACATAATGCATACATGAAAGTGGTCCCCACGTTAAGGGGCGCACAATCTTGTGTGTGTCCATGGTCTCACCTAATCCTCTCCCTCTTGTAATGTAGTGTGAACAGAATCAACTTGGTACGTAGGCACTGATAAAATTATACAACTGACATATATGTTAACTCATATAAAACTAACAAAATGGTGTGGCTGGGGATTAATATTTGATAAAACAATGTTGACCTTTGATTTATATACACTTGTTTGTGGAAATAAAAATTTTGGATATTTTTCATTGTAATTGTTTAGTCGATCTAATAGTTAGATGATGAAATAAGTTTTTTTTTCTTTTTTTTTTTCTCGTGATATATCTAAATAGCCAGAATATGAAGTTTTTCCAGAGTATTTCTACGTAGAATATTACTTTTTAAACATGGTGTGGATTAGGTGAATCCTAGGTAACAACTTAGTGGGTGATCCCTTGACATGGGGTCCACCGGCCATCATTTTACTGATTCATTTTAGAGCATGATTAAAAATGGAGCAGAACCTAATCTCAAATGTATCACACCAGAATTAAAAATAATTCATTTTATCAATACAAATTATATTTTAAAATTTATTAAATGATTTATAATAAATACTTTTTAATATTTATTTCTACTAGATTTTCCTGATAATATCATTAAAAAAATGAAAATCTCCCGAGAAATTCCGAGAACGAAATGAATTCCAGACTCGATATTCAGCTAAGACATATATTCTGTTCGCATTACAGTGTTAAAAACTCAAAAGTGGGGCCACTTTGGATGGGCCAAGTTGACTGGCTACGTCTCCGTGCACTATAGGCGCACGTTAGTTTCTTCGAGTGAGGACTCGAGAGAGTAGGAAATTGGAATATAGAAAGAGGAGTTTATGATACTCGGGCTGCGTTCGACGCTTGATAGGCAGGCACTCAGAAATTGTACGCTTTGCATATATTAAATCAAATAAAACCGTTGAGACGGAAGTCCACTGTCTCCAACTCACAATTCCACTACGAGACTCTTTGAACAATCCTAACCTATGATTCGTGGGCAGTTGTTTGTGCGAATAGGACCGTTAGATATCTTGATGTTAACCGTCCAAAATTTCCAACAATCTGAATATCAGATGATTAAATAACCTTAATTTTTGGTTCGTGATACCTCTACAATAATTAATATAATGTGGACGGTCTTATTTGAGCAATTGTATTCCACGTATACAGTTTATAAGTTTTAAGTGCCTGCGTATCATCTATCATACTCTATCCGAGTATCAAAGTTTTTCTCTAGAAAGAAAGAATCCAGTGATGGTGAATTTTGGATGCGCCTGCAAATTGCAATTAGAATATGTTTTGTAGCTAATTAATGTCAAAACTAATCACTTACCGTAGGTTGCATGCTTAAGTGGTCCTGAACCGTGGATCCGTGGATCCCTCAATTTGGGGCCCATATTGATGTATTTAACTTATATCCACTCCGTCCATCCGTTTTGAAAGATTATTTTATGGTATGATCACAAAAATGAAGCAGATCAAATCCTCAGTTGGACCACACCACAAGAAACGGTGGTGATTGACAATTAAAAACTTTTTGTGGGCCAAAAAGTTTTGGATCAAGCTAATATTTATATGGTCCCTTCATCCACGTCTTTATGACCTTATCTACAGGTTGGATGGTAAATAAACATTGAGGTATGGTGAGTATTTAATCATTTTTGCTTTTGTGGTGTGGTCTATCTAAGATTTATATGTACTTCATTTTTGGTACCAAACCCTAAAATGCGGTTTCAAACTGGATGGATGAAATGGATTTTAGTATTATAAATCAAGGTGGCCCCAACAGTCAGGGATCAGCCGACCTTGGTGGATCCGTGATCCACTGAAGCCGTGCACGTGAATCCGCTCCATGCGAAAGGTAGGATTGCTGTCAACGGGCCCGGCGTGGGGTTGGCGGATTTTGAACTGTTTCGGCCCGGGCTGTAGCCGGGCCTTTTTTATATGGGTAGACCCGGGCCCGGGCCATTTACAGACCCTCGTGAATTTCACTTTTCTCGAAAATCAAGCTGGTCCATTCACTACGTTGGCCACACCTCTGCGATGAATCTGACCATTGGTTGTCTACTGATTGAAACGTCATGGCCCACGTGAACGGTCCAACGTCCTGATTTTTGTGCCACGCGATCTTCATGGTAGGGCCTACCGTTTGCAAGGTACGGATCCCCTGCACATTTGACACGTTAGCGAGGAGTACGGGTGCATGACAGGCTAGCACACGTGCAGCTGTTGGTGATCAATTCTCATTATTATTTTTTAAAAAAAATACTTCCTATCATTTAATTATGGGATTAGATCCTAAGAATACAGTGATCCGTACCGTTCATTCATTTTGAGGCTTCAGAAATGGAGCATAGACCAAAAATCTCAATGATGGACAATCCTCACCATTAAAATTAATGTATAATCAGTAGCGGCATTTTAACGATGCTTATCCGTTCATCAGGTGGGCTACACTGGTCTGTTCCTTGTACACATGTTTTACCAGCCCATGGCTGGATCAAACCTCATGTTTGACCGAGTGATCTTCCTGATGGGCCCATCCTTAATGTCATACACGCATAACTTACATACCTTGAGATTTACAAACTAGTTGGACCATGGATAATAGTCCAAGTAGCTGACTTTTGGTTGGACACTGATTGCCTGCCACAGGAAGGTAGGTGGGGCCACAGTGATGTGTGTGAGAATCCACACCCCATCCGTTTTTCTAGATCATGTTAGACCATGGCCTAGAAATAAGGCCGATCCAAAAACAAGTGGACCACAGGACAGGAAAAAGTGAGTAGGGAAATGTCTACCGTTGAAACCTCCCTGAGGTCCACGGTGATGTTTATATGCCATTCATACCGTTCATCAGGTCATTCCTACTAGATGAATCGAAAACAAAAAATATTAGCGTGATCTAAAACTTTTGTGGTCACACAAATGTTTTAATGGTGGAAGTTCAGTCCTCACTATATCATGTCCTGTGGCCCACTTAAGTTTTGAATTTGCCTCATTTTTGGGTCTAACATGATTGGAAAAATGGATGGACAAGATGAATTTCTCATATACATCACAGTGGGCCCACCTAGCTTCCAAAACTGATCATATACATATAGAAGTACTGTTAACTGCATCACCCAGCTACATCTTTCCACGAAGAAGCCGCTTGCGTAGGAATATGTACCAAAACTTTATACCCTACCTGGTATCAGGTGGACCACATATTTGGAATCAATGGACAACCAGGAATCTGACTCAAGATATAAGTATGGCCTACCTGGCCTCATTTATCACAACCAGGAATCTGACTCAAGATATAAGTATGGCCTACCTGGCCTGATTTATATGATAAATGAGGCCTACGCTGGTGTTGCCTTTCAATTTCAATTTTGATCATGTGGTTTAATGGCGTGTGCCGAAATTGGATGTGCAGTTCAAATCAAATCAAATCAAACAACTAATACCCTGAGCACCAAGATATGTAGATACCTCTGAATCAACCATATATGACCGGGATCGAATAAGGACAGTCATCTATTTAAGCACTTGCACAATATTGTTTAAGATAATTAGACGATTTTTAGAGGGTGGGGTTCATCTTCTGAAAATAGGTTGTACTTTTGTCTTCCGAATGAAAAGACTTTTTTCTAATATAAATAAAAATTTTTAAAAAATCTTATAATTAGCCGCGAAGAACAACTACAAAGTGCATTTGTAAACAGAGAACTTGCTCGATATTTGAACTGAGTCCAACGTGTGTGCATAGACCCAAATTACAACTAAAATTGATAGTTACTTGATTATTGTTACTGATTACACTAAAGAATGTAAACGACTAATAATGCTAATGAGCACAAAGTAATTAAAAAATAAATTTGATTTAATTTGGTATGAGACGCCTTCTTCTATTAAATTCTTTTGCTATTTATAGCCTTACATTGACCATCTACATGTTTCTCATGTTTTAACGGTACTGTAATTGTTTCAGTACTAATAGCCTTTGAAGACTGTTAAGACTCAAATATTGTATATTTAACCCTTCAATTATATTAGTTTTCCTAGCATTTAAGTGTTAATTCAATTTAATTTTATACGTTTTCATCATGCAAGGTGATTCGAAAACCTATAATGAATACATGTTTAAAAAGATGAATTTAGAGTTCAAAAAAAGATAATGAAAAAACGGATCTATAGAGAATAGTATTAAAGAATTCAAGTACCAAAGATCCAATTAAACTAAGTGAGGAAGAAAGAAAATTAAAGATTTGAAGTAAAGAAACCAATGAAAAGGAATCCTTAAAATTTATGGTCAGAAAAATCACATTATGAAATTCCAGGGCTAGAAAGACAATATCCCTAAAAACTGCAGAAACAACCCTTCGATGCCATCAAATGTGCCATTGAAGGTGCACGCAATTGCATAAATTCAAAGTCGATTTGCAATTGTTTCGAGGCAGTGCGAAAGATGAAGTTCCAAAACTATAAATTTGGGTTCCTATGACGTCACAACCCATCTTATAGGGTTTGGAAAGGGAGAGAAGACTTAGGTGGAACGCCAGCAACATTCTTCTGCTCCGATTTCTTCATGGGTTCTAATAGATGTTTTAATTTTTCTTTTGTTTTTGAGTTAGCTAATCTCTTAACTAAGGCTAAGAGATGAAGCTTGTAGTTAATTTCAGTATTTAGTTTATTGGATTCAATAACTTTATTCTGAATGATGATATTAGATTGATTTGATTTGGATTTACTTTAAGTCTTTAAGTTGTTCATGTCTGGATTTGTTTTGCACTTTGGGTATAATGAATGCTTTCATTTAACAATTATTTGGCCTAAATTAGAGAATGATTTAATCTGTATAATTTATTGATCTATTGTCATCAATAAGTTCTTTAAATGCTTTTGATTCTCTACGATTGAGATCCGAATACTTCATGAGAGAATCGACCCATTAAAATCATATTCTTATTAATGTTTATGAATTGTTTAATTGAATTATCCTCCGATTGGATATGATAAAACTTCAATTTTAATTGAGATATATTGAATTGATAAATTGAATATTGTGATTACTATAAATGGATTCCTGGATCCATAGTTTTTATTTATTTATTTATTTTAAAACTCTTTCCTAAATCGCTAAGGGCTTGTTTGGTCGGGCAGACTAGATGGGATTAGATTGTATTGGAAGAAGCAATCCCGGGATTGGCCGGGCATGTCAAACAGGCACGTTGAACTTCTGCCTGGATTGGAGCAATCCACTAACATCACCATCAATACCTTGAAATCCACCCAATCCCTCCTAATCCCATCTATTTTGCCTGGGACATGTTTGGGTGGATGGATTAGAAGGGATTGGCCGGGCGTAATCCTGGGATTGACTAGGCGGGCCAAACATACTCAGTGGTAGATTCCCTGGATATAGCAATCTCATGGGATTGCCAGCAATCCACTGACGTAGCCATCATTACTTGCCATCCACCCTAATACAATCTAATCCCATGAGATGGGCCCGTCCAAACATGCCCTAAATTAAAAATTCAGACCAACACATTAGATTTAGATTAGGTCTAGACCATAATCCCCATTCCTTGAGAATTCAACATCAATCTTACCAAGTTATTACTACTTTGCAACCCTACACTTGGGGTTCGTGAATAAGTTTTCCGGGCCGTTGCCGGGAAGTGACGTGAACACAATTAGGTTTAGGTTTACCAGGTTAAATTTTTATATTTTTTTGAATTTTTCTAATCTTGGATTTTTAGGATTTTCTAATTTTCAGAATTTTGTTTTTAGGGTTTATCTTTTTTTTTTATACTAATATTACTGACATTGTTTATTGTTTCTGTTTTATAGGATCTTTACTCTAGTTCCTTTCTTTTGGTAATATATCCCCTTATTTCATCTACTTGCTTTCCTAAGGGTTTCATCATGTTCATGTTAGAGTGGACATGTGAATACTCTAATCAACTTCTAAAAGACGAAAGATTGGTTGAAGGGTTGTCAGATCATTATGTTAGGAAACGCCCTACATCTTATAAATTAGTTGAATTTGTGATCGAGAATTGACCAGGATATGATGATTCACCGGTTAAAAAGTCACTAAGTGATTATATGAGGGAGAATAACTATCATCCACCAATTAAGAAAATAATGCATGATTATATTATGGGTGATAACACTTACCAACAACCATCAAATACTCTCACATATGAGTCATATGACTTCGATTGGTGAAAATATTAGAGTTTAAATTGAAGAGTTGAACCAATCATGTATTCTGATAAATATCCCCTTAGATCCCCTACTTATGAGATTCCACCAGAAACAACCCAAGAGGATTCACTTCAGAAATTCATGGATGCTCAAGAACAATTTAACCAAAACACTATACAAACATTTGCGGACATTAGAGCATCATTATAAATGTTTGAATCCTCCATTTAAAGAATTCAATCGCGCCTCATTGATGAGGAAGAGGCTTGCCTAACCCAGCCTCAACCCAATCTAGAAATACAATGCGAGGATAATGATCCCACATCGCTTGTTGAGTATACCGAATATGAGAATGAGGAGGAGTTGGAATACACTCAAGAGCTTACGATTCAGTTTTTGCAAGAGTCGATCTCAATTATGGTACCAATTAATGATCGAGAGGCACATGGAATTTTCAAACATAGTGATGTTAATCATTTTCACCTACATGACATGCTTGATTTCAACATAGAGAGTGAGTCCCTTTCGACTGAATATCCCAACTCTATAGAAGTTTGCTTGGCACACCTTAAGGATTATAATGATAATATAATTAAAGACATAATGGATGCCTTGCAACAATGTACCTCGGTAGTTGACACTGACTAGGAGAATCATTATTTTGAAGAGCTTCTTTCTACAGATCCTGAATGTTTAGTATTAAAGGTGGAGGAGCTAGAATTTGAACCGAAGTCTGAAACTTCAAATTTTGTTAAGACTGCACTTGTTAAAGAAAATTTCTCTAATTTACAATTAATTGTGGTCTTTGATTCACCGTGGTGTACTAACATTGAAAAAAAAAATTTCACAGGTGAATATTATCCACTTTGGATATATACCTCAAGGGATTAAAAGAAGATTTTATGCTGAGGTTCATAAATTTCACTTGATGATCATGATCCAGGACATCCAAGTCTACTATATAATAGGTCTCTGGATGATCTTGTTAAAAAGTTTGCTGAGAAATTTACTGAGATACTTGTTAGACGAAGAACCAATGCTTCTAGATGATTGATGGTTATGATCAAGAATTTATTTTCTTTCTTAGGATTAGTTTGCTTTAATTTGTCTAATTTGGTTATTACATCACCAATTTGATAGGAAGTTCGCACTTGCTTATCTGTCTATCGCCTTTTAGGTACTTTTCATCTACTCATATTTATTTTCGTTGCTCTCAAGTTGCTTTTATTGCATATATTTATACATTAGGAACAATGCAAAATTTAGATTTGAGGTAGGTTTCTTTCAAAAATTCTTCGGATTTGTGCTGAATTGTTAAATTTTTAAGTTATAATTTTTTTTCAAAAATTTTGAAAATTTCTATGAATTTAAGTAATTTTGAAGATAATCCAAAGATTAGAATGATAAGATACATAGTGTTAAGGATTTTTTAAATATGAATTTTAGCTATTTGATAAATTTTAAAATTAAGTTTGAAGTTTTTAATATTTGAATTTGGAGTTTTAAATATTGATTAAGTAATGTATTTTATATATCACATCTATCTTACACATTAAAGTTTAAATTTGATATTGAATTGTTTACTTGATGGTTATTAAGAATAATAAAAACCAAACCTGGAGAATTTGTCCATCATGCTCAATGAAAAGAATTAAAAAGAAAAAAAGAAGAAGAGCGAAGTAATACCTAGCTAAAAAATAATTAGCATCGAAAAAGAGCTACCTATTAAAGTTACATGAAAAGGACTGTAAAGAAGAAAAGAAAAGAAAAATAAAAATAGTGTAAAACTCGTTGATGGAAAAATCAAAAGCTAAATGAGTGAAAGATTGACTTGTGAGGCAAGTTTTGATTTAGGTTTTAGTTATTCTAAATGTTCTTGGATCATAAATGTTATCATAAAAATAGAGAACTGAACCTTTGATTGTAATAAGTTTAGACTTCAATATGTACCCATGTAATTCATTGTTTATAATTTTTCTAATTATAGGATTAATGCTTTGAATTTAATTAGGACATTTCCAAAATGCTAGGGAGAAAGTAGTACTCAACATTAATGCATTTTAAATTTTTATAATCTAAATTGTTTTAAAAATCATTTGAATTTATGGAAAATAAAATCTATGAAAACAAAATGAATAATTTTCATAAGCTCAAGCAATTTTAAAAGCAATCCACAAAAGTTTTGGATTAAGCTAATATTTGTGTGGTCCCGCTTCGCATGGGTCTTCATGATCTTATCAATAAGTTGGATGGAAAATATACATTCCGATGGCTTACAAGAAGTCTTTAACCGTGGATGTATCCAATCACCATTGTTTCCTGTAGTGTGGTGCACGAAAAGATTTGGATCTACATCATTCTTTTTATCATGCCGTAAAATAATCATTCAAAAGATTTTAACGCACACACATCAAGGTGGAGGGATCCCACTGACATCACCCAAGGTGGGTGGGGCCCACCTTGATGTCTGTACATTATATTCAGGCCGTCCATCCATTTTGAAATATCATTTTACCTCATGATCCAAAATTAAAGCAGATCCAAATATAGGGTAGACCATAATACTGAATACATGAAACAAATCGGTAATTAAAAACTTCTCAGGGGCGCAAAAGTTTTGAATCAAGATTATACTTGTGTATTCTCTTCATCTAGATTTTTGTGACCTTATCAACAGGTTGGATGGAGAATAAACATTCCATTACTCCCCATGTATATTTTAATAGTGGTGATACAAATCATGACCGTTTCTTTTGGCGTGATCCACCTGAAATGTTGATCTGCTCCATTTTCGAGATGATGCCCTAAAATGAGCTGTCAAAACGGATGGTTGGTGTGGATGTAAGGAAAACACTTCATAGTGGCCCCCACAGTTAGGTATCTAACGACCTCGCTGATCCGGGGATCGACCCGAACCCCGCCCCGTAAAAGCCGACGGACCCGGATTTCCTGCGAAAGTGGATCCCTGACTGTTGGGCCCACTTTATATATGTGCCTTACATCCACGCCGTTCATCAGTTTCAATAAATCATTTTAGTGCATGATCCAAAAAATGAAGCCCATCCAAATCTCAGGTGGACTACACCACTAGAAAGAGTAATGATTGACCATTAAAAACTCTTCGTGGGCAACGAGAGTTTTTTGCATAAGCTGATATTTGCTTATTTCCATCCGGGTCTCTGTGACCTTATCATCGGTTGGATGGCAACTAAACATTTCAGAAGCATTAGGAAGTTTTTAACGGTGGGTATTCAATCCCCACTGTTTCTTTTGATGTGGTAGTTTGTAATGGGGTGTATTAGATTACCACTGTTTCCTTTGGTGTGGTTCAAATGAAATTTGGTTCCACTTCATTTTTTCAATGATGACCTTAAATGATCTTTCAAAATGGATGGACAGTGTGGATGGGAGGCACATATACAACAAGGTGGCCCCACAGTGATTCACTGGATCTACGTCCTTGGATTAGGTGCTTCGGGGCTCCACCCAAGACAGTGCGTCCCTCAGTGTGGGGTCCAGCTTGATGCATATATTCTATATCCACACTATCCATCCATTTTTACAGATCATTTTAGGCATATCCAAATCACTGGTGGACTATACCATGGGAAACCCTGGTTTTTTATTACTAAAAACTTTTTATTGGCTATAAAAGTTTTGGATTAAGCTGATATTTGTTTTTTCCCTTCATCTTGGTTTTTTTTTTTTTTTTTTTTTTTTTTTTTTTAAATTATCAAAGGATGAAAAATAAATATTATGGTGGGCCTTAGGAAGTTTTTAACAGTGGGATGTTTACTTACCACTATTCACACAGTATGGTCCACCTGTGATATGGATCTGCTTCATTTTCGAAATCATGCCCCTAAAATGATATGGGAAAATAGATGGACTGCCCGGTATGGAATATATACAGCAAGGTGGGTCCCCCTGTAAGGGCCGTACCGTGGTCTAAGTGGGAAGCCCATTCCGTACAAATAAATTTTGTGAGCCCACAAGGTGTATGTGTCTTATCCGTGCCGTTCATCCATTTTATCGGCTAATTTTAGGATATGATCCCAAAACTGAAGCATATCCAAAATTTAAGTAGACCACATCGGCAGGTAATCCTAGGATTCATGCCACATCGCCCGAAGTGATAGACATCTCCCAATAAAATGAATTGGTCCCTGGGCACCAACTCCTTTTAAGGCAGGGATGGCTAAAACTGTAACAGGACCCAAGAAGAAGCCGTGAGCCAAGTTGATATTTGTTTTTCCCTTCATCCGTATCTACGTTGACCTTACGAACAGATTAGATGACAAATAAATATCATTGTGGGTCCTGGGAGGCTTTCAACGGTAGACAGCATTATCCTCATTGTCTCCTGTGGTGTGGTCTCACTTGTGATTTGGATATGCTTCAATTTTGGGTTCTTTGTCTAAAATGAGCTAGAAATATGGATGGATGATGTGTATAAGGGATATATATGATGTGGGCGATGAGTCATCGGGAAGCTATGTGGGCCATTTTGGTTTTGAGCATGCTCATCTTTATCACGGTAGGAGCGGATCAGGTGAGCCAGCACTTACACGGGGCTTCCATTGATGGATTTATTCTATATCCATGTTGTCCATCCATTTTCCATATTATTGTAAGGCATGATCCAAAAAATGAAGCAAATTCAATTCTCAGGTGGACTATAACATAGGAAGCTGTGGTGATTGACCAATATTAATGAGCTACAAAAGTTTTGGATCAAGTTGAAATTTATTTTTTCTCTTTTGTTGGGCTTGAAATTCAGTCATGCATACATGTGTATAATGTTAAGCATGTCAGAGCCTTTTACAACTCAATTCGAACCAAAAACCTTAACCCCATGCGCTAAGATCGACAAACAGACTAAGCAATCACCTAAGACCAATAGCTAAATCAATTTGGTCATCTATTCAGCCACTTATATGTGCAATCAAGTGATTTGCAAATGGATGATTCGTCCTTCTAACAAATTCTTTTTGCCTTTTGGATCCTTACTCTTGAACGGGTGGTAGACTCCTGGGAGTTTCAACTCCCGTTCCAGGGTTCGAGTGTCCATAGGGGGTGAAATTCCCAAACGTGTAGGGAGTGAGTGTGTGCGTGTGTAAAAAAAAAAAAAAAAATCTTTTTGCCTTTTGGATGAAATGGCTTTTTCCCCACCTTGATAGCAAAGATAATATACCAAGTATAACACGTGAGTAAAATGAATCCATTTATGTTGATGAAATGAGAGTGAATTTATAGTAAATAATTCTCCAGCGATCCAGCATCTACAACATTGATAACGAGGTCCTAGAACTGAGTCTTCCTGAGACAAAGTAAATTACATTATTGAAAAAAGAAAAGGTCTTCCTTACAATCCAACACTCAGCATAGGTGGAAGGGAATTACACTACTCTTAATCTAAGTTGGTCCAGCACAGTAGAATAGACAAACGAGATTACACTACTCCTAATTTAAGACTAGTCCAACATAGCAGCATAAACAGATTGCACTAAGCTAAAATAAGCTTAAATAAAAGATAAAATTGATAGGAAGCGTTGCACCGTAGATTTGATATTTGTTGGTTTGGTGAAGGCTCAAAACTCTTTGATCTTCCTCCTATTTATAGATCCTTGAAGTCGGTTGCAAGGAGAAACCTTCATAACCACTTCTCTAATCTACTGATGTGGAGATAACTATCCATACACATAGACAGTAGTGGCCAATCAAACAATGACACATTAGTTATTTGTCATGGGTTGGGCAAGAGTTTCTCTTGAGTCACCACGTGTCGTGATAATCATACATTATTGAATAATGCATTGTAATATCAAGTCATGTTAGTGCGACCATTATCCCATTCCCTAGCTGTCTTCAGCCGTAGGAACAACTGTAACGCCCTGAAAATCGGGGGTCGAGCAAAGCTCAGCTCCTGAGTTCCAATGCATCACTTATGCAACATAGATAATGATGATTATGATGAGTGCATTGAAACATGAGTGAGATTAAGCTAAATGGCATATCTTACTCCAGAGTTAACGTAATTTGGCAAGCAGAAGACTGCGATAGATATATAAAGTACATAAGTATTTCACAATTTTTAGAGTATGAGTATGTCACCAGGCTGAACATATACATGTGTTGTTTATAAATTGTGCCAAATACCAAAAATATAAAGTGTTCGACTAAATCATATAGCCCTGTAATCCCGTCGAATCAGCACGAGGTCTACATAGACCCGCCTGAGAGCTGAACATAGGAGAATTCTTCCTCCTAATCCATAAAGTCCATTTCAGCTACATAGACTCTGTCATTACCTGCATCTACAACAGAATCTGGGTAGTGCTTTAAAACACCATCCCAGGTGAGAATGAGTAGCTAATTCAGTGGAACTACAACGTAAAGGTTAACATGTTATCAATTCAGTCAAGCAGTAATGATAAAGCAATACAGCAAGCATTCTTAAGTACTCTGGTTAATGCAAGGATGATATGTTATAATGATGCATGCCCTCGCCTGCACTCCCTCTTGCGACATCATCTTACGACCGCGACATGCACCCCTTCCTCTATGCTCAACACCAACTCCAAAGGCACGTGCAAATGCGGTGCATGTACGTGATTAGCCAAGTTCTTAATTAGGCTTATTCATACAGCAGGTCGGGAAGCTAAGATACCTCCTCTTATATCATTTACCTAAACAATGATCTACCTAGGGTCGTCAGTCCTAGTTAATCACATACAATAGGCAAATTCGCAAGTTTATACCATGGGTTGCTACGGGGGGCTTGTCACCTCAGCGTAGACTTAATTTATACTCAAGGTCACTACCACCAACGCCTTACTAACTGACAGTCTATTTTAGAAGGCTCGCCACCAACCCGACTGGGGACGACAGCCAGGCTACGCCGGGGTAGGCCTATTTTATACTCGAAGTAACTACGGAAAAGCTCGTCACCTTAGCATAGCCCTAGAGTATACTCGAGGTCACTACGAGAGGCTCGTCACCAAATCGTAGGCCGACAGCTCGAATGCAGTGTCCCATACCACCGTATTTGACTCACGAGTTTGGGTTGCTCACTGGTCACTACGGGGAGGATCGTCGCCCCAGCGTAAGCCGACAGCTCAACCACAGTGTCCCATACCACCATGCCCGACTCATGAGTCTTAGCGGATCGAGATACTAAGGTTAAACGGGCTTTTCACTAGTAATTTTGGTACTTTAGGTTCAAGCAGTAGCGTCCATACATGATGAATATAGATTGGGCCAATCGGGTTACTTGACAAGTTCGACTAGTACGAGCACACATTGACTTAATCGACACAAAGTGCATGAGCATTCCGTGTGGCCTAACCACCGTCGACAAGCAGCGTACGACTCGGATTCATCGAACTTATCCAACGTGGTGAGACTAGTTCGACCACTCAATCGAGAACCGTTACCGATTGTCTGAACTAAATAGTAGTCCCAATCACAATCAATTGCAACAGGTAATTACATGTGATAGCCATAACAATATTGAGCAAGCAATTCAAACATTTCAGTCATTTGAGCATATTTATGAAACATAGGATGAACATATCATCACACATATATATCTCATACATATATCATATAGTTGGATTTAAATTACATGAAAGAATTTTATTCATATAGCTAAGGTAGCTGAGAATCTTATCTCAACACCCTTGTAATGTACAATTCATCGAATACTTACTCAGACATTTTATCAAACACTTAGACTACATATCTCAACATACACGATATAACTTAGTTATAACATATATTAGGGCAAATCCTTTCACATAGGAGTTGTCATACCTATAACAATTACGTATCTTAGATTATTAGTCATGGAAAGCACAAATCGAAATTCCATATTTGTTTAAACATTTCAACAAACACATGAAATGCATAGTTAGTAAACATAGTTTATACACATGTGATATATGAAAAACATCATATCTAAGGGTATATGGTGGCAATCAAGTCAGTCATAAACCATTACTAACATTGAAAGCCACGAAAACCATAACATAAACGTTTATAGTCCGCACCTTTCGCCGGTAGACTCGTAACGAATTCAGTTTAAACACTAAGTCTTTGTCTACGGCACCACAACAACCTATAACAGGGTATAGGTTAGCTATTCCACCATCTGTTCGATTTAAATCTCTATAACAGGCTAGGGTTAGGATTTCTTACTCAAGTACGGAGTAGAATTCGTTGGTATAACGACACAGATGAGGTGATTCAGCCCATGGAATGGCATGAAGGAATCCCAGGAACAATCTCCCACACTCGCTCTCACTTTCTCTTTCTTTCCTTCTCTTTCTTCTCTTCTCTCTCTAGGGTTTGCAAATTCGTATGTGAAGGGAAAGAGAGGGTTTAAGGCCCTTATATAGGCCCAAAACTGATGGGAATGGTCCCAGGGCCATGGTATACTTAGGTTATAACCAAATAGTGACTGTTTCGATCCAACGGAGCACTTCTGGAGGTCCCTTTTCTGTATGTGGTCAGACTTAAACTCCCTGGCATTGGATCTAGGTCAGTTAAGTTTTCGGTCCAATCGAATTTGTAGATCGACCATGGCGAACCGGTTTCAGTTCAACGGTCGTCGGTACTCGATCAGGGCCACAAGTGCACTGACATGTGTTGAAAATTTTTCCTGATCCAAGGGTGTAATTGGGTCAGAATCTGACGGTCTGAACCCTTAAATTTGGTATGCAAGCAAACGACCCAATTCACTTAAATCCGAGTTCATTTCCTAAAAGTATTCGCGTTTCTCACACACTTCACTCCGAGCTCAAGTTGTAAGTTTCTGGATACTATCTGGATATAATTTTCGAGATGGTTGTCAAGCCCAATAAGGCAGTCATAACAGTATAGCTTTGTGGTAATTAAACTTTCGACGTGCAGTCCAGGTCCGATACAGAGTTTCAATGTGCTCCCGAAAGCAACTGGGTTTAGAGATTGATCCTAGATTTTTAGGAAATGTAGCATTAGCGATTCTACTAGTTTTAGGTCTTACAGTTTGTACAGTAAGTGGTTCAAGTTAATTCTACTGATTATTCAGTTTAATACTTAATTAAATTATGCCCTAATTATGATAGAATAATGTCCTAGGGCAGGTTTACGTCCCTTTCTAGCACTTTTAATTAGTATATTATTTTAATTTTTTTTAGTAGTTTTTCATCAAGTCTACTTCATCTCTACCAAATTTCATTAGATTTCGTATTGTAGAAAAATTCTAAAAATTCTAGAAGCAGCAACTATTCAAACTGATGATTTTCGGACAGTTGTCACAACGACCTATATTTAACTATATTAAAATTTTTATTATATTTTTCACTTATTTTTATATGAAATTAGACTTATCAAGCTTCAATCTAGCTTTTGAATTACCTAAATCAGAGTTATAACGAGGGAGATATAACTTTTCGAAATCAGATAAATATTACAGAAAATGGGGCAGAAAACGGGCCGCCCGGCCCACTGTGGCCCGCTGTTCGACGAGGCCTCGCCGATACGGCGATGCCAGCGCCACTCGCTAGACCCTGGGGGCGATAGCATCCCCCTTCCTCCCCTCCTCCCGGGGTTTCAAAAATGTGCGAGACCCACCTCGGGTTCCCCCGATTTGTGTCGTTTGGCCCCCCGAGTCCGTTTGATGTGGTTTCGCCACCCGATATTTGAAACGGGTATATTTTTTAATCTAGAATAAGTTACACGACGTGCAATATATGATTTTGGGGTAAGAGAAGCTGCTCTATCCAAATAACCTATTTATTTCATGAGATTCCAAAATGTTAATGGTCAAAAGCCCATTTTATTTATGTATTTACCATTTATAGTAAGTTTTAGTTTAAGTCTTGTTCTTCATCATTTAAACTTTAGGATTAGTGTCTAATGTGAAAGTACTTAGAAAATTTTGAAGGACAAGGTGGTGAAAGGTAAGATTTTGAAAGAAATGGGTAAAAAAGGAATTTTGGACCTTGGAATTTAGTTTTGAGAAGTTAATAAGGAGTTAGGATCGACCCATTGTCTAAGGACGTCTAACTCTAGGTTGGCAAAAATCCGGGGTGTTACAACAACACCACCCACCATGGTTAATCGACGGAACCCGTCATTAGTTGTGACCATGTTTCAGTCAAAATTACCCAACCTTCATCATGAGGCATTTGTAGTGAACAACTGACTTTTTCACATGTCTAAATGTGCGACACATGTATCCTCATTATAGCCAATTAAGCTTACCTTCTACATGCTACTCATGGCTTTTTGAATTCTAATTTCTCTCGACCATTAGAGTAACTGAATAGATCTTCTATTTGTCTGTCATAGAGATCTTGCTGCCACATGGCATCATTTAAGTTATTTGATTTAACACGGTCAGATCTAATATAAATACCCTTATCCATATTTATTTAACCTTATCAATAGTTTGGATGGCAAATAAACATAACCGAAACATTACAGTGGACCCTAAAAGTTTTTAATATTAAGGCATTCAATCATCATTGTTTCCTATAGTATGGTCCACCTAAGATTTTGATCTTCTTCATTTTTAGGCTCATGCCCTAAAATGATCTAGCAAAAAGGATGGATGACATGGATATAAAATACATACAGTAAGGTGGGCCCCACAGTAAGGGTTGCATTGTCTTAGGTGAGACCAACACCACACCTAATCCGCTCCCTACCACCGCATGTCCTACATTCTTGCCGAAATGAAGCATGTAAACGCATATAAATATACTACATTGTATCTCAACCTTTTCAGTTTTTATGGCAGGTTGCTAAGTGATTCAAACCATTATTTTAATGGTCTCCATCGTGTATGGATTGTGTCAATGTGGCATCGTAGTGAGGAACCCACTTATACGTTAGCTGATCATACCACTATTGTCAATGGCCTAATGTGGCCTTTTGCAATTCTTACATGCTCATCCACATAGCCTCGTAATAAATACTAACAAAAAATAGAGCAACACCGACGGCTAAAAACCGTCCATGTTAGCTTTCCCATTAGGGCCTATTTGGTAAAACTTATTTTTTGGACTTATAGTTGAAACAAAGTATTTTCAGTGATTTTTCTAGTTCAAAATGTTTGGTAAATTCAAAAACTTGAGTGCTTAAATCAAATTTTCACAGCAAGTTTTTTTTTTTCTTTTTTTTAAAGCTCATCTTCTGGCTTAAATCTTAACAGGAATGCAGTATGTCATACTACGTTAAGATTTTTTTTTTCTAAATGACAACTTTACCCATCCATTAATAACTTTCACCTCGGGTCTCATCTATTTTGCTGGATCATTTTAGGACATGAGCCAGAAAATAAGGTAGACCCAAAACTAAGTGGAGGGCACCACAGAAAGTTGTGGAGATAATGATACCAACTGATGAAGTCTTCTTAAGGCCCACCATGATGTTTATTTGCCATCAAATCTGTTCACAAGGTCACATTGACCTAGAGGAAGGGAAAATATAAATATCAGCTTGATCCAAAACTTCTAATTTGTTCACAAGGTCACATTGACCTAGAGGAAGGGAAAATATAAATATCAGCTTGATCCAAAACTTCTGTGGCCCTCAAGAAGGTTTTAATGGTAGACATTCAATCCCTACTATTTTATGTGGTGTGGTCTAATTAAGCTTTGGATTTGATTCATTTTTGTGCTCATGACTTAAACTGATCTTTAAAAAAAATAGATGAATGGTGTGGATATAACACATAAATCTTGGTGGGGCCTATAGGATTTTGCCACGTCATCACAGTAGGGATTGCGGATGCAGATTGCCAATTGATTGACAGTTGCCAATGCCAGTAGAAAGGTGGTTAGTGTATGATTCTCCATGGCCCCACCATGATGTTTGTATTTTATCCATGCCCTCTATCCATTTTGGATAGTTATTTTAGGGCATGAGTCCAAAGGTAAAGTACATCCAAATCTAAAGTAGACCACACCACAAAAAACAATAGTAATTAAACAACTACCATTAAGAACTTTCTAGGCCCACTGTAATGTTTATCTGTCATCCAACCCTTTGATTAGGTCACATGGACCTGAATGGAGGGAAAACACAAATATCAGCTTCATCCAAAGCTTTTGTAACACCAAAGGAGCTTTTAATGGTAAGAGTTCAATTACCACAGTTTCGTCTGGTGTGGTCCCATGAGATTTGGATCTTTCTCATTTTTTGGCCCATCCCCTAAAATACAATTGAAAATTAGAGAGACAACATGGATTTCTTATAGGCATTAAGGTGGACATGTGTTTATGTTGAAATTTGTGGTTTTTTGAAAAAATTTCAAAATTTTCAAAATTTCAGGATTTTGTCCCCAAAATGGTTTTCGAGAAATTCGAATTTCAAAAGTGCAATGTGTACTTTTAGTCCCACATCAGAAATGGTAGAAAAAATTTTGGGGTTTATATGTGGATGTGTGGGTAATGTTCTGTAACATTCTGGATTTTCACTGTTTTGGATTTCCAAAAATCCTTAAATTTTTTTTTATGTAATTAACTTATATTATCACTTACTGACTATTAGCACTCAATGTTAGTTTATACACAGGTGGTACCAGTAAAGAACCGCACAAGTCCGATTAATCAACCGTAAGAAGCCAACGAATCCGCCCGATCATTTGAACATAAAGTTTAGCCCCATGATTTACTCACATAGGGCCCAAATCTAACCGACTCATCGCTAACTAATCAAGACAATCATAACTAAATTAAAGATATAACCGAAGACAAGTTAGATAAGGCCCGAATCTTGACTAATAGACCAAATCAACCTTATTACTCTTTTAACCTAAAACCGACGGTTTAGAGTAATCATGACCAAATCTCCACTTTCGCTAATTATAAATTAGTCACACTATGAACATAGTTAATCCAAACCCTAATCATTGCCCACGAGAAATCTCAATACCTAATTCATTCCGAAAATGCCGCAATTTTCCGAACAAGCTCTAGGTCACTCGTTAGTAGGCCATTAGTTTCAAAACTATAGAACAATGTTCGTCTTACTGGGCTTGACGTCCATCGTGGGAGTCAGACCCGAGTAGTGTCCAGAACCGCTCAACTTGAGCCGAGGGACGAGTGCATGAGAAATGTAAATACTCTAAAGGAATAAGCTGAAACTTAAGTGAATTGGGTCGTCCACTCTTACACAAAGTTGAGAATTTTAGACCGTCGGTTTACGACCAAACTTCACACGTAGAGTAAGGATATTTCCCTGCTCATATCCATATAGCCGCAGCCCCGATCGACCATCGGTGACCATTGAACAGACTTCTAATCATATCTGTCGATCAGCGCATCCAAATGGCGGGTCAATCATGTCCATACGTAGATCATCATTAAGGCTAACTATCATATGGTGTATATCAATATGTATGCCCCATAGTGGGCCCTAGAGGTTAGAAAAACTCTCTCATAGGGCTAGTATAGTAAAAACCCAACCCTTGGGGACTATTTACACCAAATCTGGCATTATAAAATAGCCTTATTTGGGCAACCCCTTCTCTCATACTAATTTCATGCCCTACCTTTGTGAAGGAAAAGAGAGAAAAAGAGAGAAGGCGAGAAAGAAGAAGGGAGAGAAAGGTGGGCCCAAAAAAGGTAGAATCTTGTAACCCCTCTTCCCTCTTCCTCAAGAAATCCTCTATCCACAACTACAAACATGATTTTCAATCAATTGAGTAAGTAATCACTCTTCTCCTTTAGAAACCTATTATGTTAAACTAGGTCTTGCATGTATTCTAACATGCAAGTACGTTTGACTCAGGATATCTACAAATCGACCCGCGAGTTCGGCAACCCTAGGTCAATTCACCAAGCTCTCAACGATCCATAGGTGCGGACCATTATCCTTAGGTGGCCAAGTACCAATTTTAGGCTAAATTTAATGATTTTGGATGCTAGATTGATGAACATACGAATTCTAAGGAAAAATCCTAAATTAGGAATCCATATGATAAGTACACCCAACATACATGAAATGATAAATGGATTGTTTAATCGTTATTCTCAAATTGTTTGGGCATGAGATTCATGTTGTATGTACATTCTTGCATCTAACATCTTTGCACATTCTTCTATGTTGTATGCTTGATTGTAATTTCCTGTACTATAAATAATGTGTGATCTTTGCTTCTTAGGTAGTTCAACACCGCCCACATGCATATTTAATTTATGCTATTAAGAGTAGTCACATGTATGTTAATATCCTAAAATCTTATGCTTGGATGTGTTGTACGTTTTATTCCTTCTGCACTTGTAACGCCCTGAAAATTGGGGGTCGAGCAGGAGCTCAACTCCCGAGTTCCAACGCATCACTTATGCAACATAGATAATGATGATTAAATGTTGTCTGTATTAGCATATTAAACATGGATGAGATTAAACCAAAACAACATATCATACTCCAGAGACAGTTAAATTACACAAGCGAAAGAACTGTGATAGATATATAAAGTATATAAACTGTTGTAAGTCTCCAAAGTGTGAACATGTTACCAGGTTAAATATATACATGTATACTTTTCAAAATGGACCAAAAATGAATATACATATGTATTCCAAAAGATAAAATAGCAAGTGTAAGGGCATCTAGTCAACATCCCAGAAGTCTCCGTCGATCAGGCCACGGCTCACATGAACCCGCCTGAAAACTGCATGAAAAAGAATGCCTCCTCGTCGTCCTCATAGTCCGGCTCCGCCTCATAGGCATCGCCTCTACCTGCAACTAAGACAGGGTCTGGTTGGTGTGTACAACACCATCCCGTAACGTAGGAGTGAGTGATTAAATCAGTGAAACCATAAAGTAAAGGTTAACATGTTATCAATTTCGTCAAGCAGTAATGATAAAACAATACAATCAAACATTCCTAAATACTCTGATTAATGCAGGAATGGTATGTATAAATGATGCATGCCCTCGCCTGCACTCCCTCTGTGATCTTCATCTAACGGTCGCGCATGTCAGTCGCTTCCTCGGTGCTCTCTACTCAACGCCAAATGGCACATGCAGTGCTGTGCATGAGCGTGATTACTAAGTTCTTATTAGTCTTTTCCATAAGTAGGATTGGAAAACTAAGGTACCTCCCTTATATCATTACCCAAACAATGATCCATTATAGGGTCGTTAGTCCTAGTAAATCTCATATGATGTTTCAGTTCTAGGTCTCTACAAAGGGCTCGTCACCTCGATGCAGTGCAGACCTAGTTTATACTCTAGTTGCTATGGAAAGGCTCGTCGCCTCTACGCAGGCTCAGAGTATGCTCGAGGTCACTACAAAGGGATCGTCACCTTATCAGTGTAAGCCGATAGCTCGAATATAGTGTCTCATACCACAGTATTCAGCTCACGAGGCTGTATTACTCACTGGACACTACGGGGAGGCTCGTCGCCCCAGCGTAGGCCGACAACCCGACCACGGTGTCCCATACCACCATGTCTGGCTCATGAGTCTTAGTGGATCGAGGTACCAAGGTTAACGGGATTTTTACTGGTGAGTTTAATACCTTAGGTTCAAGCAATAGCGTTCATACATGATGAACATACATTGAGTCAATCGGGTTACTTGACAAGCTCGACTAGGACGAGCGCATCTCGAGTTAATCGACATGAAGTGCGTAAGCACTCCGTATGGCCTAACCACTGCCGACAACCAAAATACGGCTCGTATTCATCGAACACGTCCCGTGTGGCAAGACAACCTCAACCACCTGATTAGAATCTATTACCGAATGCTTGGACTATATCATAGTCCCAAATACAACTCAAGTAAGATAGGAATACATATGTGCTAGTCCCATACAGCATGTAGCAACCAACTTAAATATATGTTTCATTTGAGCATTTCAACAAACACATAGCATACATGTTAGCATACATAGGCATTCAACCATATAGCATGTAGTAATATTATAGAATACATAAAGGAAAACTATAACCACAGTTAAAGGAGTTGAGAATCATATCTCAACACCCTCAGTGCATGCATTTCCATAGGTATATCCTCATTGAGGCAATTTATCAAACACTTAGACTACACATTCCAACATACATGTATTAGGCTGATTATAACACATATCCTGGCACGCCCTTTTTTAAAGGGGTTGTCATATACACAATGAGCATATGTTCATAGTTAATAATCATGGCAAGCACAAATCCAAATTTCATATCCATTCAAACATTTTTATAAACACATGGAATACACTAAATTCAACATAGTTCATATATATCTATAAAGTGAAACAGGCATCGCATTTAGCATGTGAAATGGCACCCCCATCAGTTATAAATCATTAGTCGGCATTGAAAGTCTTGAAAACCATAACCTAAACATTTATAGTTTGCACCTTTCGCCGGTAAACAAGCAACAAACTCAGTTTGTATACTGAGTCTTTGTCTACGGTACAACGGCAACCTACAGTATGAAATAAGTTAGCTATTTCATCACATACACTATTTGAAACCCTAAAACAGATTAGGGTTTGGATTTCTTACCTAAGAACAGGATCAGAATCGCCGGAATAGCGATACAGAAAAGCTGATTCAGCCCGTGGAGTGATGGGATTGAATCCCAGGGATGAACTCCAACTCTCTCTCTCTCACTTTCTCTCTCTTTCCTTTTCTTTCTTCTCTCTTTTCTCACCTAGGGTTAGAAATTTGTATGTGAAGGGAGTGAGAGGGTTTAAGGCCCTTATATAGGCCTAGAACTGATGGGAATGGCCCCAGGGTCATGGTATACTTAGGTTATAGCCAAAACCCATCTATTTCGACTCAACAGAGCACTTCTGGAGGCCCCCTTTCTGTGTGCGGTCAGACTTAAGCTCTCTGGCATTGGATCTAGGTCGAGTTAAGTTTTCAGTCCGATCGGATTTACAGATCGACCGTGGCGGACCCATTTCAGTTCAACAGTCACCGATACTTGATAAGGGCCACAAGTACACTGACATGTATATGAAATTTTCCCTGATCCAAGGGTGTAATTACGTTAGATTCTGACGGTCTGAATCCTTATATTTGGCCTGCAAGTGAACGACTCAATTCGCTTAAATCTGAGTACATTTTCAAAAGATATTCGCGTTTCTCACACACTTTGCTCCAGGCTCAAGTTGTGCGTTTCTGGATACTATCTGGATTTGATTTCTGAGAAGGTTGTCAAGCCCAGCAAAGCGGTCATAACGATTTAGTTTCGCAGTAATCAGACTTTCGACGTGTGGTCCAGGCCCGATATGGAGTTTCGTGATGCTCCCGAGAACTACTGGGTTTTGAGATTGATCCTAAGTTAGAGGGTAATGTAGCGTTAAGGATTCTACAAGTTTTGGGTCTTGCAGTTTGTATTTAAAGTGGTTTAAGCGAGTTTCAAAGCTAATCTAGTTTAGCACTTAGCTAATTTCGTCTAATTTCTAAAGGATTTGGTCCTTAGTGATTTTTGTCTGAGGTGGTACTCGGGTCTTTGTACGGATTTTTTCGAGACGTTACAGCACTTAAAGATAAACTCTTGACTGCTTAGAATATTATTAAATATAGCCCACCCTCTGTGTTGGTCAGGAATCTAAGATTTGTAAGGGTAGTCCTGTTAGTTGGGCCGCCTTATGACTAGATTGACTGGTGCGAACGGACGCGAATAGGCGATAGTGGTAGGACTACATGGGTTGCTTGCACCCGATGTAATGCGTTTCGTGCTCACCTGAACTAGGGCGATCTAGTCCACCGACTGACCAACCGTGTTTGTTAACCATGTTTGCTCACGCCTGTTTAGAACATGGAACACCCCTCGCCCACTGGCGCCCACTGATAACGGCTAGTAAATTGATCCACAGCCTCATGAGCCAGGCATGGTGGAATGAGACACTTTGTCTGAGCTGTCGACTTACGCTGGGGTGACGAGCATCCCCGTAGTGGTCCAAGAGCGATCCTGCTTTTCAGCACTCCTCATGTGCTTGCATTTGGGGGTGAGGAACCCAATGGGATCAAGGATCGTGGGACCCTAGCCTCGCACGTCGAGGGGTCACGGTCTCGTAAAAAGGGATAAGGGCATTGATGTCGTCGGGGTGCACCAGTTTTCCAAATCTTCTGGATGAATGGACCTAACTAAAAACTTGGCTAACATGTTCACATTCGCATTGCATTAGTTAGATGGCGACTCGGCAGTTGAGGTCGCAATGAGGGAGTGTTGGTCATGCGCGATCGTAAGACGAAGTCACTTGAGGGAGTGTCATCGGTGAGACCATGCATCATATCATAATCCATGCATAAGTATTAACGAAGATTAGTTAGAGATTTGTGAGTGTATGTTTTTCATTAAATTGTTATTTGATATAACTTATGGCTAATGGCACCCACTAAGTTAGCGACTCACCCCCACTCTAGGACGGTGTTTTAAAACACCAACCAGACATTCCATTAGATGCAAGTGAGGCAGAGCTCGACGAGTCGAGTAGGGTGAGCTTGAATAAGGAAGAGGAGCTTCCCTGCTTCCAGACTTTTGGCGGATCCTTTTAATCTGAGTTTGGGCTACCGCAGGGTATGAGACAGGGCTCTAGTCACTTTGGGTCATGTATGGGTGGGACTAGTTTCCTATTTAAATTATTTAAGATTTGTGGTTGAATATTTTTATATTTAGTAGCACTTGATACTGCTTTATGACTTACATATGCTTCATGTCTTGCTAAACTCACCATTGTTTATGAGATCATCCAAATGTAATTAAAATTTGAAGCCCATTAGGGCACCCGTGGCACCTGGGAATTCGGGAGCCAAATTCCTACACGGTCCCTGAAAACCCGGGGTGTTACATGTTCTTACTTAGATGTTTTGGAGATGGAGATGCTCGAGATTGCGTGTTCCAGTGTTTACTTAGATGTTTTAGAGATGGAGATGGTACACATGCACGCGTGCATGCGCTCGGGCAAGGGCATGGGCGGGGACGTGGGCAGTGTTACTGCAATGATGCTAGTTGGCGCACTTTGCACGTATCGCAGAGTAGTCACTCCCTCGCAACCTTACGCGAACCATCGCGAGAAGGTGCGATAGGTCTGGTCAAAGCCTTAGTGCGGTGGGTCTGAAATGAGTCAGGGCTTTATAGGTGACTAAGAACGGTCGGATCATAAATCTTAAACGTTCAGCAGTTTCTGAAAACGATTAGCTGCCTTAAAAGCCACAACGGTCAGAAAACGGACGGGCTATGATGATCCAATGGTCAGATCTTATGATTCGACGACCAAAAACGACTAGAATTAATGGTCAACGGTCAAAAACATTTTTCAAACGTTCTGAACCATTGATAGTCACCTAGCAACAGTCCACTACCTGGTGCCTATATAAACTTGATCATTTCGGTCCAAAATCCATCATCTCAACACCATCTCTCTCATCAGATACTCCAGATTTCCAAATTAGAATATTGTGGACATATCCACTATCTGATTCTACCAAAAAAGATCTACTATCTTAAACTGTTCCATAGTGGACCCATCGTGATTGATGCACGTCGGATCCAGACAGGCTAGTCTTATCCTGGAAGCAATTCGCTTGTTAAGGGGGTGAATCACCCTTTAAGGACAGCGTATCATTTTACGTGATTTAGCCTAGTGAAATAAATTCTTTTTTATTTTATTTTTCTTTTCGGTGTATCCAATAGATCATTTTTCTAATAATCTTAAAGCGTAATTATGGACACCGAAAGTGTTGTATCAGTCAAACTGATGAACCAGGATCTGATTCGATTAGACCGATTCGATGGTTCAAATTTCACTAGGTGGCAGGACAAGTTGAAATTCCTGTTAACTGCTCTGAAAATCTTCTACATCCTGGACTTGACTCTCCAGCCTCTGCCTGAAGCGAGGGACATTGACACTCAAGAACAGGTCACTTCTAAGATCATTAGTGACAAGAAGATGAACTGTTGTATCGTGGCCATATTCTCAGTGCTCTCTCTGATCAGCTGTACGATTTGCACACGGGGACCACATCAGCTAAAGAAATCTGGAGCGCGTTGGAATACAAATATAAGGCTAAAGAGGAAGGTACACAGAAATTCTTAATTGTCAGGTATTTCGACTTCACGATGATAGATAATTTGCCGTTGCTAGCCCAAATCCATGAATTACAATTAATTGTAAACAAAATCAAGGCTTTAAAAATAGACCTACCTGAATCTTTTCAAATTGGAGCTATTATCACAAAATTGCCTCCGAGCTGGAAATACTACATGAAGAAGCTACTGCATAAATCCAAAAAATTCACCCTGAAACAAATCTAAAAACATCTTCGTATTGAAGAAGAATCCCATAACCGAGACAAGAAGGATGATGCTAATGGTGCATCCTCATCCAAGGTGAATGCAGTAGAAAGACCATCCCAAAATAATAACTATGAGAAGTTTGATTCCCTTAAACCTAACATAGATCAAGGGAAATTCAAGAAAACCCAAAAGAAGAAAAACGACAAACCCAAGGGATCTTGCTATTCTGCGGCAAGACTGGACATTTTGCCCGAGTTTATAGGGATCGCAAAAAGCCTAAGAAAGAGGCTAATGCAGTAGACGACAATATCGTAGCAATGGTCACAGAAGTGAACTTAGTTCAAGAGAAAATTTTCGGTTGGTGATATGATATAGGTGTCACAATCCATTTATGCAACGATCGATCTGCCTTCAAAACCTATGAAGACGTGACCAATGGTCAAGAGGTTCAAATGGAAAATAAAGGTCGATCGAAAGTTACAGGCAAAGGAACCGTGAAATTACTTTTTACCTCTGGAAAGAAGGTAATCCTGACCAACGTACTGCATGTCCTAGACATAAGGAGGAATCTTGTCTCAGGGGATCTCTTAAGCAAACCTGAAATTAGGGTTGTGTTTGAATCAGACAAGCTAATCTTGTCCAAGAATGGGAACTTTGTAATGGGATGATCAAATTTTCTTTAAATGAAAAGAATTCTTCTGCTTACATGATTGAATCTGTTACGCTATGGCATGGTAGACTATCCCATATTGGCTACAGTACCATAAAACTCATGGCTAAGAACGGCCTAATATCATACAGTGATAATGACAAAGATAAATGTAAAGTATGCATATGGTCTAAAATAACTAAGAAACTATTCCCTAGTGTTGAGAGATCATCTCAAATAGACCTAGTGCATACTGCATATGTGAACTAAATGGCGTTCTTACCCGTGGAGGAAAGAGGTACTTTATAACGTTTACAGATAATTATTTAAGATATGTATATGTATATCTATTAAAATCAAAAGACGAAGCATTTAATGCATTCAAGATCTATAAATCAGAAGTAGAAAATCAATTAGTTAAAAATATTAAAATCCTTCGTAGAGACCGAGAAGGAGAATATTTCTCTAATGAATTTTTTAACTATTGTGAAGAACACGGCATAATACATCAATGTACAGCACCTTATACACCATAATAAAATGGTGTAGGAGAGAGAAGAAATAGGACCTTAGTCGAAATGGTCAACCCAATGCTAATACAAGCACAGTTGCCATTAAACCTATGGGGAGAAGCGTCGTTAGCCGCATGTCATGTTTTAAATAGAATCTCATCTTAGAAAACCAAAACCTCTCCATACAAAATATGGAAAGGAAAAAAATCAAACATAGGGTATCTTAGAGTGTGGGGGTGTCTTGTATACTGCAGAACTACAAAATCTAAAAGAATTAAGTTAGGACTAAGAGCTATCAGGTGCGTCCTTGTAGGATATGCACAACATAGTAAGGCCTATAAACTTCTAAACTTAGACTCCAATGTACTCATAGAGTCTAGAGATGTAGAGTTCTTTGAGAACTTTGTATTCACGGAGAAAAAGAATACTAAAATTCAATCTCCTAATGAAACCATAAAAGAAATACAACTAGAAGTAGAAACTCCAAGTGAACCTCGTAGGAGTCAAAGAGCAAGAGTAGAGAAGAGTCTTGACCCTAATCAAATAGACTTTCAGCTACTTTCTTTTCATCAAGTTGATGGTGATAGAGAGAAGGTCATTAAGAAAATACATATAATTTTAACTATATAAGATGAACCTAAAACCTTTAGTGAAGCTACGACTTCGAGAGACTCCGCTTTTTGGAAAGAGGGTATTAATGATGAAATGGATTCAATTATATCTAACCAAACATGGGAATTGGTAGATTTACCTCCAGGTTCTAAACCAATAGGTTGTAAGTGGGTACTTAAGAAAAAATATCATACTGATGGTACAATTCAAACATTTAAGGCAAGGTTAGTTGCTAAGAGTTTCCAACAGAAAGAAAGAATCGATTATTTTGACACTTATTCACCAGTAGCTCGAATAACATCAATTAAGATCTTATTTGCTTTAAGCATTCATACATCATCTTTATATCCATCAAATGGACATGAAGACAGCATTCTTGAATGGTGATCTCGATGAGGAGGAATACATGAAGCAACCAAAACAGTTTGTTCTACCAGTAAATGAAAGAAAAGTATATAGACTTGTTTAAGTCTTTGTATGGATTAAAATAAGCACCAAAACAGTGGCATGATAAATTTGATTCTAAAGTTCTGTCTTATAATTTTGAACATAATATTGCTGATAAATGCATATATTCAAAAGTGTGTAATGATTATATTGTAATTATATGCTTGTATGTATATGATATGTTAATAATCAGTAATAAAATGGAATGTGTAACTGAAACTAAAAAGTTTCTCTCTTTAGTTTTCGAAATGAAGGAATTTTGGACAAGTGGATATTATATTAGATATCAAAGTTAAAAAACATATTGGGAGTTTCACATTATGCCAGTTTTATTATATTAAGAAAATAATAAATAAGTTTAATCACTTGAAAATCAAAAAAGTAAAAACTCCATTTGATCCAAGTATCAAGTTAAAATAAAACAGTGGAAGAGCAATTGCACAACTAGAGTATGCTAGTACTATAAGCAGTCTTATGTATGCAATACAATGCACAAGACCGGATATAGCATACGTTGTTCGTAAACTAAGCAGGTTTACGAGTAATCCAAGTGTTAAACACTAGAAAGCTATAAGTAGAGTTCTAGGTTATTTAAAAGAAACCAAAGAACTAGGGCTATTTTACTCAGAATTTCCAGCAGTAATGGAAGGATATACCGATGCAAGTTGTATATCGAGTGCAGGGGACAAGAAGTCCACTACAGAGTGGATATTCATCGTAGGAGGCGCAGCTGTATCTTGGGGATCTAAGAAACAAACTTGCATAACGTACTCAAATATGTAATCTGAGTTCATAGCTTTGGTTGCTACACGCAAAGAGGCTGAGTGGTTAAGGGATCTTCTATTAGAAATCTCATTATATGCGAAGCCTATACCGGCTGTTTCACTTCATCGTGATAGTGAAGCCACTCTAGCAAGAGCTTACAGCGGTACCTATAATGGAAAGTCCAGACACATAAGTTTGAGACATGATTATATAAGGCAATTGATTCAAGATGGAATCATTGCCATCTCTTTTGTAGAGTCAAGTAATAACTTGGCTGATCCTTTTACTAAACCTCTGACAAGAGAGGTAGTAAGGACAACATCTAAAAGGATGTGGTTGAAACTCTTCAATCATAATTCCACCAGTGAAAGAAACTCAACCCAAAATTAGAAAATCTCTAAAGGTTGGGTTCAATGGGTAACAGCAATTCACTGATAAGTGGAAAGTTTTAGCAGTAAATTTAAATAGCCTCATCCAGGATGAAAGTGTTGGCCGTTATAAAAGAGGGTTGAGTATTAAAAACTCATAATAAAATGCAGTCAAATAGGACAAGTGTTTTAAGTAACGGAAACACTAGAAGGATTTCACCTATGTGAACGTAGAAATGGTGCCGCTTCTCATGAGAGTTAGAGTTATCTTGGGATTGTTCATGAAATAGGATAAGCATATGGCCATTAAAAGTACTAAGCGAGTTATATGGAGGAACACATAATGCAGGAGCTATTATGTGTGTTTTATTTTCGGTTATGTCATATAGGAATAATTGGTTCAATGCTGCGGCAACCAAAATTTTCAAAATAACTTTAAAATACTTACACAAAGGAAAGATTCAAATCCAAGATATCTTTCTTTATGCATAATAATTATTATTCTATCTCTAGCAAAAAAATTTCTATTATTTTAAAAAACCAATGGGGGATTGTTGAAATTTGTGATTTTTTGAAAAATATTCAAATTTTTCAAAAATTTGGAATTTTGCAGCCAAAACGGTTTTCGGGAAATTTAAATTTCAAAAGTGCGGTGTGTGCTTTTAGTCACACATCAAAAATGGTAGAAAACTTTTTGGGGTTTATATGTGGATGTGTGGGTAGTATTCTTACTTGGATGTTTTGGAGATGGAGATGCTCGGGTTGTGTGTTCCAGTGCGTAGCTCGCGCTCGGGCATGGTCGTGGGAGTGGGCGAGGGCGCGGGCAGTGTGGCTGTAGTGGCATTAGTTGGCGCACGGTGTGATAGGTTTGGTCAGAGCCTTATTGCGGTGGGTCTGAAATGAGTCAGGGCTTTATAGGTGACTGAGAATGGTCGGATCACAAATCCGAAACGTTCAGCAGTTTCTAAAAACGGCTAGTTGCCTTGAAAGCCATAACGGTCTAAAAACGGACGGATCATGATGATCCAACGGTCAGATCTTGTGATCTGACGACCAGAAATTACTGGAATTAATGATCAACAGTCAGAAACGTTTTTCAAACGTTTTGAACCATTGATAGCCACCTAGCAACGGTCCACAACCTGGTGCCTATATAAACTAGACCATTCCGGTCCAAAATCCATAATCTCAACACCATCTCTCCCATCAGATACTTTAGATCTCCAAATTAGAATATTGCGGACATATCCACTGTCTGATTCTGTCAGAAAAGATCTACTGTGTTAAACTTATCCATAGTGGACCCATCATAATTGTTGCACGCTAGATCCAGACCGACTAGTCTTATCCTGGAAGCAATTTGTCTGTAACCCATCAGCAACCAATAAGTGGGTGAATCACACTTCAAGGACAACGTATCATTTTACGTGATTCGGCTTAGTGAAGCAAATTCTTTTTTATTTTATTTTTATTTTCAATGCATCCAATAGATCATTTTCCTAACAATTTATTTGAAAATTGTGTTGTTTATTTGCCATCCAAACTTATTCATAAGGTCACATAAACATGTATAAAGAAAAAACATAAATATCCATAATTAGATGAATACGATAGGATATGAATTCAATCCTACTACTTTCTGTCGCATGGTGCACTTGATCCTTTAATCTGTCTCATTTTTTTATTTTTTTTTATCAAGCCTCAAAATGATTTGTCAAAATGGATAAAACCTACACATCACAGTGGGCTTCACAGAACCCCTGAGAGGACTGTCCATCCCTAGCTAAGTCGGGGTGGGGTAGTACCCAATCCACACCCATATTTAGATCATACCCTAAAATGAACTTACAGAAACATTTGGAACGTCATGAGATTTATATCAATGTGATCCAAAACTTTCATGGCCCACAAAAAGTTTTTAATGGTAATTGACCACTGTTTCCTGTGGTGTGGTCCACCCGAGATTTGTATATGCTTCATCTTTGAATTCATGTCCTAAAATAAGCTGGCAAAAAAGATGGACAGCGTAGATATAAGATGCACACACCGAGGTATGCCCCCACACACTTGTTCTGGGTCACGGTCCCATCCGGTTCCAACTGTTGTGTACAGGCACGGGTTGCCTGGGGAAGCCCTCCTTCCTGGACTGAAATTAGATGGGCCCACTGTAATATTTGTGTGAAATGCACCCCATCCATCCGTAAAACAGATCACGTTGGATCCTGGGATAAAAAATGAGGTAGATCCAGAACTCAAGTGAGCCAAATGACACAAAACAATAAGTAGGGAACCGTGATGTTTACATGCCATCCACACTGCTCATAGGGTCATTCCTACTAGGATGAACTGAAAACAATAGTAAAGAGTACAGCACATGGTCTATCAATTGAGGTGTATGTATCAAAGAGTACAGCACATGTCTATCAATTGAGGTATATGTATTAGGATGGGGCAAGGTAATAACACGTTTTAACTCATATTCTACAAAAGGATAGAAATTGAGACAATAAAGACAAACATGACAAATTGTTAATATTCAGAAATAAATCCAAGTCATCATGAAACTTATAGTGAGGACTCTGCCTCAAGCCCAGAGTTTTAAAACTTGGTGACTCAACTCAATTAGAAATAAACCTGAGTCACTATGAAACTTGGTAAGGTGTTTGAGTCATCGAGTTGACTCGCCTACTTGGTTGATTCGACACGTACTTGAACCCAATCACTCATCCGAGTCAAAAACAAAAAACTTTAAAAGTAGAAAAGGAACCGAGTCACTCATCTGAGTCAAGAGACTTTGAATTTTTTTTTATTTTTTTAAAAAAAAAAAAACTCCCAATCTTCGCGGAGAACCTAGTAGTAGACAACATTTACCAGTTGACGGCTTAGTTATTAGTGTAATTAATTCCTGGAGATATGGCGCTTGAAATGCAGAATTATTTGATACTCTTAACAGAGCTTGAAGCTTGATACTCAGGCACTTAGAAATTGCACCGACAGAATTGTGGGCCCTACTCTCCAATTTCGTGGACTTTGTTCGTTGAAATAGGATCATTACATATTTTTCATTTTTAACCAACCAATAGTCGACTAATCAAATATTCAAGATTCATCTAAACAGAAACCCATAATTTGGACAGCCTAATTTTAATGACCTGTACGCCTACGTGTATACAATTTCCAAGTGCATGCTTATCATCTATCCCACAGTGCCAGAGTATGAAAGTTTTTCTAATGGTATCAATAGGGTGGCAGTGGGCAGGGTTAGGACCGGACTGAGGTTGGGTGATTGGGTCCTAGGCCGGTTCCAAGTCCCTAAAGCTCCGGAGATAGCCGGTCCAAGGCAGGACCGGCCCTACTCAAAAAAGGAGTGAAATGATCAACGGTTTGAAACATTCCAAACAAAGATTTTTCTTACAAGTACCCCTCCATCCACCACAGAGTCATCCAAACAGGACCTGAAATCCCAAGGTGTACATTGAATGAGAACTTGGCCCAAGTATCTTTAAACTGTGAAATTCTTTTGTATAACCGTGGCCCACTTGATCATTGGACCAGGCCGGCGGGTTAGGCTGGACCATTCATCATTGGTCCAGCCCAGACACCAGGCCTAGTTTTCAAGCCTGGCCCAGCGCGATCCATTGTTGCCACACCTAGAGATCAGCTTCTGTGTCTGCAACGTACATCCTCTCCTAACAATTGGCACACCAGAAGGGGGAAAATCTCCACCGTTCATTGGTTGTGGATGAGATTCCCAGTTCAAGTTTAGAGAAAGCCGGACAAAAGTCCCATTTCAAATGGGAATAGGATTCCTGCTTCCTACCAATGGACGGTGGGATATCTTGTTTCAGCATCTCCTGTGTAACAATGGGAATACATGACTTGTGCTACTCCTTATAAAAGAATCTAACTTTGATCATTCCACCGTCTGAAATCAAAGTCAAAACGATTGCTATTAAAGAAGGTTTTCGGTGTGGAAACAAAGTCAAATTTGATTGCTCTTCTAGAAGGTTCTGCTTCTGAAATCAAAGTCAAAATGTTGAAGTAGCCTTTGGATCTGATGTCATCTTTCAATGGTCCAAACCATATAGGCCTCACCTAGATGAATGAAGCCTACCCCAAAAACATAAAATAAATCATAAATGACCATCATCTAAGCCTTATCCTATCTAATTGGGGCCACCTATACTAATCATGTTATAGTATTTTTACTCTATCAAAGACCAAATCCTTTGTAAGATTGTTAGGATTCATGATAAAAAAAAAGTTGAGGCTGGAGTTTGATAACAGCTACAAACCTAATGCAATCCTCCTTTAGGGCCCGTTTGGATGCACTGTTGAAAGGGGCCATTTTAAGTTAAAAAAACAATTTGTGTTGTGCGTTTGGATGCACTTCTGCAAACCCCCTTCTGAGTTAACCGACTGAGCAAGTGGGAAACAACTTACAAGGAAACCCCTTTTGCAGTTGTTGCGTCCAAACAGAGCCCTTATCCAGGCTGACTGGCAATGAGGGTGTGTTGTACATACCATCTCTAGCATCCAATAAGCTCACATGCCCATCAATCTGAACTGTTAATTGGGATGTTTAAAAATAAATAAAATAAAATAAAACCCTTAGATTGGAATGTTTAATCCTTTGATTGTTTTATTCTTTTCGTCTGAATAATTGAACGGTTGAAGTATATGATTCATAGCACCAGTAAAGCAATGAGCTACTATGCTAGCATTCTACATTAGCAAGTTTCCTCAATTATATGGATGTTCTAGTTTGGTTTGATTGCTACACAAGTTATTGGAAGTCTTAATTTAGTTGACTTATTACAGAGCTTATTGAAGTCCTAGGTATAGTCTCTATAAATAAACAAGGCATCCCACTGCAATAGGTTGGCAAGGCATCCTATGTGAAGTTGAGTGTGATTAAGATTGCTATGTGTAAGACCTATAAATAAACAACAAGCCAATAAAGAAAAACAGAGTTTAAATTTTATTTAAAAAAAAAAAAAAAAAGGTCAGAAACATTGGAAACGATCTCGGCTAAAGTCCGACTTTTCCCATTGCAATAGGTTGGGAAAGCATTTAGCAAACCCCATATTGTAGACCCCTAAATGACACTTCAATTCCCAAAATCCCCTCCATTCCTCCACTGTCCACACACTCTCCAATCCAATGAGAAGATGTATTAGAAAATGCTCAGGAAGACATTGTGCAGTAGGTTTGAGCTCTCAGATGTACCTGGTATGAATGGGGCCCATGAATCTTGATGTGAAGGGAATCACAGTCACACAATGAAAATACCCATATTAGAAGATTATAGCCATAGGTTTTTAGGCCTTCTATTGGCCAATTTGGAACCATTGCTATCATTTCCTTAGTTGTTTCATTGTCGACTTCCATCTGGGAGATTGTTGGATCTGGATCCCTTGAATTGGACCCCTGTCCATCCATCAGAACAGCACCGATATATTGATGCCCACCCCAAGAATCAGGCTGACCAACTGGTCAGGTGGATCAACAATTTGCAAAACAAATGTACGGCTCTAAAAAAAACTTGGCTGAAAGTTTTCTAGCACATCACGTGTTTCCAAAATTGGGGCCCACATGCTGATTGAACCAGATCTTATTTTTTGGGAAAACATGTACAAGGTTGGACCAACCTGATGGTGGATTAGATCTCAAATGACTGTGCCATGCTGGCACATGTATGGTGTGTACACCAGCTTTATTGCACTTGTGTGTGTGCTTAGCAAACCTATGGTAGGACAATACGAGGTTCTTAATTTTCTGATTAGTAGACAATTGTTGACTGAATTTGGACCACTGACTTCTTTCATTGTAACTGCCATGATGATGCCACCAATCAGGCAGTTAAGATCAACGAATCAAATTTAATTTAAAGGCCATGCCCCATCCAAAGTGGACCAATGACTTGGATGGTTTCAGTTGTGGTACATATCTACCATGCATACAGTAGCTGCATGCGCATGAGTATGGATCATCACTCAGGCAGCACATCAGTGTTTTTCTCTGAAAAAGAACAGGTGGTAGAGATCCTAACTCTTCATATAAAGCTTGAAATGCAAACATAAATATTATTTGAAGGACAGCATCCAGTTGTATCATGTGGACAACAGTCAATCCATCACCAAAAGTACTCCGAGGGGAGGATTGTAGTTTACCTGGAAGAACAGGGCGATAAAATACCAGAGCTTTTGATCATTCCAGCATGAGGGCTGACCATTGCCAACTAGTGAATGCAACAACCATCCGAAGAAGGTGAAATTTAGGACTTTGGAACTGTCACATTCAAGATCTTCACATCTTGGTACGGCTTGTCCCCCTTGTCTGTCTTCACCTTCTCTATTCCCTGCCAAACAGAAACAGGGTCATCAGATACAGCTTACCAGAAATCAAAAAAATGAACAGGACCCATGGATGTGAGGTACTCTTTGTGCGCGTGTACAAGATCTGTGCCATTCATAAGGTGCACCCACAGGAAAATGCCCTAGCCCAAAACCAGGCCAGCCAACTAGCTGCGCATTGAGTATGGCCCACTCATCTTTTTTTCCTTCATAACTGTCCATTTTTATCTTATAGCTGTGGGCCATCTAATGAATGGTGCAGGCCTCCAAATTTCTGCACCAGGGCATGTTCAGGGTGGGCGAAACCATATGAATGCCTAGATCTCATGCATGCGCCATGTTGGTAAATGTACTGAAAAGATTCTATCACATGCATGCAAATCCTACTAGCATGGCTCAGTAGAAAGAGGCAGAAAAAGGCAAAGCAGGGTTGAATGAGATCACATACCTGTACAACATCCATACCCTTTACGACTCTACCAAAGACTGTGTGCTTATTATCTAGCCACGGCGTTGCCACAGTGGTGATGAAGAACTGAGAGCCATTGGTGTTGGGCCCAGCATTTGCCATTGACAGAGTGAACGGTCTGTCGTGCCTTAAGCTGCAGGGGAAAATGCACCTAAATGTTAGGCATGTTTACATAGCTTAATATGTCCGTATCATGCAATTATACACCACTTGATTATCAAATGTTTTCTTTTCCACTGAATGTTTCTTCCCGAGAGAGAATGCAAATTGGGATTGGTGCGGGTTGGCCACCGTTTGTTAAGTATGGAAACCATCCACCAAAAATATGGGATGCAATGTACCTCAATCTAGAACATCCAAATAGTGGGCCCCACTATGGACATAGCATAGCCTGAAAACCAATTGACTGGAAAATCCTAATTGTCACAGTTTCTATCTAATGGACGATAGAAAAGGATGTGATCAGGGGCCCAAATTCAACAGGTGAACTGTTTTCCATCCACAATTCAAGTAAGATTTTTTCAACTATGTTGCACACAAGATGGGACCCACAACGCAAATTGTCTTGATTCACTCACACATACAAATGGTTGCAAACAAACACCATAGCACACCCCATGTAAAATTTACAGCGATATGATCAGTACGAGCTCATAAAAAGAGAGTTTTTAATAGATAGAAGTATTATACAATGCACTAGCCAAAAAGGTTGTACAGTACCATTCGCGTTGAGTTTGTGCAAGTGCAGCCTATGGTTCAATGATTCAAACCATTGATATGATGGTCCTCATTGTGGATGGAGGATGCACAAAAGAAGCCCTGACTGCAAGATCCTAGCTATATATATTTGGCCTGGATGTAAGCCATAGCGATATTTTCTTTCTACGCCACCATGTATTGGTTGACCACCCACCATTCTAATTTGCGGACTTTCGGTGCATAAGCCACCAAGTGCCATAACATCAACTGTTTGGATCACTGAACCCAAAACCCAGAAGATACAGAACTAGCTTGAATACTGAGCATTGCACAAACCTCTAATAAATATGCAGCCATATCTAGGAAACAAAGCATGATGCCTCTTGGTAGAGAAGACATAAAACATGGGACTTGAAGTGAGCCAGAGGTAAGTAAATAAAACTAAGAAAGTTGGTAAAGCCCATGCGCACATATCCACATGCATCCCTGTATGCAGCCACATGTACCAACCTGGTTGTGGCCAGCACATGTTCGGGCTCATCCAAGTCATGAATCAGGTGGTCCAACTATATAGATGTTCTGGCCCATAATTCAGGCCCTCCCGCTAATAAGACAAGCCACATGTAAATTGAGTATGAACTGTTGGTAAGCTTTTTTAAACTATGCATTGTTTTTGTACATGTGCACCCACATGATGGGTTGACCTGCCTGATACTAAACTAGCTTATCTACACAGTGGGGTCCTCATGATGCCACGTCAGCATGTGTGGCTGCCTGTAGAGGTGCCAGTGGGATCAGAGAAAACTCGGGGAAACATTGATATCTAATGGTAGAGAAGACTTGAAACTGAGGCTCATACACAAAAATGCACTACGATGGAAAAGTGTGGATTCGCAGATTTACCTTTTGTGAAACTCATCCTCAAACTCCCTTCCCCAAATGGACTGCCCACCGGTGCCATCTCCCAAAGGATCCCCTGTCTGTATCATGAAGCCTTTGATAACCCGATGAAAAATCAGATTGTCATAATAGCCGTTTCTGCAGTGGGTTGTGAAGTTCTCCACAGTTTTAGGGCACTCCTCTGGGTACAGCCTCATGTGAATGTCTCCCAGTGTAGTGTGCAAGATCTGATAAATATAAAAGATCGCCCAAGGCATGTTATTTGAAAAGGAAGCATACATAATTCAAGGTTATGCTTAAGTAGAATGTGCATGCATCCAGCCAGCCAAAAATAAAGTACCACAAAACCTAGCCACTACTATAATTCAAGTAATACTCCCAGATCAGGTAGAAAATCATAAACATTTATGTAATGGAGGAATTACACAAGCATACAAATAATGTCCAGTTGCATCCTTATGTGTCGATTGCGTACAAGTGGGCACAGGTTTGGTCCCAACTACTGATCTGAGAAAGGCCAATGTTTTTCTTTTCTCAACTACTGATCTTATAAAGGCCAATGTTTTTCTTTTCCTGATTGGCGTTAAAGGCCAATGTTGCTGGAGTGCCCAAAAAAACCATCCAGTTTGGAGGTTCCTAGTCATCCAATTTCTGGACTTCTTCTCGTTGCTTTTTTTTTTTTTCTTGCCCATCTATCCGTTGATCACTGATCAATGGGTTAGGAACTTCCAATGTAGGCCATTTTTTGAGCCATCACCTAGCCACATTCCATCACAGAAATGGTCTGCATCACTGAACCACACTCTCGTTGCTTTTTTTTTTTTCTTGCCCATCTATCTGTTGATCACTGATCAATGGGTTAGGAACTTCCAATTTAGGCCATTTTTTGAGCCATCACCTAGCCACATTCCATCACAGAAATGGTCTGCATCACTGAACCACACTACCACAGTTCTGCTTCTACAGAGTGGCAGCAACAGGACGCTTAACATTCTAGGACATCAAGATTCTATAATTCCTCTATTTAATGATTATTTGAAATTTTGAATCACTCTGACAGTGCCACTGACAAAAATGGTAACAGATGTGGATTACTCATACACCATGCAAAATGTTAATATTAACCTTTTTTCGCGAGTTTAATATCAAGGACACCAATAAGATTACGTACAAGGAATGAGATTGATACAGGGAAAAGGAAACGTTACCACATTGTCAGGAAGAGATGTGGTGACAGCATTTCCAATATCCGAAACAGCCAAAAGTTCATCAGGAGGTGGTTTTTCATTGAACACATCTCTACCCTTGGTTGCATCTTCAGGCTCCTCTGGTTCTCTCCGGCTGTTTATACCATACCAAAATGGTCATAATTTGGAATCCAGAGACATTCATGATTAGTGATGAATCGGGAAAACTAAGAAAACTATAGCAGTTTGGTACTATGGTTTCCTCATTTCTACATTGGCCGGACCATTTTTTACCATGTCTCAGATGATGGCTCATCTAACATAAAGTTCATATATATGCACCGCAATCCAGACCAAGGTTACCTGGATTGTGTTGTGAGTCGCTTTGGTACGTGGTACGGGAACGGGTATGCGGTATGCTGTGACACTACGTCCTCCAATATGTGGTGTGCCTAAGGGTAGGATCATGTGCATCACTCCAATCATACATTGTGTATGTGGTATAGTTTTATATACCAACTCATATTGCTATTTATATGTGGAGGAATGTTATTGTTTCATACCCTGCATAACTAGTGTTATATTATGACTAAATAAATAAAGGAATAAATCTCTACATTGTAAATATAAATTTGCATTAACTTGATCAACAGTAAGAAGAAAGAGGGAAAATTCGGGTCACTGAAAATAGCAATCTGGATAGCAAATGGCCCATTATCTGGAACGGAAAATGCAAAACGGTTTCGCGTTTTAGGTAACATCGATCTAGACCATCCAAAACATGGGGCTTTTGTGGATGGCCATAGACCAAAAATCACATTCATCGGGAAATCTTAATCATCGAATATTGGTGATTGAATTTAAACAGCTGATAATTTTCTTTTCAAGCTTCCATTTGATGGCCATGAACAAGATAGCTATGATCATCCAAATTGGGATATGAACCATCCATGACGGGCCCCATAATTTGGATCGTCTAGATAGACATACATGTTCACATCCATGTGGATCGAGGTATTCATACATGTTGGACCATCACGTTAAGGGCCTGTAACAGTAAAAAAATTACGGAAAAAAAAAAAAAAGGTGAAAAAATACAAGGAAAAAAAAAATAAAAATGAGAGGATTCCAAACTTGTATTCTTTTCTGGTTTTGAACATCATTATGATGGTGTAATGGGCCATTCTTCAGTAAGAATGATGTCTCGAGCTAACTCATGATATTATTAACCTGACAAGCTTAGACTAACTTCATAAAAAATTCTTTCGAAAGGTAACAAAACTTTTATTGAAAAGAATAAGTGCAGAGATGGTGCAAACTACAGCACAGAGAAAAAATAGAAAAAAATAAATAAAATACACTTTTTCAAAGCATCTAAGACAAGAAGCCCATTTAGCAACATGAAAAATTACCGTACTTGCGGCTCACTCCTCCCTATAGATATAAATATTGGTATCGTATTGTATCCGTATCTGCATGAGACGATACGCGATACGGGGTCGTATCGACCTGATATGAAAAAAGTGACCCATATCGGCTCGTATTGGCCGATACGAGGCGTATGGCACCGATATGGCCGATACAAGCTGATATGCATATAAAAGCCCAATTTTGATTTTATTTATTTATTTTTTTCTTTTCAAAATTTCACTCATTTCTCCTCTTCTTTTTTTATTTAAATCATGGAAGAATGTTAAAAACTCATTTTAGGCTAAACCTATTTTGGGATCAAAACAAATTATTTGAATGGGATTCAACATATCGAAGCGAAGTGGACCATTATGGGAGAAATAGAAAAGAATGTAAACTTTCACTTTCTTTTTTATATTTTCGTCCTCTTTTTGTTGTATTCCAATGCAATGGGCCCTAGTTCACCAAATCATGCTTGATTTGTGTTCAATTAAGGCCCATTTAGTTGACTTCAACAAGTCAAACCGACAAACAACATTCTCATCAAGGAATGGTCCGATACACCATTGAATACATGGTCAAAACACACACACACACACACACACACACACACACACACACACACACACACACACACACACAAAAAGGATAGATTCTTGGATATCTCATTTTTTTCCTATTTTTCTAATAGTTTTCCATATATTTTGCTTTTTAAATTTTTTTTGACTGATACGGGCCGATACAGCCCTGATATCGATGCACAATGCCGTATCATATCATTTTCCTGCCAGGAAGATACGCCAACCAATACCGACACTCGGAATCATGCTCCTCCCTCTTGCTTTCACTTCGGAAGCACCTTCCATTTCTTTCTCCCCAAATCCCCTACAAAATGACCAATAAGCAAGCCTCGGCAAGACCACTTCCTTTCGGAGATCCGCACCATGCCATGCTGTAAAAAGATCCCCAATTGAGAGCGTTATAGACCAGGCTAAATTGAACCCCTCTTAGAATTTCATTCCACACTTGGCACACGAAGGGGCAATGGATGACCAGATGATCGATCAACTCGGCATTAGGCATGCACATAAGGCAAATATTATGAATCATCAATTATCGCTTTTGGAGATTATCAACAATCAAAACTCTTTCTCTTCCCACAAGCCACATAAAGGCCGCAATCTTCCAAGGATCTCCATAATGCCACGCAACACGTCTACGCAAGCTCCTTGCCCATCTTCATGAGCATGAAATAGAAGGATTGGACCAAGAAGCAGCCTAACTTATCTTTCATCTAAATCATCTTATCGTGGTCATCGTTCACTACGCAGCAAAGATGCAAACACTCCATTAGTGACACAAACTTATTCACTTCTTCATCATGCAAGTTGTAAGGGCACCACACGACAGACTTTCCACATATTAAGAAGCACCTAGCAACCACCATGTTGTGATCTGGGCCAAGGTGGGCCATTTTCAAAAATCTAACTTGTAAGGGCAAATCACCCCTCCAAACATCCTCCCAAGAGTGGATCTTCTCACCGTTCCCTAAAGAGAAGCCAATCCCTTCTTTAAATTTGGCCTTAACCCTTATCACTAGAGATCCTTCTCCAAATTGTTGAAGCTCCGCACAATGAAGAATCCCTAGTCCGCCATCTTCTCAACGGTTATGATCATTCAAACAATCTTATTTTGGGATTGTGATTTAGCAACAATAGGCCCCTACATTTTAACGGCTTTAGTTTAATTTAATACATGCCGTGTGTACAAATTTCCGAGTGCAAGTGTATCAAGCTTCATACACCACCAGAGTGTCGTATAACTAGAAAAGAGGTCTTAAGTCAAACAAGTTGGACCACGAGCTATGGTCCACCCGGTAAATAACTTCCAACTAGTTAAGTGCATGTGATTTCCAATAGCTTGCCCCCAAAATGAGGGTCACCCAGTGTAAAAATCATCCATATCTACTCGTAAAGTGGGCGGTGGGCGGGCCACACCATAAAAAAAAAAAATATATTCTAACCATTGATAAATAGCAAAAAAATACAAGTGTGGCCCACTCAATGAGTGTATATGCCTGAGTTTTGTAAAAGGTGATCCTCGTGATGGGGATGACCTATTGGATGGATTGGATGCCTCACACACATAAAAGGTTGGAAGTTTTCCACTGCTGGACTGTAACTTATAGGTCAACTAGTTGGACCTTTTTTAAATGTTATCGCTTATATATAAAGAAGCCACATTATGGCATGGTTTTGAAAAGGCAGAGAGAGAGAGAGAGAGAGAGAGAGAGAGAGAGAGAGAGAGAGAGAGAGAGAAACACACTTGTAGAGAGACCCATCCAAGAAGAATAAAGGAAGAGAGAGAGGAAGAGAACTTTCTTCCATTTCAGAGAAGAGCGTTGATGGCTTACTGCTTATAAAAATCAGGGAAATGGAAGGAGAAGAAGCAACAGGTATGCTTTTTTCTTCTTCTTTTTTTCATTTTCTCCTCCGGTTACTATACGTAACGGCTTACCGCTTATAGAAATCGAGGACGGGAAATGGAAGGAGAAGAAGCAATAGGTATGCTTTTTTCTTCTTCTTTTTTTCATTTTCTCCTCCAGTTACTATATGTAACGACCTTACGCTTGGCCGTAAATAACCGTTACATGTTTGTAATGGGCAATATGGGGGGGGGAGGGGGGTGCGTTTCAGCACACCTTGCATCCCACTAATGCATATCACTAACCGTTTGAGACCACTTCTCTCAAGAAATTTGAGGAAAATTTTAAATTTAAATTGAGATAAATAGTATTGGGCCAATTTAGGAACACTCGAATGCCCCCAAAATGGGCCGAAGTTTATGCAATCAGAGGGATTCATCCCACTAATGCATATCCCTAAGCATTTGACATTATTCCCCTCAAGAAATTTGAGGAAAAAAAAAAATTAAAGAAGTCGCTATTCATTGCAAAAAGACCCAAAATTGTGTCTAAACTCCATACATGTATTTGAACAATTACACTAAATATTTTACAAAAAAAAAAAAATGAAAATTGCTGAAAATCATATAAAACCAGCAAAAATACAAATATCTATATATACACACACACACACACAAACATGACCAAACTGAATACAAATCTAGTAAGATTTGATAATATAATGTTGATTCAATACATTTGCAGCAAGGGGGGAAAAAAAAAAGAATTTTACCTTTTTTTATTTTTCCTAAATTCAACCCCAGATGTTCAGTTCAAAATGGCTTAAATCTTATGTTTTGATCTTCAAAATTTGCACAAATCTGGTCAAAAATAAGTTAGTCTCGTGAAGCAAAAGTGTCAAAAAGAGAGAAATGGTGGAAATAGGCGTTAGGACCCAGTATTGCAAAATGGTCCATGCCATTACCATTACGTAACCGCCATAACAAACATTATGTAACCGTTTTTGCATACCTTGGTGTGGATGAAGCACTATTGTTTAAGAAACGGATGAAAACGCATGCAGCAGTCTAGCCCTTTTCACTAGTGAGAACTTAAAAATCATCACTTATGTTCATGATTCCAAAGAAAATTTCTTCATTTGATTGGCTGTCTTCTAAATCACTATAGTGCCATTTTGAAGATTCAAGGGTTACAACAACTGATAGCCAGGTAAGAATAAGCAAGTATAAATTTCAAAAGAATGCAGTGCTCAGTCTTGTCATGTATACCCAGGAATCAGGATAACATAGAAAAGATCTATTACCTGAACAAATAAATTCTATGCTTCTTGAAAGCACAACATAGGAGAGTAGGATCTGTCAAGGGCTCTTTGCTCTCATTGGCATTTGCTGAAGCAGAAGGAATTTTTCTTACTTTTTTACTGCTTCTATCACCTTGGTACAGGGCAATTCTCAAGAATCTATCATTGTTCTCCACCTTTCCTAGTATCCGGGCAACTTTATTCGTATGCAGATTTACAATCTGTGGCAAAATGATACAAAGAACATTTATTGAAGTATACAAGTGCAACTAATGGAAAATTCAGGCAATCATCATGCCAAGTAATCGGTGATTGGTCAGAGCCATGTTAATAGCCGATGGCACAACCAATGCTTGATGCCAGTCTCCCTAGTGTTCACTTTTGGTTTAGTGAGGAGTTTGTCTTGCAGTTGCTCTCATGTGATGGACGAGCAACACATGCCAACATCACACAAGTGTCCAAGATCTGGGCCATTCAACTGTTAGGGTGCACTGTAAGTATGCCCTTGTCCAAAAATTTGGAAGAGTCCGCTCATCATGAAGGCCACTCACATAAATTGGATATGAGCCGTTCATCTTTTACCAACAATCCGTTTCCTCATACCAGTGTGCCACACCTGATGAGTGGATCGTACTGATTTTTTGGCCATGCAAGCTCAAAGTGCGCCCAACCTGATGTGTGGCACAAATCTCGAAACGTGCGGCAAGTGGGCTGCAAAGCCCTTTTCAATCCCACAGAAGCAAGCACACTGAACTCACACGGACACAATAATAATAGAACTATAGAAGTGCATGAGCTTACATATGCCAATAAATAAATAAACAGTTTAGGAAACAATGTGAGATGTCTTTGGAAGATACTATACTACATATTGACTCTAAGGGGGCGTTTGGATCGTTAGTTACTTGGGATAAGCTACTTATGCCTCAAGTAGCTTATATTGGTTTCTACTTATTAAGTTGAAGTGATTAAGTACCTTTAAGTAAAAAAGTTGCTTATTATTGATCTTAAACCAAACTTACTTATCTCAAATAAGTTACTTATCTACTGTTGTAAGTAGAAAAAGTAATTTATTTGGTGGTATCCAAACAGGCCCTAAAGAACAGATAAGCCAAGCCTGCAACCAACATCTTAACATGAGAAAAGAGAAAAGGGGGATTTTACCTTTATACCCAAGAGAGTTGCATATATTAGGAAATTAGAGCTCTCATCAAAAATTGCATTTGGTTGGGGCACATTTTCAGTTTTCTCTATCTCCCTCTCAACAGCCATTCTTCGCCCAAAATCAATTGCTTCCAGCCGATAGAGTGGAGCATCACTTCTCTGCAGATCCTGGGCCACCTAATGAGCACAGGGCAGCAATTATTGCAAAGACGTGCATGAAACAAATAGTTCTAAAAGGATGAGCTATCCATAAGCCTTACCTCAAGGGATTCATCATACACTCGCCTTAATTTGCCTGTTTTGAACCAAAATACACGCATCCTACGATCAGGAGATGAAATAGCAAATTGCTGGCCATTGGGACTCACCTGAAACAACAGCAAAATATAGTTGCAAACTTGCAATTGTAGAAGGAAAAAAAAAAAAAATTAATTGTTTATGTACAAGATCATGAACTGCCAAAAGACATAAAAAGCACTGCAAGAATCTAATGCACACGTGTTGCATTGGACATGGAAGGAGGTGTCTGGCAGACTGGCACACACATCTCAAAGAACCAGATATAGTCAAGCATCCATAATGACATATTATATAAGAACATAAAATTGTGGATAAGTATAATAACACATGCAGAAATTTTATTTTTTAAATTATATTTTCTTGAAAAATAAGTGACAAAAGAAGAAAAATATTCTCTTCATGACTGCTAAGGAAGGACCACTTGTCTGCTGTACGTCTCTGACAGTAATTTCAAAGGAAATGTAACATAACCCGTGATATGCAAGTCCTGGAAGTGATGGTCCAAAACCAGTATGCTGTGTTCTTAATTTAGAGTTTTGCTAAGCGCCAACACATGTGCAATAAAGCTCATGTACACCCCATCCATGTGCCAGCATGGCACATAGGTGCAAGATCCAATCCATCCATCAGATTAGTCCCACCTTATATACGTTTACCCAAAAATATATTTGGTCCATTCAGCACGTTGCCCCCAATATTGGAAACAGGTGAATGGATTAGAAAACTTCAGCCAAGTTTTTCAGAGCCATATATTTGCTTTGCTAACTGAGTCTCACCTGACCGGTGGATTAACCTGATTATTCAGCCAGGGCATCAATATAGGTGCCATTCTGATAGGTGGATTGGATCTTGGACCTGTCATGCTATGCTGGCACATGTGTGGCATGTACAAGGCTTTACTGCACATGTGTGGACCTAGCAAAGCTCATTAATTTATTACTAAGATAGACAAGCCAGAGGTTTTAGCATTTAATATACTTGTCATTGAATGAGCATGATGAATATCTTGTAATCGCAAAAAAAAAGTTCTGGTTTGAAGTGGAATACGAATAATGCTAATAAAGCTGCCTCATCTTAATATTCTTAGTTACAGACATGGATTATTTGCAAAAGTTAAAGACTGGAAATAAAGCAACAAAAAAAAAAGGCCCGCAGCATGCACTCTTTATAGAAAAACGCAATCCTAACTATATACCAGCACTGATATGGTACCAAGATCAACCGCACTATTATCCTCTGTAAGAATTGGAAATATTAATTTACAGCATAGGTATGATACCAAGATCTATCAAATTCCTCAGGGTATCTGAGTACTGTATGATATAACATGGGAACGCACATCGTTTCATGCTTGTTAAGGGCATCATTTCAATTTGACACGATGTGGGCAATGGCATCGTTCCAACCCGCTTTGTTCTAGGTATGGCTGAGACTAAAGCCCCACGGGTTGTGATCAGACTGAATTTCCATGACTGGTACCTAATATGGCTGAGCCTGGGCTTGAGTTTGCCTCTAGGCCCAATAGGTTGGCCTGGCCTGACTTATTTGACATTATTGGGATAAGCATTTGCCCAAGGAGCCTGGCCCCACCCATCCCAAGCCTGATTCTTGGCTCGCGGGCTACAATGGGCTGGGATTAGTGACCTTAGTTCATGGGTTGGGTTTGGACACGCTTCAGCCAGCCCAATTGCAACACTACCATCATGGTTTTAAATCTGCTATGATTCGGCCATATCGGCCAACTCAATACACAATATTGGGGTGAACTGGTCCGTTGGGGGGGGGGGGGGGGGGGCTGATGTGACTAGTACGGCCATAATGGCCCCATATCTTTTGTGGGCCCAGCCGATACAGTCTGATGCCAACCGGTACCATATTTTTGGGCCCAGCCAATACACCAACTAATAGTGACATTCAAAACCTTGACTGGTATGTAAAAGTCAAATGATCACTATACTTGCAAAAGATAGCAAGTGAATCAATCATCATCATCATCAACATCACCAAAGCCTTATACCAGCTAATTGCCCGACATTCTATGAACATGTTCTTTAACTGCCCAACATTATGTCCCATAAAGCATGGTTTATCTTAGAACTATCTTATAAAATTTCCCTTTCAGTTTGATTGTTTTGTGTTAAGAGTATACAGCTCTGTGTGTATGTACAGAGCACCATACTGTAGAATACACTGTTTTGTGTGTACGTGTATGTGCAATTCCAACGCTAAGTCAGTTAACCACCTATTCATTCACTGTCCCTTTGCAAGCCATATATGGGCATCTATTCTCACTAAGTTAAATTTGAATTGGGTCTATGCCCTTTGACATGGAAGACCTCCTGATGGCATGGCACGGGTTAGCTCTTCACAAAAATATTCAGGCCATGTGGAAACTTTCTCCTCACCAGTTTATGGTCAATTTGGGGCGAAAGGAACGGAAGATGTTTCGGAAATGAAAGCAAGAGGGTAGATTGGGCTGCTAGCAATGTATGGCTTACATTTGTTGAGTGGGCGGTGAGTAAGGGATGGATGGGGAATTAGTATTCTTTTTTTCCTTTTTCTTTTTCATTTTGTTGTTGCTGGCTGCATTTTCTATTTCTGCTTTGGCACTACTTCAGTGCCTTTTTAATGAAGCCTTTTGTTATCTTTCAAAAAAATAAAATAAATCTTAGAATTCTGAACCATTCATCCTGGTTCTAGCTTTTTGTTTATACCCTCCCTTGTCTCACAATCGAAACTATGTCACCTGCAAACAACATACACCACGGGACCTCTTCTTGTAAATGCCTCATTAACTCGTACATAACCAAGTAACTGATAACAATAATAATAATAATAATAATAATAATCACCATTAGAAATGATTCTAGCAAAGGTATCCTCTTATATGATATGTCATCCAATTTAATTGAAGTGAATTCTTCAAAGAATCCTTTTTTATCCCGAAGTGAAAAAGGAAAACAGTCTTACCTGGGAATCCAACAACTAAAGATCATCAGAAAAATAACACTATAGAAAAAGTTCATCACTGCCACTTGATCCAAAATAACAAACTTATTGGGGCACACTTCTCCACTTTGTTCTCTCTCCTTCTTTTTTTGTTTCTTTTTCTTTTTTTATTCAGACGTAGCCAGATCAAATAAGCAGAAGCAGAACTGGAGATGAGAAGCAGTGAATTTAAATTTCTATATAAAGCAAAAGAGTAAAATTCAAGAAATTTGTACATGGTATACCTCAATTGCAGACACGGATGTCTTACACTTTGCAATCTCAAAGAGATTTGTATCAGTTTTCAGTCTGAAACTCACCCTGCAAGATGTATAAAAAGAAACAAAGTATGACATAACAACATCATTTGCAATAAACACCAACAGCAAAAACGTATGCTTAAATTTATAATACAAAGGATAGATGTTCAATAATACATGAGGGTATTTTCCATTATGCACGCAAACATATCATGATCCCTAAAGGCAAGCCCATAATTATAGCAGTACTGACAATATCCAATTCTCAATGATTTTCCACAGGATAACAATGATCACTAACTATTCAATTAATCGAAAGCTCTATGCACCCAGACCTACAGTTAAGGAGCAAAATATTGAGAAAAAAAAAAAAAAAAAAAAAATCTGAAAGGAATATGGAAAAAATGACCACCATATGGCCATATATATCACAAAGTTTCAACTAAGAAGAAATTTTTGGGCAGTATTTGATGCAGGACAATTAACCACTTGCTCTAAAAGCTCGAACTGTTAGAGTATGGCGAATTAATCTCTTTATCTCATAGCCTTCTTTATCTCATAGCCCAGGCCCCACATCTCATGGGTTTTAAGATCTCGGCCGAACCCCCTTCGTGGACCCCAAATCACATGGGCCGCCCACCCCGAGTGTGTCCCCGCATCCCACAGGCTACCCCACTCGAGCCCGGTGTGAAATGCGCATTAATCACCCCTGGTGAAGAGTCTCGAACACAAGATCTCCTCCATGGGCCGCACCCACCCCGAGTGTGTCCCTGCATCCCACAAGCGACCCCACTCGAGCCCAGTGTGAAAATGCCCCTGCATTAATCACCCCCGGTGAGGAGTCTCGAACCCGAGACCTCCTGCTCTGATACCAATTTGATGCAGGACAATTAACCACTTGCTATAAAAGCTCGAACTATTAGAGTATGGCGAATTAATCCATTTATCTCATAGCCCAGGCCCCACATCTCATGGGTTTTAAGATCTCGGCCGAACCCCCTTCGTGGGCCCCAAATCACATGGGCCCCCCACCCCGAGTGTGTCCCCGCATCCCACGGGCTACCCCACTCGAGTCCGGTGTGAAATGTGCATTAATCACTCCTGGTGAGGAGTCTTGAACACGAGACCTTCTCTGTGGGCCACACCCACCCCGAGTGTGCCCCTGCATCCCACAAGCGACCCCACTCGAGCCCAGTGTGAAAATGCCCCTGCATTAGTATTCCAGTCCAAGCCTACTTAATGGGGAATAAAACATGTCAATTGGCCTGCTGGCACAAGGACATGGCTAATTTTAGAGTCAGTGGCTCAAAAAATTTTAGACTACATGTATGCAAATGCATGAGCAAGCTCTTCTATTCATTGCTCATCCACCAAAGTTGTATGCAAGAAATAAATATACCAAACAGCGGTAAGCAGTCATAAGGAGAACCAACCAATTCTTGTTCTCATGCTTGCAAACTTGGCTAACATAGCATAAAATAATAGTCAAACCTGAAATCAAACAATATTTACTATCACAAGAAAATACCCGTTTTCTGGGAACTGAAGAGTGGTAGGACACCAATACTCTATGACCCCCTTGCCATCTGCAGATATCACAATGTCAGATATGTGGTTGAACTTCATAACTTTTATCGGGCCCATATGAATCTGCACGCAAAGGATAATGAAGTTGGAAAAAAGGCTTAACTTTTTATTTTAAAACTTTTGAGGAATGACAAGAATATTCACGTGATGAAGATCATAAATCCCATTTGTGACACATTCACATATGCATCCAGGCTGTTTCATCAGGCAAACCCACTTTGAACATGCCAAGGCCAAAAGATCAGGTTGGTCTGCTCATTGGAGAACATGTGTAAGACAAATGCTAAACTTCAGTTGATTTATATTAACCGTCCATTTTTCATTGAACAGTTGCAGCCCACTACAGAGCAGGCAGGCATTTTTTTACCAAGTAATGTTCACAGTGGCACCTACCTGATGGATGTGCCTCAAAGAGGATTCTCAATCCTCTTTTGTACCAATATCCTTAGCATGGCTCTAAACATTTTTAAGAACATAATAAAAAATCAAAGGATATACCTCTTTTGAAATAATAGGTTCATTCGAACCAGCACGTGCATCATATATGTGAACATAGGCCGAGTTCCGGTCACTAATGGCAAGCTTAGCTTTGACATCTCCAGGTTTGTAAACCCATTCAATTGTGCCAGGAACAAATGGTAGACGCATCATGAACATCATATCATAGTTGACAACATCATATATCTTCACAGAATGGTCGTTTGAAATTGTACAACAAAGCAAGCCATCAACACTAACCTGCATTACTGAACCACATCAAGGTTGACAGCTGCTCATGAAATAAGAAATAATTTGTCAACAGAATAATTGAATATTATTATTTACAACACCGGCTCGCATTGAAACACACATTCTCTCATAATACATGAGAGGAGGATGGTCGAGGAAAAATGAGCATGAAATAAATATAAGCAGAATAAAACAACTAACCAAACAGCAAATAAGGGAGAGATGAAGTGTTGGTTACGGTTTGGAAAAAGAATAAAAAGGGAGAGGGAAGATACTTTTATATGGAAAAGAAAATAGATGTGTGAAACAGCTGGTAAGACTTGAGAAACAAATAAGGAGAAATGATATTTCCTTTGCATGCTCTGATATAGACATCAATCCTATTGTCCAGTGGTTGCAGGTTTAGATAGCATGTGGAGTTTTGAAACTATACCAAAGTCTCAATTAATGTGGGTTACATTTCAACGTCTTCTTATCTCCATCCAAATGTCCAACATTGGATTACATTTCAATGTCTTCTTATCTCTATTCAAATGTCCAACATTGGTGATTGAGCGCATTGAAGAAATCCAGTGAGATTTTTTATGGCAAGCAACATAGTCTAAGCACAGATTTCATATTCTCGATGGGAAAGAAGTATGCGAGCCAACAACGCAAGGAGGGGCTGGTATTAGACCGTTAAGAGCAGCAAATGATGCTCTCTTAAGCAAGTGGATATGGAGATTTGCAACAGAAAAAGAAGCTTTTTAGAGATGGGTGATTGTGGAAAAATATAGATGTCGCGCCGAAGGTAAATGCACCCCTCAATCCAGTAGATACAGATCCTCTGGTCTGGAAAAGCATTATGGCTACGAAAAATGCAGTCTTACAAGGGACAGCGGTGCAGATAGGCATTGGCAGAGATACTAGCTTTTCATGTGACAGGTGGTACACAAAAGCTCAATTGCAGATTGTTTTTCCTTGTCTCTCTCTACTCACAGGCGGTTCACAAGGATGCAAAAGAAGCAGACTACTTCGAAGAAATGAGTGGTATGATCGATGTTGTTAAATCGCATATGCGATCATGTGCGATTGCACAATCACATATGCAACCGCATTTTTTTTCGAAAAAAATAAAAATATACGTGTGAGAAAAATAAAAATGTAAAATATATATAGAAAAGAAATTAGGGGGAACTTTCCTAAGTTAATGAATGAATGTAGACTAGAGAATGTAGAATGTAGAGAAAGAGAGATAGAAATGTATAGAATGATTAATGAAGATTAGAATGTAAAATGAATGTGGAATGTAGAGAAAGAGAGAGAAATGTAGAAACTAGAAAGAGATAGAAATGCAGAATAGATTCAATAGAATGAACGTATAGATTATATTAGAGAATGTAAAATGTAGAGAAAGAGAGAGATGTGGAAAGAGGGATAGAAATGTACAATAGAATAAGAATGATGAATGTAGAATGTAGAGAGAGAGAGAGAGAGAGAAAGAATGTATGTAACTATGCAACTAATTAACTATGAGAAAGAATGTATGTAACTATGCAACTAATTAACTATGTATAATGAATGAATGTAACTATCTAGAGAATAAATGTAAGAGAGAGAAATGTAGAAACTAGAAAGAGATGGATGTAGAATGAGAGAGTTGAAACTTGAATGAGAGAGAAATGTAGTCTTGTAGAATCTTCAACGTATTCTTGCTTTGGAATCCTGATTCTTGATTGAAAGTTTAAATTGAAAATAGGAAAGTTAGAGCTTGAGAGTTGAAAGATGGAGAATATAAGAGAGAATGAGGGATTTGAAAGTATGAATTAAAGAGTATTAGAGTGAATGGGAGGGATTTGAATGCCTTTTCATAGGCAAGAAGTCAATTTTTTGCCCAAAAAAAAAAAAAAGTTCCAGAGGTCAGATTTTTAACCGTTGGCATTTATGCGATCACATATGTTGTATGCGACTGCATACATCACATATTTGATATGCAATCGCATATGCACACTGGTCACATATGCCATCACATTCGCATACGCAATCGATCGCATTTGACAGCATTGGGTACGATTAACTGGAACCCGGTGGTCAGAGGAGATGTCAGGGAAGAGGAAGAACTAGAAGTTTTGGAGCTGATGAATAGCCTGTCATCAATTACGATTTATATGGAGAAGGATGATTTTCTTCTTTGGAGATGGGACCCGTCTAAAACCTTCTCGGTTAAGTTGTTGGCCAAAAGATTGATCCCTGAGAAAGAGTCCAGCTCCGACAGGCTGGGTTTGGAAATCTAAGGCCCCTCCCAGGGATATAGCGTTCCCGTGGCTAGCCGATCATGACCACTTCTTAATGGTGGATCGCCTTCAATGCCATAACTTGATAATAGTCAACGGGTACTGCTTATGTTTGAGGAATGCTGAAAATGTGAACCATCTCATCCATTGCTGTTTCTCACAATCAGTGTGGATGTGGCTGTTGCGGCAGTTCCAGGAGGTTTGGATCATGCCGAGAGCACAATCCAACAACTGTTCGACACTTGGATAATTCAGCATTCGTGTAAAGGGCGCAAAGGTGGCAAATGTACTTCATTGCAGTCCTATGGGTGATATGCAAGGAGCAAAACAATTGCACCTTCAAGGGTCTTTGTTCATCAGTTTCTTTCATGATCTGTAGAGTTAAACATCTCGTTTTCCCATTGGCGGAAGCAGTGGGTTTGCCTCCTCCATATCGTCTTGAGGAAGGCCCCCTCTCTTGATCAGTCTGCAAGTTTGTATGTTTCTTCCTTTGGGCCATTCTTGCTAAGAAAAGTCCTTATTGCCGATCCCAAAAAGAAAAAAAAATTGTCTTCCATATGTGGCAGGTAGGATTTATACCATTAAAATGGAAAATGGCATCCGAGTACTCTTTGGAGCAGAGAAGGCGGGAAATAGGATCTTGCATTATGCTTTGCCGCTTCCCAAAAAGCCCAAAATGGATTGTGGCACACATTTTGGGACTTCGAAAGGTACCCATGCTTTTCACTCTGATGATGAGCAACATATGTGAAACTTAAATAACAACTTATGATATGAATAAAACACAATTATGACAAAGATACCCAGAAAGAGTGGGTAAATATATTTATACAGTGGAACATAAACACTCCCATAAAAGAATAAGATATTAAGCACCTCAACAGAAAATTGTGTTGTTAAGAAATACCCAGGCAGAATGTGTAAAATATGACTATAAAAATTAAATATAAACACTTAATATGATATAAATACCCCAGTGCAGAGTCGTACAATGACAAAGCTATCTGTAAAATATGAGTACAATAATGAAACAACATATTTAACAAATAACAAGAGGATTATCACACTGTCATCACTTATTTCAAGCATATTCAAATTCTAATGGAAAACAGGCTCAGTAAGATAAAGTAATGCCAGAAGGTAAGGGTCCAAAATATGTAAGATTTCCTGAACTCCATGGAGGAATAAACACTCCATTCAGAAATGCAGGGTTAAAAAACAAAATATATGACAAATCACAAGTATGAACAGGATGATAACTCACAGCCAAGCCTTCAATGGCACCAAGGTGAGATCTGAAATGTTTAGCAAACTCTATGCCAATAGACTTTTTCTTCCAGAACTTCAAATGACCTAAGAAACAAAGAGTTAAAAATGAGTACACTAACAAGAAACAGTCTGGCAACAGATACATTTTTATTTTTTATTTTACTTTTTTGAGGGCTTCTGGCAACAGATACATGAACGAAAATGCATAAAATAGAATTTCCTGGTTAAAATTATTTTTCGTAAAATACTTCTACTATCAGGAAGCCTCGTGATTCCATCAAAATCAGTGACAATAGCTGCATTTATCCAAAAATAAATAAATAAGTTGCCAATTTAAACATGCAAATCTTATTTTTTATTCATATGAAGCATGCCACCCTTCTCTTTGTCGATACTAATAACTGCAGAGTATTAAAATCCCATATCATGTGCTCATGATTTGACTCAATCTTGTAATAGTTCCTCAAGGTTTTTTTAAATTTTGGAGAGAGAGAGAGAGAGAGAGAGAGAGAGAGTGTGTGAGATATCAATGTTGTCAAAATCATTATCGTATCACAAATCGTAACAGTATTAAATCACAGATCTTATCATAAATTTTAAGATTTTTTCTGATTTTCTTAAAAAATCAAAAACATACAGATAGGTTAGGAAAACTTAAAAACTCATCAATCATCCATTTTGCATCAATATACACCAAGTAATACATATCATGATAGTGTTAAAGACTTCTAGTCTTTCCTTTTTTAACCTTAAAAACATACAAGAATCATTTTAATAGTTTATGTTCTTTTTATCTTTCTTGAGTGAAAAATCAAGTTGGAAAAGGTGGGATTTGATTTAGTAGACCAATGAAAAATACATGTTGATTTCTAAATATCATTACCATAATACATATAGGTAAACATGTTCACAACCATCCATAAAATCATTTCAGATAACTAATAGATCAATTTGAGAAAAAGCTCCATGATTTAACTTTGAAGAAAAGATTAATAATTTAATCTCTTATAAGAACAAAATAAAATAATTGACATGTTCCAACCGATTCTTAACGCCCCTACCAATTTAAAGATATAAAACGAAAGCCAAATTTAGAGAGAGAAGGATAGAGAACAAGCATAATTTGAATTGTAAATCGGTGTTTGAATCGCAAATCATAGAATCGTAGGATTCATCTAAAAAGGGATTCAAGATGGGATTCAAATCGTCTTGCCTAAGATTCAACTCAAATCTTCAATCGTGAATTGCAAATCATAGGATTTTGGCAACCGTATATCCTTAAAGATCATCACCTCAGGCAAACAAAATCATCAGTACAGTTTCTCAGAGCAGATTACCAATCAACATTAACCCAACTGAATCAGCACTTCAAGATGAAACCTTCATGAAAACATTTCATTTATTGCACGGAGTAATGCATTCTAGCTCCCTATTAGTTTTTAGAGATGAAAAAAGTTGCCCAAGGGCTGGAGGGAAGTGCTCAGTCGTGAATGCTTCATCAATTATGACACAATTGGGAAAGCGAGTGGAGGAAAGAGGGCTAGATCGAGGAAGGCACATTCTCAATGATTTTTTTTTTTCTTTTCTTTTTTGAAGGTTAAAGTATAAATTTTATTCAAAGAAACTTGAAAAACAAGCCCCAAAGACGGAAAAAAAATGGACTAATTACAACCTAGAATAGAGCATGCAACTGAAATATCAACATTACAGCAATTAAAAGCCCATTCTATGATATCCCCTTTAACTTTCCAACAGGATTCCTCCCAGGGGCTATCATGGAATGTCAGAGAGCTGGGGAACAAAGACAAAAGGGCTCAGGCAAGGAAAGTTTGTAAGAAATCTAAGGCGGAAATTATAACTTTACAGGAGTCCAAGTTTCAGACAGTGGACAGGAGCTTGATAGATTCTATCTGGGGTGTCAGGAACAAGGAATGGGTCACAGTGGATGCAATTGGGTCTGCGGGAGGCATCATTGTTGCATGGAATGCTGATCTTTGGAAGAAGGTGGATGTTTATACTGGTACTTTTTCCATTTCTATTCAGTTTCGTGCAATTTCTTTTGGATTCCAATGGGTTTTCACAGCATAGTATGGTCCTTGCACTCCTAGTCTGAGGGATAGTTTCTGGCCTGAGCTGGACAGCGTTAGTCAGAGATGGACTGATCCTTGGTGCATTGGGGGGGATTACAATGTCATCAGATTCAGTCATGAGAAATCAAATGGAAGCAGAATCACCTGTGGTCTGTCTAATTTCGCAGATTGGGTGACCCATAATGACCTGGTGGATCTTCCTTTAGTCCAATGGCCACCAGAAAGCAATTTTACGAGAACGGACAGGTTTTTCGTTTCGGCTGCTTGGATTGAAAAATCCCCACTCGTATCTCAGCACAGCTTGCCTAGGATCATTTCCGATCATCGTCCCATAATTCTCAATTTGGGGGTGGACAATTGGGGGCCAAGACCTTTTAGGTTTGAGGCCGCTTGGCTGGAAATTGAAGGCTTCAAGTACCTGGTAGCTGGTTGGTGGAATTATTTTGTGGTGGAAGGATATGCGGAATTCTAGATCGCCAAGAAACTCCAACTATCGAAAAGTAAGATTATTACTTGGAAGAAGGAGGTCCTTGGAAACCAAGAGGCGAAGTTCGACAGGATCTTAGAAGAAATCCATGAGCTTGATGTAATAGAAGAAGGTGGTGGCTTATCCACGGATCAAAGGGGAAAAAAAAAAAGAGAGAGAAGCCCTTTCTACTAGTTATGCAAGGCGGGCAAGAGGAGGAAATTAGGTGGCGTCAGAGATCTAGAGAGATATGGATCAAGGAAGGAGACAAGACTACTCGCAAAATCTCCAATATCTTTATAAATGGGAAACGGACAACATATACAAGTAGAATTTGTGATCCTATAGTTCAGTTTTATGAGAACCTTCTATCAGGAGATCAGTGGGAAAGGCCATAGTTGGACGATCTTCAATTCCAAACTCTTTCATTTAATGATGCCTCGATGCTCGAAGCGGAAATAGCGGAATAGTAAATAAAAGCATCCTTAGATTCGATGTGGCGAGATAAGGCGCCAAGGTCTGACGAATTCCCTATGCTTCTTTAAAAAGTTTTAGTTGTTAAAAAAGGATGTCATGGAATTTATCTCTGAATTCTATAAGCGAGGACGCCTTTCTATTGAGCTCGGAGCGACCTTTGTTGCCCTTATCCCAAAGTTGCAGGGGCATAACAACTTAAAGACTTCAGACCTATTAGCTTGATGGGGGCATTGCACAAGATTTTGGCCAAAGTTTTGGCTTTGAGATTTATAAATGTGCTTGGCAAGGTTATTTCTCAGAACCAGGGAGCATTTGTTGGGGGAAGACAAATCTTAGATTGCCCTCTTATCGCCCATGAGTGCATTCATGCAAGGTATAGGGAGAGAAAGATTGGTATTGTATGCAAATTGGATATCGAAAAGGTGTATGATCATATCAACTGGAGGTTCTTGGACTACATGTTGGACAGGCTAGGATCCTGCCAAAGATGGAGAGGGTGGATGCGGGCTTGTGTACATTCCGCATCTTTCTCTATTTTGATTAATGGGTCTCATAAACTTCCAAGGGCCTAAGACAGGGGAATCCTTTATCTTCATACTTATTTGTTGTTGTTGGGGGAGGTCTTAATAAGATGCTCATCAAGGGTGAGGAGAACAGACTCATTAATGGATTCAAGGTTGCTAATACTAGTGTTTCTTTTTCTCATCTACAATATGCAGATGATATGATACCCTCCTATTTTGTGATGCAGACTAGGTTTCAGTAGATAATCTTCAAAAAATTATTGTTTGTTTTGAGGCGATTTCGAGTTTGAAGATTAATGATGCAAAGTCGGAAATGTTAGGAATTCATGTGAATAGTTAAGATCTCCTTCCTTTTGCCAGATCCTTTGGATGTAAGATAGGAGACTTCCCATCAACATACTTAGGTTTCCCGTTGTGCATTGGTAAGCCTCCTATACATCATGAACCAAGGTTATTGAAAGAATCGAGAGGAAGCTTGCCAGATGGAGAACTTACTATCTTTCATATGGCAGTCATCTAACCCTTGTCAAGACAGCCTTCGCTAACATGCCAATCTACTTCTTGTCACTTTTCAAATGCCCTGAATTAGTCCTCAAAAGGTTAGAAAAGTTAAGGAGAGATTTCTATTTCCTTTTTCTTTTTTTTTTTTGGTAGGGGGGGGGGAGCTCATTACAAGTATGGTGTGCCCCGTGGCGGGTGTTTCGTTAGAAGATCTTCACTCTATAGAGCTTCATCCATTTGGAAGGCAATTGCAACAACTGAGCATTTGGTGCAAAAAGGAATTACTTTTTCTCTTGGCAATGGTCATCACATCAAGTTTTGGGTCGATATTTGGTGTGGGGTTAGAGCATTACAAGATCTCTTTCCTAGACTAGCCCGTATTGCTCTTGACCGATTTGTGTCTATAGCCAATTGTTTCTCCTTGTGACGACTCCATTGTTTGGAATCCTCCCTGTCGTAGGAATTTGACGGATTTAGAAACTAAAGATCTAGTGGGCCTGCTCGAATATCTTTAAAAAATTATGCCTTCAAGTCAAGATTCCAATTTCCAACTCTCCATGGAATGGACTGCTCATAGTTCGGGCAAATTTTCGGTGAGAACCGTTTATGATCTGATAACTACACCTACCAACTCTTGTGAACCCCCTCACCCTTTCCACCATTAGTATTATGGTGCCCATCGTATTCCGGTGTTCATTTGGTTGGTGGGTAGAAGGAGGATTCTCACCATTGACAATCTTCAAAGATGATCCCTTATCCTGCCAAACATCTATTTGATGTGCATGCGAGAAGCAGAGTCAATTGACCATCTCTTTATTCATTGTCCGTTTGTGAGAAAGATTTGGGACTACTACTTCCTTTCTCTCGGCGCTATGTGGGTTATGCCAATAGCTGTGAAGGATCTCCTCTGGGGGTGGCATGAGGGAGGATTGGGGAAATCTAGAAGATTCAAATGGAGACTCCATATTATGGCCATCATGTGGGTGGTTTGGGGAGCTAGAAAAGCATGTTGCTTTCGCAATGACTCTTTATCAGTAGAGGAGGCCATTTGTAGAATCAAAGGCCTTGCTTCAAGATGGGCAGCCTATGTAAAAACAACCTAGACTTTCTGGTGGGTTTCTTTTCTTTTTGCTTTGTATTTTTTTCGCATCTTCTAGCGTGTTTCTCAATAAAATTTACTGTTATCTCTTAAAAATAATAATAATAAGTGGCTGAGGAGATGGAGAGGGTACCATTTTGGAACAATACTTAAGTGAGATGAAGTTAGAATGTTTCATGTCCCCTAGCAGTATAATGTTACCGGACAAAATAAACCTCAATGGAGATGGAAGCAGGAGTGCATGTCAGCATATGACAACAGTGTTGCATAGAAGGGAAATGAGCATTAGTATTAGACACACATTGGGAATGCCTGACTTAAGACACCCCCACCTAATTCAGGTTGCTAGGGTAATTAACCCAGTCAACACCCAAGAAATTGTCTTGTGGTAATTTTCTGACATTTGCACAATTTTGGCTAGGTTCCTTTACTCAATTGAACCCAGACTAGTCCCATACCTAACCCCAAACTTCACCACCCAACCATTGGACATGTTAAACTTAAAGGTTTGTTCTTTGGGCTAAATTATGTGGGCTGGATTGTATTTGGGCCTAGGCAGGCCCAATGGCATTATATTTAATTTCTTGGCTATAAGAATAAAGAGAGGAGGGACGTCTGGACCCTAGAATGTCTCTCCTTCTTGTCTCCCTCATTTTCATCCAATCCACATGCATGCTAATTCTCTTCCTAGTGCTGGATTTTCGCATGGTATCAGAGCATTGATCCATACTCTTGCATAACTCAAAGCATTCAAACCTTGCTGGGCTGAAGGGAATCAAAAATTGGTTGTTCTGATTGGGGTAAACCTGCTCACGTTTCCTTTCTTTTACGGATAGAGAACCAGTTGGGTTATCCCCTGATTATCGCATGTGGCTGTGAAATTGATCCTTTGTGATCCTCTTTCTTTCTCGACCAGTTGAGTCAAGATCTGGTAGTGGAAACCAGATTTTGTTGGTGATTGGATCAGTTGGGTCCATCATCTGATGCAGAATATCTGGCCATTGGAACCAAAACTGTATGAGAATGATGTATGGTTTGAAGACTAGTTAAGGCTATGATTTTTCCAGATTTGCACCAGAGATTTTTCTTTTTAGAATCCTAATTGTTGATTGTGGAAGTGAATTCTTGCTGGATTTGTGTGCTATTGTGGTTAATCAGGAAATTACATATTACTAAAGTATCTGCAATCATGGCTGCTCATGTGAGTTATCCAAAACCGGAATCCAAAATCAACAACCAACAATGCCTTCTGTCAAACTGAGAGGTGCTGAAAATTAGCTCGCCAAGGCCCGCTCCATAAAGATTTTCCTCCAATCCAAGAAAAAACTAAAACGTCTAACAGATGTTGGGCCCACAGACGATGATAATGCATACTTGCTATGGAAGGAAGATGATTGCCAAGTCATGACCTGGCTATTTCATAGCATGGGGGAGAATGTGTACCACAATATCATGTGTGCGGAAACTGCTGAGTGAGATACTCTTCAACAGTTGTATTCCAATGAGAAGAACATCCAATGGCTACATGACATATTCAGAGAATTTCAGACCATGAGATACGGGGGAAATCTTCACAAGCACTGTGCACGATTCTGTGGATTATTTGATGAGTGAAAATTGCACCATCCATTCCCTCAAGGCATCCCCCAGCAACAGCGTCAGCAGGAGGAAATTGGAGTTTCTCTTTTCCTCACTATCATCCGCCCATAGGCCCATCTCCAGGGGAGTGAGTGCGCAACTCCCTTGTCCATGTCTTTGTTGGAGTGCTACATGTCTCAGCACCTTCGTCCTCATCAACACCACCATCGAGTGAAAATGCATCCTTAATCACCGCCAAAGGAGGACGAGGTAATGGACAGGCTGCTAGCCATGGTGGCCATTCAGGAGGAAGAGGACCCAGACATGGTTTCCCTGGTGACTCAGCTGGACAACTGGCATGCCAGCAGTTTGTATCTACTGCAAGAAGATGAATCATACAATAACAAGTGTTGGGAACTTCTTGGCAAGGCTAGGGTATCTCAACCTCACTGAGCATATCCCACACTATACACTCTGCTGGTGGCGGCTCTTCAAGCACTAATGACTCCAAGATGATTCCATTCTCCCAAGGCGACTACTAGAAACTTCCTGGGGAAACTATGACGATTGACCCTTCTTCCACTTACAAGACTTCTCTCACCAACTCAAGTATATCACCTTTGATGGTTGATTCCAGGGCCACCGATCACATGACAAATACACTTTCATTACTCCCCTCCCTAGACACCTCAGTTTCTTTGATGCAGGACGAATGGCCTAGACTAATATGCAATAGCAAGATCATAAAACAGTTCAATTTAAGTAACCAAAATACAAAATTCAAGCTTTTCTATAACAAATTAAAAAAATTAGCTTTACACTAAAGCATAAGCTCAAACCATAAGCATCCCACAATGCACGTAGCTATAAAATATTGTTAAGAAAAGCCCTACGGGAAGTAAAACTCCCCATCCAGCATAGGATTCACCCACATTCATATAAAAGACCTGCACCAAGTTAAGAGATTTAAAGGTATAAGGTTGTCCGGTTATTGTAGGGTGGTTTTCAAAGGATGGGGTTCGGATTGGAGGGAATTAGAGTGTGGATGGCTAGGTTTAGGGAGGATAGAATTGGGGAATTAGGCTTTTAGGGTTAGGGTTTGAAATTGGGAGTGGGAAATTTAGGGGTGTTGATGTAGGATGGAGGAATTAGGGTTTTGGATGGCTAAGGGTGATGAATTTGAAAGATGAGAAATTTGGGATTTGGGAAATTTCGCGATTTGACAGATTGGGGCAAATTGGAATTCTAGGTTTAGGGGTTTTAAAGAAGGGGTCTTATGGGTTTAATGTGCGAGGTATGGAGAAGGAAAAGAGAAAAGAAACAAGGGAAAAGGGAGCCCACACGTGGCTAACTGTACGGACACACGAGCGTGCGGATGTGCATGGGGAAAGAGAGAGGGATGGAATGGGTTTGGTTGTTGATGGAAGAAGAAAGAAGGAAAAGAAAAGAAGATGATGAGGAGATAAGAGGGGATGAGAGAGAGAAGAGATATCTACCTTGAATCGAAGAAAACAAAAGAACAATACTTGTAGAATCACTCCACGTGGGTCTCACACCCTCTCCAATCTCTGGAGATGCAAGGAGGCTTTCTCACAAAGCCATGAAAGAGTTTCTCTCTTCTTTTTTCCAAATAATAATAATAAATAAATAAATAAAATAAAAAATCCAAAACCAGCAGGTTGATGCATGTAGACTTTCTCTGCAAGGTCCCCATGGATAAATGCATTCTTAACATCAAGTTGAAATAAGGGCCAAGATAAATTGACAGCCAAGGAGATCACAACATGAATAGAATTAAGCTTAGCCATCGAACAGAATGTCTCGAAGTAATCCACACCATGAGTCTGCATGTAACCCCTAGTAACAAAACGAGCTTTATAGCAATCAATGGAGCCATCTGGAAGGAACTTGATCGTGTAAACCCATCAACATCCAATAGCTTTATGATCTGAAAGAAGAGGCACAAGCTCCCAAGTACGATTTTTCTCAAGAGCAAACATTTCTTCTATCATCGCCTTCGTCAAGTCACGACTTTGAAGAGCATGTGAGAGAGACCGAGGAATGGCCTGTGACGAAAGGGAAGCTGGAAACGACTAAAAGGACGGTGAAAGATGATCATATGAAATAAAATTACTAATGGGGTGCTGAGTACAAGATCGTGACCCTTTGCAGAAGGTAATGGAAAGATCCAGACTCGAGATAGGAGAGTCGCTTGAGCCAACATCCAAGGTAAGTGGAGGGATAGATGACTTAGCGTATGAAAATTTATCTCAACGATGACACACTCGCAGAGGCTTAGGGTCACCCAAATCACCAACAGGATGTTAAACAGATGAGAGAGGAGTTTCCCCGTGATCACTAGTGGAAAGAAGAAGAGGATAAGAGTCATGTTCCCCCTGACTCGCAAGAGGATCACAGAGGGACCAACTTGGAGTTGAGAAAAAATTAACATCCTCAAATAAGGTCACATCGACAAAAACATTTCTTGCAAGTCGAGGGGTCATAACATTTATAGCATTTCTGACTCTGAGTGTATCCTAAGAAGACACATTTAATTGCCTTAGGGCTAATTTTATCATTACTTCCATTCAAAATTTGAACAAAGCATGTGCAACCAAAAACTTTAAGTGGTAGAGAGAAGAGATTGTTATGAGGATACAGAATGGTAAATGAAGATTTGTAAAACAAGATATATGTGGGTATACGATTAATAAGAAAAGTAGTTATTAGAAGGGCATCACCCCAAAAACGTTTAGTTAGATGCATACCGAGAAGGGTGCGAGCAACTTCAAGAAGTTTACGATTCTTTATTCTATGATATCATTTTATCACAACGTCCGAGACAAAATACCATGTTGTTGCAAGGAACTCCCAAAAAAAAAAAAAAATCAAAATGAAAATCAAAATAGAGGGTTTTGATTGAACATTGAAACTGAGTACACACTTCATGATAAAACACATTAAACACTTCACTTTTACATTTCAAAAGATAAACCCAAGTCATGCGTGAATATAATCATCACTAAAGGTGACAAAATATCTAAATCCAAAAGTGGAGGTAACTGGGGCCGGTCCCCAAACATCTGAGTGAACTAGTCCAAAAGGTTGAGGTTTCCTTCCAGAAGAGCAAGAAAGAAACGTATCACAATAATGTTTAAACAATTCACAAATATCACAACATAAAAGTTTAGTGACAGATAATGAGAGAAATAAAAGTCTCAATCTAGCTAATGATGGGTGGCCTAAGCAGCAGTGCCACCGTGTCATAGACTCGATCTAGAGAAAGGGTACTAGAAGCGGCAATGGGTGTATTATTGAGAAGATAAACGCCTCCTCGATCATGCCCCCCACCAATCACTCTCTTCATATGTAGGTCCCGGAACAAACAATGAGAATGGAAGAAGGTAATGGAACGATTCAATGATTTAATAAGAGAGCTAACAGATAATAAGTTTAATGGAAAATAAGGCACATGTAAGATTGATGACAAAGGTAAAGAAGAAATAAAGATGGAACTTATCCCGGAGATGAGAGTTCGGGTTTCATCTGCAACTGTGACATACTGAGAGTGGGGAGAATGAGAATAAGAGGAAAAGGGTTACGATTTACCAATCATATTCGAGGATGCTCTAGAGTCTATGACCCAAGAGGTAGGAGAGGATGACACAAGAAGAGCAGCACCTGACTAGGCCGAAGTTACGTGAGAAGGTTCAGGAACATCACGAACATGAAGCCGGATCAAGGCATCATATGCAGCCCAAGAAATGATGAGAGACTCCTCTGAAGAAGACTGTTCAACTGTTGAGGTGGAAGATTATCCCTCAAGAGCAATTGTGGAAGTAGCAAAAGCAGTGGCACACGTAGGACGACCATGGAGCTACCAATAATAATCAACGGTGTAATTGGTTCCACCGCAATGTAAAGAAATGTGGAAACCATCACGTCCTCATCAACGTCCACCACAACAACAAAGATTACAACCGCCACAACTATGGTCTCCCTCGCGGCCTTAACCACGACCACTATAACCAAAAGTGTGCCCTTAACTCAAGGATGGTGCCCGAAGGCCAAGAAGAAGAATAGACTAATCACCAGCAAGATGTATCGAATGCTCTGGTGGCATAAACGAATGGGAAGGAAGAGCGAAGACAGTAGCGAGCTGGCACATGGCAAAGACTGTCGTCTGTCATCAAAGAGGGAAGATGATCTTTCACAACAACCTAATTCCGAACATTAAGATAATCGGAGTTCAACCCAGCTCGGAACTGCATGATACAATTATCATCCCGCTGCTTATGGGCAAGTTCACAATCATCTTTACATTTGGAAGGAAGAGGCTAATACAGGTCCAACTCATCCCACGTGCCCCGAAGCGTCGAATAGTAATCTTTTAATGATGTTGAGTTTTGTTGGAACCTACCAATTTCTTGAAGAGTGAGAGAACATATCATAAAGTGTATCCCAAATGCCTTTAGCCGAGGATAAAAACATCACTAAGTGGCTAACTGAAGAATTCATACTATTCAACAACCATGCAATAACTTGATAGTTTCCATTTGTCTAAGACTTGTAGGTAGTATCTGTAGAGCTTAGGGGATCATCCAAAACATACGATAGCTTCTCACAGACTCCCAGGAACACTTTTACAGATTGCACTCATTGAAGATAGTTGTCACCATTCAACTTAATGGAGGTAATTTGCAAGAGATTGGATTCAAAGGAGCACATGCCAAGAGATAAGGGCCCTTTGTCGTCCATAGGAGACTCCAGGTAAGAAAGACTAATTCAAACAACTCTTTCTCACTCAATCCTTCAAGGGAATGAGAGATAAACCCCAAACAATCAGTAATCCTCCAAAATAACAACAAATTCAGTCAGATTTGACTTAAATGAGTGAAAAACAGCCTGGCCCCACGTCTATTTTGGGTTAAATCCCACTCAAACATGAATCATAGTTTTAAAAAAATACTCCATGATTAGCTTTGGAGGAAGATTTCGATCCATCTTGAGCAAGAAACCAAAGAAAAACTTACTAATTTGAGATATATCAAAGAAAACCTTATTAGGGGGCCGGTTTTCGAATTTCTCTATTTCGGCCAAAACACCATAAAAGGTCTAAAAAATTCTCAAAAAAAAAAAAAGGGACAAATCTTCTAAAATCAAGATCTATCAAACCCCTAAACTTTTAGCTCAAATAGAGTCCATGCGTTCGTACAATACTGACGCCAGTCGTACGGCTGCTGACGTCAACAAGCTGACGTGTCGCCTCTCAACTTCTTAGATGCGGAATGACATGATCTATACTCTGATACCAAGTAGAAGATGATTTGATGATTATGGTATGGAGAAAAGAGGAGAAGAGTGAGGGAGAAGAAGAGGAAAGAAGAGAGTTTGGGGAAATGTTGTATGTAAGCCAACATGCCCTAACACAATATTTTATTAGAATAGAGCATATAGTACACTACAGGAGAAGAGGAAAGTGTGCACACGCACTTACATTAAAAGAGCTACTAACCACACACACTACATACTAGCACTCTCTAAAATAAGGGGGAATTGTTCAAGCATCCAAAGAGATACACAAAGCCTGTGGGAAAGCTCATTTTATCTTATTGTTACTCAACTAGACACCTCTTTTGCAGTTAGTGTAGTGAGCCGATTTATGCATTAACTAAGGGTAAAATATTGAGACATAGTTTTGCGTATACTTCGCTACCTAAAAAGAGCTCTAGTTTTGCGTATACTTTGCTACCTAAAATGAGCTCCATGATAGGTGTTGATTTGCCGATCACATGGGCATCTCCAGTCAAGTCCTATGCGGATGCGGATTAGGTTGGCTCCATGACAGACAGGAAATCTACTTTGGGGTATTGCACCTTTGTTGAAGGAAACTTAGTTAACTAGAAAAGCAAGAAGCAGAACGTCGTCATTCGATCTAGTGTTGAGGCCGAGTACAGGGCTATGTTGTCTGCAAGCTATTGTGGGTCTAGTCTCTACTTCAGGAACTTCAACTGTTCAATGGAAGAACTAGGACTCTTTACTATGATAACCAAGCAGCAGCCCATAGTGCTAGCAAGTAGCAACCAAGTTTTCCACGAGAGAACAAAACACAGAGGTTGATTACCACTTCATTAGGAAGAAAGTAGCTTCCAAGGACATCATCACAAAGCACGTGTAGTCTAAAGCTCAATTGGCAAATATTTGCACAAAATCCTTACCTCACACACAATTCTCATTTCTTAGTGGCAAGCTCGGCATGATCGACATTTATGCTTTGGCTTGAGGGGTAGTGTTAAAGGCTTGTTCTTTATACTAGATTATATCTAGGCTGGTTAATTTCTTGGCTATTAATAATAAAGAACGGAGAGACATCTAAATAGCCCAAAGGGTTTCCATAATGACCAGCCGCCAAATATCTTTGAAATCCTTCCCGACATCTCCCCCATGCCAAGCAAAAAGGAGATCCTCGACGGAATTAAGCATACCCCAATGGGTTTTAAAGAGAGAAAGGATGCAAAACCACACTTCATGGGTGAAAGTGCAATGAATAAAGAGGCGGTTTATCGATTTTGTATTATCAATGCACAGCATATGTAGGTAAGAGACTAAGAGTATTTGCCCTTCGCTGCAAATTAGTGCTAAACCTAAATACGCACAAAAACCAATTGACTATGACAATGTAGGAAGTTGATTCAACCCATATCCCCCTAATCCTTGGGAGTTTTACCCAAACCAAACCATTAGTAAACGCATTAACTTAGCTTCCCAACATGTAATCAAACACCCAATGCCGAGATCCGATGGAAAATTTGAGAGGTGAATAGGTTGAATTTCATGTAGGAAACAACGTGAGAAATTAGCATAATTTCCTTCCCTTGCACGGAAATAACATTTGACCAAAAAACAAAAACATTCCATTGACCCTTCGACCCTATTTTTACTAAAACACCCTAACAACTTTTTGTTATACCCCAATCAAGGAATGCCAAATCGGTTACGTATCGGCCGATACGTAACGGTAACGGTGACGGCCGATACGCGATTCGGGGTCGTATCGGCCGTTACTGTTTTTTGTACCCGTATCGGCCGATACGGGCCCGTTACGGGCCGTTACGGCCGAATAATGATAACTTTTTTTTAATTGTTGTTTTGCTGTATTAATCATGCCATATGATGTGTTAATCATAGTAGAACATGTTAATATGCATTTTACAGATTTGGGGTGCCATTTTATATTTTTTTATATTTTTTTCTATTTACGCATTTATTTTGGCCCTTTTTTTGAAAATTTGAAAAATCAATTTTTAATGATTCTTTCGCTGTTTTAATCATGCCATATGATGTGTTAATCATAGTAGAACATGTTAATGTGCATTTTACAGATTTGGGGTGCCATTTTATATTTTTTTAATATTTTTTTCTATTTACGCATTTATTTTGGCCCCTTTTTTTAAAATTCGAAAAATCAATTTTTAATAGTTGTTTTGCTGTTTTAATCATGCCATATGATGTGTTCATCATAGTAGAACATGTTAATGTGAATTTTACAGATTTGGGGTGCCATTTTATATTTTTTTAATATTTTTTTCTATTTACGCATTTATTTTGGCCCTTTTTTTGAAAATTCGAAAAATCATTTTGTAATGATTCTTTTGCTGTTTTAATGATGTCATATGATGTGTTAATCATAGTAGAACATGTTAATGTGCATTTTACATATTTGGGGTGCCATTTTATATTTTTTTAATATTTTTTTCTATTTATGCATGAATTTTGGCCTCTTTTTTTTAAATTCGAAAAATCAATTTTTAATAGTTGTTTTGCTGTTTTAATGATGCCATACGATGTGTTAATCATAGTAGAACATGTTAATGTGCATTTTACAGATTTGGGGTGCCATTTATATTTTTTATATATTTTTTTCTATTTACGCATTTATTTTGGCCCTTTTTTTGAAAATTCGAAAAATCATTTTTTAATGATTCTTTTGTTGTTTTAATGATGCCATATGATGTGTTAATCATAGTAGAACATGTTAATGTGCATTTTACATATTTGGGGTGCCATTTTATTTATTTTATTTATATTTTTTCTATTTAAGCATTTATTTTGGCCCCTTTTTTTGAAAATTTGAAAAATCATTTTTTAATGATTCTTTTGCTGTTTTAATGATGCCATATGATGTGTTAATCATAGTAGAACATGTTAATGTGTATTTTACATATTTGGGGTGTCATTTTATATTTTTTTAAATATTTTTTTCTATTTACACATGAATTTTGGCCCTCAAAAATAATTGCAAAGACCTAAATGTAAGGTATTTTCATATTACATTCATTCTAATATATCTATCATTGATAGTAGATAGTTAGAAAACAAAATATATGAATTTTGTAGTCAAATTCAGGTTATCTGGTTCATAAATTCATCAGACAGTCCGATACAACTTCTCACCAAAGAGTGGACCGTTACACCACCATAAACATGTTCCAATTTATAAATGAATGCATATTTGGAATGCTTAGAATATTCCGGATTTAATCCATATTTTTTCATATTTTTTTGGCAAAAAAAAATTTTTGCGCCGTTACGGGCCATTACGCCCCTGTATCGCCGTTACGCCCCCGTATCCGTATCGGTTTTGAAGGGCACCGTTACGCCAACCGATACCGATACGGGACACCTTGACCCCAATACTAAAGCTATCCCCCTAACTACCTTGAATTGGAAAACCCAAAACTATCCCTCCCAAGTCATAGGATCTCGCTCTCTCCCTCCCTCTCTGAATTCTAGGGCCAACAACATAAGAACCAGCCTTCTTCAACACTTTGGCAATTTTATGCAAAAAAAAAAAAAAAAAATCAGAAAAGAGAAAACTAGAATAATGAAGAAGAAAGAGATCAAGGGTGTGGTGGAGACTAAGAGCTTGGGAAACTCTTCCCTCTAGTCCGTAAGGAGCACAGCTCTACTCTTTGGAGTGCTCAGCATCGGCTCCAGTAACCTCTAGGAGGTGAAGCATTCTCTTGCTCTTGCACTCCCCTCAATTGTCTTCACGATCAAGCTCAAGACAATACCTAGGAGAATCTTACACATCTCACTCAATCTCTCTACTAACTTCTTCCCGCTCTTCAAATTCTATCTTATTTTTTCTTTTAAGCCAACTTCAGCATTGTGCAGTAATTCCTTCTCGGAATTTGACGTCCCCCAAGGTAGAGACAGCAAATCATGCAAGTGGAGAAGGGCGCTTCACCCCTTCCTCCATAACCGAATCCCTTACCCAAAATGTCTAGTTCATGGCTAGTAGTGACATCAATTCCTGCAAATTGAGGAAGAATTTTTTCTTTTCGACTTTCAGAAACATGGAATCAAGAGGAAGGTTTCTACAAACCTTTGAATAGGCTATTGGTGACTCCAAATCAAGCCTCTACTTTCCCGTAGAGTTGCCTGTTCGTCAACACTGACACAGTTATCTTTTCCTATAACACTTCAACATGTGTTATTCTTCTATTTACTAAGGATGGGCCTTCATATCTACAAAGACATAAATCATCAGCATCATTGTCATCCTTGTTGCCTAGAAGGGTATAGATATCATTGGACAGCTCGAGTCCCTGAAACAACGGAAATAAATAACAACATATGTTCAGATTTTTTGAAAAAACGCTGCCAAGAGGGAAGGTTGGGGCCCATCCATGCATCTTTCAGTGAGAATGCTATTTAATTGACATTTTAAAAGGAGGTTTGCATTGTCAGCCAAGTTCCCAGCTGTTGCTCGGCGTGTTCTGTATCAGACAGTTGGCCACACATCCATAAAAAGAAGTATAAGTTTCTATGCAACACCACATGACAATAGAGCAGTTTTTGCTGCATCCATTAATCCAACTAGGGATTATCCAAGTTTTAGATCGACTGGACAAACTAGCAAGAATTCCAACAAAACAATGACTTTCTTTAGGCATGAGATAATAGAAAAAAGGCCTTCTCATGATTCATAGTTGCATAATCTCATACATCTTTGCCTGTCAAGTTGCAAGCGTCAACTGATATAAGCAAAACTACGTGGGGCTTTTTTATCAACAATTACGCCTGGCAATATAAAACACCTTTCAACATAAATGTAAATTTTCTAGAGAGAGAGAGAGAGGTTGCTGATAAAAATCAAGCATTCCTATCGAAAGAAAGAAAGATGAAAAAGGAAGAAGAAGAAAGAAAATATCACGGGGAAGAAGGAAAGAAACATTGCGATACCATCTATGCTTCCCGTTATGAAAAAATCCGCTGCTGACACGGCAACATGTGTGACCACATCACGATGCATGTAACTTTTCTCGTACCTATGAAAAAATTCAATCACGTTTTATCAACAATTCAGCAAGCATTCAATATATATTTCATCGCCAATTCAGTATGTATTCAATAATCATATGCTCCCATAAAAAACAATTACAGCATTAGTGTGTCACCATGTATAAGTTACTTACGATCAGCCATCATTAGACCCAAAACCGTCCAAAAGCATATTGTTTATCACAAGCACAAGTGCAAAAACAACGCAAGAGTCCCCACCATGCCAACCGGGGATACATTGGACTCTTCATGTGGGCCATTCATGTACAAAAAAATAGTGGTCAAAATCAAGTAGTTAAATAGAATCCTGTTCATCGGCAAATGCAGTGCTTGCTGATGTGCAGGACTTCATACATGTGGATAGTGGGGACATGTTTCGAATATCCAAAACCTTTTATATTGGACCTCGCCATGGATGGATTGCTCAAAAAGTTCTCTCAAATTGTTATATTTCAAACCTTTGTTTATTGAACCATTTTATTTTGAATATGGATTGCCGCCTAAACCATCTTTTTGCAGGCTGTTGATTGAAGGGTTAGGATCTTCCAACCTTGAAGATTTTTGAGGCAGCCCCCATCAATTGTATGTCATCAGATAAATGGTCTTGATCACTAAACCACGACCAGCAAACTGTAAGTTTGCTGATGAGCAGGACCATATATAATTCCTCTAAAGTCAATATATAACAGTCCACATTCAATGTGCATGAGTGAGCACACCAATATTTTGGGGTGGGGCACATTCATTGCAGGCCTGCCTGATGAACAACCAGAACTTTCTCACATGTGCTGCAATGCCATGTTGGCATAGGGTTTTCAATGGGTCAGGCTTGTGCCTAGAAAAATACAAAATTTGAATAGGCCCAACTCGACGGCCTGGCCCAAACAGTTCAAAATCTGGGCCCAAAACAACACTATGCCCAGCTCTCTGACAACCCTACACTGGCACATGCAGGACGTTTGCATTTGACATTTTCAGGGAGCTTGCATTTGACATTTGCAGATGGATACACACGTATGGCATTTGCAGAAGGGAGACTACAGATGAATAATTACTCATCTCCACCCACATCTCAAGTAACTCTTCTCCTTATGTATAAATACATATCTTACATTCCGTAATAAGAAAATGAATGGCTCAAATCATGATCTTTCCTTGGTGACCGATGAAGATTAGGCTGGACCCAAATGGATAGTTGAGATGGATTGATTGGACTTGACACCTTATAGCAACTAGGAGTGGTGTAACTTATAGCGATCCAAGTAGTCACTGGTTGATTGGGGAGCATAATAAGTTGATAGCACTCCTCTCCATGTCGCGTGCGACACCACCAGTCCGATCAATTGATCTGGACAGTCCATTATGCCCCGCCCGTACCATAGTTCAAAAAATAGCCTCGAATGGATGTGTAGTAAGTTCGAATTGACTCAAGGATCCGATCAAGACTATATTGATTCAACTAGATATGTAATTAAATTAAATGGAGGTGGGAATAATAATGATGCATGTAAAAATCATAAGACATAAAATAGGCAAAAACTGCAAAAACATTGCGTTTGGGCAGCTGGTTAGAGGTCTTGAGTTCAAATCTCATCTTTGGCCTTTTTACTTTAACTATTCAATATCCATTAACCGTCTGACTCTGCTCGAGTTGTGTCAAGTCGGCTTAGTCAGCTGGTTGACTCAACAAGTTTTGTCAAGTCAAGCTCAGTGGCAAGTCTTTTTTTTAAAAAAAAGGTAACGGGATTATATTAAACGGAGAAAGAAAACTACAGGGGCCGCCAAGGTGGCAGAAAAAAACAGAAAAAGCTACAGGCCTAAGAACAGGAAATTAAATCTGACGGAAGGGACATTAGCAGCCCATTCAATAATCGATTTTTTAGCCATAGAGCCCACTGCTTGAGCCGAAGATTGAGAATTATTGAAGCATCTTTCGTTCCTCTCCTTCCAGACCACCCACCAGATTGCAATGATTGCCATTCTCCAAACCCGTGATCTGAGTTTACCCAACTTGAAAACGTGCTAGAAGGCCAGTAGGTGGAAGGCGGAGGCCGGCACACACCCACTGACATTAAATCTGCTAAAAAAGTCTGCTCAAATCTGTGATATAAAAGGGCAGTGGCAAGTTTCCTATGACTAGGCTTGAAATGTGGCTGAGTTGACTTGGGAGAGTTTCGAGTCGAATCACCAAGTTACAGGACTATGGCCCATACTGCACGGGCCATCATGCCAAACAAAAAACACCAATTGATAATCCCACCCATCTTCTTATATCAATCCATTTTCCATTGGATGATCGAAGTAATTATTTAGAACCATAAGCAAATCATGATGGGCCCCATAGAATGGGAGGTTCAAATTGCTGATTGAAACCTATTTTTCTTGACTCCCCAATTTAAAGGCTATTAATTGGACGGTTAGAACTGTCCCATGTGACTTTTGCCCATTGGCAAACGAAGAGTGAGCTAGACCAAGCGACGGTCCAGATCAATTGATTGAACCGTCTACGTGTCCCCATCCAAATACAGATCATTAAAACTTACAGTGCACAAAGAGCACTGAATCACTTCGCCGCTCCATCGAGAATACTGTAATTTCCCACAAAATTAAAGCAACCAAGCCAAATTCCCGAAGCCAGTGCGGATATGGATTCCAAGCTGCAAAAAATAAGAAGTGGAGGAAAAAAAAAAATCGATTTCTTATAAGAAAAAAAAGGCTTACATGTTGGCGGAGGGAAGGGAATCGAGGAAGGCCTGCTCGAATTGCAGAGGCCGCTTGGGGCGAGAGCGGACGGCAGGGCCCGGTCCAATCATCGGCTCTTCTTCTTCATTCTCCGCCGCTCTCACAGCTTCCGTCCCGTTGATGAAATCTTCCATTAGGGTTTTGTGGGAGAGCTGAAAGAGGGAAAGAAACAAAACCCTAGATTTTCTGCAGTTTGGTGTTCAGAGAGAGAGAGAGAGAGTTTAAACCCTATATTTTCAGCAGATTGGGATTTTAAGTAAGGAGAGAGGAGAGGGAAATGGCGGGAATTCAAGGACTAGAATTGAAGCATCTGGATCCGACGGAGAACATGTCTGGACTCAGATTGCGTAATGTGGAACACAGCAGCACCGACATGGATACTGTGTATACGTGGGAAAGCTCCGTAGACCCAGTGCTCTGTGAGCCCCACTATGATGTATATAATTCATCCATGTCATCCATCTATTTTTCCAGGTCAAATGAGACAAAAAATGAGTTATATCTCGATCTCAAGTAGACCACGTTACAGGAAACAGGGTTGAATGAACGTAGACCATTAAAATCTTTTTAAGGGTCATAAAAGTTTTCGGTAAAGATTATCTTTGTTTTTTCCAATCATATGTGTCTATATGACCTAATCGATAGATTGGATGTCAAATAAACAATACAGTTGACCTTAAAAGGATTTTAATGGTGGATATCCAGTCACTATTGTTTATATCCCTCTCATTTTTGGGATGATACTCTAAAATGATCCGTAAAAATGGATGGACGGATTGGATGAAACACATACATCATGGTGGGGCTCTCACAACACCGACCACCAGCCCCGAGGCTGGTGGCAGGGGAGTAGCCAATCCGTTTCCGTTTTTATCCAAGGCCGCATGTTCATTTTTCAAATAATTCTACGGCATGAAGCCAGGAAGTGTACCACGCACCAGCCATATAGCTGGTGTATTTACGTCAGCAAGTTCTTTGGGTCCCATCATGAGGTATATATTATATCCAAACCGTTCATCCATTTGGAGAGCCCATACTAAGGCTTGAGCCCAAAAATAAGACATATCTAAACATCAAGTGGACCACACAAACCCTTTTGGGAGTCACAGAAGTGTCGGATCAATAATAAATTTGTTTTTCCTCTTCATCCATGTATTTATGACATTATTAACCGATTAGATGTAAAATAAACGTTATGATGGGCCCTACCAACTTTTTAAAAGTCAAAATCATTTTCCTCACTGCTATTTTTTCTGTGGTCCATTTGAGCTTTAGATATGATTCATTTTTTGCCTAATGCTCTAAAATGATATGGAAAAATGGATAAACAGTGGATATAATAAATACATCATCGTTAAGCCCAGGTAACTTTGATCTCCTTTGAACCGTTCGTACAACTCCGAGCTCGAGTAAGGTCAGCGGGAGACGGATTGGCTACTCTCCTGGCACCAACCCCATGGCTAGTGGAGGATGCCCAGTGGGCTCCATCATGATGTATGTGTTTCATCCATTTTGTTCATCCATTTTTACATATCATTTAAGTGTTTAATACAAAAAATGATAGGGGTACAAATCTTAGGTGGACCACACCACTGGATAAAAATAATGATTGGATATCCACCATTAAAACTCTTATAAGGCCCACTATGCTGTTTATTTGACATCCATGCTATTGATTAGGTCATAAAGACCCAGATGAAGGGAAACAATAAATATCAACTTGATCCAAAACTTTTATTGCCCCAAAACGTTTTTAATAGTCAACGTTCATTAAACACCATTTCCTGTAATATGGTTCACTTGAGATTGAGATATACCTCATTTCTATTTTTCATACCATAAAATGATCTTTAAAAAAATAGATGGACGGAATGGATGAAACACATAAATCATGTGGGTGCCTATGAGCACCGACCATCAGCCATGCAGGGGAATAACCAACTCTTTTATTCGCACAACACATATCTACACTGGCTAAATTGTTGGTGGCCCAGCCAATCCGCTTCCAAAAATAAGGCCGATTGACGTTGGCAACACCACGGAAAGGGAATGCGGATTTCGGAAACGCATTGGCTATGAGCCCCACTAATGATGTATGTGTTTTATACATGTTGTTCATCCATTTTTACGTATCCTTTTGTCCTAATACAAAAAATGAGCCGATTATAAATCTCATGTGGACCACACCACAGCAAAACAATAGTGATTGGATATCCACCATTAAAATCCTCCTGAGGACCACTATACTATTTATTTGACATCTAATGTGTTGATTAATTCATACAAACTCAGATGAAGGAAAAAAAACAAATATCATCTTGATCTAAAACTTTTATAGGCCCTAAAAAGTTTTTAATGGTTGACATTCATTCAACAATATTTCCTGTAATGTGGCCCACTTGAGATTGGGATATACCTCAATTTTTGTCTCAATTCCTAAAATGATCTAGAAAAGTAGTAGAAGGTCGGAATGGATGCAATACATATATCATGATGGGCCCACATAGTACCCAGCCATTGGCTGGTGGTAGGGGAGTAGCTAGTCCGTTTCCGCATGCAAGACGTTCCTGCGTTGGGAAACTAGGTGCGGCACACTGTGAAGTTTGTGAGAAATCCACTCTGTTCATCCATTTTGTGAGTTCAAATTAAGACACAAGGATAATAATAAGCCGGATCCAACACTCAACTAGGTTTAAAACATGAGGATTGATCCTCACAACCGCATTAAAATACTCATGGGGCAAGTTCGGAATAATGCTAATGTTTGTGTTTCCAGTTCATCCTAGTAAGAATGATATCACCAACGGTATGGATGGCATGTAAACATCAGTGTCGACTCCAATAAGTTTGAACATAGAAATTTCCATAAACACTTTTTTCTTGTAGTACGGTACAATTCAGTCTTCGATCCTACTCAATTTTGGTCATGTATCCTAAAATGAGCTCATAGAACGGATGGATGGTATAGATTTATCACAAACATCTGGTGGGCCCCACCTAAGTTTCTGGCACGAGAATTTCCTAGGAAATGCTCAGCAGGAAATCATTTCCTGCCCACAAAAGTGGAACAACGAAGACCATCGTTGAAACCTTCCCATGATATTTATTTGTCATCTAACCTGTTTATAAGTCCCACCATGATATCTATTTGCCGTTCAACATGTTTATAAGGGAAAACACATATATAAGATTTGATTGCATACAATTCCCACTGCTTCTTATGGTGTAAGGGTGCACATCGAACTGATCGAACTGTGGAACTAGACCGAAACTGACCAAATCGTACGGTTTAGTTCGATTATAGAGTGCATCGGTTCCTGTTCCGATTCCAGAAATCAAAGAACCAATTAGTTTGGTTCAGTTCTCAGTTTGGGGGTATGTAGAACCGAACCAAACTGTGAACCGATCCATAGAACCAAACCGTGGAACCGAACCATATATTAAAAATAAAAATAAAAATAACTAACTTCATTTTCACTTTGCTTTTCACGCCACCCCCGTTGCGGCTGCCCCCAATCCCCATTCTCTCTCTCTCTCTCTCTCTCTCTCTCTCTCTCTCTCTCTCTCTATAATGATCCTAGAACTGTGGAACCGATTCATAACCGAACCAGTTTTAATGGTCCGGTTTCGGTTCCGGTTCTCCTAGAAACGTTAGGAATGGTTCAATTCCGGTTTCACCCCATAACCGGACCGAACCGACCCATGTGCACCCCTACTATGGTGTGATCCACTTCAACTTTGGATCTGTCTATTTTTGGGCTCTAACTAAATTTTAGATTATCTTGTAAGATGAATAGACTACGTGGTACACAATACTAACATGGACCTATTGTTCTGCATTAAGCAATCCAGGCCCAACTTTGGATCTGTCTATTTTTAGGCTTTAACTAAAATTTAGATCATCTTGTAAGATGAATAGACAACGTGGTACACAATACTAACATGGACCTGTTGTTCTACATTAAGCAATCCAAGTCCAACATGTCCTAACATCTCTCCATTGTTAAAGTGGGTCACATGGTTTTGTGAGAAGACTTGGACAGTTGGGACAACATGTACATGTGTGGAGGTAAATAGATAATAGTTAGAGTTGGCCGGGGCCGGACTCAGACTGGGTAGAACTCGAGTAGACTCGGCAGAAGTAGAGTAAGCATGTTAAATAAACTTTGTGGGGCCATCATGCTTTATGTATTTTATCTACTCCATCCATCCATTTTATAGATAATTTTAGCACATGATCTCAAATATGAAGTGTATCCAAAGTTCAAGTGGACCACACCACAGGAAATAGTGTGAATTGAACAATTGGGGTTAAAAACTTCTTGAGGCCACTGAAGATTTGGATCAACCTGATAGTTATGTTTCCTAATCCTTTTAAAACCAGTTAGCTTAAGGCCTGCCTAAGTAATTTGGAGTAGGACGTCAAGTTGGACCATTTCTCACAATCCGTTCGTAATGAAAATTCATATAATTGCTAGAATCATTCAACTATGTGTTTGTACAAATGTTATGACTCGATTGTCGAGGACATATTGTACATCTCATGGATGGTGTAAGATGCACCCTACGTATCCATCCATCGTGAAAATTCGTGAAAATTGCATATTAGCTATTGTTCATCAAAACTATGTAAGACAACGCATCGGATGGTGGAAATACCACACAAATGAGGCCAAAATCGAGTTCCGCCTTGAGTCCAAACAAGGGATGATGCACAAACCAGCCATTAGGCGTGGAAACCATCAAAGGGATTGGTCGGCCACTCAAAGTGGGTCCCCCTCTTGTATAGTGTCAAATCCACTCCATACACCAACACCACTTCGTCAAAACTAACTAGTATATACAAAAACCTAAGTGAACTACAACCTAGGTGGGCCATTTACGTAAAATGTTGGATAACCATTGGCTAGAAAGTTGACCTAGGATGGTCCAATAGTTACATAGAACGACACCTTGTATATGGATCGAAAAACCAGTTTTGTAAACATTTTGGATCCCGAATACAACAAGTGAGCTACGCTTACTATAACACCCTGTACTTTTCAGTACTCAGGTGTTATCTTGAAGATCTAAATTAATTACACGTTCATGGGATCACACGTGACTCACCTTACTCGTCATCATCCAGTGGTCCTCAATCTATCCATCTGGACAATCTAATACAATCTTCATTCATATATCAAGTCATCTACCCGTTGATTCTCAAGAACAAACAATCATCTCATCCCAAAAGTGACATTGATCTTTAGGAACCCACTATGTTGCTAGGATCCAAATGGTGACGGAAGTCTAATCCTACCTTATTAGACAGATTGAGCCATATGTTATCGATCGTAGGCCTTAGATCATCATATCCACATTCGTTGGATCCACAACGTCCAACTAAAAGGTCTTCCACCTGGCCATTACAATAAAACCATTAGACCACCAATTCAACCATGGATCTTCATCTAGACAAATCTGATGACCCTTAGCACTGTTAGAAGAGATCTCCATCCTTAAATCAAATGATTCATCCGCTAGTTTTAAAAATGGACCATCGCACCTTAGTGGAATCGATATCAAATTTCAAAAGGCCTAATTATGAGAATCCGATTGCAATGAAATTTTACTTAATCCTTTATTAGAACAATTGAATCATACATCGTTAGTTTCGGGACCCAACTCAGCAAATACACCATTCATCGGATCCACAAATCCAATTTAATGGTTTACCACCTGAGTGCCACATTTAGGTGATCAGTCCATTAATCCATCCTTTTATTTCATATAGGCAGACCCTAGGGTCCTTGTAGCTGCTGATGATTAGATTGAACGTAATCTGGTCGTAGGATCGAGGCAAGACTACACATAAAGGATATAAATCTACATGTATGGCCCACTTAGGCTTTCGACATGCCTGACCTACGGCCAGGGGTCCTACTTGGACCCATGGAATTTGATGAACCTATCTGATTTTGCGACACATCAATGTGGACCCCACTTTTACTAATATGATGCACCAAGGGGAGGGGTGCACCCGCTGTGCACTGTACGAAAAATCGGGTCAAACTCGATGATTTCTGAAGAAGGAATATTCCTCCTTCCTTTCCTGCCAGTGACTGTTTTAACAAGAAACACATTGTTCGTGTGTTTGTCTTTGTGGGCCACCAAGACTGCCTATCTTAGAGATCTGAACTGTCCATTAGGTTTGGCCCTCCATTTCGGTCCAACCCTAGTGATTTTTACATGCCGGTGGGCCTACGTGTATACACCGCATCAATCACAAGAAAGCTGGCATGCGGTAGAGTTGTGTTTCCGACCCTCTTAAAGCCAACTGTTTGTGATCAAGGTGGGCCACCTTAAGCTAATCCAAACCGCCCATCACGTTCAGGGCTCGGGCTCAACCAAAACCCAACCCATCTCGCATGTTGAAGTACACGCTTGTGGGCACAAATCCAGACTCACCTGGCCTATGTGCAACCATTTTCCCAAAAATAGGAGGCATGCCTTGCTACTGTCACGCTAATGATTCGAGTGAGTGTAAATGTTATCTTATCTAGCTCCTAGGTTTGTCAAACTTTGTAGTGTCAAAACCTCTTAGAATCTGTATCTTGTGTAGTTATTCTGTAAGATCAACTTCATGTCATCATTGCCTACATTTAAGTACATAATCAAGAAGTTCAAATACAAGTGTAAGAAGTTTAAATTCAAGTTCAAGAAGTTCAAGTACTAGATCAAGTCTTCAAACTTCAACGACATCAAGAAGTTCAAGTACTAGATCAAGTCTTCAAGCTTCAACTATATCAAGAGAATGATACGTGATGGTTCCATCTCACGAATAAGGTTTGTTTGACCTTAGATTAACCTTAGGATAGGTCATACAATTTGCATTTATATTATAGGTCATTTAATAATTTTATAGGTCATATTTCGACTAGTCCTAGTCATGGTTCGACTAGTCCAAGTACCGGCTCGACCAGTCCACGAATTTTCTCGACCAGTCCAAGGTTTGTTGTGAATTTTCAGAATTTCTGTTGGACCCTCAACCAGTCCTGGAGACTTCTCAACCAGTCGAGTGAATAGTGCTCGACCAGTCGAGCAGGCTCGACTCTAAGTCCAACAACATTTATGGGTCTCACTCGACCAGTCGAGTGTAGGGTTCGACCAGTCGAGCAGGTTACTCGACCAATCGAGTAACGATCTTATCTTATCGCTCCCGAAATTTTGAATTGTTGTTGGTCCTTCGACCAGTCGAACTGACCATTGGGCCAGTCGAGTGAACAACATTTTTGCCTATAAATTGAGGATAATTTTTGGAGTTTTTCAATTTCATTCCAAGATATTCAAGTCACAACTCTGAAAAAAACTTGTCCCACATTCGAGAAGCTAATTTATTAGTATTTAAGATTCTTTTAATAGCTTTTTTACATTTAATTTTGTGATCTCTATTCAATTTTATTTCTTTTGAAAAGGGAATATTAAGTTGACCCTTTTTGAGATTAAAATCAAATCAAGCTAGCCTAGGTTAATTTAATCAAAAAATCATTTAAACTTAAGAACCCTTTCATATATGAGTTTGGACATTGAACATCTACATCGAATTGGTTCTACCGGGCTTCATCAGAAGAAGAATCCTCAGATAAGTACATTTCAATTTTTCTGTATTTAGTTTGTAAGATTGCCAGAAAATCTTCCATTTTTTGTTTTGACTGAGTAGCCAGAAAATCTCACTGAGTGGGGTTTTTAATTGTGGTAGCCCTTTGAAAACACAATTGTGAAGGTTTTTGGTGAACCTTGGAAAACCTATTTCATAGTGAACGCCAATATCCCGTGGGTGAGGATATTAGGAGTGGAGTAATTGTGTGGCTATTTTCTAACAGTTGGCGTACACATAAGCGAATCATTATAATTGTTGGAGTTGTGGTGGGTGGTTGAATGCGCCTAAGTGTGTGAATGTTGTAATTTAATTTCAACATTTGTGGTGAATGATTGTAATTTATTTTCTGCACATGTGGTGAATGTTGTAATAACAGTAGATATTTATTTCTGTTTTATTCTTTATTCCTTTGTATTGGTTTGGGACTTTGATATAATGACCGTTCTAGAAATTAGGTTGTCCTACCATAAGCCATTGGTTTTTGGTGTAAGGTTGTCCTTAGAACAACATCTGTATCAACCTCTCAATACTTGTGTATTTGAGGTTGCTATTCATTTCTGCTATTTGGATTGATAAGTGCTATCTTTATTTATTTCTTTCTTATTTCGCATTTAAAATTTTAATTTGGCATAATCCTATTCCTCCCCCCCCCCCCCCCCCCCCTTCTAAGACTCTTAGCTCACCCTTTTCGGTGAGGAGGAATCCTCCGATCCCATCCCTCCGCTCTGACAGATCCTAACCGTCCATTCGCTGCTCACATGTTAGGGTTTTCAGTTGGAAACCGATGTCAAAGCTTCCTTCCCATTGGTCATTCTTGGAAGCTAGATGTTGGATCAAATCCTAGCCGCCCATTATCCATCTGAGGGTTGTGAGGGAGTTAAGGTTACTACAAAAAGGGAGAGAAAATGCCTCTTCGCCTACCTTTTTAAAAAACCCTAGAAAATGACTGCCATCTTTCATCTCCAAACCCACCGCAGGCTCCCAACGTTGAACCCACCGGTCCAATCAAGCCGGGAAGTCGAAGACGCTATTAATGGTCATCTTCTCCTCCACCGCTGTTATGACCCACGTTAAGTCATTACGCAAGTTTGTTTGAGTTTGGACTAATTCCAGAGCTCTGCAAAACTCTAGGAAGGAAGGAAACAAGAGAGAAAGAGAGTAGGGGTGATGTGGCTGCACCATAGCACTACTCAACTGCACCAAGATGTTGTCCGACTCGGTTGGGTCATGGTTGGGTTGAGTCCAGTGGTGTTGCTGGCCTTCAAAAAGAGATGGAGAGGGAGAAGAAGAAGAAGAAGAAGAAGAGAGAGATCCAGGGAGAGAGAAAAGAGAGAGCGAGGGCGAGTCGAGTGCGGGTTGCTCGCTGACTCGGTTGTCTTCTTCGAGTCAAGCTGGGTTGGGTAAAGTGGGCCTAGCTTAATCCAGCCACCTTGCTGGGCATTTGGTTTTGGAAGGAAGATGGAAAGAAAGAGAGGTGAGGGACGTTGTCCTCTTCACGGGGCTGATGCCGAGTTGGCCCGCTAACTTAATCGAGTCGCTAGCTCATTTGAGACTCGGTCAAGCCAAGTTTAATGCTTGCTTAGTACAGAAAGAAGAAAAAGAAGAAGAAAGGAAAAGAAGAGAAAAGAAAAGGAAAGAATGAGATAGGAAATGGAAGAAGAAAGAGAGGAAGCAGAGAAGAGGATGAGCAATGCGACTGTGTTGTTGGCTTGTCATGACCATGTTGACTTAGTTGAGGCGACTCACTGAATTGGCCAGTTAGGGCCAAGTCTTGGTGTCACACCCCAAACTCAGAAACCGGGCTCACAAAATTCCCGATCGCCGAATCTGGCGCCGACAGCCTCCGTAGAACCCCATTCTCAGCTCCCGGTGCCCATTCGGCAGGTTCTGATCCTGGGATGCTATTATGAGGATTTTTAATATCAGTTTAATTCGTAATAAGCATAACCAAAGATAAAAACCTACAAACAACAACCAAAAACTTCATCACATTTCCACTATGATAAAAAAAAACTTTACAAGTACAATGAGCATAAAGGGATACAATGAGAATGGACAAAAAGCTCCAAAAAGATCTGCTCTGTGCTGCTGCATCCTAACGTCACCTGCACGCAACGGTCTTGCATAAGCTTATAGAAAGCTTAAAGGGTGGTGAAAGTGTGTGCGCAAGGTAGTAACACAGATATGCAGTATCATAGTAATGCGGAACATACTGATCAATCCATGGATACCACTAGCCGTACCAAGGCTATGCGATGCAAGACATGAATGATGTTGGCCATACCAAGGTCATGCGATGCGAAATACAACTCAAGCATATAAATCCTCATATAAGTCCACATATCAATACAGCTCAAATCCGGAATATACCCGGGGTCTAGTACACTCCAACCAGATTGTCAAGCCCCAAACTCGGAAACCAGGCTCACAAAATTCTGGATCGTCAAATCCGGCGCTGACAACCTTCGTAGAACCTCATTCTTGGCTCCCGATGCCCATTCGGCAGGTTCCGATCCTGGGATGCTACTAGGTGGATTTTCAATATTAGTTTGATTTGTAATAAGCATAACCAAAGGCATAACCCACAAACAACAACCAAACACTTCATCACATTTCCATTATGATAAAAAACTTTACAAGTACAATGAGCATAAAGGAAAATACAATGAGAATGGACAAAAAGCTCCAAAAAGATCTACTCTGCGCTCCTGCCTCAGCGCTGCTGCGTCCTAACGTCACCTGCACGCAACGGTCATGCATAAGCTTATAGAAAGCTTAGAGGGTGGTAAAAGTGTGTGCGCAAGGTAGTAATGCAGATATGCAGTATCATAGTAATGCGGAACATGCTGATGAATCCATGGATACCACTAGCCGTACCAAGGCTATGCAATGCAAGACATGAATGATGTCGGCCATACCAAGGCCATGCGATGTGAAATGTAACTCAAGCATACAAATCCTCGTATAAGTCCATATATCAATACAGCTCAAATCTGGAATATACCCGGGGTCAGTACACTCCAACCAAATTGTCGCCCCATCGCGCGCAACAAGGTGAGTGAAAAAGACCTCACTATCCGCCTGCCAATATCGGGCTCGGCTCGTCGATAGCGGACCCATTCCTCGAGCTGGTCAAACTCAGCCTAGCATTGGCCCCTCCTCTCAGGCGGGTAAGACCGCACCCCCTTCCAACCGACTACGACACAGTAGAAAGCCCAGCCGTCTGGTAATCGGCACTCGGCGCTCCTTCACCCACTCGGTTTAGACATTGGAGCAACCTCTTGGTACCATAAGAGTTTAGGGACTTTCACCCAGGGATATTTATAGCACCCCATGTGGAACAAGATTTTTGGTATACAATCCTGTCAGCCACAATACGCCTGTGGAGGCTACGATCCTGATGTTGCTAGGGTGTACGGTAACCATGTCACACAATGCGAAATACATGAATCACACTATCCAATCATACAGCAATCCTACACATATCGTGAGCTCATGTGGGGCAATACCACCTAACCGGGAGCCCCTAAACAATCTGTCTGAAGGCATATGCTATGATCAGTCACTTCTTATATCAAGCACACATATGATGCGTATGATCATGAATCATAGAACTATACTAAACATGTTATGCGCGATAGATGTTGTTCATAACGAAGATGGGCCTAGACGGCCTACAAGTATGGGCCTAACAATGGGCCCTAGGGAGAATCATAATGCAGAATTTAACCAACATTCTTCTACAATGTGGAGGTCAAACCAACATTGCTCCCAAGGCACGGCTGTCATAACGTCATTACACGAGTCATGGTAGGGTCATACATCTTAATGGGCTTGTGTACATCCAATTAGGCCTCGATCCATATGCCTTAGTTACATCAAATGGGCCTCCTAACATGGGCTTCATATATATATCAAGGTGGGCCTCAACGGATGGGCCATAATTAATCAAGATGGGCCTAAACGTATGGGCTGATCAAATGGGCCGAGTCGAATAGACTGAATCAATCGGGCCAGGTCAAATGGACCGAGTCGAATGGGCCTCAAGTATATCAAATCGGGTCCACCCTCATATATTTGAGATCCGTCCTGTTCACAAGTTAACATAGAGATAGATGAAATAAAAATAAATATCAACTCAATTGGGAACTAATGCTGCTCGTAGAAGTTGAGCAATGGATGCCACGGTCCACTATTTAAATAGTGGGGTCCCTTTGAACTTTAGATCTGATTCGCTCATTTTCTCATGTCTTAAAATGATCTCATAAATGGTTGGACGGCATGGATACAACACTTGCATCATGGTGGGCCCCACCGTTCAAATAAGGGACGGTGTAGATAACGCATATACATATCGTCAGACATACGACGTGTGCAAAACACATACACCATGTGGCCTACATCCCACTAACGTTACAGGGAGAGAGATAGAGAGAGAAGTAGAGAGAGATAGAGAGAGAGAGAGATGTAGAGAGCGTGAGAGGGCGGCCACGTGCCCCCCCCCCCTTTTCTCCTTTCTTTTCTTTTCTTTTTTCTTTCTTTCCTTTTCTTTTTCCTATCTGACACCCAATAGAGGTGGGTCCCATGTAGGGCCCACCATATGTATATATGGGAAAAGGCATAACGCTCTGCGCTCGTGCAGACGGTAAGCTCTCATGAGAGCGAGCTGTGTGGGCCCACCGTTGATGTTTGCCGAACATCTAACCCATTGGTCAGATGCACCATTCCAGTGTGGGCCTAGGTCTCAAAAATTAAGTCAGGTCGTGACTTGTGTGGGCCACGCCAGCTACGACAGTTGGGAGGGCTACCCTCCGTTTAAAACATTCATAATCCTTTATTAGGCCCACTGAGATGGGGTCCACAAATCCAGCCCACCCATCGTGGGCGTCCCACTTGAATGAAGGGTCAACCCAAGTTTCAACTGCATCCAAATGTCAGGTGGGCCCCACCGTCACTCATGCTTCACAATTAGCCACCCCACTAGGAAACCAAGACCTCAGGTGTTGCAGCGAGGTATCTCCACTCAGTCTGCCGGTTAGCTAGAAACTGGGTGGAGTTACGTGCATCCAGGAGGGCCCCACAGGGATGTGGGTCCCACCGTCTGGACGGTGGACACATCACACATGTCACAGTGTGGCCCACCTAATAATGGATGGACGGCGTGGATGGGTGCCCTGGACCCCACCGTTAGTTACACACCCATGTAAGTGCACCCACTGTCAGTACACACTCCATGCTAGCACACCCCCTTTTCAGTTAACACTACACTATTAACACACACCCAGCGTCAGTGCACCCTCCACTGGTGACGGACGGTGGGTATGCACCCCATCAAGGTGGGTCCCACATGGACCACCTATTAGGATCAGGCTAATATATGTGTTTCCCTTTCATCTGTGCCGGTGTGACCGCCCGGTCATGTAGGCCCCAAAAGGGGGTCAAGGTGGCCCTCCAAAATGGATGGCATGGGTAAAAATGCACACATAATAGTGGGCCATGATCATGGAAGAGAGAGAGAAAGAGAGAAGAGGGAAGAGAGACATCGGCGAGGATGGAGGGGCCCTGCCACTATGGGCCCCTCTTGCAGACAAACATACATCAAGGTGGGTCCCACATATAGAGACCCTTAAATCAAAGAAAAAAAATGAATGGAAACAACACCTAAGATCACCCACTGGCTTCTTCTTGCACCTTAGGCTTCCTTAGCTCCTTATCTTCAATTTCAACGGAGGAGATGAGGTTTGGATGGTTGAGATGGGAGATGAAAGGGTGGGAAAGGTGGGCCACACTTGATGCTTGAGAAAGCTTGGAGAAGCTTGGGACATGTGGTATTTTCTCGCTTGGAAATGAGTTTGGGAAAGAGAGAGAGAGAGAGAGAGAGAGAGAGAGAGAGAGAGAGAGAGAGAGACTTGTAAAGGGAGAGAGAGTGATGGGTGATGGATGTAGTGAGTGATGGGAGTAAAAACTTTTTGACTTTTGTGGTTTTTGGTGTAAGAAAGGTATGGGCTTGTAAGAGACTTTTTGACTTTGGGGTTGCTTAGAAATGGGTGAAAGGTGATGTATACTTGACCCTTAATAGGATTGATTGATGGATTAATTGATGTGACAAGTCGTAGAGATTCTCTCGGAATTCGCTCGTGCGGCATTTTTCTCGCACAGAATGCTGGCCCACATCTCCTGACCAGGGTATCGGATCGGTGCGCGAGTCGCGGCAATGGTGCGGTCGCAAGGGTACAAGTCTTAGGTTGAGTCGACTCGTGTTGACGACGTATGAATCAGCGCTCGTAAAGGTCGGTTAAGGATCAAAGGTTGCCGAAATTCGACTGAGAAGACTACGAGAACCTACGGAACGGTATGTTCTAGGATACGGGACTTACACTTGGCCAAGTCCAATTGGCACTAGACTTGCACGACGAAGCAGGGAAGGAGAAATGAAAGAAAGGAGGTAGAGGAGAAAGAAGATGGAGCACGAGAGGAGTGGTGGCCATGTGGGGCTGTTCGGGTTTGGAAGCCCAACTTGTTGTCAAGTCAAAGATGTAAGTTAGTTTCCTCTTCCAAAGTAAGTTGTCTGACTTATTATTATCATTGGTGTTCCTATGATTATTTCAATTATTAAACGTGATTAGCCATTAGCATGTTATTTACGATAATATTAGTTACTATAAACAAAACTACAACTGTTAGATATTAGATATCAGTGTTTGTTTATTATTCCTACATATTATCATTGATAATAGATCACACTACTTGGTACCATTAGAATGATCATTATTATCATAATAACTGACAATTTTGTGATTAACTTTGCGATCAATTGTTCATCAATTAGTGTTAAAATCCTAAAATATAAACTTATAATTGAGCTCTAGAATGAAGCCTAAACCCAAGTGATCTAAACCCTCGGTTATAATCTTGACCCTAGATAGTTGTAGAACCTTGATCAAATTGTACGATTTCATAAATTGTGATATGATTCAATTCTAAGGGTGAATGCACTTTTTAGCAACAATATAGGCGGTTCAAACTATAAGGTGATGATTTTTTCCCCTTTAGCTTTCCATTTTTCCATTAGCTCAAGTGATAGTTTCTGCTTTAATTTTGGTTGATAATTGATATCTTGTATATTTTCTCATGCATGTGGATTACTTGTGGAACTTGAATTGGTACATTTATCAATGGAGAACTCCACTTACTTATGTACATCCGAACTTGGGATGTAACTTGATTGATCATGATTATAATGGACCTTCGACCTAGTGGTTACTTATAACGTCTCGGAAAAATCCGTACAAAGGCCCGAGTATCACCTGTAAATGCTATGTTTTCTAGCTCCTATGATTTTCAAATTTTGTAGTGCCAAAAACCTCTTGGAATCTGTTCTTGTGTAGCGCATCTACATATTCAAGATTTTGCTTCTCATGTACAAGAACAAAGGTCTTTATCTCAAGAACTTCAAGTGTAAGATTACATGTTCATGTTCAAGTACAACACCAAGTGTGAATTCAATCTTTCAAGCTTCATAGTTCAAGTTTTCAAAGTTTCATCCAAGTCAAGACAAAGTCTTTACTTTGCACCTCAAGCTCAAGCTTCAATGATTAGTCATATTCAAACTTCAAAAGCCTCAAGTTCAAGCTTTATCATATGTCAAGATCTCAAGCTTCGTAAACTTCAAAGAACGACTATTAACTGAAGCAAAAGAAGATTCAATGTTCATACATCATGTATAAGGTATGAATGACCCTAAATTGACCATAGGGTAGGTCTTTTTGAATACATAATTCAATTGGGTCACTTTATAAGTGCATAGTCTATTTTTCGACTAGTCTTAGACTATGATCGACTAGTCCTAGCACTGGCTCGACCAGTCCAAGAAATTCCTCGACCAGTCCTAAGGTTGTTTATAATTTTCAGAATTTTTTGTCAGAGCCTCGACCAGTCTTAGAGACTGCTCGACCGGTCGTGTAAATAGTACTCGGCCAGTCCTGTAGGCTCGACTATTGAACTTCTACGTTGAACTTCTACTCCAAATTGGTACTTCTGAGATGCACCAGAAGGAGAATATCCAGATAAGTATTTTACGGTTTTGTAAATTCATTGTTTTGGTTTCATTGAGATTGTGCCAGAAAAATCTCTTTCTTTTGGTTTGTCTGAGGTGATCCAGAAAACTCAGAATGTGGGGTTTTTTGAATTGTGTAAGCCCACTTGAAAGACATAATTGTGAGGGTTTTAGGTGAACCTTGAAAAACCTATTTTCATAGTGAACGCTAATATCCACTGTGTGAGGATATTAGGAGTGGAGTAGTTGTGTGGCTGTTTTTCTAAACAATTGGTGTACACACAAGCGAACCACTATAATTTCTGGTCTTGTATTGATTGATTGAATATTTCATTTTGTGGATGTTATAATTTCCCTTTATGTATTTGTGGAGAATGTTGTAATTTCTTTTATACAAAGTGGGAATGTTGTAATAGCTTAATTATTTACTTTGCTATTTATTTCTTTCATATCCTCTTCAGTTTGAGTTTTTGATACTCACCCACGTTCTAGTAAGGTTGTCCTGCCATAAGCCATTGGTTTTTGGTATCAGGTTATCCTTAGAACCAAGTTTGTATCAACTTCTCAATACTAGATTTTTTAGGTTGTTTTACATTTCCACATTGTGGATTGTTTAAGTGCTATCTTTATTCATATTTGTTTAATTATGTAGTTTATTTTTTTAATTTGGCATAGTCCTATTCACCCCCCCTCTAGGACTCTTAGCTCGGCCTTTTCACCACCTCAGTCAGAAATCCCCAAGGACCGTATCCTGTAGAAATTTAGGCGAAAATTAATTAAGTACTAAACTAATTAATCGATGGATTTATCTCCAATCACTATTTACACAAATGGCAAGACCCAAAACATCAAAATCGCTAACTCAACACTACTTGAGAACTTAGGAAAAATCCCAAAACCCTGTTGCTCTCGGGAGCATATTGAAACTCCGTATCGGACCTAGACCGTACGTCGGAAGTCTGATGACAGCGAAACTATAGGGATACGTCCGTCTTATTGGGCTTGACGACCATCACAGGAATCGAGCCCAGATTATATCCAGAAACGCACAACTTAAACCCTAAGTAAAGTGTATGAGAAACGCGAATATCTTTAGAAAATGAACCAGAACGTAAGTGAATTGGGCCATTCACTCACAGACGAAATTAAAGATTTCAGACCGTCAGTTTTTTACCAAACTTTACCCAGAGGAAAAGAAAATTTCGCTGCTTATATCTGTATACTTACGGCCCCGATAGTTCAAGTACGACCGTTGATCTGACACGGGTCTTCCATGGTCGATCGACCTATCCAAACATGCCGAAATCACATCTTGGCACAGATCTATTGTCAGAGAACTTATACTATGACGTATCTGACTAATGGACCTCCAGGTGAGCCCCGTTTGCCCAAAACAGGCACCCTTTGGTTATAACCTACGTATACCATGGCCATAGGGCCATTTACATCACATCTGGGCCTATATAGCCCTTAAACCACCCCATTCTCATTCCATACGAATTTCTCTAACCCTAGGAGAGAGAAGAGAGAAAAGAAGAGAAAAAGGTGAGGAGAGAAGAGAGAGTGGGAGATCATTGCTGGGATTCCTTTCCACAACTCCACACCTCGATTCACCTCCCCACTTCGCTACAAAATCGATTCCAGTTACGATTTGGATAAGAAATCCTAACCTTAATATTGATCTAGAAACCCAAATAGAGTAATCGACGAAATAACTAACCTATTTCATTGTTTAGGTGCCCGTCATTCCGTTTTCAGGAACGTTGTGTTCGAATTGAGTTCAAATCGTGTATTCCGACGAAAGTTGCGAACTATAAACGTTTAGGTTATAGTTTTCAAGGCTTTCAATGTCAGCTAATGATTTATGTCTGACTTGTTTGCTACCATATGATCTTAATTACGATGTTTTCGACAAATTATGCATGTGTAAACTATGTTGAATATATGATGTATTCCATGTGTTTGTTGAAATGTTTGAATGAATATGAAATTGTGATTTGTGCTTGTCATGACTATAAATCTAGGATTCATATTTGTTGTGCGTATCACGATCTCTTTGTGTAATGGATTGTTATAGTTTATGTCGTAACTAATCTAGTCTATGTATTTAGTTATGTGTAGTCTAAGTATTTGATAAAATGTCTGAATGAGAAATTGTTGATGAATTGGATTTAATAAGGGTATTGAGATAGGATTCTCAATTACTTTATCTATGTGCATAGTTTCATTCATGTAATCTTAATTTCGACTATGTAATTTATGGATGAAATGTAATGTTTGGTAACATGTTCAATATGTTTGATGAAATGCTCAAATGAGATATTGATTTAAATTGTTTGTCAAATGCTGATATGACTTTCACATGTATTTACATGCTACATCCGAGTAAGATTGGGACTACAACGTAGTCCAGGCAATCGGTAATAATTTTCGTTGAGTGGCCGAATTAGTCTCGCCACATTTGATACGTTCGGTGAATCCGGGTCGTACGACGATTGTCAACAGTGGTTAGGCCACGTGGAGTGCTTATGCGCTCCATGTCGATTAATTCGGCGTGCGCTTGTACCAATCGAACTTATCTAATAAATCGATGGGCCTTTTGTGTGTTTACCATGTATGGACATCACTGCTTGAATTTAAGGTACCACTTACGAATGTAAAGACACACTTTAACTATGGTACCATGATCCGCTAAGACTTATGAGACGAAGATGGTGGTATGGGACACCATGGTCGAGCTGTCGGCCTACGCTGGGGTGACGAGCCTCCCCGTAGTGACCAATAAGCAACCTAAACTCGTGAGACGAATACAGTGCTATGGGACACTGTGTTCGAGCTGTCAGCATACGCTGAGGTGACGAGCCTCCCCGTAGTGACCTCGAGTATAAACGCCTGAATTTGCCTATCTACTGCTTTTCATTAGGGGTGATGCCCTATAACTTGCCTATCGTATGTGATTAATTAGGATTGACGACCCTAGATGGATCCTTCGGTTTGGGTTAATGATATAAAGGGAGGTACGTTAGCTTCCTGAATCGGCTGTATGAACAAGCCTAATTAAGTACTTGGCTAACACGACCATGCACCGCATTGCATGTGCTTTGGCGAGGAAGTTGCATGTTTAGGGATTTTGTCATGCGTGAACGGTTGACGGATTCGCTTTTGAGGGAGCTTTGTGCGAGGTCATGCATCATTAATGCACACCATCCTTGCATTAACAATAGTAGCTAGGAAATGATTGTTGTACTGCTTGACTAAATTAATAACATGTTAACCTTTGCCTTATAGTACCACTGAGTTGATGACTCACTCCCACCCTGGGACGGTGTTTTAAAACACCAATCAGACTATAGTTTAGGTGCAGGTGACGGTGAAGTCTACGCGACAGAGCCGGATTTCATGGACGAAGAAGAGTAGTTCTCATATGTTCAACTATCAGGCGGGTCTATGTAGACCTTGTACTGATTCGATGGGATTACAGGGTCACATGAATTAGTTAGACACTTACATCTTGATACTATGCATATTTTGAATCAATACATGTACGCATTCAATCCAACTACATAATCATACTTTGGAGGTTGTAAAACATTTACCTATTCAGATATATATATGTTTTAGTCTTCCGCTTGCTTAATTAAATTATATATGGAGTATGATATGTTGTTTTAGTATAATCTTACTCATGTTTAATGTATTGATATGGACAACTTTTAAACATCATTATCCATGTTGCATAAGTGATGTGCTGAATCTCGGGAGTTGAGCTTTGCTCGACCCTCGAAATCCGGGGTGTTGCATTACTTGAATGATGTGAATATTGATGTGGGTTTACCATCCATGGATCATTTTGCTTACGTGGCTTTTGAGGATGATCTTTTTATCGCATCGATTTGGTATTTACCCTATATGGCTTTGATATGATATTTTCCCTATGTGGCTTAGTTTTGGTGTTTGCCCTATGTGAGTTTGATGTATTTTTTTACACAACCATGTAATGGTAAGTTCCACTTATCGAACTATGATTGCTCACTAGTCGATAATGTTCCATTAAACATCCCAATGTTGGAGTCTTATAAGCCGAGGATGGTAGGAATACGATACTATTCTCGAGCTGTCGGCCTACGTTGGGTGATGAGCTCCCATAATGACCTTTGAGCATTCTTAAACTGGTTGGTTGTAATCAAAATAATAACAGTTGGATTAATCATGCATTCATAGCATACGGGAGATGACGGGTGGCAAATTCTGGTTGTTGTAGCACGTACCCTTAGCCATTAGTTGTGATATCATTTCGCTAGCTCCCAAGCCACCGACTATCGGCCCACTTTTAGTGAGTTTAGTACTGCATGTATGGGATGTACTTTCGCTGGTGACCGGCCACATGCATGGGTTTTGTCCAAAAGTCAACTGGACGAGCATCCCTAGTTAATGTGCATTCACACATTCATGCATTTAATAAGATTGCATTAGATTTTTTTTAATGATTTTTATTTAAGTTATATTTACCTAATGCGGCGGTGTGTAATCTTGAGGAGAATTCACACTGAGCTGGTCACTCATTCATTGAATATGTAACCGTCCATGTAGCCCGAATGGTTTAAATAATACCCATGTCCATATTGACGAAGAGTAGAATACAATTATCAGGGACGCATGAATGTATCTACTAAGAGAAGCTGCACGATATTGTGGCTCAAGTTTATATGCATTTTATTATTTCTCATGTATTAAATTATGTAATTCTTGTAATTGTTAACATAGAGACATTGGTTTGTATAAGTCATTTGGGCAGCTGCTCATACGATTTGAATGTATATGCAATTTCCTTTATATTTGATTTGTTCCTATTCCGCCTAAATGCTCACTATAAAAAAGAACATAAGAAAAAAGAAATATACATGTAATTTGGTTATCTTTAAAGGTTAACAGTCGGATTTTTGGAAATCGAGTCATATGCTCGGGTTTTGAAAACCTGGGCGTTACACTTACTCCCACAGTCCACCATGTAAAGGGAACACTATAGCCTTCCTCTATAAGAGGGAAGGGTTGGATGTTCAACCTTCCCATGTGAGAGAGAGAGAGAGAGAGAGAGAGAGAGAGAGAGAGAGAGGAAGAAGAAGAAGAATAAGAATAAGAAGAGGGAGTAAGAAGGGTGGGCGTTCTAACACCTTCAAATGTGTTTTTCATCTTCTTATTCATCGTCATCATCCAGTGATTTTAAGCTAGGCCAACCCCAATTTAATTAAATTATGACTTTTTTTAGTTATGTATTTTTTAAAACCGTCCAATCGAAGTTTTGGTTTTAATCCACACCATACACATGGAATCTAAATTGCTTAAAATTTGAATTTTTGTTTTAAATTATTATTTTTTCCACTCGGATCAACCCTATATTAATCTACAATATGATGTGAGGAATTCATTTAAGCTTATACCAAATTAAGTTGAATTTATACATAGTTTCTCTTATTTTCTCTTTAAATTTATCCCTAGTTTTGATTTTTATTGTGATTTTCATGCTAATAAGTGGGGTTGTCAACATGTCGGGCCGTCGGGCCGAGCCTATTCAAATTTGTGATTTTTCAAGCCAGAGTCCACTTACTAATAAATTGTTGGATTTTTATAAATCATTTATTCATGTGAAAATTATGTTTGATATATGATTTTAATCATGTTGGACAGATCTTGGGGGTTGGATCGCAAAACTATGCATTAAATCATGAAACTACATGCATTCAGGTCCCAAACGGTACATAGTTTGCACATCTAATAAACTGAATGGTTATGTTAACAAACATTATTATTTTACTAATATTAATCTGACCTAAAATCTATTTTTTAAACCTCAAGGCAATGTGACTCAGTTTTGGGGTATTTTAAATGTATTGGATGACTCATCTAACCGAAATCATACTGTTGTGATTATTGATACAATTTGAAGTGTCTGAAATATTTTCTACCATACTGGGGTTTATTTTATTATAATTATAGATTGATTAATTCATAAAATCATTGTTGAACGTTTTATAAATTCATGATTGGTGACAGATACAAGCCTTTTTCTTCACTGATTTTGAGAGCGACGTATTTTTCTACATGTACTAAGTTGGTTTTTGCTCATCTCCCTCATTTTTGTTGAGTCAATTTAATGACACTATTCTTATTTATTGAGTTAGACTATTGTTACTTTTTTTTTTCTTTAATGGGTTAGCTTTGTGCTAATTTCCTTATTTTATGGCATGGGCTCATGTATCAGAGTTCCAAAATTTTAATGGTTCAATTTAATTCTCTATTGATACAAGTGATGTATTGAATGATTTAAAACTAGTGACTTGGATGGATGGTATTGTCGCAAGGATTGGGTTGCCTAGCTAGGATATGGGTTTTAGTTGCTTAGGAGCCTAGGAATTAGGCTGGACTAGGCTAGCTTGTTGCTCTCTCATTTCCTTAGTAGAGGGGTGGAATAAGGGAGGCTTGATGGGTTTTTGGGGATTTTTCTAAATGAGGAGGTGTGTTGAAATGAGAAGGAGAGGGGGTTATTTATAGCATCGGGGCCAAGTTTTTCTATAATTTATGAGATGCCTAGGGTTGAAAGGGGGTAAAGAGCTGATATTTGAGATTGCCACATGACAAGATCTCAGTGGTTGGATGGGGTAGTATGAACTGTAATTTTGGTTCAGGGGCGAGGCAATGAATTTTCTCCGTACACCTCTACATGATTGCACCTTCCACCAAGGATAGCCTTACATGTGTTGGGACTCCCCTTCCAGGACAAGGGGCTTGCCACGTGATAGGTGGTGCCCATGGTGTCGCCCAAGCCTTGACTTGCCCCCTGTTTTGGTGGGTGGTCTCCACAAGCATGTGGGAACTCCAATTCCTCTGGGTTAGTTTGTTAGAGTTTCTCTAAATCTTTGATGAGCTTTTAGGTTTGGACGCGGACCTAGTTTGATCTTGGGTTTGATTTGACTGGGTGAGCTAATTAGGTGAGTTGACTAGGTGAGTTGACCAGGTGGACTAAGTTTAACCGAGTTGGGTTTGACTAGGCTTGATTAGGTTTGATTGGATTGATTTTGACTAAGTTTCGCCAAGGTTTGATTGTGTTAAGGTTTATATTTAGGTTTAGGATTAGGTCTAGGGTTTTAGGGTTTAGGGTTTAGGGTCTGGCATAGGGTTAGGGTTTTAGGTTATAGGGTCTAGGGTTTAGGATTAGACGGGGTTTGACTGGGTGAGTTGAATGGGATTGACTGGGTTGAATTCGTCCAACTTGATTAACTTATCAGCCTAGGGTGGGGTGTCTACACACTAGTATCTCTGGTGATCGGATTTTATTAGACCCACTATGATGTAATTATTTTATCCATGTCATCCATCCGATTTGCGAACTCATTTGGAGCATAAGAACAAAATTGTAGCATATCCAAAGTTGAAGTGGATTGAAATACAAGAAAAAATAGGGTAATGACATCCACCGTTAGAACCTTCCTTGGACTGAATATGATGTTTATTTGTCATCCAACATGTTCATAAGGTCAAACAAAACAAATATTGGCTTCATCTAAAACTTATGTGGCCTCCAAGAAGTGTTGGATAGTAGGTGTTCAATTTCCTCTGTCTCCAATGGTGTGGTCTACTTGACTTTTGGATATGCTTTAATTTTGGGCTCATGCCCTCAAATGAGTTGGCAAAATGGATGGATGGTATGGACAAAACACATGCATCACAGTGGGTTCACAAGGTCTGGTTGGCCGTGTTGGGTCACTCGATCCGCTTACAAACGAAAGCATGTTTGAAAGTTGTGGAAGAGGATTGCCTGGTTAGCCCATTCCACGAGTTGCTGCTTATCAAATCCTGTCATGCAAGGTCACCATAAATGTCAGAGGTGACATGATCACTAGGCAATTAATGTTGGAAAGCTCAAGTGGACCCATTTCTGCATTGGCATATGGCTCAATCAAATTCAGTGCATCGGTGTGCCATCGGGTCACCAGGCAAACCATGTCCCCACCCGCCCGACTAACCTCACCTTAGAATAGGCTAGTACTTATTGCTTTATGAGCCTGGCTTGGACCAACTAGATTGGTGGGCTTGGCCCTTTCATACATGACATAAGAGTAGCAATGGGACACCTTGGTTCTTAAATGTATAAGGGTAGCAATGGGCAACCTTGCGTAGGGTGGCCCTTTAACCCTATGAATCTAACATCGATTTGGGATGGGCTTGGGCCTTAAATGCACAATCCAATCAAATTGTGGGTTGGGTGTGGGCCATATCAATTTATCGTAATCCTCAAACACCACCTAAATCTATGTTGAGATATGTTATATCTTACAAATACGCCTTTATAGTTGTCAGTCAGGCACCCTAGATAGTTGGTTTCATTCCTCTAAAATGTTTATTTCTTTTTACACGTGGTTGTCTTAATTTGTGAATATATCAAGAATATCTCAAGGGGAGACAGTGACTTTATTTTCAAGCAGCAGGTTGTGTCAGTTTAGGCGCAAGCCCAACAACATTTTTAAATCCGGCTTGGGCTGCTGTCCTAGGCCCATGCTAGGTAAGGCCTTGAGTCTCGTGTGTTGGGCCGGTCCTGGGCCTGGCCTAGCTCAGCCCAAAACAACCCATTGCCACCCATATCATGGCTAGGGTTGTACACGAACCAAGGTAGCTTGCTCGACTCGACTCGAAAAAGCTCAATTCAAAACTGAGTTTAAGTCGAGTCAGGCTGATTTTTTGAGCTAAAAAAAATTTCGCTTGTCCGAGCTCGACTCGACTCGGATCGAACTCAACTCGAATCGAACCAGTTCGATGACTCAGTTACTTTGATATTGATGTTGCTCACCAAGTGTTTGATGAAATGACTTAACGAAGTGTGGCCGGTGGCAAGGAAGGTATGTATATGATATAAATACCTTTTTTTCCTTAATTTTTATGTTACTTAGAAGGTGTTTGATGAAATACCTGTAAAACCACTGCTGCTGCTGCTTTACATATAGTGAGATTTTAAAGGTGCAGTCTATGTGTTTGTGAAAATGTTGCATAAGCGAACTCAGCTCGATCTTGGCTCGAACTCAGCTTGAGTTGCTGACCGAACCGAGCCGAGCTGGCAATTAGGCTCGAGGACCGAGTCGAGCAGAGTTCGAGCAGGAGATAGCAAGTGGCCGAGCTAAGTCGAGTTGTGCCCAGTTAGACTCGATTCGACTTGTGAACACCTGGCCCACTCAAAATTTAGGGTTGAGCTTGGGCTCAAGTCATTTTGGACAAGTGTCCCGAAAGAGGACTAGATCTGGGATTGGGTTAGCTAGGTCCTCGCCTTGGCCTGTGGTGCTTGATTACTTGCCTCAAAGTGCAGATGTTCGTTAGTAATATCCTGTGAATACAGGGTCGATCCCATAGGGAGATAAATTATGAAAATGAGAAAATCAAATGCAAAATTAACTAAGTAATGGAAACTAAACAAATGAAATGATTTTAAAGGTTTTAAATGTATCGAATTCAATTATTTTGAAAACAACACCTAAGCTTCAAAGTTCCACACATAGGTTAATGTTCCAAAATCATGATGACTTGGATAACACAACTAGGATCCGAGCACTATGGTCGGCCTAATCAGAAAATAAAACAATTTAAACATTTTAAATAAATGATATAAAAGATTAGAAAATCATGGATTTGTACCATTGATATATATTCTCAAGCACCAGTGATTTTAAGCATTCAATGTTCATAAGATAATGAATTAAAGAAATGTAGTCGAGTGAGAAACTCTTCTATCTAGGAAATTTAATTAATCCAGGGTAAGCCTATCCATCAATGTGGATCTTATATGATGGAAACATATGGATATCACTTTAGGATAAAAAATTAAACTTAAACAATATATAACATGCATACACCATTTTTCTCATCATTAAAATAACTAATCATCATAACTATGAAAACATTAAACCAATGTTTTTCCTTTCTAGCTTGGACTAGAGGGAACTTAGAAAAACATAATTAGAATAGAGAAATAAAGCAACAAGAAAGAAATAAATGCAAATATAAAAGATTTAAATAAAAAATAATTTATAAAACTTTAATGAAATTGAAAACCCTCTAAAAACCCTAAATCTTGCCCTTAAATGCTTTGAATGATGCTTAGGAATGCCCTGGGAAGCTCTATTTATAAGTGGGGAACTCCAACTTTCATACAAAGTTGGAAAACTCTAAAAACCACCTCAAATTTATATAGTTTTCTAAAATAGACTTCACACTATGCAGTTTTGTAAAATAGACTTCATAGTTTCATAATACACTTTTTTAGGACGATTTCAAGATTATTCACTTCAAATCTTCGATTCTCTTCATTCCTCACTTAGTTTTTTGGATCTTTGGTATGTGAATTTTTCAATCTTAGTTTCCTAAGATCCATCCCTTGCCTTGGTGATTTTTGCGCATCAAATCCATGCTTTTAGCACACTTTTTCTATCCAAGCTCTTAAATTCACCTTACAACACATACATGAGTAAAATAGAACATTAAGTTGATTCATGTTCATAAAACCAAGATATAAATGGGAGAAATTATGCAATATTTGAGTCTCAACACACCCCAACCAGCATTTTGCTAGTCTTAACACGCCTTTTCAGGTTTTAGCTATGACTGACTTTTCGTCATTTTTGCCCGTGGCGTCCTTTCGAATTTTCACCACATCCGGGATTTTTGCTCTTGCCTGCCCCTTGGCAGTTGTGCTCTTTTTACCCTTGTGCCTTTTTTTTTTTCCAGTACCAAGAGAGATGAGGAGATTTTTTTCATTGTCAGCCGATTGGCTACCTTCCTGCCTTTGTCTCTGACTACAATCGTAAGTTGTTTATTTCAGTCAAACTATTTAGGGAAAGTGGGATGGCTTTATAGGATTTTTGTTTTTTGTTTTTTTTTTTTTAGCATTCCTCTTTCTTTTTTTCTTCTTCTTTTTGTTCTTTTTTTTTTTGAGTTGCATGCTTTCTTATATTTTTTTGTCTTCCTTTTCGAACTTATATGAGGAAGGAATGGTAGGCGTTTTTGTTTTTGTTGACCTCAACTTTATGATTGTAATTATTGACAAAGTTAGGTATGATTACCCATGATAGATTTTCACATTGTCGGCATTGATGGGCTCTAGAAAATCTTCTCCTCTCAGGTTGGTAAGTCAAATGACGCTTCTTGGAAGTACTTCTTGAATGATCAGTGGTCCATCCCACGAGAGTTTAAACTTTCCTCTAGGGTCTGGCAAATGTGTCGGTAAAATACACATCGTAACTATGTCACTAACTTTGAAGCTCCTCTTTCGGACCTTCTTGTTGTAAGCTCGTGCGATCCTCCTTTGGTAGCATTGTGAGTGGCTTAGTGTGCGTATGCGCTTTTTGCTTGCCAGATGCAGTTAATCGTATCTTGCATGTTGCCACTCATTTTCCTCAATTTTGCTTTCCAGTAATACTCAGAGAGATGGGATTTTGACTTCGACTACCAGTACTTCCTCCATTCCGTATGTGAGTTCGAAAGGAGTTGCGCCTATAGCAGACCGTACAGAAATCCGATAAGCCCAAAGTGCGTACAAGAGCATTTCCAATTAGTTGCGATATGTCTTGACCATTTTCTCCAGTATTTGAATGATTGTTTTGTTTACGGCTTCGACCCCGCCATTCATCTAAGGGTGGTAGGGACTCTATTAATGGCATTGGATTTTGAATTTTTTGAGGAACTCGCCCATCCTTTTATTGACGAACGGTGTCCCGTTGCCTGTAATGAAGGCATGAGGAATCCCATCTTGGCTAATGATGTTGTTTTTTGTAAACTTTATCACATGGGACACTGCAATGGTAGTGTAGGATATTACCTCTATCCATTTGGTGAAGTAGTCTACTGTCACTAGGATGTATTCATGCCCATTTGAAGCTTTTGGGTTGACCTTCCTGATGATGTCATGACCCCATATAGAGAAAGACCATAGCGTTGTCAGATTGTACATTTCAAAAGCAAGCGCATGGATTTGATTCACATGCTCCTGACATTTAAAACATTTCTTGACATTTTGCAGCAGTCTGTCTCCATCGTTAGCAAATAATAGCTGAGCCGTAGGATCTTCTTCGCCATCATATGACCATTCATGTATGGGCCGCACAGTCCTTCATGGATTTCTAACATGATTTTCGCTGCTTCTGTTTCATCCACGTAATGGAGGAGGACTTGATTGAAGGATCGCTTGTAGAGGATACTCCCGATGATTGTGAATTGAGCTACCAATTGTTAGATAGTGCGATGATCGGTTGATGCAGCTCCTTTAGGGTATTTTGGGTGCTCGAGATATTCTCTGATGTCTACATACCTTGGATGGCTGCTTGGGGAGGCCTCTGCTTCATCGATTTGCAGGCATAAGGTGGGCTCTTCTTAAAGCTTTACGGTAAGTTTTCACTCAAAAATTCCTTTTGGAATATCTAGCATTGAGGTAAGGGTGGCAAGGGTGTCTGCGAACTGTTTTTTGGCTCGGGGCATGTATAAGAATGTGACTTCATCAAATTCTTCAGTTAGATTTTCCAGATAGATGTGATAGGATCAACTTTTCATCTTTGGTCCTCCATTGATCTTTTGTCTGGTTGATGATGAGTTATGAGTCTCCGAAGACTCGTAATCTTTTCACATTGAGGATGATGGCTTCTCTCAGACTGGCAATATATGCTACATATTCAACCACATTGTTGGTGCAATTGAATGCCAATCACCTGGAGATAGGGATCGGGACATCGTCAAGGGAATAGAGTATCACTCCTACTCCATTTCCTTTTAAGTTAGCGGCTCCGTCGAAGAAGAGTGTCCACTCTCCTGCCCTTCTTTCTTCTTCTCCCTCGACAATGGGGATGTCTTCATCGGGGAAGGTCTTCAGTGGTTGATAATCAGGCAGAGAGTGTGTTACTAGGTGGTCGATCAGTGCTTGCCCCTTGATTGCTTTCTAAGTGACATAGGTGATGTCGAACTCAGATAGTAACAATTGCCATTTTACGATCCTGCTTGTTAATGTCAGCTTTTCAAACAAGTATTTTAACGAGTTCATGAGAGCGAGTAGAAGGATTGGATAAGCGATTATGCATTGTCGGAGTGTTGCATTGCCCAGACCAAGGCGAGTCATGTTTTCTCTAAGCTGGAATACTTGGATTCGTAGCTAGTGAACCTTCGGCTTAAGTAGTAGATCACTTGTTCATTCCTTCCCGAAACATCGTGTTGGCCGAGGATGCATCCGATCGCTTCTGCTGCGACAGAGATGTATAGCAACAATGGCCTACCCGATGTAGGTGGTATAAGCACTGGGAGTTTCAACAGGTACATCTTGATCTTGTTGAAGGTTGCTTAACGATCGTCGCTTCATTCTTTCGGCGAGCTTGTCCTTAGAAGCTTGAATATGGGCTCACAAATGGGTGTGAGCTGAGCGATGAATCGACTGATGTACTGTATTCGTCGGAGAAAACCTCGAATTTCTTTCTTAGTCCTTAGAGATGGTATTCGATGATAGCTTTTATCTTGGTTTCATCATGTAACACCCCATACTTTCAGTACTCAGGTGTTCCTGTATGACCTAACTTAGTATAAATACAAACCTAGCTTGATCAAACATTCACGTGCATTCCAGTTTAAATCTAACCGTTAAAAGTAATCCCAATCCATGTATCAAACTGTTCATCCGTCGATTTCTAAGATGGATCACCATGCCACTAAAGAGACCCATTTTTAGGATCCAAATTTCATCGGTGGACAAATCTAGCCAACCATTACAGCCCTGGATCATGAAGTATACTGTTCACCAAGTTTACAATGTCCCATAGGACGATCCATCATTTAAAGACACAGGTCGAATTATCTAGTTTCATATACAACTCTCAAATCACACCTAAACACTCTTTAGGATCCCTAGGGTTATTGATGGTTAAGATAGAAGCAATCCAACCGCCAAATTGTTGGAACGGCCAAGGAACTGAGAATTCATATCTAAACATTCATGTGATGCGGCCCATGTAACAATTAAAGTAAGCTAGGGATTAGGTACATGAATCATGACGGTTGACCTACCATGAGGGCAATTCTGCCTGGAAGTAGGCCCTACAATTTAATTTATAATAATAATAATAATAATAACAATAATAATAACAATAATAATAATGACAGTAATAATAATATAAAAATCATGATAAAGGTAGTCCTAATAACCTATAGAGTGGGACCCACGACATGATTAAAAAATGCACACATGTGGAAAGAATGATAATAATAAAGTGAAACAAAAGTAATAATAGTAATAAAATTTATATTATAAGTAGTATTTGGGTTAGTGGCATGTCATGAAGTTTTAACCGTTGATGTTAAATTTCGAAGCGATCCGACCATCGAAACGATGTAATTGACGCCTAAAAAGAACTAATTGATTAGTATGGCCCACCTGGGCATTGTACCCACTGAGTTTCGGTTAAAACTGTAGATCTATCACAAATGTCAAGATGGACCCCACGCTGAGGTGCGTGTGCATCTCAGCCAGCGTGCAGGACGCACACCTAACCTTCAGCATGGTTAAACCGAGCGCTGATCGTGTTTTCCCGCAAATGGGAAAATCTCCCTCTCTCTCCTGTTTCTTTGCCAACGAACGAACGACATCCGTGTTTTTGATCGGTGGCCCACTAGCGGGGCCCATATTCATGATCTAAACTGTCCATTGATAGAAGACCCACGTGCGACCAAAACCCGAAAGGTTTCGCACTATCCCACACGTGTACAGACACACAATTTTTGACGTAAACGGGACCTACAAACAAGCCGTTTCCAAAAATGGAAACTGTTGCCACTCTAGCTCAGCAATCCATGTGCTCTCTCCCCTCTCCAATCCCAACCGTCCATTTTAAACAAATCCCAGCCATTCAAGGGCTCTCCACGTGGGAGCGGATTTTCACCCACAGGAAAGACCAAAACAGCCACTGGTCTGAGATTTCTGGCTGTATTTGGAGCCGTTGCAGAACAGTACCATCTAAAGCCATCTATTTCCTATCCTACTGCCAAGAAGACTTAGGGTTGAGATAAAAAGACCAAGGGATCAAGCGGCAGAGTCCTATCTCCCCTTCGTGTGGCAACTCAAAGAGAAACCGGCCACAAGCTTCATTCAGCGAACCCACCGCCAAAACCTCCTCCAGGCTTTGAAATGCTTGATTGTAAGCTTCGTGGGTTTCATCTGGACTGCCCAGAAGAGACAGTTCGAAGAAAGATGTTGTGCAGAAGAAAACACCATTAATGGCTGAGTCGTCTTCCCTGACGCATCTGTCGAGTTTTAGGTGTGTCGGGACTGGTTCTAGAGTCATTCTAGTTCATGAAATTCCAAGTTTCGCTGGTGATTTTAAGAGCAGAAAGAAACGAGAAAGAAGGAGATGGAAGATGATGGTGGTGCGGTTGTTGAACCACCCAGAACCGGACCGAGTCTGTCCAGATTCAACGCCCATTGCTGGGCGTTCGAGCATGAAGAGAAGAAAGAGAATATGGAGGAAGGAAGAAAAGAGAAAGGAAAGAAAGAAAAGAGAAAGAAGGAAGGAAGAAGAAAGTCGGAGAGAGAGAAATCTGAGTTGGGCCGTGGCCGGCTGCACTAACTCGGATCGAACCAGCCAACCTAGTGGCGAGTCCAACTCGCTGGACCGAGTCATCCCAAGTTGGGCATGGGCCTGATGTGTTCCAAGCCTTGCGGGAGGCCAGGTGATATGAAGAGAAGGGGAGGATGGGTTGGAGAGGAGGAGAAAAACAAAAGAGAAGGAGAAGGAGGTGGATTTGGTGGCTGCCGAGTTGACTCGGCTGAAACCGAGTTTGACTTGGTTGAATCAGGGTGGAACCTAGTCTAGACATTGCTGGAATTCCAGTATTGTGGAAGGAGAGGAAAGAAAATGAGCGAGTCAAGTGACGATGAGTTGAGTTGACTCAACCGAGTCGACTAGGTGAGCCATATTTCCCTTCCATATAAAGAGTTTATTCGATTATATTGTTATCATTACAATCATCATTAAATTTATTGATATTAAACATGATTAACCATTAATAGACTACCTATTCTATGTTAGTTGCAATGGCTAAGTATAAGTACTTCATTTGTCACTCTTAAACATTGTCATGATAGTTACTAATCATGGATAGCTATCACCACACCATCTACGTTAATGTTAGGAACTACTATTAAATGATATTAGTATGACACCCATCACTTGAAATATATGACCATTAATAATCGTTACCATTGTAATACTTGCTACTACCATGATCGCAAGTATTAATCATATATATCATCAAAGAGGAATGGTGACTAACTATATCATTACACTTTGCCAAAATTACACACATATTGTAGTTCAACCCCTAGGACTAAAACCCTAAAAACCTAAGCAATCTAAACCCTACATTGAGACCTTAACCCTAAATAGTGTGTTAGGATTGAATCTAACTGTAGGGCCTCATACTTCAAGGTAAATCATAACATCCATTATCATGACGGGAATTGATAGTTACGATTTAAAATCATTAAAAAATATTATCATTAGTATTAGTCCCTATTGTACTATCATTAGAAAATATCCTATTATTATTACTTGTATTATCTAAAAGATTATTAGTCATTATAAAGATGTTAGATAATGTCAATACATTCAAACGTGAACTTATGAACCACCATTATTCATATCAATGGATTAATATTCCCATTAGGAATATCATTTGACCCATTGCACAATACTAATAATAATAATAATAATAATAATGGGAATACTAGTATAGGATTCAAGTCTTAGAATCTAAAGCCTATAACTAAACTCTAGCATGAAGCTCTAATTCTATAGTAAAACCATAAAAGTAATCTGAACCCTAGGATATGATCTTGAACCCTAGGTAGCATGTAGAACTTGGATATAATCGTGCATCCTGATTTATGGTAGGATTTGAATGCAAGGGAACGCGCATTCCTTAACAATGCTGGTAGGCGATGCAAAGTATAAGGTGATGATTCTTCCCCTTGAGCTTTTCACCTTCTCATTAGCTTAAGTTATAGTTTTTATTTAAATTCATAATTGATATCTCCCTTTATAATCACATGTGTTAACTGGTGGAAATTGAATTGTTGTATTACATGCTTTATGATTATCCTTTATAATTGTTCATGCTCGTGTTCTTTTTGTGGACTGCTTATGAAACTTAAACTGGTACATTAGTGGAAAATTCCCACATATGAATGTACACCCATACTTGGGATGTAACATGACTAGTTGTAATCGTAATGGACCTTCGACTTGGTGGTTATTGAGTGGTGGTCTAGATGGATCATTAATGTGGGCCTACTATCCAGGGTTGTTGTGCCCAATAGTTTTTAAGGACGGTCTTCATCGTATGGTTTTGATATTCGTCTTGTGTGGCATATTTTGATACTCGCACTACGTGGTTTTGTTTTGATATTTTTCCTCTATGGGTTCGATGTTTTATACTTTACAACCATGTGATGGTAAGCCCCATATACTGTAATATGATTGGCCACTAGTCGACGGATTTCTATTAAACATTTAAGATGGTAGCCTCATGGGCCAGGGATGGTGGTGTGGGACACTATGCCCAAGCCGTCGGCCTACGCTGGGCCATGTGCTCCCCGTAGTGACTATGAGCTTACTTAAATCGGCTGGTTGCAATTGGACTAATAATGGGCTGACAAATCATGCATACATGACATATTACGATGACTTGGATCACTTTGTCATGCGATTATGCCAAGTGTTGCGCTTATGACCAGTCATTCGATTTATGATGATGGCTTGGATCATCATATCCATGCGATTACGCCGAGTGTTGCGCTGATGACCAGTCACATTCATGCCTGTCTGGATGTTTTACACGGGTCGATGATTTCATGAGTAACGACCCTACTGATCGCCTGGATGTTTTACCCGGGACAATGATTGCATTCACACATCTATGCATCTAATAAGACTGCATTTACTCTGTTTTGATTGTCTGGATATTTATATTATATCTTACCTAATGCATCGGTGTGTAATCTTGAGGTGAATTCATACTGAGTTGGCCACTCGTCCATCAAATATACAACCGTACAGGTGATACAGGTGGCTTTAGTGATATGCATGTTCAGATTTGATGAGGAGCAGGGTACGATCGCCAGGGATGCATGACCGTATTTTCCTGGAGGAGCTGCGTGATCTTGCAGCTTATATTTATATGCTTTCTACTATTCTTCATGTATTAAATCTTGTAAATCTTGTACTTGCTAAATTTAGAGACTTTGGTTTGTATAAGTCATTATGGGCAGCTTCTTGTATATTTGAATGATAATGAAATTTTCTTTTATGTCGATTTGTCTACACAACGCTCATCTGCTTACTCTGATAAAAAGAAAAAAAAATGTACACTCAAATTTGACCATCCTTTAAGGTTAATACTCGGGTTTTTGGGACACGGGTCATTTACTCGGGTCCTGAAGATTCGGGGCGTTACACGTCGACCCTTATGTCATCTTCGCCGACAATAAAGCCTAGTACCTTACCCACGGTTGCGCCAAAAACACATTTCTGTGGGCTGAGGTGGAGCTAGAACTTTTCCAGTCTATCGAAGAGTTTCTTGAGGTCTTCAAAGTGTCCTTTGATTGTGTGAGATTTGATGATCATTGTCCACGTAGACTTTCATCTCCTTGTTTATCAAGTCATGGAAAAAAGCAGTCATGGCTTGCTGGTATGTAGCGCCTACATTCTTCAACCCGAATGGCATAACCTGATAGCAGAAAGTTCCCGATGGTGTGATGAAGGATGTCTTTTCGTGGTCTTCAATGACAATCTTGATTTGATTGTATCTGGAGAAACCGTCCATGAATGAGAAGATTTTGTCTCGCTGTATTATCTACCTGCGTGTCAATGTGAGGCAACAAAAATTTGTCTTTGGGACGGACTTTGTTCAGATCCTAGAAGTCGATGCACATCTTGACTTTGTCGTCTTTCTTAGGAACTGATACGATATTTGCGAGCCACTACGGGTAGTTGGAGACTACCAAGAATCCCATGTTGTTTTGCTTGATGACTTCATCACGGACTTTCAAGGCCCATTCTGGCTTCATTCTTTGGAGCTTTTGTTTGACTGGCTTCATTTCAAGTTTTATTGGTAGGTGATTTACTATTAGTTCTTCGTCAAGTCTTGGCATGTTTTCATAAAAGAAAGCAAAGTTAGATAATCTCCACTTCAAGAATTTCATCATCCTTTACTTGTATTTCGGAGGTAAAAATCTACTAATGCGCACTTCTCTAGGGAGTTTCAGTGATCCAGAGTTTACAATTTCGAAATTGCCTGCAATGGCATTGACCTTTGTTTCAAACTTTTTTAGGAAATTCTCTAGTTCAAGAGTCGGGTCATCATTTCCCTCATCTTGGGCTTCATCTAAACCCATGAGTTCAAAGTCTAGATCTAGATCGAAATCGTATGAGTCGACCTTGAAGTCTGGTGCTGTGAGTGGTGTATTTGGCACATTGTTGTTTGTGAGTTTTGAAGGATTCTCTACTGCTTTTGGTTTTTCAAGATTTTCTGGTTTTTTGGGATTTTGACAAATATCTAATTTTTTTGGTATTTATGAAATATCCATTGTTTTTTAATTTTGGGGATTTTTTGATATTTTTTTTTGTTCCAAGTGATCTCGAATAGGACGATGTTGCAAACCATGACTGATCCTGACCTGGTTCGGGATGTCAATTGTTATTTACATTAGCATTTTTTTTTAAAGACCGATAACCTTGGATGGCTTATCGGCCGATTTGACTGTTAGGGGAATAGCTGACCAGTTTGGTTCATTCCCCCTCTTGATCTTGTTAGCTTGGTCCAGTTGTATTGATGGGTCATCTAACCTAATGACCATGATATCTGTTGGATTGGGTTCAGAGTCTGTGTTTGACCTAATTTCTTCGCTCGGGAGATGGAGCTCTTCCTGCTCCTCTGATCCACATTCTTGTAGGATCTTGATGTTTGTCCAGTCAAGGGAAGACTACTTCCCCTTTTCTGTCCAATGAATGGGCTGTTTCTGCCCCTTGCTATTCTGAGTGGCTGGTGGGAGGTTCTCTCCCTTGCTGATAATGGGGCTAGGTGACTCACCATCCTTGTCTGTTGGTCATGTAGAGGGCACTTCTTTCCCTTGTGTAATGCCCCGAATTTCTAGGGTCGAGCAAAGCTCGACTCCCGAGATTTCGGACATCACTTATGCTTTGCGGAAGTTAATATCCTGATTTCTTTCACATTGGACATTTGAGCATTCATAGAATTATATTAAATAACTTACCATACTCCAGGTTTAATGTGATTAAAGTAGATGTGTAAACTAAAACATACATATATCGTGAAGTTCTTTCTAGAGTATGGGTCCACGATTGGGTTAATGTATATATACAATTCTAAAAATAAAAAAAAACAAAATGTGGTAACGTAACATCTAGCTAAGCTCATAAGCCCAGCGCTCCCTGTCCAGAGGTACATGGCCTACATCGGCCCATCCAAGAGCTGGAAATAAGAGAATTCCTCATCCTCATCTATGAACGCCTGCTCCAGTGTATCGGCATCCACAGTACTTGCATCTACACTATCGTTTGGTTGGTGTTTTAAAATACCATCCCAAAAGTGGGAGTGAGTGATCAACTCGGTGGTTCCATAAAACAAAGGTTAACATGTTATCAAGTCAATCAATACAGTAATATAAGGCAATGTAAACAATCACTTCCTAACTACTCTTCTTAATGCGAAAATGGGGTTTATGACATGATGCATGCCCTCACCAATTGACACTCCCTCAACACATGACTCCGACCACCTGTTTCGCACATGCCAACACTCCCTCAATATGTGACTTCAACGCCTGTTTTACTACATTCTAAACTAATGCAATGCGGTGCATGAAAATGTTAGCCTAGTGGTTAATTATGCCTATTCATCCAGTAATTTGGGGAAGCTAGGATACCTCCCTTTTAAACATCGATCACAACCGAATCATTAAGCATGAGACGACCGCAACGGTCCTACCCCTATATTCTTGATCCGTCTAGGTTCGTCACTACTAGATAAATACATATGATAGGCAAGTTGTAAGAAGTGATGCTCGCAGTCATAATGGGGAGGCTCATCACCCTAGCGTAGGCCAACATCACGGACACAATATCTCATACCACATACCCGACTCACAAGTCTTGAGGATCATGGTATAATGGTTAATGGTAGATCTTTACAATAGTGAGGGGGGTACCTTATATTCAAGCAATTGTGCTCATACATGGTGAACATACAATAAGTCAACCAGTTGTTTGGGTATTTTCGATTGGTACGGGTGCACACTAACATAACCAGCATGAAGCGCGTGGCCTAGTCACTGTCGATAGTTAATGTTCGACACGTATCGTTTGAATTTACCCAGGGTGGCCAACCTAATTCGGCCACCCAAATGTGAAAATTTATAAATCATGTTAACAAGCATTCACAACACATGGGTTAACGTTAGATCATCAAATTTTGATAAACTACTCATTTAGGCATTTCATCGAACACATAGACAATGTCACACTACAACTTGCAATTCATCTATTCATTAGATAAAGATATAGTATACTAAAGACAACAAGAAACTCTACATTAGCAATCATAAATCATTATAGTCATTAACTATAATGAAAGCATTGATAAATCGCAACCTATACATTTATAGTCCGCACCTTTCAGTAGCACGCCCGACTCGGACTCGCTCTTAGGAATATATTTTTAAGGAAGGATCGTCTGCCGCTTGAACAAGCACACAGGTTAGTTAGGGTTGGAGAAAACCCATTTGGAGACCTACATCTATATAGGAGATTGTATTGTTTACCCTAGGTTGTAGTCGGAGAAGTTACAGTAGCGGGAGTGGTGGTAGTTAGGCTTGTGAGTCAACAGAAGAGAATCACCCTTCGTAGCAAACACTCCTTCAATCTCCCTCTTCCTTATCTTTCTCTTTTCTCCTCTTTCTCACCTTAGGGTTCCCAACTTAGTATTTGGGGGAAATGGGGTGAATTGAGAGCAATTTATAGCTCCAGATGATGTGTAAATGGCCCTAGGGCCACTTTATTTAATACTTATACCCTATGGGCGACTATTTTTTACTAAGGGGGCCCTTCTGAGGGTCCGCGGGCTTATCTTACCATGTGATAGGTTCCTTATTAATGGATCAACATTAGGACACAACTTTGGTGTGATTGGATAAACAGATCGACCGTGGGACACGTGTGTCAAATTAACAGTTAGAAATGTCCAATTGGGGCCATGGTTATACAAATGTGTGGGGAATTTTTCTTACTCTATATGTGGAGTTTGGTTATAAACCGACGGTCCGAAATTCTCAAATTTGCATAGGAATGGACGACCCAATTCACTTAAGTTCGAACTTCTTCCTTTAGGGTATTTGCACTTCTCATACACTCGTCCCTTGGCTCAAGTTGAGCAATTCTGGACACTATCCAAGCTTGACTCCCGTGATGGTCGTCGAGCCTAGTAAGACGGACATTGCTTTATAATTTTAAGGCTAGCAGACCCCCGATGTACAGTCTAGGTCCTTTACGAAGATTCAGGGTACTCTTGAGAGGGGCGGGCCCTCGGAATTTCCCTCAGGTTTTGTTTACAACCCCAAGTGTAGGGTCGCGATGTAGTAATAATCTCGGTGAAAACAAGGTCAAATCCACAGGGACTGAACTTGTGTGTCTTCTAAAAGCAACTAGAACTAGAATTACAAGAATATGAAAATCTAAATCTGGAAGTATAAAGAGTAATTGTGAGAGATTTAATGAAAAACTTAATAAATTCAAACGTGGGAACTAGGATTTCCAAGGATCCACTGGTAGGTTCTTGGGATGCTACCTTGCTTGATTTAAGGATGAAGAGATTTGTCAGATCTCTGAACTTCTCATGGATCTAATCATTAATGGATGAGAGTTGTGATGATTTGGAAGTGATTCCATCATCTAATCGTGCTGAGGAGACAAGGCAAACAACATGATCTACCAATCACACAACCAATCATAAGAGAATTATGAAGATAAGAAGGATTCCATCACCCAACCATGCCTATGGGATGATGGTGAACAACAAGATTTCCTAATTTCACAATCTTAATACATGAAAAGAAGATATTTCAAGCTATCGCAGATCTATTATAATCTGAGTCATAATAAACCATTAAAAACTAAAAATATTCATTCATAATCAAACTAGAATCCAAGAAAGTTTAATAAAATATGGATCAAAACAAACAAAACTTCTCAATCACACTACAAGCTTCACCTCTTAGCCCTAGCAAAGAGGTTTAGCCAACCATAGACATGATTGAACTAAAAACTCATAAGAAAAGCATAAAAAAATAACTAAGGAAAGGGAAGAACAACTCTTGGTGACGACTTCTCCACACCTTTGCTCCACTCCTCAAACCTTAGATGATGCCTAGGGGTGCCATAAGGACCCTTATTTATAGTTTTAGATCTTAAACTTTCGCACCGAGTAGAAATTTCTGGAAATCGTCGTAATTTTACGCAGCCCGCGCAAGTTTTGTATAACCCTTGACTGGTTGTGGGCCATCCTCGACTAGTCGAGCAGGACGAAGTTTTAGAAGTTTTACTCGTTGGAGTTTGAGTCGAGGCACCTTCGACCAGTCGACCTTCCACTAGTCGAGCAGAGTCAAGGACTGGTCGAGCGTAGATAAGATTGGTCGAGCCGGAGCCAGGACTAGTCGAGAATCACCGAATTTCACTTCAAAACTTCGATTTTCTTCATTCTTGACTTGGTTTTCTTGGATCTTCAGTATGTGCATTCTTTATTCTTGATTTCATCAGATCCACTTTTGTCTTTGGTGATTCTTAAGCGTTAAATCTATGCTTTTAATATCATTTTCAATCTAAGCTCTTGAATTCACCTTGCAACACAAACATGATTAAAATAGAACATTAAGCATTATTATGTTCATAAAACTAGGTAATAAATGAGGTCCAATGTGCCATATTTGACCCTCAACACAATCCCCAACCAGTATTTTGCTAGTCCCGAGTAAAGTATGTGAAAAATGAACTTTAATGCGCAATGTTCAAACCTTTATTAGAAAACAATCCTTTATGTAATCAAGTATGAATGAATAGACTTAAGATGAAAAAGTGAGATTTTGAAAACCTAGAGTTGAATCATATAAGCAACCAATCAAATAAGTCATTTATCCATTAGGTCGGAGCATAGTTCGCATATTAAGTTTTTCAAGTGCTCAGTGAATATATTATCTTTTCATAATGTTAGCAATGCTCACCACTTCAAGATTGGTTGAAAACACAAGTACTGATTCCGAACTTATCCCCTTTTCCTTCTTTTTCCAATTTTTGATTTTATATCGACAATCATTTATATTTATTCCTCTTCTTTAGACATTACATCCTTTTTAAAGATATTTTTCATTCCCCTTAAAGATGTTGTCATTCTTCATTTTTTATGACTTCTTTATCGATCTCCTATTTTTTAACTAGTTCTTTCTTCTTTTAAGGTGGATAAAATTCTCCAGACTCGGTCCTCAATATCTTTCAATGATCATCATACTAACAATAAGAAAATCTACTACTATTCATAGAAAACAATTCGAGTAACATAATATTCAAACTTCCTCTTAATCAATTGAATGTAAGAACCATAAGTGATAGGTTACTTAGTTGCTCCAACTCTAACAATTTCAAAATTCAATTTATATCTTATTGTCGTATTCAAAACTGTCTTAAATACACAACTTATAGCTTTCTAAATAGATAAACATTGAAAATTTTTCAATTTTTTTTGCAAATTTTGCTCAAAACTGAGAAAACACTGATTAGTTTACCTAATCTCCCACCCCTAACCTAAAATCTACATTGTCCTTAATGTAAAAGAAACAAGCAAGATTTGCAAAAGAGACAACGTAATAAAAAGAGAAGTGATGGAAAGATAGTACCCGATGAAAAAATTTTGAGGCTTTTTCCAAAGGATTTCAGCGTGAAGGTAGTTAGCACAAGAGTTAATTAACCAAAAATAAACTCTCCTAAAACGGTGGAAGCAAAATATCCTAAAATGGCAGAAAACAAACTATCCTAGAATGGCAAAAAGCAATAAACCTAACTATACCTCCGTCAGACTAGGAGATCAATCCTGATAAATGAGATTATTCAGAGGTATGGACATATCCTCTGAATCAAATTTCTTAACAAATGGCTTTAATCGATGTCCATTCACTTTGAATTCTTTGCCATTATTCGGATCTTGTATCTTGACGGCTCCATGAGGATAGACATGGTAATAGTGAAAGGGCCAATCCAACAAGATCGAAGCTTACTCGGAAAGAGATGTAACCGAGAATTATACAGGAGGACTTTCTGACCTGGTGTGAATGATTTTTGAAGAATGTGTTGGTCATGAAACACCTTCATTCTGTCTTTGTAAATTCTCGAGTTCTCATACGCATCATTCCGAATTTCTTCGAGTTCATTCAACTGAAGTTTGTGTAGCAAGCCAGTGTTGTCCAGATTGAAATTTAAATTTTTGATTGTACAGTAGACTCTATGTTCCAACTCCATAGGCAAGTAGCTAGCTTTCCCATATACAAGTCTAAAGGAAGACATTTCAATATGAGTCTTTAATACGGTATGGTAAGCCCATAAGGCACCGGTCAATCGGATTGACCAATCCTTACAGTCGGGGTTAACCATCTTTTCCAAAATGTGTTTAATTTTTCTATTGAAAATCTCAGCTTGCCTACTTGTTTGTGGGTGGTATGGAGTGTTCACCTTATGAGAGATGTCATATTTCTTCATTAAGTTTGCAAATAGGCTATTACAAAAATGTGAACCCCTATCACTAATGATGGCTCGAGGCATTTCAAACCAGAAAATGATGTTTTCTTTTAAGAATTTAATGACCGTTTGATGGTCATTGTTCCGGCATGGAATCACTTCAACCCATTTAGTGACATAGCCTACGGCCAGTAAAATGTATAAATTCCCAAAGGATTGGGAGAATGGTCCCATGAAATCGATGCCCTAGCAATCAAATGCTTCAATGATCAGAATGGGTTTCAGAGGTATCATATTTTGACAGGATAATGCTCCCAACTTCTAACAACGCTCACAAGCTTTGCAAAACTCATGAGTGTCTCTGAACATAGTGGGCCAGTAAAAGCCACACTGTAGAATCTTGGCCGTGATCTTTTTAGCAGAAAAGTGGCCACCACAGGCCTGAGAATGACAAAAGGAGATGACGCTTTGGTGTTCATTGTCCGGCACACATCTCCTTAAGAATTGGTCTGGGCAATATTTAAACAAATACAGATCATCCCAGAAGAACTTACGAACCTCGGTAAAGAATTTTTTCTTATCTCACGCAGTCCAATGTGTCGGTGTGAAACCTTAGGTAAGATAATTAGCAATATCAGCAAACTAAGGTAAATGAGAGACTTTGAGCAATTGTTCATCAGGGAACATGTGAAAAGGGTGAGCTCTCAGTCCTAGGGGGTGAATAGGACTATGCTAAATAAAAAAATGCGAAAAATAAAAGCAAATAGCTGAAATATATAGCAACCTCAAATGCACTAGTCTTGACAGGTTGATATAAACGTTGTTCTAAGGACAACCTTACACCAAAAATCAAGGTTTATAGTAGGACAACCTGATTTCTAGAACTTTGGTAAGTATAAAAAACTCAAACTGATACAGAGGCAAAAGAAAAAAATCTAGCTATTACAACATTCACCACAAGTAGATAAAAGAGATACAAGCATTCGCAAACAAATATCAAATACGACATCCACTACAACTCTAAGAATTATAGTGGTTCGTTGTGTGCACCAACCATTCACAAACAACCACACCTACTCCACTCCCAATATGCATAACCCACGTGGTATTGACTTTCACTATGAAAGAAGGTTTTCTAAGGTTCACCTTAAAAGCTTTACAGATGTGTTTTTCAATTGGGCTTACATAATAAAAAACCCCACACTGGGATTTTCTTGGTTGATCTCAGTCAAAACCAAAAAGGAGATTTTTCTGACTGAATCTCTCAAACCAAATACAGAAAATTGTAAAAATACTTATCTGAAAATTCTTCTTTGATGTAGCCGGTAGAACTGCTTCTTTATAGATATAGATGTTCAAAGTTCTATCTCACAAATGAAAGGGTTCTAAATCTAGATGAATTTTAAATTAAATCCAACGTTTAACTACTTGGATTCAATTTCTTGGATCTCAAAATGGGTTAAAACACAATTCCTTTTTTATCAAATAAGATTGAACAACAAGAGATCAAGAAATTCAAAACCAGAAAGCTATATAAAAGAATCTTAAATATCATATAATAGCTTCACAATAGCGGGGACTTAGTTCTCAAAGATGTGGCTTGAATTGGCTTGGAATGAATGAAAAAACCTGAGAAAAGTCCTCTATTTATAGGCTACAATTCAATTCACTCGACTGATCTAAGGTTTGTCTTGACTGTTCTTGGCAGTAACCACTTTTCAAAATTTCTGGCGCAATCAGATAAACCCGTCACTCGACTGGTCGAGTGGGTAAAAATCTCCTTGCTGGAGTTCGAGTCGAGCCCTGCTCGACTGGTCGAGCCAGTCTCCACAACCAGTTGAGCAGGGTGCTCGACTAGTCGAAGAACCACTAGAGTTATTCAAAAATTCAAGTAAATTTATGGATTGGTTAAGAAAAACACTGGACTCATCAAGCCAGTGCCTGAACTAGCCGAACCATGACTAGGACTAGTCGAAACAAAGCCTAAAATAAGTACATTGACCCAATATAAATATACAACATTAATGACCTAAGCCTAAGGTCTTTTTAGGGTCATGTATACCTTAAATGTGAGCATAGAACTTGTAACATCGGTCGCTTCGGTAGACAGTATACTTGGGGTACTTTGAAGCTTTATCTTTTACACTTTGAAGCTTGAAACTTGTGTACTTGATCTTGAGCTTGTAATGTAACACCCCGTACTTTTAGTACTCGAGCTTCACCATGGGGATTCAATTTATTTTATATGTGCATTCCCTTACATGTTACCTTGCAACGACTCTTAATCTGCCACCTCAATCGTCGAATTCAAACCTAATTTGTATAACAATCCTTTCATCTTATTAATTTCTAATACAACCAATCACAACTTTAATGATATCCATTTAGGATCTTAGTCGCCTTGGTACACCCATGCAACCATTCATCATCAAGTGCGAGACTAAAATCGATAGATCCACTGATCATCAAGCCCACAAAATTCTATCAGACAAGTTAGCCATTTAATTACACTGTCAGGACATTTACTCGTAAATCCAACTGATGGATTTCAATCACCCTGTTAGGCAAATAGAATCATACCCCGACATTTTAGGACTTGAACCATAAAGTCCACCAAGTTTACAACGCCACGTTGGGCGATCCAACCGTTGGATTGGCAGGATGGTCAGGGGGTCGAACATTAGCAATTAGACATCCACGTAGTGTATCCCACTTAACAATTACAGTTAGTTAAGGGTTAGGTAACATGAATCATGGTGATTAATCTACCATGAGGACAGTTCTAATTAGAAGTAGGTCCTACAAATTAATTCAAAATAATAGTAATAATATAATAATATTAGTAATAATAACAATAATAGTAATAATAATAATAACAATAATTAAAGATACTATAGTATGGACATTCAGAATGAGAATTTTGTGGAATAGGTGGTCCTAACCATCTGAACAATTTACGAGACCGTTGACGTCCAAATTGGAATCAATCTGATCGTTAGACTAATATGAATCAACAAATAAGGTAAGATCACTCAACACGGCCCACCTAAGCCCTGGATCTGTCTCACCATTGGATGAACGCCTTGGTAGGGTCAACAGAACTTGACGAACGAAGTGGATTTTCCACAAGCGTCACGGTGGACCCCACACCTGCGTCGCATGTGCACCACAGGGGTGCACTCACCGTGCACTGGCCTAGGCAGCCCGGTCAAAGCGGGCTGACCCGCATTTTTCATAAGTAGAGGGACCTCTCCCTCTCTTTGGTTTGCGTCAGAAGATGGACGGACGTTCGTTTGTACTAGTCTAGGGCCATCATCATCATCCGTCTGGTCAATCCAGACTGTCCATCGCATTCAGGGACTGAGCCCTACCAAAACCTAGTAGACCCCACACGTATTCGTGTTATGATAGGTACACAAACACTGGCGCAAAAGGGACCTGAAAAAACCATGTTTCCAAAAATGGAAACTGCCCCTGCTGCTGCCAGCTTGGCGATCCATGTGAGGGGTATTAAGCTGATCTAGGCCGTTCATTAAGGTGAAATCCCAGCCATCCGATGGCTCTCCGTGTGGAGAGAGTTTCTGCCCACAGGAAGCTAAAACCGCTGTCGGTTTTGGCTTTGATAGACGTTAGAGGCTGCTGCCATCCAGTTTTCAATTCAGGCCATTTGTTACAGATCCAACGACTTTGGGATGCTAGGGTTAGTAAATAAGAGGAGTTGGATCGAGCAACAGGAGCTCGCCCTCCATCTTGGCAGCCGTGACTCGAAAAACAGCCGCAAGCTTCTTCATGCGAACCCACCATGAAAACCTCCCTGGAGCTTCACTCCAACCATTCTCCAAGCTCCTTTGAGCTCGTACACACCACCTACAACAATCGGTTTGAAGAAATAAACCCCCGTTTGCAATCTGCCATTAGCGCTGCATCTTATTCCCTGCCATCCCACTGCACCAACCATCTTAATTTAAGTCCGTTCCGACTCCAGTTATGTTCGGATTTGCGGCTGGAGGTCCCTGGAGGAGAGAAAAAGGAGAGGAAAGTGAGAGAGTAGAAAGAAAGGAAGAGATGGAGAGTTGAAGAGAGATCGGGAGATGGTGCGTTGCTGCACCAGCTCGTGCCGAGGTGAGTCGCTGGCCCAACCACAGCAGATCCGTCTTGCTGCGGTTCGGTCTAGGAAAAGGAGAGAAAAGAGTGAAAAAGAGAGAGAGGAAGAAACTAGAAGAAGAAAGAAAGAAGAAGAGAGAGTGAGGAGTCGTGCGGTCGGTTTAGTGCCACACCAGGTTAGGCCACACAGATTCGAGACTGGGTTCGGTCTGAGTTGGGTGAGTCCTAACTCATTCCTAGTTTGGTCCATGTGTCTTGCTAGGCATTCCAAGTAGTGGAAGTGGGAAGAAGAAAAGGAAAGAAAAGAGAAGAAGGAGAAGAAAGAAAGAAGAAGGTGAGGATGGAGGGGTGCGGCCATTGCACCGCACCGCTATAACCCAACCCGGTCAGGCTTGAGTCAGGTTGGGCCTGACATCTGTTGTGGGACGTCTCAGTTGGTAGGAGAAGGAAAGAAGAAAAGAAAGAAATTGAAGGAGAGAGAGAAGACCGTCGGTGGTTGCACTCACTGAGTCAACTCGCCGAGTTGACTTGATTCATGTGGGTTGAGTCAAGGCACTGACTAAGTCGGGCCTGTTGTTCAGGCATTGTTGCTGGATTTCCAGCATGGAAGAAAGGAAGAAGGGAAGGAAAAAGAAAAAAGAGAGAGAAAGAGAAGGAAGTAGAAGAGAGAAGGAAGGGAAGAGAAAGAAAAGAGAAAGAGGAGGAAGAAAAGAAAATAGAGAGAGGAGACCAAGTCCAACTCACTGAACTGAGTTCGGTCTGAGTTGGGCGTGGGTCTGACCCATTCCAGTCCTTGTGGGAGGCAAGGAGATAGGAAGAAAGAGAAGGAGAGAGGTAGAGAGGGAGAGAGATTGGACAAGGGTTACACTAACCGAGTCACCCCGGTTGAATCGAGTTAACTCAGCTAGCTGCTGACCCTTAACTCAGCTGGATCGAGCCAGGGTTAAGCTTGGTGTAGGCATGGCTGGAATCCCAACAAGGCATGAAAGAGAGGAAATAAGGTAAGGGAAGGAAGAAAAGAAAGTAGGGGAGAGGACCGAGTCAACTCGACTTGAACTGAGTCGACACAAGTAAGTAAATATTTTCCTTCTAGGCTACACTTGTCTCGTTGTATTAATGTCAATGTTACCATTTATATCATTATTAGGATCGCTGATAGTAAAAATGCATAGCCATTAGTAAACGATCTATAGTTAGCATAGATAAGAAAATAAAATAATATCGTTATTTAATACTAGTGGAATGTTTGTCATTCTTAAATATTATCATGATAGCAGGTCATAATATTATTTATCATTATAATGATTACTACTGACATGTTACACTAATATTAGTTACTATAAATGAAAATATCATTAATGATATTTGCATGGTATCCATCACTTGAAAATATTACCTTTAATAATACCATTTTATTTCAAACATAATACTAATCATTACCATGATGAACTAATATTAATTATACCATTAATATTAATACTTATGCTATAGGTATTATATTAACATGGTAACCAGTTTTACACTAACTAACATTCAAATCCTAAAATCTAACCTAGGCCTAAACTTGAGGATGAAATCCTAAACCTAAGTGATCTAAACTCTAGGTCAATACCCTAACCATAGATAGTGTATTAGTATTAACTGGCAATTACTACTTATTATCTCCTCTAATATTATTATAGAATAATTATATGAATTAGGTTTCAACTCCTAAGTAAAGCCTAAAACTAAACCTTAGGATGAAAACCCTAATTCTACATTAAAACCTTAAGATAGACAACTCAAACCCTAGGCTATAATCTTAAACCTAGGTAGAGTGTAGAACTTTGATCTAATTGTATAAGTTCGTAATTTGTGGTAGGATACAATTCTAAGGGCGCAAGCACTTAGCGGTACTAGGAGGCGATTCAAGTATAAGGTGATGATTCTTCCCCTTGAGCTTTCCATCTTCTCATTAGCTTAAGTTATAGTTTTTATTTAAATTCATAACTGATATCTCCCTTTATAATCACATGTGTTAGCTGGTGGAAATTGAATTATTGTCTTATATGCTTTATGATTATAATGTGTAATTGTTCATGCTTGTGGATTCCTTTTTGTGGATTGCTTATGGAACTTAAACTGGTACATTAGTGGGAATTCCCACATATGAATGTACACCTATACTTGGGATGTAACTTGACTAGTTGTGATCGTAATGGACCTTCGACTTGGTGGTTACTGAGTGTGGTTTAGATGGATCATTGATGTGGGCCTACCATCCAGGGTTGTTGTGTCCAATGGTTTTCAAAGATGGTCTTTTCTCGCATGGTTCTGATACTCACCCTATGTGGCCTACTTGATATCGTCCTATATGGCTTTATTCTAATATTTTCCCTATATGAGTTGAATATTTTATATTATACAACCATGCGATGGTAAGCCCCGTATATCGTAATATGATTGGCCATTAGTCGACGGGGTACCATTAAACATCCTAAGGTGGTAGTCTCATGGGCCGGGGATGGTGGTCATGGGATACTATGCCCGAGCCGTCGGCCTACGCTGGGCCATGTGCTCCCCGTAGTGACCTTTGAGCTTGCTTAAATTGGGTGGTTGTAAATGGACTAATAATGACTTGGCTAATCATGCATGCATGACATATTTTGATGACTTGGATCACTCTGCCCTGCAATTACACTGCGTGTTGCGCTTATGACTAGTCATTCGATTGTGATATTGACTCGGATTATCATGCCCTACGATTACGCTACGTGTTGCATTGATAACCAGTCTTATCCTTGGGTGACAACCCCAATGCCCGTGTGGATGTTTTACCCGGAGCACCGACCGTCCGGATGTTTTACCCGGGTTGATGATTGCATTCATGTATTCATGCACCTAATAAGACTGCATTTACTCTGTTTTGGTTGTCTGGATGTTTTGTACTATTTCTTACCTAATGCAGCAGTGTGTAATCTTGAGGGGAGTTCACACTGAGTTGGTCACTCATCCATCAAATATATAACTGTACAGGTAGCACAGGTGGCCCAGGTGAAATTCATGTTTATATTGACGAGGAGCAAGTTACAATTGACAGGGACGCATGATTGTGATTGCTAAGAGTTGCTACAGGATTTCATATCTTAAATTTGTTGTAATTTACTTTATGTCACATGTAATATTATTTCATTTTGTAATTGTAAGAATGAGGACATTGGTTTGTATAAGTCATTATGGGCAACCTCTTGTATATTCTAAATGAAATTTGGAATTTCTCTTTTATGCTTACTTGTCCATTATACGCTCATCTGCTTACTCTGATAGTTAAAAAAAATATATTATATATGACCATCCTTTAAGGTTAACACTCGGGTTTTTGGGAAACGGGTCATGTACTCGGGTCCTGAAAAGTCGGGGTGTTACATGTAAACTTAAACTTGAGCTTGTGTACTTGATCATGTAATGCAAGTGAACTTGAACTAGTATTTGCAGTCGCACTTGCACTCGGTCTTGTGTATAAACCTAATTTTGTATTTGCAGTTGAACATGCACTCTGATTTGAAGTAGTAGTAGCACTTTGATGTTGATGTAGATGACTTGAAACTCATCTTCGAATGAAGGTGAACTTTCCATCTATTGAACTTGAAGGCGAACTTTCCATTTATCAAACAAGTCAATCACTCTCAAGTGGTTTGTCACTACAAAATTTGACAACACAAGGTGCTAGATCTAAAACATGGCACTTACAACATGTCATCTATATGTGTTATCTCAAGGGAATTATAGAGATCAAGGCGGGAAAGATGGTCAGCCACTACGTTCTCTACTCCTTTTTTATCTGTCATTTCCAAATCAAATTCTTGTAGTAGAAGGATCCATCTCATCAGGCGGGGCTTTGCATCATTCTTAGAAAGAAGATACTTGAGCGTCGCATGATTTGTGTAAATGACGATCCTAGATTCAATCAAACAGGACCTAAATTTGTCCAAAGTGAACACTACGGCTAAGAGTTCCTTTTTCGTAGTAGAGTAGTTCGCTTGGGTAGGATTTAGAGTTCTACTTGCGTAATAAATAACGTAGGGCTTCTTTTCTTTTCTCTAGCCTAAAACTACTCCAAGAGCATAGTCAGACGCGTCACACATAAGTTCAAAAGGAAGGTTCCAGTCGAGTAGCTGCATGATAGGTGTAGTGGTTATCATGCCCTTAAGCTTAATAAAAGCTTTTCGGCATTATTCAGTCCACTCGTATGGTGCATCCTTTTGAAGTAGATTGCATAAAGGACGAGAGAGGTGACTAAAGTCCTTTATGAATCTTCTGTAAAACCCGGCGTATCCTACGAAGGATCGCATGTCTCGTATGTTCTTGGGTGGAGGTAGGTTAAAGATAAAATCAATTTTAGCCTTGTCTACTTCAATTTCCTTGGACGAGATGATGTGTCCAAGGACAATTTCCTTATGAACCATGAAGTGACACTTTTCCCAATTCAGTACCAAGTTCTTTTCCTCACATCACTTCAGCACATTTTTCAAAATTTCCAAACATTCGCAGAAGGATGGACCAAAGACCGATAAGTCATCCATGAAGACCTTTAAATATTGCCCCACCATGTCAGAAAAAATACTCAACATACATCGCTAAAAAGTGGCAGGGGCATGACATAGCCCGAATGACATCCTTTGATAAGCAAAGGTGTCGTGAGGACATATAAATATGGTCTTTTCTTGATCTTCAAGGGCTATCTCAATCTGATTGTAGCCCGAATAACTGTTAAGAAAACAATAGTACGAGTGACCAATTAGCCTTTCCAAAATTTGATTGATAAAGGGCAAAGGAAACCTTCCTCGTGACAGTATTCAATTTCTTGTAGTTAATGCACATTTTCCAACCAGTAGTAACTTTGGTTGGCACGAGATCATCATTGGCATTGGCTACGATGGTGATTCCAGACCTCTTAGGAACCACCTAAGTTGGACTCACCTATTGACTATTGGATATAGGATATATGATACCCACATCCAATAGTTTAAGAACATCGGCATTAACCACTTCTTTCATGTTTGGATTTAGTCTACGTCGTGGTTGTCATGAGGTATTCGCACTATCCTTAAGATGAATGCGGTGAGTACAAATCAAATGGTCAATTCCCTTAAGGTCTACAATCGACCATCCAAGGGCTCCCTTATGCTCAATGAGAGTATAAATGAGCACACTCTCTTGTTCTTGCTCAAGGTGGGAAGAAATAACCACCGAATATGTCTCGTCTTGACCTAAATAGGCATATTTCAAATTAGAGGGCAAAGGTTTTAGGTTAAGCTTCGATGTCTTGAGGTTAGACGGTAGAGGCACCACATCAGTTTGGGGTAATTCTTCAAATTGTGGCCTCCACCGGTTAACTTCAAGTACCAGCATAGTATCAAGCATGGCACCCGTCTCCCTAATCATATTATCATCAAAATCATGAGAGTGGGCCATGCATGTCTCTAGAGGGTCAGAGGATAAGGTTAGAAGTGTCCTATCTTCCATGAAAGAGTCAATCATGTTAATGTCGTAGAAATCGTTATCATCCTCTAACTGTTTGCCTGTATTAAAAAAGATATTCAATTCCAATGTCATATTTCCAAAAGACATACTCATGACTCCATTCCTTCAATTAATTATTGCATTTGATATGGCAAGGAATGAGAGACCAAGAATGACAAAAATTTGAGTGCTCATGTCCATGATGGGTTGAGTATCTAGGATGATAAAATCTATCAGGTAATAGAATCTGTCAACCTGGACCAACACATCTTCGATTATCCCTCTCGATATACGAACTGAGCGGTCGACAAGTTGTAATATAGTTCGGGTGGGTTTCAATTCACCCAAACCTACTTGTTCGTAGACCGAGTAAGGAATAAGATTTACGCTCGCTCCTAAGTCAAGAAGTGCACGCTCAATCCGGTAGTTCCCAATTATACAAGGGATGGTTGGGCTATCGGTATCTTTGTATTTCTGTGGCACATCTTATTTTAGGATGACACTCACTTTTTTAGTTAAAAAGATTTTCTTTTGAATATTTTGTCGTCTTTTGGTCATACACAAGTCTTTTAGAAATTTAGTATATGAAGGTATTTGTTTGACTGAATCCAGTACAGGGATGTTGGCCTTCACTTGTTCCAGTACCTTTACAATGTCCTGAGAGTTAGAGAGAGATTTTGGTGCAATCAACCGTTGGGGGAATGGGGCAATCGGCTTGCCTTGAAGTTCCAGTTCCAATTCTTGTGGATCAATGCTAGGTTTATCATCGTTGTCCTCTTCCAGGTCCTTAGACATTTCAACCCTTACCATAATAGATTTGTCAATTATCTTCCCACTCCTAAGAGTAGTGATAGACTTAGCTTGCTCCATTTGATTTGAATAGCTTGGATCACTTATTTCGTATTGCGGTTTAGGATTGAGGAAAGGTTGGGCTGGAAGAATCCATTTTTCTCCAATTGAATTTTTTGTCTCACACCCTTGTATGGCCTTTGAAAGGTCTTGAAGGGTTTACAATATACTCTGAGTGATAAGTTCTTAGTTTTGAATATGTTTCCAAACCGGATCCTCTTGAGGTCTCCCTTGATTCAAGAATTGGTTAGGGATTCCTTGAGGAGTAGCGGTTTGTCCATTCTTTCAACTGAAGTTTGGATGATTTTTTCAACTAGGATTGTATGTGTTAGAGATGGGCCCACTGAACGGTCTTTGGTAGTTGTTTACGGCATTCGATTGCTAGTTCAGTGCCTCTCGAAAAGTAGGTATCGTTGGGCAATTTTCAGTTGTATGTATGTTGCAGGCACAAATACTACAAACAACTTCCTTAGCCTTGTCATTCTTAAGTTCCATGGCCTAGACCTTCCTTGCGAGACTGGCCACTTTAGCATTTATGTCATCATCCTCTTTTAACAAGTATATCCCACCTCTCTCCCTTGCTTGAGTGAGCTTAGATGTAGTATTAGGTTTTGAGGTAATGTTCCATGATTGTGCTGTTTCAGCGAGTTTGTCAAAGTAATCCCACACCTCATCGACATTCTTGTTCATGAAATCCCCAGCACATCGTCTTGACGAATTGAAGCATGAAAGATGCTAGCCCATTGTGGAAAAAAGTTGTTATGTGCCACGTTTCAAAACCGTGTTGTAGGCATGAACTGACCAGATTTTTTAACCACTCCCAACATTGGAAGAATATTTCATCTTCCTTTTGGGCAAAGTTCATGATTGACTTCCTGATGGTGTTCATCTTATGGGATGGAAAGAATTTTTTTTATGAACTCCTTCATCATGTCATTCCATGTGCTAATAGATCGCGGGTGTAGTGAGTGCAACCATGTCGTAGCTTTCTCTTTTAAGGAGAAAGGAAAGAGTTTCAGCTTGACCGTGTCCTCAGACACGTTAGGAAAGTATAAAGTGGATATAACCTCGTCAAACTCTTGTAAGTGCAGGTATGGACTTTCAGATTCAAGTCCAAGGAACTTTGGAAGGAGTTGGATCACTCTAGGCTCGATATCCATGTTTCATGTGTTTCTTGGAAAAACCATATAAGAAGGGGTGCTCACCCCCTCCAATTGTAGGTAATTTCGTAAAGTACGAGGCGGGGGGTGCTTGATGCACCTCATTCTCATCCTGGACTTCCTTATCCCTAGGTTGAGGTTGTCTTTTCGGTTGATTGACCGGTTGATTGGCAGCCATAACCTCAATTACTTCTGAGGATCTCAAGTTGTAACATATCGTACTTTTAATACTCAGGTGTTACCATCTTAATCTAAATTTGCATATTTCTATGAAAATACACATAACCTACCTGATTAACCATCATTTGATAAGTCACAACCTACCACTTAATCTTCACAGTTAGAATATCTAATTTTCCATCCTAACGTTAATTTAAAATAAAATAAAATGAAAGTGTAATAAAAAAATATATATATAGATAAATTAGTTTGGAAAAGCCTATAATACAACTCCTAAAGATAGGACCAGTCATTTTATCATCGAAATTTGAGTCATCAAACATGTCGACCATCAGGCTAACAACATCCCGTAAAGTGATCCATCACCTATTCACACTAATCAAACAATCTATATGTTAAGTCAGACATTAAAGTCCACTTGGGTGGATAACAGAGCTACTAGGACCGTTAATAAGTGGTTTTTAAATCAATTTAACCACTTATTCACAACGTAAACGTTGTAATGGACCATACATCGTTAAGTCTTAAAGCTTAAACCATCAGATCCATCATCCATTAGACCTACAACACCTTGTCCATCAATATACAACTTGATCATGCTAATAGGGCAATCTGACCATTAAGTCAACAGAAATACATATAAGAACTTAAAGTAATTCAACATGACTCACCCAAGCTTTGGATCTGACTGACCCTTTAATCAAAGGCAGTTAGTGTGCCCTCCGAAGTAATTGGATGGAGTGGATTTCCTTAAACAACTCAGTGAACCCCACTTATGGGTTGCATGTGCACACAACCTGTGTACACCCACAGTGCACTGGGTCTTCAACTGGGTCAAACCAAGGTTGACCTGACTATAACCAAGAAAAAGGAGAAATCCTCCTCTTTCCCGCTAGAGCCCGTTTCAAATGGATGGTCGCCGGTTGTTCAAGATGGGTCCCACCATGGTGATCATTGGTTAAATCTGAACCGTCCATCGTAATGAACATATGAATCTGACGAAGACCATTGGCGTTTCCACATGAGTTTCACACACATGGGTGAACAACCTCGTCCGTAAACAGTACCTCATGTGCACGATTTTGCTAAAAATGGAACTTCGTTCCTCCCTGCTGCACTAGTAAGTGCAAAGCATTTGCAACCTTGGTTGTTGGATGAGAATCATCCCAACCATCCACTCTAGGGAGTCCAACTAAGAGAGAGATAAACGCGTGCGGAGGGAATCTTTTTACTTTGACACTGGCACCATCTCGACCGCCCGTCTGCCTTTAAAAACTCTCTTGGATTCATTAGAGGCGTTGGTTTTAGGGTAACTAACAAAGCCATCTCGCGCCGATTGGAAATCTTGCGAAAATCTCGCAAATGTGTGAGTTGTTAGCCGCGGTGGAGAAACTCGTGAAGGCAAGATATTAGGGGACTATTTAAGTGAATGGTGGGTCCCACAAGGTTCTCACGACCCATTCGAACCATCCAAACGTGGCTGATCATTGGATTGACCATCAATGGGAAATCCGCCATTAATAGCGGAGCCATCTTCACCGTTTATCCGAAAACACCAATCACCCTCGATCGGGCCTCATTCGCTGATCCGAGTCGTCCAAATGGTGACCCACCTCATCATAAATACTTTCTGGTGTTTTGATCTCAGTCATGCAGCCTAAGTAGAAGTTAACACTCCCAATATCATCTACAAAACTATCGCTTAAACGGCTTTGGCTGTAACTAATCCAGCGATTAGTTATGGCCGAACTTTTGAGAATGCGATTAGAGGGCCTATTAAATGCCGCCTCTTTAGGGCATTCTTTCAAAAAAAAAAAAGAGGAAAAGATAACGAGAGTGAGAAAAGGAAGGGTGGTTACGCCGTTCTTGCTGCACCAACTGACTCAGTGAGTTGGAACGTCGAGCCTTGTTGAGTCCGTTATTGGGCATCTTCTAGCAGATGAAAAAAAGAGAGATGGAGAACGAAAGCAGAAGGAGAAATGAGAGGAAGTGAGGGAATGAAGAGAGATGGAGAGAATCAGCAGGAGAACAGGGAACCGACGTCAACTCACTGTTGAGTTCGGACGCACTGGCGTGACTCGGTCATCAGTTCTAACACCAGATTTCCAGCACAGTTGTAGGATTGTCTATGCTAGCATTTGTAAGACAAGAAGAAGGAAGGATGAAGTGGAAGAAGGGAGAGGGAGAGACTAGGAGGGCTCGAGAGTGAGGCTGTTGTTGTCATGCCACGCCGAAACTCGGTCCAAATCTGCCGAGTTTGGGGAGCATCTGAGTCGAGCCCCGACTCACTTGAATGTGTAAGGACCGAAGATAAGAGAAGAAAAGGAGAGAAGGAATGAAAGGAGAGGTAAAAGAAGGAGAGTAGGACGCTGCTCCTTGCTGGGTAGCTGTCGAGTCAACTCACTGACTCGTTGAGTCGTGGTGAGTTTTGCCAAGTTAAGTCTGAGATGACTCGGTCCAGACTCTTGCTGGACATTCCAATATGTACAAAAAAGAAGGGAGAAGGAAGGAGAAAGGAAGAAAGAAAGAGAAGAGTGAAGAAGAATGGATTCCTAGTCTGCTGAGTCAACTCGCTGGTCCGCAACAAGCAAGGTCAAGCTTAATTAGGTCAGTAACTTTTTCCAATTATAGTATTTCACGCAAATGTAATTCCAAGGAAATTGGAATTCTATTATTTCTTTAATGAACTTGGCGGCTCATTGAGACATCTCGCTAAGTAGGCCTTGTTTTGGGTAAGTCTTAGTTCCATTATCTCACTAAAATTGAATTGAGTTGAAGCATGTTGAACTAGTATAGTCAACTCAGTTAGGTTAGGTTAGGTAAGTTAACTGAGTTTTATTATGAAATTTCACCTTAGCTTATCTTAAATTCATATTTAGGTGTGGAATCTAAATCTTCTAGGTATAGATCTTTTGTGAGGAATCGATTAAAATCAACTTGGTTGGATTCGATCCAAGGTGTCTTGAATTCCAGGTCGAGTATTGGCAAGAAGTACGACCGCACCTAAGGTGAGGATTACCTTCAAGCTTTGCTACATCATGAAAGTAAGCATTGTTCATTTATATTAATTGAATGCTTAATATAGCATTAGGAGGCAATGATGATGAATGTTAGTCTCTACATGTGTAATTATTTACAGATGATTGTTGATTGGACTTTAATTCAATTATATGAACATGTTGTAGATCTCAATTACATCTGTTTAAACTAAGATGAACATTTAAATGTATAAGCACTATTCAGATTGTACATGACTTATTTTACCACTTGCGATTATGTTATGGTGTTTTTAGAGGTCCTCGAGCTAGTGGTCATTTATCCTGATAAGATTAAATAAAATGTTTGTAGTGGAATTACCATCTTGTAACATCCCGGATTTTTTCCCAACTTAGCAATGGACGCCCTTGGACGTAGAACTGCCCTAAGACCTTATTCTGTTGTAATTAAGGCATGATTTAGTTAAGTATTAATAGCTTGGATCACTTTATATACAAACTACAAAGGCCTAAGTACCACCTCAGGCAGAAATCAAATAGGACCAAATCCTTTAGAAACTAAACGAGAATTAATTTAGTGTTAAACTAGATTCTCTGTACAATGGGCCCTAATCACTTTAAATACAAACTGCAAGACCCAAAATGAGTAGAATCGATACCGTTACAATACCTTAAAACTTAGGATCAATCTCATTACCCAGTTGCTCTTGGGAGCACATTGAAACTTCGTATCGGACCTGAACAGTACATCGAAAGTCTGATGACCATGAAACTAAACGCTTATGACCGCCTTGCTGGGCTTGACAACCATCTCGGAAATCAAATCCAGATAATGTCTAGAAATGTACAACTTGAGCCCGGAGCGAAGTGTGTGAGAAACGCGAATATCTTTAGAAAGTGAACTCAGATTTAAGTGAATTGAGTCTTTCGCTTGCAGGCCAAATATAAGGATTCCGACCGTCAGAATCTGACCCAAATATACCCTCAGATCAGGAGAAATTTCCAACACATGTCAGTGCACTTGTCGCCTTGGTCGAGTACCGGTGACCGTCGAACTGAAACTGGTCCGCCACGGTCGATCTGTAAATCCGATCGGATTGAAAACTCAGCTTGACCTAGATCCAAGGTCAGAGAGCTTAAGTCCGACCGCACGCAGAAAAGAAGCCTCCAGAAGTGCTCCGTTGAGCCAGAACAGATGGATTTTGGCTATAATATACGTATACCATGGCCCTGGGGTCATTGAGCGACATCTGAGCCTATAAAAGGGCTTTAAACCCTCATTCTCTCTCCCCATACGAATTTGCAATTCAAGGGAGACAGAAAAGAAAAGGAAGAGAAGAAAAGAGAAAGAAAAGGTGAGGGAATTTAGGGTGTTGCTACAGGGATTCCTCCCCGTTGTTCTAAGTACCGAATCCACGCTACCGTGTCGCCGTTTCAGCAATTCTAGATTCATTTTTGGGTAAAAAATCCTAACCCTAAGATGTTGTAGAGTTCCAAATAGTTTAATAGATTAAATGGCTAACCTATTTCGTACCATAGGTGGCAGTGGTGCCGTGACGATGAAAGAGTGTATGAGCTCCGTCCGTAACGAGTCTAATGGGCGTAAGGTGTGGACTATATACGTTTAGGTTATGGTTTTCAAAGCTTTCAATGTCGGTTAATGATTTATTACTGATGTGGGTGCCATTGCACATGCCAAATGCGATGTTTGTTTCGCTTTACAGTTATATATGAACTATGTTGTGTATAGTGTATTCCAAGTGTTTGTTGAAATGTTTGAATGAGTTTGGAATTTGGATCCAGGCTTGACATGATTATCCGTCGTGGATATATGCTAGATGTATTTGTGACAACTCCCTAGTGAAAGGATTTGCCCTAATACATGTTATGCCAACATACGTCATGTATGTTGTAGTGTGTAGCCTAAGTGTTTGTAGAAATGTTTGAATGAATATGGGGCTATGATTTGTGCCTGCTATGTCTAGAGAATGCAACTACATGATGGTTGTGTATGTGACAACTCCTCGCTGGAAGTATTTGTCCAAATATATGTTATAATCAACTCACGTTATGTATGTGATATGTGTAGTATAAGTGTTTGGTGATATGTGTAGTATAAGTGTTTGATAAAATGTCTATATGAGTTAGTATTTGGTGAAATGTACTTATATGGGTGTTGAGATAAGATTCTCAACTACCTTAGTTATGTGTATAAACCCTTCTGCGTACTTACACTATAGTGTCTGTTCTACTTACGAAATGCATATGTGTGAATTCATGTTATGTGTATTTTATAAATTGCTCAAATGGTTGTAGGATTTGAATTACTTATTTGTTACTGCTTTGATTACCTCATATGTTTACTTGTTGGAATTGGATGTGTTTGGGACTACAGTATAGTCCAGGCAATCGGTAATAGATCCTGATTAGGTGGCTGATATTGTTTCGCCACACGGGATGTGCCTGACGAATCCAAGCCATATTTCGGTTGTTGACAGTGGTTAGGCTACGCGGAGTGCTCACGCACTTTATGTCAATCAGCTCGACGTGTGCTCGTGCTAGTCGAGCTCGTCAAGTAACCCGATTGGCCCGATGTATATTCACCATGTTTGGACGCTACTGCTTGAACCTAAAGTACCAAACTCACCAGTAAAAACCCCGTTAACCTTGGTACCTCGATCCACTAAGACTTATGAGCCGGACATGGTGGTATGGGACACCATGGTCAAGTTGTTGGCCTACACTGGGGCGACGAGCCTTCCCGTAGTGACCAATGAGCAACACCGCCTCATGAGTCGAATACGGTGGTATGGGATGCTGTATTTGAGCTGTTGGCCTACACTGATCAGGTGACGAGCCCTTTTTAGTAACCTCGAGCATACTCTAAGACTACGATGAGGCGATGAGCCTTTTCATAGCAACTGGAGTATAAACTAGGCCTCACTGATCAGGTGACGAGCCCTTTGCAGTAACCTAGAACCGTAACTTTGTATAAGATTTATTAAGATTGACAACCTTATAATGGATCATTGTTTGGGTATTGATATAAGGGAGGTATCTTAGTTTCTCAATCCTGTTGTATAAAAAGGACTAATAAGAACCTGACTAATCACGTGCATGCACCACATTACGTGAGCCTTTGGCGTAACAAGTCAAGCACTGCGGAAGTGTTGCATGCCGTAATCGTAAGATGAAGTCGCTGAGGGAGAGTAGGCGAGGGCATGCATCATATCATTCATATCATTCTTGCATTAACAAGAGTACTTAGGACCTGATTGTTGTATTTCGTTATCATTACTGCTTGACTGAATTGATAACATGTTAACCTTTGCTTTATAGTTCCACTGAGTTGATCACTTACTCCCACGTTACGGGACGGTGTTTTAAACACCAATCAGCCCCCTGTTTTAGTTTCAAATGATGGCGATGCTTACAAAGTGGAGCCAAACTTTTATGATGATGAGGAGGGTTTCTCCTATTTGTAGCTATCAGGCGGGTCTATGTAGACCATCTTATAATTGACGGGGTTACAGGGATGCTGATTAGTCGTCATTACACTTGTTATTTCTGCACCTTTGGATCACCCATGTATATTCTTTTATTCATTTTTTGAGTATACATTGATATATTTAACACGGTAAATGATCATACTCTGGAGACCTACGAATTCTTGTACGTTTTATATATCTATCATAGTCTTCCGCTTGCTTAAATTAATCGTCTCTGGAGTATGATATGCTGTTTTGGCTTAATCTCATTCATGTTTAATGTGCTAATACAGACAACATTCAATCGTCATCATATATGTTGCATAAGTGATGTTTTGGAACTTGGGAGTTGGGCTCCTGCTCGACCCCCGATTTTCAGGGCGTTACACATCTCGTGGACCCTTGGTGCCTTTGTGGCTTTTTGGGGAATAATCCCTTCTTATCATACCATTAAATGGAATATTCGGCCATTGCGGCTTTTGTGGAACAATTGTCTCATGTGACTTTAATGGATCGTCTTTGTATAACTTTACAATGGTAAGTTTCACTTGTTGGACTAAGATTGACCACTAATTGAAAGGGTTACCCTTGAACACACTATTTGTTAGTCTCATGAGCCAGGGATGGTGGAATGAGACCCAATGCCCGAGTTGTCAGCCTATGCTGGGTGACAAACCCCCCATAGTGACCTTTGAGCTTGTTTAAAATGATTATTTGAAATTGGAATAATAATGGTTGGGCTAATCATGCATTTTCATGGCATGCAGACTTTTTTGGGTGCCTAGTCTTCCTTGGGCATACCTTTGAGTACTTTTCTGAGAGACTAGTCCACCTTGGGCGTCCTCGTTACATAGTCTTTTCTAGGTGACTAGTTCTCCTTGGGCGTACCTTTGAGTACTTTTCCAGGTGGCTAGTTCTCCTTGGGCAACTTCGTTACATGGTCTTTTCTAGGTGGCTAATTCTCCTTGGGCGTACCTTTGAGTACTTTTCCGGGTAGCTAGTTCTCCTTGGGTGTACCTTTGAGTACTTTTTCGGTGTACCTTTGAGTACTTTTCCAGGTAGCTAGTTCTCCTTGGGCGACCTTTTGCCAGCTGGATGTGCATCCCCAGGTCTGTGACATGTGCTTGCATCCATGCATTTAAATAAAATTATCTGGTGTAATTTATTTAATGAATGTGTATCTGATGAACATTATCTGATTTCCATAATAATCATTGTGTAATATATGTCATATACTGTCTCCTAATAACTATGCTTAATTATCTTGATGATACGATAAATCTTGAGGGTTATACCTCACTAGATAACCATTGACCTTATCAAATCGTAATCAGTGTGCGGGAAACACAGATTGATGCGCATGCTGGTATTTACGTGGAATAGGAGGAGCCAGATGATCTCCTGATTTTATTTGAAATTAAGTTGCACTGTCATGTATCATTATAACTAAAGACATTGGTTTGTATAAGTTTTTGGGTAACCACTTGAAATCTTAGTTATGTATATTTGGACTCCATTTTATACTTGATTTGCTTTTGTCTCGCTAGATTACTAACTCTAATAAAAAGAAAAAAATATACATGGAATTCGGGTGTTTTCAAAGGATTACGCTCGGGTTTTTGGAACATGAGAAGTCTACTCGGGTTTCGGGAACCGGGGTGTTACACAAGTGGTGTCTAATCCTGCGATGGATAGATAACCCCTCAACCAATCATCCTTCACTCAAAAGACGTTGAGTGTTATCATGCACACACTTAGGCATGAAACAGTCTCAGCCCTCAATTTCAGATTCTAAACTAAACCTAATAAAAAAAGAAGGGAAATAGAAATCTAGAAATAGAAAGATAAAGAAAATTAGAAAGAAGTTACCAAATTAGAAGTTTGTAAATTAAGATACTGCAAAACAAAACAAAACAAGTCGGTTTCTAAAAACAAAAATGCTAAAATTATAAAGTTAAAAAAAATAAAAAAAATAGAAAGATGAGTTGGTTTGTAAAAACAAATTAGGAAAGTAAACTAATTTCTAAAAACATAAAATAAAAAGTTTCTAAAAAGAGAAAAGGGAAGTTTCTAAACCTATAATTATAAGGTAGATTTAAGAAAGTTTCTAAAAAATTTAGTTTTTAAAATAATTCAGAAAACCATATTCCTAAAATTTGAAACTAGAAAAACTCTAATCTTAAACTAATTTTAAAACTAACTAATCTCAGAAAAATGTAGTCGTTAGTTCCTCGGGTTTTGTTCACAACCCCAAGTGTAGGGTCGCGATGTAGTAATAATCTCGGTGAGACCGAGGTCGAATCCACAGGGACTGAACTTGTGTGTCTTCTGAAAGCAACTATAATTAGAACTAGAAGAATATGAAAATCTAAATATGGAAGTATAAAGAGTAATTATGAGAAATTAATGAAAAACTTAATAATTCAAAGGTGGGAAAGTAGGGGTTCCAAGGATCCACTTGTAGGTTCTCGGGATGCTACCTTGCTTGATTTAAGGACGAAGAGATTTGTTAGATATCTGAACTTCTCATGGATCTAATCATCAATGGATGAGAGTTATGATGATTTGGAAGTAATTCCATCACCTAACCATGCCCAGGAGGTAAGGCAAACAACAAGGTTAACCAATCACATAATCAATAATAAGAGAATTATGAAGATAAGAAGGATTCCATCACCCAACCATGCCCATGGGACGATGGTGAACAACAGGATTTCCTAATTTCACAATCTCAATGCATGAAAAGAAGATATCTCAAGCTATCACAAATTTATTGTATTTTGAGTCACAACAAACCATTAAAAACTACAAATATTTCTCATTATCAAACTAAAATCCAAAAGAGTTCAATAAAAGATGAATCAAAACAAAGAAAATATCTCAATCACACTACAAGCTTCACCTCTTAGCCTTAGATAAGAGGTTTAGCCAACCATAGACATGATTGAACTAAAAACCCTTAAGAAAAGCATAAAAAACAACTAAGGAAAGGGAAGAAAAACTCTCGACAACGGCTTCTCCACGCCTTTGCTCCACTCCTCAAACCCTATATGATGCTTAAGGGTGCCCTAGGGACCCTTATTTATAGTTTTAGGTCTTAAACTTTCGCATCGAGTGAAAATTTTCGGAAACCATTCCAATTTTACAGAGTCCACGCAAGTTTTGTGTAACCCTCAACTGGTCGTTGGGCCATCCTCGACCGGTCAAACAGGACGGCGTTTTAGAAGTTTTGCTTGCTGGAGTTCAAGTCGAGGCACCTTCGACCAGTCGACCTTCAACTGGTCGAGTAGAGTCCAGGATTGGTCGAGTGTAGCTAGGACTGGTCAAGCAGGAGCCAGGACTGGTCAAGAATCACCAAATTTCACTTCAAAACTTCGATTTTCTTCGTTCTTGACTTGGTTTTTAGGATTTTGAGATGCATTAAATTGGATACCTTCCCTTTTTATAAGTAAGTGATCGAGAGAGTTTGAATGAGATATGTGTTATCCTATCTCATCTGATCGAGAGAAAGCATAAAGAAGGATTCAGAGGGAATCTTGTGTGGGACCTACTCACGAGTGATTGATTACAAGTGAACCCCATGGGCCCAGAGGGAATCTTGTGTGGGACCCACTCACAAGTGATTGATTACAAGTGAACCCCATGGGCCCATGTATAATAAAAGATATTCATGGACATGGGCAAATGTTTCGATGATCCAAACAGCTTATATGATGCAAATTGTTACGAATGCATCGTACCCCTAAAAAAATTTCTCAAATGGAAACATTTTAAACCTTTAATCATTTAACTCTTTTTATAGACCAACTCAGGCTAGCTTGACAATACATTTTCAAATCTTATTGGAGCGAGTTAGGATAAGGAATAGGGAATATGGTTAATGACGCTGGGAAGGACATGAGGTCGAGCATCGTCTTCCTCAGGGGGATAACTGTTCTGAATCCTTGGAACTTCTTTGGACTCCTCACAGAGACTTCTCGAATCCACGAGGAAAGAACAATAAAATAGAAAATAAATTCTATAAAATTCGAAATTGATTGATGAAAATTTGTCTAATGTGTCCCCTTACACCATTGATAAAGAAAAAATAAACTAAAATTTATAATTACTAAAAATAGTAAAATTCTGACTTTAATAAAAATCATAATTCTAATAAAACTCTTCTAAAGCTTAATTTCTAAAAATAAAAATTCCAAATAAACTTTTGCTAGAAGAGTCCTAGCACAACTACAAGTTAATTCTAAAAAGTAAGAAAATTTAAAACTAAAAAAATTGGAAAATATTAAATAAATTCAAAAATACTAAAAATAGTAATTTTTTTTTTTTTCTAAAATTTCGTTTTTGAGCTAAAAGCGCCCATTTTCTGATGAAACGGGCAAATGTGACCTACATTGTGGGTTGGTTTACCTCAAATGACCCATTTCAGTAAAAATTGATAGGTTGTGCACCCTGTAATGATACCCAGATCAAAAGTTACGGTCGATTTACATTTCACCTTCTTTTGGCCCAAGCATGCAAGGAATGTATCTGTGATACATTCTACATTAATTAACCTTAGCTTTACCATGGCCACCCTTAACTAAAATTAATGCTATTCCATCAAGGAAACTTTTGATAAAAGTAAAGTCACAAGGACATTCCAAGTTATCAATGAACCCCATTTGTGCCGAAGTGCCTGGGTAGTAACAATCGATATGAAAAAGCACTACAAGAAAGCAAAAATTCCATCGAAGAAATGACCATTTTACCTTTTCACCGATATGACTCCATGTTTATGCGTAACCGTAACCGACGTCAGGTAGAAACAGATTAGGAGCGACCCTAACACCTTAAGTAGGCGGTGTTGGGCACTGTGGGACCCATCATGATGTATGTATTTTATCCACACAACCTACCTGTTTTGCCAACTCATTTTAGGGCATTAATCCAAGAATGAAGCAAATCAAAAGCTAAAGTGGACCGCACCATAGGAAAAAATAGTGGTTGAACACCCACCATTAGAACCTTCTTGAGGACCACAAAAGTTTTGGATGAAGTTGATATTTGTGTTTTCCCTTCATTAAGTCTACATGACCTTATTAAACTGTTAGATGGTAAATAAACATTATGGTGGACCCTAGGAAGGTTTCAATAATGAGTGTCATTATCCCCATTGTTTCATGTGGTGTGGTTCGCTTGAACTTTGGGTTTGCTTATTTTATTTTTTTATTCATGCATTAAAATGAGTTGGAATAGGTGGGTGGTGTTGGGATCACCACCCTGGAAACCCATGGTGTGGGTGGTACCCTGATTTTGGGGCCCACCTTGATGTGCGCATTATGTACCTACACCCTCCATCCATTTTGCCAACTCATTTTATGGCATGGAACTCTAAAAATGAAGCACACATAAAGTTTAGGTGGACCACACTGAGAAATTGTGGTGAATGATGGTTAAAAACTTTTTATGGGCTAAAAAAGTTTGATCAAGTTGATATTTATGTTTTCATTTTATTTAGGTGGGCGGCGAATATACATTACAGTTATTGTTAGGGGTGTCATTGAACCAAGCTTGGACCTGAAAAGCTAAATTTTGAATATGGCCAACCTAATAGATCAATCCGAACGAATTCAAAATTTGGGCCGAGACCTACCTGGTCTGGCCCATTGACAGCCCTAATTACATTGGGCCTTGGGAAGTTTTTAATTTCTTACCTCCAATTATCATTGTTTTATATAGTATATCTCTTTTGAGATGAGATTTGTATCTGCTTCATTTTTAAGCTCATACAATAAAATGAGTTAGCAAAATGGATGGACGGTGTAGATATACAACGCATACATTGAGGTGGGCCTGACGGTCAGGGTACCACCACATCGGTGGTCTCCATCTAGAGATGGATAGTCCTGTTAGGGGCTCTGTGGGGCCCGCTGTGATACGTATCTCTTTTCTAAGCTGTCCATTCATTTCGAAAATACCATTTAAGGGTATGAACCTAAAAAGGATGCGTATCTTAAGGCTTGAATGGATCACACTATAAGAATTAGTGGGGATTAAACAACTATCACCCAAAACATTTTCAGCCCCACAAAAGTTTTGGATGAAGCGGAAATTTATGTTTCCCTTCATCTAGGTCTATGTGATATTATGAACAGGTTGGATGGAAAATAAACATCACGGTGGGCCATATGAAGATTTCAACGGCGGGGTCATTATCACCACTGCTTCATGTGGCGTGGTCCAGTCGAGCCTTTGATCCAACTCATTTTTGTGCTCATGTCCTAAAATGGTCTGTCAAAATGAAAGAACGGTTTGGATAAAATACATATATCACGGTAGGCCTCACAGAACCCTATGAGGACCGTCCTGCTCTAGATGGGTCCTGATGGGGTTAGTACGCAACCCCTATCTGGTTCCTGGGTCCCAGCTAAGTTGCGTCGCATGGGACGAACTTGCTAGGGCATTTTTCCTTCTTAGGCTGTGTTTGGATGCCTGTAAATTTTTTAAGTTGTAAGTAAGTTACATGTAACTTAGTTACATGTAAAAGAAAGTTACAGGTAATCCTAATTGAGTGTAAGTTGTAACTAACTTACAAGTAACTTAGTTTTTGTGGATGGACAACATGGATAAATCATATACAAGTGAGTTTACTCAGTACTATAAAAGATCTAATTTCCTTGTCAATAGGTTGGATGAGAAATCTTATCGCGTACTGAGTTACTTAGTACACTCTTATCGTACTGAGTAAACTCAGTTAGGCTCACCTTGAACGTATGTGGTCCATCCATGCCGTCCATCCGTTTTTCCATATAATTTAATGGGTTAAGCCAAAATCAAAGCATATATAAAAATGAAGTGGATCATACCACAAGACAGTTAGGATAATGATTTCCACCTATGAAACCTTTCTCGGCCCCACAATAATGTTAATTTGTCATCCAACCTGTTTACAAGATTATACCGACATGGCTGAACGGAAAACAAAAATATAAGCTTGATCTAAAACTTCTGTGGCCCTAAGAAATTTTCAATGGTAAGAGTTCAAGTCAATTGTTTCATGTGGTGTGGTGCATTTGAAAATTACATATACTTCAGTTTTGGGGTCAAGCCATAAAATTATTTAGGAAAATGGATGGACGGAGAGGATAAAATACATGAATTATGGTGGACTTCATAGAGTTTACTAGCATAGTGAGTGCTCCCTAGGGAAACCACTTCCGTTGGATGGAAAATAAATAATTTAGGGCCTGTTTGGTTTACATAATACCAGTAAATTGCTATAAATCATTGTAAAAAAATAATTATTACATTCTTTCACCTGTTTGGAAATGAATAAGTAATTTCACTTGGGAAACTTGTCCAAAAATGTTGACTTAAATTCGTGGGCCCCACCATAATGTATATAATATATCCGTGTCGTCCATCTGTTTTATTAGAATATTTTGAGGCTTTATTTGAAAAAATTAAGAAGATCTAATGTTCAATTAGCCCACATGAAAGGAAACAATGGACTTAATTTGTCCACCGTTGAAAGTTGACTCTTTTTCTGGGCCCACGTTGAGGTTTATTCACCATCTAACCCGTTCATAGGGTCACACGGACAAGAATTAGTAAAAATATAAATATAAGCCTGATCTAAAATTTCTAAGGGCCACAACAAGTTTTTAATGGTAGACATTTAATTCTCATAATTTTGTGTGGTGTGGTCCACTTGACCTTTGGATTTGCCTAATTTTTGGGCTCATGCCTTAAATTCATTTGGCATGATGAATAGGCGATGTGGATAAGCCACACACATTATGGTGGGCCCCATATTTATTTTACAAAATTTTCGATTTGAGTGCTTAAAAAGTAACCGGTCAGCATTGGGAAAGATGAAGGTAAATGAAGGTATTACCTTGGTATGGTTAGTCATTTGCAACTCAAGTACACTTGAGCTAAAAAACCAAAAAGGCGCTTAGTGGATCCATGATGTTTTTAATAGGAGGAATTTAGTTAAGATTTTTTCTTGTGGTGTGGCCCACTTGAGATTTGGATCAGCTTCATTTTGTGGATTATATTCTAAAATGAGCTTTCAATTCGGATGGACGGTGTGGATGTAAGGAAAGTACAGCACTGTGGGCCCCACAGTTAGCATCGAAACCGCCCCGCCAAACAGGCCCGTTCCGCACTAACGCAGAAGAAAAAAATAAGGAGAGGAAAAAATACAAAAGAAAAACAAAAAGGTTTAGGGCTTCCCTTGCTAGAGCAGATAGAGGGAAGGAGACGCTGAGAGAGAGAGGGAGAAGGAGACGTTGGGTCAGAGCAGGTAGGTGCACTTTCAATGCCAGCTGCGTTTTCACCACCGTCTCTCAAATTCGAAATGGATAGCCGTTGCCTGTAACAAAGTAACCTGTGACTTTAAAAACACCTAATTCCTCGGTTACATTTCTTGTAATCTTACCTGATATAAAGTTACAGGTTGAGACTTTGTTACCTGTAACATTTCTCCCCCAAACACTACCCGTAAGAAAGTCACCTGTTACTTTCTTATATTTTACACACGTTACAGACGGCCCCTTAAACCCTAAACCCTCGTCTCTCTCTCTCTCTCTCTCTCTCAAAATCAGTCAATCCAGCCTTCAATGGCGGAGCTGAAGCTTTCCGAAAGCAGGGATCTGACCCGGATCGAGCGTATCGGGGCTCATTCTCACATCAGAGGCCTGGGCCTCGACTCCTCCCTCAACCCCCGCTCCGTCTCCCAGGGCATGGTCGGTCAGCCCTCCGCTCGCAAGGCTGCCGGTCTCATCCTCAACATGATCCAGCAAGGCAAGATCGCTGGCCGCGCCGTTCTCCTCGCTGGCCAGCCCGGTACCGGCAAGACCGCCATCGCCACCGGCCTTGCCAAATCCCTCGGCCCCGACACTCCCTTCGCCTCCATCTCTGCCTCCGAGCTCTTCTCCCTCGAAATCTCCAAGACCGAGGCTCTCACCCAGGCCTTCCGCCGTGCCATTGGCGTCCGCATCAAGGAAGAGACCGAGGTCATCGAGGGCGAGGTCGTTGAGGTCCAGATCGACCGCCCCGCTGTAGCCGGTGCTGCGTCCAAGACCGGCAAGCTCACCCTTAAGACGACCGAGATGGAGACTGTCTATGACCTCGGCGCCAAGATGATCGAGGCGCTGGGGAAGGAGAAGGTCCAGAGCGGGGATGTTGTGGTGATCGACAAGGCGTCAGGGAAGATCACGAAGCTCGGTCGGTCCTTTGCTAGGTCAAGGGAGTACGACGCTATGGGCCCACAGACAAAGTTCGTGCAGTGCCCTGATGGGGAGTTGCAGAAGAGGAAGGAGGTCGTGCACTGCGTTACACTGCATGAGATTGATGTTATCAACAGCAGGTAACAACTAAGGTTTTCTGCTTGGGGTTGGGGGTGGTTGTATGCATACATACATATTTATTGATATTCACACACACACACACACACACACACACACACACACACATATATATATATATAAAGACGTGACTCTTCCACAAGAATGAAGTGAAGTGGTGGGGCATACCTGAGGACATTGTGAGCTATAGGACCCTAGATTCACAGGCCGGTTTTGGATGGAAGTGTTCGACATTGTTGGGGATTTACACACACATAAATACACACACATACATATATAGACAACACATGGGTGTTATGTTTTCACTGGTTGCATTTGGTACTATTGAATTTGTCGAATGCCACTTTGTTTATTGAATCCTTTGCTTGTGTTTATTTTAGGAGTAAAATTCTTGTATTCAAAATGCTGTTTTTTTTTTGGTTGTCGTAGTTTAAAGTCTATGTCAGTAATCGTGATGAGACTTGGGTTGTGATGGGTTCTATTGTTTTTTATTTTTATTTTTTATTTTATGTTAGGAGGACAATCCCCACTTTGATTTCATTTTCTTTCATTCTTTCTTTTTTGCTTAGTGGTTGTCTGAGAGTAGGGTTTTTGATGGGTTCTACATAACTTTGTTGGATGCCATTGTTCTAACGAGTTTTTCGTTTGCTTTGGTGTTAGGAGTGCAATTCTCATAGTTTTTTTTTTTTTTTTTTTTTTTTGTGTGTGTGTGTGTGTGTGTGTGTGTGTGTGTGGAATGATTTTATGAGAATTGGGTTTCGATGGGTTCTAGTGAATTTGTTGAGCTCACTTTGAGCTAGGAAAATGCTGGTTTGACTATGCTTGGGTGGCCATGGAATACAGGGGCGTGCCTACCGCTTCCATGGGGCAAACAACTTTACGTGCCTAAGATTGACACTGCCCCTTAGGTGTGCCACCTAATGTTTGGCCTTTGACCCAAAACATCACACCAATCCAAATCTCAGGTGGGCCTCACCATAGGAAACGATGCAAAATCATGCCTAAAACCTGGTGTGGCACAAAGTTTCAAAAGAATGTGAGTTTTGGACTATCCCTTCATCCTAGTGATTTGCATCAGATGAGCTGATTGGATGGAATATTTAAAACCATGGTGGCCTCTCGCTCAACTAATGGTGGGTGTCCCATCCCAACTCTCCCCTAAGGTTTGGCTACCTGAGTTTTGGGCCGGCCTGATTGTTAGGTTCATGGGTTCCACAATTTTGTTGAATGTGACATTGCCTTTCGAGTCTTTCAATTGTTTTGAGTTTGGGAGTAAAATTCTCCATTTAAAGTTCATTTGTTGAGAGAGACAAGTGAGTTTCCAATTACTGGAGGCTTACAATAGGGGTTGGCACTAATACAAAATCTTTTTGAATTGATTATGGATGAGTTAACAGGGCAATAATAAGAGGTCCCATGGAGTGTGTTGTGTGTAGATGACATAGCTTTCATTGATGCGACGAAGGAGGGTGCAAAACAAAGCTAGTACAGTAGAACCACAAGGGATGCCTTAGAATCTACAGGTTTTAAAGTTAGTTGTACTAAATCAAAATATTTAGAATGTGATTTTAGTTACTCTAGGACTAGAAACAAGGGATTAGTTAAGATTGGTGACCAAGAAGTACCCTAGAGCCATTCCTCTCCTTTGCCAAGCTGGTTCTACATGGTTTCTTAACCTCTAAGTCAAGGATTCGAGTAGTTGGTGCCATCATCATCAAGGAATGCCAAATCGGTTATGTATCGGCCGTATCGGCCGATACGTAACGGTAACGGTGACGGCCGATACACGATTCGGGGTCGTATCGGCCGTTACTGTTTTTTGTACCCGTATCGGCCGATACGGGCCCGTTACGGGCCGTTACGGCCGAATAATGGTAACTTTTTTTTAATTGTTGTTTTGCTTTATTAATCATGCCATATGATGTGTTAATCATAGTAGAACATGTTAATGTGCATTTTACAGATTTGGGGTGCCATTTTATATTTTTTTATATTTTTTTCTATTTACGCATTTATTTTGGCCCTTTTTTTGAAAATTTGAAAAATCAATTTTTAATGATTCTTTCGCTGTTTTAATCATGCCATATGATGTGTTAATCATAGTAGAACATGTTAATGTGCATTTTACAGATTTGGGGTGCCATTTTATATTTTTTTAATATTTTTTTCTATTTACGCATGAATTTTGGCCCCTTTTTTTAAAATTCGAAAAATCAATTTTTAATAGTTGTTTTGCTGTTTTAATCATGTCATATGATGTGTTAATCATAGTAGAACATGTTAATGTGCATTTTACAGATTTGGGGTGCCATTTTATATTTTTTTAATATTTTTTTCTATTTACGCATTTATTTTGGCCCTTTTTTTGAAAATTCGAAAAATCATTTTTTAATGATTCTTTTGCTGTTTTAATGATGTCATATGATGTGTTAATCATAGTAGAACATGTTAATGTACATTTTACATATTTGGGGTGCCATTTTATATTTTTTTAATATTTTTTTCTATTTACGCATGAATTTTGGCCTCTTTTTTTAAAATTCGAAAAATCAATTTTTAATAGTTGTTTTGCTGTTTTAATGATGTCATACGATGTGTTAATCATAGTAGAACATGTTAATGTGCATTTTACAGATTTGGGGTGCCATTTTATATTTTTTATATATTTTTTTTTCTATTTACGCATTTATTTTGGCCCTTTTTTTGAAAATTCGAAAAATCATTTTTTAATGATTCTTTTGTTGTTTTAATGATGCCATATGATGTGTTAATCATAGTAGAACATGTTAATGTGCATTTTACATATTTGGGGTGCCATTTTATTTATTTTATTTATATTTTTTCTATTTAAGCATTTATTTTGGCCCCTTTTTTTGAAAATTCGAAAAATCATTTTTTAATGATTCTTTTGCTGTTTTAATGATGCCATATGATGTGTTAATCATAGTAGAACATGTTAATGTGTATTTTACATATTTGGGGTGTCATTTTATATTTTTTTAAATATTTTTTTCTATTTACACATGAATTTTGGCCCTCAAAAATAATTGCAAAGACCTAAATGTAAGGTATTTTCATATTACATTCATTCTAATATATCTATCATTGATAGTAGATAGTTAGAAAACAAAATATATGAATTTTGTAGTCAAATTCAGGTTATCTGGTTCATAAATTTATCAGACAGTCCGATACAACTTCTCACCAAAGAGTGAACCGTTACACCACCATAAACATGTTCCAATTTATAAATGAATGCATATTTGGAATGCTTAGAATATTCTGGATTTAATCCATATTTTTTCATATTTTTTTGGCAAAAAAATTTTTTATGCTGTTACGTTCGCCACATACCAGATCGCCGTTACGTCCCCGTATCCGTATCGGTTTTGGAGGGCACCGTTACGCCAACCGATACCGATACGGGACACCTTGATCATCATAAAAAAAAATACCCTAGAATGAGCATTTTCGACATCTTGAGTTAGTAATTCATGAGAGTGGAGAGATTGCGAAGGATGTTTCTTATAGAATTCAAGTTATTATTGCGTACTAATAACTTAGTACGCAATTTAAGTTATTATTGCGTACTAATAATAACTAAGAATATCAATATTAAAGCCGTAACGGCCCATATTGTAACAATAACGACAGGGGCTATCACTACCACCATTACTGTTATGGAATACCTTGGTTGAACTTGAATCGATTGATTTTTTGCTTGTTCGAGCGTGAAAGTCACACTAGTGGGCTACAACCTCGTCTAGATGGATAGAGAAACCACCATCGCAGTTGTAGCTTGTGCCATGTGGTAGCCGAAAGAGATGGTTTCTATCCTTCTGTTTAATGTTTCATTGCCTAAGCACGAAGCCTTCTGCCATGTGGTAGAAGTTGTAAGGTTCATAGTAGAGCATGGGGCGGAGATGAGTGCAACTTACCCCTTTTCCCTGCACTGTTGCTTCCTTCACAAACCCTCACGAAGATGAGAGGGACCACTGCTCGACTGAGTGGGGGGGGGGGGGGGGAGGAAGAGAAGGGAAAGATCTTCCTCCCATTATAGATGACAATGTTAGTTGAGAACCTCTTAATAAATGGTGGTCTAGATAGCTTGAATTAGTGCCACTTGTGATGACCATGAATCACTGCTTTATTACATTCCTAGCAAAAATCAAACTATAGTCTCTGCGTCTTCCTTCTTAAAAAGGTGAGTACAACTTACCCTTTTGCTTAAAACCTTGCTTCCTTCAAAAACCCTCACGAAGATGAGGGATCACCACTCAACTTGGTAGCTTGCTTGTGCAACAATTAGTACATTGGAAGGCTATTAGGTAAGTGGCACTTCATCTTCTACTTTCTGTTTCTTATTATTCCACCCGACTGCTGAGGGCTTGAAGGGCATTCTAACGGCAGCTGGGAAATTGTCGATTGTGGAGGCATATAATCTGTGTGAAGATGTAGACGTTTTTGTTTTTTGATGATAATATGGGTAGAATGAGTTTACTCTTCAAAAAAGAAAGAAAAAAAGACAGAAAGGAGGGTAGAATGGGTTTGATTTGATCATGTGGTTAAGTAGCTTCTATTTTGTGGCTTGAATGGCTTATGACAGCTCTGGCTATCACATTCCATTTTGGGAATTTGTATGGCTGAAAACAATTTTGTATTTTAACTATATGCTTGAGCCTCAACCTACCTTTTGTGACTGTTCTTATGCGTGTTTTGAATGGGTCATGTGGTTTCTAGGAGTCCATGTTTGTTGAGTGGCTGACTTCTTGGATTCCATTTTGAATAGATGGTTGTTTCTAGCAGTCCATGTTTGTTGAGTGGGTGACTGCTTGGATTCTGTTTTGAATAGATGGTTGTTTCTGGCAGTCCATTTGGACCTTTGAATGGGTTTCTTGTTTTTGAATGTGTTTTGAATGGGTGACTGTTTGGAATGTTGTACAAATGGGTGACTCTATATGAGGTAGTGCAATTGTTTGAATGGGTGGCTATTTTTATTAATGTTTTGAAAATGTGACTGCTTGAAGCAGTCCATTTGTTTGAATGGGTGTTCTCAATGGGTGGGTGTTTATGTCATTGTCCATGTGGTTATTTCAAGAAATGAACAATACCCTGACTGCAGAAGATATAAGTTGTTTCAAGTTTGGACAACCCTACACCAAATCTTATTAGTGACAGTGGCCCACATTTAGTTTTTATGTTGCTTCAAAACGAAAGAAAATAGAAATGTAATAATATTATAACAAGCACCACCAATAGCTGCTGGAGCCCTAAATGGCCCAAAACAGCCCAAAGCAGATAATCCCTCCCTAATTACACTCTTCTAAAATCCCTAACTGAAATTTCTTCACATGGGCATCAGCAATGTTATTCGCTTCTCCCAATGTGCTGAAATGAAATAGGTTGGCCTCTACATAAGTCCAGGACCTCCAGGATAAGATCCAACTCTCTCCATATGCACATCAACCAGAAAACACACACTGAATAACAATTTTGGAATCACCTTCAATAATTGTGGGCAACAAACCCACTGGACACCACCAGCTTAGCCACTTGGAGAATAGCAGTAGCCTGCGCAAAGTTAGAATTGTGGAACCCAGCAGGCCTAGAAAAATCTTTTAAGATTTTGCCTTTGTGGTATTGCAACTGCCTACCCCTGAGAAACCTGGGTTGCCAAATGAGCAGCCATCAAAATTTGCTTTGCATTGCTCAGGGGGGTGGGGAGGGGGAACCCAACTCTCTTGAGAATTATTTTTTTCTGGGAGCACTTTGCACCAATCTCATGTGAACAAGAGACAGGTTATAGACTTAAGATATGCGATGCTCTACTACGATTAACCAAAATGCTGCTAATCTTGTCCAAAACCTCCTAAATCTTCAATTGTTTCCCCCTAAAAACCCTACTATGTCTCTCACATCCAGATTCCCTAAAGAATTGCAAAAGCTACAATTTTCTAGAAAGATTTACCTGCAGATCCCCACACATTGCCCATACTATCCTACAACTGCATCCATAAGGGCTTGTTTGGAACTTGAGATTAAATGGTATTGAATTGCAATTGATGGAGTTAACACCATTATTGCACAATGATTATATGTCTGGAAATACCATCGTATTTTGGATGTCCAATCCACGTTTGGGATCAAATTCTTCCTTTAGGGCATGTTTGGTATGTGGGTAGGGGTGTACACGGGTTGATCCGAGTCGAACTGGGCTAAACCCGGCCCGGCCCGGTTACCGAGCCAACACGTCCAGCCCGAACTCGGCCCGGTCAGCAATCAGGCGAGTTTGGGCCAATTTCGGACCTTACAGCAAGTTCACGGGAAGGGCTTTGGCAGGTAAAGGGGAAAGGGATGGGTAAGGTTTTGAATACACACACACCACTTGACCGAGTCGGGCCGGGTTGGGCTAGGTATAGTCGGGTTTCGGGCCAAGTCGGGCCAAACTGGGACATATCCGAACTCGGCCCGAACTTAGTTTCGGGCTGAAGAAAATGGCCCGTCCCAACCCGAACTCAGTTCCGGGTCGGGCCGAGTCAAGCTTTTTCGGGCCGAGTCGAGCGAGTTAACCGAGCTAGCCCGGTTCGTGTATAGCCCTAGTGCTTGTAATTACATATGGACGTGGCTGGATAAGACTGATGCCATCAAATACTCCCACAAATCCGGATAACTGAAAACAACAAATCATTATCCAAATTTCCTTTTTTATTGAAAGCACGAGAAAATTACGAATTTGCCCGTGTGGTAGCAATTAGGGCTGTACACGAACCGGGCTAGCCCGGTTAACTCACTCGACACTTGCCCGACCCGGAACTGAGTTCGGGTCGGGACGGGCCATTTTCTTCGGCCCGAAACTGAGTTCGGGCCGAGTTCGGATATGTCCCAGTTTGGCCCGAAACCCGACTATACCTGGCCCGACTCGGCCCGACCTGGCCCGACTCGGTCAAGTGGTGTGTGTGTGTGTGTGTATATATATTTTTTTTCAAAACCCTACCCATCCCTTTCCCCTTCACCTGCCAAAGCCCTTCCCACGAACTTGTTGTAAGGCTCGAAATTGGCCCGAACTCGCCCGATTGCTGACCGGGCCCGGTTTGGGCTGGACGTGTTGGCCCGGTGATCGGGCCGGGTTCGGGTTGGGTTTGGCTGGTGATCGTGCCGGGCCAGGTTTAGCCCAGTTCAACTCGAATCGACCCGTGTACACCCCTATATGTGGGCTTAGATGGGATTAGATGTGATGGAATTGCATTTGGTCTTGTGCAAATTCCATTCGACATTTGGGGAGGACGGGAAGGGTTGGGATTAGGTGGGATGAAATTGCATTTGGTCCCATGCGGGATTTTCGGGGGATTTTGAAATCCACTACACATGTGGGCCCCACATTGATGCATGTGTTTTATCTGTGCCATCCACCATATACGCCCTTTACACCTGACATTCTAGTTACATACGTGTACAAGTGACCAACATCCATTGTGAATTTGGTTCGTTGATTACAATTCCATGGTCCACCAAAAGGGGTTTTGCTTAGTCCAATGTTTTTGCCTTAGCAAGAATTTTATTCTAAACATGGGGATTGGATAGCCAAAATACCACGGTATTTCCAGATATGCAATCATGGTGCAATAATGGTGTTAATCCCATCTAATACAATTCCATACCATTTAATCCCACAGACCAAATAGGCCCTTAGGGAAAACCACTGTATTAAGTGAAACTTATGTTTGGCGGACCATGGAATTGTAATCAATGGACCGGATTTCATAACTGATGCAGGTCACCTGTATGCATATGCAACTCGATTGTCACGTGTAGAGGGCACATATGGATGGACAACGTGGATTAAAAAAATGCATAAATGTGGGTCCACCATATGTAGTGGATTTCAAAATCCATCAGAAATCCCGCCGTATCTCCTGTTGGGATTGGATGATATGATACTTGGATTAATCCAATCATTTTCATCTTTTCCAAACGCCGGATGGAATTTACATTGGACCAAATGCAATTCCATAACACCCAAAGTATTCTGTAACGACAACAGTGACTAGAACGGCCACCACCATTACCTTTACTATATGGATTGTAATTGCTGTTACAGCCCCCGTAATGGCCATTACGGTTTTTTTTTTTAAAAAATGATTGAAAAAGAACCCGAAGTACCTATATCGGCCTTGTAATGGACCATTACAGGGCCGTTACGGCCTTTATAGGATGCGTAATGGGCCGATACGGGGGCGGTAACGGCCTTTACGGGTCATTTGTTCTGTACCGGCAGTTACGGCCTTTATGAACCCATAATGTGTAACGGTTGCCAATATTACCGTTAACCGTAATGACCTTTACGACACACCCAATGTTGTCGAATCGCATATGCGATCATGTGCGATCACATATGCCTATGCACATATGCGATCGAACAATCGCATATGCGATCGCATATTTAATTAATTAATTATTTTTTTGAAAATTATATATACATATATTTATAGGAAAAATTCAAAAAATTGAAACTGAGGAGAACTTTTCTAAGTTAATAGATAACTAATTTTACATGTTTAAAATACATTTGAAAGAGATAAAATCAATTAAACAATGAATTAAACATCAAGTCGTCCACATTTAACAATATAGTTAACAAGAAGTAACAACAAAATCAACAAGCTATTTATTTATTATGGTAGAAAATCAGCAAGCTATCTTCCTTGAAACTTAAAAGTGCTTGAATCTTGATCTTCCAACTTCAGAGAGAGAGAGAGAGAGAGAGAGAGAGAGAGAGAGAGAGAGAGAGAGAGAGAGAGAGATTAAGATCACTTGGAAGTAGGAAATACAAGAGAGGGAGATTAAGACCACTTGTAATTAAGTAATGTAAGAGAAAAATAGAGTAAGAGAGTTTTGGAGTGAGAATATTGCAAATGGAGGAGATTTGGAAGCCTTTTTATGGCAAAATGTTATTATTATTATTTTTTGCAAAAAAATAAAAATAAAAATAAAAATTCAATGTGCCATGGCCAATATGCGATCACATATGTGCCAGATTGCATATGCCATGATCGCACATGACAACAATGGGCACACCATGATACCACCTAATCCCACCTAATTCCATGTTCCAAACTGGCCCTAACTGAGTTGCATCACCCAACTCATGCTATTCTTTTTCAATACCATCAACCATATTTCTCAAGCAAGAGGACAAGAAACTAGCAAGTAGCAAATGATTAACCGTCTCGTTATTTTTGGAACACATCACGCAATGATTCACCATCTCAATACCGCTCTTTCCAAGTTTTCAATTGTGACAAATTTTCCCCATACAAGCCACCTAAACAAACGCCTTGACTTTCAGGGGGAAAACATTCCAAATATTTTTAAGACCGGAGAGGAGCAAGGATCGGCCATCAAAACTGAGCAATAGACCTGACAGAAAAAACCTCATTTGTTTCCTTCATCCATATCCTCCTATCAATGGTGTGGAGAGGAATATAAACCAGCTCTAACATCCTCATTATCCCGATCAAGGCGACAAACTCCTCTCTAAGATTTTGGTGGAACATTGGCCTCCATACGACTCTAAAATTAATCCTTTAGAAGTAATCTTTTACTTTAGTATTCTTGTCAATATCGATTGCATACAACTGTTCTAAAGTTTTGCTAAGCAAGGACTCTCCACACTACAAGTCCTTCCAAAATCTAATCTTCCTGCTGTTACCCACTTTGAAGTGCATATTGTAGAAGAAAATCAGCCGGACCCATGACACTCCCTTCTGTACTAGTGCTCATTTTAGATGCACAATGGATATCCCAACCATTTTTTGTGACATCATACTTGGCAGGAAGCACCTTCTCTAATAGAGAAGAATCCCCCATACCTATTCGCCACCACCATTTTCCCAACATTGCCATGTTTGATGCCCTAATATCTCTGAGATGTAAACCCCTTGAGATCCAATGGCTTATAGACTTTCTTCCAGGAGACCTATTGATATTGATGATGATATTCATCATCATTACATAAGAACCTTTTTTGGGAAGATTGTAGTTTGACCATAATCTTGATTGAGCATCTAAACATAGACAACATATTGATAGGAATGATGTTTGAATTATCTCTGATATTATCTTTATCTCCAGCTCAGCGATACCGATAACACTGGTAGCGATACCGATAACGCTGGTAGTATCAGAAATTCCAGGTATTAGCAATGAATCACTAAGTATAGCCAACATATCAATATCGCTAATGTAATTGCCAATATTTTCAACTATGTAAATTCTAAATGTCGCTTGTATTGCCAATGCATCAATATCGCCAATATTTTCGACTATGTAAAATTTAGGTAATGCTTGTATCATAAGTGTATCGACGATATTTCAATAATATTGCCACATATTGATATAATCAAAATTTTGTTTATTAGAAAATTTTTTTTTTTCATTTTTTTTTCATGGGCACATGGTTGTATGTAGTGTTCAATTTGTCATTGATAATATCTAAATATTATCGATATCGCAACATGCGCGATGTTGAGACCACAATCTTTTGTTTCCTTTCCAATTGTTGATGATTTTATATCATGTGTTGTTGATATTTTGCAATATCGATGGATGTTTGGATGGAAGGTTGGATAGTTAAATAGGCCGGATGGGGTGGTTGGACTGATTTCTTACAACAACTCATGCTTGTAAGGCCCCATTAAATGGAAACTTGTTATGTATGCATTCTTTTTGCATTTTTTTTAAAAAAAATTTCTAAATATGCAAGTATGTGCATTTTAACATCTCCTGAAGTTTTGCTGAAAATTCCATCGTTTTCCTCATGTTTCCTGCATTTCCGGTTATCAGTGATATTATCGGCAATAGCGATATTGTTTCTGTATCCTGACCAATGAAATTTGTTGCGATACTTCGAACACTGGATAGGAATGCTTGCAAGAATTGCTTTCATGAGTGCGGTCTTACTCTTGAATCAAAGCGTCAACCCTTTCCAACTCCAAGCTTTATTTGAACTCTCCACCACTTTTCACCATTCCGTTACCCTCCTGCCACTGAATACAATAGGGATGCCTAAATGTTTCATCCTCTCTCCCTCCTAGCACCTGATGTTTCTTGCAATGCTTGTAACAGTTTCTGGACTCAGATTGATTCCTACTAGAGAGCTTTTAGCCATATTAACCCTAAAGCTAGAGACCACAAAACATGTCAACATATTTGAAAACATCCTTCTTGTAGCGAGCCATCCCCTAAAAGCATCATGTCATTTGCATATTGAACATGTGTCACCTTAAGGATACCACTACCCAGCCTCATTCCATTGATGAGACCTGCATCCACAACCTTGTATTGGACCTATAACGGGCCCTAATGGGGACATCTCGCGCACACACATGCCCCCTAAGCATGTACGCAAGGAGGGCCCCACCATCGATCTGGATTGATGACGACATCCATGGAGGGCCTCCTAGTTGGAGGACTGTATTTTGGTTCCTTGGAGTGGACCCGATCATTATGTTGATCCTACCATTAGATCTCATGATCGTGGCCCACTACTCTAGATGATCTAGGATTTTGAGTGTTGCTTATTATTGTTATTAGGAACATCATGAACGATTTAGATTGCATTGATTAGTTGTTATTTTTGTTACTTTGTCACATGGCGCGGCTTTTGGGGTATAGGGTCTTATAAATAGGCAATCCCTTGTAGGGTTTTTCTCATTGAAGATTATGAATAAAATTTTGCGTTTTCTTGCTTCTCTAATTCTCTGAGTTGTGGAAATCTAATTGGGTGCGAAACCCTCTCTTCTTCGAAGGGCTAACTACCGTGGTGCGAAGCCACGCCCATCCCAAATTGCCCCCACCTCTTACCCTCAATTTTCATCATCTCTCATAGCCATCCCATCATCAAATCCACCCGCTTTTACAACCGATCCTTCTTCTACAACATATTTGCAGAATCAGGCCCTGCAGGAGGGCTGAAACTTCGGCGGAGCATAGTGCACAAACCAGACATCCGATCGGCGCGAAACTTGGCGTGAAGGTTGACCTCCCCTGGCTGACCAGCATCTAGCTGACTGATTTCAGATTCGTGAGCCCCACACACGTGCGGGCAGGATCCCACGCACGTGTGTCATGCCCGGGCCGCTTTCCACACGCGTAGATCACCCCGGGTTTGTCTCTCTTCTATTTCACCCTTCTCACCTTATTTCCCTAACCCTAACCCTATGTAATCATAAATCCCAAGTTCTATTCCACTTTTGCATGTTTTCCCGATTTGAAACATGTGAATCCCTTGGATTGAGAAATAATCCTTTGCGTGTGTGGATGAATCTCCTCTCCTTTGAGCATTGTTTGGTCTATAATTTTAACTGATTCAGTCCTAACATGTGTAGGCTTGGACCCTCATAGATTCCCCTCGTTGAATGCTTGACTTTATGTGGGATGTGGAATTTTTGTGATTGTTTCAAAATTAGTATGATCTAAAGCTTGAAATCTTGCATATCATATTTAATTTTCATGTCCTGCATCAAATTTGGTATCAGAGCTTAGGTTTTTCATAGGGGATTGCATTGCATGTTTAGGGTTTAGTCTGCTCATGTTTATTTTGCATCAAATCTCATCATATAGGGCCGTTTAGGACCCATCATTCACAACATGGACTGCTGAATTTTTCTGTTGTTAGAAAATTCCCAATTTTCATGGCTGAATTTTCTGTTAACAATTTATTTGGGCAGTTATGTTGCTGAAATTTTAGTAGCATTGTGTAGTTTCCCTCATATAGAGTCATATAAGATCATTTAGTCTCATTTATGCGTATAGTTGCATTAGAGGATCTTTGAGTGAGTGGTTGTATGTCCACACGTACTGGTCGTGGTTTTGGTTTGCACCCTACACTAAACATGGAGCAATTGCAAGAGTCCGTGAACGACCTAACCCGATAGTTTGAGTATTTGGGTAAGCGCTTGGAACAACGTATTGACCAACGCTTGGATCAAATCAATGGGCGCGTTACCCAACTAGAGACCTTCGGCCGGGCAAACCCCGCCATGGGGGAAGATGCCTAATCTCATGCAGGTGGTCAGGAGGATCGACAAAGGAATGAGGGTGGCCAAAGGAATGGTCATGGGCGAGCACCCGTGCACCCACACTGCGAGGGGCATCATGATCATTATGACCCAAATGCGCAATTCCTCAAGGGAGTTAAAGTATAAGCCCCTACGTTTGATGGCTGCTTGGACCTTAAAACTTTTCTAGATTGGTTGGTGGATATGGACCACTATTTTGAGTGGTATGACATGTCGGATGCTCGTCGAGTCCGATTTGTCAAGATGAAGCTTGTGGGCCAAGCAAAGAGGTTTTGGGCTACTGTGGAGCGAAAAAAAGAAAGGTCGAGGGAGCCCCCAATAGAGTATTGGGGAGAAATGAAAGAAACTCTTAAGGAAAAGTACCTTCCTTTCTCTTATCACTTGAGGTCGACAAGGTTTTATGAGTGTGACTGAATTCATTGAGAAGTTCGAAAAGTACTTGTCCCGATGTGAAGTTGACGAGGATCTCGTACTTACTTTTGCTCGATTTAAGACGGGCCTCCGTTCTGCCATTAGGAGAGAATTGCTCGCCAAGGACATAGACACTCTTGAACAGATGTATCAAGTAGTGTTAGAGATCGAGCAATACCTCAAAACATCTGTAGGAAGATGGTTTAAGTCTTGTGATTCTGGCGCTAAGGCCAACCCTTCTGGGGATAAACCTGGCACTGGATATAAGTACAAGCCTTCTAGTAGTTCTCAGTCTAGGCCCAAGGATGATAAGGGTAAAGAAGTCGGATTTAGCTCGCGCAGAAGCGATGCGACTGAGTGTTTTAGATGTCAGGGGTTTGGTCACTTTGCCCACCAGTGCGGCACGAAAGAGGGCACCAAGGTGTTCCTTATTGAGGGGCAAGTGGAAGTAGTGCCCCCAGAAAGTGCGGTGATGAGGAAGAATATGAGCCGGTAGAAACCCTTAGTGATGAGGAAAAGGGAGCGCAAGAGTCCGCGACCATTGCAGTTGTGCGTTGTGCGTTGTGCCTTTACACAAGCAAAGAATACCGACGATTGGCGCCGCAACACGATCTCCGATACTTACACAAAATGTGGTGATAAGAGCTGCAAGATAATCGTGGATAGCGATAGTTGTGCTAACGTGGCATCAACTGGCATTGTGAGCAGTCTGGGCTTGAAGCTTAAAGCCCCGTCCCTAACCCTATAGACTATCTTGGGTTGATGAAACTTTCATTCCAGTATTGCACCGTTGTCTTGTTCCTATTCAGTTTGGATTATATAAAGACACATTTTGGTGTGATGTTGTTCCTATTCAGTTTGGGACGTATAAAGGAAGCCTATTGATCTTGTCCCTATGTCCTTGTCCTATAGGCCATCAGAGTCTGCAGAATCCTTTGCACATCACATTCATTCATTGCATCAAGAAATTAGGCAAAAGATCAATACTAGTAATGAACATTACAAAATTTTTGCAGACTAACATAAATGATTTAAGGAATTCAATGTAGGAGATTGTGATGTTCCGCATCAGGCCAGAGCGGTGCCCTTAGGGAGCCATTTGTAAATTACATGCACGTAGCGTTGGACAATTCAAAATTATAAAACGAAACAGTCTCAATGCGTATGTGGTAGATCTTCTACCTTCCATGAGAATTAGTTCTACATTCAATGTGGATGATCTAGTTGCGTTTGAGGGGACCGCTGATACATTGTCCAGCCCCTCACCTAACCATCCTGATTCCCCAGACCTTTTCCTTGATCCATGGCCTCTTCCGACCCTTCTTCCCAGTTTATACCTCCCATACCTACCCTTCCTACACCCAGAGAGGAGATAAAAGATATTCTGGACCATTAGATAGTATCAACATCAGACGGCGAGTTTCAAAAGTACCTGGTTAAATGGAAGTCACGCCCAGCTTTAGATAGTACGTGGCTCACTGAGGAGCTTCAACAAGTTGATCTTGACATTTTGGAGCGGTTAAGGAGTTTTGTTTTGCCAGTGGCGAAATTTCTGCAGCCGGGGAGAATTGATGAGAACATCTCACACATACGCACGCCACCCCCCCCAAAGCACATACGCAAGGAAGAGGAGGAGGGCCTCACCATCGATCTAGATCGATGATGACATCCATGGAGGGCCTCCTAGTTAGAGGACTGTATTTTGGTTCCCTGGAGTGGACTTGATCATCATATGGATCCCACCATTGAATCTCATGATTGTGGCCTACTACTTTAGATGATATAGGATTTTGAGTTTTGCTTATTATTGTTATTAGGAACATCATAAACGATTTAGATTGCATTGATTAGTTGTTATTTTTGTTACTTCGTCTCTAAGTACTAATAGGTGCACACATGGCGCGACTTTTAGGTTATAGGGTTTTCTTTTAAATAGGCAACCCGTTGTAGGGTTTTTCTCATTGAAGATTATGAATAAAATTTTGCGTTTTCCTGCTTCTCTAATTCTCCGAGTTGTGGAAATCTAATTGGGTGCGAAACCCTCCCTTCTTCGAAGGGCTAACTATCGTGGTGTGAAGCCACACCCATCCAAAATCGCTCTCACCTCCTACCCTCAACATTCATCATCTCCCACAGCCATCCCATCATCAAATCCACCCCCTTTTGCAGCCGATCCTTCTTCTACAACAGATTTGCAGAATTAGGCCCTGTAGGAGGGATGAAACTTCGATGGAGCACTGTGCACAAACCAGACATCTGATCGGCTTGAAACTTAGCGTGAAGGTGGACCTCCCCTAGCCGACCAGTACTTAGCTGGCTGATTTCAGATTCGTGGGCCCCACACACGTGCGGGCAGGATCCCACGAATGTGCGTCAGGCCCGAGCCACTGTTCACACGCGTCGATCACCTAGGGTTCGTCTCTCTCCTCTATTTCACCCATCTCTCACGTTATTTTCCTAACCCTAACCCCATGTAATCCTAAATCCCAAGTTCTATTCCACTTTTGCAAATCCTAGGCTTTCCCGATTTGAAATGCGTGAATCCCTTGTATTGGGAAATAATCCTTTGCATGTGTGGATGAATCTACTCTCCTTTGATCATTGTTTGGTCTATAATTTTAACTGATTCAGTCCAAACATGTGTAGGCTTGGACCTTCGTAGATTCCCCTTGTTGAATGCTTGACTTTATGTGGGATGTGGAATTTTTGTCATTGTTTCAAAATTAGTATGTTCTAAAGCCTGAAATCTTTCATATCATGTTTAATTTTCATGTCCTGCATCAGGCCCTCACCCACAATTGCGAATAAGAGGGGAGAAAGCGGGTCTCCCTGCATAATACACCTCCTACTTTTGAAGATTTTTTGTGGGGATCTGTTGATCGACGCCAAAAATAAAGGAGACATTACACATGCACACATACCCTGAAACCATCTTGAGAAAAATCCGATATGCCTAAGTAGATCAAACAAGTGTGCCCAGTTGACATTGTCATAAGCCTTTTTAATATCGATTTTGAATAAAACCCTTCCCTCCACATTCGTAATATTCATCAACCAATTAATTGGCAATGATCATACCATCCATTACTGGTCTTCCTACCACAAGTGCCGATTGAATGTCTGACATCATCACCAGGATCCCATCGGGACATCACTTCTGAATAGATGCCACCGATAAAGCTAATGGGATGGGAGTCTGAGATTGACTCCACACTCTGTCTTGGGGATTGAGGGGATGAATGTTGCTGCGATTGGTTTGTTGTGAATCTCATCTTCATGAAATTATTTAAACACCAACATAAGATTTTTGATAATATCCCAATGCTGATAAAATAAAATTGGGAACCTGTCCGGACCTGGTGCCCGGTCTCCTTTCATATGGAACACAATGGCTTTAACTTCTTCCTCCTCAAAGCCCCTTTCTAAATAATCTGCTTGATGTTTGGAAATATCATAGAAAATAATATTTTTCAGCAGAGAACGATTAGGAAATTCTTCCGTGGAAGATTCTTTGAAATGAGAAACAAAACAAGCACATGCCTCATCCTTTGATGAAAGAATTTCCCCATATTTCTTGACAGAAGCTGTGAAGTTAGCACTTCTTGCATTAAGCGATTCTGTGAGAAAAGGCCGTGTTGCCATCCCCTTCTTTAACCCATTTTCCCCTTGAGAGCTACCTCCAATAAGGTGTCCCAAAACGGTTACGTTTGGGCCATATCGGCCGATATATAACGGTAACGGTAACGGTGGGAACCGTTACGCGTTTCGGGGTCGTATCGGCCGTTACCCGATTTTGTAACCGTATCGGCCGTTACGGTCCCGTTACGGGCGTAACAACCGTTACTGACCCCTAACGGCTGTTACGGGCCTTGATTAAAAAAAAAGAACAGAAAAAAACGAAAAACGTACCTCTTTTCGTTTCTTTTTCTTCTTTTTCTTCTTCCTCTTCTCAGGGAGCTGCGGCTGCGGCAACCTTCTCCCTCTTCTTCTTCTTCTTCTTCTTCTTCTTCTTCTTCTTCTCTCTCTCTCTCTCTCTCTCTCTCTCTCTCCCTCTCTCTCCCTCCTTTCCCTCTTTTTTCTTTTCTTTACCTCTTTTTTCTTTTCGGTTTCCCTCTCTCGCTTTTTTTTTTTTTCCAGGCGTACCGCGCACCAACTAGTTGCTTAGCTGTAGGTACGTGTCGCATTGAGACGAGCGCTGACACTCCTCGAGCTCCGAGTTGTACGAACGGTTCAAAGAGATCAAAGTTATATGGGCTCCACAGTGATGTATTTATTACATCTACACCGTTCATCTATTTTCAGAGATCATTTTAGAGCACTACCCAAAAAATGAATTATATCCAAAGATCATCTGGACCACACCAAAAATAATAGCGGAGATAATATTTTCACTGTTAAACAATTCGCAGGGCCCACGGTAACGGTTATTTTCCATCCAATCTGATCTGATCTGATCAGACCCAAGTGGGCCCCACCATGATGTATATATTTTATCCATGTTGTCCATCCATTTGGCCACGACATTTTAGGTCAGGATCTGAAAAATTAATAATATCCAAATCTCAGGTGGACCACACCATAGGAAACAGTGGTTATAGACCGCTCACCATTAAAAATTTCTTAAGGTCCACTGTAATGTTTATTTTCAATCTAACCTATTAATTGGGTCACACTGACGTAGATGAAGAGAAAACACACATGTCAGCTTGATCTAAAACTTTTGTAGCCCCCAATAAAATTTTAATGGTGAACGTTTAATTATTGTTATTTCTTATGGTACAGTCCACCTGAGCTTTGGATGTGCCTCATTTTTGGGCTCATGCCCTAAAATTATTTGACAAAATGGATGGACGGTGTGGATATAACACATTCATCACGGGTGGGGCCCAAAAAACTTTGACACGTGTGCTACACTTCACAATTCAAGTCCCGCCTAATTCGAGCATTAAAAAATTGTACATGAGACATATATTAACTTAAAATTTAGCAATTAAATTATGGACTGCAATTGCTAACTCACGATGCCAAAATCAAATTGTTTGAATAGTTTTAATTGTTAATTTGTGGACTTTTATTTTTTAAAATAGGGACTTTTGATTTTTTTCATGATTCACTATCCAATAAATGTCCACCAATTCATAAGTGGAATAATGACAATAAATTGCATGAATTTGAGGCTGATTTGGTGTATAGATTGGTCCTCCAAGTCAGCCCCAAATTGGCAACGCCATCTACCTGAATTTAATTTCATTTTTTTAAAGAACTATTGGGAGAAATGATATCAAGTTATTAAGAATATAAATTAAATATTTTAGTCAAATTTAGGTATTTGGTTCATAAATTCATCAGACAGTTCGATACAACTTCTCACCAAAGAGTGGACCGTTACACTACCATAAACATGTTCCAATTTATAAATGAATGCATATTTGGAATGCTTAGAATATTCTGGATTTAATCCATATTTTTTCATATTTTTTTGGCAAAAAAAAATATTTGCGCCGTTACGGGCCGTTACGCCCCCGTATCTATATCGGTTTCGGAGGGCACCGTTACGCCAACCGATACCGATACGGGATACCTTGACGTCCAATAAATTTCTTCTCTCCTTGGTGAATTGTTTAGCATCTCAAAAACCTTCCCCATTTGGCTGCTGTTTTTTAGGGGAAGCCCCTCACTTCCTCTTCCTCGTTCTCTAACTTTCAAGTTCATTCTGCTATTTAGCTATGGTTCCCTCAAATCACTGAACACTACTATGTTCCACGATCTGAGACGCTCTTCCAACAAGTGCAGCTTCTCACTAAATTGCTATCCAGCCTTCCTAGTCACTGAGAATCACGACTGCCACTCTTTGATAACATTCATACACTATGGATGCTCCAATTACATACTCTCAAATCTGAACAGTTTAGGCTCCCATGATTCCATCTTCGTGGAAGAGCCCAGAGGTTAGCTTCTGGGAAAGCCATCTTGCCAAGAAGGTGACACTAAAATTTTTTTGAGCTTACATATGACTCGATCATCCTGTCTGTTATACCATGTAAATTTTGCACCATGCATGGGCATATCAATGAGCATGCAGTCCTCGATAACCCTGCATACTCCTGACCCTGGGTCCTCCATTCTTTTCCTTCCAAATTCTTATGACATTGAAATCTCCCCCCTGGAGTGATACGGACCAGTGCTAACTAGTAAGTCCACCCTCTTCATGATCCGACCATCCCTCATCCTAAGAATACCCTTGAGCTACCATTCAACTAAATCCACTCCTAATCAGAATCGGTATTGCCTGACAACTCTTACACCAATGAGGATATTGATCTTGTTTGCCTTGATCAAATCTTTCACTGTCCTCTTCTTATCTGCAGCACCTAGACCCCTCAAATTCCATAATAGGGTATAATTTGAACATCATAGCCAACCAACCCCAACCCATCCTCACCCTCCCCTACTCTCCTGAGATTGTAATTTATACTACATTTCAAATTCTGCAGTTCCCTATAACCACTTGGTCTTTTAGGAGATTTCTTCACAATTACTGACCCTCTTCTTTTCTCCTCTATTCTTCTGAGGATCACCCTGTAGTTTTCTTCCTCTTCCACTGTACCCACCAAGGTATTCCATAATGGTAATGGTGGCCGTGACAACCACTATTGTTACCGCTACACTTCGGGCCTTACTGGCCATTACGCTTTTTTTTTTTCCCCCATAATGGAGTTCTCTTATAAGGTTGACAATGCAATCACAACCTCATGCTGACATCAATAATTTGAACCGCAAGTCCCGATACTTACAAAAAGGGGGTTGGAGTTGCTGTATCTTATTTTGGGATTTTTAGCGAATTTTCTTGGAATATTCAGAATGTCTTTGGTTGGTTTTGGTGACCCAATTTTGGGAGGAAAAAATATGAGAAGTGGTTCCTTATTTTTCTTTGGTCTCTGGGCTCCTTCCTCTCTATGTGAATATGAGAAGTGGGAATTTCTAGGACTATCGTTTGACTGCCACAGGACTGTTTTGCTTCTCTCTATCAGGGCTATTTTGCTTTCTCCCTATCAGGACTTGTCACTGGGTTGTTTGGAGACTTTTTTAGCCTTTTAGATAAGATAAAGGGGTGACATTATGTCCAGATTTTGTATTTCCTTGGTTATTACAAAAGGTTGTATGTGACTTCTTTTATTAGTTATTGTTATTTTGTGCACTGGAAGTTGTTGTGGAGCCTTTTTGTTTTTTTTGAATGGTTAAATTTTATTTAAAAAGGCAAGAGGCAAAAGCTGAACAAAAAGGTGGACAAGATGACGAAACATCTTGTGCTAAAGAGGGGAACTAATGCCCCAAGATACATCAAAGGAATCCCTATTACAATTGAGAACAACTTTCGACCATAGCCCTGAAAATTGCTCTATTTCTGGCATTTAGGAACACCTGCCTAGAAGACAGCCTTGTTGCAAAAAGACTGGTTATTTCTTTCTTTTGAAATCAACCAAGGCTTGCAAGAAAGTATCAGCTCCATAATGGTCCAAATCCACCAGGTGGACGATTTGGATATTTGCACCTGTTTTCCACATTGGAACACTCATGTGGGCCGATCAAACCTTGTTGTAGGAGAATGTCCCCAAACATGTATTTGGGCAATAGTGAATTGTCTTGACCTCTGGAATTGGTAATTGTCAAGTGTACTTTAAATCAGCTAGCATCATCATCCCTCTCTACTCTATCAGAGTGGGACTCGGTGCTCAAATTTAATTGAAATGGCAAGTTCTTCTTTCCTTTCCAATAACCTCACGTTTGCAATAACCTCTTGTGTGTCTGTGTGCGCGCCCCTCTGCTCGCGCCAAGGAGCTGATTTTTGGTTTATCCAGTTCTGATATTTCTGGATTGCAGGTCTTAATCGTCACTCAACCCCTGAAATTATAAAATGCTTACTTCTGGACACAGAAAAAACTCGGGGAGAAATACATACACTTTCAGAGGCATTGCCACTCAGCAAGGGCTGTCTTCTCACATTCTACATTAGTTGACTTCGATTGTTCTATGAGTGAAAGTTCTGATCCCCTTTCTTCCATGATCCATCCTTTCTTGAGAGATGCTATTATGACTCATGCTTCATAGAAGTTGTTGGTCGTTGTCCTCTTGATTCAAGTGGCAAACATGTATGGTGGTGATTGGGGTTGTTGATCTGTTGGTCCACGAAGTGGATGGGCCATAGCTCAAGAAGTGCAGTGATTGGACATCTTGGCCATCAAATCTTGTCATCGGTTATGACCAGTGAATCGGTATCTCTGTGCACAGCTTTGAGTTAACATCCATTTTACTGGCCAGTGCTCAGATGTCGACCAAAGTCTGGTGACATTACCTTTTGGGCTATCGGCCATCCCAATGGTGTCCACCTAATCAACAGAACTGACTTTTGTACAGAAACACCAGATTTATGTAATTTATTAGCACTTACATGGGACTCCACAAAACCTGCACATCTAGTAGCATTCCTCTATCTTTTTTTTTTTTGGGGGGGGGTGGTTTAGTTTATAGGCAATGAAACTCTGGATGTCTTTCTGTAAATCAACTTTCCTTTTGAGAATGAATGAACTAAACTCTCAAGCATTTCCTTGGAAAACATCTTTTACGTCTTCCTCATCTCTTAATTCGCCTTCAAATTTCAGAACGCAAGGATTTTTAGCGCTCTTCACTGGTGACACTGGTGAAATCCGTGCTGAAGTGAGGGAACAGATTGACACGAAGGTCGCAGAGTGGAGGGAAGAAGGGAAGGCCGAGATTGTCCCCGGCGTCCTATTCATTGATGAGGTGCACATGCTCGACATCGAGTGCTTCTCGTTCTTAAACCGCGCATTAGAAAATGACATGGCCCCCATCTTGGTCGTCGCCACCAATCGAGGGATCACGACCATCCGTGGCACAAACTACAAATCCCCGCATGGGATCCCGATCGATTTCCTCGACCGCCTCCTCATCATCACAACACAACCCTACACCGAGGAAGAGATCCGTAAGATCCTCGACATCAGGTGCCAAGAGGAAGAAGTGGAGATGTCGGAAGATGCAAGAGTCCTACTAACAAAGATTGGCGTTGAGACGTCTCTGAGGTATGCAATTCATCTGATTACGGCAGCATCATTGGCTTGCCAGAAGCGGAAGGGGAAGGTGGTGGAGATGGAGGATATTAGCAGGGTGTATCAGCTCTTCCTCGATGTGAAGAGATCGACTCAGTACTTGGTGGAGTATCAGAATCAGTACATGTTCAGTGAAGTGCCAAGGGAGGGAGAGGAAGACGATGCCATGCATTCATGATTTGGGTTTTGAAGCAGATGGTGGCTCTTGCATGAAGCAGGGGTGATTGGAGGTTAGGCAGTAGAGGTTGGTATATACTTATTCACTGTTATTTCTTTGTAAAATGACTGATACTGATTGTGGGAATTGCGTTGGTGGAAGATGCATTTTTGAGGCATGGAAATGCATGGTGTGAGATCTTTTGGGGTTTTCCGATGAGTTTGCATCGTTTGTTTCTCTCCATCGGTTGTTGCTAGTTGTTGCTAAGCGAAAGGCAGAGGGTAATTATCTGTACTTGCACAACTTTGTTTTCCATGTATGATAGTGTGGCATACATGTGATATTAGGGCAGCATCATTCAGGCTCAACTTTGTGCTCTGGCCCAAGATGAGGTGGTTCTGCACATCGGTGGGCCCCATGTGCATTTCGATCTGTACAGCTGGTCCAGTTTTTTTTTTTTTTTTTTGGTTTTTAATCTAACCCCGTGTTTTTTTTGGTACCCATGTGGCATGCCTGGTGAGCAAGTTTCCATCTGGTAATTATTTCTTAGTGGATGAATGGTCTGAGGGGATGCACCGAATGATAGAGGTGGGTGGGATACCTGACCGCCGGGCCATTGTTTTGAAATCTCTTTTTAGGGCATGATCCAAAAAATGAAGCAGATCTAAATCTCAAGTGGACCAAAATACATGAAACAGTGGTAATAGACAATTAAAAACTTGTCGTGATCCACTTGGATCAAACTGATATTTGTGTGGTCTATTCATCCATGTCCTTTTGACCTTATCAACAGGTTGGATGGCAAATTAACATCCTGGTGTTCCCCATAAAGTTTTTAATGGTGGGGATTCAATCACGTCTCTTTTCTGGAGTATGGTCCACCTAAGGTTTGGATCTGCTTCATTTTTTGGGTCATGGCCTAAAATGAGCTGTCAAAATGAATGGACGATGTGGATGTAAGTTATGTACATCACAGTGGCCCCACAGTTAGGCATATACATCACAGTGGGCCGCACCATAGAAGTCATTGGTAGGTCGACAACACAATCATATTAGGTTAGACCCACCTGCTGACTCGATGTGCATTATTTTCATGACAGCTCGTCTTCAGGGTATGGCCGACCATTTTGCATGGCTAAGGTGTCCAACACGTGATAGTGGACGGCAAAGGGGCCAAAATAATCGATTTGTGCTGGCTAAGCACATTGTTTCTCGCCCATGTTTTGGAAAATCCTAATCTTGCACAAGGTTGGCCCATGATTAAGGTCACCAAGAGCTGAAAATAAAGCTGATCCAATCATGCCAGATGTTCGGCTGTTCGTTTGGCTTAATGTTGTGGCCCACCTATTACTTGAATGAGCCTAACTTTTATGGTATATGATGTCTATGGTAATGTTGCATAAAAATGCCTGTATATAATTGATGCAAGCATAGCAAAATCACATGGAAGGAAAAAATTAAATAAATCAAGAACCTAAGGCGAGAGAAAGAGTCAGAGACGACTTATATGATTCAACAATCAACCTAATTGATGCAAGGAAAGCAAATTCACGAAAAAGAAAAAGACAAAAACCAAAAACCAAAGGCAAAGAGAAAGAAGTGGGGAGGACTTGCATGGTTTAAATTTACACAGCCCAGCTTTTTTATTCACTAAAACAATAAAAATCTAAGAACACAAGATTTACTTCTGTCTCACTTTCTCACCTTACTAGAAAGCTCTAGTAAAGAAATTGTTTTTACAACGAATGGAAGATGACATTTAAGAAGAAATGACGGCTTCTACAAGTGGCTCGTTATGTCATTCAGTCTCACCTACGTGCCTAGTACTTTCATGTGCATCACAACCCAGTTACTGCACCATTTTATTGGTAAGTTTGTTATTGTTTATTTTGTCGACATTCTTATTTATAGTAAGTTAAGAAAGAAGCATCTCAATCATCTAAGCCTTATATTCAAAATGCTTCGTCACGAGCGCTTTTACATCAACTTTAAAAAGTGTACCTTCATGAATACACCATTGGTTTTCTTACGATACATTGTCTTGTAGCAAGGTGTAGAGGTACACTTTGCCAAGCTAAAAGCCATTATTGATTGGCCAACACCTACTATTATCTCTGAAGTTCTTCGTTTTCATGGCCTCATTACATTTGACATGTTTTGTGCGGAACTTCAATAACATTATGGCTCTGATTATTGATTGTATGAAACAAATGGAGTTTCAATGGACGAGAGCAGCAACACGAACGTTTGATAAGATCAAATATAAGATGACCAAAGCTCCAGTCTTGTACTTTCTAGACTTTGAGAAGGTATTTAAGGTGAGCTGCGATGCTTTCGACATTAGCATCGGAGTTCTCACTCAGGAGGGTCATCCACTAGTTTTCTTCAGTGAAAAGTTCTTTGAACGGGTGCAACCGGTTGATGGGAAGAATATGCCCAAGTATAGTCACCTTCAATTTAAACATGAGAGCTCAAACAAATATAAGAGAATAACTTTAGAAATTTGATTCAATTCAAATGTGCCTTGATACTACTTATCCCAAACCTTATATAAGCTTTTAAAATGTACATATAAGAAAAACACATAATGCCATTGATAACCAATGTCTTGTTACAAATATGAAAAATAGATAAAACACACAAAAAATTTGACTAATGGATTATTTTTAGTTAGTTGATTGATTTTTTTTAGGTAATTACCTACATATGCTAGCTACCTAAAAAGAACCCTTGGGCCTCCTTATTGATGGGTCAATTATTAGGCTTAGGTTTAATGGGCTGGTCCATAAATCATGGGCCAAAATAAGCCTATATCATCATCTCTATTCATGCATTTCCCTTTTATAGATGACAAACCACTAGAGATAATAAGCTAGCTAAAAAGCATCACCTCCATGGATGGGGAGCGAATTGGGTGTTTCCCAGGTAATAGCTTAGTAGGTGTTACCTCTATGGTAGGGCCCACCTTGATGATGTGTCATATATCCACGCTGTCCATCCGTTTTTAGCTCATTCTAGGCTGGGGTATAAAAAATTATGCATATCCAAATCTCAGATGTAAACACCACAGGAAATAGCGGTGATTGAGTGCCTTAACATTAAAAATTCTAAAGGGCTCATCGTAAGGTTTTTGCAATGTTTATTTGCTATCCAAGCTATTAATAATGCCGAGAAGATATGGATGAATGGAAAATAGAAAGATTAGATTGATCCAAAAACTTTTGTGGCTGGTACAAAGTTTTTAATGGTTATTCATCAATGTTTTTATTGGTATGGTTTACTTGAGATTTTGATCTTCTCATGATTCAGGATCACATCAAAAATGGATTGACAGCATGGTAAAAAAAATACATCAAGGTGAGCCCCACACGGTTAGGGTAATACCTATTAAGCTGTTACCCGGGTAACACCTAATCCGTGCGTAAGGAAATGGATTGGGGACTTGCTTGTGTGAGGTTAAGGATTTTCTTGATAGTCCGATGTTTTCACTAACTTCAAGTAGTGGAAGGCGATTGTTGAAAAATAACCAAGTCGAAAGTGTTGAGGACAAATAACGGTGGGGAATTCACTTATAGGAATTTCAATCGGTATCGTAAGGACGAAGGGATCGTGAGGCACAACACATTGCACCACACACCAGAGCAGAATGGTGTGGTTGAGCGGATGAATCAGACTCTCTTAGAGAGGTCTCAATGCATGATCAATAATGCTAGGTTGGGCAAAGAATTGTGAACTGATACCATTTTTAAAATTTTTATTTATTTATTTATTTATTTATACACACGCACACACACCCCACACACTCACGCTGGTGGAATTTCACCACCTATGGGTACTCGAACCCTTGACCGGGAGTTGAAATTGAGGCCGTTAACATGGTTGTTACTTGGTGAATCGATCCTCTTCTACAACCATTGAATGTAAAATTCCAGAGGAAGTGTGGAGTGGCCAGCGAGTAAACTATTCAGGACCACATGTATTTAGTTGCGATGCTTACTTTCATGTACCATCAGTTCAGAACGATAAGCTAGACCAAAAGGAGTAAGAAGTACATCTTTGTTAGTTATGGTAATAGTGTGAAGGGGTACATGCTATATGACTAAATCACATGGAAAATCATCCTTAGTCGTAACATCAATTTCAATGAAGAATCTTTGTTTTGTAATGATGAGCACAAGGAAGCCAAAAAGTTGGTTATGGATGTTCAAATAGACAGAGATGAGGCACGAGCTGATACTGAGACGCAGATAAAGGTATAAGAGCAAGCAGAGTAGCCACGTGTGAGAAGGAATCTGTAAAAGGATCATAGGTTATCAGCAAGATACATGGATGACTCAAATGTCGTAGTTACCCTCATTATAGATGGGGTAGGGGAAATCCGTCTACTTTTTAGGAGACTCTTGGTGAGCCAAATGCCGAAAAGTGAAAAACAACGATGAATGATAAGATGAACTCCCTATACAAGAATGAGATGTGGGAGTTGGTGGAGTTTCCTGTCAACCGAAAAGCAATAGGGTGCAAGTGAATCTTTAAGAAGAAATAAGATATATAAGGTAAGGTTGGTAGTTAAGGGATATGCTTAGAGAGAAGGTGTCAACTTTACCGAGATATTCACACTTGTAGTGAAGTAAGAATCTATCAGACTCGTGTTGGCATTGGTTGCTCAATACAATCTCAAGTTAGAACAAATGGATGTGAAGACTGCTTTCCTGCATGAAAAATTGGAAGAACGGATTTATATAAAGGAATCAGAAGGTTTTGAAATACAAGGGACATAACAAGGTTAGCATGTTGAAGAGGTCGTTGTATGGCCTGAAACAGTCGCCTAGGCAGTGGTATAAAAAAATTAATTCTTTCATCGTAAATCAGAAATTTAGTAGGAGTGAGTATGATTATTGTGTATATTACAAGACACTGAGTGATGAGAAGTTCATTATCTTGGTATTGTATGTTGATGACATGCTTATCACCAGTCATAACACATCTGTGATTGACATATTAAAGACTCAGTTATCAGGAACATTTGAGATGAAAGATCCGGGGCTGTAAAGAGGGTTTTCGACATTGATATACACAGAGATAAGAAAATGAGCATGCTATAGTTATCTCATGCAGAATACCTCTAACAGGTATTGATGAAGTATGAGATATGGGAGGCAAAGCCGGTCAACGTTCCCCACGCGGTTCATTTTAAGCTATCTTCTGAACAATGTCTTAAACTATAAGAAGAAAAATAGGATATATCTTGTGTGCCTAATTCAAGGGCAGTTGACAACTCGATGTATGCCACAGTTTATACAAGACCAAATATTTCACATGCACTAGGTGTTGTTAGCAAATACATGTCTAACCCCAGCAAGCAACACGGAGAGGCAGTGAAATGGCTACTTCAATACATTCGAGGTACGCAAGGCTAAGTCTTATCATTAAAAAAATCAGGGGACAAGTTAGTAAGCTATGTGGATTTTCGTGAGTAGTGTGGATAACAGAAGCTTGATTTTCAGTTACTCATTTGTGTTAGTTGGTGGAGCGATCAATTGGATGTAAAAAGCTTCAGTCTATGGTGGCTCTTTTCACTATCGAAGCTGAATATATGACGATGACAGAAGCATTCAAGGAAGGTCTTTGGTTGAGAGGAATGCTAAATTAGTTGAGGTTTCAATAAGAGGTCGTGCCAGTTAATTGTGACAGCGAAAGCGTCATTAATTTTGCTGAAAAATCTATTTATTACTCACGTATTAAACATATTAATGTGCGTCAACATTTTATCTAATATGTACTTGAGGAAGGAGACGTGACTTTAGAGAAGATTCACACGAGCATGAATCCGGCTAACATGCTTACGAAGGTAGTTTCCACAGAGAAGTTCAAGTTTTGTGCAACTTCTCTGGGACTTGGTAATGCGTAAATGGAAGACGAAGAGTGCACGAGAAATGATGGTGAAATTATGATGCAAGACAAAATTAGAGATGAGGATAAGGACCTGTGAAGAATAAATATTGAAGACATTGTGGAGATTGTTATTGATGTCTTAAATATGTAAGCAACATGCACTACAAAAAAATAGGCCTTTAGCTACAATTTTTTAGCCTCAGTTGAAAAAATGGAGGCTAAATGTATTTTTTAGCTTCAGTTGTATAGGAACCGAGACGAAAAGTATACTTTTAGCTTCAGTTGCATCGGAACCGAGACGAAAAGTATACTTTTAGCCTCAGTTGTATAGGAATCGAGACGAAAAGTTTACCTTTTAGCCTCAGTTGCATCGGAACCGAGGCGAAAAGTATACTTTTTAGCTTCAGTTGTATAGGAACCAAGTCAAAAAGTATATTTTTTAGCTTCAGTTGTATAGGAACCGAGATGAAAAGTATACTTTTAGCCTCAGTTGCATCGGAACCGAGGCGAAAAGTTTACCTTTTAGCCTCAGTTGCATAGGAACCGAAGCCAAAGTCTACTTTTTAGCCTTAGTTGCATAGGAATCGAGGCGAAAAGTCTACTTTTCAGCCTCGGTTGTATAGGAACTAAGGCCCCTCGGTTGTATAGGAACTAAGGCCAAAAGTTTACCTTTTAGCCTCAATTGCATAGAAACTGAGGCTAAAAGTCTACTTTTTAACCTCAGTTGCATAGGAATTGAAGCAAAAGTCTACTTTTTAGCCTTAGTTACATAGGAACCGAGGCCAAAGGTCTACTTTTAAACCTTAGTTGCATAGGAACCGAGGCCAAAAGTCTACTTTTTAGCCTCAGTTGCATAAGAACCTAGGCGAAAAGTCTACTTTTTGCCCTATCCATCTATTTGTTCTATGCACTGTGGCTCACATGAGTAAAATCACAGTCTAAACCTCTTAACGGTGTGGCCGATCTGATGGAGGGATTGAATCTCACAGAAATAGACCATAGTGGCACGTGTGCTTATGTGTAGATGGGCAAGGCTCACGCATCCTAGCAACCATCCACGAGGCCCACATTTTCATGGTTTTCACTCGCGCCAGCATTCTCTACAGGTGGGTCCCACCTTTCCGTAAAACTTCTGGGGTCCATTCACAGTGGGGCCCACCACACCAACGTTCCGGATCACCGAGCAATGTGCTCCACTTGTAAAAATGGAGCGTGAATACCGTCCGTAAAGCATGGGTCACAATCAACTTCAGGGTGAATTGGGTGGCCAATTTGGTGGACAACTAATTGATCTCTCGACATTGTGAGTTAGTTCTCTCTTCTCATTAAAATAGCAACAATTCTTAGCCACTTTAGCATCATGGGAAAATGTTTTCTCATTATTCTATTGTTGATAATGAGTGAAATTGCTTTCACCTTGCATGATGGGTTGATGGTTTTCATCATGGTTTTTAGACTCGGAGTCTCGGATCGACTCTTTTCATCTCGAGTTGGGTTGTGATGTGCCTGAATCGGGGTTATTATTATTATTTGTTGGAGCAAGAAACTTCTATGATAAAAGAATTAAAGATATGAGAGTGAGTTGAACTTGTAGGCAGTAGCCACAAACGATAAAAGGTGCAAGAGAGGGAATGAAGCCTGCTAGAAATATTGACTAATGTCAATATTCTTTAGGGTTCCTTTGTTTTATGGAAATTGGTTTCAGGTTACTGAAATAAGTATTTCTGATTTTCCATCTTTGCTATTCAACCCTACTAAGGTATGTATCACATGCTCCCAAGAATTCTATATGATCATGACCAGATGTCATACAACACTCCCCATTTATATACATTTCTTTAGCTACTATGTAGAGAATTATTCCTAGTTGTATATGTACAGTTGTTTCAGTTGTATCTTAGTCCAATTCTTCCCAAAATGCCCCTTCTCTTATATATATATATATATATATATATATATATATATATATATATATATATGGTGTCACAGTGTTTCAATGTGGGCCATGTTACATAGTCAGATTCCAATATATGCTGTCGTGGGGCACGGTGGCACGATCAACATGTGATAATCCTTTATTAGTTTTTCTAAACCGTGGTTCAAGTTCATTGCCTGAAATCCCCTTCCATATTTGTAGAAGTCTATAATTCAGCAACCTAGAATAATGCAAATTGGTTAATTTGCTTTTCATTTTATTACTTTCTATGCCTATGTTGAAAGATATACTTCAATGTGACCCTGTTTTGTAGGTACTTCAAGTTGAAAAACAGTGTCGACAAGCTACCCTCTCTCAAGAAGAAAAATGATGTTGTGATTTAGGTACCATTGGTTAAAATCACTAGTTGGTTCCCTTATAGCCTAAAAAAAACATGACCAAGTACAGTTTAACACTGAAAATTTAAATTGAGAACATGTTATTTTGTTGATATTCTCGTTTCTTTTTCATAGAGGAGCTTCAGAGAAATTTTTTATTACCAACTTAGAAATAGATAGCAGAGATAGATTATCCTTCTCATCAAAGGCAGTGATAGCATATCAACAGAAAGTCAATAGCTCAGCATGTGCAGCAAATAGACTAAAGCTGGATCAAGAAATGGAGAAGAGAGGAAGATATTATCCAAAGTTTCTCAATTGTGAGAGACGTGTATGCATATGGGCTTGAAATGGCCCAATCTAAGGAGTCAGATCTTGAGGCAGAGCTGAATTCCTGGAGGTATTATTATTAAACATATTCATTTAGCGGAATTATACTTTGGGACACCTAAAAACATGTTGTGGATTTAGCTTATCACCATCCTGTGAGGATTGGATTTGAATCAAAGTAGGCCCCACTTTCTTTGACTTTGTTAGGATCAAGTGCCACTTCACATTGTGGTCAGATCCTTGATTTGAGGCATTATTATTAAATGGATACACATACATGAACTATCTGTTGTGAAACACACTCATTGGGAGTTTTCTGAACGTGAGTCTTCTTATCACCATCCCACCAACATATGGTGGCAATGGAAGTGGATCCCACTTGCTTGCTTTGGACTCTTAAGGTATAGGTATGTAAAGTGGAATCCACTTCAAATCATGGTCTTGTGTTTGAGATTGTGGTATGGCGTTTTATCAATGAGAGTAAGATGTTTCACCATTCGCGTTTCTTAACAGATGGTTTCACATATAAAAAACATGTAGTGCATAGGCATAACTACCATGGATCTCATTTCTGAATGATTTCCTTTTTTGTTTTAGGTTGTAGTCGAACATGACATTGAGCGTGCAACAAGAAAATAGACTGAAGCAGATGGGTGTGATGGTGAGGAAACGTTTGTTCGTATCTAGAGGGAAATGTTAGCAAAGACTGAGGTGGGGGAAACCAGAAAATGTCTATAGGGCAGTTATCTGATTTGCTCTCAAGATCTGTAGCACAAGGCCGCTCTCAAACTTGCGTAGAAAGCAACAGGAAGCAGAACTTGATGCTTAGTGTTATTTGTGTCTTTTTTTGTTAGTTTAAATAGACGCTTAACTATTTTGTTGGTATCGTATTTTTATGCTTAGTGTTATTTGTGCCTGTAGTATTTTGAAAACCTTAAATAGATTGTTAATTGCTCTATTGGTATTGTGTTTTTATGATTGTTTTTAAACAAATATTTTTAAAAATAAACATTTTTAACCACAATTTATAACTGAACTAAATAAAAAATTTAGCCTTAGTTTTGCTTCGGTTATTCAAACTGAGGCCACAACCCTTGTGGCTAAAGGATTTAGCCTTGGTTGTTAAGAACCGAGGTTAAAAATAGATTTATCTTCGGTTAAAGCCAACCGAGGTTAAAATTTTGATTTAGGCTCATTTCGAGAAAACTGAAGCTAAAAGGTTCTTTTAGCCTCACTTGAAGAACTGAGGCTATAGAAGTCATTTTATCCTTGGTTGCTAAAACTGAGGCTAAAGCCTTTAACCACGGTGGTTCCAACCTCGGTTTGGATAACTGAGGCAAAATTGAGGCTAAAGGCTTTAGCCTCAGTTTTTAACCTTTTTAGCCATGGTTTTGAACCGAGGCTAAAGCCCCCTTTTCTTGTAGTGGATTAGGTCGATCTCATTGTATCATTTCCCTATATAGTTATATAGTATAAGATACTAAATCACTTATAATTAGTAGAGTGCACCAATCGAGTACTATGGGTCCAATCCAGTCCGACACACACTCAAGTAGAGTAACCGGACCCAATCCGAGATAGGTCATGTAACAACCCGTTGTTTTATTATTATTATTATTATTATTATTATTATTATTATTATTACTTTTATGGTGGGAACTAAATCCCACTCTTTCCTTTGGTGTGGCCCACTTAAGCCTTGAATATACCTCGTTTCTTGGCCCATATCCTAACATCATCCAGCAAGATGGATGGGCGGCGTAAAGTTTTCTTAAACATATCAGTGGGGCCCACTGTCTCACTAAGAAAAAAAATCTCAGTGATGTGCATCAGCATGTTACCACATTAACAAACTCTCCCCCACTTTTCCTCTCTCTCTCTCTCTCTCACATTCATTTACTTTTTACTCGTCCAGACGTTGTGCACTACCTTACCCATTTTTGCTATGTATAGCCATCACGCTGGGACCCACCTCATTGATCCAATTCATTCATCATGATTGGATTTTGAAAAAACTCTAACAATCCAAATCCCTTTGATTGTCTCCTATCATGAGGCCCACCAAAGTCTCAGATATGCTTCATTCTTAAGTTCCAACCTATCTCAACCTTGCGAAATAGATGGGCGTTTTGGATTCTCCTTCACCTACATATCAGTGGACCCCATCCCATCACCCTCTTCCACATAATCCTTATAACAAAAAATCGATTGTGAAACCCCACAACGCATGTCTCTCCTCTCAAACTTAAGTTTTCAAAATTTTGCTTTTCCATTGATCCAGGTGCGATTCTTCCTAACCGATCCAGATCGTTCGCTCATGATCATCCTAGTTGATGAACAACCTATCTCGTAAATCCATCCAAAATACTGTTGAGGATTTGTGCCGCGGAATCACATAGAGGTGGATCTATAATAGCAATCAAGAGCACCAAGGAATCACAAGTAACACAAAGATTTAACATGGAAAACCCTTTGGGGGAAAAAACCATGGCACAAAGCGATAGAAAATTCCACTATGAAAGCACATATTATAAAGATAGAGGACTTACCCAGCTTGAGCAATCCTCAAACCTCTCCTTTTCTCCATCCCTTAAAACCCTAGAACCCTTTTAAAAACCCTAGAATGCCTTAGAATTCTCTTCCCGTACCTCCTAGTCCCGTATCCACCTCTATTTATAGCTCTAGAAACAAGTGGAACTGGAATAGGAAATAAAATTGCAGAATCTATGTTTCCGCAAACGAATTTGCGAAAACCTTCGATGTTATCGAAACACATTCGATGTCATCAAAGAGACACTAAAAGAGTCCAGCGACTAAACATGAATTTTGCAAAAATTCTCGATTACTCGACCTGGCTTCGATGTCATTGAACATGTCTTCAATGTCATTGACCGCCCTTCACTATCATCGAAAATTGACACCAATATGTTCAGCGACCAATAAAAGAAATCCCGAATACATTCGATGGATCGAATAATGTTCGATGTCATCGAATGTAACATCGAACAGACAGTCGATGGCATCGACATATTAGACTAGATTTAAGACATCTAATACAACAGATACTTCCCACCTATTAAACCTGATTAGAACCATGGCTCTTTACAACTCTAACTTTCCCTGCATCAAATGTCACCGACTGTAAGAGTCAAAATTACTTTGCATTAGTATATGGATTTACATTCTTGTCTTAGTGTATCATTGTGTATAATGAATTCCTTTAATTGTATTTACATATTGTAGATTGGATTTATTTAACTCTTATTACGTGTGTAAATTCATTTAATTCATTTTAATTACATGTTGTTGGTTGAATTTATCATTATTGTTACATGTCATAGATTGAAATTATTTCGCCATTGTTACATTTTGTAAATGGAATTTAGTTGTTTACTATTACATAATGGAGAATGAAATTATTTGATGATTATTGTGTATTTAAGTTATGTGTGCTTTACCTAGGGTCATTCTTGAAAGGATTGGCACGGTATGGGTGCTTCGTCCAAGGTCATTTCTGAAAAGATTGGCACGGGTGCTTTGTCTTGGGTGATTCCCTAAAAGATATACACATGCGGGTGCTTTGCCTTGTGTATTTATCCTAAAAGTCTATTCACTGGTGCTCTGCTGAGGATCATTCCCTAAAAGGATTAACACCGGTGCTCTACCGAGGGTCATTCCCTAAAAGGATCAACACACATGAGTGCTCTGCCCTGGATTAAACCTTTTTTTTTTTTTTTTTTAAATGATTGTCTTATCTTATTTTGTTATTATGAATACCAAATTGTTATTATTAACATGTAAAGTGCCAATTCAATATTTACAATTGATCATGTTTATTTTAATGAGTTATATTAGCGTTATCGTAAAATTTTTAATTTTGGGAATGATGTGACCTTACGAGCTATCACGCTCACACCCGTATAGATTGTTTTGCAGGGTTTGTATATGAAGAACCAATTGAAAAATATTGAAGACTTTTCCTCTTGTTTATTTGAAGATTAATTAAAATTCAATGTATTTTATTTTAATGTAATTAAGACTTGATGATAATTTAGTGGAATATTTGTTAATGGAAATGATATTAGTTTATCCCCTCTTAGTTGCTCTGTGTTTGTCTTGAAAATGCATGGAAATTATATTGGTTATGATGTATAATGTATTTACATACAACTCACAGTCCTGAATTTCAAGTTCGGGCTTGGCCAACTCGACTTCTGAATTTCAGGGCGTGGCAAGTTAGGGTTGAGTATATAATACCTTGGGTTGACCTAATATTTTCAGATATTATTCTCTATTGGAGAGGCCGACATTATTCCTGTAAATTATTATTGTTCCTAGTCTTTGTTATGGTACACTACAACATACTCGGTTGTAGTACATCGGTTATTACACATGATGATATACTTTATTACAATGTTCAAAACTTCGGTGGGCCATGGAAAAAGAGAGACAAATCAAGGGAGGAAGTTGTTTCATTTTGCCATGGCCCACCAAAGTTATGAATCAGGGTAAAAGTTGGGCCTTAGGGGTTTCATGGGGTGTTGCATCATGTTGGTGATTCAGATCTTGCACTCATATAATGGGAGATGAGTTCTCAAAAAGTTCTCATGACTTCTCATGAGAATGGGTGCACAGGTGAGCATTGATATATATATATATATATATATATATATATATATATATATATATATATCTGCGCGTGTGTGCCACATATGTGATGCAAGGAAGGATGTGATGAGGTCGATTATTGTCTTCCTCGATCGATAAATGGCTTGAATCCATGAGATAAAATTCTCAAATTCACAAGGTGCTCTAGAAATTTTATTGATAGATTCTTCAATTAAACAAGTTTAGCATCCTTAGATAACCCTAAAAAAACCTTAAAATGTAATTAAAAGAGTCCTAATCGAATAAGGAAATAAATTATGAAAAACATGCAAATTTCCACCGTTTATTGACCTTTCGTCGACTGATCGAGTCGATCCGTCGAGCAGGCTCAAAACGTCCCAAGACTAAAACTAAAAATTCTGTGAATTTGACATGTCGACCCGATCCGTTGACTGTTGAACAAGGCCTTCGACCTGTCGAAATTGACAGAAATTGTCCAGCAACCAATCTGGAATTTCTAGTGGAATTTCGACCTGTCGACTTGAATGGTCGATCAGGCAAACTATATTGAATTTTGTCAATTTCTCTTTGGGCTTCTTCCGGTCCATTGTATTAGGAACATGCTCAATCCACATAGTACATCACACCCCTCCAATTAAAAAAAAAACTTGTCCTCGAGGTCATTAACGGATTATAATATGTATTTAACTTTGGATGCTGACATTTATTAGTTTCTTCCTTGTACTCTACAGTAGGCTTCTTTGATTTTTCCTAGACATCAACATGAATAGTTGCTACCCAAACTGCCATATTCTTCACTGCAACACTCATTCTAAGTAGTTTAGGTAACACAAACAATTCGAGTGTAGCTTTAAGAACTCGGGTATACACAACCTCAAATTGGGGTAGTCGGTAGATTGATTCTTTGTATTATTGAAGACAAAGTTATATGGCAAGTAAAGTTATCTCTTAGATACTGGTAAAGCACTTTACGAAGTATAATATAATACACAATGTACTGGCAAGCAAAGTTATCTCTTAGATACTGGTAAAGTTTCATCAATAGATAAGTGCTTTGCTAGCAATTATGCTACATAGTTATATGCTTAGTAAATTATGTTCAACACTAGATAATGCCAATACTGGTACTCATACATATACGATATATTTGTATGATATGTTTTAATTAAATCTTATTATATGCAATTCATAATGTTGAAGACTTTTTTTTTTCCATTCCTTAATATTTGCTATATATCATACATCTTTAGAAAAGGTAAATAATTCATTAAAGAATAAAATAACGCAAGGATAAAAGAAGCCAAATGTTATGTGGACAGACGATAAGGGGTCATATATCCATGAATAAAGTAGAACCCATCCTCTAGTTGCTCATGAACTGACTACTACAACAACCCTTAAAATCCTATCTCTCACGCACAAGCAGTGGGTGGCTCTTCCATCAACCAACTTGAAGACTTCTTCAAGTTTTTTATTTTTATAAACTGTTATGCTATTTCACCCATTCTAGATTGATCAAATACAACTGAGCAGCACTAATCTCCATAACTTAAATATTCTCCACACTAGCATGCTTTCCTTTCATTACTTGAAAATATTCAATAGATCCTGACATAACCTAGTGAACTCCATAGAGCTAGAAGTTACAACCAACTTTACCTAAAACATGAATCCACCATATTTTCGATCTGGATCGAGTAATCCAGAGTATGGGTCATTTATAATCCAGATTGCGATTTTTAGTAACCCAAAATTATGGCCCTGTTCCTATTATTGATTGAGTTAATGCGTGCGCGCGCGCGCACACACACACACACATATATATAAATCTGTTCATGTCATTGTACTGTTTAAATATAACATCCATCATTTCACATATAAATTGCATTGAGTTCGTATATAAAGCTCTATTACATAACAATGTGTATTGGAGTGCTCACATGATCCTAGCTCTAGTGTGCCATGAACTTAAAGAAGTTGCCACATGATAAAAAGATAATCCACTGATTCCACGTCTCGAAGAAAAAAGGAACCACAAAATAGACATCATTATCCTTCTCAAATGATTAATTGTAAGAACTTTGTTTCTTCCCACTCCCATCTCCCTTCCGACCTATCGTATGCCTTCGTGCGAAATTGAGGAGCTTAGAATCCAAATTGATGACTTGCTAGACTCAGGCTTCATCCAACCCAGTGTGTCGCCTTGGGGAGCTCCAGTCGTGTTTTTGAGAAAGAAAGACGGCACATTACGGTTGTGCATTGACTACCGAAGATTGAACCAAGTCACCATGATGAATAAATACCCATTGCCTAGAATTGATGACCTGTTCGATCAACTGAGAGGTGCTTAGTACTTCTTGAAGATTGACTTACAATCCAGATACCATCAGTTACGAGTTAGAAAGGAAGACGTACCAAAAATGGCGTTCTGAACCATCTTTGGACATTATGAGTTCCTGGTCATGCCCCTTGGACTCACAAACGCGCCAGCCGTGTTCATGGACCTTATGAACAAAGTCTTCAGACCCTTCTTATACCAATTCGTCATTGTATTCATCGACGACATCTTGATATACTCGAAGAGTCATAGGGAACATGAAGAACACCTACGAGCGGTCCTAGAAACGCTCAAACAAAATAGGTTATTTGCTCAATTCCGGAAGTGCAACGTTTGGAAGGAAAAAGTTAAATTTTTGGGACATGTGGTATCTAAGGAAGGCATTTCCGTGGATCTAACCAATGTAGTAGCAGTACAAGATTGGAAATGATCGGGCTCGGTCACTGAAGTTAGGAGTTTCTTGGGATTGGCAGGGTATTACCGCCGATTCATCAAGGATTTCTCGAAAATAGCCCGACCTTTGTCCCAGCTCACTACAAAGGATATCAAGTTTGCCTGGAATGAAAGGGTAAGAGCGGCCTTCCTGGAATTGAAGGATAAGTTGACCTCGGCTCCGGTACTCATTTTACCGGAGCAAGTAGTTAAGTACACTATCTATATTGACGCGTCTCGAGTAGGATTAGGTTGTGTACTTATGCAAAGAGACAAGGTCATCGCCTACGCCTCTCGGCAATTAAGGAAGCATGAAGAGAATTACCCCACTCATGACCTCGAGTTGGCGGCAGTCATTTTCGCCCTTGAAGCTATGGAGGCATTATCTCTACAGGGAGGAATTCGAACTCTTCTGTGATCACAAGAGTCTCAAATACATCTTTACCCAGAGGGATTTGAATATGAGGCAACGTCGCTGGATGAAAACATTGAAAGATTTCAAATTCGAGGTTTCTTACCATCCAGGCAAGGCCAACTTGGTGGTGGATGCCTTAAGTCGAAAGAGGGCGCTAGATTTTGCAGCCCCGTTGATGAAAGAAGAGTGGGACATGGTGGAGTTCGTACGGGATTTTGAATTGAAGCTAACAATGGAAGAACCGTATGAGGTCATTGCTCATATCCACGCTCAGCCTTTGGTTGATAGCCAGATCATCGAAGCCCAAATGGATAATGGATTTTTAAGAAGGATGATTCTTGCCTCCAAGTGCAGAGGTTCGTAAGTAATATCCTGTGAATACAGGGTCGATCCCACAGGGAGATGAATTGTGAGAAGGAAAAAATCAAATGCAAAACAAACTAGGTAATAAAAACTAAAACTGATGATTTGATTTTAGAATTTTTGAATGGATGTAATTCAACTGAATTAAAATAACACCCAAGCTTCAAAGTTCCACACATAAGTTAATGTTTCAAAATCATGATGACTTGGATAACACAACTAAGATCTGAGCACTATGGTCAGTCTAATCGAAAAATAAAATAGTTTAAATATTTTAATAAATGATATAAATTAAATATTAGAAAATAATGGATTTGCACCATTGACATATATTCTCAAGTGCCAACGATTTTAAGTATTCAATATCTATAGGTTAATGAATATCAAAGAAATATAACAGGTTGAGAACCTCTCCTATCTAGGAAATCTGATTGATTCAGGGTAAGCCTATCCATAAATGTGGATCTCATATGATGGAAATATATGAATCTTACAAGAGAAAAAAAAAACTTAAATAATAGATAACATGCATATACCATTCTTCTCATTATTAAAAATAATCAATCATCAAAACTTAAAGAAATATTAAACCCATGTGCTTTCCTTCTAACTTGGGCTAGAAGGAACTTAGAAAAACATAACTAGAATAGAGAAAGAAAGAAATAAGAAAGAATAAATGCAAATAGAAAAGATCTAAAAGAAAATAATAATAATTTATAAAACTTAAATAAAATTGAAAACCCTCTAAAAATCTTAAATCTTGCTCTTGAATGCTTTGAATGATGTTTAGGAATGCCCTAGGAAGCCCTATTTATAAGTAGGGAATTCTAATTTTCGTATAAAGTTAAAAAATCCTAGAACCGCCTCAAATATACGTATTTTTCCAAATAGACTTCTCACTGCATAGTTCGTTTAAAACAGACTTCCTGCTGCGCAGTTTCCCAAAATAAACTTCACAGCTTCAGAATACACTTTTTCAGGACGATTTCAGGATTTTTCACTTCAAATCTTCGATTCTCTTCATTCTTCACTTGATTTTCTTGGATATTTGGCATGTGAATTCTTCAATCTTGGTCTCCTAAGATCCATCCCTTGACTTGGTGATTTTTGAGCGTCAAATTCATGCTTTTAACACCCTTTTTCAATCCAAGCACTTAAATTCACCTTGCAACACATACATGAGTAAAATAGAATATTAAGCGGATTCATGTTCATAAAACAAGATATAAATGGAAAAAATTATATAATATTTGAGTCTCAACACATCCCCTAACCAGCATTTTGCTAGTCCCGAGCAAAATAAGCGAAAAAATAAAAAAATAAAAACTAATTTTAGAAACAAAATTAAAACGAAAAAAATTCTAACTACACCACTTTCGCAGGTAATCTCGATTGCATTTAGCATATGCAACAAGCCTTTAAGCTCCTAGGTTTTCCCTAGTGGACGAGTTATAATCTCGTGAGGGTTTACAGAAATGTTACCCACAAACATTGAAAACATGAAAAATAATTCAACACTCAGAAATTTATACAATTATGCCTCCATTCATCATATGAATTCCAAAACATAACAATACTTACCCTAATTCTGAAGTTAGTTAAAATCTCAATTTCCTAATCCATTACATCCTTGAGTTCAGAGACCTAATCAAAATTTAGAATAGTTATGATTCAATATCTTTAGGTGCTCTGTGACATTAGTCTAACTTTGAGAAATGTGCATATTCTCTATCCTAACTCCTTTCAATCATTCCAAGAATATGAAATCTCTAGTTATCTCATTTTCTTCATGTCATTTCTTCTTTTATCATCATATCCTCATTATTATAAACCACCCTTAGATGAAGATTCCCATCGAGTTTGCTTCATAACCTAAGGTATCGTACTTGTAATAGTAACAGTAATGGATACTTAGGTATCCTTACTCCGGATTACTGATACGATTGTTATGGTCATTGCGTTCATGCTCTATAATAAAATTTTCTTTTTCAAACACTATTTTTTCTTCTTCAATATTCTCTCTTTTAAGCATATATCAATGATACTAGTTCATTTAACCATGTTTGAATCAAAAGTTGTTATTCTAGTTCACGTATCATATTCCTCACTTAGTTAGCCAGGGTGTATTGTGAATTCAGTACATCAAATTACAACTCACTTTAAACTAGTGATTAAATAATTGAACTCAAGTATATAATTTTCAGTTGTCAGAATTTTGACTACTATCAACCTAAACTAAGTATTAACTTTGCCTTTGAAATTCGCATAATATCATGTTTACATTCTTGTATATATTATTTTGAAAATGTTGAAAATTTTTTCCTATAAACCTAAAAAAAAAAAAAACTGAATCCTAAATAATAATAATAATAATAATAATAATAAATTAAAACCAAAAAAGAAAAAAAGCCTCATATGGATGACTATCACATGGATGACTATCCACACCCTCCAACCTAAAATCTAAATTGTCCCCCAATGTAATAATAATATAATGCAGAGAACAATAAAAATAAAAGAAAGGGCGGATAATACCTACCATGAAAAACTCACCTGTTATATGACACAAAAAAGAATTGAATATGATACAAATCCTACAGAAATGCTCCGTCAGACTAGGAGCATCAATCTTAATATTCTGGCTCATGAAGAGGGAAGACTCCTTTCCTAAATGAAAGTTTTCCACATAAGGTTTCAATCTCTGACCATTAACCTTGTACACATTGCCATTACATGGATTCTCAATTTCAACAGCCTCATGAGTATAAACATTCTTCACAATGAAGGGTCCTGTCCATCTTAATCTTAACTTTCCTGGAAAGAACTGGAGACGGGAATTGTATAATAGGACCTTTTGCTGAGGTTCAAAATTCTTCCTCAGGATATTTTTGTCATGAAAAGCTTTGGTCCTCTCTTTGTAGATTTTATAATTTTTATAAGAGTCTCTCCTCAGCTCCTCTAATTCATTCAACTCTAATATCCTTTGTCCACTTGTTTGGTCCATATCAAAGTTTAATTTCTTTATTGCCCAGTAGGCTCTATGTTCCAATTCCATAGGCAAGTGGCAAGACCTCCCATACACCAATCTGTATGGAGACATTTCAATCGGGGTCTTTTAAGCAGTCCTATAAGCCCATAAAGCGTCGGATAATCTGAGGGACCAATCCTTCCTATCTAGCCTTATAGTTTTTTCTAAAATGTGTTTGATTTTCCGATTAGAAATCTCAGCTTGCCCACTCGTTTGTGGGTGGTATGGGGTGCTCACTTTATACTTGATGCCATATTTCTTCATTAAAGCCTCAAATGTTCTATTGCAAAAGTGAGATCCGCATCACTAATGATGGCCTTTGGAGTTTCAAATCTAGAAAAAATATTTTTCTTGAGGAATCGTATGACCACTTTGTTGTGATTGGTCCTACTTGGAACTGCCTCAATCCACTTTGAAACATAGTCCACACCAACCAATATATAAAGAAATTTAAAAGAAGATGGAAATGGGCTCATAAAATCAATACCCCAACAATAAAAAGTCTTCAATGGTAAAATTGGGGATAAAGGCATCATGTTACGTCGGGAGACTCTTCCCAACCTTTGACATCTATTACAAGCAACACAGAAAGCATGGGTGTGTTTAAACATGGTAGGCCAGTAAAAACCACACTGCAGGATTTTTGCAGTGGTTTTCTTAGCAGAAAAATGGACACTACATGCTTCCATGTGGCAAAAAGAAATAACACTTTGAACTTCATCCTCTGGTACACAACTTCTACAAATTTGATCAGTCCCATATTTATATAAATACGGGTCATCCCAGAAGAACTTCCTAACCTCGGTTTCAAAACGCTTCCTATCTTGTGACTTCCAATGATATAACATTTTTCCCATTACAAGATAGTTCACTATATCCGTAAACCAAGGCGATTTGGAGATCGCAAATAATTATTCATCAGGAAAAGTGTCCTGGATATGCACTCTTTAGTGGAATCATCTAACACCAATCTGAAAAGGTGATCGGCCACTACGTTTTCTACTCCTTTCTTATCTTTTATCTCTAAGTCAAATTCTTGGAGTAGAAGGATCCATCTCAAAAGTCTTGGCTTTGCATCCTTCTTAGATAACAAATATTTCAAAGCCGAGTGGTCCGTGAAAATGAACACTTTAGATCCCAGCAAGTAGGATCTAAACTTATCCAAAGAAAAAACTACTGCAAGTAACTATTTTTCAGTTGTTAAGTAGTTCACTTGGGCTGAGTTTAGAGTTTTACTCGCATAGTGAATAACGTAGGGCCGTTTATCTTTCCTTTGGCCCAAAACAGCCCCTATGACATAATCACTTGCATCGCACATTAGTTCAAAAGGAAGTGTCCAATCTGGTGGACGCATGATAGGTGCAGTGGTAAGGGATGCTTTAATTTTATTAAAAGCACTTGCACACTCATATGTTCACTTAAATAGAACATCCTTTTGAAGAAGATTAGTCAAGGGTCTAGTAATGGCACTAAAGTCCTTGATGAATCTTCTATAGAAACCAGCGTGCTCTAAAAGTGATCTAATATCTCTAACAGTTTGGGGGATAGGTAGATTAGCAATAATGTCGAGTTTTGAGCGATCTACCTCGATTCTATTTTTGGAGATAACATGACCCAAAACAATTCCCTTTTGAACTATGAAATGACATTTCTTCCAATTTAAGACAAGGTGTTTCTCTTCACACCTAGACAAGACAATAGATAAATTGTTGAGGCATTCCTCAAAATTACTCCCAAATACAGAGAAGTCATACATGAAAACCTCAAGAAACTTCCCAACCATATTTGAAAAAAATACTTAACATATACCGCTGGAAAGTTGTTGGGGCTTTACACAATCCAAATGGCATCCGTTTGAAAGCAAATGTTCCAAATGGACAAGTGAACGTGGTTTTCTTTTGGTCTTCCAGGGCTATCTCTCTTTGGTTATATCCTGAATATCCATCAAAAGAATTATAGAAGGAATGACCTGCTACCCTCTCTAAAACTTGATCAATGAATGGTAGAGGGAAATGGTCCTTCTTTGTAACCTGGTTCAATTTTCTATAGTCAATGCAAACACGCCAACCAGTGATGACATATATTGGTATGAGTTCATTATTAGAATTCTGCACAATTGTTATTCCAGATTTCTTTAGGACTACTTGAGTTGGACTCACCCAAATACTATCGGATATTGGGTAGATGATTCCCACATCCAATAATTTAATCACCTCATTTTTTACAACTTCCATCATATTTGGATTGAGACGCCTTTAAGGTTGTCTAATTGGTTTGGCGTCCTCATCGAGGTGGATCGAATGGGTGCATATGGAAGGGCTTATACCCTTGATGTCAGCAATAGTCTAGCCCAAGGCTCCTTTGTGGTCCCTTAGAACATTCAACAATTTAATCTCTTGATCCTTGTCTAAAAATGAAGAGATCACCATAGGATAAGTTTTATTTTCACCTAACTATACATATTTAAGCTCATTTGATAGTGGTTTTAAATCAAGCTTTGGAACATTGGTTGGTGATGATAGAGGTCGCGAGTCCTTGATAGATAGGATTTGAGTGCGCGGTCTCCATTGGTACATACCAATGTCCTGGGCGGTAGTGCTCTCATTATCATCACAAATTTCAGCAAGCACTTTTTCTAAATCAGAATTTTTCAAGTCCTCAATGACTTGAATCAATTCCTCAGTTAGACTAGGTTCCAATTCCTCTTCTTCTATCAAGCAGTCCAAGAAATTGAAAATATTTAGCTCTAGAGTCATGTTACCAAAAGACAAGTTCATCATTCCATTCCTGTAATTTATGATTGCATTTGAAGTTGCTAGGAATGGGCGGCCTAAAATGATGGGAACTTGAGTGCTAACGTTTACACATGGTTCAGTGTCTAGTACAATAAAATCCACATGGAGGTAGAATTTCTCTACTTGGACTAGTACGTCCTCTAAAATTTCTCTTGGTACCTTAATGGAGCGGTCAACGAGTTGGAGTGTAATCGTGGTTGGTTTAAGCTCGGTTAACCCCATTTATTTATAAACTGAATAAGGTACTAAGTCGACACTTGCACCTAGGGGTGTACACAAACCGGGCTAGCCCGGTTAGCTCGCTCGACCCGGCCCGAAAAAGCCCGACTCGACCCGACCCGGAACTGAGTTCGGGTCAGGACGGACCAATTTTCTAGGCCCGAAAGTGAGTTCAAGCCGAGTTCGGATACCTCCCAGTTCGGCCCGACTCGGTCCGAAATCTGACTCGCCTTGGCCCGGCCCGGCCCGACCCGTGTATGACTGTATTTAATTTGTATAAAATGTTTTATTTTATGCTTTGTCAAATGTATGTAAATGTATGTAAATGTCCTGATTAGTTAGATTTTTTGTGGAGTCTATAGTTCAACTATCTAAACCGTTGATCGAGGGATTTGTAATGGGACGCGGATTACCTGCCAAAGCCCTTCCCATGAACTTGCTGTAAGGTTCGAAACTGGCCCGAACTCGGCCCGAACTCGTGTCGGCCCGGTTCGGGTTAGAGATGTTGGCCCGGTCACCAGGCCCGGTCGGGTTCAGACCTTGTGTGGCTATTGAACGGGCCTGGACGGGCTAAGGCCAGTTCGACTCGGCCCGACCCGTGTACACCCCTACTTGCACCCAAATCTAGCAAAGCATGCTCAATTTGAAAATTTCCAATAATACAAGGAATAGTGGGACTTCCCGGGTCTTTGTATTTGGGTACAACCATTTGTTGAATGATAGCGCTCACTTTCTTAGTAAGGAAGGCCTTTTTGTGCACATTTAATTTCCTCTTTATAGTGCACAAGTACTTGAGATATTTAGCATATGATGGAATTTGTCTAATGATATCAAGTAGAGGAATATTGACAGTAACCTTTTGGAGCACATCCAACACATCTTGATATTTCATGGGGACAATCGGATTCCGAAGTCTAGATGAGAATGGAACTGGAGGCTCATATGACTTAGTCTCTTTATCCTTTTGTTGTTGGGGCTCTTGAACCATAGCCGATTCATCATTTTCTTGAGACAGTGGCTCATCCTTTGGTATTTCTACCGGTTGCATTATCTTGTTATTGACCTCTTTTCCACTTCTTAAGGTAGTGATGGCCTTAGATTGTTCATGATGTAGCTCACTTGGATTTGAGTCTCCAATGAAATGTGTGTTTTTAAGGTTTGACACAGGTTAAGAAGGACGGGTGCCTTTTTCCCTAGGATTTAGTTGAGTCTCAATCCTAGCCACGACTGTCTTTAATTCCTGATTTGATTAGAATAGAGATTGATTCATTTGAGCTTGAGAGTTCATGAATGCGGTCAATGCATCCTTCACAGATGATCGCTTTTGCGAGGGCACATATGGTGTATTGTTAGGTGCCCCAAAGAAGTTATTTTGTGGAGGCATTTGAGGTGCATTGGGCACATTAATTTGTGGTCCATTCTTCCAACTAAGATTAGGATGGTTACACCAATTTAGATTATACGTGTTTCCCATTGGTTGCATAACTGACCTTTGGTAGTTATTTATAGCATTTGCTTGATCATACTCATGTGTGATATTTTGTACAACTGAGATTATTGGACAATCATTTGTGTCATGGTCTATACTACCACAAATGCTATAAAAATCACCTAAGGAAGTGTTTGCTTTAACCATATCAACCTTCCTAATTTTCAAGGCTTCGACCTTTCTAGCCAATGCAGCGAATTTTGCATTAAGGTCGTCTTCCTCTCTGAGGACATACATCCCCGCTTTCTCTCTAGGAATGGGTCTAGTTTGGTCTAGTTTAGCAGAGATATCCCATGTTTGCGTATTCTCTGCTAACATATCTAGAAAATGCCAAGCCTCATTATGATCAGTGTTAAGAAAGGTTCCACCACACATCATCTTTATGAACTGACAGGTATCCATGGTGAGCCCCTTTCGGAAAGCATCAATCACGTGTCATGGTTCATAACCATGATGTGGACAAGTAATTAGAAGGTCTTTGAAGCGCTCCTAAGCTTGAAAAAATAGTTCATTCCCCTTTTGAAAGAATGACATGATTTCTTGTTTTAGTACATTTGTTTTGTGCTCGGGAAAGAACTTTTTCAAAAACTCTCTACTTAAGGCTTGCCATGTAGTGATGGTATTAGGTTTTAGAGAGTTGAGCCATGCTTTGGCCCGATCCTTTAGAGAAAATGAGAATAACCTAAGCTTAAGTACATCCCTTTGCCATTGTTTACTTGTAATGTTGCAATTACTTCCTCAAAGTCCTTGAGGTGCAAGTAGGGGCTTTCAGAATCCAAGCCATGAAATTTAAGAATTAATTGAATCACACCTGATTTAAAATCAATGTTCCCTGTGTGAGTAGGGAACACTATGCAAGATGGTAAAGTTGATCTCTCAGGGTGCAGATGCTCACGTAAAGTCCGTGGTTGGTTTAACATATTCCTATGAACTTCATTTTCATCCTCAAGAGGAGGATTATGTTGATTTTCTCTGTTTTGATTTATAGTTGGGTCTGGCAGATTTGGATTTGGATTATCAACTAGGTCTGCCATGGAATCTAAGTGACGTTGAGTGCCTCTTTTAAGTGAATGATCAAGTCCTGGAATTAGTCCCCCTTCAGAGGAGAGTCGATTGTTTTGATCCCTGCTTCAATGAGACATAAACCATCCACACCACACAACAAATACCACTAATTCAAATAGTAAGTATGATACTTAAAGTAAAAATAAAAACTTAAATCAACAACCCAGGCGGCAGGGCCGACCATAAGGGTTCAGTCCACAAAGCAAAAATAAATCAACAATCCAGGCGGCAATGCCGACTACGAGGGTTCAGTCCACAAAGTAAAAATAAATCAACAACCCATACGGCAAGGCCGACCATGAGGGTTCAGTCCACAAAGCAAAAATAAATCAACAACCTAGGCAGCAGGGTTGACCATGAGGGTTCAATCAACAAAAAAAAGAGTAAAACTAATGTAGAAATTAAACTATGCTAATCTGAAAAGTAGATTCAACTGATGATCTTTGTGATTAAACAGCAACTGTAGGACAACCATAGCACTTGGGTGATAAAATTCCAAGCAGGGCAACCTTATGTCATAGTTAGTGCTTGAAAGACCTAACTGAATTTATTTTTAAAGCAGAAGAAAAAAAAATCTACAGAAAATTTGGAAGGTTTAGAAGAGAACTTACCTTAGAAAAAAAAGTTACCTTAGTTATCTTACACAGATCTGTTCTCTCTAAGTCTCTCCTCGGCAACGGCGCCAAAAACTTGATTGCTTGCCTCAAAGTGCAAATGTTCATAAGTAATATCCTGTAAATACAGGGTCGATCCCACAGGGAGATGAATTGTGAGAAGGAAAAAATTAAATGCAAAACAAACTAGGTAATAAAAACTAAAACTGATGATTTGATTTTGAAATTTTTGAATGGATATAATTCAACTGAATTAAAATAACACCCAAGCTTCAAAGTTCTACACATAAGTTAATGTTCCAAAATCATGATGACTTGGATAACACAACTAGGATCTAAGCACTATGGTCAGCCTAATCGAAAAATAAAACAGTTTAAATATTTTAATAAATGATATAAAATATTAGAAAATAATAGATTTGCACCATTGACATATATTCTCAAGTGCCAGTGATTTTAAGTATTCAATATCTATAGGATAATGAATATCAAAGAAATGTAATAGGTTGAGAACCTCTCCTATCTAGGAAATCTGATTGATCTAGGGTAAGCCTATCTATCAATGTGGATCTCATATGATGGAAACATATGGATCTTACGAGAGGATAAAAAACAAAACTTAAATAATAGATAACATGCATATACCATTCTTCTCATCATTAAAAACAATCAATCATCAAAACTTAAAGAAATATTAAACCCATGTGCTTCCCTTCTAGCTTGGGCTAAAAGGAACTTGGAAAAACATAACTAGAATAGAGAAAGAAAGAAACAAGAAAGAATAAATGCCAATAGAAAAGATCTAAAAAAAAAAAATAAAAATTTATAAAACTTAAATAAAATTGAAAATCATCTAAAAACCCTAAATCTTGCTCTTGAATGCTTTGAATGATGTTTAGGAATTTCCTAGGAAGCCCTATTTATAAGTAGGGAATTCCAATTTTCATAAAAAGTTGAAAAACCCTAGAAACCGCCTCAAATATATGTATTTTCTCAAAATAGACTTCTCGCTGCATAGTTCATTTAAAACAGACTTCCTGCTGCGCAGTTTCTCAAAATAAACTTCACAGCTTCAGAATACACTTTTTTAGGATGATTTCAGGATTCTTCACTTCAAATCTTCGATTCTCTTCATTCTTCACTTGGTTTTCTTGGATTTTTGGCATGTGAATTCTTCAATCTTGGTCTCCTAAGATCCGTCCCTTGACTTGGTGATTTTTGAGCATCAAATTCATACTTTTAACACCCTTTTTCAATCCAAGCACTTAAATTCACCTTGCAACACATACATGAGTAAAATAGAATATTAAACGGATTCATGTTCATAAAACCAAGATATAAATGGGAGAAATTCTGCAATATTTGAGTCTCAACAAGGGATGAGGAAATTAGCGGGAAGCCAGAATGAATACGAATGGAGAGTCGCCTCCAATAGAGGCCTACGATTTCGGGGTCGACTTTGCGTCCCAAAACATCATGAACTAAAAGAAAGGGTGTTGTGTGACACCCACAACTCCAAATTAGCGATGCACCGAGGGAACACCAGAATGTACCGGGACCTCAAGCGAAACTATTAAGGCCTGTTTGGCCGGACCGATCCCATGGGATTTGGTGGGATGGAATAGTTTTTAAGGTAATGATGGTGGTGTCAGGGGACAGTCGGATGATCCCATGGGATGGTAAGAAAACCAGTCAGGATGGCGAGCGTGTTTGGGAAGTCGGTAGGTTCCGGTGTACACCCACGATTTGCAGGCGGGCGTGTTTGGTATGGCTTGATGAATCCCATGGGCAGCTTCACCTCTGCCGTATCCAACGCCCACCCAGTGGTTGTACAGTAACCGGGCGTCTTTAGTGGTGTGGCTTTGCTGGTTGTATAGTAACGGGTGCGTCTGTCCTGTGTGGGCCCCACCTTGATGTTTGTGACTCATCCATGCCGTCCAGCTATTTTTAAACATGTGTGTGGCTACACGTGCCACACACCACCATGCAGACCCCTATCCTCCATGTACTTTTTCACGTACACCCATGCCATCTTTTTCCACACTCCAACAGTCTTCAGAAATCCTTGAAATCCAGAACGTTCATCAGGCCATTTCGGCGTCTGTAATTGCACATATGGGCTATGACGATGGACGGAAGAGATCTCATACATGGATGCTATTACACACGTGTATGGCACTTGTTTGGGCGTGTGGAATGGTGCGGCAGCAAATACCTATACTTTTGGTGTACCTTTTTGATTTTCAGATGTTACACGTTAGCTCAACAACTATGAGAGATTTTGGATTCTTCTGCCCAGCCGGTCAAAAGTCTAAATAAGGATTTATCCGTGCTGTGTTTGTCACATTTTACTGAAATTGTGCCTACCCATCCAGGTAGTTGTGACGTGCATGTATGCGAGAACTAACCATCCATATCATGGGCCTCGTTTTCGATTGATCGCAACTCCATTTGGTTAAAATAGAAGGTCGGGATTTTTCTATTATTGTGATTTACAGGCTATCGTCCATCCACTGGATGTATCGCAATGTGGGCTGTCTGATTGGATTATTTGAATGCTACTATTCGGTGAATGACTTACCACAGTTTAGTAGTTCATGAAAATCAAGACCACATTCCTGCCCATTACATATTGTATATCAGACAGGTCCCACCCGCACACCTTGCACTTCCACGTACAAACTGTCATCAAACATTTCATGGCACGTATGTGGTTCGTCCATATCAGATAGTAGGCCTCACTCACCATCTTCCTTTGCATCAATTAAGACAAGTATATCAAATGAACGTGGCAAAGCAGGAAATGCATTCCATGTAACATAGTATTATGGTATGCTTAAGTAGTACTGAAATTGTTTACTAGGCAAATCAAGTGACTAAAGTTTGATGACAATATACAGAATAAAAAACACAACTACAATACCCGTTAGCACTGCAGCTAACCTTTCGCCCCATGACATGTCGGCATCATCCGTTGAAGTCACTCGAGAAACCACTGTTCGGGTCGTCTGTTAGGTCGACGACCATGACATCCTCCGGGAGGCGAGCCCATCACTGGAATGGGATACAGGTGCCTTGATGTGCGGCGATACTATACTTGCCTGAGCAATGGTGCCAGAATGATAACTCTCCCAATAAGCTGCAGCTTCTCTCCAGTTTTTGAAGGATCAGAACCTATTGTTTCTGTATCCTTCTACTTCCAATCGGGCCTCTTCCCAGGATAGGTAAATCCCTGCACGACGACCGACTAGAACAACATAATATTTTTCCTTCGTCATCTACAGAAATAAACAACACTCAATCATTTCAGGAGATCGCAATGTGAAATGCCGATAGCAGGAGAAGAAGATATTAGTAGATACAAATGTCTGTATGTACTATTGAAGAATGGGAAGTGAGATGAATTTATTATTTACCCCTGCAACAGGGAGCATTGCAATATATAGAAAGGAATATAAACACGTACCTTCATCATTTGTCGATGACCTGTATTAGAGCTTACATATTTCAAATTTGTGAATTTAAGATTTGGCTAATATCATGAATGTCTACGTCATATGATAATACGAAAGCATTATAGTGTTCAAGACAGCAAGTAGTTTAATGTCATCCACAAAATGTAAACATAGGAAGATCAAACCAACCAAAAAAAAAAAACACACAAAAAAAATCCAAAAAGCAATCCACACAACCAAGCCAAAAAAAAAGGAAAAAAATATTAGTTATTACAGTTCCAGAAGTATAATTAGTATCATCATGGGACAGCCCATCAAACGGAACCACTAGCACCATCACCAAACTTCTCTCGAAGGGTTTGTTTCAACCAATCCACACGACATTCAGGGTGTAGGTTGACAAAGAAGGAAGCCATCTTCTCGTCTCTGCTTAAGAGTTGACCAACTTCAATGAACTCAGAGTTGGTTAGGCCCTGCACCTCTTCGAGGACGTCCAAAACTTTGCTAGTTCGGTTGACCTCCTGTCCTAGCCCAAAGTTTAGCATAACGTCCGCAACAGACCTCAGAGAAACGCCAAGTAAATCACATGGTCGAGGTGGGCGCTGTCGTTTCTTGGTGCTACTCCCACTCCCACTGCGGCCATGATCTATATCAGATGTCTGAGTGGGAGTCCCGTGATAGCATCGATTTTGCATGCTCGATGTGTCTGAGGAAATTTGACCGCGCATGGTCCCTATAGAATCCCCTAACGTATCATCTGATAGGTCAACATGTGTAACGCCCCGAGTTTTCAGGACCCGAGTACATGACCCGTTTCCCAAAAACCCGAGTGTTAACCTTAAAGGATGGTCAAATTTGAGTGTACATTTTTTTTATTTTTTTATCAAAGTAAGCAAATGAGCGTAGTGTGGACGAATTGACACAAAGGAAAATTCCATTATCATTCAAATACACAAGAAGCTGCCCATAATGACTTATACAAACCAATGTCTCTGAATTTAACAAGTACAAGATTTATAAGAATTTAATACATGGAGAATAGAAGAAAGCATATAAATATAAGCTGCAAGACCACGCAGCTCTCTTTCAGCAATACGGTCGTGCCTCCATGGCACCTGCATATCTCCTCATCAAGTCTGATCATATACATCATCTAGGCCACTTATTCTACCTGTACGGTTATATATTTGATGGATGAGTGGCCAGCTCAGTGTGAATTTCCCTCAAGATTACACACCGCCGCATTAGGTAAGCATAGTTATAAAATAACAAGGTAATCAAAGCAATACATGATGCAGTCTTTTTAAATGCATGGATGCATGAATGCACATCGGGCTGGGGATGCACATCCAGCCGGACTTGGGCTCGTCGCCCATGCAAATCATGACCTGGGAAGATCTTCCAGTCGGACAGGGGTCGATAGTTGGTGGTCTGGGAGCTAGCGAAACGATACCCTGAAGATCCTAAGGGCACGTGCTACAACATCCAGATTATCCACCCGTCATCGCCAACATGCTATAGATGCATGATTAACCAACCGTTATTAGTCCAGTTACAATCAGCCAATTTAGGTAAGCTCAAGGTCACTATGGGGAGCTCAAAGCCCAGCGTAGGCCGACAACTCGGGTATAGTGTCCCATACCACCATTCCCGGCTCATGAGACTACCACCTTAGGATGTTTAATGAAAACCTACTGACTAGTGACCAATCATATTACAATATATGAGGCTTACCTTCACATGGTTACACGATATAAAAACATCGAACCCATATAGGAAAAATACTAGGATAAAGACACATAAGGCGATATCAAAACAAGACACATAAGGTAAATGTCAAATAAGCCACGTAGGGCGAGTTATCAAAATCATGTGATAAAAGACCATCCTTGCAAACCGTTGGACACTATAACCCTGGATGGTAGGCCCACATCACTGGTTAATTTAAACCACCATTCAATAGCCACTAAGCCGAAGGTCCACCAGTCGGGTTACATCCCAAGTATGGGTGTACACATATAGGTAGGGGTTTTCCACTGGTGTACCAGTTTAAGTTCCATAAGCAATTCACAAATAATCCATAAGTATGAATAAGTATGCAGGATAAATATTAAGCAGACAATATAGCAAGTCAATTTCCACCAGCCAACACATGTGATTATAAGAGAGAGATATCAATTATAAATTTAAATAAAAACTATAACTTAAGCTAATGGGAAAATGGAAAGCTCAAGGGGAAGAATCATCACCTATGGATCGTAGTACGTCCCTCGATCTGGATTTCTGCGCATAGTTAGCAGTCCTAAGGTACGTAAGCAGCTTCCTAGAGAGTTAGTTGTTATTAGACAATAAGTCCTAAGCATAAAAATGTGTGGGGTTTGAAGGGCCCAAATTTGAGATCTAATCTCTCAAGTATGACAAAGATTCTCATTTAATGGCTAATATATTTCAAAATTCTAAAATAATATTTGTACTCCTCTGATTGACAGGTTACCGGGCAGTTTGGACCTAAACCCTAAGATCATCATGATGATTAGTTTATTCTCATATTCGGATGACCCATTTGGCAAATCTAATTAGGATGGGTGGTCAGATGACTTGTTAAAAATATGAGAACTTGATGGTATGCACTCCGGTCATGTATGTGGGTTGATGTACGGTTAGTTTTGTAAACGGATGAACATAAAATAGGTTTCTGGAGTGAGTAGGGGTAGGGCTTATATAACATTAGATTCGAGTGACTTTCTTACATGTGAAGGTTTCTCAGATTCTGATTCTATTGGTGGATTAAGCATATTCATATAGTGTGAATAAGGTGGACGGGTCAGAATCTTGATCTGATAAGTGTACGAATGGATGTAGAGGTCAAGTAGGTGATTTACCATGATTTAAGGGCTGAAATTTGATGTGTACGGTTAATTTATGATAATTAGGCCTAGTATAAAATTTCGCATAAAATGGATGATGAGGACCATGTGAATTGGAATTCAGGGGCCTAGGTCAATGACATTTTCGTAATTATTGCTAATGTGTGAGTTTTGAGAAATCCAATGGCTCTACATGGTTATAGGCACATTTCTAAGAAGTTCTTATAAAAGAATATATATCTAAATCATTACGGATAGGGAGCTCTTCGTCGTATTCTTCATGGGAAAGTACTTACATCAAATCACGTGATAGGTGGGCTTGTCTCGAAATTCAATGGTCAGATGGCTTGATTTATGAATGAAGATCATCCCCAACGGTTAAGTTAGTGTCAGGGAAAGGATGTAAGGCTAGAATAGTTGGATTGGTATCGTACACATGTATACGTCACGTTGAATCTTATGGTAACGCTCGAGGACTTTCGATGCCCGAGCATCGAAAAGTTCGGGGCGTTACAACATAATCGTTAAGATCGTCATCTAACTTCATCCACATCTCGTTCAGATCTCGATTAATCCTAGATGACGATGCAGCCATTGTCCTTGATCCCTTCACATAACGTCCGGTAGCTTGATCAGAGCCGATGATAATCCCTAGGTCATCCATTTGATCAATCCTCTTGCCCCGTAATCTCGCAGCGCGTGGATGTGACTACAGAAACAGAACACGTGTTGTTATATGTATTCAAATTTATATAATCAGAGGTTTGCGTGTAAAGCTAATACATGGGATGAATAGATTTAGAACAACTATATTTAATAGTACCTTGAGATACTCTTCCCATACTTCATCTGGGCAGTGATCACCATACACTCATTGTCCCATCCGAATCCACTAGCAGCAAGCATGTCCCTGACATCATTGTACTCTCTTTTGTGATATCGGAGTCTGTTTTGTACGTTCTGCCAGGTGACAGGCACCCCTGTTTGTCTTGTCACTTGCTCGGCCGCAACTTGATATGCTTCTCTTTTGAAGCCATTGTCGGCTCTCCTTCCTAGTGCGATTTGTTCCAACAATATGTTACATAGAACCTGATCCATTGGAGAGCTCCACTTTCTCTTCGTTGCCCGGAAGAGGGGTTCTGCAAGGGATTTGACTATCTTTTCTCGTGGTGAACATCACGTAGGTAAAGCAGGGGACCGAACGGGCGACTGTATCGGTGTGGATGTATCAGATTGACAATTGTCCGACATTTCACCTACACAAAAAACAGACTATTATGGCCTTGTTATTCAAACAATGAAACCACCCAAGTTCAAGACCTCAAAGAAAGTCACAGTGCTATAGGCAAATTATACGGTTCATTAACAGGACTCTAATAATCCTTGCCCGCAGATATTTACTTGCAAAACCTTTGGTCTAATGTACTTCATACGTAAAGACAGATATTCTAAAAAGAAAATTACAACAGCATGGGCTAGCTACAGTGCTATCTTGTCCTACTATTACATTGCGCATCTGCCCACATTCGCTCGGTGATGACATCGCGCGCCCTAATCCACGCTTCTTTCTCCATTTGACGTAATCGAAATAAACACTGTTGCTCGTCATGCGTGGAGACCTCAGTGGGTGTAGGGTTACCCTCCATCTCGCTTACTGATATACCAGCAGCCTGTAGATCTTCACCGCACTCAATATCAAATCGAATGAAATTATGTAAGACAAAGCAAGCAATGACAACTTTCACTTATGTTTCAAATGGATACTGGACCGCCGTCTTCAGAATCAGAAATCTCCCATTCACTAAGCCAAAACAACGTTCAATTGCATTCCGCAACTGGGCATGACAATAATTAAACAACTCCCTCATGTTAGACGGTGCTCTGCCAGTTCGATACTCTTGTAAATGGTATCGAACACCACGGTAAGGAGCCATAAATCCTGCCGAATGGGCATATCCAGCGTCGACAACGTAATATTTTCCTACACATTAACACTAATGTTACATTTTACCCATCGGATTGAACCATTAATTATCAAAATATATCCCAGTGCAACGACTGTATTGATCTACCATTTGGGAATGTCAAGGGTTCATCGGTTCGAGTCAATCATTGTGTAGCACCCTCGTGTCTGATGCAGAACCTTCCCAGCCGGCTAGCAGATATAATATCTTCATATCAAATGAGCAGGCTGCAAGTACATTTTGGGATAAAACCCCTTTCCGGTTACGGAAGCTAGCATGATCGGGTGCTGGAACGTGCGCTGGAATATGTGTACCATCAATTGCACCAACACAGTCCTACGATGTGATACATGTAAATTAAATCAGCGTGTAGTTATAATGGATGGATGAAAATTATCAGTAGAGTAGCATAAAGACCATCGGAAATACTTATACCTGGAAATATGAAGCCCAATTTTGATTTGTTTGGAGGTCGGTGGGTGGGTCTTGTCCGGCCTATTTCATGTAAACAGGGTACAGCAATATCACCGCATCAAGGACGTGATGAAAATGCCGGCTTACCGTTTCACCCGAGCGAATGAAATGATGCCCTATGACACGATTGCGAACGTTATGGCCCATCGTGTGAAGAAATATAACGACTTGTTCTTTAAGACTGACATTCTGAGTATCACGAAGAAATGTCTTCTCGCGAAGTTGAGAACATAGCCAGAAAAATGCTTCTCGACTCATTCTGAGTTGGGTAATACAATCCCAGTCAGTAGCCCAAATAATCGAGTTAATGAACCTTGCCCGCTCATCATCCCCAGAATGTGCCGGTTATTTTAACATGTAAGCTCGGCAGTATTCTCCAACCACTGCCACACAAGCTGCCATCGCTTGAACGACCACAACCCTCCGTTTGTGCTCCTCCTCTTCGCTACCCATTAGTCTTGAATACCTACACCTAGATGTACAGTGTCTGGATTAATAAATATCTTCACCACTCCGACTCGAATTCTATGTGCATTGTTATTTGATACCGTTACTTGCATGGAAATAAATTTTTTTGGGATGTTTACAATTCCATCACATCATAGGACTCTCCCTTGTAAGCATCATCATGTCAATGGAGATATCGATGAGTGTCGGCTTTCATCCTATCCACACTAGGTGCGACATAGAAAATGCAAACTGCCTTGTCATTTTATTAGAGTTGGAGTAGTATTAGATGTACGTGATCATCCAATCAATGACCTAGAAAATGGAGTAGCATCTTTTTCTGTAGTTGTCTTCTTTCCATGCCATGGATGGATGCCTCTCTCTTTAGAATGCTATGAGGCATACTCATAGCATTATTTTCTGTAGTTGTCTTTTTCTATAAAAGATATGATAGTGTAAAGAGAAATAGGCTGATGGGGGCAAAAGTCCTAGAAAGAGTCTGGAAATTCCTTATTCTCATATCCTTTGGTCAGGAATACAGACTTCTGTTCATCGTCTGTGAGTTGAAAATTTTTTATAATTATCCAAGGAAATGTTAATCAATTCAATCCACGAGCTATATTTTAAATTTTTATAATTTGATGTGTCGGCTTCAAATGTTTATTTGATAAACTGGGGCAATGGGAAATCAAAAGTAAACATGGTAATACATCAAATGAATTGCAAAATTCAACCTCAACCCAACTCTTATAAAAATGGGTCAGCACAAACCCAACCAACATGAACAATTTACTTTTACAATTTTTTTAAAAAGAAAATCAACATCATGTAAAATATTATATATATATATATATATATGTAAAATTATCAGTTATATAACGCTTAACTGATATAAAATAAAACTCATAGTATAACCAAGCCACTTCGAAAATCATAACCCAGAAATGCATTCTCCAATATTCTACTTTTATAACAGAGATCACAGCAGCATCACAAAAGAAGAAGAAAAGAACCAAACATGCTTTTTCTGTTTCTCATCTTTTGGCAGATTGCAAATGCAAGAGACAAGTACTTGGAACCTCAAACACACCATTCATATATGATGAGATAGGCAAAGGATGACGATGCTTCCCTAGCTGAGAGGTTTTAAGTAGAAGCTCAAACATACCATTCATATATGGTTTTGGTAGCAGAACACAAGAAAGGAAGATCTAGTTATTATAAGCAATATAGAAAAGGAAACAAGAAAATCAGCATTCAAATAAAAGCCAAATCATAGGTGATTGTAATGTCTGACATTGTAGATGAAATACCTTTCAAGGAGGCAAGTTCCCTTAAGCCCTTTTCAACTGAAAAGCATGCGCATGAGTTGTCCAATAGTGCAAACATAATATAACTCAGAAGGTAAAATAAAAAACATGTGTTTTCTTATGTGTGAGTAAGAAATAGAAGGCTTCAAACATATCCACTGAAAAAAATGATCATGGATTGTACAAACAACCACTCGAATTAAAACTTTCTCACAGCCCATGAGAATCAAAGATACATCTAGCCCAAGAGAAATCAAGCATTGTTAAGCAAGTATATGTAAAGATTTGGGGATGGTACAAGAGGCATTATGGAGTAACGTTATGGCCGGTAGGGGGCACATCCCGAACATAGTGGGTAAGGAGTTCAGAAAGAGAGTCCTATTCGTGGTGGGCAAATGTGTTAAGAGTTCACTTAGATGATGCACCTCTTAATTTTTCTCAGGAACTCTTTGAGTAAACAATTGATAGGACATTAAGATCAATCCATGTTACAAAATCATGGGGGAGTTACTGTTAGGAATATTAGAATGAGGAATCATTCTGCCCACGAATAGGAACTTTTCACTAGTCTTCTAAGTAGATTACATGAGGTGTGTGTTGACCAATCAGAGGAAGATGAGTATGTGAGGGCGATAGTATGCAAACGTAATATTTTTCAGCAAATTCCATCTTCTGTAGTTGATGGCACAGGAAGCCAGTGTCCTTTCATGTGCAACAGTGTCTAAAGCCCTATTCCACCAAGTTAAAAGCTTTCACATATGTAGCCAACGCCAATAAAACTCTCACCCTACACAACTCATAGAAGAGGAACATGGCCTTTCCCAAACAGTGAGTCAAGTACAAGGATGACAAGTTGGTTGACCACTTGTTCTTCCATTGCCATGTGGGTACTTGCTGAGAAGGTATGGGCTTATTTCCTTACTCGGTTCAGGGTGTATGGTTATTCAACTCAATTGGAAAGATAGTGTAGAATGGTTGGGATGTCCATTTAATGGCCATAAGGAGCTGCTTATGCAGGACTACCCAACCATTTCAATCCAAGTAAAACACCACTCCCAAACAACAATTCCTTATAATATCTACAGTGAAGTAATAGAAAAACAGGAAAAAAAAACTGAAACACAGAAACAATGCAGGAACTTGTTTTCGTTCTTCGACTGTTGTTCGTAAACACGCCCAATGATACTGTATATCCTCACAATCAAGTACGTAAATCTATTCAAGATCCAAGAATTTGACAAATGCAAAACTCATCAACCAAAAATAGATCGGACCCATTCGAATCCGTCCAAGCAAAAACTACTCCCCAAACAACCCATTATGGAAGTAAAAGAAGAAGGAAAACAGGGATAGACACACGCACGACCAACTAGACATTTGTTTGGACTGTAATACCTTACACCACACCACTAGAGAAAATGATGATTATGCTTGTTTGGGTTCGGGTACGGGGTACCTACCTGCAATCGATGACCGTCAACTCATGGCTATTCGAATACCGGCATGAAGATTCAGCTCACTTTCTGCAACGGGGACAGGGAACGCTGTCGCGGGTAACGCCGTTTCTCGACGTAGTCCAACCTTGGCTGTAGGGCGTGGACGATGACGATGATGGAAGAAACCCACCTCAACGCCGATGAGGGAGGATGGCGACGAAACCGTCAATCTTCTCCTCCCTCTAACCACTGCGGCCATGACAGTAGATATAGACGAGAAGCACTAGTGACGTGCAGTGCCGTGTTCCTTCCATCACCCATCCGAGTCACCTGCACCCGCCGTCTGCAGCTTCTCTTCAATCCCATCGCGAATCCCATGGATTTGCTGGGATGGATAAAAGAGGGGGACGGATACGTCGAATCCGATCGCAATCCCACGCAACGTTTACGAGGGCTGCATTCAACGTCCGTACAATGACTGGCCAAACAGTAGGTGGGATGGGAAGAGTCTGGATAACCCATTCAATGCGTCAAATGATCAACATCCAGTGCCCGGCCAAACTCGCCCTTAGTGGAACAACATGAAGAGGGAGATAACCGACTATGTGTCGCGATGCCTCACTTTCCAGCAAGTCAAAGTTGAGCATTGCCGATCACCAGGCCTCTTGCAACCCATGCCACTTGCTGAATGGAAATGAGACTTTATCTCTATGGACTTCATTTCTGGTTTACCTAGGATGAGAAAGGGGCATGATTTAATTTGGGTGATCGTAGACTGATTGACGAAATCGGTTCATTTCCTTTCGATCCGAGCTTCTAACTCGGCCGATGATTTGGCCAGGTTATATATTAAGGAAATAATCGGATCGGGATAAACGGTTCACTTTGATGTTTTGGACCCGAATACAAGAGGCTATAGGGGTAAGTTGAAATTTAGCACTGCTTTCCACCCACAAACGGACGGGCAGACAGAACGGGTAAACCAAATACTAGAAGACATGCTGCGAGCCTATGCACTGGACTTCATAGACAGTTGGGATGAGTGCCTTCCCTATGCCGAGTTTGCCTACAACAATAGCTACTAAGCTAGCATCGGCATGACGCCTTATGAGGCTTTATATGGGCGCCCATGTCGGGCTCCTCATTATTGGACGAAGATTGGCGAGAAGAGCCTAATAGGGCTTGATTTGGTGCGAACAACCACTGAGAAGATTGAAATCATTAGACGCCGTCTCTTGACAACCCAAAGTAGGTAGAAGAGTTACGCGGATACAAGGCGAAGGAAACTGGAATTTGAGGCAGGAGACCAAGTGTTCTTAAGGATCTCACCTATGCTTTGGCAAAATGGGGAAACTCGCCCCCCGATATATTGGGCCTTTCCAAATCCTTGATCGCATAGGCCCTGTCGCATATCGCTTAGCCTTACCCACTCAACTTGCTGGGGTGCACAATGTATTCCATGTCTCTATGCTAAAGAAGTTCGTCCCCGACCCCTCACATGTTATCCGGTGGGAGCATGTAGAGCTTAAGGACAACGCCACATATATTCTCTGACCCGCTCGAATATTGGACAAGCGGAGCAGGTGCTGCGAAACAAGGTGATTCCACTGGTAACGGTGTTGTGGATGCATCACGGAGAAGAAGAAGCCACTTAGGAGATGGAGGCCGAAATCCGCAAACACTACCTAAGCCTGCTCAAGCAATATGAACAGGTACACAATTTCGAGGGTGAAATTTATTTTTAAGGGGGGTAGATTATAACACCCGGCCCACATCCGAACAGTATCCTGAGGTGTCCACGTGTGAATTGCCATAGGATTGCACGTGCGGGCTTACCACCAATAAATTAACTTGGATTAAGCCACTAATGCGATCGAGTCTGGTAAGGTTCGGGCTGAGCGCGGGCCGCAGGGCCAGTTTGCACATCTGTACTTCGATAACTGTTCGTGCGGGCCGTACATCGCCCTAGGAGGTGCAGAAAAATCAGAAACTTGGGGAGGCCATGGGCCTCATTGGGCTTGTGGCTCATCGCGAGCTATAGACTTGGACGGCGCTTGGAAACAGACAATTCGCACAGTCTAGTCGACACTTGTAAAGTGCAACTCACCCTAGCTTTGGCCAAAAATCAAAATTTTAAAACAAATGGCCCCGCCACCTAGGACAGTGAATTGGGGCATTTTAGCCGTCAGATTTAATCCAAAATTACACCAAAGGATGAAAATATTTCCTTGCACTCGTTCGCAAAATCTAACCCTTGATCAATGAAAACCCTTGATCAATAAATGATGACCATTGATCGCAAATCAGACCCTTGTGATAAATCCCCACATCCGTTTGCAGTCAAACCTTGGTTGGCCCTTCATCAGGCCATGGGTGTGGGATCCCGGTCTTTTACAACATTGCTCATATGCACACATGTCTCAACTCGCATCGTTGATAGACCTTACACTGCACCCTAGTGCACCTAGAAAACTCACCTAAGTGATTTATTTTGGATGATCTTGAGACCTCTATCATGTGGACCGCATCGTCGTTGCGATCGCAATTGTTAAAACCGCGCATCAATCCGACGCTCCGTTAGAGAGATATGACCCATCGAATGTAAGGCCCAAATTATGTATCTAGTAACATAAGCAACATTTATTATGCTAGGCCCATTGGACTTGAGCCCATGTGGGCCTAAAGCCCACTTTTAGAACATAGAAATTATCAACAAATAGGATAATTGCAACATGACAAAATAAGAAGCTAGCACATATAAGACATAATTGGATTCTATCCCAAAACCCATCATTAGCTTTCTCTCCATGCCTTAAAAACTAATCATGGCTCATGTTCACCTCATCCTATACATGCATCCAATGCATGTCTTGATTTGTGCCACATCAATTCAAACAACCAATTACAACACTTCACTTCATCATCCACCATGCATCACCTACAACCCATAACCCTTATCCATCCATTAGCCAATGCATATCTAGATTTTTTTCACCTTGGCTAATGCATGCTTATCACCATCCACCTCATCCATCCACTACCGATACCATACATCACATTCCATCTCACTTTTAGCACCAATAAGATCTCATAAACTTGCCACATCATCTTGCCACCTCAACCCCCAATTTCCCATATAAGCGTAGGAGCTCTCTTGCGCTTATTCTTTTCCTATACTTAGAAAAATTTTGAGATTTTAAGAGAGAGTGAGAGAGAGTGGGGCCAAGGTGTGGCCCACCATTGATCAAAGAGTGAGTGGACCACACATCATCATCCAACTATCCATCCACTGAGGTGAGTCTACGCCCCTCCTCCCATCCTCCTCATCCTCCTCTTTCTTCCTTTTTTTATTTTCTTGGTATGTGTGGGCCCTACTGGTGTTGAGTTCTTGTGTGCATGTATTTATGACTATGGTGGTTAGCAAAGTGGCCCATGTCAGTATGGTCCACCATGATGAACATTATATCCACACCCTTCTCATATAATCCTTTTTTTTTTGTATCTGGACAGCAAGTTTTAAAAATTATATAAAATCGACCACGCTAAGATCATAGTTGAAACTTGGGAATAATATGAAACACAATAAGAACTAACTCTGAACTAAATTTCATAGTCATGCAACGGTCCAATCATCCATAACATCAAATTTACTTGGCAGTTGTCCAGCAACACATGCAGGATTCCGATTTGCTTAAAACGGACCCATCTTTAACTCTTTAAATGAATGTATTAAAAATATACGTTCCATTGGATTCGTAGAAAATCGGACCAGCTTTCCAACGGTATATAATAACCTCAATCAGAGTTCGGACAGCTGAGATCTTAGCCTTATATGAAAGATGTATTTGGGGGCTTGTTATGACCATTCTTGTGTGGTCGTTATCCGTGATTCCAACGGTCAGATGTATTTGATATTTTCTCTTAACTTACTTGAGATAGTTAATAATCATATGTATGGTCCCTATGGTCAGATTCTTTCATGATAAAATTTAAAAAATTTTGGATCGATAGATACCTCTGTAAGGACAAATCTTGAATTTCTATGTGTGGTCCCGATAGATCCAAGGCTCTGTATGGTTGGAAACTTTTATACAGACTAAATGATATATTATTAAACCATCCATTGGATCAGATTTTCCAACATATAATTTGATCATAGAGATTTGATCAATATATTTCATGTGCTACTAGATGTGTATGTTGGATATATGTACATTCATCCTCTTATTGACCCACTTGGGTGTTGGATCACTTGTGATAATGCATTTTATGAGTTCATCTAATCTGGAAACCCACGTATATTTTCGTGTCTCTTATCTATGGTTTGGTAGCATGTGGGCCCCACTTGCCATTGGATCTATTTCATTTCCTTTGCACTTTCTGTTTGCTGAAATTTTATAAGTACTTGATTGTATTGCATGAAGGCCTCTTTGACACCTTGTAGTGGGCCCCACATTCTATAGTTAAGGGTCTCACTTTAGGGGATGTTTAATCCTTTTATAAGTGAGCTGGGATGTCCCACCTTTTTGTCATGAATGATCCCTAAGTGTTTAAAAATTGGGCCCTAAGTTATGACAGACCCCATTGCTGAAAATTGTCTGATTATTTGTGTTTTGTACCAACTTTGGGCCTCTGTAGTGGACCACACGCTGGAGATATGAGTAGGCCACCACTTCGAACTTTTAACCTATACCAATGAATAGATAAATAATATTTTACTCAGGCTAAATCAAACCCCACATGATCAGGGAGTGGATCCCAAAATGTGGTTAGGCATGGTTGTGCAGAAAATTAAAGTATCTATGTTTGGCCCTATACCAAATATTACGTGTACACAACCAGTTGGTCCCAGCTTATAGTTTTTGAAGTGCATATATAGTACAACCAAGGGCACCTTATGGGACATTGAAAGGTGGTCCCCTGTGATCATGAGACGTACTCAAGATTGGGCCAAAACTAATTTTGCACTGTATTTTCTGCACATTTATTCTAAGTACCCATTTTTGAGATATCACCGTAAATTGTATACACTCAACCAATGAGGCTTGCCTTATACCTTTTAAAGCCCCTACATAGAGCTACTAGATGGATCCCTCCTTTCACCATATGTGGGTCCCACGTGATCATAAATCAAAATTGAAGATGGCCAGAAACCAACATTGCATAAAAATATGTTTGATGTAAAATTTATGTGGGGCCACGTCAATGGGGTCCACCACCTTCCCAAAACATTTAATGCAGCATCTAAACTCTGAGAAATAACTCTCAAATATTGTTGGGCTTAAAAACCTTAAGTGGGTCATCTAGTATGGGCTATCTTGTATGGGCCTTACCTTTCATGTAATGAAGTCCACCTGACATGTTTTGTTAATGGGTGTTGTATAATTTGTAAAATATTTAGTGGATAGATCTTACTGTCCAAATATTCTCTTAAGACATAGGTGGCCTTGGGCCCATCTAAATGATGCAACCCTAAGGCCCAAGCGGGCCCAACACTAAAAGAAATCGTTGGGGAATGAGAAGCCCATAATGTTAGCCTTCCTTGAGCCCGTTGGGCAGGCCCATTGCCTACTGGGCAGTGTGCTTTTCATACTACCTCTAGTCACGTGGACCATGCTTAGAGAAACCTATTTTACAATGCATAAACTGGATAATTGGGCTTTTTCTTGGTTTGTTGTGTATGTGGCTAGTAGGTCCAATATGATATATCACATGAAAGATGTTAGCATGTTATCCTTTATGTTTGAGATTGTGATTTGTTTCTAGTTTGTGGAATGTGTGGGGCCCACTTAGTTGTGGAACTAGATCCACACCATTGAAAGCGTTGTGGTTGGACATTTATGCCCTTGGGTTGGCCTATTGGTTCACCCAGTGGGACTCACACTTGACCTATATGACCCCGTGCCTTTCATGTAGTTCGAGTCCAGTGTGGAAGTCACATTAGGCAGGACGCACCTAGTGATGGGTGAGATGATAATACATGTATGGTAACATGATAATGATGATTGTGAGCTGTTGGTTGAAATGATAGATATGATTTAATGGATGGTGAATTATAACATATGCATTGATGATGTATGAGTAATTATTTATAGTACTTATGACATTGTTTATGTTAATCATGAAGTGAAAATGATCCTCATAGTAATGATGATATATATATATATATATATATATATATATATGCATGATGACAAAACATGCTAGTTAGCTACCATGCTTAATATCCAAGTGATAATAATGCATGTATTGATTGTCGTAATGATAATGTGGATAAGATAACCATATTTTACTTGATGCGTGGATAATGATAAAAAAATGATGTTGGTGGACATAAGGATAACCTTATGCATGATAGACAACTAATGCCTAGGGCATGTATAATGACAGTATTGGACAATGGCCATGATATTGATGATGTATGTGAATCCCTATATGCTATGTACTCTATGCACATGATTGCATGATACATGTTATGAGGATAAATTTGATGTTGAATGATGTCTATGATAATGATGATACATGTTAGAACTTGTGTACCATCATAACCTATGCACCCTATTTATGTAACAAGCCCTAGTGGCCATTTGTTAAGTATTCACAAGAGGTATAGGGCCTCAGTGTGCTATTGAAGACACTTAAATATATGGACCCTCACGTCACGTCAGCTATTCTTGTGTTTAGGCTGATTATTGTTTATATCTGATAGTCATGCTAGTGTACCTAGTATAGTAGGACAAACTGAGAATATGCTTAGTATAGTATCATGATACATGCCCATATGCATCATTCGTATGCTTGTTATAAGGAGTGATTGATCATAATATGTGCCATTAGGCTAGTTATTTTTGGGACCCCTTGAGAGACGGAGTTGCCCCACATGAGCGCGCGGTACGCGCATGATTACTGCATGATTGGATAGTGTGACTCATGCATCTCACATTTGTGTGACATGATTACTGTACGCCCTAGTGACATCACCGTAGCCTCCACAGGCATATCATGAATGATAGCATTGGATACCAGAAATACTTGTTCTAGCACGGAGGCACCATAGATGTCCCAGGGTGAAGTCTCCAAACCCTTATGGTACCAGGAGGATGCTCCAATGTCTAGACTGAGTGGATACATGAGTGCATGAGGGCCGAATACCAGTTGGCCGCGTCTCCTACCGTGTCGTGGTCAGTTGGAAGGGTGTGTGGCCTTACCCGCTCGAGTGAGAGGGCAATGACTAGGCTGAGTCTGACCCAACTTGAGGAATGAGTCTGCTATCAATGAGTCAGGCTCGATATTGGCAGGCGGATAGTGAGGTCTCTTCCACTTACCCAGTTGTGCGCTTAGATGGGGCGGCAAGCTGGTGTTGAGTGTACTAGACCCCGGTGGTTGTCCAGAGATGAACTGTATTGATATGTGGATCTTGATGAGGATTGACATGCTTGTATTGCATCTTGCATATGACATCGGCCACGTAGGCGTTGCACCGCATAGCCTTAGTATGGTGACAACATTGTACTAGACCCCGGTGATATCCCAGAGGTGTACGGTACTGATATTGTGACTCCTTGTCACTGTTGCACATGTGGGCGGATGCTGATGTGGGCAGGGCCTGGGTGAACTACCAGTGGTTGGCAGGCTATTGTACATATAGTGGGGCGAAACCTTGTTTTATATCGAAAGCGTTGTGGTGGTTATATGTGGACTTACTGAGTTGGAGTTGCGTACTCAGCATTGGACTCATTCATTCATTCACTATCCACTCGGGCTGGTGGTGCGCAACTAAATCATTATGTGAACCTTCGCTATGGCCATGATTTCGGTTGGGTATGCGACCAACCTGAGATTAGGAGTTTACCACATTGAGTCTAGCTATCCAAATTTAGGTATGAGACTGGCTTGGATAGAAGTCCCTTGTGATGGACACCACAGCTTGCGATACCACGTACTATCATTCCGACTCCACACGCCAGCTCTGCCATTGCCCTTCCATCGTATGTCATATAGTAAAAAATAGAATTTGATTATCTTGTTCATAATGATTGGCTATTTTAATGATTCATGGTCGCTTGTTGAGTGACATGCCTATTATTGATGTCATGTTCACGATAACCTGTATAGTTATACGACATGCTTGATTGATAACCTACTCACCTATGATAACATGCTTATGGTTGTTTTGGATGTCTTTACGGGAGTGCCCTGATAAGACGTGTTTTACTCTCGGCATGCAGTAAACTCACGAGCTGTGGTTTGCTCATACGTATGACTTACACTTTTTCAGGATGCATACAAGAGCTGTTGGAGTTTGCTATTATTTCTTTCATTACTGTTGAGCTGGTGCACCATATTATATGTGACATGTCGAACAAGTTCGTCTCTTTGATATGTGTTGATACCATGTACAAAATGTGTAACCGCCTAAACAGATTAACCGTTCAAAAAAAAAAAATTCACACTGAAAATCCTCCTTGTAGGATCCAAGGATCGGAATCTGACATATGGGTGTCGGGAGCCGAGAATGGGATACTACGGAGGTTGTCAGTGCCAGATTCGGCGATCGAGAAATTCGTGAGCCCGATTTTCAAGTTTGAGGCGTGACAATGGGGCACCCATCCCATAATTTAAATGGGCTAGGGGCTATCAGGGCAGCCCCAAAAGCTATCAGTGGGCCCTAAATGCGTATTTGAGGAAATACACAACACCTAGGCCACTTGAAATAAAAATCAGGGTATATAACCCATTTCAGCCCTCTCTCCCTCACTCCCACAATAATTTCTAGCAACTGAGAGAGAGAGAGAGAGAGAGAGAGAGAGAGAGAGAGAGAGAGAGGAGGGTGCATGTGCTAGGGAGCTAGGGAATTGAAATTTCTGAACCCCTACCACCGTCGCACGCTGGAAACCTCGGCCCCTACCACTGTAGAGACGAGGTGTGGCTGATCCAAGGTAACAATCACAACCTCTCTTTCATTTCTCTTAAGTTTGGGTCACATGCACATGCAATTCCTTGGCATAGGGCCTAGGCACGATGAATTTGCGAACCCGGCACCGCTAGAGCGACCGCAAGGACTTCCGGTCGACTATAGGTGCGGACCATTACCTCTAGGTGACCTGTTATCATGCCTAGAGTGAACTCTAGTGATTTTGTCTAGAAATTTGTCTTGCATGTTGCTGATTTTCTAATGGCATGTTTAAAATTGAACCTATGCATGAGATTTCCCTAATTGGGGAAAGGATTTTCGAGTATATTACCCTTGAGGCATGTGTTGATTGCAATGCCTATCAATTCGTAATGTTGCATGTGTGGTTGATTGTATTGGTTATCAATTTGTGACGTTGCATGTGTACCATCCCTAAATCATGCTAATTTCCTAAATTTAATCATGTTGCATGGAATTGATGTGTGTGGATTTTGATTATGATTGATTATATTATTGAAATGTTGAAATGTGTGAAACCCTTAGCTAAGAATGTCCTGATTTGCTGAGTTAGTGCCATGGACTTGTGCACATGTCAACCCTATAGCTTGGGAATGGGTATATTCGCAACCCACACCCCACCGCATAGGTCGATTCTCCCCATAGTTGGTAGTGGAGTTTATTTCCCTATCCATTGATACCTGCAAACTTAGCCCTATATACTAGCATAATTAGGAATCCCCTAAATGATGCGCAACGTTGGCTTGTGCCTCGAATTGAATACGGATCGTAATTATACTTATTTGATCTCCCTCACAACTACAAGTAGATCGACCTCTACTTGTGGTTATTGTATTTATATGCTACCCCTTGGGCACCCCTTTAGTTGGGTCAACTCATGGGCAATTTGGCCCAACCAGTCAAACCGCAAGTTGTCGGCTGTAATTGGACTACGCGAGACGTTGCTCTCAGGCCGTAGAACTGTGGTTCGTCTTGTGGGGACAAATTGACCTATTTGTTGGTCATCCTTGTATGTTGACCGTGTTTCTCCATGCCTGTTGGAACCTGAGGTACCCTGCATCCGTTTGCGCCCACTGATAACGAGAAATTTGGCCCACAAGACTCATGAGCCGGGGATGGTGGAATGGGACACTATGCCCGAGCTGTCGGCCTACGCTGGGGTGATGAGCCTCCCCATAGTGACTAGTGAGCGAATAATTCATAAGTTGGGGATGGTGGGATGGGACACTATGCCCGATCTGTTGGCCTACGCTGGGGTGACGAGCCTCCCTGTAGTGTCCACAAGCAAGATTTTAAATGTCTTAAAAGTCTTCGTATGATTTAAATTATGAAAATGACGAACCCAAACAAGCCAAGGACAGCGAGAGCCATATGGTCACGGCCGTTAGAGCCGCGCGATCGGATTAGGGCAATGATTTGACGAGGTATTTCGATTTCCCCAACTTGTTAGATGAATGGATATAATAATAAACTTGGCTGACATTTACATGACATTGCATTGGTTACTTTTGGCGATTTGGCAGTCGTGGTTGCATTGAGGGAGTGTTGGTCATTTGCAATCGTTAGATGTTGTCGCTCGAGGGAGTGTTGGTAGAAAGTGCATGTATCATATCATTGAATCATGCATTTGCATTAACCAAAGTATCTAGGATTTTGTGGATGTATGCCTTTCACTAAATTTGCTCATGAGTATGATAATCTGTGTAACTTATTGTTAATAGTACCACTGAGTTGATCACTTACTCCCACTCTGGGACGGTGTTTTAAAACACCAACCAGAACCTATCATAGATGCATGATCGATGGAGCTAGATGCACTGGAGGATGCGGGCATGGATGAGGAGTGAGCGTACTATCAGACTTTCGGCGGTTTCTTCTAGCTTATGTTTGGACGGTCGCGGGACATGGACCAGGGCCCTAGTCATTTTGGGATATCTATTTAGGTAGGGACTAGTTCCCTGTTTTGGATTTTCTTGGCACTATATTTTGGATATTTTACATGTTTAGCGGCCCGTATTTACATTTTATGATATTCTCATACTTTATGGTTTACAAAACTCCTCATTGCTTATGATTAAACCCAAATGCATTGGAATCCGGAGCCCATTAGGGCATACGTGGCACCCGGGAATTCGGGAGCTGAGTATCTACTCGGCCCTTGAAATTCGGGGCGCTACATTGATCCATCTAATCGTATATGAAAATGTGTGCTTTTTTGTCTTCAGTTGTAGAATTTTGTCCAAAAACTTTGACATGAGATTCTCGTTGCTTTAGCCATCTATGATCACGTCATAGACTCTTTTTTTTCACAGTGCACCTTGTTCAAAAAATGTTGTGTTGTTGTAGCTATATCTCCTCATTTAGCGTGTACAACAACTTTCTTGCGTTTTGAGTTGTGGCCTGTGATTCACCATTATTAAATGGTGGCATGCAATTCATCACTAATGTTGCACCACAAACATGATGACCGCGAGCTCCACATCTCTTGTTGCTCAATATTACGAATAGTGGTTTGTTTGAAGCCTTCCATTATGCGCTTGATCACTGACTGTGGTCCCTGTATGGCTCACAGATTCTCCTGTTAGGTCGCCTCAAATGTTGTTGTCAACGGATAAACACTTGGATCATCATCCATTGGATTGTTGCCCGAACCTTGGTTAGATGCCATTAAACCGAGGAAAAGGCTCATTCTGATACCAACTAACACAAGGAAGGGTGTGAAGAGATAATGAGAAAAATCACCGTCTTCCTCAAGTAATAAAAATCTTGAATCCACAAGAAAAAAGAGATAAAACTCAAATATTTTTAATTCAAATAATGTGTAATTGTCTTTGATTACTCCATTACATCACTAATAAATAAGAAAAAATAAACCTAGTTCGTAATTACCAAAAACAATAAATTCTTAATCCTACTTAAGAGTCTTAATTCAACTAAAATAAAATTTACCGAAAATAGTAAATTTGACAAAAATAGAAAATCTAGATAAACCTTGGTAAATGAGTTCTAGTATGATTACACACACAATAACATCGAATTAGGAGTTGCGATATACGTGTTTGATGATTGGCGGACTTAACCGACACAGCAAAAAGGGATGATAGGAACCCACAAGCCCAGAAAATGGCCAAGGAATGGCGGGCCACCACCTGGACCATCAGCGAGCGAGCGGCAGTGATGTAATGGAGTAATCAAAGACAATTCCACATTATTTGAATAAAGAGATCTCTTCTAGACTACACACAATACTAGAACTCATTAAGCAAACCATAAGGCAAACCAAAAGGCAAAGATTAACACCTAGTCCTTACTCTTGCTCTGGTGGTAGACTCTCAGGAGTTTCAACACCTGGTCAAGGATTTGGGTACCCATAGGTGCTGAAATTCCACTATGGCGTGAGTGTGTGATGGTGTGTATGCGTGTGTAAAAAAAAAAAAAAAAGATTAACATGTTTTCCTTTCATTGCATTCATAAATTCACACCAATTCAGTATACTCATGCGTAAAATAACGAGAAAGTAGCTCTCAATATAATAACGGTTCTCCATCTCACAACAACATATATATTACCCTAAAGGATTTAGGTTTTACATAAAACACAGTATGAAATTATAAAATTACTCGAGAGCACTGTCCCTGCAACTCCTAATTGTAAGCTCAGCACAGAACTCAACCCGCAACAATGTTGGCTTGATAAATAATGCATCTTCGATGATTAGGCTCTATAAGACGGCCTAATACTTACTAGCTTGGATCTTGACTTTATTCGTATGCATTAATAGATCAAACCATTAGTTAGGCTTTCGTTCAAGTCCCATCCAACCATGGCTTCGACGGTGGATGTTCAATCACCGCTGTTTCCTGTGGTGTGGGACACCTGATACTTGGATCTGTTTTTTAAATTTATTAATTAATTAATTAATTTTATATAGAAAAACTCCTAAACTAGGTAGTAGAAACGGATGGCCGGCGTGAATACACAACACATCATTAAGGTGGGCCTCATGGTAACGGTAACCTTGATGTGGGAGGCCCATCCAAGTTGTCCATTAAATGCACCCCTCATGTTAGACCTGAATCCTGAAATCCAGCTCGATCTATAACTCACGTGGGCCACACAAGATTGAACAATACGGGTTGTGGGGTCCACCGAAGTTGGCTACTGACCCTGCCACTAGCCAATGGCTAGTGGTTGGTGATCTGTGGGCCCCATCACGATGTATGTGTTTCATCCATGCCGTCCACTCATTCTTCCAAATCAAATATGCTATGATCCTAAAATTGAGGTTGATCCAAATCTCAGGTGGACAGCACAGTGTTGATTGGACGCCCACCATTAAAAAACTTACCAGGGTCACAAAAGTTTTGGATCAAGCTGTGGTATATATATATATATATATATATATATATATATATATATATATATATATATATATATATATATATATATATATATATATATATATATATATATATATATATATGAAAACGCTCACCGGTGAACCAGTTCGTATGTAGTACGTACAAACTTTTTTGAGAACCAATCATACGTGATGAATCTCGCAAATCTGAACCGTCCACATGAAGCAGAACCTCATTAAACCTCATAGTATGAATTTTTACTTTGATCCGAAACATTGGTGGACTGTGAAAAATGTAAACAGTTTCTTTCCTTGATTTGAATTTCTCTTTGCTATGGACGGTATGGATAAAAGTTTTAGATAAACGTAAAATTTGGTCATGGGGGCTTCACATGAACGGTTCAGATTTACGTTTTTCATCACGTATGATGGGTTGTCAAAAAAGTTATGAACTGGTTCGCAGGTGAGCGCATCTCTCTCTCTCTCTCTCTCTCTATATATATATATATATATATATATATATATATATATATCCTTCATCCAAGTATGTATGACCTAGTCGATGTGTTAAATGTCAAATAACCATTACATTAGGCCTTAGGATACTTTTAATGGTAGACATTCAATCACTACTGTTTTCAAATGGTAGGGTCCACCTGAGATTTAGATCTACCTAATTTTTGGAATCAAGCCTTAAAATTATCTTTAAAAATTAGATGGACGGCGTGGATAAAATACATACATCATGGTGTGGTCCACATAGCACCGACCATTAGCCACCTGGCTGATGGCGGCGTCACTAGCCAAACCGTGTCCGATTTCGGTTTGGTTTTCAGCATTCGAGCTGCATGGGGCCACCTTGATGTGGGATGGGCGTCCAAGCTGTCCATTAAATGAAATCCAGCCCGATCTATAACTCACGTGAGCCACACAAGATTGAACAATACGGAGTGTGGGGTCCACCTTGTTGGGTATATGCCTGAGTTTCGAGTAAGGATGGTTCTCAGGATGTACAGCGCACATGAGTACATGTGGGTGGCTCCACACAGCTCAAACGTGTGGTAAATACCTTAGCATGTTAGGGCAAGTCAACCCTGCTAACGCTCGTTAGTGATCTTTCATGGTTAGGGATTGGACGGTCCTGATGCATCACAGCCTGAAAAGGATCCTAATGGGCCATTATGTACGTTTAACACCATGGTTTATTGATCGGGACCGTTAATCTGAAGGCTCCACTGTGGGTGGGTGTTGCCTGGAAATAAATGTCCCAGGTTAGATGAAAATATTGAGTTGACGGTGAAGAAATAGAAGCCGTCCGTACTAACGACCACAGTTCAATGGATAGGATGATCCAATCTGAGAAATGTTTGATTATGTTCTATACATGACAGATCCCATCAGATTAACAGTCTCGATTACAAAATCATCAGTCCAACTTGTCAGAAATGAATCTATCAGTCAACTATTCACGGACCTATGCCTCGATATCCTGTCCGTCCATCGTTTTCTACACAAAGACATGGACGTCACTCCATGGGCACTTCGTACACGCATGTCTGGACACACCATCACCATCAGATGAAAGGGACTAAGACGTCTTTGTCTTGATGTGCAGCGTCCGGACGTGAGTTTCCTACATTTGTTATTGGGAGACGTGCAACGGAAAGCTCTGTTGGGCCCACCTTGATGTGCGCCTGTGACATCGACGCCGTCCATCATCTGCAAGTGAACCCAAAAAAAAGGCCCATCAACAGTACAGCTGGCCACACAACAGGAAAAGTGGGGATGGTACGGCCACCTTTAGAGGGCGTTTGACTTTTGGTATTAGATGAGATTGGGTGAGAGGGAATTGCATTTGTTACTGTGCAAACTCGAATGGTATTTGGTCCATCGTTTTCGAAAAAATTGGTTAATGTCATTTCTTATAGGTCTTGCCATGATGCATAGGCTGTTTTCATAGTGTCCACCTTTTCTTTTCGTCATCATTTTAAGTTATAGGCTAAAAATTCAAGCAAACGGAAAGCCTAAAGTAAGCTTTATTACAAAAAGTAATAGGAATTGTATGACTATTATTGGAAACTTTTAAGTTTCATTTAAGTTGATGTTTATATTTATCTATCACCCAGGTCTGTTTGACATGTTTACAAATAGGTTGAATAGCAAATAAACATTAGGGTGGACCTTAAGAAGATTTAAACAGCATATGTAATTTTCCATACCATTTTTTATGTTGTGGTTTATGTAACCTTTGAATCTGCCTCATTTTTGAGCCATGCTATAAAATGAGGTTGTAAAATTGATAGATGGTATGAATATAACATGTACATGTTATCCTTGATAACTTTGATAATTAGTTAGTATATCTATTCAATGGCCAACAAATGTACAGCCAAGTATTACTGTGACACAAACATGAAATGAAATTATGTTTGTACCTAGATATCCCGTAATAATAAACGACAATTTCCATCACATAATAATTATAATTTTTTAATCTTATACCACCTAATCCCCACTAATACTATAACCCGAAAACCCACTGAAGACTTCCTTGGGACCAACGTGGTGTTTATATCCCATCCAACCCGTTCATGGGCCCAAAAAGTCTTGAATGATAGCAATCTTCATTCCACTTTTCCGTATGGTGTCGCCCAGCTGATTTTGAGATAAGTCTTGAGATTGTACAGCGAAAATGATGGACGGAGAGGATTCCACACCATGGAAACTACAGAGCTTTTTGTTGCACGGGCTTCCAACAACAACTGTAGTAGGAAATTCGCGTACGTGGATTGCCAGTGCTGGTACAGGAAGTTCTGTGGTGGGAAGCTATGTGGATATCAGAGAGAAGCCCGTCATAAATCAACTACGTCCATTAGTTTTGCAAGACCAAGGAAGGACAGGATTTGAAAAATCCGGTAGATCAAAAACCCATGTGGGCCACACTACAAGAAATAGTGCAGTGAAAACTTTCACCGTTGAAACCTTTCTGGAGCCGACCATGATGTTTATATGCTATCCAAACCTTTGATAGGGTTAATACCACTCAGAGAAAATGCAGGCACAAATACCAGCCTAATACAAATCTTCTGTAATCCCCCACAAAATTTCCAATGGTGAGTGTTCAATCCCTGCTGTTTTGTGTGGTGTGGTCCACATGAGTTTTGTATCTACCTTATTTTAGATTCCTGCCGTATTATTGTCTTGAAAAACTAATGGACTGAGTTGATTTGGAGTGGGCCCCACACAGATTCCGAATACAGCAACTTTCCATGTCCCAAGGCACACGCAATCCGCGTCCAAAATTGGCGGGAGCAGATCAGGTACGGCCCAGGCCTCACCCAACACGGTGCGTTCCTCACCGTGGGGCCCACCTTGATGAGTTTCTAGTATATCCACAACGTCCGTCTGTTTTTCAGCTACTCTAGGTCCTGGGCCCAAAAATAAAGCAACTACAAATCTTAGGTACACTACAAGAAACAGTGGTCGTTGAACACCCACCATTAAAATATTCCTAGGGCCCGGATTAATGTTTATTTGCCAACCAACCTGTTGATAACGCTCGAAGGGAAAAAAAACGTAAGCTTGATCAAAAACGTTACCTGAGAATAAGTTTTTAACGGTCAATCACTACTGTTTCCAATAGTGTGGTCCACCTGGGAATTGTATCTGCTTTATTTATTGGATCATCCCCTAAAATTATCCCTAAAAGTGAATGGACAGCGTGGATCTACTACACATTCATCAAGGTGGGCCCATGGTCATTGCCGCGCCTAATGCACTCCCCGAAATTCGCGCCTCCAGCGCCTTGTCGTGGGACGCGGATTCCCTGCGAAAGGACGCGGACTTCCTGCCAAAGTCTTTCGCAGAAAGTTCCTGCGCTGGGAAATTAGGTAGGGCTAACTGTGATCTTTGTGAGTAATCCTCCCCCTCTATCCGTTTTGTGAGTTCATTTTAGCATGCGTTGTAAAAAATGAACCGTATCCAAGTGAGCCGTACTAAAGGAAAATGTGGTTAGGAAAATTTCTACAGTTGAAACCTTCTTAGGTTCAATAGTGATGTTTAGATGCCATCCATACCGTTAATAACGTCATTCTCATTGGGATGAACTGAAAATAAAAATATTAGCATGAATCAAAACTTCCGTGGTCTAGCAAATATTTCAACTGTAGACGTTTAATTATCACGTTTTCGACTTACTCAAACTTTGGATACTGTTCATTTTCCATAACATGTCCTAAAATGAACTCACAAAATGGATGAACGGGAAAGATTTCTCACAAACATCACAATGGGCCCATCTAATTTCTCAGTGTGGAGGGACTTCCTGCGAAATCTTTCGCAGGAAATCCGCGTCCCCTGCGTAGCCTTTGTCAGGAAGTTCCTTCGTAAGGATGCTTGATGGGGCCCACTACGATATATGTTAGAAATCCATTCCCTTCATCCGTTTTTCGAGCGCATTTTGGGAAGTTCTACCAAAAATAATGTGGATAAAAAATTCCAATGGGTGACATGAGAGGGAAAATTGGGAAAAGAAATTCCTACCGTTGAAACCCTAAGATCCACCTCGATGTTTATATGATATCCAAACCGTTTATAAGGTTATTCCCAATCCTATTAAGTTAAAACACTAAAAAGATAGCTTTATTGCCATAAGAATGCTTCAACGGTTCTCACCGAATTCCCATTGTTTCCGCACCGGGAGCTGATCAGGTGCGGCCCCGGTCATCCAAGATGGTGCGGCCCTCATCATGCGCCCACTTCGATATATTTATTCTATATCTATACCGTTCATATATTTTACCGGATCATTGTAAGCCATGAGCCAAAAAATGAAACAGATCCGATTCTTAGGTAGACCATAACATAGGTAACAGTGGTGATTGGCCATTAATAAACCATAAGTTTTGGATGAAGCTGTTATTTGTTTTTTCCCTTCATCCGGGCTTACGTGTCCTTACCAATCGGTTGGATGTCAAATAAACATCAACAGACATTACAGTGGGCCCCAGGAAATTTTTTAATGGTAGGCCATTCAATCACCACTTTTGTCCTAAAATATGGTCCACCTGAAATTTCGATCTTCTGCATTTTTTATTCATACTTTAAAATGAAATGAAAATAGGGATGAACGACGTGGATATAGAATACATACATCAAGGTGGGCCCACAGAGGCCGCACCTATTCTGCTCCAGTCGTAACTGATGCATGCGGCTTGAAAACGGTGAGCAAGTGGGATATATGGCCACGTGCGTTTCCACAGCACACGTGCGTAATTATTCTGACGACTGATGCTCCATGGTTCCGATTTGAGGTCCATCTATAATCAACAGTCCACATTCAAGTAAAAAAAGGTCATAATATTAGTCGTTATAATCTTTTAATCCGGAAAATCTTTCTATCATGCTATATCAACGGTGTGATCCACTAGGCCAGAGGTTCGGATTGCCCAAAAAAATAAAATGGACCCCACTAGCCAGGACCAAAAACCCACTGATGTTATTCCAAGATGCTCGGAGCTGACCGAGTTCCTTCTGGTCATTTTCGTGGGGGCCATTTCTATATATGTGTTGTATATCCACGCTGTACATCTGTTTTGCCAGCTCGTTTCAGGGCATGGGCCAAAAGCTGAAGAATATCCAAAGTTCAATTGGACCACATCACATGAAACAGTGTGATTGACTATTAAAAACCTTTTGTGGGATACCATTAAGGGCCTGTTTGGTCAAACGGTATGGAATTGTATTAGATGAGATTAATAGTATTATTGCGTGGGTGATTGCATGTCTGAAAATGCCACCGTATTTGGGCTATCCAATCCCCTTGGTTGTGATAAAATTCTAGCTACACGTAAAATATTAATTAAGCAAAATTCAATGTGTTGAATATGGAATTGTAATCAACTAACCAAATTCACAATGGATGTTGGTTTTAGAATTGGGTCACGTGTAATGTGTGCAGGCATGCGCAACCAAATAGCTTTGACCTGCCAAGATAGGCGGATACAATAAGATAGACCGTGTGTGTATGTGTGTGTATATATATATGGGAAAAGGTACAATGAGCTCGAGCATATTACGGTCGTCCATTACGTTGAGCTATGTGGGCCCCACCGTGATGCCTTTCGAACATCAACACCGTCCACCAGATGCACCATTCCATCGTGGGCTTGGACGGCCCAAAATCAGCCGTATACGGAACTCAGGTGGGCCATACCATCTAAAATCATGTGAATACATGTCAAAAACATATAAAAGCACTTGGTGGGGCCCACCTGAGTTTTCCATGCACCTGAAACTTGGTTTGAACCCTCATTCAAGTGGGACACACATAATGGATGGGCTGGATTTGCAAACCACATCTCAATAGGCCCTAAAAAATGGTTATGAATGTTTTAATGGTGCACCGCCCGTCTGCACTTTTGTATGTGGTGTGGCCCACAAAAGTCACAGATTGACTTGATTTTGGGCCGTCCAAGCCCACGATGGAATGGTGCATCTGGTGGACGGTGTTGATGTTCGAAAGGCATCACGGTGGGGCCCACACAGCTTGACCTCATGGACGACCGTAATACGCTCAAGCTCGTTGTACCTTTTCCCTATATATATATATATATATATATATATATATATATATATATATATATATATATAGTCATGCTCCCCTGCGCACCCATGCACGTGCGCACCTTTGCACACGTGCCATGGGTGTCTAATCTGAATGGTCCATGTGATGCAGAATCCCATGAAACCTCATGTGGAAAATTTTCACCCCGATCTAAAATTCTGGTGGGCCATAGCAAAGAGAAATGCAAATCAAGGGAGGAAATTGTTTTTATTCTTCATGGCCCATCAAAGTTTTAGATCAAAGAAAAACTTGAGCCCGAGGGTTTCACGAGGTTCTGCTTCACATGAATGGTTCAGATTTTGGATCCACATCACGTATGATGGGTTCTCAAAAAAGTTCGTACGTAGTGTAAGACCCATATCCTAGTCCGTACTGTTCCGTAGGCTTCCGCGATCCTACCGGTCGAATTCCGGCAATCCTCGACCCATTTCCAATATTGCGCACGATCCTAAGCCGAGTCCTGCATACCAAAGTCGGCTCGAACCGAAACTTGTATCATAGCGACCGCGCCGTTGCCGCGGTTCCAACGCTGCGACTCGCGCACCGAACTGATACTTAGGTGGGAAGAAGTCAGTCTAAGTTCATTCCGAAGAAACACTGCACATTGTGAATTACGAGGGAATCTCTACAAGATGTCCCATCAATCAAGTCAAGTACACCACCATACCTCCATGCCACCTCACCCAACAACAAGTACACATGACCACTCCTTCCTTTACCATAAGTCTACTCTCTCTCCCCACTCACCATCCCTCATTTACCCATTTTTCAACTCAACCCATCTCCATTTATTACAACCACTCCACCCATCCCTTCGTCCATATCTCCCATCACTCCTCTCTTTCCCTCATTTCTCAAAATCTCTCCCAAGCAACATCATACCTCCAAGCTCTCTCCCTCTTCCCAAACACCAAGTGTGGCCCACCCTCTCATCTCTCATCCCCACCATCAAAGTCCCATCTACCTCCATCAAATTCTTAGGCAAGGAGCTAAGAAGGCTAAGGGACCAAGGAGGAGTGCAAGAGGTGGGTGATCTACCGTTAAATTTCTTTTCTTAGGGCCACTTATTGGTGGGACCCATTTTTGATGTATGAATTGTATCATGTGGGGCCCATAGTGGCGGGGCCCCACCATCATCGTCTTTTGTCTCTTGTTTCTTTCTCTATCTTTCTCTTTCTTTCTTTTCCCCTTGAATGTTGTGGGCCCCATCAAATTATGTTAAATCTACTCCATCCATCAGACGGTGTGGTCCACTGCATTTTAGGTGAAATCCACCCTTCATATATACACATATATGTACGTAGTAGTATATTATATTATATTATATTATTATAATATATATTAATATTATAATATATATATATATATATATGCATGGTGGGCCACGTGCATGTGGGACCCACCATGAGGCCCGTGTGTACACCGTCCAGCGTCCAGAGACATTGGACGTGAAGCGGCAAGCATGGAGTGCGTGTACTGCATGGGTGTGTACTTGCAAGCTAACCCAAAAAAAAAAAAAAATACCTTTTAGAGTGGGCTACTCATGCAGGCCCCACCTTGATGTATGTATGTGATCCACGCTGTCCATTCCATTCTCTAGCTCATTTTAGGCGTTGAACCAAAGTCTTAAGGTGATCTGATCACCGGGTGGGCCATACCCTCTAAAACCATGTGAAGACATGCCAGAACATATAAAAGTACTTGGTGGGACCTACCTGAAGTTTGGATGTCGCTGAAACTCGGTCTGGACGGCCAGACAAGTGGGACACACATATTGGGTGGGCTGGATTGTGAATCACATCTCGGTGGGCCCCAATAATAAAAAAAAGGGGCAGCGGAAGCTGCAGCTCACGCCGCAGGCGTGCTGCCTGCGCCCGTTGGCGGACAGGTGTGCAGGACCCACTGCTCTTGCCGTGGGCCCCACCACCATGTATGCGTGTCATCCACGCCGTCCATCTATTTTGTCAGATCATTTTAAGGCATGAGCCCAAAAATGATGTAGATCCTAATCTCAGGTGGCCCCACCGTGATGTGTGCTAGCCCACATCACAGGCGACAGTGTTGAATGAACACCCACCATTAAAAACATCATAGTGGGCCCCTAGGTCTGTGTGACCTCATCAACAGGTGGATGGAAAATAAATATTATAGTGGGCCCCCTATTCATGCGACCTCATCAACAGGTGGTTGGAAAATAAATATTATGGTGGGCCCCCCCTACTCATGTGACCTTATCAACAGATTGGATAGGAAAATAAACAATATGGCGGGCCTCACATGAGGCCCACTTGGATGCATATGGGTTAATGTGTTTAGGCCCATCTTGATGTATTTTTAGGCCCTTTATGGAGGCCCACTTGGATGCATATGGGCTGATGTGTTTAGGCCCATCTTGATGTATTTTTAGGCCCATTATGGAGGCCCACCTGGATGCATATGGGCTGATGTGTTTAGGCCCATCTTGATGTATTTTTAGGCCCATTATTGAGGCCCACTTTGGTATATATGGGCCCATGTATTTAGGCCAATCTTGGCATGTATATGGGCCCAATATTGAGGCCCACTTTGATGTATATGAGGCCCATATGATCAGGCCCACCTTGTTATATTTGAGACCCATGTGATATATGCAAAGCTCATGGGTTATGGTCCATTGCAATGTACGTAAGGCCCGTTGGTGCGGTCCAATGACACGGCCCACTTGATGAATATAAGGCCCATATGATACGGCCCAATTGATGTACTCAAGGCCCAATCGGGTGTAATTAGGTCCATTGCAATGCATGATCCCTCCGTGAGATAATGATGTTTATAATAAGTTGTGCCTAGGGAACAATGTTGGTTTGACGTCCACATTGTAAGGATAATGTTGGTTAAATGTTCGCATTATCACACTCCCTAAGGCCCATGGATAGGCCCATACTTGTAGTGAGTAGGCCGTTTAGGCCCATATCCGTTATGTACAAACCCATCATTATATAACATGTTTAGTATAGATGCATGATTCATGATCATACGCATCATATGTATGCTTGGTATGAGGAGTGACTGATCATAGCATATGCCTTCAGGCTGACTGTTTACGGGCTCCCTGATAGGCGGAGTTGCCTACATGAGCGCTTTGCCTCATGCAGGATGGTTGCATGACCTATAGTGTGATACATGCACTTGCATTTATGTGATTGTGATATACCCTAGCGACATCAGGGCCATAACCTCCACAGACACACCATGGGTGGTTGGTTGGATACCAGAAACTATATTCTAAGCAATTGGGGTGCCATAGATGTCCTTGGGTGAAAGTCCCTAAACCCGATGGTACCAGAGGATGACTCCAACGTCGAGACCGAGTGGATATACGAGCGCACGAGGGCCGAATACTAGAAGGTTGCGTCTCCCACTGTGTTGTGGTCGGTTGGAAAGGAGTGGTGGCCTTACTCGCCCGAGAACAGGGGGCATTACTAGGCTGAGTTTGACCAGCTCGGAAATGGGTTCGCTATTGACGTGCCGGATAGGTATTGGCTGACTATTGGCCAAGCGGATAGTGAGGTTTCTTATGCTCACTTAATTTGTCTTGCTTGGAGAGAGACAGTGTCATTTGGAGTGTACTGAACCCCGGTGATTATCCATACTGAGAACCGTACTGATTTGGTGCTCTAGTGAGGAGTTGCATTGGTATGAGGGTTGGCATGCTTAACCTACATGTTGCATCGCATGGCCTTGTTATGGCCGATAGCATTCATATCTTGTACTGCATAGCCTTGGTACGGCTGGTTGCATTTACGTACTCATCAGCATGTTTCCGCATTACTCTGACTTTGCATTCTGAGTACGTTCGCACACACTTACACCGCCCTCTAAGCTTTCTATAAGCTTATGCACGATTGATGCGTGCAGGTGACGCCAGGACGCAGCCGTAGCTTTGCCACAGTTGGAGCGTGCAGTCGAGCTTTTGGAGTTTTTTTGTATTTGCACTATCTTGTATTTCCTTTTATACACCTTGTACTCAAAGTTTTTGATCACAGTGGATTTTGTGGTGGTGTTCTTGTGGTTATTGTTCGTGGGTTATGCTTGTGGTTATACTCATTACGAATCAAATGGATTATTAGAAATCCTCCTTGTAGCATCCCAGGATCGGAACCTGGTATATGGGTGCCGGGAGCCGAGAATGGGGTACTACTGGAAGTTGTCAGCGCCGGATTCGGCGATCGGGAATTTTGTGAGCCCGGTCTCGAGTTCGGGCGTGACACGTAGTACGTCTAACCGATTCACAAGTGAGCGTTTAGTGTATATATATATATATATATATATATATATATATATATATATATATATATATATATATATATATATATATATATATATATATATATATAACCTATTCTGCTATGCATAAGATGCTATTTAAAATGACCCGGCATAATCTAGGCTTCTTCCTCTAAAAATGGGTTGCACATTGCCTTCTGTATAGAAGGACTTTTAGATGTAAAAGCAAACAAAAAGGGAAATACTTAGCATTGATTGTTGGGAGTAACTGCGAAGTACCTTTTTAAATGAAGAACTAGTATTTTAATGAAAATCATCTATCTCAACTTACAAATATAAAAGCAAACAAAAAGGAAATACAGTTGACCGCGAAGAGTAATTGTAAAGCGCATTTTTGAATGAAGAATTGCTTGTATTTTAATGAAAATTGTCCAACGTATGAGCATAGACCTAGATCACGACTAAGGATTACATTTACTGGATTATTGCTACTCCTAATGTAAGATTAGACTATTGATTAAGCTAAGGAAGGTAAATGATAGATTAGGCTAACGAATATAAAAGATAATTGATAGATTTGATTTGTTTGATTAGGCTAGTATGACACACTTTACTTCGTTGAAATCCTTTCCTATTTATAAACTTTCTTGAGATAACCATCTAGATACTTCTTCCCACGTTCAACGGTTACAACAACCGTTTTGGCACCACTTCGGCCTTCCAGACTCTTCTTGGACACACGTCTTGAAAACCACTTTAACAACGCTTTTCTCTCGACCACGTTTTGTGTCACTACTCAGCCACGATTCACCTCTAGATTACATGTACTATCCAACTAGTGCTAGTTGTTGTTTCCACAACATGCGCTTGAAGTATCCTTAACGATCTTAAGTATGTTATATACTTCTCGTACAATGAAAGGAGTACTTTCCTAATTGGTTGTTCTAGGAACGGTAAAAAATTAGGGTACAACATTGCTCCCCATGTCCCTTTGCCTTTGGATAAAAAGGTGAAAGCGATGGTGGTCTATTACTCAATGCAATAAATGTGATCGACATTTTCTTTCACGTGTCAACTCCCTATTGATATATTATGCTCGGTGGAGATGAAAACTCGAATGATGGTTTCACTTTTTCCACAGCTATTATTGTGACATGTAGCACACAATTAAATCCTACGGTGAGTCATAATTATCCTATCACTAACGCGCATGTTCTTGACCGATATATACGCATTTTCAAATCTGTTTTGATTTTCTACACCTCTCACTCTCTCATCTCTCTTCTTCTTCTTCGGAAATCCCTATCACCGCCATGGTTGGTTTTAAGTCCTCTTTGCTTCCGACCTTCCATCAATAATATTTCATTAGGGAACTTGACACACTCTCTCTAAAGTTAATATAAGATATCATTTTCGATGTTCCTGTTGATCAGAGATCATTCCTTTTGCTCGGACAAGCCTTCTACCCTAAAACATCTTACCTGGAAATTCCAACGATAAACTAATTCTTCCTAGGTACTCCAGGTGAAAATTTATTTGTGCGATCCAACCTTTTAAATCATGTAAATGCCTTCAAAGCTCCAAGATCCTGGCCAAGACCAATGAAAGGATGGGCACAATGGTGTAATCATGTAGTCCAGCAACATGACGATACATAGAGACAAGTCGACATCTATGAATGCATTAAGCTCTCTTTTAAAAATAAAAATTAAAAAAAATCCAATATACACACACTACTTCTCATTGTAGCTTCAACATTCTTGAGTCCATTAACCAACACTTACTACAGATGCGGTCCCATGAGTCCAATAATCATGGATGTCTGTGCATTCACTCATCTTCTTCCTTTTGGCGAACCAGTCTTCCAAAGCTTTGCCCAAAACGACGATCACTACTTTGATCTTCCAGATAAAAACGGAAGAGCTTATTCAATGCCAAAATCATGCCAAAGTTAGTGATCAGGAACATACAACGTTCTTATTAATATGGATCTATTGTTATTTACTCGGTGTGAATGTTGTACAAATTAAGAGTATGTTCATCTAGTCGAAGCACTAGCTCAAGGATGACAACTAGCTTTCGCTCCATTTGTGCTCAGCCATATGTATCATGACATGTATTAAGAAACAACCAAATATTTCTACTACAACTAGGGCTGTACACGAGTCAAGCTAGCTCGACTCGGCTCGGATTGACTCGGCTTGAAAGGCCAACTCAAGGCGAGTCAAGCTTTCAAGCCGAGTTAAGCTTGTTTACTAAAGCTTGAGTTGAGTTCAAGCCAAGTTCGACCATGGTGTATTTCAACTCGACTCGACTCGAAGCTCGAGCTTGGCTCGAGTAATATATTTTAATAATATATATTATATTAATATTAAATATATAATATATATATATATATAAGTTTTTTTTAAAAAGAGTTAAAACTTAAAAGTTTTTACTAAAAAATCCTACCCGACCCAACCCGTCCCAATTCCCTCTTTTTCTTTCCCTTACCCTATTGACGTAAATTCGACTCAACTCAACTCGAACCACTAGCTCGACTCGAACTCGACTTGAAAGCTTTGGCAAACAAGCCATGCTTCAATGTTGAGCTAGAGTGCGAGCTCGAGCTCGAGTATAGTATGGACGAGTCAAGCTGAGCTTGGCCCACCTCGACTCGACTCTGCTTGATGTACAGCCCTAACTACAACGGAGGACCTTTAGGCTTATCTAAATGTGGTTTTGTGAATACTTCCATTCATTCACCTGCAACTATATTACTCCTTTCAATCTTCATTCTTCTTACGGTTAGCGTAATATCTTATATTATAGAATTACTTGTACAATTGCAGAATGTATAAACTTCTTCTTTCCTCTTCGTGCCAATAAATCCAATCGTTCTTTGTATCCCTTTTAAAATAAAGACGTCAGCCCAACATGGTTCACCGAAAAGGACTTTGATCTTGCCAACAATATCATGACCGAGAACAAAGATTGGGCCTGGGAAAGCTACCTCCTTTACATAAATCTTCCCTATGGTGGCACTGTGAAAACTGGTGGCCATGCTAAAGCAGGGTCGAAAATACTATCCCAATCTTCTTGCCCATCAATTCGGCTTAACTCAATGCATTTTGTATCCTTTTACTCATAAAACTGCCAATCAACCTTTTCATCATCGCTCGATCATGGAGTCGATTGGCATTTATCACACCCTTCACAACAATTTTCAAATGATTTGTGCAACTTTTAAACCACCCATCTTCCAAAGCTATCTCTGCCAAATGATCACTTTATATGATTTGTGGCATAATTATTACAATAAATTGCTTATTAAAGCTACTGATCTCATCATCACCTAACTTTTCTATTATATAACTGGGAAAGAGAAACTTATAGCTGAGAAGAAGAAACAAGTGACCGGAGGGAATATTAAGAAAACTGTACTAAAGCCAGTTGTGTCTCCAAGTTAGAGGGTCATGCGATCACTGAGAACGTCAGCTATCCCGACCACCTCTCCTTTAACAACAATAAGGGTGGTCGATCTAACCTCTCCGATGCGCAAATGCTAGAAAATCTCGGCTACTAGTCGTCCCAAGAAAGAACAACCTGCTCAACTTGTTCCAACCTCCACAGCTCCTCAGGTCATCAAAAGATTTTCGAACCTTGGACCTTTGCCAAGACACACTCCTACAGTTCTTGCTGCTCTAGTTGTGCTAATAAGTTCTTCCACAATTGCTTGGGTTGGCCGAGCCATGAGGAAAACTCTAGGTATTTCTCCTGCAACCAAGAATATTTTCCCCTTTGAAAAATATTATAAAATTAAGTTTTAGCAAGGCATACTTGGGAGAAAGATACGAAAATGTTGAATGATCACAATCTTTCTCTTGATAGTTACTTCAAACTATACTCCACCCTCGTTGTTCGTTCTGACTTATGTGGATATGTTCTCCTTATTTTCTATTTATTACCCATTCTTCACCTCTTCTAACCTTCTTGTTTAGTGCATAGTTGAGAAAACTTATGGTTGCTGAAAAAGAAATCGCTCCTCGACCTGAAGGAGATGTCCCCGAAGACTCTAATAGATTGAAGAAACTACCACCTCTATTGTTGCGGGCAAATATGTAAAACCTAAAGTGGAACTCAATGGCTCTGATTCTGAAGCAACTACAAGCACTATGCCTCAACCTAAAGGAGATGTCCTCGAAGACATGGAAACTACTCAATCGTTGGAAGCTTTTCATGTTTCCTTTTATGCTGAAGCTCCATCGGCCATTCTCGATCAAGAAAATGATGAGCCAATTGTGTTAACCCCGTAAAATCCTCAACAGGATGTGTATTCTCATTATACTCCTGCATCGACCAACCACTCTATACTATCTCTAGGCCCTACTAAATAGCCTACTTCTGGCACAGTTACCAGATGTCTAGTAATTGTGGACAAGGAAGAAGAAGAACTAACTTGGCCAACTGATCTACCAGAAACAACTACCTCTAACCAAGAGACAACCAGTGGAGTTCCTGTGACGGATTCTACCACTTTCACCATATACAAAGTCATCAATCCTTTCGGAGCCACCACACACTTCCGCTCCTACACCAACTGAGAAGGTAACGACACTTCCTCCAACTCCTAAGAAACTACCTCTTGTTGAAGCCATACTTTCCTACCTCAGCCAAGCTCTCAACAATGATATCACCATGGCTAAGTCTCCTTCGCCTTCCCTGGAACTTCAACAACTCAAAGACAAAATACAAGCTCTTATACATTCAGGAGTTGTAGAAATTATCTCCACGGGGTCGGCCGAAAGACTTGCATATCTCATCCGACACTATCAAGTATTTTCTCGTTCAGACGAAACCACCTCAGCCAAAGTACCTGCACTTCATGAATTCCTAGACTTTGTGCAAGAGTATCATGAGATTAATGTCATAGTCAAGAAGATTCAAACTAAACATTCAGCTGCAAACCTCAAAGTAATAGAAGTTAGTGCTGTAGGAGAAAGACTTTCCACTGCACATACTAAATTGAAAGAATCTGAAGTGGAAAAGGCTGATCTTACTACTCAGATCACAATACTAGAGGATCAATTAGAGGCTTTGAGGATACACCGAGAGGAGGTAGAGAAGGTTTGTGACGAACAGGAAAATGAGATTAACACTGGTTGACTTTGTCCAAGATAAAACATCATCAGTCAGTTGAGCTAGACATGTGGCCTTGAAGACTCAACCAACACTTACTAAATAGATGTCTAAGCATGCGAAGATAATGGAGATGACCACTTCTTTTTCTTCTTTTGATTTTTGATTTTTGTTTTTCCATAAAACAGTTTGAAAATTTTGAAATCGGCCTGAATGCTACATTTGTCTTTCCATACTTCTTGGCCATTCTTTACTTAGTTTTTCTTCTTCTTTGTATACTATCGAGAGAAACTACCATGATGACATAGTATCACATCCCAACTTCTTGGAAGATGGTACGATGCCTTGTATGCGATTATTATACATCATCCTTACCACGATGCATCGAATGTGGGAATGATCCATGCCCTTTGATATTTATATAAACAACACTTCACTTCTCATTTCTCTATGCTTCCAAACTTCCTTTACTTCTAAACCTCTTTAACTACAAGCCAACATGTCTTTTGCTGTAGTTTCTTCTTCTCTTTCTCAAGCTAAGGATTTTTTGAAAAAGATCCTCTCCAATGACCTTGCATTTTACAGTCAGTCCTACCTTCTGTTTAACACAAACTTCTTCATCCAGAATCATTCTGAAGTTTCTTTAACCGATACACCTCTAGGAGAAATCCTAGAGATTTTGAGAACACTTCACTGACTCGGGAACACCTTCTTCAAAGCTGAATTTGAGACTCAACGCATCCTCTACTTCCTAAAGCAAAAAAGCTTCCCTCAAGGATGAATCTGCACCCTTCATGATAAGTATGATGAGGCCTAAAACGATCACCTTCATTGGACTTGGCAACATCAGTTCAACAAGACTATGCTCTAAGTTATTTAGACCTAGTGCAAGGATCTAGAGGATGACATCAAGGAAACAGAGTGCCTTTACCGTGGGAAAGATCACTCCAACCTACAGGAGCTCATGGTTTTCATGGACTCCTATATTGGTATCTTATATTCTCGGTCACTGGAGAGTAGCGCATGTAAGAGGGAGGCAGAGACTAACGCTATCGTCCTCAGTTATCGCATGGATGAAGTCGTGTACTTCCTCGAGCATTCATTAATTAAATGGCAATCCTGGAAGGATAGGAAATGCCAGGTGTAAGAGACCAAGGCACATGCGTAGAGATAATTTGAAGAAATCAAGGTAGTGCACGCCTGAAATGCTTGTTACACCTATTCCATTTTCATTTTTTTAAATTCTTTTTGTTATTTTCTATTTTAAAAAAAATGCAACTGACCAGGGGCCCTCCCACATTAATAAAATCTCATTTTTCATGCTTTCTTCTTGACTATATTAGATTTTTTTAGTGGTAAGGACCTATTGTTATTAAAACTCTTACTAGACTTGGCCTTGCACCACTTCCCACATACTGGGATAATAGACATTAAAATTTTTTCCATTAATTAGAGCTTTCATGACCTTTCCCTACATGTTATGAAGGATATAATATCCACCTTGAAGAGCTTGGATGACAGTGAATGGTCCATCCCAGATGGGCGAAAAGTAGCATCCTTAGACCCCAAGGGTAACACCACCTTTCAGACCACATCTCTTTTTTGAAAGTTTTTCCTTTAACCCTTTTTATTATAGGCTCGAGCAACCTTAGCCTTGTTGGCTATAATGGAATTCAAAGCCTTTAATCAGACCTCATCTAGCTCTTCTAACTCGATCAACATGGCTTCTGTAAACTCGATCAGAGTTAAGCCAGCTTGACGCGCAACCCTTAAGGATGGCATAGTAACCTCTAAAGGTAAAACTGCATCATTCTCATAAGTAAGTACAAAAGGACTTTTGCCTATATTAGTCCGAAGTGAATTCTGAAAAGTCGTAGGCTTCTAATAACTTATTATGCCATTCACGTGGATCAGCCTCAATCATCTTTCTCAAAATGGTTTTTATAACTTTGTTGCTAGCCTCAACTTGGCAGTTTGATTGAGCATAATAAGGCATCGAATGCAGTATTTTGATCTTATATTGTTCGACCATTGCTTTAACTTCTTCGGACACGAATGCTGCACCTCGGTTTAAAGTAATAGACTCGGGAATTCCAAACCTATGGATAATATGAGTCTCAACAAACTTAATAATTTCTTTGTGGCTGACTCCCTTCATGGGCTTTGCCTCGACCTACTTGGTGAAATAATCAGTGGCCACTATGATGAAACTGTCCAGTTTTGATAAAGGAGAATGGATTTGACCTATTAAATTGATATCCCATCCTTGAAAAGGCCAGGGCTTAACAATAGAATAAAGTTCAACCGCAAGCACATGTTGTACCGGACTAGACATCTGACATGCCTCACACCCCTTAGCGTATTGGATACAGTCAGTTATCATTTTCGACCATAAATACCCATAACACCTAAGTGTAAGCCTCATCTTTCTTCCAACTTTGTGTGCTCCACACAACACCTCATGTACTTCAACCAATTTTGAACATGTCCTCCTTTCGGTCTAAACATCTTAATAACATGCCATCGACCCCTTTCTTATGCAGCTCACTGTTGACCATGACGTAATTATGAGTTATTCTTCTAATATTCATGTCGATTTTTGCCCAAGGACATTGTAGATAACTTATGATCGGAAATCCCTAATCACTTTCACTTATCTCAGTCTGACAGATTTCCAAGGTTGGTTCCCTCTTAAAATTGATGGCAAAGACCTCTTTTGCATAATAATCATTCTTTTGTTGAATCCTTGAGCGATTTGGAGTCCAATTGCCAATTGTCCCATTTCATTGGCATTAACATTGTATTCTTGCATTACATGCCTCAATTCGACCTTATCAAAATTATCCATTAACTGGGTGACCAAGGCATAATATTACAGTAATCCAACATTGGTACTCTTAAACAAACTAGCCATTTGGTTTATTACTAAATGTGAATAATCAGTTACTGACATGGTCCTTGCATCTAATTCCATTAACATTTCCAAGATGATCACCAAAGCTTCATATTCGGCTTAGTAGTTGGTACACTCAAATTGTAGCTGGAATGCAAACTCTTGCTCTTCACATTTAGGGCGATTAAAATAATCCCAACTCCTGATGATTTGTTGGTTCTTGAACTGTTAAAAATCAGCTTCCAGGGCGTCACATATACCTTATACAAGTCTAACACTCCTGGAGGAACTTAACTTTCTATGTTTGATGGATGATCGGTCAGAAAATTCACTCTGACCTAGCTTTTTACTGCTCTTTTAGGTGCATAAGATCAAATTTAAACAAAGCTAATACCCATTTAGCAATTCAGTCATTCAAAATCAGCTGATTTAACATGTATTTTACTAAATTAGTAACAACAATTATATTAACTGATTCAGCCAATAAATAATGTCTTAACATAGTTGCCGTAAAATACAATGATAAGCATGATTTTTCTATTGTAGAACACCGTCTTTCAGTATCTAGCAGTATTTGATTGAGGTAGTTGACTGCACGCTCTTTTCGATCATCATCGTCTTGGGCCAATAGGGCTTCAATTGACTCTGTAGAAGCTGGTCATATAGATTAAGCGGTTGATCTTTGATTGGCGGCATCAACATCGATGGCGTCATCAAGTATTTCTCGATTTTATTGAAAGCTAGCTGATAATCTACTTTCCATCTAAACTCATCTCCTTATTTCAACTTCACCAATGGAGAAAACACGTTAGTTATTTATGCACAATTAGAATTGAATATGTGCATAAAGTTAACTTAACCAATAAAATGTTGTAACTCTATTTTGTTCCTTGGTGGTTGAGCATCTATAATCGCTCTTGCCTTGTTTTGATTTATCTCGATCCATCGCTGATGCATAAGGAATCCTAAGAAATTACTGGCCAAATCCCCAAAAGTGCACTTAATAGGGTTCATTTTTGGCCTGTGGACCATCATTTGCTCAAATGATTTATGTAAATGAGCAAAATGCTATGAATATTAGTCAATTTGACTACTACATCATCAATGTATACCTCCATGAAGTATTCAATCATATCATGAAAGATAGCATCCATTGCCCTTTGATAAGTAGCCTATGCATTTTTTAGCCCAAATGGCATAACCACCCCACAAAAGGTTCCCAAATGTCCAATGCATTTGAATGCCATTTTTGGCACATCATTAGGTGTTATACTTATTTTGGTTGTATCCCGTATAATTGTCCATAAAGAAAACCATTCGATGCCTAGCTGATCGATTGATCAACTGATTGACAATTGGCATTAGATACTCATATTTAGGCATGTCTTGATTTAAATTTTAAAAATTAATACATACTTGAAGCTTACTATTTTTTTTTGGTGATTGGGACTACATTGGAGATCCATTTAGCATATTTGATGAGCCTGATGAATCTTACTTTCAACAATTGTTTGATCTCCTCTTTTATTTTTCGAGTAACCCCTGCTATCATCCTCCTGGGCGGTTGTTTGCATGGTTGATACCTCTCCTTTATTGGAAAGTTGTGCTTGACCAAGTTTCACTCTAACCCAAGCATCTCATAGTCATCCCATGCAAAACAGTTGGCAAACTCTTTGAGCAAGTCAGTGAGCTCGACTTGTACTTGCGATTCCAACAAACTGCCGATGAAAGTTGGCTCAAGATTTTGTTGCTCCCAAATTTACTTCAACTAGGAGATTTTGGACTTGGGCTTGAGAATCTTCTAGTTTTTATGGAGCCTTTTTCAGATCCTTCAGATCTATGTCATCTTCGGCTACCTCATTAGGCGTTGGTATTACAGTTTTGACTAGGTTGACAAAGCAACCATTGCAATATACTTTCAAGCTCTCCTTAAGCTTCTTTATTCTAACTATGAACTCAACCATACTCCAATTGATTGATGGTGAACTTTTCATGGGATTTCTTCTATAGTATAGTGCATAACTGCCTGACATGATACTATAACTTTTGACAGCTCATCATCTAAATGTATCATGGTAGCAATATCTTGCACGATGTTGTTCAGATTGATTGCAGTAAATACTCTAGTTGGGCACCCATGCTTATTTCTTCCAGTGAAACATATCGGCCCAACTTCATCTCCGTAGAAATAGGCCTCGACCACATTAGATGTAGCAAAGAATGGCTTGTTGTCGGCCAACACCAATTCAACCTTATCTTGATTATAGAAATTTATGAATTGGTGTAAGGATGACGGGATACATGAAAGGAGTGTATCCAATCCCTCCTAAGCAAGGCATTGTAATTGTATGAGGTGTCAAACATAAAGAAAGTGGCCAACACTTTCTTGGTTCACACCACCAACTTGATAGGTAGGATGCCATGTCTTTTCATTATCCCTCCAACAAAATTGTTAACCATAACTTCAATGGGAATCAGATCGTCCTCAGTGTTCTCTAATTTTTCCATCATTCTAGGGGGAAGGATATTCACAGTTGCCCCATTGTCAACTAGGACTTTGGTAACTGGACATCCTTCTAAATGGACGAATATATACAATGGCTTCAAATATTGGGCCATAGTAATGACATGTCTTTCTATGACTACTTTCTCGATAGATGCACCTAGTTCAGTAATGATGGTTGATACATTTCTGGCTCCCTTTTCTGATAGAAGGAACTGTGTTCTATTATCACAGGAGGACCAACCTCCTCCACGTCTCTTACCATCTCGTTAGGCTGAGGTGGCTTGGCTTGAAAACCTAATGGAAGTGTGAGCACCATGTTACAGTCTACCACGACTGGTGGTGTTGATCCAAGCACTATTTCAAAATTTAGACATTGCCCCCAGGCATTTCCAAATTATGTTGCTCCTCAACACTCTTAATAGTGAGTACGATATTTGGGTTATTCGTCATCGGAGCCACCCCTACTTTTTCAAGGTCAGGTGGGATTTCTTCTAACAAATTTTGTAGTAAGAAGTTCTTCAATCAACAAGTCGTCATCTGAGAAACACTCATCACTGAGATATTCAGTCGAGCCCTTGACGTTTTCAATATCTTTTTCATCTCCTGCGTTAATTTATTGGCTTTCCGCAGTTGGATCACTCAGGACAAGTTTAGCGACCAAATCGATCATATTCACATCCAACTGCTCATCCCATGGTTAAGAAATCCTTAACATCCGGCATAGTCACTGGACGATGCCCATTCTTTATGTAGGCCATTTTCCTTCTCTTAGCAACTTGCTATCTTTGTGAATGCCACTTCTGAGTGCGAGTCATCCTTTCAGGTATAACTAATAATTTGGGGTGACTTACCCTCCTCCATACCTCCTCTTGGGTAGTGCGAGATCTGACTATTCTACATCTTAACTACGGAGCTGGTATAGACTGGTCAAGATGAGGCCATATGTTCTTCGCTAATGTTAGAATCCCGCTCTTTCGACCCTCTGCGTAAACCAAGGTTTGATCTGACTAGCCAAGCCAAGCAGTAGCTTGGTTGGCTAGATTGCCCGTGTGCATCGACTACACAAGTGTGTCTCATGGTCAATGTGTGGTGATGCTCTCTGCTATGCTTATACACCTGTGGTCATTTGCTAAGACATATGGTGTCTTTTGCCTGGTTATCGTGCCATAACCTGGTGATCACAAGGACCAATGTTAACCTTCTATCGCGGTTAAGCCAGCTTCTAAAGATTGACCGAGGCCATGTTGATCTTCAGATCAGGTGTAAACGTATCAATGTCGATCAGCATTACTTCCTTTTTTTCTTAGGGAATTTCAGTAATTATCGATCAATGTTGTCCTGGATGATATTCCTGAAAACCACATAATTGTTAGTGGGGTGGGAATGGGTTCCATGCCACTTATAATAATCGGTCTTTTTTAACTCTTCGACCATTGGCATTTTATGGTTAATGAACTTCTAAGCCGACATTATATCAAAGATCTCATCAACCTGGGTAATGTTGAATGTATAGACCTTATGAGTTTTTTGAGTGGTTGGCATAATTGTTTCAATTCTAACTAATGCCGAACATATAAATAGCTTCTTGGCCACTACGTCAGCTGCAACCACCATGTAGTTAGTATCATAGTAATATGCTCCAACTGACGATTTTTTATATATCACTCATTCCTAAATAAGGGCTTCATATCAGGATACTTTTCTTGTCAAATCATATAAATCTACGAATTTCGTCCTAATAAACTTTTTGTGAAGTTCATATTCCAAACCATCCTCGGTGAGTTGTATAAACTCGGCCTTAGTCGTAACTACCTTATGTTGGCCTTTGCTATCTTAAACTAGGCAATATAGTTTTCAACCAATTCACCAAGAAAATGCCGAAACTCTCAATATCGACTATATATATTTCCCTGTCCTTGTGGAAGAATTGGGCATGAAATTTCTCATCCATCTCTTGCCAAGTTTGGATGGAGTTTAGAAATATATTAGAATACCAATTAAAAGTCACTGTGGTTAAAGAATGGCCAAACAATTGTAATTTATGATAATCGTTGCTAGTTATTTCACTACATTGCATGGTAAATCGGCTTATGTGCTCTATGGTCGATTGACTTGTGTCACCAGTAAAAAATGCGAAGTCTGGTCAATAATTCTTGGGCAATAGATATTGTCAAGCAATCCATTTAGGATAAGGTTTGTGATATACCAAGGTAGTAATGAGACCGATAACCTGGCCTGCCACTTCTTGGACTAGTTGTATAAACTGGTCTTAATTCGAATGTTGAGGTTCAGCCACTGGTGGCGGATTTGGACCTTTCAAATATTGTCCCCCATTGTAAGGTGGATTCCTAAGAAAAGGATGCCCCTACACGTTATATGATTTCTAACTTTAAGAATGAAATTTTTGGCCTCCTGTTTATGTGTAACGCCCCATGTTTTCGGAACCCGAGTATATGACTCGTTCTCCACAAAGCCAAGTGTTAACCTTTAAAGATAGTCAAATTCAGGTATTTTTTCTTTTCTTTTTCTTTCAGAGTTAGCAGTTTAACCAAAGATGGACAAATCAAACATAAAGAAAAATTTTATTTGCATTTAGAATATACGAGTGATTGCCTATAATGACTTATACAAACCAATGTCTCATATTAACAAATACAAGAATTACATAATTTACACATGAGAAATAATAAAATGCATATAAATTTGAGTCGTAAGATCGCACAGCTTCTCTTGGCAGATACAGCCATGCATCCCTGACACTTGTACCCTGTTCCTCATCAAGTTTGAACATATATATCATTTAAGCCACCTATACTACCTGTACGGTTATATATTTGATGAATAGTGGCCAGCTTAGTGTAAATTCCCCTCAAGATTACACACTGCTGCATTAGGTAAGCATAGTTATACACAAAAGGCATTCAAAATAATACATGATGCTATCTTATTAAATGCATGGATGTATGAGTGCACATCAACCGGGGATGCTCATCCAGTTGGCTTTTGGGCAAAACCCATGTATGTGGCCGGTCACCACCGAAAGTACATAGTACATGCATAGTGTCAAGCTCACCGAAAGTGAACCGATAGTCGGTGGTCTAGGAGCTAGCGAAACGATACCCTAACTAAATCATATAGGCACGTGCTACAACATCCAGAATTAGCCACCCGTCATCGCCCGTATGCTATGAATGCATGATTAGCATGATTAGTCCAACCATTATTATTTCATTTATAACCAGCCAATTTAAGAAAGCTTAAAGGTCACTACGAGGGGTTCATCACCCAGCGTAGGCTGACAGCTCAGACATAGTGTCCTATGACTACCATCCCCGGCTCATGAGACTACCACCTCAGGATGTTTAATGAAACCTTATCGACTAGTGACCAATCATAGTCCAACATTTGGAACTTACCATCGCGTGGTTATATAAGGATAAATCATCGAAGCCACATAGGGCAAATTCTAAGTCGAAGCCACATATGGAAAATAATAAATCAAAATCATATAGAGAAAATATCAAATCGATGCGATAAAAAGACTATCCTAAAAAACCACGTAGACATAACAACCCATGGATGGTAGGTCCACATCAATATTCACATCATTTATGTAACCACTAGATCGAGGGCCCATTATAAACACAATTAATCAAGTTATATCTCGAGTATGGGTGTACATTTATAAGTGGGGTTTCCCACTGATTGATGTACCAGTTTAAGTTCCATACGCAATCCACAAGTAATCCATAAGCATGAGAAAATATGTAGGATAAATATTGAGCATGTAATCTAACATTCAATTTCAACAACTAGCACATGTAATTATAAGATAAAGATATCAATTATCAACCGAAATTAAAATAAAAACTATCACTTAAGCTAATGGAAAAATGAAAAACTCAAGGGGAAGAAATCATCACCTTACGAGTTGAATCACCAACTAATGCTGCTAGGAAGCACGTGCACCCATAGAATCGAATCCTACCATGAATTGTGAAGTTATACGTGAGATCAATGTTCTATAAAGTATCTATGGTCGAGATTAATATAACATAGGGCTTGAATTACTTATTTTTAGGGTTTTGATATAGAACTAGGTTTTCATCCTAGAGTTCAGTCTTAGACTTAGGTTCTAGGATTTGAATTGTAGTTGGTGTACGATAAATTACAATGTTAATTTAATAATTAGAAAATAATTATTAACCTTAATGTTATAATTAATATTAGCTAACATAGTAATAATAATCATTATGATAATAATAAATACTATGATCTACTATTAAGGATAATATTTAAGAGAGTTAAATAAAATACTACTATTTGATAATTATAATTTTGTTTACAGTAGCTAGTTTTAGCATAAATAATCTACTAATGTCTAATCATATATAATATTAGCAATCCCAATAATAAGAGTGGTAACAATTATTAACATATCAAAACAAGTCTAGCTTGGGAAGAAAATGTTGACTCACCTACGTCAACTTTGTTCGACTCACAAGTTTAATTTGCTCCCAACCCGAGCAGCTTAACTTGGTGAATTTCAGCCGAGTCGACTCGACAACATGTATCAACTCTCGCTCCACTTCTTTCCTTTCTTCCTTTCTTGTTCTTTTTTCTGTACTAAGCTAGCATAAAACTTGGCTTGATCGAGTCCCAAACGAGCTAGCGACTCGACTGAGTTAGCGGGCCAACTTGGCATCAGCCCCATGAAGAGAACATTGTCCCTCTCTTCTCTTATTCCCTTCTTCTTCTTAGCTATCACGATCATGCCACCGGGGGTTGCTGGACTAGACCAAAACCCATCTAACTCAGTGAGTCAGCATGACTCAAATGGTCGAGACTCGGTCCGAGTCACAGTTGTCACTCGTCTCAACATGGTGCGGCACCATCATGCTCAAACAACGTTGTCTTCCTTCTCCTACTCTCCTTTCTTTCCCTTTCTTCTTTCTCTCATTTTTCATCTATTAAATGTCCAACAACACCAATGGGCCTGGCCTGACTCGCACATGACAACCGGGTTAGGTTGGTGCAACGGCCATTATAAGGCCCGTATCTTAGTCCATACCATTTTTTAGACTTTCTTGATCCTCCCTGTCGAATTCCGGCAACCTGCGATCTATAATCAACATTTGCGCACGACCTTAAGTCGCACCCTGTCAACCCGAGTCGACTCGACCCGAGACTTTTACCCTTGCGACTGTGCCATTGCTGCGTCTTGCGTGCCGATGCGATACCCAGGCCAGGAGTTGAGGGCTCACATTTATTTTGAGAAAAATAGCACGCGTTACGAATCCCGAGAGAATCTCTACCTAATTTATCACATCAATCAATCAATCACAAGTCAAGTACAACCCATCACTCCACCCATCACACCCATCCCTCTCTTACACAAGCCATCCCCAAAGTTAACTCTTCCTTACACCACCCATCCTTTCCTTACTCACATCCATTCCTCTCATCCCATCCCTCTTATAACACCCTCTCCTCTTGCATTCTCTCTACCATTTCCCAAGCTTCCATGAGAGAAAAAATTTTAAGGAGAAAGAACCTAGGTGTGTCCCACTTCCTACCTCCTCATCTCTCATCCTAGCCCTTCAATCTTCATCATCCTCCATCAAAATCGAAGCCGAGAAGCTTAACATTTCAAGGAGCCTAGAAGATTAGTAATCGGTGGGTGATCTTAGGATTTCCACCATTGATCTTGATGATTTGAGGGCCCACATGTGGTGGGACCCATTTGATACATGTATTGAGGGGCCCATAGTGGCGGGGTACCTCTTTCTCTCTCTCTCTCTCTCTCTTTTGTGGAGTGTGGCCCACCTGATCCAGATCGTCCATGTGTTGGACCATACCTTGCTGCCATGTCCTGGGCCTACCTTGCTGTCCATTTTAGACTGTTCTAGACAAAGGGAAAACACAAATATCAGCTTTTATCTAAGCCGGTGGGCCACATACGTGGACCCACCTAGATGCATGTGTCATAACCCCCATCGTCCTTCTATGGACGGTGGAAGCCCACCTGGTGTGTGCCGTCCACATGTGGGCACCACATGATGTATGTGGTTTATTCATGTCGTCCAACTATGGGGACCCCACCAATTATATAGTTGCTGGAATGATGTCAGTAAGAGGGTCTGATCATGAGGCATGTGTTATATCTAGACCGTCCATCTGTATTGACGTCAGCAGTTCTGTGGGACTGATCATGAAGTATGTGTTGTATCTACACCGCTCATGTGGGACCACCTTGATGTCTGTGGTCTATCTAGACCGTCCGTCCATGGGCCCTATGTGATGTATATGTTTTCTCCAAACTGTCCACGTGGGGGTGGGACCCATCTTGATGTATTTTGTATCTGCACCATCCAGATGGACGGTGGGCCCTGGATGATGTATGTGTTGTCCACCATCCAGCAGAGGAGGGTGGAACCCACATGATATTTGTATTTTGTCCACATCATCCTTCCCTGAACATAGACCACATGTAATGTATGCATCCACATCGTCCAGACATTGGGACAGTGCTGCTGCACCGTGATGCATGTGTTATATCAGTGTCATCCGTCAGATGGGACCCCCCTATGTGATGCATGTGTCTTATATCCACACTGTCCATTGATCCAGACAGTGGGGATCACCGTAATACATGTGTTTTATATCACGTCGTCCGTCCAGCCTTGGGGCCTGCTATGATATACATGTTTTATTAGCGTCGTCCAACCCTTGGACCCCCCATTATGATATATTTGTGGCCCATTTGGCATGGCCCATTGTGATGTATTTACAGCCCATTGATAAGGCCCAACGTGATGTAATTATGGCCCATATGATGAGGCCCATTATGATGTATATGTGGCTCATGAGTGAGGCCCATTGTGATGTATATATGTGGCCCATTTGGTGAGGCCCAATATGATGTATATGATGAGGCCCGATGTGATGTATATGAGGCCCGTATGATGAAGCCCATTGAGAAGTATATTATGCCCTTGTGTGAGGCCATGGGCCCGACTATATGTTTGGCCCTATGAGGGCCACTCCTTGGGAGTAATGTTGATTGAATGTCCACATTGATGGGCAATAATGGTTAAATATCCACATTATGACCTTCCTTTAGGCCTTTGTTAAGCCCATTCTCATCCTTCTCTAAGTGGCTTGACCCTAATCATTGGGCCCCATTGGTATTTGCATGATCCATCTATTTGCAGTGGGCTATTCCAAGATGTTGGGCCCCCATTGGTTGCTAGTAGGATTATTTTAATCTTGGAGTCCATCTAGGACTTATTTGGGCCCCTAGGGCATCTAGTGGGCTATGTGATAGTATGGTGAAGGAAGCCCGTTCCGGATCCTTAGGTTATAGGTAGGCCACCTAGGCCCAACCTTGATATGAGGAGAGTACATCATCTCTGTAGATGGAAGGGTCGGTGGTATCAGATTTGGTATATCCACTGTTGAGGATCGATCCGCATATTATGAATTAAATCTGATGTCCTTTTATAGACCCCGCCATATATATATGTTGATTATTGATTACGACTATGTTAGTATACGCACTGAATATGTATTAGCATAGCATTATGATTGTGTGAGGCCCTTGTGTGAGGATCGATTGTGATGTATGAGGCCCATTGTGACCATGTGAGGCCCATTGTGATTGTATGAGGTCCATTGTCATTGTATGAGGCTCATTATGATTATGTGAGACCCATTGTAATTGTATGAAGTCGATTGGGAAAACCAATTATATGCATGGGGGCCCATTGTATGTGTGAGGCCCAATTGTGATCCATGAGGCCCACCATGTATGTGTGTGATTATGTTTACACCACTCATTCATTTACACAGTCCATGGGCTGCCTTATACAGGCCCACCATGATGTATGTATAATCATGCTTAGTATACTTCATGATACATGCCCATACACATCATTTGCATGCTTGTTATGAGGAGTGATTGAGCATAACATGTGTCATTGGGCTGATTGTTTATAGGACTCCTTGAGAGGCGAAGTTGCCCCACATGAGCGCACGGTACGCGTAGGTTTGATTCATGACTGGATGGTATGACTCACGTATCTCACATTTTGTGTTATGACCACTATATTCCCTAGCGACATTAAGGCCATGGTCTCCACAGGTATATCATGGATGGCCAGTTAGGACAACGAAAATGTTTGGTTCTAGCATATGGGCATCTAATATGTCCGTGGGTGAAAGTCCCCAAACCCCTTGGTACCAGGGATACTCCAATGTCTAGACCGAGTGGATACATGAGCACATGAGGGCCGTATACCGTTAAGCCGCGTCTCCCACTGTATTGTGGTCAGTTGGAAGGGGGTGTGACCTTACCCGCCTGAGTGAGGGAGCAATGTCTAGGTTGAGTTTGATCAGCTTGAGGAATGAGTCTATTATCAATGAGCCAGGCCCAATGTTGGCAGTGGATAGTGAGGTCTCTTACACTTACCCAGTTGCATGCTCGAATAGGGGCAACAAGCTGGCATAAAGTGTACTAGACCCCGGTGATGATACCAGAGATGTACGGTACTGATATGTGGACTTACTGAGCAGGAGTTGCGTACTTAGTATTTGATTGATTGATTCATTCATTCACTATCCACTTGGGCTGGTGGTGCATAAATAATTTGTTATGTGTACCTTTGCAATGGCCAGGATTTCTGTTAGGCACGCGACCAACCTAAGATTAGGAGTTTACCACATTGAGTCTAGCTATCCAAATTTAGGTATGAGATTGGTTTGGATAGAAGTCCTTTATGATGGACCCCATAACTTGCAATACTACGTACTATCATCCCGACTTCACACTCTAACTTGGTCATTTCTTTCGCACCACATATTGCATTGCATCCCCAGTACATTACATTTGGTTTACCACGTCCTTGCATGTCATAGCCGATTTGCATTGCATACTCTGATATCGTATGATTCATAAACTTGCTAGTATTTCTGACATTGTATGATTTATGGAATTGTATTGAATACTTGACACCTGCGACGCGCACACACGCTCACCACCCTTTAAGCTTTTTATAAGCTTATGCACGATAGATGAGTGCAGGTGACGATAGGACGTAGCCGAGCTGAGGTAGGAGCGTGCGGCTGAGCTTATAACAGATCACTTTGGAGATTTTGTTATGTATTTCTCTTTCAGTACTATAATCTAATTTTTATATTAGTCGATATGTGATGATGATGTTGCCTTTGTGATTTAGGTACACTTGTGGTTATGCTCCTTTATCTACAAAAAAAAATCACACTAAAAATCCTCCTAATTGGAACCTGGTGTATGAGTGCTGAGAGCCGAGAATGGGGTACTACGGAGGCTATCGGTACCGGATTTGGCGATCGAAAATTCTGTGAGCCCGTTTTTCGAGTTTGGGGCATGACAGCCACCCCCAATTCTCTCTTCTCTCTCACTCTCTTTTCTTCTTCTTTTTCTTCTCTTTCCTCCTGTCAATTATGGCCATCAAGAGCAACTCCCACTCGTCCAAATCTCGCCCCGACCCGAGACAACTTGGTGCAGTTTGAACGGGGAAGAAGGAGCTCAGCTTTAATGGCAGAAGTCATCCTGATGCTTCTTCCTTCAATCCAGCAATGCTGGAGTGTCCGAATGGGTGTTTTGGAGCTTCTGGTTAAGAGTTTTGAAGCATAGGGTTCGTTTGGGTGGTGGGTTCTGAGGTAGAAGATGGCTGTTGCTTTTCGAGTGCGGCCGCAAGGATAGGAGAAGCAAGTGCTGATGACTGATCTTCTCCCTCTAATAGCATTGCCCTAACGATCCCAGACCGTTGGATCAGGAGCGAATGGTTGGGATTCAATCTAGGGCTCCCAGCTCCTTAATGGATTGTCTTTTATTTAGACAGCTGGCGCTCCACGTCTCGTGGTTTTGGACGGTCGGGATTAACCTCCAAAGGACGGTTGAGATGGAGGGAGGGACGCAAGGGCACGCGGATTGCCAGCGTGGAAAGGAGAGACAGGTCAAAATTTTCATTTTTGGAAAGCACTGTGCATGCAGGCCCTGTTTGCATTAATGATTGTGTGCATGCACACGAGCTCCAAGGTGTGGGGTTAGGTGGGGTTTGGTGTAATTTTGACTCTCGACAAGATGAACGGTTCAGATCAATGACCTGATCTTAGGTGAGGCCCACCTGATTGGGTTTCACAGACGAAGTCCGTTCTCTAGTGAAAAGAAAACATGAAAAGAGAGAGTCATTCCTCTTCTTTAAAGGAAAACACGGGTCAAGCCCTATTTGACCTGTGTTGGTGGTTCGGTGCACCACGGGTGCGCATGGATTGTACACATGCACAACTATGGTGGGGTCCACAATAGTGTTTAGATGAAATCCACTCCATTTATTCGATTCATTGACCTATATAAGGCTATGAGCTCAAGAATGGGGCTGACCTAAATCTTAAGTGGGCCATACTCTTAAATTTCTAGTTATAATGGTGGATTTTCGTCGATCTAAGGGTTGGATCATTTTGAATTTGGATATCAGCAGTTAAAATGGTCCTAGGGATCCCTTAGTTGGAAGTTAACCATTCGACTATGCATGATATGAGCTAATATTCATTTAAAACCTAAGCATTATTGCTAGGATATTTTTAATAACATTATTATTACCAAATTTATCATTACTTGTATTAAATATAATGGCTCTTTCTTCAAAAGCTGTATTATGCACCTTTACAACTGATTCATCTATATGTACGTGTTTACTATACTTATTTTATTTTATTTCGAATCACGGGTTACCCTAAGGGAAGTTAGGAACCTGATGGACGGTTTGATTTGCCCAATGAGGTAGTTGAAGTCCTAAAAATAGGTTTGTCCTAATGACGTGACGAGGCATTTGAAAATCATTAGGTGGATAGCTTCATCTATGGATGAGCATTAACCCCAACGATCGGGTTCATGCTAGAGCGTAGATGGGTCGTTAAACTAAATTAACGTGACCCACATATGTATAACCTAATTTTAGTTTTTTGTCACGCCCCAAACTCAGAAACCGGGCTCACAAAATTCCCGATCGCCGAATCCGTCTCCGATAGCCTCCGTAGTACCCCATTCTCGGCTCTCGGCACCTATATACCAGGTTCCGATCTTGGGATCCTACAATGAGGATTTTTCAGCATGAATTTATTCTGTAACAAGCATAACCATAAGCATAACCCACGAACAATAACCAAGACACCATCATAAAATCCATTATGATAAAAAAAACTTTAAGGTACAATGTGTATAAAGGAAAATACAATAATAGAATCGGAAGCTTTAGAAGTCCATTGCACGCTCCAATCTCAATGCTGTTGTGGCGTCCTAGCATCACCTACAGCAACTGTCATGCATAAGCTTACGAAAAGCTTAGAGGGTGGTGAGAATGTATGCGCAATATAAACGTGCTCAAAATACAATATCAGAGTAATGCGGAATATGCTGGCAAATCCATGAATACTATCAGCCGTACCAAGGCTACGCGATGCAAAGTATGAATGCTATCGGTTATATCAATGCCATACGATGCAAGGCATGAATAATATCGGCCATACCAAGGCCATGCGATGCAAGATACAACTAAAGCATACCACTCCTCATCAGAATCCATATATTAATGCGGCTCATCACTAGAGCATCAAATATCAGTACAGTTCTTACGCTGGATAATCACCGGGGTCTAGTATATTCTATGCCAGCTTGCTGCCCCTATCCGAGCACACAACTGGGTAAGTGGAAGAGACCTCATTATCCGCCTGCCAATATCGGGCCCGGTTCATCGATAGCGGACCCATTTCTCAAGCTAGTCAAACTCAACCTATATATTGCCCTCTCACTCAGGCGGGTAATGTCACACCTCTTTCCAACCGACCATGACACAGTGGGAGACATGATCTACTGGTATACGACTCTCATGCGCTCAGGTATCCACTCGGTCTCAACATTGGAGTCATCCTTTAGTACCATCGAGTTTAGGGATTTTCACCTAGGGACATTTATGGCGCCCCGATGCTAGTAACAGTATTTTTTGTATCCAATCCAGCTCTCCACGATGTGCTTGTGGAGTCCTTAGCCTTGATGTCACTAAGACGTATAGTAACCATATCACATAATGCAAGATGCATAAGTCATACAATCCAGTCATTGTAAATGCTATTGTGTAAATCTATCACCTATAGCGTTGTCAAATTTTGTTGTGCCAAACCATTTAGTATTTGTATCATGCTTTGAGTTGAAGTGATCGGGTTCGTATATTTTAAAGTTCTCTGGATCTTCATTGAATTTACCAACATCTTCAAGTTGAAGTGAAGAATGTTGAAGTTCATGATTTCAAGCTAAAATTCAAAGAACTCAAGTTCAAGTTTGAAGTTCAACTACTGTACGTTAAAGACTCAAGAACTCAAGCGTAACTCAAGCTCAAGTTCAAGTGATTGAACTCAAGCTTCAAGTATCACAAGATATCAAGATTTGGAAGCGAATGATGTTTCATTTGTTCATACTCACAAACAGGTTTGGATGGCTCTAGATTGACCTTAGGTTGTTTCATATTCGTTGCATATTTTATGTGGGTCATTTCATATGTTTATACGTTATTTTCTTGATTAGTCTTAGACCCTGTTCGACTAGTCCAAGTACTGGCTTGACCAGTCTAAGAGTTTTCTCCACCAGTCCAAGGTTTGTTGTGGATTTTCAGAATTTTTGTTGGACTTTCGACCAGTCCAGGAGACTGCTCGACCAGTCGAGTGAACAGTGCTCGACCGGTCGTGTAGGCTCGACTTAAAGTCCAACAAGCTTTTTTGGTCCCACTCGACCAGTTGAGTGCATTGCTCGACCAGTTAAGCAAGCCACTCGACCAGTTAAGTAACGGCCTTATCTTATCATGCTAGAAAATTTGAAATTTCGTTGGTCCTTTGACCAGTCGAAACGACCCTTAGACCAGTCGAGTGAACAATATTTTCACCTATAAATAGAGCACGAATTTCAGAGTTTGTTCATTCATTAAAAGCGAAATCAAGACACCACTTTGAGAGATAAGTTTGTGATATTTTTAAGCTATATTATGCTCATTTTATATTCTCTTTAATTAGCTTTTCTAATTTAATTTTGATATCTTTATTCCAATCTTACATTGAGAAGGGATTTGTGATTTCTCCTTTCTTGAGATCAAAATCAAATCAAGCTATCCCAGGTTGATTTAATTTAAAAATCATTTAGAACTAGAACTTTTTCATTTGTGAGACTAGACATTGAACATATTCGTCTACATCGGATCGGTTCTACCGGGCTTCTTCAAAGGAGAATTTTCAGATAAGTATATTTACATTTTGTACATTTTTTTTTTTTTGGTTTTTGAAGTTGTGCCAGAAAAATCTCTTTCTGGTTTTGTCTAAGGTGATCCAGAAAATCTCAGAGTGTGGGGTTTTTATGATTGTATAAGCCTAATCAAAGACACAATTGTGAAGGTTTTAAGGTGAACCTTGGAGAACCTTTTTCTTAGTGAACGCTAATATTCCGAAGGAGTGGATATTAGGTGTGGAGTAGTTGTGTGGCTGTTTTCTAACAGTTGGTGTGCACACAAGCGAACCACTATAATTCCTAGTGTTGTGGTGGATGATTGAATGTGCTTATGTGTGTGAATGTTGTAATTTATTTTAAGCATTTGTGGTGAATGGTGTAATTTATTTTATGTACTTGTGAGAATGTTGTAATAACTTAGTTTATTTTATTTACTATTTCCTTTGCCTCTTTATTGGTTTGGGTTTTTGATACTTACAAATGTTTTAGTAAGGTTGTTCTGCCATAAGCCTTTGGTTTTTGGTGTTAGGTTGTCCTTAGAACTAAGTTTGTATTAACCTCTCAAGACTAGTACATTTGAGGTTGCTATTTACTTGTGCTTATTTATTATTTGATTGTGCTATCTTTCTTTCAATTCCGCATTTATTTTTTAATTTGGCATATTCCTATTCACCCCCCCTCTGGGACGTATAGCTAGGCCTTTTCAGTCATGCATCAATCCTGCACCTACCGTACGCTTATAAGGGACAACACTGCCTATTAGGGGGTCCCATAAACAACTTGCTAGAAGCCATATGCAATGGTTAACCTCATCTCATCACAAGCATGCAGATGATACGTATGGGCATGTATCATGATGCTATGCTGTCAAATACTCATAATCGGCATCGATAATTAGCTTATATGCAAGGCGGGGTCTATAGATAAACAGTTGATCTAAACCATAATATAACAATTGGCCCTCGGTCGTGGATATATCAATTCTGGTAGCATGGAGCCATCCGTCTATGACGAGGATGGACCATGCAACATTAATGGGCCCCAATAATTTGGGTTAACCGACTAAGAGAATGATGAGAATGGGCCTAACAAGGCCTAAGGGAAGGTCATAATGTGGACATTTAACCATCATTGTCCATCAATGTGGACATTTAACAAACATTGCTCCCAATGAGTGGCCCACATAGAGCCACACGTATAGTGGGCCCACGGCCTCACACAAGAGCCTAATATACATCACAATGGGCCTCACTCAAGGGCCACATATACATCACATTGGCCTCATATATATCACGTCCCGCCTCACACATGGGCCACATATATACCATATCGGGTCTCACTCATGGGCCACAAATACATCACATTGGGCCTCAATGGTTGGGCAGCAAGTACATCCATTGGGCCTCATAGATAGGCCACAAATACATCATATTGGGCCTCACGGATGAGCCACAAATACATCACATTGGGCCTCAACGGATGGGCCGCAAGTACATCACATTGGCCTCATGGATGGGCCACAAATACATCACATTGGGCCTCATGGATGGGCCACAAATACATCAAGTGGGCCGCATCAATGGGTCACACCATCTACACCATTCATATATTTTAAAGATCATTCTACAGCATTTCCCAAAAAAAATGAATCATATCGACAGATCATCTGGACCATACCATAAATAACAGTGGAGATAATGATTTCCACCCTTAAAATTACCAGGGTCCACCATAACATTTATTTTCCATCCAATCTGTTCATATGGTCACAAAGACCTGAATCAAGAGGAAAAAAATATCATATTGATCCAGAACTTCTATGATCCCTAAAGGATTTCAATGGTAGGCGTTCAATTCTCCACTGTTTTCTGCAGTGTGGTCCACCTGATAGATCTTCCTCATTTTTAGTCTCAGGCCTTAGGACGAGCTCACAGGTGGGTGGACGGTTTGGATCTAACACAATCCTCATGGTCAGGCCGTTGCTGGCCCACCAGCAGATAGACGGTCTGGATTTAAGACATACATTAGCGGTGGGCCTCACACCACCCGTCCAGATGGATGGTGTGGATATAGAATATATACATCAAGGTAGGTCCCACTGTCCAGCAAACTGGATGGTGTGGATGTAACCCACAGAACTTGGGACGTCAATACAACAACTATATAGCTGGTGTGAGACTCACCTGCCAATCGTTCAACAAGTGGGTCCCACGTGGGGCCCACCACGTACATATACATATATGTCATATATATATCATATAATATTATATTATTATATATTTTATTTTATTTTTTGAACTCCAACATTCAAGCCCTGAACAGCCTAGATGTAAATCACATAAATCATGGTGGTCCCCACCATCCAGGCCACTAGACGGTGTGGATAAGCATCATGTGTGGGCCCCACACGGATGAACGGTTTGGGTATAAAACATACCTCGTGATCAGGGCCCACAGAACTTGCTGGCATCATCAGCAGCTGCTGTTGCTTGTGCGGCATGCTGGCCCACCGTCCAGATGGACGGTTGGGATACAAAACATATGACATGGTGGCCCACGACCACGTCCAGATCACTGGACGGTCTGGATGAAACAGATGGACAGCGTGGTAAAACACATGCACCATGGTGGAGACCCACCATCCAGTAGCTGCTGGACGGTGCAAAGATGGATGAAACACATGCACCATAGGTGGGTCAACATGTGTGGCCCACCTCAGCTCTGAATGAGCTAATATTTGTATTTTCCTTTCATTCAGGGCTGCTGGATGGTGCCAACAGCGCTGGACCGTCCAGCCACTTGCTGGGCATCGACAAGGTGAGCCCCACGGGTGGTTAGCATGGATATAGAATACATACTTCATGGTTGGGTGTCTCAGGGTGGGCCACACACATATCATCATCAATCATAAGAAGAAGAAGAAGAAGAGAGAGAGAGAGAGAGAGATCAGCGTAGTGAAGGGACCTCGCCACTATGGGCCCCTCTTAGATCACAACACATATATCAAAGTGGGTTCTATCATAAGTGGGCCCTTGAATGGAAGTTAATGGTGGATATCCTAAAATCACCCACCTATTGCACTCCTTCTTGGTCCCTTGGCTTCCTTAGCTCCTATGTTCAACCTTTGATGGTGGATGATGAAGTTTGGATGGTGGAGATGAAAGTTTTTGGGGTAGGGAAGTGGGCCACACCTAGCTTCTCCTTGGGAGGCTTGGACGATTAGTCTCTTGGTTGCTTGGGAGTGAAGAGAGAGAATGAGAGAGAGAAGTGATGGGATGAAAAGGTGATGGAGTGATGGGTGATGGGTGTAAGGAAGGGATGGGTGGAGAGAGAGTGACTTTAGGAATGGGAAAGAGATGTGTAGGGTATGGGTTACTTATACTTATGATAGGATGTGTACTTGACTTGTGATTGATTGATTGTTGTGATGGGTTGTAGAGATTTTCTTGGGATTTGTAACGCACAGCGTTTTCTTCGAAATAAACGTGGGCCCACAACTCTTGGCGCGAGACGCGGTATTGGAACCACGGCGACGGTGCTGTTGCTAGGATACAAGTTTTGAGTTGAGTCGATATAAATATACAAGATAGGACTTAGGGTCGCACGCAAACACCGATCACAGGTCGTGGGTTACCGAAATTCGACCGAGAGGACCATGGGATCCTAAGGAACGGTATGGACTACGTTACGGGCCTTACAACTCTCCCCTCCTAATAAAAATTTCATCCTTAAAATTTACACAATGATCGCAACTAGACATAACTCATAAGGAAGAGGAAACATAGCACATCATATAAAATCGGACACAGTATACAAGATACAATATATAATCAATCATCAAAGAGATGGGGATAACGCTTTTAAATCTCGGCCTCGCGCTCCCAAGACACCTCATCAATAGAATGGTGACCCGACTACACCTTCACCAAGGGAATGACCTTGGTCGGGAGGACCCGCTCCTTCCGATTAAGGATACAAACTGGCTGCTTAATGTAAACAGCATCCTCACGAATCTCCAGTGGCTGCCAATCAAAAGAAGGAACTACGTCTGACCCACACTCCCTCAACATAAAGACATGGAAAATGTTGTGGATGCCAGACAACTGAGATGGAAAAATAAGCCGATAGGCCACGATGCTAACACGTCCAGTGATCTTGAAAGGACCTATGAATCTCGAGGCAAGCTTGCCCTTCGATCCAAATTGAACTACGCCCTTCAAGGGCGAGACCTTGAGATACACTCTATCCCTTACTGTAAACTCTAGGGACGACGCCGGCGATCAGCAAAACTCTTCTGCTGACTCTGAGCTATGCGCATCATTTGCCTGATGTATCGATAGCCTCTGACGTCTACTGCACAAGCTCGGGACCTAGGAGACGCCGCTCTCCAACCTCGATCCAACAACTTGGTGATCTGCACGGTCTGCCATATATTATCTTAAAAGGAGTCATACTAATGGTCTCCTGATAGTTGTGTTGTATGTGAACTCAGCTAATCACAGATGCTCATCTAAGCTACCCCCGAAGTCAATCACGTAGGCCCGAAGCATATCTTCAAGGATCTGATTGACCCTCTTGATCTGCAGATGATATGCGGCGTTGAGCTGCAAAATAGACCCCATCGCTCTCTGAAAGCTCTCCCAAAACTGAGATGTGAACCTTAGGTCTCAGTCAGAAATGATCGAAACTAGAATGCCATGCAGTCTCACAATCTCCTCGTTGAATAATCTGGTAAGCCAGTCCAAAGACCAAGTTGCATGAATCATGAGAAAATGTGCCGATTTCGTCAGGCGATCCACAACAACCCAAATGGCGTCATGACCGCGCCGAGTCCTCAGTAAGCCCATAATGAAATCTGTCGACACGTGCTCTCACTTCTACGTCGGGACGCTCAACGGCTGCAATGGACCAGGGGGTCTCTGATGATCAGCCTTGACACGCTGGCATGTGTCACACTCAGGCACAAAACTGGTGATCTGGCGCTTCATCCCCGCCCAAAAATACTGTCACCTCATATCACAGTACATCTTCGTCGAGACAAGGTGGATAGAAAAATGTGATCGATGTGCCTTGGTCATAAGATCTCTGCGCAACTCAGGAATATCCGGGACACATAATTGGCCTCTAAATCGAAGTTTACCATCTGAACCAATCTGCCAATCTGCATGCTCTTCGGATGCATCCTCTGCTTGGTAACCCTATAATGACTCGTTTGTCTACTGAGCCTCGATCACCCTTGCAACAAGAGAGAGTCGAATCAACAAGCTCGATAGTTAAACGATAGAAGACTGCAAACCAATCTCGAAGTCATACTTGCTACATCCTCGAGCATCCTCCACTCTTGAATCATCTTGTGCACCACTAGGTCTCGTAGCTGATGACTAAGGGCAACCGCCACTATATTTGCCTTGCTTGGGTGGTACTGGAGATCAAAATCATAATCCTTTAGGACCTCCATCCAACGCTTCTGCCTCATGTTTAGCTTAGACTAAGAGAATAGGTACTTCAAGCTCTTGTGGTTGGAGAAGAGCTCAAACCTAACCCCATAAAGATAGTGCCTCCACACCTTTAGTGCGAAGACGACTGCTGCCAGCTCTAAATCATGTATGGGGTAATTCAGCTCATGAACCTAGAGCTAGCGAGATGCATAAGCCACTGACTTCTCGTGCTACATCAGGACAGCACCCAAGCCAATACGCGAAGCATCGGTAAATACAACGAATCCATCACTCCCAGAGGGAAGAGTGAGGACAGGAGCGGATGTGAGGCAGTCCTTCAGCTCCATAAATGCTCTCTCACAAGTGTCACTCTACATAAACTTTGTGCCTTTCTGGGTTAACCTAGTTAGCAGTGCTGCAATACGGGAAAACCCCTCGATAAATTGTTGATAATATCCCCTAAGCCAAGAAAAGTGTGGATCTCAGTCGCATTCGTGAGCTGGCCCCACTGATGCATTACATCAACCTTCGAGGGGTCCATAGCGACACCTTCCCTCGTCACCACGTGATCGAAGAACTTCACCTCCTCTTACCAAAACTCGCACTTCTCCAGCTTCCCATACAGCTGTTGGGCACGGAGGGTCTGTAATGCAATCTCCAAATGTTGTGCATGCTCCTCACGGGTCCTCAAATATATCAGAATATCGTTGATGAATACCACAACAAACTGATCGAGATAAGGACAGAAGACCTCTTTCATCAATTGCATGAATACTGCGAGCGCATTGGCCCGTACGAAAGACATGACTTGGAACTCAAAATGACCATAGTGTGTCCTGAAATCTATCTTCAGGATGTCCTCCTCTTGGACCCGAATTTGATGATAGCCGGAACACCGGTCAATCTTCGAAAAGAACTGTGCACCTGTAGCTTATCAAATAAATCGTCGATCCTTGGGAGCGGATACTTGCTCTTGATCGTGACCTAGTTGAGCTCACGGTAATCCACGTAGAGCCTCAACGAGCCATCCTTCTTCTTGACGAAGAGTACTAGCGCTCCCCATGGCGAACTGCTCGGATGAATAAATCCCAACTCACGCAACTCGTCTAACTGCCGTTGCAGCTCTCGCAACTCCATCGGTGTCATACGATATGGGGCCTTTGAGATAGGCGCGGTACTAGGCACAAGATCAATCTGGAACTCAATATACCAGTGCGGTAGTAATCCCAGAATCTCCTGGAACACATTGAAAAAATTGCAGACCACTGGCAACTGATCGATACACAAGGTAACAGGCTCCTCAACGGCACATGATAATAAGTAGGAAAGCTGCTCTCCTATGAGCTCCGCTACAAGTTGAAATTGCAGTAAGCCTGGTATACAGAACATGACTGTCCTCACGGAGCAGTCCAAGATAACGTGATACTCGGCAAGCCAATCCATGCCCCGAATGACGTCAAATTCAGACATTGGCAACATGAACAGATCAACAGGCAAAAAGATATCACCAACTAGAAAGGGGCAAGACGAGTAGAAGTAGCCTAACATTGTAGTCTTCCCCAAGTGTGTCAATACGGTCAAGCCCTTGCAAGCATACTCTGTCGGCAATCCAGTCAAGCGATAGAATCCCTCGGACGTAAAAGAATACGAAGCACCGTAATCAAACAAAACTCATGTAATGTATGTAGAGACGGGAAGAATACCCTCAATGACTCCTTAAGATGACTGCGAGTCCTGCTGAGCCGCATAGAACCTATCCTGAGCTGGTTGGGGAGGTGCCTGTCCCCTCTGAGGGTGTTGCTACTGTTGTTGTTGCCGAGGCAGTCGGAACTGCTGCCTCTGCTGCTGAGGTCTAGGAGGCTTGTGCTGATGCTACTGCTGAGGGGGCCTCGGTGGTGGGATCTAATGTCGCTGCTGCTGCGGAGGCTACTGTGGTGCTCTCAACTGCTGCTGTGGAGGCTGCTGCTGTGCTCTCGGCTGCTGCTCCTGTGGTAGGGGACACTCCCACCTACGGTGTCCTAACCCACTGCATCCATAAATGTACTGGGAAGCTACCTCTGAGGTGAGGGGTGTCGCTGGTGCTGCTAGTGCTCTAGCAGCTAAGCGGTCTGTGCGCCTGTGCTGCTGATGATGGTGTTGTTGCTCGGAGCTACTGGAGGGGGCCCGTCTCTTCCAGTCTCTCCTCTGCTCACGGTCACTCTATGTGCCGACCCACTCAGTCTCATAAATCTGAGCCCTCCGTACTACCGCCTAAAAAGTCAGGAGCTCATACCCAACAACATGGCCTCGAAGACTATAACGCAAGCCGTTCTCGAAATAGTAGGCCTTCCGTCCTCATCATCAACCAAATACGCCGCGAACCTCAATAGCGCCACAAAACGAGCCGCATACTCGCCACAGACATGTCTCACTGCCGACGAATGTGGTCGGGGAAGTACTGCTGGTCGAATCGATCTATGAAATCCTCCTATGTCCAGATGAAATCAGGCCCTAAAACACGGGTAACGGAGGTCCACAGTGCTCGGCCTCACCCTGGAGAAGAAATACGGTTAATCGAACTAGCTGCTGGATCGTATATGCCATCATATCAAAAACCTTCTCCACCTCGGAGCGCCATCTCTCAGCTGCTATCGGGTCTGGCTCGCCTTAGAAACGCGAAGGATCGAGTTGTCTGAACTCTTAAAGAAGGGCGCTTATGCACTTCTGCTCTGCCTAGGCTGGCGAAATAGCGGGGTGCCTGACCTGCCCCTGAAGTACGACTATCACAGCCTGCAGCATCTGCTGTAACTGAGAGGCACTCACAGGTACGGTCGGATCCGCACTGGTCTTAGGTGGAGGAATGACATCCTCAGGCTGGGGAGTAGGGATCTTTGGTGGTCGAGTGAGAGTTGCAAGTGGTAGAGCGGGAGTCTCAAGTGGTGGAGCAGGAGTTGCTCGAGTCACTCTCCTGGTCGGTATGTCCTATAGGGAAGAGCAAATGCACCTATCAACCTTAAGAACTCTCAAAGGCATACACGTTAGGGAATTAAACCAGAAGGTTACGCACTCGGGACCTAATTGTCCTAAACTCATAGAAAATATGTGATGTTGTTCTCGGTTATTCTTAAGTTATGCTCTGATATTAACTTCTGTTACACTTCAAACTCAAAAATTGGGCTCACAAAATTCTCGATCGCTGAATTCGGCACCGACAGCCTCCATAGTACCCCATTCTCAGCTCCCATCACCCATATACCAAGTTCAAATCCTGGGATCTTATAAGGAGAATTTTTCAGCATAAATTTATTCCGTAACAAGCATAACCATAAGCATAACCCACGAACAATAACCAAGACATCATCACAAAATCCACTATGATAAAAAACTTTAAGGTACAATGCGCATAAAAAGAAATACAATAACAGAATCAGAATCTCCAGAGTCCGCTACATGCTTCAATCTCAATGTTGCTGCGATGTCCTAGCCTCACCTGCACGCAACGGTCGTGCGTAAGCATATAAAAAGCTTAGAGGGTGGTGAGAGTGTGTGCGCAATATAAGCGTGCTCAGAATGCAATTTCAGAGTAATGCGGAATATGCTCAGAATGCAATTTCAAAGTATTCAGAATTCATGAATACTATCAGCCTCACCAAGGCTATGCGATGCAAGGCATGAATGCTATCGACCATATCAAGGCCATGCGATGCAAGGCGTGAATGATGTCAGCCATACTAAAGTCATGCAATGCGAGATGCCACTCAAGCATACCAGCCTCATCCGAATCCACATATCAATGTAGCTTATCACTAGAGCATCAAATATCAGTACAGTTCTCATGTCGGATAATCACCGGGGTCTAGTACACTCTATGCCAGCTTGCCGCCCCTATCTGAGCACACAACTGGGTAAGCGAAAGAGACCTCACTATCCACCTACCAATATTGGGCCCAGCTCGTTAATAGCAGACCCATTCCTCAAGCTGGTCAAACTCAACCTAGATATTGCCCCCTCACTTAGGTGGGTAAGGTCACACCCCTTTTCAACCGACCACGACATAGTAAAAGACGCGACTTACTGGTATACGGCCCTCATGCGCTCATGTATCCACTTGGTCTCGACGTTGGAGTCATCCTCTAGTATCATCAGGTTTAAGAATTTTCACCCAGGGACATGTATGGCGCCCTGATGCCAGTAACAGTATTTTCGTTATCTATTCTGGCTCTTCACGATGTGCATGTGGAGGCCTCGGCCCTGATGTCGCTAGGGTATATAGTAACCATATCACACAATGCAAGATGTATGAGTCATACAATCCAGTTATGCATCAATCTTGCGCGTATCGTACGCTCATGAGGGATAACACCGCCTATCAGGGAGTCCCATAAACAACTTGCCAGAAGGCATATGCAATAGTCAACCTCATCTCATCACAAGCATGCAGATGATGCATATGAGCATGTATCATGATGCTATATTGTTAAATACTCATAATCGGCATTGATAATTGGCCTATATGTAAGGCGGGGCCCATAGATGAATAGCCAATTTAAACTATAATATAAAGATTAGCCCTCGGCCGTGGATATATCAATTCTGATAGCATAGAGTCATCCATCTATGGCGAGGATGGACCATGTAACATCAATGCGGTCCAATAATTTGGGTTAACCCACTAAGAGAATGATAAGAATGGGCCTAACAAGGCATAAGGGAAGGTCATAATGTGGACATTTAACCATCATTGTCTATCAATGTAGATATTTAATCAACATTACTCCCAAGGAGTGGCCCACTTAGAACTACACGTATAGTGCGCCCATGGCCTCACACAAGGGCCTAATATACATCACAATGGGCCTTACTCAAGGGCCACATATACATCACATTGGGCCTCACCATATGGGCCTCATATATATCACGTCGGGCCTCACACATGGGCCATATATATATCATATCAGGCCTCACTCATGAGCCACAAATACATCACATTAGGCCTCAACAGATGGGCCATAAGTACATCACATTGGGCCTCACGGATGAGCCACAAATACATCACATTGGTCCTTACGAATGGGCCACAAATACATCACATTGGGCCTCAACGAATGGGTCGTAAGTACATCACATTGACCTCCCGAATGGGCCACAAATACATCACATTGGGCTTCACGGATGGGCCACAAATACATCAAGTGGGTCACATCAATGGGCGGCACCAATGAGCCGCACCATCTATACCATTCATCTATTTTAAAGATCATTCTACAGCATTTCCCAAAAAAATGAATCATATCAACAGATCATCTGGACCATACCACAAATAATAGTGGAGATAATGATTTCCACCCTTAAAATCACCAGGGTCCACCATAACATTTATTTTCCATCTAATCTGTTCATACGATCACAAAGACTTGAATCAAGAGGAAAAACAACTATCACATTGATCCAAAACTTCTATGATCCCTAAAGGATTTCAATGGTAGGCATTCAATTCTCCACTATTTTCTGCAGTGTGGTCCACCTAATAGATCTGCCTCATTTTTAGTCTCAAGCGTTCGGACGAGCTCACAGGTGGGTGGATGGTTTGGATCTAACACAATCCTCGTGGTCAGGCCGCTGCTAGCCCACCAGTAGATAGACGGTCTGGATTTAAGACATATACATCAGCAGTGGGCCTCACACCACCCGTCCAGATGGACGGTGTGGATATAAAGTACATACGTCAAGGTGGGTCCCACCGTCCAACAAATTGGATGGTGTGGATGTAACCCACAGAACTTGGGACGTCAATACACCAGCTATATAGCTAGTGTGAGACTCGCCAACCAATTCGTTCAACAGTTGGGTCCCATGTGGGGCCCACCACGTACATATACTTATATATCATATACATATATATATAATACAATATTATATATATTTTTAAAACTCCAACATCCAGGCCCTGGACGGCCTGGATGTAAATCACATAAATCATGGTGGTCCCCATCGTCCAGACCGATGCTGTGGATAAGCATCATGTGTGGGCCCCACATGGATTAACGGTTTGGGTATAAAACATACCTCGTGATCAAGGCCCACAGAACTTGCTGGCATCATCAGCAGCTGCTGCTGCTAGTGTGGCTTGCTGGCCCACTGTCCAGATGGACGGCTGGGATACAAAACATACGGCATGGTGGTCCATGACCATGTCCAGACTGCTGGACGGTCTGGATGAAACAGATGGACAGCGTGGTAAAACACATGCACCATGGTGGAGACCCACCATCCAACAACTGCTGGATGGTGCAGAGATGGATGAAACACATGCACCATAGGTGGGTCCACACGTGTGGCCCACCTCATCTCTAAATGAGCTGATATTTGTATTTTCCTTTCATCCAGGGCTGTTAGACGGTGCCGGCAGCGCTGGATCGTCCAGCCACTTGCTGGGCATCGACAAGGTGAGCCCCATGGGTGGTCGGCATGGATATAAAATACATACTTCATGGTGGGGTGTCTCAGGGTGGGCCACACACATCATCATCAATCATAAGAAGAAGAAGAAGAAGAAGAGAGAGAGAGAGAGAGAGAGAGAGAGAGAGAGAGAGATCGGTGTAGTGGAGGGACCCACCACTATGGGCCCCTCTTAGATCACAACACATACATCAAAGTGGGTCCCATCATAAGTGGGCCCTTGAATGGAAATCAATGGCTGATATCCTAAAATCACCCACCTATTACACTCCTTCTTAGTCCCATGGCTTCCTTAGCTCCTATGCTCAACCTTTGATGATGGATGATGAAGTTTGGAGGTGGAGATGAAAGTTTTTGGGGTAGGGAAGTGGGCCACACCTAGCTTTTCCTTGGGAGGCTTGGATGATTGGTCTCTTGGTTGCTTGGGAGTGAAGAGAGAATGAGAGAGAGAGAGAGAGAGAAGTGATGGGATGAAAAGGTGATGGAGTGATGGGTGATAGGTGTAAGGGATGGGTGGAGAGAGAGAGTTGACTTTGGGAATGGGAGAGAGATAGGTAGGGTATGGGTTGTTTGTACTTGTGAGAGGATGTGTACTTGACTTGTGATTGATTGATTGATTGATGTGATGAGTTGTAGAGATTCTCTTGGGATTTGCAACGCACAGCGTTTTCTTCGAAATAAATGCAGGCCCACAACTCTTAGCCTCAGTATCGCATCGGCGCGCAAGACGCGGCATTGCTAGGATACAAGTTTCGAGTCGAGTCAACATAAATATACATGATGTGACTTAGGGTAGCGCGCAAACACCGATTACAGGTCACGGGTTGCCGAAATTCGACCGAAAGGACCGCGGGATCCTGAGGAATGGTACGGATTAGGTTACGGGCCTTACATTTTTCATAGGAATACTCGAGTATTGAACGTGCGGGAATTGTCTAATTATTGAGATTAAGTGGCAAACACTTTACAAGTTGTTATGTTCATTATGGACGGTGGATCGGATGACACAAGTCCTGGTATTAAAACGAACGGTTTGATTGGTCTGTCTGAGTGCTTAAAGTCCTAGAGTAAGTGTCTCTGAAGTTGTGATGGACCATTTTGAGAGCCAATCAAATGGATAGTTTGATAAGTGGATGGGGATTGCTTTCGACAGTTGAATTTAGCCTAGAATGAGGGTGAACGTTTAAGTAAGCTACGTTAGTGTTCATACTAAGTTGGGTGACACGGTAACACCCGAGTACTGGAAAGTACGAGGTGTTACATTATGTCACCTGCATTCAGTAGGCGGAGGGTAGGGTCGCCTATTCAGCCACTTGTAAGATATGCTTTAAAATGATCAGGCGATTATCGGAGGATAGGGTTCATCTTTCGAAAATGGGTTGCGCACTACCTTCCGTACGAAAGGACTTTCATATACAAAAGTAAACAAAAAGGAAATACTTACGGTCAATCGCAGGGAGTAACTAAAAAGTACCTTTCTAAATAAAGAACTACTTGTGTTTTAATGGAAACTGTCCATCATATAAGCGTTGACTTTTATTACAGCTAAGGATTACAACTACTGGATTTCTGTAATTCCTAATGTAAGATTAGGCTACTAATTATGCCAAGGAATATAAATGATAGATTATGCTAAGGAACATAAATGATAATTGATAGATTTGATTTATTTTATTGGATTGGTATGAGACACTTTGTTTTGTTAACTCCTTTGTTATTTATATACTTCCTTAAGACAACCATCTAGATGCTTCTTAAACACCTGGTTTGGTAACCACTTAAACACTGTTTTTCTCTTGACCACATTCTATCTTTTAGTACATGACCATGCTCCACTTCTGGATGACGTGTAATACCCAACTAGTGTCAATTGTTGTTTTCACAACACGCGCTCGAAGTATCTTTAAAGATCTTAAGTATGCTATATACTTCTTGTGCAATGACATGTGTCATTTTCTAATTAATCGTTCCATAAACAATAAAAAATAGAGTATAATAATGGGCTTACAAAAGTTTGGGATCAAGCTTATATTTTTTTCTTTCCCACCGTTGAGGTCCTTGTAACACTATCCAGGAGTTGGATGGCAAATAAACATTATGGTGACCTTAGGAAGTTTTTACTAGTCGCATCCAATGATTATTGTTTCTTATGGTATGGTCCACCTAAGATTTAGATCTACTTCATTATTATGCTCATGCTCTAAAATGAGATAGAAAAATGGATGAACCGCATGGATATAGAATAAATAAATTTATTTGGGCCCCACGTAAAAGAACCAACGGAACTTGGTAACATCCGAACATGACTAAATCTGTGCCTGAAAATATGAAAAGTTACTTTTATATCTTCTACTGCTTTATTACTAGGAAAGTGTTCCTTGTCCTTTATTGACACAAATTATTATGTATCTTAATTCGCACATACACGAGGATGAGATCCATACTGTTCATTAGGTGGAGCCTACCATCAAGTTGGGCCACACATGGTAAGGGTGTTACTCGAGTAACACCTAATACATTCCACTCTTGGCTCTTAGGACTTGATTTCAGTAGTGAACAATTAAGTACTGAAATTTCAATATCGATCGATGCTTTCGCCCCCATCATGACGTATGTTTTTTTATTCGTATTGTTCATCTATTTTTTAGAATCATTTTATGACACTAGCCTGAAAATGAAGCAGATCCAAATCTCAAGTGAACTACACCACAAGAAACAGTAGTAGTTGAACACTCGAAATTAACAAGTTCTTGGGGGCTAAGAAAGTTTTAGATCATGCTGATATTTATGTTTTACCTTCTTTCAGGTCTGTATGATGCAATCAATGGATTAAATGTCAAATAAACATTATGGTGGACCCTAAGAAATTTTTAATGGTGGGTGTTCAATCACCACTATTTCTTGTGGTGTGCCCAATGTGAAATTTGGACCTACATCATTTTATAGATCATGCCTTAAAATGAGCTAGAAAAATGAATGAACAGCATGAATAAAACACATATATCATGGTGAGCCCCATGGCACCAACCAGTACCGATATTTCAGTAATGAAGGGGTCACTATCGAACCCGACATCAAGCTCTTAGGCCCTTAGTCCATAAGTAGTCACAGTAGGAACCAATATCTAGTATATGGATCAAGGCTACAGTAGTTGCCTTTCATGATTGAAGCCATCAATCAAAACCCCAATGGTTGAATAAACCAAAATTTGTTCAAGATCAAAGCAAACAAATAAGGACGTGGTTTGTGTGGATGTTGGATCCCGAATGGAATTGGTTGTTGCTTCCATGGGTGCCTCTTTTGAAGGCTTTTGCGCTAGTATGTTTAAAAGGGTGCTATATTTGACTAAAGTCATCATGCAATGCCCCGACTTTTCAGGACCTGAGTATATGACTCGTTTCTCAAAAATTTGGGTGTTAACCTTAAAGGATGGTCAAATATATTTTTTCTTCTTTTATCAGAGTAAGCAGATGAGCGCAGAATGAACAAGTATGCATAAAGGAAAATTTTCATTTATATTGAGAACATACAAGAGGTTGCCCATAATGACTTATACAAACTAATGTCTCGATACTTACAATTACAAGTGAAATAATGTTACATGTAAACAAAGCAAGTTATAATAAATCTGGGGCTGTAAACCATGTAACAACTCTTCACAATTCAATCATGCATCTTCAACAGTGATACTCTGCTCCACATCAGTTTGAACCTGAAAATCACTCAAGCCACCTGTGCTACTTGTACGGTTATATATTTGATGGATGAGTGGCCAATTCAGTGTGAATTTCTCTCAAGATTATACACCGCCGCATTAGGTAAGAAATAGTATAAAACATCCAGACAACCAAAACAGAGTAAATGCAGTCTTATTAGGTGCATAGATGCATGAATGCAATCGTCGGCCTGGGTAAAACATCAAGACATCTATGTCCCTGGAAAAACATCCAGACGGACATTGGAGTCGTCACCCAGGAATAAGACTGGTCATCAACGTAATAATCAGCGTAATCACATGGGCATGATAATCTGAGTCATTATCATAATCGAATGACTGGTCATAAGCGCAACACTCAGCGTAATCGCATGGGCAAAATGATCCAAGCCATCGTAATATGTTGTGTATGCATGATTTGTCAGCCCATTATTAGTCCGATTGCAACCAACAGATTTAAGCAAGCTCACAGTCAATACGGGGAGCGCATGGCCCACCGTAGGCCAATGACACTGGCATAGTATCCCATGACCACCATCCCCGGCCCATGAGACTACCATCTTAGGATGTCTAATGGAAACCCATCGACTAGCGGTCAATCATATTACAGTATATATGGCTTACCATCGCATAGTTGCACAGTATAAGACATCGCACCCATCTAGGGCAAGTACCAAAATAAAACCACATAGGGTAAGTATCAAAATATGCCACATAGGGCTGATATCAAAACCATACGATAAAGACCATCCTTAAAAACTATTGAGCACAACAACCCTAGGTGGTAGGCCCACATCAATGATCTATCTAGACCACCACTCAATAACCACCAAGTCGAAGGTCCATTGTGATCACAACTAGTCAAGTTACATCCCAAGTATGGGTGTACATTCATATGTGGGAATTTCCCACTAATGTACCAGTTTATGTTCTATAAGCAATCCACAAGCATGAACAATTATACAAGATAAGCATAAAGCATGTAATACAACAATTCAATTTCCACCAACTAACACATGTGATTATAAAGGGAGATATCAATTATGAATTTAAATTAAAACTATAACTTAAGCTAATGAGAAGATGGAAGCTCAAGGGGAAGAATCATCACCTCATAGTTCGCATCCACCTACCAGCATCGCTAGGGAATGCGTGTTCCTTTAAAATCAAATCCTATCATAAATCAGGAACTTGTACAATTAGGTCCAAGTACTACACACTACCTAGGGTTTAAGATCATAGCCTAGGGTTTTAGTTATTTATCTTTAGGGCTTTGGTGTAGGGTTAGGGTTTTATCTCAAAGTTTAGTTTGATGCTTAGGTTATAGGATTTTATTTTATTTTTTTACACACGCAGACACACCCCACACACTCACGCTAGTGGAATTTCACCTCTATGGGTACTCGAACCCTTGACTGGGAGTTGAAACTCCTGAGAGTCTACCACCCGAGCAAGAGTAGGATTTGAATCCTAAGTTATTATTAATATTATTATCATACAATGGATCGAGTAATGCTCGTAATAGGAGTATTAATCCATCAAATGGTAATTCACAAGTTTATATTTAAACGTATATGTGATATCTAATGTTCTTATGATGACTAATAATCTATTCAATAATAGAGATAATAGAAATAGAATATTTCATAACAGTAAGACAATTATGACTAATGGTAATAGCCATATTACAAGAATTTTGCTAATCCCATAAAGAAGATGATAGTCTTACCTAAGGATACTAATCCTCACTATTAAAAATGAATCTAGTCATGATACCATGATCTATCATTAAACAAAACACTATTCTTTGATAATTACAATTTTGTTTACACTAACTAGGTTATATAGTGGACTTTGACCCATATTTAACTTAAGGTTAGGATTTGTATGCTAATCAAGGTAAAATTAATTACCATGCTAATCTAGTAACCATAGCATAATTATCAACATTAATGAAAATATTAATATTAGTTAATAAAGGAAATAGCAAAAATTAGTGCACTTCTACTGTCATTGACAACAGTTAAGAATGGTAAAAAAGCTTCTAATACCTATCAGTTGTAGTTCCTCCTATAACAATTATTACTAGAGTAGTAATGTGCTAGTGTCTAATCAGGTTCAAATACCGCGCTAATTATAGTAATGCCAAAGATAGTTAAAACAACCTGTTTTGGAGTAAAAGAGTTGACTCACCTTGTTGACTCAGTTTGAGTCGAGTTGACTCGGCTCAAGCACACTCACAAACACTTCTTGTCCTCTCTTCCTCCCCTTCTTTCTCTCTTCTATTCAACTCCATACACTACCAACAAAGTGACCAGCAACTCGCTAGATTCTCATCCAGCCAGCGAGTCGACTCGGCGATGACTTTCTCTTTCTATTCTTCCATTTTTCTTCTCCCTTCTATTCCTTTCCTTCTCTTTTTCTCCCTCTCCCCCGCCTTCCACAAGACCTGAGATGGATCTAACCCACGCTCATCTCTAACCGAACTCGGTCCAGCGAGTTGAACTCGCCAGTTGGTCAGGCTGGCTCCATCCAAGCTGGTGCAGCCGTGCACCCCTTCTTCCTCTCCCTCTCTATCTCTTTCTTCTTTCTTATTTCGTTTTCTTTCTTCTCCTCCCTCTTTGCTGCTGGAACCATCTATCAATGGCTGAACCAGGCCCAAACCAGGCCCCTTGCCGGTCTGGATCGGACCCAACTTGGTCTCAGGTTGGCCCGAATCATCTAATGCCGCAGGTAGTGCGGCATGGCACTGCCATTTCTTCCCTCCTCTTTCTCTTCTTCTTCTCTTTCTTTCTTTTTCGTTGCAATTGGGTCTAGCCAGTGCGCCCCGAGCTCGTCAGCGAGCCGAGTCGAGTGGAGCAACGGTGACACCCCACCAACTCTCGGCCTCTGTTCCTTCTTTCTCTGTTTCTCCTTTCATTTCTTTTCTTTCTTCCTCCTTAGAGCTTTATGGAGCTCTAGACTCAATCCTGGCTTGCCCAACAAGATCTGGCTTGATCCAAACACTTGGTACGGTAGGACGGTGGTGAAGAAGACGGTTGCCATCAATGGCAGAACCTCTCCCATTGCCTCTTTCTTCCATCTATCAATGCTAGGCGGTTCGTATGGATGTCATGGAGCTTGTAGAGGAGAGGTTTCGAAGCTCCATGGGCAATTGGATGGTGGGTTCAAACGAAGGAAGAAACGGCTAATCTCCCTCTCCCATTCTCTTTATGAACAGAAAACCTAACATGAAGGGCTAGGTGTAAGACCCGTATCCTAGTTCGTACTATTCCGATGAATCCTGCGATCCTTTCCGTCGAAGTTCGGTAACCCGCGACTGATAATCAATTGCGCACGACCGTAAATCGTATCCTTTAGATTCGAGTCGGTTTAATCCGAGACCTGTATCATTGCGATCCCACCATCGTCGCGGTTCCAACGCCGCGACTCACGCACCGATCCAATACCCTGACCAGAAGATGTGAGCCGGCGTTTATTTCGAAGAAACACCGCGCTTTCTCAATCCCAAGAGAATCTCTACACAATGTCAAATCAATCCCATCAATCAATCAATCACATCAATCAATCAATCACTTCAATGTCAAGTATAAAGCAACCCATGCTTTCTCTCTCCAAAGTCAACTCTTTCTTACCCTCTCTCTTACACCACCTTACATGTCAAGTACCACATCCATCACTCACATCACCCTTTCAACCATCACACCCATCCCTCATCTCTCTTACAACTCTCTCTCTCTTTCTCATTTCTCATCTCAACTCCCAACTAGCAAGAGCATCACACGTCCAAGCCATTTTCAAGAGAGAAATGTGATTTTGGTGGCCCACTTTTCCATTCCAAAACCCATCATCCTAGCCATCCACTTCTCATCTCCACCATCAAAGTGAAGCACAAGGAGGTTGGCGTTCCAAAGGACCGAGAAGATTAACCGGTGGGTGTTTTATTTGTTTGATTTCTACATTTTAAGGGCCCACTTGTGGTGGGACCCATCTAGATGTATGTGTTGTGATCATTTGAGGGGCCCATAGTGGCCGGGTCTCTTGGTTACTCCGGTCCCTCTCATTCTCTTTCTTTCCCTCTCTTTCCTTAAATTGGTGTGTGATGATATAGTTGTGTGGCCCACCCGGATGGACCCCACCATGATGCATTAATTTTATCCAAGCCATCTGTAGGTGTGGCCCACTTTACATACGTGTTGTGTGCACCATCCATCATTTGGTGGCCCACCTAAGAAGGGCCCACCTCATAGCTAATCTATCCCGGTCAAGGGACGCTGGACGTTGTGAAAACACCAATATTAGCTTGGTTTCCAAGCTCATGGGGTGACCCACTTGTTTAGGCCCCACCTTGATGATTGGATTCAATCCAAGCCGTCCATCCCCTTTCCTACCTCATTTTAGGCGTTGAGCCAAGAGATGAGGTTAATCTGACCCTCAGGCGGGCCATAGTATAGCAAATGACAATTTTCACCATTTAAAATTTCCTTGACATTTCTGTACACCGAAAAATATTTGATATTGGGCTTGTTTGGCTTGTCTTGTGATATGGGGACTAATGTCGGGGTCAGATTCCACTGATGCGGGCCCCACACCTGAAAAACCGTGGGATTACGTGATTCAAATATATATATATATATATTTATACAACAGCAGCTGCTGCTGCTGTTGTCAGAGAGCAGATAGTGCCTGCATGCGCTGGCAGGCGTAAACGAGTAGGCCCCACGGCTCCAGCCGTGGGCCCCACCATGATGTTTTTGTTACCATCCAACCTGTTCATTTGGTGGACCACCTCCTAAGGTGGGCCCCCTCCAAATTTCAGGCCCATCCGATGCTTAGGTGGCCCACCATAGGAAACAGTGTGAATTGAACTCTATCATTGAAACCCTTTTTGGGTCCACAGAAGTTTTGGATCAAGCTGAAATTTGTTGTTACCCTTCATCCAGGCCCGTATGGCCTTACCAATGGGTTGGATGGCATGTAAGCATTACGGTGGGCCCCACGTGGAGCCCACAGTGATTTATGTGTTTTATTCCCACCGTCCAGGCAGACGGTGGGAGCCCACTGTAATGTATGTGTTGTATTCCACCGTCCAGTGGACGGTGGAGCCCACGATGATGTTTGTGTTTTATGCACACCGTCCAGTGGACGGTGGGTCTCACCTGGAGTTTTCCATGCACCTGAAACTTGGTCTGAACCCTCAATCAAGTGGGACACTCTTACTGGATGGGCTGGATTTGCAAAACCACATCTCTGTGGGCCCTCAAAATGGTTATGAATGTTTTAAATGGTGCACGGCCCTCTCCACTTCTGCATGTGGTGTGGCCTGAACAAGTCACGGATTGACTTGATTTTTGAGACCTAGGCTCACGATGGAATGGTGCATCTGTCTGATGGTGTTGATATTCGAAACGCATCACGGTGGGACCCACACAGCTCGACCTCATGGGACCTAAAATCAGCTTGAGCGCATTGTACCTTTTTCCCATATATATATATATTTATGTATATATATATATATATCATGGTAGGCTGGTGGGCTGTTTTGGGGCCTACCATGATGCATGTATTGCCTCCAACCCGTCCATCTAATTTTGAAAGCCCATTTTATTGCATGAGTTAAGGAATGAGGCAGATCTAACAGTTCATGTGGACCCCACCATTTTTTATGCATATGGTCCATGTGATCGGGCCCATTTTGACGTACTATGGGGCCCAATTGGTGTGGACCATTTGGTATATGTAAGGCCCATGATAGGAGGCCCATTTGATGTATTTAAAGGCCCATGGGATATGGCCCATTGTAATGTACATAAGGCCCACTAATGCGGCCCACTAGATTTATATAAGGCCCATATGAGACAGCCCATTTGATGTATCTGAGGACTATGGGTCGATGCCTAATGAGATGTATATAGGTCCATTGCAATGTGTGACTCCCCATGGTTTGTGTAATGATATTTATGGCGGGTCATACCTTGGGAGCAATGTTGGTTTGACGTCCACATTGTAAGAATGATGTTGGTTTAATGTCCACATTATAAATCTCCCTAGGGCCCATTGATAGGCCCATATTGGTTATGTGTAGGCCGTCTAGGCCTATCTTCGGTGTAAGGATAGTTCATTACTTTATAACGTGCTTAGTGCACTTCCATGATTCATACGCATACGCATCATTTGTATGCTTGATATGAGGAATGTTTGATCATAGCATAAGCCGTTGGGCTGAGACATTTACGGGACTCCTTATGAGACGGAGTGCCCCACATGATCGCGTGGTATGCGTGAGATTGTTGCATGATTGTACGGTGTGACTCATGCTTCTCGCATATGTGTGACTTAATCACTGCACGCCCTAGCGGCATCAGAGCCGTGGATCCACAGGCACATCGTGGATGGCCGTATCGGATACCGAAAATACTTTGTTCTAGCACTGTGAGCACTTAGGATGTCCTTGGGTGAAAGTCCCAGAACCTTTTTGGTACCAGGGGATGCTCCAAAGTCTAGACCGAGTGGAAACACGAGCGCCCGAGTGCCGAATACCAGTAGGCTGCGTCTCCCACTGTGTCATGGTCGGTTGGAAGGGGTGTGGCCTTATCCGCCTGAGTGAGGGGGCTATAAGCTAGGCTGAGTTTGATCAGCTCGCAAATGTGTCCACTATCGACGAGGGTAGGTATTGGCAGACTACCGGTCAGGCGGATAGTGTGGTCTCTTCCACTTGCTTGACTGTGCAGCTAGGGAGGAGGCAGTCAGTGTGAGGTGTATTAGATCCCGGTGATATCCAGAGAGGAACTGTACTGATATGTGTACTTGATGAGTACTGGCACGCTTACTTTGCATCTTGCATATGACATTTGGCTACATAGGCCTCGCATCGCATGGTCTTGGTATGGCCGATAGCATTCATGCCTTGCATTACATAGCTTTGGTATAGCTGATAACATTCATGAACTTACCGCATATTTCCGCATTACTCTAATATTGTATACTTGACACTCGCCTTACATACACTTTCACCACCCTCTAAGCTTTTGTAAGCTTATGCACGATAGATGCATGCAAGTGGCGTTAGGTTGCAGTAGCGTTGAGATTGGAGCGTGCAGCCGAGCCTCTGGAGATTCTGTTACTTTCATTATATTGTATTTCCCTTTCACACGCATTGTACTTAAAGTTTTGATATAGTGGATATGTGGTGTTGTTGTTTTGTGACTTGGTTATGCTTGTGGTTATGCTCCATTACAAAAAAATTCATACTGAAAATCCTCCTTGTTGGATCCCAGGATCGGAATCTGGCGTATGGGCGCTGGGAGCCGAGAATGGGGTACTACGGAGGCTGTCGGCACCGGATTCGGCGATCGAGAATTTTGTGAGCCCGTTTTCCGAGTTTGGGGCGTGACACTAAGATTTGTTTGAAATTGATGGTAGGGATGGGAGGATTTGCTCTTACGCGGATCGTGCCAGCTGACCTTCCAAAACGTTTCTGCTTTCAAAATGTTGTGCTTATAGGGTCGGTCTGCGTCGAGAATCGTGTGCTTGAACACGTGCCAAATCACATGAAGTTTGTGGGTTATGATCGAGCCCACGCCTAAATCAGATGGACGGTTCAGATCATCCAGATGGCCCCTCATGGTGGGCCACAACACGTCCCAAACGGACAACATCTGTCCGCTATGAACGAGAGAGAAAATCCCTTTTTTGGAGGGATTTCGGGTCAAACTCGGTTTGACTGGGCTTCTTGACCAGGTGCTCAGCGAGAGCACATGACCTATGCACATGCGCCATGTGCATGGGGTCCACTGTGATGTTTGTGGGAAATCCACTCCGTCCATGGTGCTCTACGGATCTAAATGGGTCCTCTGACTACAGATCAAGTATATCTAAGTCCCAGGTGAGCCATAATATTGGACCTGTGTGTCCAAATAACACTACTTGACGATCTCATGGTTAGATCACCTCGAAATCGGATGTCAATGGTTAAAAGGTCTTAGTGGATCGTTTGTAAGACCCTCATAATATATTGTTACCCATATATTAGCATTAATATTAATTTTATTATTAGTACTACTTATCACTATCATTATTCATTTCTTTATTACTATTATTATTTCCACCTGTTGCATCATGTTGTGGGTCCCGCTCTGTAGGTCATTAGGACTATTTATCTCATGATTTTATATTAATATTATTATTATCATTATTATTACTCATACATACTATTACTTATTTATCTTTTTATTTATTTACTTACGTATTCATTGTTATTATTATTATGCTTATATGTAAGATGTGAGACTATTTGTCGTGCGTCACTTTGTTACATGTCCTAACATTAGGGTTACTTACCTTAAGATGAGTTACAAGTCATGAACCTTTAATTACTAAATCATGATTTGTTGAGCGTTCCAACACTCCAATGATTCGATTGAATGTTATTTAATTATCAATAACCTTTGAAATCCTAAGGAATGTCTAGGCATGATCAGGGAGTTGGATGTGAAACTAGACAACTTGATCTGTGCTTTTAAAAGATGGATCGCCCTATGAGACGTTGTAAACAGGGTGAACGGTGGATTTCACGATTCAGGGTTGTATGCACGTAATTCGGTTAGATTTGTCCATCAGTGGAGATGGGTTTAGACTAAAATGAACGTGAATGTTTACTTAAGCCTGGCTTGTGTTTATGCTAAGTTTGGTTGTACGGTAACGCCCGAGTACTGGAAAGTACGGGGTGTTACACACCATTAGCCAATTACTTCGTTCCTACAGTCAGCTAAATCCTATAAAAATGTTAGGAGAGAGGATCCAAAGATACTCCACACTAGGATGACTCTTTGATTTGCATTCAGAGATTCAAGGTAAGGACCGTAGTTACAAGGAGGGAAGGTGTTAGGCACCCCACTCTTCCCATACAAATGTATGGTCTCTACTTTGCAAAATTAAACTAGTTATGGTTCTTGCACTTTGATGATGCAATAGTATGTAATGTAATGCTAAATACAAGTCAATACAAGTTTATGATGGACATGATCCGAATATTGACAAGCCACAGAGCATACACGTACTGACTAGATGAAGGGATGTTTATGTATGCGATGCATTGTGTATGGCATAATAACTTTCTGACCAGGGTTTCTGATGGGCATGATTTAATCATAATGGCAAGCCACAAGGCATACACCCAGATCGATTAGGTGTAAAATGCAATTTTAATGCAGAATTGATGACTTTATTGAGCAAGGGGGTTGACAAGGGAAGAGGTGTGACACAATGCTAATGCTTAGATTTAGATGAAGCTGCTTAGAGGTTGGATGGTTGGATGGATGGTATGGTTGCAAGGACTAGATCAAGTGGTTTGGATCTAAACTTGGCTTGCTCAAGAGGCTAGGATTGGGGCTGGACTAAGGCTAGACTCTCTTCCTCACTCATTCTCTCCTTGGTGAAGGGATGTGATGGCTAGGACGGCTAGAAGGCTAAGGCTTCTCTGAATGAGATTTGATGGATCTACTTGATGGTTGAAATGAGAAGGGGAGGGGGCTATTTATAGCCCCCAAACTTAATTTTCTGGTAATTCTCTAGAAATCTAGGGTTCAAATAGGGTTGGATGACTAAGATTCCAGATCACCACGGGGGATGATCTGGGTGGCTGGATTGCTTGGTAAAAGCATAATTTTGGGTTCAAATGAGGGACATAGGGCTTTCATGCTTGCAAAAGTTGCAAAGAAAGGTCTGGCACTCGTGGGGAGCTCCTTGCCAAAGCAGGAGGGTTGCCACGTGTCGGGTGGCGGTCAGACCACTGCCCAAGGCATGGGTTTCCCCCTACTTTGGCAGGGGGTCTCATACATGTGCAAAGGATCTCTGGCTATTGTGATGTTTGTTTGTTGCCTGGGTTGTGAACCTTTATTGGGCCTATGAACTTGGACTTTAGGCTTAGGTTAATTAGGTGAGTTAATCAGGTTTGGTGTCAATGAGTCGACTTGGAATAACTTAGTGAGTTGACTCATTGAGTTAATTAGGTCAAACTTAATTTCAGAAGTCCTAGGGTTTAGGTTTTTAGGGTTATAAGATTTAAGATCAAGAGCTTGAATCAGGTTTTATGCTAGGGTTTGGATCAAGTTTAGGTCTAGGATTTTTCCATCCAATTTTCAATCATCCTAGGGTGGGGTGTTAACGGTTTGTCTGGTGACCTAACACCAGCCATTTAGCATGATGTTAAAGCTCCATGGGCTTACCATGATGTGTATGTTGTATTTAAAAAATGAGACAAATCCAAATCTCAAGGTAGACCGCACCACAAGAAATGGCGGTGATTAAATGATTATCATTGAAAACTTCTTGAAGCCCATGGTAATGTTTATTTGCCATCTAACCTATTCATAAAGTCACTTACCCCTTAACAAAGGGGAAATACAAATAGCAGCATGATCCAAAACTTTTATCGCCGCTAGGAAGTTTTCAATTGTAGGCGTTAAACCCCACGGTTTCTTGTGGTGTGGTTCACCTCAGCTTTATATCTACCTCATTTATGGGAGAACCACAGCTTTATATCTACCTCATTTATGGGCTCATGCCCTAAAATTAGCTAGAAAATAAATAAACGACATAGATAAAACACATACATAATGGTGTACACCACTTAGCTGGCTGGTGTCACCAGCCAAACCGCGTCCAACGAGTAGCTGCGGAGTTGAGCAAACCATCCGTTTAAACAATTGCAAATAGCAATTCCCAAACATACATCGAGATCATTGCAAAATATCTGCATCTTCATGGGTAAAACGGTTTCAATTGTCTTTTATAGTTGTAATTATAGATGAGATCACACAAACCCTATAGGCAAGGCCGCTGTCTAAAATCCAATGGTTGGATTCAATCCGATTTTGATTTGATCATGACCATTATCTTCCACCAACAGCAATGTTTACAGAGAGATATGGAATGAAAAATTTTCAATCGTCCTTCTTCAATAAACAATTATACATGGGCCAAAGGCTAGGGTAGTCCAACCAATATGGTGTACAGTGACTTAAATTCATCTTTGCGAATGGGTCCCTGACATGTGGATGATTCGATTTGAATTAATCATGTAGATACAGATTGTCTAGTAACTCCTACCACCCACCTAGCTAGCAGAAAAGCTGTGTGCCCCACCATGATGTATGTGTTTCCTCCGTTGTCTATTTATTCTGCCAGCTTATTTTAGGACATGGCCCCAAAAAGTGAGGCAGATCTATAATTCAAGTAGGCCACACCACGAGAAACCGCTGTAAATTAAATGCCTACCATTAAAAACAAGGGCTCTACCATAACGCCCTACCATGATGCTTATTTGCTATCTAATCTATTATTAGCTTGATATAAAACTTCTATGGCCCTCGAGAAGTTTTCAACGGTGCACATTCAATCCCCATTATTTGCTATGGCGTGGCCTACTTGAAATTTCCTTCTGCCTATTTTTTGGCTCATTCCACCAGCTAGCTGGGTGGTTTAGGGTAAGGGGTCACCAGCCAATCCGCCTCCAATCCTTGCATGCTTGTTTTGCAATGCTGAGATTCCTTTATTTTTAGTTTAGAGAAATCAGAGCGATCCACTCATCAGGTGGGCCATACATGTGCTTATATCAGTCTGATTTTTGTGTCATCCCATTTTTACCGTGAGATGAAACAGCCGGACGGGTTGGATGTCATGTGCAAACCACCGTTGCACCAACATGCGACTAGTATAAATGTGCCCTGAAGTTTGGACAACTCGCCATTTTACTCTTAATCATCCACTTGATAGCCATCAATTGGATGGTTAGGATTTCTTGATTAGCCTGATGTTTCAAAGATATGCTCCATCCTCGATGTGTCTCACACAATTTGGATGGTCTGGATAGCCTTGATCCAAAACAAGGACTTGCATTCCACCTGAAGTGAACCACCACGTGGACAGGACACAATTGCGTGGGATCTATCTTAGCCATCCATCAGCGCTGATAGATGGACGGCTTAACAGAAGGTTGAGCGAAATATAACAATGGTCCACTTTTAGTGGGGAACTTTTTGTATTCTGCTTAGCAGTCCCAACTTGGCATGTGTATGAGATGTTGGAAAAATACGTTGGATATACCCAAATAAGATAAAATAAGGTTTAATTGGGCTGAATCACGTAAAGTTACGTGCGAATTACTTTCGGGATAAGATAAGCCTGTCTGGATCCAATGTGCAGCAATCACGAAGGATCCACTTAGGAACAATTCAATACAACGGATCGTTTGACAGAATCAAACCGTGGATATGTTTACAATATTCTACGAAGGAAATGCTATCTGGAGGATCTGATGGAAAGGAAGAAATGTGTGTTTCAGTTGATGAAATGTAGACTGGAATGGTTTAGTTTATATAGACACCAAGGAGTGGACCGTTGCTAAGTGGCTATCAATAGTTTAGAACGTTTGAAAAATATTTTTGACCGTTGATCATTAATTTTAGCTATTTCTAGTTGTCGGATCAAAAGATCTGACTGTTAGATCATCATGGCCCATCTGTTTTCAGACCGTTGTGGCTTTCAAGTTTGCTAGCCATTTTCAGAAACGGCTAACTATTTCAGATTAATAATTTGACCGTTCTCAGTCACCTATAAAGTATTGAAGGCCAAATATTGCATATTAGACCCCAGTTATTGCCTGATTTTACAAACATGATAAAATTTAACGCTCTATTTTAATCGTGTTTGTGTTGCAAGGTGAATTTAAGAGCTTGGATTGAAAAAGGGTACTAGATGCATAGATTTGATGCTCAAGAATCACCAAGGTAGGGGACGGATCTTAGGAGACTGAGATCAAAGAATTTATACGCCAAAGATCCGAGAAAATCAAGTGATTTGAGTTAAAGGGGTCTGAAAGTCATCCTGAATGTAAGATCACAGGGTTCCCACCATCCGGGCAACCGTGGAGGCGTGGACGTGAGCACGAGGAGGAGAGAGAGTAATGTGTGGAGCGTGGGACGGCTAGAGTTTCTTCCTCTTCCATCTTTGCTTTCTTTATGTCTTTCTTTTAAAAGATTTTAGTCATCATGATTATGAGCGGCTAAACCTCTTAAATAGGGCTAAGAGGTGAAGCTTGTAGCGTGATTGGGATGTTTGCTTTGTTTTGATTCATGTCTTATTGAACCTTATAGATTATAATTTGATTATTAAGGAATATTTTTGGATTTAATGGTTTGTTGTGACTCAAATTACAATGGATCCGCGATTGCTTTGAATATTTTCTTTTCATGTTTTGAGATTGTGAAATTAGGTATTCCAGTTGTTCACCATCGTCTCATGGGCATGGTTGGGTGATGAAATCCTCCTAATCTTCTCAATTCTCTCATGATTGATTGTGGGTTTGGTAAATTGTTGTTGTTTGCCTTGTCTCCTAGGCATGGTTTGGTGACGGAATCACTTCCGAATCTTCACCACTTTTATTTATTAATGATTAAATCCATGAGAAGTTCAGAGATCTAACAAATCTCTTCTTACCAATTGGATAGGATAGGACTCTGATTCCAGTTGTGTCCTTGAATCATGCAAGGTAGCTTCCCAATTACTACAAGTGAATCCTTGGAAACCCTAGTCTCCCACCTTTGAATTTTACAAGTTTTAATTAAAGTTATTCACTATTATTCTCTTGAATTTCCCTGGTTTAGATTACTTCTTCTTCTAGTTCTAATTCTGGTTACTTTTTAATTACGTACAAGGTTCAGTCCTTGTGGATTCGACCTCGGTCTTACCGAGATTATTACTACATCGCGACCCTATACTTGTGGTAGTGAACATAAAGCCTTGGCTCATTCTAAACCTATCGCACCTAGGCTCATACTAGACCAATCGCACCATCTCACGTAAGGTCGCGAGGGAGAGACTACATTGCGACACAATGCGCACGTGCGAAGTGTAAAGTGCGTCACTACAGCCACATTGCCCAAGCCCATGCCTGTGCCTATGCCTATGCATGAGCGCGCATGCGCGTGCATTCCAGTGAACCCCCAACCCAAGTGTCTCAATCTCCCAAAGCTCTAAGTAAGAATACTACACACACCTCCACATATAAACCACGATTTTCTTCTTTTCATTTTCTTTGTGGGACAAAAGCACATACCTCACTTTTCAATTTGAAAATTTCAAAAAGCGTTTTGGTGGAAAAACGAAAATTCTAAAATTTTTGAATTTGATTTTTCAAAAAACTACAAATTTCAACAATCCTCCACTGGTTTTTTAAAAAATAATAGAAAAATATCTGTCGGAGATAAAGAACAGTTATTATGCATAGAAAAAGATAACTTACGATTTGAATCTTTCCTTAGTGTAAGTATTTTAAAGTTATGTCGAAATTTTTGGTTACCGCGGCATTGAACCAGTTATTGCTAAATGACATAACCAAAAATACTACACACATAATAGCTTCTACATTATGTGTTCGTTTATATTACTCGATTAGCATTTTTAATGACCATGTGCTTATTCTATTTAATGAACGATACCGAGAGAACTCTAACTCCTATGAGAAGTGGCACCACTTTCACGTTCATATAGGTGAAATCCTTCTAGTGTTTCTATTACTTTAAAACACTTGTCCTATTTGACTGAATTTCATTAAGAGTTTCAAGACTCAACCCTCTTTATTTGTAACGGTCAGCACATTCATCCTGTATGAGGTTATTTTTAGATTTAGGGCTGAAACTTTCCACTTATCTGTGATTTGTTATTACCCATTGAACCCAATATTTAGAGATTTTCTAAGTTTGACTTACGTTTCTATCACTGGTGGAACTTTGATTAAAGAGTTTCAACCTCAGCCCTCTAGATATTGTTCTTATTGCCTATCTCGTCAGATGTTTAGTAAATGGATTAACCAAATTATTACTTGACTTCACAAATGAGATCGCGATGATTCCATCTTGAATTAATTACCTTATATAATCATGTCTCAAACTTGTGTCTAGACTTCCCATTATAGGTACCATTGTATACTTTCGCTAGAGTGGCTTCGTTGTCGCAATGAAATGAAACAGCCGGTATAGGCTTCGCATAGAACGGAATTTCTATTAGAAGATTCCTTAATAAATCAACCTCTTTGCCTGTTACAACAAATGCTATGAAGTCAGATTCCATTGTTGAATGCGTTATGTAAGTTTGTTTTTTGGATCCCCAAGATATAATTGCACCTCCTAAGGTGAATATCTACCCTGTAGTGGACTTGTTGTCCCCTGCACTCGATATTCAACTTGCATCGATATTTCCTTCTAACACTACTAGAAATTCTTAGTAAAATAGCCCTAGTTCATTGGTTTCTTTTAGATAACCTAAAACTCTACTTATGGTTTTTCAGTGTTCAATACTTGGATTACTAGTAAACCTACTTAGTTTACTCACACCGTATGCTATATCCGGTCTTGTGTATAGTATAACATATATAAGACTGCCTATAGCACTAGCATACTCTAGTTGTGCAATTACTTTTCCACCGTCTTCCTTCAATTTGATACTTGGATTAAATGAGGTTTTTGCCTCTTTGATTTTCAAGGGATTAAACTTGTTCAATATTTCTCAATATAATGAGACGGGCACAATGCATATCCCCCACTATGCTTTTTAACTTTAATACCTAATATAGTATCCACCTATTCAAGATCCTTCATTTTAAAAACTGATGAGAGAAACTTCTTTGTTTCAATTACACATTCCATTTTGTTACTGATTATTAACATATCATCTATATATAAGCATATGATTACAATATAATCATTATAAACTTTGAGTATATGCATTTATCAACATGTTATGTGCAAAATCATAAAATAAAATTTTAGACTCAAATTTATTATGTCACTGTTTTGATGCTTGTTTTAATCTGTATAAAGACTTAACGAGTCTACACACTTTCGTTTCATTGCCTGGTAGAACAAACCCTTCTGGTTGCTTCATATATATCTCCTCATAATGGTTACCATTTAGGAATGCTGCATTTACGTACATTCGATGAATATGAAGATGATGTATGGATGTTAGAGTCAATAAAATTCTAATGGATGTTATTTTAGCTGTTGGTGAATGTGTGTCAAAATAATCGATTCCTTCTTTATGTCAGAAACCCTTCACAACTAATCTTGCCTTAAATGTTTGAATTGTACCATTAGTGTAATATTTTTTTTTTAAATATCCACTTACATCCTATCAGTTTAGAACCTGGAGATAGACCCACCAATTCCTATATTTGGTTTGATATAATCGAATCCATTTCATCATTAATGACTTCTTTTCAAAAAGTGGAGTCTCTTAAAGTCATAACTTCATTAAAGGTTTTAAGTTCATCTTCTATAATTAAAACCATAGGTATTTTCCTAATGAACTTTTCTCTATTTGATCAGGATCAAGACTCTTCTATACTCATGCTCTTTGACTCCTACGAGATTCACTTGGTGTTTGAACTTCTTGTTATATTTCTTCTATAGTTTCATTAGGAGATTGAATCTCAGTATTATTTTTCTCTATAAATAAAGAGTTGTCAAAGAACTATACATCTCTAGACTCTATGATTACATTGAAGTCTAAGTCTAAAAGTCTATAGGCCTTAATATTTTATGCATATCCTACAAAGATGCACCTAATAACTCTTGGTCCTAACTTAGTTTTTTTAGGTTATGAAGTTATGTTATATGTGAGACACCCCCACACTATAAGATACCCTATGTTTGGTTCCATTCATTTCTATATTTTATATGAAGAGGTCTTGGTTTCTTAGATGAGATTCTATTCAGAACATGACCATAGTTAACAATGCTTCTCCCCATATGTTAAATGATAACTTTGCTTGTATTAGCATTGAGTTGATCATTTCAACTAAAGTCCTATTTTTTCTCTCTGTTACACCAAGTTTTTGTGGTGTATAGGGTGTTGTACACTGGTGTCCTATACCGTGTTCTTCATAGTAGGTAGAAAATTTATTAGAAAAGTATTCTCCTCCTTTGTCACTACGAAGGATTTTAATCTTTTTAACTAATTGATTTTCTACTTCGAATTTATAAAGATTAAATGCATTAAATGCTTTATCTTTTGATTTTAACATATATACATGCACATATCTTGAACAATCATTTATAAATATTATGAAAAACCTCTTCCCTCCTCGGGTGAGAATGCCACTTAGTTCTAATATTTGAGATGATTTCTCAACACTTGAGAATGGTTTCTTTGTTATTTTAGATCGTATGCATACTTCACATTTGTCATTGTCACTATTATTGTATGATATTAAGCCATTCTTAGGCATGAGTTTTATGGATTTATAGCCAATATGCTAGTCTACCATGTCACAACGTTACAGACTCAATCATGTAAGCAGAAGAATTCTTTTCATTCAAAGAAATTTTGATCATCCCATTATAAGCATATCCCTTACCCACAAAGTTCTCATTCTTACACAAAATCAGCTTGTTAGACTCAAACATAACCCTTATCCCAGGTTTGCTTAAAAGATCTCTTGAGACTAAGTTCCTCCTTATGTCTAAGACATGCAATACATTATTCAGGATTACCTTCTTTCCAGAGGTAAAGAGTAATTTCACGGTTCCTTTGCCTATGACTTTCAATCAACCTTCATTTCCTATTTGAACCTCTTGACCATTAGTCACGTCTTCATAGGTTTTGAAGGCAGATTTATCGTTACATACATGGATTGTGACACCTGTATCATACCACCAACCGAGGACTTTCTCTTGAACTAAGTTCACTTCTGTGACCATTGCTATGATATCATCGTCTACTGCATTAACCTTTTTCTTAGGCTTTTTGTGGTCCTTACAGACTCGGGCAAAATGTCCGGTCTTGCCGTAGACATAGCAAGGATCCTTGGGTTTACCGTTTTTCTTCTTTTAGATTTTCTTGAATTTTCCTTGATCTTTGTTAGGTTTTAGGGAATCATTTTTTTCATATTTATTATTTTGGGATCGTCTTTTTACTACATTCACCTTGGATGAGGATGCACCATTAGCATCATCATTTTTTGTCTCAGTTACGAGATTCTTCTTCAATACGAAGATGCTTTTGGATTTGTTCTAGGGTAAATTTTACGGATTTATGTAGTAGTTTCTTCCTGTAGTCAACTTAGAGGCAATGTGGCGATAATAGCTCTGATTTGAAAGGATTTAGGTAGGTCTATTTTTAAAGCCTTTATCTTGTTTATGATTAATTGTAATTTCATGGATTTGGACTAGCAGTGGCTTATTGTCTATCATTGTGAAGTCGAAATACCAGGTGATTAGGAATTTCTGTGTACCTTCTTCTTCAGTCTTGTACTTGTATTCCAGTGCGCTCCAGATTTCTTTCGTTGATGTGGGCCTCATGTACAGATCCTACAATTGATTAGAGAGAGCGTTGAGAATATGGCCACGACACAACAGTTTGTTTTCTTGTCACTTGATTCTTGTAGCGATTTGTTTTGGAGTGTCAGCATCCGTCGCTTCAAGCAGAGGCTGGAGATTCAGGTCCAAGATGTAGAAAATCTTCAGAGCAGTTAGCATGAATTTCAACTTGTCTTGCTACCTAGTAAAATTTGAACCGTCGAACCGGTCCAATCTGATCAGATCCCGGTTCATCAGTTTAACTAATGCAATACTTTCGGTATCCATATCCACTCTTTAAGATTGTTGAAAAATTGTATTGGATATACTATAAAATAAGAATAAAATAATGTTTAATTATTTCATTTTACTAGGCTGAATCACATAAAATATGCACTATCAATAAAGTGTGATTCGCCCCCTTATCAATTGTTGATGGTTTACAGACAAATTGCTTCCAGGATAAGGCAAGCCTATTTGGATCCGGCATGCAACAATCACGAAGGGTCCACTTAGGAACAATTCAACGCAGCAGATCTTCTGGCAAAATTAAACCGTGGATGTGTTTACAATATTCTACGAAGGAGATGCAATCCGGAGGAGCTGATGGAAAGGGAGAGATGTGTGTTTAAGTTGATGGAATTTGGACTGAAATGGTCCAATTTATATAGGCACTAGGAAGTGGACCGTTATTAGGTAGCCATTAATGGTTCAGAACGTTTGAAAAACTTTTCTGACTGTTGATCATTAATTTGAGTTATTTCTGGTCGTCGGATCAAAAGATCTGACCGTTAGATCACCATGGCCCGTCCGTTTTCGTATCATTGTGACATTTAAGGTTGCTAGCCGTTTTTAGAAATGGCTAACCATTTCGGATTAATAATTAGAGCGTTCTCAGTCGCCTATAAAGCCCTGGATCATTTTAGACCCATTGCACCTAGGACTATATGCGCCAACTAGGCACTTTGGTTTTGAAGCCTTGGTATTAATTTGTCTTCTTAGTTTTAATTAGTAAATTATATTAATTAGAAAAATAATTTTAAATTGGTCCTAATCCCCCCCCCCCCCCCTCTCTTTAGGACTTAGCCATAATTCTATAGCTTTGCTACGCTTCCACACACGTCGTGGGAGTTTATTTCACACAATTTCAATTGGTATTAGAGTGGGTTATTTTTCAAGGACTTAACTATCCAAAGTAAGATCCAAAAATGAGTTTTAGAATCATATCTAACAATAGAGGATGTTGTGACATAGAGGGTACATCTTTTGACTTTATGCATTTAGGTAGATCTTTCAAAAAATCAAAAGAAATCCATTGTCACATTTGCGAGGGTTATGATCATGTTGCCATCTGAAGGATATGACAGCAAAAGGGGATGAATCCGATGATTTTAACTTAAAAATTAAAAAATCACATAATAATAGAGACCTTAGATCCATGCATATCTTAATGATCTCCAACACCTCTACTCTCCCTACAACTAGAGACATGGGAGAAGTATCCAACCATAACACATCGGATGTATAAGAGACATTCTCCTCTAATAGTGAAAAAGAAGATGATGATGGATATGTCGAATTGCAAGAGGCTTATGACCAACTTTCTAAAAAAGGTATGAAAGTTGTGAAGATGTTGGGTCTGGTAAAGGCTAAAAAGATTTAATTGGCTAACCGATTAGAACAAGTGGAATTTGAAAATTCCTCCCTCACACAAGAAAAGGAAAATCTTAAATCCAACATTGGTGAAAATTTATGAAGTTGTTTGGATCTTGAATTATAACTTGATACAGTTAAATATGAAAATCAAGGCCTGAAACTTGAAGTTAGCCAAGTTGAACTTATTTTACCAATGCTAAGGTTGCCCAAAATGAATATATAGGTAAATCTTTGAATACGGGTAAACAACTTTTTAAAGACAATAAAGGTCTTAGAAACAATAAGAATATTCATGTTACAACCTTTGTCCCATGGTAATCCAAAAAGACTCTATAGCTTCAGGGAATAAATCTAAATTATCTCTCGTGTGCCATTATTGTGGAGGCATACGCCACATGAGGTTTGAATGGCAAATTAATAAAAATCGGCAATTCATCTCAGTCCCGAACTATATAGGTAAATTTATTTGAACTAAGAAAATGACATACTTTAATAATAGTCCTCTTAGACGATCACCAAAAAAGGAGTTCACATCCCCTCTAAAAATGAACAACCATATGAGGGAGTTGATAAAACATGTTGCCCTATTAACTGAATGTACTAGAAAAATCCTTAGTTGGGGCAATAACCATAAGGGTACGAAATAAAGAAGAAAATCTCTTACCGAACATAGATCCCCTGGTAAAGATGTACCTAGGAGAGTAGAATCTAGGAAAAAAAAAAACCTCTCTCCTGAAATTAATCCGGATCCTGAAAAATTCACACCCACGTGGGTGGTGAAGAGGGATGGGTGATCTTTAGAGATCTATTTGGGCTTATTGCTAAATCCGAGGAATTGAACCTCATTTTGTGATTTTTAGTTAAATTCGAGGATTATAACCTCATTTTCTTTTTGATAGTCTTAACTTTAAAGTTGCCTGATTTTAATATCATATGCTTATTGCTGGACTATCTTTGGTCATTATCATTTCAAATGGTATATCTTTTTTAAATGACCATATAAGTATGCTCTTTATTTTTAATGTTATATGTATCCCAACATTCCCTTGTTAGTATGTGCTTATTGGTAAATCCATGAATTATAGAGCTTTTAATTTTTATACTTAATTTGTATATTTATGAAATTTTCTATTTGTTAAATATTGACAAAAAGGAGGAGAAAGATCAAGTCTCACCAAAACAAGTTCAATTCTATTTTGTAAGATTTATTTGTTGTTGAAGGGAATTGATGAAGACAGAGGAAGTAATTATGGGGGAGCATTGCAAGTTTACATGTCTTGTTTGTATTCGAGTTATAAATATTTGCATTGAATGTGTAATATTTTTAGTTTTTTTTTGTTTGTCATTGGTATGGACTATGACAATGTCTACGTTAGGTTTTTGTCACGTAATTAACAAAGGAGGAGATTGTTAGTGCACCTATTTGTCAATCGCGTGCGTCTGTGTATCGAGTCCTTGGAAGTTGAAGACTTGGAACATTAAGGATGTAAAGAACAAGTATATTGAAGTGCCTTGGTGACCCTAAACCCAAACCAATATTAACCACTAGATGATTACAACCTTAATAAGTAAACCTTCATTTGATCATCACATAGCCTTAGGAGTTCATTTAGAACATGCTTAGTTTGGCTATAGAGGGCTCGGGTTGCTGGAAAACAAACTACCCAAGCTATCAAACTAAGTTGATGTGTACTAGACATGTACTTGATATGTTGAGATTGATGGATTGATGTGACAACTCGTAGAGATTCTCTTGGGTTTCGCACGCGCGCATTTTTCTCGCACCAAACGCTAGCCCACATCTCCTGGCCAGAGTATCGCCTCGGCGTGCGAGTCGCGGCATCAGAACCGCGGAGACAGCGCGGTCGCAATGGTACAAGTCTTGGGTTGAGTCGAATCAGATTAACGACTTGTGAATCAAGGTCACGTGCAACGCCGGTTAAGGGTCGAAGGTTGCCAGAATTCGACCGAAAAGACCGCGGGAACCTACGGAATGGTACGGTCTAGGATATGGGTCTTACACATACCCCATAGAATTGAGTCGGCTTAATCTGAGACTTATACTATTGCGACCGCACCGTCACCGAGGTTCCAACGATGCGACTTGCGCGCCGATCCGATACCAAGCCAGAAGATGTGGGCCGACGTTTATTTCGAATAAGTGCCGCGTATTTTGTAATCCCAAGGAAATCTTTACAACATGTCAAATCAATCCCGTCAATCAATCCCATCAATTACCTCTCATGTCAAGTACGAAGCACCCCCATGCTTCCTTTCTCCACAAGTAAAGCAAATTCTAAAAGTCAACCAATCCATCACCTCACCCATCACTCACATCCATCACTCTCTCTCCCTTACAACCCTCTCTCTCTCTCTCTCTCTCTCTCTCTCTCTCTCTCTCTCTCTCTCTCTCTTTTCTCAACACAATTCCAAGCACCAAAAGAGGTGCACACGTCCAACAATTTTCAAGAGAGAAAATGTGTTTTGTGTGGCCCACTTTCCTATCTCAAATCCTTCATCCTAACCCTTAACTTCTCATCTTCCACCATCAAAGAGGAGCACAAGAAGATAGGCGTTCCAACGAACCGATTAGATCGAAAGGTGGGTGTTGTCCATAGGTCTAGATTTCATTTTTATGATGAAGGGCCAAGTGAGGCTTACCGATTGATGGTACGGATCTCACTTGGGACCCTAGATGTGGCCGATGGCCTACCTTGATCTTCATGATCATTCCATGATGGGGCCATTCTCCATGGACCCCATCATGATGTTTATTTTCTTGCATGAATAGGGTCATCTAGACCTTCCATTTCGATGGAGAAAGGATCTTCACCGTTGATTTTCAATTTGATGGGCCCACGAGTAATGGGACCCACTTGATGTACGATTGATTGTAAGGGAGGGCTCATAGTGGCGGAGCCCTCCATCATGCGTGTCCCATCTCCCTCTCTATCTCTCTCTCCCTCTCTTTTTATTTATTTATTTATTTAGCTTTGTGTGTGATGAGGTGGCCATGTGGCCCACTTGGATGGACCCCACCTTAATGTATGTTTTATACATGCCGTTTGTCCATTTGGTGGCCCACCTGAGTAGGGCCCACCTTGAGCATGTGTGACGCCCAGACGTCCAGGGACGTCCCTGGACTGAAATGAAAACACAAATATTAGCTTGGTAGGAAGCAATGGGGTGGCCATTTGTATAGGCCCCACCTTGATACATAAATGGAATCCACACCGTTCACCCCATTCCCAAGCCCATTTTAGGCGTTGAACCGAAAAAGGAAGTCAATCCGACTTTCGGGCGGGCCATACCTTTAGAAATAGTGATTTTTCACTGTTGAAACCCATCTTAATTTTTCTACACGCTAAAACATGCCCAATATTGGGCTTGATGGATTTTTTATGGACTGTGGGAAGCAGTGGACGAGGCAGATTCTTGCAATGTAGGCCCCACACGTGAAAAATTGTAAAATTTTGCAATTTCAAAAACTAAATAAATAAATATACATCAGAAGAAATTACGCTGCCATCGCCGCTGTCTGTTTGTTGTCGAGGCTCATTTTCTTCGGCGGGTGGCCATGTTGGCAGGGACCCATGGCTCCAGCTGTGGGCCCCACCGTGATGTATATCTATCATCCAAGCCATTCATATGGTGGGCCCCTGGGGCAGCGGGCTGCCTTCCAAAAATCAGCCATATCCAATGCTCAGGTGGCCCACGTCACAGGAAACAGTGAGATTTAACGCCTACTCTTGAAAACCCTTTCTGGGCTACAGAAGTTTCAGATCCATATGAAATTTGTTTTTCCTGTTCATCCAGGTCCGTGTGACCTTATCAATGGTCTGGATGGAAAATAAATCGTTATGGTGGGCCCCACATGGAGCCCACAGTGATGCATGTGTTGTATTCCCACCGTCTAGGCGGACGGTGGGGCCCAAAGTGATGCTTGTGTTGTATTTCCCACCGTCCAGGCGGACGGTGGGAGCCCACTGTAATGTATGTGTTTCACGCACACCATCCACGGACCCCACCTGGAATTTGCATGTGCCTGAAACTTAGTTTGAACCCTCATACAAGTGGGAGACACATAATGGATGGGCTAGATTTACAAACCACATCTCGGTGGGCCCTCAAAAATGGTTATGAATGTTTTAATGGTGCACGACACCTCTCAACTCCTATATGTGGTGTGGCTCACACAAGTCACGGACTGACTTGATTTTTGAGGCCTAGGCCCACGAGGGATTGGTGCATCTAACTGATGGTGTTGACGTTCGAAACGCGTCATGGTGGGGCCCACACAGCTCGACCTCATGGGACGTTAAAATCAACTCGAGCACATTGTACCTTTTCCCATATATATATATATATATATATATGTGTGTGTATGTATGTATGTATATGATGGTGGGCTTTATAGGCCCTACCATGATGCATGTGTTGCATCTAACCTATCCATCCATTTTAAAAGCTCATTTTATAGTATGAGCTAATGAATGAGTCAGATCCATGGTTCAAGTGGGTCCCACCAGTATTATTTGAAGTGAGGATCGGTTGATCCTTTGACATAATTCATAGATATGTATATATACAGTATGTATGTATTGGTGGCCATTTTTAAGGCACACCTTGGCATTCATTAGGCCCATATTGATGTAATTGTGGCCGTTGTTGAGGCCCACCTTGCTATATATATAAGGCCCATGGGTAAGGCCCATTGTAATATATTAGGGCCCATGGGTTGAGGCCCATTATGCTGTATTTGGAGCCCATGGGTTAAGGCGCATTTGAGGAGGCCCACCTTGATATTTATGAGGCCCATTCGATGTATTGGAGGCTCATGGGTTGAGGCCTAATGGGATGTACATAAGGCCAATTGTAATGTGATTCCACCATGGGTTAAGTAATGACATTTATGGCGGGCCATGCCTTGGGAGCAATGTTGGTTTGATGTCCACATTGTAAGAATAATGTTGGTTAAATGTCCGCATTATAACTCTCCCTAGGGCCCATGGGATTGATAAACCCATACTTGTTATGCGTAGGCCATCAAGGCTCATCCTCGTTGTGAGGATAGTTCATCACCATATAAACTGTTTAGTATAACTCCACGATTCATGCCCATACGCATCATATGTATGCCTGATATGAGGAATGTTTGATCATAGTATATGCCATTGGGCAGACCATTTACGGGACTTCTTATGAGACGGAGAGCCCACATTATCGCACCATACGCGCAGGATTGCTGTATGACTGGATAGTGTGACTCATATATCTCACATACATGTGATTTGATCATTGTATGCCCTAGCAACATCAGGGTCATTGCCTCCACAGGCACATCGTGGATGGCTAGATGGGACATCGAAAATATTTGGTTCTAGCACTATGGGCACTTAGGATGTCCTTAGGTGAAAAACCCAGAACCTCCGAGGCCAGGAGTAGCCCCAACGTCTAAATCGAGTGGAACATGAGTGCCCGAGTGCCGAATACCAGTAGGCCGCGTCTCCCACTGTGTCGTGGTCGGTTGCGAGGGAGTGTGGCCTTATCCGCCTGAGTGAGGGGGCTATAAGTTAGGCTAAGTATGACCAGCTCGTAAATGGGTCCGCTATCGATGAGCCAGGTAGGTATTGGTAGACTACTGGTCAAGCGGATAGTGAGGTCTATTCCGCTCGCTAGGCTATGCAGGTAGGGAGGAGGCAGTCAGTGTCGAGTGTAATAGACCCTGGTGATTTCCCCAGAGAGCAACCGTACTGATATGTGGACTTATTAAGTAGGAATTGCATATCCGTTCATTCATTCATTCACTATTCACTCGGATTGGAGGTGCGTAACTATTTGTTATGTGTACCATCGCATGGCCAAGATTTCAGTTGGGCGCGCGACTAACCTTAGATCAGGAGTGTACCACATTATGTCTAACTATCCAAATTTAGGTATGGGACTGGTTTAGATAGAAGTCCATTGTGATAGACCCCATAGCCTGCGATACTATGTACTATCATCCCGACTTCACACTCCAGCATGGTCATTCCATTCACACTGCATATTACATTACATTCGCGGCATATGACATTTTGGGTTACCTGTGTTTCTACATTTATACGGTTTAGATACAGCTTCTAATATTTGACTCTTTATGGTTCCTCATTTGTATAGTTGATCTGTATTGCGTATTCTGATATCGTATGATTCATGATCTTGTTAGTATTTCCGCTTCTTCCGATGATGTATGATTTATGGGCTTTATGGTATACTTGGTACTTATCTTGTGCACACACTTTCACCACCCTCTAAGCTTTTGTAAGCTTATGCATGATAGATGCATGCAGGTGGCGTTAGGTTGCAACAACGTTGAGCTTGAAGCGTGCAGCGGTCCTTTGGAGATTCTGTTACTTTCATTATATTGTATTTCCCTTTCAGACGCATTGTACTTAAAGTTTTGATATAGTGGATATGTGGTGATGTTGTTTTGTGACTTGGTTATGCTTGTGGTTATGCTCCATTACAAAAAAAAAAAAAAATCATACTGAAAATCCTCCTTGTAGGATCCCAGGATCGGAATCTGGCGTATAGGCGCTGGGAGCCAAGAATGGGGTACTACGGAGGCTGTCCATGTGGGACCCACCATGATACCTGTATTGAAGGACCCACCCTGATGCATGTGTACCCAACTGGCTAGCGTTCAAGGGACGCTGGACGTTGTGGGGCTGCTAGTGGTGAAATGTGAACTGACATGGGTATGTACTAACGTCAGTTAAGGGGGAATTTTGAGGTGGACCTCACATACAGGCCCCACCTTGATGTATTTATATAATCTAAGCCATCCCCCTTCCTTCTCATAACATTTTAGGCATTGAGCCGAAAACTGAAGGTGATCCGATAATTGAGTGGGCCTTACCATAGGAAACAGTGGTGTTTGCCGTTAAAACTTTGGAAAATGATTGTTGGTGTCCACATGAAGCTTGGACCCACCTAAAATTTGGTTTGGACTCCTAATTTTGTGAGACACATACAATGGACGGGGTAGATCTGGTTAATGTGGGTCCCACCTAGAGTAATAAAAAAAAATACATATGGCAAAAAGTTGGCAAGCACCTTGCTGCCATGATGTACACGAAAAAGGAGTGGGTCCCCATTGGCCTAGTTGTGAACCCCACCGTGATGTGTGTTCTAAATCCTTGCCGTCCATTTGTTGAGACCCCTTCGTTGAGGCGTCGGCTCCAAAAAAAATCAGCCATGAATAGTTCTTAGATGGCCCACATCGCCACCGTTTATACGAAGGTATGTTAAACCACTCGGAAATGATTGTTGGGGCCCACATGGAGTTTGGATGCGCCTTAAATTTGGTTTGAACCCTTAATTTTGTGGGACACACATAATGGACGAGTTAGATTGCAAATAAACATTTTGGTGGGCCTTATATAGGACCCACTGTGGTGTGTGTGGCTTACCACACCGTCCACAACAGTGGGTGGTGACACCCACTGTGTTGCAAGTGTTTCATTCACGCCGTCCGTCTACGGAAGTCGACGGTGGCCCCCACCATGATGTACGAGTTCTATCCACTCCATCCAGCCAGTGATTAGGTGACCACGTCACAGGAAACAGTGTGAGATTGAACGTCAACCGTTGAAACCCCCTTTGGGGATAACAGGAGTTTGGGATCAATATGAAATTGTTTTTTTTTTTTTTTTTCACCCAGGTCTGTTAAGATGTAAAATAAACATTTTGGTGGGCCCCTTGCCACATGGCCTTATCAACAAGTTGGATGTAAAATAAACATTACAGTGGAGCCCTTGCTCACGTGGTCTTACCAACAGGTTGGGTGGCAGATAAGCATTTCCATGGGCCTAGGATTGGACGGAAAATAAATGTTATAGTGGGCCCACATGGGAGTCCACCATGATGCATGTGTTGCATCTAACCTGTCCTACCATTATGAATGATTGTCTTAAGGCTTGAGACTAAAAATAAGACGGATCTATAGTTCATGAAGGCCCACCTTAGTGTATATATGAGACCCATGTGATTAGGCCCACCTGGGAATAGTTGAGGCCCATGATAAATGGCCCATTTGATGTATCTAGGGCCTATGTTCTAAGGCCCATCTTGAGGTAATTATGGCCCATTGTTGAGGCCCACGTTTATATATATGAGGACCATGTTATGCGGCCCATCTGACGTATGTTAGGCCCATGAGTTGGGGCCCAATTGGCAGTACATAAGACCCATTGCAATGTACGATTTCACCATGGGTTATGCAACGATGTTCAAGGCAGGCCATGCCTTGGAAGCAGTGATAGTTTGATGTCCACATTGCAAAGATGATGTTGGTTAAATGTCTGCATTGTCACTCTCCCTACGGCCCATTGATAGGCCCATATTCGCAGAATGTATTCCGTATAGGCCCATCTTTGTTATAAACAGAGCCCATCACCCCATAACATGTTTAGTACAAATCCATGACTCAGGATCATACACATACACATCATATGCATGCTTGAGATGAAGAGTGACTGATCATAGTATATGCCTTCAGGCAGACTGTTTACGGGCTCTCTGGTAGGCGAAGTTGCCTTGCTCGAGCGTGTGATATACGTAGGATTGTTGCATGATTGATAATGTGGTTCTTGCACTTACATTTGTGTGATTGAGATATGCCCCAGCGACACCAGGGCCATAGCCTCCACAGACGCATCGTGGGTGGTTGGTTGGATACCAGAAATATTGTTCTAAGCAATTGGGACACCATAGATGTCCCTGGGTGAAAGTCTCTGAACCCGATGGTACCAGAGGATGACTCCAACGTCGAGATCGAGTGGATATATGAGCGCACGAGGGCCGAATACCATGAGGCCGTATCCCTCACTGTGTCTTGGTTGGTTGGAAAGGAGTGTAGCCTTACTCGCCCGAGAGCAGGGGGCATTACTAAGCTGAGTTTGACCAGCTCGAAAATGGGTTCGCTATCGACTTGCCGGATAGATGTTGGCAGACTATTGGCCAGGCGGATAGTGATGTTTCTTACGCTCACTTGGACTGTGCTGCTAGGAGAGAGCAGTGCCATTTGGAGTGTACTGAACTCCGGTAATTATCCACACTAAGAACCGTACTGATTTAATGCTCTAGTGAGGAGCTGCATTGGTATGAAGATTGGCATGCTTAACTTACATATTGCATCGCATGGCCTTGGTATAGCTGATAACATTCATATCTTGTACCACATAGCCTTGGTACGGCTGACAACATTTATGTACTCATCAACATGATTCCGCATTACTCTGGCATTGCATTCTGAGCACGTTCGCACACATTTACACCGCCCTCTAAGCTTTCTATAAGCTTATGCATGATTGATGCGTGCAGGTGACGCCAGGACGCAGCCTTAGTCTCGCCGCAATTGGAGCGTGCAGCCGAGCTTCTGGAGTTTTTGTTATTGTCATTATCTTGTATTTTCCTTTCATACGCCTTGTACTCAAAGTTTTTGATCATAGTGGATTTTGTGATGGTGTTCTTGTGGTTATTATTCGTGGGTTATGCTTGTGGATATGCTCATTACGAATCAAATCATGTTTGAAATCCTCCTTGTAGTATCCCAGGATCGGAACCTGGTGCATGGGTACTAGGAGTCGAGAATGGGGTACTACGGAGGCTGTCAGCGCTGGATTCGGTGATCAGAAATTTTGTGAGCCTGGTTTCCGAGTTTGGGGCGTGACGTTGCCTCTTTAGTTTTAATTGGTAAATTGTATTAATTAGGCAAATAATTTAAATTGATCATAATCACACTCTTCTAAGACTTACCTATAATTCTATAGTTTTGTCAAGCTTTTGCACGTATCGTAATAAATAGTCTATTCCACGCAATTTTAAAAATAAAATAGATAAATAAATAAAATGAGAGACAAATACTTGATTCGTTTATAAGAACATATGATTAAAGTGAGTGGTTAGCAGGATGTGACTAAAAAGATGATCGGCCAAGTAAGGACTCGGTTGATCGGAATCCAGCAACTTAGGGTTGTGGGTGTTTAATTTAATCCTACGATACTATAGTGGTAGCACTGGACAATAATGATCTATATTAAGATTACAATGTGCTAAGATAAATGTAAAAGAAGATATATTGTGTTTGGCTCGAGCCTCAAGCTCTTCATCATGTGCTCATTTTATAGGTCATTAAGGTCGAAAAACCCTCGTTGGGTTTTTTTTGTTGATCCTAGTTCCTTTGCATTTTTATGACATATATTTTGAAAAGGAAGATCTTTATAAATTTAGAATAATTGGTTTTTATAACTCCACTTTTACATAGATAGTCTCATATTTGAGCCTTTAGGACCCTACTACATTTAGAGTTGGGATTGATCAACGAAACCTCTACTGTTGATCCCGAACTTGAAATTGATCAGGCCATTCATGCATCTGAATAATCCAATTGGTGTTGTCCATTCTTCCACGATCTTGGTCCATCCTGATTGTGGAATTGGTGGGACTGGATCTGCCAAATCGAGCTCTCCCATTCTTTTAATTATGATTATTGTATGGCTAGGAACCCGATTTGCTGGTGTCCACCCTCTCTTAATTTGAGTATGTGCTGTGTCCAATATGATTGAATATCAATTTTATTTTCGGATATTTGGAACCTTGAGATCACGACAAACCTTCCAAATGTGTATGCGAAAATCTCACATTTTAAAAAGGACTGCAAGAGAGCTGTAGTGAGTGTATTATAGCCAAATTCATGGTATGATTTATTATTATTATTTTTTTTTTCTCTCCGGTAGGTCTTTATAAGTATATCGGGCACACTACCTCATTGATTAACCCGTTAATCGTGACACACGGCATTATGATTTTCTAAGGGCATACATATGATTTGGTGTCATCACATTAATAAAAGAATTTACCCAAAACGCGTATATGATTTTCTAAGGGCATACATATCATTGAAGAAAGATCAAACGAAGTTACCCAAAACGCGTATATGATTCTATTAATACCTGCCATGATGACACGTGGTGACCTCTCGTAGGTCCACGGTAGGGCAGTAAAAAATGGGTGCAAACAACCTGTACCTGCCTGATTTTCGAACAACGGTATACACGACGGCTTTAGCCAAATAAACGGGCTTCAATTCGAACTCGTAACTGACGAGCGCAAGAATCCACGGCGTGTAGTTTGCGTTTCTCCATTTACAGTTGTCCGGCGGGCTACTGAAATTGTCTATGACATCTTGAATACCCAGTGGGGTCAGTGGGATCCGCTCCCTCTCTTTTAAATGATTCATTTCGGAGGATAGCGGCCTGCTGCATCAGAACGTGTAGATTGTCCTGATGCGCAGGTTCACACGTGTAGGGTGCATAGTCCTGGGATCCCAACCGTTTATCTGAAGGAACCCACGGTGGATGGCTGATTACTAAAAAACTCTCCCAGGTCAAACGATTTTTACTTTTGGATCAGTGGCTACCAAATAAACGGTTAGGAAGAAAACACAACGTCAGTTCAAAATAATAATTATTGATGAGATAGGCAGAATGATTCAATCTCGAAAACATTCGGATCTTACTGCATCGGTGGTCGTTCGCATCATATAAACGGTCTGGATCAGGTTAAAATAGGCCGCACTTTTAGAAGATAGACTATTCACCTTGTGATGCATGGGACTTCGTGTAAGTCGCGATTTCGGCTCCCGAGTAGTGCAGCCCCATGGGACCCATACGCAGAGATGACACAATGATCACAGCCGTTCATTTTATCAGCACTGTTGTCCAGGGAATACAATCCACCACAAAGTCATGAAAAAGGTAAAGAAAGGAAGAGAAAAAGATCCTAACAATGATATGTGCACCGAAAGTTTCTCTTCAACGGTTTAGATTCAACTATACCAATGGTGGAAATCATCATCTTTTCCTTGTGATTTTTGGAATATGCCTGTCATTACGGCTTCGTAAACGGCGGATTCAGGTCTATGCCTGGCTGGGTACAAGTGCTTCGGGTCTCGTTAGTCACGACCCGCACTTTCCATATCGGGTTTGGGTGCTTGTCGGATAGTTTTTTGAGTTGAGATCGGGTCTGTATAAGTTGGTATCATTATCTGCACATAAGATGTGACTATGTCGGCCCACCTTAACGGCTTTATATCCACACCGTCCATTCAGTTTCTGGCTAATCTTAAAGCATGACAAAAAACAAAGCAAATCCAAATCCCAAATGGACCAAGTTACATGAAAACTACAGTGATTGAGTGACTACCATTAAAAACTTCATACATCCGTTATAATATTTATTTTCCATCCAACCTTTGATGAAGTAACAAGATGGAGGGAAAACACAAATGTTACCTTGATTTAAAACTTTCATGGCCTAAATTTTTTTTAACAATAGATATTCAATTACCATAATTTATATGATGTGGTCCACATAAGATTGTTTTTTCTTATTTTTTAATTTAATTTTTTTAAAAATTTCTTTTAAGTTCATACTCTAAGATCAGCTAGCAAAATGGGTGAATGACCCTAAGATCATGCCTCCGCAAAAGCTGGTGTTTCCTTAGCCCCTTTGGATCGGCGTTAAAAAACATTGTCATTTTTAATTATATTGAAAATTAGATCAGCCGGATGGTTAAAAATAAAAAAATATTCACTTTGGCTTATTTCAATGAGCAAGTTTTTATAATAAAATGAAATGAATTTTCCATCCAATTTAGTTTTTAGACAGTAACTCACTGACGAAGTTTTCCAATGTATAACATTTTTAAGTGCTTGCATATCAAGTGTAGTATGCAGCCAGAGTACGTATAAAATGTCCAGTCACATGATATTATTATAAAAGTTAACTAAGCCGTACAGAGGCTGGTGCTTCCTTAACCCCTTCCAATCCGCACTAAAAGACAATGTCATTTTCAATTATACTGAAAATCAGAGCAGCCGGCATCATTGGATGGTTAAAAATGAAAAATATTCCCTGTGGCTTATTTCAACAAGCAAGTTTTTATAATAAAAGGGAATGGATTTTCCAGCCAATTTAGTTTTTAGCCCGTATCTCAATAATGAAGTTTTCCATAATGTATAGCATTTTAAGTGCCTGAATATCAAGTGTATCGTGCAGCCAGAGTTTAAAATTTCCCAACCCATGATATTATAATAAAATTTAACTAAGCCGTACAGCAGGCAGATTTTAAGTTTTAACTAGGTCTACAACTACGGACCCGACCGGAACCAAAATTAGTTGGACCGATTCTTAAATGTACAGCTCGGGTCCGAGTGGATTTCTAAATTGAAACTGGGCCCGTTAGGATCAAGTGGGGTCCACTGGGTACCCATTGACGGTCCTGTTCTTAGAAATTAAGTGGACCTATCACCTACCCTGCACGTGCTAAAGTGCCCAGCATTCCATGGTTCAGAAGTTGGGAGCCGAGTAGGTTCGCCCCGGCCTCCTACAACATGGTGGGGCCCACCTTGATCTACGTGTAGCATATCCCAACCATCCATCCGTTTTTCAGATCATTTTAAGGTATGACGCAAAAATTGAAGCAGATCCGAATCTCTGGTGGAAAGCACCAGAAGAAACTATGGTTATTGACCATTAAAAATTTCTAGTGGATATCAAAAGTTTTGGATCAAGCTGATGATTATTTTTACCCTTCATCCAGATTTTTTGGACCTTATCAACGGATTGGATGGAAAATAAACATGACGGTAGGCCCTATGAAGTTTTTAACGGTGAGCGGTCAATCACTACCGTTTCCTCTAGTGTGGTCCACATGAAACTTTTATCTGATTCATTTTTTGTATCATGTCCTAAAATAATCTTTAAAAACGGATGGACGGCGTGGATATAACACAACTACATCAAGGTGGGACTCAAGGTCAACGCCGCACCAGGTTGGGTGTGACCGGGGCCGCACCTAATCCGCTCCCAGCAGAAGTTGGGCACCGACTCCTGAGTGAGTCGGTCCATTGGCAGGTCAACTTTCAACGGTTGTCGGTAGCCTAAAAATCTCTCCCCGTGATATCGATGGTGAGCCCCACCATCTGCATGGCTCAGATACAGTGCTGACTATGCCACGTGGACACACATCCAGAAATATTGTAACTTACTGACTGGTCACATCCACCCACCCATGCAGGGAATCCGTACCGTTAGACAGTAAGCCCCGCCCATGAAGATCACATGGTAAAAAAAAAAAATAATCTTCATAAGGTGGGCCACACCTGAATGCTGAGTCAGACCGTTGGTTGTCCACTGTCTCCAGCGGGGTGGCCCACCTTCCCTAATTTTACATACCAGGTTAAAATTTTACGTCTGCGCTAGTACGGATTTCCTGTACAAGTGTCAAGTTGAAGTTAGTGCACTTTCGGCTGTATCTGAACATTTTCTTTTGCAACAGGTGTTGTACCAGATGGGTATATCACCCTTATCTTTTTTGGGGCCACTGTGTTCTATGTTTGAAATCTAGTCCGTCCAACAGCTGCGGTCCTGATGCTGGGTCATGGTGCTAAAAATTTCACACGATCCACGACCCAGATAGGCCATACCACAGGGAAAAGTAAAGATGGAATCAGAGTATTTAAGGAACCCTCCATAGCAAGGTTAGTACTGGTTGGTGCTCGTGAGCTCCACTGTGATGTATGTATTTTATCCATGCCGTCGATTCATTTAGCCAGCTCATTTTTAGAGCATAAGCCCAAAAACGAAGCAGATCCAGATCTCATGTGAACCACACCAAAGGAAACAGTGGTGATTGAACAACTACCGTTAAGTTTTGGATAAGCTGATATTTCAATTTTCTATTCATCCAGGTTTCCGTGACCCAATCAAAAATGTTAGATGGCAGAAAAATAAAAAACATCACACTGGGCCTCGTAAAGTTTTGAATCGGAGGCTTTCAATTACCATTCACCTGGGATTTGGATCTGCCTTATTTTTTTCTCTCTTCTCCTTAAAATGAGCCAGAGAAATGAAAGAGGTCACGGCAGAACCCGACTCCAGCAGAGATGGATGCACCCATCCATCGTAGAGGGCATATTGCATCCAATCCCTGTGCGATTCACAAGAATAAAGGGACGCTCCAAAATCAGCTTATCCAAAACTCAATAAAGCTCATTTTCATGTTTGAAGGTGAAATATCAAGGGGCGCATATGAAGACAGACTCGATTTCGCAGTAACATAACGGTGGGACCCGTAGAGCTCGGTTACTGTACCGACGGCCAGAATACCTGACGTGTCGGATAACCTAAAATGGGTTGTAGGTGTCCATTACTCAATTACCAACGGTTCCGATCATCGGCTCTTCTAAATGCAGGCCCTAATTCAGCGCAACGCATGCTTGTGATCATCAGTCGCGACAAAGATGGCTCTCTCACTCCCTCTCTTCTCTCTCTCCAGAAGAAAGAAGTGCTGGTGCTTCTTCTCGTGATTTGCATTTTTTCACCTCCACCCTTTTTGCTTTTTCGCTCATTCACTTTCCCCACCGTCTTCTCGTGCCCTAGTCTCTCTCTCTCTCTCTCTCTCTCTCTCTCTCTCTCTCTCAAATCGATTCTCCCGAGTAATCTTGGATCGGATTCGCTGAGTGTGAAAGATCGACAACTCCGTTTCAGGTAGGAATTTCCTCTTTCTTGATATAGCTATACAGAGAACTGTTCACCTACAACCAGAAGTACGGTACGCCTTTTTTTTGAATTCTTTCCGATATTTTTGTTGCCACTTTTGCCCTTGGAAAGGCAAAATGCTTGTAAAAATCGGATGTAGCTGGAGTTCACCTACAGCTGGTTGTATGTGATCAATCCTCCTAAAAATTATATTATATTCCATTTTTCTAGATTTCTATTTCAACTATTCTGGAATTATTTATTTATTTATTTTGGTTGTTTGTGTAGTGAGAAGAAAAATCTATTGTATTTCTGTTTGAGATGTCTGTATTTGTTTGGCTTTTTTGCTTTTGTTGTTGATTGCATTTAGGAATCTTGTTAATTTTTTATTTGATTATGTCGTGGGATCGGACGGTGCGACAGTTGCACCGGTCGTTGTGAACGGATAGATTGAATATGTAGTGGGATCGTACATGTGGAATGCGTGTATTGCAACTAAGCAATTGGATTTTGGGTCCCGTTGTAGGTAGAGCATATCCTCGTAATGATACCATATGATTTGATCCCCCACTAACGGTTGGTGGGTATCAAATGGATGGTAAAAAAGACAACCGTGGACATGGGAATTTGATGGCTGATATCAGGTGGTTAGGAATGTTGGTCCATTATGATTTTTGGGCTGTTCTCTATCTGTTGTGTTTCCTGTTATTTTTTCCGGTCTGGATTGATCATGTTTATCGGATGATCCCGGCCCTCGAATTGGTGGTCATCAAATTGATTGTTGAAGGTATTTCTTTTTAAAAAGATTGTTTGGCCTGTGTCGCAGCTCAGGATCCACTCTGTGTCACCCACCCGCTAATGTCATCCAATGATTTGAACCGTTCATGTCTCGTTACCACTGTAAATAACCTATTATTCCGTAATCAAGATTCCGTTATGATTCAACCCATTGATTTTTAGAGTAGAAAGCGAGCCACCGAAAACTTCTTTTTATTGATCTCTGTTCGTGTACAGAGAGACGTGGTCACAATCATCTGTAACTTGTGGTGTCTTGATGGAATAGTGCTCACAACATGGACGGTTCTGATGACCACAACACCAAGCAGGTGGGTTCCAGTGGGCTGTGATAGATGCTGAATCCTGAGTTGTGAAAGAGGCGAGATGAACTCATCTGTTGAATGATTAGAAGGACAATTGTGGTGTGCAAATCTGATGGGTGATATCAGGTTGTTAGAATCATTCTTTCATTGTATTTATTTATTTATTATTATTATTTTGGGATATTCTGCCTCTGCAATGGGACCCTTGATTTGGATCGTCTGGGTTGAGTTATACTTGTGTCACGCTTATGGTGGATGAGTCGCTACCCTTTAAAAATTGGTGAAAAATGCACATGGTAGCTAGAGCTGTACATGAGTCGAGTTAGCTCGGTCAGCTCGCTCGATTCGACTCGGAAAAGCTTGACTCCCCTTGGCTTGAAAATGGATTCTGACCGAGTCGAGCTGGTTTTTGGAGTTCAAAAAAATTTCGAGCCGAGTTCGAGCTTGCCCGAGCTCGACTTGACTCGGATCGAACATCAACTCGAACTGACTTGGATCAAACCAGCTTGGTTACTTGGTTATTTTGATATGAATGCTGCTTGCTGAGTGTTTGATGAAATGACTCAACGAAGAGTTGGCAAGGAAGGAATGTATATATTGGCTGTTTGATTTTGAGAAGCTCGCCTGGGTGTTTGATTTTGATGCTGCTTTGTAGGTGTTTGATGAAATACCTGTAAAATATTGTTATTATTTTACATTCTGTGAGAAATTTAAAATGCATTTTACATGTTTGAGAAAATGCCAAACAGGCTCAAACTCGGCTCGAACAGGCCCGAGCTGCTGACGGAACCGAGCCAATCTAGCAAGACAGGTTCGAGGACTGAGCCGAGTAGAGTTCAAGCTGGGGTTAGCTACCAGCCTGGCCTAGCCGAGCCAAGCCAAACCAAGCCAAGCTCGACTCGGATCGGCTCGTGTACAACTCTAATGGTAGCCTAGCCTTCTAAATGAATGTGTTTTTGCTTATTGAATGCGCACTGTTGGTTTTGCTCAAAACTGATGATTCTGATTCTTCCTGAGATGTTTAATGCTTTTGTGAGTCAAAAACTTTGAAATATGGATCATAAAGCACGCCCAAACTGAATTGATAATTGCAACTCAAAGATTGATATCTTTTCGAGGTTTTCTATTTGGTGGACCATGCATCTGTGACCCTTATTGTGACCTCTCCGTTAAAGAAGGTACATGTGGACGTGCAGTCCCTGATCTGGACTGTTTATTTGGTGGGTTCCACAGCAGATCGGCCCACGGCTGAAAAATGTCACGGATTGGAAGATATTAAACCATCCCATTGGTTACCTGCAAATGGACAGAAGAAAAAAGATGTTGGCAGTGGTCAGCACTAAAATAGAAAGGTTGAACAATTCTGATGGGTAGGACTGCAATTCCTGTGATCTATCTAACCATGGCAGACCCACCTGATAAACAGCCCGGATCATAACCCTTACTCCAGCCATTCTGTCCATAGACATTTTCTATTGTTGCTCCACTCTTCATTGACGGTTCAAAAGTAGTGACTTATCGCCAGTTATAAGCTTATGTTCAGCACTATTTTTTCACTGCTGATCATTCATGAGGTGGCCCATGGATTGGATGGTTCAGATCCATCAGCAGATGCACCAATTGAATGGCCGGTAGGGATGCGCATTTATGTAATGGTACCAGGAGAGCACTGTTCCCTAAGCCTTCTCTGAAAAGAACCACGTGATAGGCCTTTTCTAACATACAATTATGGAAAAATCTATTATAAGTGCTTAAGTTTGATTGAGTGTTTGAGAAAGGTGTCTGTGGGGATTTGACTTGATGAAAACTAGGATTGAGTTAAATGTGGTAATGCAGTTTTTTTTTTCTTCTTCCAAACTCTACCCACTTAAGGGAGTAGTCAGACCAGCTGAGCTGGAGTGCTTGAAATGTTTAGAAAGCTCAAATGAGTACTTGAAAATCTCAACTAATTTAAGAACTCGATGAGTAGCCTTCTGACTCAGCAGCTGGCTTTGAATTTGAGTTCCTAACCTTTGGCTGAGAACTGATCACCTGCAACCCATGTTTACATGCAAAATTTCCTTGAAAATATCCAATATTATGAAGGTAAGAATCAGAAAAAAATTTGAAGGCATAGAAAAATGTGCTGGACCATGTGACTGTCAGGTGATGGTGATCAGTTCTCCCTTTGGCTACAGACAACCATCTTTTATGAGTAAAACTCAAGCTTTACCCCCAGTTTATATAATGTGGCTTTGTTAGCATCTTAGTGATGTTGTTTCTTCATTCTATACAGACTAAGCAATAACCTTATCTAGTTTTTATCTGAATGTTGGAAATCATGGCAGGATCCGGATGGTGTGGTTTGAATCGAGTATATACTCTCTGAATCAAGGACTTAATATGCTTGATGAGAATCTGAAAGCAAACGTGTGGTCATCTTCAATTTCTGTGCTCTGCAATCCCCAAATAGCTTCCCTGGAGATGGGTTAGTTTTAACTCAACGCCATATTCAACTTCTTGTTATGCTGGCTTGCATTAGACCAAATTAGGCTGCTGGCGCTGCCACAAGAGATGGGCTTCCTTTCGGGTGCTTCCGAAATTGTTGAAGCAAAGGAAGAAATGGATTCAGTTCATTACTCTAAAGGATCAATTCCTCCAAGTTTTAAATCAAGAGCAGATGAGAGAGCTGAAAAACATAACCCGTCAATGTCGAAACTTTATTCAGAGGAAGATGACATTAATCGGCTTATAGAGGCGATTGCTCTCAGAACATCTTCTAGGGGTCTAGGCACTTCAGGTGAATTAGTAGGCACATTGCGAAAGAATCCTCAGAAAAGGCCAATTAGAGTTGGTATATCACAAGCATCAGGTATAGGAATTTCTGAAGCAGTGACCTTGAAGCAGGCATTAAGAGGGTTATGCATTTCTCAGGCATCTGAGATGGCTGCCATGAAACGGTTGTCAAAGCCATCTGGCTTATCTGGTTTTTCAGAAGCTGGGACTATTAAAAGGATGTATAGATCGGTGGTAGTCCAGGCTGCTGAAACTGGTCTTTCTGTTAACAAAGATAAAGGGAATTTGCTGGAAATATCCCTCGTGCCAGAAAAAAGCACCTCAAATGATGAAAAGACATCCGAGTCGTTGCAAGCACCCAAGGTGGAATCATTGAATGAGAGTGCTGTTCCTTCTCCCCACTGTGCAGTTGCTTCCACATCGAAGGTAGTGAAGGCCAAAGCATCAGCCCAAGATGGGGCACTTCCTGCCTTGTCATGCACAACAACAGATTCGAAGCCTGGGATGAAGGGAGATCTGAATTCAGCATCTTCTTCTCTATGTGGATCTCAAACTGGTTCTGAAGTTAGCAATTCGCATGCAAGTCTGCGTGCAATCAAGCCAGCCTTTAGGAAGAAGAGCTGTGGCAAGAAGAAAGGAAAGCAAGATTCTGCATCTGAATCTAGCAGTTTGAATACACATGTTGAAGTTGATAGAGTCCCGTCGAGCCCCGGGACAAGTAAGTTGGGGCGCCTGACCGATAAATGTTCTTGGAAGAACATGAAGAAAGAATACAACTCTTCGGCATCAAGTAGTACAAACCTTGGTGTTGAAGTAAGCCGAATGAACGGGAACACTTCTGTAAGTAAATCTGATATCAGTTTTAATCACTTGGGTTCAAAAGAGAAGGGGGAATGCTCCCAAAGCTCAAAAAGCAGCATCGGCGAATATAGCACTAGCACGAGCATCAGCGAAGAAAGCAATCAGAGTGGCTCCAGTTGTAATGGCAATAGGCCCCACATGTCAAAAGATTTGAGATGGGAAGCCATCCGCCATGTAGAGATGAGGCATGGGTGCTTAGGACTAAGACACTTCAAGCTTCTCAAGAGGCTTGGTTGCGGAGATATTGGCACTGTGTATCTTGCCGAGCTGACAGGCACAAAATGCCTATTTGCCGTGAAAGTCATGGATAATGATTTCTTGGCGAGCAGGAAAAAGATGCCGAGGGCTCAAACAGAGAGAGAGATACTGCAAATGCTGGATCATCCTTTCCTTCCGACACTATACACCCATTTCATGACAGATCGACTCTCATGCTTAGTTATGGAGTATTGTCCTGGTGGAGACCTGCACGTCCTCCGGCAGAGGCAGCCAGGCAAGACTTTCTCTGAACAAGCAGCCAGGTAGCATATATGAGCTCAAACTCCAGTTTAGCTTTGTTGATGTATTTTTATTCTTTTTCGTCTTGTAACAAAACTTACACCTGCTGGTTAGAGTTGAGGTTGTGTCTTTAGTTTAATTTTGTTTTCTTCTTCTCTTTTGTTTTCTTCGCTTTTAGCCTTTTTAATAAAATTTATTATTGGCTTAAAAAAAAAAAAAAAAAACTTATACCTGCTTATCTATTTTCCATTTCCATATTACACAAATAGTTCTGGCATTACTTGTATTTTTTTTTTTTTTGAGAGATAACACAGAATTTTATTAAAAAAGAAAGCAAAAAAGAACAGAAGGATCACTGTTCTGCTGAGGTAGCAGAACAGTAGACATCTAAAAATGCAAAGTTACAGACAATAGGTTTAACAGAGTAAGTGGCCCACTCGACCAGACAGTGAATCGCCCTACTAAAAGTAACGTCTGCAGAATTGGCTCTATCATTAAAACATTTACCGTTCCTTTCGACCCAAACAGCCTACCAAACGGCAAGGAGAGCCATCCGCCATAAGGGAGTACATCGTTTTCCACAGTTGACCCTGTGCCAAGAATCAGGAGGCCGTAGAGAGATTTGACTGAGAACGTGCCTTGTTTATCTGGGCTCCAGATCAGACGATCAGGCCCAATGGGAAAGGGCGGAAGGCTGTAAAGGCGAGAGAGGAGAGCAGCGAGCTCCACAATCTCTCGGTCACGAAGATTTCTTCTGCATTCAATGTTCCAAACCACAGCTCCTCCAACTGTGGAATAGCAGTCGGCCACCTTAATGGAAGGGATTTTGGCAATATGAAATATGTTCGGATAGGCTGTTGAGAGGATTTCGTTCCCCAACCAGGGGTCCAGCCAGAATCGGGTGTGAGTACCCGTACCAATTGATATAGAGATGCCGCTGAGGACTTCGGGTCCGGTGGATAGAATATCTCTCCAGATGGCGGACCCTTTTTGTTTGCTACATTTATTAGTCCACCAGCTCCCGACGAAACTCCCATATTTGCTTTTTATGAGCTGATTCCATAAGGTCCTGTCTTCATTCCTGAGCCTTCATATCCATTTTCCAAGTAAAGCATGGTTCATGAGTTTGAGATCCTTGACGCCAACCCCTCTGTCTTGCACTTGACTGCACACCACCTTCCAGTTGACGAGGTGAAAATTTTCCTTCTCAGACTTCCCATGCCACAGGAAGTCCCTTCTAAGCTTTTCCAGGGTGTTCACCACTGACGCCGGGCACTTAAATGAAGACATGAAGTATGTAGGAAGGTTTGATAACGCGGACTTGATGAGGGTTAAGCGACCCCCCAAGGATAGGTACTTACTCTTCCAATTAGCAAGATAGGATCTGACCCTCTCTATGACCTTGTCCCAAGCCTTCTTAGGTGGTTTCCCGATACACAACGGGAGGCCCACGAAAGAGGTAGGAAAGTGACCAACTGAACAACGGAAGACGTCAGCATATTCTTTGATTTCTGCTTCCTCCATATTCACCCCCAGCATTTTGGACTTGGACATGTTGACCCAAAAACCCGACACCGCTTCAAAGCACCGGATTATAGTGTGGAGGTTACTGACTTTGTCCCTCTCGGCCATGCTGAACAAAAGGGTGTCGTCGGTGAACTGAGTGTGGGAGATTGGGCTGGACATCCCCTCCACTTTGAATCCACTGGTAATACTGACTTCCTGGCCTCTACTGAGCATTCTGGATAGGGCCTTGCCCATGATCAAAAAGAGAAACGAGGAGAGTGGGTTGCCTTGGCACAGCCCCCTAGAGCTAGGGAAAAATCCTTTCGGCGAGCCATTGATTAGAATTGAGAAAACAGCCGAGCCTACGCATTCTTTGATCCACTTTCTCCATTTCTTGCTGAATCCCATCCGCTTGAGCATGTACAGGAGGAAATCCCAGTCCACATGATCGTACGCCTTCTGGATATCCAATTTGCATATCAGGCCCTTAGATTTGGAGTTGTATCTAGAGTGGAGACATTTATTGGCAATGAGGGTGTTGTCGATGATTTGCCTACCAGGGATGAAGGTGCTTTGATGATGTGAGATGACGAAGCCAATTACCCCTATTAGGCAGGAGGCTAGGACCTTGGCCAGAATCTTATAAGGGCTCCCAATCAAGCTTATCGGCCTAAAATCAACCAGAGAATCTGCTCCCAGGCATTTTGGGATAAGGGCGATGAACGATGCCCCTAGTCCTTTGGACAATCTGTCCCTCGCGTGAAATTCAGAGAAGAAGTCCATTACGTCATTTTGAACAGTCTCCCAAAACTGTTGAAAGAATGCTATCGGGAATCCATCGGGCCCAGGTGCCCTGTCTCCCTCCAATTCATATATGGCCCTCTTCACCTCTAGGGGGGAGAAGGGGGCTTTAAGGGCAACAACGTCCTCTTCCGAAATACAGTCAAAATGGAGATTGTCAAGCGAAGGCCTGCCCCACCCTTCACTTCTCAGCAAGTCACTGAAAAACTGGACAGCTTCTTCAGCAATGAGGTCCTTGTCTTCGATGCGGGTATCCCCAGTCATGAGGCTACTTATCAAATTCAATCTGTAACGCTCACTAAATTTGAACCTTATGTTGCACTGGATATTTATTATTCACTTGCTCAGTTGCTCCTTATTTTGCACTGGATACTTTTTTACTGGATGATTCATGTTCTCAGTGGATATTATATAAGAGTGAGCTTGAACTATTCAGTTTTTTTTTTTTTTTTTTTTGGTACGTTAGATGCAATTTTATTTTGTTATTCTGATATCATGGCATGCCACAATTTTAAAGCGGTCTGGTTTGGAGGTTTTTATACACTACTGATATTTCTTTCGTCCATTAGTTGTTTTCAGAAGAAAGTGCTTGGATGGGATTGTGATTTTTACACTTGAAAGTATGGGTTACTTGCCAATACTGCCTTGTAAAAATGCAACTTGGGTTCAAATTTTGAATATGCTATGCTAATGGCTTTCAGGTCTGTCTCAACTCTTAGATTCTAGATCCAACTCTCCAACTAACCTTAGCTGGGAAAAAAGTGGTCCATCTCTTGTAAGTTTGCATACCGTGCTGCAACCATTCCTCTTTTGAGATTAGTGGATGCAGTGTTTTGGTCGTTAAAATCTGTATTTGGGGTCAAGTAATCATTTTAATTAGAAGGGTTCATAAGCTTGAATCTGCGAAGATGCAAAAAAAAATTTCTAAGTTGTCAAGCCTCTATGTTTTCAATCTGGATTATGGGTCATTTGCAATCTGGATCACTACTTCCCTAAGGGAAAAAGATCTCTGAGAGTTGTTTCATGGATCTGGAAGAGAGTACTTGGGCTCTCCCAATAACTTGGAAGTGTATAATGCCTGAATCTAACTGGGGCTTGCGGTGTTCCAAAGTTATGATTATGCATTCTAATCATTGAATAAGCTTTATAATCAGAATGTAGAGATATATTCTTTGATTTATGCAATAGTAGACACACGATACCACTCAAGCATGATCTACAATAACAATATTCATTATTTCATATATAATTACAATATCAGAACGTCAGTTTGTATCTATAACTATAGTGCTCATGCTTAGTGTGTAAATGGCCCACATGATCCTACCCCTAGCGAATCATGTATTGGGTAAATTAGTGTATCGCATCTTCCTGTACCTCGCACCGAAGCAACCCACAATCCGGGTAACCCTAATACAAATATATTGGACACTGTTGTAGTTCTCTGTCACAATTAGTTGGTACTAATGCCCTCTCAATGGTCTTGGAAAAAGTATTGTCCATTCTTGTTACTTATTTTGACTGAACACCCATCCAAATCACGTAACATGGCAAAAGAGGAAAATAAGCTAATAAAGTGTTTTCTTCTTTGTTAGAGGAAAGTCTCTTTCTTTCTTAGGTTTGATTATGTTAGCTCTTTTTCCAAGCTGGGCCTTATTAGGATGGCTCCAGCCTGGGATAAGGCTCACTGGGCCCAAGTCCATGTAATGAGGCCCATATGGCCCATTCACAAGTCCATATGATAAGGCCTATAGGGCCATTCACGGTTTTACTATTATAAATATAAGTAGAGGGCTAGGGTTTCAAGACTCCCTAAGCAGCTCATGCTCTCTCTCTCTCTCTCTCTCTCTCTCTCTCTCTCTCTCTCTCTCTCTCTCTCTCTCATTGTTTCTCTCTTCCATCTTCTCGTTGTAGCTTCTCGCAGACCCTCAAGATTATCACCATGTAGCCATTTAACATTCTTTAAATTAATGAAACCATTTCATCATCATCATCATGTCATCTCACTCTTCTCCCAGTAATTTGGGTTTGGCTTTCATGTAACCATTTAGAGAAAAAAGAAAAAAAAAAAAGAAAAAAGAAGCCTGCTTGGTTACTAACTGACGAAGTTGTAAGAAATATAATGCAACTAATGAGTTGCATAGAACAAAACTAATTACAACTTCGATATTTCTATTAGGGATTATAAAGCAAAAACATCGAGGGGGACAGTTGAGAACACTAGGGGTTATATTGTGTCTTGGGCACCGTAGAAATAGGGAAAAGAAGATATGAGAGAATATCTCTACCCCCCCCTGGAATCTTTTATTTATACTGATAATTAGCTACAAGAGATAATTCCTTATTAAATAAAATTAGAAAAGATACACGATTATCTCCAGGGATATGGTGCACTACATGACCATTGGATGTGTACTCTCACACTCAAATATCAAAGCACATACATCAAAGACTGTATACTAAATCTCCCCCCTCAGCTTGCCAATGAGTCCAGGAGCTGCGGGAGAGGTGGACTGCACTGTTGATGACTCCTGGGATGTGAACCATTGATATGTCCTGTGGTGCCATAGGATTCACCGGCATTCTGGTGGCTAGGATTTGAACCGTTGGCTCCTTAAGTGGCTGCAACACTTCTGGTGGCAGAGATTTGAACCGATGGCTCTTCTGGTGGATCAATAATGATCAGGTAACAAATCAGTGATGGCACTGATTCTTACTAGAAGCCTGAGGGAGATTTAAATCAGAGTACTCATCGAATGATTTAGCAGTAATGGGGTGCTGATGTAGCGATGAATACCAGACTGGTAAAAGGATCCTTCATACAGTCTAAGAAGAGAGAGGGATGGCCATAGACTCAAAATAGAAAAGAAAATTCAGAAAAGAGGCTCGGTTACAATACACAAATAGGGAAAAGAAAAAAAAAAAAAAAAAAAAAAGGGAATGCATCTCCTCCTCGGCTGTTCTCAGGAATCCTTTATTTATAATGATGAGCAGCTGCAAGAGAACTCATTAAATAAAATAAAATCAGAAAAAAATACGCCATTATCTCCAAGGATATGGTGCACCCTAAGTATGTTTACTCTCACACTCATATATATCATAATGCATGTACATTGAAGATTGTATACTCTAACAAGAACAATATTGCAAGGGGTTCACTGGTATCCCGATCCTTGAGATTTAGCTAATTGGGAGCTTCTGGATCCTCACAGAAAAAGAAGAAGAAGACCAAGCTAGGATTTGCATATTGCGGTGATCTTTCCATTGATTTAATGCTTATTACTTCGTTACTCTTTTGAGTGTGAGCGTTGCATTTCCTTTTGTTGAGTTGTATTTTTTGTTTTCTTAATAAAATTTCGTTATCGATAAAAGCTCTGGATCTTTTCATTTGACATACATTTTGCTGGTTATTTATCAGATATAACAAAAAATAAAAAAATGAAGGTTAAAAATGGAAATTTTCTTCTTCTTTTTTTCAATGTTCTTTGCTTGTAGTTGTAGATGACTTGGTACTGGCCAATTTCATTCCACCAGTGACTTTTCAATCATGAACCTGTCCAGATTTTGGCCGTTGATATTATTACAATTAGAAAAGGTCATAATCATAAATGTTTTTTGGATTGGTGAACTATCAGAATTCTAGGGATGGCTGCAGCTAAGGGCTTTGAACACATCCCCAAATTAGGTTTTGGCAATTTTTTCACAAGGCTCAAGATCCTACTGCAAATGGGAGCCTTTTCTACCAGATTTTTTTGGTATTCTATGTTGGATAGCTCCAGCCACAAGCTTTGACCTGTTGAGATATTGGTAACTGGTTACAGCGAATGAGAACAGGAGATTGAAGTTTGTGCATTCGCCCCCATGTGTCTTCTGAAAGTGGAGTCTTGATGGGAATTATTCTTTGGCAAATCTTGGCTGTTGGATGGGTGGGTGGGGACTTGAACAAACATTGGGCCAGGATCTTCATGGTGGAATTCTGGTCATCCCATTTGCCTCTCTTCACCAAAACCTAGTGCTGAGTAATTCATCTACATGTCATCAAGGGACCTCATCTAAGGGGTTGGAATCTTGGAAATTTTCACCTACCTTCGATGAGAGCTGTTCACTAGCTTTAAATTCAAATATCTCGCTTAATGATTTAGGTAGGGAAGGCAATGCCATTGCCGATTCTCTTGCGTCGAAGGGTGTCTCTTGTTTAGTCTTCATACTGGGGAGTTTCTTCATAATTTGTCTTACCTCCCAATGGATATTGGCAGAGATGAGGCTGTCAAGATGGATGTGTTGGAGGAAAGATTAGGAAGAATGGAATTAAGACTGTGTTCATCCAGCCTACCAAATAAGAAATGAAATGATGAGCAGATTGAGATTGTTCAATCATGTTAAGACCAGAGACGGCGGAGTTGAACATTGATTAGAGTTGAAGGGCCTGAAAGGATGATGAGAGGAAAACCTAAAAGGACTTGTTCGAGGTGGTGAGAGGGGACATGAACTTTGTCCCCTCACCGAGGATATGATTTAAGATGATTTGTGAAAGAGTAACATAAAGCTGGCACCAAACTGTCGAAACAAGGCTACGATTCAAGCTGTTAATTTGGGATAGAAAAGGTCGAAAAATAGCATCCTGCAAAACAAAGTTTCCTGTTCAAACCCTTAGCATGCATTGGAACATATGGTTATCCGTTCTGCCAAAATAGCAATTTCACTTGTAATTGGCTGGAACGAACACCCTTAGGTACAGTAATTGCCGAAGTAAGCAAAAAAAGAAAAAAGAAAAAAAGAAGCTGACATCAACTAGTCTGTTCTTCTTAGTTCTTGTTAATCAGGTAAAAAATCTGAGTAAAGTCGGTAAAATAAAATTATTTTAAAAAAAAAATTTATTTAAAAAAAGGACCCTCACTATGTTTTCATGGCCCACTACAGAATCTGAATGAGAATCTTGCAATACCATCTGCATGTTGATTTGGGTGGTTGTGTTTAGGTACTGATTTCATGACTGACTGAAACCCAAATTCTACTGTTATCCATCTATTCTACTTGTCTTTTTTTTTTGGGTCCAAAAGTTGGGGTTTCAAGTGACTTGGGATGAGCTTGTCATCCTCTGAATCTGATATCGAGCTTCTTTGAACTAACTTCCTGCCATATTTTCTGCAGGTTTTACGCTGCGGAAGTCCTCCTTGCACTGGAGTACCTACACATGCTGGGGGTGGTGTACCGAGATCTGAAACCGGAAAACATTCTAGTTCGGGAAGATGGTCACATCATGCTCTCGGATTTCGACCTGTCTCTCAGATGTGCAGTAAGCCCGACACTCCTTAAATCGACTTCACCCAGTAGAGATCCGCCTGCCAAAAGATCATCGGGACCTTGTTCTGAGTCCGGCTGCATTGACCCTCTCTGCCTCCATCCATCTTGGGTCCACATGCCGTGTTTTACACCTAGGCTTTTTGTATCTGCTGCCACCTTGAAGACCCGGAAGCTGAAATCTGACCTAGCTTCCCAAGTCAGCCCACTGCCACAGCTTGTGGCAGAGCCTACCAGTGCACGGTCCAACTCCTTTGTCGGGACCCATGAGTATTTGGCCCCCGAGATCATCAAAGGGGAGGGCCATGGCAGCGCCGTTGACTGGTGGACATTTGGGATCTTCCTATATGAGCTTCTGTTTGGCAAGACACCCTTCAAGGGATCGGGGAATGAGGACACCTTAGCCAACGTGGTCTCACAGAGCCTGAAGTTCCCAGAAAATCCCCCCGTTGGTTCTCCAGCAAAGGACCTGATCAGAGCCCTGCTGATTAAGGAGCCGGAGAACCGGCTGGGGTCAGCCAGAGGGGCCACCGAGATAAAGCAGCACTCTTTTTTTGATGGTCTAAATCTGGCTCTGATTCGGTGTGCCTCGCCACCGGAGACACCAAAGATCGACTGTCCTGGGACTCCGGCGAGGGTGGGCCAGAGAAAGGAGAGCAGGTGTCTAGAGTTCAGGTCTAATGGAGAGCCTTTGGAGTTTGAGCTGTTCTAGGAAAGGTCCTGTTTGGCTGTGCCTTTTTATCTTTTCTTGAATCTGTTGTTGTAACTGATAGCTCTTATAAAATGTAAAAAATGGCAGTAATATTCTCTTGTTAATAGTATAAATACGATTAAGAAAATCTATGTAGCAAAGATGGATACAATGCACCCTATGTTTTTCATATATACACCCCTTCTTTTCTACTTGAGTAGTACTGAAAGCATTCTGTTCAAATACCAAGAGTGGAGAACTGGGCGTACCTGTTTAAAACTTGGGGTTTAGATGTCATTATCAGTTGGTGGTGTTATTGGACTTTCATGGAGATAAAAGTGTCATAGACATGACATTATTAGGGAGACTGCTATGGAATAGGAAGGGCTAAGGTTATTGGAAAACACAAACAAGGAAAAGAAGGTTTGAAAAAAATAATCATAGAAACAGCATTTCCTCGAGGGCATGTTTGGAATTGTGCAGCATTTCCTCAAGGGCATGTTTGGATTGCACAATTCCATGGAAAGGAAATGAAAATTTTAATCATTACCAAAACGATTATCTTCACATAACACAAATCTCAATCAGATAGCAAGTGGAATTGTCGTATGGTTTAGATAATGGTTATCTAACCCTTTTCCATTTTGATTGATTTTCACGTCGCAAGATGAAAGAATGTCCTATGTAAGCGGGGTAATTCAAAGGTAATTTGCTATAAAAGGATGGTCTGTGAAAGGCTTATTTGGATTGTGAATTACCTTAGTAATATGCTGTAATTGGGTAATAATCACAAATTGTTACAACCTGCATTTGACCAGCTAACACATTGTTCGTTTTAACTGGTAATTCAATCATATAATTAAAACATAACAAAATAGCTAGTTTGATCAAAAGTAAAATACCCAGAGCCAAAATCAGAATTATAATGTAGAATATCCAAATCGAGAAGAGAATCAAAATGCCGCAGCTATGAAATATGAAGAACATGGACACTAGAAGAACCAATAGGCCTATTACAACGGCCAACAGAGAATCGAAATGATTATGTTGAACAAGAAGGTGTAGAATCCTCTCTAAGGGTGAATATGGCCAGGTGAGCTCCGTACATATCCTCATCATACACTGCTTTTGGAGTTGCTTACCGAACGCTAAACGCAGACCATGCGATCAATGCTTCCTTGTATGACTGGTACCGCCTATAGCGATATCCACTAAACTGCTCCACTTCGCATTCGATAGTCCTCAGGATGTACGTGATAACGTTGATCACCATCTTCCTCAAGTGGATAATTACCCTGAATCAACGGAGCTTTTCTGGACTCCTCATAGATATTCCTTGAATTTACAAAAAAAAAAAAAGGGGAAAAAAAAAAAGAAAAAAATTCTAAGAAATTCAAAAATTAATTGATATATAATTGTCTCCTCTCTCTGTGTTCTCTTGGAGAGAAAAATCTAAACAAAATTCGTAATTATCAAAAATAGCAAAATTCTAACTCTAATAAAAATTCTAATTCTAGTAAAACTGTTCTAAAGCTTAATTTCTAAAATAAAATTTTTAAATAAACTTTTGCTAGAAGAATCGTAGCATGTTTAAAGTTATTTCTAAAAAAGAAGAAAAATCTAAAACTCTAAAAATAAGAAAATATTACAAAAATCGGAATTATTAAAAATAGTAATTTTTTTCTTAAAATTTGGTTTTTGAGCTAAAAGCACATGTTTTCTGGCGAAATTGACAAATGCAACCCACTTAATAGGTCAATTCACCTTGGATGGCCCGTTGCAGTAAAGATCGATAGGTTGTGCACCCATAATAATATTCGGATCAAATGTTATGGCCAATTTATGGTTCACATTCTGTTAGTCCAACCATGCTAGGAATGTATCAGTGCCACGTCCTACATCAATCCCAATTCTCATAAATTTATGGGCATCAGCTAGTGAAAACAACGTAGAACCTGCCCATTGTGCACTGTGACAGTTTGGACCTTATAGTCAATTGTATGCCGTGGAGATGTGTACACCGAGAGTAAACAAGCCGTCACAAGTTTGTCATGTTACTTTCTGCGCAATTCAATTGAACATGAGGCCACATGGTGAGCGACGACCTGTATTCAGTTTCTGTGTGATTAAAAAGTGCTAGTGTTTAATTTAAGGTTAGTACCCTCCTCATTGAGATGACTTAGTAAGACCTGTAGACACCCCACCCTAGATTGATAAGCTGATTGAGTTTGAAGTGATGGATGGACAACCGAACCCCAATTCTAAACCCTAACCCTAGAAGCCTAAACCCTACAAACCCTAGTCCTAAACCCTAAACCCATCTCACTTAACCCAATCAACTTAGTCAGCCTAATCCTAAACTCTAGGAACCCAAAATCCTGAAGCCTTGAGTCAACTCACACTGTCAGCCTACCCAACCCCACAACATAGTCAACTCACCTATTTAAGCCCAAAACCAAACTCAAACCCAAGCCCAAAGATAAGTCCAATCGGAGAAATGGTCAAAACCTTAAAGCAACAACCCTCGCAGCAGAGCCTTCACACGCTTTAATGATAGTACCTGCCAAAGCAGGGATCCAAGTGGGGATCGACAGCAACCAGGCTACCGCCGGCCACATGGCACTCTCCTCTTTGGGGCAGCATCCCTCAAGTATGTAGAACTCTCTTTTTTCAAATCCCAAGTGTGCGGTTGAAGTGTATTTAATTCGATGCCCATTTCCTTACCCAAAATTATACTTTTACTACCTCATCCAACCCATGAGATGATGCCATGTAGAAATCTCCAATCCCAGCCTTTTAACTGCTTTTTGCCCATAGGATTACCAGGAATTACGAGAAAACCGGGTTGGAGGCTATAAATAAACCCCTCTCCTTCTCATTTTACCCACATCCAGAAGATATCTCTTAGCCTTTGCCTTAGCCATTTAGTTATCCCTCCACCAAGGAGAGTGAAAGTGAGAGAGAGTGAGAGCCCAACCCTGGTCTAGTGTATCCTAGCCAGAGTCAAAGCCTCCTGAGCAACCTAAATTCAAATATGAGCCACTCAATCTAGCCTTACGACACTACCGTTTATCCTACCGTTCAAGCCTCAATAAGCTTCATCGAATCAACGCATTAGCATAGTGCAACATTCATTCCCTTCTCAACCCCCTTGCTGCTCACATACATCAGTGTCGTAATGCATTTCATCGTTTTCTCGCATCTAACTAGCTGGTGTATGATCTGAGACCTGCCGATATAATCGGATCTTGCCCACCAGAAAGCTAAGCCAACTAGCCACCATTTTGGCATATACATTGCATTCCATTGTTTTCTCGTATTGACTGGAGGGCGTATGATCGGAGCAAGTCCACCAGAAACCTTATCTGGTTGGCTGTCATTTTATCATAAGCATCCATACAACATCAAGCATCACATACATATATATTTTTACAACCTGCATTTGATCGTTTCGAACGTATGTTCTGCGACTTGCCGATATAGTCGGATCCCGCACATCAAAAATTCGGATCGATTGATCATCAGTGCTATTGCATCGCTTTACATTTCTACATGTGAGAACTAACCTTATTCCTCCGAAATTAGTCAGATCTTGTGAAGTAAGTACTGTACATCTGTATGAACAAACTGGGTGCCTAACACCTTCCCTCTCTGTAACCACGGTCTCTTAATCAGAATCTTTGGAACGTAAACTTACGAGTCATCTTAGGGTTAAGGATCATTGGGTTCTTAGTGTTAAGTATTTATACGGGGTCTAACCGATTGCAAAATCGTAATAATTGGTTAGTGGCGACTCTGGTCAAATATAACACTCTTTTACCCCAAACGAAAGCCCTCAAGCGAGGTAACCAGTGAAAGAAGCAAGAGTCGATCTCCCGCCCCCTCTAAAAATCCATCCTCCAGCGTCCACAAGACCAAATCTGAAAATCTAATTGTCATCTCAACCTCCAGTTGAAACAGCGATAAGGCAATTTGCGAAAGGGTAGGGGTTAGTCCTCCATGATGAATTTTTTTCATTATATTAATGGCTTTTCTTTTACTAATAATTACAGCCAATATATTTCTTAAAAGAACAAAGATGGATTAATAAAGTAAAAAGGCTAAAACAATACTGATTTTATTGATATATGAATGAAGCTCATTACAATCGACAAAGTAAAAACAACCAGAGAAAATAAAGAGATAAATACACAATCCATTCTTGTGTACAGATGATCGAATCAGATGGTCAGCAGGATGTGATAAAAATGATTGATCGCTCAAGTAAGAACTCAGTTGATCGGGATCCAACAACATAAGGTTGTGAATGTTTAATTTAATCCGATGATACTATAGCGATGACATTGAATAGTAATGATGTATGATAAAATTAAATTAGGTTATGTTAAGATCAAAGTAAATTAGATATATTGTGTTTGGCATGGGCCTCAATCTTTTCGCACGTGCTCATTTTTGTAGGTTGTTAAGGTGACAAAACCCTCACTGAGTTTTCTTAATAGTCCAGAAGCCTCCGTATTTATGGCTTTTGATGTAGTCTTCCCATAAGAGATCTTGTAAATCTAATTTTTTTTAGTCAAATATTTACTTCTATGTAGATGTCCCATTGGAGATATTCAGGATAATGCTACATTTAAAAATAGCTCGATTACAGCCATTTCTGTCATTTCTTTTATCGTGCCCTTCTGATTGTGGAACTAGTGCGACTGGATTCACCAGTTTGAGATCTCCCATTCTTTTTATTCCGATCCACTCTAATATGGGGCCATGTTGCTACCAATCCTCTTAGATATTGGTCTAATATTTAAATATTTAAAATCCTCATATTTGTCGTAAGAGCTCTGAACGTTTCTAGGAAGATCTCTTATTTTGGAAGAATTGCGAAATGACCTTACCGAGCATATCATCTCTAGATCCCTGATAGGATCCTTACTTTAGTAAGTCCTTTATAAACATGCTGGGTACACTACCTCATTTGAATGCCACATGAATTATCACCGTGTGTCATTCGACATTTTGATCCCCTAAAGGCATGCGTACAGTTCTATGCCACCGTATTAATAATGGAATGCGTGTCATCGAAGAAAAGGGCGGTGAAAGAGATCTTTGGATGCAACTACAATTTTGTTAGCATCGACCCTGTAATGTCGATAGGTGAAGACATCTTATTAGTCCAAGTCAGTGAGCTAAAAATAGGTGTAAACTGTTACTTGCGCTCAAGAAAAGAATACTTTGAGCTCAAAAGGTTACCTGTGAAAATGGAAATGGATGATGGGATATTACAGTGTCGTGGTAACAATCATCCCAACAAGTAGCCAAATAAATAGCCATATAATGAAATTGGCAACGCACCGTTAAATAGTGTGCACGAAAGGTTAGTCGAACAACATACCATTTTATAATTAAGTGGGTAAAGTATTAAAAAATAATACCCAGTAATAATTCAATTATGAATAAAAGCCCAATAGTAATGGATCATTTAAGACAATCATAACTTGCTATAACATAGTAATGTCTCATTATCAACATTGAAAATTGTCAAACAACTAATAGCTCTAAAAGCTTCAGCTGTTAAAGGATGGTGTATTAATGGATATCAAGGGACCTTGATAGTATAAACACTCTGTAACACCCCGAAATTTCACGGCCAGAGTTTATACTCGTGCCCACCAGGTGTTAATAATGAATAAACTAGATGTTTTAAAATCGCACCCTATTTTTTTTTTATTTGGATTACATTTAGATACATTCATGAAGGTACTCATTCAGGAGAATAAAATTAACTATATTGATTATTTCATTAGAGTAAAGAAATTCAATAAATAATCAAATGCCTTCTCAATGGAAGCTTATTACATTAATCGAGTTCGCAATGGAAATATAAAACTAAATAAATAAACTATCTTCGTATTCTTTCGGCACAGTCTTCTATAGGGAGATGCTCCTCTAAGTCTTTAATCTATACATCACCTGCATCATCTGTACATTTGAGAGAGGGTCAATGCCCTACTCATAGTGATGGTTATCCTTTAAGATTAACAGTAATTTAAGATACTCATAAAAGCAATGTAAAGGTTTTAATACGTCCCATACTCCACAACTACAAGAGGTATCATTATGCACAAGCAATCTACATAAGATACATGCCTAGCAAAGTATGTGTGGTTTATCACACTTAGCGATCGCCACAAGATGGAATATGATTAGAGTTATCTGACTCGCCATGCATCACATACTACGGTGTATCCCATGTTTAACATAGATTTATGCGGTTATCCCAAGACGAACACAACACATGACTGGGTGAATCACGCAACCCGAATTGGAGTGACTAATTGCAACATCTAACCCCAAAAGAAAAGATCAGATTGGAGCGACTAAATGCGACATCCAACCCCCAAAAGGAAAAGAATTGATGTGACACGTATATATAATGATTTACATGCACCAATTTATGCACCATCACCCATGAAACATGGAATTACATATCGCCCCAGGGTCGTAACCCAAAACGCATTACGTCAACGATATTTATTCAATTGCTAGAAGAGGAATACCCAACATATTACTTGCACCAAAAAGGGAAATCCATTGAATCATGGGAGTTCAGGAATATCAAGACACATGCCCAAGCCCTTTAAAAACAGATAGCAAAATGCCAATAACATAAAGAGAAGAGTCATAATGGCCAACTCAGCAAAGGTATAAGTGGCAATGGCCAAAGTAATAAAGAGGAGAGTGACGATAGTCAACTCAATAAAAGAAGAGTAGCAATGGCTAACTCAACAAATAGAAGAGTGGCAATGGCTGATTCCATAGTAAGGAGAGTGGCAATGACCAACCAATAAAGAGATGAGTAGCAGGGCCAGCTCAATAAATTTGGTAAGGCAAGGGCAAGACTTGTATCCATGGCCCCACGTAAATTCAAAAAGATCTCTTGTAATCAACATTAGACTGTAATCCAAAGACAAATAATTGATGGTAAAACATATAATGACAGAAAAAATTCAAAGTAATATGGAAGCATATAAAAAGCAAGATAAATGAAGGTATGTAAAAGGCAGGATAAATATAACAACTTAAATTAATGTAAGCTTAAAGGATAAAACCCTCACATTGATCTCGACTCCAACCTGGCCTTGACTCAGTCCAGGACCCAACAAGTCACGCAATCTCTCTCTCTCTCTCTCTCTCTCTCTCTCTCTCTCTCTCTCTCTCTCTCTCTCTCTCTCTCTCTCTCCTTTCCTTTCCTTTTCTTTCTTTTCTCTTTTCCTTTCCTTTCTCTTTTCTTTTCCTTTCCTTTCCTTTCCTTCTCTCTTTCTTTCCTAGCACAGAGGTTGGATGGTGCCTCTCCTCCCACCATATCAGGCTTTTATAAGCCCTCGGCCTATGGAAAGGAGAGTTTCTTTTGTAGAGGGAGTTTTCTTCTTACGCACCCCTGCTTTCGCATAGAGGTCACGTTGCCGGTGTACGTGGGCCTTAGAACTGCAATGGTTTTGGTAATCTGAATTCATCTGAACCGTCGGAAGATTTGTCCGAATAGAAAGATCGACAGATGGTCGGGCCTGATCTTCCCTAAACCCATTACGGCATGCATCTGCGTCTTTCGTTCGGTCGGGGAGGATGAATTCTACGTGGATGGCAGATTCGTCTTCCACTAATTTTTTTATTTTTTTTTCTTTTGCACCGATCTTTCCGGACGGCCTGGAGTGATCATCCGACATCTCCTGAGCCCTAAGATGGGTGATCCGATCGTTATGGAGGTGGCACTTGCGGCCCAGATCGGAGCTAAGTTTCCGGATCTGGTTTTCCTACTCGAGAAGGTCGGAAACAGGTCCGTCTTCTGCGCTGGTGTCGTTTGTAGAGGGAACGCGGAAGAGAGCTGCGGAACGAGTTTGGTTCCGGTTCTTTCTGGTGTCTGTGGGGCCCACCTCCAATGTTTCTTTGGAGGATCTGATCCGTTCTTTGGCCTGGTAAGTAAATTTCGGGTAATGGCCCAAAGTTTGGGAACGATTCGTGTTTTGGTGGCCCCCGCGATTAATCAAGGTGCGTATCAAGCTTGCCGTTGGTTGATCCTTGGTCGGAGGTGGGGTCTGCTCATGATGGACGGTCCGGATGGTGTAGATGGTTCTTGGTGGTGGGTCACTAGCCATGCAAAACGGACGCTGTCCGTCTGCTGGGAAAGGAGCGAAAGAAGAGAAGGAAATCCCTCTTCAGGCGGGAGTGTCAGGTCAAAACTGGCTTGACCCGACTGGCGAGACCCGTGTGTTGTGGGTTCACCACTCCTGGTACACGCACAGTCTTCGTGTGGGACCCACAGTGATGTGTTTCATCGGATCCAGCCCGTCTATTCATTTTTTTCCATCTAATTTAAGGGGGTTGAGCCCAGAATTGAAGCATATCCAAAGATTAGGTGGATCTACATGAAGCGGCGGGTAATTATGATCTCCACCGTTGAAACCTTTCTAGGCCCTACAATGATGTTTGTTTGTCATCCAACCCGTTCATAAGATCATACAGACATGGATGAAAGGAAGTATCCTCCTACGACTGCTCATAACTTCGATGGACACTAAAATCAATGGTTAAGGAGCTGATTTGTCGATCGAGTCACCTTTACAATGATCTAAGGGTTGAAATTCGATATGTATAGCTAACTTATGATACATAGGTATGGTGTAAATTTTCACTTTAAACAAATCGTGGGAACTATGTGATCTAGGATTCAAGGGTCAAGGTTAGTGGCATTTTCATAATTATTGTTGATTTAAGAGTTTTGTGAAATCTAATGGTTATACATAGTTATATGCTCATTTCTAAATAATTCTTAAAAATGAACTTACATCTAAATCATTATAGATAAAGAGTTATTCACCGATTTAGTTAAAGGAAGGTACGTATATCAAATCACATGATCAACGGTCGGATGACTTGATTTATGGATGATGATCATTCTTAATGGTCAGATTCATGTTAGGGAATAAATGTAAGGTTTGGATAGTTAAATCTATATCGTACACATGTACTTATTACATTAAATCTTATGGTAATGCTCAAGAACTTTCGATGCTCGAGTATCAAAAAGTTCGGGGCATTACACACTCCCCCACATGTGTGAAGTGAAACTCTGATGGGAACATATTGGGCAAGGGAAATAGTGTACACTATATCTATGAGACCCGTATCCTAGCCCGTACTGTTCCGTAGGCTTCCGCGATCCTCCCGATCGAATTCCGGCGACCCGCCACGCATAGAATGTATTTACGCGCAACCCTGAGTCATGTCCCATATTCCAGAGTCGGCTCGACCCGAGACTTGCACTCTTGCAACCACGTTGTCACCGCGTCTCGCATGCCGATCTGATACCCTGGCCAGGAGATGTGGGCCCACGTTCAATTCGAGGAAAAACGCTGCGCATTTGCAATCCCGAGAGAATCTATCAAATCAATCAAGTCAAGTACACTTCCCATCAACCCATACCTCTCTCTTTCCCAAAGTCAACAATACCCATACCTTTCCATCCCATCTCTTACACACCCATCACTCACTCATCACTCACCCATCACTCACCCATTACTCATCCCTCTCTCCTTACATCTCTCTCTCTCTCTCTCTCTCTCTCTCTCTCTCTCTCTCATTCTCTAACCATTTCCAAACACCGAAAAGGAGGAAACGTCCATGGCTTTCAAGGAGAAAAAGAAAGAGCTAGTGTGGCCCACCTTCCTACCTCCCATCTCCACCATCCAAGCTTCATCTCAACCCTTGAATCATGATCCTTGGGAGCTCTAGGATGTGTTGATGAAAGAAGAAGTCCAAGAAGAAGCATAGGTGGGTGGTTTCATGACTTCCACCGTTGTTATCGTGATTTGAGGGCCCACATATGGTGGGACCCATCTTGATGTATGCATTTTAAGAGGGGCTTATAGTGGCGGGGCCCCTCCCACAACCGATCTCTCTCCCTTCTTTTCCCTCTCTCCTTTTTTCTCTCTTTTTTTTGGTGTTGATGGTACGTGTGGCCCACCTGATGCGTGCATGCCATCCATCATGGTGGAGCCCACCTTGGTGTGTGTGAGAAATCCACACCATCCAGTAGATCTGGACGGTGAGACCCACCTGATGTGTGGATTTTATCTACATTGTCTGTCCATCTGGACGGGACCCACTAGCGTGGAACCGGATTGGCTGATGTACCTCGCACCAGCTGTGTAGCTGCTGCATTGACGTGAACTTTGTGGGTCCCACCTACCTGCTGTGATGATGTCAGTAGAAGGTCTGATCACGGGGTATGCATGATATCCAAACCGTTCATCCCCACCGTCCACTGTCTGGGACGGTAGAAATCCCACCTTGATGTATATGTTTTAGCCACATCGTCTAGACTGTTGGATGTGCGGCCCACCTTGATGTTGTGGACTATCCAACCGTCCATCACGTGGGTTACATCATGATGTATGTTTTGGGTCCACACCGTCCAACAAATCTAGATGGTGAGACCCCCTCGTGCATATATTGAATCCAGGCCGTCCGTCCTGCCCGGACACTGGATGGAAAGCACAAATATTTGTTTAATCTAAAATTGCTGGTGGCGTCCACTTTATATGCGTTGTATATTTGAGACGTCCAGCAACACCTGCTGCTGTCGACGTCAGCAAGTCCTGTGGGTACCACATGATGTATGTGTTATACCTACACCATCCATCAGTGTTGGACGCACCTGCTATGTGCATACCGTCCAGCAAGGGACGGTGGGGCCCTAATATGATGTATGTGCCTTGTCCACGCATCCAACATCTGGACGGTGGACTACCTTGATATATGTATTCTATTTGCACCGTCCAGATGTGCTGGACAGTGGATCACTTTGATGTATGTATTGCATCCGCACTGTCCATCAGGGACGGTGGGACCCACCTGCTAGTTTGACGTCAGCAAGTTTTTTGGGTCCCACGGGGTGTATGTGTTACATCCAAACTATCCATCCTAAAGGTGAGCTCGACTTAAGGCTTGAGACTAAAAATGAGGCAGATCTGTATATCAGGTGGACCACACTGCAGAAAATAGTGGAAGAATCAGTATTAAAATCAGTATTATTTGATGTTTTTTTTTTCTTCCTGCGGTCTCATAGTGCTATGCATATTTTTAAAATCAGTATTATTTGGTTATGGGCTTTTAAAAGTCTCGTGAAGGCCATTTTGAGAGTCGTAAGACCAAATCTCGGGCCCACTATTTCCATAATCATCAGATGACAATCGTACTGTATCCTATATATACTAGTTTGAATCCATTGTCGGGTCCTTCAGATCCCTTAGCTTACAAGAACCTGATATAGGTACATTTTTGTGAGTTTGCGTATATCTACCTGTCACTTGATGATTCCCAATTATGAAAGCAAGATCATCGAATCATTTAACGCACTTCCACATATGTGATCGATGTATAGGTGCAACTATTTATAAATAACAAAAAATATATCGGAACTTAATCGGCTGGGTTTTAAGGTGCACGAAAGAGTAAATGCAATAAATAATAAAAATCATAAACATAACTGATTGGATACATTCACATATGGTTCCCATACCTCTTCTACTATAATGTAACACCCTGGGTCTCAAAACCCGAGGATAGTCACTCCTCATAGAGTACCCGAGTATTACGTTATAAAATGGACTAACATATATCTAAATAGCGACAAATCTCATAATATGGAGTAAGGCAACATTGCATAAACTAAGGATATCAAGAGTAACAAAAGCGGAAGTTTAATACATTTAAGTGGGAGTAAAATGAAATCCCATGACAGGGAAAATATTTTATTACAACTCCAACAAGACACAAAATCTGAAATACAAAGCAAGTAAATCCTAGAGCTCCAATGGCTCAACAACATTCACATAGAACTCTCCTTTGCCAAACTCCACCTCAGCTGTCCTTGGAATTCCGTCATAGGGGTCTTCACCTGTCCTCATTCCTGCATCTATTTGGTGCAACCGCACGATGGGGTGAGTGAAAACTCAGTAGAAATTTCCCTCATAGATTCAATCATGGCACATCATTTCAAAATAGGCTAGCATGGCATATTCAATTCGCAAAGCAGTACAACAACATATGCATATGCGTGAATGCATGAATGTATGTTCAAGTCACAGATCTGGGTATGCACATCCAGCTATCAAAACAAAAGACCGCCCGCGATAGATAAACTACCTGGAAAAGGCCATGAAGGTGAGTGCGCCCAAGGACAACCTCCTGAAAAAGTACTCGGGGTACGCCCGATGAGGTATTTAAAATCCTGGAAAAGCCCTATATAAAATAAGAGCACCCTAAAGTGGCTCAAATGCACAAACTCTGTTCATTTGACTGGTCTATCAGTAAATCGAGCAGAGTGTGGCCTACATTAAGCACTCGGAAAAGCTCGCATGTCATGCGTGAATGTCATGCCTCATGATGCTCACATACATTCCATAAATTCGACAAGAATATCCTCACAAACATGATCGAGGTTCAACTGAGGCCCATAAATGTAGCATATCTTACTAAGTTCTCACAACATCCCACCAAAGGTGGCATTTCACACTTAGGCCTCATTGATAATAGATGGATACATCATGTTATATATTGTTACTTGGTAGAATATAACTCCAAGTTGGACTATTACTAACATGACTTGGAGAGTACTATACCAAGTCCTAATCACATGTTTATCACACATAAAAATCAAGTAATTAGACATTTGCATATTGGCTCATTCTCAACATAACTAACTAAGAATGAAAGAACTAGCATGCTAATTCAAGACTTGATCATGCACATTAGCTTCAAATCAAAATGGTTCTAACATATGAAAGGGATCATGGAGTTAATTTACCAATTAGATAGAGGCAAGATTTACTAATGAACACACTTAATGAAATGTACATATAACTAAGCAAGTCTAGATATGAGATCAAGGATATGGTATGCATTACAAGAGAATTAGGATATAAATATTCCCACATGGTTAAGGAAGCAAGAGTAACACATGTACCATTAATATTCCTACAATTTCAAGCTTAACCCTATTTTAGCATTCAATGCAATGAAGAAGCTATGGGGGATATCCCTCACCTTGAAGTGTGGTTTCTCTTCTTGCTAGACTAGGGACCACAAAGGAGTCCAAAGTACTCAATCTACCCTCACTAGCTTGAATTGACTCCATTCGACGTATTGAACCTAGATGGAGATGATTTCAGTTTTTATCATAAGACTTAGAATGATAGAATAATAACTTGATTAAAATCCAAATAAAGACTCTAAACTTACCTTACTTAAATGCATCCCAAACTCGGCTTGAGTTCAAACCGAGTCAACTCAGTGCCAACCCAATTACAACCCCCTTCTACACTTTATTCCATTCTTCTTCCTTTCTTTCTCTTTCTCTTTTCTTTTCTCCCAGCGTGATGGGGTTCCAGCAAGGTCTGGACCCAACCAGACAGTGAGTCAGAGTCCTGACTCGGTTTCGAACCGAGTTGACTCAGAAACTCGCCCCAGCCTTTCTTCTTCTCTCCAATCTTCTTCTTCTTTCTCCACTTTCTTTATCTCTTGCTTTCTTCTTCTTTCTTTTTTTATCTTTTCTTTTTTTTCTTTCTAGCAACTCTGGAAATCATCCGGTAGTGCACGCCCACGTCGATTCAACTCGGATCCAGCCAGACTGAGTCAACTCAGCGCGGCTCGAACAGACGTTCCCTCTCCCTTTCTCTCATTTTCTATCTTCTTCCTCTTCTGTTTCTCTTTGGACTTTCTTCTTTCTAAGCTTTCCCTCTTCTTCTTTACTCATCTGGCACCCAGCCGGTGACCCAGGCCCAACGAGTCGATGGATCGTGACTCAGGCAGCGACCCATTGTGGCAGCAACCCAAGTCCAAACCAGCAGCACCCCGTCTTCCCTCCTCTTCTGCTTCCTTCTCCTTCCCTCTCAATCTCACTTCTCTCTCTCTGCTCTTTCCGATATCAGATTGACTCGGAGCAGAGGCTGAGTCGAGTTGCAGCAGCAGCCAGCAACTCGTTTCAACGGCTGCTCCTTTCTCTCTCTCTCCCTCTCGCTATCCCCTTTCTTTCTTTAGGTTTTCCCTGGGAGACGCCCTAATTCTCGGCCTTTTATAGGCATTTCTGTTTCTAGAAATATCCACAGCTAATCCCAGAAATTAGCGCGGAGTAATCGCGTGTTAGCCGAGCAAGGTCTGCCATCAGGATTTTCTGACGCATTAGACCTGGTGCAGGGTGCTATACAATCTCATCTGATAGGTTTTAAATAGAGTGAGCCGCATGATGAACGGCTCGGATGAGTGAATGGGTCCGTTTTCGCAGAAGTTGGGTTTCACAGTCAGTTCGAGGAAGGTGGAAGATGAAAATGGCATCTTTCAACCGAGCACTTTATCCATAGATCAGGGTCGTTTGGACGGTCCTGATATGGCCTAAGAATGATGTGGGGCCCTATCCCGCGGTGCAAGGAGAGCCGATGCTTATGACACTCGTTTAAAATGGAGAAGGTTTGAGACGTGGTTGCGTCTCGTCAAATTCTCGGCTTCCTTATGAGATGTTCCGAACAACCCTATTTCGGACGTCTAGGATTGCTTGAAAGAAGCTTCTAGAGGGCGAGTGATGGCTGGGATTGATCGTTGCTAAAAAAAGGATAATATTCTCTCCGCTTTTTACTGAGTAGGGAGCCGTATCTGGAAATAGTAGGGGTGACATGGCTCTCATTACGTACGTGGAGAGTTTCTGACGTTTCCCAACGGTCGGATCTTCCAAAGAAGCAGCACACGTGGCTCTACTCGCCCCGTCAGCGCCCACCTCAATGAAAGCTTAATCGTTCGTTAATCGAGCTGGTGTAGGTGACTTTCAATCACGGGTTTCAGCAAGGTTACGGTCGGTGGGACCCAAGAAATCAGATGGACGGTCTGGATCATCCTAGATGATCGTGATGGTGGCCCTAGTTTTAAACGGACGGACGTCGTTCGTCCTTGGCAGAAAAGAAGGAAAGGAGGGAGAAAACTCTCATTTTCAAACAAAACTCGGGTCAGCTCGGTCAAACCGAGCTGATTGGTCCAAAGGTCATCTTTACGTGGTACACTGGATGGTATACACTCACACTGTGAGTGTGGGGTTCCCAATGATGTTTTGAAAGATCCAAGCCGTTCAGTGGGCTCTACTAGTCCTTTTTGGGTCTCGTTCAATAGATGGGGTAGATCTATAGATAAGGTGGGCCATGCTTCTAGATTTTAACTTAAATCGTGGGTTTCTTTTGGTTTGATGGTCAGATTATTCTAAAATTTATCATCAACGGTGGTAAGGGTCTACAGGGTCATTTAACTAGAATCAATGGCTAGATTAAGGATTTTATGGCCTAATGCATATTTATAATATTTATTTTTCCTTTTTCAATATTTTTGGTATCATTATTATTTTTATCTACTGTCTTTGTGAGTAGTATCCCTGTCAGCACTATTTATCAATTCCATCATCCTCCTGTCGGGCTTCGATTAGAATGATTATATTATTTTAATTTGAAAGTGGCCCCCAATACATGAGTCTTAATGTGTGGTACTCAATTAATTTAAAATTAATGGTTGAATTTGAAAATTCAACGATAATATTTAATGAAGGTGAACCACGTGAGTTATTTGTATTATCACACAACTTGCTAATCTGGTTTATAATATTAACACCCGAGCACATAAAAATATAGGGTGTTACATGTAATGATCACCTTTAACTCATTGTTCCAACTGAAGCGGCTAGTTGCCAATATTTCCCTAACACACTTATGAATTTCTTAAGCACTCTTAAATGCTTTTGAATATTGACTGTTGTCACGTTATTTTGAATTTTGACAATAACCACATGATATATTTTTCTTTTAAAGCCATGGTCTCCTTTACACCCAAAACTTACCTACTCCATTAGTGTGTCAATTAGTATGTTATCCATTTTTTGCAGCCCACCTAATTTTAGAGCTTCTATTAGAATATTCAGATCATAACTTGTTGTCCAACTTTTATGGTGACTTCCGGGTAGGTTTGGCCAGAGATTTTGCATGCGATTGTGTATGCGTGGAGATAACAGATTGTTTCATGGGAGTCATAGTACTTCTAGTTTTTTGTTATTGGTAAGTCATTAAAAAAATGTTACAATCATAAACACAAACAAAAAGTACAGTGACTATAAATTCCTTGTTACTTGATAACATCTGTATTTGACTGTTGATTCCTATGTTTGGTTTATCTGACATTTAATATCAAATCTTCACATTCATATATTGATGTCACTATTTAGATTCACGATTTACATATTAATTTCATGAAAAAGTGCAATGATAACAAATTCCTTTACGTCTTTCATAAAAAATATTTACATTTGATTAATGATTCTCATATTTAGTTTGGTAGTAATAAAATCATAATGATGACACTTTTCCTTTAGATTATCAGAATAATTGGCAATCCAAATATGCAATCGTTAAATAGTCATATTAAATAAAAGTTATAAAAAATGCATAATGCTCTTAGATTGCTATTAAGTTCTAGAGATCTTATTTGCATCAATTCAATTACACATTCCAATAGATTGACATAAACTGTCCACTAGGACCAAAACACATTTCTAAAGCTTCCATGCAAAGATATTCCTAATTTGATGATCTAATCTATCCTTGGTTTAGCCTTAAAATGGGATGGCTTATTCTTTAGAATAATAATTTAACAGTCTTTAATGGTCTTTAACATATAAATTAATCAAATTGTTAATTGGACCTATTTTTGTGTAAATGATCTTGACTGTCCATATTAAAGATCCTTCATTATTTGTCAAATTAGTACAATGCTTGCATGGTTTCTCTTGTAATGTGTGTTGAACCTAGTGAACAACCTAAAATCGATGGATTGGATAATCAAAGTATCTGAATACAACTAAATGGAACTAAGAGACTATAACTTATAGTGCTCGTAGAGCACAAGAGTATTTCTCAAAGTGATATGTACAAAGCTCATTTCGTCTTGGAAAGGGCCGTTGAAATAGCATCAAATTTGTATGACTCAGATTATATAATATTGTTACTTGTATTGAGCTCGGTGCAGGAATAAAGTGGCGGGATTTGATTGGATTATAGGTCGATGTCAGAGATGGGGCCCACATAAAGCACGTTTGAAAATTGTTTGACTGAGCCTCATCTCTGACAATGGCATGCCATCTAATCAAATCTCGCTACATCGTGCCTTTACCAAGCTAAATATGGATAGAGGTAGTACCTAATTCGAGTCTAACATACTGTGTGGATCCATACACGTGCACAACCGCTAAACAGTCTAAATTGTCCAAAATGTGATCCTCATTGTAAGCTTCTTATAAGATAAAAATGTTCTTGAGTGTCCCTAACATACAAATTGATAGATACCAGTAGATGATAAAAATTAAAGAAGATCATCCATCAGAATGTAATAGAAAATTATCCATTAACCAAAGCATTGGATAGTCCAATCCATGTGAATTCAACTATATACTACATTTATTATAATGCCTCATCACTGTGATCACATGTGGGCGGGCACGCATGAGCGGGCACAAATGTGGGCGGGCCCCAAGGTGGCTGTCAGGCTACTATGTAGCTAGCATGCTACTGTGCTAGTAGGCTACTGTGTACACAGTGAAGGTTGAACTTTGTCCCACATCGAAAGCATTTTCTGAAGTTATGGTGGCTATAAGTTGTGTTCCTTCCTAGGCATGACGTGTTTTAAATTTATGAGCTTTGGCAAAGCAGACAATATCATGTGTTGTGGGGACGGGCCTTACAAATGGTATCAGAGCCCAGGACGGCTCTGCCCTCGATGGGGGATATTATGACGCCCCGTCACTATGGTCACATATGGGTGAGCACATGTGGGCAGTCGTACATGTGGGCAAGCCCTGAGGTGGCTGGCAGGCTACTGTGCACACAGTGAAAGTGAAACTTTGTCCCACATCGGAAGCATCGTCCAAAGTTGTGGTAGCTATAAGTTAGGTTCCTTCCTTAATACGCATGACGCATTTTAAATCCATGAGCTTCGGCAAAGCGGACAATATCATGTGATGTGGGGACAAGCCTTACATTTATAGTGGATCATACCATATGGATAGTTGCCTGCGACCCTATGACTCCGTGGTAAACTCACACGAGTTTTAACATGAGGTCATGGGTTCGAGCACCAATTATGGTGTGAGTGTGTGGGTGCGTGTAACGTCCCGAATTTTGTAACCTGACTTTAATACTCATTTTTTGAAATCCCGAGTATTAATCGTAAATTTTAAAATCTTAATTTAGAATTGGCAGCAAATACTAGCAGAGTAAACTATGCATTGCATAAAAGTTTCCAATCCAATATCATAACAAAAATTCAAATGTGGTGCCTGTAGAGGACTTATACAAATCCAATAACAAAAATATACTAAAATCATAATTGAAAATCTATCAACTAATAATGGAGCCCAATATACTTCACTGAGACCTCACCTATCTCCTTAACTACCTGATCCTTTCCAGCAACTAGGTGAACAACGTCGGCTTGCTCTACAGCTGCATCAACTCATATGTTTTGATAGCATCAATGGCTATCCTAGTGAGGTATACTCTCTAAGATTACACACCCAACATTCACAAATCAAGTATAGTTCACAAGACATAGAAATGGATATATTCAACAAAGAACTTTTAGTTGATGAACATATAAACAAAGGTATATCCAACTAATAGAATTCTATTATTTAGAAAATGTGGTATAAATACTATACGAGAGAACATATCATGATAATTAGATAATTAGATAATCAATATGTGACCTTCAGCTTCACCCAGAAATCACGTTGTATGCAGACTCCGTAAGATAACTAGAAAATTAAGAAGTGAACTTCAACGTTACCCAGAAATCATATAGAACACCGCAAGATGATTAGAAAATCAACAAGTGAACTTTAGCGTCACCTGGAAATCATATAGAACTCCACAAGATGACTAGAAAATTAATAAGTGAACTTCAGCTTCATTCGAAAATCACATTATAAGTGATAAATAAATAATCAACATGTGAACTCCGATGTCACCCAAAAATCATAAAGAACTTCACCTAATGACTCAAAAATCAACAAATTTTCATACAACTCACTAATATATCAAATAATAATTCATACCATTCCAAATCAATTCTCTAAGGGGCAATTTATAAGATTCATCACACGTTACAAAGCAGTCTAATCCATCCCCAAAGTCCAATACTCCTATCAATATAATTCATCCTCAAATATTGTTTTTATAAATGATTCATTCAACTAAACAATTATTCGTAATGACCTCTTAACATAAATAACATTCAAATACCATAAATATACAACATCATATGGCACAATTCATGAATTAGTCAAATATAATAAATTAGAATCTCAATCACATGTGACAAACATCTAATTGATTAATCATTTTTCAACTAGTTACACTAAAGATAACACATGGCAATCAAATCATATTTCATTCATACTAGACTTAAATAGGTATGTAAATCATTTAATTCAAGAGTTAATTACACAAATATTAGCATATTAGAGTAGTGAACAAGTAGATTAATCAAGAAATTCAAGAGGTTCTAAATACAATAAAATAAGATGCCACAATGTAAGAAATGACATTTTATTAATATATAACAAGATCAACGTATTTAAGCAAAAAGCTTAAATAGGAAACCTTACATTAGAAGTGCGGATTGTCTCTCTAAAGTTGATAAAATGTGTGTAAGATCCTTTGGATATAGTCCTTGATTTGGCTTGAACTCGACTTGCCTTATGACTCGATGAAGATGGATTTGACTTGAGTTAAAATTTGAATATGATCACGATGGATCTAGATTGAGTAATTTAGAGATGATAAATTCCTACATCTAAATTTAATAAAACACCAATTGATTCTAAACACTAAGTTTAGAAATTCAAAAACAACAAAGTAAAATGCCTTAACTCCTCATGAAACTAGCTACCAAACTCAACTTACTGATGTGGCTGAGCTAACATAGCCCCATAACAAGTGCACTTAATGTAAGAATTAGCAAAGTTTGTTGAGTCAACTCACCTATAAATTCCTTAACTTGAATCAACCCGAGTTCAGCATGCGGGAACAACGTCCTTTTGATGTAGCTGGACCAGTCTGATCCCACACTCGGCTGCCACATCAGAGAGAACCAACAACAGGTTAGCCATGTTATGGAAAGATGTCTTAAATCTGTCTATTGGTCTATCGATGATATCGACGGACCGTTGATGATATCGAGGCTGTCATCGAGAGACCTTCGATGACATCGATAATTATTGGATTTTTCATCCCTAGTCGCTGGATAATCTTGGTCCTGTTTCGATATCATTGAAGGACCGTCGATGATATTGAGGCTGTCATCGAGAGTGGCTCGATGACATCGAAGAGTTCCACAGATGCAATTGCTAAAACGCAGATTTTGCAGATTTTGTTTCTTATTTGGATTCTACCTCTTTTTATTCTTGTTTAAAGGGGTGTATGCGGGATGGAGATAGATTCTAAGGCTTTCTAAAAGAGTTCCAAGGGTTCGTAAAAGGATTTTAGGGTTTCTAAAGGGTGTAGCAAGGGTGAGATTCGAGGTTGTTCGAATCGGATAAGTCCTCTTTCTTTGTAATTTCTATTTTCATAGTGGAGATCTGTCACTTTGTGCCGTGGTTTTTTCCCACAAGGGTTTTCCACGTTAAATCCATGTTTTCTTGTGTTGCTTGGTGTCATTGGATTACTATCCTAGATCTAGATCTGTGTGATTTCACAGGTCAAAATCCCCAACAAGTGGTATCAAAGCAATCGTTGGGGCATAAATTTGAATCTACAAGATTAGTAATAATGGCGAGCACTAGGTATGAGATTGAGAAGTACTCAGGGAAAAATAATTTTGAGTTATGGAAGATCAAGATGATGAGTTCCTTAATCAAGCAAGGCGAAGATGGTGCTCTTGAGGAGCGAAAGTCTACTATGACTGATGATGATTGGAATACTCTTGATAAGAAGGCTTTATCATCGATCCGTTTATGTCTCACGGATGAGGTTCTTTACAACGTCATGAGGGAGAAAACTGCGGCTAAGTTATGGGCGAAGTTAGAGGATGTTTATGCAAAGAAATCCTCTGAAAATCACCTACACTTGAAGCGGCAGTGGTATAACTTCAAGATGGCAGAGGGTGAAGATCTGGAGGCTCACATTAGCAACTTTAATAAATTAGTTTGCAAATTGCTAGATATAGAGGAAGTGATGAAAGATGAAGAACAAGCATGTATGTTGCTGAATTCTCTTCCGACATCATATGAGTCATTCAAGGACACTATATGCAGCACGAATAAAACTTTGAGTATTGACACCGTTATCTCAGCCCTTCAAGGGAAGGCTATGAGAAAGCTAAACAGCGACGTGAGAACATCTTCTGATGCGCTATTTACAATGGGTAGGAATTCTGAACAAAGTACGGGTTCTTCAAGTTATAGATCCAAATCCAAGGGCAAGGGCAAAGGAAATTTAAAGTGCTGGAATTGTGAGAAGGAAGTACATGTGAAGAAGGATTGTGAAAATCTTAAATCGAAGAGAGAAGAATCTGAGGCTTCGTACAGGGAGGCCAATGTTGCCACGTCAGATGGATCGAGTGGATGTGATGGTGATGTTTTGTCTGTGTCTACTATCAGGCCGTCATACGATGATCGTAAGGACGAGTGGATGCTAGACACAAGGGCGTCTTTTCACATGACTCCTCATCGGAATTGGTTCACCAGCTACAAGGAGTGCGATGGTGGATAGGTGTTTATGGGCAATGGCTCTGCCTGTAATGTTGTGGCTGTTAGTACGGTGCGCATCAGGATGTTTGATGGGGTGGAGCGTACCTTTACTGATGTTAGGTACATTCCTAATTTGAAGCAGAATTTGATTTCTCTTGGTGTACTTGAGGCAAAAGGATGCAAGTACATAAGTATTGATAGTGCTCTTAAGGTATCTAAAGGGGCACGGGTAATCATAAAAGCGCAACGACTCAGTAACATGTATAGGTTGATCGGGAGCACTTCAAAAGATGGAGCTGCAGTGGATGTAGCAGATTTCACTTCTGCACGTGTGTGGCATGTTGGGCATGGCCACATGAGCGGGCAAGGCAGGAAGACTGAGACATACGGACAGGGATACAGAGCAGGAGGAGCAGCCACATATGAGAAGAATCACACGGCATGATCGCAGGATATCGGCGAAGTACATGAATGACTCCAATATTGCAGGGGATTCATCTTCTATCCAGATGACTTTAGGTGAGCCTAGTGCTGAGAAGTGTAAAGTGATTATGGGCAATATGATGGATTCGTTGTACCAGACTGATATATGGGAGGGGGTGGAGCTTTCAGTGGATCAGAGAGCTATTAGATGAAGGTGGATCTTCAGGAGGATACAACATAAATACAGGGCAAGGTTGGTAGTGAAGGGTTATGCTCAGAGAGAAGGGATCGGTTTCTCAAAGATATTTGTGCCAACGGTATAGCAGGTGTCTATTAGATCCATGATTGGCGCTAGTTGGCCAATGTGATCTTGAGCTGGAAGGATGGATGTGGAGTCTACGCTTCTGTAAGGGAAAGTGAAGAGCAGATCTACATGAAGCAACCAGAGCAGTTCGAAGTTAAAGGGGCTGAGAAAAGACTTTGCAGGAGGTCGTGGTTCGACCTGTCGCTAGGCAGTGGTTTGATTCCTTCATGGAGAGTCAGGAATTGATGACATGTAAATCGTCAATTATGACATGTCTGAAATCAATGTACCGAAGACTCATCGGTTAAGTGGGACATTCAGGATGAAGGATCGGGGGGCTGCAAAGATGGTTCTCGGCATTGAGACTGAAGGAGGAGTAGGCTTTGGGAATCACAGGAGGAATACCTTGTGTGTAGCTATTGATCAAGGGTGTGATGAGCTAGGAAAAGCCGAAGAGCGTTCCCTACGCGTCTCTCCTCAAGTTTTCCTCAGGACATGTCCCAAAACAGATAAGGAAAAGCAGGATATCTCATGAGCCTTATTTCGAATGCGGTTGGCAGTGTATGTCATGGTCTGAATTAGACCAGTTATTTCATAGGCTATCAATGTTGTAAGCAAGTACCCCGGCAAGCATATTGGGTAACGGTGAGATGGTAAGAGGACTACGTCTTTTCTTTTTTAGAAGACAGGAACAAAGATGGTTGAGCACATGGATTTTTGATCCGGCAGACATGATCACCTAGATCGTTCCTGCAGAGAAGTTCAAGTTCTGTGTAACTTCTTTGGGCTTGGCGATGGCGTAAAAGAAAGACGGAGTGTGAAAGAGAAGCTATGATATGATGAAGAGATAAGAGGGGGACAAGAAGCTACACGGATGAAGATTGAAGACATGGTAGAGATTGTTATGGACAGATGTCTTAAATCTGTCTGTTGGTCTGTCGATGATATTGACGGACTGTTGATGATATCAAGGCTATTATCGAGAGACCTTCGATGACATCGATAATTGTTGGATTTTTCACCACTGGTTGTTGGACAGTCTTGGTCCTGTTTCGATATCATCGAAGGACCGTCGATGATATCGAGGCTATCATCGAGAGTGGCTCGATGACATTGAAGAGTTCCGCAGATGCAATTGCGAAAACGCAGATTTTACGGATTTTGTTTCCTATTTGGATTCTACCTCTTTCTATTCTTATTTAAAGGGGTGTATGCAGGATTGTGATAGATTCTAAGGCTTTCTAAAAGAGTTCCAAGGGTTCCTAAAAGGAATTTTAGGGTTTCTAAAGGGTGTAGCAAGGGTGAGATTCGAGGTTGTTCGAATCGGGTAAGTCCTCTCTCTTTGTAATTTCTATTTTCATAGTGGAGATCTGTCGCTTTGTGCCGTGGTTTTTTTCCGCAAGGGTTTTCCACATTAAATTTGTGTTCTCTTGTGTGTGCTTGGTGTCATTGGATTGCTATCCTAGATCTAGATCTGTGTGATTCAGCAGGTCAAAATCCCCAACAAGCCACAATCAAAACTGGTGACTGGCCAAGTTAACTCAGTAGTAACCCAATCTAACCCCATTTCGGACCCAATATCCTCCTCTCTCTACAATCTTCTTCTTCCTCCATTTCTTTTTAGCTTGACCAACAAGGTTTGCACAAACCAGGCCCTGAGTTAAACCCAAGTCAACTTAGCGGGTTGAGTCAATGGAGTTGAACTTGACTCGGTGGTTATCTCAGTGAGCCGAAGAGAGTCTTCCCCGATTCCTTCTATCCCTTTCTTCATTCTCTTTCATTGACTAGATGAGCTTAACAAACCCGGGCTTCCCTGAATCAAGTCATGACTTGGCTAACTTAGTCCCAACGAGTCATTCTACTTGACTCGGTAGTAACTTGAGAAGTGAACTAGCGAGTCACTGCCCGACCTTCTTCCTCTTCTTCTTTCTTTCTAATCTTCTTTTATTCTCTCTCTTTCTGCTTCACGTATCCTTCTAGCAATAGAGTTGGAATCAACTTAACACAACTGAACCCAAACCGAGTCGACTCGACTCAGTGCAGCACAAAGAAATAACACTCACTCACTTGCTCTAATTTTCTATTTTAAGCATGGCTGCCCTATAAAGGGAAGAGAGATAGATATTTATAGCCTCTCAGACGTCCAAAAGGACCAACAACTCCTACAAGAATTTGTGTTTGTTGTTGATTACTCACAAATCTATTTGCATGAGTTCAAACAACGGTCAGGAATGTTTCTCTGGAACCAAGGGCTACACATTGAACGTTTGAGATCAGCCAAATGGGGCCCAAATAGAACTAATATGCTTTCTTGCCAAAAGAAGAAGATGTGCTGGTTGATAATGACAGTTTGTGATTGATCGGCTTATGTTCCAATCCCATGTTCATAGTCCGACCAGATTAGTCCCAAGAAACTTGTAAAACAACCAACAGTTTGGTCAGAATTGTTTGTCTTACAAGATGGATGGTTTGGATCATTAAGGCCACTAGTGATGATGGGCCATAACATCACAAACAGACGTTGTCCGTTCGAAAAGTGGCTGGGCAGGAAAAACGGAAGGAGAGAGAAATCTCTCCTTTTGCGGAAAATCATGGGTCAAACCTGATTTGATTAGGATTCCCGATTCAATGCACAATGGGTGCATGCCCCCTAATGCATACGCAATTCTTACAGTGGGGTCCACAGCGATGTATTGCAAAATCCATACCGTCTATTAATTTCAACTTGCCTTGACCGGACATTAATCTAAAGATGAGGTTGAGGTAGATTCATTGCTGAGGTGGGCCATACCAACTAAAATATGGTTTTTATGTGTCGATTATCATTGATCCAAAGGTCGGATTAGCCTTCTCCCAAACCTCAATGTTAGTGGGAATCCACTAATGATAACAGGAATGATCAGGACCTCCCAGGCATTTTTAAATATTATTATTATTATTAAAATATTTTTAACATTATTTTTAATATCATTATTATTATTATTATTATTTTATTTTGTTTATTTTATAATATTATAAATTGTACACATTAGATTTTATTTTTATTTTACTTTAAATAATCAAATCATTAATAAATAAATTAATTTATATTTATGTTTTATACGAGCTTACAATATACAGATATTATTATTTGATATTATTATTATTATTATTTTACTTATTATACGCTTATAATTTAAGCTAGTAATGATTCTTAAATTAATAGTTTGTTAAAAAATGTTATTTTATAATCTATTCCAATAATACTTTATTTTCTTTATTATATTACTATAATGCATGCATATATATATTTTAGATGTGGGACCTACTTTTGATTAGAGATGTTCAATTAATTCAAACTATAATTGGCCATATACTTTAAGATTATGATCACTTAGTATAAGTGGGCTACCCGATAAGAACCTGTGTTTAGTTGTAAAACTCTACATATCCAATGGTCTGATTGTGTAATCTACGGATGAAAATTCCTCCTCCCAATGATCATATTCAAATTAGAATAAAGGTGAACATTCAAATAAATCATATTTGTGTTTATACTAAGTTAGGCCTTCTTGGTAAAACCCGAGTACTGAAAAGTATGGGGTGTTACAATGCGTGTAATAGAAAAATACCACATGGATAGTTTGGATTCATGACACAGACGTAGTGTATAAACCATAAGTAAAAACACATGATGAGATAATACAAATGAATAATATATTTAAGCCAAATATACTTGTGAATTAATAAATTACAAAGTTGATAATGAAAATTAATGACATTTTGAGTTGATTACCAATCAAAATTGAGTCAAATCATACTATAGGTTGGGGTCACTATTTGATGTTTAGGTGCATTTAGGGTCAAATCATCAAAATTGTATAATATAACTCCAATATCATTGATCTAATTTGAGATTTGTGTAATGGATCTAGTTATAAGAGAAGAAGGGTTAGGCACCACTTCTTGCACCTTTACATGGTTTCCACACTAAGAAAAATGAATAAGGGAGAGAATTCAACGCAACTTTTAATACATTTGACGGAAATTAAATATAATAAATGATATAGCTAGGAAAAGAACAATAATAATAAAGTAGTAGTTTTTTTATGCCTTCTTATCTTTATTCTCTTTTGTTGATCAATAATTCAACTATAGTTACTGGAATTTGGTCTGTCAAGAGGAAAAATGCAAGCTGGAGTAATTATTTTTTAGTTTTCCTGCATTACACTGAGGGTTTAATAAATAGAATAGGCAATGATTACAAATTGCTTTACTTGTCGATGACATTTGCATTTGACCACAATGATGACAATCCTTTCATTGTTCGTTTTATCAATGTAAAATTGTGTAGATGATAATTTTATAATATAAAATGATAATAATTACCGATGCATTTACATGTCTCTTATTACATCTGCATTTGACTATTGATTTATGTGTCATAATACTAATTTAAACAAATATTGTGAAATAGCAATGATAGTCCACTTACATTATTTACCATGGAATTTGGAAAAACAAACAAGCCCTCAAGTTCTAGCTCTTCTTCATCTCCATGAATCCTAAACCAAACATGCTCTTAATTACTAATAAGTTTGGCTTTATCTATTTATTTTCTCTCTCCAAACTTGCATACCTCAGATCAGATGGAATGAAAATTTAGCACAATCCGACATTTTAGGTGAGGACTTAAAATAAATTGAGTTAGACCATTGGTCTTGCATTGAGATTTCATAGGAGTAGCCTACCTCATGAATGAACTATCCTTGTTGTACTCCCAGCCTATCCTCGTGATGTGACCCACCTTTTGCGTGGCTTGAATGTTTTACGTTAGCACCAGCATCTCTCTTTAAATAATAACCCTTAATCTAAGAGTGGATTAGGTGAGATTGTGGCCTCACCCAAGACATTGCGACCCTTATCATCGTGGAATTACCATGAGGCCTACCTTACTGTATATATTATGTATCCATGCTATCCTTCAGTTTTTTTTTCAGATCATTTTAAGACATTATCCTAAAGATGAAATACAATTATTAGGTGGACCATACTATTAAATAAATAAATAAATAAATAAATAAATAAATAAAAACAATGGTGATTGACCATACACCATTAAAAACTTCTTAGGGTGCACCTTAATGTTTCCGTGGTGTTTATTTGCCATCCAATCCATTGATAAGATCACATAAGCTAACGAATGACCAAAAACTTTTTTAGCTCATTAATGGTCAATCGACACTGTTTTTATGGTATGATCTAAAAAAATATATGGATGACATGGATACACATATAACACATACATCAAGGTGGGCCACACAACAAGAGCTGCACTGAGGCTAGTCTCACTTTTTTTTTTTTACATATGCACTCACACCCGATACACACTCATGTACTCGCATCACAGTAGGATTTCACCGTAATGAATAATGAACTCATGGTCAGGAGTGTCAATGGGCCAGACTCTAGCCGGAAAAATTAGAATTTTGAATAATGCCGGTAGGACAGCCTAACCCGAAACAGTTTAAAATCCTGGTAGACTAATGAGATGACCATAAGACATGAATCTAAAAATCAGGTAAATCAAAAAGAAATTTACCATTGTGGACCCCACCTTTTATCCAATGGTTTTTTTGAAGAAAAACAAACTTAACATACCAACTTAGACCTGCATGTGCGGACAACCATTTTTAGGATGAAAATACCCCTCCTTTTTCACTACGTTGCTTTTCCTCGCCCTTTAACAGAAAACCACGTGCGGTTTTTCAAAACACATCCCTTCATTCCATTACAACGAAAAACATACGCACGGCCATTTTTCTTATCATTTTCCTTACTAAAATTTGAACTTTATCATCTACATATTATCATTCTACATTTGGCATTTTCCATCTTGGTGAGGGTTACGTGGAATCCTCCAAACTGGTTGCATCTCCAATCTTCGAAAAGGTTCAAATTAATCCCTCACTCGAAAGCACCCTTCCTCAACTTGCATTGAGTGAGGCTATGGTTGCTGGAGGTACAGATATTAAAAAAAAAACCCTAGTGTGGTTTATAGATACTTTCCTTTGTAGTATTAGACGACGATTAACTGACTACTTGTGAAAATTCAACTAGTAATTCCCCGAGGGTGCTTGGTCAAACTTAGCCATTGCATGCTTGAATTTGAAGAAGAACTCGCAGAAATTGAGACGAGCCCAAGTCGACGACAATTGATCAACTACTCGTCGAATTTCATGTGAAGTTCGGTGAATTTCATGTGAAGTTTGGTGAATTTCATGTCAGGCTCTTACAATTTCATTTGTTAGGCTTAGTCAATTTTATACGTTGATCGTTCAAAATCATGTAAAACTCGTTCAATTCCATTTGAAGCTCACTCAATTTCATTTTAGGGCTACTCAATTTCATGTTAGGGTCGCTCAATTTAACGTTTGCCCAGCTCAATTTCATGCTAGGCTCGCCCAATTCAATGTTTGCCCAACTCAATTTCATGCTAGGCTCGCTCAATTCAATGTTTACGCAGCTCAATTTCATGCTAGGCTCGCTCAATTCAATGTTTGCCCAACTCAATTTCATGCTATGCTCGCTCAATTCAATGTTTGCCCAACTCAATTCCATGCTAGGCTCGCTCAATTTAATGTTTGCCCAGCTCAATTTCATGCTAGGCTTGCTCAATTTAATGTTTGCATTGATAAATTTCTAGTTTTCCATGCTTAATTTTTAGTTTGTCATGCTCAATTTCAGCTTTCCTCACTCAATTGTCAGTTTGCCTCGCTCAATATATAGTTTACCACGCTCAATTTTCACGCTTCCCTCACTGAATTTCTAATTTGCCTCGTTCAAAATCTAGGTTGCGTCGCTAAATTTTCAGGCTTCCCTCGCTCAATTATTTCTTTTGCGTCACTCAAATTTGAACTTCCCTCGATCGATTTCATTTTTCCCTCGTTCAATTTCTAGTTTGCCTCGCCCAATTTCTAGCTTGTCTCGCTGAACTTTCGCTCTTCCCTCTCTGAATTTCTAGTTTGCCTCGTTCAATTTATAGTGCGTTGCTGAATTTTTATGCTTCCCTCGCTTGATTATTTGTTTTCCCTTGCTTAAATTCGAACTTCTCTTGCTCAATTTCTAGTTTGCCTCGTTGAAGTGCACGTTTGCCTTGTTGAATCGAATGTTTGCCTTAATCATTTTCATGTTTTCCATGCCTAATTTTAGTTGAGGTTTATTCCATTTTATCCGAAGCTCGCTCAAATTTATCAAGTGCTTGATATTTAGTATTAATGTATATGAGGTAATGCTTAAATTCCTATTACTCTAATTCTATTTGGATTAACCATGTGTAGAGAAGTTAGCCTTGTATCCCATTATGGTACATTTTTTATTGCTTAAATATAGGTATATTTCTAGTAGATACGACATGAACCTTCAAATTACATTTTATTTTGTCTTATAAAACCGTACAATGTGGAATATATGTTGAATGTTGAATGAACTTTTAAATATTCCAAATTGCTTAACCATACTTGAGATTGATATGCCACATTTGTGGGCCGTCATTTGAGCTTAGAGGAATTACAAGAATCCATGTGTTGATGTATAATATCATGATTTGATAATATCTACAATTTAAAGAGCAATCTTGCCAAAATTTAAGGGATGTATGTGGCTACCATGATGTATAACATCCACGCATGGCATATGAGCTTTACCGGGTGCTCAATGTAAGCCACATTCTGATCCAGTTACTAGAATAGCTATTTGAACCTATCTAGAATTCCCTCAGAACTAGGAAAAATTGTGAACCTAGAGAAGTAAAACTTTAAGACCCTTATGAAATTTTAGATTTAGTTATTTGAATGTAGAAATGAAACTTAGGTTCCCTTAAAATCATTAAAATAGCCATTCCAACTTGGTTGGAATCACTTTGGAAACATAACTATTAGAATGATCGTTTGAACTTAGAACTAATTAAACTTAAGAATTATGGGAGAACAAATAAACTGCTATGATGTATATTAGATTAAACAAGAACGAACCTTAAACTTGACCTCCAATGAACTTTTTAGTAATATAGGATTTAAATTTTCCCATAATTTTCCTTAGTTGAAATGACATCGTCAAGACACTCAGTAGACAGTTCGTGAAATGAGTTTAGGCATTGTAAGCAGTTCCTTACCCATTACATTGTACATTAGATCAAATTTAAGCACTCCCTAAACTTAAAACCCGAACTAGGAGTTAAAAATTAAAATTCCCTACAAAATCTCATTAATTAGAGATGATATTTCTCATAACTTTTAGCAATTAGCACTAACTAGAAGCGAATTTATAAAGGTTTGAGAAAAAAATTTCAGCTCTAGATGGAGCATATTGAGACTAGGATTTTGTAATTTGAATCTCCAAATATATCTCTTTGATCAGAAACAACATCTCTCGTATGTTCCAAAAATTAGAAATAATTAATAGTGAAAATTTAGAAATTTAGGTGAAATTTCAACCCTAGACTCTGCTTGTTGAGACTAGCTTTGAAAATTTATGTAAGTTTAACATATTTTAAACCCAAATCCTCATGTAGAAATGTTAGGCTCCTAGATTTATTTTTATTTTTGAAAGCATACTAGGCCATCATAGAATTTTCCTTTGTTAAAATAGAAGACTATATGATATTCCATGATAGATAGCGTCGCTGAATTTAACAAGCATTACATGAAATCATTCGTATCTCTGAATTCGTAATCCAAATAAGCTCTTGTTGTTTATTTAAAAATTTAACGCATTGCTTACTCTTTATTTCCTTAAGCTCTGTATCATCCTCATCTATTATGGAACGTGAGTACTCGGTCCTCTATTATTTAATCGAGTTTTGTCTTATGGCAAGCTTTCATTGCTTAACGAGTCATTAATATAATGTCATTGTATTGGTTTTCAGATAATGTTTACGAGAATCATCTGTTGTTATGGTAGGGAGATAGAATATGAAAACAAGCGACACTCGTACACTGGTGGAGATTCAAAAAAAATTTTGCTACGTGTCGAGACTACGTACGAGGAGCTTCTATCTAGAATTTAAAGGATTATTAAGAGTCAACCAACAGATTATGATATTAGGATGAAAGTAATGTATCCTTGCACAAATAAATCAATCCCTCCAACTGTAATCGTATATAACGATGACGTGCGAGAGTTCCTGGCAACAAAGTTGGAGTATTCGGATAAATTCATTCCTTTAGTCATCGAGACAACGCAACACATTAATAGGACTACACACGTGGACAATGTGCCTGAGGAGCATGGCGTGGAATTTGAATATATGTCATCTCCATTACAAGTGGTAGTAAGCAACGATCAACTGCACGAGCCGCCTCAAACATCAAACTTTATGAGTAGCCAAGTCAGCTGGGCACGTGACCTTAACCTCATTTATGAATACATGGCACTGCCTTTAGCAACAACAGCAGATCTGCCATCATCATCCACCACCCGAGTTGTACATGTAAGCGACATTCTGCTTCCAGACCTTATCGAAACATCAAACTTCATCACTCGTCAAGTTCCCGTGCCATTCAATGATGCTGCATTCACCAATGCAGCACTGCTGGAATATACGGATTCGTTGGGTGAACCGATCGATATAGCCATTGGACAAACGTTTAAGGACAAGAGTCGGTGCCAGTATGTTCTGAGGAAATTTGTAATTCGCAATAAATTTCAATATAGGGTACTGTACTTAAATTCTAGAAGATTTACCGTGGTGTGCTTCGAAGATAAATGCGAATGGAGGGTTCATGCATCTCGGGTGAATGATACCGGGATATTTAAGATACGAAGTTATACGTCAAAACACACGTGCGGCATGTCATGAATGAAGAGTGATCACCAGCAAGCAAGCAGTAAGTTAGCGTGTGATCTGGTTGTTAGCCGCATTGAGCAATGGCTAGGTTTGTGGTCACGTGATATTATCTTTGCTATGTAAGAGAAATATAATATTCTTATCAGTTATAGGACGGCATGAAAAGCTAAGGATCTTACAATTAATCACGTGATGGGGTCTTATGAAGACTCTTACAATCAACTCCCCTTGTATTTGCATGAGTTGAGGATGGTCAACCTAGGGACGGTGACTGCCGTACTTTTTAACAAAGAGACTTTAAGGTTGGAGAGGTGTTTTGTAGTGCTCGGACAATGCGTTTGAAGTTTTCAGAATTCTATATAGAGGGTATTAGCCATTGACGGGACACATTTAAATAGAAAATACAAAGGTATTCTATTAATCGCCACGACCTTAAATGGGGACAATCATATATTTCCAGTCGCGTTTGACATCAGGGAATCGGAGAACAGTAGGAGTTGGAATTGGTTCCTAACCTACCTTAACGATGCGTTAGGGTCTCTAGAGGGTCTTGTGATTATATCTAACCGACATAAAGGTTTAATGAATGAGGTTCCCAAGTCTTCCCACATGCAATCCATGACTACTGCACATACCATATATATATAGAAACTTGGTAGACACTTTTAAAGACAAGTCGTTGGAGATGTGCTACTAGCGGGCAGTGAAGACATGCAGGAGGGCTGAATTCAAAAAATTAATGCATGATATCGAAATGGCCAACCCTCCAATACATGCATGATTGACAGAAATTGTCTACGAGAGATGGGCATCTTCACACTTTTCAGGAAAAAGATTCAACTTGGTCACTACAAACATATCCGAGTGTGTTAATGTCATCTTCAAAGAAGCATGCGAATACCTCGTTACTAAATTCATAAAGGCGGTAAGATGTAAAATATATGAATTATTTTACAAGAGCAGAGAATCTACGGCATCATTTGTAGGTCCATTGACACCATGGGCGGAGCAACAGTTAAAGGATCTTGTGCAGAAGGAGCGAGATGTTCACTGTCATGCAATTTCTCGAGATGAGTACTACGTTGTGGGAGGTTATAATGATATAGTCAAACTCAACGAGTTTTCGTGTACATGTCGCGAGCTTGGCGTGAAGGGGTACCCTTGTATGCATGTCCTATCAGCATGTATAAACTACAATCTTCTTCATTACTCATACTGCTCCCCATTCTACACGGCGCAAAATTACCTGGCCACGTATAGCGAATCGGTGTACCCAGTACGTGACAAGAGCGAGTGGGAAGAAATTTTAGTGGGCTTCAAGGAGTATTGTGCGCAAATTAAACCCCCAGGACAGAGGAGGACAGTTAGAAGACCCAAAAATCTTAGAATTCTATCACGTGGAGAGGAATCGACCACAGTAAAGTGTGGACAATGCAAACAAACAGAGCATAATCGTCGGAAGTGCAAGTTTCCTATACCTGAAAAATAGCATACTCTGTAATTTATTTAGTGTTTTGATGTATAACATACTTTGTAATTTTGGTGGATGATGAATTGAACTTTCTACTTTGTCCCACTATATTTTTAGTTTGTCCTGCTATACTCGTCGAAAAAGAAAATGCACATGGAACTCAATGCTTTGCAATTGCTCTAGATCCTAGAATGAGCAAAATCAGAAACACACCTGATAGATAAGAACTTCACATATATAGAAGAGAAACCCCTTGGATTCAGAGATGTTTAAGATGATGCCTACTTGACATGCTGAGGAATCAACCTCCAATTTTAAACCAACCAACATGGACGATGAAAAATCCTCATCCTACTTCACATGCTTGGAACTAACTAACAATTTTAAACCGCTCAATTTCTAGTTTGCCCTACTGAATTTCTAGTTTGCCCCGCTGAATTCCTAGTTTGCCCCACTCAATTTCATGTTTGCCCCGCTCATGTCATGTTTGCCCCGCTCAATTCCTAGTTTGCCCTGCTCAATTTCATGTTTGCCCCGCTCAATTTCATGTTTGCCCCGCTCAATTTCATGCTTGCCCCACTCAATTTTATGTTTGCCCCACTGAAGTCCATGTTTGCCTCGCTCAATTTCATGATTGCCCCGCTCAATTTCATGTTTGCCCCGCTTACTTTCATGTTTGCCCCACTGAATTTCTAGTGTACCCTGCTTAATTTCATGTTTGCCCTGCTCAATTTATAGTTTGCCCCGCTCATTTTCATGTTTGCCCCGTTGAATTTCCAATTTGTCCCGCTGAATTCCATGTTTACCCCGCTGAATTTCATGTTTGCCCCGCTCAAGTTCATGTTTGCCCCGCTCAATTTCATGGTTGTCCCACTCAATTTCATGGTTGCATGAAATTCAGCGGGGCAAACATGAAATTCAGCTGGGCAAACTAGGAATTGAGCCGGGCAAACATGAAATTCAGCGAGGCAAACTAGGAATCGAGCAGGGCAAACATGGAATTCAGCGAGACAAACATGGAATTTAGCGGGACAAACATGAAATTCAGCAGGGGAAACATGAAATTCAACGGGGCAAACTAGAAATTGAGCGGGGCAAACATGAAATTGAGTGGGGCAAACATGAAATTCAGTGGGGCAAACTAGAATTTGAGCGGGGCAAACTGAAAATTCAACTGGGGAAACATGAAATTCAGCGGGGGAAACATGGAATTCAGCGGGGCAAACATGAAATTGAGCAGGGCGCTCAATTACATGTTCCCCTCACTCAATTTCATGCTTGCCCCGCTCAATTTCATCTTTGCCCCGCTAAACATAGATGGTTTAAGATGATGAGAAATCTCACGAGTTATCTTCTAAATACATCATAATTCTACCTTAAAAATTAATATAATGAGTAGAAGTAATTCAGCGGTTTGAGATGATGGGATTTCTCCTTTGTCTCCATAAATAATCTAATTTTCTTCAAGATTTAACATCAACTAGGTTATGCTTGCCTCGCTCAGGGGGAACTTCATGTTGGGTGGTGGACAAAAGGTTGGTTCCTGTCAATCACCTTCTATGGATCAACAAGGTTACCATTTAGAGCATCTAGATCAAAACAATAGGATACTAAGAGGCAAGGCTCCATATAGAGAGATGTAGACGGTCTAATGATTGCTTCCTTAGCATCTCCGCCTCGGTCATGCTGTGTAAATAGGCTATTGAAATTGGTAAGAGATGGTCCCTTATAGCATGTACATGTTGAATCTCTACCAACTTGTGAGGCTTGCCTACAAGGCAAAATGACTAGAAAACCATTCCCAAAAGAAGTCATTGAGAGAGCCACAGACTGGCTTCATCTCATACATCCTTATGTCGGAGGAACTCTGAATGTGAATGTATTAATTTACTTTTCCAATCCTGTTTTGCAGTGCTTGGTGGCACTGTGTGAATGGGGAATATGGAAGGGCTAATATTGTCATTAGTCGAAATGGAAATTGCAACATGGGTGATTATAAAACTTGCACATGAAATGTTGGGGTTACTACTTAGTTAGTCACTTACCAAAGCAAAATCTACAACCTAATTGAACATGAAATCGGTCATTACATGCCAAAATAGAAAGCAAATCCTAAGTACTTAAATATCAGGTTAGTAACTGTCATCGATACCAACTATTGGTCATCCGAGTCGGGCGAGAGAGGGGGCACTCCCTCCTTTTGGACACAACACAATATCGCATTGATGGCGCGATACATCTTCTTTTCCCTCCGTTCTGATTTCCTCTGGTTTTCTTCTAACTTGTCCATCCTCTCCTTTAGTGCGGCCATGTTCTCGTGCACACTTGTAGTGCGGCCAGGTCCGCGTCCATCCTCCTCATTCCGTTCTTTCGCATCCTCTTCTTCTTCTTCTTCATCTTCCTCTTCTTCTTCATCCCCAGATTCTTCAATACGAGCATAGGGCTATTTAGATTGAGCTTCCATATGATTTATGGTATCCTGGTTGATCACCTTAATCGGGTATGGGACCTCATCCGGGCAGTTGAGTCCGTATTGACGTGCCAACTTACAAATTAGACGGCCAAAAAGAAGCGATAATTTTTCACGGCGTCCTAGCACGGCCTTCACAATCTATTTCAGCACAAGAGTGGGGATACACACCTTTTCTCCTTGCCCCACCTGGTAGAGAAATTATGCCGTAAACAGAGAAATTTCAGAATGGTTGGTGGATCTCGGGTACACGTTATATGTGCATATGTAGTGGAGTATGCGGTAATCAGGTGTCAATTTCATGGATTTGATGTTGCTAACCCTTCTTCATTCGATGAGTTTGCCATACAAATGGCGTGCGCGCTCGTCCCGTTCCCCTTATCCCGTAGGTTACCTTCCTTGATGTGCACATTCCCGAGCTCCATACCGTGTAAGGTAGCGATGGAATTCACATCAACGTGGGCCGTTTCTCTGCCTCTGCCAAGGCTAAAGTCAAATCCAAGAGGTTTATACGTGGCATCTCGAATTCGTGTGTAGAATGCTCGCACTACATTCTCACTCGCCTGCTGCTTTGCTTCAAACATCGGTCCCCAATCATTCTCTAAGAGGCGGTCAAGCAAATCATACATATCGAGCATGTTCTTATCCACCTCTGCCTCGAACACGACCTTTTGATGCTTGAATCTCTCGCATTCAATGTTGGGCAGCAAGACTCGCTCGAGGGAAACTAAAGGGTTGAAATCTCTCTTCGACCTCTTCTCGATGATCCTTCCCCCATGATGATCGTTGTACCTCGTCAACCTTCTATCATGCCTTGGCGTAGCTTGTTCGCTCTATTTTCCCTTCGATCTTCGACCATGGCTTGGCCCCGCTTGATCATGGGTCGCACTTTTCTTTTCCATGAGGGAAAGCACCAAGGAGAAAACAAAATAGGAAGAGATGGTTGCAAGGATGCTCATCCATCTTCCTTGGTAGGTGCTGCTTTGAGAAGAAGGTATGGGTTTTGGGGAAGATGGGTCTTGGGGAAGATGGGTTTTGGGTGTGTAAGGGAGGGAGGGATATTTGAGAAAATTCATAACTGGAGGAGAAATGGAATGAATAGGGTTTGGAATGGCTTAAAAGGGACATCAAATGGGGCCCCACACGTGTTAGAGGGCCCCAACTTTCATGTGGCGCTGGCGTGGGCTCGCCAAAATGGGACCAGGCCGCGCCACTCACTGTCGTGACCGACGCGGCCGCGCTGAACTAGCGCCCCCCCCCCAAAAAAAAAAAAAAAAAAAAAACGAAGTCTAGAGCTCGCGCGGGCTCACTAAACTGGCCCAACCCCTGTCACTCCCTGTGGCGTCCGGTGGGGGCGCGCCGATCTGGCGGGGCCTTGCCCACCTACTGACTCTCCTAGCAAGGGCTCACCAAACTGGCCCAGCCCCCACCACTCCCTGTGGTGTCCGGCGGGGGCACGCCGATCTGGCAGGGCCTTGCCAATTTTTTTTGTTTATTTGTAGTTTTTTTTTTTTTTTTTTTTTTTTGCATCCTATACCTTATTGTATTGAAATCTTGACCATGGCCCATTCCTAGCCATCTGAATGGTGGGGTTATTTCATAAGGTACATGCATGGGTGGGATACAAGCTAGGTGAGCCCTATTGCAAGGACCCATGGTTGCCAATGAGCCATTCAACACCCTACATCTGACTAACTATTGCTTATGATTCATGCTTTGTCAGAGACAATGTATTCAACCATTTAATGGGACCCATGAAGATCAATACTCTGAATTATGGGCCAAATTGGACAATTGATCTTAATTTTCTATCTAACCTAGCTCAAAGGCCGAACTGAGATTATCGTGCACCATCCCAATTATCATGCTAGCTGATCTTCATGGCGGGGCCCACCATTTTCATGACTTGTTGTACTGCACTTGCGCTCGATGGACGTAATATAGGATGTTAGGCTAACCTACAACCAGTTGCATTGTAATTTACTTTTTTTTATGGTAGTTGCATCCAACAAGGGATGCTTGCAGCGATTGATGATGGTTCATATATAGAAGCTATAAATAAAATAAAATAAATTCAATATCATAAGATGAGTGCAACGTCCTCATGTTGATTGTGTTGAAAAATGCTAACCCAATTTGAATTCAGGTTGGGTTGGGGTTTAGGAAATTCAAGTCAGGTTAAATCGGGCTAAGAATAATCACATGTATTTGGGTCAGGTAGGGTCGTGTTGGATTAGTTCTAAGTATAGTGAACTTCAGGTTAGATTTGGGTTTGGGTTGGGCACCCGGGGTTGGAATTCAGGTTAGGCTGGGAGGTTGGGTCCTCTAGAGGTCATGTTGGGCTCAGATTGCCCTCAACCCAACCCAACCTACCCCTCACTACAACTTGGGTTTGGATCAACGACCCAACTTGAGATGGGGTCAAGTTGACTCAGGTTGTCAAGGTCTTGGGGTTGGGTTAGGGTTCAAAAAATACGACCTGATACGCGGGGCAAGAATAAAATTCAGTGGGGCAAACATGAAAATTGAGCGGGGCAAACTGAAATTTGAGCGGGGCAAACTAAAATTTGAGTGGGGCAAACATGAAATTGAGCGGGGCAAACTAGAAAATCAGCGGGGCAAACTGAAAATTGAGCGGGGCAAGAATGAAATTCAATGGGGCATACATGAAATACAACGGGGCAAACTAGAAATTCAGCGGGGTACACTAGAAATTGAGCGAGGCAAACATGAAAGTGAGTGGGGCAAACATGAAATTGAGCGAGGCAAACTAGGAATTGAGCGGGGCAAACATGAAATTGACCTGGGCAAACTAGGAATTGAGCGGGACAATGAAAATGAGCAGGGCAAGAATGAAATTGAGCGGGGCAAGCATGAAATTGAGCATGGCAAACTGAAAGTTGAGCGGGGCAAGAATGAAATTCAGCGGGGCAAACTAGAAATTGAGCGGGGCACACTAGAAATTGAGCGAGGCAAACTAGGAATTGAGTGGGGCAAACATGAAATTGAGCGGGGCAAACATAAAAGTGAGCGGGGCGCACATGAAATTGAGCGAGGCAAAATAGGAATTGAGCGGGGCAAACATGAAATTGAACGAGGCAAACTAGGAATTGAGCGGGGCAAACATGAAAATGAGCGGGGCAAGAATGAAATTGAGCAGGGCAAACATGAAATTGAGCGGGGTAAGCATGAAATCCTCGTGCTCTTCAATCTACCAGCTAAGGGACCACACGTGGTATCCCATTGGATAACCAAACTTTCTTGCATCACTAATGAAGTTCAAAACATGATCAATCGAACCTCAAACAGGATTTTATGACATTTACTTGTAGTCATATCGGTCCGTAAAAGTCTAAAATGATGGAAATTAGCTAATCAACTTTAGTATATAAAAATTTTCAAATTTCACTATTAATCAATGGTAGGTTAATATCATTCCTTGCCTCTACAACTGAACCATACAACTAATAGGTAAAACTTAGGAAAATCTCACTATTTGGTAGTTTGTAATTAAGGTAGTTGCCACGGATACGCATAGTTCCGACACTTGGCTCATCTTCGAAATGCAGAATATAATGTCGATCTCTGATTCTCTAGCCTTGGTGAGTAGATATCTAGAAGAGATTCCGGTTATTGGAAGTCCCAGATAATTGATGTGGAAATTGTCATTAATGACCTTAGTTCTGATATATGGTAGCAGATGAGGCTGAAAAATGTATAGTAGTTGGACATTGAATGATTAAAAGCATTCACCATTTCTGTTGCTTTTCTACATATACACAAGATTCATAGGCTGAAAAATTGTCATTGAGTTCGTGTTTTATGTTCGATTAGTAGATCGAGAAGGACAAGCTCTTTATACCAGAAGACCTACAAATGAAGAAATTTTCCAAGTAAATTGTACGAGGTTTACAGTGATCTTGTAGTGTAGAAAATTTCCAAGTATGTGCATTTCAATCCGAGCTCTTTCTCTAATCACGATAGCCTTGAGAGGGTTGATTCGAGGGATGGGTTGATTGTAAAAGGGCCGATTAAAACTATATTGGGTTATCTTGCAGGCATAATGATTTCAGGACCAGTAAGATAACCCAATATAGTTTTAATCAGCCCTTTTGCAGTCAACCCATCCCTCGGATCAACCCTCCCAAGGCTATCGTGATTAGAGAAGGAACTCGGACTGAAAAGCTCAGACCTGAAAATTTTCTACACTCCAAGATTACTGTAAACCTCGTATAATGTATATAATACAACATCTCATAAAAATTTCTCCCATGCCCTTGACAAATATCATCTACAGACTAGAGACAAGCAATCATATGCTATTGACTTCCTCCAATCGGCAGTGAATTTTTACATGTCTGTTCCCGCCAAGGTGAGACCGCTACACAAAATGTCGATGAATTTCATTACGAATATACCGTAGTTAAAACCATTATCCTGCTTCGGCACCGATTTATCGACTCTGACAGTGCACTTCTTCCATTCAAGTGTTGTGCTGTCTCCAGTGGCATGGAAGAGAATGGGGAGTGCATCAGTCATCTTCTTCATCTTCTGCTTGTACTTTATTAATGAATTTGTGTTTAAGCTATCTACAATAACGATTTCTCTTTCTCTAGGATAGATGATCAGAAAAACCAATGTGCATTTTCATAATTTATGAGTGCATACACCTGTCCATTATTCAAAAAATAATATATTAGTCAAAACATAATAGAACACATAACAGTCAGGGATGATGTTCTATGACGAGTGCATTACCCGTTCATAACACCAAATCACTTTGGCGTATGGTTTATCTCGCTGCTTGGCAATTGCGTAGGCCGTGCTCAGGTCGCCTATTAGCGAGGCCCATTCTGACCCCGATTTGGAGGTCCGGTATATGGTCAAAACTGGCAAACACCCCTCAAGGCTTTGTTGTTACAAACATGATTAAAGATCAATACATGTAAGAAAATAAATAAGGAAAACAGATTAAGGATTGCCGAATTAAACAATTACCATAAAATACGTGGGACAGAACTTGCAATCCTGAGGATATGCTATTGAAAGGTCAGACTACCTTTTCTCAAGGAAATCGATGTATATGTCGATAGCCTAATCAATAGGATAGTACGATTTAGCCATAGATTGATATAACAATTAATTATATGTCAATCAATACATATAGAGAATAAATTAGTAATGCTTACCTTGCTATCAACCCACGCATCCTTCATCCATATCGTACTGAACCATTTCCCCACTGTCATATCCTTGTTTGCTTCATACCAGTCATCTGCCTCTTTCACCTCCTGCGCGGATAGTATCCTGAATGGATTCATCTGTAGAGGAAATGGTGTCGAAGAAGTAGCAAAAGTTGTTACTTGCTCGAATTCGGGAACTGCTCTAGGGGTTGTATCGAATGCAGACAGGGACAAGTATGGAGAAACCTTATAATATGACGGCTTCAATAGCCTTTTGGTTCTCCTTTGATAAACAGGATGAGAAGTGTATACAACCAATACATTACCTTCGGCAATACTATACGATTGCACATCTAAATCCCCATGTCCAAGTTCTTTTTCTTCAATATCATTTACTTCCCCTCTCTTCCTCAACTCCTCACCCTCCTCCTCCATCACAAAACGTCCCCTCTGTGTACGACTATCTTCCTTCTCCTTATTAAACTTCTCCCTCTCATTCGTTAACTTTTTCTTGTCCTAAAAAAAAAATCCTTCTCCCTCTTCAATTGTACTCTCTCATTCAACTCCTCTCTCTCATTCTTCAATGCTTCTTTCTCTTTCAGTAATGTCTCCCTCTCATCAAACCTTACTTCTTTCCTTCTCAACTCTTCCCTCTCTTTTCTCAATTCGTCCCTCTCCTTCTTCAATTCCTCTCTCTCCTTCTTCAACTCTTCCCTCTCAATCTGAAATTCCTCCATAAAAACAACATTCTTCATAATACCCTCCCCCCCTTTTGTCCCTCTCCCTCCATGCCTTTCTCATTGTTATCATCTGACTCGTCATCCTCCTCATGATGAATCTCATTACCCTCCTCATCATCTTACTGAGTCTCAATGAGCTACAAAATGTAAAGATGGATATGTAAGAGGAAGGATACCTTTACAATGGCAGAAAAAATGTAGTTCATTTTTCATAACATCTCACCTGAAAACTGTCACGCACGGAGCAAACGGCATCCATTTCCCATTCTCGTAGCGTCGGTTCTAATTTCATTACTACTGATATCTGCAAAAGAACAAAGAGTAATGTTAAATAAAAAAGCGTATACGTCAAGTTAAGCAAAGTAAATATTGGAGATATATATAAACTTACAGCTTTACTCTCGAAAATAGCATGTATACTGTTGTACCTCAAACCCTTCCAGCCTTGGTATTGAATGAAGCATGAAATTTGATGGGGAACATACGAAACAACACACTCTTGTAAGGCCGGTAATATCTCTACTGCCCATACCTATTAAAATGAAATTGCAGCAGGTTAAAAATCCAAAATTGACTATAAAGGAAAAACATATAGAAAATAAAAGCTGTTCTTACTTATAGAGGAAGGACGCAACCACATACAGTGTACCGAGGGGAACTTGATACAGCAACGGCAGATTCGATTCCTTGCGACATTGTATAGTATCCCAAACTACCCCAAGGATAGCTATAGAAATCATCTAGCGAGTCCACCAGGTGAATATAATCTATGTTGTACATAGTTTTTGGTTCGGTTCTCCTTAAAAAGTACTCCACAATTAGAAGTAGGGCAACCTTCACGACATCCTCATGCTTATTGGTGTCAACTAATCTCTCAAACACGTCCATTAGGTGCTTCTTTAATACTGGATATTCTTTGAAGTATTTGTCTCTTAATGTACTCGTAATGAAACGATTTTTCAGTATAGTTTGATCTCCAGTCTTAAGACCCGTAATGAGGGCGAAGTCCATCTCGGTAAACTACAAGCGTCTCCCCCTGATCTCAAATACTAGATCACCTTTGTATCTTAGAAAAAAGAAGGTGAAATAGAGCCCTTATAAATCTAAAGGATGTAACATGCAATAGAAATGAGAAAGGGGATTGGCTAAACAAATTTAGCTGACTATCGTACTTCTCCACTCCACCCTTCACCTTGTCAAACCACTATGTTAGTATACACCTAGATGTTAGGTTGGAGATTACGGCAAAATATTTGTCACCTGCAAAGATGAATTGAAAAACATATCAAATATAAAATTTACAAGATAAACATAGTGTACAAAATCAAACATAATTGAAAATAATGTAGCATTTCATTAATTTGAATAAGCTTCATATGAAATAGAGATAGAAATTGAGCGAGGAAATACTGGAAATTGTGCGAGACAAACTATCAACATAAGTGAGACAAACTAGAATTTGAGTGGGGCAAACTGCAAATTGAGTGGGGCAAACTGGATATTGAGTAGGGCAAGGCAGATATTCTGCGGGGCAAACTACCAAAAATTCAATGCGTAATCTCAGCATTCAATGTGTATTCCTGAATAATCTCATTTTTCAATTATTCAACCATTTCATTTTACCAAGTTCAACGTTAGCCAGATTAGTCAACATTTATATGTTTCGATGCAACAACAAGATGTTATTTGTAACAAGTAGTTTTGTTGGTTGGTTAATTGGTCACATTTTCTTCATGAAATGGGTTGGATTGGTATTATTTTGGATATGGCAAAATAATTCTATTAGATCTAATGTATTTATTTGATCTAATAAGTACCTTGTGTTAGAATTGAGAAATCCTATGCCTTGAATCTTTAGTATTCTTTTATTTATCACCTGTGTCTACTATTTAGGCAGAATACCGTCGCCTATTGTCACTAAGAAACTGAAAGAAACCTCAGAAACGGAAGAAAGGGGGGAAAGTGCGGAAGAAACAGATGTAGAAATAGAAACAACTTCCGAAACGATGGGGACTAAATAGGAACAAGAGGAATCCACAAAAGAATACCCTTCCCTTTGTTCGAAAGAAAATAAGGATCTAGACAAACTATATGGGAATCAAGGGTATCAAGAAAATTGGAAGTTGGAAATACTTAAAGAGGATAGAGACCTCTTCTGGATTGAAAAACCTCTTGTGACTCTTCTTTTCAACTATAAATGATGGAATTATCCATTGCGATATATAAAAAATGATCGCTTTGAGAAAACATTGAGCGAGGAAAACTAGAAAATTGATCGAGGGAAACATGAAATTCAGCAAGGGAAACATGAAATTCAGCGGGGAAAACATGAAATTCAGTAGGGCAAACTTGAATTTCAGCGAGGGAAACATGAAATTGAGCAGGGAAAACTAGAAAATTAGTGGGGTAAACTAGAAATTCAGCGAGGCAAATTAGAAATTGAGCAGGGCAAGTATGAAATTGAGCGGGGCAAACTAGAAAATCTGCGAGGCAAACTAGAAATTCAGCGGAGCAAACTGAAAAATCAGCGGGGCAAACATGAAATTGAGCGGGGCAAACTAGAAAATGAGCGAGGTAAACTAGAAAATCAGTGGGGTAAACATAAAATTGAGCGAAGTAAACTAGAAAATCAGCAGGGCAAACATGAAATTGAACGGGGCAAACTAGAAAATCAGCGGGGTAAACATGAAATTGAGCGGGGCAAACATGAAATTGACCGGGGAAAACTAGAAAATCAGCGGGAAAAACTAGAAAATCAGCGAGGCAAACTTACCAAATAATTTCATGACTTAAGCTCAAAAATCTAAACAGATCCAATGTTCAAATGGATCACACCACATGAAAATTTTGAATTGAACTTCTACTGTTGATAGTTTCTTAGGGGCCACAGAAGTTTTGGATCAAGCTTATAATTGTATTTTCTATTAATCCATGTCTGTATGATCTTATAAATAGGTTTGATAATAAACAAACATCACTATTGGGCCCACTATGGTTTCGTTGGTGGAAATCATTATGCCCACTGTTTTCCGTGGTATGATCCACTTGATCTTTTGATGTGCTTCAATTTGGGGCTAAACCCCTTAAATTAGATGGAAAAATGGATGGACGGCGTGGATATACTACATACATTCAATGTGAGCCCAACTGAGTTTACTCAGTACGATGGGAGCGTACTGACTAACTCAGTACGCAATCCGATTACGTTTGCTACACCCCACAATGATGTTTTATTTGTAATACATCATGTTCATCGGATTATGTAATACCCCTCCATTTTCATCGGATTATGTATACACCAAAAGCCCAAATGCAAGCTTAAAATATACCTGTGGTGTGTGGTTTCTTCACTGGACCGACCATTTTCAGAAGAAGACAAAATGCTAATGTACAAGGAGGATGCAATCCAATGCTGTTAAGGAAGCGGGCCCTACAATGATGTTTTGTCTTTCTTACTGGAAACGGAGTGAGGAAAGGGGATGAAAGAAATGAAAGCAGCAGTGGAAAGGGGTGAAAGCAAAGGAAGCAGCAGTGGAAAGGGCGAAGTGAAAAGAGAGGTATTTTCGTCCTTAATTTGGGTGTTCGCACGTGCAGGTCTAAGTGCTTATATGGATCAAGGCTTCAAAGATACGAATGACTTCATATGGTGTCGCTAAATTCAGCGACACTGTCTATCATGGAATTGCGTGAGGCAAGCATGAAAATTGAGCAAGATGAGAATGAAAGTTCAGCGAGGCAAGCTAGAAATTGAACGAAGGAATCATGAAAATTGAGCAAGGCAAACTAGAAATGGTGCGAGGGAAGCATGAAAATTCACTAGAAATTGAGGGAGGGAACTTAGACATTGAGCGGGGCAAACATGAAATTCAACAGGGAAAACATGAAATTCAGCGGGGAAAACATGAAATTAATCGGGGCAAACTCGATTTTCAGCGGGGGAAACATGAAATTCAGCAGGACAAATCATAAAATTCAACGGGAGAAACATGAACTTCATTGGGAAAAACTGAAAATTGAGCGGGGTAAACATGAAATTCAGCGGGGGAAACATGAAATTTGGCGGGAAAAAACTGAAAATTGAGAGGGGCAAACATGAAATTCAGCGGGGGAAACATGAAATTCAGCGGGACAAACTAGAAATTCAGCGGGGCAAACATGAAATTGAGCGCGGCAAACTAGAAAATCAACGAGGCAAACATGAAATTGAGCGGGGCAAACTAGAAAATCAGCGAGGCAAACATGAAATTGAGCAGGGCAAACTAGAAATTCAGCGAGGGAAACATGAAATTAAGTGGGACAAACTTAACAGATAATTTCATGGCTTGAGCTCAAAAATCTAAACATATCCAATGTTCAAATGGACCACACCACATGAAAATTTTAAATTGAACTTCTACTATTGATCATTTCTTAGGGGCCACAGAAGTTTTGGATCAAGCTTATAATTGTGTTTTCTATTAATTCATGTCTGTATGATATTATGAACAGGTTTGATAACAAACAAACATCACTGTTGGGCCTACTATGGTTTCAACGGTGGAAATCATTATCCCCACTATTTCCCGTGGTATGATCCACTTGATCTTTTGATATGCTTCAATTTGGGGCTCAACCCCTTAAATTAGCTGAAAAATGGATAGACGGCATGGATAAACTACATACATTCAATGTGGGCCCAACTGAGTTTAAAATATACCTGTGGTGTGTGCTTTCTTCACTGGACCAACCAATTTCAGAAGAAGATAAAATGTTGATAAGGGGGGCGCAAAAAATGGGTTTTTTTATCTTTCTCACAGGAAACGGAGTGAGGAAAGGGGGTGAAAGAAATGGCAGTGAAAGCAGCAGTAGAAAGGGAGAGGAAAAGCAACGCGGTGAAAAAGGAGGGGATATTTTCGTCCTAAAAATGGTTGTCCACACATGTAGGTCTAAGTTGGTATGTTAAGTTTGTTTTGCTTCCAAAAAACCGCTGGATGAAAGGTGGGGTCTACAGTGGTAAATTTCTCCATATCAAAGCATGTGGGCCACACCACATGAAACAAACAGTGGTAACAGAAATCGTATGCCTTTGAAACCTTCATGGAGCCGACCATGATGTTTATATGCTATCAAACCCGTTCATAGGGTTATTACCACTCAGATAAACGGTAGGCACAAATATCATCCTGATATATAACTTCTGTGGCCCCCACAAAGTTTCCAATGGTGGGGCATTCAATCCCCACTATTTCGTGTGGTGTGGCCCACAAGAGTCTTGGATATGCCTAATTTTTAGAATCTTGTCCTACTGTTGTCTTTCAAAACTGATGGACGGGGTGGATTTATCATAGGAATCTCCGTAGGCTACTAACAGTTTCCGACCACAGGAACATAGTCTATGTCCGGAATAAATACTGTCTATGACAAGTTAACAGGCACTAACAGGCACCAACATTTCTCTTTCAATAATAATAACCCCCCAAATCCCAATTAGTCAATCGTGTTCTGCTCTTTGAGGAGTGTGATGATCCGTGCACATATCCACCGTACATGACCACACTTTGTAAACATATACCTCAATCCAAACCATCCAAATCACTGGCCCCACTAAGATGGAACACCACCCGGTCCAAATTCGACAAACATGTCCCACTGATCAGCTGCTACCTACGATCATCCAATCCATCTAATCTTCACGCCATGCCCCATCTACGGTAGGGACCATGATACGAACGGCCCTGATTGTGCTACACATATGTATGCAATGCATACAACGGCTGTGTGCACGTGCATGGATTCTCAACCCCTCAATGTTTCGATAATGACGAAATTACCCTCCCATTCTATTTTCAGTTCTCTCAAATCCCGACTCCCCACAGAGTGTGAGAGGAGAAAGAGTACCGATGATGAGAGGAATCCACGGCAGAGCATCAACAGTCGTTCCAAAACTACGATCCTGCCCTTCCTTTTCTACTTCAGAATACCCTTCTCCTCGCCTTCCAAATACCCCATTTCTTCATTTCCCTTCTCTGTCCACCATCCAAGGATCCAATCTCAGCCGTTCGTTCCCTTCCAAACACAAACAGCCCATCAGAGTCGCAGAGGCAATGTCTTCTTCTACTCCTCCATCATCAGATTCCAAACCCTTCTCCGTTCTTTTCGTCTGCCTTGGCAATTCTCTCTCTCTCTCTCTCTCTCTCTCTCTCTCTCTCTCTCTCTCTCTCTCTCTCTCTCTCTCTCTCTCTCTACTGAGCAATTGTACAGGTGGGGCCCACCTTTCGGCAGTCTAGAATGTCCATTCAGCGGGCCATCATCCAATATCTAGGTACCAGATGATCCCACCGGAGGCTCGCGAATGGGCAATTACTGTCGATGGTCCGTGCTGGTGGAGCCTGATCGGACAATTTGGACCGTGCAATGGGAAGAAATTCTTGCCGTGATAGAGGCCACCATATGAACGTTTTGGATCCCAAAAGGCCACACCTGATTGGGCTGTTTGGATATTGGATGGGGGAGAATTCTTGGGGTGTCTCCCATAGATGATAGGGCCCACTATATGAACGGTATGGATCACCAAAAGGTGGGCTCATATTAGTTTCCTGGGCTGATCAAAATTCTCTACTGAACATTTTACAGTTTACACTTTCGATTTCATTCACCTCTGGACGAAACACCACTTCTTTTTTTTGTTGTTAGGCCCAGAATCTCTGCAGTCAGAGCCTGCCTTTCGGTGATCCAGATTGTTCATTTGGCGAGCCCCAACATACATGGGGCCAGTACCTTGTTCCATTGTCTGAATTGTTCGATTGGTGGTGCTGCAAGTAATCTGTGTAGCCAAGAATCCACACTTATCTGGATTTTGTAATGAGGAGGCCATTGGGGCGTGGCCCATTTTCTGATGGGGTCCACCAGGTGAACGGTCCCGATGGAAGAAAAGTGGCGCCCACCTGTCCAGTTGTTGGATGAACAAAAAAAAGCCATTTGCCCAAAACATTTCTTCCTTCTTGCATTCTTCATCTCTACCTAATAACTTTATTTGAATTCACTTATTCTGATTCTTTTCTTTTCTTTTCCCTTCTTTTCAGGCAACATATGCCGAAGCCCGGCAGCAGAAGGTGTATTCAGGGGCATTGTGAAGCAAAAAGGAATGCTACCCAATTTCAGAATCGACTCTGCCGGCACAATCAACTACCATGAGGTAAGGAAAAAAAAAATTTATGCACATGAGAATAGAGTATCATAATGGGATCCTCCACTTCTTCCAGTCCTGGATGGGGATCACTTGTGGGAATGCCATAATGCTAATCCATGTTCCCATTTTGGAATCCATTATTTGTACATGTGAAATCACACTTATCTTATTTCAAATGAATGCAAAATCACACAAACACAATCAAGTGGGAACATTTTAATTAGAAGAGAAATCAAATAAGAGAATTCAAAGGTTTTGGAAATGAGTCGATTTTGACAATCTTGATGTAATTTTAAACAATGTCTTTAAGGGTACATTCGGAAGTTCCGCACAATTCACGAGCGGCAAAACACAAGTGAGATATGTCTGGCAGGAGTGGAAAAAGCAAGAAAATGGAAGCCCGATTAACACAGGTTCCATTTTTCTACACCTTCCCAAGTGCAAGTTGCACCTCTCAGCATGGAAGTCCCACCAGCAATTGCTACTTGGCATTACATCCAAACACTATCAAAATTGAGATGCTCAAACCTATTCTATCCTAATTTAATGCAATGATCTCCTTTGCTCTCATGGTATCATGGCCGCGTTATTGTTGTAGATCTAGTTCAATCTTCAGTAGCAATCCAGCTTTGAAACTTTGAGTACAATTACCTGGCTTGCCAATGCACTATTGCACTTGCAGCATTGCCAATCTTCAGTAACATTTTCTTAGAGCATCCTTTGATAGTCCCAGTTCACCACCTTTTGGATTGAGCATCCTTTGATAGTGCTAGTTCACCATCTTTTGGATCAATGTAGCTCTAAATGTCTTTGTTTGCTCCAATCAAACAAAAACAAAAGGCCTACATTTGCATTTCTTTGGATCAGTTTGCTGCCAAACAGTCACTCTTTTGCTTTCTTCTGAATCACTTTTGTTGATGTCCAGTTTTGGATCACATGCCTTTGAAAGCTTATGCTTATTGAGAAATTTTCGAATCTCAGATGCAATTGATGGGAAAACCTTCTCCCGGTTCCATTTGTCGGAAAAAGTTCAACTTCTTAAAACACATGTGACTTCCCCCTATTCCAATTCAATGCAACTAGAATTGATCTATGGATGCAGGGAAAAAAAAAAATAATTTATGAGGAACCACTGATAATTAAAAAAAAAAAAAAAGTTCTGATTAGAAAAGTGAGTGAATGACAACTTGACAGAGGGCTTCCACTGGCACTGTTATGCTAGAGTTGCGAGATGAAGAACCAGAGTGCATAGCAATCCCACTTAATCAGAAAATTCATTGCACAATTTAAAACATCACATCTGATTAGATTATCTTTAGTAAGATTTGATCAATCCTATTTCAACTAAAAGAGAAACGATATAAGAAACCAGAATTTACTGTAAGGAGCTAAACTGTAGTCAACTTTAAGTTCTAACAATTCATGAGTCATAAGAACAGTCAGGATTCAGGAAATCCATTTAGAATTCATCTTTTCTGTATTAACGAAGAAGTGCTGCTGCTGATCTCTTAATGAGTGAAAGCTGTTGTATTTAAGGGTAATGAAGCTGACCCACGAATGAGAGCTGCATCGAAAGCACGTGGGATAGAGATAACATCCATTTCAAGGCCAATACGACCGTCAGATTTTAGAGATTTCGATATTATACTGGCAATGGACATGCAAAACAGAGGTACAGAATTTTAGGCAATTGCTTTTTGTTATTTGATTTGGTGGTTTTGATGGGACAACTTTCTTTTCCTGTTATTTCATTATAAGGGTTTTGATTGTTGACCTTTCTAGAACTCTAGTGTTTGTTTAGAATTAAGAAAAAAATGGATTGGTTTCTTGTGAATGTGTTTTAAGCTTTTTATCTATTCAGAGTTGCCACTGAATTATATTGTTGTTTGTTGCTTCAGATGACATATTTGAGGCTTTTAATAGGTGGAAAACCAAGGAATCTCTCCCTGACGATGCTTATAAAAAGGTTAGCAGAAGCATTAGGTTTACTTTGATGGAAAAAATGAGGAAAGAAAACCTCATTAAATCTGTAATTGAAATTAAATAAATAAATAAAACAATTCAGCTTCTGTATTACAATTTTTAAATTTTATTAAAGGTGGGAAGCATCAATGATTTTAATAAGATTTATTGTTATTAGAGGAATGATATGATCTTTGACCTGATTATATGTACATATACTTGGGTTTTCAGATTGTACAAGTGGCAGTCATGGGATAGTGATCTGGACCAATTGTCTATTGAACCCCAAAATGGATGGATCATGCTTACTACTAACCTTTCAGTTTTGTGGCCTGCCAATTGCCAATTGACTTCAAGAAGATAAATATAGCAATGTCCGATGCCATCAGGTGGGTTTCTTATGCAGTCATGTGGGGTCTTTGGAAGGAAAGAAATTTTAAGATTTCCAGTAAGAAAGTAACCCCGGCTGATTAACTTCGGTGCACTTGATCAAAGGAAGAATCACATATTTGATGATTGGCTGGGCTTTTGTGAGGCCCAAGTTTTTAAGAGATGTCACAGAGAGATCTTTTTGGGATTGGAAAGCCGAGGTGGGGGGACGGTGATCAAGAAGTTAGATAAAGCCAACTAGGAGCTGCCTTAACCAGGAATTTTGAAGCTGAAATCCAATGGATGCTCTCAAGGCATCCTAGGTTCATCTGGGGCTGGCAGTGTTCTGAGAAATGAAAGGGGGCTGCTGTGATGTCCTTTTCCGTGTCTTGCAGCGAAGTGGGGCCAAATGTCACAAAGTTACTTGCTCTTGGTGAAATGCTGTGAACTCTATCTTCCTCCTCTTCAGCTCTTCTTGAAAGTTGATTGTTGAAGGATTTTCTTGGAATGCCATCCACTGGGTGTCTTTGGATAAAGCCAGGGCAGTGGAGGGTCTGGAGGTTGCTTCTTGCATCTTAGAGATAAAATATTTAGTGGCTATGTCAATGTTTTTTTGTCCTAGTTCTGAGGGAAGCATTTGTTATGGCCAATAATCTTGCTGAAGAGGCAGCAATGAGCGGGCTCTCAATATGGATCCCTTGGGGCCTATGTAATACATTTCCTTGGCTTCTTTAAATAAGATTCTGTCGCCTTTAAAAAAAGGAAAGAAGAACAAGAATGAGGCAATGACCCATATTTGACTTAAAAGAGGTGAAAATTGATGGCTAGGATCTTCTAATCCAGGGGAGTTCGGGGGTATAATCCATCCAAGGTGGGGTCTAGCATATGACTGGCTTGGATGACTGAACTTTGGGCCTGACTTGGACAAACTGAAGACCTGAGCATACTGTGAATATAGCCTTGGGTATAATTCCTCCTATTATTATGCAGCCACGAAATCTTCTTTCTCTGCATTCCCTTGTTTGGAAGTGAGCCATCTTGTTTATGCTTTCATGGCAGTTCCCATGTTTAGATAAAACTTGCTTCTTGAGGGCATTGAAAGCACTGCTAAGAATATTGATGCAAAAAGGATTGGCATTCCTCTTCACAACATTTGTATGAGTGCGGCACACATACGTGAGATTTGGACCATTTCATTAGGTGGGTGTGACCGGAACATGTTCTTGCCCCAAAGATCTGGCTGGCTCACTCATCAATGGACTGCACATTTACGATAGAAATGGATGGTTTTAAAGTAATTGATCTATGGTCCATAATCAATGCTGTATCTGTGGCCAACCTAATGAGCACACTAACCTGATTTACAGGCCAGGGCATTATCATGTATAGCTTGCCTGATGAATGCCAGAATCTTGCACACATACTGTGAAATGGATTCTCACTCCTCTTAATGGGCCTCAACGTTTTCTCAAAATGAAAGTGAATACTATTGTAGGCTTTCTGTTACTACTATTTAGAATTGGTTGATTTTTTTTTTCTAACGATTTTGAAATTGCTTATTGCAGGTTAGGCTAATGTGCTCCTATTGTAAAAAACACAAGGAAACTGAAGTTCCAGATCCTTACTATGGTGGACCCCAAGGTTTTGAAAAGGTAAATGATTCAAGATACCATTGAATGTATTCTGTCCTGTTTCATGAAAGAAAATATGGCATTTGGATAGCCAACTAAAGTGCCTTGATAAGCTGTGATCCCCATATATACATATATCTATATGGTCGTATTGGGGAGCTGCCTCGGCACTGCTACTTGTGGGAGTAGGATTTCAAATTCTACTGTATTGCACACGCCAGTATGGTATGAGCTTGCGAAATCCAACCCATTCATCAGATCAGCCCACCATGTATGTGCCATGGCCTGAAAATCAGTATTGTTAGATCATAGGTGTCTATGCATGTGCTTAATTGTTGACAGCAAAATTGTGGTGCCCCGCGATGTCTCCCCCCCCCCCATGCCATCCAAATTCTATTGCTAAGACTGGGCCCCACCACAGCATGCAGCTTCAATCACTAATCCAATCCATGCAGATCCCAAACCAATACTCAAGGTGTGCCACCCTTTAAATAAATAAAATAAAATGAATAACAAAACAGAACCAAAAAGGAAAAAACCTTGATGGGTGCCCCATCATTAAGGTATGGTTCCCACCACTCTATGTTGTGCCCTATTGCTAAGAGCGAGCTCCACTATATATGTGCTTTGACGATGGCCCGCCAGGCACCACTCCATGGTAATCCAAGCATCCGTATTCCCCATATGCCTCTAACCAAAAGGTAAGCCCTGTGATTCACATGGTTCCCATTGCCAGGGAGCAGGCCCCACCATGTGATGTGGGTCCTATCACAAGAGGAGGCTTCCTTTTCATAAGAGATGTCTCTCTCTTCCCTTTTACAAGAGGCATCTCTCCTCCCCATGAGAGGCGTGTATCTCCTCTCTTTTCACAAGAGGAGGCTCTTCTCCATGAGAGACTCGTGTTCCTTCTCCTTCTGCAAGAGGAGGCACCGTCCTCTCCATGAGGGGTGTGTTTAATGTGTCTCCTCTCATATTACAAGAGGGGGGGTAATCCTCTCTATGAGGGAGCTGTCTCACTCCTTCTACAAGAGCCATCCTTTCCAAGTGAAAGATGTGTCTCTTCTCATTGTTTGCTAGGAATCCTACTCTCAACAGGAGTCTTTTTTTTTTTTTTAAAGGCAACAAGATGAAATAGGAGTCAATGTCTCGCATCTTATTTTACAAGAGCCCCCCCCCCCCCCCCCCCATGAGTGATCCGCGTGAGGCGTCTCTCTCCCTCATAAAGGAGATGTGGGTTGTCTCCATGGGAGACCTGTCTGTCCCCTTTCATATAAGAGAGAGCTCTTTCTGACAAAGGATTCTCTCTTAAGACAAAAGAGGCAGTTGCTCTCTAGGAGAGAGACCTCTCTAGCAAAATAAGAGAGGCATCCTCCCTATATATCAGGGCGTCTTCTCTTCATGAGCGACATCTCTCTCATCCGATAAAAGGAGGCACTCCCTTCTTTGTGAGTGTTGTCTCTTTTGCACAAGGCAAGGCCTCTCCATGAAAGTCGTGTCTCTCTCCCTCCTACTGCATCGACTTGCTCGGCATCTCCAATATGGTTTCTAAGACCATGAGGAAAGGGGAAGGCCCATTGCATGGATGTTGCACTCCAACTGCTGCCTTTGCAGCCGATTCTTTTGCACACTGCCAACTGCTCTTGCAACCCATGCACATGCCTTGTGCACATGGCACTCTTGTCTTTGCAGCCTCTGCTCATGTATTTCTACAGCCCATGCTCATGCCCACAGCTTGCTGCCTTTGCAGCCTGCGCTCGTGCACACAGCCTGCTGCCTTTGCAAGCCCATGTGCTCTCTTGCACCTGGCCTGTTGCCTTCAGAGCTTGTGCTTGTGGACATAGGCTGCATGCTCTTGTGCATATGACTCACTATCGTTGCTGCCTGCTACTGTTGCAGCCCATGCATATGACCTACTTCACACGTATGAGGGAGAGACTCCACAATAGAGCTAGCAGGAGGGGCAGCTGCCCCCACCATGATGGACCTCCATCATGTGCAGAAGAAATGAAAGAAGAGGATGGATTCTCATCCTCTATTGATGGGTCCTTTAGCCCTTTTATATATAGGAAAGGCGATCCCTTTCTTGAGAGACGTTTCTCTTTTTTCGTACAAAGGAGAGTTTGAGACCCTCTCAAACATCTCTTTGTTTCTATGCAAGGAAGAGGGTAGGCCCTCTCCATGAATGACATCTCTATCATCTGATAGAAGCATTCTCTCCTCTTCATGAGAGACATTTCTCTCTCATCAAATAAAAAAAGAGGCATCCTCTTTGTATTCAAGAAATAGATCATCTCTTCTTCATGGGACATATTTCTTTTTCCCTCGCACAAAAGAGAGGCATTCGCTCCTTTTCATGAGAAGAAAACAAGAGGAATCTCTCCCTCCCTCCATGAAGAGGATCCGTTTTGTTCATGGAGCTCATGTGTCCATGTTTGTATTGGAGAGGGTTCTTTTTTCTTCTAGAATTAGATACGTGTCTCTCATGGAAAGAAGGGTGTGTCTTGTAGAAGGAGAGGAGACACAAGTCTCTAATGGAGAGGCATGTCTCTTTTTCAGAGAGAGAGAGAGTGGGGGGGACTCACGTCTCATGTAGAGCAATGCAATCACCCTCCATTCCACGTGCACAAGAAAAAAGCCTAGATGGGGACCCATTTGATCATATATGTGGCAGGATACAAAGGCTCATTTCCCATTTTTAATTGATTTTTCCTGTTTTTATTGTTCTTATGTTAGTTAAAATATGTTATCAGGATTTTCTATTCTGTTATTTTAGTAATTTAGATTGTGAGGGAGATCTTTGCTAGTGAGGAATTTTATTTTTAAATTCTCTAGATTATGCTAGGGATTTTCTCAAGCAAGAAACCTTGTAAACCTCTCATTTTAAATAAGACGCATGCCATATGAAATAGCACAATTAAATGATATTAACACAACTGGATTTGAAAGAATTGATTGTAAATCCGATTTCTCTCACAAGATTTAGCAATAACAGTAAAGAAAAGAAAGAAGAATGCCATGACCGTGAACAATGCTCAACAACACTTTAGTCTATGATGAGGACGTCTGAGCTAGTGAGGAATTTTATTTTTAAATTCTCTAGATTATGCTAGGGATTTTCTCAAGCAAGTAACCCTGTAAACCTCTCATTTTAAATAAGACGCATGCCATATGAAATAGCACAATTAAATGATATTGATGTAACTGGATTTGAAAGAATTGATTGTAAATCTGAGTTCTCTCACAAGATTTAGCAATAACAATAAAGAAAAAAAAAAAGAATGCCATGACTGTGAACAATGCTCAACAACACTTTAGTCTATGATGAGTACATTCGAGCACCAATCAAAGTATACCGGAAGAGGAGAGCTCCTGTTTCTTTATGTCTAGGTGATGCATACATGGGGCCCCGTGGGCCCAATTCGAGTGCCTAGTCCATTGAAGACCCCACATGCATAATCATGCATCTTTGAAGGCTCCACACTACGAAAGTGCATGTGGGTTACTTAGTTGAACCATTTGGACCGTTGGATTTCCATTTGGACTGTTGGATTGCTATCTTGGACCATTATGAGTCATTGGACATCTTGATCGTGGATGCCATGGGCCACGAAATAGTTTAGCTTATTTAGTTGTTTATGTGTTTTGTTTTTGTTTTTTGTTTTTTTTTTTAAGCTTATTTTTTTGCTGAGATTAGGGAGTCAAGAACAAATTTTATTTTATTGAGCATCTTTATGTGAAACTTTTTATCTAAGAGCGTCTTTTCGTTTTTTTTTTTTTTTTTTTTTTTTTTCAAGTCTTTCTTGAGACTATACAAGGCTTGGACGTCCAACCCTGGCCCATCATTGCATATGAAATAAAAAATTCTCTCTTTGCTTTGCGATGAAGTAAAATCTCCTATGATTGGAGTGGTGTGAAGCCATGGAGTGATTCTATCTTATCTCTCTTATTTTCTTCTATCAAGGTAATATCTGCACTTTTCTTTTCTTTTTTCTCCATCTACTTTCCTCGATCTCTCTCAATCCTTCTCTTCTTCTTTATTTTCTTTGTTTTTCCTAAAACCCACCCCCAATCTCCTCGAAAACCCATCTAAACCTAGGCCTACTTACACCGTACCACCGTATGGACTTTCACACGTGACCGTATGACGGTATGAACAAGACCTTACGGCCAACCCATCTCCTCCCTATTTCTCTCTTTAAATGCCCGGCCTCAATGCTCGGGAGAGGAGGGAGGGAGAGAGGTTGGGTTGGGTGTGGCGGGTAGGTTAGATTAAATTTAGGTTCACACACCCACACACACACACACACGTGGGTGTGGCGGGTAGGTTAGATTAGATTTAGGTTCACACACACACACACTGACTAAACTGTGTAGCCTGCTGTCACTAAGCCACCCTCCAAAAGCAGATTGTTTAAACAATCTTAATCACTGATTTCTGCATGCTAGTTCGTTGAAATAAGATCATGGAATATTTATATATTAACCATCTAGAAAATGTCCACTATTCTAACAGGCTGAAAGCCAAGCTATCATGATTTTTGGTCCATGGTACATCTAAGTGTGATATTTAACTCTCTCCTTTACACAAGATGGAGGTTTGACCATCAAATATGGCACCCTTTCCCCAACTCATCAAAGATGCGGTCGCATTACACTTATTAAGGCAGCCCTATCAAATCTCCCCTTATATGTTATGTCTATCTTTAAATGCCCGGCCTCAATGCTCTCTAGGCTTGAGAAAGTAAGGCACGACTTCTTGTGGCATGGTGTGGAAGATAAAAGAAATTTCACCTTGTGGGTTGGAATAATGTTTGCAAGACATGAAGAAGGTGGCGCAGGCATTAAAGACCTTAAAACTATGAATCCGGCGTTGCTTGGGAAATGGCTATGGAGATTTGGGAAGGAAGACGGGGGTGCTTTGGAAAGAAGTTATTAGAAGTAAGTATGGGTGTTCCGAAGTTGGTTGGTGGGCGAGGGACTCATCTTATTATAGAGCTTCTGCTTTATGGAAAGGTGTGATGTCAGCAAAATCGGCGTTTTGAGAAGGGATCAGGTTCTTAGTTGGGAATGGAGAGAGAATTCGATTTTGGAAAGATGTGTGGATAGGAGACTATCCTTTGACATATGAATTTTCTTAGATATTCCTCCTTGCCTCGAATCCTTCTATTGCAGTTTCAGATTGCTTCTCCTATGTAGGGGAACAGGTGGTGTGGAACCCTCTGTGTAGGCGAGATCTTCATGATGAGGAGGTAGAAGATTTCGTAGCTCTTCTGAATCGAATTCATCTGTGCCTCCCGGATTCTTCCTCTTCAGATAGGATGGTTTGGAGACGTGATAAATCCAAAGTTTTTTTGGTTCGATCCTTCTACACCTTTCTTAGCAAAGTTCCCATGTCAAGGGACAAGGCTCTAACTCAGCATGTTCGGCACTATCAAGTTCCTCCTAAGATAGCGTCTTTTGGTTGGTTGGTTGGTAGAAAGAAGGTTTTGACTGCTGATAATCTGCGAAAAAGAGCGATGATTCTTCTTAATATTTGCTTATGCTATACGGGGGATGAGGAAACGGTGGATCATCTTTCGTTCATTGCCGTTCCATTGGTTTGATTTGGAGGGATATATTATCTCGTTTCAAAGTGATGTGGGCTTTCCTGAGGTCAGCCGGCGAGTTTTTGAAAGCATGAAATGGAGTGTGCTTGGGAAAAGAGAGGACAATCCTTTGGAGATTTTCCTTGCTTGCTGTTTGGTGGGAGGAGTGGGAAGAAAGGAATGCAAGATGCTTTAGAGGGGTTAGTCAGTGGAGGGCATTTCCCAAAGGGCTAGAATGTTCATTATTCAATGGGCCTCCACCATTGATAAGATCAAGGGATGTTATCTTCTTTTTTGGGGGATGTAGTTGGGTCACCACCTCGGCAGCTTAGCGCTGTCCTTTTGTTTTCCTTCTGTTTTTAATAAAATCCTAGTCATCTTTCAAAAAAAAAATTATTTAAATACAAATCATTGGGACATTTGGTTCCTGCAAGATGTCTGGGCCAATGCTGAAACACATTGAAAAGGTACCTTTTTTAAATCGATTTCCTTTTGCTCCTGCTTGAAATGAAATGGACAGGGATACCCTATCCATTCAATGCCATCCCACATTCAAACAGACTCTAAGAATCATACCTTAGAATACCTTGAACTTTTTTAGGACACTGGAGTTTTTTGGTTGCATGGCTCATTCATAGGCACTCATTCTTGTCTACTTGTACTGCATACCATGTAATACATGCACATGCACACATACACGCGCTAACATCCTCACATTTATGGGGACGTGGATGTTAGCAATGTCCCAAAACATCTCAAATGGTACATGGTACTGTCCAATCATCGATCAAGTATTGTATGATCAACCTTCCAAATGAAAAAGAAATGCATGATCAACTAAAGAATGCAATGGTGCAAGGATTCACGGCTGTTAATGTTACTTCAATCGTATGGATTGGAGGGAAATGAAATGGAATCGTTGGTAACAGGCAACTCAACATTGGTGTTCCATCCCGCATCTGATGATTCTAACGTGTTGACACCAAATAAGTGGAATGAAGCTAGGTTCTTGATGATTTGATTAGTCTAAATATGCTGTATGTATTTTAATTAATGTATGGAAGAGCAATGCCACACAGAATATCACATCCATGCAATTTTAACCCATACCTCCATTGTGACATGTGTTGCGTGTGTACAAAATCTGTACTAATCTGGTGGATCCACAAAATCTGTACTAATCTGGTGGATCCCACCAAGGATGGGCCATAGACCAAAAACCACACTTAGTTGGAAAATCATAGTTGCTCGATTGGAAGACTTCTATCCATTTGGTGTGAACCGTTGATCGACTTCCTCTCAACCATCCCCTTCTCTCTCAGTACTCCTCCAACCAGTATGCTTATTCGGGCATGGCCTATTCCATTCCAGGCCCGCTTTATGCACGACCTAGATGCTGTTTGTGTGTTCCATAATATTCAATGGTAGCATGTATGGCATATGTATGAGCATAGCATTTGTGTAGAAACACGGTTAAATAGTCACTGTAGTTTCCATCTTAAAACTCCATTGATTCGATTCTGTTTTACGATTGGATTCAATTGCTCATTCCTTCTCAAGTCTCAAACGCATGCTCAGTACTACATTCTTGCTCAAGCTGGGAATCTCATTTTCTCATTTCATTGCAGGTTTTAGATATACTAGAAGATGCATGCGGGTCGTTATTAGACAGCATCTTGGCAGAGAACAGTCATATTTCTGATTCATAATTCTTCAAGACAACCATTTCTATCAAATTCCAGCTCGGATTTCAATTGATCTGTCCACCGAATCAGATTGCATCTGGAATTGATAAAAGAAAAAGAAAAATGAACACGGCTTGTTCTTGAAACTAGAAATGAATGCAAAAGATTATTGGAGTTTCTGTAACTTTGTTGTTCCTTGTTTCTGAGAATACCAGTGCACTTTGTAAGGCATTCATGGCCCATACAATAGAACATGGGTCACCCATTCAAGATCCAATCCACTTATTTGGATGGCTTGGATCTTCCATTTTCAATGATGTAAAAGCACCCACCACAACAGAAGTTTGATATAGATGAATCTTGTAACCGGCGGGCCTCACTTGCATTCGCTGATTAGAAGCTGGTGAGAGAATGGACAGTGATAAGTCTCACCAGTAGTGAAATTTTCACTATGGGTGTTTCAAAGCAGATGAATATCCTTGATGTCATGCATGCCGAAAGCATGTAATGTAGTACTACACCATTTGATCACGACTCATATGGTGATAGGATGTGGGGCCCAAAATCTGAGCAAGTCAATATGTTGGGTCCCACATCCCATTGCTTTCTGATCATCAATCAGATGTCTCTCATTCAATTCCAATGGATTGGACCCACTGATGCTTGTTTAGGGGGCATTTGGATTGTAAATTACTTAATATAAGTTACTTATGCCTTAAGTAGCTTATCTTGATTTCTACTTATTAAACTGAAGTGATTAAGTACCTTTAAATAATAACAAAAAAAAAAAAAAAAACTACTAATAATTGATCATAAACCAAACTTACTTGTCTGCTGCTATAAGTAGAAAAAGTTATTGGGTGAGAGAGAGAGAGAGAGAGAGAGAGAGAGTGTGTGTATAAGTGGTGGGTCCAATTCAACACTTGTGGGCCATATGTTGCCACCGGTGTGTTGAGCGTGGGCCACTCATTTGGTGTGGGGTCAGATAACTCATTATGTGGGCCACGCTTGTGCGAGGAAATGGTGTCCGCTAGAAGGAAAAAACCAACGTTCTATGTTCAACATGCACATCATCTAATGAATGGCACTCCCATCTGTTTGGGGCCACCTATGTTTCCTGTGGTCCCCACTTAATTGGAGCAAATCTGGCACGTGTGCTGCAAAACGCCCCCTTCAATTTCTCAGGAGACGTTTGAGGGATCAGCTACATCCAAAACTTTTGTGGCCCCAAGAAGTTTTTAATGGTGGGCGTTCAATCACCATTGTTTCCTATGGTGTGGTCCACCTGAGATTGGGATCTACCTCATTTGTGGGCTCATGCCCTAAATGAGCTGGCAAAATGGATAGACGGCATGAATAAAACACATACATCATGGTGGGGCCACTAATAGTCCATAGCAGTGGGCCCCACAGAACTGCAGGCAGGGGTTAAGAGGAAAGTGGCGCCCATCCCACTTCTCCAAATGAGATTTGCTGAGACAACTCATGTACACGCCACACATTTCCCATTATGGCAAATAGGTCTGAGATCCAGTCCATCCATTAGAAAGACACCATTATATTATATGCCCTAGCACAAAAATTTGGTTGATCCACTGGTTTGGTGGGCAGCTGATTGAAAACAAATGTAAAGCTCCAAAATACTTGGCTGAAATTTTCTAACCCACCCACCTGTTTCCAATACTAGGGCCCACCGTCTGAGCAGACCAACCGGTGGATGGATTTAGTCTCGGACCTACATGCCATGAGGGCACGTGGCATAATTAACAAACCTTCCACACACACACACACACACACAGATCAAACATATAGGAAAGGGTGGACAAGACATTGCAAAAAAAAAACAAACAAACAAACAAACAAACAAACAAATTTGAAAAATCATTTTTCTAAAACTGATTAATTAGGTGGCTAATAAAAACACTTAAAAGCCTTTAAAAAGTGATTTTCATGCCAGGAGATTACACGCCAACCTCTTGCACACCTCAGATGTCCTACACATGCAACAGATTGCTGGGAAAGAAGTACAGTATGGTAAGCTTATGGTACTTAAGCAGTACATGATCATTTCTCAATTACATCTATTGAATTAATTATTGCAATTCAATTTGATACTTTACCCAAACGCATAGTTGCAACCAATTCAACAGATACTGGAGACCAGATAACAGAGACTTCATTTATACAAACATTTTGGGAATTTTTCAACAGAAAAGACTCGGGCCACACCCGATACATTTTCATGGAGCTACTAGATGATCTGCAGTTACAAAATACATGCACCGACAGCAATCTTGGGCACCCAAATCACCGGCCTTGACACAAATGGAGCATGGGCTGAAAATATGGATCGGATGATCATAACCATCTGGTTTTGCTTGTTGAATTTGGACTCCATTTTAATGCCCACCTACTGTCTAATTTTGGGTGAATCAGTGTTTTCAAGCTATATGCTCCTGCCTCCAGATTTGGCCCCACGGTTTGGACAGTCTAGATTGATATACATGTATACCATGTGTACTGTAGACAACTCACCGCCATTTCACCACCATAATCTTGTGCATTTTCTAGATTTCTATTGTAATTCTCACAAATCTCAGAACAGCACAAGCATCAGCAAAACACCAATCATCTCATGGAATTTAAAATTTAAAAAAATATAAAACAAAAAACAAAAAGATCAACATGAACCAGTTTCTTCCCAGAGTTTTTAAGGGGTAGTTAGAATGAAATTGCCCTTTCTAGCCGCTGTCCTAATAAACTAGGACAACGGTCTTTCAGTTCTTGAAAGCCACAAACCAAAGATCCCTGGATTTGACCATATCTTAGAAGAGTTATATACGATACATCTTCACCATACACATGGCTAACATTGTGATGTGGACTGTTGATCTGGTTGGTCACAGTGATGGACAACTTTGACCATCCAGCTGTTGTGTTTCTTCCCTCTGAATGTGGACCTTTGCACTGCTTCGAGTGGCCACCACAGTCCAACCCACTCGATTTTTGGCATGTGGCCCATCCACATGGTGGCCCACCAAGGCAATAGTCCTTGTCACTGTACGCAAGTACCATGCGTATATAAAGAAATGATTTGCTACATTCTTTATAGTAGCATTCCTGAAAAACTAAAATACAGGTACTTCATAGTGTATCTGCACTACAGTTGGGAATATTTGATACAAATTCAGCTTACCTTAATCTCCTACCATTGAAATTCCACATACAAGCAGCAGATTGACAGCTGGCTATGTCCATGTTGGCTTCCCTGTAATCCACTTTGGTTTTGGACAAACAAAGCATGGACCACACTTCATCCAAAATCAAGGCTTCCTGTAAAGCGCTTTCACCGTCGATCAGTCAAACCTAAGCCAAACCTGCAAGTAAACAGCCTCATGTCAGCTCATTGAGCTATGCTAGTGGGATTTGCAAGGCCATGTGCATATGTGAACTTTGCAGGATCCAAGCCATTCATCGGATGGGTCCCACTGTGACCATGTCCCAGGCTCCCAGCCCAAAAATCAGGCCTCTTGGCTCATCAGGTAGAATCCACATGTTGGACAAAAATGGGCAGTTAGAAAAAATGGCCAAGGTCCTATATTCAGTGTACACACATGCCCCACCAAATGAGTGGACTGGTCTTAAATTTCGGGCTGGTCTGAGTTTTAGTTAGACACCTAACGACTGATCGAGTTTTGGGCTGGGGCAAGTTTTAGTTGGACTGCACCTGATGATTGACCCGTATTGCCACATTGTCATGTATTCCACAAAGAAACCTCCCCATCGCATGTGCTCAATTCCTATTGCTACATTGTCTCTACCAGCTCATCTACTGAGCAGGAGACAAGCTTTTTGTTAATCATGATACACTGACCAACGGGCCTGATTTTCTGCTATGAAAAAAGGGGCCAGGCCCATGCTTAAATTTTACAACATTTTCTTTGTTACCATGTCCAAGCCTGAACTAGGTCTGTTCCGGCCTAAATTTCAGGCGCGCAAGCCAGGGCGAGGCCTTAATTTAAATGGGTCAGGCATGAGCTGATATCCTGAATCTGATCCTTTGACAGCTCCAGCTATTTTCATCAGATAATTTTCCAAGCCGTGGTGCAGGGATGCAGTCATGATGCACCTACCTGCACCATTCCTCACAAACCCAAAAAGAAGAAGAAGAAGATTTGCATCTTTGCATGAGAACTATACATATAATCAGTTGATCTTTACCTCCAAGTATTGGTGTCGCTGTCTTGGTGGCCATATTGGTTGGTAGGTATCGAAGGGCGCGGATTAATTCTCGGCGGTGCATTTCTTACCATCCCAATAGACTTCTTCGCAATTGCAAGTTGTTTCATCGCCTTCTGTAGTTCTTGTGATGCAGTGTTGTACATCTCTTCTGATAATGAGCCTTGCTGTGCGAATTGCATGAATCGCTGGCATATATCATTATAACGCTCACGCATACTTTTAGGGTGGTGAACACCAAATGTCGGTTCGATATGGCAGTCATCCATCACATGCCTATTCCTCATTTCCTTTGTCCATCGCTTCAAAATGTATTGTGATGGGATTGTTGGTACACCCGATGCCATGAGGACAACTAGCGCATGCCTACAAAGAAAACCTCTGAACTCAAACAAACGACAAATGCATGAAATACTCGCCTCATACGCATTCCACAAAACCTTGTATTCCTTCCCCTTCAACTTCTCGAAATCTTCCCATTCTTTCACTACGTATGTTATGAGTGTCCCTTGTTGCTGCACAATGTTTGCATATGAAGCAGACATCCCAAGAACCTCAGCTTGGAACCTCTTGAATATTTCTCTAGTGTAGACAGCTGCTGCTTGTCGTTCGAAAGGTGATGGTGTACTCAACGAGGGCGTTTTGTGAAATGTTTCAAAATCTTCTTTGGCTTCCTTCTCGTACCAGCTCTCTATTGTCGACTCATACCGATCGATAAACTCTTTCAACGTGGTTCTTACATTCACATACTTATCGAAAAAAGGGTTGACCCTTTCGCCACGTTGGGAAGTAGACATACCAGCAAAAAATGTGTCCTTCAAGAACACCGGAACCCAAAGCTGCTTATCCTCATACAGTGTCTGAAGCCATGGGTGTTCCCCAAGATTGAAATCTTTGATCAGTTCACTCCATTTCATTTCAAATTCGTCGATTGTCAAGGAGTCATATACGCAATCATGTAATCTATCAGTAAATGCTGGGTTAGCTCTACATACTTGATCCAGTTTCTCTGGAACCTTTTCTAGGATATGCCACAGGCAAAGGCGGTGACGAGTTTCTGGAAACACCTCCATTATTGCAGCTTTTATGGCCTTATCTTCATTGGTAATTATTGCCTTTGGAGGCTGTCCAGACATCGCCTCAAGCCATGTTCTGAACAACCAGACATAAGACTCTTTCGTTTCATTTGCAATAAGCGCACAACCAAGCAACACTAACTGCCCATGGTGGTTCACTCCAACAAACGGGGCAACCGGGACGTTGTATTTGTGTGTCACATACGTAGTGTCAAACGTAACCACATCGCCGAAGTACGTATACGCCGTTTTAGACCTGGCATCAGCCCATAAAACGTTTCCCATATGTTGTGCCCCATCTACTTCCACTGCATAGAAGAATGCAGGATTCACAGCATTCATACGTGTGAAATGAACGAGAATAGCTTCTGCATCTCCTCCCGCAAGGTGCTTCCGCCGTTCATCTGCTCCCATGATGCTTAAACCATCACCCCCATCAGCAGCATACCTGTTCCTTCTCATCCCTGAACCACGTGAACTCTTGGAAGCAACCTTTAGAGGTTTCCCGGGCTCCCTGTGCGACCGGAAAAATTCTGGTTCCCCAGGACGGAGTTCATGATTATGCCCCGTGAAAACTTCCGTCAATACCCATTTCGCAAACCCTTTCTTCTTCGCCTTTATCATTGCTTTGCAACCCGCCACTGGAGGCGGCTGCGGGTTCTCTGTTTTCCTTCTTTTAGACTTAAGGCCATGTTTCGTGCATGCATAATGCCCGGCAATTTTGGACCGGTTCGTACGTGAACGGCGGATTGATAGTCTCGTGATACCGAACCCAATACGCCTGGCATATTGATTGTAGAATTGATAAACCGCCTCTTCAGATCCAAACTCCATACCCACAGAGGGCTCTAAATTCGGATCTTCTTCATTTAGCACAGGAGGTATCTCCACTATTGCATTCTCATTCACAATCGCAGGAGGCTCAACATGTTCGATTGCAAGCTGCTCACCCATCGCATAATTCTCTTCCGTTTCATCAGAAGAGTAGAAGATCCTCTTTGCAAATGCAAGCTGGAAGAATCAAATAAACCACTCTAAAGCAGCTGACTTCATCATATGAACAATACTAACTATAAAATCATAAATTTTCCGAAGCAACAAATTTGATAAAAACGGCGAAAACTTCCCAGATCAACCCGCTAATTATCTTCAAGGAGAAGAAGAAATAAGAAATAAAGAAAAACAAAACCACCCAAACCAGGAAAAGTAAAAAACACAAACCCAATGAATGAAGAAAACCCCACAAAAGAAGATCGGCTCATAAAAGACACTCATACAAGCCAGAGAATAAGAAGAACTATCACATCCTGACGCATTATGAGGACATCAAAAGTGTCTGGAGTCTCCTGACACAGCCAGTCTGTACACATGGGTCCATGGTTCAGTCCAGACCATCGATCCAATACGGCCAACCGCAGACAGGATACACCCAATAAATCTATCAGTCTGGGAAGATCCCAACCCTTCAATCAGCAGCGTACATATAGACACTTAAAGAACACATGGACTGTTCCAACCCTTCAATCAGTAGGCGTAGCCTACATATAGACACTTAAAACACATGGATGGTTCAGGAAAAAGGCCCAGAGAGGATGGCTGGGAAGATCTTTTTTAGGGCAACCCCAATCCACAGGGATGCCAATCACATCAACGGTTCGGATCACCAGATAGCATCCCCCCATCAGAAATAATGCATCCCTCATTTTTAGCGATGAGTTAGCATCCAAGTCAGCAAATGAGTTAGCATATTAGTTGCATATAGGTTGAGTCAATAGATGAGTTCGCAAATATTTAACTAAATAAAGGGATGAGTTGTAAACGGATTAGGATAGTCATTGACGATTGTTAGGATTTAGTTATTGGAAATGAAATGGGGATTATGCGGATGCAGTTTTGGCATTGAGGAATGAAACTCTAATATTTTTTAAGGTGGATGATCACCCACCCAAGTGATCGCTCTTCTTTTCTTTTCTTTCTTCTTTGATTTCTTCTCTTATGCCTTCTATTATCTCTTGATTCAAAGATCAAATAATCCTTTCCTTGTTGGGATCATTGGGGTCATAACTATTTGGTATTAGAGCCATGATCGATGGGTCAAAGCTCATGCAATTAGACACTGAGATGAAGAGTTGAAGGAATCAACAAAGCGGCAGAATTTGGAATATCAACAATTCGCTAAGGTGTTCTTGCACGGCTAACATGGTGGAGGAGAAACACCGACAAGTTTCTGCTTGCACAGAGGCTAAGCTCAATCAATTATTGAAGGGTCCATCCAATCTTGGAGAGGAGAAGTCTAATACTCTTAACTCACACCTTGAATCAATGGTAACAATATCTCCTCAAGTATTTACAAAGTCATCCAACATGCAAGCGGTCCACAACTCAAATAATGATTACCAATAAAGATCCCGCAACATCTGATGTCACATGTAAGAGAATGTGGGCAATTGGTTGGCTAGACTAAGTATCTCAAGATTGACTTTCCTCAATTTGATGAGGAAGACCTTTGCAGGTGTATCCTTCAAGCTTAGCATATAAGATATATAACCAAATTTTTGATGGAGAAATGGTAGTAATGCAAGGGCATTTTCACACCGGGCTCGAGTGGGGTGGCCTGTGGGATGTAGGGACACACTCGGGGTGGGCAGCCCGTGTGAGGCGAGTGGCTCGTGTGAAGCGGAACCCATGTGAAGTGGGGCTTATGAGGGGAGTTCAGCTGAGGTCCTAATCCATGGAATATGGGGCATGGGCTATGAGATAAAGGGATTGATTCGTCATGCTCTATCAGTTTGAGCTTTTAGAGCAAGTGGTTTATTGTCTTGCATTAAAGTGGTATCAGAGCGGGAGGTCTTGTGTTCAAGACTCCTCACCAGGGGTGATTAATGCAGGGGCATTTTCACATCAGGCTCGAGTGGGGTAGTCATGCTCTATCAGTTCGAGCTTTTAGAGCAAGCGGTTAATTGTCCGGCATCAGGTAGATTTAATGACAAAATATCCGTTTTGAAAAAAAATGGCCCATAACAGGCCGATACAGGCTTGTAACTGTCCAATATGGGGCCTGACAACTTCTTCCTTAAAAAAAATTTAACCGTTACAGCCTGTATCATAACAACGATAAGGCTAGTAGCTACGACCACAATTTTTTTACTGTTACAGCTTATATTATAACAACCATAAGGTTGGTAGCTACGACCACAATTACCATTATTGTATACCTTGTGCTATGCTATAGTTGCATGAAGCGAAGTGGTAACAAATTCGGGTGTGGGAGTGGGGAAGCTTCTATTTAAAATGTTTTCAAGTATAAACAGCTAGGAAGAGAGAAGGAACGCTAGTCCGAAGTGCAATTCGAAGCAAAAGTGGGACATAGTTGGAAGGATACTACAACTAAGTGTGATTCCCTAGTACCAATGGGTTGTGAGAAATTTTAGAGAGGTGACATGGGTTTAGTCCACCAAAGCTTTGTGCACTGGGTTTGGGAACCGGAAGCAAGCTAATCCTGCAGGTGCATTGGCCAGGAAACTAATCCTGAAGATGCTTTATCCAAGTTGCGGCAAACATCAACTACATTTGATTTCCGGACAAAGTTCGTAGGTTAATTAATCAAATCCGATGGCTACAGGAATCCTTCTTGGGAGAATTCTTTGTTGGAGGCCTTAACAAAGAAATAAAGGTGTGAGATCTGCAACATTCTCTATTCACGTCAATGGATCACCTAAAGGTTTCTTCAAAATCTCACGAGGGCGTCAGGGAGGGGGGGCTATCGCCTTTTTCGTTCTTGGTTGTGGCGGAGGCTCCAAGCAAAATGATACACAAAGGGGTAGAGGTCAATCTCACTAATGGGTTCAAGATGGATAAAGAAGAGTTTTCCATATCCCACTTTCAGTTGGCATCTGATGCGATACTCTTTTGCGATGCAGATACTTTGGAGGTGGACAATTTAAGGAAAGATAATCAAATGCAAGGGAATGTCAGGTTTAAGGGTCAATACTTCCAAAAGCGAAATATTGGGTGTCGAAATATCAACGGAAGAATGACTGCGCTAAAGGAGACTTTTGGCTACAAGAAAAGATCTTTCCCTACATCATATTTGAGGCTACTTCTATGTACTGCCAAGCATTTATGGAATAGGGTGCTTAAAAGAATGGAAAGGAAATTAGCATCCAATAAGCAACACCATCTCTCCATGGGCAGAAGGTTGACACTAATTAAAGTGGCACTATTGAATCTCCCAATTTACCATTTATCCCCCTTCAAATGTCCAAACAACATTTGTGTGAAACTGGACAAATTAAGGAGCGATTTCCTATGGAAAGGGTTGGAAGAGAAGGGCATGTCGTATGAAGGAGCAGATAATATTAGAAAGTTGGACGCCATGAATGAGGCACTTTTGGGGAAGTGGGTATATATATATATATATATATATATATATATATATATATATATATATATATATATATATATATATATATATATATATATATATATATATAGATAGATGGGGGAAGGGGGATGGTGTACAAAAGATTTGTTGCTGCATAGAGCCATGTCAGTGTGGAGGTCAATTGTCGGGTTGAGGAGGAAATTTGTGGAGGGTATTCACACCACATAGAGCTTGGAGTGGTAAATCCCACAAAAATATTCAAATAACATAGAAGGGCTTGATTTGGGGGCCTTAGGAGAGCATCAAGGGACACACATTCTTTAGTCGGCTTAATCAAAGGTTTTGAAGTTGCAACGGGGGGGGCTCATATTAGCCACCTTCTTTATGCAAATAACACCATTTTGTCATGTGATACGGATGCAGAGTCGGTGGATAACCTTCGTTAAGTGATTGTTTGTTTTGAAGCTGCTTCTAGGCTTAAAATATCAATATTACTAAAAGCAAAATACTCATAATACAAATGGGCATCGAAAAGCTTTCTGGGTTGGCAGAGACATTCGGATACAAGACTAGTTCATTCCCTTTGTCTTATCTCAGTCTTCCTTTGTGTATCGGGAAACCGGCTAAATGCATATTTAGGATAAGGTAATTGAAATAATCGAAAGAAAGTTGTCAAGTTGGAAGAAAAGATATTTGTCATTGGGTGGCAGAATAACTCTTATCAAGGCTGCTTTTTCTAATATGTCAGTTTATTTCATATCTTTATTCAAATATCCGAAGTTTGTGCTTCATAGATTGGAAAAGTTGAGATGTGATTTTTGGTTATTAGCTTCGGAAGATAAAAGGAAGTTTCAAGGACCTTGAAACCACGAACATGGCTCTTATTGGGAAATGGCTTTAGAGGCTCGAAATCGAGGAAGGATGGCTTTGGAGAGAAATAGTATGGCAAAATGTGAGCTTTGTCATGACGGGTGGAGACCGAAATGTTCGTCTTTATATCGGGCTCCTGGTGTTTGAAAGGCGATTTTTTTGTGAGCACTGCTTTTGCGAAGGTATTTCCTTCTCCTTGGGGAATGGTAGCCGAATTCATTTCTAGACTGACGTTTGGTGCGGAGACCAGGCTTTGGTCCAAATTTTCCCTAGTTTAGCTCGTGTTGCTTCAGATGGAGACATGTTGGTGAAGGATTGCTATTCGCTTTGTGGCAGTTCAGTGGTATGGTCTCCTCCTTATAGGAGGAATTTGCCAAATAATGAGATTGTTGAGATGGTGGAGCTTCTCAAGCTTTTGAGGGACAGTCCCAGCAACTCAAGAAACAGACTCACTGACCTGGCACGCCCACAACTCGGGTCAGCTCTCGATCAAATCCTTCTATCGTTTGTTGCATGAGAAACCTTCTATTCAGTCTTTCCCATATTATTGTTGGTTTTATGAAGCTCCTCCTCAGGTGGCGGCGTTTGGCTGGTTAGTAGGAAATAAGAGAGTGCTCACCCTTAATAACTTACAAAGAAGATCTCTTTTTTTGTCCAATATCTGCCTTATGTTTATTGAAGCGGCGGGGTCGGTGGACCACCTTTTTATTCATTGCTCTTTTGCTCATAAGGTTTAAAAGCATTTTTTCCAAGTCTATTCCATATAGATTGGGTGAGGCTAGGATCAATTGTTGACCTGATGTGGGCCTCACATAAGGGGGGAGTTGGAAAAGTGGGCAAAGTGTTGTGGAAGATGCTTATTTTGGGGGGGTTTTACCATCTAGGGTCATCACAATAGGAGGGTTTTTCATAACAGAAGCTCTTCTATCCTAGAGGTCATTAAGGAGATTAAGTGGATTATGGTGGTTTGGGCTTCTTTCTTTAAAGAAGCCAAATCTGTAAATCTCTTTTCCTTTTTTGGTTTGCAGTTAGCTTGTATTCTTTTGCATGCTAGGCATGCCTTTTAATAAATTATTGTTATCTCTCAAAAAAAAAAAAATCAAGGGACACACATGCTAGACGGATTTGATGTCTCGCGCCCAGCATAATGAGCCCTACATACAATCTGGAAGGTTTTTAATGGTCTGCGTCACATCCTAATTGTTTCCTATTGTGTGGCCCACCTGATGATCAATTGGCCTTATTTTCTTCCTTTTTTTTTTTTTTTTTTTTAAGGCCAGATGAGAGTATGAAGGTACATGCATGACGGATGGTTGGATGTATCGTACACATTATGTTGGGCCACACACAGCATGTGTGTGTTCACCTTTGTTTTCTGCCATGTATAATGTCTTTTCATGTGTAAAGACTTTACATGTAATCTGAAACATAGTTTTTGCCTGGGAAGAGAAAATGGTGAATTTTGCAATCCAAACACCTACCAGTAAACTCTTTACAAGTGAGGATTTTACGGGCATCCAAATGACCCCTTACGAAAAGGTGATGTTGTCAATAGTACTTGCCATAACAAAGTGAAGACCCCGACCTTTTAGGCCACCACTTCGTCATCCCAATCGACCATACAAGCAGAGGACATCTTCTAGACCAGAGAATCACTACCACTGCAACACAATATGATTAGCAGAGTTAACAAGCTACGACTGTAAAATACTACAGGCAAGGTGGGAAATTTCAACATGGACACTCTATAGCAGAAAATAGAAATTGATGAAATCATGGCCAAATGACTCGGTAGATCGGATTGACTCATAAGGTCTCGACTCCAGTTGAGACTTGCCCGACGAGTGCTCTATAGCAGAAATAGAAAGTGGTGAAATCATGGCCAAATGACTCGGCAGCTCGGATTGACTCGTTTAGTCTTGAGTAGAGTCGTGACTCAGGCGAGTCGGGGGTGAATGAAGCTCTAGTCTTTTCAAGGTGGACGATCAACTAAGTCAGCGATCTCCCTTCGATTTCTTCTCTCATGCGATCTCTAATCTCTTGATTTAAAAGCCCAAACAATCCTTTCCTCGATAATTATAAAATTTATATATAAAAAAAAAAACCTAGTGCGCTGAAAAAGGAAAAGCATTTGCAATCGAGAATAATACCAAAAAAACGCAAACGGTGCGGGCAAACGGGCTTAAAAGGGAGGAGGGAAAGAAGAAGAGATGAAAGAGGGGAAACGAGAATGGCAAAATGGTAAATAAAAAGAACCTGTTGGATGAAATCTGTAGTGGTGACGTTGTTGTTGTTGCTGTTGTTGTTGCTTGGGTCGATAGCAGAGGCTCCAATTAGGGGCTGCATCCTCTCTCTCTCTCTCTCTCTCTCTCTCTCTCCCTGAGTCGAGCTGGAGATGGTAGCGCGATTCGCGAGAGGATAGATTGATGTTGATGGGGTCCTGCGGGGTGATTCGCAGCGCACGTACCAGAATGCACACGTGCTTAGCTTGAGGTCAATGAGAGAAGCGGATTGGGTGGTCACCCATCACCACCCAGCTCGGTGCTGTTGGGCGCTGTGGGGGACACCTTGATCTATTTGTTTTATATCCACGCCGTCCATCCGCTGTGATAGCTGATTTTGGGGCATCAACCCAAAAATGAAGCAGACCAGAAGCGGCGTGCCATAATACACACACGTGCGCATATGGAGGTTAAAGACGAGAAGGCATGCACACCAGGTGGGGCTGCGCTGGGAACGTAGGTGGGGCTCACCGTGATGTTTGTGAGAAATTCACCCCCTGTATCCGTTTTCTGAGTTTGTTTCAAGACATGTAACCAGAAGTGAGCCGGATCCAGCATTCGGGTATGCCGAAAACGGAAAATTCAACGTCCGGTTAAAATATTCGCGGGGCATATAAGTTTTAAATCAAGATAATATTTGTCTTTTAAGTTCATCTTAGCCCGAATAATGTCGTGAACGGTATGGATGGCATATAAATATCACTGGAGATCTAGGAAAGTTATAACATCAGGAATTTCCCTACCCACCTTTTACCTTATTGCGGCTCACTTAGATTGTGTCTTGGATTCTTCTTACTTTTGATCTCAAGTCTTAAAATAAGCTCAAAAATTGGACCGGTGGAGTGGATGTCTGGCAAACATATTCGCCAGGTTCCGATCCTGGGATGCTACGATGAAGATTTTCAACATCAGTTTGATTCATAATAAGCATAACTAAAGGCATAACTCACAAACAATAACCAAAAACTCCATCACATTTCCACTATGATCAAAATTTATAAGTACAGTGCACGTAAAGGGAAATACAATGATGATAAACAAAATCTCCAAAATGATCTGTCGCATACTCTAGCTTCAGCGCTGCTGCGATTCAACGTCGCCTGCACACAACAGTCGTGCATAAGCTTATGGAAAGCTTAGAGGGTGGTAAAAGTGTGTGCGTAAGGTAGTAATACAATTATGCATATCAGAGCAGCGGATGCTTCCGGAGCAGGGGTAGGAACGATGCTACGAGTGGATCCATTAGATCGACGTTAGGTTAGAATCCCATTTTGACTCTGCACCTTTGATTCCAATATTTTTAGTGATCAATCAATTTGAAATTCTTTCATATTTATAGAGAGTAATGCGGAATATGCTGATGAATCCATGAATACTATTAGTTGTACCATGGCTATGCGATGCAAGGCATGAATGATGTCGGCCATACCAAGGTCATGCGATGTGAGATGCAACTCAAGCATACGAATCCTCATCTAAGTCCACATATCAATACAGCTCAACTCTGGAATATAACCGGGATCTAGTACACTCCAACCAGATTGCCGCCCCATCGCGCGCAACAAGGTGAGTGGAAAAGACCTCACTATCCGTCTGCCAATATCGGACTCAGCTCGTCGATAGCGGACTCGTTCCTCGAGCTGGTCAAACTCAGCCTAGCTTTGCCCCCTCCTCTCGGGCGGGTAAGGCCGCAATGGAAAGCACGGCCTCCTAGTAATCAGCACTTGACGCCCATGCATCCACTCGGTTTAGACGTTGGAGCAACCTCCTAGTAACATAAGGGTTTAGGAACTTTCACCCAGGGATATCTATAGCACCCCATGTAAAACAAGATTTCTGGTATTCCTGCCAACCACGATATGCCTATGGAGGCTACGGCCCTGATGTCGCTAGGGCGTATAGTAACCATATCACACAATGCAAAATACATGAATCACACTATCCAGTCATGCAACAATCCTGCGCGTATCGTGCGCTCATGTAGGGCAACACCGCCTATCCGGGAGCCTATAAACAATCTGTCCGAAGACATGTTATGATCAGTGACTTCTCATATCAAGCATACATATGATGCGCATGATCATGAATCATGAAACTATATTAAACATGTTATATGGTGATGGATTCTGTTCATAACGAAGATGGGCCCAGACGGCCTACAAGTATGGCCCGAACAATGGGCCCTAGGGAGAATTATAATGTGGACATTTAACCAATATTATTCTTACAATGTGGACGTCAAACCATCATTGCTCCCAAGGCACGACCGCCATAAACATCATTACACAAACCATGGTAGAGTCACACATTATAATGGACTTGTGTACATCCTATTGGACCTCAACTCATGAGCCTCAAATACATCTAATGGGCCTTATAACATGGGTCTCATATATATCAAGGTGGCCTCAACGGATGGACCATAACTACATCAAGATGGGCCTAATCATGTGGGTCATACCACAAATAGCAATGGAGATAATAATTTTCATGGTTAAATAAATCACAAGGCCCACTATAAAGTTTATTTTCCAACCAATCTAATCATAAGGTCATAAAGACCTAGATTAAGAGGGGAAGACAAATATCATATAGGTCCAAACCCTATAGCCCAAGGGTCTTAATGGTGGACAATCAAACCCACTATTTCCTGTAATGTGGTCCACCTGATCAACGGCTGGATGGTGTGGCCCACCGTGATGTATTTTAAGATCCAACCTATTCATAGGTTAACATAATGAAGTGAAGACAAATATCAGCTTAGTTGAAAACTACAATGGCCCTAGAAGTTTGAATGGTGGATGTCACTGTCCACATTAATGGTGGGGCCACATCCAGTGGATGGACGGTTAGTATATAACACATACCTCATGAAGTGGCCCACCGTCCAGCGCGGGGGCAGGCATAGATAAAACACATACCGTATGGTGGGGTCCACATGTGTGGAATCCAATGTATACATCAGTGGGTCCCATGTGGGGCCCACCATAACGTTTAACTATCATCCAAACCGTTAATAAGGTCACAGGGACCTGAATAAAGAGGAAGAACAAATTTCATAATGATCCAAAACTCCTGTGACAATCAAAAGGGGTTTCAGTGGCAGCCGTTTAATCCCATTGTTTCCTATGATGTGGGCCACCTGAGATATGTATACGGCCGATTTTTGGGGTGGCCTGCTGCCCTAAGGGGGCCCACCAAATACAAGGTGTTGATGTTCCACATGCATCACGGTGGGGCCCATAGCTGGGACCCACGTCCTTGGCCGTTCATGCCCACCGCAGGGCGCTGCACAGCATCCTCTGGCGCCAGCAGCAGCACCTACTGCCTCTGCTTTATATTTTTTTTGAAAAAAAATAGATTTTCTGCAATTTTTCCCATGTGGGGCCCGCATCATGTGGATCCACTCCACCCATTGCATTCCACAACTCATAACAGATCCAACAAGCCCAATATTGAGCATGTTTCGGTGTACATAAACATCGAAGTGAATTTTAACAGTGAAAACCACTGTTTTCTATGCTATGGCCCACTAGAAAATCGGATTGGCTTCCTTTTTTAGCTCAATGCTTAAAATGAGTCGGGGAATGGAATGGACGGTGTGAATTAGTCTCATACATCAAGGTGGGGCCTGCATGAGCAGCCCACCCCAAAGCTTGAACCAAACTGATATTTTTATTTTTAATTCACGTCCAGCGTCCCTGGACGCTGGACGGTTTGGGCGCACACATGTTTAAGATGGGCCCTGCTTAGGTGGGCCACCACATGGCTACATGGTGTGGATACAACACATATAAAGTGGGCCCCACCTACGGATGCCTTTGATAAAATGTATGCTTCATGGTTGGGTCCATCTGAGTGGGCCACTTGGCCATTTCATCACATACAATAGGAAAAAATGAAAGAGAGAAAGAGAGAGACGTGATGATGGAGGGCTCCGTCAATATGAGCCCTCCCTTGCATTCAATCATACATCAAGTGGGTCTCAATACATGTGGGCCCACCAAATTAAAAATTAACGGTGGAGATTACTTCTCCACCAAAATGGAAGGTCTAGATGACCCTATCTATGCATGAAAAATAGACAACATGATGGGGTCCATGGAGAATGGCCCCATCATGGAATGATTATGAGACTCGAGATGGGTCATCGACCACATCTAGGGTCCAAAGTGAGATCCATACCATCAATCGGTAGGCCTCACTTGGCCCATCATAAGAACATAAAAATCTAGCCTATAAAGCGCCCACCGTTTGATATTCTTGGTCCAACGGAACGCCGATCTCTTTGTGCCTCTCTTTGATGGAAGATGATGAGAGTTGAAGGGTTAGGATGAAGGATTTTTTAGGATGGAAAGTGGGCCACACAAAGCACACTTTTCTCTCTTAGAAAGGCTTGGATGACCACCACTTTTCCTTACTTAGAAAATATGTTTGAGAAATGAGAGAGAGAGGGTTGTAAGGAGAGAGGTAATGGGTGATGGATGTGAGGTGAGTGATGGGTGAGGTGAGAGACTTGTTGACTTTTGGCGTAGGTTGCTTGACTTTTAGAGAAAGAAAGCATGGGTTGCTCTTATACTTGACATGAGGTGATTGATTGATTGATTGGACATGTTGTAGAGATTCTCTTGGGATTGCAAACGCGCGGTGTTTCTTCAAAATAAACGTCGGCCCACATCTCCTGGCCAGGGTATCGGATCGGTGTGCAAGACAGGCGTTGGAACCGCGGTGATGGTGCGGTCGCAATGGTATAAGTCTCAGATTAAGTCGACTCAAATCTATGGGATACGACTTATGATCATGCGCAAATGTTGATTACAGATCGCAGGTTGCTGGAATTCATCGGGAAGGATCGCGGGAGTCGACGAAATAGTACGGACTAGAATACGGGTCTTACACGACATAATCATACATTGGTTATAGGTCGGATATAGTTTGGTCTCTACCGCCCTGCAGGTCAACCTGACCATAGGTCAGACATAGCTCGGCCATAGGTTGGGATGGCCTTCGACAAGATAAATGTTAAAGGGCTCGGCATTGTTTACTTTTACTGTATCTGGCACCTCTACCGTCCTACATTTTCCCGAACTAACAGTCCGGGAATCCCTCCAACGGCCCGAAGATCTCTCCCAAGATCTTTGTGAGATAAAATTAGATCCGGACGATCTTGGACAACCATAATCTCGGGAAGATCCTTCGCAGATCTGGAAACCTGTGCAGGAAGATCTCCAACATATTAGGAATCCTAAATGGGAAAGACTCCCTACGGTGTGATCTTCTCTATCATACCAATAGGGGTGCTTCTAGCCAATGTAAGGTACGTATACCTATCCTTATACTCACCCATATGCACAACTGGTTACTCTTTTCCTTAAGATCACCTCCTACAAAGACCCAAAGTCCTGACTTAGGCATCGGAGGGTCCCCTGTACTAGCCAGGGTATCCTTTGTCTCTTACTTTCTTTTGTGTAGGTCCCAGAGGGTTAACCAAGGAGGGTTTATCGAAAAACTGCATCAACAGTTTGGCACCATCTGTGGGAAACGAGATCAAAGTCGTTTCCTGCTTTACCAAAAAGACTGCAATGGCCAGATGGAAGAAGAAAGTATAAACTCCCCAGTTGCACCTAACCGCACACCGTCCCCATAGTAGTCTGATAGTCATCGGGGTTCCCCATCCCAGCATCAGGCTGATTCTGGCCCAGGGAGGTAAGGTCAGCACACTTGCGTGAAAGGAGGTCAGTTAAAGTCCCTCGAACAATAAGTGGAGATGCTAAATAATAATATGAACACAATGAAACAATTGTTGGAACGAAAACAACCCTAGCATATCCACGAGGCCATTAACGGGGATGGGCAAACAGGCCACATCCCTCCTCGGCCATCCAACACGCCCGTTGTGTCTCAGAGGAGCCAGCAACATGGTTCGACCAATCCAGCCTCGACTCACGTTTCTGGAACTATAGCTTTATCAGCTTCCGACCTACTCCATGAACTAAATCGGAAGAAGCATGGTAAAGCCTCGACCGAAGCTATGGCGGAGAGCGGTAAACCTTGGGAGGCCGAGCTAAAAAACTTGCGAGATCATATCGGAGACATGCAGCAGACCTACCGAACTAACGCGCCGACTCCAATGCAAGCTATAATAGAGGAAACCCCGATCCCCCATTTACTATTGACATCATGCAGGCGCGACTACCAGATAGATTTCAGTTATCTCAGATCACTCCATTCTCAAGAAGTACCAACCCGTTGGAACACATGGAGTCCTTTAGAGTCTACATGGAACTCCATAACACTTTTGACACGGTCATGTGTCGAGCCTTCTCCCTGACATTGATTGGAGCTGCCTGACTGTGGTTCAAACAGTTGAAACCGAACTCCATTAGTTCGTTCTCCGAGCTCAACCAAGTCTTCATCATAAACTTTATCGGAGGGAAGAAAAGACTCAAACCATTCTCCCACCTCTTTCATATCATTCAGAAGGACAACGAACTACTGAAAGACTACATCAAGCGCTTCAATTTGGAAGTGCTGCAAGTTCGGAAGCACTCTGAGGAACTTGCCTTAGCTGCAATCATGAGAGGATTGAGAGATCAGTAGTTTCTCTTTTCATTGGACAAAAGCCCGGTGACAACGATGACAGACTTGTTAAACAAGTAAATATGTCAATGCCAAAAAAGCGCACATTCTTCGGAACACTATCCAGAGCAAAGATCCCCCAAATAAAGAATAGTGGACAAGGACAGAGCTAAGCTCAGCCACCACGAATAGAAAGAGGAAGGACAACTAATCACAGGACAATCCTCACTCGAACAAACGACCCAACAGTAAGTTTAAAGCTTACACTCCTCTCAACAAAACGCCCAAGCAAGTTTTATTGGAGATCTAGGACAAACGTATCCTCCATTGGCCAAGCAAGTTGAAGTCCGATCCCAAAAATAGAAGCAAAAAATAAATATTGTCATTTTCATCGGGATCACGAACATACAACGAGTTATTGTTTTAATCTCAAGCAAGAGATCGAAGCACTCATTCACAGCGGCCATCTTGGGGAGTACGTCAGTCATAGAGGAGATCGGGTTACATCAAAAGACGAACAACCTATTAATAACGAGCTAGCCGGGAAGATCCGAATGATCTTCGAAGGTCATAGTGGTGGAGGCAATTTAAATCACGCTCGAAAAGCTCACACGAGGAGTATTGGTCATTCCGAAGAAGAGGTCTTCATTGTCGACAGGCCTCCGAAAGAGCAAAAGGTTGAGGCTCATAGCCTGACCTTTATCGAAGAAGATGCTTGAGGAATCCACCATCCGCACGACGATGCGCTTGTGGTTACCCTGACCATAGTCAATCGTAAAGTGTTCCGAATCCTCATGGATACCGAATCTTTAACTAATGTCCTCTTCGCACAGGCATTTGACAAGATGGGAGTTGGTCGATCCCGACTATGGCCCCTCGAAACTCCATTACTCGACTTCTCAAGTGGTCAAGTCATACCTGAAGGATTAATACAACTCCCACTTTCAACCAGAGAGGGACAAACTCAAGTAACTACGATGATCGACTTCTTGGTAGTGGACTGTCCGTCAGTCTATAACGCGATCATCGGCCGACCATCCCTTAACACCCTACACGTTGTGGTCTCGACCTACCACATGGTCATGAAATTTCCTACTGAGCAGGGCGTCGGGTTCGTAAAGGAAGATGAACATGAAGCTTGGTAGTGCTACGCGATGGCTCTGAGGATTCCGCACCAAACAATGACCATCACTTCTTTAGACCCCGGGGGAAGAGTCTGGAGAATGAGGCTGCCCTGTGGAAGATCTCATTCTCATTCCACTCGACGACTCCAACCCGTTCAGAACAGTTTAAATCAGGTCATCTTTGACATCTCCGTTACGGGACAGAATGATAAATCTCCTTCGGCGTTACGCAGACGTCTTCGCGTGGTCGTATGAAGACATGCCCGGCATCGACCCAAAAGTCATTGTGCACTGCTTAAATGTTGACCCCAATTACTGACAAATCTGGCAGAAGTGTCGCGCGCTCGGCCCTGAAAGATATGCAGTGATCAAAGAAGAGGTCGACAAACTCCTCAAACCTAGATTCATTGAGGAAATCTACTATCCAGATTGGATAGTCAATGTCATGTTGGCCAAGAAAGCCAATGGGAAATGGTAGGTCTGTGTTGATTACACAGACCTGAACAAGGCCTATCCCAAATATAGCTTTCCCCTTCCCTGAATCGACCAACTTGTCAACAGCACCACTGGGCATGAGCTACTTAGTTTCATGAATGATTATTCTGGTTATAATCAAATTGTAATGCACTCATATGATAAGGCAAAAATAACCTTTGTCACCGACAAAGGTCTTTATTGTTACCGAGTTATGTCATTTAGTTTGAAAAACACTGGAGTCACTTATCAGTGGCTGGTCAACAAAATGTTCGCCAATCAAATAGGGCAAACAATGGAAGTCTATGTCAATGATATGCTTATTAAGAGCATCAAGGCGACAAATCACATCTCTGATCTCTAGGAAATATTCTTCGTCCTTCGAAAATATAAGATGAAGCTGAATCCGAACAAATGCGCCTTCAGGTTAGTTCAGAAAAATTCCTCGGTTTCTTGGTCAGCCAACGAGGAATCAAAGCAAACACCGAGAAGATAAAAGCTCTACTCGACATGGATTCACTAAGATGACCAAAGACGTTCAATGGCTCACGGGAAGGATCGTCGCACTCAATCTCTTCATGTCCCGAGCTACAGACAAATGTCTCCCCTTCTTCAAACAACTGAAAGGGACACAGGTAGTAAATTGGACCGAAGAATGTGAGACGGCCTTCTAGAAGCTTAAACAGTACCTTGGGTCGCCTCCATTGCTCTCCAAACCCGAGCAAGGTGAATCTCTATTGCTATATTTAACAATTTCTGATGTTGCAATTAGCTCGGCCTTAATTAGAGAATACGAAGGGAAGCAATTCCGGGTATACTGCATCAGCAAAACCCTCATTGTGGCCGAAACTAGATACCCAAACCTAGAGAAACTAACACTAGCCTTGGTCATCTCTTCCCGACGATCGCGACCGTACTTCCAAGCTCACACTATCATCATCTTGACCGATCAACCACTCCATCAAATGCTCCAAAAGCCTGAAGCTTCGGGAAGACTGACCAAATGGGCGATCAAGTTAAGTGAGTTCGATATCAAGTACTATCCTCGAACGACCATTATAGGACAGGGAGTGGTGGACCTTATCGCCGAACTAACTCCTACACTCGGACAAGAAACCAACTTACCCGGGTTAGAACTTGTCTCGGGAGTTCAACAAGGTCAGACATCCAGTTCACAAATTAATCTCAACCTACCCAAATGGACACTATATGTTGACAACTCATCCAATTATAAGGCAAGTGGGGTCGAGATAGTCCTAAAAACCCCAGATAGTACATGCATGCAATATGCCTTGAGATTCAGATTTTAGGCCTCCAACAATGTTGCGAAATACGAAGCTTTACTCGTCGGACTCAGGCTGGTGACCGCTATGGGAGCTCAGCACCTCGAAGTCTTCAGCGACTCCCAGTTGGTCGTCAATCAAATAACAAAGGTATACCAGGCCAAGAAAGTATACATGAAAGCCTATTCACGAAAGGCCAAAGAATTGGTTGGAAAATTCCAAAAATGCAGTGTCGCTCTGATTCCTCAGGTGGAAAATTCCAAAGCTGACATGCAAAGCCAACCACTGTAGACGACGACGATATTCCAAGATCCGTCCCAATCGAGTTCCTTACCAAATCGAGCATTGACCAGGCCGACCTCGCCATAGTTCTTTCGGTAAGCTCGGAACCTACTTAGATAGATTCAATCGACGAATACCTCAAAGAGGACAAGTTACCCAAAGACCGAATGGAAGCACGTTGACAGCGAATTAAAGCAACTCGCTACACCATACTCAATGACGTCCTCTATAAAAAAATTATTCTATCTCCCCTATCTCAAATGTCTTCAACTAGATGAAGCAGAGTACGTCCTAAGGGAAACACACGAGGGTATCTGTGGAAACCACTCATGAGGCCGAGCTTTAGCTCACAAAATTATTCGACAGGGGTATTATTAGCCGACCATTTAGGCCGATGCTCGACAGTTTGCTCAAAAGTGTGATAAATGCCAGTGCTTCGTGAATGTGCCTCGATAGCCTCCCGAACATCTCACTCCTATGACTGGACCATAGCCATTTACCCAGTGGGGAATCGACATCATTGGTCCTCTCCCAACCGGCAAAGGTCAGACCAAGTTTGTCATGGTAGTGGTCGATTACTTCATGAAGTGGGCTAAAGTCAAAACTCTGGCAACGATAACTGAGCAAAAGATCACAAGCTTTATCTGGAAGAGCATCATATGCAGATTCGGTATTCCTCGAACGATCGTCTCTGACAATGGAAAGCAGTTCGATAACAAGCAATTACAAGGAATGTACGCGAACCTCGAAATTCACAATGTCTACTCTTCACTGTGACACCTGCAGGCAAATAGACAGGTCGAAGCAGTCAACAAGATCATCAAGCATCACCTCCGAACCAAGCTCGAGAAAGCCAAAGGAGCTTGGGTCGAGGAACTCCCTAAAGTCCTTTGGGCATACTGAACTACTACTTGAACAGCCACTGGGGAAACTCCCTTTTCTTTAGCTTACGGAGCGGAGGCGGTCACTCCAATAGAAATCGGGTTACCAACAGCTCGAACAGAGACGTTTGGCAAACAAATGAACTCCAAGCTAATGGCATTGAGTCTCGACCTTCTCGAGGAAGGGAGAGAATAAGCTCAGATTTGAACCGCTATTTGCCAGCAGTAAGTGACGCGTTTCTATAATTCCAGGGTTAAAATTAGGAGGTTCAGAGCTAGAGACTTAGTCCTTCGAAGAACCTTTCAAAATACCAATGAGTCAGGATTAGGAACTTTGGGCTTGAATTGGAAAGGACCTTACGTAGTAACGAGTACAAGTCAACCTGGCTCATATCGACAGGAAGATCTAGATAGTCAACTCCTACCTCATCCCTGGAATGCTAAACATCTTAAGATCTATCGCCCTTAGCCGATCGACGCGAGTTTACTATATATTAATCAGCCTCAAGATAAAACTAATTAAGATCTGTTGCATCCCGATTCCTATTGGGTCCATTGTGTCTACCAAGTCTGACCAAGGTCCGGCAGATTGGATCCGACCTATGTCCGACCTATCTACTAGATCTGACATATGGTCGAATTAATTGCAAGATCCGACCCACGTCTGATCTATCTATAGGATTCAATTTATCTATCGAATCCAAACCGAATCTAATCTATTTGCCAGATCCGACTCGTCTATTAGATGTGATCTACCTAACTTAGAAAAATCTATGAATGAATACAGTAACTTAAAAAAGGGCAAAATTCCATTGACAAAGCCCCAAAAGGCATGTTTACATCGACCTACATTAAAAAAAAAAAGAAGAGAAGTTAGTCTTTATGCCTCAGGGGGCTGCTCAGGAGCAGCATCGTCACTAAGTGCATCAGAGCCCGACTCATAATCATCGAAGCCAGAGAAGTCTAACTCTGGAAAGGCCTCCTTCATAGTCTCGATGCACTTCGAGAATCGTAGCCGGTAGTAAGAATTTTTATCATCCATATATGCATAGGAAGACTTGTGTTCTTTGACAACATCCTCTCGAGTTAAAGCAATAGTTGCTCAGGTTTCTACCTCGATCTTTTGGAGCTTCGCTTCGGTCTCCCCAAGCTTTGCCCCTGCACCCTTGAGCTTCTCCTCTAGCTCAGCCTCCCGCCAAGCCGACTTATCAGAAGCCACTGCAAGAAGCTTCTTTGTGGCCTCCAGCTCGGCCTCTAGAGAAGAAGCACGAGCCTGGGATTGTGCGGCCTCAAATTCCTTTTACGCAAGCTTCTGATTGGTGTTGCATATTTTCCCTTGTAGTTGAGTGATCTCAAGATTTACTTTCAACATACAAGAGGTAAGCTGCCAAGGAAAAGAAAGACTGAGTAAAGTTGAATGATCATGGAGAAAAATGAACTACTTATAGAAACACACTTACCCCAAGAAGGCTCGTCGCCGCAAATGCGAGGACCAAGTTTACGGGAGAGTCCAACAAGCCAAGGAATTCTGCCTTGGACATGTGTCGATCCGCCCAAGGAAGGATCTCCTCAATAGCTCGGCGGAGGCCCCGACCTTCCTCCTCCTAGACTCCTGAGGGGTCAGCTGAAGTGCGATCAGTCTCTTTAGTCTCCATAGAAGGCTCGGCAGCTCCCTAGGCCTCAACAGGGGAAGCCTCTTCTCGAACAGTCATCCCGACCGTTGCAGCAAGAACATCAGGGGTAGGCTCCGCAACCATTTCCCCATTTCAGCCTCCACAACAACAGGGAAGATGGGCTGACCTTCCCTTGCTTTTTAAGGAGGTCTTTACCTTCTTCCTTTTTGGCGCAGGTACTTCCTCCAGGGAAGGCGCCTGAAGCTTGGAGGTATGCCTTAGTAAAGGACAAGTGTAACGCCCTGAAAATCGGGGGTCGAACATAAACTCAACTCCCGAGTTCCAGAACATCACTTATGCAACAAAATGAATGATGATTGAATGTTGACTGTATTCGTGCATTGAACATGAGTGAGATTAAGCCAAAACAACATATCATACTCCGAGAGCAAGTTAAATTTGTAAGCGGAAGACTGTGATAGATAGATAAAATATATAACTTATGATGAGTCTCCAGAGTGTGATAACATTACCAGGTTAAATAAATACAAGTGCAGTTCTAAAATGTACCAAATGTGAGGAAGTATAATGCCTCCTATCCCATGTACCATAGCCCCGTCAATTCAATATCAGGTCTTCATTGACCTGCCAGAGAGATACAGATAGGAAAACTCCTCCTATCATCACAGAAGTAGTCCGGCTCTGCTTCACAAGCATCGCCATCACCTGAAACTCAACAAATCTGGTTGGTGTGTACAACACCGTCCCGTAACGTGGGAGTGAGTGATCAACTCAGTGGAACAGTAAAACATAGGTTAACATGTTATCAATTCAACCAAGCAGTAATGATAAAGCAGTACCAATCAAACATTTCTAACTACTCTTGTTAGGTGCGAAAATGAAATGACATGATGCTGTATGCCCTTGCCAAACCACCCTCAAGCGACATCATCTTACGTTCGCGAATGCTTACTCCCTCAGTGCGCCACATCTACAAAGCACATGCGGTGCGATGATGCTCATGATTACCAAGTTATTATTAGTCCATTTCAAACAGCAATATTGGGAAACTAAGGTACCTCCCTTGTATCATTCCCAAACATGATCCATTCTAGGGTCGTCAATCCTAGTTAATTTCATACGATGTTATGGTTTGAGAAGCGTAGTGAAGGCATCGCAAAGGGCTCGTCACCCGTCGGCGCGGATCTGAGATCTCACCGTATGCGGCTCAATTGTGCGGCCATCGGCTCAAGTACAGTCTCACCGTACTTGGCCCAATCACTAGGCGTCGGCTCGAGTACTGGTCTCACCGTGCCTCGGCTCAACTCATACTCTAGTTCTTGTGAAAGACTCGTCGCCAATCACGGACACTTGGAGTATACTCGAAGATACTACGGAGGACTCGTCGCCCGTCAAGACGAGCACAGTGTCCGTGCTCGGCTCTCGCCGTAAGTATCGACAGCTCGAATATAGTGTCCCATACCACCATAATCGGCTCACGAGGTTGGTTGCGCAATGGTCACTACGGGGAGGCACATGACCCCAGCGTAGGCCGACAGCTCGACCACGGTGTCCCATACCACCATGCCCGGCTCATGCGTCTTAGCGGATCAAGGTACCATGGTTAAAAGGGGTTTCGCTGGTAAGTTTGGTACCCTAGGTTCAAGCAGTAGCGACCAAACATGGTGAACATACATAAGACAGATCGGGTTACTTGACGAGCTCGACTAGCACGATCGCCCATTGAGCTGCACGACATGAAGTGCATAAACAACTTCGTGTGGCCTAGCCACTGCCGACAGGCAACGCACGACACAAGTTCGTCGAACACATCCTACGTGGCAAATGAATCTCAACCACGAATTCAATCCCGTTACCGATTGCCTGGACTATAATCATAGCCCCAAACACAATCAATTGCAGATAGATAAAGCAGTAATGGATCAAGATTCAACTCATACAATCAAGATATTATCCGTTTAGGGCTGCCAGGGCTGTTGCACGCACTCGTTGCTCCGCTCCCCCATCACCCATGACGGATCATACAACGTAAATATAAATTTAAGCATATGCATTACATAGTTAAAATCATAAAGCAGTTGAGCATGTTATGAATCACAACACAAGCATGAGTTTGTACATGTTCAATTCCTAATCACACAACTATCAAAGGAGATCATACACATAGTAAAAAAAAGGTTGAGAATCATATCTCAACACCCTTATACATTACACTTTGCTAACTACTACTCATTCAGACATTTCAAGAAACACTTAAACAAACATACATCGACATACATGACATATATCGATCACATAGGCATTAGGCCAAATCCTTTCACTAGGGAGTTGCCCCAATCATAACACGCGTACACCCACGACGGATAGTCATGGCAAGCGAGGAATCAAGTTCCATATTCATTGGTCATTCCCACAAACACTTGGGCCACACATTTTAGCATATATGGTGTATATCGGCCGTGGCGTGATTTAGGGAAAATCCTTTCGTCAAAAGGGTATCGCCAATATAACAATCATGAATCCATGACAATTAGTCATGGCGAGCACGAATGAGAATTCTATACTCATTCAGTCATTTTCACAAACACTTAGAATACACTATTACAACATACATGGTGTATGTTAACAAAACATATATTAGGGCTATCCTTTAGCCAAGTGAGTATTTTATCCATGTATAATATATTACTACAGCAAATAATCATGATAAATACATCTCCAAATTTTACATATATGCGGTATTTCTAGAATACGCAATTTCAACATACTTGACATTTACAAGGGAGCATGTATTTTGGCGATTCCTTTTGCCAAACTAGTATTTTATACATATATTGTATAATCATACATTAAATAAACCTGTCATACATTTTCCCAAAAAAATACATATACGGTATTTCTAGAATATACAATTTCAACATACGTAGCATTTACACATGAACATGTATTTCAGCAATTCCTTTCACCAAATTAGTATTTTATCCATATATCATATAATAATACATTAAATAAACATGTCAAACGTTTTTCCAAAAAAAATACGTATACGGTATTTCTACGTATACTTAGAGTATGTGAAATTCCAATTTCTACAACGTTAATCGAAACAGGAGACGGAAAGCACTTTGTACATGTGTAATTGCAAGCAGATCATGAATCTACCATTATCTGACATTGAAAGCGTTGAAAACCGTAACTTATGCACTTAAAGTCCTCACCTTTGCCTTTGGAAACGAAACGAATCAGCAAGGGTAATGGAACTTCCGTATACGGGAGATTTCTAGCCTAAAGAGCGGATTCGGTTAGTCGTTACACATCCTACATCGATCCCACCTCAAATTCGACCTAGGGTTAGGGTTTCTTACCTTCAAATGAGACGGAAACCGCCGGAAAAACACCTGGAATGAAGCGGTGTAGGCCGTGTGTGATCCCAAGCAAGTAGGGAGGAAGATCAAAGACAAACTCCAAGCCTTTCTCTCTCTTTTCTCTCTCTTTTCTCTCTCCCAAAACTCAAATTCGTATGGCTGTGAGAGAGGGTGCTCTAAGGCCCTTTTATAGCCAAAAACATTCCAAAAATAGACTCTGGTTCAAGGGTTACTGCTAATATAGGATATTCGTCACTTTTCCAGCTCAAAAGGGAAGTTCTGGTGGCCCTCCTTGAACCAAACGTCAGACTTAAGCTCACCATCGATGGATCTACGTGGGCTTACGTTTTTGTCTCGATCGGATACCCAAATCGCACGTGGCAGACCACTTTCAGTTCGACGGTCAGTGGGCCACGATCAGAAATTCTAAGTACGTGTAAATGTTCCTGAAATTTTTCTTAATCCGAGGGTGTAATTTGGTCTAATTCTGACGGTCAGGTTGCTTAATACTGACGCGTCAACGAATGACGCCAGATCACTATTCCAGATATTTATTTTGGAATGGGAATAGTGTTTTTCACACACCCTCGCTCCGGATCGAAGCAAATGGCCGTGGAACATCGGATGGAGCTGATTTTTGAGATGATTGTTAAGCCCAGTGAGGCGGTCCTAGTTCCTTAGCTTTGTGTTAATCGGACTTCCGATGTACGATCTAGACCTAATACGAAGTTTTGAGATGCTCCCGAGAGTAGCCGGGTAATGAGATTGATCCTAGATTTTAGAGTAACCTAGCGTCAATGATTTTACAAATTTTGGGTCTTGCAGATCGTATTTAAAGCGATTCAAATGGATTTCGTAGCTAATCTGGTTTAGCACTTAGTCACTTTGTCTCATTTCTAAAGGATTTAGTCCTATGAGATTTCTGTCTGAAGTGGTACTTAGTCATTTGTAGTTTGTATCTGAAGTGATCCAAGTTATACTACTTAGCTAGTTTAAGATAGTGTCTAGGGCGGAAGTGCTTTGAAAAATTGAAAGCACAAGGTAGTGAAGGGTGGAATTTGTGAAGAAAATGGTTAAGGAGCGATTTTTAGACTGTGGGATTTAGTTCTGACAAGTTGATAAGGTCTTAGGATCGATCCATTGCCTAAGGACGTCTAATCCCAGGTTGGCAAAAAATCCGGGGCGTTACAACAAGCTTCAGGCATTTCTGCATCATGACACGAAGAAATTCAATTATGAAATTTTTCTAAGTGTTAAAGGTCGACCAGGATTCTTACCGAAGCTCTTACCGGTGAGGGTGAGGTCTAAGCCCGACTTAAGCAACAATTCAGGTTGGAGAAGTTATCTCCAAGACCGTTCCTCCTTCCCTAGTGCTTTTGCCTCCCTGATCCGAGCGAGAGATTTGACATCTAGTAGGGAAGGGTGCTTCAGAATAACTGTGACAGAGAACACATGTAAACAAGTCAAAACCAAGGAAGAGCTCAAGGATAGCTAAGTCCGAGGAATACTGACCTAGCTCGTTAAAGATTGTGGTGACCAAGTGTTGATCCAAGGGTAGGTCGGCCACTTCCTGACATCTAGAGGCCCAAAACCACTTGTCCCTCTAAAAAGGCCAAGCTAAATATCCTAAAGGGGGGGTTGAATAGGACTATGCCAAAATTAAAAAATGAATGCGGAATTGAAAGAAAGATAATACAACCAAACAATAAAGAAGCACAAGTAATAGCAACCTCAAATATACTAGTCTTGAGAGGTTGATACAAACTTACTTCGAAGGACAACCTAACACCAAAAACCAAAGGCTTATGACAGGACAATCTTACTAGAACGTTTGTAAGTATAAAAAACCCAAACCAATAAAGAGGTAAAGAAAATAAACTAAGATATTACAACATTCACCACAAGTGCATAAAATAAATTACACCATTCATCACAAATGCTTAAAGTAAATTACAATATTCACACACATAAGCACATTCGATCATCCACCACAACTCTAGGAATTATAGTGGTTCGTTTGTGTGTACACCAACTGTTAGAAAACAGCCACACAATTACTCCACTCTTAATATTCACTCCCTCGGGATATTAGCGTTCACTATGAAAAAGGTTTTCCAAGGTTCACCTTAAAACCTTCACAATTGTGTCTTTAGTTGGGCTTACACAATTACAAAAACTTATACTCTGAAATTTTTTGGATTACCTCAGATAAAACCAAAAATGAGATTTTCTGGCACAACCTCACAAACCACAAAAGATATACAAAATGTAAATGATACTTATTTAGAAATTCTCCTTCTGAAGAAGCCTGGTAGAACCAATCCGATGTAGACGAAGATGTTCAATGTCCAGTCTCACAGATGAAAAGGTTCTAGTTCTAAATGATTTTTAATTAAATCAACTTGGGCTAGCTTGATTTGATTTTGATCTCAAGAAAGGGTAAAACACAAATCCCTTCTTAATATAAGATTGGAATGAAGATCACAAAATCAAATTACAAAAGCTAATAAAGAGAATCTAAAATGAGCACAATATAACTTAATGAATTCACAAACTTATCTCTCAGAGCGGTGTCTTGATTTAGCTTTGAATGAATGAAAAAACTCTAAAATTCGTGCTCTATTTATAGTTGAAAATGCTATTCACTCGACTGGTCCAGTGGCTTGCTCGACTGGTCGAGCGGGATCAAAAAACCTTGTTGGATTTTGAGTCAAGCCTGCACGACTGGTCGAGCATTGTTCACTCGACTGCTCGAGCAGTTTCCACAACTGGTCGAGGGTCCAACAGAAAATTTTGAAAATTCACAACAAACCTTGGACTGGTCGAGAAAACTCTTAGACTAGTCAAGCCAGTACTTTGACTAGTCGAATAAGGACTAAGACTAGTCGAGAAAATGACCTATAAACTTATGAAATGACCCACATAAAATATGCAATGAATATGACTCAACCTATGGTCAATCTAGGGTCATCCATACCTTGTTTGTGAGTTGAAACAATTGAAACATCATTTGCTTCAAAACCTTAAATTCTTGTGATACATGAAGCTTGAGTTCGATCTCTTGAACTTGAGCTTGAGTTACGCTTGAGTTCTTGAGTCTTTAGTGTATAGTATTTGTACTTCAAACTTAAACTTGAGTTCTTGAGCCTTAGTTCTTGAATTTGAGCTTGAAACCATTAACTTCAACAATATTCTCTTCAATTGAAAATATAGGCAAGTTCGACGAAGATGCAGACAACTTTAAAATGCACAGACAACTTTAAAATGCATGAACCTGATCAAATCAACTCAAAGCATGATACAAATTCTAAATGGTTTGACACAACAAAATTTTACAACTCTTCGGGTGCTAGATTTACACTATAGCATTTACAATCTCCCCCTTTGTCAAATTTGTGACAAAACCAAATAAAGAATCATGCACAATAAAGAATCATGCACCAGTTATACGCATAATAACGAATCATACACTATATGAGCAACAAATGATCAACAGTCGTCTCCCCCTCATTCCATTACTCCCCCTCAATCCAGGAGAAGTGATCTGTAGAACCTGTAAAAAAAAATTTCATACATCCCTACATTCCATATTCCACAATCACATAATCATCTTCACAATTTCTCCCCCTTTTTGTCACAATATGATAAAGGAAAGACATATAAAGATAAGAGAAGTAAATTTAAAAAAAAAAAAAAAAAGAAAAAAAAAAAAGGAAAGAACATCACTATGACAATCATAATATCAACTTAAGGCATAATATCATGTCCACATTGTAAGAAGTAAAAGTATAAGACCAAGAATTATCCAAACACACAAAGAGTAGAAAGAGTTAATACAAGTCCAGAAAAAATAAAAAGCTAGTCAAATTCAGATGATGGAGCAGGAATAGATGGATTTATCTGATGTAGTCCCTTGTTAATGCGCCTAAGGTATTTACGCATGTATTTGAATTGATTTTCCTGGGACACATGCAGACCTTCCACCTTTTCCTCTAGAGATCTCAATCGCTCATCAAAATCAGATGGTTGAAAATTTGGATTTGCAGCAGGGTCTGATTTTATTTCATCAAACAAGTCATCCATATTAACATCATCAGGAGGTAAAGCATCTTCCTCTATAGTTTCTTCAGCAGCTCCTCCAACACCCCCATCAACTTGGCCAGGAGCCAACCTCAGATTCATCTTATTAATGTTTGAATTGTTAAAGGGAAGATGGGATATGGGAGCTTATCCAACGGGCATAACCATAAGACTATGGGTAGCAAGTGTGGTCATCAGAAAAGCAAAGGGAATATCACTATGACCAGGATGGAGACGAAACTGAATGATAATGTAATAAATAAGAGATGGAAGATATACATGAACACCAGTAACAACTGAATGAAGGATGCGAGCCATGAAAGAAGTTAGCTCAGTTTTGTTATCAGACCTAGGATACACATTAGAGATGAAAATACGATGAAGAATCCTGTATTTGGGTAACATATATTTGGAACTGAGAGTAATATTAGAGTTTCAATCAGCATCCAAGTTGCATAACATTCTAATTAGTATTCGTTTTTCAGATTCAAAAGGTCTAACCACTAAAGTAGAAATAGGAATTCCTTCATCATTTACTGGAATATCCATCAATCCAGAAATCAAGTGACGGTCTACATTAATAGGACCTTCTCTAGTTGAAATAGTAAAAGTTAAATTCTCAGTAGAGAAGTTACTTATACAAGCAAACATGGCCTACGCAATGGAATGGTATACAGGACTGCCCTAATTTAATATGTTAGTTCATCCTACAGTTTGAAGGAGGGGAACAATGCTGAACAGTTATAAATTATTTAAGTTAACAATCCGATCAACAATCACATTGTGGAGACGAATATCCCGCACGTATTCGGGGTCTTCTTCGGGTGAACGAAGATGACCCACCGTGATTGAAGCAGAACGGGAAGAAGAACCATGACAGGCTCTCTTCTTATTTCTACCTTCCATAGCACAAAGAATACAAGAAATACAAGTAATGTAAGAAAGGAAAGATGGGTTTCAAGGAAATCAGACTTTTTGCAAGAAAACCCAATAAACCATAAAAAACTTTGAAATAAACTACAAAATCAAGGAAATGGAAGTGCAAAGAACCTAAATCCACAAGGAAAATGAATAAGATACACTAACCATTAAGGAATCGAAGGTGGGTTTGACCGGTCGTGGTTGGGCTGGTTGGGGAAGATGAAAAAATGGAGAAAAAAGTATTTTTTGCATAATAAAAAGCCCTAAACCCGAGCAACTCGACTGGTCAAGTACATACACAACCGGTCATGCCACGACTGGTCGAGTGTGTACTCGACTGGTCGTGCACCTCATAAATTTTACATTTTTCCATATTTTTTTATATTAAAAAAATAAAAACATAAAAACATGTAATATATTACAAATAAACATAAGCAATTCAGATCATATTGCACATATCCATATCCAATTTTAATTTAGCAAACCTGTTTCTGTCAAGCGGTTTTGTAAAAATGTCTGCAAGTTGATTTTCAGTCTGAATATAATCTAGAGAAATAATCTTAATGAATATAATGATATCTAATCTCAATATGCTTAGTCCATGAATGATGAATTGGATTTCTAGAAATATTAATTACGCTAAAATTGTCGCAATACAACACCATAGAATCTTGCGCAAATCCGTAATCACTTAACATCCTCTTCATTCACACAAGCTGGGTGCATGCATTACTTGCTGCAATATACTCAGCCTCAGCTATGGAAAGTGATATGGAACTCTGTTTCTTACGATGCCATGAAACTAGACAGTTCCCGACATAAAAACATCCACCGCTGGTAGACTTACGATCATCAATATTACCAGCCCAATCAGCATCTGAATAACTGACTAATTGAACATTAGTATCATGAGGATATCAAATGCCGAGTTTGGCCGAACTTGCGACATATCTCAAAATGCGCTTTACAACAATCAGGTGAGACTCTTTAGGGTCCGATTGATATCTAGCACAGATTTCTACATTGAATGCAATATCAGGTCGGGTCATAGTTAAATATAATAAACTACCTATTATGCTGCAATACAACTTAGGATTTACACTTTTACCAGTTAAATCCTTAGAGAGTTTAAGTGTCGTACTCATAGGAGTATCGAAATTTTTACTGCTCTCAAAACCAAACTTTTTCACCAAGTTTAGAGCGTATTTGGTTTGAGAGATATCGGCAAACTGTTTTACTTACAAACCTAAGAAATAGTTCAGTTCTCCAACCATGCTCATTTCAAATTTGGACTTCATTAAATCTGCAAACTCAACAGTTATATTAGAATAAGTAGATCCATAGATAATGTCATCAACATATATCTCTACTATTAGTATGTGATCATTGTGTTTCTTTACAAAAAGTGTCTTATCAACACTCCCCATTATAAAGTTATGACTTAGTAAAAACTTAGTCAATTTCTCGTATCATGCCCTGGGAGCTTGTTTTAATCCATAGAGTGTCTTTTTTCAGGCAATAAACATGATCAGTATGTTTAGGGTCTTCAAAACCAGTAGGCTATTCTACATATACTTCCTCATGTAGATCACCGTTTAAGAAAGTACTTTTAACATCCATTTGATAATTTTTGAATTTTTTGTAACAAGAAATGGATATGAACAGTCTAATAGATTCAAGACGAGCTACTTGGAAAAAAGTTTTATCATAATCGATGCCCTCTATCTGAGTATACCCTTGTACAACCAGTCTAGCCTGGTTTCTTATAATATTACCAAGTTCATCAGACTTATTTTTTAAAATCTATTTAATTCCAATAATGTGTTTATCATTAGGTCTAGGAACTAAGTACCACACATCATTCCTTACAAATTGATTAAGTTCATCTTACATAGCCACTATCCAGTTTTCATCCGCAAGTGCTTCTTTTACATTGGCCGATTCAATTTGGGATATGAAGCACACATAATTACAAATGTTTTCTAATTATCTACGAGTGCGCACACCAATGAGAGGGTTCCCCAGAATTTGATCAATTGGATAGTCTTTAACTAATCGCAGTTCAGTGTCATTTTTACTAGATGAAGAGTCTGGTTTATCAAATAAAGAGACTCCATCATCTTCTGAACTTGAGACAGGTGTATTCGGGTAATCATCTATAACCACATTTATGGACTCCCGAATTACACTGGTCCTCTTGTTGAGAACACGATACGCTTGACTATTTAGCACATATCTTAGGAAAATACCCTCGTCACTTTTAGTGTCAAATTTTTTCAGATTTTTTCGGTCACGTAGAATATAGCATTTGTTGCCAAAAACTCAAAAATATTTAACTATTGGCTTCTTATCGAACCACAGTTCATATGCAGTCTTATTATTTAACTTTCTAGTATAAACATGGTTAATAATATAATAAGTTGTGTTCACTGCTTCGACCCAAAGATTTTTAGAAAGTTTCATGTTGCTTAACATTACATTAGTCATTTCTTGAAGTACTCGATTTTTTCTTTCAATAACCCCATTCTGTTGAGCTGTCTTAGGAGCAGAAAATTCATGCGATATACCATGATCACTACAGAACTTCTCAAAACTGCTATTATCAAATTCAGAACCATGATCACTACGAATTTTAGAGACATGTGATTCCTTTTCTATTTGGATACGCTTGAATATCCTTTTCACTTCATCAAGAGTTTCTGATTTATTTCTCATGAAAACTACCCATGTATACTTGGTAAAATCATCTACTATTACCAGAATATATTTCTTACCTCCTCGACTCTCCGTTCTAGTCGGTCCAATGAGATCCACGTGGAGGAGTTCAAGGGGTTTAGATGTAGCATTGGAGTTCACTTTCTTGTGGGCACTCCTAATTTGTTTTCCAATCTGACATTCACCACAAATTTTATCCATTTTCTTTAACTTGGGTAGACCTCTTATTACTTCACCTTTGCTCAGTCTATAAAGATTACGATAGTGTACATGTCCTAGGCGTTTATGTCATAGTTCGGTCTCATTGGTTTGGATCATGTAACACGATAACTTAGACGAGCTTGAATTACTGACTATATAGCAATTCTCAGATTTTCTGCGACCAGTTAATATCACAGAACCATTCTCATTAGAAATCTCACACCCTTGGTTGGTGAATTTGACGCTATGATTATTATCACAAATTTGAGAAATACTTAATAGATTATACTTAAGGCCCTCTACAAATAAAACATTCTCAAATGAAGGAAGATTAAAGAGTTGAACCATACCTTGGCCAATAATTCTGCAGTTGCTACCATCACTAAATGTGACTGAACCATCAGCCATATCTTTAAGATTGGTGAACAAATCTTTGTCACCTGTCATGTGTCTAGAACAACCACTCTCTAGGTACCACTTTAATTGACTCAAAGCCTTGAAAGCGGTGTGGGCAACCAGACAATCAACCTTAGGGACCTATTTCATTACAATTTTGGGTTTTAGAGTATAGTTGGTTTTTCTATGCTTATAGTTGTTGTATATTCTACCATTCGAGTTAGATATTAGAGGCTGCTTGAGTAAATCCATAATTTTCTCAGCTAAGGGGTTATGATTCTGATTTCTATAATTGATATGGTAGCTTTTAGGTTTCATAGCCTGAAAAGTTTTAGGATTTTTGAAACTATTTTGATTCAGACTTTTCCCTTTTGAGTTAGAGGACTCCCCTTTAACAAACATAGGAGAAGTGGACTTACTTTTAGGAGATGTATTCTTATCGTAGCCCAGATCAGATCTATCGCCACATTTCCTTGATCCGATTAATAGTCTTTCTAGTTTAGGATCACCCTAGGCATACCTCCAAGTATCCTTCAAACTCAAGAGAGAAGAGACTTCTAGTTTTAGTTTTTCATTTTCTGATTTTAGGTTTTTAACTTGGGATGTTTTGAAATTTAAATCACACTTGATTTTTTCAAAACAATCTGAAAGGTGCGATTTTTCTAAAACTAAATTATTAAAATTTTCTTTTAGTTTAATTTTTTTTTTTTTTGAAGTTTTAGTTTTACAACTATCTTACAACTTTTCCTGTATAGGGTATTATAGTCATCTTGTAAATCATCATCATTTTTAGGGTCGCTTCTCAGATTTTCTCATAAGTTGAATTACAACTGTCTGAGGAAGTGACTCTGGCTAGAGTCATTAAGGCCTTGACCTCATTAGTAGACTTGGGTTTAGAATCATCTGACTAAGAAGAAGCTGCAGAGCAAGACGACTCATCCCATGTGGCCAATATGCCTTTCTTTTTAGATTTGTCCCTCTTTGGACATTTGTTTATCAGATGCCCGTATTCATAGCAGTTGAAACATTAGCTGTCTTTAATAGATTTCTAACTTTTAGATCTAGTTCTTTTCTTTTCTGAAGGTTTTTGAAAATCTACCCTCTTTTTACTTTTGAAAATTTTATAAAACTTCTTGGCTAATAGTGCCATATCATCTTCATAGTTTTCATAATCAGAATTACTAGCATTTTCATGAGAAATATGTTTAGAAAACTTAAGGGCGATGAACTTACCTTTACAAGCCTTAAAGTTCAACTCGTAGGTTTGTAAAGAACCAACCAACTCTTCAACTCTCATATTATCTGTATCACAAAGTTCCTGAATGGTAGTGACTTTAGAATTAAATCTATTAGGTAATGAACGCAGTATCTTTGCACGGACTTTACTTTCTGGGATGCTATCACCAAGACCCCACACAGAGTTGACTATATCATTTAACTTAGTATAGAAGTCCATGAAAGTTTCACTTTCTTCCATATGTATCTCCTCAAACTGAGTGGTGAGGATTTGAAGTTTAGATTTCTTGACAATAGTCGTACCCTCGTGTGCAATTTTTAGAATGTCCTAGGCTTGCTTTGTAGTATCACAAGACATAATTCTTTTGAATTCATCTGGTGATAGTGCACAAGTGATTGCATTTAAAGCCTTTGCATTGGCACTACTCTCATTTTTCTGAAGTGTGGTCCAAGAAAAATATGGTGTAACCTTTATAGTTTTGGATCCATCAATGTCAGTCACTTCAATGGTAGGAGGGGTCCATCTAGTATTGTGGCTTGCCACACGCTCTCATCTATGGACCTTAAAAGACCCTCATTCTGGCTTTCCAATAGGCATAATTGGAGCCATCAAAAGGTGGAGGCCTAGTAATTGAGAGGCTATCAAATTTTGACTCTTATAAGTTCAGATCGATTAGCTCAGGAAGTGAATCCAAATAATAAAATGAGCTATTAGGCATTGATACCACTTAAAAAGGCCGAGCGAAACGTCCTAGAGTGGGGGGGGGGGGGGGGGGGGATAGACTATGCCAAAATTAAAAAATGAATGTGGAATTGAAAGAAAGATAGCACAATCAAATAATAAAGAAGTATAAGTAAATAGAAACCTCAAATATACTAGTCTTGAGAGGTTGATACAAACTTAGTTCTAAGGACAACCTAACACCAAAAATCAAAGGCTTATGGCAGGACAACCTTACTAGAACGTTTGTGAGTATAAAAAACCCAAACCAATAAAGAGGCAAAGAAAATAAACTAAGTTATTACAACATTCACCACAAGTGTATAAAATAAATTACACCATTCACCACAAATGCTTAAAGTAAATTACAACATTCACACACATAAGCACATTCGATCATCCATCACAACTCCAGGAATTATAGTGGTTCGTTTGTGTGTACACCAACTATTAGAAAACAGCCACACAACTACTCCACTCCTAATATCCACTCCCTCTGGATATTAGCGTTCACTATGAAAAAGGTTTTCCAAGGTTCACCTTAAAACCTTCACAATTGTGTCTTTAGTTGGGCTTACAAATTACAAAAACCCCATACTCTGAGATTTTCTGGATTACCTTAGACAAAACCAAAAATGAGATTTCTGGCATAACCTCACAAACCACAAAAGATTTACAAAATGTAAATGATACTTATCTGGAAATTCTCCTTCTGAAGAAGCCCAGTAGAACCAATCCGATGTAGATGAAGATGTTCAATGTCCAATCTCACAGATGAAAAGGTTCTAGTTCTAAATGATTTTTAATTAAGTCAACCTGGGCTAGCTTGATTTGATTTTGATCTCAAGAAAGGGTAAAACACAAATCCCTTCTTAATATAAGATTGGAATAAAGATCACAAAATCAAATTACAAAAGCTAATAAAGAGAATCTAAAATGAGCACAATATAACTTAATGAATTCACAAACTTATCTCTCAGAGTGGTGTCTTGATTTAGCTTTGAATGAATGAAAAAACTCTGAAATTTGTGCTCTATTTATAGGTGAAAATACTATTCACTCGACTGGTCTAAGGGTCGGTTCGGCTGGTCGAAGGACTAACCAAATTTCAAATTTTTTGGCGCGATAAGATAACATCGTTACTCGACTGGTCGAGCAATATGCACTCGATTGGTCAAGTGGGACCAAAAAACCTTGCTGGACTTTGAGTTGAGCCTGCATGACTAATTGAGCAGTCTCCATGACTTGTTGAGAGTTCAACAGAAAATTTTAAAAATTCACAACAAACCTTAGATTGGTCGAGAAAATTCTTAGATTGGTCGAGCTAGTACTTGGACTAGTCAAACAAGGACTAAGACTAGTCGAGAAAATGACCTATAAACTTATGAAATGACCCACATAAAATATGCAATGAATATGACTCAACCTATGGTCAATCTAGAGTCATCCATACCTTGTTTGTGAGTTGAAACAATTGAAACATCATTTTCTTCAAAACCTTAAATTCTTGTAATAGGTGAAGCTTGAGTTCGATCTCTTGAACTTAAGCTTGAGTTATGCTTGAGTTCTTGAGTCTTTAGCATAGAGTATTTGTACTTTAAACTTGAACTTGAGTTCTTGAGCCTTAGTTCTTGAATTTGAGCTTGAAACCATGAACTTCAACAATCTTCTCTTCAACTTGAAAATGTAGGCAAGTTCGAAGAAGATGTAGACAACTTTAAAATGCACAGACAACTTTAAATTGCATGAACTTGATCAAATCAACTCAAAGCATGATACAAATTCTAAATGGTTTGCCATAACAAAATTTGACAACTCTTGGGGTGCTAGATTTATACTATAGCATTTACACCCTCCAATTCTTATTAGACGATGGGGGGTCGGTGAAGAGGCTTCCTCCAGTCCCCTGTCAAGAAAAGAGGTAATACCAGCCATGGTGAAACTTGTTCGGCTTCAACTGGTATAGATGAAGGAACTCCTCGACAGTGAGCTCGGGCTGCTCTAGCTCGGACCATAAGACCGCACAGCCGATCAAAGCCCTCAATCCATTGGGGATCATCTGCCCCGGAGCCAAGTTTAATTGAGCAAGTACTTGCCTTACTAGATCCCGCAGAGGGAGCATAAGGCCACATTGAAGGGCGACCTGAAAAATGACAACTGCTCCCTCTGGAGGACGATCAGGAAGGTCGTCTGGCGAGGGAACCCGAAGGATTACGGATTCAAGGATATGATCCCCTAGTATAATCTAAGCTAATTCTGCCTCAATAAGGGTTGAGGGCAAAGGACCTCTCGAACCCTCCTCGCTAGAGGACTCCTCCGGATCTTCTTCGCTAGACAGGCCACGATCCACCCTAACGAGCCTCTCTGTCGGGGACCTCTCTATCGCCCTTGATGACAGTGATGCTTGGAAAGTGGCATCGGCCATCATCACCAACGACGACGGTGGGTTCGACATTGTTCGAAGGCTACTCGCCTCACTGTCGCCGCCGGAAGCCCCCACCCATGAGCTCAAAGAGTTAGACATGGTGACTTTTATAGATGTTGAGAGTCACTAACAAAGGAAGGGAAAAGAAAGGAGGGGGCAAGTGCAGAATGGAGTTGACCGGAGGAGAAATGACGCTCGGCCACTTCGTTGGAAATCGCTTCTGTAGCCTAAGGGAGACGATTGAAAGGGGCAAAGTGTAAAGGGGTTTCTAGAATGGTATTAGGGCTTTCCTTATATAGGAGAGCCACATGGTAGCTCTTGAGTACGCCCATTAATGCGAGTTCCATACGACGTCCTCTCGACTACCCCGTCTCGACACGTGGCGCGACCCCATGCGTCGCTCGGCCCTAATATCGAGAATTGGCCACGTGTCATCTTCTCGTTGGTCTGACACTGAAACGGTGGCCTGGTAGACCACGTGACCTCGAGCCACAAAATGCTACCTTGACTACATTGTACATGATTAATGACACACCTTGACTACCATGTTAACCGCTATACTTGACATTTATGACAACGTAACCCGACATAAGCTATATTTGACTTACTTTCTGAGCCTCCACGGATCGACTCGAAAGTAAGGGGGGCTTACCGTTAGGGGAAAAATAAAACGACTTATGTAATGGACCAACTCTATAAACCAACACAGACCCAATAAGGTTAAACCACTTAGGAGGCGCCTACTGTCAAAGAAAGGTCGACCTTTGAGTAGGTCGATAAAACTGTAAGTCCACTCAAATAAGATACAATTGTAAGTCCACTCAAATGGCTGACCTATTGAATAGGTCGACATAATCATATGTTGGTTATAGGTAGGCTATAGGTTGACTGTAACGTCTTGGAAAAATCCATACAAAGACCCAAGTACCACCTCAGGCAGAAATCACTAAGGGGCGAATTATGTAGAAATTAGATAAAAATTTATTAAGTACTAAACTGAATTAATTAGTAGATTAGCCTGAAATACTTTCTATACGAACTACAAGACCTAAAACCAGTAGAATCACTAACTCTACATTACCTAGAAACCTTGGATCAATCTCAAAACCCAGTTGCTCTCGGGAGCACATTAAAACTCCATATCAGACGTGGACCGCGCGTCGAAAGTCCAATTCTCGTGAAACTATAAGTTATGACCGCCTTACTGGACTTGACAACCATCTCGAGAATCAAGCCCAAATAGTGTCCAGAAATGCACAACTAGAGCCCTAAGTAAAGTGTGTGAAAAAAGTGAATATCTTTAGAAAATGAATTCAAATTTAAGTGAATTGGGCCGTTCGCTTATAGGCCAAATTTAAGATTTCAGACCACCAGAATCTGACCCAAATACACCCTCAAATCAGGAAAATTTCCCTAGACAGGTCAGTGTACTTGTGGACTTGATCGAATGACGATGACCGTTGAACTGAAACTGATCCTCCACGGTCGATCCACTAATCCGATCGAATTGAAATCTTAACCTGACATGGATCCATTGTCAGGGAACTTTTCTCAGACCATATGCAGATAATGGACCTCCAGATGAGCTCTGTTGTCCCAAAACAGATGACTTTTGGCAATAACCTAAGTATACCATGGCCTTGGGGCCATTGACATCACTTCTGGGCCTATATAATGCCCTTAACCCACCCCTCTCTCATTTCATACGAATTTCTGAAACCCTAAGAGAGAGAAGAGAGAAAAGAGAAGGAAAAAGTGAGGAAAATAAAGAGATAGAGTGAGAGATAGTTGCTGGGATTCGATCCCACCGCTCCACTTGCCAAATCATCCTACCCATATCGCTATACCGGCGATTTCGATTCCATTTTTGGGTAAGAAACCCTAACACTAATCTGTTTTAGGTATCTAAGTATAAGAATCGATGTAATAGCTAACTTATTTCGTGATTCAGATAGCCCTTGTGCCGTAGACGAAGGCGAAGGGTTCGAACTGAGTTCGATACGAGTTTAACGATGGAAGGCGTGGACTATAATATTTAGGCTATGGTTTTCAAGGCTTTCAATGTCAATTAATGATTTATGACTGACTTGATTGCTGTCACATGTGCTTAGATGCGATATTTTCTATGTTTCACACATATATATGAACTATGTTGAAATTAATGCATTCCATATGTTTGTTGAAATATTTGTATGAATATGAAATTATGATTTGTGCTTGCCATGATTGTTGTTTGAGAATACATGATTGTTGTACGTGTGGCAACTCCTTTATGAAAGGATTTGCTATAATAAAGGTTATAACTAATTTATTACATGTATGTTGATATGTGTAGTCTAAGTGTTTGATAAAATGCCTGAATGAGACAATGTTAGCTGAAATGTATTTAATGAGGGTTTTGAGATAGGATTCTCAATTACCTTATCTATAGTTACAGTTTTCCTTCATGTAACCTATTTTACTACTACGTGCTTTATGGATGAAATGCCTATGTATGGCAATATGTGTACGATGTGTTTGTTAAAATGTTCAAATGAAATTTATACTGAAGTTGGTTGTCACATGCTGTTTGACTATCACATATGAATATCTCTTGTGTATGAATATGATTGGGACTACTGTGTAGTCCAGGCAATTGGTAATGATTCCCGAATTACTGGTCGAGGTCGTTTTGCCACACAAGATACGTTCGATGAATTCGAGTCGTACGCTGTTTGTTGACAGTGGTTAGGTCACACGGAGTGCTTATACGCTCTATGTCGATTAATTCATCATGCGCTCATACCAATTGAGCTTGTCAAGTAGCACGATTGGCCTAATGTATGTTCACCATGTATGCACGAAACTGCTTGAATCTAAGGTACCACTTACCAATGCAAAGCCCGTTTAACCTTGGTACCATGATCCACTAAGACTCATGAGCCGAGTATGGTGGTATGGGACACCATGGTCGAGCTGTTGGGTTACGCTGGGGTGACGAGCCTCCCCATAGTGTCCAGTGAGTAACCCAAACTAGTGAGCTGAATATAGTGGTATGGGACACTGTATTCGAGTTGTCGGCCTACGCTAAGGTGACAAGCCTTCCCGTAGTGACCTTGAGTATAAACTAAGGCCTACGCTGAGGTGACGAGCCTCTTGGTAGTAACCTAAACTTGCCTATCTACTGTTTCTAAATCAAGAACTACCCTCAGATTCTCAAGGAGTACGAATAGGTACAAATTTTGAGGACAAAATTTTTCTTTAAGGGGGGTAGATTATAACGTCTCAGAAAAATCTGTACAAAGACCCGAGTACCACCTCAAGCAGAAATCACTAAAGGGTAAATTATGTAAAAATTAGACAAAAATTTATTATGTACTAAACTGAAATAATTGGTAAATTAACCTGAACTACTTTCCATACGAACTGCAAGACCCAAAACCAGTAGAATCGCTAACTCTACATTACCTAGAAACCTAGGATCAATCTTAAAACCCAGTTGCTCTCGGGAGCACATTGAAACTTCATATCGGACTTGGACCACACGTCGAAAGTCTGATTCCCATGAAACTATATGGTTATGACCGCCTTACTGGGCTTAACAACCTTCTCAGGAATGAAGTCCGAATAGTGTCCAGAAATGCACAACTAGAGCCCTGAGTAAAGTGTGTGAAAAACGTACATATTTATAGAAAATGAACTCAGATTTAAGTGAATTGGGCAGTTTGCTTACAGGCCAAATTTAAAATTTCAGACTGTCAGAATCTGACCCAAATACACCCTTGGATCAGGAAAATTTCCCTACACTGGTCAGTGTACTTGTGGCCCTAATCGAGTGACGATGACCATTGAACTGAAACTGGTCCTCCACGGTCGATCCACTAATCCAATCGGACTGAAATCTTAACCTGACATGGATCCATTGTCAGGGAACTTTTTTCGGACCGTATGCAGGTAATGGACCTCAAGATGAGCTCCGTTGGCCCGAAACAGACGACTTTGGGCTATAAGTTAAGTATATCATGACCTTAGGGCCATCGACATCACTTTTGGGCTTATATAATGCCCTTACCCACCCCTCTCTCATTCCATACGAATTTCCAAAACCCTAAGAGAGAGAAGAGTAAAAAGAGAAGGAAAAAGTCAGGAGAAGAGAGAGAGTGAGAGAGGGAGTGAGAGATAGTTGCTGGGATTCGATCCCACCGCTCCACATGCAAAATTATCCTACCCGTATCGCTATACCGGGGATTTCAATTCCATTTTTGGGTAAGAAACCCTATCCCTGATCGGTTTTAGGTATCCAAGTAGAAGAATCGATGAAATAGTTAACCTATTTCATGATTCAGGTAGCACTTGTGTCGTAGACGAAGGCAAAGTGTTCGAAATGAGTTCGATACAAGTTTACCGACGGAAGGTGCGGACTATAAACGTTTAGGTTATGGTTTTCAAGGCTTTCAATGTCAGTTAATGATTTATGACTGACTTGATTGCTGTCACATGTGCTTAGATGCGATGTGTTCAGTGTTTCACACATATACATGAACTATGTTGAAATTAATGCATTTCATGTGTTTATTGAAATGTTTGTATGAATATGAAGTTATGGTTTGTGCTTGCCATGATTGTTGTTTGAGAATACATGATTGTTGTACGTGTGGCAACTCCTTTATGAAAGGATTTGCTATAATAAAGGTTATAACTAATTTATTACATGTATGTTGATATGTGTAGTCTAAGTGTTTGATAAAATGCCTGAATGAGAATATGTTAGCTGAAATATATTTAATGAGGGTGTTGAGATAAGATTCTCAATTACCTTATTTATAGTTACAGTTTTCCTTCATGTAACTTATCTTACTACTACGTGCTTTATGGATGAAATGCCTATGTATGGCAATATGTGTACGATGTGTTTGTTAAAATGTTCAAATGAAATTTATACTGAAGTTGGTTGTCACATGCTGTTTGACTATCACATATGAATGCCTCTTATATATGAATATGATTGGGACTACTGCATAGTCCAGGCAATTAGTAATGATTCTCGAATTAGTGGCCGAAGTCATTTTACCACACAAGACACATTCGATGAATCCGAGTCGTACGCTATTTGTCGACAGTGGTTAGGCCACACGGAGTGCTTACGCGCTCCATGTCGATTAATTCATCGTGCGCTCATACCAATTGAGCTTGTCAAGTAACCTGATTGGCCTAATGTATGTTCACCATGTATGGATGAAACTACTTAAATCTAAGGTACCACTTACCAATGCAAAGCCCGTTTAACCTTGGTCCACGATCCACTAAGACTCATGAGCTGGGTATGGTGGCATGGGACACCGTGGTCGAGCTGTTAGCTACGCTGGGATGACGAGCCTCCCCGTAGTGTCCAGTGAGCAACCCAAACTCGTGAACCGAATACAGTAGTATGGGACACTATATTCAAGTTGTCGGCCTACACTAAGGTGACAAGCCTTCCCATAGTGACCTCGAGTATAAACTAAGGCCTACGTTGAGGTGACGAGCTTCTTGGTAGTTACCTAAACTTGCCTGTCCACTATTTCTAAATCAGGGTTGACGTTGCCCTATAAATTGCCTATCGTCTGTGTTAACTAGGATTGACAACCTTAGATGGATCATTATTTAGGTAAATGACATAAAGGGAGGTACCTTAATTTCCCGAACCTGCTGTATGAATGAGTCTAATTAAGGACTGGGCTAGCACGATTATGCACCGCATTGCAAGTGCCTTTGGCATAGGAGTTGAGCACAGTGGAAGGGTTACATGTGCGGTCGTGAGATGATGTCGCAGAGGGAGTGCAGGTGAGGGCATGCATCATTAACACATATCATCATTGCATTAACCAGAGTACTTAGGAATGCTTGCTGTATTGCTTTATCATTACTGCTTCACTGAATTGATAACATATTAACCTTTGCCTTATAGCTCCACTGAGTTGATCACTCACTCCCACTCTGGGATGGTGTTTTAAAACACCAACCAGACCCTATTTTAGTTTCAGGCGATGACGAAGCTTACGAGATGGAGCTTATCTTCTATGATGATGACGAGGAGTTCTCCTACATGCAACTCTCTGGCGGTCACAGCGCCCTGGCGGCGGCACTGCCCGATCGGTGGGGCGCCACCCACCGTCCTGCTAAGTGGGCTTGTATACACGTGTGGGACCACCCCACTACTTCTTAAACCCCCTTTTGGGTTGTTTTGTCCCATTTCATGCACCTCTCAACTCTATTTCCCCTCTCAAACACTCCAAAGCTTCCTTTCCCTCTCAAATCTTTTCTTCCATACACTTTCAACCTTCAAATCTTCCATCCTATTCATCACTACTTTCCCATTCCTCAATTCCATCCCTCCACCTCCACTACTTTCACCCATTTGAGCACAAAAGCCCCCGTTTGTGTCTCATAGTCTTCTAAATCTTCTATCAATTACATTTAGCCTCCACCATTATCTCCCTTCCTTCTCTAATTTCATCTATTGAGCACAAAGGCCCTCCTTTTGTGTCTCAAACCCACCAAATCCTCTCATCCTTCAAGCATTCCCTCTTCCAATGGCTCTTTTCGAGGTTGTCACCGTCATCTTCTTAATCTCTACGCTCCTTTCTCTCATGGGAAAGAAGAGAGCAGCCCCAGATGAGGCTGGGCCGAGCCGACCACGCCGTACTACGAGGAAGGCGGACGCCGAAGTCAGTACGAGTGTCGAGCATGAACGGAGGTCCAAACGGGACATCGATCCTCAAATTCCGATGGAGAGATCGCTACTGCCAAACATTAATCTTGGTAAGTTCCGCAACCGTAAGGTCGTATTTGAGGCACATGTCGATGAGAAAATGTTTGGGACATATCCATCCATCGACTTTCTCTTGGATAATAGGTGGGGTCCCATATTCGAAGGGAACACTCATGCGAGCGAAGGCACTATGCGCACCCTCTACGCCCTCATTCGGAATCCACTATTGAAGCCTCTCAAGTTTACTATCCCTATGAGAAGGCAGGAGATCATAGTTGGTATGGACGAGATTGCCCGCATTATGGGAGTCGAAAGAGGTGTGGTGCACGCCAGTGAGAAGAACCTCACTAGTGAGCAAGAGAAGAGACTCCGCACACGTTTCCTATGCATCCGACTCGAGCGTTGGAGGCAGGGAAATAGCCTCGCTTCATCCAAGATGATGAACAACTCCGCCTGATCCAACACATGCACATATAACGTGTATCCTAGGTGGAGTAATCGCACTGAATACACAAGGTTCATGGTGGATTTCTTATATAGAGTTAGGCAGGGAGAGAAAGTGTGTCTGCCTACTCTTGTCCTATCCCAGATATTCCGCACTACACGGCCTACTAGGGAGAGCTCCTCACTACCTTTTAGCTGACTTGTTTGCAAGATATCCCTTCACTACTATTTCCGACTCCATATGGATAATGTCGCCTGATCCACATTACCAGTGAAAACACGCTCAACAACATGGGCATTAGCCATAGGCGATGTTAAGCCCGCCATGAGGAGCAGAGTAATGATATAGAAGAAGAAAGTGAAGATGTCGAGGAAAGTGAAGGTGAGGAAGAAAGTGGTGATGAAGAAGAAGGAAGTGGTGAGGAAGGCAGTGAAGATGAAGGCAGTGGTGAAGGGGGAGAGCAGGAAGATGAAGAGGAGGCCCGAGACTCTGATAGGGGCCCTCCTCCTGCTACACCTAAGCACCACCGTGATCAGGCCGCCATAGAGACTCGCTTGGCTCAGATTGAGGAGAGCCAGATCGCCCTGAGACATGAGATCAGAGAGACCCGAGCCAAGCTTGAAGAGGGTCAGGCCTTCATGAAACAAAAATTCAAGAAGGTATCTCGCACCTTAAAAGCTATCCTGTGCTGTATGCAGGACAAGGGTGCCCCTCCTCCATCACTAGACTCAGACGACTAGTCCCATGTTGTAGTTGTCATTGGGTCTTTGGGTTTTCTATATTTTAGCCTTGATAGGCTTAGTAGTAGGATATGGTAGTTAGTGTGTTTTACTGTTTAAAGCTTGTTTAAATTAGCTCACATGCATCTTCTGTCATGATCCATGTAAGACTATATCTCATGTATTGTGACAAATTTTGGTAAATGAAATGCATGAAGCTTCTTTTGAGTTAGAATGTAAATGATGTTTGGATGAGTGTTTGTTCTTATCCTAATTTTTATACGGGTTGCACCCTATGTTGTGTATAAGGAACGTCACCCAAGACTACTCAGAGTACGACACGTCTTACACTTGGTGAATCGAGTGACAGGGCACCTCCCCTTAGCATAGCCATACGGGCCCCAGTTTGGGCCCGGATCACGAGACTATACCGGATTCTCGGCTGGCCACTGGCCCCACTAATGGGCCAACTCCTTCTGCACCACCGGTTCTAGAGCAGATCCATGCGTTTACTTCGACGCCTCACATGCCTCAGTTGGCTCCTCCTGATAGGTTGGAGCAAATGATGCTATTAATGCAGTAGCAGTAACAGCAACAGCAGCAACAACAGTTTTTGGCCACCATCACCGGGGCCATTACCCAGAACATGCACGCGGTCCCCACCTGCACCTGCGCCACCTGTGTAGCCTATTGGAAACATGAACATCAGCGGCTTATTCGAGCAATTCCAGCGCTTCCGACCTCCTACTTTTACGGGTACTCACTGACCCGAGGAGGCCGAGTATTGACTTGACTGCATCTCTAAGATGCTGAAGCTGCTGCACTGCACCGAGGCAGAGCAGGTTGAGCTGGTCACATACATGTTCGAGAAGGAAGCCAGTCTTTGGTGGGACAACATCCTTCGGACAGTGGCTGCTGGCTATGTATGGACATGGTAAGCTTTTGAGACACGCTTCCATGGAAAGTATTTCCCTCTCACCTATCATAATGAGAAGGAGGGAGAGTTCTTCGCCTCCGATAGGGAGGGATGACTGTGACCGAGTATGAGAATCGGTTCACGGAGCTAGCCAGATATGCCCTGTGATATTAGCAAATGAGCCGATGAAGATGCGGCAATTTTCTGAGGGTCTATGACCCGAGATACGCACGAAGATGTGTTGCACTAGCATACCCAACTATGCTGAGCTAGTGAACATATCTTTGCGTGCTGAGCAGGACGGGGACAGATTATCCTGTATACGCGTGCCCATGGCTCCGAGGCCTCAACCGGATTTGTCGAGCCGACAGTTTCTCGGCAAGAGGCTCCGTGCAGACTCGCCTCCCAGACTTACGGCTCCACCAGCCTAGATGAGGCGATCAGACTTGTGGTGCACTTATTGTAAGAGGTCGGGTCATACAAATACCTACTGTTTCACCAAGATGAGAGATAACGGCTTCTCGCCGCCTCAAAAGATCAATCGTCAACTTCCTCAAGCCATATCAGCTCCACCTCTGCAATCAGTACTGTTAGCACAGCCTTTCTATAAGCCTAATGTACCACGTTGTAGGCCGCCTCAACGACCTATGGCACCACAGCTGAACCGTTCTCAACAGGCTCGGGTGCACTCACTTACAGCTGAGGCATCTGAGACAGCAGTTACAACACTATTGGCCTTTGAGGTCACAACACACATCCAAGGTACACCAGTCTTCTTATTAGTGGACACCGGGTCCACTATCTCTATAATATCATGCGCAACAATCAAGCGACAGGGATTGGAAACTAGTCCTATGGTTTGGTTGAGACTCCTTACCGCCACAGGGACCTTCTCAAATACTACCAAGATGTATAAGGGTTGTTCGATAGACTTAGGGAGCAAAACAATACTCGTCGACCTAATCATTGCCTCGCTATGTCATTACGATGTAATCCTCGGTATGGATTGGCTCACCGAGATGAAGGCAGAGATCGATGTGATGCTAGGGTGGTGACAGCCCATGGACCTGAGGGCACGACCTTTATATTCCCAGTTCAGGTCAGTTGGTACTACCGCATTAATTGTTATGTTACCATGCTAGAGAATGTTGGTGGTCCGACACTTAGGAACACGCCAATAGTTTAGGATTTTACGGACGTGTTCAGAAAGATACCTGGATTACCTCCTCAGCATGGGATTAATTTTACTATTGACCTGGTGCCTGCTGCGACACCTATATCTCTTCCGACGTATCGCATGCCTTCGTGTGAGATGGAGAAACTGAGGAGACAGATCGATAATCTGTTGGATATAGGCTTCATACAACCGAGTGTGTCTCCTTGGGGAGCACCCATGTTGTTTGTAAAGAAGAAGGATGGATCACTGCGATTGTGTATTGATTATCGCAGGTTGAATTAAGTGACGGTGAAGAACAAGTATCTTTTGCCTAGGATAAATGATCTGTTCGACCAATTGAAGGGGGCACAGTATTTCTCGAAGATCAACTTACAGTCAGGGTATCACCAGTTGCGTGTCATGGATGAGCATGTGCAGAAGACAACATTCCGGACCAGCTCCTTGTGATGTCATTTGGACTCACAAACGCACCGGCCGTGTTCATGGACCTGATGAACTAGGTATTTCGTCCATATTTGTACCAATTCGTCATCGTATTTATAGATGAGATCCTGATATATTCTAAGAGTCGAAAGGGGCATGAAGAGTACCTGTGAGCAGTCCTTGATACACTCATGAAGAACCAGTTGTTCGCCAAGTACAAGAAGTGTGACTTCTGGAAAGAAGAAGTCAAGTTCCTGGGACATGTGGTGTCCAAGAAAGGGATAACGGTGGACCTTGCTAAGGTGACCGCAGTTTAGGACTCAGAGCATCCCAGTTCGGTTACTGAAGTGAGCAACTTCCTTGGCCTGGCAGGCTACTACCATCAATTCATTAGGGATTTTTCCAAGATAGCCAGATCGTTGTCGTAGTTGACTCGAAAGGATCTTAAGTTTGCCTGGAATGAGAAGGCAGAAGCAGCTTTTCAGGAACTGAAGGACAAGTTGACGTCCGCCCCTGTGCTAGTATTGCCAGAGCAAGGGGTTAAGTATACGATATACGCTGACGCATCTCATGTTGGTTTAGGTTGTGTTCTTATGCAGAAGGATAGGGTGATCGCATATGCATGGCGACAGTTAAGAAAATATGAGGAAAACTATCCTACGTACAACTTGGAGTTAGCGGCTGTCATCTTTACATTAAAGCCTAGAGACATTACCTCTACGGAGAGGAGTTCGAGCTCTTTTGGGACTACAAGAGCCTGAAAAGGCCAAGCTATATGTCCTAGAAGGAGGGGTGAATAGGACTATGCCAAATTAAAAATTAACAGCGGAATTCAACCTAAAATAAGATAGCCTTATAAACAAATAAATAAAAGACTACACTTTAAATTAATTAAAGAACAGAAATGCAAAGCAATCTTAAATAAAGAGCTTGATACTAATTTTGTTCTAAGGACAACCTTTGCACCATAAAAACTAAGGGTTTATGGCAGGACAACCTTACTAGAACAAATCAAATATTAAAACTCGAACAGAAAGGAAATAAAGTAAATAGCAAGAAATAAATTCTAAACTATTACAACATTCCCCACTTTGCTTGAAATGTAAATATTACAACATTCACATCCACATATACATTCCACAAATCTGAATGATTAAAGATATAGAAATTAAAAGAACATTCAAATCACAAAATACACCGATATATAGTGGTTCGCTTGTGTGTTCACCAACTGTTAAACAACAACCACACAGCTTGCTACTCCACTCCTAATATCCTCACACAGGGGATATCAGCGTTCACTATGAAAATAGGTTTCACAGGTTCACCTAAAACCTTTACAATTGTGTCTTTTTAACTTGGGCTTACATAATTCAAAAACCCACGCTCTCTGAGTTTTCTGGCTCTCCTCAGATAACCAACACAATGAGATTTTTCTGACGAATCTCAAATAAAAACCAAAAGATGGAAATTTATAATGAATGTAAAATACCTGGATTTCTCCTTTTATAGTAGCCCGGTAGAACCAATCAGAGTAGAAGTTCGAATCAACGTTTAATGTCCAATACTCACTTAAGAAATGGTTCTAGGTTCTAATTGATTTTAAATTAAACCAAATTGGGCTTAGCACTATTTGATTTTGATTCCAAGAAGAAGGAATACAACAATTCCTCTTTTTCAAATAAGATTGAAATATAGGAATAAAATCAAATATAAATAAGCTAACAAAAGAAAATATTAAATAAGCATAGAGAAGCGTAAAATGAACACTAACTTATCTCAGAGTGGAGGCTTAAAATTTCTCAATTTAATCAATGAAAAACTCTAAAATTCGTGCTCAATTTATAGTTAAAGAGATCGCGTCTACGACTGGTCATGTGGCCACTACGACTGGTTGTAGGACGAACTGCATTTTGAAATTTTAAGCGCGATCTCAAAAAACCGTTCCACGACTGGTTGAAGGTAGTCTACGACTGATCGAGTGCACTCTCCGACTGGTCGTGAACCACCCACGACTGGTCGTGAGACACAAAGATTAATCGCTAGAGTTTGAGTCGAAGAACCAGGACTAGTCGAATGACGAGTCGTGATTATTCCTACGACTGGTCGAACAGTCTCCACGACTGGTCGTAGAATAACCAAAAAATTTTGAAAATCTTCAACAACTTAGGATTGGTCGTGGAATTTCTTGGACTGGTCGAACCAGGTCTAGGACTAGTCGAACAAGGTCCAGGATTAGTCTTAGAACAGACCAAATGCATGTAAAAAGATTTATCTTGAATTATGTATGCAAAATGACCTACCCTAAGGTCAAACTAAGGTCTATCATACCTGGGACATGAAGTATGAACATTGAACTTCATTCTTTCAGATGATGGTTAACCTTTGAACCTTATGAAGCTTGAGATCTCCACTTGATGTAGCTTGATCTTGAGATCTTCGAAAGCTTGAAATTAAACTTCATCAATACACTTTGAGTCTTGAAATGTACTCTTGAGTCTTAAAATGCACTTGAGTCTTGAAATGTACTTAAGTCTTGAAAAACACTCTTCTTATCGATGTAACTCTAAACCTTGATGCTTTCATAAGAGGATAAAGTACATAACCATGCATTTCTTGAACCAGAGCACCGTACATGTCTTTAACCATTGTGATGTAGTGTCTTAATCAAATATATATCAACATACAAACACAAGACATAGATAGAGATTTTAGCACAACAAAATTTGACAACCAAAGGAGCATGAGACAATAACACTTACAATCTCCCCTTTTGTCAAATTTGTGACAAAACACACTCCAATAATTCAATAAAATAAGAGAAGCACCACATGCACTACATGCATAATAACGAATAATGCACCAGTTATATAAGAGAACCAGTTACAACCTGGTTTAAAGAATCATGAATTTACGACCAGTTGTCATTAAGTACAAATTCATTATTTATATACTCCCCCTAAGTAGCAGCACACATATCCAAAATATAACTACTCATATCCATAAGCAATCAAGCCAAATGATTCCAGAAGCTACAAATTCATGATTTATGTACTCCCCCAGAGTAGCAGCACACATATCCAAAATATAACTACTCATATCCATAGGCAATCAAGCCAAATGATTCCAGAAGCTTTTCCAAAAGCCTTCTCCCCCTTTTTGTCACAATATGATAAAGGAAGCAACAATTTAAAGGATAATAAATGGAGTAATAGATGGAATAACTCGACAATATATAAGAAAGTAAAAGTTCACAATCCATTTACTAGTATAACTAAAAAGTCATTAAACCAAATGTAGTGCACAATCCAACATTAGTAAGAAAGATATTACATACCAAGAATGAAAACATTTAATTAAATTCTGAAGAAGGAGCAAGAATGGTAGGATCAAGATTATGCATTCCCTTGTTCAAGCGCCTATTATACTTGCGCATATATTTAAACTGAATATCATGGGCAACATTCATATTCCCTACCTTCTCTTCTAAGCACAAAGACGAGCATTAAGTTCGAGGTCTCCTACCATTCTAGCAAGGCCAACCTTGCGCGTTGAGCCGTAAGAAGACGATAACATTTGCGGCTTCGCTGATAATAGAGGAGTGAAATATGGTAGAATTTGTGCGAGATTTTGAGCAGAAGCTTACGATAGAGGAGCCATTCGAGAGTGTCATACACGTTCGTGTGCAGCCACTCATTGATGGTAGGATTATTGCGGCTTCGACAGACAATGAACTATTGGCAAAGATGAGAGAGCGGGTGAGTGATAGTGAAGACTCGGAATGGAGAGTTGGTACGGATGGGGGTTTACGTTATCGTGGCCGCCTATGCATCCCAAACCTTCATGACTTGAGAAGGGAAGTCCTCGAAGCTGCTCACAATTCGAAGATGACGATGCATCCAGGTAGTACGAAGATGTATCGAGACGTGAAGAGGTCGTACTGGTGGGACAACATGAAGGCCCACATAGTAGATTATGTGTCTCGTTGTCTCACGTGCTAGCAGGTCAAGGCCGAACACTTTCGACCTCCTGGACTGCTTCAGCCCATGTCCATAACTAAATGGAAATGAGATTTTATCTCTATGGATTTCATTTCAGGGTTACCGAAGACGAGGAAGGGATATGACTCCATTTGGGTGATATGGACCAGTTAACGAAATCGGCTCATTTCCTTCCTATTAGAGTCTCGAACTCAGTAGATGATTTGGCTAGGTTATATATTAAGGAGATAGTACGTCTGCATGGTGTTCCTATGAAGATCGTGTCGGACTGAGACACGTGATTTATATCTATTTTCTGGACTCGCATCCAAGAAGCAATGGGTGTGAAACTGAAGTTCAGTACCGCGTTCCACCCACAAATGGATGGGCAGATGGAACGGGTGAATCAGGTGCTAGATGATATGTTGCGAGCTTTTGTGTTTAATTTCAAGTACGGTTGGGATGACTGTCTTCCCTATGTTGAGTTCGTTTATAACAACAGCTTTCAGACGAGTATTGGTATGGCCCCCTACGAAGCACTGTATGAGTGCCATGTAGAACACCGCATTACTGGGCAGAGGTTGGCGAGAAGAGTTTGATAACTCACGCCTCGTTTTATCGGTCTATTCTAGATTTTAGATCGAGTGGGTGTGGTAGCGTACCGCCTTGCTTTGCCCACACCACTCACAGGCGTGCATAACGTATTTTATGTATCGATGCTGAAGAAATACGTTCCTGATCCTTCCCACATTATCAGATGGGAGCAGGTACAGTTGAGTGAAGATGCTACTTATGTACTGCGACCGACCCGTATTCTAGACAGGAAGGAACAGGTGTTGCACAGTAAAGTTATCCCGCTTGTGAAAGTACTGTGGACACATCACACGGAGGAAGAGGCTATTTGGGAAACAGAAGCTGAGGTCCGCAAGAACTACCTTCAAATTCTCGAGGAGTACGAAAAGGTACAAATTTTGAGGATGAAATTTTTCTTTAAGGGGGGTAGATTGTAACGTCTCAAAAAAATTCGTACAAAGACCCGAGTACCACCTTAGGCAGAAATCACTAAAGGGCGAATTATATAGAAATTAGACGAAAATTTATTAAGTACTAAACTGAATTAATTAGTAGATTAGCCTAAACCGCTTTCTATACGAACTGCAAGACCCAAAACCAGTAGAATCGCTAACTCTATATTACTTAGAAACCTAGGATCAATCTCAAAACCCAGTTGCTCTTGGGAGCACATTGAAACTCCGTATCGGACCTGGACCGCTCGTCGAAAGTCCGATTCCCGCAAAACTATATGGTTATGACCGTCTTACTGGGCTTGACAACCATCTCGGGAATCAAGCCCGAATAGTGTCCAGAAATGCACAACTAGAGCCCTAAGTAAAGTGTGTGAAAAACGTAAATATTTATAGAAAATGAACTCAGATTTAAGTGAATTAGGCCGTTCGCTTACAGGATAAATTTAAAATTTCAGACTGTCAGAATCTGACCCAAATACACCCTCGGATCAGGGAAATTTCCCTACACTGGTCAGTGTACTTGTGGCCCTGATCGAGTGAAGATGACCATTGAACTGAAACTGGTCCTCCACGGTCGATCCACTAATTCAATTGGACTGAAATCTTAACCTGAAATAGATCCATTGTCAGGAAACTTTTTCTGAACCGTATGCAGGTAATGGACCTCAAGATGAGCTTCGTTGGCCCGAAACAGATGACCTTTGGCTATAAGCTAAGTATACCATGGCCCTAGGGCCATTGACATCACTTTCGGGCCTATATAATGCCCTTACCCACTCCTCTCTCATTCCATGTAAATTTCCAAAACTCTAAGAGAGAGGAGAAAAAAGAGAAGAAAAAAGTGAGGAGAAGAGAGAGAGAGTGAGAGATAGTTGCTGGGATTCGATCCCACCGCTCCACATGCAAAATTATCCTACCCGTATCGCTATACCGGCGATTTCAATTCCATTTTTGGGTAAGAAACCCTAGCCCTAATCTGTTTTAGGTATCCAAGTAGAAGAATCGATGAAATAGCTAATCTATTTCGTGATTCAGGTAGCCCTTGTGTCGTAGACGAAGGCGAAGTGTTCAAACTTAGTTCGATACAAGTTTACTGACGGAAGGTGCGGACTATAAATGTTTATGTTATGGTTTTCAAGGCTTTCAATGTTAGTTAATGATTTATGACTGACTTAATTGCTGTCACATGTGCTTAGATGCTATGTGTTCAGTGTTTCACACATATATATGAACTATGTTGAAATTAATGCATTCCATGTGTTTGTTGAAATGTTTGTATGAATATAAAATTATGATTTGTGCTTGCCATGATTGTTGTTTGAGAATACATGATTGTTGTACGTGTGGCAACTCCTTTGTAAAAGGATTTGCTATAATAAAGGTTATAACTAATTTATTACATGTATGTTGATATGTGTAGTCTAAGTGTTTGATAAAATGCCTGAATGAGAAAATGTTAGCTGAAATATATTTAATGAGGGTGTTGAGATAGGATTCTCAATTACCTTATCTATAGTTACAGTTTTCCTTCATGTAACCTATCTTACTACTACGTGCTTTATGGATGAAATGCTTATGTATGGCAAAATGTGTACGATGTGTTTGTTAAAATGCTCAAATGAAATTTATACTGAAGTTGGTTGTCACATGCTGTTTGACTATCCCATATGAATGCCTCTTGTGTATGAATATGATTGAGACTACTGTATAGTCCAGGCAATTGGTAATGATTCTCGAATTAGTGGCCGAGGTCATTTTACCACACAAGACACATTCGATAAATCTGAGTCGTACACTGTTTTTCGACAGTGGTTAGGCCACACGGAGTGCTTACGCGCTCCATGTCGATTAATTCATCGTGCACTTGTACCAATTGAGCTTGTCAAGTAACCTGATTGGCCTAATGTATGTTCACCATGTATGGACGAAACTGCTTGAATCTAAGGTACCACTTACCAATGCAAAGCCCGTTTAATCTTGGTCCACGATCCGCTAAGATTCATGAGCTAAGCATGGTGGTTTCGGACACCGTGGTCAAGCTGTCGGGCTACGCTGGGGTGACGAGCCTCCCCATAGTATCCAGTGAGTAACCCAAACTCGTGAATCGAATACGGTGGTATGGGACACTATATTCGAGTTGTCGGCGTACGCTAAGGTGACAAGCCTTCTCGTAGTGACCTCGAGTATAAACTGAGGCCTACGCTGAGGTGATGAGCCTCTTGGTAGTTACCTAAACTTGCTTGTCCACTGTTTCTAAATCAGGTGTGACGTTGCCCTATAAATTGCTTATCGTCTGTGATTAACTAGGATTGACGACCTTAGATGGATCATTATTTAGGTAAATGACATAAAGGGAGGTACCTTAGCTTCCCGAACCTGCTGTATGAATGAGTCTAATTAAGGACTGGGCTAACACGATCATGCACCACATTGCATGTGCCTTTGGCGTAGGAGTTGAGCATAGTGGAAGGGTTGCATGCGCCATCATGAGATTATGTCGTAGAGGGAGTCCAGGCGAGGGCATACTTCATTAACACATATCATCCTTGCATTAACCAAATACTTAAGAATGCTTGTTGTATTGCTTTATCATTACTGCTTGACTGAATTGATAACATGTTAACCTTTGCCTTATAGCTTCACTGAGTTGATCACTCACTCTCACTCTGGGACAGTGTTTTAAAACACCAATCAAACCCTGTTTTAGTTTCAGGTGATGACGAGGCTTACGAGATGGAACTTGTCTTCTATGATGACGAGGAGGAGTTCTCCTACATACAACTCTCTAGCGGGTCTGCGTAAACCTGGAGTTGCATATCGGGGCAATAAGGATATGGATTAGATGACATTTACACACTTTATCATTTTATGTATTTTTGAACTATACATGTAATTATTTAACCTGGTGACGTTTACATTCTGGGGACTTACAATCACTTGTATGCTCTATAAATTTATCACAGTCTTCCGCTTGCATAATTTAACTGTCTCTGAAGTATAATATGTTGATTTAGTATAATCTCATTCATGTTTAATGGACTAATACAGACAACATTTAATTATCATTATCTATATTGCATAAGTGATGCAATGGATCTCGGGAGTTAGGCCTTTGCTCGACCCTCAAAATTCGGGGCGTTACATCGACCTAAACCATAGGTTGGATATAGTTCGGTCTCTGCCGCCCTGCAGGTTAACCCGACCATAGGTCAAACATAACTTGGCCATAGGTCGAGATAGCCTTCGACAAGATAAATGTCAAAGGGCTCGACATTATCTACTTCTACTGTATTTGGCACCTCTACTATCCTACCTTTTCCCGAACTAACAGTCCGGGAATACCTCCAATGGCCACTACTAGAAAAAGGGGCAAATGCTACGGATAAACCATAACTAAAAGCCTATTGCTACGGTTATAGTCTGTAGCACGACTGTAGCAATTGGTGGTGTAGCTAAAGGTCAAAAAGTTATGGCTACGGATTATATTTGTAGCAATATATCAATAGCTACGGATGTAATCCGTAGCTGTACTTTCTGTGGTGAAATGTACATACAGCTACGAATAATATCTGTAGCTAAAAGTAGAATGAAATCCATAGCAATATGTTGAAGTTAGAAATAGCTACAGTTTTTAAAACAAGAGCTACGGGTAATATCCGTAGCTACTTAAAAAATAAAATAAAAAATATAACGATGGTGTCTGTTACCATTGCAAGAACCTGTGCTGTGATTGATCAACTCATCTAAGTTAAAACAATTAATGCTGCTAGGAATAGTACATAAAATGCAATCAGAAAAGAAAACGATGTATTCATATTACAAATAACAATTAAATCATACAATGCATCCTACATTCAAATAAACAATTTTTTTTCCTTTTTTTTTTTTTTTTTTTTGCACACATCATCCAACCATAACTAGCAAAAGTCCTATTTATCTTTTCTTTTTTTCCCTCTACATTACAGCAGCCTATGAGCCAATGTGAACTGCCTCTGAATGTATAGCATGCAATAAGATAAGTGATAAACAAAAACAAACCACAATCTGATCCATTAACAATACCAGCTATGTCTTCAACACAATCACAAATGATACACTAAGTCACTAACCCAAAGAAATCCATCGGAGAGCAACTTCACTCTGCGTTTTGCTAACTGGTTCAAGAGCTTCAATCATGACTACGTTGTTTCCCCTGATAACCTGGAGCAGCACACAGGATCTTACATTTGCATATTGAAATATATGAATCAAGCATCTGCCCATTTCCAAACCGTAAAATTATATACCTCATTCAAGCATGGGCAATTGACTAAAGTTGGTAGTAAGTATAATATAGCTAAAAACTAAAAAGACTACTGAAAAACATCTTAAACTACTAAAAGATCAATTAGCTTGACTCAAATTTCTAGTTTATGACAACATAGAGAGAATATAGCAACTTACAACTTTCACTTTGCAGCTTCCTAAAATATATTGCAGATAATGAGGATGAAAATTGGTTTTTTTATTAAGCCACATTAGGTAATTCAAAATGGTAGAATAGAAGCAGATTGAAGTGCAGTATCAGTGTAATAAAAAAAATGATAGGCTGCTAGTGAAATTGGGTAGATTAGCTTTCCCCATGTGTGTACATATCAGTGCCACATCTAGGTTATATCCTGAGCCATATGCCTGTGTAATAATCCATTGATATTTTTATAAATAACTTATTCTAACAATGACAAGTTTAGCTCTCGTCCAACATTTTCTTGCACATAAATCAAAGGCCATGAACTTCCCAGATTTGCAAGAGAGTCGGTTTTTATATATTTGGAGGACTGGTGCTACATGAAGAGATCAACACTACCGAACAGAAGAATAGATACACTTCAGTTAAACTACCTACCAAAAAGCACTGGAGATGTACAAATGTACATGCAAATAGATTTATTTTCAGACATGAAAGCATATTCACGGGCTATGGTGCGTACATGGTGCATACAGTACTACTGTGGAAATTCAAAGGTGTCATTAAATAAAATTTAGACCTCACAACTCAAAGGCCAGCCCAAACAATCAGCCCCTGATCTCTTCCTTAGTGTATCTGCTCAAATCGAGTGAAAGTAAAAGAAAGAGCTAGTAAAAGTGTGGCACAAAGAGAAGGAAGAAGCTTTGCTTCTGCGGCAGAAGATTTTTGCTCCATCCTATCTGATTAAAAGAATCCACTTAGATTAATACAACAGAGAAAAACCAAACCCATAACATAACTTTAGAACCCTTAAAAACCAAGGTCCACCTTATACAGCATGACCACCCATATGCCATCATTTGTTTTGTTCATCTACAAGTCAACCCCACTCTGCAAGGCTAGTAAGATCCAGATGCATGAAAAAAAAGAAAGAAAGAGCAGTGTCTCCCTGTACCATTCTCTATCTATTTCACCATTTGCTCTAACAAATATAAAAACAAGAAATTAAGTTAATAGCATGGAAGTATGGAAAATGAAAATGTTCTATAACTAAATTAAGTTAACCACATCTAAGCCTGCTCGAATGAAGACCTTGCAATGTGGAGGTCCTGAAATATGCCTATAACTAAATTAATATTTCTACAGTTTTAATCGTAGCTACCAAAAATACCTGAACCAACTAGCAACAACAGCCCATATGGACCGTGAAATGCATGGAATTGACCGCGAAGTGAAGGGAATTGACCGCGAAGTGAATGGAAATGACCGTGAAGTGAAGGGAATTGACCGCGAAATGCATGGAATTGACTGTGAAGTGAAGGGGATTGACCATGAAATGAATGGAAATGACCGTGAAGTGAAGGGAATTGACTGTGAAATGCATGGAATTGACCGTGAAGTGAAGGCGAATCACCGGGAATGACTATGAAATGCATGGAATTGACCGTGAAATGAAGGGATTTGACCATGAAATGCATGGAAATGACCGTGAAGTGAAGGGAATTGACCGTGAAATGCATGGAATTGACCATGAAGTGAAGGGGATTGACTGTGAAATGAATGGAAATGATCGTGAAGTGAAGGGAATTGACCGTGAAATGCATGCAATTGACCATGAAATGAATGTCTTATTGACTGAAAGTGGCCTTAGTGAAGAACTTGAACTTGTGACATGAATCAGGTTATGTCGACAAGGATATCAGATAAGAGTTCCAGATTTATTATAACTGATTTTAATGCAATCCTACTCACACCGCCCAAATCTACTTTTCATAACTGGGATTCTAAACATAATAGTAGCAGGTTCCTGAATTCCCTCTAAGACATGGATTTTCAAAAGTATCTAGCCAATAATATTTATTCAAAGTTTGAATCGTAGTGGTAAGAAATTTGCAACTTCAAAGAAAGCAACAAATGTATTCAATATATAACATTCACAGTCGTATTACAAAAAATGCATTACAAATTACTAAAGGTGGGCAACGAGCCGAGTCGAGTCGAGGTGGGCCAAGCTTGGCTTGGCTTGTCCATGATGTACTCGAGTTCGAGCTCGAGCTCAAGCTCAACATTGAAGCTTGGCTTGTTTGCCAAAGTTGTCGAGTCGAGCTAGTGGTTCGAGTCGAGTCGAGCTCGAGCTTGTTGGGTGAGAGAGTAATGGATTCTGTTCTTGATCCTCCTCCATTGATGAAAAATTCAAAAATCTTAAGAGAATCAAAGCAAAACCCGATGAAAAAATTGAACAAAGCTTTAAATCGGATGAGGAACTTATAAGAACCGATCTGTTCTTGATCTTCTTCCACCAACAAAAATCCAAGTACTAGAAAAGAAATAGAGCAGAACACAAATCAGAAATTCAAGTAAAGAGCTCTAGCCAATCGGATCATTGGATTTCCTTGAAGCTCTAACAAATCTGAGAAGAACCCATCTCGAATTTCTTGGGTTTCTTGCTTAAGAAGTAGATCTCAAGAGATTGAAATTATACTATTGTGGAGCTGAAATGAAAACTGGTGGTGGTGGTCGGGGCGGGCGTGCGGTTGGCAGTGGGCAGAGAAAGAGAATAAAGGGAAAGGGAAGGGGGTGCGTGCGGTCGGGTAGAGACTCCAGGGTTTGTTTTTATTATTTTTATTTTTAAGTTGAAACTTAAAACTTATATTAATATAATATATATATATATATATATATTATAATATTTAATATATTTATTAATCGAGCCAAGTCGAGCTCGAGTTCGAGCTTCGAGTCGAGTCAAGTTCAAGTTGAGTCGAGTTGAAATGCCCCCTGGTCGAACTTGGCTTGAACTCAACTCGAGCTTTAAATAATTAGCTTGGCTTGGCTTGAATCGGCCATTCAAGCCGAGTCAATCCGAGCTTACTCGAGCCGAGTCGAGCAAGCTTTTCGAGCTAGCTTGACTTGTGAACAGCCCTACAAATTACATTATTCTGGAGGTATTGGAAATTTGCAACTCCAGCGATTATGCCCTGTTTGTTTGCAACGTCCGCACTTTACTGTTTTTCGTTCCTCTCCACGAGAAAGGATCCGTGCCTTCTTCGGTCTTCCGGCTGCCCTCCTTTGTAGCGGAGGCTTCATACTCACACAATACTCCTTGAATCCAGATGAAATTTTCCATTGGCTCTTGTCCCGTACTGGGTACACAGAATCTTTATACGTGATCTGGTAATTCCTTGTCGTGTACAACGGGGAGCAATACTCATAATGAGGGAGGTTATAGTTTATACATGCTGAAAGAACATGAAAACAAGGGAATCCCTTTACTTCAAACTTGCGACATTTACATGAAAGCTCACTGAGCTTGACAGTATCATTGTACTCTCTCACAACATAGTATTCATCCTGAGAAATTGCATGGCAATGAACATCTTGTGCATTCGGTATGAGATCCTTTAATTGTTTCTCAGCCCACGGTGTTAACGGTCCAACGAATGATGATGTTGATTCTCTTCTCTTATAGAACATCTCTTGAAATTTCATCTTGACTATATCTATCAGCATAGTTACGAGATATTCTCGTGCTTCTTTGAATAGAGCATTAACACACTCGGCTATGTTTGTAGTGACTAAATTGAATCTTTTTCCTGGAAAGTGCGAAGATGCCCACTTTTTAATCTCTATTTCCATCAGCCATGCATATACCGGGGGGTTGGCAAGTTCAATATCATGCATTAACTTTTCGAACTCAGCCCTCCTACAAGTCTTTACAACTTGCCAGTAGTAGATTTCTAATGACTTATCTTTGAATGTGTCCACCAAGTTTTTGTATATATGGTGAGTGCAATAGCCATGGATTGCTGCTTGGAAGACCTGGGGAACTTCTTTCATTAGACCTTTATGCCAGTCTGATATGATCACAAGACCAGGTAGATCCCCTAACGAACAGCTGAGGTAGGTAAGAAACTAGTTCCAACTGCTGCTATTCTCTGATTCTCCGATACCAAAAGTGACTGGAAAAATATGATTGTCGTCATTCAAAGTCGTAGCAACGAATAAAACACCATTGTACTTACTTTTTAGAAGTGTCCCATCAACGGCCAATACCCTTCGTAGATATCTTTGAAAACTTCTGACATACTGTCTAAGCGCAACAAAACATCTCTTGAACTTTGTCATTTGTGGATCACAAGCAGGGTAGTCACTGTCCCCGGGTTCGCCATCCTCAACTCATGCAAGTACATTGGAAGTTCTTTGTAAGAGTCTTCATAAGACCCCATTACATGATTGATTGAAATTTCTTTAGCCCGCCATGCCTTCTTATAGTTAATAAAAAGATTATACTTCTATTACATTGACAATATAATGTCCTTCGGCCTTAATCCTAACCGTTGCTCAATGCGATTGACAACCAGTTCACTGGCTAGCTTACTGCTTGCTTGTAGATGATCACTCTTCAACCATAACATTCCACATGTATGTATGGACGTGTAAGTCTTAATCTTGAATATCTCCGCATCATTTACCCTATATGCGTGTACCCTCTAATCACATTTATCTTCCATACATGCCACGGTGAATTTCTTGGATGTGGAATACAGGACCTTATATTGAAAGTTGTTGCGAATTGCAAATTGGCTCAAAACATACTTACACCGGCTCTTGTCCTTAAACATTTGGCTAACGGCTATATCAATCAGGTCATTAAGTGGATATGAATACAATGATAGATCTGCATTGGTGAAACCAGCATCCTCGAAAGGTATAATGGCAAGGCCAGTGGTGAAGTCCGATGTTCGAGCCTGCTCGGGCAATGGAATTTCACTTCCACTTACGTTTCTGGTGTTGGATGTTGAGGGCAAATCTACTCTTGTAAATAAAAGCAATGTATATTCACTTATGAGCTTCATGTCAGCCGACTTGTCATGAAGTTTGATGTCTGAGCCGGCTTGGGTACTGGAGTGTTGCTTAGAGAAACCTGTGAAGATGATGCCATATATTTATATTTCAAGACATGTTCCTCACCCAAACTTCCTACTGCTGGGGTGTCATGTTCGAAACCACTGTAAGCCACCGGGTCTTCGAGTATTGCCTCATTAACGCGTTGCATTGTCTAGATGAATAAAGGGATGTAGTGATCCGGATGCTTCAATTGTGTTGCTAAGAACATTCTCACATCTTTGTCGTCTTCAATTATAGTCGGAGGGATTGATTCGTTTGTGCAAGGATACAATGCTTTCAACCAATGTCATAGTCCTCAGGTCTATCTTCACAATCCTATACATTTTCGATAGAAGCTCATCATATGTAATGTCAACGCCCATAACAGTAGTTTTCGAGTCTCCACCCTTGTACGTGTATCGATTGTTTTCGTTTACTAACTCCCCACTATATGAGCATATGATGATTATTAAAGCCATTTTCTGAAAACAAACACAATGATATAACTCGTTTAATATTCACGTGTATAAGATGGATTTAACCAAGTAGTAGGAAATCTACCGTTGTACTAGCTCAAATATGACTGACTTATCGGTCAAAATTTCAAAGTTCTCAATTGCAGGGCTATATGCCACTTAGTTCGTAATGATTTTCACTCACTCCATGGTCAATTTCACTCACTTCTATGGCAGGTTCACTCACTTCGTGATGAATTTCACTCACTTCTCGATCCTGAAGTGATTGAAAATAACTGCAAAGTGAGTGAACTTAAGCGCGAACTGATTGGAAATGACCGTGAAGTGAGTGAAATTGACTGCAAAATGATTGAACTTGAGCGCAAACTGATTGAAAATGACCGCAAAGTGAGTGAAATTGACTGTGAAGTGAGTGAACTTGACTGCGATGCGAGTGAAATTGACTATGAATTGAGTGAAATGACCGATGATTCTATCATATTTGAGTGAAAATGACAGATAAATGTGAGAAGTTTACTGAGAAGTGTATGAAATTGACTAAGAAATTCATTACATTTACCGCAAAACATCGTCAAATTGACCGTTCACTTTTTGAAGTTGATGGTAAAATGTGTGAAATTGACCAAGTACTGCATGAAGTTGACCAATCAATTAGTAAATTGATCGAGAACTAAATGAAATTGACTGCGAAACTTTGTCAAATTGACTGTGAACTTCTTGAAGTTTATTGGATAACCACGCCGACTATGACTTAGCAGTGCATGAAATCGACCACGTGAAATTGACCACAAACTTCTAGGTAATTTTTAAAGAATTTAAACGTCCTTACCTCTCACAGCTGATGTATCAGTGAAATCCATGTTCGAGAAGAAGAATAAGAATGCATTGATGTGAAACACGTTCTTCGGAGAAAAGCCTATAAGATTTCATGTTTATCAATACATTCACTTCCTCTCAGAAAATGAATGCAGGTAGCCTTCAGTAGAATGGAACATGGAGGATGTAATGTGATAGTAGGATAGAGATTCTATGGAAGTTGGAACATGGAGGATGTAATGTGATAGTAGGATAGAGATTCTATGGAAGTTTAATGAAGAAAATGGATGAAAAGAAGGAATAGGGATGACATAAATGAGTTCGGACGTGTATTTGAGTGCAAGGGAGAGAATGGAGTGAAATTGATAAAAAAGAGGCATTTTTGACTTATGAAAAGGTGTCCGTACAGCAGGGGCTTATTCTTGGAATGTGAGAATAAGTGCGTGCTTAGTAAGGTGAATGGGCCACAAGTGGGTCGTACAGTAAGAAAAAACTCTTTATATTTTCTACTGCGTAGCCATGGCCAGAGAGAGCTTGCGGGGCTAGGATTTTAGCTGCTGAGAAATCTCAGCCATGGATTCGACCTTGAACGACGAATCCGTCATTCTGGAGCTGATAGACTGTGAGTCTTCGATGATCCTCGGAGGTGGAGATCGAGGAGAGGAGATCGCGCAAGAGAATGCAAAAGAGAAAGAGAGAGAGGAGATCTTCATTTCAACAGAAGAAATTGGGAGTTGGAATCTTCCTCTCATTCTCAGCTCTCGAATCGTCAGAATTCAAGCCAATCGAGATAGGCAAGTTTCTGTTCTTAGAGAATGATACACACCCATGTTTTTGATACTTACAACCCCTCTAGAAAATGATATTTATGTAACGGGCAGATGGGTCCGTCCGCAGGATCTGATGGTATGTATACCATCTTGGGACCTTCGCACAAAGCCAAAGATGGACGGTATATGTCCAGCGGTCTGCCTAACCACTGTGGGAGCAAAGAGGATCTGATCACCCCTCTAATTCTATGGATAAGGAGGCCCCCGGATTACAATTAATGGTTTAGATCGTCCAAAGGTGGCCCTAATGGACAAAGATCATTATTCTTCCCTCCTTATTTTCTCCGTGGGAAATTCTCTCCCATATCCCAATCCTCTTTGAATTTAAAATTCAAATTTATGTTCGAAGAGAAAATTGAAAGAGAGAGATGGGAGGAAAAACTTGTAGGTCCCACCGGCTAATGGTTGCCCATAAGTGGGCCCCACGGGTTGCACCTATGTTTTTTATGCTTATGGCCCCCAACAGAATCGCATGTGATGATTATCAGTACGTAGTGCTGCATTCTATCTCAAAAGTGATTACTAAAGAGAAATGATATTACCATCCCTAAAAACTGATAGTATCACCCCTACAAGGGTAGTTTGATCAATTAAATAGATGGCTAAAATATCAATTTGAGGAGTTGGAAATAGCATTCTCTTATAAAAATGGTTGGCTCTCCACAATACATCTCGTCCACCCTCCATCATCCGAACCATTAATTCAATGGGTCCCACATATATGGCCCCAATGTGCACCATATATTCAGGCTACTATTTGGTTTACTGAAGTTACCTGCTCACCATGGATAAAGGCTGTCCTTGATGAAGTTTCGGATTATACAATGGGACCCATTTTGAACCCAAATTGTGGACTGCAAATGGGTGGTTAAATCTGGAAAGGCTGACTGTCCACAATCAATGAGCTAGTATTTTTTGCTTATATGGCTTAGGTTCATCCATCCAGTGCAATTTTCACAGTGGGCTTTCTACTGCTGGTCCCAATGGATGAGTGGTTTGGATAATTGACAATTGCACCATGTAAAGTGGAGGGACCTTAAACTATGAACTGTCCTGAGGGCTAACATGCTTTTCCTCTTCTTTCATTTTTATTATCTTGCCTTGAATTTGTAGGCTTATCCAGCAGTCTTCGTATTTCAGTGGCCTACTTGGTGGAAGTTTCAGGTAAAGTACCTAGTATTTTGTTGTCCTGTCATTAACTTGCATTGTTTTTCCTGTAGCTGCAACTTGAAGTAATTAAATTCCAGAAAACGCAATGAATTCCATGTGTTCTTTAATGGTACAATTTCAGATGTTTCATTGCTTTTCCAAATCTTTTAGCTTCATTTTGCACTCTAGACTTCATTATACTTTCAATTTGCCTATTAAATTGATTACTTTGAAAAAAAATAAAATCTACTTTCAACTTTTATATTTGCAAGAAGGTTGTGTTTCTTTTGGAAGTAAACTCTGAATTGATGTAACTAGAGATCTAGAGCCAAGCATTCTTCTAAACATACAGTTAGAATAGATAGTGCTTTATTTCATTGGTCTAGCTATATAGTTATTATTTGGCAAGCTGCACCTCACTATGGTGCCAGGGCTTCTTCTCTATAGGCATGGCATATGTGCATGCCAAATTTAGATCATGGGCTCGCCCAAGTCAACCCTATTTTTATGCCACACCGAGTCAAGAAAAGTATAGAGTAGACTTGGCTGGGGACAAAACCAACATGACTTTGACATGTTTTTCTAAGGTTTTTGTTTTTGTGTTTTGTTTTGTTTTTGGCAATCATTGATTTAAACAACAATTATATATCACCCGATATTATTGGTAACAAAGGTGACTGATAGGAAATACAGGGGGAATTATAAAATTCCCTCATGTTTCATGTGCAATACGTATTGAGAAAATAAAGGGTAGCACATTTCCACTTCAAAAAAAGGAAAAAGAAAAAATCGAGAGAAACAAAAAAGCCATTTCTCCTAGATTCTTCCATAGGAATAAAACTCTTTTGAGTTTTTTCCAGATAAAATAAGATTTGGTGGAGAAATCGCAATCCAAGAGTGGAAACGGCCAGAATTTACCTTGAAAAGCAGGCTAAATATTACAAGTTTCATTGAAAAATTCCATCATTTTTCCAATGTTTCTCTTAGACAGCAATACGTTCCCCAATACATGCAATATTTCCATGTGACATTGATATGTTCTGTATCCCAAGAGTGTGATACATTCCTTCGATACTAGTACTGAAAACACTGGTGGCAAACCAAATAAAGAACTGCCTAGTCATGTCGCATTGTGCTGTTTGTAACATGTATGGTGTTAATATCATTAGGAGTTTTTAGTCTAAACTCCTCTCAAAGTTCAATAATTACCCAAAACTCCTTATTTATATTGTCAAAGGAAAGAGAGAATTTGGGAAGAAAAGAAACTTTAAGAGAGATTTGGATGTCCAGTCCTCTCTCTTTATATATTAAGTGAAAGGCAAAATTACATGAACTACCCTTAGAGAAAAGGGTAAAAAGGGAACAAAAATAATAAAAAAAGAACTAATAAAAGGGAAAATAGGAGGCCCATGATCCAAATCGGGCCCAAGTAAAGGGAATGGCCCATTGCCCAGAAGGTTATATCCCAATTATGTCATGTGTGCCTTGCCTTGAATATGTTGTCTCACTTCAATTGAAAGAGCCTTAGTGACTATATCTGCAAGTTGTTTAGTAGAAGGGACAAACATAGTAGAAATTACGCCACTAGCAACTTTCCCACAAATAAAATGACAGTCAGCTTCAATATTTTTTTATGTTCATGAAAAATGGGATTTGAAGTGATATGAACGACAGCCTGATTATCACAATACATGGGTACATGAGTATTCACTGAAAATCCTAACTCAGCAACAAAACTTTTCAGCCACAAGGTGTCATCTCTAGTATTCGCCATAATGCGATACTCAACCTCTACAATAGATCACTCAACAACGGTTTGCTTCTTGGTCTTCCACGTAACAAGATTTTCTTTAAAAAGGGTACAATATCCTGCTGTAAACAAGGTGTCCCGTATCGGTATCGGTTGGCGTAACGGTGTCCTCCAAAACCGATACGGATACGGGGGTGTAACGGCGATACGGGGGCGTAACGGCCCGTAACGGCGTTTTTTTTTTTTTTTGCCAAAAAAATATGAAAAAATATGGATTAAATCCGGAATATTCTAAGCATTCCAAATATGCATTCATTTATAAATTGGAACATGTTTATGGTGGTGTAACGGTCCACTCTTTGGTGAGAAGTTTTATCGGACTGTCTGATTAATTTTTTAACTAGGTAACTTGAATTTGACTACAAAATTCATATATTTAATTTTCTAAATATGTAATTTATATACTTAACAACTTGATATCATTTCTTCCAATAGTTCTTTAAAAAAATAAAATTAAATTCAGGTAGATGACGTTGTCAATTTGGGGCCGACTTGGAGGACCAATCTATGTTCTAAATCAGCCTCAAATTCATGCCATTTATTGTCATTATCCCTCTTATAAATTGGTGGACATTTATTGGATAGTGAATCATAAAAAATAAATCAAAAGGCCCTATTTGATTTTGGCATCGTGAATTAGCAATTGCAGTCCATAATTTAATTTCTAAATTTTAAGTTAATATATGTTTTTTGTACAATTTTTTAAGGCTTGAATTAGGTGGGACTCGGATTGTGAAGTGCAGCACACATGTCAAAGTTTTTTGGGCCCCATCTGTGATGAATTAGTTATATCCACACCATCAATCCATTTTGCCAAATAATTTTAGGGCATGAGCCCAAAAATGAGGCACATCCAAAGCTTAGGTGAACTGCACCATAAGAAACAATAATAATTAAACGTTCACCATTAAAATTTTACTGGGGGCTAGAAAAGTTTTAGATCAACTGACATGTGTGTTTTCCTTTCATCCATGTCAGTGTGACCCAATTAATAGGTTAGATTGAAAATAAACACTAGTGGACCTTAAGAAATTTTTAATGGTGAGCATTCTTTAACCACTATTTCCTACGGTGTGGTCCACCTGAGATTTGGATATTACTAATTTTTTAGATCCTTGCCTAAAATGACGTGGCAAAATGGATGGATGACATGGATAAAATATATACATCATGGTGGGGCCCACTTGAGTTTGATCGGATTGGATGGAAAATAAACGTTACCGCCTTCGCTAATTGTTTAACCGTAAAAATCATTATCACCCTGTTATTTTTGGTGTGGTCAGGATGATCTCGGGATATAATTCATTTTTGGGTGGTGCTCTAAAATGATCTCTCGAAAATAGATGAACGGTGCAGATGTAATAAATACATCACTGTGGAGCCCATATAACTTTGATATTTTTTGAACCGTTCGTGCAACTCGCAGCTCGAGGAGTGTCAGCGCGCGTCTTAGCGTGACACGTACCTATAGCAGCTACCGCTGCAAATAAAAAAAAAAAAAAAAAGAAAGAAAGAGAGGGAAACCGAAAAGAAAAAAGAGGGAAAGAAGAGAAGAAAAAAGAGGGAAAGAGGGAAAGAAGAAAAGAGAGAGAGAGAGGAAGAAGAAGAAGAAGAAGAAGAAGATGAGAAAGAAGGTCAGTAAAATAGTACATGCAGAAATTAAGAAACTCCTGTGAAAATGTATTGAACCACAAGAACTAATACACCTGAAAGGTAGAAATTGCAAACGCCCGACGAAGAAGAAGAAGAAGAAGAAGAAGAAGAAGAAGAAAGAGAAGAAGAAGAAAATAAAGAAAAAAAAGTTAGTTTTTTTTTTTTTTTTTTTGTTTTTTGTTTTTTTTTTTTTTTTTCAAGGCTCAGTAAATACCAAGTTACGGGTCTGTCAGAACGGCCGTTATGGCCTGTAACGCCCCAGAACGGCCGTTAAGCATCCTGCATTCAGTAACGGCCGTTTCGACCAGATCGCGTAACGGGTCCCATCAGTTGTCAGCATGCATGTATCGGCCGTTACGGCCGATACGTAACCGATTTGGGATACCCTGGTTGTAAAGGACAATCATCAGGAGAACCTGCACAGTTTGCATTGGAATAACCTTCAATATTCTAATTATTATGACAACTAAATAGGATGCCACGACCTAGAGAAGACGATGTAGTCAAGAATGAGACGAATAACTTCAAGATGGCTGGAGCGAGGAACATGCATAAATCGACTCACTAGACTGACTGCATGAGATAGGTTAGGATAAATAATAATCAAATATATTAACCGACCAACCAAACACTAGTACCTGTGAGGATCATCAAGAAGTTCTCATCATCGGCCCAAAGCGTCTTATTAAGCTCTAAAGGGAAATGAAGAGGTTTGGCACCAAGATTAAAAGTGGTAGTTAAAAGATCAATAACGTATTTTCATTGGGACAAAATAATATCCTTCTTCGAACAAGAGGCTTCAATGCTAAGAAAATATTTTAACAGTCCCAAATCTTTGATGGAGAAAAACTTGCTAAGATAAATCTTCGATTTAGAGATTCCACTAACATTATTACCTATAACAATAACATCATCCACATACACTGTGACAATAATAGGGCATCGACATGCCGCTTACACGAACACTGAGTGCTTTGACTAAGTACGAGTAAATCCAATACCAATCAAAGCCCCACTAAATTTCTCAAACCAAGTGCGAGGGGCTTGTTTCAAACCTTATATCGCCTTTTTAAGACAACAAACCTTCTTTTCCTCTCCCTTTTGAGTAAAACCAAGAGGATGAAGCATATAAATTTCCTCCTTCAAATCACCATTTAAGAAGACATTCCTCTCATCAAACTGGTGCAATGTCCAATTTAGATTGACGACAAGATAAATAATAACACGAACTGAGTTTATCTTTGCCATAGGAGCAAAGGTCTTAGAGTAATCTTCATCATATGTCTGTGTAAATCCTTTAGTAACTAAGCGAGCTTTATATTTGGCTATACTACCACTAGGGTGGTATTTAAGGGCATATATTTAGCGATAACCTATTGGAGTCTTCCCAATAGGTAAAGTAGTCATCTCCCATGTATAATTCTTCTCAAGAGCAACCATCTCCTCCTCCATGGCTTGACACAAAGGAGAAGCAAGAGCCTCTTTATAGTTTTTTTTTTTTTTTTTAAATAAAATTAATTAATTATTATTTTATTTTATTTTTGTATGGTAGAAGAAGAACACTCAAGGGTAGAAACAAATGACATGTGTTTAGGAGACAAGGAATGATATGAGACAAAATTTTGGATAGGATGAGCAGTACATTGTCTTTTACCTTTCTTGATAGCAATAAGCAGGTTTAAGGATGGATCTAGATAGGGATCATAATAAATGGGCAAACAAGTAGGAATACGACCAATACTTGAGTTAAAGGAGCTTGCTTTGTGGTGGACTGTGGGAAGACAGATTTTCTAAAATTCCTTTCATACACCTTCAATTCTAGTTTAATCAGATCTGATTTTGTTGACGAAGAATCATGAACCACGTTATCTGTACCAATATTAGATGGAGCAAATGCCCCTGGAATAGATGAAATAGAAAGAATTGGATCGAGGTGCAGAGCATATATAGGAAGAACTATTAACCGCTATTTTGCATGATCTTTAGAAAAGTATGGAACATTTAAAAGAAACTTGACATTTGTAGAAGCATAACGTTTTTTATTAATCGGATCAAAACACTTGTACCCTTTGATAAGCTGAATATCCCAAGAAAACATATTTGACAGCCCGGTTTGACGATTTATTTTGACAGGGGTCATTATTATAAACACAACAAAGACCCCCAGAGACTTGTAATGGAATTTAAAAAATAGAATAGAATATTGAGAAATATTGAAAAGGAGATTGACCCTTAAGAACCGTAGAGGCAAACGATTAATCAAATCACAGGCAACAAGAACATCATCTGACAAAAAAATCAAAAAAAAAAAAAAAAATCTTGGGAACAAACAAAACAATGAGAAGAGCGCGTATAATTTTCAAGAGATGTCCGTTCTTTCTTTCAGCAATACCATTTTATTACGAGGTATATATACAAGTCATTTGAGAGTTTATACCATGCTCTTGAAGATAAGGCAACGTAAACTGAGAAAGATATTCCAACCCTAGCCTTTTCTTTTTTATGATGTGATGTTAATGAAAAAGCTTTAAGTTCTCTTCTCTTTCTCTTGTGTATATGGAGAATGGGGTGTGAAAACTTTTTCATCCATTTCTTCTCCCTTCTCAAGCTCCAAAGGTATTTTTTCTCATATGTTCTCTCTCTCTTTTTTTTTTCCCCTCTCAAATCTTCTTCTCCTTTATTTTTTTTTCTTTTCTTCTTAAACGTAAGCATCCTCAACCCATCAATAACCCAAACCATCCCAACTTATACCCGAATAAAAAGTCTAGCTGTACGTGTGAATCCGTACGTTCTTACAACTGCACGGGCAATCCGTACGAACTGTTTTGTGGACCCTACTTCAGCCTTTTTCTTACATCATTCCTTATTCTTCTTTCTTCAATCAAACCCTAACCTAAAACCCTAGATTCCCCTGTTACTTCTCTGGGTTCTAGGGATAAGAAGATGGTTATTGAATGGGCTACTAGTGTGCGGGATCTGACTAATTTTGATTTCAGTTTTTTAGGCTATTAGGGCTTCTCTGCTATCTCAGCAGTTTCTCCTTTCTTTTCTCGTGTTTTTTTTCCTGTCTTTTTTCTCTGTATCCTCTTTTCCTTTTAATGAATTTCCTGTGTGTTGCCTTGAAAAAAAAAAAAAAAAAAAACCCTAGATTCCCCTTTCAAATAAAACCTAATTTCAAAATTCCCCAATTTCCATACCCTCACCTTAACCCTAATTTCCCTAAACCTAGAATCCTTTAGAATCCCTTTAGGACTTAGGTGATTCCCTCTAAAATAGTTCTAGCCTCATATTTTAGATGGAATTTCTTAATTCCATTGGGCCTATTTTGAATTAACATCTTACTATTTCTTTCGTACAAACATGTGGTAGCCTAGGATTGCATGTAATTGCTTATTTGATTAATTATTTGGTTTGTGATGAGGTTGTTGAAATTTCATACTTTTGTTGCTCATGTTTAAACTAAAAACTGATTTCATCTATCATCCTAGGTTAGAAAACCATCCTTCATCGATGGCCATGGTCAACATCCCGACCTCCTCGTCCACTAGCTCCACCTCTTCCACTACCAATATTATCATAATACTGAAGATAATTGCTGGACTTAAACTTATGGGTTGTAATCTGTAACCCAAGCTTCTCAGAATAAACAATCGACCGTTCCATTTTAGACTTGATCGTATTTGCTAACTTAGACGTAGATGAAGAAGCTATTTTTAAACTAGACGAAGAAGCCATATTTAAACCCAACAAGTCTCAAAATTTCACCAACTAGAATCCAACGGGCGCTATAGGCAAATATAACATCAATATCTCAAAAGGAATACTCACGAACTAAAAGGAACTCAAAAGGAAATAAATTGCAAAGAATGAATATTCAAATTAACAAATCACCAAGAAATTAAAAAAAAGGGAGGGGTGTTCTTATGGCTGAATTACTAAAAGAAAACAAATCTTGAAAAATCTAGGGCTACTACGACGAGATTCTTATAAATCTGGAAGAAATATGGCAAAAAAATTGTCCAAACGATAATGACTCACAAACCATTATTGTTGCAATCTAGTTTTGGTAAATCTGGAAGAAAAACAATCTAGAGAATATGAAGAAATATGAGAGTCCAACAAATCGAAATCAGTTAAAACAGTTTTTGATCCAACCAAAGGGAACAAATCTGTACAGAATTTCCAACAAAAACTTCAACAAGATCTCCAAGACAATACAACTGAGGGACCACCCCTCACAAATCATATACAATTAGTGATTAAAAGGTTAAGACTCTCAAACCAAGAGAGATTATATGAAAAGAAAAAGAAAAAGAAGGGAAGAAGAGAAGGCATTAGAAGAGAAGGGGAAGAGATCAAAAGATAAGAAACCCTAAGAACCTTTTTTCTTTGATACCATGTTAGAGGAAAGAAAGAACTTGAGAAGAAAAGAAAATCAGAGAGAGACTTAGATACCTACTCATCTCTTTATATATTAAATGAGTGACAAAATTACAATAACTGCCCTTATAGACAAGGGTTAAAAAAGAACAAAAATGAAAGAGAACTAATAAAAGAGAAATAAGAGGTCCACAATCCATGGCCCAATTATGTCAACATATACCGAGGTTTGACGTAGTCCTATACTGGTACATATCGCCTACGTGCCACTATTGTCCATGAATGCTCGATATAGGGGCGATATGTGGAGGAGAAGGGGGGTCAATGATTCAGCACATGAAAAACAATTTGCAATGGTTTGCAAATCATGATCTACATTTCTATACTGATAGAAATATGAACACTTCTTCATGTTCATATCCATCTATTTGATATTTTGACAAAGGGTTGGTTGTTGAACTGAATGTTGGGAACTGAAATTCATTGTTGGAATTCACTTGCCATGACTTGTAGGGGTTCTGGAATTTGGTGAAACTTGGGGAGACTATAGCTGTCTCCTGCAGGTTAAGGAGATGACTTGTTCCCGAGAACACTATCACATGTTTGGCGTATATTCCTTTAACATCCTTCTATGACACTTAATGTTGTCATATTGCATATGCGATCGTGTGCGATCGCATATGCCTGTGCGCATATGCGATTGCACAATCGCATATGCGGTCGCATATATATATATATATAATTTTTTTTTTTGAAAAATTAAAAAAATCAGAAAAATGGGGGGAAAATAAGGAAAAAATGAAAAAAACATAAGAAAGTAGGGTAAACTTTCATAAGTTAATAGATAAATAATTTTATATGCTCTTGCAATACATTTGAGTAAAATAAAACCAATTAAATAATGAATTAAACATTAAGTCATCAACATTTGACAATATAGTTAACAAATATCAATCAACAATTAACAACAACACAGTAAGTAAATAAAATGAAGAAGCTATTTATTATTGATCTATTATAATTTATAAGTTTATAACAAAATAATACTAAATGGTAAATGCTACTATATACATTGATCTATTTGCCATTGTGGCATTTGATCACCACCATCACCGTCATCATTTGAGTCATCTCCTTCTTCCACATACACTTCTCTTTCTTCATCATCTGTATGTACTAATACTTCATCAACATCCAACAGTGAATTTTTAGCTTGATCATCATCATCATCTCCTACTATCTCCTCAATTTCTTCCACGGGTTGACTGCTACTACTCGCCCCTCGGCTCCCCCTATCATTCGCCTTCGAGTGGAAGTAGAAGTACCGTCTCCAGGTGTTGATCCATATGCGGCATCTTCAACTTGCACCTATGTCAGGTCCTCCCCAACAAATACCGGGTCCTCTGTCTCTACGAGCCATTCGTTATCTGCATTCAACTCATTTAAGCAGATAGGGTCAAAGAAACCAGGCTTTTCTTTCCAAGTCTGGAATCGTTCTCGCAATTTCTGATTGTATTGGATGAAGACCAAGTCGTTAAGCTTCTTTTGCTCAAAGCAATTCATTTTCCTCCCCAACAAATACTGGGTCCTCTGTCTCTATGAGCCATTCGTTATCTGCATTCAACTCATTTAAGCAGATAGGGTCAAAGAAACCAGGCTTTTCTTTCCAAGTCTGGAATCGTTCTCGCAATTTCTGATTGTATTGGATGAAGACCAAGTCGTTAAGCTTCTTTTGCTCAAAGCAATTCATTTTCTTGGTGTGAATCTGCATGAAAGAAAGTGCATTTGGCATTAGCTATTTATGAAAGTGCCCTGGTTTGTCAATTTGCTTGAGTGTTGAGTCAGTTCGTCTACAGAGCTTGATAGGAAGATCAATTCAAGCGTCTGCCTCAACCGGATGTATGCAAGCTCGCCACAGGTAAATCTGAGCCTCACATCCCTTGTCCCAAATCACCAGGTAAGCTAAAACCCTTAAAATCAAACTAGAACATCTTAGGGTTTTGGGTAAGAAAACGTTTTCAAAAATCAGAAAATTCTCTAAGTTTTCTTGCCCTGTCAATTGTATCGATACACATCTCGATATGATTGACCTGCGCTGTCGTGTCCTCGATGCTCCATCGATACCATCGATAAGAGGACGAAATATGTCCAGCAACCTCATAACTTATCTGGACGAATTATCGATATATTGATACACCAATCGTTATCATCGATATTCAAATCTCGAGTCTATTGAAGTCGACTCGATACTATCGATAGGCAGATTTCCGGCGCCTTTGTTTTTCTTAAAGAATATCATATAAGCATCGATATATCAAAGCCTCCTCGATACCATTGAAATTCAAACCTCGATGATATCGGTAGGCCTTCGATGATACCGATCTTGGGTGCCAAGTTCTCCAGCAACGTATTTCAGGGTTGTTTAACTATGTTCGGGGTCCCTCGATAGAATCGATATTTAAATATCGATGACATCGGTACCAGGTCGATTGCATCGAACAAGGACATAAACTGTCCAACAAGCTTAATGAAAATTCTGTTGGATTTATCGATGCCTCGACTCTGATATCGATATCATCGTCATTCAAATTCCGATGATCTCGATGGTTCCCTGATCATTCATGAAAACCTGAAATATTTCTAGTCAAGTCTCTCTCATTTTTCAAGTGTCGATGGATCGAACCTATCATCGATGGAATCGGAGTTCGAAATCCGATGACATCGACAATCGTTTCGATTCATCGACCATCTGGCAAAAGGTTTCAAAAGCGTATGCCATTGAGTTCGAGTCATCGAGCGGACCATCGATGCTATCGAGAGTATACGCTCGATGATATCGAACCCGCTCGATGATATCGAACTCTGTCATAAATGTGACCGTTTTATATTCGTTGGAACTTTTTGCCTATTTATAGAGGACTTGTCTATTGTTGCTACGAGAGAAAGAAGAGAGAGCTTTTGGGTGTTTAACTTTAGATCTTATACCTAAAACCCTTTCTCTCAGGGAAGTTCATCCTCCAATCCACCCTCACCATTGATAATCAATAGAGTGGATTGGGGAATGAACTTCCGCATTCAAGGATCCTCCAGCTACCACCTTAATGGCAAATCATTAAGCTGGGATACCTTGAATGCTTAGATGATTGAAATCGCTCTATCTTCCTTATAGGAAAATCTTTTGAGAGTAGGATTTCATCATAACCTTGACCCAACCCGTCACCATGCATTGGTATATCCTTTGAGTTGCGGATTAAGGAGATTGAAGAGTCTTCGTCAACAAATGAGGAGATCTTCGTCAACGTGCTTTAATGGGACTCATCAGCTCATCTGTAAGTATCTAGAGTCCAGAGGACACTTGTGATCATTCCTTTGTAGGATTGGGTCCTAGGTGTTTCTCACCCCTTGAAGCCCTCGTAGGAGGCCTCCGGCGGGAGTGTACGTGGTGGGCGCGTTGTGTGGACCCTTGCTCTGTGGAGAGCATAAATATCTGGTTGAAGGTGAACCAGCAAAACCTTAGGTTGTGAAACCTCGGGTTTGAGGTGAACTGTGTAGAAACCTTCGGTAGGGTCTTATGGAAGATCCTTGGCCAGTGTGCCTAAAAGTGGGTGTGTTGTGTTGACCCTTGCTCGTGAGAGCATAAACAGTCAGCCTCAGTGTAGGTTGTAAAGGTTGAAGGTGAACCTGATTTAAAACCTTAGGTTTGAGGTGAACCGTTGTGAAACTTCCTTAGTGAAATCCGGCACACTCAAGGGTTGAGTGCATCTGCCGGGAGTGGAGTAGACTGATCGTCGAACCACTATAAAAATGACTGTGTTTGAGATTGCTATTCTTCTGATTATGTAATTTACTTCAATATTTGCATATCTGAATATCTGAGATCACACTTCACACACTTACACAGTCATATCCATCATAAACTAGTTTGCATATTGTTTACTTCTCAAATAGTTTGTGATTGGATCCTCTACCGGGCTTGGAAGCCAGTAGAGTTAAGTTTGAGTAATCCTAATATGTGCCTGTTGTTAGGATTAGTGTAATAGGATTTTCAATAAATCATAAAAACTTTTAAAAAGTCCTATTCACCCCCCTCTAGGACATATTGGCATATCCCGACTTCAACTAAAGCGGTCTTCATCGCAATTTCAATTTAGTTAATGAGCTTACACTTGTAACTTATAAATTGAAGTTACAATTACTAAACTGTAAGTCTGTAACATACTAACATAACATTTTTGTTTTAAACTTACCGCCTCAAACGTGCTTCAGTTGCGCTCGCAAATGCTGGCAGAACACGTGAGTCCAACTGTCCAAGAATCCTCATAGCTAGCTTCTTTAGAGCTGGATCCTTCCCGTTCGGATCCACTCCATAGGCAACTCACCAGTTAGCTGAGAAAAACAACTTAAGAAAGTTAGACTTTGTAGATTACATTGTAAAAAAAACTATTTGTAAGAAAGCTGAGACATTCACACTACTTACTGGGCAATTTTATTGTCCGATGCCTAATGACGATATCCCTCGAGAATATGCCCGCACTCATTGTATAGAAGTCCAGTAGAGCTGAGATCTTGTCTTGTTCTTTTCTATCCGAAATTATTCTTTCCAACACATCAATAAACTCAACCATATGTATGGTAAGTGCTTCTGATGGATCAGGAGAAGCGAATAAATAGGCTGGGTTAAGGATATAAGCAGCCGTATACAATGAAGATGACATTTGGCTGCCCATCTTCTATCTATAATATTTATAATTGGCTTATAATCACGCTCTCTTAGTTAAAATTGTCCATAATCTTATTTCTCGCCTTTTCCATCGCATCATATATATAACCCATTGGAGGCTTCTCATCCCTGTCCACCAATCGCAATACAGTGACTAAGGGCTCGGATGCTTTTAGTGCCTTTACCACTTGAGTCCAAAAACTTTGTGAAAGAATTGTTTGTTGAGCTTGTTTCCCTTTAGCCTTCTTTGACCAAGGCCACTTGTAAAATCGGCAGACATTACAAAGCTTATAAGTTTTGATTTTTTTGCATGTAATCTTTGTAGTGTGAAGAAGGCTGTAGCGAAACGGGTGACTGCTGGACGTAGGAAGTTACCTCCAATGTGTTTTCTCATTCGACTGAGAAGAAGAGTATGTTTGTACATAAAGACCGTGATTCTTCTAGCCCTTGCAATCACATTTAAAAATAACCTACCTATATATTCTAACATTAGATCAACACAACGTGTTGCACATGTGGTCCAAAATAAACGACGCCTATTCTCCATAAGAAGATGACCGTTAGATACATATGAGGCTGCATTGTCTGCAATTAACTGTATAACATATTCCTCACCTATTTCCTCGACTACATTATCTAGTAAGCTAAACAAGTATTCTCCAGTATGCAAATGACCCGATGCATCCACAAACTTCAAGAATATTGTCCCAGCTAGACAATTTACCAGAAAGTTAATGAGACACTGACCGGATCTATCGGTCCATTCATCGGCCATGAGTGAACACTTATCCGTTTTTCACGATTCCTTATATTCGGCTATAAAAGAACGTATATAATCAACTTCTGCTTTGAGGCACGTCTCACTCATTTCATGATATGAAGGAGGTTTAATCCCAGGTCCAAATTGACCCATAGCCTCAATCATAAATTTGAAGCTTCTCGATTTAATTACATTGAAAGCAATGCTAGTTCGGTAAAACCACTTAACAATATATTGAATAGTGATTTTCCTATCTTTTTGTTTATATCAGTTTTTTAAAGTTGTTTGAGCCGACCCTTTACCCTGACCCCTTTGGTCGATCACATCCTCGGGGTGTGGTCTACACCATCTATCCATGGGTCCATGCCCTCGAACTCTTTTCGAGGCCGTTGGTGGTGGTTTAGACTGGCCTGACGAAGTAGGGGGAGTAGGACTAGCTTCATCTACATCAACTACGTTTATATCATCGTATGTGTCTTGTTCCATATATTCCTCGTGATGTAGGGCACTATCGCATCTCTTTCTTGATTGTTTATCTATATACTCAATGATCTTCCTTTGGATTTCTGGAGTAATTTTGTCACATGCTTTTGCATTTGATCCCGGTAAATGTGCAAGGTGTTGCTTGTGCCGCACAATGCCACCGGAACCCATGTACCCACATAACTCACATGCTATGTGAGTCTTATCCGTAGCACTACGATAGTGCCCATACTTTCAACCCGGGTCATTCGACTTGGGTTTCAAAGAAGAAGATTGGGAAGAAGACATAGCGTAGTGTGTGTATTGATTTTTCTTTTTATAACTTGTAAGTTGTAAACTAGTAAAAACTAAAAACTAAAGTAAAGACTAAATAGTCAAGACTAGAGAGAGAGAGAGAGAGAGAGAGAGAGAGAGAGAGAGTTACACTTACACTTACACTAGTAGTAGTAGAAAGGGAGAGGGAAAAGAAAAGGAGAAAGAGAGAGTTACACAACTACAAAAACACAAATTACACAATCTAAAATTGGAAAATATATTCTTCACTTCTTTTCTTCACTCTCAAGTCTTGGGTGACTCTTGAAGTTGTAGAGTTGTAGTTGTAGACTTGTAGTCTTCTACTCTTGTTGCTCTTGTAGAACGTAAATTCTTGTTTTCGAACTCTTACTTGATTCTTGAAAGTTGAATCTTATGAATCTTCTTGTAAGTTGTAAGTTGTAACAAACTAAAAAAATATATATATATTTTAAGTCTCATGACTCTTAAATGTAAAGAAAGAGAAATAGAAAGAGAGAGTGTGTGTGTATGATTATGAATGAATATTATGTAACTAGAGAATGAATATAATAAATAAGAGACTGTAGAAAATGAAATGAATGAGAATTATGAGATGTAGAAAATGAAATGATATCTAGAAGAAACTAGAAAGAGATAGATGTAGAAAATGAAATGTAAGACTTGACTTAGAATTCAATTTCGATGCATTCTTGCTTGCTTTACTTTCTTGAATCTTTCTTGATTGAAACTTGAAAGAAATATAGAGCTTGGGCCTTGGAGGCTTCGAATTTGAGAGTTGAAAGATGGAGAATGTAATTATGTAAGAGAGAATGAGATATTTGAGACTTTGAAGGTGTATGAGAGTAGAGAGAGAGAGAGTTTGAGTGCATGTAGTATGCAAATAGGAGGGTATGAATGCGTTTTTATAGGGAAAAGGCTGATTTTTGAAAAAAAATCTAATGGTCAAATTTCTGACCGTTGGCCAATATGCGATCGCGTACATGGCATATTGTTGCACGAGTGGCATATGTGATCACATATGTGCAGAAATCGCATATGGCACTATGGCATATGCGATTTCCACTCCAATGTGCGCATATGCGAATATGCGGTTGCACATAACAACAACGATGACACTGTTTGCACCGTTCCTCAAGAAACTAATATGGCTTCCCGTGATTTGGTAATCTTATATGACTGCAAGAGATCCTAAATCCAGATCTTGAACTGTATAGGTTCACAAGATGGCCTTGTACTTGTTGACACCTCTTATTTTACAGTGAATCGAGCCGCAACCATGTGCCTATCCTGTGGAACTGTGAAGCGGTTATCAAGGTTCTGCAGTTTATTTTTGGCTGTCCATTGGATGTTGCAGCCGATAATTTCCTTCCTATATTCGAGGTAATCACCGTGGTGCATGCTTAGTTATTTCCCCCTGCCAATATGTATACTTTTGAGAGCACTTGTAAGCTTTACACTCGTCCAAATACAGACACTACAGCCACGCGTCAACATGGCAGATATGTGGGACATCTGAGCCATAAGTTAACATGGCATCATGTCGGTTCACCACAAGTCACTCTAGCCAACTCATTCGGTGGGCCGCACATGTGACAAGTAGACAACATATTGCAAAGACTTTCTATGGTCCACATCCAATTTATATGTGAGGCCTGCATGGTAGTGCACTCCCCTGATTTTTGGGCTCTGTCTTGATCCACAGACCAGATGTCCCGCATGTGCCAAGTTGGCATCCTTGGCTGTGGGTAGAAGTTCACTTTGCAAAATTCCTCAATCTAAACCCGGCTGTTTGTTGCCTGTGAAAATTTTTCTGAGTCGTTCATCATTACTCCAACAAACTGTTTTGCCCTACTGAAGGGGACTGTAGGTTGAAACTGGCAGCTAGGCTCCCCAATGATTTGGCACTTATCGAAGGGGACTCTAGGATGGTGTCGAGGTGGTTGGAGAAGTGTAAATACCCTTGGGAGGTGGCAAATTTGATTGAAGAGGCGATTAATCTGTTTGCTTCGAGGTTGACATGTTCCAATCATGTGGACTGATCTGACAATGCCCAAGCTGTTCGTTTGGCAAAGGAGGGGGTGCGTAGGCCTGTTGTGGCCATTTTTGCTTGGGATTAGCGGGCTGGCTTTGGTCTGGTCTGGCAAGTAGTCTCGGAAGTTGTTGCTTCTTATTATTATTATTTTTTTCCATCTGGGCACAGCCTGACTTTTGTAAGCTCGATTCCTTCTTCTTTAAGAAAATCCTTTATTAAAAAATAGTTATTCATTTTAATGTGCTATTTGCACTAAAATGCACTATCGCCTTGTTATGGTGACACGTGGCACATCTTCTGTGTTGCATACCCCTTTGTACATGGTGCTTGCATGTAATATATCGGACCTCTTCTCATCCATTTATTTGCGCTTTATAATAATAATAATAAGTACCATAAATTTACCTATTTATGGTACTTATACCAAAGATTTTTGGAGCCGGGAACCTCAAAGATTATTGCCCAATTAGTTTGATTGGCAGCATTTACAAAATTTTTGCAGAGGTGCTAGCTTCAAGATTTAAAGGGGCCCTTCAAGGAATCATATCCAAGAACCAGGGGGCTTTTATAGCGGGAAGACATCTCATCGATAGTGCACTTATTGCCCTAGAGTGCCTCGAGCCCAGATTCAAGCAGAAATTGGGTGTGGTATGCAAATTGGATGTAGAAAAGGCTTATGAGCACGTCGATTGGGCCTTTTTAGATGGCATGCTATGGAGGATTCGTTGTGGGAAGAAATGGAGGGACTGGATATTGGAGCGTACGAGGTCATCCATATTCTCGATCTTAAGTTAATGGTTTGCCCAAAGATTTCCTTTGTAGTTCGTGGGGTTTGAGATAAGGAGACCCCTTGTCCCCTCTCTTGTTTGTGGTGGTGGTCGGGGCTTTGAGTAAAATGTTGGATTGCGGTCAATATATGGGTCTTTTATCTGGTTTTGCTGTTAGCAAATCAAGTTCCCCGGTTTCTCACCTTCAATTTGCAAATGGCACACTACTATTTTGTGATGCTGTCGGTATGGTGGAGAATCTGAGAATGATTATAATGTGTTTCGAAGTTGTCTTGGGGTTGAAAGTTAATGTCTTGAAGAGTGTAATGCTAGGAATACAGGTGGCCAAGGAGGAGCTTGTGATGCTTGCATCGAGGTCTGGTTGCAAGGTGGGTGAATTCCCACCTACGTATCTCGGTCTTCCCTTGTGTGTGGGAAAATTGGCCAAGCATTTATGGGATGTTGTGTTAGAAAGGATGGAAAGAATGCTAGCTAAATGGAGAGTTAAAATTAAATATTTATCATTGGGGGGACGCATTACAATGGTCAAAGCCGTGCTATCCAGTCTCCCGACGTACCGATGCCCGAAATCAGTTTTGGAGAAGATTGTTAGGATGGGTGAAGACTTCTTGTGGCAAGGGGTGGAGGATAAAAGAAAGTTTCAGTTACTCAAGTGGGACGAGGTATGTAAACCCTGCAAGGTGGGAGGGGCGGGCATAAAAAACTTGGGTGATATGAATACGGCTCTCTTGGGAAAGTGGCTATGGAGGTTTGCTTTGGAGAAGGATATAATCACTACTAAGCAATGTTTTACATATCATTATCGTGTATTGTATCGCACCCTTGGGATATAGATACATATCGGTTCTCGCATGGTATATATCAGTTGTATCTCGTAATTTATCGTTGATGTTGGGAAACATGGGAACATTGGGAAATTGGTCGAATTTTTCAATAGATAATTGAAAAAGAGTGCACATAATAGGGGTTTCCTTTGTATGGGGTCCTAATATATGTGCTTTCCAACTGGACTTATGCAAGTATATTCAAAGTCTATTTATATAATTTATAAACGTAAGAAGCCATGTATGGAAATCCAAGTAATACATTCAAAAGCAAAAGAAGAATCACTAGATGAGGTTACATACATGTTCAATTTTGTGTTTGGATACAAACATTGCAACTGATTTGTGAGAAATTGAGAAATTTAGATTTTTCTCAATTTTTCCAACTTAACCCATCTCCCCCAAATCTCGAAATTGAAGTTCCAATGATTTTTCCTGGAAAATATGAAGAATCATAGATTTGTAACCATTTGACACCGGTTTAACGTGATTTACAGCAAAAACATGGATAAAAAATTGAAAATGCTTTGGTTAGAGGAAGCTTTGGTAACGGTGTACATTTCGTGCTTGGGAATGGGGAAAATATCCATTTTTGGATAGATATATGGATAGGAGACAAAACTAGGAGGTACGCTTCCCGCAGATTGGAAGGCTATCGACAGACCATAAAGTGCTTGTGGATCATTTCTTCTCCAGAAGTGGGAATATGTTGTTTGGATCCCTTGCCGACTCTTTATGTCCGAAGAAGAGGTGCAAAATTTTAGTTCCCTATTGGATCATATCAAATTTTGCTACCCAGCTGTCGATGAAAAAGACAAGATGTGTTGGCTGTCGGAAAAATCAGGTTACTTCTCGGTTCAATTATAGGTTGATCCAAGCCCATAGTATGGGTAACACCTATAATGGTGTGGCTGGTATTAGCTTTATTTGGTCCTATGGTGCCCCGCTGAAAGTTGTTGCATTTGCCTGGTTGGTAGGCCAGGTAAAGTGTTGACTGTGGATAACCTACAGAAAAAGGGGGATGGCTCTCCCAAACGTTTGCCTCGTGTGTATGGCTGATTCTGAATCGATTGCCCATCTCTTTGTGCATTGTTTGACAACCTCCACTTTATGGAATGACATCTTATCTATATTCCGGATCCAATGGGTCTGTCCAAACTCTGTTGATCTATTCTTTTTATCGTGGCATGGGGTGCACTTGAAGGATGATTTGAAAATTGTTTGGCGGCTGTCTATTGTTGGGGCTTTGGGTCATCTGGGAAGAAAGGAATGGGAGATGCTTTAGGAACTTGAGTCACACTATGGGGAGGGTTATATTGAAAGCAAAGGGTCTAGTTATTGAACGCACCTCAAGCTTGAAAGGGGATATTGATTATTCTTTTATCATGTAACTAGTTTGGGTGGTGTCCACCCTATTTTTGTACAGTTTTTTGCTGCTTTGCTGTTTATTTATAATATACTTTGTGTTACATTTCAAAAAAGAAGAAGAAGAAGAAGAAGAACAATAACAATAGCAACAACAATAATAAATAAATAATTAAGTAAATATCATTTACTCACACTCTCTTGTGCTTTTATGCTGGTGCAATCCTCAGGAGGTTGATGTTAAGGCAGCCCCATCTGAAGAATGACCTGGATCTCACACACACATGCCAGCCTCGATTCTCCTCTTCCATCCTACCTACTCTCAAATCCCCTTAGCATTCTCTTTCAGAGACCATTTGAGTCCTTCGGTCTTGCAACTCTGGATTGACACGGGACGACAGCATTTTGATGGTCACTATCAACCCACAATCTCCATCTCAATACTTAGAGAATCTATAGAAGCAACTTTAGATATAAACTACTAGATTTGTTCTTACTAGACAAGTTGGATGGCATTACAGCATCACACCATAAGATAGAAAACATCGTACCTTTGTATGAGCACAGCGTGCTTTATGCTTGAATTGGACATCAACGATCAAACCCAACAGGTTTTGAGGAATCACTCCCCACAACAAGAGAATTTCTCCATGCATAAATGCTTCAATTTATTATTATTATTTTTTCACTCTCATCTATTCATAAAAGAGTCTTTAACATGGTTTTTTTTTTTTTTAAATTTATTTTTTTTATAAATATTTTTTCTCAAAGCAAAAGAAACAGTAATATAATCCTAAACATCCATTACTTCTAATCCGAACCATCTATTTAAATAAAATATTAAAAATGACTAAAATATCCTTAAATCCTGTCCCGACCACTGTAAATCGGTCATAGCTCACATGGGGGATATCAGAATTACATGATTATGTCTTGTTTGAAAGCTTACTCAATAGCTTTTCAAATGAGACCAATTTCATGTCATTCCGACATCGTTTGAAACCTGAAAATTTGCCCATATAATAAGTGATGAAAATTCTAAAGAGAAACTTTTTCAACAAGTCATTTCTAACTCTACGTTAATCAACTAATTAAATACAAAAACCTATGGACTTGTGAACCATGGTTTGACTGCATCACGTGTGGGGTATTGATTGGCCACTCATGTGGGGCCCACAGATTGATCGAACCATTGTTAGGGCCCAGGTATCTAATCAGGATCAGCCACCTCCAGACACAAGTTCTTTGTCCCTTTGGATGCAATAGAGCAAAAGGTTCATTTCAAAAAAAAAGAAAAAAAAAAAAAGAAAAAAGAAAAAAGAAGAAGCAATAGTGCAAAAATGTTCCATGGATGTGCTGCATTGGATCTGGTTTTTTTATTTTTACTTTTTAATTTTAATTTTTTATGCTGGATAATTTTCATGCAACTGTAAAGTACTTCATCAGTTGCCCATTCATGCATTTTGCATCATATTGTACTATTTAACAATTCTCATTTACATTTTTAGGGGGCTTTGTTTTTTGGGGTGGAGACTCTCTTATTGGAGTGTGAGGATTGGTTCCATCGCAGCATCTCTGCAAGAGGGACCTGTTCCATCCAAATGTCATTAGAAGCTCTAATTGATATCTGGAACTTTGGTTCAAAGCATGGTGAGGTTCTTGTATGATCTTCAGATCATTCCCAGGATAACACCATAAGAGAAAGCATGAAATGTTTACTTTTCTTGTAATATCAACTGAGGCTTCTAGTCTAATAGCTGGAGTTGGAACATGGTTGCAGCAATTGGCTTTATTCCAGAAGTATGCACGAGCTATCTTGCACGGAACTTTGTGGGTACATAACTTCTATTTTTCTTCTATTTCAGCAGTCACCAAATTCACTGATTTTTCATTTAAATGGTAAAGTTTCATGGGTGCTTCTGCTTAACCTGATATGCTTAGAAAGTGTGCAGTTTACTTGGGATTGTGTCATTAATAGTTAGTAGGTTAGATGCTGCAGTTGGGAGGGATTAGATTAGCTGAAAACGGAAACCGTGAGGCTGCAGTCCATTAAGTGATTTAGCATTGATAGTGCCAGTCTAGCAGGCATGTCTAATTTACAGAATAATAAGTTAAGACATGTCTGGTTACATTGAGACAAGTTCTGAAGGCTTTATGGGTCCACCACTGTTCTTTGCCAGCACAATCATTTTATGCTCATTCTGCTGATTTAAATAAATACACATTTGATTACTAGTCCTATGGGGCATTTTACTTATGGGCACTGTTGTTTTCTAGAGCCCTTAACTTTCCTTTCTAATCAAATACATCATCTGCAACAAATAAAATACTGGCTCAGTGTAAAAGTGGTTTCTGAATTTTCTTATAGACTTGTGAAGAAGGTCCATAATAGTTGCTGTTTCCATCACTGCTTCAAGGTATAAATATGATGATCTTGCAGCTACAAAATTTAGATTTTGCATATACTAAATGTCTAAAATGTAGAGACCCATTTCTTTCTTTTCGCTGTTTGTGATATATTCATAGAATGGGTATGAATCCATGCTTATTGGAATAGGATAATTCGCTGAATGTAATCGAACTATGTAATAGACTATTAGATAGTGCTCGATAGTAATCAACATATGTAATAGTCCATTACATCGCACCTGTGGGAGTTTTGTTCTCTCATTACCAGTCCCAAGCTCAGATAAAGGAGGGTTGCGTTGGGTTGGCAGCCAGTGTCAAACTCATGCCATAACTTCTGTCATGAAATAGCTGACCTCAATTAATTGGGATAAGGTTTAGATGACGATGATGATGGTGATTGGAGGAGGATATACTGATGGATAGGCTGGATATATTCTTGTTCAGTGGAACTTGGGACTTGGGGGAGTCTTTTCCCAGAGGCATCACGGCGAGCACTCTCCTTGGGTGTTTCTGACCGTAGGCCATTTGGTTAGCTTCGTCTTTGGAATCATGGAGCCCAAAGCTGTTCCACCTTGAATGTATGTGGTTCAATCCCGCTGATTTTCCGAGGGTGGTTAAGGATAGTTGGATGATGTCATTAGTGGGAAGGAATGCAGTTTCTTGCTTCCGCGTGAAACTCAAAGCCTTAAAGAGCAAGCTTAAGGCCTGGGATTCTGAAGTCTTTTGGGAATGTTTATGGCTCCAACAAGTCTTGCTTGACTAGTTAATGGATCTAGGTATCCTCGAAGAGGCCAATTTTGGGTAGCAGAGCCGAGTTGCAGAGGAGGGTGGTAGCAGCTGTGTCCCTTTCTAATCTCTTGAGAAGGGAGGAGATATATTGGAAGCGGAGATCATGAGAAAAGTGGCTATCGGAGGGGGGATAGCAACACAGTTCCATAGCTTGACAAGTGCTCGCAAAAGAACCAATAGAATTGAATCAATCAAGGTGGGAAACTCAATTCTTAATTCCAAGAGGTGGTAAGTATGAATTTTGTAAATTTCTTCCAATCTGCATTCAAAGAAGACTTTCCTCTCTATCCGCGTGTTACCCGGCTGGAATTTAGCACTATATCTCCAATCAAGCTTTAACAATTGAAAAAACGATTTGAAGTCCAATAAGGTAAAGCTGTTGTGTTTGATGTGACAAGTGACGCAGGGATAGATGTGATGAGGTCGATCACTGTCTTCCTCAAGGGGATAATTACTCCGAATCCACGGAGCTTCTCTAGACTCATAGAGGTTCCTCGAATCCACAAGGAAAATAGGAAAATAGAAATAATTCTAATAAATTCGAAAAAAGCTTAATTGATGATAAAAAATGAATTTACAATCCTTTAAATAGTAATATCAAACCCAGGAAGAAGTTTCAGAATCAAACTCCAACTCAAACTCTCTAAAATTGTGACTTAACTTACTATTTATAGACGGTCATATGATCGAACTAAAACTTACTGTAAATAGTAAAAACGGAAATAAAAAGGATTTTCGACCGTCGATCTGTTGGAATCTCGCAAATTCAGCAGGGGTAACCCGACGTAGCGGGGTTGGTTGGCTAAAGTAGCTTCTCCTACCCCAAAATCATATATGGTACGTCGAATAACTCATTCCGGTTTGCGAGATATGCATGTTTTAGGGTTCTGACGGTCCTGATCACTTTCGCCTCTGATTGGGCCTTCTTTGGTCCATGTTGGACATGAAAGTGTCCGCGACCCGCTCTACATCAGTCCCCTCCACTTCAAAATAACTCGTCCTACTTCAGTTCATGATACTCGGTTAGGTTTGCGACGTTAAAGTACGTGAGATCTCCATGTCTTACGGAAGTTCAACAACATAAGCGTTGTCATTGATCTTTCATAGTATCGGTACCAGTCCAATCTTCTTATTCTTCAACTTGGTGTAGGTCCCGGTCAGAAACCTCTCCTTGCATAGATGGACCATAACATTGTTGCCCACCTCAAATACCTTTTTTTGCCGATGCTTGTCAAATTGCTCTTTGTACTTGTCGTTTGAGGTATGTAACTTGGCTTGCACATCCACATGAATGCCCATGATTAGGTTTGCCATATGATCTGCTGCAATCTGGAATGTGGACTTCCTTGACGAGCGGTTCACCATGTTATTGAATGTAAATTCTTCTTGAGACAGCCAAATTCTACTGCTTCGGTTTGTCACCCAAAATACATCAAATGAGGTTTCCCAATGAGCGATTCACAACTTCAGTATGCCCATCGGTCTGTGGGTGGTAGGCGCTACTAAACTGAAGTTGTGTACCGAATCGACTCCACAAAGTCCGCCAAAAGTGGCTAATGAACTTCGTGTCACGGTCAGAAGTAATGGTCTTGGGAACCTCGTGTAGCTGCACGACCTCTTTGAAGAATAAGTTCGCTACGTGTGTTGCGTCGAGAGTCTTCTTGCATGGGATAAAGTGCACCATCTTTGAGAAATGATTTACCACCACGAATACTGAATCCATGCCGCATTGTGTTCGTGGGAGACCAAGCATGAAGTCCATAGATAAATCCTCCCAAGAACCATTAGGCACAGGTAATGAGGTGTAGAGGCTCGTATTCTGAGACTGCCCCTTGGAGGTCTGACAAACATGACAGCGTTGCACTACTTTACCCACGTCACGTACCAATTGCGGCTAGTAATACCGCTCATCCACAAGAGCTCACGACTTGTCTCGCCCAAGGTGTTCACCAATGCCACCTCCATGTAGCTCTTGAATAATCTGCTCTCGCAAATAAATTTGGGGGATGCACAATTGATTCTTTTGAAGAGGAAATTGTCTTGCATATGTAGGTCACTGGGATGACCTTCTTGGCACCTCGTCCATGCATCTTTGAAGTCCTCGTCCTCGGCATATAGCTCCTTGAGACAGTCGAAGCTGATTACCTCATTGCTCATTGTAACAAGTAGTGAAGCACGACAGCTAAGTGCATCGGCCACCTTGTTCTGTTGCCTTGACTAGTGTTTCAAAACAAACGTAAACTTCTGCAAAAACGCAACTCATCTAGCATGCATACGATTCACGTTAGCCCAACTATTAATGAATTTGAGAGCTTGATGGTCTGTGTAAAGAATGAACTCCCTTTGAATTAAGTAATGTTGCCAATGTCACATTGCTTGGACCACTGCGTACAATTCGAGCTCGTAGGTCGACCACTTTTTGGGTGCATCACTAAGCTTTTCACTGTAGAAGATCGACCTGCCTTCTTGAGATAAAACTCCCCCAATTCTGATATATGAAGTATCACATTCGACCTCAAACAGTTTGTCGAAGCTGGGAAGTACAAGAACTGGGGTTGTGGATGATCTGTGTTTGATTTTAGCAAAGCTCTTGTCAGCTTTGTCAGTCTATTAAAATGGCTCCTTCTTCATACAATCTGTAATTGGTGATACAGTGGTGCTAAAATTTTTCATGAACCGACGATAAAATGTCACCAATCTGTGAAAACTCCGTACTTCGTGGATGTTTGTTGGAACCGGCCATTCCCTGATGGCTTTCACCTTTTCATCGTCCACCCAGATGCCCGTGGATGTCACGACAAAGCCCAAATACAATAGGCTATTGGTCAAAAAGCTATATTTTTTTAGATTGAGACACAACATGTTTTCGGTGAGCACTTGAAGGACCTGTTTGAGGTGTTCCATATGGCTTGCTTTGTCTTGACTATATATCAGAATGTCATCGAAGAAGACTACTACGAAACGTCCAATGAATGGTTTTAGAACTTAGTTCATCAACCTCATGAGTGTACTAGGCACGTTCGAAAGACCGAAGGGCATGACCAACCATTCATACAACCCTTCCTTGGTCTTAAATGTTGTCTTCTACTCATTGCCCGACTGTATTCGAATATGATGGTAGCCACTTCTTAATTTCAATTTAGAAAATAATTTCGCACCCTCAAGCATGTCCAACATATCGTCCAGCTGTAGTATGAGAAATCTGTATTTTATGGTAATCTTATTGATCGCCCGACTGTCGACACACATGCGTCAACTCCCGTCTTTCTTTGGAGTTAACAGGGCCGTTACGGTGCACGGGCTCATGCTTTCTTGGATTAGATCTTTATAGATCAATTCTTCTACTTGCCCTTGCAGAATATCGCACTCCTTCGGACTCATCCGATAGTGAGGATGATTGGGTAAACTGGATCCGGGAACAAGGTCGATATGGTGCTGAATATCTCGCTTAGGAGGCAATCCATCAGGGAGGTCATTGGGCCAAATTTCTTTGAATTTGTTTAACAATGGCCTTAAACTTGGGGTAATGTTTAATGGCTCCGATTCCTCGCCCTTTACCACTATGGCGTACGCCTTGCTGGTTTCCTTGGATTCCTCCATAAAATCCTGAATGGTTAGGAGGGAACTCCCCTCAACTTTAGAAGTTTCAGGGTGATTCTCTGGTGCCATAGGGGCAAGGTCCATCTTTTGACCGTCCTTGACGAAGACATAGACATTGTCTTGTCCTCGATAGGTTACATCACGGTGCGATTGCCATGGTCGACCGAGTAACATATGGCATACTTCCATGTCGACCACGTCACAAAGTACTTGATCCTTATAGTTTTTACCAATTGAAAACGAGATAGTGCATTGTTCGGTTACCTTGGTCTCATTCACCTTTTTTATCCAGCCAATCGAGTAAGAGGAATGATGCTTTGTCATAGGTAGCCGCAACTTATCCACCATCACTTTCAAGACGATGTTCTCGCTACTGCCACTGTCTATGCTTACATTACAGACTTGTCGTTGACGGTACACTGCATACAAAATATATTGTGCCATTGTGGATGCAACTTCTTCCATGGAGTGTATAGTAATCGCCTCACGACTAAGGATTCGTCATGATCCTTGGCCAACCATTCTTCGTCACCAGCTCCTTTAGTAGCTTGTTCATCTTCATCAAATCCAGGGTCTTCTTCTGCTGCATCACCTTTAACGCCCCCTTCGTTAATGGTCAAGTGGGTTGCGGGGCGTTGAGGGCAGGTGTTTATAAGTGGCTCGGCTGGCCACAGTGGTAACAAGCCTTCGGCCTTGGCCGACCATAAGGATTTGGAATCTTACTCGGACCCACTATTGTGGGTGCTACACGTTGAGGCTTAGACGGGCCACTTCCCGTGTCATAGTTTGCGGTTGTAGAAGGTTGATGACGTCCTCTTACTGGTTCTTTTCCTCGTGCGAGCACTGAATCTTGCATGGGACCTGTCATGGAGGGCCGCGTTAAAGGATAAGGCCGAGTAGGGACTCTTACAAGTAGTGTTTCTGCCCTACCTACTAATTGAACTGCTTCATCCACAGTCCCAACCGGGTGCATCTAAACTTGGTACTGAATCATCGATTGTAACCCACTTATAAATAGTGCTACCTTTTGCGATTCGGTTTCTGATCGCGATGTTTGGTTTTGATTGTTATTAGGCGAGTTAGATGGACATTTTTTTTTTTAATCTATCCCACAATGTGATTGAATGAGAGATGTTGGATATATCACTAGTGGGTGGGTCCCATGAGGTTTGGCCTCTTTTTTATTAATCATTTTTGCTTTTTCCATTTGAAGTTGAATTTCAAATTCAACTTTAAATGAAAATTTAGATGATGAGATAAGAATAAGATCGGATAATTTCTGGTCTCATCCAAACTCCCCATCCTTTCCTATAAATGAGAAGAGGCTTTCTTGTGAATAATACATAAAGCAACAACGAGAGTAAAAAGAGGAAAGTGAGAGATTGATATTTGTCCATTTAGCTTGTCCTTGGGACGATTTAAGCCATAGATCGTAATCCGAGGCCATCTATATCGTAGAATCAGAGGGGTGATTAGACCCATATGCTCCAGTAGTGGTTAGGTGGACCGCTAGATCTGGACCGTTCATCTTCGGCTTTGTGGAGGTCCCATATTGTATAGACCGTCGGATCTTGAGGGCTCACTCTTTTGCACAGACTTTCACTAGCATTGTAGTTGGTTGAAGATTGGAGATTCATCAACTCTCTCCTCCCTTTGGAGGCCTTTTGTGTCTTCTCAGAGTTGCTGGCCCTCTTATGAGCTCCCCATAATCCCTTACTCCACAAATTGGAACAAGGTGATATAGTCTTCATCACAGTCTCTGAATGTCACCCTCTACTATCCTGCTGACGTGACCAAAGTCTTCCTGGATCCATCTCATGCCTCTAGCCATGGAGACCAGGTTCCCATCCTTTTCAAAGAGCAAGAGTTTATCGTGCATCGGAGAAGACGACAAGAGCCCCTCCTCCTTTCGCAAACGGTAAATTGTAGTTCCTGATATTTAGGTCCTATATCTATCAACAAACAGTCCAAAATCAGCATGTGCTGTGCCATGGGCCTACATCAAATATTCAATGGGATATCAACTCCTTCCTTGACAATGTTGAGAAGGATCAGTGGGTTGCTATTGGATTGAAAAATAGCTTATTGCAAATTTAGAGGATATCGAGGGACTTAGATTTTCAATAAATGGGAGGAAATCCTGGTGTTTGATTGAAGAAGCTTGTCCTGTGTTTGGTTGTGTTTATGAATGTTCGTTGGGCCTTCGGCATTCTCTTTTATGGCTATAGTTGAATTGGGTTTCCCTGTTAGTGTTTGTTTTTGCAGCTGGTTATTTGCATGGGTGTAGTAGGCTTTGTTGTAGTTTTTTTCTCCTGTTTTAATAGAATTCCTCCACCCCAACCCCCCCCCCCCCCCCCAAAAAAAAAAATAAAAAAATAAAAAAATAAAAAAATAAAAAGCATGCTTATTGGAACCCATCTTGTATATGTTTGTCGGATGGGTATGCTTACATGCCTTGAGGAACCTGTCATGTAATCCTATCTGGTTAGATGTATGGAGTAGTTCTTTAATTGGTTAGATTGTCTATTTTTCCTTTCCAACAATGGAAGCTGATAATATGCCTATTCTTTTTGTATAGATGTGGGCTGTGTCTTGTAGCTCCTTCGCCGAGGTTCCATATGATTTCTTATCTTCTTGCATAGAACACCCTCATCTGACTGTAGATAGGTAAGTCATTCATTGCAGTAACCTGATGCTTTTCCTGGACAAGTATTGAAATAATAATTTCTACAAGAAGTAAAATGTCACAGTGAGAAGCAACTCTGTGAAGCTCTTCTTGTTTGGCTCGCCAATGATCACAATTCTAGGCAATGTTCTTCAACCAATTTCAAGGATTGCTGCCCCGACATTCTCAAAAAGGTATAGCAGCAAAACATTACATTCAGATGTTTAATGGCAATAACTATTAGTTAGTTTTGCTAATCCAACATGTCGTAGATTCCAGCACCTTTACATGCTGCCATGTCGCACATGTGCAGGATGCAAGCCGTCTGTCAAGTGGGTCAATAATTTATTTGCCCTGGTTCATCAATCATGCTCATTCACTCATCAGCTGGATTTCAGTGTACCAGGAAATGGACGGTTGAAAGCAAGTCAACCAAGTTAGCAATGGTCTGCAATTCACATTCAACGTGCATGTGTGGCCCACCTGATGATTGGACTGCTCTAATTCTTGGGCACGACACTTACATGATGGGACCTACCTGATGGATGGCTTGGATCTTGCACACAAATGTCATTGGCATTCATGGTGGCGTTGGCCTGTTTGTTTCACCAATTACCACAGTAATGTAAAAGAAATGTGCAATGATTACAAATTACTTGTCACCTGACAACATCTGCATTTGACCGCTAATTATGGTGTTTGGTTTATCGGCAATAAAATCTTAATTATGACATTTTTACATTAATATCAAATCATCACCAAAATATATTGATGTTGCTGTGTAGATTCGAGATTTTCACTGTAATGTCATAAAAAAGTGCAATGATTACAAAATCCTTTACTTCTCTCCTGAATGCACTGCATTTGACTAATGACTACCATGTTTGGTTCGGCGGTCGTAAAATCATAATGATAACGCATTTCTTTTATGTTACTGGGGTAATTGGCGAAACAAGCAAGCCCTAGGGGCCTGTTTGATTTTTGTGTATCAGGGAAATACCCTTGAAAAAGGTCATTATTACCTTTTTACTCTGTTTGAAATTTCAAATGTATTTTCATCTCGAAAATTAGTCCAAAAAAGTTGAAATAAATTTGTGGACCCCACCGTGATGTGCATGACATATCCACACCGTCCATCTGTTTTATCAGAAGATTTTAGGGCCTAAGTCCAAAATTGAGACAGATGCAATGCTCAAGTGGCCCATACCACAAGAAACAATGGCCTTAAACGTCCACCATTAAAAGTTATTTTGTTTATTGCGCCCACATTAATGTTTATTTGTCATCTAACCTCTTCATGAAGTCATAAAAACATTGATAAGGTGTAAACACAAATATCAGCTTCATCCAAAACTTCCGAGGGCCACATAAATTTTTATACGGTAAGCATCAAATTTCCATTGTTTCCTGTGGTGTGGTCCACTGGAGCTTTGGATCTGCCTCATTTTTGGGTTCGTGCCCTAAATGAGGCTGACATATAGGATGAACGGTGTTGATACATCACGTACATCACAGTGGGCCCAACATTCATTTGGTAGCCATCCTCGGTTTTAGCGTCGAAAAGTAAAGCCGTCAACGTCTGCGTAAGAAACGATGTGGCAATTACTTGAATAAGTAATTATTACCCATTTACCAGGTAATTACCTCTTACATGAAAAATCAAACAGACCCTAGATTGTAAAGAGACTGAGCTATACATGCGTGTAGGATTAGCAAACTTCTCTGTTACTTGTTAGAGATTTAATACTCACTAGATGATGATTCCTTGAGATACAGGGGTCAATTGGATAGTGTTTCTATGCATATGAATGATGGAGCTCATTCTCATGTTTATACACACACACACACACACACACATGCGCACACGCACGTGCCCACACACACAGAGGGAACATTTACTATGAGGTTGACCTCATGGGAAGCTTCCCATGAGGTCGAGCTATGTGGGTTCCACCGTGATGTGTATCGGACATCCACCCCATCAGTTAGATGCACCCTTCCGTGGTGGACCATGGGCCTAATAATCAGGTTAATCCATGACTTGGTGGACCACATTACAGACAACAATTGAGAGTGGATACCCACCCATTGAAACCTTCATGATTGTTTTTGGGGCTCACTGAGATGTGATTCACACATGCAACCCATCGATTGTGTGTGTCCCACTTGGATGAGGGGTCACACCAAGTTTCAGCCGAATCCAAAACTCAGGTGGGCCCCACCAAGTGCTTTTAGATGTTTTAGGCATTATTCACACAATTTCAAATGGTATAGCCCACTTGGTTTTTGGATATGGATGATTTTTGGGATATCCCATAACTTAAAAGAGGGGACCCAACAAATGCATGGTGTGGATGTCCGATACACATCACGATGGAAACCACACAGCTCGACCTCATGGGAAGCTCCCATGTGGTCGGCTTCATAGTACCATTTCCTATATATATATATATATATATATATATATATAGAGAGAGAGAGAGAGAGAGAGAGAGAGAGAGAGAGAGAGAGAGAGAGAGAGAGAGAGAGAGAGCTCCTGCACATTGGTACGCATATAGCTACAACGAGTCTTTTTGCATTTAATGGAATAATGATGAGAGACTTGCTGCTATCTTGCATGCCGAGAACCTCTCTCTTAACTCTCGTTCTCTCGACGAAGCGAATTGGTTGGTGCGTTGACAACACCAAGTTTTGTGGGGCCCACCATAATGTATGTGTTATATTCACATCGTATATCCACTTTGCGAGATCATTTTAGTTGATGGGCCTAAAAATGAGGCAGATCCAAAGCCCAAGTGGACCTTACTGCAGAAAGCAGTGGGGACAATGACGCCTACCATTGAAACCTTCCCAGGGCCCACTATAATGTTTATTTGCCATCCAACTTGTTCATAAGGTCACATAGACCTGGATAAAGGGAGACACAAATATCAACTTGACCCAAAACTTCTATGGGCCCGAATAAGCTTTCAATAGCAAGAATTTAGTCGCCATTGCTTTCGATGGCGTGGTTCACTTGAGCTTTGGATTTGCCTCTTTTTTGGGGCCATTCCCTAAAATAATCTTGTAAAATGGATGCATGGTGTGGATATGACACATACATCATAGTAGGTCCCACAGAACTTGGTGACATCCACACACCACGGAGGTCAGTGGTGCATGGCACACCATGCAATCCACTTCGGACTCAGATTCGGTAGTGATCCCTCCAGTACCGAGCTCGGTACTGGTCATGCTGGAAAAAGCTAAGTGGTCATGCTGGAAAAAGCTAAGTGTGCCTACCATGATGTATGTTTATATCCACACTGCTCATCCATTTTTCCAGATCATTTTATGGCATGAACCCAAAAACGAGACAGATCCAAATCTCGGGTGGACCATAGCACAGGAAACAATGTTGATTGAACGTTCACCATTAAAAACTTTTTAGGGGCCACAAAAGTTTTGGATCAAGCTGATATTTGTGTTTTCCCTTCATCCAGGCCTGTGTGAACTAATCAATAGGTTTCATGGAAAATAAACATTATAGTTGGCCTTAGGAAGTTTGTAATGGTTGGCGTTCAATCACCATTGTTTCCCAAGGTGTGCTCCACCTGAGATTTGGATGTCTCATTTTTGGGCTCATGCCATAAAATGAGCTGGAAAAATGGATGGACAACGTGGATAACACACATACACCATGGTGTGAACCCTAACGTTTTTTCCAGCATCGACCCATATGGTGTTGGAGGGGGGGTCACTACCCGAGCTGAGTCGATTAGACACGGATTTCTTTTGCAGTGAAGTTCTTGCGCTGGGATGCTAGGTGGGGCCCACCGTGATGTTTGTGAGAAATCCACCTATCCATCCATTTTTCTAGCTCATTTTAGGACATGAGACAAAAAATGAGACTGATCTAAAATTCAAGTGGGCCACACAAGAGGGAAAATTGGGAAAGAAATGCCTACCATTGAAACCTTCTTGGGCTCCACCTTGATGTTTATGTGCCATCCAAACCATTTATAAGGTCATTTCCATTGGGATGAAGTGAAAACACAAAAAACTTAGCATGATACAAAACTTTTATGGCCTTACGAATGTTTTAACGGTGTTCATTCAATCCCCAATATTTCCTTTCATGTGGCCCAATCAAGTTTGGATTTGCCTTATTTTTGGTCACATTTCCTACAATGAGCTTGCAAAATGGATGGATGGGGTGAATTTCTTACAAGCATCACGATGGGTCCCACCTTATCCCAGCGTAGGAACTCATACGAAAGGCTTTAATAGGAAATCCGCTTCCTTCTACCACCCTGTCCCACTTGGACGTCGAATGCCTGAGAAAGCCTTTGGCAGGAATTTCCCGTGACGATAGCTAAGTGGGGCCAGCGTGTTGCTTGTGAGACATCCACCCCATCCATCCTTTTTGAGAATTCATGTTTGGACATGGGCAAAAAATTGAGGTAAATCCAAAACTCAAGTGGGCCACACGACACAAAACAATGACGATTGAGCGTCCACTGTTGAAACATTCGTGTGGCCACATAAGTTTTTGGTCAGGCTAATATTTTTATATTTTCGGTTCATCCCAGTAGGAATGACTTGATGAATGGTATGGATGGCATATAAACATAACCAGTGTTCGAGTTGTCGGTATCGCTACAAGTTTCGCTGGCCGGAGATAACGATATAATATCGTTATCGCCGATAATATCGCCGATAACCGGAAATGCATGGAAAAAGGGGGAAATATGGGAAAAATGGTGGAATTTTTCAGTGAAACTTCAGGACATGCCTAAATACACATATTTACATATTCAGGAATGGAAATTTTGCAAAAAGAATGCTTTAAATTAGAAGTTTCCATTTAATGGGGGCCAAAAAAGTATGCGGTGTCATAAGAAATCACTCAAATAGTAACCAAAATTAGTTTATATAATACAAATGCAAGCTTACAACAATTAAGACATGCAAAAGTAAATGAATTTTTAAAAAAATACACATTTCTGCCCATGTTTTATCCCCACATAGAGTGACGAGGTGGCTCGTAATCATTGTCCGGATCCCGTGGCAGTTCAGAGTAGTACTGCTGCTCAACATATTGGCAGTACTGTTCCCAGGTCATCCCTTGCTCCTCCTTTTCCCGATCAAGACGACATTTTGCTCCCTAGTAGTATACAAATTTACAATAATGGACAAATAAAAAAGTACAGCAGCTCGTATTCAGTGTAATAAGCCCAAATCATTTCAAGGGCTAAGATGCTAGATCAAATTAAATTTTTATCCACCATTAAAATCCTCCTAAGGACGGTTGTACTATTTATTTGACATCCAATCTGTTGATTAGGTGATCTAGATGAAGGGAAAAAACAAGGATAAGCTTGATCCAAAACTTTTATGGCCCTCAAAAAGTTTTTAATGGTTAAAGTTTATTCAACACTGTTTTCGATAATGTGGTTCACTTGAGACTCTTATAGACCTTAGTTCTAGTATCCTTAAATAAAATGATGTAGGAAAATAGATGGACGGCATGGATGAAATAGATTCATCATGGTGGGGCCCACAGAGCACTGACCACCAGCCATTGGCGGTGGCAGGGGCCGTAGCCAGTCCGTCAGTAGCGAATCCATCCCAATCAAATTCCATGCGTGTGCTCTTATTGTACTGAGTTAACTCAGTTTGGCCCACTATGAATTTATGTGGTTTATCCACACCTTCCATACGTTTTCCCATCTCATTTTAGGCGTTGAGCCCAAAATTTAAGCTTATACAAATCTCAAGTGGACCATACCACAGGAAACATTGGAAATAATGATTTCCACCGTTGAAACCTTTATATGCCCGAAAGTGATGTTTATTTTTCATCCAAACTGTTCATAAGATCAAACAAACATAGATGAAAGGAAATAACAAATTAATATAATCTTGATCCAAAACTTCTGTGGCCCCCAAGAGTTTTTCAACGGTATAACTTCAATTTACACTGTTTCCTGTGGTGTGGTCCATTTTAGACTTGTAATCCTTCGGTTTTGATATAAGGCCCTAAAATTATCTTGTAAAATGGATGAACAGACTGGATAAAATACATAAATCACGGTGGACCCCACAGAGTTTAGACAGTACGCTTAGCGTGCCGCTGTACTCAGTACGCAATCCCCTTCCATCCACGGACGCGGATTTCCTGCGAAAGACTTTCGCAGAAAGCTCTTGCGCAGGAACCCAGGTGGGACCCACTATGATGTTTGTGAGAAATCTTACCCGTCCATCCATTTTGTGAGTTCATTTTAGGGCATCATGCCAAAAATGAACCCTTTCCAGAGCTCAAGTGGGCCGAAAACGTGATAATTGAACGTCCACAGTTGAAATATTCGTGGGCCATAGAAGTTTTGAATCATGCTAATATTTGTGATTTCAGTTCATCCCAGTAGGAATGAAGTTATTAACGGTATGGATGGCATGTAAACATCACTGTCGAACCCAGGTAGGTTTCAACGGTAGGAATTTACCTAACCACATTTTCCTTTAGTACGTCCCACTTGAGCTTTGGATACGGTTCATTTTTGGCATCATGTCCTGAAATGAACTCAAAAAACGGATGGAAGGGGAGGATTTCTCACAAACATCACAAGGCCCCACTGGTTCGGCAGTAGAGAGAACTTCTGCGAAAGCCTTTCGCAGGAAATCCGCGTCCTCCATCCACCCCCCTTCCATCCATCCTGAGCTTTAGAAACGGATTGGCTATTCCCTGCCATGCTCTGTGGGCCCCACCATGAGGTATGTGTTTCATCCATGCCGTCCATCTATTTTTATAGATAATTTTATGTTATGAAAAAAAAAAAAAAGAGGTATATCCCAGTCTCAAGTGGACCACATTACCAGAAACAGTGTTGAATGAACTTTGACCATTAAAAACTTTCTGGGGCCATAAAGGTTTTGGAATAACCTGATCTTTGTTTTTTTCCTTAATGGGTCAGTATGACCTAATTAACAGATTGGATGTGAAATAAACTGTACAGTGGGCCTTAGTAGGATTTAAATGATGGATATCCAATTACTATTATTTTCCTGTGGTGTGGTCCACCTGAGATTTTTGTCCATCTCAATTTTGGGATGAAGCCCTACAATGATCTGTAAAAATGTATGAACGGAGTGGATAATATACATACATCATGGTGGGGCCCACATACATCATGGCTGGACCGCACTATAACCAACAGTTGATTTGCACGTCTACCGTTGAAAAATTGCTGGGGGCCACAGAAGTTTTTTATATGCTTCAATTTTGGGCTCGTCCCCTTGAATTACATGGAAAAACGGATGGACGGCTTAGATAGACCACGTACGATCAAAGTGGGCCCAACCGAGTTTAGTCAGTACGATAGGAGTGTACTCCTCAGTTGCACTGTGCATCCATCCCCTTTTCCTCCCAGGGGCGAGAGAAGCTCTCGCATTCGCAGGGTTTTCGCGAGAGGGATTTTCGCGCGGGAGGGATTTTCGCTCGGCGAAATCCGATTTCCCATGCGAGCCATTTTCGTTCGAATTTCGTAGTGCGACTATGCGAGAGGGATTTTCGCTCAAAGGAAGGAATTAAAAGAAACCCTAAAGAGGGGAGATGGCGGCGTACACATACCGGCGAAAGTCGATCGAGAAGCTCCGTTTCCAGCTCCAATTCCGACTTCCGATTAACCAGGTACTCTGAATTTTTTTTTTTCCCGATATTCCCGATATTTATCAGAGAAAAATATCGGACGGACGCCGATAATATCTCCTGATATTTCGTCCGAAATGTGGAATTCCGATAATATCGCCCATCTCAAAAAAATCGCCGATTTTTCGCCGATAACTAGCAGAGAAACGAATTTAGGGGGTATCGGTGTCGCAGCGTTGGCGATACCGATATTATCGCCGATATTATCGACAATTCGCCGATAATATGAACACTGAACATAACAATGGATTAGGAAGAGGGGTTTCAATGTAGGCATTTCCCTACCCACTTTTTCCTGTCGTGTGGGCCACTTGAGTTTTGGATATGCCTCATTTTTGGGTCCATGTCCTAACATGATCCAGAAAAATGGATGGACTGGGTGGATTTTGCTCAAGCATCATGGTTGGTCCCATCTAGCTTCCGTCATAGGAAGTTCATGCGAAAAGCTTTTGTAACAATCCCTGTTTGAGTGGTGTGCCACACACCATCAACCTCCGACGTGTGTTGACGTCACCAAGTTCTGTGGGATGGTAGACGTTGCATCCCGGGCGGATCGGTCGTGCTTCCACAGGTGCCTTTTTCAAGGGCTTTTGCTTAGGTCGTTGATGTGTTATGTTTGATTGGAGTTGCCACTAGCCAATTATCTCGTCTTTACAGTCGGCTGGATCCTATAGAAACGTTAGGAGAGAGAATTCGAAGATTCTCAGTCCTAAAATGACTCATTGATTTACAACTAAAGATTTAGGGTAAGGGACCATGGTTACAGAGAGGGAAGGTGTTAGGCATCTACTATGCTTTTACAGGTGTACGATCTCTACTTCACAGGATCTAATGAATTCTTGAGGATTGAGATTAATTCTTGCGTACTAATGATGTAGCAGTGTGTGCAATGTAGTGTTAAATGCAACGCCGACAACAGACTATAGCCTAGGCTGGGTAAATCCGCCTCACTCTCCCGCTTGTTGTGCATAAAACTAATTGGTCCAGGTTTTTGATGGGCATGATTCGACTATGCTGGCAAGTTGTAGAGCATATGTTTGAGCTGACTGGGTGCTGAGTACTATGTATGTAGGACTATATATGTAACGTTATGTATGCGATGCTGTGTGTGCACACGATGCGGTGTTAAATGTAACGCCGACGACAGGCTATAGCCAAGGTTGGATAAATTTGCATTGACTCTCCCACTTGCCGTGCGTAGACTAATCAACCAGTGTTTCTGATGGGTAAGATCCGATTATATCGACGAGCCATAGAGCATATGCTCGAATCAATTAGGTGCATAGTGTTATGCAATGCAATGCTGATGGATAAGTAGAGGGGTCGAGAATGAAATGAATGTTGCACAACGTTAACGTAAGGGTCGATGGAGCTTATTCAGAAGTTGGATGGTTGGATGGACAGTAATGTCGCAAGGATTGAATTGAGTGGCTTGGGTCAGGACCTGGATTGCTCAGGAGGCTAGGGATTTGATTAGATTAGGCTAGACTCGGGCTAGGCTCTCTCCTCCTACTCTTTCCTCTCCTTGTGGAGGGGATGGAATGACTAGGCTAAGGGTGGCTTAAGGGACTTTAGGGATTTCCTGAAGGAAGGGGTTTGTTGAAATGAAAAGGGGAGGAGACCATTTATAGCCTCCCAGCCTGGCTTTCCGGTAATTCTTACAACGTCCAGGGGTTGAATATGGATGGATGGCTAGGATTTGAGATTGCCAAATGGCAAGATCTCAAGGGTAGATTGGATGGTAAAACAATAAATATGGGCTAAGGATGAGGTACTTGTGTCAATACACTTTGCCACACTTGCACCTCCACCTTGGAGCGACTCCACATGCATGGAGCTCTCCTTGCTAAGACAAGGGAGTTGCCACGTGGCTGGTCACTTCTAAGGGGTCGCTAGCATCACACAGAGCTCCCTGCTTTGGCAGGTGAGCTCCCCTACACGTGTGCCGACTGCATTGTTGGTGCTCCTGATTTTGTGAACGGGCCTGGGTTTAGGGCTTGGCTTGACTAGGCGAGTTGATTGGTTAGGCTGACCGGGTGAGTTGACTCATCGAGTTGACTTGGGGTGCGACTGGGTTTTTACTAGGTTGAGTCGGGTTTGAGCCTAGGGCTTAGAATTTGGGTTTGGACTAGGGTTTTGATTAGGGTTTGGGTTTAAGGTTAGCCATTGGGTTTAGGTGATCCAATCTAATTAGCTTGTCAGCCCGGGGTGGGTTGTCTAAAGGGACCCACTATGATCATGATGTACATGTTATATCCACACTGTCCATCCGTTTTACGAGATTATTTTAGGGCATAGGCTAAAAAAAGAGTCAGATCCAAAACTCAAGTGGACCACACCACAGAAAGTAGTGGCGATTGAACGCCTGCCATTGAAAGCTTCTTGGGCCCACAAAAGTTTTGGATGAAGCTGATATTTGTGTTTTCCCTTCATCCAAGTTTGTGTGACCTTATGAACGAGTTGGATGGCAAATAAACATTATGGTGGGCCTTGGGAAGGTTTCAACGGTAGGTGTCACCATCCACACTGCTTTTCTACGATATGGTTCACTCGAGATTTGGATCTGCCTCATTTTTGGACCCATGACCTAAAATGATCTGGCAAAATGGTTGGACCTTGTTGATAGAATACATACATTATGGTGGCGGCCACATAACCAATCTACTTCCACGGGAGGGGAGTTGATAGAGATGTTGCCACCTGCAAGAGAGCAACGACCCTCTCAACGCTCTTCCGTTGAATGCGAAAAAGACCTGAATTGCGATTTCAATCTCAAACGTATTCTGAATCTGATGGCGCATACTATGGTGCACTGTGTGTGTGTGCACGTGCGTGCATGCGCGTGTGTATGTTTATCATGAGAGTAGCCACAAAAAGGATATCAAACATTTGAAAGGTATTTAGGTCATTGTCAAATTTTGCATGCTTATCAAGTATCCACCTATGGCTCAGATTTTGTTTGCTCCCCATCATGAGTGGTAAATTGGTAATGGTTTTAGCTGCTCATGGGCACCCACTCTCCCCTCCCTGCATATAGCCCACACCTGCCCACAACCTCTCCCTCTCTTTCTCCCTTCCCCCCAGTTAGTACATACACATACTTTTTTGTATTATTTTATGCCTTTTCTTATTGGAGCTTTGCCAAGTCCACATGCATGTACAAGACAGCCCATGTTCATGCCACACATGTGCCAGCATGGTACATTGGTACGAGATCCAATCCATTCATCAGAGGGGGGACTACTATGTAGATGCTGTAGCCCAAGAATGAGGTTGGTCCACTCATCAGGTGTGCTATAGTCTGCTGAACAAATTTATGGATGAAAAAACTTTGCTGAAGTTTTCTCACTCGTCCAATAGTTTCTAACATTGTGGCCACCTGCTGAATGGACTGGATTTATTTGATGGAGCAGCTTCATGGTTGGACCACCTGATGGAAGGCTTGGATATTGTACATGCTTATGGCCAAGGTGAAGCTCTTCTTATCAAGTAGGATGATGCTCACAATATGGTTTTCTATGACTCTCCTTTGTTTAGATCTATCATGGTACTTTATAAGCTAGATTGAAATTTGTTCCACCCAGAAAGTGTGGCCCGCAAATTGGTACTGTAAGTTATTGATTTGGTCAGCCCCATCGTGAGTTAGGCCATGCCGTAATATCTGTCATATTAGATTATTCTATTCATCCAATGGAAACATGCAATCTCAGCCAATTATTGACATTTGACTGGTATCCAATTAGACATCTAGCTTCATCCAGTGGGGGAGATTTTTAGGGTATCTCACATCCACTGTGAGGCCTATAAAAATGAAGTGGAGCCCACAATTTTAATTTATGAATTGAGACTTCAATTTCTCTATCCAATGTTGTAAATTTCCTCTAATATAATATTCTGGTTAACAATAACATTTTATTGGAAGTTGGAACTAAGGTTACCTAGACCGACCATCGATCTAGCATGTGGTTCACTTCTTTGTCCAATAAATGATATGCAAGGGTAGGATCATGCAGGTCATTCTAATACGTACTGCAAGGTATACACAATGTAGTTATATATTCAAATTGATTTTTAATTTATATATGAAATGATAAATGTTATCATTGTAGGTCTTGCATGCATAGTATTATATTGTATGTCCGCTATTGCATAAATCAAACTATAAATCTCTATATTCTCAATATAAATTTGCATTTTGTTCACATCCCCACCTTCATGGGGACATTACAACCAATGTTTTAAATATCGTTATCGCGTAATGTATCACACCCTTGGGATACGGATACATATCGGTTATCGCATGGGATCTGTTGGTTGTATCGTGTAATGCATTGCTGTTGTTGGGAAACATGGGAACATTGGGAAATTGGTCGAATTTTTCAAGGAAACTTCAAGGATTGTTGAAAAAGACATCAATACACATTTAAAAATCAAAACATTACAAAAAAAAATGCACATAATAGGGGTTTTCTTTTTGTGGGGTCTTAATACATGCATTGTCCAACAGAATTGATGCAAGTATATTTAAAGTCTATTCATATAATTTATAAACGTAAGAAGACATGTATGGAAACACAAGCAATACATTCAAAAGCAAAAGAAGAATCACTAGATCAGGTTACAAGTTTGATTTGTGTTTGGATACAAAGATCGCAATTGATTTGTGAGAAATTGAGAAATTTCGATTTTTTCCAATTTTCCGCAACTTGCCCCATCTCCCCCAAATCTTGAAATCGAAGCTCCAAATCCATGATTTTTCATGGAAAACATGAGGAATTGTAGATTTGTAACCATTTGACATTGATTTAATGTGATTTACAGTAAAAAAATGGATCAAAAATAAAAAATACTCACCGGATTGCAAGTGAGCAAGTGACACATAGTTAGGACCGTGTGGTTCTGAACGGAAAATGTGCGACGGGGGGGGGGGTGTTTGATGAGCTATGTAATGCTGATTGGAACATCATTTATCTTGTCTTGAACAGGTCCGAAGTTGCCTCTTGCCTTTGGACTTTATTGCAGGTACAGTTTTTCTATCACCTTCCTTACTGTAAATTGATAATATTGGTCAACTCCATTATCATCATTGGCATTGGTTGAAACAAATGCTTGTTTGCAGAGAAAAGAGGGAATCCTTTCTTCTCTAAGCTTGCAAATGAGACTGTTAGTGCCTTTTTCGATCCAAGAAAAGATGCTTCCACTAGCCTACCGCATGATTTAATAGATGATGGATACGATAATTTTCAAATCCGCTTGACTGAATATACTAAGGTGTTACTATTTCCTATACTTTCTTTGATTGTTTTATTTTAGATTCATTCATACTTTTTTGTCTTTCCTCATCCATATTTTGTCACTTAATGAAGTCTTATTGAAATTGACGTCAGTGGATATTACATGTACCAATGGGTTTGTTTGGGATTGGGAAAATGAGAATATGGTGTTGGCAAATCCACGAATTTGTATTTTTCATGGATTTGCATGTAATTTAGATTTGATAAATCTTGAAATATGTTGTTTGGTATTTGTAAAGTAGAAAAGCTTTGAAAGAAAGGAAAGACCAGTAGGGTTGGATGTCTAACACTATTGTATTAATAAAAAAAATAATACTCAAATTACCTAAATACCCCTAAATAAAATGGCAAAATTGAAAACAAGAAAAAAACCTAAGAAATAACATAAAACTAATTAGCCTAAAGGCGTATAGCCTAAACTAGGGGCTAATTGCATGCCCATATATACTGTAACAATCCCCTTCAAGCAGATACAAAGATATCAATTATGCCCAGCTTGCCTTGAATATGTCTTCCCACTTCAACTGAAAGGGTTTAGTGAAGATATCAACAAATTGATTTGTAGACCTAACAAAGGGAGTAGAAATAATGCCAGTAGTAACTTTTTCACAAATAAAATGACAATTAGCTTCAATATGTTTTGTGCACTCATGAAAGAGGGGATTGGAAGTGATATGAATTGCAGCCTTATTGCCATAATACATAGGCACAATAATCACCAGAAATCCTAACTCGGCGATAAAGCTTTTTCCCCATAGGTCATATGCAATATTTGCCATAGCTTGATATCCAACCTCAACATGAGATCTTGCAACAACAATTTGCTTCTTGGTCTTCTATGTAACAAGATTTCCTCCGAAAAAAGGTACAATACTTTGTCATAGAATGACGATCATCAGGAGATCCTCCCTAGTCTGCATCTGAATAACTTTTATTCAAATGGTTATTACAACTAAATAAAATGCCATGTCCTAAAGTAGATGATGTAGTGAAGAATGCGATGAACAACTAATGACTAGAGCGAGGTGCATGCATAAACTGGCGTACCAGACTGACCGCATGAGATAGGTCGGGATGAGTAATAGTTGAATATATCAACCAACCAACTAGGTGTTGATTCATGCGAAGATCATCAAGAAGCTCCACATCATCAGCCCGAAGTTTCTTATTAAGCTCTAATGAGGAATCAATGGGTTTGACACCAATATTACCAACTAAAATTGATACCCTTCTTTGAATGAGAGACTTCAGTGCTAAGAAAATATTTGAGCAATCCCAAATCCTTAATGTAAAAACTTTGCTCAAATACAGCCTTAAGTCAGAAATCCCACTAGCATAATCACTTGTCACAATACTATCGTCCACACACACACTGACAATTGTAATGACTTGCACAAGCCACTTAATGAACACTAAGTGGTCTAACTGTGCATGAGTAAATTCAATGCCAATCAAGGCCCCACTAAATTTGTCAAACCAAGCTCGAGGGGTCTGCTTCAAACCATATATTGCCTTTTTAAGACAACATATCTTATTTTACTCCCTCTTTCGAGTAAAACTAGGAGGAAGCATAAAAATTTTCTTAGTCAAATCACCATTTAAGGTGTTCTTAACATCAAACTTGTCCAACGGCTAATTCAGTTTAGCTGCAAGAGAAATGATAGCACGGACTAAGTTCATCTTAGCAATAGGAGCAAAAGTTTTAGAATGTTCCTCACTATATCTGTGTAAACCTTTTAGCCACTATACTGGCTTTATATTTGGCTTTACTACCATCAGGGAGGTATTTAAGAGTTTATACCTAGCGACAACCTACCGGAGTCTTCCTAACATGTAAAAGTAGTGATCCCCCATATATGATTCTTCTTAAGAGTAGCCATCTCCTTCTCCATAGCTTAACACCACAAAGGAGAAGTTAGAGCTTCTTTATAATTTTTAGGAACAGTAGAAGAAGAACACTCAAGAGTAGAAACAAAAGACTTGTGTTCGGGAGACAAGGAATGATAGGAAACAAAATGTTGAATAGGATGAGTAAGACACTGTCTTTTAGCTTTTCTAATAGTAATAGGATGATCAAGAGACAGATCTAAATATGGATAAGAATAAATGGGCAAGCGAGTAGGAATATAATTAGTAACTAGATTCAAAGGAGCATGCCTTGTGATGGACTGTAGGAAGACTGTTGTTCGAACATTCCTTTCATACACCTTTAAACTAGATTTAGTTGTGTGAGAATCAAGAACCACTTTTTCTGTAACATCATTGGGTGGAAAACATGCTTTTAAGATGGAAAGAATTGGATAAGTGTCAAGAACAGGTATAAGAAGAACCATTGATTGGTACTCTTTAAAATCTCTGAAAATTTGAAACATTTTAAAGAAACTTGACATCCATAGAAACATGCTTGTAAGATGGAAAGAATTGGATAAGTGTCAAGAACAGGTATAAGAAGAACCATTGATTGGTACTCTTAAGATCTCTGAAAACTTGAAACATTTTAAAGAAACTTGACATCCATAGAAACATAACATTTTTTTTTTTTTTACTAACCAAATCAAGACACTTATACCCTTTTTAGAAAGCTGAATATTCCAAGAAAACACATTTAATAGTTTGATATGGCAATTAATTTCGACGAGGATCTATATTAAAAACATAACAAACACCCCGAAGTCTCATAGTGGAATTTCAGGAATCGGGTGAAAGGTTGAGATTCAGCTAATGATGAGGTTCAGTCTCCTATTATGAGCACGAGTAATACCCTCCAACACACCGAAGTCGGTTCTTGAGGTTCAGTCTCCTACAAAAGAGCACGAGTAATTTTTAGAAGATATCTATTCTTTCTTTTAGCAATACCATTTTGTTGGAGGGTATTATTCACAAGTGGTTTGAGTGCTTCTAATGATAAGACCACATAAAATGAGAAAGATATTCCTTTGCATTATTAGTACTAGTGTTTCAATATTTATATTAAACTGATTGTTAGCCAAAGCATAAAACACTTTGAAGATTGAACCAACCTCATCTCTATTTTTGTTATATTTTTGTCAAATACATCCATGTCATACAAGAAGCATCATCAATGAAGGTAACAAAGTATTTAAATCTATTAGAATTAATTGGAATTGGCCCCCAAACATTATAATGAACCAATAAAAAAAATTTATGTAACTTTTTTTTTTCCATAGGGATAAACAAACTTATGATGCTGAGCCAAAGCACATGCCTCACATTGAAAATTCTTAATATCATTAGACTTAACTAACTGACGCAACAAAGTCTATACGATTTAATTAGAAAGTTGACCAAACGACAGTGCCAAAGATAAAGGTCTTTCTTTTTTACAGCAAGACACTCACCAAACTGATTTGAAGAATTCAAATGAAGAAAATATAGCCCATCCCTCTCAAGTCCATCACCAAGCAGTTCCTTTGTCTTTAGATCTTGAAAGACAATTATTAGGAAAAAATGTCACACTATAATTTAGATCCTTTGTGATCTAACTCACAGACAATAGATTAGAAGTAATATTAGGGACCAATCAAATAGAAGACAAGGCAAACATTAGTGAAGCTGAAACGTTACCCTTTCCCTTAATAAGTGTCAACATACCATTTGCAAATTTCAGATGACCTAAATGAATATTTGAGGTAAATGAAGAAAAAGAAACGACTATACTTGTCATATGATCAACAACTTCTGATGCAGGACAGTAAACCACTTTCTTTAAAAGCTCGAACTGTTAGAGAATGGCGAATCAATCCCTTTATCTCATAGCCCAAGCCCCACATCTCATGGGTTAAGACCTTGGCCGAACCCCCCCTGTGGGCCCCAAATCACATGGGTACCGCCTCACATGAGCCACTTGAATCACACGGGTGGGACTCGTCTTTCACGAGCCACCCGCCTCACACGGGCCGCCCACCCCGAGTGTATCCCCGCATCCCATAGGCTACCCCACTCAAGCCTGACATGAAAATTCCCCTGCATTAATCACCCCTGGTGAGGAGTCTCGAACCCGAGACCTCCTGCTCTGATACCAATTTGATGCAGGACAGTTAACCACTTGCTCTAAAAGCTCAAACTGTTAGAGTATGGCGAATCAATCCCTTTATCTCATAGCCCAGGCCCCACATCTCATGGGTTAAGACCTCGGCCGAACCCCCCTCGTGGGCCCCAAATCACATGGGTACCGCTTCACACGAGCCACCTGAATCACACGGGTGGGGCCCGCCTCTCACAAGCCACCTGCCTCACACGGGCTTCCCACCCCGAGTGTGTCCCCACATCCCACAGGCTACCCCACTCAAGCCCGATGTGAAAATGCCCCTGCATTAACTTCTGAATCAATTATTCAAATATTGGACTCAAAAGTAATGTGAAGAGCAGTGAAGCTATTACCTTTTTGAGCAAAAAATGTAGATGGGTGTAACGCCCTGAAAATCGGGGGTCGAGTAAAAACTCAACTCCCGAGTTCCAACGCATCACTTATGCAACAAATGAAGTGATGTTTGTATGTTGTCTGTATTAGTGCATGAAACATGAATGAGATTAAGCCAAAGCCGCAAACATAATTTAGGGACAGTTGTGATGCGCAAGATGAGTATATAAAACCTTCTAAACCAGTACAAGTCCCCAAAGCATGTTTGCGTTGCCAGGTCAATAATTACATGTAAAATTTCAAAATTTACCAAATGATAAAGTGTAATGTTCAACTATCCATATCCCTGTGGCCCCGGTACGCAACTTCAGGTCCACATAGACCCGCCAGATCATTGCATGTAGGAGAACTCCTCACCATCATAAAAGTCAGGCTCCGCTTCACGAGCATCGCCATCATCTGAAACTACAACAGGGTCTGGTTGGTATGTACAACACCGTCCCGTAACGTGGGAGTGAGTAGCTAACTCAGTGGAACAAGAAAGCACAGGTTAACATGTTATCAATTCAATCAAGCAGTAATGATAAAGCAGGAAATCACACATCCATAAGTACTCTTGTTAATACAAGAATGGTATGCATGTATGATGCATGCCCTCGCCTGCGCTCCCTCAGCGACTCCTTACGTTCGCGGCATGCCACACTCCCTCAGTGCTTGACCATCAACGCCAAACGCATACGTATGCGGTGCATGAACGTGATTACCAAGTTCTTTATTAGTCATTTTCATACAGCAGGATTGAGAAACTAAGGTACCTCCCTTATATCACTTCCCAAACAAGGATCCATTCTAGGGTCGTCAGTCCTAGTAAATCTCATACGATGATACGGTTCTAGGTCGCTGTAAAGGGCTCGTCGCTTTATCAACGCAGGCCTAGTTATACTCTAGTTACTACGGAGAGGCTCGTCGCCTCAACGCAGGTTTAGAGTGTGCTCGAGGTCACTACACCAACCTGTCATCCGGGGCTAATGTAATTGCAACACCCCTTCAAATATTGTCTAACCAATAGGTATCAGAGTGCGCAGCGGTGGTTTTGTTTGGCAATGGCCCACACGAGGCTCATGCACAACGCGTCTTCTGATCAGTGTAGGCCGACAGCTCGAATACAGTGTCCCGTACCACCGTATTCAGCTCACGAGTCTGGTTGCTCACTGGTCACTACGGGGAGGCTCGTCGCCCCAGCGTAGGCCGACAACTCGACCACAGTGTCCCATACCACCATGTCCGGCTCATGAGTCTTAGCGGATCGAGATACCAAGGTTAACAGGGTTTCACTGGTAAGTTTGGTACCTTAGGTTCAAGCAGTAGCGTCCAAACATGGTGAACACACAATAGGCCCATTAGTTTATTAGACAAGTTTGACTAGTACGAGCGTATGCTGAAGTAACTGACAAGGTACCACTGTCGACAACCATCGTACGACTCGGATTCATCGAACGTGTCTTTTGTGACGAAATGACCTCAGCCACAACATCAAGGCCTATTACCGATTGCCTGGACTATACAATAGCCCCAATCACATTCAATTACAACAAAATATCCTAGAAGATAGTTAAAGCAATTATGAATCAAGATTGCAAATCATATAATCAAAGGTCCAATAATGTCCGCTTTAGGGCTGCCAGGGCTGTTGCACGGAATCGTTACACCGCTCCCCCATCACCCGTCACGGATTTGTTTCTGCATTTATGGACTATAACTTAAACATAAATCCACACATGCATTCCATTGATAAAACAGACGCTATAATATACGGTACATGGAGGAAATCATACCCATAGTTAAGGGAGTTGGGAATCATAGCTCAACACTCCTATAAATTTTAATTTACTAACCACTTACTCATTCAATCATTTTAACAAACACTTAGACTACATGTATATCAACATACATGACGTATGTTGATCACACAGGTAGCAGGCCAAATCCTTTCACTAGGGAGTTGCCCCGTATACCACACGCATATACCCATGACGGATAATCATGGCATGCATGAATCCGGGTTCCATACTCATTCAATCATTTCCACAAACACGTGGGCTACACACTTAGACATATATACGTGCATTAGCCGTGGCGTGATTTAGGGCAAATCCTTTCGCTAAGGGTTATTGCCTATACAACCATCATATATCCATGACTGTTGGTCATGGCGAGCACGAATGCGAATTCTATACTCATTCAGTCATTTTCACAAACACATAGGCTACACAATATAACATACACAACGTATGTTGATATAACATGCCTTAGGGCAAATCCATTCACCCAGAAGTTAATACTAGTAAGTCTAGCATACATATACAACAGTTAATCATGGCCAACACAATTGCAAATTTTATACGTATACAGTATTTTCTATAAATACATGGAATACAGTATATTCAACATAATTAACGTATAACTGAAAAACGAAACGAACAACACTTTGTACATGTGCAATAGCATCCAGATCATGAATCTATCATTATTTAACATTGAAAGCATTGAAAACCATAACTTAAGCGTCTATAGTCCGCACCTTACGCCGTAGAAGCGTAACGAAATCAGTTTAAACACTGAGCCTTTGTCTATGGCACCAGAACAACCTATAACAGGGAATAGGTTAGCTATTCTATCAACTGTTCTATTTGAATCTCTTGAATCTCTAAAACAGGTTAGGGTTAGGATTTCTTACCCAAATACGGCGTTGGAAACACCGGAAGAACTACACGGGAGTGGTGTTTCAGCAGGTGGATTAGCAGGGAAGAATCCTCACTTCTCTCTCTCTTTCTCTCTCTTTGCTTTCTTTTCTCTCCTAGGGTTTCCCAAATTCGTATGGGATGAGAGAGTGAGGGCTTAAGGCCCTTATATAGGCCCAAAACTGATGGGAATGGCCCCAGGGCCAAGGTATACTTAGGTTATGTCCAAAACCACTCTGTTTCAACTCAACAGAGCATTTTCAGAGCCCTCCCTTGAGCCAAAGGTCGGACTTAAGCTCACTGACCTTGGATCTAGGTCGAGTTAAGGTTTCGTTCCAGTCGGGTTCCCAGATCACACGTGGCGGACCAGTTTCAGTTCAATGGTCACCGAAACTCGATCAGGGCCACAAGCACACTGACCCGTGTATGAAATCTCTCCTGATTCGAGGGTGTATTTGGGTCAGATTCTGACGGTCTGATTACTTATATTCGGCCCGCAAATGACAAGTCTCAGATTCAAATTAATTTCTAAAGGAAACCACGTTTTCTCACACACTTCACTCCGGGCTCAAGCGAATTACTTCGGGACACTATCTGGACTTGATTTCCGAGGTGGTTGTCAAGCCCAGCAAGGCGGTCTTGATTATATAATTTCGTAGTAATCGGACTTTCGACGTACGGTCCAGATCCGATACGGAGTTTCAATGTGCTCCCGAGAGCAACTGGGTAATGAGATTGATCCTAGATTTTAGGGTAACCTAGCGTCGATGATTCTACAAGTTTCGAGTCTTACAGATCGTATTTAAAGTGATTCAAGCGGATTTCACAGCTAATCTAGTTTAGCACTTAGTTAAACTTGTCTAATTTCTAAAGGATTTGAGGTTTGAGAGGTTAATTAGGGGTTAGGATCAACCCCTTGCCTAAGGACATCTAACTCCAGGTTGGCAAAAATATGGGGCGTTACAATGGGGAGGTCTTATTCTGGGTGGCGTCCCTTAATAAAGCATTATACTCACTTTTTGAGAGATGGACTACATCCCCATCCGGTTGAACCACGAGTGACTTTGCCAATTGAGCCATTTCCCCAATAGTAATTGAAAAGTCTTTATCATTTTTAGTAGTTGAATTAGCACAACGACCTTGAGGTGGTCTACCATGAAGTACCCAACAATAATCAATAATATGGCCATATTGACAACAATGAGTATACAAACGGTCTGCACCACGACCATGACCAATAGCACGACCACGCCCGCGGCCTGCATCTCGACCTCATTGTCCAATAGCTTTACCTCTTTGGGTGCTAGCATTTTCAAAATTTCTAAACTCGGCCACGAGAGCAAATGATTAACCACTGTAGATCTTATATCTGCACGACGCCTCTCATCTTTTAAGAGTAAGGCATAAACACTATTTAGGGAAGGTAAAGTTGATGAACCAAGAATTTGAGCCCACATAGGTTCAAAATCAAAACTAAGACTCGCTAACAACTCGAATATCCTCCTGTTTTTTTACCCAATACTTTGTTTATATGCCTCTGCATCTATGGTACAAGCAAATTGAAGATTATCCAAGAATGATAATTCTTGTCACAAACTACGCATCTTGGCATAATAATAAAAAACTGAACACTCCTTCTGCCTCAAAGTCCCAATTTCTTGGTAAATATTATAAATCTGAGTCGTATTATTTTGATCGATATGCAATTCATGAGTAGTCAAGCAAGTCTAACGGGCAATAGATAATAAGAAAAGGCTTTCACTAGCTTCTGTTTCCATAGAATTCAGAAGCTAGGACATGATGACTAGATTATGTGATTTCCAATCTCCATATGAAGGGTCTAATATAGCAGGAATAGGTCTAATATAGCAGGTTCTGGTATTCTACCATCTATATAACCTAACTTCTATTTCCCCCAATAAACATCTCAACTGCTTTCGACCATTGAAGATAATTATTGGACTTTAGTTTTTGGGTTATAGTCTGCAACCTAGGATTTCTAGAATGAACTATAAATCTCTCCAGCTTAGAGTTGATTGAATCAATCGTGTTAGATCTTGACGAAGTGGCATTAATGAATCCACACAACATGGATAAAAACAAAGGTCAAAATAATAGTCAAATCCCAGTTCACCAAAAACCAATAAGAGCGAGGGAAGATTTTACAACTGGATGAACAAATATGAAAAGACGGATTATTGTATGCAGATTTCAATAAATTTGTCTTGGGATTCTGGAGAACATTCTAAAGGTTGGAATCTTTATTCAAAGAAGGAATCAGATATGTGATTTACAATGGTTTTACAATCCTTTATTTGGAGGATACTTGGTGCTCTGACCAATCTCTCCTGCCTATCCCATAAACTTTAATGTTGATGGGGGAGAATGATGTGATTGTGGACTGTTGCATCTCATTGGAGGGAGGGCGGACTATTTGGAATATTCAATTTAGAAGAAATCTCATAGATGAAATTGATCCTTACGTTTATCTCCTCTCCTAAAAGTTCTGTTTGTATGATAGTAGGCAGGGTAAGAGAATTTGGAAATGCGACCTGCTTGGTATGTCCACGGTAGGCTCCTACAGGCAGATTTCTGGGGCAGGCGTGTAAAGGCCTCACATATATCATTTGGAATCTTGGGTCCCTCCTAGGGTTGCTGCTGTTTGTTGGGTGACTGACCTAAATACAATCATAACCCTCGATCACTTGATAAATTGGCAACAACAACAACAACAAGAAGGCTGCTTCTTCTGTCTGCACGTTGGGGGAATCTATTAGCCATATCTTAATGCATTTTATATTTACTCACGGAGTGTGGTACTCCGTTGGAAGTTTGTTTAGTGTGGCTTGATGTCAAAGTCCTCAATGATCTTTACGAAGCTTCAAATTTTTGCTATAAGTTGTAAAGGGGGGTGGCTTTCTTTGCATTTGGCTCTTCTTGCAATCTAGTGGTCAATGTGGAGGTAGCAGAACAATAAGGCTTTTAGGAACAAGTGTAAAAGCCTATCTCAGGTGGTTGAGATCAATGTTTTTATTATCAATGATATCGACCGATACATCCCACCATATATCTTGTATCCCACTTGTGTGATACGAAACACACTAGTGGGATATATCTCACATGTTTGATTTGGTGAGCATTTTTTATTTTCGATTCATTTTTTATGCAAATCATATTAAATCAGTGTCAAATTGTTACAATCATGATTTTTCATGTTTTGCATGAAAAATCATGGATTGGAAGCTTCAATTTTGAGATTTGGAGGAGAGGGCCGAGTTGCGGAAAATTGAAAAAAATAAAAATTTCTCAATTTCTCGTAAATCGGTTGCAATCTGTGTCCAAACATAAAACCAAACACGTATGTAACCTGATCTTGTCATTCTTCTTTTGCTTTTGAATGTATTGCTTGTTTCCACACGTCCTCTTACATTTATAAATATACGAATAGACTTTGAATATACTTGCATCAATTCAGTTAGACAACGCATAGATTAGGACCCCATACAAAGAAAACCTATTATGTGCACTTGTTTTTGTAGTGTTTTTATTTTTAAATATATATTGATGTCTTTTTTAACAATCGCTAAAGTTTCATTGAAAAATTCGACCAATTTCCCCATGTTTCCCCATGTTTCCAACAACAACGATGCATTACGTGATACAACTGATATATCCCATGCGATAACTGATATGTATCCGTATCCCAAGGGTGCGATACGTAACGCGATACCAATGTTTTGAACACTGGTTTAGATATATTCTCATGGCCTTTAATTCATATGACTTTGAAAGGGTCAGTAGTAGCGATATGAGGTATTCAGCTTAGGTCTTTTTTTTATTTTTTATTTTTAGGGCATTCATACGTTTTTCAGCTGGCTTCAAAGCCGCTAGCGCGCGCATACTTTTGAAGCTGAAAAACGCTTATGACTATCTATTAAAGTCAAAGGCCCCCCCTTCTTTATTATAGGGCTATGGAGTCACTTTCACTTTAGTTAGGGCTATGGAGTCAGGGGCCTGGGCCCTAAAGGGGGCCTTTGAAAAGCGCAACAATCTTTAACCCAACAAGTGCTCTCCAAACCAACCTAGGTAGTCTCCTATCACTAGGCTCACCAACCAACCCGGACTTTGATTCTTATTATTCCTACTGGATATAAAAACCATAAGGATTGTTTCCAGTTTCTAATGGTTGCTCTAATATACCCAGCTTCCTTCTCACTCACATAGTGAGTCTGTTGCATCCGATTTTGTGATTTGCCTTTTTCTTATTTAAAGTTTCGCCTACGAACCAGAAACCTGTTCATTTTCTTCGCCAGGTGGCTATAATTCTGAATATTCTAGTATGGTTATGGGAGTCAGGGTCGTCTCCTCGGCTGCTACCTTCCCCAAGGTCGGGATTGCATCTGTTCTCGAGATGTTGATCCACGAAAAACGGGACGAGAAATGCGAAAGAACTCATATACGGAACCGGGGCGACCAGGGGAAAAGCTAGACGATTGACGTCAGCAATTCGCGAAGGTCATTATAGCCATTGGTTGATCAAACAAAAGTGAATGACTCGCCCTAAACGAATGAATAATGGGACCTCGAGATTGACTGAGTTGGCCACTATTCCTGGGTCTCGTAAGAGCAGATTGATTAGGTCTACAGAGAAGAAAATGACGAGGACTGGAATGTAGATGCCTCGTTCACAGGGATTTCTTCTGTTAAGGACACAAAGCACGTTGCCTTGATGTCGATCGTCGAAAGTGGTTCCTCCAGTCAAGAAGAAATTGACGCGTGTCTGGCGTCTACGTCGAAGAAGGAGAAGATCGACTATAACACAGATTGGATAGTCGATTCGGGGTGCTCACATCACCTGACTGGTGATATGAGTAAGTTCATGAAGCTACAGAAGTACGAAGGAAGTGATGCGGTTGTGACCGCGGATAATTCAGTGTACCCTGTGAAGCACTTGGGGGCTTCCATATTGAAGAAGGTTAAAAGAGCTCAAAATTCAAGAAGATGAGATATCGGGATGTCTAAGCAAAAGGTATTTTCATCTTCTGTTTTGCAGACCGCGAAAGTTTTTGGGGGGGGGGGGTGTGTGTGTGTGTGTGTGTGTGTGTGTGTGTGTGTGTGGCGTTTCTCTCTGCTGGGTCTAGAGGAACTTATTTTGATTTTCCCTCACTCAATTATTGAGGGCGGCTTGTCTAACGTAATTCAGTGACTGCCATAGGATCATCCTCGTTGTTTTTTTTTTTTTTTCATTTTGTTTGGTGCCATTCATATTCTTCTTCTTCCAAATCCACCCTACATCGTTGGATCATCCTTTTGGGGGCGATTTTTGTTCTATCCCATTCAACTTTGGGCCTGTCATAGGAACAATTTGTATCATTAAAAGATTCAGCCTGACAGTCAAATTTTTTCAAATTGTGTGGTGCCATTTTGTATCATAGGATCATCCATTTGGGGAGATTTTTGGATTTATTCCATTCTTCTTTGGGTCCACCACAACAAAAAATTGGATTACCAAAAGGTGTGCTCTGATTGTACAATTTATTGGGTTGGGCAAAATCTTTATATTTCCTCTTATAGGAAGGCTCGGTGACAAGCAACTGATTACTACATCATCTCGTCTAATTTACTATAAGTGGTTTGCAATTTTTGGAGCCTGAAGCCATTTTTTTTTTTTTTTATTTTTTATTTTTTTCAAATTGCATGGTTCTATTCGTATTTTTCTTCCTCCTACAAATCCACCCTGCATCATAGGATTATCAATTGGGGGAGATTTTTTATCTATCCCATTCAATTTTGGGCTCGTCATAGGAACAGTTTAGATCACCAAAAGGCTTGAGCCTGACAGTCAGATTTTTTCAAATTGTGTGGTGCCATTCTTATTCTTCCTCTTACAGAGCCACCCTGCGTCACAGGATCATCCATTGGGGCAGATTTTTGGGTTTATCCCATTCATCTTTGGGCTCAGCTCAACAACAATTTGGATTACCAAAAGGCTGGCCCTGATTGTACAATTTATTGGGCCAAGGAAAGTCTTTATATTTCCTCTTATAGAACACTTGGGACCTGTTTGGAAACCACCAAATAAGTTACTTTTTCTACTTACAACAGTAGATAAGTAACTTATTTAAGATAAGTAAGTTTGGTTTAAGATTCAACTTAATAATTTGAAACCAAGATAAACTATGATCTCTCTCTCAAAAAAAAAAAAAAAAAAAAAAAAAAAAAAAACAAGATAAGCTACTTAAAGCATAAGTGGATTTTAAGTAACTTACAATCCAAACGCCCCCTAATCAAGGTGTCCCGTATCCGTTACGATACGGCCGTATCGGCCGATACGTAACTGTAACGGCCGACACCGTTACGTGATACGGGGTTGAAACGGCCGTTACAGAATTCTGTGACCGTAACGGGCGTTACGGGCCTTGAAAAAAAAAAAAAAAAAACTTAACTTTTTTTCTTTCTTTTCTTCTTTTTCTTCTTCTTCTTCTTGGGCAGTTGCGGCTGCGTTTGTGGCCTTATTCCTGTTCTTCTTCTTCCTCTTCTTCTCTCTCTTCCTCTCCCTCTCTCTCTCTCTCTCTCTCCCTTTCCTCTTTCCCTCTTTTTTCTTCTCTCCTTTCCCTCTTTTTTCTTTTCGGTTTCCCTCTTTTTTTTGTTAAATTATTTTTTTATTTTTTATTTTAAATTTGCAGGTGTACCACGCACCAGCATCTAGTTGCTGTAGGTACGTGTCACGCTAAGACGAGCGCTGACACTCCTCGAGCTCCGAGTTGTACGAACGGTTCAAAGGAGATCAAAGTTATATGGGCTCCACAGTGATATATTTATTACATCTACACCGTTCATCTATTTTCAGAGATCATTTTAGAGCACTACCCAAAAAATGAATTATATCCAAAGATCATCTGGACCACACCAAAAATAGCAGCGAAGATAATGATTTTCACCGTTAAACAATTCGTAGGGCCCACGATAACGTTTATTTTCCATCCAATCTGATCAGACCCGAGTGGGCCCCACCATGATGTATATATTTTATCCATGTCATCCATCCATTTTGCCACGTCATTTTAGGTCAGGATCCAAAAAATTAGTAATATCCAAATCTTAGGTGGACCACACCATAGAAAATAGTGGTTATAAAATGCTCACCATTAAAAATTTCTGAAGGTCCACTGTAATGTTTATTTTCAATCTAACCTATTAATTGGGTCACATTGACGTGGATGAAGGGAAAACACACATGTCAGCTTGATCTAAAACTTTTGTAGCCCTCAATAAATTTTTAATGGTGAACGTTTAATTATTGTTATTTCTTATGGTGTAGTCCACCTAAGCTTTGGATGTGCCTCATTTTTGGGCTCATGCCCTAAAATTATTTGGCAAAATGGATGGACAGTGTGGATATAACACATTCATCACGGGTGGGGCCCAAATAACTTTGACATGTGTGCTACACTTCACAATTCGAGTCCCGCCTAATTCAAGCCTTAAAAAATTGTACACGAGACATATATTAACTTAAAATTTAGCAATTAAATTATGGACTGCAATTGCTAACTCACAATGCCAAAATCAAATTATTTAAATAGTTTTAATTGTTAATTTGTGGACTTTTATTTTTTAAAATAGGCCCTTGATTTTTTTTCATGATTCACTATCCAATAAATGTCCACCAATTCATAAGTGGGATAATGACAATAAATTGCATGAATTTGAGGCTGATTTGGAGCATAGATTGGTCCTCCAAATAAGCCCCAAATTGGTAACGCCATCTACCTGAATTTAATTTCATTTTTAAAAAGAACTATTGAGAGAAATGATATCAAATTGTTAAGTATATAAATTAGATATTTAGAAAATTAAATATATGAAATTTGTAGTCAAATTCAAGTTACCTGGTTCAAAAATTAATCAGACAGTCCGATACAACTTCTCACCAAAGAGTGGACCGTTACACCACCATAAACATGTTCCAATTTATAAATGAATGCATATTTGGAATGCTTAGAATATTCCGTATTTAATCCATATTTTTTCATATTTTTTTGGCAAAAATAAAAATAAAAATGCACCGTTACGGGCCGTTACACCCCCGTATCGGTATCGGTATCAGAGGGCACCGTTATGCCAACCGATACCGATATGGGATACCTTGCCCCCAATCAACTGATTACTACAATGGGCCTTAGTTCAAAAACATGTTGCCTAATTTTCTTTAAGTTGTTTGCAATTGTTCAACTGCCTGCTATGCTGCATATGGTTCATGAAGTTAACACCCTCAACTTATTTTTTTCTGTTCTGTTTCCAGAGAATAGATCTTTCAGGTTGCACCCAGATCACGATGGCTTTTCTCCTCCTATCCGCGCTTCCTTCTTCGCGTAACACGGACATTTCATTGAGAAAGAGAATGCAACAATTTTTTATTGAGACCGATCATCTCAATAGAAATCGATTTCGAATCACACAGGAGTCTCTAGCCACATTGTCTTTTGAAGCAGTGTGTGAGGTGGATATTTCCAGGTGTCCTAGGTTACATCTTGATGATTTCATCAAATCCTTATACATGTTATTCCCATCATTGAGAATATTGAAAGCATCCCACTGCTTGCACTTCAAGATGTCAACTTTGTGTAACTTAATGCAGAAATTTCCTCTGGTTAATGAAGTCGATTTGGCTGTTGATATCAGTCCTGTGATACCCATGCAAGTAACGATCATGTCTTCTGGTACTGAAGGATGTCCAGATTATAATGGACGATATATTACGTTGAACGAAAAACCTTTATTGACAAATATTGCAAAACTCACATTGGAAGGCCGAACTGACATTAATGGTAAGACACTTCTAAACTGCTGATATTCTGCCTAGTGCATTTCGTAACTATGAATTGCAAACTGGATGTAACTTTTGGACATGTGCACTGTGCACACATGGGGAAGTGCTAATGCCCCGACTTCATGGGGACGCTAGCAATGTCCCCAGAGCTTTAAATTGATATATGGGATAGTCTATCATTAATCTAGGATGTCCATTCATTCCACGCCACTAGGCGGGCCTTGATGCAAGCCAATAAGACAATCCTAACCCTTTGAAGTTTGGCCATTTTGTTATGTTCATCCGTTTTTATAGAACATATATCAAATGGTCAGCATCATCTAACTAATTGTTTGTAGCATCATCCAACTAAAGTTCTTCTTTCCTTTGTTTGGTTTCTTCCCGTCTTGCTTGGTGTATCTCTCCTTTGTTTGGTTTCTAGTAAAATTATCAGTACTGTTCAAAAAATCCAAAAGTTTAAAATGAGTAAAAACCAAAAACTTAATTCCTTAGTTGCAGGATCCTTCTAAGTGTCACTCCTGCTTTGAATCCCCACTTCGGACTCATGCTCTTGCTCCTGCTTCCTAACTATTTATTCTTGGTTCACATTTTGAAAGAGACGCTTCCCTGCTCCCGCACCCAAAATTTTGCTTTGCTTCATGCTTCGTGCAGCTATACTTAATTCTTTTTATGTAAAAGATATCCTGTAAATTAATAAAATCTAAGAATTAGTTTCATATGTGGAGCCATGCTTTCAAGAGCATTGGACATGCCTGTTCATGTCACACGTGTTGACATTGCACCATTTCTTAGAAATGCCATTTACTTATTGTGGTATCATTTTCTTTTATTTTCTGCTTCTAACATGTATTAACATAGCCTGTCAGAATTTCTGGTCTCTGTTGATGGTATCTAATGCACTCATTGTGTTTTGGTGATGTTTACCACTTGCCATTTGCTAGAGGGTTAGGGATGCCAATATTTTTGTCTGCATGCATTGGAATGGGCTGGTGAAACTATTCTCTTTTTCATGCCAATGCCAGATTTGGACCTGCAAACTATCTCAGCACTATCAAGTTCCTTATCTCACCTTAACCTTAAGGGGTGTACTTCGGTAACCGATATGGGTATGTCCAAACTCATATGCTTGTGCATGAATCTCTGCTCCCTAGTTGTTTCTGATACTTGCTTCGGGAGGAATTCAGTTATAGGCCTTTGTTCCGAAATTACTTTTCCCAGTGGCTTTCCTGGACAGCATCAAGAAAAGCATTCATCTACATTGGCCTTTAGACTTCAAAAACTTCATATAAGTGGCTGCAAGAGTGAGTGAATTCAACTTTCATGCTTCCCTCTTAAACGGATAATGTTTAATCTATTTGATGCATTCCCATTGTTTTTTCTGCAGATGTTGACCAAACTTCACTGTTACATCTTATGAGTCATATGTATATGCTGAAGAGCCTGAGCTTGAAGAAGACTTCCCTTGTCGATGATGCTCTCTTTGTTTTCCCATGTTCTTCTCTGGAGAACCTTGATGTTTCTGAGACAATGGTATGTTTAGGTACCTTTTTTCTCTTTCTTTCATGTTCAAATTAATGGTTAAAAGATGAACTGGATTGTTTAATTGCTCATGGTAATTCATCTCACTTTGTCTGCTCCTTTCTATGACTTTTATGTTGCTTGCAGCATGCCTTTGTCCTTCTATATTTAGGAATGCATTACGAGCGACTAGTTGTTTTCATTTCATCGGCTGAATAGATTTTTTGCTGAAAGTCAAAAAGATGCATGACACTGTAGTCTTCCTGCATCCTGCTACCTCAAGGATATTTAATTTCATGCCCAGGGGCATCAACTATCTTCTTCTTTTTTTTTGGATGTGTTTTCACTTGATCCATTGCAGCATATTCAATAACCTTAGGCTGGAACTACTATGATGGTAGATGCTTAATGCCATTCTGTTGCCTCTTCCACGATCTCCACGTAAGTGCTATCTGCTATGAGCCAGCCTAGTGAATTTGTAAACAACCTTTTTTGTCCTTTTTGTTGAAGCTACTTTGAGGCTTGTGCCTTTGGTTTGGGTTATCACCATTGAAGTCAGGCTTGCCACAGCTTGGGGAAGGTGGGTCCTGGGATCATGGTTTTAAATAGCAGTTCTGAGCATGACTTGCCTGGAGACCCAAACCAGTCTGATGCCCTCTCGACTCTTCCCTGACTTGGTCAGGTTTTAGGGTGTGGCTCCCCTAATTACCTGTTCCATTCTCCATCAGCACCCAGTCAACTAGGTTTGAGATGATACTTATAACTGTGCTTATGAGTTTTCAGCTATGCATGGTGGGTTGAAGTTGTGAAAGAATTTAGTTTAATCTACTCTCATTCCGTTGATCTAGGGAAAATCTATCTACAATATAGTAGACATATCACCTAGCATGATCATACGATTAGTTTATTCTCAAAGTGAGAGTACCCAATCGTATTGTAGTAGCCATCTGATGCACCATTCTTCATAGATGAAACTATGCTGAATAATGATTCTTCACCACACCAAATTTTTATGAGTATAAAGCTATGAAGATTTCTTTGGAGCTTTTGAGTTTAATGTTTAAAACTTAAGATGGTAGGGAGCTCACATTTCGGTGACGCAGTCCTAGTCTCATAAAGTTTGACCAGATTTAATTAAAAATGTAATAAGAAGAAGAAAAGAGAAAAATGAATTAGGCATTTATAAAACAGAGAGTTAAGCTTATTATATTATCTGTAGATAAGATAAAACAATTAAAATTTTAAGAAGTTCTACAGAAAAAAAAAAACTTGATAAATGATATGGTGGTAGGACCTTTTTTTCTTCCGCAATAACACAAAATAAAGAATTAGAACATGTATGGTGTTCTGATGTGCCCATTTTGTGGAGATGGAGATCTAGACTATTAACCTGATGTTCCTTGCCATATATGGTTTGTCTTAAAAACCTTCCAAGGTATAAGATCATGTCCATCCAATTGTTGAACTTTTTTTTTTTTTTTTTCTAGATCTTGTTGTATTTCTCCATTTTCTTGGCCACTTATAAAAGGGTTAGGATTTTCAAGCTAAGAGATTTTGTGACATACCCCATCCATGATAGACTCTTTCATTGTTGTCATATGCCATCTTGGGTCCTTGGACCATATATGCCATAGTGGCATATGCAGTTTTTGGATTGTTGGGGCTTATGCGATTCCATACAAAAGTATATGATCACATAAGCCATGTTTATGTGATATGGCATAATCTCTCTCTCTCTCTCTCTCTCTCTCTCTCTCTCTCTCACATACACACACACACACACACACACACACACACTCTAATACTCTCATTTTCTTGATTGCTCTTAACTCTCTTACTGTCTCATCACTCTAATATTCTCATATTCTCATTCTCTCGACTCTCGTACTATCTTACTCTTTCTCATCACTATAATACTCATCATATTCATCACTAACAATAACAATAACAATAACAATAATATCAGCTCATATCAGTCGATTGAAGATGAAAACATCAAAAGAAAGTGAAGGTTCCGATGTTTCTATAATAGTCCACTTCGGTTCAATTTGTCGAATCCCACTCAAATAATTTATTTTGATCCTAAAATAGGTCTAGATCAAGCCTAAAATGACTTTCTATGTTTCCTCCATGGTTTAAATGAAGAAAGAAGAGGAAAGATGAGTAAAATTTTGGAAAAAAAGAGTCAAAATTGTGCTTTTATGGGTGTATCGGTCCATATAGGACCCTTAGGTGTTGATATGCCCCATATATGATATGGATCGATACAGCCTTTTTTTTAAAAAAATAAAAGCTAGTCTGATTTGATCTAGTATCGCATATTGTATCAGGCCGATATAGATACAATATGACCATATCGGCCGATATGATACCAATATTGAAAACTATGATCTGGACTCTTGGCCATTCGTTGGGTTCACCCCACTTTTCTTGGGCTGAATGAAAAGTCTACTAATCAAAGGAGCTCTACCATTTGATCCATGCCATACAAAAATGGATGTTTGAATCAAAGGTCCAATAATCAATAAGAATGTTCCACGATAAAGTCCAATTTAGATAATGTCTCTAAAGAGTCATTATGAATAAACTACCATACTCATCCCATCCATTGCTTGACAAACTGGTGTTTAGTAAAGAGTTAAATATATGCAAGTGTAGCATGCTTGGATCATAATGATTGTTTCTTGGTCACCCATGAGTAGTGTTCATAGTATCAATATTGTTGCATGCATCGCTAACTGGGGATACGGAAACATGTATCGATATCGCCAATACCAGAAAATGTATTGCTCAATGTTTGAAATATCGGTATCGCGCTACGTATCGCACCCTTGGATACAAATACATATCAGTTATTGCATGGGATATATTGGTTGTATCGCGTAATGTATCACTGTTGTTGGAAACATGGGAAAACATTGGAAAGTTGGTCGAATTTTTCAATGAAACTTCAGTGATTGTTAAAAAAGACATCAATACACTTATAAATTAAAACATTATAAAAAACAAGTCCACATAATAGGTTTTCTTTGTATGGGGTCCTAATCTATGCGTTGTCTAATTGAATTGATGCAAGTATATTCAAAGTCTATTCATATAATTTATAAATGTAAGAAGACTGAGTGAAAGATACCTCGTTTCAACACTAAGGTCTTGGTATCGATTCCCTAGTTGGGGGTGGCTAACAGTGAACTGTGAACTTACAGTGTTGTATATTAACAAGCTAACAAAAAAAACAAAAAAAAAACAAAAAATGTAAGAAGACGTGTGAAAACACAAGCAATACATTCAAAAGCAAAAGAAGAATCACTAAATCAGGTCACATACGTGTTTGATTTAATGTTTGGACACAGATTGCAACCGATATGCGAGAAATTGGAAAATTTTGATTTTTTTTTTTTTAAATTTCGCAATTTGCCCATCTCCTCCAAATCTTGAAATCGAAGCTCTCAATCCATGATTTTTCATGCAATTTGACATTGATTTATAGAAAAAAAAAAATCGAAAATTGAAAATGCTCACCGAATCGAACATGTGGGATATGTCCTACTACTTGTGCGTTTCATATTGCGCAAGTGGGATACAAGATATATCGTGGGATATATCGACCGATATCGTCGATACTTAAAACATTGGTATCGTTGACTGAGGAATTATTTTTGGTTTTTCATAATATTCGCATATGTTTTCCCCCTTCTCAAAATTTCCTCAAAACTAAGGGATTTGATTCATGAAAATGGAAGAAGACTAATGGTTGAAATCCAGTCTCCAACTAGATCTCCCATTTTCAAGATTTTTTTTTTCTTTCTATTTTTTAATAATTTTATGATTGTTAAAGTATTTACAAATGTTGTTCCCCTTCCCATTTCCCCTCTCAATTGATTCAGGATAATGGAAGCAGGGTCAAAATCCACTCTCCAACTAGATCCTTTAAAAAATAATAATTTAAAAATCATTTTTCTAATTTTTTAACTTTTTTCTAATTTTTGTAGTATTTATGCACGTTTTACCATCCCCCCCCCTCGAAAAAAAAAAAGTTTTAATTTTCCAATGATTTACTCAAGTTTTTTGGACATGAGATGGTGTTGGTGATAATATTGAAAGTATCGCCGACATATCACGATATATTCAATATATTGACAGTGTTGATATCTTGGCGTTATTATCGCTAATACCTGGAATTCCAACGAATAAAATGTGTTTTGTCATCACTAACCCGATATTGTCACTAATATCGCTGATAACAGGAACACTGCCCATGAGAAGTATGACAAATGTAATGGATGGTCTAGATCAGTGATTAGATGATCCATGTGTCATGTGCACGTAGGACACACTAAGAGACTCAATGTGCCCTTGGGGAACATGACCTTTTCTGATATTTATGTTATGAAGGCAACTTTATACACAACATCCATGTTTTGGTGGTAAAGTACCTTTTGTATGTCTCACAGGAGATGTTTAAATACCCATTTGGTATTTTGTCAAACACAACAACTTCACCCACCTTAGTCATATGCAATGCAGTTGTTCCTCCACATCAGTATATAACTTGGGTGGGGCATAAGAGAAATTAGTTGATTGAGAAATTGGTCGATTCATGTATAGACTAAAGTCATCTAGGAAATTGGCTGGCCAGTGGCCACTCATCCATATAATCCCCACTTTCTAATTTTATCCTTGTCTAGTGTTGCAACTCGGTTATTGAGTTAATGAAATCTTGATACATGAATCACAAAGAAATGAGCAAGCATGCACCCACAAGAATATTTGAGTAGAGAGGGAGAAATAACTTTATTAATATCAAGCTTCTTGTTACAATACTTGAGAGAAGATCCACACTTAAAAAACGTGTGAATATCTACCTCCTACCCCTCATAGACTCTAAATGAATCTTCAACGAAACTCCATTTTAACAATGACATCATCTTGCACCTCAGACCTCTCCATGGTACTTGAACAAATTCGTCACATTGGAAGTCGATGAGATGGAATGAGGTGGGACATCATGCTTTTGTATGGAATAAAGTGGGTCATCTTTGAAAAACAGTCCACCACAACGTTTAAGGAGAAGCACCTAGCCACAAGAATATTCACATCCAAGGCTTCCTCTTTAAATGAGTTCTTCCCTGCCTACACGTCCTCCTAGAAGTGAACCGTGCTTCCATCCCCCAGCGAGAACCCAATACCCTAGGGCCCGACTTGGTATTTTTTTTTCCAACGCACAATGGCCGCTATATAAGGAATGTCTAGTCCACCACATCCTTTCCTAGACCCCATATTTGCATTCAATGACCTGCTTCCACAAACTATCATCCTCCGACCTAAAACATCATAACCACTTCTCAAGAAGCGTCAAGTTCATAATTTCCAACTTCCTAATCCCTGCTCTCCCAACCCCATCCGGAAGGTAAACCTCCTTCCATTTCAAAAGGTGGATCTTTTTACTGTCCTCTATTCCCTGCCATAAGAAATCCCTCAACTACTCCAACCTTTCAACAGCCACCTTAGGACACCTGAACAAATACCTAAAGGTGCAAATTTGACATTATTGACTTGATTAAGGTTAATCTTCCCCCAGGGAAAGATGTCGACTCTTCCACCCAAGGGCTTCCTCCTAACCTTCTCAATTACCTTGTCCCAAAGATGTATTGCAGGTTTATTGATGCACAACGCCAGGCCCAAATATGAAGAAGGAAAAGAGCTCAGCCTACAACTGAACACATTTTGCGAGTTTTGACACCTCTCTAGATATTCACACCTCTAACATCTCACTCTTTTGGATATTTATCGTCAAACCCGATACCACTTATCTTCCTCATATTGTCCACTTTTTCCTCGTTTGCAAACTAAAGATGAGACACATGAAGCTCAACATTCCCTATCCTATAGCCACTAATTAAACCCACCAAGAGACACCTATCAAGCATTTTATTTAGAGCCTCCACCACCACCATAAACAAAGAGGGAGAGAGGGTCCTCCTACCAAATCCCCCTCGTAGTGCCAAAGAAGCCTTTTAGAGGTCCCTTTAACTAGAATAGAGAACCTTGCTGAAGATTTGGCTTCTTTAATCCTACTTTTCCACTTCTGCTCATAGCCCACTTGCCCCAACATGTAGTCTAAAATATCCCTATCTACATGGTTGAAAGCTTTCTCAATGTCTAGCTTACACACTATCTTGAGTCAATGCATTTATGTGCTATCAATGCACCATCAACAAGTTGTCAGCCTGCCACGAATAGAGTTGGATGTCGAGCCGAACCGAGTCGAGCTTGGCACAACTCGGCTCAGTTCAGCCATCAACCTACCTCAGCTCGAGTTCGACTCGGTTCAATCAGTAGCTCGGGCCATCTCAAGCCAAGTTTGAGTTTGAGCACCCAAATAGAGAGAGGGAGAGAGAGTTGAGAGAGAGGGTTATTGGCTCGAGTGCTTGGATAGGGCCGGATGGCCGGACAGAGAAGCTTAAATGCTTGATCGAGTGCTCAGATAGGGACGACTGAGCCGGACAGGGAAGGATGTTCAGAGAGAGTCAGAGATTGAGAGGTTGATTGAAGATTGACAGAGAGAGAGGATCGGTTAGGGAGAAAAAAAAGGAAAGGGGATTTGAGAGGGAGGGAGGGCCAGTCGGGTCGGCTACAGTGAAAAAAAGGAAAGGGAATTTAGGGATATATATATATATATATATATATATATATATATATATAATTTTAAATGTATATAGGTCGAGTCGAGTTGAGTCGAATTAAACTAAGTCAATTTCGAGTTGAGCTCAACTCGAAATTTTTTCAAACTAAAAAAAAAAAAACGGCTTGACTCGGCTCGAACCTAGCTTTTGATCCGAGCCGAGTCAAGCTGGTCCAAGCTGAGTCGAGCGAGTTAATCAAGCTAGCTTGGTTCTTGTCCAACTCTAGCCATGAATGCACTCAGAGCTTTGAAATGATGCTAGCAATGACCACATAAAAACTACTTGCCAAGATTTTGGCCTAGAATCTTATAAGGGCTCCCCAGTAAAACTAATAGGTCTAAAGTCACCAAGACCAACTACCCCTTCATTTTTCGAGATAATAACAATGAAAGACATGTAACTCTTTCCCTAGTTTCCCATTTTGAAAGAACTCCATAACAAAGCTAACCACATCGTCCTACACCATCTCCCAAAAGACCTTAAATAAATGTCATTGGAAGGCCATCTAGACCCAGAGCCTTATCCCTAGCCATGAGAGACTTTGAGCCCACTTTTGAAAAGTCAAACAGTCTCCAAATGAGATGATTCTAATCCTATTTGAAAGCTCGTCAAATTATTTTTAGTTTTCAACAAGTTTAAGATCGCCCTGATCCAACCTATAACGAGGGAGTTGTGACCGTTTTCACGCGATGCTAGAAACGAGAGCGAACACATACAATTCGCAAACTCCATAATAGACTTTGAGCCCACTTTTGAAAGGTCAAACATTCTTCAAATGAGATGACTCCAGTTCTATTATTTGAAAGTTCGTCGTATTATCTTTCCAACAAGCCCAAGATTGCCCTGATCCCACCTGTAATGAGGGAGTTATGACCCTTTTCATGGGATTGGGTGATGTTGGAAACAAGTGTGAATGCGAAAAAAACTCGCTCTCGCTTTCAATACACACTCACTCTCACTTACAATATGAACCTGTGTTCGCTTTCACACTCGTTTTTGGCATTGCACGATTCCACCTTTTGACAAGTTTCAAATAGAACTAAAATAATCTTATTTGGAGACCGTTTGACCCTTCAAAAGTGGGCCCAAAGTCTATGATGGCATTTGTGAACTTGTCACGCTTGCTATCATTTCCAGCATCGCGCAATCTCACAAAAATGTTCACATCTCCCTCATTACAGGTTGGATCGGGGGATCTTAAGCTCGTTGGAAAGATAATTTGACGAGCTTTGAAATAGGATTGGAATCATCTATTTGGAAATTGTTTGACCTTTTCCAAAGTGGGCCCAAAGTCCCTGATGGCGTAACTTACATTGCTTGCACGATCAACACTGCGCGATGGTAAACAGACCGAATGTTTATTGTTATACCTTGGATTTGATTGATCTTGGGCTTATTGGAATCAGTGTTCGAAATATCGGTATCGTGTTACGTATTGCATCCTTGGGATATAGATACGTATCGGTTATCGCATGGGATATATCGTTCGTATTGAGTAATTTATCGCACTTTTTGGGAAATATGGAAAACATTGGGAAAATGGTTGAATTTTTCAATGAAACTTCAGGGATTGTTAAAAAAAAAAACCTTAATACACACTTTTAAATCATAACATCTCAAAAAAGAAGTGCACATAATAGGTTTCTTTTGTATAGGGTCCTAAGCTTTGCACTATCTTACTGAGCTAATGCAACTATACTCAAATTGAATGCATAACATTTAAGAGTGTATGTGATGATCATTTCATTGAACACTCGTAAATACATTGAAATTGGTCTCAATTGATAGCTGGTTAAAGGAATTTTTAAAAAAAGAATAATATTTTATTAATTTTTAATTGAAAATGATTTTTATTTTCCGAAAATTGACAAGGACTTAACAAATCAGTAGATTAGCCCTCATACATGCTTGATTTCATGTTTGGAGTGCAACATTGTAAACGATTTGGAAGAAATTTGAGAAATTTTTTATTTTCACCAATTTTCTCCAAATCCGACCACCTACACTAAAAATTTGAAATTAGAGTATATGTGATGATCATTTCATGAAATACTCCTATATACTTTGAAATTAGTCTCAATTGATAGCTGGTTGAAGGAAAATTTTGAAAAAAAAAAAACATGGGGAACATGAAGAACCAATGAATATCGAAGTCAAAGCTCCAAATCTATGATTTTTCATGCAAAACGTGAAGAACCAATGGATTTATAACCATTTGACACCGATTTAACATAATTTCAACAAAAAAATGATCGAAAATTGAAAATGCTCACTGGATCGAACATGCGAGATATATCGGCACTACCTGTGTGTTTCGTAGCATAGGTGGGATGCAAGATATATCATGGGATATATCGGCTGATATCGTTGATATTTAAAACATTGGTTGGAATGGTAATTCAATAAGCTTCCAATGAGCCATAAAATGCCTTAATCGGGGACTTTTTAGTCTGTCATTATCTGACTCGAATGTCATGGAGAAGTGAAGTGAGACTTATACTACAAAAGGTACAATTCAAGTCAGATTATGATAAGGCAAATAGTTCTCGATCAAGGTGTTTTATGGCTCATTGGAAAGCTTGTCGAATTACCATTCCAACAAGCCTAAGAACCCTCCGATCTAAGGTGTAACGAGGGAGATCCGATTTGTTTACCAAAGTCACACGGTGTTGACCGTGCAAGCAACGTCAGTTATGCCACTAGGGAATTTAGGTCCACTTTTGACAAGTCAAACGGTCTTCGAGCCTAAGATTGCCTCGATCTAACCTGTAATGAGTGAGTTATGACTGTTTTCGTGGGATCACGGGATCCTGGAAATGAGAACTCAGAATTAATCTTAAACGCCATTGGGTAATTTTGGCCCACCTTTGAAAGGTCAAACAGTCTCCAAATGAGATGATTCTAGTCCGATTTGAAAGCTCGTCGAATTATCTTTTCAACAAGCCTAAGATTGCCTCGTTCTGACTTGTAACGTGGGAGTTGTGACCGTTTTCGTGGATCGCTCGATGTTGGAAATGGGAGAGAATTCCAATAGTTCATAAACGCTATCATGGACTTTGGGCCCACTTTTGAAAGGTCAAACGGTCTTCGAATGAGATTATTCTAGTTTTACTTGAAAGCTTGTTGAATTATCTTTCTAACGATGCTGGAAATGAAACAAGCGCGGACAGTTTGTAAACGCCATCTTAAACTTTGGCTCATTTTTAAAAGATCAAACAGTCTCCAACTAAGATGATTCCTGTTCTATTTGTAAGCTCGTCAAATTATCTTTTCAACAAGCCTAAGATTGCCTTGATCAAACCCATAACAAGGGAGTTATGATCATTTTGTGGGATTGCATGATGCTAGAAATGAGTGTGAATATGAACATGAGTTTGTACTAAAAGGGGAGCAAGTGTGTACTAAAAGAGAGAGCGTTTTTTTTTTTTTTTCTTTCGGTGTTTGCACACATTTCCAGCATAGGATGATCCCACAAAAACGGTCATAACTCGCTCATTATAGGTCGGATCGGGGCAATCTTGGGCTTATTAGAAAGATAATTCAACGAACTTTCAAATAATAGAACTAGAATTTTCTCCTTCGAAGACTATTTGACCTTTCAAAAGTGGGCCCAAAGTCCATTATGCCGTTTGCCAACTACTCGCGCTCTTTTTGTTTTCAGTATCACTCGATCCCATGAAAACAGTGACAACTCCCTCATTATAGGTCGGATCGAGGCAATCTTGGGCTCGTTGGTAACATAATTCAACGAGCTTTCAAATAAGATTAGAATCATCTCATTTGGAGACCGTTTGACCTTTTAGAAGTGGGCCTAAAGCAAGGTGTGCCGTATCGGTATCGGTTGGCGTAACGGTGACCTCCAAAACCGATACGGATACGGGGGTGTAACGGCGATACGGGGGCGTAACGGCCCGTAATCAAGCTGTGTAAAAAATTTTTTTTTTTGCCAAAAAATATGAAAAAATATGGATTAAATCCGGAATATTCTAAGCATTCCAAATATGCATTCATTTATGAATTGGAACATGGTTATGGTGGTGTAACGGTCCACTCTTTGGTGAGAAGTTGTATCGGATTGTCGATGAATTTATGAACAGATAACCTAAATTTGACTACAAAATTCATATTTTTAATTTTCTAACTGTCTACTATCAATGATAGATATATTAGAATGAATGTAATATGAAAATATCTTACATTAGGTGTTTGCAATTATTTTTGAGGAATTTCTCGAACATACTGTGGTCTGTGCACGTGATTGTGATTCTGTCTATAACTTGTCATCCTTAAGTCAAGAATATTAAAAAAAATAAATTAGTAGTGTCTGATATACTCCCCTGCAACTTGATTAAGGATTACTTGATTGGTTGTCAGGGGAGTTATTTTAAATACAAGTTCGACAGTGTCAAGTGTGTGCATCACTGCATGGCTTCTTGCAATAATACTGCTGTGAGCTGTCTGCTACAAATACTTACCTTAATACAAATATATACTCACAATCACAAGTCACCACCAAAATGAAAATCTGCTTTTTTGTGGTTGCTCGACTTCCACATCATCGTCATCGTCACCATCGCTGAGGTTTGTCAATAGGTGTAGGTGCTGCATATCCATAATATCCAGTGCCAGAAGGAAATACTAGATCAACGAAACCAGAGGATGACTGATCCTGACTAGGCAACGACTCTGACCCCGAATAAGGATATCCACCAGTGCCCGTCGAATAGCCATACTGGTGCCCATACTCAGGCTGTTGAGAATCTTGAGATTGAGAGTGCGTCTGCTGCGATGAGTAACTTGGATTTGGATCTGGATATCTATAATCATATGGATATTGATCGGGAGGGCTACTCCAACATGAATGTGATGGAACAGGCTCAGTATAACCATCATAATCATAATCCAATTGACTATAAGAATATCCATCATAATAACCAAGACCATGAGCCTGCTGATGTTCCGGACCTCTCGGACCCTGTGCACCACTAGATGTACCCTCATCCGGCTGGCTGTATCGTGACTCGGTACACTCGTAAGTCCGACCTCGTGTACCACGTCGTCGATGTTCATCGCCATCGCGATCTGTAGACGGCTGTATAGGGGGATAAGCAACACCAGAAGTGCCAGCACCAGGGGCAGGGGGGTCGTCATCATCCGACACGGTTACACTACCACTGCTCGTACTCTTTTGTTGATCTTGAGCCGTATCCGTACGTGGCATAAATGCCCCTCTTACTGGGTCCAACACATCTGCACGACTCTCTTGTTGCGCTTTGCGTATTTCTGGGTCATCAATTTCCAATTCTTCACTATCCTCTTCAATTTGCTTTTCCCTTGTTTCCAACCAAGGTAGAAGTGGGTCATCCTCATCATAAATATTGTCCAAGTTTATTGGACAGTAGTCTCCGTCATCGTAAATTTGTAATGCTCCTATGATGTCGTCGCATTCTTAGTTTTATATTGTAGTGCATGAAGACAAGTCTATCTAATGTTCTAGTACGCAATCTATTCCTATTCTTTGAATGAATGAGCGCAAAACAACTCCAATTCCTTTCGCATGACTAGAGGAAGATGTTGTTTGGCTCAAAACTTTTTTTGCAATTTTTGGAGAGCCTTCGTACTCTCTCGAAATTAATCCACCATTCGGCCGGTTGCAACCTAGAACCTTTGCATCGTTTGTGCAAGAACATCTCCAAAGCTACCAAGGCGATTTCCAAATGTATCTAATTCATTCAACGCCTTTATTTGCAGATCTAAGTCAGGCTCTAATCTCTTTATCACATTTTTAGCCCGACACGAACTTCATCATCCTCAACAAATGATTGGGCATATCTATACCTAGGATTTAGGTAGTAACCTTGCTTTGCATGAAGATCGTGATGGAGTTGCTTTGTCCATCTCCTGTCGATCATCTTCCAATAAGTCTGCCAACTTCTACAATCACGTTGAATTGCAAGCTTTGCCTTATCCATGGCATCATATAGGAAGCCCATGGTAGGTGCTTCATCGGTTTCAACAAGACGGAGTACCCTCATTAGTGGCTCCATCACCTTAGGATTGCCTTAACCTTCTTCCAATATTTGTTGTCCCGTATGGTGTTCACAACGTCGACCGGTGTCCCTGATGTCTTCTTCCCATGTTTTGTGTTGAGCCATTCTCGGGAAGCGAACATCTCACTCAACTCTCCCCTATGCTGGAATAAACTCTCTAATGCTATAAAGTTTGTTGCGAATCTAGTCGTGAGCCTCAACAACTCTCGTCCTTTCGTGAACTTTCTCATTATTGCGACTATTTGATTATGGTTGTAAATAAACGTCGTCACTTCCCTTGCCCTTTCGACCATTTCCTTAACATTCTTCTTCTTCCCAATATCTTCCAATATAAGATCAATACAATGGGCAGCACATGGTGACCAAAAAAGATGTTTTCTCTTATCCATCAACATATGTCCTGCAAGCTTATATGTTGCTTCATTATCTGTCACAATCTGCACTATATTCTCCTCTCCAATCTCGTCCACAACTTTATCCATTAGTTCATTAATATAAGTAGCATTTTTTGTTTCCTCTGACGCATCAATTGACTTATGGTATATAGTTCCTAAGTGGCAGTACACCATGAAGTTGATCATGCTGCGTCTGGTTGGGCCAGTCCAACCATCACACATAATCGTGCATCCTCTGGCTTGCCATACAGGTTTAAAGGTAGCCACGTATGCTTTCACATCCACATACTCTGCATTTGTCCATTTCCCCTAATGTCCTTAGCCGTGGGAGCTTTTATTCCTTCACCTGCTTCGCTGCTGCATCAATTACCACCTGCCAATATGGAGAATTGGCCGCATTAGGAGGTATGTTAGCATGTATAAATAACTTTTCTTCTTGCTCTACCTAATTTCTCAACGGAAGTTCTACTCCACATTTGTTTTATTTTTTTTGTTTAGTTGATTCTTTCCTAAATAGGATTGGATCAATAGAGGGTCTCCTAGGCTCATTTACTTCTTCTTCTTCACGTATAGGGGCATCACGTGAAGATGTTTGTCGTCGGCTCCCAACACATACGTCGTACCCACCAAACCTACCCCCGGACCCTCGGTCCCACCTACAGAAGCAGTTGCACTTCCAGTTGCACTCCCACTCCCACTCCCCTTGCCCCCCCCCTCTATCACGCACTGACCCATGCGTGCCAAACATGCGGCGACGTTCTTCCTCTTCACGAGCTACACGCAAGCTCTCTCTCCTAGCTATAGTTAATTCCCGATCTGAATCTTCGTCAGAATCAATAATATCTTCATCACGAACGCCCATATATTCGGGACCAAACACCTCTGTCGAGTTGCATCCAAAATATCATCTTTCTTCTTTTGTACAACAACACGTTTACCCTTCGACTCATCCAGACTAGCTTGCATTAAAAGCATTATCTCTCTCGGTACTCTGGCACATGGCGCAACTTGACCTTTTCGATGTGCTAAATGTTGTTTGAGACGGGTAATTCCACCAGTCACATGTTTATCACAATAGTTGCACTTCATTTGGTGCCTAGTACCACCAACCCTCTCACAATGTTGCCATCCAATATCCTCACTTACTTGTTGGCCAGACCCAGACATTTCTTTAAGTTTAAGTAGATGAGTGTATGTCTGTATGACCTATGTTAATAAGGATGATTTTATGTTCTAACTAAAATACTAAACCCTAAGAAGCTCCAAAACCTGTCCAATATAAGCAAATAAAAATATAAAGTCACTAATTGAAAATACAAAAAAAATATTAAATAGCACCCCAAATCTGTAAAATGCACATTAACATTTTCTACTCTGATTAACATATCACATGGCATGATTAAAACAGCAAAATAACCATTAAAAATTGATTTTTTGAATTTAAAAAAAAAAGAGTCAAAATTCATGCGTAAATAGAAAAAAAATATTTAAAAAATATTAAATGGCACCCCAAATCTGTAAAATGCACATTAATATGTTCTACTATGATTATCACATCATATGGCATGATTAAAACAGCAAAACAACCATTAAAAATTGATTTTTCGAATTTAAAAAAAAAGGGTAAAAATACATGCGTAAATAGAAAAAAATAATAAAAAAATATTAAATGGCACCCCAAATCTGTAAAACGCACATTAATATGTTCTACTATGATTAACACATCATATGGCATGATTAAAACAGCAAAACAATCATTAAAATTTGATTTTTCGAATTTTAAAAAAAGGGTAAAAATACATGCGTAAATAGAAAAAAAAATAATAAAAAATATTAAATGGCATTCCAAATCTGTAAAATGCACATTAATATGTTCTAATATGATTAACACATCATATGGCATGATTAAAACAGTAAAACAACCATTAAAATTTGATTTTTCGAATTTTAAAAAAAGGGTAAAAATACATGCGTAAATAGAAAAAAATAATAAAAAAATATTAAATGGCACCCCAAATCTGTAAAACGCACATTAATATGTTCTACTATGATTAACACATCATATGGCATGATTAAAACAGCAAAACAATCATTAAAATTTGATTTTTCGAATTTTAAAAAAAGGGTAAAAATACGTGCGTAAATAGAAAAAAATAATAAAAAATATTAAATGGCACTCCAAATCTGTAAAATGCACATTAATATGTTCTAATATGATTAACACATCATATGGAATGATTAAAACAACAAAACAATCATTAAAATTTGATTTTTCGAATTTTAAAAAAAGGGTAAAAATACATGCGTAAATAGAAAAAAATAATAAAAAATATTAAATGGCATTCCAAATCTGTAAAATGCACATTAATATGTTCTAATATGATTAACACATCATATGGCATGATTAAAACAGTAAAACAACCATTAAAATTTGATTTTTGAATTTTTTTAAAAAGGGTAAAAATACATGCGTAAATAGAAAAAAATATTAAAAAAATATTAAATGGCACCCCAAATCTGCAAAATGCACATTAATATGTTCTACTATGATTAACACATCATATTGCATGATTAAAACAGCAAAACATGTTAAAAAAGTATAAATACCTATTTTTGACAATTGAATTTCTGAAAAATGGCCCCCGAGCTTCGATTCAACAAAACCGGCAATACAATGCGTTTTTATCACAAAAACCTAACCAAGGTTGGTCGAAATTGGCAGTAGAAGGGGTGAGAAGTACTTTGGAAGCAAGAAATTTGAAAAAAAACAGCAAAAGTTAGCTTTAAAAGGAAAAAAAAAAATGCCGTTTTTCGACCGTTACGGGCAGCCCGTTACGGGTCGACCGCCGATGCATCAGTGCTCGGCCCGATACGGGCCCGTATCGGCCGATACGGGTGCAAAAATTCGTATCGGCCGATACGCCCCCGTATCGCGTATCGGTTCAGGCCGTTACCGTTACGTATCGGCCGATACGGCCGATACGTAACCGTTTTGGCATACCATGGCCTAAAGTCTCTGTAAGTGTAACTCGCTTTGCTTGCACAATAAGCACCGAGACTTCGATAAACGGACTAGATCTCCTTTTTGCACCTCAGATTTGAGTGATCTTGGGCTTGATGGAAAGTTAATTCAATAAGCTTCTAATGAGCCATAAACGCCTCGATTGGGAATCATTTGGTCTATTATCTTCTGACTCTTACCTTCCGTATCATCAACCACCGAAGGAAGCTCTTCGGAGAGATGCTCTTTCAAAAGTGAAAGCACAAAAGAATGCCGGAGAGAGTTGTCAAAAAGCATGAAAGATTGCCAGAGTAGTTAGAAGGCACGAAAGATCGCCACAGAGCAGTGGGAGAATAAGAGTTAGCTGGTGAGTAGTGATAAAAGGTCTAGTTGTAAAAAAGAATGTCCAAGGGCATTTTTATCCTTTAAAAAAAAAAAAAAAAAAAAGTACACGAGGCATGTGTGGGTGTAGAAAATTAAGGTTTTATAAAGGGGGTGTATTTTGGGGCTCTCACAATATCTGACTATATATTGGGAAAAAAATCCAATGGAAAAGGAGGGTAAGGAATCCTCATACCAAGCTAAAACAAACAAGACTAAAAAGAACCAAATAAGCAACATGATAGGATGCGATGGGCTTAACAAGCAAAGCCCATTAGATGACATCCAACTTAGCCTTCCTAAAAGTTTCATTTGAAAGCCGATTCCGATTACAAAATAACCTCTCATGTCACTGAGCCCAAGTTGACTACAGACCATCACGAGTCGAAAGTGTCCACATGGTTTCCTTTTTTACCATAACCACCCGCATGCCATTTAAGGAAGAACTTACCAATCAAGAATGGCATCATCCAACTGCATTGAAAAGAGATTAAAAAAAAAAAAAAAAAAAAAGCATTCCCAAAGAGTTGTAGCTAAGATACCATGTAAGAACAAATGATCCATTTATTTTGTTAGTTTGAGACTCATAATGTAAACATTGGGAATGATCACGTGTTATTTTTGCAAGTTTTCCACAATGGGAACCTTATTTTTGCCTACCAACCAGGTAATAGTGATGATTCTAGGCAGCCCAATTATAAGATCAAATATTTTTTGTTGGATCCTTAGGATTCGCAATGGTAGGAGATCATATTGTCGCATAAAAGGATCAGGCAAAATCACCCTAATTTATCCACACTTCACATCTAAGAGTCCTGCTCCAAGGTTCACAGAGGCCCACCTATTAGGTACAGCGGGAAGCTGTGTTATGTCCTTGGATTCTTCGTCTGATAAATCTCTTTAGCATGGAGGGGCCCAAACCACATGACCACCTAAAAAATGAGCAACAATTTGTGTTGGATTTTATATGAAATGCAACCGAATTATATATATATATATATATAGAAAAACCTAATTTTAATAAGCCCAAATGGATCTTCGTTTATGATTAGGTCATGTTTCTAGAAACAAAAAATTATTCATCCACAATGCATGCCCGTGCCTAGAAAATCTGCCTTGTTTTTTGCTGCTCCTAATCTTCCAACTGAAGAAGTCTCTCCCTAATCTATGTCAGATGTAGGAGAGGTAGAGAACTACCATAAAATACCTTTGGTAGGGGCCAAGGTTGACTTGAGCCATTCACTAAGGTAGGCCCCCCATGCCTAGGATGTGCTCATGTGTGGAGAAGGGTGGGGCGTCCCACCTTCTCTCTCTCTCTCTCTCCGTCTCTCTCTCTCTCTCTCTCTCTCTCTCACTCTCTGGCTTTGTGGTGATGCCAAAGAGGGCTTGGATGTCCAGGCTCTTTCGAGCTAGGGATGCTCTCCTTCCTTTGATATAGGATCTATTTATAAGGAGGAAGCTAGGGTTTCAAGAATTGCACCTAGTATGATGCTCTTCCACCCTACAAATGTTCGTGTACCCTATTGTGAAGGAATTCTATTTATTCTCTTATGTCATGCACCTTAACTGTCCAAATCTCTCCACTCTCCGTGGTCACCATCCTTAGGCAATTCTCGTGCCGCCCTAAGGATCATATCGATATATCATGGCTATTGAATATTCACAAAGTAGGATTTTAAAAAAATCAACAGTTAAGACAAAAAGTTAATAGTTGAAAACTTGCGATTAATTAATCTGAAACCTTAGAAGCAATGGCTAACTTTTAAAACACCTAATGGATAGTCCCTTCAGGGTACCATCCATGGCACTCATATACTCATGTGGGGTAGGGCAAAGATGTACCGACACCAAGTCGCCCCCCTATGGTGGAGACTATCCATCCTAACAACAAGTCAATTCCCTCACACAAGATGACAACTTTCTGAATATCACAGGCTTGTCCTACAACTTGTGTGGTCATGGTCAGGGCACTGAGATCTGTGGACTACAACTCTCCCTTGGCCACTAGACGCTTTGTCCAATCTTAGGATCAAGTGGTAGACTAAGTGAAGATAAACCTCGTTTCAATACTGAGGTCTTGGTATTGATTCCTAAGTGGGGTGTGGCTAACAGTGGGGTGTACTAACAATGGGGTGTATACTAACAGAAGAAAGAAAGAAAGAAGGACAACGAGAGGTAACCCTCTTAAACCCATTAGACTAAACATGTTCCATACACATTAACTAGGCCAATAAATGAATGAGTAATTCATGCATAAAACTAGGTCAAGAAGCAATCCAACATTGGTTTTTCAGGGCACAACCTGATTAGTTAAGAGACCAAATCTGTGGGTCCATTGAATTGTAGCCAACATAGGAAACAATGAGCATAAAGGTCCATCCGAGTGGGTGAGCACCAAGAGTCTTACCAGAACCTTGTGCAAAGGCCATTTCCTACTAAGTGCACTACCTTTCTTGAAGCCTTCAACATGCCTTGTGATGTTCCTCCATTTTTGGAGTGATGAGGACATTACGTCACGTACACTCTTACGTATGTATCAGAGGAGGTGGGCTGCGCTGATTTCCCTGTGGCCAGGCGAGTAACCGTGATCGTGCTGAAGACCCCATGTGCATATGCGAGCATCTGGAAGTCCCCACATTGGGAAGATACACATGGGCTGCTTTATGGAGTGATCCAAACCATTTCATCGAAGGGACGCGACGATCGGGCTATTGATCGTTGATTGCCCACATCAGTTTTACACTTTATCATATTTTAGGATTTAGTTTTTGATTATTTTATATTTGGACACATTATGATTGTTTTAGTTAATTTTATTTAGACTAGGGCTATTTTCGTTAAAGTTCACAAGACGGGGATTTTTGTAATTTTTGAAACTTCTTGGATCTATAAAAAGAGGGGGGCGTGTGACCTCTCTCCCATTGAATTTCATAATAAAAAAAGAGAATCTCTTGCTTTCTTTTCCCATCTTCATGCGATTTGGAAGGAAGATTGGTGCGAGGCTAATCTTCATCAACGTAGGTGCAATGTCTCCATCTATCCCCACACTATCTTCTCTTTTCTTCCACATCCGGGTATTTTCTTCAGATTCTTAATTCTCCCTCCAAAATCTTCGTCTTCTCCCAACCTCAACTTTTCCATACCTATCCACAATCCAAACCCTAACCGACCTAAACTCATCCTCCCACACCACACGTGTGAAACCCACCTGCCCCTTTTGGTTTCCAGCCATCATTATATCAAAACTTCTTTCTTCCATCCTCGAAACCATAATCCTAAACCTAAATTTCCTACTTTCTCAAATTACCAAAACCCTAGTTTTCACCCTAGGTTGTAGTAGGTTTCATATTTTGAAATAAACTATATCCTATGCTAATTGGATGTCCCTACATCCATTGGATCCTAGTTTTTTTTTTTTTTTTTTTTCATTAATGATTTTGAGTTACGTGTTGGTAGCTTAGGTTAGGATTATGCATGTTTTTCTTTTGATTTTCATGATATTTGTGATGATTATAGCAATGTTTGTATTTTTTTTATATTAAATATCTTAATTCGGCTATTTGATCTCACATGTTACTCAGTTCATGCATCAGTCCTGCATCACGGTGGCCCTATACATTGAAGTACTGACCTCACATTTCTTTATTGTATTTGCTTGCAATCACTTTTCTCTACAGGTCTTCCTCTTCTGAACAAGGTCTCCACAATCATTTTTCTAGAAAAGCCACATTCATATATTTTAGGTCCTTAATCCTTGTGACACATTCTTGCACTAGCTTACAAATCTCTCTCCATTGTGTTAAGTAGAACTTATGGGTGCCTTCAGCCCCTTGCGAAAGAAAATCAACGTGTTATTCTTTCCAGCCTATGGATAACTCTAGCTAGCCATTGAAACAAAAGCATGAAGTAAAGCAGCTATTGGACATTGTAGCCTTTATCAGTGTAATGCGACCACCTAAAGGAATGCATCTTATCTCCTAGTTGAGCAACTTTCTAGGCTAGTCTCAGAAAATGTATTTTTCTTCCAATTGCCTTTATCAGAATCCTCTAGAACTTCTAGACTATTCTACAGAACTCTAGCTACAAAACTCACTAGAGAACTTTATAAACTTTTAGAGATTTGTACATATCTCTACAAGGGTCTAGCCTACTTTAGATCCTGACACCGTCTTCTACATCTACAAGCCTCATTGTTATGTTCATGTAGAGCCAAGAATGGCCAAGTCCATGGGGTTATGTATCTTCTGTCATCTAGGGCTTGTTCGGTAAAACTCATTTTCAGCACTTATCGCTGAATTGGACCATTTTCAATGATTTTTCCAAATTAAGGGCTTGTTTGTTAACGCTGAATTTTTGCACTTAACACGGAATTGGGAAAATGTTCCGTGTTTAGTGGTGTTTGTTAATGTGTTGTTAACGCTGAAGAAGGAAAGTGCAAATGGTTTTTCATCGAATTCTTTCCGTGACAGGAGTCCGGCTTAATGGTGAACGTGGAATGTGCTCTGTGAACTTTTTATTAAATAAAATTTTTTGCTTCCAAAATTACCCCTTGTAAGTTACTATGGATTGGCTACTCCCCTGCCACCAGCCCCGTGGTTGGTGGTCGGTGCTCTATGGGCCCCACCATGATGTATGTGTTTCATCCATTTCGTTCATCCATTTTTAAAGATCAATTTAGGGATTTATTCCAAAAATGAGAGGGATATAAATCTCAGGTGGACCACACCACATGAAAACAATAGTGATTGGATATCCACCATAAAATCCTCCTAAGGCCCACTGTACTGTTTATTTGACATCTAATATGTTGATTAGGTCATACATGCCCAAATGAAGGGAAAAAACAAAAATCAGCTTGATCCAAAACTTTTATGGCCCCCAAAATGTTTTTAATGGTCGACGCTCATTCAATGTTGTTTCCTGTTGTGGTCCACTTGAGATTGGGATATACCTCATTTTTTGTCTCATACCGTAAAATGATCTGTAAAAATAGATGGACGGAATGGATGAAACACATACATCATGGTGGGGCCCACAAAGCAGTGGAATGTCAAGGGAGTAGCCAATCCGTTTCCGATACATGTCGTGCGAAGACGCAGCGCCGACGCTCCTGGACGCGGATTTCCTGCGAAAGCTTTTCGCATGAAGTTCCTGCACTTGAAACTTAGGTGGGGTCCGCCATGATGTTTTTCAGAAATCCACTCCGTCCATCCGTTTTGTGAGCTCATTTTAGGAGAAGAAATCAAAATTGAGCAGGATACAATACTCAAGTGGGCCGTACTAAAGGAAAAGGTGGTTAGGGAAATTTCTACCGTTGAAACCTCCCTAGGTTCAACCGTGATGTTTACATGCCATCCATACTATTAATAACATCATTTGTGTTGAGATGAATTGAAAACACAAATAATAGCATGATTCAAAACTTTTTTGGCCCCACGAATATTTCAACTGTGGACATTCAATTATCACATTTTTGGCCCACCTGAGCGTTGGATACGGTTCATTTTTGGCCTCGTATCCTAAAATGAACTCAAAAAACGGATGGACAGAGAGGATTTCTCACAAATATGACAGTGGGCCCAACCTGGGTTCCCAATGCAAGAACTTCCTGCAAAAGGCTTTCGTAGGAAATCCGCGTCCGACGCTACTCACTCTCCCAGTTGTACGAACAGTTCAAAGGAGATCAAAGTTACATGTCCTTACAATGATGTATTTATTATATCCACACCGTTCATCAAATTTTCGAGATTATTTTAGAGCATTAGCCAAAAAATGAATCATATCCCCTTGATCCGAAACTTCTGTGACCCCCAAAAGGTTTTCAATGGTAGACGTTCAATCCCCCATTGCTTTTCACAGTGTGGTCTACTTTATTTTTGGATCTGTTTTATTTTTCGGCTTAAGACTTACGACGAGCTCAAAACCAATCCGGGAAACGGATTGGTACTCCCCCTGCCACCAGCCAATGGCTGGTGGACGGTGCTATGTGGGCCCCAACATGATGTATTTGTTTCATCCATGCTGTCCATCTATTTTGCTAGATCATTTTATTGTATGAGACCAAAAATGAGGTATATCCCGATCTCTAGTGGACCACGTTACAGGAAACAGTGTTGAATGAGCGTCTACCATTAAAAACTTTTTGGGGGCCATGACTTAGGCCACGTTTGTTACATCTAAAGTCTAAAGCCTGAATCTACAGTGTTGAATGAGCCACATGATAGGAAATAAGATGTATCCAAAACTTAAATGGGCCACATGATAGGAAATAGTGGGGATTTTGTGACCACCGTTGAAACATTTATATGGCCACAAAAGTTTTGTATAGGTTTAAGTTCATAGCGTTTTCACTTCATCTCAGTCAAAATGACCTTATAAACAGTTTGGGTGGAATTTAAACATTAAGGTGGAGTCTAGGAAGGTTTCAACGGTAGGCATTCCTTTTCCCAATGTTTCATCTCGTATGGCCTACTTGAGTTTTGGATACTCCTCATTTTGGTTGAATGTCCTAAAATGAGCTCGAAAAATGGATGGACGTGTTGGATTTCTCACAAACATCACAGTGGGCCCTGCCCAAAATCCTTGCGTTGGAACTTCATGCGACGTCCATATGCCAGATTTACCACTAAAGCCTCTTGCAGAATTCCCTGCGCTGGAAACATATGTGGGCCCACCTTCATGTTTGTGAGAAATCCACCTTGCCCTTCGGTTTTGTGAGTTTATTTTAGAACATGGGACTAAAACTGAGGTGGATCCGATAATCAAGTGGGCCCAAAATGTGAGGATTGAACATCCTGATTTGAAATATTCGTGGGGCAACATAAGGAATTTATCTCTTTTTTTTTTAATATAAAAAAAAAAAAAAAATTATGAATGATGATATTTTATCCATTTTTTAAAAAAGGAATAATGATATTTTAATTTTTTCTTAAGTACTTTAGTTTATTTGAATTAAATAGAATAATTTTATTCTCATTTAATAAAAAATAATTTCTTTATAATGTAAAACATTTCCAGATAGGAGATAGGGGCAAATGTGTCAAATTAATGTATTTCAGACATTTCAGATGTTTGTTAACAAACAGGTTATTTCAAATTCAGCACCTAATTTTCAGACTTCATCCATAATTACCAAACAAGTTTTTTGACTTCAGCTTTCAGATTCAGCCTTTAGATTTCAGATTCAGGCTTCAGATTTCAAATTCAGACTTTAGACTTCAGGTTCAACAAACGAGGCCTAAGATTGTTTGGCAAATCCTAAGAATTAAGTGCTTAATTTAAAATTTCACTGACAAAGTTGATTTTTTTTTTTTTTTCTAGTTTCCCTCCTTTGACTTAAAACTTAAGACAGAATGCAGAGAATTAATTTCTTTAAATGACAACTCTACCCTTTTCTAAGCAACTTCCCCTACACATTCAAATGGGTAAGTGCATACGCTAGAAGCTGACAAAGTACTTTAAGCTCATCATGATGTATGTTTATATCCACACCGTTCATCCATTTTGCAAGATCATTTTAGGGCATGAGCAAAAAAATGAGGCAGACCCAAAGCTCAAGTGGACCCCGCTGTAGAAAGTTGTGGGCATGGTATTCAGTATCGGTAACGGTGGTTGTAACGGTCACCACCATTACCAATATGGGTATTGATGGGGACATCATGCGCACACGCATGCCCTCCTACGCACGTACACAAGGAGGAGGAGGGCCCCCACTATCGATCTGGATTGATGATGACGTCCAGGGAGGGCCTCCTAGTTAGAGGACTGCGTTTTGGTTCCTTGGAGTGGACCCGATCGGCATGTGAATCCCACCACGGCTTCTCATGATCGTGGCCCATTATTCTAAATAATCTAGTACTTTGGGTTTTGTTTATTATTGTTATTAGGAACATCATGGACGATTTAGATTGTTTTGATTAGTTGTTATTTTTTATTACTTCGTCTCCAAGTAATAGGTTGCGCACATGGGGCGAGTTTTAGGGTATAGGGTTTTATTATAAATAAGCACCCCTTGTAGCCTTTTTTTTTTTTCTTAATGAAGATTATTAATAAAATTCTGCGTTTTCCTGCTTCTCTAATTCTCCCGGTTGTGGAAACCTAATTGGGTGTGAAACCCTCCCTTCTTCGAATGACTGATTACTGTGGTGTGAAGCCACACCCATCCCAAATCTCCCCCATCTCCTACCCTATATATTCATCATTTCCCCCAGCCATTCCACCATCAAATCCACCCCCTTTTGCAGCTAATCCTTCCTCTACAACAGATTTCCAAAATCTAGCTCTACAGGAGGGCTGAAACTTCGGCGGAGCACCGCATTCACACCGATTATTCATTTGGCTTGAAATTTGGAGGGAAGGTGGCCCAAACCTGGCCGACTAGGCCCTAGTTGACCGATTCTAGAATCGTGGGACCCACACACGTGCGGGCTGCCATCCATGCACGTGCGTCAGGTCAGTTTGCTGTCCACATGCGCGGGCTGATCACAGTTTCTCTCTCGTCTCTATTTCACTCTTCTCTCGCCGTGTTTCTAAAACCTTAACCCTAGATCATCTCAAATCCCCAAGTTCTATTCCACTTTTTCAACCCTAGGGTTTCCCGAATTGAAACATGTGAATCCCTTGGATTGAGGAAATATTCCTATGCATGTGTGGATGAATCTACTATCCTTTGAGCATTGTTTGGTCTATAACTTTAATTGATCTAGCCCTAGCATGTGTAGGCTTGGACCCACATAGATTCCCCTTGATTGAGTGCTTGACTTTATGTGGGATGTGAAATTTTGTGTGATTGTTTTGAACTAGTATGATCTAAAGCTTGGAATCTCGCATATCATGTTTAAAATTTCAGGTCCTGCATTAGGTATCGACCGTAACCCTTGATACGGGGGTGTAACGACCATTACGACCCTCGTAACGGTTAAAAATTTTCTTTTGCTAGAAAAATTCTGAAAAAAATATTTAAAAAATCCAAAATAATGTAAATATTCCAAATATGTATTCATTTTTTTAAAAACATGTTTATGGTAGTGTAATAATCCACTCTTTGGTGAGAGTGTTGTGTTGTGCTATCTAGTGAATTTGTGAGCATGATTATATGTCTCTAATGTTTACACATCACAATCAAGCATTAGAACTAGAAATCATAAAAAAGGCATAAATACTATTTCAATTTTTTGAAAAAAAAAGGCCTCAAAGCTTATATTCGCTCAAATCACTTCAATTTACGGTTTTAATCTTAAAAAATATAGTAAGAGTGGTTGAAATCTATTATAAAATGCTATGAGAATTTTTGGAATGAGAAAAGTGAAAAAATGAGGAGAAAAATGGATTTAAATAGAAAAAAAAAAAAGTGGTTTTTTTCAACCCTTATGGGGTTAACGGTTGTTATGCCCCGTAACAGCTTTTACGGTCACCGTAACGGCTGATACGGTCCCAAAAAATCAATTGCCCCATTTCACCCCCGTATTGCGTAACGGTCATGGCCATTGCCTATAAGTATCGGCCTTTATACGGAACACCTTGGTTGTGGGGTAATGATGCCCACCATTGAAACCTTCCTAGGGCGCACCATGATGTTTATTTGCCATCCAATTTGTTCATATGGTCACACAGACCTGAATGAAGTAAAAACACAAATATCAGCTTGATCAAAAACTTCAGTGGCCCCAAGAAGTTTTCAATTGTAGGTGTTCAATCCCCACAGTTTTTTGTGGTGTGGTCCAGATATGCCTCATTGTTGGGCTCATGACCTAAAATAATCTGAAAGAATAGATGGACAGCATGGATCTAACAAATACATCATGGTGGGGCCCATGTAACTTTGCCACGGACATAGGCGATGTGTTCCATGCTACACAATCCAAATCCCCTTTTACAGGGAGCCATTTAGGTGTTATCCAGGTAACATCCCTCACTGAAGAAGATGCAGCAGTAGTGGATGAAGCAGTCGGTGAACCGTCGAGCAGCAAGGCATAGACGTTAGTGAGTGTTGCCCTGACCGTGCAGGCCACCTTGATATACATATTTAATATCCGCACCATTTATTAGTTTTTTCTAGCTCATTTTAGAGTATGGTCCCAAAAAATGAAATAGATCCAAATCTCAAGTGGACCACATCACTGGAAAAATGGTCATTGAATGCCCACCATTAAAACCATCCTAAGGCACGCCGTAATGTTTATTTGCATCCAACCTGAGTCATAAAGAACTAGATGAAGGAAACAATCAACTATCAGCTTGATCCAAAACTTTTGTTGCCTCCAAAAAGGTCTTAATGGTGGGAATTGAATCCATTTAGTGTGGTTTGCTTGAGATTTGGATTTGCTTCATTTTTGTAAGCCTACCCTAAAATGATATGGAAAAACGGATGGACGGCGTGGATATACAACATATACATCAAGGTGGGCCCCACGGTCAGGGCAACACCCACTATGGTATTACCCTGTCGCCAATAAGCCACTTCGGTTTGGTTATGTTGTCCAACAGAGGACTCAAATTGGGTATGTTGATGTGACAAAGTTCTGTAGGCCCACCATGATGTAAGTGTTATATCACACCATTCATCCATATTGCTAGATCATTTTAGGGCATGAGCCCAAAAATGAGGCAGATCCAAAGCTCATGTGAACCACACCATAGAAAGTAGTGGGGATTGAAAACCTACCATTGAAAACTTCTTAGGGGCCACAAAAGTTTTTGAGCTGATATTTGTGTTTTTCCTTCATCTAGGTCCATGTGACCTTATGAATAAGTTGGATGGAAAATAAACATCATGGAAGGCATGGATCTTCCAATCTAAGGAGATTTCCAGGTAAGATCCTTATCTTATTCGCTAGGTGGCCCATAGTCTCTGATCTGTGCTGATCATGGGCCCACTCAAAAAATTAATGCTTTCTTTGGGCACCATCTTTACTCAAGTGGGGACAGCATCGTTATCTCATTTGTTAGTCTTTAAAGGCAGCCAAACTAGGCCATATATTTTATTGCATTTCTAATAATATGCTGGTTGTAATGGAATAGAAAACCCACTACCATGGAATTACGAAGTCCATATTTAACCGCAGGAGCACAACTATTTTTGGGCCACAACAATCATTATGGTACACATCCGTAGGGCCCATCCTCTGTCAATGGCCTATCATGCAAGAATTGAACCACCCATCTTATAAAAAATGGTGTAAGACTTTACATGTGTGGCTCATCTTCCACCGATCTAGATCCTTTATCAGGTTGGCCCCACACGGGATGAACCTAAAAACACCGATAGAACAATCTCAACCATTCAATTGGTGGTTATCAGATTGGTGATTAGAAATAAAGTATAGAGTGGTTCATATTCAATGGGCAAGATCAGATGGTTCGTATCACCCACTTGGTATTCATGCCCCCTAGTGACACCACTCGTAGCGTTATGATTCCTATATAAAAAAGGAATATAGTTCATGGTCCATTAATGGTTTGGCCCATCTCATCAAGTGCTTTGATCATAGAACTAAAGGCGACAGATGTGCGTAGAAACTGAAAACCTAAACATATAGTGTTGGGATGAATATCATCTACTTGCTTCCTTACACAACTAATTCATGTTACCGGACATGGCAAACATAAAAGATCCAGACCATTCATCTACTTGGCTTTATTTGGTAGGGAAATTATTAAAATTTTATTGGCTTGTGCATGGGTATGCTAAATTTGGTGGCATGGTAATAATATGTTTATTATTATACTCTACAAAAGGCAGAAATTGAACCAATAGGGACAAATATCACAAAATGTCAATTTTCAGACATTTGTAGTCTGTGTTTACCAAACAAGTTTTTATGAAAAAGTACTTGTTTTCAGATATCAGGACTTTTTTCAGACAATTTACCGAACAGATTTTTCAGTACTTTAAATACTAAAATTGAGTACTTAAATTAATTTTCAGACTTCATTTTTCACTACCAAACAGCACCTTAGTACTATCATTTTGAATGAACTAAGCAAGTATGCATTGCCAAGTTTACCTGTATGAATATTTACAGACACTTTTTCATTGACAATCTTAAGTTCTTGAATGAAAACTTTCAGTTACCGCCAAATAGACGATAGAAAAATGCTTATCTCTAATATTTGCTACACTTGCAAACGCAGGTTTCTGGAACTGCTTTAGCACACATAATCAGAAGAAACCCCGGGCTGAAGTTTCTGAATGCAAGAGGTTGTAGGAATTTGCATTGCTGTGAAAGTGAACTCAAAAGGGATACATTTCCACACGAAGTTTTGCCATTCTCTGGCAGATATGAAGGGGAAGAACTGTATCGTGAGTTAAGTAGGACATGCATTTTGAAAGAAATCGAATTTGGATGGGGATTTTCTCCACTCTCACTGGAAGTCTTGAGACCAGCAATTAGGACATTGAAGTCCATTACAGTGGGTCTTGGTGCATCATTAGGTGAAAGTGCACTCGCTATGCTACCTGAGATTTGTCCTTTGTTAGAGATGGTGGTTCTTAATTTTCAGGTACTTCAAAGTGACTGTTTACTGTCAAAGCATATGATCCTCAACCCGTGGAAATGCACAGTATCCTTGGGTTTCAGTTTGTACAAGTAAGGTCCATGGTTCAGTGGCCCAAAATGTTGAAATGGTGTCCCACTGTGGATGAACGATATCCCAAATATCTCCCAGACCAGAGGTCCTAGGCTTCTAATATATGGTCTTTGTTTCAGTAGAATGTGGAGTGTTGCTGAATATCGTTTCATATGCCTGTTTGCAGGTCACCAATCAATAGGATATCATTGTCATGGTCCGACTCTATGGCCCACCAAAATCAATGGCCTGGGTTGCCAGACCATAGGCCTCCACTTGTGCAGACCAAGGATCCAATGATACTCACACATATCTCAAAAAAAAAATAAAAAAATTAAAAAAAAATAAAAATAAAAATAAAAATCCTTGCTATAATAAAAATGCATGTTTCTCAGTATTTTCTTTCATGGTTGTTCGTAACAGATGATATCTGATAGTGCCATGAGAAGCATTATGGGATCCTTGGTACATCTGCAAGTGTTGAGCCTATGCTGCTGCCTTGGTGACTTGACTTCACTAAGCTTCCAGTTCAGTATGCCAAAGTTAAGGACATTGAGGCTAGAAAGGGTGACTCCATGGATGAGAAATGCTGATTTGGCTATTTTGACACAGAAATGTTCAAGTTTACATGAGCTTTCTCTGTCAGGATGCAAGCTTCTCGATTCAGGTCAGACAACAGTTAATGACAATGGTTGATATGTTTGTTTAGGGCCATTTTGAATGTGCCTCAAACTGAATGCATGCATGATAATATGGTGGAACAGATGATTACTGGTTCCACCAAAAGTTTTGGGTCGCCCCAAAACAATATTGCATGGGTGCCAAAATGGCAATCCCCAATGGTTTACACCCTAAACCTTAATTCTGATTTGAATTGGTCAGATTTTTCTGTTGGAATCAAGATTCGTGGGGAAATTGTGAATCCACAACCATTGGCAGGTACATCCAAATGTGCCCTTAGTTTAGTGCATTGCATCTTTTGATATTTCTGGTTCCTGTCGTTTTCCTTACAGATTCCCAGCGAATCATTTCATCTGGATGGCCAGGTTTGAGATCTATCCATTTGGAGGTACAACACTATCATGTTTTTGCACTTTCGAATTTGTTGCTTGATGCATTCTGACCCCTCATGCAATTCATTGAAGTCTGTATTTTAATATGTTCAGTGAAGTGGTTCAAACTATGGCCCATTGAGCTCTTGGTGAAAGATAACCAAAATGCATCAGGAAGAAACAAATAGATGCAAAAATGGAGAACTATGAAACTAAACATGAAATTGGAAGCAAGAAAGAAAAAAGGGCTTTGATTTATAAACCCTTGCCTTTTGCACCCAAATAACCCCCTACCTTTTAAGTATTCTTAAATAAATCCCTACCGTCTCAAACTACAATTAAATACACCATTAGTTGGTGGGACAGAAAATATAAAAAGCAACAACTAGCAAAGGAAATGACCGTTTTTCCCTTGGTGACCAACGAAAAGATGAAATTGCCCTTCTTATATCACTATTTAGTACTAGTTGTCATCCATCAGATTAGATTATTTCCTGTAGGATGCAATTGCCCTTCAAAATCTCTGACTGCACAATATGTTTTGTTCATCAGGATTGTGGAAAATTAACATCCAATGGGGTTTCTGCTCTTCTCGATTGCAAAGCAGTTGAAGATCTCTTGCTGCGTCACAATGTGAGTATTCAGTTGGTGCTTATTCTCCTGAGAAATGCTAATTGCACATGATTATTGACATGAGTTCCCATGGGGGACACTTGGTAGACAGTACAAGATCCCAACCTCTCATCAGTGCTTCCAACCATATTTGGGCCCTGCCCAAAGAATCAGTCTGATTGATGATCTTAACCGCTCTATTTGTCGAAGAAAGTGATCACCAACCATTTTTTTGCCTGGTTGGGGACTGGATGAATGGTTTTGGTCATGTACACGTCTGGCACATCTCCCCATGGGAACTAATATGGAGATCAATTACGGAAGTGTGCTATTAGCATTCATGCATGTAATTCTCTTTCATCTTGATTTCAAATGCAATTAAGGTCAGACAGTTTGAAGGATGCAGAAACTATATGTTAAAGACAAATCCTGATGTGTTTTTGTTTTTGTGGTTGGTGAAGCTTTAAAGGAAGACTACTCTAGGAAGAATACTCTAGGGAAAGTCTTAGTAAAGGCTAATGACCATGGAATTTTTGTGTGTTAGAAAGTCTTATATGAACACTAGACACCTAACTGAATGACCCATTCATACAGCCATAGGAGAATGTTGGAAGGAGACATGCTAATCCTACACTTACATCTTTACACACAGGCATGCATGCCTATGTGGCATGTTTGTTAGAAATCCAAGCCATTCATCATACTAGAGCCACCATCTAGAGCCTTGGCTCAAAAGTTGGTACACTCATCACGAGCCAGTTGATGGTTTTAATTGGCGGTTTTGGAGTGCAACTTGCTTGGAGATTGAAACTGTTATGACTTCCCCAACTCATTTCATTTCGCTCCCTATTTCAATCTAATGACTTTGAAATTGTGTGGATTGTCTACCATGACATGTGGAAGCTTAACGGAGCTTAGAATTACAGCTAAGTCCTAGAAGGGGGGTGAATAGGACCACTTAAAATTCTTTGCCTAATTAAACTAATTTACCAATTAAATGCAAAGGCATACAGGTCCAATTTTCATAGACTACAAAAGATTCAACTAATTGAGCCACTAGTCTATGGGGGAGATAGTGATTTATCAAGCGTGTGCAATTGAGTTAAACACTAAACATTCAATCTATTCATGCATTCATATCTATCAATTCAACTCATAAGCATAATTAAATGTACGCAATTCATAATCACAAATACAACGATATATAGTGGTTTGGCTAATTGCCTACTCCACTCCTAGCGGACGCACTCTCGACACGTACGCACTCGTGCCCGGTGACGATCCAATGCAAGAACCGACGTACACTTCTATCAGAGACGGTCCTAAACAAGAATCTATTGAGTTTGGGTCAGAAACTCTATACTCTATCCTACACAAGGAAAGCGCGTATGGACTCTTACAAGTTACAATTAACAACCTAACTTGTCGAATTGAGCTCCGTTGATGCGCCTTCTTGAGATACTTCTTCAATGCTCTCATGTGCTTGAATCAGCTTCTCATTTTCTCCCTCGATCGTTGATGCAAATGTTTCAGTTCCTACGATCAATCACCTTGCATTTGATATACTTATGAGGTGACCAAGGTAATGGGAGGATGGTTGAATCTTCCACAAATATGGGATAGTTCTTTTCCAATTAGGGATTCACCTATATGGGTATTATAGAGAATTTAGAGAGGGATTTACCTATAGGATTGGTGTTGAATCTCTAAAAAATGGAGAGAACATGAACACTTTCATAATGGAGCTTGGAATGCTCATTAGAGTGATTAATCAAAAGAAGGGTGTCATGAATCTCTTTGGTTTGGAGTCTAGAAGAGGGATAATGAGTGGAGAATTACCTAGGCTCTAATTGCACAAAAAACTATCCTTTCGCCCAAGAACCAAAAGCTCATTTTATAGAAAAAGTATTGCAACGGGTGTAAAACGGCTAGTTAACGACTCTGTTGGTAGAATCGAAAGGGCCTTCAATAGGATCGAACAGTCATTCGATCCCATCGAGAAAATCTAGGAAACAAACAATTTGGTTGATGGACTGTTTCTTCGATCCTATCGAGTTGGCCTTCGATTCTATTGAGTCCCATCAATGGCCCATCGATAGGATCGAAATCCACTCGAAAATCATTGTTTTGGGCTATGTGTTTACAACAACTTAGCACCTCTAAAGCCTGATCAAATTAAGATCCTAAGGCTGTGTGATGATCAAGCAAAGGTTTGGGAATGGGTCATTTAGAGGCTAAGGTTACCAAGGCACCTCAATTTACATGTTTCTTCACTCCTTGATGCTCCAAGTCTTCATGCGTCTTCGGTCTTCAGCTTCCAAGGGCTCAACCAACTCACTGACACACGTGATTGACAAACAAGTGCACTAACAGACTTATTCCTATCCCAACCAAAACCCTACAACTCGAGTGAAACTAAGTCATATCAGGCCGTCTTTTGAACCATTTATGCTCTTGGACCTTGCATAATTAGGGATGTGATATGGCCTAGCCCACTTTGGCCAGGCTTTGGCTACCAAAGCAGGCCCAAGGTTTGGCTCAGGCCCAAAATTCAAGCATGTTTAATAATTGAACCGACTCAGGCCGTCTAAAAGCCCATTCACCCGCTCGAGCCTAGCCTCTGAAGGGTTGTCAAGGTCATTTTCAGAATATGTCACATATTTGTATTGTATAAATTCACATATTGCATTCATTTGTAAATATTTTGCCCAATTGATCATTGGACTGGTCTGGTTTTTACGCCACAATACATGCACAATGAGCTACACCTAATTAACAGTCCCACTCTTGTACAAAAGTGGGTGAATGGGCCAAGCTCATTCATGGACTTAGCATAATCATCTCAGGCCAGACTGTTCTAGCCATCAGGGGCCTAGGTCAAGCTCAAGCCTATGTGTTACTTTGCAGGCTAGGGTTGGCAGGCCTATGTTTGGCCCCCGCACCATGACTCCCTATCTCATAATGTTGTAAGCGTATAGTTCATATGATGAGCTGATTGTCCTGATTCTTTTGGCCAGGTCATGGGAGAGGTTGGACCCACCAGATGAATGTCTTGGATCTCACAAAAGCATGCCAAATCGGCAAATATTCTTGTGTACAACTAGAGATGCATTGAAAGAGGCCATTACAGCTCGTATCATAACAATCAATAGCCCGCCATTACTCCAGCTATTACCATTACTGAATACCTTGGAAATGATCCAGTGCTCTTAGAGCATTATGCTAGAGTGCTCCAAGTTGCATTAGGACACTCGAACCATCCACTCAATAAGTCTAGAATGCCATTAAGTTCTACATATATTTCATGGTCTACATTGTAAAATATCACATCGATCGGATGATCCAATCCATCCACAAGTTGGCATTCTTTCTAAGGCCATCCATTTTCCAAGCCATGGATCAGATGTTTAGGATTCTCTGACAAATGCAATTCTTCAAGATAATAAGCGGTCCTTAGTGGGCCCCAACAAATGGATGTCCCAAGTTGCTGCTTAGGCCTATTTTTTCGTAAATGATCTTGACCATCATTTTATAAGCTAATGATCAAATGTTTAGATGGATCCCATCGGCCATCGGTGCAACTTTTCACATGGTAGCTAATAAAATGTGGGTTAGACCTAATGGGTAGTCTAGATAGATCGAATGAATTGTCCTTGTCCAAGTGTTTAGATGCAAAAAGAGCATTGTTTTACACACACACACGTGTGTGTGTGTGTGTTTTATACACACAATAGTGCTATAAGAACATTGGATATGTTGTGCAAGTGCCTTGCATTCTGCAGGGTCAAGGAGCTCAAGCAAGGCTTTGTCGGTTGGACCGATTGAGTGTCATCCCGACCTACATTGTGTATATTTTATCGGTCTGAAGTCTAGAGCAGATCAATGTCTGTCGGTCCAACCGACAATGCGGTTGGTCCGGCCGACGGAGTCCGGTTTAGTTACAGGTTTTGCGAAAATCGAGGTATTTAAGGCGTAATACGATTAAGGCTTAATAATACGAGTGTTTTCTCTCAGAGGCAATGGTTTTGCAAGGTGATTGTAAGGGCTTGGAAAAGGATTTTCTCAAGGGTTAAGGCTTTTCTATGGTGCGCATTACAAGGGGAGATCAGGTTGATTCTGTAATCGAAGAAGGTGAGTGGTATAACTATAAGGTTTTGATTATAGTGGAGATCTCTGTCGCTTTGTGCCATGGTTTTTTCCGCAAGGATTTTCCATGTAAAATTCGTGTGTTTGTGTTTGCTTGATTGGTTGTTTCTATTTTGATTGTTCTATCTTCGTTGAACGTGCTACCGCAAAGCGTTGGATTAACCATGGTATTATATCTGAGTCTCTAATATCTAGGGTTAATCTGAGTTTGTTGTGGCTCGAAATTACAGCAAATTGGTATCAAAGCATATGGTTAAGGACGTTCGGGGATTCAACGATGATGTCAGGGTCGAAATTCGATATCTAGAAATTCCACAAGAAGAACAATTTCAGTTTGTGGCAACAGAAGATTAAGGATATTCTAGTGTCACAAGGGTTGAGCAAGGCGTTGTTGGAGATTAAACCAACGAAGATGTCGGAAGACGACTAGAGCAAACTCGAGGAGAAGGCTATGAGCGCCATTTATCTCTATCTATCGGATGAAGTCATGTACAACGTTCTGGATGAGGAATCATCCTTGGATATGTGGAGGAAACTAGAAAATTTATACATGGCGAAGTTCCTCACTAACAAGTTGTTTGCGAAGAAACAACTTTACAGGCTACGAATGAAGGATCTGATCTTCTGGAGCATATGAACTCGTTTACAAAGATACGTAATGAGTTGTTAAGGCTTGGAGAGACAATCAAGGATGAAGACAAAGCGTTACTACTTCTAGTATTGCTTCCCACATCATACGACCATCTCGTTACTACTCTGTTGTATGCGAAAAGTACTCTGAAGATGGAGGAAGTCATCACTGAGGATTCCCATGTAGAGGGATTAGTTGCGAAAGGGGGTCAGGGACGTGGGGGATCCGTGGAGCAATTTCAATCTGATAGGAAGAAGTCTAGATCGAAATCGAAGGCTAAGGACGGATGCTTCTATTGTGGCGTGAAGGGACACTTCAAGAGAGACTGGCAGGAACAAAAGGAAGACCTACAAAGTAAGAATGAAAAGATCATGGATGAATCGGCTAGTGTAGCGCAAGAGAGCTCAGAAGGAGATCTCCTCTCGGTCTCCTCAGGCATGAGTCATCTTTCAGATACATGAATACTCGATTCGGGATGTTCGTGTCATATGTGCCCGAATAAGACTTAGTTCAATACCTACAAGTCCTATGATAGTGGGAGTGTCCTAAAGGGGAACGTTGTTGCATGCAAGGCTATCGGAATAAGGACCATCAAGATAAAGGATGTTCGATGGAGTCGTACGGACTCTAGGTGATGTCAAGCATATCCCAGATTTGAAAAATAACTTGATATCCTTGGGCATTCTAGATACAAATTGGTGCACATTCACCGCATCTAGCGGTGTAATCAAGGTCACCAGAGGTGCAATAGTGTTAATGAAGGGACATAAAACGACAGATCTGTACAAGCTGGTTGGGAGCATGATTATAGGTGAGGCTGCTACCACCTCACATGCGGAATCCAGCATAGATGACACTAATCTGTGACATATGCGGTTAGGGCATATGAGCGAGAGAGGCATGTTGGAACTCCATAAATGGAAACTATTAAAGGGAGTTAAGCTGTGCAAGGTGGATTTTTGCGAGCATTGCTTCTATAGGAAGCAATGTAGGGTAAGGTTCAATTCTGTTACACATACTAGCAACGGGGTGCTTGATTACATACATTCCGATATCTGGGGGCCAGTGACAGTAGTGTCTAAGGGAGGAGCACGATACTTCATGAGCTTTATAGACGATCGCTCGATGAAGGTTTGGGTGTACTTCTTAAACACAAGTCCGAGGTGTTCGCCAAGTTTAAGGAATGGAAGGCGGAAGTAGAGAAGCAAACTAGGAGATAGGTTAAGTGTCTCAGGTTAGATAATGGTACGGAGCACAGGGAGGCGGAATTCCGAATTCATGGAATTCCGCAAGGAACATGGCATCACAAGGCACTTTTATACTCCAGGGACCCCACAACAGAACAAGGTGGCAGAGAGGTTGAATAAAACTCTGTTGGAGAGGGCGAGAAGTATGTGGTTGCATGCGGTGTTACCTAAAAACTTCTGGACAGACGCGGTTAATATGGCTTGCTTTATTGTGAATCGGTCACCATCTACAACATTGGACTTTAAAGTTGCAAAGGAAGTCCGGACAGGTAAGGATATCAATTACTCAGAGTTGAGCATATTCAGATGTCTAACATACGTCCACATATAGAGCAGACAAAGGACGTAGTTGGATCCCAAATCTAAAATGTGCATCTTTATCGGGTATGAAAAAGGTGTTAAGGGTTACAAGCTTTGGGATACAATTTCTCAAAAGGTGGTCATTACCAGAGATGTCATCATCGATGAGCCATCTATGTTAAAGGCCAATAAGGACGTTATAGATAAATCAAGAACACATGGTGAGGCAGAGAGATTGTTGGTGCAGGTGGAGCCAGTTGAGCCGGTTATTGAAGGTAAAATTCAGCAAGAGCAAGAAACTGACCAAACAAATCAGCCAGATACCCAAAGAGAATATAGTCAGGAATAGGGAGAGACGAAATATTAGAGCCCCGGTTCGATATGGGTTCGAGGACATGGTTTCTTTCGCATTGTTCAAAGGGAGTGGAGATCCCTCCACCTTTCAAGAGGCTAATTCTAGAAAGGATGGCGACAAGTGGATGTCAGTCGTGGTGGAGATGGAATCTCTATATATGAATCAAATATGGGAGTGTGTGGAACTTCTAAAAGGGGCCATAAGGTGAAAGTAGGTGTTCAGAAAGAATGAAATATTAACAGAAAAAAAGGGCGAAAAGTTCAAGGCACGGCTTGTAGCAAAAGGGTATTTGAAGAGGGAATGAGTAGATTACAATGAAGTTCTCTCTAGTTATGAAACATATGTCAATCATAGTGTTACTGGTTATGGTTGCGGAATCCAATTTGGAATTTGAGCAGCTTGATGTAAATAAGACATTCTTTCATGGGGACTTGGAGGAAGTTATTTACATGAAGCAACCAGAAGGATTTGATGAGCTTGGTAAGGAAGATCACATGTGTAGGCTAAAGAAGTCATTGTATAGGCTGAAGCAGTCTCCGAGACGGTGGTACAAGCGGTTTGATTCCTACATGGTGGAGATTGGCTATATCAGATATGAGAACGATTGATGCGTATATCACAGGGTGCTTGAGGATGGGTCCTACATTCTATTGATGGTATATGTTGATTGTTGCGAAGGAAAAGAGGTAGATACTCTTGCTTAAGTCTCTTTTAAGCAAGGAGTTTGATATGAAGGATCTGGGCGTTGCGAAGAAGATCCTAGGAATGGAGATTCACAAAGACAGAGAGTCTAGGAAGCTATAGCTGTCTCAGAAGGGATATATGCAGAAGGTGCCAGAGAGGTTCCACGTGGAAGGTATTAAGCCAGTTAGCACGCCTCTAGCAGATTACTTTAAGTTGTCAACCAAGTCATGTTTAAGTACAGAAGAGGAGATTTTTAGACATGTCATGGGTGTCATACGTGAGCGCAGTGGAGAGTCTCATGTATGGTTTGCACGAGGTTGGATATATCACAGGCAGTTAGCGTGGTCAGCTTATATATGACGAATCCAGTAAAAGAGCATTAGAATGCAGTTAAATGGATTCTCATGTATCTCAAGGGCATAGTCGACACTGGGATCATGTTCGAGAGACATGGAGCTTTAGGTGGAGTTGTAGGCTACATGGATGCAAATTATGTAAGAGATCTAGACAACAAGAGGTCCACTATGGGATATGTTTTCACATTAGCAGGAAGACCAATATGTTGGAGATCTACACTACAGTCTAATATAGCGTTATCTACAACCAAGACAGAATATATGGCAGTGACGGAGGCGTCAAATGAGGCATTATAGTTGAAGGGTCTGATTGGAGAACTCAAGTTGAAGCAAGAGGCGATTTGGTTGCATTGCGATAGTCAGAGTATTATCTATCTATTGTTGAATCAAGTGTATTATGCAAGAACCAAGCACATCGACGTGAGGTTCCACAAGATACTAGAACTGATTGCTTCAGTAGAGATTCAATTTCAGAAGATTCACACGGACGAGAATGCTGCAGATATGTTGACGAAGCCAATGACCACAGACAAGTTCAAGCACTGCTTGGGTTTGATCAATCTTACCAGCCATTGATGAGATTGGGCACCTTTGCACAGGGTTGCGAATGGAGCTGTGTTCCAAGTGGAGGATGTAGGGAGCAGTCTACGCTCAAGGTGGAAGCTAGCACTGGAGATTTTCAGGGTGACTTGGCAGAATACAAGTCAAGGTGAAGATTGTTTTGTGAGTGCCTTGCATTCTACAGGGTTAGGGAGTTCAAGCAAGGCTTTGTCAGTCAGACCGATTAAGTGTCGGTCCAACCTACAGAGTGTATGTTTTCTTGGTCTAAAGTCTGGAGCAGAGCGATGTCTATCGGTCGGAGTTGATCTGATCAATAGTGCGATCAGTCTAACCGACAGACTCAAGTTTAGTTACATGGTTTTACGAAAATTGGGGTATCTAAAGCCAAATACGATTGGGGCTTAATAATACGAGTGTTTTCTCTCAGAGGGCAATGGTTTTGTAAGGTGAGAGGGTTTTCTACACTTGTAAGGGCTTAGGAATGGATTTTCTCAAGGGCTAGGGCTTTCCTAAGGTGTGCATTGCAAGGGGCGATCGGGTTGATTCTGTAATCGAGAAAGGTTCGACGAAGGTCCTCAAGGTTGCCTCTTTAGGGCCTGTTTGGATCGATAGTCCCGATTGAATTGTATTGTATTAAACGGGTTAAAATACATTATACACTGTTTGATTTGGAGTTGAGATCCATGGAGTACCATGCGCGCAAATACATCATTTCATCAAAAAATTCAAATGATGGTAGTGTATTGTTAGATGGCTCTGCTTCTTGCAGTACAACCTATTCGAGATACTGTATTCGCGTGCGATAGAGGCTACGTCTATTGCAGGGGGTTTTCTATCTAATGACGACTAAAAATTCCTACTCCAGCATCGCCTTAAATCGTCTCCCACCTTCTGCATGTGGCCATTCAGCTGAGAAGGTTCGCTTTTGAAAGTCTGACTTTCATAATACAGTCGAAAAATACACTTCTTACCACGTTGGATCGGGGCAAATCGGGAAATCGTCCGGCGGAAAGCCGATCATTCAAGTATTCGAGTGACTTTCAAATCGGATCGACAATCCGATCACATGTTCTGGCTTTAACAAGTTGTTATTTTTTCCCAATTTTTTAAAACATTTTTTTTCTTTATTTATCCCCCTATATTCTACGTCTTTTTTTTTCCTAGAGATTGTACAAATCAAAAAAGTGGGTCAAATCATGGTGGGTCCCACAATTAGTAGATGCACGGTTGGAATCGGATCACCTCACAAAAATGTAAAGGTTTCTGATGTTGGATACTATGTGTCCCAAAATTCTAATCGGACGGCATCGATTGGCTGCTTGGCCCTAAAATAGATGGACGGCGTGGATGGCTCGCGGACGTCATTGAGGGACCCACATAGCCCCTCAGAATCAACTCTACTCCAGAAGCTGTTGAAAATAGCCATCGTCGTACAAGTATCCTCAATATTATACGTATATACAATACACAACCCGAATACGTCGTATCCAAACATTGATCAGATGAAGAATTTGTATACTTGCCCGAACAATTCCTCCTATCCAAACATTGATTTATGGCATGTTGATGTGGATGTATTCTGAAATTGATCGAACGTATACATGAACAATAGTTGGATACAATACAATACACCTTTATACGTCAATCCAAACATGCCCTTAGCAAACCCACAATTCTCGAGATTATGACCCTATTTTCTACACCTCGAACGGTTTTTCGGAATGTTCTCATAAAGTCAATCTCTTTTGCAAAAATCCTTTCGAGCTATAGCAGCTAGGGCAATTCACTCTGTTAACTCACGACTCTTGTAGCTCAGGGAGTGTAGTGAAGGTTAAGGGGGGCTCAAGGGGGTGTAGGGCGCATGAGTGGTGTAACTCTAAAGTTTTGATTATAGTGGAGAATTGGAGATTTATGTTGCTTTGTGCCATGGTTTTTCCCACAAGGGTTTTTCACGTAAAATTCGTGTTTGTGTTTGCTTGATTGGTTGTTTCTATTTTGGTTGTTCTATCTTCGTTGAACATGCTTCCGCAAAGTGCAGGATTAACCATGGTATTAGATCCGAGTCTCTAATATCTAGGGTTAATCTGGGTTTGTTGTGGCTCGAAGTTACAACAGGATCATTTCTCATTATAAGATAAATCCCAAAAAAAGGATGTGTACGTTTTTATCCAGATTGTCCAATTGATGTAATGGTGTCATTGTTAGTTTACATGAGGTGCACTTAGGGGTGTGTGTGTGGTGCTATAAGAACACCGGATTATTTCTCATTATAAGATAAATCCCCAAAAAGGATGTATGAAGGTTTTATCTAGATTGTCCAATTGATGTAATGGTGCCATTGTTAGTTTACATGAGGTGTGCTTAGGGACGATAAGGCAGGATTAGGCTCATTTTTTAGAGGCCATGCTGTCAGGCTTGAAATATATGTATCGTATTGGTCGATATATGCGATTGCATCTATATTGGATCAATATGATACGCGATATGGAGCAATATGATGCAGGACATGAAATGTAAATATGATATGCAAGATTTCAGGCTTAGATCATACCAATTCAGAAACAATTACACAAATTCCACATCCCACATGAAAATCCAAACGTTCAATTAAACGGGAATCTATGCGGGTCCAGGCCTACACATGATAGGGCTGGATCAATAAAAATTATGAAGCAAACGATACTCAAAGATAAGAAATAATCCTCCACACATACATAGTAATCAGTCCCTAATCCAAGGGATTCACCAGTTTTAAATCAAGGAACCCTAGGGAAAGAAAAGGGGCATATAAGTTAGGGAAAACGTAATCTAGGGCTAGGTTTCATGAAAAAAGGCTATGAGAGGATAAAAGAGGATAAAAACCTGAGCCAAAAGACGATCCCGCGCATGGACAGCGGGCCTGGGGCGCTCGCACGTGCGCGGGTATTCGGCCGCACGTGCGAGGGAGCATCGTTTGCAGAAAAGCTCTCCTTGGCCCTGGTCGGCCAGGGGGAGGCTCCAAAACCCCGAAGTTTCGGGTCGATCCGAGCTACGGCTTGTGCGTGGTGTTCTGTCGAAGTGTCAGCTCGCCTACGGGCCGAAATCTGGAAACCTGCTGTAATGAAGAACTTTGATGCAACAGAAGGACGAATTCGAAGTATGGATGCTGGGGGAAGATGGAAAAAAAAAGATGATGGGGGATGGGGATGAATCGGGGTCGATGTGGCTTCGCACCACGGCAGTTAGCCCTTCGAAAAGGGAGGGCTTCGCACCCACTTTTGAAGTCTTCCACAACTTATGAAGAGAGCAGAAAAATAAAGCAGGAATTTTTATTAAACTTGAATGAATAAAAGAACTACAAGGGGTGCCTATTTATAGGGAAAACCCTATACCCCAAAAACTCGCACCATGTGCACAACCTATTACTTGGTGATGAAGTAAACTAAAATAAAAACCAAACACAGAAAGCTAAAGCGTTCACAATGTTCTAAATAATAACAATAAGCAAAACCTAAAAAATGAAATCAATCCGACGAGTGGGCCACGATCATGAGATCCCATGATGGGCTTTTCTTGACTATCGGGCCCACTTTTCTGAACCAAAACTTGTCTTCTAGCTAGGAGGCCCTCCTTGGACGTCGTCATCGAGCCAGATCGATGATGGGATCCTCCTTCTGCATACATACGTGCGTAAGGTGGTGGTGTGCGGCTGTGCGTGTGCACGATGTCCTCATCACAATATCACTGTAGTTTTTGAAAAAAAAATGCCATGTCAGCCCCCTATTAGCCGATACAGTTTGATAAGGCCATAAAGGCCCAAAATTGAAACTTTATTTTATTTTATTTTTCAAAATTTCTCTTCTTTTTTCCATTTAAGCCATGTAGGAAGCTTTGAAAGTTATTTTAGACTAGATCTAGGACTATTTTTTCATAAGAAAATATTTGAGTTGAATTTGATGAAATAAAGCGGAATGGATCATTATAGGAAAAATTAGAAAAAGGGTAAATCATCACTTTCATGGGTTCTAGTCTTTGTTGCATTCCAATCACCAAATTATGTTTGATTTTTCTTCAACTAATGCCCATTTTGTTTACTTTTAACATGTTAAGCCGACGGACAACATTCTTATTAAAGAAAGGTCTAATACACCATTATACGCATATCCAAAATAATAATAAATGATAGATTTTTTAATATCTCATTGTTTCTCTCTAATTTTTTTCTTTTTTAAATTTCCTTAATTCTTTGGCTTAAAATAATTTCAACTGATATAGGCTGATAGAAGTCGACACTAATACGCAATGCCTATATTGATCCATTTCCACCAGGCCGATATGCCCCACAATACCTCTATTCAGAACCATGCTTGTCGTATGATACTCTAACCATGTGGAGTTGGAAGAACAAAAACATTTGAAATTGGCTAAAGTTGCCGTTGGATCTCTAGATCATCTTATTGCGGAGGGGGCATCCGAAAGTGCTCTTTCTTGGGCTAAAGGTACTGTTTAGGGTCCTTAGAGACGGGTCTTTTTTTTTTTTTTTGGTCGATACATAAGCTAGGGTTAAAAATTAGAAAAAGAAAAAAGAGAGAGAGCTAACTTTAATGTAAACTAGAGTCATGGCACGTGTGATGCACATGGAAGGAGGAAGAGAGAGACTGGGAAGAAATCATCTCAGGGAAAGGATGGAGGGTAGTAGGGAGTGAGTTGGACACAGAGAGGAGAGCGAGAGAGATGGGGTTTTGATACGAAATGGTGCTCCATACCACAATACCGCACTAGGTGGATTTTCACCCCTGATTGCTTCTTATATGATGATCTAAGCTATTAAGGGCCTATTTGGTGCACTGTATTAGATGGTATTATGTGGAATTGAATTGGGAAAATCACTTTTTCTAACCTAGCCGCTGTTTGGTTATTACCTTTCTTGGTGTTGTTTTAAGGGTTTGGAAACGTGAGAGAAATTTTGAATTCAAGGGATTCTCCCAATCCCGCTTGATGTACGACTGATGGAGCGAATCCCTTGAGGGATTTGAGAGAGAAAATGGGAAGGTGATTGCGTGGCGGTGTATGGACGTCACCAAGTTCTATGGGCCCCTCCATGGTATATGTATTATATCCATACCGTCCATCCATTTTTTGAGATCATATTAGGCCACAAGCCTAAAAATGAGACAGATCCAAAGCTCAAGTGGATCACACCACAGAAAGCAGTGAGGGCAATGATTCCCACCGTTGAAACCCTCCTAGGGCCCATCATGATGTTTATTTGTCATCCAAGCTATTCATGAGGTCACACAGACCTAGATGAAGGGAAAAAAACAAATATTAGATTGATCCAAAACTTTTGTGGCTCCCAAAAAGTTTTCAATGGTAGACGTTAAATCCTCATTGCTTTATGTGGTGTGGTCCACTTGAGATTTAGATATGCCTCATTTTTGGGCCGATGCCCTAAAATGATCTCGTAAAATGGATAGACGGTGTGGATATAATACATACATCATTGTGGGGTCCACGGAATGTGGTGACGTAAACACACTTGGAGTTCGTGCGTCTTCATCACAACCGATGTATCTCCTCCACTAGAACCGGTGGGTTTTCACTGTTGCTAGCTAAACATTGTATCTTATTCATCTGTGATATACATGAGAGTTTTTTTACATTCCAAACATGGAATGGGATGTCATGAAAATTTTGAATTCCACGACAATCCCTGACTGCCCATAATGATTATTTTCAAACAATTCCATCCCACCTAATCCCATGCGCCAAACATGCCCTAAAGTTCTCATCAGTGTTTTAAATATCAATGATATCGGCCGATATATTCCACGATATATCTTGTATCCCACCTATGCGATACGAAATGCACAAGTAGTGGGATATATCCCACATGTTCGATCTGGCGAGCATTTTTTTATTTGCAATATTTTTTTCCTGTAAATCAATGTGAAATTGTTATAAATCCATTATTTTTCATGTTTTGCATGAAAAGTCATGGATTAGGAGCTTCAATTTCGAGATTTGGAGGAGATGGACCGAGTCGCGGAAAATTGAAAAAAATCAAAATTTTTCCAATTTCTCGCAAATCGGTTGCAATCTTTGTGTCCAAACATAAAATCAATTGATTTTGAATGTATTGCTTGTGTTTCCACACGTCTCCTTACATTTATAAATTACATGAATAAACTTTGATTATACTTGCATCAATTCAGTTAAACAACACATAGATTAGGACCCCATACAAAGAAAACCTATTATGTGCATTTGTTTTTTTGTAATGTTTTGATTTGTAAGTGTGCAATGAGGTCTTTTTTAACAATAACTGAAATTTCATTGAAAAATTCGACCAATTTCCAATGTTTCCCATGTTTCCAACAACAACGATACATTACTCAATACAACCGATATATCCCATGAGATAACCGGTACGCATCCGTATCCCAAGGGTGGGATACGTAACGTGATACCGATATTTCCAACACTGGTTCTCATCACTCCCTTATAAAAGCGATAATCTTATAATTATGCTTCGTTGATGATCTTGACCTCTGATTCTTTGATTTGATAATGAGCCATTAAAAATTTACTTTTCAATGTTCTAAATTCACTATCTGCATATTGTTCGAATTCATGGAAGGTATGGCAAAAGTCTGACATCGGCTGCCAACCTGACACAACCCTTAACGTTCCAAATTCATCCTCATAGAAAATTATCCTCAACAAATCTGTCTTGGGGTGGGCGGCACCATAACCTATCCAAACGGGAGGCACCCTGTGGCTACAACATTGTGCTCTCTCTTCTTGCAGGTAAAATCTAAGCCGTTCACCAGCTTTTTGCCCGAGCCACATGTTGCCAAGCAACTATGCCTTCAAATTACTAAAATACCTTGCCTCTTTTAAAGTGTCTTCCCATGTCCTTTTGAAAAATTTCAAGTTTGGTGCTGCTGCAAAAGTAATTGTGGGGGTATAATTGTCCCCTACTGGCGTTATTTATAGTATTAGTATGGTCTCCTTTTTCATTAGCCCCTAGAAAGGCTAATGCTATTGGTGTGGCCAAGCATTTCGTTTTTGTTGGCAGCTTTTATAGATAGCGAGAAATGCATTCTTGCTTTTAATAAATTATCATTGCTTGTAGGGAAACAGCTCAAACATATGCATCTTGGACACCTGCAACACCAAAAAATCTGATATATTATAGTACTTCCAAGTAACTTTATAATATAAAGAACATGTCTAAGAACATTAAGAATAGTGTTGAAAAGAAAACATTTCAGTACTGCCCTGATTGGCAATCTACAAATGGGCCCATCCATCAAACAAGTACTAACCATCATATTACAGGGCCCAGGAATCCCAAGGAACTTCATTGCAGATGCTGCTTCAGAGGTAAGCTTATCAGATTCAAAAAAAAGCACCATTTTGATGAGAGGCCCTGACATTGAACCAAATCTTGCATTGTGATAATTGCAGTGGCCGCTGCTCCGGACTGTTGCATTAGATTTGTGTGATGCAAGAGAAGGCGGCTATGACAGCCTAAGTGTAAGTTACAGAGACCCATGTCTCATGTAGTTGGCATTTCATTGCAACTGAAATGAGGAACGTCAATTGTATGTGACTTGCACCGACAGGATCTGGACTGCTTGTCCCAGGGGCCCTACCATGCATAGGCCCCATAACCCAGAGTGAGTTCATAAGGCGACCCCAACTTCCCAAGTAATCAATCATGACAAGGCCCAAAAATGGGCAGTGATCTTTCTTTTATCCATTGAATCAAGTAATGGGGTTCATCCGATTCGTCCTATTTTTCAGCAATGTCCAATTCATAGTGGGGCCCATCGGACAGGCAGTCCAGATCACATACACATCTGCCACATGATCAATAGTGTGCCATGAGCGTTGCTCTCTAACTAGTGGTACATATTTAAGATGAAAGATGCTTACAGGTTTTTATCTGCCTCAGTGGGAAAACAGGTTCCTCTTGAGCACGGTGAAAATCGCCCGCTGCAAGTCCCCAAAGTGTTCATTTAAGCTCAGAAGAGCCGAGGAGGCTTGGAGACGGTCAGTACACAAGGAAACCATAGTTTTGGAGTGGAACAGCAAGGAGCTGAGGACTACAATAGTGAAGGAAAGAGTGTAGTGTTGCATCTCTAATAGCATTGATCTTGGGTGGGCCACTCTACAGGTGAACACCATGGATCTGATAAAACAGTGTGAAGAATAGATGAGGAAGGTTTGTTTTTAGCCACAGCTACGTGTTTGCAAGCAGCAAATATACCAACCTAGTAAGTGCGTAGGATATCTGGCATTGCATGAGGTAGGTCCCGCTGAAGATTACTGATGGTGCAATCAAGTTCGTCTGATAATCAGGTGGGCCAAAACTGACCTGCCGGTGCTTCCATGTATATATGATGAGCAGAACGACCTGATATTTGCACCATACGTGGACAGTGAAGTCCACATTAGCGATATCGCAGATGTTGCACATGTGCCAAGTCAGCAAATGTGTTCTAGGTAAAGGTGCATTGGACGAGCAAACATATAGAGGTATGAGATGAGCAGTCCTCAGGCCAACCATTTCTACGCTTGGCATTCTGTAAAACGCCTATTGAGTCTAAAGAACCGTCAAAACAGTGTTTTCTGAATCAGTATAATGTTGAGATCTTTTCTTCTTTTTTTTTTTCCTTCTTTTTTGTTAATACTATAGTTTGATGAAATTTTGACTGTTACATGTGATTTTCATACCCTGGACTGAGATGAGATGTTAAACCAAAGGATGATGTGTACCGTTTATGGAAAGATTAGTACCGCTTCGGAAGTGGAACTGGACACAGCTTGAAAGGTCGGGTCAGATTGGTTTGATAAAGCTCGGCTTGGATTGGTTCGAATAGAAGTTCAAACCAAACTAAGTCTCGGAGTCCAGCTCATTTGAAAAAACAAACCAAGCTCAAACCAGGGCAGTACCCGCTCGGCTTGATTTGGCTCATAAATTGTATGCTTGTTGTTTCCTATGGTGTGATCTACTTGAGCTTTGGATATGGTTCAATTTTGGGATCATGTCGTAAAATGATTCATAAAATTGGATGGACGCCATGGATAATACATTTACATGACGTGGACAATAGATAATACATATATATATGAATGCACACTGTTTCATGTGGTTTGGTCCACTTGAGCTTTGGATATGATTCAATTTTGGATCATGTCCTAAAATGATATGTAAAAATGGATGGACGACGTGGATAATACATATACATGACGGTGGGCCCACAAAGTTTACTTAGTATGCTAAAGCGGGATTCGAATTAGCCTGTGAACTCAACACCCGTTGTGTGCTGGTGTCAAAGCTCTCTGGGCTCCACCATGGTATATATGTTTTATCCAGCCGTCCGTCCAAAATTTTCAGCTCATTTTACTGTATGAGACCAAAAATAAGGAAGATCCAAACTTGTCGGTGTTTCATATCAATACTATTTTCCAGTGGTGGGGCCTACCTCAATGTATGTGATGCATTCATATCCACGATGCCCATCTATTTTTTCAGCTCAGTTTATGGCATAGGCTAAAAAATGAAGTAGATCCAAATATTAGGTGGGCCATACCACATGAAACATTGATCATCGAACGACCGCCATTAAAATCATCATAATGTCAATATCAGCTTATCCAAAACTTTTGTAGCCCACACAGTATTTCATGGTCAATCACCTTTATCACATGTCTATGTGACATTATCAGCACTTTGCATGGCGAATAAACATTATGATAGACCTTAGGAAAGTTGTGACGGTGGTCGTTCATTGATCACTATTTCCTGTGATATGGCCCACTTGAGATTTGGAACTGCTTCATTTTGGGGCCTAGGTCCTAAAATGATTTGGAAAAATGGATGGGCAGTGTGGATATACAACACATACATTTAGGCGGGCTCCACAGAAAAATTCATGCGGAGCTAGTCCTTAAGCGGACTTGGATTCAGTTGGTCGGTGTTGGAAAAGCTGCATGGGCCACACCTTTGTGTGTGTGTGTATGTGTGTGTGTGTGTGTTATCCATTGCGTCCATTCACTTTACAACATCATTTTTGGCAAACATGGTAGCTCACTTACACCAGTAACAATTGAGGCCCTCATATGTTGCCAAGAGGTTGCATCTGTTTGGAAAGGTAGTAGTAATGGTTTTGAGGAGGATGGAGATGAGCACGAGAGTCAAAGTGCGACTGCATCTGCACGAAGGGCCCTTTTTTTTTTTTTTTTTTTACCTACATTGAGATGTTTCTTCCATATAATTATATTACTTTGGTCATGGTCTTCTATGATGGGGAACTTTGAGACTCATATATGTTTGTGTTTTAGGCCATAACTTTTTATGCATTATTATTGTACTATTGAGGATGTTAATTTTATGTTATTTTTTGTGTTGTTATTTTTGTATTAGTCTTTTTTAATGTTATTTTGTGGTGTTATTTTTGTAGTAAAAAAATCCATATTATAGATATTATTTATTAAAATAATAATAATAAAGTAATTCATGTTTGAACTTGGCTTAGCTCAGATATTTGGATCAAATCAAGCTCAAGCTCGTATAATCTAAAGACTAAACCAAGCTCAAACGGTACTCGGCTTGTGTAAAGCCCGACATTCTCTGTGGTGTGTTTCATCTCCACTATAGTGTGGCCTACTTGAGTTTGGACGTAGTTTGGCTAGTGACGTTGCCACTGGCCAAGTAGCTAGTTGTCAATGCTGTGGTCCTCACCATGATGTATGTATTTTATCCATGCTGTCCATCCATTTTTCCAGATCATTTTATGGCTTGATCTCAAAAATGAGGGGATCTAAATATCAGGTGGACCACACCACCTGAAAACAGTAGTGTTGAATGTCCAGCGTTAAAAACCTCCTAGGGCACACCGCACACCCGTAATGTTTATTTGACATCCAACTTGTTGATTAGGTCCTACAGACCTCGATGAAGGGTAAAAACAATTATCAGCTTGATCCAGAACTTTTGTGGCCCCAAGAAGTTTTTAATGGTGAGCGTTCAATCAATGCTGTCTGCTGCTGTGATGCGGTCCACTTGAGATTTGGATCTACCTCATTTTTGGGTTCATACCATAAAATGATCGGGAAAAGTGGATGTGGATGTGGATGTGGATGAAACAGGTACATCATGGTGAGGCCACAGAGTACCGACAATTAGCCATTGGCTAGTGGCAGGGTCACTAGCCAAACCATGCCCCTTGAGTTTTGGATCTGATTTATATCCTAGTATGAGTTGGCAACATAGTGGATGTCTCACAGAAGTTCTGGTGGGACCCACAGTTTTGTTCTTAGGTACGTATAGATCTTTGCACGGAGATGCGGAAGATCTCTATATTTCCGAATCATCTCTCGTAGATACATAAGATCTCTCTCAAAGTTTTAATGCCAATAATATAACAAATGTACAAGTGGGCTCCATCTTTTGGTCTGATGGGCTCCACTAAATATCTCCTCCATCAAACAATCTTAACCGTCCAATTGTCAGTTGAAAATGCGACTGTCAGTATCAACTCCTTAGTTTTGCACCATTTAAAAAATGGTGGTGACCCATCCTCACACGTGACCCTGATGTGCAGCTATCTAGACCATCAAATTTGTGGTTCCACAGTTTTGGACTGGTGGATTGGCAGCTATGATAATCGGGCTGAGGGGTGTCAATGGGCTGCTTAGACTGGAGTGTCATGGCCAAGGGGGTATGAGCCGAGAGACACTGTTAGACTTCTTTACTGCATTGCGAAGAGAGATCAAAGACACAGATTTCCTGACCATTGTTACCACCGTATGGGAATCAGAGTAGGAAAGCCGTAAGCAAGCAAAGGGGACGGAGTGACTGGGCTTGGGCTTAAAATTTAGGCCTGTTTCTGAATCTAGCCCATCATGGACCTTGTACAACAGCCCATTAACATGGACTGGTCGCAAAGGAAATTTTATAGTATGTAAAAATCCTCATTTACTCTGTTGCACATCTCATGTTCTTTTTGTCGCCTATCCACTTAAGAGACTCTTGGGCTTGGGCCCAACATAAACATTATGGACCAGACTCAGGCTAGAGATTTGGGCTGATCACTAGCCCAGGATGGGCTGGGGCCAATGTTGAACAATACAGACTGCTTGAACTTGGCCTGGCTCCAATCCAGCCCAACGACACCTTTAGCAATGGCATTTATTTTTTCTTTTTAAACTTTTCCAAGCATGTGTGAACCTTTTTCAAAAAAAAAAAAAAAAAACTTTTCCAAGCAAGCGTGCACCACCTCTCTCTCTCTCTCTCTCTCTCTCTCTCTCTCTCTCTCTCTCTCTCTCTCTCTCTCTCTCTCTCTCTCTCTCAAGCCCGTATCCTAGTCCGTACCATTCCGTAGACTCTCGCGATCCTCCCCGTCGAATTCCGGTGACCCCGTGACCTTTAGTTGGTGTTTGCGTGCGACCTTAAGTCGCATCCCGTATACCCAAGTAGGGGTGTACATCGGGTCGAACTGAGTCGAACTGGGCTCAACCCGGCCCAGCCTGGTCACCAATCAAACCCGGCCCGAACCCGGCCCGGCCCGGTTAGCAATCGGGCGAGTTCGGGCCAGTTTCGGACCTGCTCCATCTACAAAGGGACCCAGGATTTGGATGGCCTGGATTGTTATAAATCTATGACACTGTGAGGTGGATGAGTCACTGTCACTTCAAAGATGAGCGGTGAACTATCCCAGAAGTCAAGAGAGAGATTGAGAGAGAGGGAGAGAGAAATTGAGAGAGAGAGAGAGAGGGACGAGAGAGAGAGAGAGAGAGAGAGAGAGAGAGAGAGAGAGATTGAGAGTTTTAGGGTTTAGGGTCGGACGGCGTTCTCACTTCTCTATCTCAGGGTAAGGATTTAGGATATATATATATATATATATATATATATATATAAACGGCCGAGTCGTGCTGGGTCGGGCCAAACTGGGACCTGTTCGAACTTAGTTTCGAGCTGAAGAAAATGGCCCGTCCTGGACCGAACTCATTTCCGGGTCGGGCCGAGTCGAACTTTTTTGGGCCGAATCAAGCGAGTTAACCGGGCTAGCCTGGTTCATGTACAGTCCTATACCCGAGTTGACTCGACCCGAGACTTGTACCTTTGCGACCACGCCGTCATAGCTGTTCCAACGCCACGACTTGCGCACCAATGCGATACCCGGGCCAGCGTTTATTTCGAGAAAAACATCGCATGTTGCGAATTCCGAGAGAATCTCTACCACCTTTCACATCAATCAATTAATCACAAGTCAAGTACACAACTCATCCCTCTCTTACACAAGCCTTACCCAAAAGTTAACCCTCATGTCATCTCTCCTTACACCACCATACCTCTCATCCCATCCCTCTCTCCTTACATCTCCCTTCTTTCGCTCATTCTCTACCATTTTTCCTAGTAACTAAGAGAGAAGAGTCGAGTGTGGCCCACTCCCTACCCCAAGATCTCCCATCCTAGCCATCCATATTTCATCAACCTCCATCAAAGAGAAAGCTTAGGAGCTTAGCATTCCAAGGAGCCAAGAAGGAGCGAAATCGGCGAGTGTTCATAGCATTATATCTTAATTTTGATGTAAGGCCCACTTGTGATGGGACCCACTTTGATGCTTGTGTTGTAAACAAAGAGGGGCCCATAGTGGGGGGTCCCTCCACTACGCCGTCTCCCTCTCGCTCTCTCTCTATATTTTTTTTTTATTACGGCCCACCTTGAAGAAAGGATTAGATCTACATCGTCCATCAATGGGCCATGTGTGCGTGGGGCCATCTTGATGTATGTAGCTGGTGAACCACGTGTACGTGGACCCCACCTTGATGGATGTATTGCATCCATATCGTCCTGCCATGGGACATCCAGCAGCCTCTACTGCTGGACCGTGTGAAGAAAAACACAAATATCATCTTCTTTCATCTGGTGGGTCACACACGTGTGGACCCACCTTGATAATGTGTTGGTCCCACACCGTTCAATGGCAAGAAGTGGGACCCACTCCACACGTGCTGCCCGGGTGGAGATGGGCCCACATTGATGTATGCATTCCATCATCCACACTGTCCGTCTAGACTGGATGCTAGACGCTAGAGTTAAAAAAGAAAAAAAGAAAAAAAAAAAAAAAAGAAATATCAGCTTGATTTAAAACCAGGTGGGCCACACTGACGTGGACCCCACCTAGACGTATGTGCCTTACATCTATACCATCCATCCAGCAATCCAAGGCCATTGGCCTGGGAATGAGGCAGATTCAAATCTCAGGTGGAGCCTACCGTGCCATACCCAGCACGTGGGACTGGGGCCACTTTGATATATGTGTTTCATCCTACTGTCCATCTGTGGCCCACCATGATATGTGTTATATCCCAACCGTCCATCTAAGGACATGGGGCCACCATCATAGTAGTTGGACTGACGTCAGCAGTTCTGTGGGTCCCGCATGATGTATGTGTTTCATCTATACTGTCCAACCATCCATCCAGCTGTTGAGCCCACCTGCTGTATTGGCGTTAGCAAGATCTGTGGGTCCAACTGTTGATGTATGGGTCCTATCCACACCATCCAGATGGCTAGACGGTGGGACTCACCAGATTCATATGTTTTATCCTAGCCGCCCAGTCCTTGGACGTGGGGCCCTATTCGTGTGGCATCCACACCCTCCTGCAAGGGACGGTGGGATCCACAATTATGTATGTGTTTTGTGCACACCGTCCAGCTGGGACGGTGCTGACCCAGTCGATGTGTGTATTTTAATCCACATCGTTCATCCATTTCTAGATCGTGTGGCTGACCCGTGGGATCCACTGTGATGTATGCTTTGATCCACACCGTCCAATCAAGAGGCCCACGTTGCTGCTGCCCTGATAATTGGGACCCACCTGTTGTATCTGTGTGGCCCACCATAATGTGTGTTATGCGCGCACTACCCATCCATTTCTCTGGGCAGTGGGCTGCCTTATGAGGCCCAATATGATGTATTTACGGCCCATATGATGAGGCCCAATTGTGATGTATGAGACCCTTGTGTAAGGCCCATTGTGATTCTATGATGAGGCCCATTGTGATGCATGAGACCCTGGTGTAAGGCCCATTGTGATTGTGCGATGAGGCCCATTATGATGTATGAGACCCTTGTGTAAGGCCCATTGTGACCATGTGAGGCCCATTATGATTGTATGACACCCATTGAGATTATATGTGGCCCATTTTGATTATGAGGGGCCCATTGAGATTGTATGTGGCCCATTGTGATTGTATGAGGCCCATTGAGATTGTATGTGACCCATTGTGATTGTATGAGGCCTGTTGTGATTGTATGAGACCCATTATGTTGTATGTGAGGCCCTTATGTAAGGTCATGGGGCCCCACTATATGTTTGGCCCTATGAGGGCCACTCCTTGGGAGCAATGTTGGTTTAATGTCCACATTGATGGGCAATGATGTTTAAATGTCCACATTGTGACCTTCCCTTAGGCCTCGTTAGGCCCATTCTTGATATGAGTAGGCCGTCTAGGCCTATCCTTGACATGAGGAGAGTACATTATCATCATATAACATGCTTAGTATAGCTCCACGATCCATGCCCATACGCATCATATGTATGCTTAATATGAGGAGTGACTGATCATAACACATGTCATTAGGTGGATTATTATGGGACTCCTTGAGAGACGGAGTTGCCCCACATGAGCGCGCGGTACGCGCAGGTTTGATGCATGACTGGATGGTATGACTCATGCATCTCGCAGTTTGTGATATGACCACCGTACGCGATCGTGGCCTTCACAGTCATGTCGTGAATGGCCAGATGGGACACCGTAAATATTTGGTTCTAGCATATGGGTGTCATAGATGTCCCTAGCTAAAAATTCATAAACCCCCAAGGCCAGGGGATACTCCAACGTCTATACCGAGTGGATATACATGAGTGCATGAGGGCCGTATACCTGTAGGCTGCATCTCCCACTGTGTTGTGGTCGGTTGGAAGGGAGTGTGACCTTACCCGCCTGAGCAAGGGGGCAATATCTAGGTTGAGTTTGACCAGCTTGAGGAATGGGTCCGCTATCAACAAGCCGGGCTCGATGTTGGCAGGTGGATAGTGAGGTCTCTTCCACTTACCCAGTTGTACACCCGGATAGGGGCGGCAAGCTGGCGTAGAGTGTACTAGACCCCGGTGATGATCCGAGAGATGTACGGTATTGACATGTGGACTTATTGAGCAGGAGTTGCATACTCAGCATTTACTCATTCATTCATACATTCACTATCCACTCGGGCTAGTGGTACGCAACTAATTGTTATGTGTACCTTCGCAATGGTCAGGGTTTCAGTTGGGGAATGCGACCAACTTGAGATCAGGAGTTTACCACATTAAGTCTAACTATCCAAATTTAGGCATGAGACTGGTTTGGATAGAAGTCCCTTGTAATGAACCCCACAGCTTGTGATACTACGTACTATCATCCCAATTTCACAATCCAGCTTGGTCATTTCTTTCACACCGCATATTGCATTGCATTCTCATTCGGTTTACTATTCTTTTGTATTGCATGGCCTAGATGTGGTTGACAGTATTCGTGGATTCATCAGGATTTGCATATTGTATTACATCCTTAGTATATGATATTTGTCTTACTATGTCTCCGTATTGCATAGCTGATCTACATTGCTTCCTCAGTATATGATATTGGCTTATTATGTTTACATCGCATAGCCTGGATAAAGCTGATGATATTTATGGACTTACTGGCATGTTTCTGCATTACTCTGATATTGCATACTTGACACTTATCTTGTACACACACTTACACCACCCTCTAAGCTTTCTATAAACTTATGCACGATAGATGCGTGCAGGTAGTATTAGGTCGCAACAACGATGAGCTTGGAGCATGTAGCTGTCTTCTGGAGCTTTGATTTTTTATATACGTATTTCCCTTTCAACACTGTATTCAAATGTTTATATTAGTGGATATATGATGATGATGTTGCCTTTGTGATTTGGGTAAACTTGTGGTTATGCTTCTTACAAGATAAATGTACTTTGGAAAATCCTCCTTGTAGGATCCCAAGATCGGAATATGGCGTATGGGCGCTGGGAGCCGAGAATGAGGTACTACGGAGGATGTCGGCACCGGATTCGGCGATCGGGAATTTTACAAGTCCGGTTTTCGAGTTTGAGGCGTGACACACACACACACACACACTCTCTCTCTCTCTCTAGGTGATGGATGTTAGCGCACTTATTTACACACATATTTGTCAATCACGTGACTAGTTATGTCAAGTAGTCGGATGAGTCCTTTGCAAATGAAGACCGACGATACAACTGGAACAGAAGCCCGAGCTACAAAGTCAGATTCCAAAGAGGCTTCTACAATCAGGATCTTACCTATAGATGACTCAAACCTAAATAGGAAAACCCACTTAGGTCATCTATTCAAAGCCAACTCCAAAGTTCATTCTTTCTATCCAATTAGTCTTGGCTTTGAGAAAGTTCAAGTTGTTGAATGAATCATAGGACAAAGAATTAAAACAGGAAAATCTGTCCTAGTTCAGCAGGTGAAGGTGCCACCGAAAGTGTCTAAAATGTTCCAGCAACTTTCAAAGAAAATTCGGTACCACCAACTGGAATTTCCGTACCGTCAACTCCTACCGACATACAAATTTTGGTGCCACCGAAAGGAGTAAAATTCATCCAGCAACTTCAGGATTTAATTCGGTACCATTGAATGATATTTCGGTGCTACTGAGTGAATTTCGGTACTACCGAAGGTTCACTCGGTAGAACCGAGAACTAGCCATTTTATATCCATTGGGACCTTTTCTCTATAAATATAGGACCCAGAACTTTGTGAAATGTATGGATTTAGGCATTTCAGAGTCCCTAGGTTGTTCCAAGCTCAAATCATTTATCCTAGACTCTATCCGCATGAGATTCATGTTCTTTTCATTGTGATTCATCACTCATGAGCATTCAAAGCTCTTATTTATGAAGAACATGATCTCAAGCCTTCACTAGAGTATTAAAACCAAACCTATAGGTATATCCTTAGTCTTAATCATACTCTAGTGTATCCATCAGTTGAATCTCTTAGGAGATCCATTCATAACCTTCGCTAGAGATTCAACCAACTCCCTTACCTTGGTTACCTTTATAGGAACATCATATGCAATGTTCTTGATTGTGAAGCTGAAACAACAAGTAAACTACAGCATAGCGATCGGGGGAGCATCGGGGAGCTAATTCAAGCATGCAAGGGCGAAGATCCAGCAACCCAAGACAAGCTATAAGAGAGGACTCATTCCGACAAGTAAGTATCATTGTTAAGAGTCCAAAGTTTAGTCTCTATCCTCGTGTAGAATTAAGGCTAAGAGTTTGTTATCAACAAACTTATGTAAGTTCCTAGTGTGGGACCTTAGCCAGTTTGCCTAAACGAAGGTGTCTTATGTGGGACCTTGGCCGGTGGGCCTAAACGTAAGTGCCTTGTATGGGACCTTGGCCGGTGGGCCTAAATGGAGGTGCCTAGTGTGGGACCTTGGCCGGTGGGCCTAAACGTAGGTTCTTAGTGTAAGACCTTTGCTCGTGTGAAGAGCATAAACTGTTGAGTCTTGTGTAGGGCTGTGAAGGTTAATGGTGAACCTGATTTAAAACCATTCATAGTGAAATCCGACACACTCTAGGAGAGAGTGCAGTTGTCAGGAGCGAAGTAGGCAAGTAGCCGAACGACTATATATGATTGTGTTTGGAATGGTTATTTGCGCATTTATCACGATTATTTAAGTTTGAATACTTAATTGTTTATGCATGATTAGATGAATGCTTAAGATTGATAGGAAGCACATTCCACACATAAGCTTACAACTCTAGGCTAGTTGCTTTATTTGTTTATCTTGAATAGCCTTTGTGGTTGGACCCTCTATGGCTTAGAGGCCTTTAGAATTTTATTGCCTTACTTGCTTTAAACTGAATGATTGTTTAAGTTAGGTAATTAGAATTTTTAAATAGGTAAAATAATTGAAAGTCTTATTCACCCCCCTCTAGGGCCTTATCTCATATTCATTCTTTAGTATTAGCGGTATAAACTGCAATTTCAATGGATGGTTCATATCAAAGGTGGCCCCGATGATAGGCAACCAGCATTGAAGGTGGGTCCTACACAATGAAGGGTCTACATCAAAGGTGGGCTCCACATGATGGGCAATAGACATTAAAGGTGGACCCCACATGCTATACAATTAATATTGATGGTGAGTCCTATATGATGGATGACCCACTTAAAATGGGGCCCACGTAATGGACAATAATATTAAAGGTCAGCCTCTGGTGACAAATGGTCCACATCTAAGGCAGACCCCACATGATGGACGACCCACACAATGGCTAGTCCACATCAAAGTAGGCTCCACATAATGGGCAGTGGAAATTGAAGGTGGGACCCACATGATGGACAATTAATATTGATGGTAGGCCCCACATGATGGATGATCCACATTAAGGCAGGGCCCACAATGGATAGTCCACATCAAAAGTCAACCTTTAATAATAAATGACCCACATCCAAGGTAGGCCCTGCATGATGGACAACCGCCTACTTCGAAGGTGGTGCCCACATGACAATAAAGGTGGGCTCACATAATGGATGCTTCACAACAAAGGCCAACCCCTAACGATGAAATGGCCCACATCTAAGGTAGGCCTTGCATGAAGGACAACCCACTTCAAAGTTAGGCCCCACATGATGGATGTTCCACATCCGATGTCCAACATGACGGATGGCCCATATCCAAGTGTGCCCCACATGATGGATAGCCCACATCGAAGATGGGCCTCACAAGGTGGATGGTCCACGTTGAAGTTAGGCCCCATATGATCTACTGTTCACATTAAAGATAGTGGCAAGGTAGACCCAACACAATGCATAGTCCACATCAAAGGTTGACCTCACATGATCGATGGTGGAAATAATGGACTCCACATGAATAAGTACAACTGGAAGAGATTAGAAAAAACAAAATAAAAAGAAAAAAGAAAAAAGAAAAATATATTAATGAAAAAGATTTAAAAATTACTCATATGATGTTGGTTTCCCGCATACTCTTCTACTTTTTGCCGATAAATATATTGTTTTTTTAACAAACTTATCCGCTCAATAAGTAGAAACCAAAAAAGTTACTTGAGGCATAAATAGCTTAAGCAAAATGACTTAAGATCTAAATGAGCTAGTGACTAGTAATTAACAACTATACAGTTTCTTATTAATAAGAGATAACACCATTTATGAGGAATCATTAAACATAGTTCATCTATGCTGCACTTACAATGCAAGTAATTTATGTAGTGAATTCAAGCCCTGGAAAAGGTTGTAACCATCATGAAAGTCACTAGAAAAAAAAAAAAAAAGGCCATGTCACTCAGCATGTGGGTCACACGCCTGAATTTTAGATCATATTGTTGGTTGTCAATAATGTGGCCCACCTGCTGAGTGGATTGGCTTGAATTTCACACTTGACCATCTTTAATGATATGCCCACTTTTTCAATCCCAAATATCCTGCAAATGGGACACTTTGGTTGAACCCAAAAATTAAAATAAATAAATAAATAAAATTTAAAAAAAATGCATCATGGTTAGCTTTGGATGTTGGCAGGGATGTATGTGATCATTCCTCAATTTTTGTACATAAATAGTATCATTGGCCATAAAGGTTAAGGTCAAATGATACTTATGAGATGTGGACCTAATTTGGGAATTTGGGGCCCACATTTTATGAGAAATAATCACACCTGCACTCAAATCTGAACCTAATTTGGGGCCCACATTTTATGTGAAATAACCACGTATGTTGCATCATTTGTAGTTTATGCGATTGTGAAATTGCGACTTTACTACTACAAGCGAAGCTTGATGATATGTCTAATGTTCTAGAGAGGGGTGAATAGGACTTTTCAATATTTATTTAAACTAATAATATGCACTTACTTTTAAATACACAAATAAAGAATTCTAAGTGATAAGAAGTGCATAAACATAATCTAATCGGTGAAACACATCATTCATACATTTTAACAAACATGTTTGTTGCAGAAATTAAAAAGAGAATAGCGTTCAGCCAAACATCATAAATAAGGAATTAAATCATTCACCACAATGAAAACGATGTATAGTGGTTCAGCTACGTGCCTATTACACTCTCGACTGATCCACTCTCCTAGAGTATTCTGGATTTCATTATTCAGATGGTTTTAAATGAGGTTCACCATAAACCTTCACAACCTACACAAGGTTAACGTTTGCCATCCATTGATGACTTGCACAAGGTTTTATCAAGTCCTACATGAGAACTTAAGAAGTCCTACACAAGGACAACAAAAAGTACTCTCCCGTCGGAGGCCTACACAAGGACTTGTGTAGTTTGGAAGTTCAAACTCTTAAACTCAAACCTACATAAGAAATGGTTTCTAGACACAAATGGACTCTTGATACTTACCTAGAAGTGAGTGAGCCTCATTAAGCACTTTGATGAAGATCTTCTTAGATGATAAAGGATCTTCAACTCCCTTGTACCGCAACAATATGATGATGCTCCGTTGTAGATATCGAGGTTGATGGGTCAAGGGTTTGGTGAATCCTAACTAGGTATTGATGGGTCTTTAAGAACTAGTAAGGGTCCCCATGGCTGAGCATGCAATGCTTGCTAGTATACAAATTTTTCAGTAAAAGAGGTTGCTAGAGCATCAATGAACGCTAGAGTTTATTGTTTAATCTTAGCTTTGAATATTCCAATGATTGCCTTTAAGACAAGGATTTAATGATGAACTCCATAAGGAAAAAGAGCTTAAGAAGACGGGTATTAACTCTCATAAAGCTCTCTTAATAGCTCACCAAATTGTTAAGAAACACCTCACACAATTATATAGAACAAATTTCCAACGATAAAAAAACAGGCAGAAAATTGTCAGTTTTGATATCATCGAAGTGACCTTTTTATATCATCGAACGACCTTCAATGTTATCGTAAAAATCAGCAATATATTCAAGTTAGTTGCTGAACTGTTTTCTAAACTTCTAACGATGCCATCGAGTGTCCTTCAATGTCATCGAAGAGGTCCTTCGATGCCATCGAAGGCTGGCTCGATGCCATCGTAAAAATCTAAATTTTGACAATGAGGTTGCTAGACAATTTGAGTTCCAATTTTAATATCATCGAACTGACTTTCAATGTCATCGAAAGTTCCTTTAATGTTATCGAAGGCTGGCTCGATACCATCGCAAAAATTCAGAAGATATATGATTTCTTGCTGACAATTTGAGCACATCTTCGATGCCATTGAAGCTAAGTTTGATGTCATTGAAGTTTAAATTTGATGTCAAATTCAATTTATACTTGATTTCTTGCTGGACAATTTGACCTCTAAGCTCAATCCCATCGATCTGCATCGAAGGTACTTCGATGGCACTTCGATACCATAAAAAATATTTGGTTTTAAAGATAGTTCATTTACACAGATATTAACCCTTAGAACTTTTTAGCACTTTTAAATATAGGTTTTCCTAGATGGTTTAGGCTAGATATATGGCTATGTTTGGAAGGTTTTTGTATAAGGTTTGATAAGGTCTTTCTTACCTTGTCTTGACTCGGTTGTCTTTAAACCTTCGAGTCTTCAATCTTTATTCTTCTTGGGGCTCACTTGACTGTAAGACTCTAACTTCACACTAATTAACAAACTATAACACTTTCAAATTGGACCCTCTATGGCTTGGAAGTCTTAGAGTTAATTGTCTTACTTAAGTTAATTGAACATTAGTTTAAGTAAGCAATATTATGTTTAGTTGTCTAAAATTTTAATTGGTCCTAATCACCCCCATCTAAGACATAGCCTTCATTTTATTGCTCTATCAAGCTTCTGCACGCATAGCCTGTGGGTCCACCATGTGCAATTTCATATTGTATATTGTAACATCTCAAATTTTACCAGCTCAAGTATATACTCATGCCCAAGATTTTTGGGTGTTAGTAAGGGTACACGTGAGCATACTTCCATATCTCTATCATCAATACAATCACATTTTCAAGGAATACATTCACATGAAAATCAAATAAACCAAACCTTATAAATAGGGGTTCAATCATCCTGAAAGTTAACTAGTTTGTCAACTTAATTAGGGACTTGGTACAATTCTACCAGTCTAAGTTCAAGTCCCTAAACATATAACGAACTAAAAATAAGTTAATCTTATGTCGTAAGTTCTTCAAGCTCCTCCTTGGACAAGTAAGGCCACTTATCTCTCGGCTCATCATCATGCTCAACATATTCATTTACATGTTCATCACCTACTGTTCACAACCCCAAGTGTAGGGTCGCGATGTAGTAATAATCTTGGTAAGACCGAGGAAGAATCCACCGGGACTAAGCTTGCACGTTTCTGAAGGCAACTAGAATTAGAACTAGAAGAAGAAGTGAATCTAAATCTGAAATTGTAGAGAGAGTAATTATGAATAAAGTAGTTAAAACTGATGAATTTAAAGGTGGGAACTAGGGTTCCAGGGATCCACTTGCAGCTATCAGGATGTTTCCTTATTTGATTCAAGGAACACAATTGGAATTGGAGTCATATCCTATCCAATTGGAAGATATATCAATAAAATTAAATCTGAACTTTCATTAACCTAATTCTCAATGAAGGAGAATTGTGAAGGTTGGAAGGGATTCCATCACCAAACCATGCCCAAGAGACAATAGCTAACAACAAGATTTACGAATCCCACAATCTCAAAATAAGACAAAGAAGATACTCAAAGCTATTGCAGATCTATTGTAATTTGAGTCACAACAAACTATTAAAAACTAAAAGCATTCCTTAAATATCAAATTAGAATTAAAGAAGTTCAACAAGAACAAGAATCAAAGCAAGAAAAATATCCCAACACGCTACAAGCTTCACCTCTTAAACCTAGCTAAAAGGTTTAGCCAATCATAGACATGTTTGGGATTAAAACCCTAAAAGAAATCATTAAAAACTAGAAAGAATGGAAGAAAAAACTCTTGAACGACGGTCCCACCCCTTTGCTCCGCTCCTTAAAACCCTAGATATCTCAAAAAGTCTGTAGGAAACCCATATTTATAGCCTAGTTTGTGTAAGATCGCAAAACCGCCTCAATTTACCCAATCTGCGTAATTCTTCGTAATGCGTTCGATGACATCGAACAACCTTCGATGTCTTCAAACGTAAGTAGAATTCCGTAAGTCGCGCCTTTATGCATGCGTAACTTCTTGTGTCATCAAACCTTCCTTCGATGTCATCGAACAGGACTTTGATGTCATCGAACGGTCTTCGAGTAATCGAAAAAGTGTCTAAAACATTCCAGCGAGTTGCTTCAAATTTCTTTAATAAATTCGGTGCCATCGATTAGACTTCGATGTCATCGACCATCTCTTCGAGTCATCGAACAAGATTTCGATTCATCGAGAATTGCATCCAATATGTCCAGCAACCAACTTAATTTTCATATAAAAATTCGATGTCATCGACCTGTGTTCGATATCATCGAACGATGGCTTCGATGTCATTGAACAGTGATCGATGACACAGATAATGCAGTGAATTTCAACACTTTATTCTTTCGACTTCCTTCCTTCTCCACTTGATTTTTCTTGAATCTTGGAGTCTTGAAATCTTCAATCTTTTTCTCCAAAGATCCGTTCTTTGCCTTGGTAACTCTTTGAGCATGAAATTCATGCTTTTAACATTCTTTACAATCCAAGCTCTTAAACTCACATTGCAACGCAAACATGCATTAAGTATACCATTAAGTAGTATCATGTTCATAAAACTAAGATATAAATGAGGTGAAATATGCAATATTTGACACTCAACACCTAAATCATATGTTTGGTGTTTTAGAATACCAAAAGGGTGAGTGGACAACTTAGTGAAAACTCCCCCAAGATTTACACATCCATCATCATAATCTAGTATAGTATACTAACACAGAGCAAGGCAAACACAATATTATCATAATATAAAAATCTTAATTAATGTATGGATATATGAATGCACATCAGCTTCGGGATGCACATTTAGTTGGAACATGCGAGTAAAACCCACTATGCAAGTTAACGGCCACACAATGACCAAAATATCAACGTCATCCGGCAAAGTTCTAAAAATGGACATTTACATAATGACTCGAAATCACAAGTGACACAAATTGGAGTCATCCAGTAAATTCAAGCATAAACATCCGCATAATGACCCAAAATCACAAGTGACAAACATCTAAGCCATCTGCTGAATCCTAACAAGTGTTATGATGTAACGTCCCGGATTTTTGCCAACTTGGAGTTAGACATCCTTGGGCAATGGGTCTATCATAACACCTTATTGACTTCTCAAAACTCAATCCTAAAGTCTCAAATTTCCTTTTCAACCCATTTCCTTAAAAAATCTCACCTTTCACCACCTTGTTCTTCAAAATTTTTTAACTATTTTCATATTACACACAAATCCTAAATCTCAAAGGATGAAGAACTATACTTAAAGTAAAATTTATTATAAATAGTAAATATATAAATAAAATAGGATTTTAACCATTAAACTCATGAAATCTCATAAAATAAATAGGTTATTTGGATAGGTCAGCTTCTCCTATCCCAAAATCATATATTGCACATTGAATAACTCATTCCAGTTTGTAAAATACATCCGTTTCAAAAAAATTAGGTGGCAGGCATCATAAAGGGGCGCAACGCCACCACTCGAGCGGCAGCACACCGCCAGGCTCTCCAGCGGACCACGGCGTCACTGCCCGGTCGGCGGCACGCCGCCGGTGCACCAAAATTCGGTGGACCCTCGTTGCAGTTTTTAACCGACTTTAAAAAGTCACATCTCCCTCAATATAACTCTGATTTAGGTGATTCAAAAGCCAAATTGAAGCTTGATAAGTCTAATTTCATATAAAAATAAATAATAAAAAACTAATATAGTTAAATATAGGTTGATGTGACAACTGTCTAAAAATTATTAGTTTGGACAGCTGCTACTTCTAAAATTTTTAGAATTTTTTTAGAATATGAAATCTAATGAAATTTGGTTGAGATGAAGTAGACTTGATGATAAACTACTAAAAAAATAATTAAAATAATATACTAACTAAAAGTATCAAAAAAAAGACATAGAACTACCCTAAGATCTTATTCTGTCGTAATTAGGGTGGAATTTAGTTAAGTACTAAACAAATAATTGGTGGATTCAGCTGAACCACTACTTATACAAATGACAAGACCCAAAACTATCAGAATCACTAAGTCAATACTATGTTAAAACCTAGAAAAAATTTCAAAACCCAGTTGCTCTCGGGAGCACATTGAAACCCCGTATCGGACCTGAACCACTCGTCGAAAGTCCGATAATCGCGAAACTATAAGGTTATGACCGCCTTATTGGGCTTAAAAACCATTACAAGAATTGAGCCTAAATAGTATCCAAAAATGCACAACTTACTCGAGCATCTTTAGAAAAACGCCTTGAGCGAAGTGTGTGAAAAACGCGAATATCTTTAGAAAGCGTAATGAAACTTAAGTGAATTGGGTCATTCGTTCATGGACGAAATTGAAGATTTCAGACCATCAGTTTCTAACTGAACTTCACCCATGGATCAGGGAAATTTTTCTACACACATCTGTATACTTGTGGTCCTGATCGAGTGACAACAACCGTTGATCTGACACGGGTCCTCCACGGTCGATCCGCTAATCCGATCGCACCGAAATCGCATCCTTGCATAGATCCATTGTTATGGAACTTACTCTATGACATAGACAGGTAATGGACCCCCAGATGAGCCCTGTCTGCCCAAAATAGGCACCCTTTAGATGCAAACCAGGTATACTATGGCCCTGGGGCCATTTGCATCAGTTCTGGGCCTATATAAAGCCCTTAAACCACCCCATCTCTCCCTCATACGAAATTGCTCCAAACCCTAAGAGAGAGAGAGAGAGAGAGAGAGAGAATGAGAGAAAAGAGGAAGGAAAAGAGAGATTCCTGGAGATCGTTGTTGGGATTCTCTCCCATTACTCCACGCACTGAATCACATTTCCTCTTCACTACATAATCATTTTCGGCTTCGATTTGGGTAAGAAATCCTACCCCTAATCTTGATTTAGAAAGCCAGATTGAGTAATCGATAAACTAGCTAACCTATTTCGTGATTTAGGTACCCGTTGTTCCATATTCGGGAACGCAGTGTTTGAACCGCGTCTGAATCGAGTATTCCGACGAAAGGTGTAGACTATAAACGTTTAGGTTATAGTTGTCAGTGCTTTTAATGTCAGCAATGATTTATGTCTGACTTAATTGCTGCCATATGATCTTAGTTACGCCATTTTCGATGTAATATATATGTATGAACTATGTAGAATAAAATATGCATCTCATGTGTTTGTTGAAATGTTTGAATGAACATGAAAATCTGATTTGTGTTTAACATGCTTACAAATCTAGGATTCATCGTTGTAATATGCATGCTAACCTCTCTGCATAAGGATTTACTAAAATAAGTGTTGTAACTAGCCTAGTCTATATATTGGGTAAAGGGTAGCCTAAGTGTTTGATAAATTGTTTGAATGAGAAATTATGATGATTTGTATTTATTAAATATTTATTAAGAGTATTAAGAATTGGATTCTCAATCACGTTATGCATATGTCTAGTTTCCTTCATGTAATTTTAAATTCATCTACGCGATTTATGATAAAATGCAAGTGTTAGGTATATACTTAATGTGTATGATGAAATGCTCAAATGAGAGATTTGTTTGGATTGATTGCCAAATGCTGGAATTATTATCACATGTGTTTAGTTGTTACATCTGAGTAGGATTGGGGCTACGCCGTAGTCCAGGTAATCGATAACAGTACATGTACAGGTGGCTGAATTAGTCTCGCCACATTTGATACGTTCGATGAATCCGGGTAGTACGATAATTGTCGACAGTGGTTAGGCCACGTGGAGTGCTTATGCGCTCCATGTCGATTAATTCAACTTGCACTCGTACCAATCAAACTTGTCTAATAAACTGATTGGCCTGTTGTGTGTTTACCATATATGGACACTACTGCTTGAATCTAAGGTACCACTTACCAATATAAAGCCCGTTTCAACCATGGTACCACAATCCGTTAAGACTCATGAGCCGGGCATGGTGGTATGGGACACCGTGGTTGAGCTGTTGGCCTACGCTGGGGTGACGAGCCTCCCCGTAGTGACCAGTGATCAACCCAAAACTCGTGAGCCGAATACGGTGGTATGGGACACTGTATTCGAGTTGTTGGCCTACGTTCAGGTGACAAGCCACCTGTAGTGACCTCGAGTATAAACACTTGAATTTGCCTATCCACTGCTTTCATTAGGGGTGATGCCTTACAACTTGCCTATCGTATGTAATTAACCAGGATTGACGACAGATGGATCTTCGTTTGGGTTAATGATGTAAAGGGAGGTACCTTAGCTTCCCGAATTTGCTGTGTGAATAAGCTTAATTAAATACTTGGCTAACACGACCATGCACTTCATTGCATGTGCTTTGGCGAGGAAGTGCATGTTTAGAGAGTTTTCCATGTGCGATCGTTGACGTAGTCGCTGAGGGAGTGTTGGCAAGGGCATGCATCATTACTGGATATCATCCCTGCATTAATAAGAGTAGTTAGGAAATTCTTGTTGTATTGCTTTATCATTATTGCTTGATCGAATTAATAACATGTTAACCTTTGCCTTATAGTACGACTGAGTTAGCCACTCATTCCCACCCTCGAACGATGTTTTAAAACACCACCCAGACTCTCGTTTAGATGTAGGTGATGGTGAAGTCTATGCAACGGAGTAGGACCTCCTAGACGAGGAGGAAGAATTCTCCTATGTTCAGCTCTCAAGCAGGTCTATGTAGACCTCGTGCTGATGCGATGGGATTACAAGGACTTATGGATCAGTTGAACGCTTTACATTTTGATATTTTGTCTATTCTGAAACGATACATGTATATGTTCAGCCCGGTTACATACTCATACTCCAAAGTTTGTGAAATACTTTCATATTTAGATACTTGTGCTTCAGACTTTCATTGCTTAATTACATTATCTCTGGATTATGATATGCTATTTTAGTATTATCTCACTCATGTTTAATGCATTGATATAGACAACATCTAAACATCATTATCCATGTTGTATAAGTGATGCGTTGGATCTCGGGAGTAGAGCTTTGCTCGACCCCCAAAATTCAGGGCGTTACATATGAATTGATGATTAATCAAATACATTATTATTGTAGTTTACAATCAACCTAATATGAAATCCCTTTACACTTAGTGGCCTTTGGATTCATCAACCCATGATCAATAAAATAACCATTGTGAGCACAAGTCCATTCATGGGCACCATACGAATGGCTCATCACCCACACCACTTGGGTACCAAAACTGTAACATCCCAATTTTTTAATGGCTGGCATTCTAAATCCCACTGCTTCCTCTGGTGTGGCCCACTTGAGTTATGGATCTACCTCATTTTTTAGCCCATGTCCTAGTAAGATTTGGCAAAACTAATGGATGATGTTGATCTCTCCCAACCCTCTTAGTGGGCCCACGAATCCCAATTAAAAAAATTAACAAAGTGTGCAACGTGCATCTATGCACATTTCCATGAAGAACGGGATTGTTCTGTCTCATCCTCCAACTACACAACTCTCCTCCCATTTTCTTCGTTACACAAAGTGGATCTGCACCTACCCACCTATGTCATATCGCTCAACACATCGGGACCCACCTTCATGATCTAAACCATCCATTCGAACCAGAACCTCAAAAACTTCTAGTTGTAGTTGTTCCTTGTCTTACGGCCCACCTGAATTCCGAATCTGCTTCGTTTTTTAGCTATCACTATAACCTAACTTATAGAACCTAATGGACAGTCTTGACTCCTCTCCAAACTCCGTAGTGGACCTCACATTATCACTTATGCTCTTCTGCGTAATGTTATATAAAAATAAAAAACCCAAAGCTTTTTGCATGCCAAAACCTTCATGCTCTCTCCTCTTCTCCTTTCATTTCGAAAACAAATTAAAAACTAAGAAATCCTAGCCATCGATCTTTCTTCCTCATCCAACGAATGCAACTCATCCAATAAAATCCTCGCCAATAGTCATTATCTCTCCAAACATTGTGCAACAGTCGAAATCCCTGGACCAAAGAACCCACTGACTTTTTGAATATAAACTTAGGATCTGTGGGCCCACAAGCTTTGTGGGACCCATTGCAACCATCCACCATCGTTCATTCAAAAAATACTTCTAAAATCAAAATCTGCCATGGTGAATCGAGTCATCTTCACCGTCGAACCCACCTCTGTCATGCCCCAAACTCGGGAACCAGGCTCACAAAATTTCCAGCCGCCGAATCCGGTGCCGACAGCCTCCATAATACCCCATTCTTGGCTCCCAGCTCCCATACGTTAGGTTCCGATCCTGGGATCCTTCAAGGAGGATTTTCAGGGTGATTTTTTTTATAAAAGAGAATAACCATAAGTGTACTGAAGTCACAAAACATCATCACCACATATCCACTAATATAATATTTGAGTACAGCGCTGAAAGGGAAATACATCATATAACAAAATTTCAAAAGATCGGGCACATGCTCCTGCCTCAATATTGCTACGGTCTACCAAAACTTGCACGTAAGGAACGTGCATAAGCTTACTATGAAGCTTAGAGAGTGCGTGCATGTGTGCACAATGCATGTGTCAAGCATACAAATGTCAGAGTAAGCGGAAATGATGGAAGACTAAACTAGCAAGTCCATAAATGACGTTAGTCATACCAAGGCTATGCAATGCAAGGCCTACATGGCCGAATGTCATATGCTAGAGATGCAATGCAAGCATGTCAATCATTAACTAGTCCACGTATCAGTACGATTCGTTACTAGAAACATCATCGGGGTCAAGTACACTCCAACACTGGCTGCTGCCCCATCGCGCGCATGATCAAGTAAGTGGAAGAGACCTCACTATCCACCTTGCCAGTGGTATGTCAATGCTCACCCGACTCGTCAATAGCGGACCCATTTATGAGCTGGTCAAACTCAACCTAGCTTATAACCCCCTACCCTCGGGTGGATAAGGTCACACCCCTTTTCAACTGACCACGACACAGTGGGAGACGTGACCTACTAGTATTCGGTACTCGGGCGCTCATGTTATTCACTTGGTCTCGACGTTAAAGCATCCTACTAGTACCATAAGGGTTTAGGGACTTTCATCCAAGGACATCCATAATGCCCTAATGCTAGAACAGATATTTTCGGTATCCAATCTAGTCATCCACGATATGCCTGTGGAGGTCATAACCCTAATGCCGCTAGGGAGTAAAGTGATCGTGACATACAAGATGTGAAATGCATGAGTCATACCATCCAAGTCATGCATCAACCTACACATACCGCGGGATCATGTGGGGCAACCCTATCTCATATGGGGTCCCCTAAGTACTCAACCTAATGGCATATGATATGATCAGTCACCACCCACAACATGCACACAAATGATGCGTATGGGCATATGTTTAGGCATGATGTCATTATACTAAGCATGCTCTTAGTGTGTTCTACCAAGCCAAGTAGACTAGCATGTTTTCAGACATATCAGACAATAATCGGCCTTAATTGGCATATCATATACAGAGAGTGGGAACTAAACGACATGCCCCACTAGAAATATAGAAGTCTATGTGGTATGGCCCACATTAGACTAACATCAGCTTCTCATGTAGCCTGTAAGGCATGAATAGAATATATATAACAAGGCGGGGTTCACTGGGAGTGACCCGGATGGACACCCACATGTAGGGCTGCACATCGAACTAGTAGAACCGTGGAACCGGACCGGAACTGACCAAACTATTCAGTTCGGTCCGGTTCTAGAGTGCACCGGTTCCGGTTCCAGTTCCAAAAATTAAAGAACTGATTACATCGGTTCGATTCTTAGTTTCAGGGTATGTAGAACCGAACCGAATCGTGAACCGATCCGTAGAACCGAACCGTGGATCCAATCCGTAGAACTGAACCGTGGAACCAAACCTAAAACTGAACTTAGAACCAAACTAGGAACCCTTTGATTATTTCCATATTTAACTCATGATTTATGGTTTATAATGCACCATTTGATTGTTTCCATAAATGTATTTTTGCACACCTTATACAATATCTAAACCATTCATCAAATGGATCACAACATGAATGGACATGGGCTAGATAATAAAATAAAACATGTAATTGGGCTGGATTATAAAAAGCCCAGAACCGTGGAACCGATCCGGAACCGATCCGATTTTAACGGTTCAGTTTCGATTCAGTTCCAGGGTGTTAACGGTCCGGTTCCGGTTCCAAATATCCTAAAACCGTTAAGAACAGTTGGTTTCGGTTTCACCCCAGAATCGGACCAAACCGACCCGTGTGCACCCCTACCCACTTGTACAACACGTGTGTCACTGGGCTACTAATCCATTTAGGCACATAACTCACTAATCATGTCCCAAAATAATCAGATTATCAATGACATCACTATAATTACTTTAGTTGAAGGATCTGCACCATCTAATCATTGCTAATGTAAATTGACGGTTATAAATCATTGGTTAGTCACTAGGATGTGATCATATGCTCATGGCCCATCTGAGTCTTGGGACTTCATCAATTCAGGCAAAGTATATGCCTAAATGGATTTAATAAAAACATAGTTTCAACATTCACACGTCAACTAATTTAAGAAACTGAATTAAAGATGTCAAATATAACCAAAGACCTAAGGGATCTCGATTTCAGGGTTTTCCAAGTCCAAGGGATCCCAAAACCAAGAAATCCCAAAGTCTAAGAGGTTTCTAGCCCCACATTACCCTATGGTATGACCCACCTGAGATCTGGATCAACTTGAATTTTGGGCCCATGGCCTAACATGATATGATAAGGCGGATGAATGGAATGGATATGATATATACACATGTAGGGTCCCATGTGTCGGGGCAACCCAAGGAGGCTTCCTCCCTCATGTCACTGGCATAATGCCTAGTGACACTTTCCATTTTCCTTTGTTTCTCTTTTTTATTTATGTATCATCAATGCAGGCCCCACATGGATTTTCTACTCCATTCACCGCATAGTCCATCTCAAGCGGGTCTAATGGGCTCTGATTTGGGTTGATTTGGATGAACAAGGACTCCACAGTGGGCCTTGGAAGATTTCAATAGCAATGGTTCGTTTCCCTCATTACGGCCCACTTGAGATCCGAATCTGTCTCATCTTTTGGCCCAATGCCTAAAATGATCTTGAAAAGACGGTGGATGGTGTGGATTCAATATAAACATCATAATAGGGTCCCACTTGTGAGACCCAAAATTGGCCAAGAATTGGATAACTCCCACATACATGGCATTTTTCATGTAATTAATATATTCATTGTATGTTTTACATACACCATCTTGGCCATCTCGAATGAGGTCAAATAGACTCCGACTAGGACTGGTTTGGATGACTAGGGAGTCCAAAGCGGGCTCTAGAGTGTTTCAACATATGGGCATTAATACCCTTAGTACGGCCCACTCGAGACTCGGATTTGCCTCAAATTTGACACATGGCCTAATATTATATGGAAAAGACGGTGGACGGTATGGATTAAACAAATTCATCATGGTGGGGTCCACCTATGGTGGAAGCCCAATGAAGCTTCCACCCTCACCGTCACTTGGCAAAAATCATCCAGTGACTTACTTTTTTTGGTTCTTCTCTTTCTTCCTTTATTTTTATTTTATTATACTATGTGGGGCCCACTAGTGGATAATCCATTCTGTCCATTATATTGGCCAACTCTCTATGGACCAAAGAAGTCTAATGATGGATAGGTCCACCACTTATACACACAACAGTAGGCCTTACAAATTTCCAATAGTGTGACTTTGTTTCCCTCGGTGCGATCCAATAGGAACTAAGATTTGTCTCATTTTTTGACTCATAGCCTAAAACGACATGGGGAAGGTGGTGGACAGCATGGATTAAACAAATACATCAAGGTGGGTCCATGATTGGGATGCCCCCACCCCACGTCCGCATGGTTGATGTGAAGGGGTGCTCCCACTACCACCATCGGTTGTGGTGTGGTCCACCTGATGGTTGGATCAGGTAGATTTTTAGGCTCCATGACTAAAATGAGCCAATATATGGATGGATGGTGTAGATCTAAGAAATATATCAATATGGGTCCCATGAGTGAAAACTCATTCCAAATTAACATCCATGCAAAGTAAGAAATGACGCGAGTAACCCAACCCCTTAGCATTTGTGAAATGGCCCACCTGAGATTTGGATTAGTTTCATTTTTAAGCTCAACGCCTAAAATGAGAAGGGAAATTGGATGGACGGTGTGGATGATATATATACACACACACACACACACACACGTCATGATGGGGCCCACGAGATAAGCCCACATGGTGACTTTGGAAGATAATTGTGCTAGAGACATGTCTCTAGACATTTTTGTGTCCAGGGACATGGTGCCACTACCCCTTTCCCTCTTTTGTGTTTTAAGGGTGAGGTAGGGCCCACCTAGGAAATCCACTCCATCCATTTGAATGTCTAACTCATGGTGGGACCAAGAAGCTTGGGATCACATCAATTTTTGGTGTATTTCACCATCCAAGTGTGCTTACACAATCAATTTGTTTAAAAAGAAAAAAATATTACAGTGGGCCACACAAGGTGGTCTACGCTATGATAGCATGCGGGACACGCTCTCCAATAGCGTGGCCCACATGTAGGTCTCACAACGCCAAGAGAGTGAGAAAAGAAAGGGAAAGGAAGGAAAATAAATCCAGCCATTGGGGTGGCCCCTCGCCACTATGGGGTCCACCACATACTCAATACAAGATCAAGGTGGGTCCCACCCTTATGAGCCCACCAAAATAGAGAAATCACAAAAAATGGGAGGGTTTTGACCCTCCCATGCACTCAATTAGAAGGATGGACGGTTGGATCATCTCGGATTAGCGATCGGATGGCCCACCAAGCTCCTCTTCACCCCTAACCTCCTCTAATCACTCTTTTCTCTATTCTCTTACTCTTACTCTCTTGATATTTTCTAATACAATCACAAGCTCTCTTTCTTTTCTCTTAATCTCTCTCTAATCTTTCTTTCTTTTCTCTCTCTCTCTTAATTTCTCTCTAATCTTTCTAATATTTTTCTCTCTCTCTCTTAATGTCTCTCTACTCACGAGAGGGAGTTAAAGTGTTTTTGTGGTAGAGATTTTAGGATAGGGAGGGAATAAGGGGAAGATGGAGGGGTAAAGTGGGGAGAAAAAAAAAGAAAGGAATCATGGCTAGCATAGGTAGGGATATGGGTTGCATGAGAATGACATGGGTTTGTTTGACTAATGGGGAGAGAGTAACATGAGTGATGGATGGCCGATTGATGGATAGCTTGATGGATTAATTGATTTGACAACATGGGGATTTGTGCAAGTGCGGCCCACGTGCATTGTGCGGCCTACTTCGAATTGTGCCAAAATTGTAACTTCTAATCTGGGGCATGCCACGAGGCGGACCGTAGGAGCTGGTCAAGCTCGGTTGACCCGCCGGCTGCAAAAGAGGAAGGAAATTTCCTTCTTTTCATTTTAAAAAATTCTTCTCCAGCTGAAACAGACAAACGGACAGAGTCCATTCTCAGCGAGTTGTGGCCCACCATTAGCGTCCCATTTGAAGATCCAAACTATTCATACGATGGAGGACCCAAAGCTGTGCAAACCCTGCCCAGTTCCACCCGATGCTTCGCACTCGTGTGATTACAAACAAGGGCGCAGTTAGGCCGTGTGCAACCACTTTCCGAAAATGGAAAAATCCATTCTTCTCTCTTTCCATGCTAGTGATCCGTGTGAGGAGGAATCCTCGAATCCTAGCCCTCCGTTTAGACACATCTCAGCCACCCACTAACATTCAAGTGGATTAGCGTTTTTAAGGGAAAATCGACGTCAGTTTTTGTTGATCTAGCTGTTTCCACTTACCTCCTTACAACAAATTGAATCCAGGCCATCCATTCTTCATCCAATGGCTCTGGAGAGCTAGGGCAAACGTTATAGGAGGGAGGATTGAGCATCACTCCACGGCCTCCTCCATTTCCGTCGAAAAAGCTAAAAAGCAGCCGCAACCCTCGAGTTTCGAACCCACCAGAAAAACCTCCCTTAAGCTTCGATCTAGGCATTCTCCGAGCTCCCTTAACCTCATCCACACCCTCCATGACAACCAGATCAAAGGAAAATCTGACAATATGAAATCTGCCATGACCATCCTTCTTCTTCCTCGCTTGAAGAACGAGTCTGTACGATCAATGGTGGGCCCCAATCAGAGATCAGAGAGGCTCATTAGATGGACCAGTTGGTCAGCATCCTTGAACCGAAGCTATACCATCTCATGTGTGCAAGATCGTGACTCAACAGTTGCATGCTCGCTATTCGCACCTCCAACTGCGGTACTGTTGGGTTGGCCTGAGTTCACTCGAGCTCGGGATCTATTGTCCAGTTTTATTGCTGATTAAACTTGAGAAAGAAGAAGGGAGAAAAGAGAGGAAGGTAGGGGAAGAAAGAAAGAAAGAAAAATATAGAAGAAGGAGAGGGGCGGTTGTTGTCCCAAGCTGTAAGACCCGTACCCTAGTCCGTACAATTTTGTAGGCTTCCGCGATCCTACCGGTCGAATTCCGGCAATCCTCGACTCATATCCGACGTTGCGCGCGATCTTAAGCCGAGTCCTGCCTACTGAAGGCGGCTCGATCCGAAACTTGTATCCTAGTGATCGCGTCGTCGCCGCGGTTCCAACACCGCGACTCGCGCACCAAACCGATACCTAGGTGGGAAGATGCCAGTCAGCGTTCGTTTTGAAGAAACGCCGCACGTTGCGAATCTCAAGGGAATCTCTACGAGATGTCCCATCAAATCATGTCAAGTACACACCATGCCATGAGTACAACAACCCATCCCTCCCTTTTCAAAAGTCAACTCTCTCTCTCCTCTCACCATCCCTCTTTTACAAGTTTTCAAACAAACCCATCCCTCTTTACAAAAAAATCAAACTCACCCATACCTCCCATTCCCCTTCCTTACATCATCCCATCCATATCACCCCATCACCCATTTTTCCTTCTCATTTCTCAAATCTCCTAAGCATCCCACGTCCAAGCTTCCTCTCTCCCAAACCACAAGTGTGGCCCACCCTCTCATCTCTCATCCTCACCATCAAAACTCTATCACCACCGTTGAACGTTGAACATAGGTGTATACAAGCCTTAAGGAGCAAGAAGGAGTGCAAGAGGTGGGTGATCCTTAAGTTTCTACCGTTAATTTCATGATTTGAGGGCCCACTTATTGGTGGGACCTATTTTGATGTATGTGATGTGTCCATGAGGGGCCCATAGTGGCGGGGTCCCTCTATGATCACCGTCTCTCTCTCTCTCTCTCTCTCTCTCTCTTTGAATGGTAATGATGGTAAAGGGGTGTGTGGGGCCCACCACGAATCACATATTTCATGTGGGACCCACCGGATGAATGTATTGGATCTACCCCATCCAGCCATTAACGGGCCCGGATGGAAGGAAAACATGAGTATCAGGTTGATCCAAATCAGGTGGGCCGCGTTTATGCGGGACCCACCTTGACACAATAGGGGCCACGTACACGTGGGGCCCACCACGATGCTGTGAATACCCATGCCGTCCAGCGTCTCTGGACACTGGACGTGAACCACGGAAAGGGGGAGGCTAACATGGAGAGTGTGTGCTGACATGGGGATGTACTAACAAGCTAACCAAATGGTGGGCCATTCATGCAGGCTCCATCTTGATGTATGAGGCCGATCCATGCCGTCCATTCTGTTCTCCAGATAATTTTAGGCGTTGAGCCAAATATTTAAGGTGATCCGATCATCAGGTGGGCCATACCATCTAAAACCATGTGAAGAAATGCTAGAACATATAAAAGTACTCGGTGGGACCCACCTGAAGTTTGGATGCAGCTGAAATTCGGTCTGGACGGCCAGAAAAGTGCGACACGCATAATGAGTGGGCTGGATTTTGAGTCACATCTTGGTGGGCCACACAAAAAAAATAAAAATAAAAAGGGGGTTCTTTGCAATAGCAGCAGCTCTTGCCAGCTGCAGTGACGGGCGGCGGTGGGTATTTGGGGCCTCACGGCTCCAGCTGTGGGCCCCCACAGTGATGCGTTTCGATCATCAACACCGAGCATTTGATGGGTCCCCTTTGATTATGGGTTGTCCCCAAAAATCAGCCGTATACGGAATTCAGGTGTGCTATACCATCTAAAGTCATGTGAAGACATGCCTAAACATATAAAACCACTTGGTGGGGCCTACCTGAGACTTGGACCTGGCTGAAACTTGGTCTGAACCCTCAGCCAGGTGGGACACACACATTGGGTGGACTGGATTTGCGAATCACATCTCGGTGGGCCCCGATAATAAAAAAAATACAGCAGAAGAATAACACCGGCTGGCTGGCCGCCGACAGAGGACGCAGCGCGCGCTGGCTGCGTGCGGTAGAGGCAGACCCACGGCTCCTGCCGTGGGCCCCACCATGATGTATGTATGTCATCTATGCCGTCCATCTATTTTGTCAGATCATTTTAAGGCATGAGCCTGAAAATGAGGTAGATCCTAATCTCAAGTGGACCACGTTACAGGAAAACAGTGTTGATTGGAGGCAACCGTTTTCACGGTTGAGTGGAAAATAAATATCACGGTGGGCCCTGGTCCCGTGACCTTATGAATAGGTTGGATTTCAAATAAACATTACAGTGGGCCCCCTAGGTCTGTGTGACCTCATCAACAGGTGGTTGGAAAATAAATATTATGGTGGGCCCCCCCCTTTCATGTGGCCTTATCAACAGATTGGATAGTAAAATAAACATTATGGTGGGCTTCACATGTGGCCCACTGGGAAGCTTATGGGCCCATGTACTTAGGCCCATCCTGATGTATATTTTTAGGCCCGTTATTAAGGCCCACTTTGATACATATGGGCCCATGTGTGTAGGTCATCTTGATGTGTTTATGGGCCCGTTGTTAGGGCCCACCCTGATATATATTGGCCCACGTTATGAGGCCCATTTGAAGTATTTGTGGCCTATTGTTGAGGCCCACTTTGATATGTATATGGCCTATGTGATTAGGCCCGTTTGATTCACATTAAGCCTATGCGATTAGGCCCATTTTAATACATTCTCAGGCCCATGGATGATGGCCCATTGCAATGTACCTAGGGCCCATTGGTGAGAGTCATTGAGGTGGCCCACTCGATGAATATAAGGCCTATGAGATACGGCCCATTTGATGTATTTGGGGCCCAGTGGGATGTACCTAAGGCACATTGCAATGTGTGATTCCACCAGGATTTATTTAATGGTATTTGAGGTGAGCCGAGCCTTAGGGACAATGTTGGTTTGACGTCCACATTGTACGAGTAATGTTGGTTTGATGTCCACATTATAACTCTCCCTAAGGCCACTGATAGGCCCGTATCTATTTCATGTAGACCATATAGGCCCATCTTCATTGAGAGGATAGTTTATTGCTTTATAACATGTTTAGCACAGCCCATGATTCATGATCATACGCATCATATGTATGCTTGAGATGAGGAGTGTCTAATCAAGCATATGCCTTCGGGCAGACTGTTTACGGGCTCCCTGATAGGCGGAGTTGCCCTACATGAGCGCGTGCTTCACGCAGGATGGTTGCATGATTGGTAGTGTGGTTCATGCATTTGCATCTGTGTGATTGTGATATGCCCTAGCGACATCAGGGCCATAGCCTCCACAGATATATCGTGGGTGACTGGTTAGATACCGGAAAAATCTTGTTCTAAGCAATTGGGGCGCCATAGATGTCCCTGGGTGAGAGTCCCTGAACCCGATGGTACCAGAGGATGACTCCAACGTCGAGACCGAGTGGATATATGAGCGCACGAGGGCCGAATACCATGAGGCCGCGTCTCCCACTGTGTCGTGGTCGGTTGGAAAGGAGTGGTGGCCTTACTCGCCCGAGAGCAGGGGGCATTATTAGGCTGAGTTTGACCAGCTCGGAAATGGGTTCGCTATCGACGTGCCGGATAGGTATTGAATGACTATTGGCCAGGTGGATAGTGAGGTTTCTTACGCTCACTTGGACTGTGCTGCTTGGAGAGAGATAGTGCCATTTGGAGTGTACTGAACCCCAGTGATTATCCAGACTGAGAACCGTACTGATTTGATGCTCTAGTGAGGAGTTGCATTGGTATGAGGATTGACATGCTTGACTTACATATTGCATTGCATGGCCTTAGTATGGCCGATAGCATTCACATTTTGTACTGCATAGCCTTGGTACGGCTGGTTGCATTTCGTACTCATCAGCATGATTCCGCATTACTCCGGCATTGCATTCTGAGCACGTTTGCACACACTTACACCGCTCTCTAAGCTTTCTATAAGCTTATGCACGATTGATGCGTGCAGGTGATTCCAGGACGCAGCTGTAGTTTCGCCGCAGTTGGAGCGTGCCGCCGAGCTTTTGGGGTTTGTTATTTGCACTATCTTGTATTTCCCTTTCTACGCACTGTATTCAAAGTTTTTGTTCATAGTGAATTTTGTGATGGTGTTCTTATGGTTATTGTTCGTGGGTTATGCATGGTTATGCTCATTACGAATCAAATGGATTATCAAAAATCCTCCTTGTAGCATCCCAGGATCGGAACCTGGTATATGGGTGCCGGGAGCCGAGAATGGGGTACTACGGAGGCTGTCGGCGCCGGATTCGGCGATCGGGAATCTTGTGAGCCCGGTCTCCTAGTTCGAGGCGTGACACAAGCTGACCTAGCCAAGTCAAGCGCGGGTCAGGTGCTGACTGGTCCAGGTCGCTGGACGGAGCAGTGAAGAGAAGAAGAGAGATAAACGAGTGAGAAGAGAGAGTAAGGAAGAAGAAGGGAGAGAGGGAGAGGGAGAGAGAGAGAGAGAGAGAGAGAGAGAGAGAGAGAGAGAGTTGGGAGTTGAGTCAACTCGTTGTCGGGTTGGGGTTGCCGAGTTGAGTCTGAGTTGACTCGGTTCAGACCATTGTTGGACATTCCAGACTTCCAGCAAAGAGAAAGGGAAGAGGGAGCAAGAAGAGAAGAGGAGGAAGAAAAGGAGGAAGAAAAACAAGAGAGAGAGAGAGAGTTGGACTTGGTGGTTGTCAAGTCAACTCAGCTAAAATCGAGTCCAGCCGAGTCTAACTAGGTTGGGTCAGACGTGGGCCTGGTCCAGACCCAGCTGGGAGTGAAAGAAAGAAGAAAAGAAAGAAAAAGAGAAGAAGAGGGAAAGGAGAAAGGAAGATAGAGAGAGAAGGGTTTGGGCAATACTGATTATGTTCGAGCCATTACCGAGTTGACTCAGCCGGTCTCTGTTAAGTTCGGGGCTTTTTTGGAATCAAGCTTGTTTGAGCTTAGGTAAAAATCTAATCAATTCATTGAGTTACTAAGTTATAGGTTGTTTAAGTTGTCCTAAAAGCTGATTCCCATGTTTTTGTTATAGCTTTTACAGCTAAGCCTGGAGATCTTGAGTTCTTAGTTGAAGCAAAGGTGAGGATTCACTCTTTGAGCTTCCCACTTAAATTCATTAACCATAGATGATGCCTTAATCCTTTCCATTTAGTATCTATTAAGTTACTTGATTTTGTTACTTAACTTATTATGTGAATATGTAAATATGATAATGTGTTGCGCACCTGATTCCTGTGGTAGATAATGAACATATCTCTTTAATTGTAACATGCATAAATGATTTGATGATAACATGCTATCTTTTGTTGTACATGTATTAATTAACTATATGCTACCACTTGTGCTTAAATGATGGAATGAATGGAACTTATCTTGGACTTACTATCCTGTGGTCCACATTTGCCTTACACAGCTTAGATCGCATGTTTTGCTAACATGGCTTGGATCGCATGTTTGCCTTACACGGCTTGGATCGCATGCTTGCCTTACACGATTTGCATTACACGGCTTGGACCGCATATTTGCCCTCATTGCTTTGATGGGTTATTGGTGTCCTTTTGTGGCCTATTGGTTATATTTGTATATCTTGTTGATTTTCAGGTCATTATGCGGAGTTCGTTATGATTTTCGGGTGGAGCTGAAGTTTGCTTGTCTATTTTCTAGCCGTCTTGAGGAGTTCATACGATTTTCGAATGATGTCAAAGTTCCTACGTTGATTCTCTCTACATCTTGCAGTGTTCAGTCGTATGATGATTTCCGAGTGGAGCTGAAGTTCGCTTAACGATTTTCTAGCCATCTTGCAGTGTTCGCATATGATATGATTTCCAGGTGAAGTAGAGGTTTAAAGGTTGACTTTCTATTCACCTTACGGATTTCGCTTGTACCATGATTTATTGGTAGAGCTGAAGTTCATTCAACGATTTTCTAGTCATCTTGCGAAGTTCACGTACAATATGATTTCAGGTATAATAGAAAGTCGTATGATTAATTATTTGACTAGCTGAACACATTCCCTTATATTATGATTGCTATTATATTTTGCTTAGGATGAGATTCTATTAATTGGCTTAATTTTTGACTATATGAGTATGATTATGCAATGCCCTGTTTAATGTATCAAAGTTCATGACTTGCGATCTATATTGGACTATGAATGATGAGTATGCAATCTTAGAGGGTGCTCCTCACAGTGATAGCCATTGACGTTATCAAATCGTAACAGTTGATGCAGGTGTAGAGCGAGCCGATGTTGTTCACTTGGTTGTTGTAGTAGATTGGGTAGCTGAAGAGTTATACGGGGTCCCTGCGGCCCATATTGAGTTACACCACTAGTTGATAGATTCCTATTTTTGCTTATATGAACCTTGTATTTGGGATTGTATAAGTCCTGTATGGGCGCTACAATAGGAATTTTGTGATGATCAAAATATTTTTATTCAATGCATGGTTTATTCTAGCTTCGTTGCCGTTAACTCTAATTAATGATAAGCGGTTCAAATTTACACTAAATTTTATAGGATAACACTCGGGTTTTTGGAGAACAAGTCGTATACTCGGGTTCCAAAAATTTGGGGCGTTACAAAGTAGTATTAGAGAGAATCTAGATAAACCAGGCCTTGGGAAAAATAAGACTTATATAACTTTAAATACATCGAAATTAACATTGATAAAATTAGAAACTTGAAACTAGGCTCCATTCCCTTATTTTTAGGGTGCCTTGTGAATCTAGAAATCAAAATTTTAGGCTCCCTTAAAATTCGTAGGGTTAGCCACTTGAACTTATAAACAAAAACTTAGGTTCCCTTGTAAATTATAGTTGTTTGAAATTAAGGATTAAACTTAGGTATTATAGGGAGACAAATTCCAATCACATTATACACTAGATCAAATATGAGCAATCTATAAACTTAGGAATTCTTACTAAGAATTATGATTCGAATTCCCCAATATGTCTCTTTAATTAGAAGCGACATTCTTTGCATGTTCTAACAACCATAAATAACTAATGGTGAAATTTTAGAATTTTGGGTAAAATTGTCAACCCTAGACTAGGCTTATTAAGACTAAACTTTGGAATTTAGAAGAGTTCAGCAGATCTCAAACCTAGATTTTAGGTGTTGTGGAAAGTTGGGTTAAATTCAAGAACTCATAAGTTTAGACCCCCTATAATCCATCTTAGGACACAAATATAAGCATAAGATTATCGTAGGACCTTACCTTTAGATCGAAGACTAGAAGGCATGTGTATAAGGATGCTTAGATGGTCATCTTAGGATCTTTGGTGTCTTGTTGCACCTAATTGCAAAGGATAGGGAGTTGTCGAACACCCATCAATTTGAACAATATTCCAGTTATACGATTCATATAAATTGTTTTGCGATCTTAGGTTAAGACTTGTTTAAACTTATAAGGGCACGACCATGATAAATCCTTTCTTTTAACAGGATTATGACCCCAAATTCCCGTCGTTCAAGATTGCAAACTTTCCGTTTGCTAACTTCACTAACAGACGAGGTTATTAGAGAAGAGGGTCCCAAGCACTCTCCCGTACCTCCAGGTAGGCCGAGTAGTCCTGAAAGAGTGTCAACATCAGGAACTATCCCATCTCAACCATCTAATGGTCTTGTTGGAACACCCCCATCAAATGCGCAGCATGAAGCCCCACCTGGCAATGTTATTAGTCAGCTGACTACCATCATACTACGACAACAGGCTTCGATCGTCACACTGTTGGAAGCTCTCCAACATAATATGGATGCATCGGCCTCGAAGACTGAAGAAGTTAGTGGGGCAGATCTATTTGAAAAGTTTCAGAAGCTGAGGCCACCGTCCTTCTCAGGAGCACCAGATTCAGTTCTGGCAGAACACTGGTTAAATAGAATGGCCAAGATGATGAAACTGCTAGGTTGTTCGAACGCCCAAAAGGTTGTTCTCCCCACTTATGCCTTGGAAGGCGTGCTAAGAAGAGTATCATCTGATTATGAGTAGACCTGGACTGAGTTTAAGAAGAGGTTCAATGAAAAATATTTTCCTTCGTGCTATCGTCACGAGAAAATATCCGAGTTTCTCAAGTTGAAACAAGGGAATACGACAGTGTCGCAATATGAAGCGCGCTTCGACGAATTGTTACGATATGTACCAAAGGTTGTTAAGGACGAGGAATATAAATTGTAAAAGTTTAAGGAAGGTCTCCGACCTGAAATTCAGTCAAGATTGTGCACCTTCGACTTTACTGACTTTGCCAATATCATGGACAAAGCCATGCAAATAGAGAAGGACTTCGAGCGTAAGGCCAAAACACGTACTCTTATTCGAGGTTCAGCAAGCAAAGCCAAGACGATGCCATTTGCACCTCCTATGATTGAGAAGAGGATGAAATTAATGTCTCACCCAACTCATTCTTCAGGTCAGGATAAGCTTTGTGACTATTGTGGAAGGCCAGATTACTTCTTGAAGCAGTGTTTTAAGAAACAACGAGATGAGAGGATCTTCCCTCCAGTACAACGACTTCAGCCACCAAGGTACGACCTTTATAAATCTTCCTTAGTAGTTATAAGGTAGTTCGTAAGGAATATAAATTGTTAAGAATGCATAGTAATGTGACTAAAACAATTAGAAATGATTAAATTAAAGATTTTAGGATAGTACCCTAGATAGCTAAATTGCAATGTTGAAGCATTATGAATCATTTAGGCTTATTCTTTAGGGAAGCAGGAAATTAAATAGCCTATCTCAAAAGACTAAAATGATTGGGAACACGAACTGACGGGACCATGTCTAAGCAAAATATGCGCGCTTTGACGTGAATTCTAAATCCTAATGATTACGATGATCTTAATGCCTTGATCAAGCAGAAGATCGATACTCACGGGGATTAAGAAAGATACTAATAAACTCACTACCTGGCCAGGCAGAAGTTTGGCGTATCAAGCTCAGACTAACTATAACTGTCTGTTCGTATTTACCCAAACACTAAAAACATAAACTACTCTTCCTTTAAGATGACAGAGAATTCTCATTATGAATTTCAAACTTATATATATATATATATATAGGATAATCATAATAAAATTCTTCTTTACGACATGTGAGCAAACCCTTGATCTCAATTGATACTAAAGGAAATTGGGGTGACCATAATCGAATCTTGTGGGTGAGATTCTTCTTTAAGGGGGGTAGATTGTAACAACCCCAGTCCTAACAGTTGATCGTTAACGCTTATGCTTATAAATACACTTAGTAGAAAACTAGTAAATGTATAAAGACATTGTTGCTCCCATTTAAGGTACAAATATTAAATTTCGGGGACGAAATTCTCTTTAAGGGGGGTAGATTGTAACACCCCGTATTTTTCAGTACTTAGGTGTTACCAGGAAGACCAAATTCAGTATAAGCACAATATGATGTATCTAAACATTCGCCCTCATCTTTACTTGATCTAATGGTTGGGATAGACCAAACCATCCATCTGTTAATTATTGAGGGAAGTCGTCACGTCTTTTAGGATACAAGTTATACCACCTACTATTTAGTGCATCCTTAGTAGCTCAAATGGTAATCCACACCTAAGCCACCTGACCCTCTAAGCATAGAATCAGTGGTTAAACCCCTCCTTACACTTTAGGACACCTGGAACTAGTGAGGACTGAATCTGAAATACTTACGCTTCTGGATTACAAGATCCGACCCTTGGGATGGTGTATCAACCATGGAGTTTGAGATAGATCATTGGACTTATGCCTCACCTCGTTCAATGATGGACCTTGACGTCAAAACTAATCATTAGATTCATCTAGGGAACCTTTGGGCCATCAATGATCATCTCAAAGTAATCCAACCGTTCAAACTCATAGTCGCTCATCCAACTGAGATGTAGGGGAATCTAATTGTAGAAGTGATCGTCAAATCCAGAGCTATAGATTTACCTCAAAGTCAAATGGGTGGCCTATCTTAAGTTAATACCATAATAATTCATTTTAAATGTGATATAATTGTATATATATTATAATACAAAATAATTTTATAATTACTTATAATAATACATATGTTACTTGAATTATTCAAATTATGTATATTATTTAAACTATATATAAAATAAATTGTATACCAACACATTATTATATAATTGATGTATATTAACTAATATTTACATTTTATAATTTTAACTATATATTATTTTAATATACTATATATATATATATATAGTATAATAAAATAATATATAGTTATATATATATAATATCACTTAATATTAAATTTGCTATACTAATATATGCATATATAATCACAAAAATACATTATAAATATTAATGATTGTAAATAAATACTTATCTATAACTATTAATGTATTATACTAAACAAATATGTAAATATATTTTTATTATATAATCTAAAATATTATTTACTAATATTTATTATAATGAATATATAATAATATTGTATTAATTGATTATAGTACACTTTGAATATTATTAATAATATATATATATATATAAGAAAATATAATATTACGAATTAAATACTTTATTAATTGATAAATAATTATTAATATAAAATATAAAATATAAAATAATACAATAAATGTATTATAAGTTGTATATATGTTTATAATATATATTATATTATATACTAATGTAGTTATTATTATTTAATATATATTATTTTTATACTAATGTTGAAATTAATGGACGGGCCAGATTTCACTTAACGTTACCATGGGTTGCGCAAACCACTAATCAAGCATGAACTGGGCGTGTATGGCTCATCTAAGCCATGGATCCGCCTTATTCTTTAGACTGAGCCCTAATATGGGCTGACAAATTAGATGGACGGAGTGGATTAGTTGAAATCTTCATGGTGGACACTACTTCACGTGGTGCATGTGCACAACAAGTGCACACTCGCTGTGCACTGGACCGTAGGAGCTGATCAAGCTCGATTGACCTGTCGGCTGCAAAAGAGGAAGGAAATTTCCTTCTTTTCTTTTTTAAAAATTCTTCTTCTGCCGAAACAGACGGACGAACAGAGTATGTTCTCAGCGAGTTGTGGCCCATCATTAACGTCCCATTTGAAGATCCAAACCGTTCATACGATGAAGGACCTAAAGCCGTGCAAACCTTGCCTAGTTCCACCCGATGCCTCATACTCGTGTGACCACAAACACTGGCGCAGTTGGGCCATGTGCAACCACTTTTTGAAAATGGAAAAATCCATTCTTCTCTCTTTCCACGCTGGCGATTCGCGTGAGGAGGAATCCTCGAATCCTATCCCTCCATTTAGATACATCTCAGCCACCCACTGACGTTCACGCGGATTAGGGTTTTCAGTGGAAAACTGACACCGATTTTTGTTGAGCCAGCTGTTTCCACTTACCTCCCCGCCACAGATTGAATCCAGGCCATCCATTCTTCATCCAATAACTCTAGAGAGCTAGGGCAAATATTATAGGAGGGAGGATCGAGCATCACTCCACGGCCTCCTCCATTTCCGTCGAAAACGCTAGAAAACCTCCCTTAAGCCGCAGCCCTCAAGGTCGAACCCACTAGAAAACCTCCCTTAAGCTTCGATCTAGGCATTCTCTGACCTCCCTTAACCTCATCCACACCCTCCATGACAACCATATCAAAGGAAAATCTGACGATATGAAATCTGCCATGGCAATCCTTCTTCTTCCTAGCTTGAAGAACGAGTCTGTACGATCAATGGTGGGCCCCATTCAGAGATCAGAAAAGCTCATTAGATGGCCCGGTTGGTTAGCATCCTTGAACCGAACCTATACCCATCTCATGCGTGCAAGGCCGTGACTCAACAGTTGCATGCTCGTTATCCGCACCTCCAGTTGTGGTACTGTTGGGTTGGGCTGAGTTCACTCGAGCTCGGGATATGTTGTTCGACTTTATTGTTGATTAAGCCTGAGAAAGAAGAAGGGGGAAAAGAGAGGAAGGCAGAGGAAGAAAGAAAGAAAAAAAAAAAGAGAAGAAGGAGAGGGGTGGTTGCTGTCCCAAACCGACCCAGCCAGATTGAGCGCGGGTCAAGTGCTGACTGGTCTAGGTCGCCTGACGGAGCAGTGAAGAGAAGAAGAGAGAGAAACGAGTGAGAAGAGAGAGCAAGGAAGAAGAAGGGAGAGAGAGAGAGAGAGAGAGAGAGTTGGGAGTCGAGTCAACTCGCTGCTGGGTTAGGGCTGCCGAGTTGAGTCTGAGTTGACTCGGTCTAGACCATTGCTGGACATTCCAGACTTCCAGCAAAGAGAAAGGGAAGAGGGAGCAAGAAGAGAAGGAGGAGGAAGAAAAGGAGGAAGAAAAACAAGAGAGAGAGAGAGAGAGAGTTGGACTTGGTGGTTGTCGACACGACTCGGCTGAAACCGAGTCCAGCTGAGTTTGACTGGGTTGAGTCAGACGTGGGCCTGGTCCAGACCTAGCTGGGAGTGAAAGTGTAACACCCCGGTTCCCAGAACCCGAGTACACTATTCGTTTTCCAAAAATTCAAGTGTTAATCTTTAAAATATCTCAAATTTCAAGTATATATATTTTTTCTCTTTATTAGAGTTAACCATTCAAGGGGAATAAAAATAATTCAAGTATAAGAGGGAGTCCAAATATACATAACCAATGTTTTCAAGTGGTTATCCAAAAACTTATACACATCAATGTCTTAGCTTATTACAAAATGTAACAGGACAATTAAAATGAAATAAAATCAAGAAACATCGGCGTAAAGGCCCTCCTTGCCAATCTCCACCTCAGCCGTCCTTGGAATCCCGTCGTAGGGATCTCCACTTGTTCATCATACCTGTGTCATTTGGTGCAACCGCACGATTGGGTAAGTGAAAACTCAGTGGGAATTTCCTGCAAGGATTCATGCATACCATGTTATTCTAAAACAGTGTAAACCAATCATATTCAAATACAAGGAGACTAATCATGAAATTATAAATGAATGTATGGGTGTATGAATGTATGTACACGTCACAGATCTGAGGATGCCCATCCAGCTGTAAAAATAAAGGGTCGCCCGCGGTAGTAGACTACTTGAAAAAGATCATATAGACCGCCCGCGGTAGATTAACTACCTGGAATAGGCCATTCAGACGAGTGCGCCCAAGGACAACCTCTTGGAAAAATACTTAAAGTACGCTTGAGGAGGTATTAAAATCCCGGGAAAGCCTCATAAAAAGAAAGAGCGCCCAGAGTGGCACAAATGCACAGGTTCTATGAGTTTAACCGAAGTGCTAGAGTCTTCAGGACTTCAATCAGAGTGTGACTTATATTGAGCACTCAGAAAAGCTCATATGCAATGCGTGGATGTCATGTACCATGATACTCATGTACACTCCATATGATTAACAAGGTTGCTTTCCTAGACGTTGTCAAAGATCACAAGATATTAAACATCCAAGCATGATCTCAATCATAGATTCATTTACACTTTTCTAGGTCCAAATAAAGGCCTATAAACATGACATGTCAAGCATACTAAATTTAATGATAGATTTATTGTACTTCATAAGAAAGGTGATGTTCCACACATAGCATTTGTTGTTCAACTTGTGATATAAAAGGAATGGAAGCATCATATAGCTCCTTTCGACTACAATAAAGCTATGTCCAAAATTGGCAATTGCTAGGATAACATAAAGAATGCAAACCTAAACCCAATTACAAAATCATGAATTGTAGGGCTGGAATAGTAGAAGTTAGTATATTATCCCACATAGAGATCTAAAGTACTAAATTACCATTTGTAACATTTTAATACTATATTAGATTCAATGCATAGCTAGTCTAATATATACAAGGGGTTAATGGAGCAACTTATCATTAAAATAGAAGTAATGTATCTAACCGACTAATGTAACTAATAGAGGTACACATGTACATAGGCAATTCCAAACATGGCATGGTGATCTTAAAGCAATTATCATAAGATGAATTAAAACAGTCGGATTCAAGACCATCCTACATGATTGTTAACATCAATTTAAGATTTAAAGAAGCCACATTAACATTCACATCATTATATCATTTTCATATTTTTAAACTTAAGGAAATTTAGAAATTAATGAAATGATGAAGCCATGTGGGATATTCCTCACCTTGGATTAGGGATTTTGTTAAATCATAGTTAGGATGTGTATTCCAGCCCAAATGCCAATTGTAAGAGAGTAGATTTGCCAGCCAAGTCAACTTGACTCGACAACTCAGTCTTTAATTTAGCAATGAACTGGTGAGAGAACACGAACTCAAGCATGATCGATATAAACCCGGTTGAGTCAGCTATCAGAGTCGAGGCCACTATCTGGAATTAATTCACAAAAGTAAAGCACTCAGTAAAGACTCACTGAGTCGACTTGGCATCAAAGTTCCCCTCAATTCAGTTCAAATTTGAACCCAATTGAGTCCAGTAGCTGCTCCTACCAAAGCTCTTTACCAAGCTTGCTATGCATTACTGGACCAACACCTAGAAGTGATCTGACAAGATGATTTTTTTCCTGAGTTTACATGGCTGAGTTAACTCAGCGAGTCGAAAGTCCTCTTGCTTCTTTTATCTATCTTCTTCTTAGTTTCTTCTTCCTTTTCTTTCCTTCTTCATTCTGCTTTCTTACTATCACCCTGCTGAAACTCCAGCTAGGTACAGACCTAAGCCCAACTCGAGTCTATGCACATGATTCGCACCAAGTTATAACCAGAACCAAACCGAACTTGGTCCAAGCTCAGCACCACGACCACGGCTGTCGGATCTCTCTTCTGATCTTCTCTCCTTTCTCTCTTCTTCCTCTTCATTTTCCTTCTTTATGCTAGGAAGACGTCCAACAACAGCCTCCCTGAGCTGACCCGACTCAGTCCCAGTTGAGCTAAGTCGACCCAGCGCGGCACGAACGGATGCTCTCTCCCTCTCTCTCATTTTCTCTTTTCTTCCGTCTTCTCCTCTGATTCTCTCTGAACTTTCTTCTTTCTTTCACTTCTTCTTCTTCTCTCTCTCTCTATCTCTCTCTCTCTGATGGAATGCCCGAATGGGACGCTGTATGCAGCTGCGACTCGAACTGAGTCGACCCAACCGACTGTGGCATCCACAGCAGCGCCCTTCCTTTCTCTTTCTATCTCTTTCCCCCTTCTTTTTTTTTTGAAAGGATGCCCTAAAAGGGCTCCTTTTATAAAGCTATCTTAATCCCTTTCTGGAAGATTCGAATGGTAACTAATCGAGAGATTAGTTATGGTTGATTTCTCTAATCAAGAGAGCTACATACACTAGTTCAAGATTAGGCTTGCAGGGTCCTGATCCAATGTTGGGTACGGTTTTCTGACAGTAAGGCCCATTTACTAGAGGTGTCTGATCAACAAACAAGGCCCATCTCGTACTGATGTGTTTTTCGCTTGGACGGAGAAGATGAGAGGATCACACATGGCGGTTTTCCTACCTTTAGTTGATCTAATAATCAGCCACGTTTGGATGGTTTGGATAGGTCCATCTATCATTGTAGGACCCGCATTTTGGACGGTCGATAGGGTTTTAGGGTGGGAACAGTTTTTTCCACTTGCGGTGGCTTTTCCATTGCAACGGAAGCCCTAATAATGGGATGAAAACGGAGGGTTGGGATCCTTTTACCTGGATGGTTGAGATTTATGGACAAAGAAGCGCGTGCGCTACTAGCTCATTGGCAGCGGGATGGGATTTCCATTTTTAGAAGTCTCGTGCGCACAAAGCATCGTTTATGGATGGAGGTGTTCACAGGTGCATCTGAAAATCATGTGGAAACGCCTATAGTCTGGTAGGATTGGTTCGTTGATCATGATGGATGATCCTGATCATCGATTGGGATCCAATTAGTGGGCCCATTTTCAAAATCTCAGATGGCGGGAAGATGAAGGAGAGAAATTTCTCCTATTTCTCGTTTTTAACGGGTCAACATGGTCAAACCGTGTTGACAGATATGGTGCGCAGCGTGAGCAAGTTTCTGGAGTGTGCACTTGGCTCAGACGTGGGGTCCACGTGATGATCGGAGTTGATCCGCGCCGTCCATTCGTTTGTGGGAGGTCCACTACTAATCATTTTTTATTAGTAATCTGCATATTCAAAAGGTCAGGTGGGCCAAACTTTGTGAAATTCGCTATTAGTGTCAATTATAGGAAATCTAGTGGTCGAAAGGCTTCTAATCCAGATTTTAGTGGTTCTATAGGTTTCTAAAGTCAGTGAAATTACGCTTCGACTATTGCTTTGATAGCCAGAGCATCCTGATCTCCAAATGGCCATAAATCCAAATTCTTGGTTACTTAGTTGCATTTTTACCATTCTGATGGCCAGATTGTATTCAAGTTTATCATTAGATTTAACGGTCGGCTTTGGAGTTTGGTGGTATATGTGTGATGATTAGGTGGCAGACTCTTAAGTTGGACTCAGATGAGGGAATGATTGCGAGTTACACGAAGATATAGGTCTATTGATCACTATTTATATAATTTAGATTGTCATGGATGTCTTCGTTTGATTGATATGAATTAAGCGCACTAGATTTGTTTTGATTTAGGGTTAATGATCCTATAGCACTAAAGTATCGTTTAAGTAGCCTGTATAGCTTTTTGGCTAACTAAGTGAAGGTGTATGGTAGGTCGTTACCAATCCAGATTAGACAGTTGAGATGGGTCGATAACTAGGTAGTTGGCAGTGGCGTACTAAGTAGATTTTTGCCCCCATGCATAAGCGTATATTAATTGGGTATCCAAGGTAATACCTAAGTATAGAAAGTACGGGGTGTTACGGAAAGAAAGAAGAAAAGAAAGAAAAAAGAGAAGAAGAGGGAAAGGAGAAAGGAAGATAGAGAGAGAAGGGTTTGGGCAATACTGATTGTGTTCGAGCCATTGCCGAGTTGACTAAGCCGGTCTCTGCCAAGTTCGAGGCTTTTTTGGAATCAAGCTTGTTTGAGCTTAGGTAAAAATCTAATCAATTCATTGAGTTACTAAGTTCTAGGTTGTTTAAGTTGTCCTAAAAGCTGATTCCCATGTTTTTGTTGTAGCTTTTATAGCTAAGCCTGAAGATCTTGAGTTCTTAATTGAAGCAAAGGTAAGGACTCACCCTTTGAGCTTCTCACTTAAATTCATTAACCATAGATGATGCCTTAATCCTTTCCATTTAGTATCTACTAAGTTACTTAATTTTGTTACTTATTATGTGAATATGTAAATTTGATAATGTGTTGCGCACCTGATTCTTGTGGTAGATAATGAACATATCTCTTTAATTGTAACATGCATAAATGATTTGATGATAACATGCTATCTTTTGTTGTACATGTATTAATTAACTATATGCTACCACTTGTGCTTAAATGATAGAATGAATGAAACTTATTTTGGACTTACTATCCTGTGGTCTACATTTGCCTTACACGGCTTAGATCACATATTTTGCCTTACACGGCTTGGATCACATGTTTGCCTTACACAGCTTGGATCACATGCTTGCCTTTACGATTTGCATTACACAGCTTGGACCGCATATTTGCCCTTGTGGCTTTGATGGGTTATTGGTGCCCTTTTATGGCTTATTGGTTATATTTGCATATCTTGTTAATTTTTAGGTTATTATGCGGAGTTCGTTATGATTTTCAGGTGGAGTTGAAGTTCGCTTGTCGATTTTCTAGCCATCTTGCGGATTTCATACGATTTTCGAATGACGCCAAAGTTCCTATGTTGATTTTCTCTTCATCTTGCGATGTTCAGTCTTATGATGATTTCCGAGTGGAGCTGAAGTTCGCTTAGCTATTTTCTAGCCATCTTGCGGTGTTCGCATATGATATGATTTTTGGGTGAAGTAGAGGTTTAAAGGTTGACTTTCTATTCACCTTACGGATTTCGCTTGTACCATGATTTGTTGGTGGAGCTTAAGTTCGTTCATCGATTTTCTAGCCATCTTGTGGAGTTCACGCACAATGTGATTTCGGGTGTAATAGAAAGTTGTATGATTGATTATGTGATTATTTGAACACATTCCCTTATAGTGCGATTGCTATTATATTTTGCTTAGGATAAGATTCTATTGATTGACTTAATTTTTGAGTATATGAGTATAATTATGCAATGCACTGTTTAATGTATCAAATTTCATGACTTGCGATTTATATCGAACTATGAATGATGAGTGCGTAATCTTAGAGGGTGCTCCTCATTGTGATAGCCATAGACGCTATCAAACCGTAACAGTTGATGCAGGTGTAGAGCGAGTCGATGCTGTTCACTGGGTTGTTGTAGCAGATTGGGTAGCTGAGGAGCTAGATGGGGTCCCTGCGGCCCATATTGAGCAACACCACTAGTTGATAGATTCCTGTTTTTACTTATATGAACCTTGTATTTGGGATTATATAAGTCCTTTATGGGCGCTACAATTGGAATTTTGTGATGATCAGAATGTTTTTATTCAATGCACGGTTTATTCTAACTTCGTTGTTGTTAACTCTGATTAATGATAAGCGGTTCAAATTTACACTAAATTTTATAGGCTAACACTCGGGTTTTTGGAGAACGAGTTGTATACTTGGGTTCCAAAAAATCGGGGCGTTATAGGACACCACTTTTGTAGCCCTAGGAAGTTTTTTAATGGTAGGCGTTCAATCACCACTGTTTTTGGTTATGTGGTCAATTTGAGATTTAAATCTGCTTAATTTTGAGGTTCGTGCCCTAAAATGAGCTGTAAAGTAGGATGGACGGCATGGATATAAAAAACATACATCACGGAAGGGTCCACAGTCACTTATCCACAATTGCCAGTCCATCATCGAACAAGGCTACATTGATACTTCACTTCTACTTCTTAAGTTGAGGTGTCTTGTTCATCTTACACTTGGGATGCATGCACTTTAATCCAGACCACTAATTAAAGAATGGCGATGTGTCATCTGATGCAATATACATGCGACAGATGCATGTTCATGCATACATATGCATCCATGTGCTGCGCATGCACTTGCTTACCTAAAAAGATCATCACAGAATACAAGCATGAGGCTCACCTTCTTGTCGAAGAAATCTACCCAAAACCTCACATTCGAACGCTCATAATGATCTGTGGGCATCAACACTGGTGATTTCCCCTTCCACACCTCCTCGATGTATTGGACGATGATGAGAGATTCATAGATGAATTTTCCACCATGGATCAGAACAGGGATTTTCTCGTGAACGGGTTGGATTTTAGCAGGAGAGGGCTCTTGTCTGGGAGGATTTCTTCCTTGTATTCGTACTCAATCCCCTTTTCAACCAAGACAATTCTAGCTCGCATCCCAGAAGGGCTAGCCTAGCAATCTAAGAGGATTACTTCATCCGCCATTAGAGCTAAAGAGATTTGAAATCGGTGGAGAAATGGGAGAGAAAGGGGTTCCTGCTGGCAAGGTGTTTGATCTTAGGTATATGAGAAATAGGAAGTTGGGATGGATTTTAGGCTCTATTTGGGCAGTGGGATTAGAAGGGATTGGGTGGGATGGGCCGTGCCAATTCCACTCCATGTTTGGGGAGAATGGAAAAGCTTGGAATTACATTAAATAGAATTGCATTAGGTCCGTGCCAATTTCACTCGATGTTTGGGAAGTTGTGTAGGTCCCACTATGATGGGTGGGCTATATCCACACCGTCTAGCCATTTATCTAGATTATTTTAGAGCATGGGCCAAAAAATCAGGTAAATCTAAAGCTCAAGTGGACCCCACCATAGAAAGCAACGGGGATTAAATACTCACCGTCGAAAACTTCTTTGGGGCCACATAAGTTTTGGATCTACCTCATTTTTAGGCCCATGCCATAAAATGAGGTTTCAAAACAAAAGACCGGTTTAGATATAACACGTGTGTTATTCTTAGTAATTTCAAATGATGGTGAGTATATCCATTCAATGTACCACTGTATTATCAACAAAGCAGGGCATTAATTTTATCCCATGGCAACAGGATACAATCCCTGCCAATGGTAATAGTTATGTTTTTTGAATCCCATCCCACCCAATCCCTTCTCATCCCACTGCCCAAACAGACCCTTAATACAATTGGCGCACCAAATGAAGATCAAACCCTGTGAGAAATCGCATGCACGCCCATTTCGCGCCAAGAATTCCACTCCCACCATATCGACCGCCCACATCGATCTGAATCCTCCCATCCCGTCAATCCGTATGACGGATGGAGGAAGTCCTGGGCATTGTCTCCAGGAGGGATTTCACAATCCCTCCCTTATCACCCAAATCCCCTGCTCGATCCGCTCGTCCGTTGGATATCTACCCGCCGCCCAAACATGATGGTAAAAAGGAGGCATAGGACATTATGACACTATCCCTCGTAATCCCCTATAATTCCGCCGGCTAAACCCACCCTTAAAGTTGATTCAGAGTCGAGAGGCCAAACACAGTAGGAAGATTTCAAATCCAGGGGATCTAAATCCACGCTCCCAAACAGGTCCTGGATTAAAGGCATTCTACTAACATAATTAAAATAAAAGTTTACTAATGATTTTATTTTATTATTTTGTAATTTATTCTCCATCTACGCCATAAGTAAATGTATAAATGGTCTGTGTGTCGTAAAATCAGTCCCTACTTGTCAGATTTAAAAACACGTGTAGCCTACGTGAAGATGTGGGGTATTTCACGTCCTTTGGTATTTAAAGGTGCTACAGCTGTAAGTCCGAACGGTTTTTTTTTTTACAATCTACTACGTGCGTTTTACACCATATTTTAAACTGCAGTGACTCAATAACCATGCACATCGCACACACTTCAACCCATAAGACCCATTTATACCCATAAAATCATGGAAACGAAACCGATCAAATGATATCATTTATCCCACATCGGCCTCCCATCCGCTAAATGGATGCTTAGGGTCACCGATCGAAGTGATTTGTGCTCTATCGAGAATGGGTCCCACTATTTCGACAGTGTAGGCTGGCAACATCAATGACACATAAACCGAAGTTCAGTCACCACCATTTAAGACCGAAGGGGGAAAGCGAACAGTACTACGCAACAAAAACTCGCGTAGGAGACGGACCACAATCGCCTGCAACACCGGTTTTCATGGAAAACACCCACACTCTGTGCCCCATGCTGCATATGTAAAATCCACTCCGTCCAACAAGTTCTACCTACAATATTAGGCCGTTGGAGCAAAAATCAGCCATATTTAGACCACAACAAAGGAAACAATGAAGATGGAATGCTAAATCTTAGGTTTATGTGTGAGCCAACGTCGTCGAAACCGTTAATCAAGTTCCCAGGAACCATAGGAGCAATTTTATGCTGTTTCTGTTAATGTGGCCCATATGAGTATTTTACAGAGATGATCTTTTGTATACAAAGCAAAAATAGGAGTTATCGCCGGATGGATGGAGTGGATTTTGCAGATACAACATGGTAGGGTCCCAAGAGCTTGGATGTTTTAGTCGCTCTGTGAAACAGTTGGCTGTAAACGATTTCGGTCAGTGAGAGACTGGGAGCAGCACCTATCTAATTTCCTACCTGCTGCAACAACCAAATCAGTGGTTGTCCTAATCAGAACTGTACACGTGGCTAACGTCTCCTGATTGGACCATTAATCAAGTGGGGCTCAACGGTGGGATTTTATCAAAAAATCTCAACAAACAGCCGTACCTGACCGACTAGTTAGTTGAAAACGGACACGACTGTTATGATTCTCTCACTGCATGGCAGGCCCAATTACAGCCGTGATTGCGCGTTGACCCTCCACCGGATTCGGATACCGTAGTGTGTAACACAGCACACAGGTACTTCCGTAATGCGTTGACGTGGCAAAGCTATGTGCACCCACACCATGATGTATGTATCATATCCATACCATACATTCATTTTTTAGATTATTTTAAAGCATGAGCAAAAATAATGAGGCGGATCAAGAACTCAGGTAGACCGCACCATTAGAAACAGCGGAGATTAAATGACTATCATTGAAAATCTTTTCAAGGCTACGTAGGGTTTTGATAGGTTGATATTTGCGCTATCATTGAAAATCGTTCGAGGGCTATAGAGGTTTTTGATAAGTTGATATTTGTGTTTTCCCTTGGTTTAAGTCCATGTGAACTAATTTACAAGGTGGACTGCTAATAAACATTTGCAGTAGAGTTTCATGGTCCTTGATATTTGTGGTGTAGCCCACTTAAACTTTGAATCTGCATCCTTTTTGGGCTCACGCTCACAAATGATCCCACAAGATGAATAGACGGTGTGGATATATCACATATATTATGGTGGGCCCACACAAATTTCCCACGTGAATACACCTACCCTGCGCAATTTGAGTCACCACCAGCGATGACTGGACGCAGGTTTCCTGCCAAAGCCTGACGCAGGAAGTTATGCGCTGGGAACCTAGGTGGGCCCACTGTGATCTTTGTGAGAAATCCACTCCGTCCACCCATTTTTCGAGATCATTTAGGACATAAATAAAAAAATGAGACGGATCCAATACTCAATTGGGCTGCAAACATGAGTATTGTGAGAAATCTACTCCGTCCACCCGTTTTTTGAATATTCGTGCCACCACAGAAGTTTTGAATCAAGATAACATTTATATATTTTTTAGTTCATCCCAGTATGAGTGACGTTATGAACGGTATGGATGACATGTAAACATCACTGTCGATCCCAAGGAGGTTTCAACGGTAGAAATTTCTCTACGCATCTTATCCTTTACTGCGGTCCATTTGAGTCTTGGATGCCTCTCACTTTTGGTATCAAGTCCTAAAATGATCTCAAAAAATTGATGGACGGAGTTGATTTCTTACAACAATCAAGGTGGACCCCACCTTAGGTTTCGGTGCAGGAACTTCCTGGGAAAGGCTTTCGCAGGAAATCCGCGTCCGTGATGACTCTGCTTAGCAGGATTTAATTGGCCCACGTAATGAAATGGCCCAGCGGAGTTCCACTTATAACTAGTGTCAAGCAAACATGCATCGGCCCTATCATGTGGGCCCCCCAAATCCCATACGTCGGGTTACCACGGACGCCACGTCGGCGGAGTTGACCTAACCTTTAAACCACCGATCTAACCTACCGATGGGCCACGTTGCCATCCACGCCCTTCTCTTTCTCTTAGAAAATTCAGGAGAAAACCTTTGATGCGCTGGCAGTGCGTGATGGATGATACGCAGGCACTTTGAAACCCAGAAACAGCCAACGTGAGATACAAGTAACTTGAAATTACACTGTTTAGACTGTGGGTCCCACTTTTACGATATGGGAATGGGAGTCTTTCAAGCTCATTAAACTGTTTAGATTGTGGTTCCCACTTTTACGAAATTTGGATTAGAATTTTTAAGTTGATTTTGGCTCTTGACTCAACCAGAGTGTTACCCAATTTAGTATGAAGTTTCCGAGTGCCCGAGCATCAAGCGTCATACCGTGCCAGAGTATCAAATAACCGGTGAAGGGATAATCGCGTAATGCGACGTAGACTTGTACATTTAAAGGCCCACAAGTCATGCTGATCGCTCATCGACTGGGCCACACATGAATAATTGGCCGTTGGACAGTTTTCGATCTACCCTCGGCTGACATTTGGATGGAAGTCATGTGATGCCGCAGATAACAGTCCCGATCTCTCCCACGCGTGTGGCAGTCAGAAGCGGAAGCTCTCACACTGAGTACTTCTAATTCCAGGCGCACCATTTCCAAGCGCCACTCACAATAACAACACACGTGGCAAACTTGTGGAGAAATTCAATATGTAAGTTAATCCCTTGGCACAGAAACTCTGTCCATCCGTTTCTAGACGGCCCTCACATATTGGGAGGAACAGATGGCTAGAAGCATAATCACCAACGGTCTAAATTCAACATCAAAAATACTAATATTTTTGTGTGTTTTGGATAGATTTTAGTATAAAATGCATCTTTCAAAAGATATATGGCCTGATGAACCGTCTGGATCTCTCAGTATATGTACACGTGCGGCGCTTCTGCGTTTGGCGCTTGAACTTCGCGCAGAAGGGCTTGGAGCTTGATTCCCTCCTCAATTCCTGTCCCCTCAGGGGTATTTTCGTCATTTCACCTAAAAACCCGGTAGGTGCGTGCCTCAAAATATCCTCCCCTTGACGAGCGGGAAAAAGCGCGTATCAATCTCGTCCGTCCGATCTCCATCCAACGGACCTCCTAAGTCGGCAAAACTCCGCTTCGACAAAACCCTAGTCTTCTCTGCCTCTCTCTGCAACAAGAAATACGTGACCCTCATAACTGCTGAAAGAAAATAAAAAATCCCCAAATTTCTCAAAAACTCCTATTTTCCTATCCGCCATGAGAGAAGGAAGATCGCTCTGAGATCTCTTTCATCTCGACCGTTGGAGTCCTTGGTCCTTTTACTAACGGCAACGATGATCCGACGATTCCCGGAGCCGCTTTAAATGGCGTCTTTCCAGATCCCTCCTTACCATGAGACGGCGATTCGTGAAATCTCAGACGCCTAGGGTTAGGGTTCAGAAGCTCTGCGAGTCGGAGTCTGAAGAGGAGAAGATCGCGACTTCTAGGGTTAGGGTTTTCCCATCGATGCCGTCTGTCGGGACGAGGCGTTCGACGAGGGTATTCGTTCCGAAATCCGTCGCGAAAGCCGTCGATGCTGATGTGGTGGCGCCGGCGAGGGTATTGCGGTCCGGGAAGCTGCTGAGGCCCGTTTTCGTTGCAGGGAAGCCGGCGGGGGAAGGGGATTCGGATGATGACTGGTTGCGGTGGTTGAAGCAGGAGGGTTTTGGTGCGATCAACGGCCGGGACGATTCAATGGTGGAGTGCGATCGGACGGGATCGGACAGTAGGGATGGATCGGCAGTGGCAGTGATGGAAACGGCGGAGGATTTGAACCGTCGGATATTTGGGATTGTTTATAGCCGCAAGAGGCGGAGGTTGGCAACTGGAATTGCTGGGGCGGATGCTGCTTCTGCGGGCTTGAAAGATCGGATGTATGGAATTCCGTTCGTTCGGAAACAGAGGAGGAAGACAGTGAAGACAGCAGGGGCAAATTCGGAAAATTTGCAAGAATGTAGAGTTGTGGAGAATATCGATGCTTCTCTACCTCCGAAGGGGATGGTCATTGTTGTTTTTGTGGAATCTTCTTGGAGTAGTTCGCATCGGTTTCGTTTGTTTCTGCTTTCTGTTTTGGGGTGGATGAGGCAGTGCAGGATGAGACTGTCGGAGTTTTGTCATTTCTTGTTATCTGACCCGATGGCTGGAGCTTTCACTCAGTGCGGCATCCGTTTCTGTACTGTAGACAACATGAGTTCAGAAAATGTGAGTTTTTTATTTTTTATTTTTTTCGTTAAGCTGTTGCTGTTGAGTTGTTGCATGATGCTTGGTTTGACTGGCAATTTCACCAGTGTGGCCCACCTTTCAGTGGCATGTGCCGTTAACCTCTGATGGGCTCCATCATAAATGGCCTCTGGCGCTGAAAATCTCTTCCATTGGACAAGTCTACTGTCTGATTGCCAGTCATTGAACAGGAAGCTGAGCTGCATATGGCTAATAAGAGCCGATGAAAGGGTTTTTGGCGACGGCCCGTTTGTGATGGGGCTGAACAGAAGAACGGACTGGGTTGGTTCATGGATATTGGCCCTTTCTGATTGCGCTGTAGTAATGTGAGTATTCTGATCTTTCTTTCTTTTTTTCTTCTTTTTATTTTTGTTCAGTGTTTTTCTTGCAGCAACTCTTGTGGGGTTTGCATTATTTTTGGGGCTCGGCAGTTCATTCCTCTGGTTTCTTTAAATTGTGCTGCACTTCCTTCTTATTTTATGAGCTTGCATTCAAGTATGATGCTTCGGTCTCATTTTCTTCCAAACTGTCTTGAGAGATTCCTAATGGGTTTGTTGGAAAATGCTCGTGGAGATACCATTGACTGCAAAGAACACAATTCCTGCATTTCTATGGCATCAGGTGTTACCAGAAGGGAAATTATGTCTTCTGGAATTCCTGCTGCAAAGAGGAGTGTTATGGATTGCTTTGGCCAAGGAACGGAAAATGCTTCAAGAAATCTAGCCACTCAGCACAATTTGGAGTTCCGAAAACATCAGAGGAGGAGGACTTCATTGAGGTCTGCAAGAGTTCCAAAGTATCCCTTGGACTGGCAGAATGAGATCTTGCGTTCTGAACCCTATGGTGCCAGGAAGCTCAATTTAGCTACACGCGATAGTGTACTTGGGCCTGGCCGTGGAAAATCTCTGGATGCATGTCTTAGTGAATTCTTTAGTGTTAGGGATGAATATGCAGTATTCTCTTCTCCACGAGCTAAACAGGGGCAGAAGAAGTTGAGAAATATTCCCAGTGAGAAGATCAAGGAATTGAAATCAGCCTTGGTAGATCTGAAGCAGAACATAGATTCAGTACGCTGCAGCGCAAACATTTTGGTTATTGAATCTGATAGGTGCCGGAGAGAAAACGGGGCCGAGGTCATGTTGGAATACTCAGGTTCCAAGGAATGGATGCTTGCTGTGAAAATTCGAGGCTTGACAAGGTACCTGCACAAGGCTCAAGAAATGAGACCTAGCACAGTCAATCGTTACACACATGCCATGATGTGGACTGGTGAGAATGGTTGGAAGCTAGAGTTTTGTGACAGAATAGGTTGGCTCGTATTCAAGGAGCTTCACAGGGAATGCTGTGAGAGGAACATGCAGGCTGCTTCTGTTAGGATAATCCCAGTACCTGGAGTGCAAGAGGTTTCCGGTTATGGGGATAGAGAATCTGTTCCTTTTGTGCGGCCCGATGCATACATATCCATGGGAAGTGATGAAGTTGAGAGGGCTCTAATGAGCAAGAATGCCAGATATGATATGGATTCTGAAGATGAGGAGTGGCTCAAACAACTGAATTACAATTTTCATGACAGTGAAAATGGTAATGTCAGTTATATTTCAGAGGATGACTTTGAGAAGATAATATTTTCTCTTGAGAAGGCTGCGTATAATAATCCGGATGATGTCTCTGACAAGAATGGAGCAATTAGTCATTTTCTGGATTTAGGGAGGAGGGATATGGTCGCTTCTATCTATGATTACTGGTTAAGAAAGAGGAAGCAAAAACGATCGTCGCTGGTTCGTGTTTTCCAGGTATTATGCACCTTACTGTTTAAATCTTCTCTCTGTGCCATCCCCTATTTGTTGTATTCAGATATTTTTCTGGTGGAATATGATTTTCTGCCATTTGGCAGTTTGCATAAGTTTTGTTCTGGTCAACATTGATGTAAACGTCAGAATACTGAATATGAGTTGAAATGTCTGTCTAAAACTTCTATGATTGTAAATCATCATTTCGATTGCATTGTTTATATTTTTATGCATCAAATATGTTTACGCTGGTCTTGGCCTCATCTGAAATCTATAGTTGTAGTGGCAATCTTTAGAGTATACTCAGTATTTCCTGAATCATGTTCCAAGTATTTGGTGTGGTGAAAATATTTCAGTCTTCCTTTTCTGTTCATTTATTCACTCTCATAATTTTTATGGTTGTGTTAAACCTTGTCATTGTGAAGGTATGCATCCAATTTTTTCTAGAATTCCCTCAAGATTGGAGAACCTTGTTTCATATTAATCTCCAAGCTTAACCTTTTTTGATGAAATATCCCTTAGCATGTGCCCGACATAAAAGAGGATTTAAATTTTGGAAAAAGAAAACTGACTGGGGCTTCAGAATCAAGGGAAGAGTGGTAAAGTCAATGCAAAACATTGAGCCATACATATCATTCTGTCACCATTTTTTTTTTCTGCAATTGGAAGGAACGGGTAAATATTAACATAACGGAAATTACTTGTTGTCCATGTTATGGACTGAGATGAAGTTTGGTTGTATGATCCTCAAATCAGGTGCCGCTCCTGCTCCTATCATGCTCCACTCCTGCTTTGCATTGTGCTTCGGAATATTGCTTCCGCTCCCGTTTTGAATTGTGCTTTGGCATCATGCTCCTGCTCTTGCTTCCTAGTCATTTGTACTTTCTACTATTTTAATATAGATCCTTCCCTTCTCCCGCACCCAAATATAATCCGTTGCCTTTTCGCTTTACGCTGTATGTGACCATAGATGAAACTGTTCAATGGGTGAAGATTGTGAGGGTTGCAATGATTGGACCGCACGACATGTTAAGTATGCCTTGACATGATCATATTTTCACTTTTGTATTTATATATGAGCTTTCGAAAATCACATTTGATTAAACTTGGAGAAGCCCTATAAACTTGCATGTCAATGGGAAGCCCCAAAAATCTAATCCAAAAATGGGTCCTATGAAAATTTGGAGGCTTTTGGGTGGTATTGCATCGTTTCCTCTTGTGTCACCCACCTGATGATTTGATTGGCCTGATTTTTTGTACGGCCCATTTCCATGTTGGGTGACCTTGCTGGACAGTTTGGATGTTATACACACCATGGTTGGCCCCACACAAACTGCTTGTACGATTTTCTCATCTACAACTAATTGTGTGTGAGATGTAATCTGTTTTGATTGGTAAAAAGAAAAGACAGTAGTTTGTAAGGGAAGGAAATAGAAGATATTTCATGATGGGGGACCTTGCAGGATGGGTTGGATGCCAGCTACACTCCATGGTGGTCCCCATACCCAAACAGTTGCACAATTTTCTCTTCTTCCACAGTTCCACCCCCAAACATACACAGCACAGGATGCCAAGATCTCATATTATCTATCTGATGTGCAGATATGGAATAAAAGCGTCCATGCAAACTTCATTGTATCTCCCAAAATTAGTTAATATTATGTTTGTGGCTACTGACTTTGTTCTTCCACATGCATTCACGTACTACATACATAGATAAGTTGTCTAGTTAAATACCATGCTGCCAAAGTGGCACGATGTGCTTAGTTTGAGTGAATGAAGGCATGATTTATGTGCACATGCATCATCAGGTAAGTGCCTATGGAATGACAGGCCAAAGTTGGCTGGCTGGCATGATAAGAATGTCATTGCTTGGCCAGCTAAGACCTCTGCCCATGGCATTCAAAAAAGGTCACTTCAGTTGTATTGACTGATATGTAAAGGAAATGGTCATCCTAGTTATGTGATACTTACAGGCCAATGCAACAATAAAGTGCCCATTTTGAATTATTATTAGTATTTTTAATTTCAATTTCTTTTGTTTTCCACTTTTTTCTTCCTTTCAACCACGAAAGGAGCTTAGAAGCTAATTTTAAACAAGATATAGAGGCCTACTCGAGGATAAGGCCCCAATACTGAGAAAGATTCGATGAATTTAATCGAAGTGGACCATTTTGTGAAATCCTGGAAGAGGTTTAAACCATCCGTTTTTCTCATTTTCCATCTTTTTGTTGTGTTTGTCTAACAGGCCCTGATCTTCCATGGTTCATTTTTTGTTTGATTAGGCCTATTCGGTTGACTTTTAGTAGGTCAAGTTTATCCGCAGGGGTTTGGGCAAACAGCAAGCGTTGTGGGTGTGCTCCCCACAGACGGGAGTTCGATTCCCCTCCCCGGGATTATCTGATGCATGTGGTTTGTGGGTGATTGCGTGCATCCGCAGGGAATAGTCTCGCCTCAAAATGGGGCGGGGACACCCTGGCGTCATAAAAAAAAGTTCGACATTGCCCGACCAAATAGCATCCTTACCAAAGCATGGCCCGCCACACAATCGAACTCTTAAAAAAAAAAAGAATACGTATTTTGGAATCATTTTGAATTTTTACCAATAATTTTCGAGATTTTTTTTTCCCGAAGAAAAATGGCCGTTACAGGGCTACATATTGGCTGGCAAGCTGGCGGATATACCGGCAAAAACTGTTATGTAATGCCTTGCCTTTTAATTCCAGGTCTATGCCTTTTCTGTCACGTTCCTATAGGGGCCAGTGGTATATAGCTGATTTATTAGCTGAGGAGACTTGTAGTCATATTAATGTATTGCAAATCACCGCCCATTGTTTAATGGATGGTCGATTTTTGTCTTCTTTTTCTAAAAAAATTCCTGTGATCAATCACACAAAAGAATAGCCTCCAGTGTCCAACTCTATTGCATTGAAATCTAAAGTGATTTCCAGGTGCTTTAAAAAGCCTAGTGGCTGGTGGACATTGTGCTTTGCAGGTCTTGCATAGCTACTATAAGATGTGCAGAAACATCAGTAGTATTGGGTGTGGATAAAGCAAAAATTTATGTGCCTTTCTCTGGCCCCTTTGGGTGGGGGACTCCTTGAAAGCTGCAGCAAAGTTTCTTAGTGAAGGTTTAGGGATTTTTTTCCCTACAAATTTGTTGGGGCCATTAATTGTGGAAGGTGACTCTAGGAATGTTGTATCTTGGGTGACCAATGGTTCTTCCGGGCATGGAAGATCTTCCATTTTCATGGGACCCATGACACAACCTCTAGGCTAAACCTCCTATTTACCCACGTGGGAAGAGATGCTAACAAGTTGACCAATGTATTTGTCAAAGGAAGTGTTCATCAGATTTCTTTTTGTATGGGGCACTCGTTCCCTCTCCCTTGATATACTACTTCATCTTCTAGTTTAATCATCTTCATATGCATAAAAAATAAATAAGTAAAAGAGCTAGAGGGTTCATAATGGTCCATTGCAATTGACGCATTCATTGCTGACGAGGTCATGAGTCAATATTAGGAATGTTGATTACTGCATTAGTGTTTATAGTTACTGAAACAAATTAAGGCTTAGAAAATTGGCATGGACTATCGAGGCTATGCTTCATCATGGATATGTCACTGACACTTAAATATGAAGTGTAGGACATTAGTAGAACACCTATTTTTAAAGCTTCAAGTACCATATCATTTGCTATATTAGCCCTGTGCTTAAGACTTGCACCATAAAATATGTCTGGCTCCCAATCAATTAGCAGTTGGACCCAGTTCTCTATTGTTCTTTGTTTCTATGATGAACATCAAGTGGCAGTTAACATGATATTTGGTTCATGTAACACATGTCCAGTGTTGTCAAAATCCTATGATTTAGGATTTAAGATTTGAGTCAAATCTTAAGCAAAAAAGATTTGAATCCCACCTCGAATCCCTGTGTATATGAATCATACGATTCTATGATTTGAATCCTATGATTTACGATTCAAATCCCGATTTACAGTTCAAATTGTACTTGTTCTATTCTATTTTAAGCTTCAATTGGCTTTCATTTTATGTTTTTAAATTGGAGGGGGCTTTAAGAATAATATTGAAAAGGTAAATTATTATTTTTTGTTCTTTATAAGAGATTAAATGACACACACACACACACATTCTCTTCAATGTTAAATCATGGAGCTTTTTTATATTTATTTATGAATTCTTACTTTAATTGGTTGAAATACCAAATTGATGTATGACTTATCTAGAATGTTTTTTTGGATGGTTATGATATGATCATGTTGATTTATTATATGTGTTGTGTAATGATAGTTAGAAATCAAAATATCTTTTTTCGTCGGTCTACAAAATCAAATATTGCTTTTCCAATGTGATTCTAATTCAAGAAAGGTAACAATAACATAAAATTTTAAAGGATCCCTGTATGTTTTTTAAGGAAAATTTCTTAAAAGACAAAAAATAAAGGAAAGATAAGAATCCTTTAACACTATCTTGACATGATATTACTCGGTGCATATTGATGACAAAAGGATGATGTTGATGAGTTTTTAGTTTATTTTTCTGGTTTATTTATATTTTTTCAAACTTTTTAAGAAAATCATAAAAAAATCTTACGAATTACGAAACAATTTGCGATTCAATATGATTCAACCCCTATTATGATTTGCGATATGATAATAATTTTGACAGCATTGCCATGTCAAGTGCAATCTTTGGAAAATCTTGGATGGAGAGGGTTGAAAAGATATTTTCAGGAGGGGCCCATGGGATTTAGATAATCTTTTTATGGGTTTTGGAACAAGTAGCATGGGGTTCTTCTCAGTGTCATGAAGGCTTTTTTCCTTTCTTCTTAATCAATAACCACATTTTATTAAAAACATGAAGAAAAGCGCTTATCAATTTACAAGTGGATAATATTATGGGTGACAATGAGGGGTACTGGGTTGGGTGTTAATGCACTTTGGCCACTTGCACATGTATGCTTCTAGGTGACAATGAGGGGTACTGGGCTGGGTGTTGACGCACTTTGGCCACTATTTGCACTTGTATGTTTGCTAAGGTTGTGTGCTTATGCTATGTAGCCAAACCATAAAAAGGTCCCAGGTTGCACTGATTAGTTTGTGGTGTTCACAGGACCAATCAGAGATCCAAAACAGTCAACCAATTGTTTTCTTGTTTCCATAGGACCCATTGGGTGTGGCCCTATACTGTGGATCAAGTGGTCTGTGGGACCAATGGAACCATTTGTCCAAGTTTGAGTTCCAGCCATGGGTCATATATAGCCATATCTAGCCATATCATGTAGCTAGGGCTCGTTGGGATGACTGTAAATTTTGTAGGTGGTAAATGATTTGCAGGTGTAAATCATTTACAGCCTGTCCTGTTTGGCTTTAAGCTGTAATATGTTTACAGGTAAATAATTGTCTATGTTTGGATAGCTTGTAATTGTTTAGAGGGATTTCATTTGCTGCTAAAAGTTCAAAATCGTAGCCGCGAGGCTGTAAATGATTTGCAGGTAAATGAAATCACAGCATTACAGAGAGATCACATTTGTAGCTAAAAGCTGTAAATGATTTACAGTCTGAAAATTATTTACAGGCATTTTGCAGCATCCAAACATTGCCTGTAAATCATTTACCTGTATTTAATTTACAACTAGCCCAGTTCACAGGTGTTCAAATGACCTCTTAGGTTGATTTAGTTCTAGGAGTTTCCAGTAAATTGTTTACCAGCAGGCTTCCTTTATTTAGAAAGATTTTCTTTATTGTTTATATTTGTTTTGAACCTAAATTAAGAAAGTTGGGTCATTGTTATTGCCATTTGTGTTGAACCTAAATTATGAAAGTTGGGTAGTGGTAGGAAAGTAGAAGCTAGCCTGCCTATATAATACAGGTCTTGTGTCTTGAACGGGGGCATGTGTGAATCTCTGCTTCCAGAGATTAGAATATGTGTGATTGATGATTCTTCTACTTTCTTTCAACTGGTTTGATGCCTTAGAAGATTATTGGAGTCTTTCGACATTCTGTATCTAATTGTCTTGATTTCTGCTATTCCGAGGAGTTTCTGTTAAAGATCTTGCTTCCGAGATCTGGTGCATGCATACTTTGCCTTTTCCCCTCTTATTTTGGAGCCAAAAAACTGTCTGTACAACATCAACCTTGGTATCAGAGTTTCAATTCTCAGTCCTGCCTCCGGTCCCAACAAAAAATAAATAAATCAATAAAATGAAAACAGAAACTAAAAAAGGCAGTTCTTATCTCTTAATGCCCACTCCCATAAGCTACAGGCCCAGGTCCAATCCTGCTCTCTAGCTAAGCCTATGCCTAGGCCTCCTGCGAATGTCCAATCCAATCTTTAGCTAAGCAACAAGGCCTATGCTCCGATCCAACCTGCTGAAGTACTCAGCCCACTAGTGTTAAATAAGTAGGGTTGTCCTGACCTTTGTTTTGGGCCTTTATCCATGTTTGAGTTCAGGCTCAACACACTTAACTATTGGGCCTTTACAGGCATGTCCATGCAGAGTGTGTGGACCTTTAGGGCCTGTTTGGTTTTCCAATTACAATGGTCAATGGCTGTAAATGGGTAAATGATTATTTTCTCTTGTAATTGTGTGGTGACATCACTTATATTTAAATGCAATGATGATTTTGCTACATTGTCTCACCCAAAAATGACAAAAATGGTAGTTTTATAATGTGAAAAATGTAATGATTACAATCTACTTTACCAATTTCCTTTACATTTGTATTTGACTCTTAATTTATGAGCCATAATTCCTGTTTAGCCAAACACCTGGAAATGATGATGATGGCTCATTTGCTTTGCATTTCATAGAAAATTGGAAAACCAAACAGGCTTAGTCTTTTGTCCATTCTTAAATCCAGCAAAAGGTGGGCCAGTTTTGGCTACCGGCCCCACTTCCACCCTCTAGCTGCAAGGTTCCCATATGGAAGGCTTGCCAAGAGATTCTTTTGATTGCAGAGAATCTGAAATGTAATGGCCTCACTTGACACATGCTGCAGGCAAACCTGTTTAAAAACAATTAAGACTTCATTTCTCAATGGTCAATAAACTGGACAGGTTGTCTATGCCTATGAGGTGCTGGGCTATGTTGCTTCATTGGGGTCACTGATCAAACATGGGCAGAAGCTTAGGTGCTGATGCACCATGCATAGTGTAAAAGATGACGTTTGCTAATTCCACATGCATGGAGCCCTGCCTTGAGATCTGAGCTTTCCATGTGGTTGGAAACAATGTGTTGTCTAAAAAATCAGGCATTTTCTCCCAGGTGGGCGACATAATAAACTGAAGGTTATTTTTTTTTTTCCCCCTCTTTTTGTTATGTTATGATGTGGTCCACCTGAGGTGTGAAATGGCCTGATTTGTGGGCCAGAAGATTTGAACAGTATAGCACACCTGATGGACAGATCTGATCTGCCACGTGTTCCATGTTGGTGTTCTTTGTGCATGTTGATGGGCCGGGCTCCCACACGTGTGGAACAATCAAACCTCTATAAGAGAGTTTTAGTTGAATTTGATTCTCTCTCTCTCTCTCTCTCTCTCTCTCTCTCTCTCTCTCTCCCCCTGGTGCTTAGCTTGTTTGAAGTGTACCTATGCATGGTTCTCAATAGACTGACAACCCTACGGTGGAAGACATGATGACATTGAGAAGAGTGCTGGGTGCAGTATAGTGGTTTCTCATGGTTTGTGCTCATTCCATTTGTTTTGTACGACTGTGTTGTGGCTCATTTTATGATTCGGTTGTAGTTTCAGCATTTAAAGTGACAACATAGTGCTTGGAATGTTTTTTTGTGTCATCTCTCTCTCTCTCTCTCTCTCTCTCTTGTTTGTGTTTGTCACTTTTGAGAAGGTTACACATTTTAATATTTTCAAAGGGTTGTGTAGCCTTTAGGTGAACTGCCTAGTTTCGTTGAGTGTTTTGTTTCATCTGTTGTCATGGTGACCAGGGTCTGTTAGCTCTTAAGCATGGTCAATTCTGATATTGTTGATTTGCCCTCTCTAAACCAGACGATTTCTTTTGCATATTTGGTCAACAAAAGTTCCTCTTCCCCTTAAATATTAGGGTCTGTTTGAAATCATTGATTCCATGGGAAAAGAAAATAGTTTTCCTTGATTTGACATTTTTTCTACCATTTGATTTGCAAACAAAAGTGGATTACACAGAGTCATCGTTAGGCTTTTCCACGTCCTTATTTCTGACAGAAAAAAACTAGTTAATCTAATGAATATACAATTTCACACGAGTTTTCCTTCCAAATCAAATACAGTCTAGCTTTTGGAATAATTTATTTTCATCTGATGATGGAAATCATCATTACTTTTCAATTTTTCTTCCCCTGGAATTCATGATTTCAAACGGGCCCTTAGTGGACTTTTCAACAAGATTTTTGCACCTTTGTAATGAATCTTTGATGGATTGAATTTTCTTGAAATGAATCATCATTTAATGTTTTTTCATGTGGAAAGAGGAAGTTTTTGGTTGTCATCTTGTTTTTGGCTGGCTGGTTATTTTGAATGGGGAGAGATGTACTTCCCTGACTCATGCTCTAATAAGGGATGCTGTCAGGTACTCGGCCCATGATTATTGCTTCTTATCTCCAACCACAATGCATGTTACTGCTTGCAATTTTGATGGAAAACTTCCAGTCTTTGGTGTACAGTTCTGTTTATTATTGCTTCCTCTTCATCTAAGATGCTATCTCTGTCCTTCATGAGTTAAGACATTAACACCTGATACGTAAGGAGACTCAATGCATACAGATCCCTTGTTTGTGACATGCACTTTTCCTTGATGGAGAAGGTCCTGCTGCTTGGCAGCATTTTCCAGGAGTTAATAGTGCCAGCATTCTCAGCAGCTCATTTTAGGAACCCATGTTCATTACTGATGTATGGTAATTGGTAAAAAGATGGAGTGTTGAAATTGGTTATTATATTGGTGGGTGCTGGTATTATGTGCTATAGGGAGCGCTACTTATTGGCCATTGAGGGAGCCTTCAATGTATACCATACTTTTATTTGTTTGCTCCTTAATGTCTTGTTGCAGCACACTAGTGACTAGCCACTCTGGTATATGCTGGCATTTGTTGGTGTTGGTGAAAACACCGTTGCCATTTCATACTGTCTGATTTTGGGATATCCATTCCACAAATGAAGAGTTATATAGGGAGCCTTGAAAGTAAACTCGATGGTTGCTTGAAGGGGGAATCCCTGTGAAGCCAACTTTTGATGGTTGCTTTGGGGGGGGGGGGGGGGGAATGTAGGCATCATCCAGTTTGAGCTGGGGTGATGTGGAGAGTGCATTCAGGGCCTGCAGGAGTTTCTGACACTGGTTAGACTGATTCGGCAAAGGAGATAAGGGAGATTTATTGCAGAACACAGCTTGACTTTTCACATGTTTGTAGGGAAGGGAACTAGGAAGTCATCTATGTTGCTGAGACGGGGTTTTTAGGCCCACTTTTGGGAATTTGCTTCTGCCGTTGTAATTTGGCTCTTCATTCTTTAAGAAAGTTTGAATTCGTTAATAAATGAAGAACTATAGGGCCTTGATGCAACAGAATTCCGGATATGTAGTTTGGGAGACTGGAAGAAGCCATATAGCCAAAATCCTATTGAATATTCAATTCATTGATAGAAGAATCGAGATAGGTAGTGCTACAGAGGAAGATAAGAGAAAGGAAGATCCAGTTGCTGGAAGAGTTCGTCAAAGACGAAACTATGTAGAGATGCCTTGCAAAAAAAAAAAAAAGAGTAAAAAAGAAGAAGAAACTATGTGGAGACAGCGATCAAGAGCCTTATGGGTCTAAGAAGGAGAAAAACATATGCATTGTTTCGTCGTATGGCCAGCACTCAGGTTAATAAAATTCAGACTAGGCAAGTTGGTGCAGTTAAATGCGCTACACATACCCTAGGCACAACTGCCCCCTGAAATGCCTAGGCTCACTCTTGGAGATTCTAGGTGCAATCTTTTTAAGAAATTTATATTAACATTATATATCTTCTATATGGATACACATTGATTTTTGAAATAGTTTTAGATCTAAAACTATTTTTTTTTTTCAAAATGAAACAAAAGTAATTGTATAATCACAACATATTTTAAATAGAGTGACAATTAGATGCCACTTCCAAAAACTTATATCTAATCAAATATTCCTATGAACCAACAAAACCTAAAATTTCAAAATTTTCCCAATTCCCTAAGCCTAGAAACCATATTTCCATAAAATTCCCTATTCCTCTTAGGGCCGGTTTGTTTCACAAATTATGTAAGTAATGTAAAGGAAATTGGCAATGATTACAAATTACTTTAATCGTCTCCTGACATCAATTGCATTTGACTGTAATGATGGTAATTTTACATTGTTTGATTCATCCAGGGTAAAATTGTAATTATGAAAATTTACACTACCTCAATGTCCAATCATAAACAAAATAAAATGATGTTGTTGTTTGGATTGGAGATTTTCATGGTAATACCATGAAAAGTTCAATGATTGCAAATTACTTTACCTGTTTCCTAAATACATCCGCATTTGACCAACGATTTCAATGTTTGGTTTGGCCATAGTAAAATCATAATGATGACACATTTCCCTTGCATTGTTGAGGCAATGGCGAAACAAACAACCCCTTAGCTCAAAACCCCATGTCCCCAAATTATTATTTTTTTTAAAAAAAAGTTCCCCCTATTCTCAACCATAATGTTCTAATTTACCTAAATTCCTTCCCTCATCATCATCTAAGCGTCATACCAATTAATTGGGTTTGGCTACATGAATCCTGTTTTACCATTCCACTCGTTCAAGCTGTTTAACCCAAGATTTCCTAATTTCCCATGGGGATGTGTTTTCCAAAAAAACCTTCAAAAGGGAAGTGGTTTGGTCCATGCTACTTCTATCCATCAGCTAGAATGTGCTGAAAACTAGCCACTCTCGAAGAATGGAAAACTCTTTGGCAACTCAGCCTGGTGGATGCTCATTTGTTGATTTGGAAGGATCAAAATGGTCATGGTGTTAAAGGAATTTACCTGTTGGTTTCTGAAGTCTCATATACAGTCAAACGGCTTGTTTACTCTTGGGGTCAAGCAGCAAACTGTAATCCCCATTCTGTATTTGGGGAAGATCCACCTTTTTTAAAAAAAAAAAAAATCTTTTCTTGTGCGTGTATATCTTAAAGTTGGGATGTTTTCGATCTTCGGACCATTTTCTTCTCGATGAACTTTCTTATCATCCATAAATAAAAAAATTCCCTGACTCCCTGAATTCCCTAACCTTAAATCATAATTTTACTAAAAATCCAAAATTTTGCTAACTCTAAAAATCCAAAATTTCAATTTCCCCAAATATTGTAACTCAAATTTCCTAGGTGCCCCGAAATCTTGTATCTATCTTGTGTATGGCACATATGGAAACTCAAATTACTCTTAAGAAGCCCAATGTATTGCTTAAAATACCAATAGTAGAAAGAAATCAAGAAAGAAGACTTCATGAATTTATAAACAATCTAAGAAATTTTGGAGAGGAGGTATTTTTCATAAATTATAGCTTTATAAAATACAAATGTGGAATAAGTGCTCCAAGGAGCTTTATAAGGCTTCTTTCTTCTCTTAATGGGTGTCAACTGTCAAGATACCAAAAATAACATTCTTTGAAGTATCCAAGAAGGGTAGGTCGCTCTACCACCAAAAGGGCCGCAAGGATTTTTTAGCTGCCGAGTTGTTTAGAAGGCGCTTTCCATTCTACGGTCCCTCGGAGTGAAGGGTTAGTCAGGTAGTACGGGCCCTCTGACTTCTAGCTATGTGTTGTGCTGCTCCCGCGAAGCGAGGGGTTTCCCGAGCTTGCTGCGCTAGGAGAAGAGAACCGTAGGTGGCAGTCAGGTGAACCTAGGCACAACTAGGCAAACAAGTAGGGAATGTGCCTCGCTTGGGGCTTAGGCGAGGCACAAGTGGCTCAAAATGCCCATGTGTGCATCTTGTTGCATGCCCAAAATGCCTATGACTACATTGGCTAGTCAACAACATTGAGGTAGAGGAGCTGAGGGCTTGTTTGTTTTGCTGATTTCCCTGACAATGCAAAGTAATTATGTCATCATTACGGTTTTACCATTGCCAAACCAAACACGAATTGTTGGTCAAATGCAAATGTATTTAGAGACAAGTAATTTGTAATCATTGCACTTTTTCATGTAATTACTATAATAATCTCCAATCCAAATAGCAACATCGATTTATTTTGATGATAATTTGACATTGAAGTAATGTAAAATTGCCAATGTTATAATTTTACCATGGATAAATCAAACAATATAAATTTGCCACCATTGCGGTCAAATGCAGCTGTTGTCAGGAGACAAGTAATTTGTAATCATTGCTCATTTCCATTACATTATTAGGAAAATGGGCGAAACAAATAGGGCCTGAATGATACTTGTACCAAGATTGTGAAATATTACTACAAATGTTCACTAAAGAACAAGGTTATAGACCCAGTCTGGATACCTAGAGTTTAGGAAGATCTCTTGGGTGGAGGCAACAACATTCGAGGTCTTTGTTTGAGAAAAAGAAGTGCGGAATGCTATGGTGCTGATAAGGCATCGGGGCTGATGGTTCCCAATAGTGTTTTTCAAAGCTTTTTGGAAGGAGGTAAAGGACGATGTCATGATCTTCATCAATGGTTTTTATGATAGTGGGAAAATGGCAAAGGACTTCGTGACTTCATAGACCTCATTCCAAGAAGGAGATGGCTGGAGATCTTTTGAAAGAGATACAAAAAAAAAAAAGGAAACAAAAAGAAAAAGGAGCAGATCTTGAAAAAGGCTTACGACAACAATGATCAAGACTTTCTGGAGTACATGCTTAGAAGGTTGGGTTTTGGGGCGTGTTGGAGATGATGGATGTGGGAGTGAATCTCGTTGCAAAATGTTCAATGTTGGTTAATAGTTCCCCAAAAGGTTACTTCAATCTTTGGTGGGTCCAAGGTGATAAGACGGGGCATGCTGCCCCCTTCTTGTTTGTAATAGTCATAGAGGTGCTTAGCAGGATGTTGGAGAGAGCAAGAGAGGAGCTTGGTAGAAGATTTTGACATAGGTTGGAATGGCATTATTGTGATGCACATATAGATTGCTGATAGCACGCTATTTTCTTAGATGCTGTTGAAGAAAAAGTATTGAGCTTGTGAATTGTGATGTATCCCAAGGTTCTTCAGAGCAATTTCAAGCTTGAAGATTAATCTCCAGAAAAGTGAGATGTTGGGTGAAAACATGGAAGATTTGAGTTCTCCCCTGGTAGTGGTGATGGGATGTAAATTTGGATCATTGCCCTCAACATATCTTGCGTTGCCACTATATCAATTTCTCAACAAAATTGCTATGGGATCCAGTTGTCTCTAGTGTGGAAAGAAGGTTAGATGCTTAAGGAATGTCTGTCTATAGGGGGAAGGCCAAGGCGGCAATGGCTTTGATGCTGAAATACTTAATGTGCCTATTCCGATGGCCAACTAAGTGTGCTAGCGAGGCTTGAGAAGACTCAACAAGTTTTTCTTTGGCAGGGCACTAAAGCAAGCAAAATACAAATTCCATTTGTTGGAAACAAAAGGGGGTGTGCAAACCTACTTCCAAAGGCGTGTGGGCCTATGGCCTTTGAAGGTGAAAAATGAGGCGCTTTTAAGTAAGTGGATTTAGGGTATGTTTGTTTTACCAATTACGACAGTAAAGGAAAGGAAATGAGCAATGATTACAAATTATTTGTCTGGTGACATCAGTTGTATTTGACCACAATAATGACACCAATTAGATTGTTTGGTTTATCATGGTAAAAATGTAATGATGACAAATTTACATTACTTCAATGCCAATTCAACACCAAAATAAATTGATTTTGGTGTTTGGATGGGAGTTTCCTCTACAATACAATGTAACTTTGTATTAGTTACAAATTTCTATACTTGTCTCCTATTATATATACATTTGACCCTCGAAATATATGCCGTAATGCCTCTTTAAAGAAATATTGTGAAATGATAATGATGACTCAGTTACATTATTACGAAAATCTGCGAAACAAACAGTCTCTTAGCGTTTTTCACTACGAAAAATAATGCTTTTTGGTGGGATTTGGTGAAGTATGAAAGTTGGGATGATGATAGATGCACGCCAACATCTTTCAGGCTGCTGGAAAGGAATTTTGTCAATTGAAGACAAGTTTTGCAAGGAGTGTCGGTGGAGATTGGTAATGGCAGCTCTACCAGCTTTTGGCATGATGGGTTGTGCAGAGATGCAGACATTGAGGACCGTTTTCCTTGCCAATTTCCCTTAGCAACATCCAAGGAAGCCAAAAGCGGTGGAATGCTAATGAAAGGTGGGGAGCCATATAGTTTGGGGACCAGCGTTTAGAAGGAACATGACTGAGGTGGAAGAGACTGAATTCAAGGATCTGATGAGATTGCCTGGTCATTGATCAAGATAGGGAGGATTTCTTGCTTTGGAGGTGGGACCCTTCTGAGATATTCTCCAACAGCCTGGCTAGGAAATCTAGTGCTCTCCCTAGAGCAGTCGTCTTTGCGTGGTTTACTGGTTGTGATCTCATTCTTACGGTGGACCGATTAAGTTGCTGTCATATGACAATCGTTAATGGTTGTTGTTTGTTTCTTCAGGAGGGGGAATTGGTCAAGCATCTCTTCATGAACTGCCAATTCATGCATAAGATATGGTAATGGGTGCTACTTCAGTTCAACACAGCCTGGCCTTCCCATTGCTCCTTTAGAGCTTTCAACTTGAATCAACTCACTCGTATTACCGGTGCAGCTCTTGGACTCTGTTACACATGTCCAAACCATCCATGTCTACTTCATCTTCTTACCTATTGGTGCTGCTCCCAAGTTTCCTTGAATGTGTTCATTTCTAATTCTTTCCTTCCTGTTGTCACCCATCTATCTTAGCATCCTCAGTTCAGCTACACTCATCCTTTGAACATGCCTTTTTTGTTTTAATTTTTAAATTTTTAAATTTTTTGATGAACATCCTATGAACTTGTTCATTGACTGCCATCATTCCGTCACACATAGCATTAAGCATCCTTTAGAATATGGTGCGAACTGTGATTTGTATGTTACCACATCATGGTAGTTGTCTTTCTTTCTTTCTTTTGTTTTCTGAAAATCCATAATTCACATAATCTTGGATGTGTAATGTCATTTGGATGTGTTATGGCTTTAGTTATTCTAACCACTAGTCCATTGTTGTACACTGTAACTTAATTGATCTCTTTGGACAGGGTCCCCCCCCAAAAAGAACCGAATTGATTCAAAGACCATCTTTCCGGAAGAAGAGATCTTTCAAGAGGCAGGCAAGCCAAGTCGGCAGAGGCGAGCCACCAAGTTTCCTTCAGGGTGAGTTTTGTTGCTTCCGCATTTTGTTTTCTTCAAAAACAAAGATCTGAAGTACACGTTCCTTCATGCTGCACCCATGTTTATTTTTAGTGGAATCCTGTGCAAATGAGATTGAAGATATGCGGCATGTATCGTTAAAAAAAAGATGTGGCATGTGTGCCAGAATTTGTGCAAGATATGGACCATTGATAATTTGGATTCCATTTCAACCTTTCCCTGGCCCAAAACTAAGGCTGGTTCATTCATCAGGTGGGTGGAATGGGAATGAGAAAATGGATGCTTAGAAATATTGTCCAGCAGTCCATATTCAACCGACTTGTGTGGCCCACCTGATAAGTGGACCAGGCTGGTATTAATGCTAGGGCATGTTCGTGGGCCCAACCCAATGAAAATAGTCCAGATCTCACATGGTGACATGGGTGCTGCAATGAGATGGGCTGTTTCCCCTCAATCTCCGTTTGTGCTATCTCCTTAGCCTTTTATTTTATTTTATTTCTATTTATTTGAGAGAGATACCTTCAATTTTAAAAAGTCAAAAGCCAAAAACCAAAAGCAAAACAGAAGAAACTACAACAAGGAGGACATCATTGCCCCAAACCCTTCAAAAGAAAAGAAAAAAAGGACATCATTGCCCCAAACCCTTCAAAAGAAAAGAAAAAAAGGACATGATTGCCCCAACAGCAAAAATCACACACTAACATTCATACATCCAAATAACTCCCCAGGTAGAATACCTAGAGGCCTAGCCCATCGTAATCCTTTATCAATCTGAAACATCTTAGCTGGAATTTAATGCTTTATTGTAAGCCTTTATTTCCTTAGTGTTTTTTTTTTTTTAAAATTTTTTTTTAAATTTATTTATTTATTTTTTAAATTATTATTATTATTATTTATATTTATTTATTTGAGAGAGATGCCTTCAATTTTAAAAAGCCAAAAGCAAAACAGAAGAAATTACAATGAGGAGGATGATAGACGTCATTGCCCCCAAACCCTTCAAAAAGAAGAAAAAAAAGGACATAATCGCCCCAACAGCAAAAATCACACATACACCCAAATTACTCCCCCTGGTAGAATACCTAGAAGCCTAGCCCGTCCTAAACCTTAATCTGAAACATCTTAGCCGGAATTGAATGTAGCAGCCTGTCATGGTTGTGGAAAGTTTGATCGCTCATTTCAGACCAAATTGACTGAAAGCCTGCCAACAGAGATTTTTTCCATAGTGTCTTCCTTGCAAGTCCATGGCACCTATTATGCCCTTGCAAAGATAATGCCTCAGACAACTTAGTAAGCACCCAATGCAGATCAAACAGCAGAACAAAACATCCACATAACTTGCCCCATCCGGTGAAGACCTTAAAATGGATTCTGGAACCATCATCTTACTAGAAAGATCTCCTCGTATAACTGATCTTCCATGGACCATGCTGAACGTTGCATTCCAAAAAACTGAAGCTCCACGTTGCGGCGAAGCTTTCATAAACATCCCCCATTATCGTGCCATTTTTATACGAGATTGCTTGGCACCAAAAACCTCCTTGCTCCCCCCGAAATCTCCACATCCATCTACCGATCAATGCCGAGTTCATCAGGCTTGCACAGCTGACTGAATTAAGTGGAATTTGTGTTTATAACTAAGCCCTTCCATAGAAAGTCTCTTTGGATCCTTTCCAACTGATGGATCACAACCTACTGTGCATGGCAAATGTGGAGTTGGTCAACCATCTCTTCATCCATTGCCAGCTAGCGCGGTACGTGTGGTGTGGATTTCTTAGAAGCTTCAAAGTTGCATGGACTATGCCAAACTAAGTTGGTGATTTGCTCATGGGATGGGTCTTCAGAAGAAAACTAGAGCTTCAAGCTAAGTTGATTGGTTCGGCTGTGGGATTCAAGCACTGGATTCCTGACAAATGATTTGAGCTTTTAGGACGCACCAAAGTCTGTCTTGATTCACCTGTCGTTTTCTTGACTTTGTAATGCAAAAGCTGATTTTCAGCTTTTAAAAAAAAATCATTTTACTTCTCTATTTCTTTCTTTCCTTTTCTTTTTGTAAAATTTGACACTCATTTCACGAACCTCCTGGCTGCTGAAAGGGATGCTGATCCAGTGCTTCTAAGAGGCACGATAATTTTTTTCCTTGACTCCAGATGGTATACTGTACAGGTGGCACATGTATATGGTGATCAGAACCAGGATGCTCTGGGCTCTGTCATTGATTGGCGACTTGCACAAAATTGCTTTGATGGGATATTTTATTTTCAGCTTTTGAGAAGCTGCTTTGATTGGATTATCCTAATCATCTAATGAATGGATCCTTGTGCACTGAAATCTGAGCGATTGCTGCTTTATTCTAGTGTCCATTTGTATCCCACTGATTAGCAGTTAAGAGTCCAAACAATGTGATATTTGGACCATGGGTCATGTACTATTCGATCTTTCAAATGAAGGGTTTTGATTACCATGTATGCCAATTGCCACATGCTACCTTCTGCCTATGCCTCCAGATGCACTGGATCCGTTCATCCACTCAAATCCCGCTTTTCCTTTCTTCAAGAAGAAGATGATTGATTTCCCCATTTTTTTAGGACCAATATTTTATTTCTTTTATTAGCTATGTTGAATCGCTGTCAAAAACTCATGACAATCCAGAAGATAAATATATTAAAAAGGGAAAATTCTGAAATCTGGCCTGCTGCTCTCCAGCCTCCCCATGCTGGCACGTTTATGCAAGATCTGGGTTGATAATTTTGTGGGCCCACTACATTTCCACTGCTGCACAAAAATAAGGCCGATTTAGGTAATTGGGTTTGCCACGGATTGTAAATTGAATATACCATTATTTTTCTGTGTGAGATGTTCTTTCCACTTTTTTCTTTCTTTTTCTTTTTTAGCTGGTCATATTCTTTGCGCTCTTTTTTCTTTTTTCTATCATTTATTATTATTATTATTATTATTATTATTATTGAATGGTGATATTCTTTCCACTCTTCCTGTGTGGTTGCCCGCGCCAACCAGTAGTATTTTGTCTTTCTTTCTTTTTTTTTTTTTTTTTATTTTTTTTTTTTTTTTTTTTTTTGGTGGATTAAATCTACTTCGAATTTGAATAGTCAACAGGCAGTTTTATATTGGGACTGGTTTGATTGGAGATGAGCTTTCTGGTATCTGCTTCTACTTGGCCGAGCCAATGAACTACTGGGTGATAGATGAGAACAATGTGAATACATCTTGCATTTTTTATTCATTATGTAGTGGCTTGCTGAGTCTCGGTGCTCACCTCCATGCACCAATATGGAGCTCCTGAGCCACACGGCCCACATGCAAGCCTTGCATCAGGTGGCCCGCCCATGTAGATGATGCTTTGGTTCTATAAAAGAAAATCAGGTTAGTTTAATCATATGGTAGCCCAGACATGTACAAAAAAGAATGGAAGATAAAAGTCTCCAACAGTCCAAATTCAACGTATGTGTTAGTCTGGTCACCTGATGTTTGGAACTGCCATGCCAGGGCATTTCCACATTGAATCCCACTACCATCTGATGCATGGCTTGGATATGTGTGGCTGCATCTAGGGCCTAGGCGGGTTTAGAATTTGCAAAAACCCATTACACAACAGAAATCCTCAATGATTCCTGTTTCAAAAAAGAAAAGATCATGAGATTTACATGCAAGGGCGGATTGAAGAGTGAGAGTCAAGGCAGGTATGGCATATGCATGAGATTTGGGTCATTCAACAAGTGGGTCCGTGTACCCCAGATCTTGAACCCATCTTCTGCTGTGTTGGCATGGGCAATGAATCTCTCCTTCAACCCGTCTTCTAATCTCCATTTATTGGAGTTGTCTTAATCATTAGATGTTCTTGTCAGCTTTATGATCTGACGACTCATGTTGCTTGATTATGCAGCCGGGGCAAAACAGGACGCCATCCGGAGGGTACAGGAAGCCCAGCGTGCAGCAGGAAGTGCCTTGGAGGTTGCCCTGGTGAAGCGTCGGAAGGCGCAGATGCTGATGCAGAGAGCTGATCTTGCAACCTACAAGGCTGTCATGGCACTGAAGTTTGCTGAAGTGGCTCCAGGAGCTGAACCTATGGATATGGCTACACTGATTCTTGAGTAATTGCCAGCAATGGACAGGTGGAAATGTGATGCTGATGTGATTGGATCATCTGGCCTTTTTTGTCACAGAAATTGGATTTTGGCGGATTCCGCCATGCGGCGGTGGGTGCCCGGGGCGGTTTCTGCAGAAGCCTCTGGTTCAGAATTCAGAGCTGTACTAAAGAATCAATCTGTAATTGTGTATAGACAATATCTGTAGATTTTGTATTATTATATCACACCAAATTTGTAAAACTGAAATTTTCCGGTGATTGCGTAACGAAAGAAATACAGCGGAATTGGAAAGGCTGATGTAGGCGACAGTGGCACCATGATCTGTGTACATAGGTGACTGAGCTATTACTCTCTTTCCTTCTTTTTTTTTTTTTTTTTTTTTTTTTTTCTCTTTCTTTTTCGGCCATTTGTTCCAACTGAAGGATAATTCAGTGCATGTGAAGCTGTTTGATTGCTTTTGGCCGTTGAGTGCAAAGTTATATTTTTCTTGTTATGTTTTTATTATCCATTTCAGAGTGCCAGTCTGATTGCTAGGATCATCTGATCATGGCCCATGTGTGTGTGTGTGTGTGTGTTTTTTTTTTTTTTTTTTAAAACCTTTTTCTCTGCGGGTCATCAGTTGGGCTTCTATTCTCAATGATAGCTATGTGGCCCGAGGTGGTAAAGGTGAAGAGTGACTTGGGTGTCCATTTATGCTTAACTTTGTAGTTCTTATGAGATCTGGTGAATTAGTGATGATCTTAATGAGAGGAACATGAGTCATCAAAGCAAGCTGTGGCTTTCCGGGCATTCAGTTGAAAGGAATGCTCACGTGCAGCTAGCTACTTATACCCCATGAATGTCCGGGCATTCAGTTTAAAGGAATGCTCACATTCAGCTAGCTGCATAAATCCCATGAACGTCCGAGCATCCAGTTGAAAGGAATGCTCACATGCAACTAGCTATTTAAACCCCATGAACGTTGGCCAAATAGGTCTGGTGGTGAGGGCTGATCTTTGAGTGGCCCACCATGCGGATAGGCCCTTGTTTATGACTGATTGAGACGTACTTGTGGACCAATTTCTTTGATTAGAGTTAGTCAATTCCTTTCAGCTATCATATTAGAGAGGGAGAAGGCTTGGAAATACAAGGAAACTATTAAATTGATGGGCCCAGTGTTTCTATAGCTCCATCTTTCACTTATCCAATGAGAACACAATTCAAAGGGACTGCGCAACTAGGTGAGAGATGATTTCTACACCTGTAATGCTTATATGCTCTGCTGTCGCCAGAAGGGTCATGCTGAAAGCATACAATGTGGCTCCCTTGGTGGATTTGGATGCTTTGGGATGGTCTCCAATTAATTTGTATGGTAAACCCACCTACTAAATTTATAGGCATGGCCTTGGAGTATCACATCATCATAGCCGGTTGGTGTAACATGAGTGAGTGTTAGGTTGAAAATAAATATCGCATATTGCTTACAAAATCCTTATGGGGAAGTTCCTGTCCTCAGAAGATAGGTGGGGCCCACTGTTATATTTGTGAGAAATCCACCTAGTCCATCTATTTTACCAGATCATATTTTAAAATATGAGACTAAAAATGAGGCCTATCCAAAACTCCAAACAACAGTAAACAGTGAGTATTGAACGTCCACAGTTGAAACATTCGTTGAGCTACAAAAGTTTTGGATTAAGCTAATATTTTTGTGTTTTCAGTTCATCCTAATAGAAAACCTAACGTCCACAGTTGAAACATTAGTTGAGCTACAAATGTTTTGGATTAAGCTAATATTTTTGTGTTTTCAGTTCATCCTAATAGAAAACCTTGTGAATAGTTTGGATGGCATATAAACATCACGGTAGACCCTAAGGAGGTTTCAACTGTGTGCGTTTCCTTACTCCCATCTTCTTGTCGTGTAGCTCACTTGAGTTTTTGATCTACTAATATTTTATCTTCCTGCAAACATCACGATGAGCCCTACCCAGCTTCCTGCCAAAGGTTTTTTCGCTGGCAATCCATGTCCATGAATAACACTCTTGGCCGTACACAATATATATAGAGAAGCGCTCACCTGCGAACCAGTTCGTACGTATTTACGTACGAACTTTTTTGAGAACCTATCACACGTGATATTGATCCAAAATCTGAACCGTTCATGTGAAGCAGCACCTAGTGAAACCCCCTAGGACCAAGTTTTATTTTTATCTAAAACTTTTATCCATACCGTCCATAGCAAAGAGAAATTAAAATCAAGGAAAGAATCTGTTTTCATTTTTCACGGTCCACCAAAATTTCGGATCAAAGTAAAAATTCATACTACGGGGTTTCATGAGGTTCTGCTTCATGTGAACCGTTCAGATTTGCGAGATTCATCACGTATGATGGGTCATCAAAAAAGTTCGTACGTGCTACGTACGAACTGGTTCGCAGGTGAGCGTTTTCCATATATATATATATATGGGAAAAGGTTCTGTATGCTCGACCGTATTATACCTTCCATAAGGTCGAGTGCTGGCATCACGTGATTCGTCGGATGGTGAAAATTTTAAACAAATCAAGAAATTTTATAAGGAAATTGGATAAACAAAACCGGTGTAACCGGTTATTAAAATATCCCTCCACCTTTATCTCTCTCACGCTTATTTTATGCCAAAAACCTTGTGCTAGAAACTTATGTGGGCCAAAAATGAGCTGGATCCAAGACTCAAGTGGGCCTAAAACATGAGGATTGAACGTCCACAGTTGATATATTCGTGGGGCAATAGAAGTTTTTAATTAGGATAATATTTTTGTTTTCAGATCATCTCAGTAGGAATATTGTTATGAACTGTATGGATGCAATTGAAACATCACTTTTGACCTAAGGAGATTTCAATGGTAGAAATTTCTCTACCGACCTTTTCCTTTAGTGTTGCTCACTTGAGTCTTGGATCCGGCTCATTTTTGTCCCCGTGGCTTAAAATGATCTCCAAAATTTGATGGATGTGATGGATTTCTCACAAACACTGTGGTTGTCTGTGATGGAAAACAGTGCAACCCTAACACGCCAAGAATTTCTCAACCATTGAAGTTCAATTCCCACTGATTCTATCCGCTTCAACTGCAATCGTGGATTCAAAGCGGATTACGTACTGAATAACTTAGTACCATTAGGGTACTGAATAAACTCTGTGGGTCCACCGTTATTTAGTTTATGCACTCTGTTCATCTGTGTTAACAGATAAGTTTAGGTCTTGAGAACAAAAAGAAAGCATATACAACGCTCAAGTGCACCACACCATAATAAATAGTGTAATTAAACCTCTACCATTGAAAAATTCTTGGAGGCCATAGAAGTTTTGGATCAAGCTGATGTTTGTGTTTTATCTTCATCCATGTCCTTTTGATATTATTAACAGGTTGGATGGCAAATAAACATTAATGTGAGCCCTAGGAAGGTTTCAATGGTGGAAATCATTATTCCACACTGTTTCATGTGGCATGGTCCACTTGAGCTTTGGATTTACTCTAATTTTGGGATCAACCCCTAAAATTAACAGGAAAAATGGATGGATGGTGCAAATAAACCACATACATTCACACTTGGTCAGTACGATAAAAGCATACCTGAGTAACTCAGTACGCAATCCGATTTCTGCGGATTAGCCATGACAGGTTGAGTAGCGAGACACGCTGCTGAAGTGATGTTACTGTAGGCTGGTGTATATTTTGTATCCACACCTTCCATCCATTTGAAGAGATCATTTTAGGGCAATATTCAAAGAATGAGTTAAATCCAAAGCTCTAGTGGACCCCAGCACAGAAAAGAGTGGGGACAGCGACCCTCACCATTAAAAACTTCTAAATGCTAAGAAAGTTTTAGATCAAGCTGATATTTGTGTTTTCTCTTATTTCATGTCTTCTTTAACTTTTGAACAGGTTTGATTTCAAATAAACATTATGGTGGCCTTGGGATAGTTTCACCGGTGGGAATCACTCTCCCCACTATTTTCTGTAGTGAGGTCTACTATAGATTTTTATCTTCCTCGTTCTTTGTCTCATGCCCTAAAATTATATCTTAAAATGGATAGACGGTGTGGATACAACACATACATCATAGTAGGGCCCACAGAACTTGGTGACGTAACTTCAGTGGACGACTTGCTACTCAACCCGTTGGGGACGCGGATTGCGTCCTACCCCGCCCCCACCCGTCTCTGGTCCCCAACGGGCAGTTTTATAGGCAGGCCCACCGTGATGTATCCGTTTATTCAAGCCGTTCAACTCTTTTCTAAGATCATTCTAACATATTAACACAAAAATGAGGCAGATCAAACGCTCAAATGGACCACATCACATAAGACTCTTGTGCTTAATGCAACTAGCCTTTAATGTTTTGTGCATTTAATGCAACCAAGCTTATTATTTGGTGTGGTCCACTTGAGCGTTGGATCTGCCTCATTTTTGTGTTAATGCGTTAATATGATCCTAGAAAAGGGATGAACGGTTTGGATAAACGGATACATCACAGTGGGCCTGCCTAAAGAACTTCCTAATTGGGGTTAGAGACGAGTGGGGGTAGGACGCAATCCGCGTCCACCTCTCAGCATCTAATCCGCCTACATCCACTTCCTTTGGGAACTCATGTCATACTCCGTCCGGGCAGGGGATCTGTGGGGCCCAACGTGATATAAGTGTTTTATCTACTCCATTCAAAGATTTTCTCAAATCATTTTAATATATGAACCAAAACATGAAGTAGGTGCAAGGCTTAAGTAGACTACAAGGTGGGGATTGAACATCCACCATTAAAAACTTCTTGTGAGCTAGAGAATTTTCGGATCTAAGTTGATATTTGTGTTTTCAATTCATCCACGTCTACATGACCTTATGAATGGGTTGGATGCTAAAACAACATAATGCTGACACTTAGAAAGGTTTCAACGGTGAGTGTCATTATCAGTACAACCTCCTCTATTATGGTCCACTGGAGCTATGCACTTGCTTCATTTTTAGGATAATAACTTAAAACAATATGAGAAAATCTTTTAATGGCATGAATAAAACACTTACATCACAGTGGGCCCCACATAGCTCTGCACGTTTGGACGACGTAATTAACGTCCTATTAAAAGTTACAATGGACTGCAACCCTAGCTAAACGCAAATTAGCTACGACAGGTTACATCACCAGACCCACTATGATGTATGTGTTATATCCATATTGTCCATTCACTCGGAGATATCAATTTAAGGCATGAGACAAAGAATGAGTCAGATCCAAAGCTGGAATGTACCCACTACAGAAAACAGTGCATAAAGTGATGCCCACCATTATAATTTTCTAAGGGGCACGAAAGTTTTTGATCAAGCTGAAATTTGTGTTTTCCATTCTTTTATGCATGTCTTAACTTATGAATAAGTTGGATCTCAGATAAATATCATAGTGAGCCTTAGGAAGGGTTCAACAGCAGGCGCAAGGCTTTTGCAGAAAATACGCTTGAGAGAGGTGGGCGGATATTTTAATAACCTGTTTCACCGGTTTTGTTTCTCCAGAATCCTTATAAAATCTCCTCATTTGTTTAAAATTTTCACCATCCGAACCAATAAGGTGCCGCCAACACTCGACCTTATGGAAGGTACAATAAGGTCGAGTGTATAGTATCTTTTCCCTATATATATATATAAAGAAAGTGATTGTTATAAACATATACAATGCATGTTAGATCCGGCAATTGGATGGCTCAAATTGTTGATTGGGACTCTTGTTTATAAATGTTCTTGACTCTGTTTTTATAGGCCATTGATCAGATGGTTAGAATTCTTTGATTGGTGTAATTTTTACTAGGTAGCCTGAGAAATTTGTTCTAGACCTAATTGACAGCTCTGATCTATTGGTCGGTGCTCTATGGGCCCCACCACGATGTATGTGTTTCATCCGCGTTTTCCTACATTTTCCAATCATTGTATGCTAGGATACTGGCAAGGTCGAGCGCAATCAACCGGTTAGATGTCAAATAAACATTATAGTGGACCTAGGAGATTTTTAATGGTGGACATTCAATTTTTCTGTGGTGTGGTCCGTTTGATATTTAGATCTGCCTCGTTTTTGGGTTCAAGCCCTAAAATGATCTGTATAAATGGATGGATGGCGTGGATAAAAAACATACATCATGGTGGGTCCCACAGAGCACCCACCAGTATCCAGTGCCAGCGTCTCTAGCCAATCCGCGTCCCCATTACGTATAGTGCTATGAAAGCACTGGATAATTTCTCATCTTCTCTCCAGGGTTTCTTTCTTACTGATTTTTCCAGGGTTTTTATCTTTTCTTCCGATTTTCTTAACTCTCTCGAAAGGTATGGATTCTCTCTTTTACTCTGTTATTTGAAAGGAGAACTGATCAGTTACAATCAGGAGTAGGATAGCTTGTTATCCAACCAGGTCCTTACCGCCAGCATTCCAACTGTGTATGAAACCCGTACCAGTCAAAAGGTAAGCCCCACCATGAAGATCACGTTGGTTCGTTCATCAGGTGGGGTCATACCTCTATGATGAGTTAGACCGTCGGTTGTCCATCGATTCCAACGGTGTAGCCCACGTGATTGGTGGACCGGTCTGATTTTTGTGCTGGTGATCTTCATGGTGGGACCTACTGTTTGCGTGTTTCAGATTTCCTGCACGGGTAGCATGTTGGCAGGAAAGTCATGGTTGGATGAGAAGTTATCATGCTTCTGGCTGTACCTGAAAAATATCACATATTTTCAAGGGCAAAATGCTTGGGAAATGGGTTGTAGGTTAAGCTAATATACAGCTAGTTTTTATCATAGTTCTATAACTCAGTGGGTCGACTCGAAACTCGGCCGAATCAACTTGATTCAGCCAGATTTTTGGCCGAGTCTCTTGGAAACTCACTGGAGAGCCTTTTTCTCTTTCCAATTTCGCCCTTGAAAGTGTTGGATATTGTCAAGGGCAAAATGCCTGTAATATGGTTCGTAGGTTTAGCCTCGATCAGTTGTAGTTGATCATCTCTCTCTTTCTCTCTGTGAAGAAAGTGATGCAACTATGAGTTAATTGACTTGATCACACATGTGGACACTGTCGTGTCAATTCAATCAAACACGAGGCCACACATATGATCGAGGGCCTGTATTTGGATTTTGTGTGTGATTATGATGCGTGGGTGTGCCAAAGTCTACTTGACTCAATGTATAATTGAATTGCTGTCTGCTGGTGTTCCCTGTGTTGAGTTAGATTGATTAGAGACTAGATGCGTGATCCAACTATCCTCTCAACCATCGGTTGTCAATAGCGATCATGCAATTTGTGAAAGGGTAGGGGTTAGACCTTTTTGATGGATTCTTTTCGCCTTGTGTCTAAGAACTTGTTCTTTCAATATGATAGCTACCATAGCTCAACAATAACAATAGAGAAAGAAGATAAAAGCTGAAAGTATACTTCTATTAATGATATTTACAATATTGGCACTTACGATCGGCTTAAGGGACGACGATCTGTTCGTTGCCCAATCGTGGACCGAGGTTCGTAGCGGGACCATCGTGATGTGTGGGATGATTATTTGTTCTTTGCTTGATTAGAAACCGCGCCTTGTGGCGAGACGACCGATAGAGGGCAGATCTTAGACAATCTGTTCCTTGCTCAGTTGGAACCGGGCTCCGTTGCGAGATGGCTAGTGAGGTGACAGTTTGTTTGTGGTCTTGGTGGGAACTAAGCACATGGCGAGACGGTCGTGATTCGACTATCTGTTCTTCGTTTGGTGTGGACCAAACTTCGTGGCGAGATAGCCGACGGAATCACCTAGTATGTTGTAGGAGAGCTCGTAGTCTCTCATTCAAACTAAGCGATCTTCCTTGCAATCCAGCGGGATGCTGTGGATGAAGGATAAATGGATAAATTAAGTCTTAAAACTAACTAGGGGCAACGATGGGGGCTAAACTAAAATAAAGTAAAAAGATAAATGTCTATTAAGGCCTCACGCTGATCAATGCATCCCTATCCAATCTCACCCTCTACTTCATGTCCATTTACCGTTGTCCCACATCAGTCATCAAATCCATTGATAAGCTGAGTAGGGACTTCCTCTGGCATGGTAAGTCGAACAAACCCAAATTCCATCTCATGGATTGGAAGTCTGTCTATCTCCAGATCCAATTCGGTGGAGCAGGGGTAAAGAATTCAAAGCTTATAAATCAGGCTTTGCTTGGGAAATGGATTTGGAGATTAGAGGTGGATGACAGGAGTCTGTTGAATCTGATTATCAAGGGTAAGTATGGCAAATCGGGGTGTGGATGGTGGTCTAAAGATTCCTCTGGGTATTGTTCATCGGCCCTGTGGAAAGGTATCCTCTCCATGAAGGCCAAGGTCCTAGCTGCAACCAGTTTTGAGCTTGGAAAAGGTGATAGAATCTGATTCTGGGAAGACAAATGGGTGGACGATGCCCCCTTTCAAAGAAAAGTTCCCAATCATTTTCTGCCTGGCCCTGAATAAAGCAACAACGGTTGCTGACTGCTATTCTGTAGCCAACGGTCAAATCGTGTGGCACGTGGAATGTCGGTGAAACCTCCAAGATTGGAATCCCAGGAGTTCGTAGATCTTCTAGTTTGTATTTACAGAGCGATGCCTTCTCCCTCAGCCGAAGACGCTCTCCTCTGGAACCTAGATAAATCAAAGGTGTTCTTGGTCAAATCCTTCTATAGGGAGCTGGAGAGGTCGTCCAGCGTGCATCTGCCCCATTTCACCTTCATATGGAAGTACTCGGTCCCCCCAAAGATTAGCATCTTTGGCTGGCTGGTAGGAAATAAGAAGATTCTGACGGTGGATAACTTGAGGAAAAGAGGGATGACCCTGACTAACATATGTTTGTGCTCCATGAGGAACGAAGAATCAATTAATCACCTCCCGATCCACTGCCCATTCACTATCCCCATCTGGGCTGAGTTTTGTTCCCGTTTCAGCATCAGTTGTTGTTTTCCGAAGTCGGTTGATCTTCTTCTTCAAGCCTGGCATGGAGTTTGGCTTGACAAGCCTAGAACTAGATTGTGGCGTATGGTGATCCTCGCTGTTTGGTGGTTTGTTTGGGAAGAGAGGAACAACAAATGTTTTCGGGATTCCTCTTCCCTTTCCCCCGTTGTAGCCTCAAAGGCCAAACACCGCATTGTTGAATGGGCGGCCCGATCGAAAGTGTTAAAGGCCTATGACCTTCTTTTTCTTGGTGTCTAGTCCGGGTTGCCTTCTTGGTAGCCCCTCTAGCCCTCTTTTGTATATCTCTTCTGTTTTAATATAATCGTTATCTTTCAAAAAAAAAAAAATGTCTATGGTCGACGGATAGATAATGCTAGGTTTGATCGTGTTTGGCATGAGGCTCGAAGCTCTTCATGGAGTGCTGTTTATATAGGCTTTTAGGAGGCGGTGGCATTGAGTAGTCTTCAGTATCTTGAAGGATTTGGGTGATCAGTTGTGAAAATCTCCTTGATTCTTCGACACTAGTGTAGCCTATCTCGTACGACCATGTGTACCAAAGAGATATATCCTCGTGTGTGTCGGCCGGAGTCTTCATGTCTCTAAACTCCCGCATTGCAAATAACAAAACCATTAAGTACATCTATTCAATAACAACTAGTACCATTTACTCACCTAGATATGTAACCATGGGTTTACACAATCATACTCCCACATAGGCTTACACCCATCAAAGCCTTCCACTAGAGCCAGAAGGTTTTTATTAACTCTCCCGAACTCCATAACATATTGATCTTGGTGATCTCTAGCGCCATATGCACAGATCTTATCCACATCTTTATATAGGAGTTGCTGTTACAGAAGAATTAGAACCAGTAAGAACCATATTTACGATGCACATTTAGGGTTGTAAATGGGTCAGCGGACTCGATTGGCTACCCAGACCTGACCCGTTTGTTAAATGGTACAAGTTTGGGTCCAAGAACAGACCCAGTTGCTAAACGGGTCTAGATATGGTTTCCTTGATATTAGGCCGAACCCAACCCAAACCCATTTAGTAAATAGGCGGGTCTAGTCTATGTTGCAAGGGATCCATCCAGACCCGGTTTTAAACTCGGTAAAAATGCTTGCATACCTTGACAAGTAACATGGGAAAACGAGAAATCCATCCCATGTCCGGTTGAGAATACGGGACACCACAGAATCCAAATCAACATGCCAAAGATTGTGGGATTAATGAATTAGGATGTACTCGGATTGCATGTGAAAGGCTTTTGTAGGAAGTTCTTGTGCTGAGATGCTAAGTGGGGCCCACCGTGATGTTTGTGAGAAATCCGCCCCATCTATCCATATTGTTAGCTAAGTTTAGGACATGAGACAAAAAATGAGGTGGATAAAAAACTTAAGTGGGCCAGAGCCATTAGACCCATTTATAAGTGGGTCTAGTTCAAGGTCTAGATATCCCTTAAATGGACCTTTTAGATCAAACCCATTTATAAATGGGTCTGGGTGGATCTCCCTCTACTAGACCTAGACCCATTTATAAATGGGTCTGATGGGGTTGACTCAGACCTGACCCAGACCGGCCCATTTAGTAAAAGGGTTAGGGTCTAAAATTTGGACCCAGACCCATTTAGTAAATGGGCGGGTCTGGTTTTGGCTAAACCAGATCCAAACTCGACCATTTACAACCCTGGCTTAGACACATTCATCGAAAAAGTGAACATACAAGCTGGCATTGGACATTACCATAAAAAAAAGTTGACATAAATTGCAATCCTATGGGTAAACTAAGGGACGTTGAATGCAACGCTTGGTCAAAATTTCCATATACAAGTTACCCCCTGTGTAATAAAACAAGTCTCCATAAAGATGTATAGTAGAAAATCATAAAGTAAGAAAAGGCAAGTCTATTTTATCATCAACACAAGAACTTGGTTTCCATAGACATGTCAACCATAGGTGACCCTTTGTTTCGTACGCCTTTTTTACTTTGTCATTCTCTTTAGGTGTTAGGCTTCTACGTTGGTCCATATATCCCATAATAGGAGCAACAAAGTTATCATGCTCGGCGCAGGGTGCTGTGTGTGGAGTGATGGGGTATTTAGCTGGGTGTACATTGCATTTCAGCCTCCCTTCACCAGCCTCCTCTATCTTGTGAAGAAGCTGGGAGGGGGGGAGAGACCTCCTTAGCAACAACGACATGAGTAGTACACACCCCCATCTCATCCATGTGTACAGGCTAGGCCTTGCCTCATCTATGTACATGGGTTGGTCCCTTGCCTCATCCACATGTGCGGGTTGGCCCCCCGCCTCATCCATGTGTGCGGGTTGGCCCCCCGCATAATCCACGACATTCTGGTGGTCACTAGCCTCCTTTTGAGTCGCTTGACTCCTAGCTTGTATAAATCACATGTTAGTGATGCAATATTGGGAACTTAATTTCATAATGTAATAACTTAGAGCTGCACGATAAAGCACTCACAAATTAAAATACCTAAATAGCCTTCAACTTCTCCCTCAATACCATCATTTCTTCACACATATTTTCATTCTCTTCCCTCATCTCCTTCACTTCTTCATGCCTTTTTTCTTCATTCTCTTACCTCAACTCCTTCACTTTTCTTTTGCTGTTCCCAACCCTATTTGAAACCTTCTTCAAAGCAAAGTTCATATTACCAAGGCGACTAAATACTCTAACAGATAGATCCTCAAGGATGGCTTTGAACTCCGCCTTCAAATTTTCCTCTCTACCAATCTCCCCTCTCATTTATTCCGTTTTATGTTCCCTAACTCCTTCCCCATCTCCTTCTCCATTTCCTTTTTCTCCAGCTCCGCCATCTCCTTCTTCTTCACATCCTTCTTCCCCAATTCCTTCCTTGTCTCCTCTCCCCTCACCCTTCTGCTTCTTTAAGTAAAACTTTTTGATGTCTTTAATGGCGTCAGTTGTTCCTCATCATTAGTGGGGATGAGCTCCCCGGACATCCTGATTTGCAAAAGCACGTATATTCTGTCATGTAGAACCATCACCATAATGCTCCTCAAATAAATAAATAATCGGATTTCGACTTACCAACACTTTATTGAAGACCTTCGATAGCATGTCATACCGCACAACTTTGAACGGAGTCCAATTGAGGAATCTTGAAATTTGGGGGGAACCTTTCTCACGGCCCAACCACCACTGCCAGATAGCTCGGGGAATCGCCCATATGCCCATATCTATTGCATGAAGGAAAGAGATATTACATATTTGTCAGGACAAATAAGGAATATTATAACGAAAACAAAATGAATGTGAAATAAGACAACAATAAATACCTGCAAATATTGGTACCCTAGAAAGCCCTAAGGGTACTCATTAAGCTCTTGTAAAGAATTTACTAACTCTATGTATTGATCTATATGACTATTCTTACCAGGAGATCCTACGAGTAGCATTTCGACACACATAAGTAGTGTCAACTTGATTTCGTTCCTATGTTTGTTTGACCCACAAAGTGAACGAAAAGCTACTAACAAAACCTTCTTTAAAACAATTGAACTACCTGACATAAATATTTCTCCCTAATTTCCTTTCCTTTCCTACCCTCATCAGTCTCTAGTGGGATATAGGGTGCAGACCTCATGCCCATAATCAAGGTGAAGTCCATCTTTGCGAACGTCAGAATGGTGCCATGCGCATCAAATCTTAGATCACCAATGTGCCTCTACATAAGACAGTGGATCACTTGACCTTGAAATCGCCATTGCACTTCATCGAAATGCAACAAAAACCCGAAGCATGATTTCTTAAACAACTCTCTTCGAATATCGCACTTGCCAAAACATTCTTTCAGGTCCTTTAAAAATTGAATAGAGCACTTCACTAATACTTTTGCATTCTTGTAATCCAAGCAGGGACCAGACTTTTTCGATATTTTCGATTATGCAATGCATGACAGAAAAAATATTAACATCTAAAATAAAAAATTAATAGAACTGAAAAAATAATAATTAAAATAGTAGGGACCGTGGTTGTCTTGGGGTCAAGGTCGTGGTTGTCATGTGGAACAGATCGTGGTTGTCAAGTGGATCCGGATCGTGGTTGTCTTGTGGAACGGGTCGTGGTTGTCATGTGAAACGGGTTGTGGTTGGCATTTAGAACGGGTCGTGGTTGTCATGTAGAATGGGTTGTGGTCGACATGTGGTCAGGGTCGTGGTTGTCATGTGGAATGGATCACGATTGTCAAGTGGATCCGGGTCGTGGTTGTCATTTAGACCGGGTCGTGGTTGTCATGTGGAACAACTTGTGGTTGTCATGTAAAATGGCTCATGGTTATCATGTAGAATGGGTCATGGTTGTCATGTAGAACGGATTGTGGTTGTCGTGTAGAATAAACACAAGAAAAACAAACATCTTTCTCCTTGTGTTCAACATGACAATGCTGACCCTTATAACGTCAAACCTTTGCAGCGATCCCTTCTCCCCATAATAAAAACAAATATTATCTCCTTACAACTATCCTTTCTCCTCATAAGTAAACCGGATGGTACCTCCAAAAAAACACGAACACCATAAAACTATCCATCTCCTTGTGGCCGCCATCTTTTCGAAGAGTAGTTGCCAGAGAGTAAAAAACGACATTTTTTTTTTTCCTGGCTGAAGAGAATGTTGAAGGGGCCTACTCCAAAGAATTGTATGCTGGAGAAGAGTTGGCTGTAGGAGTGGTGGTGTGTTCAACGAAGGAAGCTTGGAAGAAGAAGGGTTCTGCTTTCCCACTCTAAAAAATTGAAAATTTCCAAATGGGATCCTCTCCACGGAGTTAGGCCTTACAAAATGGTCTTTGGACACTGTTTGTGGGGCCCACCATGAGGTATGTGTCAAATCCATGCCGTCTAGTAGTTTTAGTTTTTAAATTTAAGGGCGTGGGCCCAAGAATGAGGTATATCCACAACAAAGGTGGACTACACAGGAAAGAGTTGGGATTGAAAGCCCACCGTTATCATTTATTGTGGGCCACAGAGGGTTTGATCAAGCTGAAATTGCTGTTCGCCCTTCGTCCACACTTGTACGGCATTATGGACAGATTGGATCTCTTGTAGAGTGGACCTAATCATGGTTATAGGGGCCCATGCCATACATCAGCGTGGGGCCCTTCGACTTCTCTCGCATGTAATCACCTTTCGGGCACGAGGCTCGATGCTAGAGGCATTTTCATCATTGAATAATGAAAAATAGGTGTCAGAGGGCCAAACAAATAAAGATTTGAAAATGGAGGTTGAAGATGTGCATTGACAAGACCATTGGTTTATTTTGGTAAAAATCCCTATTAAATATAGTAGAGTTATGTCAGATCTTTATTGAATCAAATCGGGGTAGATCCGAATATGATATGATCATAAACAGATCCTGTTTTCGTGACCCAAATTCGATCTAATAGATTCGAATACGATTTAATTGGACTGAATTCAGATCGGATTTGGATCAAGATCCGATCCATTGACAGCCCTAAATATGAATACTTTTTTCCTTTGAGGAATGACGATTTAGTATACTTTGGCAAGTTGTGGGGGGATCAAACGCATACATCCAGTGTATATGCCGGCCCGTGTCTTAAGCGTATATCAAATAGGGTTATCAACAGGTTGGGTTTGGGTCGGTCCTATAATACTTGTAACTGGGCAAATCATGCTCAGGTCCTTTCAGACCTGGTTCGGGTTCAAGTACCAATCGGGTCTTTGGATCTAAGTTTTAAGTTGGGCTTAAGACAAATAAGAGCACTTACATGGTCCAGCTGACCTGATGGATGGATTAGATCTCACATGCATGCCACTTCAATACATGCATGGTGTGTAAATGAGCTCCTTTACATGCATCCGTTGTAGAAGACCTTATTTTGTTGCTAGAATCGTCTACACACACATCTACTACTAAAACTAATTGGACCTGTCAGGAACCAACTAATTGTAATATTCAACATTCAATATTGAATACTTTTTTGTGTATTTTCCTCATAGTCACTGTTCATCCAAAAATCAGAAAAAATACAATAAAAATTATAAAATGAGGTTCTCATCTCTAATAAAAGGCATGATGTATCTCTAAAAAAAGAACTCTAATATAAGGCATGGTGTTGTATATCTAATGAACTAACATCTGTTGGAAGCATCTACATTCAATATTAAACACAAGAAAGTACTTTTTTGGGGGCTCTTTTCTCATAGTTCACCATTCATCCAGAAATGATTCGATATATATATATATATATATATATATATATATATATATATATATATATATATATATATATATATATTAAGAGCGGTTATCATTACCAATCTAAGGGATGGTATTGTACGTGTAATAATCCTACATCTGCTGGGAGAAACACTCAAATATATTAAAAAAAGGAACTGATTTTTTCTATTTTTAAAATCTAAAAACAACAATAAAAAATAATAATTATAAAACCAAATCGAGCACCAATTTAGCAAGATGTGGTTGATTTGGCCTTCTAATAGCTGTTACGTCTCAATTTTTTTTTGGCGTGGCATCGTGTAACGGCCAGCACTAATACTGTTACATAACCGTTTTGGCACACCTTGTGCTTCATCCGCGATGGGCATGACAATTTGAATGGTCTAGATAGTTGGACAAGAATTCTACATGTGAGGATAGGAACTGTTTGATATTTTCATTTTGATGGCTTAACCTCTGATTACTTGTTTGTTGATGTAGGAGTATTGGATATATTTAATTTTTAACCATCCAATAAATGTCTACCAATCTAATAATCAAAGAATTCAATAAGCGTAATTTTTTGGTTCCTCATACATCTAAATTGGGACCCATAGTTTGTATGGTTTAGTATGAATTAGTTGTAGGGTATTTATTCGAATGATATGAACTCATTTTGGGATATAACTGCATTGCTTCTGTCAGATAGCACATAGTTTAGCACATAAAGGGTTTGGCAGATCCATAAAATCAAAATTCTTAGGATACAGCCATACAGGTACAAGAAAGATTAGTACTGTCCATAAGTGTAACTATGTGAAAATACTTACAAAACAATATTACAAGTTTAACTTGTTGCTTGATTGGTATGATTCACCATAAATTCTGTTAACTAACAACTTTAGTTCACAATCCTAGTAGATTTGGATTGCAACTCTCAGGAAAGGCTACACCTTACCCTCATCCAAGTATGCATATTCAAACTGGATACTTAAGTTTACTTTTTTATTTGTTATTATTTTTTAAGGATTTGGGCATCATAGCTCTATATCAAGATTCCCTTTGAAAGGGAAATTCATAGAAATAGGATACGCATGTCTGGGACTTTATTGAGAAGAGTAATTGGATTGGGAAAGGGCTAAAACTAGAACTAAAAGCGTTTTAATGTTTCTCTGTCTTCATGTGGACCCTACTTAAGTCTAGGCTTCAGGTCACTAAGGGTATAAATGTGGGGTTATCATTGGCTGTTGGTGTTGGTTTCAGTAGTACTTTAGACTAGGTTAATAGGGGAACCATATGGGTGATTTAAGGCTATAAAAGTACTGTTTTAAGATGAAAATCAACCAATGAAATTTTAGAAACTATTTTACTTGCTCTGGTACATATATGTGCCATATGGGCAAGAAGATGACCGAATGAATTCGTTAAAAAAAAAAGATTTTTTTTTGAAAGTTGGTTAAAAAAAAAAGACGACTGAATGAATAAAAGAAATCCTTTTCTTTTCTATCCTTCGTACTTGGGGTGTGACGACTCCATTGAAAATACTGGTTTCAGTGGGACTCCCTAACTAGTTACTTGCCTGATAGTCCAGTTTTAGTGGGACTCCTTTTGTGGGTTGTTAAATCTAACCTTGGAGGGCTGTTGGGTGTGATTTCCCAATTTCTTCTCTCTTACTGTCAGTTTATCCTATCCATGTAACAGTTTTGGAAATTGCATGTAAATATGTCCAAAGTATGTCCGATCAAAAGAATCCATCTTCTAGTCAGGTCTTCACCACCTGTTCACATAGATTCACTGCAACTGTTAGCCAGACTGGTGCCATTCGACACTCTAACTGTAGTTTCCAGATTTTTTCTACGTTTGATATTCCTTTAAGAGATGCCGTTTTCTTTGCACTTGTGAGGCTAGTTGCTGGATTTTCAATTTCTTCAGCTGCCATGCATTGGTGCATCATCTTCTCTCTCCCTCTCTTTCTCTGTCAAAGATGAGGTGCTCTTACTAGAGTTTTGTTGACATTGGATAAGTCTTGGATTATATTTCTTTTATTTGGATTAATATAAAATTCTGATGTGAGAAATCTTACTCACCCCTGTTTTCTCTCATGAATGTTGCTTACTGTTACTTGGCAGATCGTATTGGTATATATTTCTCCCTTGAGAGGACAAGGTAAAAACTGACTGCAGCTAGAAGAATGCCAAAGATAAAGACTAACCGTGTCCAATATCCCAATGGGTGGGAATTAATTGAGCCTACTCTTCGTGAGCTGGAAGCTAAGATGAGAGAAGGTCAGTTGATTATAATGCATACTATGACAACTAGTGGGTATGGCACATGCATCATAAATGGAGCTTAGAAGTGGTTTGCAAGATGTGGAGGAACCATAGTAAAACGGGTCATCTACCATTAGACATGGGTCCCTTTCAATGACTAAAACCATCTAGATAATGGGCCTAACTGTGGGTGGGGTATAACCAAATCTCTCTCATATTCAAGTATTTCAACCCTTTGATTGGTTAAAAGTTCATGTAGATCTTCCGAATTCAAAGGGAAAACATCAAATGATGGAAGGGATAAAATATCCCAATCATATATATATATATATATATATATATATATATATATATATATATTGTATGTACCCTAGGATTGTCAATGGGTAGCTGTACCTGCGAGTACCTGATGGACCCGACCCAATTTTAATCGGTTCAGGTGCCTTTTTAGACCTATTAAGAAAATGGTTTGGGTAAGGGTTCGGGTCTCACCTTCTTGGACCTGGTTAAAAACCGATTCTTGCCAGGTCCGGTCGGGTCCATCAACTTGGACCCAATTAAAATCGGGTCGGGTCGGGTCAGGTCTGCTTATTTTTCATAATAATATTATATGTATTAAATATTGATTATTCTTATGACAAAGTGAAGTTTTCTAAGCCACATGCATGTAAGAGAGCTCATTTACATGGGGCTGTCAACAGGTCAGGTTTAGGTCAGGTCCAGGTGTATCCCTACACCTGGACAGATCAGGCCCCAGGTCCCATTAGGTCCGGGTGCCATATTTGTGGTCTGAAATCCAGATCCAGTTGGACTTGGATTTCCATTGGGTATCAATCTGTCTCGATGTCAAGCACGTGTGCATGTGCGCTTGAGTGTGTATGCACACACACATGGGCCTATAAAATCCTCTCGTAATATTACTAGTGATTTCCCCATTAATTAACGGGTTTCATTAATAATGAAATCCTCTCCTAATTCAAAGGCCGCATCCTCTAAGGGCGTTTGTAGAATAAACTTATTCTCAAAATGTTGCAGGTGGGGCCCACTTCACTATACGTGATTGCTCAATCATGAAAGTAGGTCGCATGTAAAATCATACCAATCCAACCATCAAATGGCCCACTTCGAGAATTTCTAGGTTTTTTGGTGATTGTCCATTGTTTTCTACGCGGGGTCCATGATGATTGAATAGGCCTATATTTTTGGAAATTCTATCATCATGGTGGGGCAAACTTTGTGAGGTTGGATTGTACAAAAACAACAAGGTGGGCCACACCATATAAAACCCCAACAATCACTCAAAAATCACAAAGTGCATGATGGCCCACATGATGGTTGGACTGGCTTATGTTTGGAGGCATCCCATTGTCATTGTGGGCTGACACTTCTAAACTGGTTGGATGACAAAATCATGGTGGACCCCATGCGCAAGAGTCTCAAAACAAGTTTGATTTAAAAAATGTTGCAAGGGTCTGACTGACATCCCTAACTGAAAATTAATTCTCCTCGTGAAAAAGGCTACCTGATTAATACTCTATATAATATATTATATATAGAGTATTAATCTGGTACCTGTCAAATACCTGATACCCAACACAACTGGACCCAGTTTCTAGGTGGTACAAGGTAATGCACCCACACCCGATCAGTTTCGAAAACGGGTCTAGGTATTAGACCTGGGCTGGCTCCATCAAGTTCCCACTGGTCTGGGTACCCATTAGCATGCATAGTGTGTAAACAGTTTACACACAATGCATGTGTCAACATGGCAAATGTGCGTGTGATCTAATCCATCCATTTGATCAACCTGACCATATAAGTGCTCTTATTTGTCCCGAACCCAACTCTAAGCCTAGATACAAAGACCTGATGGGTATGCAACGGGTACCTAAACTTGAGTGGATCTGGGTTTGGGTCTTAAATAATGAGACCTCGACCCAAAAGGGCCCATACCTGGCAAGACCCAAACCAGGTTAGCCTGGGTACAGGTACTATAGGACCCGACCAAACCCAACCTGTTGACAGCCCTAATACACCCCATATGAGTTGTAAATCGTTTGGATCATTGGAAGATGATCCTAGATATAAAGGTTAAAAGTCCTAGTGTATCATGTAGCAAAACCCCCTATGGAGTGGGTGAAATGTACACCATTGATGGGCTGAGTGGGTAAAGTCTCAAGCATTGGTCACTATGCAGGCAGACACCTCCAAATTACCTAAGTGCTCTTATTTTCAAATCCCTTCCCATGTCCTTTGAAAATCCATAGTTTAGGACCCTAGAAACTAATTGCATTTGCATGTTAAAATTTCCCTTGCTACTCGCATTATATACAATAGAGATTTGTGGCTGGCTAATCAAACAAGTGTATAACATAAGCCAGCCTACATGCTGCCGCTCTTTCCAATGTGGAATGTCTGTGCCAGATTCACATCAGTGTTAAGCAAATGGGTTCCACAGTCTAGTTGCACTGGCCGAAGAATTAGGCTAGTTATCTTGTGTGTGGGCCATTGTATGAAAAATGGATGGATAAAAGATGGGTCAAATCTGCATGGTTGGGCCATCTAACAGGTAGCTCGGATGTTCTTAAGTGCGTGCCACGTTGGCACTTGTGGGGTGGCATGAAGGTCTGCACTGTACATGTGTGTGCAATTTGCAAACTTCCAATAATAAACTTGTGGATTTGCCCCTCTTGATGGGTAAGTCTGACTTTTCATATATATGCTGATGCAAATCCTATATTTCTGTGCAGCTGAAAATGATGAACATGATGGTAAGAGAAAGTGTGAAGCACTGTGGCCCATTTTCCGAATTGCGCATCAGAAGAGCCGCTACATCTACGACCTGTACCACAGAAGGAATGAAATATCCAAGGAGCTATATGAATTCTGTTTAGATCAAGGCTATGCTGACCGCAACCTAATCGCAAAATGGATGAAGGTTAGCACCAGCATCAGTATATTGGACAATTATTTTATTTCTTTTCTTAACCATATATCGTAAGTCCACCTATTGAATGGTTGGCATCTCCCAGTCTGAAATTTTCGGGCATGGTGGTGCCCATCAGGTCAGCAGTCTGGATCACCAAATAATGGGACTCCCATTCATAGAATCTTTAGCAAACTATACATCTGCTGAGGTTCATGACCCAAAATTTCCTCCCCAAGTATTTTTCTCTCATCTTTGATGGAGATAATTTGGTGATTCTCCTTTGATGGACACTTGGGATGGGCCAAAAAATATCACACTTTTTATATTACCACACATTTATAAGGCTTTATATTCTTTCTCATTGCTTTTTAAGATGTCATCACCACCTACACACTACAAAGATTCCTCGCAAACTCTCTTACCTTTTCGTGTTTTTGGACCTACCTTCAGACACCACCTACAAGGCTACAAGTGTGTTTTAAATATGGATGATATCAGCCAATACATCCCACGATATATCTTGTATCCCACTTGTGCGATACGAAACACACAGGTAGTGCCGATATATCCCACCTATTCGATCCAGTGAGCATTTTCAATTTTTGATCCATGTTTTTGTTGTAAATCACGTTAAACCAGTGTTAAATGGTTACAAATCTATGATTTTTTTCATGAAAAATTATGGATTTGGAACTTTGTTTTCGAGATTTAGGGGAGATGGGTTAGGTTACGGAAAATTGAGAAAAAAACAAAATTTCTCAATTTCTCACAAATCAGTTGCAATCTTTGTATCCAAACACAAAATTAAACATGTATGTAACCCAATCTGGTTATTCTTCTTTTGCTTTTGAATGTATTATTTGTGTTTCCATACATGTCTTCTTACGTTTATAAATTATATGAATATACTTTGAATATACTTCCATTAGTTCAGTTGGAAAGCACATATATTAGGACCCCATACAAAGGAAACTCCTATTATGTGCATTTTTTTTTTTTTTTTTTTTGTAACGTTTTGATTTCTAAGTGTGTATTGATGTCTTTTTCAATAATCTCTGGAGTTTCATTGAAACATTCGACCAATTTCCCAATGTTCCCATGTTTTCCAACAACAACGATACATTACGCGATACAACCTATATATCCCATGCGATAACCGATATTTATTCGTATCTACGCGATAACGATATTTAAAACATTGGCTACAACCCCTATTTATAAGGGATTTACAATTGACTGAAAGATTTCTAGAATACCTATTAAATACACCGCCTTAATGTTTCTCTAGAAACTCAAACGACAGATTAAGTCTTCTAGCCATCGACTTAAAGAAAGTCCTAGATTGTAAGAACATCAAAGAAGTCTATTGGGTTTGGAATTTCCAACATTGAGTTATCTCCATCAAAGTGGTATTAGAGCCTTTGGTTCGGTCCAATCCAAGGGTCCAAAATAGCGAATGTGATCCAGCCGTAGATCCTGCGATTAACTAAGTCCAATTGTGATAATTAGAGAATCTAGATGAAGATTTTACTCGGGTCATAAGCTTTACGAGACATCATTGGGAAAGGCTACACTGAGCCAGCTACACAATGCTGAAGCATCTATAACCATTGCTCAAGGGACTAGGCTAAAGGAGACAAGAAAGAAGGAGAAGGCCTTCTTCATGATCTACCAAGGGGTAGATGAGGTGATCTTTGAAAAGATTTCAGATGCCTAGTCTTCAAAGCAAGCATGGGAGATTTTGTAAAAACTCTTTCAGGTATATGCCTTCAAGCACTTTGAGGCAAATTCAGGATGATCTGCATGAACAAGATGGAGACGATCGCCAGTTACTTCTCCCAAGTTCTTGTTATTGTTAACCAGATGAAGAAAAATGGTGAATCTGTGGATGATTTATGGGTGATGGAAAATTTCTTATGATCTTTACACCAAGGTTCTAGCACAGTGGTGGTGATCAAAGAATCCAATGATCTCTCCACTATTTCCATCAATGAGCTCATGGTCTTGTTGCAAGCACATGAACAAAGGATGAACCAAAATTTGAGTCACTAGAACAAGCCCTGCAAAGCACCTATCTATCACGTAGGATGACCAAAGCACCTATCACGTAGGATGACCAAAGCACTAGAGGACATGGATGGGGATTTTGTGGACAAGGCGCATCTAGATGCAGATAAGGTGATCAAGGTGGCCGTGGCTATCAAGGTCGACACCCTGATCTTGGTGGACTATCAAGCGATTAGGGACAGGGATCAAGAGGTCATGGAAGAGGTATTCACACTTAAAGGAATGCCATGTTGTAGATCTAATGCTATAATTGCAAAAGGTATGGTCATCGAAGTTATGATTGCCAAAGTGAGCCGGCCTATGAAGTTGAAGAGAAGTCTCACTTAGTTGCAAAGGAGGGTGAAAAGGATCAAGCCACATTATTGCTCACCTACCAAGGAGGTGACACCAAGCAAGAAAATACTTGGTATCTTGACACTGGCACCAACAACCTTATGTGCCGAATGAAAGAGATGTTTACTGAATCGAACGAATTTGTACAAGAAGTCATCTTTGGAGATTCTTTGAAAATTCTAGTGAAAGGCAAAGGGAAGATTATGATTCATACAAAGAAGGAAGATCCAGATTTTTTCACCGACATCTACCATGTTCCAGCCATGCACACACACACACACACGCATGAGTCATGCGCAGCTGTGCACCTACGCACGTGCGCACCTTTGCACACGTGTCATGGGCATCTAATCCGAATGGTCCATGTGATGCAGAATCCCATGAAACCCCAAGGAAAAAAATTTTACCCTGATCTAAAATTCTGGTGGGCCATAGCAAAGGGAAATGCAAATCAAGGGAGCAAGCTGTTTTCAATTTTCATGGCCCACCAAAGTTTTGGATTGAAGTAAAATTTGGGCCCAGGGGGTTTCATGATGTGGTGCTTCATGTGGACCGTTCAGATTTTGGAGTCACATCACGTATGATGAGTTCTCAAAAAGTTCGCACGAGTTCCGTGCGAACTGGTGCGCAGTTGAGCATTCGGCTATATATATATATGGGAAAAGGGACTATGCGCTCGAGCTGATGGGAACGTCCCATGAGGTCGAGCTGTGTGGGCCCCACCGTGATGCATTTCGAACATCTACCCCATCAGTCAGATGCACCATTCCATCGTGGGCCTAGGTCTCAAAAATCAAGTCAATCCGTGACTTGTGTGAGCCACACCACATACAGAAGTTGAGAGGGGCCGTGCACCATTAAAACATTAATAATTATTTGTTGGGCCCACTGAGATGTGGTTTGCAAATCCAGCCCATCCATTATGTGTCCCACTTGGATGAGGGTTCAGAGTCTTCAGACCAAGTTTCAGCAGCATTCAAAACTCAGGTGTGCCCCACCAAGTGCTTTTATATGTTTTTGGCATGTCTTCACATGATTTTAGATGGTATGGCCCACCTGAGTTCTGTATACGGCTGATTTTTGGGATATCCCATAATTTAAAGGGGACCCATCAAATGCACGATGTTGATGGTCGACACGCATCACGGTGGGGCCCACATAGCTCGACCTCATGGGAGCTTATCGTGAGCTCAAGTGCATAGTACCTTTTCCCTATATATATATATATATATATATATATATATATGTATGTATGTATGTATGTATGTATCAGCTCATTCAAAAAGGGCATGACATCCATCTCAAGGACCTTGTTTCCACAATCAAGAACAAGCAACGTGAAGTTATTGTAGAAGGTGCACATGTCTAATATTGGCTGTTTCTTGAGCATCAAAACCGACTCGTTGAAGTGTCTCAAGTCCATTATAAAGGACAACTCCTGGCTTTGGCATCTAAGCTTCAGGCATCTTGGGTTCACTGAGTTGAATCTCTCTTATGGAAGTTGGGAAATCAAGGAGACCCAACCTTTTGTCCACCGACATTTGCAGGATCGTTTGATGTTGCATCTCATGAAAGTGATAAGTATTTCCTCATCTTCATTGATGATTTTAGTAGAAAGATGTGGGTTTACTTTCTTAAAGAAATATCGCAAACACTAGATGTTTTCAAGCAATTCAAGGCAATAGCTGAAAAACAAAGTTGCCACTATATCGAAGTCCTAAAATCTGCCAAAGTGATGCAAGAAAATTGGTCTAAACTAGAATGATGTGCTGAAACTAAAATAACAGATTAATTAAAGCAATTAAAATACAAAATATAACTACTTTATCTCAAAGTTAAAGAATCCAAGTAACAAAACATGTTCCAATTCAAAGCTGTAAACAATACCTCAATGCAAATCTAACAAAATATGAGTCGATTAGGACCTATGGAAGGTAGAACTTCCATCTAGTACATGGATTATTCCTAGTCCAAAGGAATTCACTTGGTTTAGGGTTTTAGATTTTGGGAATTGGGAATTTAAGTTTAGGAATTGTTGATCTAGGGTTGTGAGAGTTAGGGTTTTGAGAACTAGGGTTTTGAGGTTTAAGATTGAAGTAAAGGACAAGGAATAGAGATGAATGAGGGGGATGAAGCAAGAGGGCCGTGGAACAAAGGGGCGACCCATATGGACAGTTGTACACGTGTGTCCGTATGGCCATATAGACACAGACTTGTGTCAGGATGGGTTAGGGCTTGCTTTGTTTGAGGTTTGGATGGGCTAAGGTTTGATTGGGGTATGGTTTGAGGAAGACAAAAGGAAAATAAAAGAAGAGAGAGAGAGAGGTGGAAGGCTTCACACCATCTCCATTCATAGGAGGTTTTCTTGTTGCTTAAAAGCAAAAAAAAAAAGAAGGAGAAATTTTGTTCAATGCATAATAATGCTCCAAGGTTCACACACCCACCATTTTATAGATTAATTAGGGTGTTTTTACAAAAAACACCCTTATGATTCTAAAAATATCCAAAATACCCCCTGAATCAACTAAAATAGAAAACGATCCACAAAATAAATAAAATAACTAAGGACATAACCAAACCAATATCTTATAATGTCTAAACTAATGTCCCATGATGTCTATGGCCAAGATGGCCCAATGATCAACAGTCCAGATGATCCAACGCTCGAAATCCAACGGTCCAATGAAAGCATCCACTCAATTCAACGGTTTAGATGCATCCAATAAGCTCCTATATGCAGCCCACATGCATCTTCCCGGTATATGGTCTTCAAAGATGCATGAACATGCATGTGGGGTCTTCAAATGCGGTTACACACTCGATCTGGGCCTCATATAATGATTATCCGACCATAGAGATGCTGGAACTGGGGCCAAAGCTATCCTCCTTTCGTATAGTCTGAATGGTGCTTGGATGTCGTCATCACAAAGGTTGTGAGTACATCTCAAGAGTGTTCCAGGAATTCTGCAAGGAGAACGGAATTGTATATCAACTGACGGCTGCCTACACACGTCAGCAGAACAATGTATTAGAAAGGAAGAACCAGACCATTTATGACATGGCGAGGAGCATGTTGAAAGGAAAGAATATGCCAATAGCTTGCACTGTCTACCTGCTCAATGGATGTTTGGCAAAGAGTGTCAAATTCAAGACATCAATAGAAGCATGATGTGTTCAGAAGTCAGGCATCAGTCATCTCAAAGACCTTGGGTGCATCGCTTATGAACATGTTCTGGACTAGAAGAACGAAGTTGGAAGATGAAGGAGAAGTGAATCTTCATTGGATATTATGGCTGGACAAAGGCCTACAAGCCGTGCAGTCCCTACAGCAAGATGGTAATCATATCAAGAGCTGTGGATTTCAATGAAGGGAACTAGTGGACATGAAGTGATGAAGAAAAGAGCATCAAGGGGAGGTTCTTCGAAAACGAAATGGTGAATAAAAGGAAGAGGGGAATCAAAGTCCTCCCGTAAGTCTAGCTCCATCTCCACCATATACTTGCTCAAGTGATAGCAACAACTCAAGGGAGCTCCTAAAAAGACAGGAAATCTTTAAATGATCTAGTTAGCAACAAAAGGCCTACAACCGCCGGAAGAAAATGATGAGATACTATTTTTTCTGTTAGCAGATTGTGATCTAGTCGGCTATGAAGAAGAGGTGCAAGATAAGAAATGGAGGAAAAACATGGTTGAAGAAGTGGAAGCCATCAACGAGAATGACACATGGGAAATCACTGCTTTGCCAAAAAAGGCACAAAGCCATCAGAGTAATGGCCTGATCAATGTTTTCCATATTATGTATGCAATTGGCCTGATCAATGTTTTCCATATTGTTATTATGTAATGTATCGCACCCTTGGGATATGGATACATATCGGTTATCACACGGGATATATCGGTTGTATTGTGTAATTTATCGTTGTTGTTGGGAAACATTGGGAAATTAGTTAACTTTTTCAATTGAACTCCAGGGATTGTTAAAAAAGACACCAATACACACTTAGGAAAAAAAATCACAAAAAACAAGTGCACATAATAGGTTTCTTTTGTATAGGGTCCTAATCTTTGCGCCATCTGATTGAACTGATGCAACTATATTCAAAGTCTATTCATAAAATTTATAAATGTCAGCGGACATGTATGGAAACACAAGCATTGCATTTAAAAGAAAAAGAAGAAGTAGCAAAATAGAAATATGCCTGTGGATTTTGAAAAAAAAAAAACTTTTTAGCATTTCTAATTATTTTTTAATCATTATTATTTGCAAAATCCCCAAATTGCCAAGAACGTGTAGATCATGTTATATACATGTTTGATTTCATGTTTAAACACTAAGATTGTAACCGATTTGGAAAAAAGTAAAAATTTTGAAATCTATAATTTTTCATGTAAAACGTGAAGAATCATGGATTTCTTACCATTTGACATATTTACATTATATAAAAACGAAAAAAAAGAAAGAATCAAAACTAAAAAAATATGCACCTTTTAGAATCCGGTCCCAAGAAGTTTCCGATCGTGATTTCGGAGAAATTTTAAAGATTTTCTTATAAGAAACTAAAGTGGATTGGTCGAAAGCACCTTACAATGTACTAGGTAAGATTTTTTTTTTTTATTTTCTAAATCAATTTTTATGAATTTTGAGGATCCCTATCCAGATAAGAAATTCATGAAGAATCATGGATTTCTTACCATTTGACATATTTACAACCTATAAAAACGAAAAAAAAAAGAATCAAAACTGAAAAATATGCAGTTTTTAGAATTCGGTCCCAAGAAGCTTCCAATCACAATTTCGGAGAATTTCGAAGATTTTCTTCCAACAAACTAGAGTGGACTGGTTGAAATTACCTTACAATATATTAAGAAGAAGTAAAATAAATAAATAAATCATTTTTTTTAATGAATTTTGAGGATTTTCTAGATAAAATACCACTAGTTTTCTTTTATCCCTTTTGATATTGCACTCGGTATCAATATATCACATGATGCATTAAGAATTTATAAAAGGGGAGTGGATCTATTGCATGATATTGCAATATCCATGATATATCGTGATATCGTGTGATATATTGCACGGTACCATGAAAAATGGATATTAAAGCTGGATTTCTTTTCGCTCAGCTGTGATAATCTCGTGGGATATATGGTGATATTTCAAGGTACTGAAAACACCAATCATACCCAATGAGGAACGTTGGAGATCTACATCGACAACATGTCAGTTATCTCACCCGTGAAGAATCTAGTCTCTCATGATAGAAGCAAGCATATTGTTAATAAGCATCACTTCATTTGAGACCCAAGCAAACGAAATTCAAATCATCTATTGTAGAGCTGAAGTTGCAAATATCTTCATAAGACCATTAAAGACTGATGTATTTGAGAAGTTTAGAAACAAGCTTGGCATGATCTATTAGGTTTGAGGGGGAGTGTTGAAAATTGTGAATCCCTTGAATGTCCTTGAAGTCCCTACAATCTAAGACTTTCTTTAAGTCGGTGGCTTGAAGCAATTAGTCAGTCGTTTGAGTTTCCAGAGAAACATTAAAGCATTGTATTTGATCCTTCAAAAAAATAAAATAAAAATAAAAATAAAGAGTTGTATATAATAGGTATTTTAGAAATCATTTTAGTCAGTTGTAAATCCCTTATAAATAGGAGTTGGAGGAGGTGTTTTGAGGTAAGTCAAAAAAGAAGAGAAGTGAGAGAGTTGTAAGAAGTGAGAGGTGCCTTTGTGGTGTTTATGAGCTTAGCAAAGCTCTTAGGTGGTGGCGGCTTTTTAAAGAGAAGTGAGAGAGCAGAATGCCTGATAAATTTGTGGTGATATAAAAGAATGTGATATTTTTGGCCAGCCCATCTCAAGCGTCTATTTAAGGAGAAACATTAGTCTAATTTCCCCGATATGCTAGAATTTTGATTTCTTCAATTGGCAAGATTCATGCTAGTCTAGCACCATTTGGAAAATGGTGGCAACTCCTCAAACGTTCATATGGCTTGCACCATTTGGAAAATGGTGGCGACTCCTCAAACGTTCATATGGCTTGGTTGTATGGCAATCCAGATTCATGCTGCTTTGTTTTTGTTTTTTGTTTTTTGTTTTGTTTTTTAAAGATTATTATCTTGTTCTTCTCTCTTATATCCTTTGGCCTTGTGTTTTGATTTGCAGCCCGGTTATGAACGGCTGTGTTGCCTCCGATGCATTCAGCCACGGGACCACAACTTCCAAACTACGTGTGTTTGCAGAGTGCCCAAGCACCTTAGGGAAGAGAAGGTCGTAGAATGCATACATTGCGGGTGCAAAGGGTGTGCTAGTGGTGATTGATATGATCTTCTTCTGAGTAAAATGACGTTGCGATCGGTCCCTCTTAATACATGTAAGCCATCTGATTTTGGATTTTGGTTTTTGGAAGTTTCAGATGAATCTCCGAAGGTGCTACCATATTCATGCAACTCTGTATTGGACAGATCACTGTTCCAATATGGATACTTGAGATTTTTGCAGTACAAAAACCTGTGGGGCCCAGGTGGCTCACCTGTAATCTATCAGGTCCTTAATCTGATGGCCCTTGTTGTAGTGATCATTAGGTGGGCCACATAGTGGAATTTGCACTAGGACAAGGTTAAGGAGAATGCAGCCAAATAGAAACAGAGAACTGGCGTCAACTGCTCTCCTTTCTAAGTCGCTTCTTATAGTGGGCCCCCTTAACTTATCCCACCACCCATTCTGTGGGTACCACCACAGGAATTCGCCTCCATCGAACAATCCCAACCATCCAATTGAATTTTTTTCTTTTAGTATGGGTTGCTGATTATATCTTGGTTTTAATCGCCCATTTGTATTGGAAAGAGATTTCCCCTTGGAGTTCATGTAACAAATGGTCAGCGTGCTCAGCAATCTAAACTGTTCATTAGATTTTAGTGCTGTTGGTGGGCCAGGCTCAGGCCAAGAAAATCAAATTTTCAAATAGGCCTGGCCCAAACAGTTCAAAATCCAGGTGTTAACTGGTTTAATTAGGTTAAACACTTGATGCATTGTCCGAAAATGCAGTTCCCATTCTGGGGATGATCTGACCGCTTGGATCTTTTGCATCTTTCTTTGAATGGTTGGGATTGATGCGGGTGCTATTATACAATTGGACTGGAAACCTCCAATAACTCCTGTTTTATTATCGAGTAAAATACCCGTCCATGGGGGCCACCTTGTTTTATGTAAAATCCACTGTTGAGCAGGTTATCCTTGCTATTAGGCCATAATGTCATAAATCAGCTAGATACTCAGATGGGCGACGCCAAGGGAGAAATGGGCATGGGATGCCAACCATTAGTTTGTTTGTGGGGCCGTTGGTATCTTTCATCGAATCCGTTGATCAGGTGTGACTGACCAGGATGATGAGATACTCAAAAATCAGCCTGATATAATATACTCAGGCAGGCCACATTGAGTGAACTCTTACGTGGTTTTGAGTGCAATTGTACATTGTTCCCATTGGTTTGGCCCATTTGAATTTTTAACCATCTAAGCAATTGTTCTCGCCTGATGGACTGAATAGATTTTACTTACAACATGGTGGAGCCCACAGAAGTTGAAAACAGGTGTTGTAGATCATTCTGGAGCATTCTATTATTGTTGAAGGGGCCAGAATAAATCTAGACCATCCAATTGGTAGGCCATGTCTTGATTAGATTGTAGCTCTCAAATCACGCCAACTATTCAAACAATTGCCTAACTATTGAATGCTTCGCATCAATCAGTCTATTCATAGGTGGTAGATAGAAAAAAATATTGGTGATGGCTAGGATTCGTTTTGTATTCCTAGCAGGGTCCACCAAATGAATGGTGTGAATTAGTAAGGTAGGTCCCATCAGTATGGTTGAGGCTAAAGCCTTCCATGGTTCCTTCTTTTATCAACCTAATCTTTGGAATAGGCCTTTTCAAGCGTTTGCTGGGATTTCGCTCAGCTGAAAAAATGTGGCTGGTCTGCTCGTCCGGATGGTCACAATGGTGTGTAAGAAATGGACCACCAAACAAACTGGCTCACTGACCACATTGGGGCACACACATTGAACTGATGGGCCTGACACAAACTAGCCCACAGACCCCATTCGATGCCCATCGTGGTCCACCACATCATGATATGATGGGCCTGACTTGCATGGCTCACCTAATTAAATTACTTGTGCATATCTAAAGCTGGACACAAACCAAGCCAGCTTGAAAGCTTCACTTGGATTGGTTTGAAAAAGCTCGGCTTGGATTGGTTTGAATAGAAATCAAGCCAAACCAAGGGTCGAAGTGAAGCAAATAAAACCAAGTTCAAACCAGGGCAGTTTGATTCAACTTGATTAGGCTCATAGATTGTATGCACACTTTTTCCTAATGGTGTAATCCACTTGAGATTTGGATATGATTCAATTTTGGGATCATATCTTATATTAAACTTTACATTATTTTTTAGCGTTATTATTTTTTTATTAGTCTTTTTTAATGTTTTTTTTGTAGGATTATCTTTGTATAAAAAAAACTTCATAGTATATTGTTTATTAAAAAAAAGAAAGAGCTGACTCTGTTCGAACTCTGCTCAGCTCGGATATTTAGACCAAACCAAACCAAGCTAAGCTCAAATAGTAGGGATAGGCTCGAAGCCCGGCTTGTGTAGAGCTCGAATAGGGGGTATCATGTAAACAAGCCAAACCAAACTTGGGGTCAAACTCGGTTAGGGTCGGCTCATATACAGCTCTACGCATAGCTCACCACCGGCTGGTGGCAGATTTGTGTCCGGTTAGAATTTCTCTATTTCTGCTCATATTAAGAAGCTTAGGGCCCAGTTGATTGCACTTTAGGCCCACAGAGGGGCTAACTTGATCACAGTGAAGCCTTGAGGAATCTGAGCCGTCCATGAGGTTGGGCCTATTGTGTTGATTTTGAGGCCCAGTTCATCAGTGTTGGCCTTGGCCAATCTGGCATGGGTCTTGCAAAGTAGAACTGTGCCTGCCTGCCCCTGAAAAATTGGTTGGGTCCTGGCTTAAACTGACCAGGCCCAAAAATCCAATGAAATCCCTATTTCCCACTTGAATGTGCATAATCCATCTCTTGGTCAAGTCAAGTGAGCCACATGTACAAACAAATAGACATAGAGGAATCAAACCGATGGTCTATGTTCATGATGCATTTGTTGCCCAACAGAAGGAGAATTAGAATGGTTAAAATGGTGAGCCCAAGTCCAGCCTGGCTAAAATGATTTATGCCCAAGTCCAGCCCGAAAATTGATTGGGCTGGGAATGGTGAGCCCACTGGCCAAGCTAGTATTTCCAAGCTCGGTCTAAAGATAGTGAAGAAGCTGGCCGCCAAGCCATTGCCACTCCTGAATTTAAAAGTTCTAAAATGAGCTTTTCAGGGGTAAAATGAAATGACCCAAAAATCAGCCTGATCCGATTATCATGTGGGCCCACACGTGTATTGAGGGTTTTGGTGTGTGCATTGTTTCTTATAAATGTGGCCCCCACAATACTCTACCACTAGTTTAAAAAGGGAGCATTTTGGTAATTTACCAGCCAAAAAGACCATTACAGTTTTGTTAAAAGTATACCTACCTTTTTAAAATTTAAAAAAAAAAAAAAAAATTTAAATTTTTTTTAAAATGCGGAATAAAAAGCGAGGATCTTTTTATGGACTTTTCTGTTAAAGTGCTTACATCATGACATTTTATATCATTTCCGGGATGTTGCAGTACAAATCCAAAAACTTAAACAATGGGGGGATTTTTACTACACTACTCCTTAAAGATGGGCATTTTACTAGATAATGCTTGGACAATAGAGATTCTGTGAGATGCTTCCAGAAGGAGGTAATTTTGAAAATGATTGTATCCATTTTTATTTTTAAATTTTCTATTCTCTTTAAGAATTTATAGTTTGAGAATTATGAGCCTATGTGTTATGCGTATTACATCTATTGTTCGTGTATTCCCGATATTATTGATAATATCTTCAATATTATCAATACCTTCAGTTCGACGATATTGATGACATTTTGTAGTATAAAAAATTTCAGGTATCAAAGATATATCACTAAATATCACCCATGTTTTGATGTCATTGATGCATTGCTAGTATATTTTACTACGTAACTTTCAAGTGTCGCTTGTATTATATATGTATCATAATATTTCGATAATATTGCCAATGTGTTGATATCACCAAATTTTGTTCATTAAAAAAATTTCTATTTCAATTTTTCTTATGGGTGCATGGTTATATGATAAAATGTATGTTTGTATGTGTGTGTGTGTGTGTGTTTGTGTGTGTGTGTGTGTATATAGGGAAAAGGTACTATGCGCTCGACCTCACGATAAGCTCCCGTGAGGTCGAGCTATGTGGGCCCCACTGTGATGCGGGTCGACCATCAACACCGTGCATTTGATGGATCCCCTTTAAATTATGGGATATCCCAAAAATCAGCCATACATGGAACTCAGGTAGGCCATACCATCTAAAAGCATGTGAAGACATGCCAAAAACATATAAAAGCACTTGGTGGGGCCCACCTGAGTTTTGAATGCTGCTAAAACTTGGTCTGAACCCTCATCTAAGTGGGACACACATAATGGATGGGCTAGATTTGCAAACCACATCTCGGTTGGCCCAAAAAATTGATTATGAATGTTTTAATGGTGCACGGCCCCTCTTAACTTCTGTATGTGGTGTGGCCCACACAAGTCACAGATTGACTTGATTTTTGAGACCTAGGCCCACGATGGAATGGTGCATCTGACTGATGGGGTAGATGTTCGAAACATATCAGGGTGGGGTCCACGCAGCTCGACCTCATGGGACGGTCCCATCAGCTCGAGCGCATAATACCTTTTCCTATATATATATATATATATATATATATATAAATATATATATATATATATATATATATATATAAACGTACATTTGCATATGCGATAGTGGCATATGCGATCGCATATGCCACATGTGCGATGATATGCGATTCAATAGTTGCCACAATCAGAAATCTGACTGTTGGATTTTTTATTTTTTTTCTCTATAAAAAGGAATTCTAAGCACTCCTATATGTACTTAAAGTTCAAACTCTCTCTATCTCTATTTTGCTATCTTACACTCTCTCTTACACAATTCCAAGCTTCAAACACCACTCCTCCATCCATATTTCTTTCAAGATTGAAGTTTCAATCAAGGGATAAGTACATACATCTATAAGGATTTAAGAATCACGATTTAAGAGACATTACAAGACAACCAAGCTCTCCATCATCCATTGAATTAAACTCTCTTTCTAATTTCTAATTTTTTCAAGTTATAAATATTCGCACAACACACCCACCACTCTCTCTTTCTATCTCTCTTTCTAACTCATTCTCTCATAAAGTTTCATAATAATATCCAAGTTCTAAGTTTTCTAACAACTTCTAACATTTTTTTTTTTTTTTTAAATTTTTATAGTTTGTTTCTTTGTTACAAGTTACAAGTTACAAGTTAGTGTTGTGTTAGTGACTTAGTGTTACAATTTACAACTTACAACAACACAACTTTACAAATTTACATTCTACATAATTCTAGAATCAAGATCAAGACTCAATGGTCAAGGACTCAAGGCAAAAGTGAAGACAACTTAGACAAGAAGTGAAGATTGAAGAATTTAGAACCTTTTTTAAAATTTGAAATTGTAATTTTGTTTGTGTGTAAATCTCTCTCTCTCTCTCTCTCTCTCTCTCTCTCTCCTCTCTTTTACTACAAGTCTACACCTCAATTATCTCTCTCTCTCTCTCTCTCTCTCTCTCTCTCTCTCTCTCCCTTTTTCTTTTCCCCATCCCTTTCTAGTTTCTACTACTAGTGTAAGTGTGTGTGCGTGTGTAACCCTCTCTCTCTCTCTCTCTCTCTCTCTCTCTCTCTTCCTCTCTCAAGTCCCATCTCTTTAGTCTCTTTACTCTTAGTCTTTTACTTGAAGTTTTTACTTTTTAGTTACTTTTTAGTACTAGGTTATTAGCAATCAATACACACACCACTAACATAATGTCTTCTTTCCAATCTTTCTCTTTAAACCCAAGTCGAATGACCCGAGTTGGAAGTATGAGCACTTCTGTAGTGTTTCAGATAAGACTCACATAGTATGTGAGTTATGTGGGTATGTAGGTTCTGATAGCATTGTAAAGCACAAGCAATACCTTGTACATTTATCGGAGTCAAATGTAAAAGCATGCGACAAAATTACTCCAGAAATTCGAAGGGAGATCATGAAGTATATGGAAAACAGTGAAGAAAGAGATGCGATAGTGCCCTACGTCAGGAGGAATATTTGGAACGAGATGCATATGAAGATATAAACGTAGTTAATGTAGACGAAGTTAATCCCACTCCCCCTACTTCGACAAGACGGTATATACCACAAGTACAACCAACAGTCTCGAAGAGAGCTCGAGGGCATGGGCCCATAGATAGATGGTGTAGACCACACCCCGAGGATGTGATCGACTAAAGGGGTCAAGGGAAAGGGCCGACTCAAACAACCTTAGAGAACCGGTATAAACAAAAAGATAAGAAAACCACTATTCAATATATTGCTAAGTGGTTTTACAAAACCGACATTGCTTTCAACGCCGTTAAATCGAGAAGCTTCAAAGTAATAATTGAGGTTATAGGTCAATTTGGACATGGGCTTAAACCTTCTTCATATCATAAAATGTGGTAGACATACCTGAAAATTGAAGTTGAATATACACGATCCTTCATTACTGAATATAAAAAATCATGGAAAACATATGGGTGTTCACTCATGGCCGATGGATGGACTGATATATTTGGTCGGTCTCTCATTAACTTTTTAGTAAATTGTCCAGCTGAGACAATTAATCTTCTTGAAGTCCATGGATGCATCGGGCCATTCACACACATGAGAATATTTGTTTAATTTACTAGATAATGTAGTTGAGGAAATAAGTGATGAATATGTTATACAAGTAATTATAGACAACGTAGCCTCGTATGTAATGGTCAAACGTCTTCTTATGGAGAAGATGCGTTGTTTATTTTGGACCCCTTGTGTGGCCCATTGTGTTGATCTTATGTTAAAGATATAGGTAAGTTATTTATAAGTGTGATTGGAAGGGCTAAAAGAATCACGGTCTTTATGTACAAACACACCCTTCTTCTCAGTCGAATAAGAAAACATATTAGGGGTAACTTGCTATGTCCAGCAGTCACCCGTTTCGTTACAGCCTTTTTAACACTACAATGATTATATGAAAAAATCAGAACTTAGAAGCTTTATAGTGTCAACCGATTTACAAGTGGGCCTTAGTCTAAGAAGGCTGAAGGGAAACAGGTTCAACAAATAATCCTTTCTCAAATTTTTTGGACACAAGTGGTAAAGGCGCTAAAAGCATCCGAGCACTTAGTCACTGTGTTGCGATTTGTGGACGGGGACGAAAAGCCTACAATGGACTATATATATGATGTGATAGAGAGGGCGAAAAATAAGATCGTGGACTATTTTAATTATATAGACCGTGATTACAAGCCAATTTTAAATATTATAGATAGAAGATGGGGCGGTCGAATGTCATCTCCATTGTATTCAACTACTTACATCATTAACCTAGCCTGTTTATTCGATTTTGCTGATCTAGTAAAAGCACTTACTATGCATATGGTTGGATTTATTGATGTCTTGAAAAGAATGATTCTAGATAGAGAAGAACCGGACAAGATCTCAACTTTGTTGGACTTCTATACAAAGAGTGAGGAGATATTTTCAAGAGATATCGTAATCAGGCATCAGACAATGAAATTACCCAGTAAGTACTACTATGAATGTTAGTCTTAGTGTCTTACAAATAATTTTCTACAAAGTGTTTCTAACTTAAGCTATTTTTCTTAGCTGACTGGCAGGCTACCTATGGAGTTGACCCAAACAGAAAAGATCCAGCTATAAAGAAGCTGGCTATGAGGATTCTTGGACTCACGTGTTTTGCGAATGGTTGCGAGCGCAGTTGGAACACGTTCAAGGGGGTAAGTTTAGTAATTATAAACTTCAATTTTTTAGTGTAAGGCCTAAGCTAAATTAATTACCTAAATAGTTATGCTAAATGCGCTTTCTTTCTTCAAGATTCATACCAAGAAAATGAATCGCTTTAAGCAAAAAATCTCAACGACTTGGTTTTCGTTTAATATAATAAAAAATTACGAGAACGATTCCAAACTATGAAATAAAAGCCTGGTTTCTTTGACCATATTTGCTTAGATGAGTTGGATGCAGATAACGAGTGACTCATAGAAATGGAAGACCCGGTATTTACTGGAGAGGACTTGACATGGGCGCAAGTTGAAGATGCCGCATACAGATCGACACCTGGTGAAGGTACTATTCGAAGACAAAGGATGGGGGGAGCCGGATGGCGAGTAGTAGCCGTCAACCCGTTGAAGAGATTGAGGAGATGAAAGAAGGAGATGGTGATAATGATCAAGCTGAAGATCCACTATTAGATGTTGATGAAGTATTAGTACATACAGATGATGAAGAAACGAAAGAAGAAAAAATATATGTGGAAGAAGGAGATGACTCGGATGATGATGGTGGTGGTGGTGATATGCCACAATGGCGAATAGATCATTGTATATAATATATGATTAGATGAATAATAAATAAATAATTTCTTCATTTTGTTTACTAAGTGTGTTAATGTTGATTGTTGATATAGTATTGAATGTTGAATGTTGATATTTCATATTTATTAAATGTTAAGTTAAATATATTGTAGAATGTATAATTGTTAATGAATGATGACTTAATATTTAATTCATTATGTAATTAGTTTTATTTTACTCAAATTAAATGCATTGCAAGGGCCAATGACATATAATAATTTATTCATTTTTTTTTCTTAATTTATCCTTATTTTTTTGGTTTTTTAAATTTTTTGAAAAATTTTATATAAAAAAAAACGTTCGACCGCAGATGCGATTGTGTGATCGCATATGCCCACAGGCATATGCAATCACACACAATCGCATATGCGATTTAACAAGATTGATATGTATGTATGTAACTATGCATGGATGTGTGTGTGTGTGTGTGTGTGTGTGTGTGTGTGTGTGTGTGTGTGTGGATGGAAGGATGAATGGAGGTGTGTGTGCGTGGATGGATATATGATGGATGCATCATGCATGTGTGTGTATATACATACATACATATATATATATATGTATGTATTGTCATTGTATGTTTGTATGTATATATGCATCCATAGATGGTTAGATCATGCATGCAATGTTAGCTCGATGTACAAAAATCAATATGTAAAATAAAGAAGTTTAAATTTAATATCGGATAATACGATATGAAATTCACAGAATAAAATGGAAGGAAAACACTTGGATCGAAAATCTAGAAAATGCTTAAATGATATCAGTTGCAACAAACTTAGTGGTGGCATGGATCCATGTTGCTTTCCTTCCATTTTATTTTATGAATTTAAGATCTTATTATCTGCTATTAAATTTATACTTCTTTATTTTACATATTGATTTCTGTGCCTCGAGCTAACAATTCTGAAGACTATTCGCACCCGTTGGATGGTCTAGACGTTCGATCCATATTTTCTGCAACGAATGTCTTTGGGATACAACCATTTCTCGATCCAGAATGATCAACTTATTTACCAAGTGGTTGATGTTCGGAACCTGTTGACTTGCCCTTGGGTGTCGTGTCTAAGAATTGAGACCGAGCTCCTTTCCTTAGTTGAATATAAACGAAATTGGGGATGACCATCCTCTTCATCCTACCATATAAGGTCTTGCTGAGTGTAGCGGCTTGGAGTCTTGCCTCATGCATGGTCGTGCCTCAGGAGACCTTACTAAGCAATGTTCCAAGTAGCAGCTCGAAAATGGATGGGACTGTGGAAGGGCTCGTTATCTAATGGAAGTGGAGAGACTTCATCTCCTAATGGCCAAGCTAGGGGAGTAGGTCCTTTCCCTGGTTTATTGTTCTCTGGCCATTTAGGAGCCCCTTGGTCATGACTGGTGCTGACTAATCACACGATGAGCATAGGTGTCTGAACTGAATAAATCGTATAATGTAATTCTTCCAATCCATGAGTTCTGCCGTCTCGAGATGTACGCGTAAATCCATGGAAGCGTTAGATATGCCGACGAATCTCCATAGTTATGAGATGTGGAGCAAGCCAAATTTTTATGAATTATATGCCATAATGTGGTGGTTACTATGTATGATGAGCCACACACGCTATGCTAGGCATGCATTCATGTGGATTGGTCATGCGTATTGATACCATTTGTAGTGATGGAGTACGAAAAGTATTAGAACCTTTATATTATTTTACTTTGAATAATTACTTGAATTGTGATAATTTTGAAGGATGACCATCACTATGAGCATGACATTGACCCTCTCCAACCGTATAGATGATGTAAGTGATGCACAAGTTAAAGATATGGGGTGATGCATAATCTCCCTATGAAATAATACGAGTGACGTGGGATTATGTTATTGTTTTATTTTAGTATATCTTTATTTATGTTTCATGTTGTGAATTTGAATATTTATAATAAGCTCCCACTTGAGTGAGCATTAAATGATTTTTTGAACTTTTATATTTAAATACAATAAGATTTATATTATGGTTGGTTTTATTCTCGTAAATGGGTACCTTTACTAATGTGATTTGAGAAAAAAAAGGTGTAATTATGAAGTATTCATTCATTTGTTTTATTAACACCCGAACTTGAGTACGAATATGTACTCAGGCCATGAAAATTTGGAGCGTTACAATATGACCTTAAATTGACCATTCTTAGATTGGCTTTATGTAACGCCCCGTGTTTTCAGGACCCGAGTATATTACCCATTTCCCGAAAACCCGAGTGTTAGCTTATAAAATTCAGTGTAAATTTGAACCGTTTATTATTAATCAGAGTTAACAACAACAAAGCTAGAATAAACCATGCATTGAATAAGAACATTTCAACCATAATGAAATTCCAAATGTAGCGCCCATACAGGACTTATACAATCCCAAATAACAAAGTTTGTATAAGCAGAAATAAGAATCTATCAGCTAGTGGTGGAGTTCAATATGAGCCGCAAGGACCCTGCCTAGCTCCCTAGCTACTCGATTTACTCCGGGAACCTAGTGAACAGCATCGGCTTACCCTATACCTGCATCAACTATTATGGTTTGATAGCGTCAATGGCTATCGCAGTGAGGAGCATCCTCTACGATTGCACACTCATAATTCATAATCCAATACAGCTCGCAAGTCATGAAAATTGGTATCTTAAACAGGACATTTCATAATTATGATCATACACTTAAAAAAACTTAACAAATCAACAGAATCTCATCATAAGCAAACATAATAGCAATCACAATATAAGGATATATGTTCAGGTAATGAAATAATCAACCACACGACTTTCTACTACGCCCAAAAATCACATTGTACATGAACACCGCAAGATGGCTAAGAATTCGCTAAGCGAACACCCGCTCCACCTAGAAGTCATGATACAAGTGAAATCCATAAGGTGAATAGAAAATCAACCTTTAAACCTCTACTTCACCCCGGAATCATATTGTATGTGAACTCCACAAGATGACTAGGAAATCGCTAAGCGAACACCCGCTCCACTAGGAAATTATAGTACGACTGAACTCCACAAATGAAGAGAAAACAACGCACAACGTCTACTTCACCCGGAAGTCATATCGTACGTGAACACCGCAAGATGGCTAGGAAATCGCTAAGCGAACACCCGCTCTACCCGGAAATCATGGTACGTCTGAACGCCGCAAGAGAAAGAGACAATCAACATGTAAACTCTAAACCACCCGAAAATCAAATCGTACATGAACACCACAAGATGGCTAGGAAATCGCTAAGCCAACACCCGCTCCACCTGGAAATCATGGTACGACTGAACACCGCAAGATGGCTAGAACCAACATGTAAGCTCTAGACTACCCGGAAATCATATCGTACGTGAACTCCGCAAGATGGCTAGGAAATCGCCAAGCGAACACCCGGTCCACTTGAAAATCACAATACAACCGAACACCGTGAGATGACTAGGAAACAACAAGATATGAGAATATAACCATCAAGCCACAAAAGGGCACCAACGACCCATTAAAACCATGAAGGGCAATTAAACGATCTAAGCTACATAGGGTAAATATGTAGTCCAAGACATGTAAGGATGCACGATCCAAGTCGCGTAAGTCAAATATGGACCGCAAGATGGTGAGTTCATGACAGGTCTCATCCATTACGTCACTCGATCACAAATGACAGACATACAGTTAATTTACAATGTAGGACTAAAGATAGCATGTTACCACAGATCATTTATGCATGTTATAATTAAAGAGAGATGTCTACCATCTAACACAACAATTTAGCTTATTCAATAGTAAGGTAAGTAATTCAATTAGAGGAATCATGCAATCATCTATATTCAAATTGATGAAATTAAGTGGGAAGCTCAAAGGGTGAGTCCTCACCTTAGAGAGTAGATTTACTTCTTGTTTGGTTAGAGATCATTAAAGAACTAAAATACTCGATGAACCTAAAATATCACCTGTCAATGGTTAGAGTAGAATGGATTCAAATACGCCTAAATAATTAAGGTTCCTAATGTGTATCTAGGTTAGATTCAAGTTGGCACAACTAAGCAAGCTAAAGCATAATTTAAATCCAAGAAAATGTGTAATCTCAAATCCTAAATTAGTCACTAATTGGTTATAATGAACATTTTAGAGAGAGTAGAGCTTGCTTACCAAAAGTCCAAGTCAACTTGGATCTAGACCGACTCAAAACGGTTTATCCTTCTCAACGAAAATGACCACACTCCTTTCTTCCTTTCTTCACTTTCTTCTTTCTCTCACTCCCTCTCTCTCTATTTTCCTCTTTTTTTTTTTCCCTTGCTGGAACCCCAGCTAACCTAGATCAGATCCATGCCTAGCTCAGCCGAGTTAGACTCGGTCCCAACCGAGTCAACTCGATTCCAACTGGACAGCAGCCCCAAGCTGCCTTCTCTCCCCTTTTTTTTTTTTTTTTTCCTCCCTTTGTTTTCATCTCGCTGGGACGTCCAGCAAGATCCTGAACCAAAACTGAGGCTGAGTTGCGTTGGACTCGGCAGAGACGGACTGGTGCAACGGTCACCACCGATTCTCCTCTCCCCCTCTCGTTTTCTTTTTCTCTTTCTCCTTACTTTCTTTTCTTCCTCTCTTCTTCTCTCTATTTTATTTTTTTTTTCTACTGCAACTCCAACAGAAAAGCTGGCTAGCAGCGCCAACTCAAGCAGCAGCAATGGTAGCAGTCAGCAACCTCTTCTTCTCGAACTGAGTTGACCATATGCTACCCAACTCGCTCTCTCAATATTTCTCCCTCGCTTTCACTCTCAGTCCCACCCTGTGGACTTTCACAAGTTCTAGACTCGGGTTGAGTTCGACCTGTCTTGGCAACACTCGACCCAACTCAGTTCACTGAGTCAATGACCGGGTCGGGTGCAAATAAGCTCAGAACTGATGGGTTTCATCCCATAAAAGCTGAGAATCGTCCTCATACACCTGGAATGGCTCATGGATCTGACTACGGGGTTTTGATATAGATCCAGAGACCACCTACTGAGGGTTTCAAATCTGAGATCCAGACTCTAATATAATCTCTCAGAAACTGTTTAAACGAGGAAGATGAGTAAGGTGTTAATGGCAGATTTGGGATCCTAACCTTTTTCTTCGATCGGAAGTTGTTGGACAGTGAGGATTTGTCCCAGGAAGCTTGAGGATGTGAAAGATCGAAGCTCCAACGAGTTTTTCTCAATGGGTTCGAAGGTGGAAGGAAATGGCTTGAGTTTTGCTGGTGTGGCTATAGGGGTTCGGGCAATGCATCCTTTGCAATATAAGTCCTCTATTTTGATGCCTCAAATCTCCCAGCACCGTCGGATGGAGGACGCACGGCCAGGATCTAATACCACTGCATGGTTACCTGAAACAGCTAGCAAAAACGGTGGGCATTGGCGCCGGTTTTCCACAGAAAACCTAACCCACGTGAGCAGGGACGGACGGCTGAGACAAACTTGTTTCAATGGCTGAGATGCGCGGATCTATCCTCACGCGGATCGCCAACGTGGAAAGCAAAAGGATTTCCATTTTTGGAAATCTTGTGCTTGCAGGCCCTGCTTGCGTCGGTCCTCGTGTGCCCGTAGGTGCACACCAACAGGTGGACCGACCACGATTCTGACAGTCTTCGGGCCCTTAACAAGATGGACTGTTCAGATCGTGAGACCGATCCATGAAGGTGGGCCACATATCAACGCACGGTGTCAGCTATTTCAAAATAGCGTTGGAGGGAACGCTGGAGAGAAATCTCCATTTAGGGAGATAACGGGTCAGAGCATTTTGACCGGGCTTTCGGTTTCAGTGCACAGCGAGCGCACGTATCTGCTGTGTACTCTCAGCAAATGCGTGGTCCATAGTGATGTCTGTGATCCCATCCACGCCGTTCATCAGTTTTGTCAGCCCATGTTAGAGTCGAATCCAGAGCTTGAGGCCGATCCATCTCTTCAGTGGGCCATAGTTTGTGATTTGGGGTCTTTAGTCATAGGTTTTCATTAATCCAATGGTCGGATTGTACCGAACTTGAACGTCAATGGTAGTAAGGGTTTACGGGAGCATTTAACCAGATATTAATGCCTAGATTAGGGATTAGATGGCCATATACTATTTGTAATATTAAATGTTATTTTCACCATATTTTAAATATTAATTAATTAATTAATTATTATTATTATTATGTTTTCGATTATTAATTATTATTTTTTTATAAAATCCCATGGTTGTCTCTTCTACAGGCGTCCTGTATGCTTTTCAAAGATAAATTAATTATTTGTATTTAGATTATATATATGTATATATATACTTCTAAATTGATCGCGTGGGTCACACCCCAATTAACACTATTTATTCACTTGCTCAGTCCACTACAGGTCTTTGATTATAAAATTTTGATTATTTGCGTTTGTAAGTAGGCCTAAAATGCATGGATTTTATTTGTTTAGTTATCGATTTATCTAAATTAGTGGTGGGATATGAGATGTGGGTATTCTAACTGTTGCAATTTAGTAGTGAGTTATGACTTGTCAAATGATGGTGAACAATGTGTATAGTTACGCTAACCTAGACTATAATAGTAACGCCCTAGTATTCAAAAGCACGGGGTGTTACACTTTAAAAGTCCCGTATTGTTAAAAAAAACTACACAAATTCAACAACATTCAGTTTGATCGAAAACGACTAAAATAGGACAGTGGGTTGAGACAAAATTTTGGGTAATTCGGCTTCAGCCGAAGAATCTTTCGGTTGGCTTCGGTGTGACCGAATACCACCTTCAGTGTAACTGAAAGTACCCAAGTTTGTGTAGCGACTTTCTTGTTTAATTTGGTGCGACCGAATCTAATTCAGTACGACCAAAGACTAGTCATTTCTACCCATTTTTTATCGTTGGAACTCGATTTCTTTATATATGAGATTCGGTCTTTGGGCATGTGAGATTATTTTTAGTGCAAATGAGCTTAGGTGAATCCCAAATCACATCCCACATCCTAAGCCTTATATTCCATGAGATTTAATTCATCTTCTTGAGCTTGAACACTTTAATAAGATTCCAACCTCAATGTTGGTATATCCTTGTTTAAATCCTCTAGAAGATCCTTCTAGGTGAATTCCCTGGGCTTTACAACTTCTCATTAGTTGTAGGAGATTCACCATACCTCCTATCACATTGGTCATCACATCGGAGCATCGCATGCGAGTTATTTGATCTTGGAGCTGAAGCCTTGGTAAAGCATCGACATCATAATTGGGAGAGCAATTGAGGAGTAGATTCAAGTGCGAGTGTGCTTTTAAGAAGCGACTCAAGAAAGACGTATCAACAGGGCTCAATTCGACAAATGTCATTGAGTGAGTCCATACTCTCATTCCTTGTGTAAGATTGATGATAAGAGTTTGTGACTTAAACTTGAATAAGTTCTTGTAGGGACCAAGGCTCTTATATAGGGATGAATTCACCGGACACGGGTGCATATGTGTTAACCTCCGTAGGACCCTTTGATGGGAGTAAACGTAGGTCCTTGGACAAAGAGCGAGGTTATTGGTTAACCTATAGAAAACTAATTAAAGTTTCTTACGGAAGCCTCTAGTGAGAGGGTATATCAATAGGTTCTTGTGTAGGACAGAGGTTCGTGGTGAGCCTATAGAAAATCAGGTAAAGTCTCTTACGAGAGTTGGTCCTTGTGTATGATTATAAAGATTAGAAGTAAACCTGATTTAAAATCGCTGATAGTGAAATTTGATACACTCATGAGTTGAGTGTGTCCGTCGAGAGTGAAGTAGGGAAACCGAACCACTATACATGCTTGTGTTTGTGATTATATTTGAGCACTTGTTTAATTATGCTTATGTGATGAATGTTTAATTATATATATGCATGATTAGATGAATGCTAGGAGCTGATAGATAGTACATCCCACACACACAAATATACTATTATGTTTATAGACTAGTTGCTTCATTAGCATATTATTTATAGTCTATGTAATAAGACCCTCTAATGGCTTAAAAGCCTTAGAGTTAATTGTCTTACTTTAATTTGCATATTAGTTTAAAAATGTAATTATGTTTTAAAAAAAAAATATTTGGTCCTAATCACCCCCCTTTTAGGACAACCATCATTCCATAAGAGGTATCCTATTCCACGGAATTTTAATATACGGTTCACATAATAAATAACATTAGACAAACCCCGATTCAAATCATGAAGGGTAGTGCTAATATGCCTGTAAGGTGGATAACATTAATTATATGACCTTGATCCTACGATGTGATGGACGGCTTAAATCACAAGTCATGTTAAATAAATGCCACAATTGGTACATGATGAACATGAGTTACATGCATATAGCTAGTCATTGAGCATTTTAGACATTTTTACATGTAAATGAGTAGTGACTGAACGTCTTAAGTAGGTGTGTAATGCCAATAGACAATTATTAAGGTCTTAGATGAACGGTTGTTAAATGGTCAGATGCAGGATCTTGGACATGATGGACAGATTTTCTTAATAAATGAAAGGAAAGAGTGTCTCGCTATGGTGAAAGTGTTGTGATTATAGGGCCATCATGATAATGACATGGTCATTGTGAGGCATTATGGACACGACCTTAGATGATAGTGCAAACCATTAAAGATGACCAACATCGATATAACACATGTCACATATCACAATGCACTGGTCCATATGCACCGTCAATCATTGTGGGCCAAGAGTTGGCACAAATCATAAGATTATGTATTACGTGTTTTAAAGAAGTGTTGGAGGTCTTGAGCAAGTGGTGTTCCTCTTAAACACGTTATATATGTTGTAGGACATATATTGTATTATTTGATAGATTGTTGGATAATGATGACATGATCCAAGTGATGAATGATTTCTTATATACATTAGTGGTACATGGTGCAATGAGATTGTGCCACATTGAATGGTTAAAAATGATAAGCTATGATATCTGACATGCTAATATAAATGAATTAGGTTAGTATGAAAGGTGGAGCATCATCATCAAGAGGCATGATAGTGCAGTTGAGTGTAATTCTAAACGACTCCTACTTCTATATACAAAGATTATAATGCGAGAATATGAGTACTTTAGAGCTTTATTAGGTCTTTCTCTAAGATTGACTATAAGAGACTGAATTGTTATATGTATCTTTGAAAGAAAATATGAGTACTTCAGAAATTAAAAAAAAAAACCCAATCAATGTACAAGTAACATGTACAAAGTATGTAAGTTGATCTTTTCATATATTTTACCTTTGAGGTGAAGGGATGAATGTACTCATTGGGAGTCGCCTCTTTGATGCCATATATGATGCTGAAGAGCCTTTTGAATCGCATACGCTCTTGTGTGTCGACCAATATTTAAAAAAATGTGAGAATGTCTGTTAATAATAATTTTTCAAAACTCCGGTGTTAGATAAAATCAGAGATTTTGGGTTTGATCCCCAATAGAGTTGCCTCTTTGTTGGATGTGATTTGGATCAAATATAAATATTGCTTCCGAGATTGCATTCGTTGCCATTCATTCAAAAGACATTCATAAGATATTCTCTTAACATTGCCATATTCTTTGTTGGAAGGCTTTTATTATATTTTGAGTTCAGTTACATTTTAGGTCGTAATATACCACAAGTCTTTACACATTCTAGGAAATCACCATTGATTTTAAAGTAAAATATAAATTAAGTAAGAATAAATGAATAAGTGAAATAATCTTACTATTTATAAGAAAATTGAAGTAATCCAAATGTATAAAGATTAATGAGATTATATCATGTTAAGTCCTTAAAATGCAATTAAGACAACTTGCTTAACACGGGTTGTAAGACTGATAAAGAAGAGAGCCATACCAAAAGGCAGATATTTACATGGTTCAACAATATTGCCTATTTGGCGATATACATACTCCATGGAGAAACTAATGAGCTTTTATTAAGATAAAGTATATCATGAGTATAAGTATGTTTCTAGCCTATGTAACTTTCATAGATAGAAATATCATAATAAAATAGGAAGCATTGAGAATATATGAGATACATTATGATGCATATGAGAATGAAATACTGAAGAAGTTACTTAAGAAGCTATTTAATTATTTTAAATGAATAACTTATACTATAGAAGGGGAACCAAAGTAATTAGGAGTTTAATCTCTTTAAAAATAGCTAATTTTCATTATAATTAATAGAGAACTTTTGAAAGGGAATATAAGATATTCAAATGTAATAAAGAAGGCTCAAATAGAATTTATTTTGCTGCACTGAATGAATAACAACCCACACTAAGTGAATAGTAAGTCACACTAGATTATAAGCCACATTAGTTGAATAGTAAGTTGTATTAGATGAACAGTAAGCCGCATCAAGTGAATAGTAATCATATTAGATGAATAGTCAACTATGGAGCCAACAAGGGGTAGGTGCAACCACACTAGCTATTTGGGTAGCCTCTTGATGTATAAGGGTTAGTTGAAAGGTAGGTTTGACTATCCCATTATCTTAACAGTAAGCTGCACTAGATGAATAGTAATCCGCACTAAGTGAATAGTAACCCACACTAGGAAAGGGCTTGATTCAGAGCTTGGATATGTGACATGGTGAAATGGCAGCTTGATTCACATGGTAGAAGGGTCCCAGCCAAAGACATGCTTACCTATAGGGCCTATTTAATTCCATATAAATAGTGGTAAATGTACACCCTGTATCCTAGACCGTACCGTTCCGTAGACTTCCGCGGTCTTTTCGGTCGAATTCTGGCAACCTTCGACCCTTAACCGGCATTTGTGCGCGATCCTGATTCATACACCGTCAACCCGAGTAGACTCAACTCAAGACTTGTACCTTAGCGACCGCACCATCACCGCAGTTCCGATGCCACGACTCGCTCGCCAATTCGATACCCTGGTCAGGAGATGTGGGTCCGCGTTCGGTGCGGGGAAAACGCCGCGTATGCAAATTCCGAGAGAATCTCTACGAGATATCACCTCAATCAATCAATCAATCAATCCCATCATGTCAAGTACATGTCAAGTACACATCACCTCTCACCCTTCCCCAAGCAACTCCTAAAGTCAAAAGTTTCTTACAAGCCCATACCCCTTCTTACACAATCTACCACAAAAGTCAAAAAGTTCTTACACCCATCACTCACCACATCCATCACTCCATCACTCCATCACTCCATCACCCATCTCTCTTTACAACCCTCTCTCTCATTTTTCAAACTCACTCCAAGCAACCCAAAAACAATCCCACGTCCAAGCCTCTCCCATCTCTCCCAAGCTACAAGTGTGACCCACTTCCTCCCCTCTCATCTCCCATCTCAATCATCCAAACTCCATCTCCTCCGTTAGGATCGAAGCTAAGGAGCAAAGGAAGCCTAGGGAGCAAGAAGGAACAGTGAGTGATTTTAGATTTTTGTCTTTCATCCATTTGTTTGATTTAAGGGTCCATATATGTGGGACCCACCTTGATGTACGCCTTGTAACAAGAGCGGCCCATAGTGGCGGGGCCCCTCCATTATCTTCAATCTCTCTCTCTCTCTCTCTCTCTCTCTCTCTCTTGTGTATGATGATTTGTGGCCCATCTTGATGCATGATGTCACTCACCCCGTCCACCCATCCAAAACGGTGTGACCCACCTTGATCATGCCCCTTTTAATCGGTGCCGTCCATCTATTTTTATCCAGGCCATCTAGTGGGCCTGGATGATGAGAAATACATAACAGCTTGATCCAAAATCAGGTGGGCCACATCCATGTGGGACCCACCATGAGACTTATGTTATATCCACACTGTCCAGCGTCCAGGGACGCTGGACGTGTGTGACAGTGAAGTGTGAACTGTAGTGGGTGTACTGACAGAGTGTCAGCTAACGGTGGGGTCCATGGGAACCACCCCCGTCCTCCACCCCTCCAAATGGGCCACACCATGACGTATGTGCTATATCCAAACCATCCACCGTTCTGGATGGTGGTCCATGTCCGTGTGGGGCCCACTTCCACGCCCAAATCCATAGCTCACTGGCAGACTGAGTGGGGATACATCGTTTCAACGGTGGGACACACCCACGTCCATAGCTCACTGGCAGACCGAGTGAAAGATACCTCGTTTCACGCTGAGGTCTTGGTATCTATCCCTAGGGCGGTGGCTAACAGAGAAGTGTGCCCTGACGTGGGGTCCATGGGACCATCTACACCGTCCTTCCATTTAGATGGGCCCACCACGATGCATGCTACGTGAGACACACCCCACGTGTGGGGCCTCCCCTTGATACACATGACCATCCAGGCCATGGATGGCCTGGACGTTGCTTTTCTTTTATATAATATATTATATATAGTATATTATATATATATATTATATTATATCACATATATTATATATATTATATAATTTATATATAATACATGAGGGTGGGCCCTACGTGGGACCCACCTCTGTTTTGGTTGCAGGAAAGAAAAAAGAGAAAAGAAAAAGAAAAAGTAAAAACACGTACTGCTCTCTCCCTCTCTCTTTCTCTCTCTCTCTCTCTCTCTTTTGTCTATCTCTCTCTGTCTCTCTCTCTCTTTGAACGTCAGCAATCTTTAGGTCCCACATGATGTGTGTATTACACATGTCGTCCATTCATCTGTTTATTTGGTGGGACCCACCAGACATGTTTCATCTGCACCATCCATCTGGACGGTGCCATGTATGGCCCCACCATGGTGCGTGTTGCACCCACCTATTCCATTCATGCCGTCCGTCTATGGACCCACCATGATGCATGTGTTGCATCCATACCGTTCAACCATTTATGAGATCATCTTATGGCATGGGAGAATGAGTGAATCAGATCTAAAGTTTAAGTGGACCCCACCATTTAAATAATGGACCGTGACATCCACCGTTCAAACTTCTATGGGCCACCGTAGTTCCCAATATTGTTTCTACTTCTTTGATCTCTATGTTAACTTGTGAATAGGTCGGATCTCGAATATACATAAGGGTGGGCCCGATTTGATATTCATGGGGCCCATCAATTCGACCCATTTGATCGGCCCATTTGGTTGGCCCATTTGATTCAGCCCATTTGGTCGGCTCATTTGAATCGGCCCAATTCGATTTGGCCCATTTGACTCGGCCATTTGATTCGGCCCATTCGAATCGGCCCATTGATTGAGATTCCACCATGATATATGTGATGATGTTTTTGGCAGTCATGCCTTGGGAGCAATGATGGTTTGACGTCCACATTGATGGGCAATGATGGTTAGATGTCCTTATTGTGACCTTCCCTTAGGCCTTGTTAAGCCATTCTCTTCATGGGTTAACCCAAATAAGTGGGCCCCATTCGCCGTATGTGATTGATCGATTCCGGCTATCACTTCTGATTACCGATTTCACTTTTTGATTCCAATTGTCGGTGCCGATTTTCGAGGCCAACGCCGATTATCGATGCCGATTACGAGTGTGTGACAATATAATATCATAATACATGTCCATACGTATCATCTGCATGCTTGTGATGAGATGAGTAATTGATTATAGCACCTGTCTTGGAGAAAATTGTTTATAGGCTCCCTGATAGGCAGAGTTGCCCTACATGAGCGCACGATACTCACAAGAATGCTGCATGATTCATGCATCTTGCATCATGTGACATGTGTACTGTACGCCCTAGCGACATGAGGGCCATAGCTGTTACAGGCATATCGTGATTGACAGGATTGGATACCGGAAATCTTGTTCTACATGGGGTGCTATAGATATCCCTGGGTGAAAGTCCCTAAACCCTTATGGTACCAAAAGGTTGCTCCAACATCTAGACCGAGTGGGTGTAGGAGCGTCGAGTGCTGATTACCAGAGGCCGCACTTTTCACTGTGTCGTGGTCGATTGGAAGGGGGTGCGGCCTTACCCGCCCAAGTGGAGGGGGCAAAGTTAGGCTGAGTTTGACCAGCTAGAGGAATTGGTCCACTATCGACAAGCCGAACCCGATATTGGCAGGTGGATAGTGAGGTTTTTTCCACTCGCCTTATTGCGTGTGATGGGGCGACAATCTGGTTAGGAGTGTACTAGACCCCGGTGATATTCCAAATTTGAGCTGTATTGATATGTGGACTTAGATGAGGATTCGTATGCTTGAGTTGCATCTCGCAATGCATGGCCTTGGTATGGACGGCATCATTCATGCCTTGCATCACATGGCCTTGGTACGACCGATATTATTCACGCCTTGCATCGCATATCCTTGGTACGGCTAACGGTATTCATGGATTCACCAGCATGTTCTGCATTACTCTGATACTGCATAATCATAGTACTACCTTACGCACACACTTTCACCACCCTCTAAGCTTTCCATAAGCTTATGCACGACCGTTGTGTGCAGGTAATGTTGAAGCGCAGCATTGCTGAGGCAGGAGCGCTTTGCAGATCATCTTGGAGCTTTTTGTTCATCATCATTGTATTTTACTTTATGCTCATTGTACTTATAAAGTTTTTGATCATAGTGGAAATGTGATGGAGTTTTTGATTGTTATTTGTGGGTTATACCTTTGGTTATGCTTATTACGAATTAAACTGATGTTGAAAATCCTCCTAGTAGCATCCCAGGATCGAAACCTGATGATCATAGTGGAAATGTGATGGAGTTTTTGGTTGTTGTTTGTGGGTTATGCCTTTGGTTATACTTATTACGAGTTAAACTGATGTTGAAAATCTTCCTAATAGCATCCCAGGATCAGAACCTGGCGAATGGGCACTGGGAGTCGAGAATGGGGTACTACGGAGGCCGTCGGCGCCGAATTCGGCGATCAAGAATTTTGTGAGCCCGGTTTTCGAATTTGGGGCGTGACAGACTACTGGCCAGGCGGATAGTGAGGTCTCTTCCACTTACCCAGTTGTGCGCTTGATGGGGCGGCAGGTGGCGTGGAGTGTACTAGATCCCGGTGATGATCCCATAAAGGAATCGTACTGATATGTGGACTTATTGAGTAGGAGTTGTATACTCATGCATTCGTTTCATTCACTATTCACTTGGGCTAGTGGTGTGCAACTAATTATTGTGTACCTTCACATGGCCAGGATTTCGGTTGGGCGAGCGACTAACCTGAGATCAGGAGTTCACCACATTGAGTCTGACTATCCAAATTTAGGTATGTGACTCGTTTAGATAGAAGTCCCTTGTGATGGACCCCATAACCTACGATACTACGTACTATCATCTCGACTTCACTCCAGCTTGATCATTTCATTCGCACAGCATATTACATTGCATCTACAGTACTTAGCATTTTGGGTTGACATGTTTCTACATTGAATGACCATTAGTACTCATGCCTTGCATCGCATAGCCTTAGTATGGCTGATGGCACTATAAACTTATCAGTATATTTTCGGTTATTTCGATATTGTATGATTTATGGCATTGTATCCTTGGCATTTAATATTTGGCTCGCTTTGACTCATCATTTGCATAACTGATTTGCATTGTGTACCCTGATATTGTATGATTCATGGACTTGTCAGTACCTCTACTTACTCTGATATTGATTACTTAGCACTTACCTTGTGCACACACTTTCACCACTCACTAAGCTTTTTATAAGCTTATGCACGATAGATGCGTGCAGGTGACGTCAGGTTGCAACAACATTGAGCTTGGAGCGTGTAACGAACTTATGGAGCTTTGATTTTTGGTATATGTATTTCCCTTTCAACATTGTATTCAACTGTTTACATTAGTGGATATGTGATGATGATGTTGCCTTTGTGACTTGGTTAAACTTGTGCTTATGCTTATTATAAGTTAAATGTACATTGGAAAATCCTCCTTGTAGGATCCCAGGATCAAAATCTGGCGTATGGACGCTGGGAGCCGAGAATGGGATACTACGGAGGCTGTCGGCACAGGATTCGAAAATTAAAAATTTTGTGAGCCCGGTTTTCGAGTTTGGGACGTGACAGTAAACAAGGTAAACAAGTAATAATTATTTACTTTCTCATATACTCTCACTAATTTTTATAGTACTGTAATTTAAAGAGTCACTCAATTTGCATGACGTCTTTACCATGCCTATGTTGCAAAACTTTGTGGGCCCACCATGATGTGTGTGTTTAATCTACACCATCCATTCATTTTCGCAGATCATTTTAGGACGTGAGCCTAAAAATGGTGTAGATCCAAAGCTCAAGTGGACGACACCAAAGGAATAGTGGAAATAATGACTCACACCATGAAACCTATTATTTTTTGTGGTGTGGTCTTCTTAAGCTTTATATCTTTTTCATTTTTTATCTCATGCCCTAAAATGATATGAGAAAATAAATGGACAACGTAGATATAATACATACATCATGGTGGGACCCACCAAAATTTTGTTTTTATAAGATTTAGTTTTGTACGAAATTCAAGATGAAATTCTCAAATATTTTAAATAAAAACCAATATTTATTATTATGTTACATCTACCTCTACTCATAACAAACTAACTAGTCTTGTAACTTAGTAGCTTCATGAGAATAAATAAAAATATGCCAAATATGTGTGCTAACACTATAAAGGCATCCATGGATCCATGTTATCCTTATTTAGGCATTACTATCTATGAAAACGCAATGCTTGGCTGCACTGTCAGGCCTGTGTCCTAGTGACCATTCTATTCCTTAGGATCCCGTGATCTTTCCCATCGAATTCCCACGACCCGCGACCTGTAGACAACATTTGTGCACGATCCTAAGTCGCATCCTGTAGATCTGAATCGACTCGACCCGAGACTTGTACCTTAGTGACCGCGCCGTCGCCGAGGTTTCAATGCTATGACTCGCACACCAATGCGATACTCAGGCTAGGAGTTACATTTATTTCGAAAAAACGCTGCGTATTACAAATCCCGAGAGAATCTCTACCCAATCTATCACATCAATCAATCAAGTACTAGTTAAGTACACATCCCATCTCTAGCCATGTTTTCTTTCTCCCCAAGACAAGCAACCTTCCCCAAAGTCAACTCTTATGTCACTCACACCCATCACTTCACCTATCACTCCACCCATCATTCCATCCCATCTCCCTTACACAACAACCACACACACACTCTCTCTCTCTACCCATTTTCTAAGCAACCCAAGAGAGAGAATGTCCAATCATTTCCAAGGAGAGAAGAACCCAAGTGTGTGGCCCACTTCCTACCCCTAAATCTCTCATCCCAACCCTTCAATCTTCATCATCCTCCATCAAGAAAAAGCCTAGGAGCTAAGGAAGCCAAAGAACCAAGAAGAAGATTTAACAGTGGGTGTTCATAGGATTAGAGTGTGGTTTTTGTTGATGGGCCAAGTGGGGCCTACCGATTGATGGTATGGATCCTACTTTGAACCCTAGGTGTGGCCAATGGCCCACCATGATTCATATGTTCATTCCATGATGGGGCGATTCTCCATGGACCCCATCATGATGCTTATTTTGATTGTAAGAAGGTCATCTAGACCTTGTAATTTGTTGGTGGGAAAGGGACGTCCACCATAGATTTTAATGATTTAAGGGCCGACATGTGGTGGGACCCATTTGATGTATGCTTTGTATCATGAATAGGGAGGGCTCATAGTGGCGGAGCCCCTCCCCTCCATCACACGTCTCTCTCTCTTTCTCTTGATGACATGTGGCCCACCTGATATGTTCAGCATCCACACCGTCCACTAGTGGGGCCCACCTTGTTGCCTGTCCGTTTGGACAGGCCTAGATGAAGGAAAATACAAATATCAGCATGATCCACAGGTGGACCCCACCCCGATGTATGTTGCTGCCCACCGTCCAGCAGGTCTGGACGATGGAAAAAAATACAAATATCAGCTTTATCCATAGCTGGTGGGCCACACGTGTGGACCTGCCTTGATGTATATAATGTATATCCACACCGTCCAGTCCATGGACAGTGGGAACCCACCATGATTTATGTGTGTATCCACGCCGTCCATGCATGGACGTGGATCCCAACCACGTGGCCCACCTTGATGTATGTATTGCGTCCCCACCGTCCAAGTTGGGACGATGGGCCTTGATGTGATGCATGTGTTCTATCAGCACCGTCTAAACTGGATGAGGGATCCATCGTGCTGTATGTGCTTCATCTCCATCGTCCAGCTGGAACGGTGGGCCCTTGTGATGTATCTGTTTTATTCACACCGTCCATAGGACGTGGGACGCACCATATGTATGTGAATCATCCAGACCGTCCATCTGTTTAACGCCCAATAGGGCCAGTAGCAGTGGGCTAACCATTCAACAAGGCGACCCACGTTGCTGTCCTCCCTGACCTGCTGGTGGGGCCCATTTTGTGATGCAGAAGGCCCACCTTGACGTGTGTGTTGTAAGCACATTGTCCATCTATTTTTCTAGACCATAGGGCTGACCTGTGAGGCCCACCTTGATGTATATGTTACACGTGTTGACCATCTATTTTGCTAGATCATGGGCCGCCCCATAAGGCCCATGTGATGAGCCCCAATGTGATGTATATGAGGCCCTTATGTAAGGTCCAATGTAATGTATATGAAGCCCATGGGATGAGCCCCAATGTGATGTGTATGAGGCCCTTGTGTAAGGCCCAATGTGATGTATATGAAGCCCATGTGATGAGGCTAATGTGATGTATATGAGGCCCATTGAGATACCTATGAGTTTACCGTGATGTATGTGATAATGTTTATGATGCCCATCCATCTCCTAGTTAGTATAAAGACCATGGACCCCATTATAGGATAGGTTTTAAATGGGCCACACCTTGGGAGCAATGGTGGTTAAATGTCCACATTGTAAGAGAAATGATGGTTCAATGTCCACTTTGCAATCCTTCCTAGGGCCCGTTGTTAGGTCCATTCTCATCTCCTTTTTGTGGGCTAACCCAAATCGTTGGGCCCCCACTGTGATTAGTATGACCCATCTCACTTTATTGGGCTACCCAAACTGTTGGGCCCCTATTTTGGATTATGCTTCCACCATACATTATAGGGCCTATCTTGTGCTTATCGGGCCCCTTAGGGAAGCCCAGTTTACTATAGGATGGAGCGGGTGAGGAAGCCCATCCCTTGTTCTTAGGCCCATACTTGATATGAGTAGGCCATCTAGGCCCATGGTTGTTATGAGGAGAGTACATCATTACCATAGATCATATTTAGTATAACTTCATGATTCATACCCATGTGCATCATAGGTGTGCTTGACATGAAGAGTGATTGATTATAACATATGCCGTTGGGCGGATTGTTTATGGGACTTCCTAAGAGACGAAGTTGCCCCTCATGAGAGCGCAGTACGAGTAGGATTATTGTATGACTGGATAGTGTGACTCCTGTATCTCGCATTTGTGTGACATGATTACTATATATACGCCCTAGCAACATTAGAGCCGTAGCCTCCATAGACACAGTATGGATGGCAGGATTAAATACCAAAAATACTTGTTACTAGCACGGGGGCGCCATAGATGTCTCATGGTGAAAGTCCCAAACCCTTATGGTACCAGGAGGATGCTCCAACGTCAAGACCGAGTGGATACATGAGCGCATGAGGGCCGTATATCAGTAGACTGTGTTTGCCACTGTGTCGTGGTCGGTTGGAAGGGGGTGTGATTTTACCTGCCTGAGTGAGGGGGCAATGACTAGGCTGAGTCTGACCCAGCTTGAGGAATGAGTCTGCTATTGATGAGCGGGTCGATATTGGTAGGCAGATAGTGAAGTCTCTTCCACTCGCCCAATTGTGCGCTTAGATGGGGCGGCAAGCTGGCGTAGAGTGTACTAGACCCTAGTGATTGTCCAGAGATGAACCGTACTGATATGTGAATTTAGATGAGGACTGACATGCTTGTGTTGCATCTTGCATATGATATTTGGTTAGGTAGGCCCTGTATTTACATAGCCTTGTTATGACAGATAACATTCATGGATTTGTCAGCACCCTCTCATTCATTGACTTGTCAACATTTTTTCATTCATGGACTTACCAGCACATTCTGCATTGCTCTGATATTCCATACTTGACACTTATCTTCCACACACACTTACACCACCCTCTAAGCTTTCGATAAGCTTATGCACGATCGTTGCGTGTAGGTAACGCTATGATGCCGCAGCACTGAGTCAGGAGTGTGTCGCTGAGTTTTTGGAGCCTTTGATATCGCCATTGTATTTCCCTTATGCATTGTACTCAAAGTTTTTGATTATATTGGATATGTGGTGTCGTTGTTGGTTGTTGTTTATAGGTTATGCTTCTAATGAAACAAACTTATGTTGAAAATCCTTCATGTAGGATCCCAAGATCGGAACCTGGTATATGGGTGCCGGGAGCCGAGAATGAGGTACTACGGAGGTTGTCGGCGCCGGATTCGGCGATTAGAAATTTTGTGAGCCCGGTTTCCGAGTTTGGGGCGTGACAAATACTACCACAAAACTTGGCCGTGCCAATTATCTTTACTTAGATTCTTTTAAAAACTTATATTTTAATTTAGAAAAACTTAGGATTTTCTTAATTCAACAGAGACATATAGTGATTCATGTAGGTCTGTTAGTTGTCTGGTGCACATCACACTCACCTGGAATATGCCTGTTCTTTGAGTGTACTGCAGCCTTGTTGGTAATCAGTGGGTGGAGATGACCTTCACTTACTCTTGTAGTGATGAATAGTTGAATTGTTTTTTTATAAAAAATATTTCTTTAAAAATTGACCATCAATTACAAAACCAATCCTGTTGCTCTTGTCTACCACATGATAGGCTTTGTTAAAGTAAACTTCGTTAATCACATATTGTAACACCCCATACTTTACAGTACTATTATGTTATCAAGGAAATCCATATAATATGTGTGCGAAAATACACATAACATAAGTTATACTCCATTGTCCAATTAATCACGATCTGCTCATTTTGACCGTCTGATCATGAGCTATGTCAACCCACAACATACCCATAAAGTTTGAGATCAATCTGCCCATGATTGACCTTTGGTTTCTAAATGTAGGTTTACATCACATATGAATGTTCAACGCTCGATCTAAATTAGACGGTTGAGGCATATGATATCACACTTACACACCTTCGAGGGGCTTCAAAGACCATTGATATTTGATTTAAATATGATCTGAAAGTTGCGTTTAAACTTATTATAACCATCCAATCTAAAACAACCATTGTTGAGAACACTAGAGGATGATTTAAATAATTCAAATGCTGGGCCAATAGATCTAATCACGAGTCAGCCCAAAATCAAGCACCGACTGTTCCCAAGTGTAAATTAAAACATGTATGCACGGTGTGTGTGCATGTACATACAATACGAACATTTGGAAATCTGATTGGCAGGAAAATCAATTTCAAAACGGGCCTTCTTCTCATTGGACCAGAACTGACCCAACCATCGTACCATTCATCAACGTCGAGAACTAGGGAGGTTTCAACAATGGACTAGTTCACATTCAAACTTCAAACCATGCGGCCAATATGATCATTTGATCTACTACATTTTTCATCCCTTGCCCTAACAAGACCAGAAAAAATTGATGAACGGAAAGGATCTTATAACAAACATCACCATGACCCCTACCATGTCATGCGAGTGCACTAATACATGTGCACCCGTGCGGCATCATATCTGGATTTTTAAAATCCTGATATCCAACGAGTAGCGACTCAACATCGAGCCATCTCCCTTTTCTGCTAAAATGGAGAAATGGCTCGATCGAAAATCGATCACAATTATGATCAGGGTGGGCGACCTTTGAACAGTCCAAATCATTCATGGGATAGTGTGGAATTCTGGCCAAGGGGATAAAAGCTTCACATGTGAGTGCGCATGTGCGTTCGAGAAATCGTGGTCGAAAGTCACTTTGCGTGCTCAGGTTCTTCGAAACAAGACTATTTTCTTGTTTCGAAGGTAATCCATGTGAGAGCTTTTCTCTTAATATTAGTTGTCCATCTGGTTCATCTCGACTGTCCGCTTGCTTTCCACGGATTAGAGTTTAATAAAGAAAATAGAAGAAAAAAAAAAATCTCTCATATCTATACAATTGGTTATTTTTAGAAATAGAATACTTAAATCAAATTCAGACCGTTCATTTTTGATCTAACAGATCTGGGTGTGCTAGGATTTGATATAAAAGAGAGAAATTGAACTACAATGCCTCTCTCTCTCTCTCTCTCTCTCTCTCTCTCTCTCTCTCTCTCCCTCACAACTGTGAGTGAAAATCGCCTGATGCGTCAAGCTCTGAACCCATCATCAAAACCTCAGTAGAGCTTTGATTTATCCCTTCCACAAGATTCTTAGATCTATCAAAGTCACCTAAAAACTCCGTTTCGAAGAAATACGGCTTGGATCGTGATCTGCTATTAGAAGCCGATCATCTTACTCGATTTACCTTCGAATTGTGCGATTGTAGGCAATTTTCGATTCATGGTCCAAACCAAGCATTCAGTGGGCCTCGTGGTCAAAGATTAATCAACATGATCCAAATTAAATCTACTCGTGTAATCGGATCTCGTATTACAATCCAAAACAACGGCGATTTTACTTTGTATACCTTATTTATAGCTGGCTAAGAAACTATGTCGAATCCATTTTATCTTGTTATAGTAATTATCTAAAATCCATATGAAAAGCCTCTTCCATTAGGATGAAATCAATTCCAATAGTAGGAGAGAAAAATCAGAAAATAGAGAAAATCATTGCTGTTTGAATTGACTCACCCGGTTGAGTTATGTTAGGCCGAGTTTAGATGGTGGGTGAGTCTAGATCTACTGTTAGACGTGTGAAGGAGAGGAAGTAAGAACAAATAGGGAGAGAAAGAGAGAAGAAAGCAAAATGGGAATGAAAGAGAGATGAAGTTTTCAACATCGCTCGTGTGCACACGTGTCCCAACTCACACCGTTGATAGACCATACACTGCACTCTAGTTGTCACGCCCTAAACTTGGAGATCGGACTCACAGGAATCCCGATCGCTAAATCCGGTGCCGGCAGCCTCCGTAGTACCCCATTCTCGGCTCCCAGCGCCCATACGTCAGATTCCGATCTTGGGATCGTACAGGGAGAATTTTCCAACGTACATTTATCTTGTAAGAAGCATAACCACAAGTTTACCCAAATCACAAAGGCAACATCATCATCACATATCCACTAATATATACATTTGAATACAATGCTGAAAGGGAAATATATAAATCAAAATCAAAGCTCCAGGAGTCCTCTGCACGCTCCAAGCTCAATGCTGTTGCGACCTAACGCCACCTGCACGCATCTATCATGCATAAGCTATAGAAATCTTAAAGGGTGGTGAATGTGTGTGCACAAGGTAAGTGCTAAGTATTCAATATCATGCTATAATTATACAATATCGAAAATACTGTCAAGATCATGAATCATACGATATCAGAGTAAGCGGAAATACTGCAAGTCTATAAATCATTCAATATCAGAATATACAAGCGGATCAACTATGCAATGCGGAGACATAGTAAAATAAATATCATATACCGATGGATGCAATGCAATATGCAAATCCTGTTAAGTCCTTCTAGGCTATATAAGTGCAGAAACACAACAACCCAAAATGTCATATGCCACAGATGTAATGCAATATGCGATGTGAATGAAATGACCAAGCTGAAGTGTGAGGTTGGGATGATAGTACATACTATCGTAGGCTATGAGGTCCACCACAAGGGACTTCTATCCAAACCAGTCTCATACCTAAATTTGGATAGTTAGACTTAATGTGGCAAACTCCTCATCTCAGGTTAGACGTGTGCCTGAACCGAAATTCTGGCCATTGTAAAGGTACACGTAACAAATTGTTGCGCACCACCAGCCCGACTGGATAGTGAATGAATGAGTATGCAACGCCTGCTTAATAAGTCCACATATCAGTACTGTACATCTCTGGGATCATCACCGGGGTTTAATACACTCTACATGCAATCACCGCCCCCTGGACGTGCAACCATGTAAGTGGAAGAGACCTCACTATCCGCCTGGCCAGTAGTCAGCCAATATCTACCCGACATGTCGATAGCGGACCCATTCACGAGCTGGTCAAACTCAGCCTAGCTATAGCCACTACCCTCGAGCGGATATGGACACACCCCTCCCAACCGAGCATGACACAATGGGAGACGCAGCCTCCTGGTATTCGGCACTCAGGCGCTCATGTATCTACTCGGTCTCGACGTTGGGGTGTATCCTGGCCTCGGATGTTTAGGGACTTTTACCCACGGACATCCAAACTGCCCAGTTGCTCGAACCCAAACATTTTCGGTGTCCCATCTAGTCATCCACGACATGCCTATGGAGGTCACAGCCTTGATGTCGCTAGGGCATACAGTAATCACAATCACACAATGTAAGATGCATGAGTCATGTAGTTCAATCATGCATCAATCCTGCACATATCGTGCGCTCATGCAGGATAACTCCACCTATCAGGGAGTCCTATAAACCATCTGTAATATGACATATGCAATGGTCAATCATATCTCATAATAAACATGCAGATGATGTGTATGAGCATGTATCATGATGCTATGCTATCTCATACTTATAATGGGTATCAATAACCGGCATCAACAATCGGCCTCATCAATGTGGACATTTAACCAACATTGTCCCCAAGGAATGGTCCACATAGAGGCTAACATATAGTGGACCCATGGCCTCACACAAGGGCCTAATATACAACACTATGGGCCTTACTCAAGAGCTTAATACACATCGCGATGGGCTTCTCACATAGGCCTAATATACATCACAATGGGCTCCATCGCCTGGTCCTCAAATGCACTACGATGGGCCTCATCACATAGGCCTCATATACATCACATTGGGACTTAAACACTGGCTGAATACACATCACAACGGGCCTCAAATATGGGCCGCATATACATCACATTGGACCTCGTCAATCGGCCTCAACAATCGGCTTATATAATCGACCTCAATAATCGGAATCAGCCTCATCAATCGGCCTCGACAATCGGAATCGGCCTCAACAATTGGCCTTGACAATCGGAATCAGCCTCGATAATCAAAATTGGTATCGACAATCGGAATTAGCCTCGATAATCGGAATCGGTATTGACAATCGGAATCGGCCTCGATAATCAGAATCAATATCGACAATCTGAATCAGCCTCGATAATCGGCCTCGACAATTGGAATCGGAATCGGCCTCAACAATCGGCTTGGACAATCGGAATCGGCCTCGATAATCAGAATCGGCCTCGATAATCGGAATCGGTCTCAACAATTGAATCGATATCGACAATCGGACTCGACAATCGAAATTGGCCTCGACAATCAGAATCGGCCTCAACAATTGGCGTCGACAATCGGCTGAGGGAAGGTCACAATGTGGACATTAAACCATCATTGCCCAACAATGTGGCCATTTAACCAACATTGCTCCTAAGGAGTGGCCCGCATAGAGCTAAACGTACAGTGGGCCCATGGCCTCACACAAAGGCCTCATAGACAACATAATGGGCTGCATACAATCTCCATGGGCCTCATACAATCATAATGGGCCTTACACAAGGGTCTTATATATCAAGTGGGCTGGAAATATATCACATTGGGCCACGTCCCATGGGCCTCGAGTACATCATAATGGGCCTCATATGCGTGCCGCAAATACATCACAATGGGCCCCAACACATGGGTCGATAGGCATCACATTAGCCTCGAACATGGGCTTCATGTACATCACCATACACATTGCAATGGGCTGCATACCTGGGCCTAATACACATCATAATGGGCCGCATGACATGGACTTAATACACATCATAATGGGCCGCATGACATGGGCGACACATACATCACTATGGGCCTTAACAAATGGGCTAAAAATACATCACAATGGGCCTCATCATATGGGTCGAAAATATATCAAATGGGCCACAAGACATGGGCCACAATTGTATCAAGGTGGGCCTTAACGGATGGGCCACCAATACATCAAGATGGGCCTCATGGATGGGCTACAAATACATCAAGGTAGGCTGCATTTACGGACCTCACCATCTACACCATTCATCTATATTTTAAAGATCATTTAAAAGCATTTCCAAGAAAATAAATCATATCGAAAGATTATCTGAACCATACCACAAATAACAGTGGTGATAACGATTTCCATTGTTAAAACCCCACAGGGCCACCATAACATTTATTTTCCATCCAATCTGTTCATAAAGTCACAAGACCTGGTTAAAGAGAAAAAAACAAATATCATTTTGATCCAAAACTTCTGTACTCCCAAGGAGTTTCAATGATGGATGATCAATCCCCACTGATTTCTACAGTGTGGCCCACATGATAGATCTGCCTCATTTTTGTCCCAAGCCTTGAGATGAGCTTGCCAAATGGATGGACGGTCAGGATAACATACATCTGGTGGGTCTTTCAACAGATGGACAACGTGGATTACAAAACATACAACATGGTGGTCCTCACTGCACTGTCCAGAATGGATGGTGTGGAGACACGATACATACATCAAGGTGGGTCCCACTAGCACGTCCAGACGGACGGACAGGGATAAAATACATATGTCATGGTGGGCTACACCACCGTCTAAATATGGACGATGTGGATACAAGGCACATCCATCAGGGCGGGTCCCACCCCACATGTGTGACACGTGTGGGTGGGTCTCATGACCAAAGCAAATGGATGGCTTGGATGTATAAAAAAATACATCACGGTGGGCTACACTTAACACCGTCAAAATATGGATGGTGTGTATAAAACTCTTACATTAAGGTGGGTCCCACCCCCACACGTGCCACATGTGTGGGGTGGCCCCATGAGTTGCTGATGGAGGGTTGGTGTATATAACACATATATTACCGTGGGTCCACATCACCAATCGAATGGACGGTATGGAACATAACACATACCATGTGATGGAATCCACGGAACTTGCTGCGTCAGTACAGCAGCTATATGGCAGGGTGTGGTGCTCCAGCCAATCCACTTCCAGGTGGGTCCACATGTGTGGGACCCACCAGCTGCATTACATAAAGCAGGCGTTTGTGTTTTCATCTTCACCTAGGCTTGCCAGACGGACAGGCAGCAAGCCTGTCCGCTGGACAGTCCAGTAAGGTGGGCCCCACAAAAGTCGGCATGAATAAAATCATACATCATGGTGGGCCACACACACCTCATCATCATCATCACCATACAAATAGGAAAATAGAGAGAGGGAGAGAGAGAAAAAAAATGTGGAGGGGAGGGACCCCACTACTATTGGGCCCTCCCTTAAACAATGTATACATCAAGATGGGTCCCATCATATGTGGGCCCTCAAATCATCAAAAATCAAGATGATGAACACCCACCTTTGGATCTCCTCTTCATTCTTCCGCCAATGCATGTTAGAGCTCTAAGGAAAGAATTTCAACGGTTGAGATTGATCATGGAGGATGAGATTGGATGGTAGGAAGGTGGGCCACACAAGCTTCTCTCCCATGGAAGCCATGGACGGTTGCTCGGAGAATGAGGGAGAGAGTGATAAGAGAGAGAGAGATTGTAAGAGAGAGAGAGAGGTGAGTGATGGGTGAGTGAGAGAGAGAGTTGACTTTAGGAATGGGTGTTGTACTTGGGGATGGGTGTGAGTGATGGGAGTGTACTTGATATTTGATGTAATGTGATGGGATTGATTTGATTAAAAATTCTCTTAGGTTTTACAATGCGTGGTGTTTTCCTCGAACTGAATGCGGGCCCACATCTCCTGGCCTGGGTATCGCCTCAACGCATAATACATGGCGTCGGAACTGCGGTGACAGCGTGGTTACAAGGATACAAGTCTCAGGTCGAGCCGACTCTAGAATACGGGATACGACTCAGGATTGTGCGCAAATGCTGATAACAGATTGCAGGTTGTTGAATTCGACGGGAGAACCGCGGAGGCCTACGGAATGGTACGGGCTAGGATACGGGTCTTACACTAGTGTACCTAGAAAACTCACCAAAGTGATTTGTTCTAGATGACCTTGAGACCTATATCTTGTGGACAACGTCGTCATTACGGTCGCAATGGTGAAAACCATGTGTACGTCAATCCGACGCTCTGTTAGTGAGATACGACCCATCGAATGTACGACCCAAATTATGTATCCAGTAATACAAGCAACCTTTATTATGTTAGGCCCATTGGACTTGAGCCCATGTGAGCTTAAAGTCCACTTTTAGAACATGAAAATTATCAATAAATAGGACAATTGCTACATGATAAAATAAGAACCTAGCACATACAAGACAAGCACTATAAGACAAAATTGGATTCTATCCCAAAACTCATCATTAGCTGTCTCCCCATGCCTTAGAAATTAATCCTGGCTCATGTCCACCTCATCCTATACATGCATCCAATGCATGTCTTGATTTGTGCCACATCACTTCAAATAACCAATTGCAACACTCCACTTCGTCATCCACCATGCATCACCTACAACCCATAATCCTTATCCATCCATTAACTAATGCATGTCTAGATTTCTTCCACCTTGGCTAATAAATGCTTAGCACCATCCACCTCATCCATCCACTACCCATACCATACATCACATTCCACCTCACTTTTAACACCAATGAGATCCCATGAATTTGCTATATCATTCTGCCACCTCAACCCCCAATTCCCTATATAAGAGTAGGAGCTCTCTTGCACTTATTCTTTTCCTATACGTAGAAAAATTCTGAGATTTTAAGAGAGTGAGAGAGAGTGGGACCAAGGTGTGGCCCACCATTGATCAAGAGGGAGTGGACCACACATCATCTTCCAACCATCCATCCATTGAAGTGAGTCTACACTCCTCCTTCCATCTTCCTCATCCTCCTCTTTCTTCCCCTTTTTATTTTCTTGATATCTGTGGGCCTCACTGGTGTGGAGTTCTTATGTGCATGTATTTATATCTATGATGGTTAGCAAAGTGGCCCATGTCAGTATGGTCCACCATGATGAACATCATATTTACACCCTTCATTTGTAATCCTATTTTTATTTTTGGACAGCAAGTTCTAAAAATCATATAAAATTAATCGTGCTAAGATCGGAGTTGAAACTTGGAGATATTATGAATAATTATATGAACTAACTCTGGACCACATTTCGTAGCTATCCAAAGGTCCAATCATCCGTAGCATCAATTTTATGTGGCTACTATCTAGCCGCACATCAGGATTTTGATTTGTCTAAATGGACCCATCTTTAACTCTTTTAATGAATGTACTAAAAATATACGTTCCGTTGGATTCATAGAATATCGAACCAACTTTCCAACAATATATAATAAGCCTCAATAGGAGCTCGGACGGTTGAGATCTTGGCCTTATACGAAAGATGTATTTGGGAGCTTATTATAACCATTCTTGTTTGGGCCATATCCGTGATTCCAAAGGTCAGATGTATTTGATATTTACTCTTAAATTACTTGAGATAGTTAATAATCATATGCATGGCCCCTATGATCAGATTCTTTCATGATAAGTTTAGAAAATGCTGGACCGATAGATACTTCTGTAAGGACAAATCTTGAATTTCTATGTGTGGTCTAGATGGATCCAAGGCTCTGTATGGTTGGAAACCTATAAACGACTTGAATGACTTGTTCCCAAACCATCCATTGGGTCAGATCTTCCAACAGAGAATCTGATCATAGAGATTTCATCAATATATATTTCATGCGTTACTTGATGAATATGTTGGATCTATGTTATACATAAGAATTACCCTCTCATTGACCCACTTGGGTGTGGGATCACTTGTGATTTATGCATTTTATTAATTCATCTAATCTGGGAACCCATGTATATTTTTGTGTCTCTTATCTATGGTTTGCTAGTATGTGGGCCCCACTTGCCATTAGATATATTTCATTCCCTTTACACTTCTGTTTTCTGAAAATTTTTCAAGTACTTAACTATATTGCATGTAAACCTCATTAGCACCTTGTAGTGGGCCCCACACTCTGTAGTTAAGGGTCCCACTTTGGGGGATGTTTAATTCTTATTTCAGTGAGTTGGGATGTCCCAACTTTTTGTCAGGAATGATCCCTAAGTGTTTAGAAATTGGGCCCTAAGTTGTGACAGACCCTATTTCTGAAAACTGTCTGATTATTTGTGTTTTGTACCAATTTTGGGCCTCTGTAGTGGACCACACACTGGAGGTTTGAGTAGGCCACCACTGGGAACCCCTAACCTGCACTAATGAATAGATAAATAATATTTTAATTGGGCCAAATCAGACCCCACATGATCAGGGAGTAGATCCCAAAATCAAAGTGTAGAAAATCAAAGTGCCTATGTTTGGCCCTTTACCAAATATTATGTGTGCACAACCAGTTGGTCCTAACTTATAATTTTTGAAGTGCATATATAGTACAACTAAGGGCACCTGACGGCACACTGAAATGTGGTCCCTTGTGATCATGGGATATACTTGAAATTGGGCCAAAACTAATTCTGCACTATATTTCCTGCACAGTCTCTCCAAGTACCCATGTTTGGGCCCTCACCGTAAATTGTACTCACCTAACCAATGAGGCCTGCCTTATAATTTGTAAAGCCCATACATAGAGCTACCAGGTGGCTATTCTCTTTCACCATATGTAGGCCCACGTGATCATGAATCTGACTATAAAATGGCCCAGAATCAACATTGCACAAAAATTTGTTTGATGTAAAATTTATGTAGGGCCACATCAGTAGGGTCCACCACCTTCCTAAGCATTTCATGTAGTATCTAAACTCTAAAAAATAACTCTCAAGTGTTGTTGGGCTAAAAACCTTAAGTGGATCATCTAGTATGGGCTATCTTGTATGAGCCTTACCTTCCATGTGATGAGGCCCAGTGAGATGTATGTGAGGCTCTTATATGAGGCCCAATATGATGTATATGAGGCCTATATGATGTATGTGAGGCCCTTGTATGAGGCCCATTGTGATGTGTATAAGGCCTATATGGTGAGGCCCATTGCGATGTATATAAGTCCCCTGTGATGAGACCCATTGTAATGTATATGAGGCCTATGGGATGAGGCCCATTGTGATGTATATAAGACCTATGTGATGAGGCCCATTGTGATGTATATGAGGCCTATGGGATGAGGCCCATTGTGATGTGATGAGGCCCATGTGATGAGACCCATTGTGATGTATGTGAGGCCTATGTGATGAGGCCCATTGTGATATATGAGACTCTTGTGCAAGGCCCAATTATGATGTTGATCCCACCATGATGTATATGATAATTTTTATGATGCCCATCCATTTTTGTAGCTAGTTTAAGGGCCATGGGCCCCATTGTGAGATAGTCTCTATAGCGGGCCACATTCTAGGAGACAATGGTGGTTAAATGTCTATATTGTAAACTCCATAGGGCCCATTGCTAAGCCCATTCCCCATTGTAAGTTAGAATCTAAGGCGAGCCGCACTTTAGGAGCAATGATGGTTAAATGTCTACATTGCAAACTCTCTAGAGTCCATTGTTAAGCCCATTTCTATTTTTCCCTTATTGGGCCTTTATTGAAAATAATGCTTTCCATCATACCCTGTAGTACTACTCAAACCTTAGAACCCATCTTGTGGCCATGATATATAGGCCCATTGTGATATGTAGGATCGTTGTGATATATAGGCCTAACTTGCGAGGCTCATTGTGATTGTATGAGGCCCATTGTGATTATATGAGGCCCATTGTGATTGTATGAAGCCCGTTATGATTGTATGAGGCCCATTACGCAAGGCCCATTGTGATTGTATGAGGCCCATTATGATGGTATGAGGCCCTATGAGGCCCATTGTGCGAGGCCCGTTGTGATTGTATGAGGCCCATTGTGATTGTAGGAGGCCCATTGTGATGGTATGAGGCCCTATTGTGATTGTATAAGGCCCTATTGTGATTGTATGAGGCCCATTGTGCGAGCCCCATTGTGATTGTATGAGGCCCATTTTGACTGGATGAGGTCCATTGCGATGTGTGAGGCCCATTGTGATTGTGTGAGGCCGATCATTGTTATGATTGATAATCATGCATGGCATACACCATGATTCATGCCCATATGCATCATTTGCATGCTTGTTATGAGGAGTAATTGATTATAACATATGCCATTGGCTGCTTATTTTCGAGACTCCGTGAGAGATGAAGTTGCCCTAAATGAGCGTGCGGTACGCGCATGACTGATGCATGATTGGATTGTATGACTCATGCATCCTGTATTTGTGTGATATGATTTTTGTTCGCCCTAGCGACATCATGGATGAGGCCTCCACGGGCATATCATGGATGATAGGATTGGACACCGGAAATGTTTTATTTTACATGGGGCGCCATAGATGTCCTTGGGTGAAAGTCCCTAAACCCTTATGGTACCAAGAGGATGCTCCAATGTCAAGACCGAGTGGATGTATGAGTGCACAAGTACTGAATACCATTAGGCCACATCTCCCACTGTGTCGTGGTCGGTTGGAAGGTGTGGCCTTACCCGCCCGAGGGTAGAGGGCAATAGTAGGCTAAGTCTGACCAGCTCATAAATGGGTCCACTATCAACGTGCCAGATAGGTGTTGACAGACTATTGGCGAGGCAGATAGTGAGGTCTCTTACGCTCACTTGGACTGTGCGCCTGGGGGAGGGGCAGTGCCATTTAGAGCGTATTAGACCCCAGTGATTGTCCAGAGAGGAACTGTACTGATATGTAGATTCAGATGAGGACTGGCATGACTTGTAATTACACCTTGCATATGACATTGGCCATGTAGGCCTTGCATTGCACAACCTTGGTATGGCTGACAACATTGTACTAAACCCTGGTGATGATCCCAGAGATGTACGGTACTGATATGTGGAATTACTGAGCAGGAATTGCGTACTTAGCATTTGACTCATTCATTCATTCATTTATTATCCACTCGGGCTGGTGGCGCACAACCAAATCATTATGTGTACCTTCGCAATGGCCAGGATTTCGGTTGAGGCGCGCGACCAACCTGAGATCAGGAGTTTACCACATTGAGTCTAGCTATATAAATTTAAGTATGGGATTGATTTGGATAGAAGTCCCTTGTGATGAACCACACAGCTTAAGATACTACGTACTATCATCCCGACTACACACTCCAGCCTTGTCATTTCTTTTGCATTGCATACTGCATTACATCTTCTGCGTATGACATATTGTGACGCCCCGTCACTGTGGTCACATGTGGGCGGGCACACATAGGTGAATGCTGATGTAGGCGGGGCCTAGTGGGCCTAGGCGAGCTACCAGTGGTTGACAGGCTACTGTGCACATAGTCTAGGCAGGACCTTGTCCCACGTATTCATAGATTCGTCAGGATTTGCATATTGCATTGCATCCTCAACATATGACATTTGGTTTATTATGTTCTTGTACTCGAACGATTACATGTCAACCTTGCCATTGCCTTTCTATCGTATGCCATATAGTAAAAAATAAAATTTGATTATCTTGTTCATGATGATTGGCTATTTTAATGATTCATGGTCACTTGTTGAGTGATATGCCTATTATTGATGTCATGTTCATGATAACCTGTATAGTTATATGGCATGCTTGAATGATAACCTACTCACCTATGATAACATGATTGGTTGATAACATGCCTATGGTTGTTTTAGATGTCTTTACGGGAGCGCTCTGATAAAATGTGTTTTACTCCCGACACTCATTAGAGTCACGAGCTGTGGTTTGCTCATACGTATGACTTACACTTTTTAGGATGCATATAAGAGCTGTTGGAATTTGCTATTGTTTTCTTTATTATTGTTTAGCTAGTGCACCATATCATGTGTGACATGTCGAACAGGTTCGTCTCTTCAATATGCGTTGATACCATATACAAAATGTGTAACCGCCTAAATAGATTAATTGTTAAAAAAAAATTCACACTGAAAAAATCCTCCTTATAGGATCTCAGGATCGGAATCTGACATATGGGTATTGGGAGCCGAGAATGGGATACTAAGGAGGCTGTCAGCGTCGGATTCGACGACTAGGAATTTTGTGAGTTCGATTTTTGAGTTTGGGGCGTGACAGGAGTTAGTATCAGAGCAATAATCCTAGGGCAACCTGTGTGTACTCTGATGTTTGAAAACCTAGGAACACTTAGTTATCCCAATATGTAAAACATGAGTATAAATGTAGAACTCTCGTCCCTTGATTATCATTCTTACTTGTTTGATGTTCGATTGAGGTATTCTTGGTTGTTGTGCCCTGTCTAGATGCTATACATTAATTGTGATTATACAACGATCTTTAGGATTCGACTGTTCATTTGTTTAACACGATTGAATCTGAACTTAGTTAGAAATTTTGAGAATAAAATTTTTTATAAGGTGGGTAAGATGTGGGATCTGATCTTTTGTAACATCACTCGTGTGTACACGTGTCCCAACTCGCATCGTTGATAGACCATACACTGCACCCTAGTTCACCTAGAAAACTCACCAAATCAATTTGTTCTAAATGACTTTGGGACCTCTATCTTGTGAACTACGTCGCCGTTGTGGTCGCAATGGTGAAAACCGTGTGTCGATCCGACGCTCCGTTAGTGAGAAATGACCCATCGAATGTACAACCCAAATTATGTATCCAGTAACACAAGCAACCTTTATTATGTTAGGCCCATTGGACTTAAGCCCATGTGAGCCTAAAGCTCACTTTTAGAACATGAAAATTACCAACAAATAGGATAATTGCTAGATGATAAAATAAGAACTTAGCACATATAATACAAGCACTATAAGACAAAATTGGATTCTATCCCAAAACTCATCATTAGCTCTCTCCCCATACTTTAGAAACTAATCTGGCTCATGTCCACCTCATCCTATATATGCATCCAATGCATGTCATGATTTGTGCCACATCACTTCAAACAACCAATTGCAACGCTCCACTTCATCATCCACCAGGCATCACCTACAACCCATAACCCTTATCCATCCATTAACCAATGTGTGTCTAGATTTCTTCCACTTTGGCCAATGCATGCTTAACACCATCCACCTCATCCATCCACTACCCATACCATACATCATAATCCACCTCACTTTTAACACCAATGAGATCCCATGAACTTGCCACATCATTCTGCCACCTCAACTCCCAATTCCCTATATAATAGTAGGAGCTCTCTTGGACTTATTTTTTTCCTATACGTAGAAAAATTCTGAGATTTTAAGAGAGAGTGAGAGAGAGTGGGGCCAAGGTGTGGCCCACCATTGATCAAGAGGGAGTGGACCGCACATCATCATCCAACCATCCATCCATTGAAGTGAGTCTACACCCCTCCTTCCATCTTCCTCATCCTCCTCTTTCTTCTCGTTTTTATTTTCTTGATATCTATGGGGGCGTGGGGTTCTTGTGTGCATGTATTTATATCTATGGTGGTTAGCAAAGTGGCCCATGTCAGTATGATCCACCATGATGAGCATCATATCTACACCCTTCATTTGTAATCCTGTTTTTATTTTTGGACAGCAAGTTCTAAAAATCATATAAAATCAATCATGCTAAGATCGGAGTTGAAACTTGGAGATATTTTGAATCACAATATGAAATAACTCTGGACCAAATTTCGTAGCCATCCAACGGTCCAATCATCTGTAACATCAATTTTACTTGGTTGTTGTCTAGCCGCACATGCACGATTCCGAATTGCTTAAATGGACCCATTTTTAACTCTTTTAATGAATGTATTAAAAATATATGTTCTATTGGATTCATAGAATATCGAACCATCTTTTCAACGGTATATAATAAGCCTGAATGGGAGTTTGGACGACTGAGATCTTGGCCTTATACGAAAGATGTATTTGGGAGCTTGTTATGACCATTCTTGTTTAGGCCATATCTGTGATTCCAACGGTCAGATGTATTTGATATTTACTCTTAAATTACTTGAATAGTTAATAATCATCTGTATAGTCCCTATGGTCAGATTCTTTCATGATAAATTTAAAAAATTCTAGACCGATAGATACTTCTGTTAAAACAAATCTTGAATTTCTATGTGTGGTCCAGATGGATCCAAGGCTCTGTATGGTTGGAAACCTATAAACGGCCTGAATGACTTGTTCCCAAACCATCCATTGGATCAGATCTTCCAATAGAGAATCTGATCATAGAGATTTCATCAATATATATTTCATATATTACTTGATGAATATGTTGGATTATGTTATACATAAGAATTATCCTCTCATTGACCCACTTGGGTGTGGGATCACTTGTGATTTATGCATTTTATTAGTTCATCTAATTTGGGAACCCGTGTATATTTTTATGTGTCTCTTATCTATAGTTTGCTAGTATGTGGGCCCCACTTGCCATTGGATCTATTTCATTCCCTTTATACTTTCCGTTTGCTGAAAATTTTCCAAGTACTTAACTGTATTGCATGTAGGCCTCTTTGACACCTTGTAGTGGGCCCCACACTCTGTAGTTAAGGGTCCCATTTTGGGGGATGTTTAATCCTTATATTAATGAACTGGGATGTCCCAATTTTTTGTCAGGAATGATCCCTAAGTGTTTGGAAATTGGGCCCTAAGTTGTGACAGACCCCATTTATGAAAACTGTCTGATTATTTGTGTTTTGTACCAACTTTGGGCCTCTGTAGTGGACCACCCGCTAGAGGTTTGAGTAAGCCACCACTTGGAACCTCTAACTTACACTAATGAATAGATAAATAATATTTTAATTGGGCCAAATCAGACCTCACATGATCAGAGAGTAGATCTCAAAATGTGGTCAGGCATGGTTGTGCAGAAAATCAAAGTGCTTATGTTTGGCCCTATACCAAATATTACGTGTGCACAACCAGTTCGTCCCAACTTATAATTTTTGAAGTACATATAAACAACCAAGGGCGCCTGACGGCACATTGGAATGTGGTCCCTTGTGATCATGGGATATACTTAAAATTAGGCCAAAACTAATTCTGCACTATATCCAAGTATCCATGTTTGGGCCATCACCATAAATTGTACTAACCCAACCAATGAGGACTGCCTTATAATTTGCAAAGCCCATACATAGAGCTACCAGGTGGCTATTCTCTTTCACCATATGTAGGCCCCACGTGATCATGAATCTGACTATAAAATGGCCCAGAACCAACATTGCACAAAAATCTATTTGATGTAAAATTTATGTGGGGTCCACCACCTTCCCAAAGCATTTTATGCTGTATCTAAACTCTGAAAATTAACTCTCAAGTGTTGTTGGGCTCAAAACCTTAAGTGGACCATCTAGTATGGGCTATCTTGTATGGAACTTACCTTCCATGTGATAAGGCCCACTGTGATGTATATGAGGCCCATGTGATGTATGTGAGGCCCTTGTATGAGGCCCATTGTGATGTGTATAAGGCCTATGTGGTGAGGCCCATTGCGATGTATATAAGTCCCCTGTGATGAGACCCATTGTAATGTATATGAGGCCAATGGGATGAGGCTTATTGTGATGTATATGAGGCTTATGGGATGAGGCCCATTATGATGTGATGAGGCCCTTGTGATGAGACCCATTGTGATGTATGTGAGGCCCATGTGATGAGGCCCATTGTGATATATGAGACTCTTGTGCAAGGCCCAATTATGATGTTGATCCCATTGTGATATATGAGACTCTTGTGCAAGGCCCAATTATGATGTTGATCCCACGATGATATATATGATAATGTTTATGATGCCCATCCATTTTTCTAGGTAGTTTAAGGGCCATGGGCCCCATTGTGAGATAGTCTCTATAGCGGGCCACATTCTAGGAGACAATGGTGGTTAAATGTCCACATTGTAAACTCCCTAGTGCCCATTGGTATGCCCATTCCCCATTGTAAGTTAGAATCTAAGGCGGGCAGCACTTTAGGAGCAATGATGGTTAAATGTCCATGTTGCAAACTCTCTAGAGCCTATTGTTAAGCCCATTTCTATTTTCCATTTATTGGGCCCTCATTGAGAATAATGCTTTCCACCATACCCTGCAGTACTACTCAAACCTTGGAACCCATCTTGTGGCTATGATATGTAGGCCTGTTGTGATATGTAGGCCCATTATGATATGTAGGCCCATTGTGATATGTAGGATCGTTGTGATATGTAGGCCCATTATAATTGTATGAGGCCCATTGTGTGAGGCCCATTGTTTGTAGATTGATTATGCTTTATATTGCATTGATTGTTATATATATATATATATATATATATATATATATATATATATGCTCATGATGCCATGTTCTCTTCTTCTTCTTACTTTGTTCTGCATGATAGTAAATTTCAAGGATGAAATTTTTATTAGGAGGGGAGAGCTAGGGCCCATGTCCTAGTGATCATTTCGTTCTATGGGATCCCGCGGTCTTCCCGGTTGAATTCCGGAAACTTGCGACCCATAGATTGCATTTGCGCGCGACCTTAAGTCACATCTTGTAAACCTAAGTCGGCTCAACTCGAGACCTGTGCCATCGCAACCGCGCCATCGCTGCGTCTCATGCGCCAATCCGACGCTTAGATATAGGATGTGGACCGTGCATTATAATGGCCATGAATCACGCGTTGCGAGACCCACTTATTCTAGATTACACATTTTCCTAGAAACCATCATTAGGATGATGTCACCTTAGGGGTGACATCACCCTACCCTACCCTTCATAGCCTCATGCTTGCTAGGCAATCATTATAAGCATGCCTCCTTAGCCATGCTTCTCTTACACCTAATCATACCTACCTATGAGAGAGAGCCTACCACCCTACCCCTCTCTCTCTCTCTCTCTCTCTCTCTCTCTCCTTCATCTCTCTCTTTCCCTCTTTCATTCTCATTTTCCTCCATTGTTAGCAAAAGAGAGACCCATTTCCAAAAAAATTCTAGCCCTCTTCCAAGTTTATCCCCCTCAATCCAACCATCTAAAATCAATCCCAACCATTAAATCATCATCCTTGGCTCACTAGGACTCCATTGGTGGAAGAAGGAGCTTGAGATCTTAGGTGGGTGCAACCTTAGGAAGGATTTTTTTTTTTTCTAAGCTTGGGGCAAGTGGGACCCACCAATTAATGGTGGAGATCCCATCTTGGTCCCTAGGTGTGGCCAATGGCCCACATTGATGACATGCATGTATTGTAATGTAAGAGGGGCCCATAGTGGCAGGCCCCCTCACACAACCGTCTTCCCCCTCACACAACCGTCTTCTTCTCTCTCTCTCTCTCTATTTTTTTATGGTGATGATGTATGATGGACTACCTGATGATGCATGCATTATATCCATGCCGTCCATGTGTTGGGCCCACCTTGCTGGATCGTCCATCAGCAGGCCCGCTGGCTTGTCCATCTGGACAGGCCCAGATGAAGAGAAAACATAAATATCAGCTGATCCAAGTGAGTCCCAGATGTGTGGACCCACCTTAATGCATGTGTTATATCTGAACCGTCCATTTGCTGGAAGCTGGGCCAGTAGCCCAACAGTCAAGCAGCAGATAACTTTTGTTTGACGTTAACAAATTCTTGGGCCCGATCATGAGGTATGTGTTATATCCCAACCGTCCATCCATTTGCTGGAGGTGGGACCCACCTTGCACGTGTGGGACCTCCACCATCCAGCTGGACGTGGGACCCCACCTTTGATGTATGTATTATGTACCCACACCGTCCATCTCTAGACGGTGTTGGATGGGACGCACCGTGATGTATGGGCCTTATCCACACCGTCCATTTGCTGGATGGGTGGGGCCCACCTCGTAGTATGTGTTTTATATCTGCACCGTCCGTCCAGACGGGCTGGACATGGGCCCACCATGTTGTACGTATTTCATCTACGCCGTCCAGCCTAGCTGGACATGGACCCTACCTTGATGTATATTCACATTGTCCATGGGACGTGGGGTCGACCATGATGTGTATTATGTATCCAGGCCATCCAGTTAAGGCCCATTGTGCAGGCCTACCTGCTGTGTAAATGCAAGGTCCACCTACTGTATGAGCTGGGCCTATCTGCACTATCTAGGCCCTCATTGATGCGTGTGCTGTAAGCGCATTGTCCATCCATATTACACATGATGACCATCCATTTTTACCAAATTATGGGCCGCCCCCTTAAGGCCCAATGTGATGTATTTGGTGGCCCATATGATGATGCTCAATGTGATGTATTTGTGACCCATATGATTAGGCCCAATGTGATGTATATATGGCCCATGTGATGAGGCCCAATGTGATGTATTTGTGGCCCATATGATGAGGCCCAATGTGATGTATATATGTCCCATATGATGAGGCCTAATGTGATATATTTGTGGCCCATATGATGAGGCCTAATGTGATGTATATATGGCCCATGTGATGAGGCCCATTATGATGTATATGTGGCCCATGAGTGGGGCCCATTATGATGTGGCCCATGAGTGAGGCCCAATGTGATGCATATGTGGCCCACGAGTGAGGTCCATCATGATGTATGTTAGGCCATTTGTGTGAGGCCCATTATGTTATTTATGAGGCCGTTGTGTGAGGCCATGAGGCCACTATATGTTAGGCTTTATGTGGGCCACTCCTTGGGAGGAATTTTGGTTAAATGTCACATTGATGGGCAATGATGGTTAAATGTCCACATTGTAACCTTCTCTTAGGCCTATTCTCATCCTTCTCTAAGTGGGTTGACCCAAATCATTGGCCCCCATTGATATTTGCATGATCCATCTATTCACATTGGGCTAACCCAAATGTGTTGGGCCCCCATTGGTTACTAGTAGGATTATTTTAATCTTGGAGTCCATCTAGGACTTATTTGGGCTCCCTAGGGCATCTAGCGGGCTATATGATAGTATGATGAAGGAAGCCCGTTCCGGATCCTTAGGATTATAGGTAGGCCACCTAGGCCCAACCTTGATATGAGGAGAGTTCATCATCGCTGTAGACGTAGGCCAATTATCGATGCCGATTATGATTAAGTGATAGTATAGCATCATGATACATGCCCATAGACATCATCTGCATACTTGATATGAGATGTGGTTGACCATTGTATATGCCATTGGGCATGTTGTTTATTGGGACTCCCTGATAGGCGGAGTTGTCCCACATGAGCGCATGGTATGCTCAAGATTGATGTATGATTGGACTACGTGACTCATGCATATTGCATTGTGTGATTATGATTACTGTACACCCTAGTGACATCAGGGCTGTAGCCTCCATATATATAACGTAGATGGCAGGATTAGATACCGAAAATACTGTTTAAGCACGGGGGTGCTATAGATGTCCTAGGGTGAAAGTCCTCAAACCCTTATGGTACCATGGAGGATGCAACAATGCCTAGATCGAGTGGATGTATGAGCGCATGAGGGCCGAATACGAGGAGGCTGCATCTCTCACATGTCATGGTCGGTTGGAAGGGGGTATGGCCTTACTCGCCTGAGGGTAGGGGGCAATTGCTAGGCTGAGTATGAGCAACTCATAAATGGGCCGCTACCGACGTGTCGAGTAGATATTGACAGACTGCTGATTAGGCAGGTAGTGAGGTCTCTTCCACTTGCATTGTTGTGGGTCCAATGTAGGGCGAGAATCTGGTGTATAGTGTACTAGACCCTAGTGATTATCTAGAGAGAACTGTACTGATAAACGATGCTCTAGAGATGAGTTGGATTGATATGTGGATTGGTATGCTTGATCTGCATCTTGCACATGACATTGGCTAGGTAGGCCTTGCATCGTATGACCTTGGTATGGTCGATAACATTCATGTCTTGCATTGCATAGCCTTGGTGTGGCCGATAGCATTCATGCCTTGCATCGCATAGCTATGGTACGGCTAACAACATTCATAGACTTACTAGCATGTTTCCGCATTACTCTGATAATGCATACTTGCATTGCTACCTTGCGCACACACTTACACCACCCTATAAGATTTCTATAAGCTTATGCATGATAGATGCATGCAGGTGACGTCAGGACACAGTTGTAGCTGAGTAGGAGCAGGAGCGTGCAGCCGAGCTTTTGGAGTTTCGATTTTATCACTACAGGAAATTGCTCTTTTTACCGACGACATAATTCGTTGTTATTTTATCTTTTTTCATCGGTAATGATTATTACCTACGAAATATGTCGTCGTTAAGATCATCGCAATAAGACTGTGGCTGAACGCTTTTTTCGATGAAATATGACTTCATCGGCAATGATAAAACAAATACCGACGACTAAAATTGTCGGCCAAACATGTTACTTTTAGTAGGAAAAAATAATATATTTCATTGTAAACACAACTTATACTGACAAATATCGTCGGTAAAACTGTGGATAGACGACATTACTGACGAGTATGTTCATCGGTAAAACAATAATACCGACAAGTATGTTCTTCGGCATAAGCCCGGATAAACGACATTACTGACAAGTACATTCGTTGGTAAAATAATAATACCGACGAGTATGTTCGTCGGTATAAGCTCGCTATTATCGACGAAATAATTCGTCGGTATATCGCATATATAGATCGTTGGTATAAATTTTTGTATTAATTTGTACCTACGAAATATTTCGTCGGTATAAGTTTTCAACCTACTATTACCAACAAAATATTTTGTCGGTAATAGTCTGTTTCTTCCTGGTTCATTTATTTTCAAAATTCAGGAAAAAAAATTCCTGATATACACCTGTAAATACACCTATTATAATACATTTTCATCATATTCACATCAACATCCATCCAAACACAACCTACTTCTATCCAAACAAACCACATCCATCCATACACAAACAGTCCTATCCACATCCACATACAACCCACATTCATCCACGCACAAATACATATAAGTTTAACATTCATATATAAAATAAATCATAAATAAAATAAAAAAAATCCTATCCACATCCACCTACAACTCACATTCATCCACGCACAAATACATATAAGTTTAACATTTGTATATAAAATAAATCATAAATAAAATAAAAAATCACGAAGATGAAGGCAGAGGTGGTGGGGCATTGGTGGCAAAGCGTGCAGCGAGAGCCTGAAACATCTTCTGCATCCATCGCTCATGCTCCACTCGCATCTCCTCGATTCTCCTCTCCTACTCCTCCTATCGCCTCTCCTCCTTGCTACGCCTCTGTTCCTCCTCCTCGCTACGCCTCTGTTCCTCCTCCCTTTGCCTCTCCAGCTGCTCTTTGATCTCATCGACGACAACCCGTAGTTGTTGAACCTCTCTCTGCAATATCAGCTCGGCATAGGGCACTCTCCCCAACGACGGATCGACTGGAGGCAGCTCTAGTGGGTGCCATGAGCTTGGCACCATGGCCAAGCCCATGCACATATCTAGAATGGGTGCCAAGTACCTCGCTCGGGATATCTGGCTCACTTCGCTGAATACCATCGGGAGTGGGCTGACTGCGTATGGTGTCCATCGCCTGAATCCACCCGATATCACGTAAATTCCATAAACTCTTGAACCCCTTGTTTATACTCTAGGCCAAACCTGTTCTTAGCTCGTATCCAACTCTTATCCATCTCTACAATGAAAAGATTAGACTTAGTTTAAAGAAATAGGTTTAAGATTAGGTTAGGGTTATAGGTTTAGGATTAGGTGTAGGTTTAGGTTTAGGTTTAAGTTTAGGTTTAGGGATTCAGGTTCGGTTTTGGGTTCGGGATTGGGTTTAGGATTAGGTTTTCAAGTTTAGGTTTAGGTTTAGGTTAGGGTTATAGGTTTAAGATTAGGTGTAGGTTTAGGTTTAGAGATTTGAGTTTAGGTTTAGGTTTAAATTTAGGTTTAGGAATTCAAGTTCGGTTTTGGGTTCGGGATCGGGTTTAGGTTTAGGTTTTCAAGTTTAGGTTTAGGTTTAGGTTAGGGTTATAGGTTTGGGTTTAGGTGTAGGTTTAAGTTAAGTGAATTAAGTTTAGGTTTAGGTTTAGGTTAAGGTTATAAGTTTAGGTTTAAGGATTTGAGAATAAGTGTAGGTTTAGGTTAGGGTTATAGGTTTAGGTTTAGGTGTAGGTTTAGTTTTAGGGATTTGGGATTAGGTTTTGTTTAGGTTTAGGAATTCGGGTTCGGGTTCGGGTTCGGGATTGGGTTTAGGTTTAGGTTTAGGTTTAGGTTATAGGTTTAGGTTTAGGTGTAGGTTTAGGTTTAGGGATTTGAGAACAAGTTTAGGTTTAGGTTTAGGCTTAGGGTTTAGGGATTTAGATTCGAGTTTGAGTTTAAGTTTAAGTTTTCAAGTTTAGGTTTAGGTTTAGGTTAGGGAGTTGAGATTAGGATTAGGTGTAGGTTTAGGTTTAGGGATTTGAGTTTTGGTTTAGCTTTAGGTTTAGGAATTCGTGTTCGAGATCGGGTTTAGGTTTAGGTTAGGGTTATAGGTTTAAGTTTAAGTGTAGGTTTAGGTTTAGGGATTTGAGTTTCGGTTTAGGTTTACGTTTAGGAATTTGGGTTCGAGTTCGGGTTCGGGATCGTGTTTAGGTTTAGGTTTAGGTTAGGGATCTGTTTGACCTTATCAATATGTTTGATGCCAAATAAACATTATAGTGGACCCGACGAAGTTTTTAACATTGGGCATTCAATCACCATTGTTTTCCTGTGGTGTGATCCACACTTGATCTTTGGATGTGCCTCAATTTTGGACATCCTTTAAAATATGCCGCTGCAAATGCAGATGGACGATGTAGATGTACAACACATAGATCGAGTTGGGTCCCACAGTCAAGGCCTAACCCACTAAACTAGTTACGCCTGAATTCAGATCACGTCCTGAGTTACTCAATACGCTCAGTTGGGCCCACTGTAAATATATGTAGTTTATCTAAACCATCCATCTGCTTTTCCAGATCATTTAAGGGGTTGAAACCAAAATTGAATCATATCCAAAACTCAGGTGGACCATACCACAAGAAACAATGGGTATAATGATTTTCATCATTAAAACCTTTCTAGGGCCTATAGTGATGTTTATTTATCATCCAACCTGTTCACAAGATCATACAGACATTGATGAAGGGAAAAAAATAAATATAAGTGGTTCTCACCTTCCAGGGACCCTCGCTCAACATTCGGATAGCTCCAACACACATCCGGGTCTTCTCCATCAATTTCGAGCTAATACATAAACACGGGTCTGTCCAAATGGCCAAGCCACCCATATTGCTGTCCATAGAAAATGGACAGCTTCATCATGGTCATAACAGCGGTTCCCACCTTCCAAGGACCACCGCTCAACATCCGGATAGCTTCGTCGCACATCTGGGTATGCTCCATCAAGTGGGTCATTTCAAAACTCAGGTGGGCTAAAGCATATAGAACAAATGGATGGATAGAAAGCATCCATTTGATTGTCAGTTCACTTTGCATATTGTGGCCCACTGGGGAGTAAAAATGCTTGACTTTTGAGAAAAAAACTGCCTCATAAGTCACAACTATAAACTAACAAGTCACAAAAATAATTTAAGAAAAAAATGTAATACATATGAAGCTAACTATATACAATGCACAATAATAAGACAAGCGAAGAAGCAATGTAATGTAATTAGTTAATTATACAATTGTTGGGATTTGGATGTCTAATTTACGGGCTTGGGGTTGGCTTCTTCATGGATTTTGAATTATTTGAGTTGGGCCTGATGGGCCAGTCCTATTCAAAATTTTGATTTTACGGGCTCAAACATGGCCTATTAACAGTAATTTTATCCCTAAAGCATTGTTAAACAGATTATTGGGAGATGCTACAATGCTTTTAGATCATTATAAGTTTCAATGCTCTGAGTTGTAGTGGTACACTTCAACAGTCTATCTGTCTAGATTTTCAAGTAGGTCCAACACACATTTCAGGTACTTAGAAATTACTTAGAAATTGCATTGACTACATATAAGTAGTTCAAATCAAATAGTCCAATTTAGATGGATCATTCTATCTAGGGAATTGATGTTTAATATTGAAAAATTACTATGAAATTGCATATGCAACATACAAGTAGTTCAAATTAAACAGTGTAGTTTAGATGGATTGTTCTATCTAGGGAATTGATGTTTATGCACACTCTCATTGATTTACATAAACCCATTTTAAATTTATAGATTGTTACATCCGATGCAAAAAAAAAGGGTGCATGCAAATGGATGACATTAATTCCCTGACAGAAGGATCCATTTAAACTGGACTGTTTGATTGAAACTTTCTACGCCCATGTATCATCCACCACACCCTGCCAGCTCTTCCTTGAATACTCCCATAGTCCCATACTGAGAAGAAAAATCACTAAAAGTGCAGCTCAAAATTCCTTCTAATATAAGTATCATCTAAGAAAAATGTTCTAGTGCTCTCATAGTACTACAAGTTATGGTGCTCGTAGTTTCATTTGGACACTTAGACAATCCAATAAAAAAAATCTAGCCTATCCACTGGATCCAACATATGTCGTATAATACAATGCATATACCACCCCAATCTGGAAACTGTAACAATCTAATCATTAGTATTTAATATGGACTATGGACAATAGACCCAGCATGACACTTACTGCTTCACTGTTCATATAAGATTATAATATGTAATTGCATGCCAACTTTTCTAATAGTGTTGTTACTGGAGACTTTTTTTAGACATTTTAATATTTCTCTTATTTTAAAAGAAAGCATCTAAATTCCAGTGCTACATACTAATATCTAAGTTTGTTGTCAAGCACTCAATCTCTGACCACTAGCATACATGAGATCCAGACTATTCATATATTGTACCCAAGCATGGATGGAGCATATGCCAAAATCACACCAATTAGATGATCCTAGCCACTGGTCCAAGGATTTTGTAATCCTCGAGAGCTTGCTAATAGCTAGAATCACTTGAGTAATGTGATTTTTTTGGGGTAGGCCATATGGACTATGGACAGTAGACCCATTAGATGAAAGGTTTGGATCATTAGAAATAACCTCGGATATAAAAGCTAGATTCTAGACATATACCGTTAAAATACACGAAAGTATTCTAGCAAACATCTACATGCAACAAAGCATAAGGGGATTTTTCCTTATTTTATAGGCAGAACAAGGCATGGATCATTTTCGAAAATGGAAGCCAAGAAGATTGTTCTGTTGAGCTGTGAAATAACAAAAAAGAAATGTGATGAGCTGACCATGATGTTTATATGCCATCCATGATGTGGGGTTCACCGTGATGTTTATATGCCATCCGGCCCATTCACAAGGTGATTTCCACCAGGATGAAGGGAAAATGAGATATCAGTAAGATCCAAAACTTCTGCCAGCCCCAAGCATTTAATATCTATTATTTCTTATGGCGGGGCCAACCTGAGTTTTAGATCTGCCCCGTGCATGGGATAAATGTGAGCTGAAGAGACTGATGGATGGAGTGGATGTTATAAGGACATTGTGATGGGCCCAACCAAACATTGTGTTACATGGGCTCCTGAAAGCCCCTTCCAGTTGCTCCATCCCTATTCAACAGAGGCCAAAAATCCGTCTAACACCAAACATGGGAGGGGATGCCGCTAATGTGTGTGTATCCCTGGGCACACATGTATGTACCAAAATGCTCTCCTAAGATGGGAATTTCGTAAAAACTTTTGACATGTGTTGTGGGTATAGCATTTACCCCCATTTCATTAACAGGCAAAAAGGTCAGATTTCATTTACAGGCTTTCCAAATGGAAAGATTGGCTCTCCATTTACACAACTTAAAAAATTTACAGGCTATCCAAAGACATGCTGTAAATGATTGATTACCACTTAAACCATTTACAGGCATCCAAACGAAAATTGATTTACCCCCATTTTAAAAAGACTGAAATCATAAGAACGAAATAAAATACCATCCGAGCCCTAGAATCTTCCATCGATCATCAAATCAAAAGGTAAAAATAGGAAAATGCATAATAGATATCCATCTAATGATTGTAATCTATACAAAATAGATCGAATTGGTAGAAAGTAGAATTATAAAAAAAGTGAAAGAGAAGAAATCGATGAGAGAAAAAATATACAGATTACTTGTTCGACCAACGTAAGAGAGATTTGAGACGAGAGAGACGGAGAGGGAGACAATCGGGCATTAGGCAGGTAGCAGCGAGTTAGGGTTTAGGGTGACCGGAATAGGGGCGTCAGGCAGGCAGCAACGCTTGTTCGGGTGGGAGAGGGGGGTAGGGTAAGAAGAGGGAAGGGTAAAAAATATTTTCGACTTAAAACATAACATTATTATCGATGAAATTTTTTGTCGGTGATAGTTTTCACAATTCGTCAGTAAAAGGATTCAAAGATATTTGGGCCCACCCGTGCTCTATCAGCCCCATCCACTCCATACATATGTTTTTAAATATACGTATTAGCTACACCAAAAATAAAAATTACAACTCAACATCCATGGTCAACCACACAAAGTGAAATAATATGTCCACTGTTCATTTTGTCCGACGATGTATCTATTTCGTTGGTAAAAAGCTCCTTTACCGACGATTTTTTTCATCGGTAAAAAGTTCCTTTACCGACGATATTGTATAACATAGGTAAAAATAGTCTCTCCGTCATCAGAAAGGACACCAAGGGATCTTTTGTCGACGAACTATTTGGTTCATCGGGAAAAAAAATACATTTACCGATGAAATAATCGTCAGGAAAATAGTTTTCACCGACGATACATAATGTCATCGGGAAAAGTTTCCAGGCCATCATTGTAAATGGTGGCGGGAACATATTTGGTCGTGGCAGGAATCTTTTGCCGACGAAATATGATTTCATTGGGGAAAGTCATGTTTACCGACGAAATTGATTTCGTCGGAAATAAGTTCGTCAATAAAAGGCCAATTTCTTGTAGTGTTTCATTGTATTTCTCTTATGCATTGTACTTCAAAGATTTTGATTATAGCGGATTTTGTGATGGTGTTCTTGTTATTGTTTGTGGGTTATGCTTATGGTTATGCTTAGTATGAAACAAATTCATGTTGAAAATCCTCCTTGTAGGATCCCAGGATCGGAACCAGGTGTATGGGTGCTGGGAGCTGAGAATGGGGTACTACAGATGCTATCGGCGCCGAATTCAACGATCGGGAATTTTGTAAGCCTAGTTTTCGAGTTTGCGGAGTGACAGGAGAGGCATAAAAGGTAGGAAAGATGGTTGGTCACTGTTAGTCTGGCCAACAGATCATCGGTCCCTATTAATTTGATCGATAACCATTATCGATTCGATTGACAAGCCACATAAATAATTGATTTGGGGAAAAATCTTAAGGGTATAAATGACCATTCTTTCCCATTTTCTGTCATTTGAACAACCTTACTCATATTCTAGGGTTATTTTATTTTATTTTATTTTATTTTATACAGAGGAAAAGATAACAAAAAAAAAAGAGAGAGCAATCAAGAGAGTGTGAGAGTGAAAGAGATCTTATCTCTTGCAGTCCTTGTTCTCTAGATCTGGGCCGTGTGAGCTTTCCAGAGTCAATTGCGAGCTGAATTTCACTTCCCTTAGTTATGTAAGAGGTCTTTAATCTTGTTTGGGGGATTTTTCTAATTTTCTAGTGTCTTAAAGCTATTAGAGTTAAAAAAATCTTCACAATCCTTCATTTCTTAGAATTCTAACATCAGGGTTTGCTCATGTTAGGGTTTAAACTTTGATAGTCAATTCGTGGTGGTCCCTCATCTTGTGGATTTCATATTTGGGCGTGACTTCGTTTTAGCATTACTTATACGATGATTTCGGACCCCGATTTCTGGAATTAGGTAGGGTATTGTCCTAATCAAGGTAGGTGATCTCTAATCCATTGATTTACTTTTAATTAGGGCCAAATCCAAAGTCATTAAATGTAGGCTTGTATTTTAATTTATGGTTATGGAATTTTTCCTAAAATTTCGAACCTATGGCCACATTTGAGTCGATAGCTTTCAACTCTAATTTGAAGATGTACCCTTCAAGATTTCCTTCAACATTTTTAATCTTGTGATAGTCCCAATACTTAAATAATTATGCTAATTAGCTTATGAATCATATAATTATTCTTGTAATTATGCTATATTTGTTAACATAAGATTATTGGATCATGAATCTTGTGATAACTCTTGTAATTCATGATACATGTGATAACTTCAGATAATTGGGTAGAATCCCTAACGTTAGAAATTAGTATATGAACAAACCATATGTTTAGCTCTTTGAATAGGTTGCTTCACACACGTGCAACCCTTAACATGCTCCTGATTACTCAAATATATTTCTTACTTGCATGATTTACTTGAATATATACTATAACATCATATAGTGTGAATTGCATGTGTTGCGATTTAAATGGTTTAGATTAGCGAGACACAACAATTAGAATCCACTCGTGAGATCCATAAGAGTAATGAGTGATTGTGGATAGACTCGCGTGATTCAGACTGCCCTGTTTGTGATACAATCCCTAGGATGATAGTGTTGGAATGGTGATTTATATGGTTAAACCACATATACAGGATTGTGTCTCGAACTATTGGCCACCTTGCATTTTTGGGATTAAATGAAATCTGTTGTAGACTTACCATCATTGAGAACTATCATGCCTTGTTGGCTTGTTAGGGTGAAACCTCGATGTTGTATCCTTTAATGGACATGAATACCTTATTGGCTTGCATTGTTAACTTTCATTGGGAGGAACCCATTTTGTGGATTTATAGAGATATTGTAACTTCTAAGTCAAACTTTGGACTAAACTAGGCCCAGAACTTCAATGACCTAGGGATCCGAAATGAAGGCTTAAACTCGATCTGATAGAAAGGTTTGGTGAGAAAGAAGACCCACTTCTAATGGCGGATCGCCATCCGATGGGTTTTTCTTCAAAATGGAGCTTCTAGGTGGTTTGAATCCTTACATCGAAGCTTATAGATGCTTCAAGTCGAAGCTCCATGAAGATTTGAGTGGTGGGTTTTGAAGAGGAAAGGTTTACATGATTTTCTCTTACAGACACTAAAAATGAAGAAATAATTGCTTCTCCCGAGTTTCTAGGGTTTCCTAGCATACAAAATCATTCAAATGGATTGTCCGGATTGGTCTCGAGTTAAGGTTTCTAATATCCTCCATTCATTTCTAAACAGGCAGTTGAGAGGAGATATCGATGTCAATATCTACGTGGAACCCTAATCTATGCGAAGGGTTGTTGGTCGGCCAAGATAAGCTTTATAAAGGATGGATGGGATATGGGGATTCTTCCTCACACAGATCACCATCTTGGCAACGAAATGGTTTCCATTTTCAGAAAAATTGCACCCACATTTCTTCTTTATCTCTCAATCGTGCATACACATGTGTGTATGAACATGCAAGACATTGGTCAGACACCTCATCCATACACAATGGTCGGCTTAGATCGTCAATCCGATCCCTGATGGTGGGCCACATCACAAGTAAACAGGAGTCGTTTGTTTAAAATGGATGTTGGCTGGAGAAATATGAAAGGAGAAGAGATTTATCTATCATAGTACCTATCATAGAAATTGAAATCCTAAAACTAACTTTCGTTGATGATATGATGGTCCATCTTGAAGATCAACAGATAGATGGTTTAATCGATGGATAAAAAGTGTCCTCGATAGTTAGACTGATGCATGATTGAGTTTACAGGCTAATCTTGGGGTCAATTGCATGATTCACATTTTCCATGGTTAAGATGAAGGATTGTTCATGTCGATTTAGGACAAAAATCGAGGGATTGGTTTATCTTTATACCTGGATCGATTTGAAGTGTTTTGGTGTGATATCATATGCCTTAATGGGTAGATTCAGATCATATGTTGAATAATCAATGATGGTGTAATTCTACGTTGAGAAGTCAAGGGTCAATCAAGGGTGGATTGATCTCAAATCAGATGAGTATGTTGTGTAGCACAACATTCTTAGACAGTTAAGATCAGCGAATCGTGAGTAATCAAGCGATGTTCTCACACACATTTTTTTCTAAATTTGATTTAAATGGTAACACCCGAGTACTGAAAAGTACGAGGTGTTACAACCCAGTTCGCAATAAATGGGTCATTCGAACAATACACTGGTTGACAACGAAAATACCCCATGGAACGATACATTCTTCAACAACGACCAGACATCCGATAATGCCTGCATGCCATGAATGCATAATTAATTCCAACCTTTAATTAATCCAATTCACAAACATCCCATTTAATAAACATTTACAACTAATGGCCAACCTAGCCTCCTCCTCAGTATGATGTATCCCACAGAACCTTCACAAGTGGAATCACCTTACTGCGCAGCACCTGCTCCTTCCTATCTAGAACACGCATCGGTCGTAGTACATAAGTAGCATCCTCACTCAACTGCACCTGCTCCCACTTGATAATGTGGGAAGGATCAGGAACGTATTTCTTCAGCATAAATACATGAAATACGTTGTGAGCGCCTTTGAGTGGTGTGGGTAAAGCAAGGCGGTACGCTACCACCCCCACTCGATCCAGTATCTGGAATGGGCCAATGAATCTCGGCGTGAGTTCCCCTTCTTCCCAAACCGAAGGACTCCCTTTATGGGGAAAACTTTCAGAAATACATGGTCCCCAACCTCGAACTCTAGTTGTCGCCGTCTCATATCGGCGTAACTTTTTTGTCTGCTTTGCGCTGAAAGAAGTCAACGTTTGATAATGTCGATCTTCTTTAAGGTCACTTGTACTAACTCTGGGCCTATCAAGCTCTTCTCGCCAACCTCTGCCTAACAATGAGGTGCTCTATACGGACGCCCATACAGTGCCTCGTAAGGAGCCATGCCAATACTTGCCTGGAAGCTGTTGTTATTGGCGAACTCTGTATAAGGAAGACAGTCATCCCAACTTTCCTTGAAATCTAGTACACAAGCTCGCAGCATATCTTCCGACACCTGATTTACCCATTTCGTCTGCCCGTCAGTCTGTGGGTGGAACGCGGTAAGACAGAGAATGGAGAAATGGATAAGAGGCAGCGGTGGTGCTCAGATTCAGGTGTTAAATTATTCTGACTCATTGAGTTGAGTAGTTCTTAGACCTCTTCGATACCATATTTGGTACTTGTTGTCTAGAAAAATCCCTGACTAGAAAGTGAGGAAAAAGAGAAGAATGGGAAGAATGAAAGGAAGAAGAACGGGAGTTTGAATCGGGTGTTGTAGCATTGAGTTTGACGTTGTGTTGCACCATGTCAACCGAGTTGAATCGGGTTGATGCATCCAAAGCTCTAAGTCATCCTAACTCTATTAGGTCTTCAAATGCAAGGAATATATGAGGCATGAAGAACACTTTTCACTAAGTTGCAGTGGCTGTATTATTGTTGGGTTTGCGACTGCCTCGACTCGCTGGTTTGGGTTGTTGCTGAGTTGGGTAGAGTCCTATGCGATTTGGGTCGAGGTTTGCTAAGTCCAACTCGAGTTGGTTGAGTTGATTTGAGTCCAATCTCTTCGGGATGATTTTTTTTTTTTAAAGGAAAGAATGAAAAAGAAAGAAGAAAGAAAGAAAAAGCAAGGAAGAAGATCAGGAGAGGTGGAGATGCATTTGTGGATTGGGAGTGTGAGTTCTTTATGTATGAAAACCATTCGTTGCATAAGTCATGTTGGTTAGCTCAGTCGAGTTGTAGGTGTTTTTGGACTATCCAAGTCTTGTTAGACGTCCCAAAAGGCAGAAGAAAAGAGAAGAAAGTAAGAGAAAGGAGGAGAAGAAGAAAGGTGAGGGGCTAAGTCTACTCAGTTTAAAACCGAGTTAGGTCATTGACTCATTGATTGGGTAGATCCAGAGACCCTGTTGGACGTAAGGACAGGAAGAGAAAGTGAGGGGAGGCTGACTGTTGGAAAAATCGACCGAGTTTCTCCTTGAGTTCGACTCACCAAGTTGAACTGGCAAGTCTAGACAAACCAAGGTAATGTCAAGTCATCTCAAGTGATTTTGCTGAGTTAAGCATTTATAAGGTTTTGACCTGAGGCTCTTTTAACTAATGATGAAAGAAGTTCGATTCTGTAATGACCTCAGTTTTGGGCGCCTAGTGGCATACGTTTGTACATATAGGAAAATAAGGAATATTATCATCGTCCCCAATCATAATAGAAGTACTGAATTTCAGGGATGAAATTCTCTTTAAGGGGGGTAGATTGTAACACCCCGTGCTTTCCAGTACTCGGGTGTTACCGTATAACCAAACTTAGTATAAATACAAGCCAGGCTTAAGTAAACATTCACGTTCATCCTAGTTTAAATTTGATCGTTAAAACAGTCCCCATCCATATGTTGACCCATCTGTCCGTTGACGCTAGAGACGAACCATCACAACATCAGCACAACCCATTGTTAGGACTTCAATCACCTCGATAGATGAATTAAACCATCCAGTAATGTTTAATAAGTATATTTTCTTTATTTATTATATTATAAACGTACATAAACATAGATTAAAAAAATAATAATAATAATATTAGATGTATTTGATAATCTATTTAATATATAGAAATGTATGAAAATGTATGATAGTAGAGTGATACGTATATATTTAATGTATATAAAATAACATGAAAATAATATTATATTAACTAAACATAGCGGATAATAATTTTACAATACATAATTGAATTATAAATATTAACGTAGTATTAAACATGTATACAAAAATTATTAGATATTTTCATAAGATGGTATATTATTTAACAACGTGATTTTAAATGAGATATTATACAAATTTTCAATTCATACATATGGGTAATATGATATTGTATATTACGAATTATATACTAATAAATGTGTGATCAATAGCATGTATATAATAGTATGTTAATATTAAAAATTATATTTATATGTATGAGTTTTTAATTATTTTAATTACAAGTAATATACAAAAGTAATTAAATCTATATTAATATTAGTATTGGTTAATAATATACAATGAAAACCTTGCAAATGGCCCCTTTAGGACCTTTTAACCGTTGACGTTCAATCTCGGGAAGATCCAACCATTAGATTGTCGGGAATCCCCAAGTAGGACCTTAAACCAAGATGTAGGCCCACCCAAAACCTTGGATCTACCCCATTTTTTGTCAAGGGGTATGATAGGGCCCACCATGTAAAATGGACGGTGTGGATTGGTCCTAAACATCATTGTGGACCCCCACCATATGCGGAATGTACACCCATCCTGCGTGTAGCTAAGGTGCACCGAACCTAAGGTCGGGTCAAAAGATCTCTAACCCGACACTTTCCAAATGCGGGAGGGTTTCCCGCCCACGGTCGTTTGAAAAGAAACACGTTTGTGCTTCTTCTTCCTCGTTTGATAGGGATGTGGCCCACCATCTCATCCCATATGGTTAATCTGAGCCGTCCATCTTGTTGATCTGATGAACCTGAACAAAACATGGTGGGTTCCATATGCATTTGCACCCGTCCGCACACACAAGCACGAGCGCAAGGAGGTTGCGTGCGGCTAGTGTTTCCAAAAATGGAAAACTTCCGTTTCCATTTCAGTTCGCCAGGAGGGCGATCCGAGTGAGGTGGAATTTCTCAATCTCAGCCATTCATTAGGCACCATCCTAACCCTCCACGTGTATTGGAAATTCCACTCGTGGTATAGAGAAAATAATGGGTGGTTTTCTCTCTTAGCTGTTGTATCTGGTAGTTACGGAAAAAAACCCTAGCATCCGGGCCATTGGATCTAAATCCAACAGTGCTAAGAAAATCTGGGATGTGATAAAGGAGCTAGGAAACTGAGCGCTACAGGGATTCGCGCCATTTCCTGTGGGTTTGCACGAAAACGGGCAGCCATCTTCCAAGCTCAAACCCACCAGGAAGATCTCCATGGAGCTTCACTCCAACTGTGCTCCAAGCTTCATACAAACCCTGCGGATTGTTCTGAAGAAAGAAAAGGGAGGAGGAAGCCCTTATGGAGGAGACGCCATTAATGGCTGTCTTCTCCTTCACCGAGAAACCGACGGGTGTGGGTAGTTTCAGCCCATGTCCGGCATCGTCCAGGCGTAGCTGGAAGCAGACAGGAGGAATGGGAGTAGAAGAAAAGAAATAGGAAAGGAAATCGGAGGTGGGGAGGTGCGGCTGTTGCACCATGCCAATAGCCTCACTGGTGCTCATCGCTGGTCGAATTCGGTCTAACAACCCTGCTGGTGTAGGGGTCTGAGTGGAGAAGAAAATGAGAGAAAGAAGAGGGATAAAGAGAGGGAGAAGGAGATGAGGGAGAGTGAGGTTGTGACTGTATAGGCCCTGAGTCAACACGGTTCAAACCCAAACCGAGTTGGGTTGAGTCCAAACTGAGTCCAATAGAGTGCAGGGTGGCTGGACGTCCCTGTTAGTAGGTCCTAGTAGTGTGAAAGAAGAAAGGGAAGGGAAAGAGAGAGAGAGAGAGAGAGAGAGAGAGAGAGAGAGAGGAAGAAGAAAGAGAGGAAGATCGGGTTGGCGGCTGAGTTGACTCGGTTGGGACCGAGTCCAGCCGATTTGAGTTGTGTTGGTCTATCCAGGCTCATTGCTGGACATTCTAGCAAGGTAGGAAGAAGAGAGAAAAAAAAGAGGAGAAGAGGAAAAGAAAGAGAGAAGGAGAGGTGTTGGTAGAGGTGTCGAGCTGAGCCAACTCGGGTGCCGAACTGAGTTAATTCAACTCGAACCAACTAGCTCATGGGTCGAACCGATTTGACACAAGTAAATGTTTTCTTTCCAGGCTACACTTGTCTCGTTATATTGATATCAATGTTACCATTTCTATCATTATTAGGATTGCTAACAGTAGAAATGTATAGCCATTAGTAAATGATCTATAATTATCATAGACAAGAAAATAAAATAATATCGTCATTGTTTTGTCATTCTTAAATATTATCATGATAGTAGGTCATAATATTATTTATCATTATAATGGTTACCACTAACATGTTACACTAATATTAGTTACTATAAATGAAACCATCATTAATGATATTTGCATGGTATCCATCACTTGAAAATATTACCTTTAATAATACCATTTTATCTCAATTGTAATCCTAATTATTGCCATGATGAGCTAATATTAATTATACCATTAATGTTAATACTTATACTATAGGTATCAAATTAACATGGTAACTAGTTTTACACCAACTAACATTCAAATCCTAGAATCTAAGCATCGAATTAAACTTTAAGATAAGACCTTAAAACCTAGATAATCCAAGCCCTAGGTTATATTAATCTTGACCATGGACACTTTGTAGGACATTGATCTCACGCACAACTTCACAATTCATGATAGGATCCGATTCTAAGGGTGCACGCGCTTCCTAGCAGCCTTAGTTGACATTGGCGATTCGACTAGTTAGGTGATGATTCTTCCCCTTGAGCTTTCCATTTTCCCATTATCTTAAGTTATAGTTTTTATTACAATTTATAATTGATATCTACATTTCATAGTCATATGTGTTAATTGTTGAAATTGAATTGCTACATTACATACTAAATATTATCCTGCATATTTATTCATGCTGGTGGATTATTTGTATATTGCTTATGGGACTTAAACTAGTACATCAGCGGGAAACCACCACCTATAAATGTACACCCATACTTGGGATGTAACCCAACTGGTTGTGATTGTAATGGACCTTCGGCTTAATGGTTATTGAATGGTGATATAAATTAACCATTGATGTGAGCCTACCATCCAGGGTTGTTGTGTCCAATGGTTTTCAAGGATGGTCTTTTATTGCATGGTTTTGATACTCGCCCTATGTGGCTTGTTTGATATCACCCTATATAGCTTTGTTCTGGTATTTTCACTATATGGGTTCGATGTTATACCATACAACCATGCGATGGTAAGCCCTATATACTGTAATATGATTGGCCACTAGTCGATAGGTTTCCATTAAACATCCTAAGATGGTAGTCTCATGAGCCGAAGATGGTGGTATGGGACCTATGCCCGAGCTGTCAGCCTACATTGGTGACAAGCCCTCGTAGTGACCTTTAAGCTTACTTAAAATAGCTGGTTGTAATTAGACTAATAACGGGTTGGCTAATCATGCATACATTGCATAGACTAGCATCTATTGGTATCGTATGTGATGTACGTATTTATCCGACTGGATGCTTTTCCCATGTCGATGATGTCCGAATGGATGCTTTTCCCAGGTCGATGATTGCATGGGTGACGAGCCCACTGCCCGCACGGATGAGCATCCTCGTGGTGATGATTGCATATTTCACACATCCATGCATCTAATAAGACCTACCTCGTGTATTGTTTTGTATGTTTTGCTTTATAACTATGCTTACCTAATGCAGCGGTGTGTAATCTTAAGGGGAATTCACACTGAGTTGGCCACTCATCCATCAAATATATAACCGTATTGGTAGCACAGGTGGCTCAGATGATATTTAAATTCATGTTGGTGAGGAGTAGGCTATAGTTGATAAGAGTGCATGATTCTATTTGCTAAGGGTTGCTATAGGATTTCACAGTTCAAGATTGTTACAATTTACCTTATTTCACATGTAATGTTATTTCATTTTGTATTTGTAAGAATGAGGACATTGGTTTGTATAAGTCATTATGGGCAGCTCTTGTATATTTAAATGATAATGTAAACTTTCATTTATGCTTGATTTGTCCATACTACGCTCATCTGCTTACTCTGAATGAAAAAAAAATGTATACTCGAATTTGACCATCCTTTAAGGTTAACACTTGGGTTTTTGGGAAACGGTTCATGTACTCGGGTCCTGAAAACACAGGGCGTTACAGATTCCCTTCATCGAGTTGTAGTTGAATTTAGCATAGAGTTAAGCCGTATTGGGTGATCGAGGTATGCTACTTTGTTTATGATTATCAATTTCTGAATCATTGGATATCATTCAAGTGAAGTAATTGAGATTTTAAATGACGTGTATAGGTCAATTTACTTCAAGTTGAGTTAAGACGAGCTTGATTTGGCCCAAGTTGAGTCAAACCGAGTCGACTCACCTAAGGTTAGTGGAAACTTTAAGTTGTAGTATTTAAAGCCAATTTGATCAAAAATTAAACTTTATTATGTCAGGGAATTGTTTTCCCCAAACACCTTATTTAGATTCGTATAAATCTAAGTTGTAGTTCATGCTACTATCGGTTCTAATTCAATCAAATGTGCCACATTTCAACCTAATCAGAGAATTCATTTAACATAGGCTTGCACCTGAATCTCAAGCAATTGGATTGGTTTGAAGTCTAGTATGAGGGATAACTTGGACTTTCACCAAGTTGAGTTCAATCGGGACAATAATCAAGGAGTCGATCCTAAGGGCACACGCACTTCCTAACGACATTAATAGATGAATTGCTCAAAAGGTTTTGACCTTTCCCCTTGGGCTTTCGTCTTTCATATTAGTCTAAGTGATAGTTTCACCTCTTAATTTTGACTGATAATTGATAGTTTTATTTCATGATTACTTGTGTTAGTTATTGGAATAGATCCTTAAATCACATACTCAACATTTATCTAGTATAAACACTTACATATTATGCATGAAAATCTTCTCATACTTACAAATTATGTTATGAAGCTTGAATTTTTACATCAATTAGTCAGAAACTCAACTATGTATGTATATCCAGAATTGGGATGTGAACTTGAATGATTGTGATTACCTATAATGGTCCCTCGAACTAGTGTTTATTTTTGTTTAATGGATTAAATGAGATTTTGTTGTGGACTTACCATCTTACTGATCATTTGTGCTTATGTGGCTTTTAGGTTAACTCATTTTGTCATGTCTTTAAATGAACTTTTTTCCCAGTGTGGCTCATGATGGATTATTTTGTATAACCCTGCGATGATAAGTTCTACTTGTTGAATTATTATTGGCTAATAGATGAAGGAGTTATCATTAAACATCGTAGTTGTTGGAGTCTTATGATTCGGGAATGGTGGTATGGGACACTATGCCCAAGTTGTCACTCTATGCTAAGGGACGAGCCCCCTATAGTGACCTCTGAGCTTTTTTTAAAAGGCTGTTTGTAATTGGACTAATAACGGTTGGGCTAATGGTGCATCCATGGCATACTGGTAATAATTGGTGGCTTATTATGGATATTGTAGCACGTATCCTTTGTCATGGAATGTTTCGGTAGCTCTCAGACCACCGTTAATTGACCTAATTTGTGTGAACTTGTTGTGAGGCCCGTATCCTAGCCCGTACTGTTCTGTAGGTTTCCACGGTCCTCCTGGTCAAATTCTGACGACCCACAATCTGTTATCGGCAGTTGCACGCAACCTCGAGTCGTGTCCCGTATTCTAGAGTCGGCTCAACCCGAGACTTGTACCAGTGCGACCGCGCCATCGTCGCAGTTCCGACGTCCCGTCTCGTACGTCGATGCGACATCCAGGTCAGGAGATGTGGGCCCACGTTTAGTTCAAGGAAAAATGCCATGCGTTACAAAACCAAAGAGAATCCATCACATCAATCACCTCACTTGTCAAAAGTACACCCATCACTCAACCTATTACTCTTCCCATTCTCAAGTACAAAAGCAACCCCAAAAGGTCAACTTTCCTATTACCTCACCATCCCTCTTTCCCATCACTTCTCTTACATCACTCTCTCTCTCTCTCTCTCTCTCTCTCTCTCTCTCTCTCTCTCTTTCTCTCTCTCATCTCTCTCATTCTCCAAGCAATCCCAATAACTCCCAGCGTCCAAGTTTTCCTCCATTTTTCCACCCACCACGAGGCTTCATAACCCATCATCCAATCTCTAAAATCCAATCTCAACCATTGATTCTTTCTCCTTGGAGCTAGATCACTCTAGTGCGAAAGAAGGAGGAGTAGTTTTAAAGGTGGGTGTTTTCTATAGTCGATTTGTGTGATTTTGATGGATTGAAGGCCTACATATGGTGGGGCCCATGTTGATGTATGCATTGCATAGAGGGGCCCATAGTGGCGACGCTCCATCTCTCTCTCTCTCTCTTTCATTTTTTTTATGGTAATGATGAGGTGTGTGTGGCCCACCATGAATGTATTTTATCCATATTGTCCACTGAGTGGGCCCACCTTGCTGCCATCATAGGGCTTGCCATGCATGGCTGCCTGATGGGGAAAATACAAATATCAGTTTGATCCCGAACAAGTGGCCCACTGGACGTGGAACCACCATGAAGTATGTGATTCATCTACACCATTCATCTGGATAGGTGGCAGGACGCCACTGTGATGTGCATGAATTTAATCCACACCGTTCGTCCAATCGTCCAGAGGGTCTGGACGCTTGGCTCTTTGAAGATATTATATATATATATATATATATATATATATATATATATATATATATATATATATATATATAGGAAAACTCTCACTGTGAACGGTTTCGCACGTAGTACGTACGAACTTTTTTGAGGACCCATCATACGTGATGAATCTCGCAAATCTGAACCGTCCACATGAAGCAGAACCTCATGAAACCTCATGGTATAAAATTTTACTTTGATCCGAAACTTTGGTGGACTGTGAAAAATGCAAACAGTTTCTTTTCTTGATTTGAATTTCTCTTTGCTATAGATGGTATGGATAAAAGTTTTAGATAAAAGTAAAACTTGGTCCTGGGGGGGGGTTTCACTAGGTGCTGCTTCACATGAACGGTTCAGATTTGCAAAATTCATCACGTATGATGGGTTCTCAAAAAAGTTCGTTCGTACTACGTACGAACTGGTTCGCAGGTGAGCGCTTCTCTATTCTCTCTCTATATATATATATATATATATATATATATATATATATATATATATATATATATATATATATATTTGGCTCTTTTGAGGATATTATAATATAATACATTATAATTATAGTATTGTATATATACATGCATAAATGTGGGCCACGTGTGTGGGACCCACCTGATTTATGGCTGGACAGAATCCAACAGACGTGCATGTGGATTTCATCCCCACCGTCCATCCAAGGTGAGGACCCACTATATGTGTTCCATCCCCACTGTCCAAGTCTAGCCATTTCTGGACGTGGGACCCATCCACACGTACTACACGTGTGAGGTGGGGGCCCACCTTAGTATATGTATTCTATACCTATAGACGGTGCCATGTGGAGATCCACCGTGTTGCATGTGTTTCATCAACGCCGTCCATCTTTTGGTAATCCAGACCGTCCATCTGGACGGTGGGGTCCTTGTGATGTATGTGCTTTATTCACTTTGTCCATCCAGGCCGTCCATCTGGATGGTGGCCTGACCATTTACACCTGCTGTATAGCTGCCGCCCCTTAGGTCGTCAACAAGATTCTGTGGGACCCACCTCTGATGTACCTTCCATCCACGCCATCCATCTTTGTTTCATCAGCATGTTCTGTGGGCTAATCATGAGGTGTGTGTATGTTCAGACTGTCCATCCATTGGATGTGGACCCCACCATGGCAGCGAGTGGGGCCCACCTTGAGTTGATGTGTTTTGTATCCACACCGTCTGTACATGGACGGTGCTGTGGGACACACCCTGATTGTATGAAGCCTGCCTTGATGAATGTGTTTCACTCACACCATCTAACCATTTTGATGGATGTATGGCCTACCTTGATGTATTTTGTGGCCCATCAGTTAGGCCCACTTTGTTGTATCTTGTGGCCCACTCGAGAGGCCAACTTTGATATACTTGTGACCCATCTGTGAGGCCCACCTTGATATATTTGTGGCTCATCCATGAGGCTCATTATAATGTACATTTGAGGCCCATGTGATAAGGGCTCACTTGCCTTGTATTTGAGGCCCATTGTGAAATGTATTAGGCCCATGGATAAGACCCATTGTGATGTATTCGTGGCCTATGGGCAAGGCCCATGGTGATGTATATTAGGCCCTTGAGTGAGGCTATGGGCCCACTATATGTTTAGCTTTATATAGGCCATTACTCGGGAGCAATGTTGGTTAAATGGCCACATTGATGGGCAATGATGGTTTAATGTCCGCATTATGACCTTCCCTTAGGCCTGATTAGGCTCATTCTCATAATTCTCTAGTGGGTTAACCTAAATTATTGAGCCCCATTGATATTGCTTGATTCATCATCGGTCGTCCATTTATGGACTCTGCCTTATGTTGAGGCTGATTCTATTTGGTCGAGGCTGATTCCGTTTGTCGAGGCCGATTCTGATTATCGAGGCCGATTCCGTTTGGTCGAGGCCGATTCTGTTTGGTCAAGGTCGATTCCATTTGGTCGAGGCCGATTTCGATTATCAAGGCCGATTTCGTTTGGTCGAGGTCAATTCCGATTATCAAGGCCGATTCCGTTTGGTCGAGGCCGATTCCGTTTGGTCAAGGCTGATTCCAATTGTCGAGACCAAGTCAGATTATCGAGGCCGATTCCGATTCTGATTGTCGAGGCTGAGTCAAATTGTCGAGGCCGATTGCTGATTCTGATTGTTGAGGCCGATTCCGATTGTCGAGGTCGATTATCGTGTCCGATTGTTGATTGACGTGGTCGATTGCCGATTCTGATTATTGTGGCCGATTGACCGATTATCGATTGAGGCTGATTATTGTGGCCGATTGCCGATTTCGATTATCGTGGCCGATTGCCGATTCCGATTATCTTGACCGATTGTCGAGGCCGATTATCGTGGTCGATTGTCGATTGACGTGGCCGATCGCCGATTCTGATTGTCATGGCCAATTGATCGATTATCGATCGAGGTTGATTATCATGACCGATTGTCGGTTCCGATTGTCGAGGCCGATTATCGTGGCCGATTGCTGATTCTGATTGTCGTGGCCGATTGACCGATTATCGATTGAGGCCAATTATTGTGGCTGATTGTCGATTCCGATTGTCATGGCCGATTGCTGATTTCGATTGTCGAGGCCCAATGTGATGTCTATGCGGCCTGTATTTGAGGCCCGTTGTGATGTGTATTCAGCCCATGTTTAAAGCCCAATGTGATGTATATGAGGCCTATGTGATGAGGCCTATTCTGATGCATTTGAGGGCCAGGCGATGGAGCCCATTGTGATGTATATTAGGCTCATGTGAAAGGCCCATCATGATGAGGCCTATGGTGTTGTATATTTGACCCTTATGTGAGGCCATGAGTCCACTATATGTTAGGCTCTATGTGAGTCATTCCTTGGGGGCAATGTTGGTTAAATGTCCACATTGTCGATGCCGATTATCGAGGCCAGTTATTGGTACCAATTATGAGTATGTAACAGCATAACATCATGATACATGCATATACGCATCATCTGCATGTTTGTTATGAGGTGTGGTTGACCATTGTATATGTCATTGGGTAGGTTGTTATGAGACTCCCTGATAGGCAGAGGTTATCTCACATGAGCGCACGATATGCGTAGGATTGATGCATGATTGGATTGTATGACTCATGCATCTTATATTGTGTTGTGATTATTGTACGCCCTAGAGACATCAGAGCTGTAGCCTCCATAGGCATACCGTGGATGATCAGATGGGACACCGAAAATGTTTGGTTCTAGTATATGGGTGTTATAGATGTCCCTAGGTGAAAATCCTTAAACCTCCATAGCTAGGAGACACCCCAACGTCGAGATCGAGTGGATACATATAAGCGCATGAGGGCCGTATACCAATAGGCCCCGTCTCCCACTGTGCCGTAGTCGGTTGGGAGGGGGTGTAACCTTACCCGCCTGAATGAGGGGGCAATGTCTAAGTTGAGTTTGACCAGCTTGAGAAATGGGTCCGCTATTGACGAGCCGGCCCGATATTGGCAGGTGGATAGTGAGGTCTCTTCCACTTACCCAATTGTGCGCTTAGATAGGGGCGACAAGCTAGCGTAGAGTGTAATAGACCCCGGTGATAACCTAGAGAGGAACTGTACTGATATGTGGACTTATTGAGTAGGAGTTACATACTCATTCATTCGTTCATTCACTATCCACTCGGGCTGGTGGTGTACAACTATTTGTTACGTGTACCTTTACAATGGTTATGATTTTGGTTGGGGCGCATGACTATCTTGAGATCAGGAGTTTACCACATTGAGTTTGACTATCCAAATTAAGGTATGAGACTGGTTTGGATAGAAGTCTCTTGTGATGAACCCCGTAGCCTGCGATTCTACAATTATCAGCTTGACTTCACATTGGTCATTTCATTTGCATCGCATATCACATTGCATAGCTAATCTATATTGCTTCCTCAGTATATGATATTGGTCTATTATATTTTTGCATTGCATCGCATAGCCTGGATAAGGCTGATGGTATTTATAGGCCTATCGATATGTTTTCGCATTACTTCGATATCATATGATTTATGAACTTGTTGGTATTTCTGATATTGTATGATTTATGAGCTTGTCAGTATTTTCGCTTACTCTGATTATTCTGATATTGCTTACTTAGTACTTACCTTGTGCACACACTTTCACCACCCACTAAGCTTTCTATAAGCTTATGCATGATAGATGCGTGTAGGTGGTGTTAGGTTACAGCAGTGTGGAGCTTGGAGCATGTAGCTGACTTCTGGAGCTTTGACTTTAACATATGTATTTTCCTTTTAACACTGTATTTAAATGTTTATATTAGTGGATATGTATGTTGCCTTTGTGATTTAGGTAAACTTGTGGTTATGCTTTTTACGAGATAAATGTACGTTGGAAAAACAAATCCTCCTTGTAGGATCCCAGGATCGAAATTTATCGTATAGGCGCTGCGAGCCGATAATGGGGTACTACGGAGGCTGTCAGCATCGAATTCGGCGATCAGAAATTCTGTGAGCCCGATTTTTGAGTTTAGGGAGTGACACTTGTCACTTGAGCACATACTTGATGTACTTTCGCTGGTGACTAGCCACTTGCATATGGGTTTTGCCCCACTCGTGGGTTTTGCTAAAAAGCTAGCTAGATGAGCATCCTCAGGCTGATGTGCGTTTATGCATCCATGCATTTAAATAGGATTGCATCGTGAATTGTTTTGTTATTTTCTTTTTTAAAACTATACTTGACTAATGCGATGGTATGTCATCTTGATGGGAATTCTCACTAAGCTTGTCACTCATGCTTTGAAATATACAACCGTATAAATGATGTATGTGATTTGAATGATACTTACGTTCAGAATGATGAGAAGCAGGATACAAATTTCATGGATGTATGGTCGTATTTACCCAAAGAGAAGCTGTGCGATCTTGCAAATCAATTCTAACTATATTTTATTCTCTTTCATGCGTTAAATTATCTTTTTCCTGTATTTGTTAGTATTAGGACATTGGTTTGTATAAGCCTTATAGGCAACCACTTGTATATTTTGGATGTATATTTAGACTTTTCTTTTATGATTGACTTGTCTCTCTTCCACTGTAGTGCTCACTCTAAAAAAAAAAAAATTATATGTGAAATGTGGGTTATCTTTAAAGATTAAGACTCAAGATTTTGAAAAACAAGTACAAAACTTGGCTTACAAAAACCAAGTTATTACATGGGTCATCTGTTTGAAAGACATAGTCTCTTATGACTGTGAGTTTGGTCGACTGTTTGAAAGACCTAGTTTCTTATAATTATGAGTCGAGCCAACTATTTGAAAGACCTGGTTTCTTGTAATTGTGAGTTGCGTCGACTGTTTTAAAGACCTAGTGTGATGAGCATTTTCATGCATTCATGCATTTAAATAAGATGAATTATAACTCATGATTATTTGTATGTTTTCCTTGAAACTATACTTGATTGATATGTCGTGTGTGTAAATCTTGGGAGAATTTTTCACTGAGCTGGCCACTCATGCTTCAATATTTCAACCATACAAATGATGCAGCTGTAAGTGGGGATAATGATCTTCTTGAGGTTGTCTCGGTAGTTTGTGGTGATGAGTTAGCCATTGAGGAGCTCTTTTGCTAGCGTGGTTGAGTTTTGCAAGCTTAGGCAGTAGGCTTTCAATTCCTTTCCTTTGTTAGTTGGATTTCTATGCATCTATTTATTTATGATTTGTATAGTCCTTATCTGAGTGGACACCATCTTGGATTGTTTATTGCTGTATTTAGCTTGATATTTCTCTTACATGGTTACCTTACTTATCTTTGATACCCACTACTTCTATGACGCTACTCTGATTTATGCGAATATAAATATGATTTGTAGTAGTGTGGGAATCACACCCACATATGGCATTTCATATTGTAACACTTGGGTTTTTGCCATGAGAATATTGCCCTCGAGCGACAAAAATGGGGGCGTTACCAGAGTCGGTGTCAATGCACTCGATTATTATTTGGTTAACACCCTCAAATTTAGGATATGGGTCTTTATACTCAAGTGTCAGGTTTTGGGATGTTACAATCCCCTTTTGATTTAGATCTCATATGATATGTCTCTTTAATACCTTTCTCAATAGATCTTCCTCTAACCATCATGGCATAAAAAAAAAAAAAAAAAATCTCTGATGTGTTTTTCCGCAAGATTCTTTGGTAAGCAACATGGATACAACTGATTGATATCTGGACTATTGTTGAGATTCATAATCAAACAATCCTACGAAGTAAGAATCGTCAAAGTAGAAGTTCAACCTTTTCTCCGTAGTTAATATTCGCATTGACTGCCACCAATATGATAATTAGGGTATTAAACACATTCAAGTATTCTTGCAAAGAGGACCTTTCCCTCCTCTTCATGTTGTACAACTGTCATTGAAGAAAATTTTTATTTGATGTTGATTTACTTTTGTATAGGTTTTGTAATTTGTCTCATAAACCTTTAGCACTGATTTGACTAGATATATAAAACAAAACGAATAATCTAATCCAAGAAGAGATCCATTATAGCTAACTTCTCAAATTCATCATCTTTTATCTCCACAGTCTTCTTTTCTTTTTCTTCCATTATAATTATGCAGCCTTTTTTCACAGACATTGTGTTCATCTTCAGTTTTCATAACACATAATTAAATTCATCAAACTTTGACCCATCGAATCTAATAAAATTTGATTAATCATCTAAGAGACAATTGTAACACAATCGCTAGTATAATTTTGTGCTAAAAGATTTCTCAAATTTTCACTTTGATACTAATTATTGCATAAAAACTCTCACACATAATTGATGTAAGTAAAGTAAAACCATAAAAAAATCAAACAAATAATCAAAGAGTCAAAGAAAAAAATAAGACCAAAGGCCTAATGATTCACATAATTTGATAATATATCTATGTTTATTAGAAAACATTATCTAACTTTTTTATCTGCTAAAATCATACAATTTTTTTCTTCATTAAAATAAGAGATGACAAAAATATAAAGATTTATTTCTCTTGCTCCCATCCCACACCATGGGCTCTCTCACTTAAGAATTCTTTTGAATGAGAGAAAAAATGAAGAAGCTCTCGGCATTCTCCTTGAGTAGGCAACACCTGTGAAAGAGCATGTACTAAGGGTCGTTTGGCACCATGGATTGGTGGGGATTGGAGGGGGTTTCCAATCCCCTGGTTGTTTGGCAGTGGAAAGCAATTGGGGATTGCCAATCCAGGGGGTTTCCAATCCCATCTTTGAGGGGGTTTGTAATTCACGGTGAGAGCTTGGATTACACCTAAAATCATTTCAATAGTTGCAGTTGTAAAATGTATGTCACTGTACACTATCAATCTATTGGGCACATGGCCCACTAATGATGATCAGCACCATCCAAATATTGTCCATGTAAATCAGCACCGTCCAAACATTGTCCAACACTGTCCAAACATTGTCCATATTAATCAATGATTAAAAATTGTTTATTAGTTACTCAAACATTATCTTGTGCTTGCGATCCATCCGAGACTTGGAATTTCATCATTTTTAGGCAAAGCATATATTTCAGCGGGCTTATCACAACCATAGTGTCAAAAATTATATATCTCACTAATTAGGGATATTAAAGTTAATTTAGTAATTAAATTTAAACCCTGTAAATATTTCATGTATAGGTATTTTTGAATTAAAGTTGATCCACACTTGAGGCTGCCAAACACACTGGAAGGATTGCAAATCCAGGGGGTTTCCAATCCTGGGGGTTGTTAATCCAAGGGGGTTCCAAATCCACCCTCCCAAACAGGAGCTAGCCAATTGAATCAAGTTCCATGTCTATGTATGTACCTACGCCATGTACAGGAGAAGTGAGGAGAGGAGAGGAGACGTCTCTTACTAAGCCACGTCACACACTTTGTACGGTCAGGAGGCACCACCTCGACATGCCTGCCATCCAGGGTTCACCATCTGAAAAACAAACTCACTTTCCTTCCACTTTTGGAATTTAGGGACATGGTCTATCCACGTGTGAGCGCAATATATAGATCTAACAGCCCACATCATTCCACCGTGGCGTCACTGGCACAAACTGAAAACCAACCAGCCGAGTATAATATGCATACCCTCGGGCCGAGGATATCGTAAATGTTACCATCCTGGACGTGAGGATAAGAAGCTGAGTCAGTGAGTTGACGGCAATAACGGCTCAAAGCAATGGGCTTACTGAAAATTTAAAAAACCTTTGATGCTTTTGGTGGATCGTCCTGCCTCAAAGTTCATACGCGTACTCAGAAATTATAGATATTTCATATATTAAATTCAAATAATACAGTTCAATTTGTGGGCCCCACCTTAGATGGGGAACACAAAAAATTACACACTGAGATGACATTCCAATTGGCCGATTGGTTTAGATGTACAATGAACGGTTGAGATAAAAGACATTCTATGGTCTGGACTCGACAAATGAATATGTGTTAATTCGAGGTCATTCTAACCATTGATTTTGGGTTTATGACCTATTTACAGTGGTTCTTGCAATTCCGACGGTTTGATTTTGATTAGATACATACCACGTGTATAGTTAGCGAGTGCACTTGTTGGCTGTTGTACTCTTCCAGTGTATTAAGTGGAATGTGGTCCATGGATTTCATTGATGCAAGGGTCTTAAACTGGTAGGCGGCCCATGACTCTTGAAGTGACTCTCTGGTCCACGTGGAACTAACCACCTTGGATTGGTGGGCCATCTTGGGTGACTCTTGACGATCTTCCATCTTAACATGGTAGATTGTGGAATGAATTGACAATTGGACGGTGATTGAGATTGATGGGTGTGCCATCCAATCACAGATTCAACCTTTGGGTTTTCAGTTCAGTGATCCATGGCCCCGCAGAGGATGGACGGTCGGGAACGGATTGGCTACTCCCCCTTACACCAGCTAATCGGTGAGCTGTGGGCCCCAACATGATGTATGTGTTTCATCCATGCCGTCCGTATATTTTTACATAAAATTTTACAATATGAGACCAAAAATGAGATATATCCCAATCTCAAGTATACCACGTTAGAGGAAATAGTGTTGAATGAGTGTCAACCATTAAAAACATTTTGGTGGCCATAAAAGTTTTGGATCAAGCTGATTTTTGCTTTTTCCCTTCATTTGGGCCTGTATGACCAAATCAACAGATTAGATGTCAAATAAACAGTATAGTGGGCATTAAGAGGACTTTAATGGTGGATATCAATCACTATTGTTTTCATGTGGTGTGGACTAAATGAGATTTATATCCCTCTAATTTTTGGTATAAAACCCTAGAATAATCTTTAAAAATGTATGAACGGAATGGATGAAACACATACATCATGATAGGGCCCACAGAGCACCGACCACCAGCCACGGGGCTGGTGTAAGGGGGAGTAGCCAACCCGTTTTCTGAACGGTCATGACCCAAGAATGTCCTTGATGGGGTAATATCTACCCGTAAATTGGCGCCTGATGGATTGATGGCCCACATGACACTTAGGGTGTGTTTGGACGGGCCCATCCCATGGGATTGGATTGTATTAGGGTGGATGGCAAGTAATGATGGCCGTCTCAGTGCATGGGATTGCTATATCCAGCGAATTCACCAACGGGTGGGTATGGCTTGCCTGGCCAATCCCAGAATTACGTCAGCCAATCCCGCTCCGTCTAACCAATCATGTGAAGAAAAATAGATGGGATTAAGAGAGAATGGGTGGATTTCAAGGTAATGATGGTGATGTCAGTGTACTGCTGGCAATCCCATGGGATTGCTATATCCAACTTCTGGCTGTTTGGCACGCACAACCGAATCCCGGGATTGCTCCTTCCAATCCATCCTAATACAACCTAATCCCATCCACCCTGCCTGGCCAAACATGCCCTTAAAGAACCCTTGAGTTTGGGCCTCTAAGATCTTTCAATTTGCGGGACGTTTTGGTACCTGTTTGGTGTCGTTTACGGCACTTGGTGTGTGGGCTTGTGAGAATTAAAATTGCTGCTCCAATTCAAACCCCAAATGCCAATATAGGCGGATAAGCAGAACTTCTTCGTTAAATATGAGATATGAAGTCAAGCAGGGCTTCTTCGTTAAATATGAGACATGAAGTCTGAACCTAATTTGAGTATAAAGTTTGAATATGAAGCCGAAAATTAATAGTTAATCCAGAACAACTGGTTTGTTAACTAACATCTAACTATTTGAAATATGTTAATTTGCCACATTTATCTATATAGAACAATCTTGACTGAATCCCTCCCTTTAAAATCTTCATGGATTCCATGCGAATGTTTATTTGCCATCTAAACTATTTATATGCTAGGTGGGGCCCACACTAATGTTATGAGAAATCTCCCCCTTCATCCGTTTTGCGAGCTCATTTTAGGACACATGACCAAAAATGAGGTGGATCCAAAACTCAAGTGGGCTCACATGAGAGGAAAAATTAGAGAAAGAAATGCATACCGTTGAAACCTTCCTTAACTTCACCTTGATGTTTATATGCCATCCAAACTGTTTATAAGGTCTTGAACATTGGGATGACATGAAAAAACAAAATACTAGGGTTGATACAAAACTTTTGCCGCCATACTAATGTTTCAACGGTGGTCACTAAATCTCTACTATTTCATCTCATGTGGCCCACTTGAGTTTTGGATGTACTTCATTTTTTAATATCATGTTCTAAAATGAGCTCTCAAAACGTATGAACGGGGTGAATTTTACACAAACATCATGGTGGACCCCAACATCTAGTGCAAGTTCCTATGAAGGGCTTTGGCATGCTTTCCCGGGTATCCGGGAGTGGATTAGGTGAGACCCTGGATCCACCGACGTAGGTGGGACCCTGATTGTGGGGCTCATGATGATGTGCGTAGCTTAAATCCACATTGTCCAACCATTTTAAAAGTTTATTTTTGGGAATTGTTCCAAAAATGAAGTTGACAAAAATTTTAGGCGGACCACACCATAGTAAAGAGTGTGATTTAATACTCGCCATTAAAAACTTCATGTATTCAACTGGTCTGTTGTGATTACGGTAGCTTGTCATGAAGTGGGAATTTGCTTTTCCAGCCTTATTCATAAAGCGTTTGGCATCTTTTTGCTCGAATCATGGCTAGATGGCTTCACCAAAAGGGAGCTGTTGGGTTAGGGTAGAGACATCAAGTACGGTCGGACGCATAGGACTGTGGCCGAAGAAGAAGGTGTTGGTACGGAAGGTAAAGGTGCAACCCATCATTAGAGGATGAACCCTACCCTCTGAATATCGCCTGATTCATTTTTACACATTGAGCAAGTGGCTGAATAGGTGACCGATCTCATCAGATCTCGATCATACACTACAGGCCTGTTTGTTAACACTTAATTTTTTTTACTTAATGCGGAATATGGAAAGCGTTCGATGTTTAGTGTTGTTTGTTAACGCTGAACGAGGAAAGCGTTTTGTCATTTTATGCTGAAATTTTTTGACGATGGTGAATCTAGAATGTGCTCCACAAAAATCTTTTTAAAATCCAAAATTACCGTGCGACAAAGATTTTCTCCTTTACATAATACATAACCCAACTTTTAACGTGTGGCACTTCTCTAGGCCCACCATGATTTATGTGTTACATCCACACCATCCATCAACTTTTCTATATAATTCTAAAGCATGATCCCAAAAAATAGGCACATCTAAAGCTCAAGTCAACCACACTACAAAAAGTAGTGGGAATGGAACAACTATCGTTAAAACTTTCTTGAGGTCCATCGTGAAGCTTATTTACCATCTAACCTCTTCATAAGATCACACAGACTTGGATGAAGGGAAAACACAAAAATCAACTTGATCAGAGCCTTCTCCCTTGCACACAGATCCCGCAACCGGGGGGATGACTTGGCTCCCTGGAAAACCAAGTCAGGATTTTAGCCAGCAACATCGACCGCATCGACAACAGCTGAATCAAAGGCTGTGCTCAGGGAACACCTCCAAGAGATAAAACGTTTGTACATCATGGGAAACCATTATCTTGAGCTTACGTTTGATATTGAAGTGACATATGAATATCTTCACCAAAAAGCATCGGCCAAAGAAGATTCTGCAGAAATGAGCAAAACTTGAGAATTGACATGGCAGGATCGACTACAATGGGTTCAGACGCACCAATTCAATCGCACCATGCTCCATGAGCTACAAGTTTACTGCATCGGAATGATGGAAGAACTCAAGGAATGAGAACATTCCTTCTTTGCTAAGGACGTGGTAGTCCTAGAAGATCTTTCGTTCTTAGATGAACAGATTGAGATTTTCCAAGCATGGTCGACGATAAGCCTCGGTGCTAAGAGGACAGCCGAGAACAAGGTTTCCTCAAGCAACATTTGTGTCGACCAGCTGCTTCACCTTCTGCCGATCATTATTGAGAAGGGGCGAATTGGGCATTGAAATAGGAGAAGATGAGCCTGAGATGCAGGCTCTCCTCGAGGAGTTCGAGGGAATGAAGATCTAAGTTATTCGGTCGCTTCAAGTTTTCTCCTCCATTTTTTGCTCTTTCCTTCCAAATACAATGCAGTTAATGACCCGCAATATCTTAAATAAACTTTTCAATATCAATAAAGTCGATTTTTTTACATGGCATGGAGTGTACTTTTTTCAAGTAATGGATTTTCGATCATTGGTCACGACTATGGATGTTTAAAAGATATCGAATGGTATTTTCACAATTGATCGGGCTTCAACATTATCAGTTGATCGTTCGATACTTAGCCGTTTTTCCGCTTGTGCATGCTTTGTCACGTGCTGACTCAGGGGGAGTAAATGTGCAACATTCCTCGATGAGTTTCATTTACTCCCTTACATACTCCCACATTCTCCAAAACGAATAGACAACCCAGCTGTCAGCTTTGGGTTCCCAACCATCGAACCCTATCTGATGTGCTCATTAATTACTCCTCCCTAGGTCTATAAAAACACTCATCTTTTAGATCTACAACATTCTACGAACATGAGTCATCAACAACATACCTTGATGCCATGACTTCTTCCTTCTTTTCCCAATCCTTACAAATTTTGGAGGAAATTTTTGAAGAAGGGATTCATTTATTTTCTTGTTCATCTCTACTCCATGATCAATACCCTTTTTTCAGGAATGTGACCAAGGCATTGGAGACTGATCGATGGACCCCTCCAAGAGGTCCTTAAGATAATCTCAGAACTCCAACGGCTTAGAGAGGCGTACTCCAAGGTCGACTCAGAGATTGGTCAATGCACAACCCCATTAATGGAACTATCGACACTCCGTGTCGAGTCTACGGCCTTTTTAGCTTGCTATAATGCAGCCTGGAAGAATCGGTTGCATTGGATTTGCCAACATCACCTTGATGAAGATATGTTGCAATCCATGGAGGTTGTACTTCGCCACCTCTTCACCAACCTCTCCGAGGCCCAATGGCTCTATCCAGACCATGATCGGTCGTACAATCATTACCTGAGAGACTTCATCAAGTCCCAGATAAAACTTTATCAAGCTCACGTGGAGTCTAGTAAGTCCGAGAAGATGACGATTGAGCAGGAGTACGCAGTCGTCAGTTGCCGTCTCGATGAAGTCAGCAATCTTCTCTGCAAGCTGACAAACTAGCAGCCTTTGTGGAGAAGTAAGCGTACGCTGGCCTTAAAGGCCAAGGAGTCGACTACCAGGAGATTTGAAGAACTCCAGGTAGGCCACATGTAATTCGGTCAATTGATTGAGAATCTCTTTTTTATTTTTTTATTTTTTAATCAAATGATCTATATTTCAGGGCCTTTTTATTAAAGAACACATTTTCCCAACTTTACCCGACTTGTCCTTTCACGATTTCTGACAACGAGGGGAAGCGGGTTTCAGAAATCAGCCATTAATTGGAGCTTTTACGATCTTCCCATCCATACCCTTAAAATATAGGCTCCTCCTTTGAGGACTTGGATGGCAATGTATGGTCCATCTCATGTGGGAGACCATTTCTTATCAAGAGCTCAATATTTCTGACTGATATGTAGTATCATCTTCCATATCATCTTCCACCCAAAAGGATTTCATTTTCACCTTTTTATTATAAGTATGAGTAACGACTGCTTTGTGGGTGACGATTGAGTCAAGGGCTTTCATTCGAACTTCATCTAGTCCTTCAAACTTGGCCAACATTGCCTCTATGAATTCAGGAGGGGTTAATTTGGCCCGATAAGTGGCCCACAACGATGGCACAGTGACTTCCAAAGGCACCACTGCATCATGTCCGTATGTCAGTACAAATGGATTGATTCCAATAATTGTACGAGGTGAATTTCTATAGGCCCTTAGAGCTTTTGATAACTTGGTGTTCCATTCTAGAGAATTCTCTTCAATCATTTTTCCTAGGATATTTTTAATTACCTTGTTACTAGCCTCGGTCTCGCCATTAGCTTGTGTATAATATGGTGTTGAGTGTAAAATCTTTATTCCATACTTATCGGCCGTCACCTGCACTTCTTTAGTTGAGAAAGATGCACCTTGATCCATTGTAATGGATTCTGGGATTCCAAATCAATAGATAATGTTATTCTCGATGAATTCAATAATTTCTCGGTGACCAACCCCTTTCATGGGCTTTGCCTCTATCCATTTAGTGAAGTAATCAATCACAACAATTATGAACGAATCCATCCGTAATGAAGGTGGGTTGATTCGTCCTATCAAGTCAATCACCCAACCTCAGAATGGCCAGTGTTTTATTATAGAATGTATTTTTACGGTAAGTACATGTTGGATTGCCCATTCTTTTGGCAAGCCTCATAACCCTTAGCATACTGAACACGATCAGCCATCATTATCTGCCAGAAGTATTCGTAACATCTAAGCGTGAACCTCATTTTCCTTCTGGCTTGGTGGGCCCCATATATCCCTTCGTGGACTTTCCCTATTGCTAGCAAAACTTTTTTGTTAGACAGACATCAAAGCAAAACTCCATCGACCCCTTTGCAATATAATTCGTTGTCAACCATGACATACTTAGCGGCCAAACTCTTCACATTTCTGTCAATTTTAGTATGCCGGCTCTGTAAATAACCCGTGTGTTGAGCCCTACAACGACCATTTCATTAACATCCGCGTTATGTTCCCTAGTGACATGTATCAATTCCACTTCTTTAAAAAAGTGTAACATTTGGGTTGCTAGGGCATAATATGGCAATAAAGTCATACTAGTACATTTAAACAATCTTGCCATTTGATTAATCACTAACTGTGAATCATCTATTACCGTATGGTTCTTGTGCTTAATTCCAATAATAACTCCAAGCCGATTATCATATCCTCATACTCGGCCTGATTATTGGTACATCTAAATTTTAATTGGAAAGTAAATTTCTACCTGTTTCCATTCAGAGCTGTCAAGATTACACTAGTCCCTGATGCATTGTGTTCTTGACCCATCGAAGATCAATTTTCATGGTGTTAATTGCACACAATGTAGATCTGAATTCAAACAAAGCTAGTACCCATTTACTAATTCAGCCTCTCAAAATCGACCAATTCAACATATATTTCACCAAATTAGTTACCTCTACTATATTCACTCTCTTAGCTAACAAATAATGCCTTAGTTCAGTGGTCGGGAAATGCAATGACAAACACAATTTTTCTATAGCGGAGTACCGTCTCTCGGCGTCGAGTAATGTCTGACTTAAATAATAGATAGCACACTCCTTCCACATATCATCATTCTGGGTGAGGAGAGCTTCGATCAACTCTACTGAAGCCGTGACGTATAGCTTAAGCAGTCGACCTTCGATTGGTAGCATTAGAACATGTGGCTTCATCAAATACTCCTTGATTCTATCAAAAGCCAACTGATGCTCCACCTCCTAAACAAACTCAGCCCCCTATGTTAGTTTTATAAGTGGTAAGAAGATGTTAATCTTTCCTACGCAATTAGATATAAATCTTCTTATGAAATTAACTTGGCCTAGAAACCTTTGTAGCTTTGATTTGATCATTGGTGGACAAGCGTTGATGATAGCTTGAGCCTTATTTTGATAGACTTTGATTCCTCTTTGGTGAACTAGGAATCCTAGAAAATTATCGGCCGAGATCGCAAACGCACATTTTAAGAGGTTCATTTTCAATTTATGGAGCCTCATTCGCTCAAATGACCTCAATTGGGCCATATGATCTTCCATATTGGTCGATTTGACCACTACTTTATCCATGCAAACCTCCATGAATCAACCAATCATATCATGGAAGATGACATTCTTTACCCTTTGGTACGTAGCTCCCACATTTTTAAGTCCAAAAGGCATCACTACCCAGAAGTAGGTTCTTAGTAGACTAGGACATCTGAATGACATTTCGGCACATCGTTCATTGCAATGTAGATTTGATTGTATCCAAAATGCCCATCCATGAAAGACACAATTTCATGACCTGCAACCCAATTAATTAGTTAATCGACTATTGACATAGGATATTCGTCCTTCAGTGTGACCAATTTAAATTCTTGGAATTAATGTAAACTCTCAACTTACCATTCTTTTTTATTATCGGAACAACAATTGATATCCATTCAACATATTTGATAGGCCGAATAAAACCAACCTTCAAGAGCCGTTCGATTTCTTCTTTGATCTTGTAGGTAACTTCAATTGTCATCTGCCTAGGTGGCTGCTTGTGCAGACGATATCCTTCCTTTATTGGTAACCTGTGCTTGACCAGACACCGATCAAGCCCTGGCATGTCGTGATAATCCCACGCAAAATAGTTAACAAAGTCATGGAGTAAATTTGTCATTTGTTCCTTCTCATGAGGCTTCAATAAGTCGCTGATGAACGCAGGCTTCAGATCCTGTTTGGTTCCTAAGATGACTTCGACCAATGAATCTTGAACTTGGGGCCGAAAGTATTCCATCTCATCAGGAGCCTCCTCAAGCTCGATGCTGTCTTCTTCAGCCGAATCCTCCATATCGGCCTAATTCACAAGGCATCTGTCATCCATTTCTTTCAGGCTCTCTTCGAGCCTTCTTATTCTGGTCATGAAATTGGCCTGGTGGATCTCATTTTTTGGCATTTTAATGATAGAATTTCTTTGATAGTATAGCGCAGAATTGGCCGATAAGGAACAATGTCCCTCAGCAGGGTGTCACTCAATCACGTTACTTCTGGGATGACTTATACAATACTCTCCATGTTCTTCTTTAGTGATATTCCGATTGGGCGCCCGAACTTATTCCTTCTGGTGAACCTGATCAGTCCCACTTCCTCTCCATAAAATAAGCCTCATTGGCATTTGAAGTGGCCAAGAAGTGTTTATTATTGACCATGACTAACTTGACTTTATCTTTATTTTAGAAAATCACAAACTGGTGTAGGGAGGACATGATGCATGGAAATGAATGTATCCAGTCCCTCCCCAACAATGCATTATAGCTTGATGAGGTATCGACCACAAAAAATGATGCTAATACCGTCTTGGTTCCAACAGTTAAATCAACTGGTAAGATACCATGGGTGTTCGTGACATGACCGACAAAATTATTGACGGTCACTTCTAATGGAATCAAATTGACCGATTTTTTATTATTTTTTTTAATTTAGCTATCATTCTTAATGGCAACAAATTAATAGCGACCCTATTGTCGACCAAAATTCTAATAACGGGGCACCCTTTGAGGTGAGTTGATATGTACAATGGCTTGAGACATTGCATCATGTCGTGGGTAGGTTTATTAATAATCACCCTTTTAGATGTAGTCTCTGCCTCCACTGTAATGGTGTTAATATGCAGGGCTTCGTCAACCTTAGATTCATTTCTAGCATCTTCTTCGAATGAAAAAGAAGCATGTTGTATTATTATTAGGGGGTATACTCTTCCACATCGCTGGCCATCTTGTTCAACTGAGTAGGTCTAGCTTGAAAACTAAGCGACAATGTGAGAATTATGTTGCAATGAAATACAAATGGTGGAAATGTCCCACACACAAGTTCATCATTTGGACATTGTTCCCTTAGCGTTTTATGGTCTGCTTCTTTTAAGACATCTTATGTCTGACTTGTACACTCATCGTCCACAAGTTCGGCCAACGCATCAGCAGGTGAGACGTTTTCCAGTGCTTAAGCGGTCGATGATAGGTCATTAGCCAACCATTCATCCGTCAGGAAACACTCATCACTGAGGTATTTGGATAAGTTACCATAGTTATTCTCTTCTTTAAGACTCATTGATCAATTAGTCTAGGCGAGAAAGCTTAAATCATGGTTTTGTAACATGGGAGACAGTAATGCTCCTACTGTGTTCACTGCCACCTGGCCCTCGGGGATTGGGATCCTGTAGAAAAGCCTAGGAGAGTTTACTTTTGACTGAGGATGACTCATGTTCTCCCTTGATTTTCTTCTTACCATAGCCCATTGTCTTAGCCATCAACATTTTTGTCTCCCGGTCAATGCTTCTAGTACTGCTGAGAATTTCGGGTGTGTGATCCACTTCCATATTCCTTCTCGAGTCACAGGGGCTTTCACCATCCTTTGGTTTAGTGGTTCCACTCGTTAGCAGTGAATGGAAGCCATTTGTTGCGATCGGTGACAGTCGTTATGAAATAGCGGTGAAGACCGCTTTAGTTGAAGTAGGAATATGCCAATATGTCCTAGAGGGGGGTGAATAGGACTTTTTAAAGTTTTTAAGGTTTATTTAAAATCCTATTGCACTAATCCTAACAACATGCTCATATTAGGATTACTCAAAAGTAACTCTACTGGCTTCCAAGCTCGATAGAGGATCCAATCACAAACTATTTAAGAAGTGAACAATATGCAAACTAGTTTATGATGGATATGATTGTGTATGTGCGTGAGGTGTGAGCTCAGAGATTCAGATATGAAAATATTAAAGTAAATCACACAATCAAAAGAATAGCAATCTCAAACACCGTCATTTTTATAGTGGTTCGACTACTTGTCTACGCCTCTCCCGGTAACCGCACTCAACTCTCGAGTGTACCGGATTTCACTAAGGAGGTTTCACATCGGTTCACCTCAAACCTAAGGTTTTAAATCGTGTTCACCTTCAACCTTTACAACCTACACTAAGGCTGACTGTTTATGCTGTCACGAGCATGGGTCAACACAACACATCCACTTTTAGGTACATTGGCCAAGGATCTTTCATAAGACCCTAACTGAGGTTTCACACGGTTCACCTCAAACCTAAGGTTTTAGACAGGTTCACCTTCAACTGGAAGTTTATGCTCTCCACAAAGCAAGGGTCAACACTATGTACCCACCACATATACTCCCACCGGAGGCCTCTTACGAGGGCTTGCAAGGGTGAGAACCACCTTAGACCCAATCCTAAAAAGGAATGATCACAAGTGTCTTCTGGACTCTAGTTACTTACAGATAAGCGGATGAATCCCTTTTTGCTTGTTGATGAAGATCTCCTCCTTTGTTGATGAAGAGTCTTCTGCTTCCTTGAACCGCAACTCAGAAGATATACCGATATATGGCGATGGGTTGGGTCAAGGTTATGATGGAATCCTACTCTTAAATATTTTCCTATAAAGGAGATATAGCGATTCCAATCATCTTATGCATTCAAGGCATCCCAGCTTAATGATTTTCCATTAAGGTGGTAGTTGGAGGATCTTTTCCATTAAGGTGGTAGTTGGAGGATCCTTGAATGTGGAAGTTTATTCCCCAATCCACTCTATTGAATATCAATGATGAGGGTGGATTGGAGGATGAACTCACATGAGAGAAAGGACTTTGGCTATATGATCTAAGGTAAAACACTCAAAGCACTCTCTTCTTTCTCTACCAGCAACAATAAACAAGTCCTCTTTATATAGGCAAAAGGTTCCAACGGATATAAAACGGTCACATTTATGACAGAGTTCAATATCATCGAGCATATACTCTCGATAGCATCGATGGTCCGCTCGATGACATGAACTCAAATGTCATACGCTTTTGAAACCTCTTGCCAGCTGGTCGATGGAATCAAAACAGGTGTCGATGTCATCGAATTTCGACTCCAATTCTATCGATACTAGAGTTGATTCATTGACATTTGAAAATGAGAGGGACTTGACATAAAATATTTTAGGTTTACAAGAATGATTGAGGGAGCTTCGAGATCATCGAAATTTGAATGTCGATGATATTGATAACTATGTCGAGGCATCGATAAATCCAACGGATTTCTCTTTAAGCTTGCTGGACAGTCTATGTCCTTGTTCGATGCCATCGAAACAGTACTAATATCATTGACATTTGAATATCGATTCTATCGAGTGACCCTCGATCATAGATAAACAATTCTGAAACATTTCGCTGGAAGACAAGGCGCACTTGACCGATAATATCGAGAGCCTTCCGATATCATCGAGATTTAAACTTCGATGGTATTGAAAAAGACTTCGATATATTGATGCACATATGATATTCTTAAGTTAAAACAGGGGCACCGGAGATCTGCCTATTGATATTATCAAGTCACCTTCGATGGAATCGAGATTCAAATATCGATGATATCGATAGGTATATCGATACATCGATAAATCCGTCCAGATATACATGTGGTTACTGGACACTTTTGTCCTCATTCCGATGGAATCGATTTATCATCGAGGACATCGACAATGCAGGACGATCATATCGAGATGTGTTTTGATAAAATCGACAAAGCAAGAAAACTTAGAGATTTTCTGTTTTTGAAAAAGTTTTCTTACTCGAAAACCCTATGATATTCTAACTTGTTTTAAGGGTTTTATTTACCTAGTGTTTTGGGACATGGGATGTGAGGCTTAGATTTACCTGTGGCGAGCTTGCACACATCTGGTTGAGGTAGACGCTTTGAATTGATCTTCTTATGAGGCTCTGCAGTCTAGTTGAATCAACACTCACGCTAATTGACAAACCAGGGTACTTTTACGTTACTCCTAACTGGCCGAGGGACCAAGTAATGACCTCTCCATTTTAGCTTGGGAGGGGTCTGGATCACGCAAGCACTCATTTCCTAAAAGGGAAATGTTCCCTTGCTCTTTTCTTGGTGCAGACGGCTGCCCGACCGTTTTTGGCAACGGGAGAGCGCATTTTCAAATGGGTGAACGGATGACTGGGATTCACTTAGGCGAACGGTCGAGATTGAGGATGAGGGGTTCACGCAGATTGCCAAGCTGACAATGTAGCAGAATGCCATTTCTGGAAGGTGTTGTGTGTGTCAGACCTGCTTCCACCGGGGATCGTGTTCACACGCATGCATTCCAACATGCGAGATGAGCTAGGTTTTGGTAGGGCCCAAGCCCTGAACATGATGGACGGTTTGGATCGTCTATAGGGCTGAGGTAGGTGGGCCATAACTTACGTACAAACTGTCCGTTTAAACGGATCTGACGGAAGGAAAAAAAAGAGAAAGAAAGGAGTTTTCCTGCTTTCGAAAATCGGCGGTCAAACCTGACTTTGACTCAAGGTGCAGTCCAGTGCACCGCTGGTGCACGTGGACTGTGCTCATGCATTGCCTCTAAATGGGGTCCACCAAGGTGTGTGATCAAATTCACGCCATCCATTTGGTTCTGCTTGCATTGTTCAACTAAAGTTGCGGCAGATCCATAACTCAGGTGGGCCTCTCAACTCGATTTGCGTGATGGAACAGTATTTCCTAATGAACTAACGGTTGGATCTCCTCTGATTTCAATCCATTCTAATCCATTCAGTTTTGGTGTCCTCATCAGGATCTCTAACAAAAAACCAGGGATATCCAAAGCTCAAGTGGGCCTCACTACATGGTTCTTGGGTCCTATTTGGGGGTTTTCATCAACTCGATAGTTAGATCATCTTTAAATCTGATCTCCAAGGCTCATATAGGATCCTAGTCCATTTTAAAGAGAGTTTAACAGTCGGATTAACTCGTTGTTAATGATTAACATACTTAAACTCCAACCTAATCTTGATGCACATGATCAGTTAGTGTTACCATCAAGTAGTCAGATTCACACTATCTAATGCTTGATCATTGAACAAGATGCCATAGACTTGATGAATGGTGGATATGGCGAGTTGGGTCCAAATGTTAAGATGATTTACTGTCAGAGCCTTCCACAGTCCACATTGGACGGTTTCACTGGTTTTTAGGGTTGTCAAATTACAACCTAATGATTGATTTTATAATGTGATGGTTGGATTAGGGAAATCAAGTGTTAGATTGATCGATAGAACGTTGTGGACCTAATTAACGATGGATCTCATGACTCAAACTTCTAAACCTAAGATGAATGTTTAGGTTGGTCTATCCAGGAAATGAAAATCTTGAAAATAGATTTCTTCGTTATTGTAGAGGTCCATCTAGAGAATAATTGATTGGATGACTTGAACTATGGATGGAAAGTGTCATTGATGGTTAGATTGATTCATGGTAGAATTTATAGGCTAGTCTTGAGGTAGATCGCATGAATGGTCTTATTTCATGGTCACGACAAAGATTACTCCCCATGGATGGATCTTGTGGTCGATTAAATGCGTTGCCTAATTCATGGTTGGATGGAAAGGTTATACACATTAGTTTGGGATAAAGAGATTTGAGGTTTGATTTATACTTGCGATCGAATGAATGTGACACAACGAACGTCAACTATCTACTTAGATCATGTGTCGATCAGATGATCGTTTGTGATGCAATCCTACTACGAACAGTCGACGGTCAATTCAAGGTAGATTGACTTTAGACCTTACAGTTTCGTCGTAGGTTGTTCTAGCCTAAATTCAGACGGTCACGATGATTAAAGTTCTAAATCTAAGATGGTCGGTTAGATTTTTTTTGTTACTGAAATTAAAATCCTAAGAGTCCCTCTAACGGTATGATGACCCTTCTCGAATGACAACGGATGGATAGCTTGGTATATGGATGAGGATTGTTTTCAACAATTGGCTTTAGGCCAGAATGAACGTGAATGTTCACTTAAGCTATGCTTGTATTTACATTAAATTAGATTACTTAGTAACACTCGAGTACTGAAAAGTACGGGGTGTTACATCCCCCACCCAGAAACAATTCTTCAAGCGCATCAGTCGCACAACTGAGAACCTCGACTGGCTCTTTAAATGGCGTTTGACCAACTATCGTTCGAATGAGAGGGCTAACGATGCCTTTGTACTGGTCGATGTGACACTTCTCGTTGATTTGCCGATCTGATTTTAATTTTCAGCAGCGATTGATTCCTCAGATTACCCGTGACCATGTTCCGTGACCATGTTGATCTCAAGGTTGGATGGGAATGGGTTTGTATCGAACAGCATGGCTTCTTCACCATTCTTGGGAAAATTTCAATAATTCGCAATTGATGTGATCCTGGATAACGTTTCTGAACGTGACACATTTGTTAATTGAATGGGATCGAGTTCCATATAATTCGTCGGCTAAGGGTACTTTGTGATTCATAGGTATTTTGATAAATTTTCTGGCCAATAAAATGTCAAATATTTCCCTAGCTCTAGTGATGTCAAATGTGTAAACCTTTTGAGCCTTCTATGTGGTCGAAGCGGTTGATTTGGCTTTGACCAGTGCAGAACATACTAGTGGCTTTTTGGCCACCACTTCAACAATTGCAATCTCGTAATTTGGGTTATAGTAATACGTCCCTAATGACAAGTTCTTTTGCTCAGTTCCTTCTTGCAAGTATTCTTCATACTAAGAGACCTTTTTGGTTAGGTCATACAAATTTATGAATTTTGTGCTTATGAACTTCTTACGCAATTTATATTCAAGCCCATCTTGTGCAAGTTGTACAAATTCTGGTTTAATCATGAAAACCTTATACTGGCTCTTTGCCCGCTTAAACCGTGTGATATAACTCTCACTCGTATCTCCAGGTAACTGCCGAAAACGTGTGAGATTGGCCATGGTGATTTCTCTGTTTTTGGAGAAGAAATGAGCGTGAAACTTTTCTTCCATCTCTTGTCAAATGTATATTGAGTCTGGCAATAGGTTTGAGTACCATGTGAAGGCTGTTGTCGTTAGTGAATGGCCAAACAACTATAATTTATGATAGTCGTTGTTGGCCAATTCTCTACATTGCATTGTAAATCAACCAACATGTTCGATGGTCAATTGACCAGATTCACTTGAAAATAAGACAATCCGGTCGATAGTTCCTCGGCAATGGGTGTTACTGATCTATCCATTCAGGGTTTGGTTTATGATATACCGGGATAGTGTTGTAGCCAAGTACTTGACCAGCAACTTCTTGGACGATTTGTACACTCTGTTCGTGATCCGTCCACTAAGGTTCTAAGACTGACAAGTGGTTTAGGCCAAATCGGTTCACATTACCCTGAAATCTAGGGAACTATTGGGGATTGAATCCTCTTGGCAGTCCTTGATTCTTGTTCTTGGGTAGAAAGTTCCTAGCCTCTTGTTCCGGTTGCCTAACTTCCACAGGAGGTGGTAAATTCTTATCTCCTGGATAGGGACTGGTGGTGGATTATGTTACGAAGGCGGCATATGTGATAGCAGAGCTGCATTGCCGATAGAACTTTTCTCGGCATTGTATTGTGTTACCGATGGTGTTCATTAGGCCATCATAGCTATTAATCGATGCTTAGCTTCAGTCCAGCTAGCCATATATCGATTGGTATTCTTAGCTTGGATACAAAATTGCTCTCCCTAGGCTCTTTCATATTCTTGAACAAGCTAAATGCTCATCTATACGTCTCGGAGCACGACAACTACCTCGTCTAGGAGAACAGTTCGAGAAATCGATGCTCCTCCCTAATCCCCAATAGCAGGCACTGGATTATTATTTAAATTCAATGCCTCAGGGGTTATTAGGACCGTCACGTCCTTTATTAGAGGTAGTGCGGTTGGCGTAGAGGGATCAACCCCGGTAATACAAGCAGTTCTTCTATTCATAATTGGCAATACTACACCGTACGTTATAGACAGGGTCCCACCGAGCGTGCCAAAAACTGTTTGGTGTTGTTTTCAGCACTAGGTGTGCGGGTGTGCCATAATTGAAATTGCGGCTTAAATTCAAACCAAACAACGATGACCCTAAGTGCCAAGATAGGTAGATACGTAGTGTATGAACGAACTCTGATGAGATTGGTCACCTATTCAGCCACTCGTTCAATGTGTAAAATTGGATCATGTGGTATTGAGAGGGTGGGGTTCGTCCTCTGATGATGGGTTGCACCTTTGCCTTATGTACCAAAAGACTTTTCAATACACATAAATGGAAATGAGAAAGCGATTCTTTAAAACTAATAGCTACAATCTTGCTATGATTATATGTAACGCCCCGTGTTTTCAGAACCCGAGTATATGACCTATTTCCCAAAAACCCGAGTATTAACCTATAAAGAGCGAAATTCCATATATATATATATATATATATATTCTTTATCATTTAGAGTTAGCAGTTAGTGTAGTATGGACAAATCAAACGTAAAGGAAAGTTGCATTATCATCTAAATATACAAGAAGTTGCCTATAATAACTCATACAACCAATGTCTCTGAAGTTAACAATTACAAGATTTTCATTATTTAATACATGAGAAATAAAAATAAGTATATAAATCTGAGCCGTAAGACCCCGCAACTCCTCCTGACAATATAGTCATGCATCTCTGGTCATTTACCCGGTACCTCATCAGTCTGAACTTGAGAATCACTTAAGCCACCTGTGCTACCTATATGATTATATATTTGATGGATGAGTGGCCAACTCAGTGTGAATTTTCCTCAAGATTACACACCGCTGCCTCAGACAAGTATCGCATGAAAGTAATAAAGTAATCAAAACATAACAAATGCAGTCTTATTATATGCATGGATGTGTGAATGCATCATCGCCCTGGGGATGCTCATCTATGCGGACATTGGGCTCGTCACCCATGCAAGGACGCTGGCCATTAGCGAAGCACATCACGTGCGTACATCAGTACCGCATAACGACTATCTATCGTACATCACGTACATTAGTGATAGATGTTGGTCTGTGCCATGTATGCATGATTAATCAAACAATTATTAGTCCAGTTAGAATCAGCCAATTTAAATATACTCAAGGTCACTACGGGGTCTCGTCACCAGCATAGGCCGACAGCTCAGGCATAGTGTCCCATGACCACCATCCCCGGCCCATGAGTCTACCGCCTTATGGTGTGTATAGAACCCATCAACACGTGGCCAATCGATTCTCAATGTATGGGAAACTAACATCGTATGTTGAGTGGAAATGACTGTCAAAGATACTAAAATACGACAATTAAAGGGAGTCGATAGGCCTGCCTTAAACACGAATAAGCAGTAGTGATAAAAAAACATCAAACGATTCATCCCAAAATCAAATAGGTGGATTCACCCCATAGATGGTAAGTCACATGAATAGATTGCCACTAACATAACCTCCATGTTGAAGGTCTATTTCTAGCACGATTAGTCTTATTACACCCTGAGTACGGACTCTCTTTCTTAAATCAAGATTCACCTCATAAACTAGAGAGATTTCGATTCATGTGTGTCTTGCAAACAGTATAATAGCATATTCAACTAGCATAGAGATCAAGTATCGAACTAGGATACCATCCTAATAGAGTACAACCTAAGTGCAAGTGTAAATACAGTTTAAGAACTATTAAATGAATCAAGGTCTAGCATATGCATTTGATATTCATGATCAAATCTCAACATATATCCAAGTAAACTAATCATATAATTAATCAAGCTTTAAGACATCATTCATAATCAATTTTAAAAGTTATCCTTGATCTAATTTAGAGATGGAAAGCTCAAGGGGAAAAGTTATCACCTTATGTTTTGAGTCACCAACTGACGTTGCTAGGAAGTATGTGCACCCTTAGAATTGAATCCTACCGTGGATTATGAAGTTACATGTGAGATCAATGTTCTACCAAATATCTATGGTCAAGATTTATACAATCTAAGATTTAGATTATTTAATTTTAGGGTTTTAATATAGAATTAGGGCTTCATCTTAGGGTTTAGTTATAGGCTTAGATTTTTAGGATTTGAATCCTAAATTATCATTGTTATTATTATTATTGTTATTATAGTTTTTATTATTATAATTATAAAATAGATCAAATAATATTCATAATAGGAGTATTAATTCACCACTATTAATAATAATGGTTCACAAGTGGGTACTTAAATATACCAATAATGCCTAATGTCCTTATAATAACTAGTAATCTATTAGTTAATAGAGGTACTAGAGATAGAATATTTACTAACAATAATGTGATGATGACTAATAATAATATTCATATTAACAATAATTACACTAACCTCATAATGAAGGTGATAATATTTTCTATTAGTAATACTAATAACTATCAATACCGAGTCTTTCCATGATAACACTTAGGGATAGTAAATAGATATCAGTGTCTAATAATCATAGTTCTGTTTATAATATTCAATGCTAATATGAAGAATTAGTCAATGGTTAACCCTGCTTAATACATTGTTTATGGTTAAAGTCCTAACCCAGGGTTTGGATTTCTTAGGTCTTGAGTTTATGTCTACGATAATTTCTAGGATTTGAACTCTAGTTGGTGTATCATTAATTATAATAACTATTAGCATTAGTGTTATAATTTATATTAGCTAGCATAGTAATAAAAATCATTATGATGAAAATTAACAATAGAATTATACTTGATGATAATAATATCAATGACACTAATTAGTACATTGTAATATTAATTATTATTTTTAGTCAATATCATTAAAATAACATTAATCGTTACAACAGATAGAAAATAATAGCGATATTATTAATAACAAAAATTACTGATGACGAATCTGAAAAGAAATGAAAACTCTCACCTTGTTGACTTGGTTCGAGCCGAGTTGACTCGGCTTAACACAACCACCAACACCTCTCCTTCTCTCTTGGTTCTCTCTCTTTTCTCTCTTTTTCCTCATCTTCCTACGGCACGACCAGCGAGGTTACCAGGCCCATAACTCAGCTAACAACTTGCCCCAGTTCAAGTACACGAGTCAATTAGCGAGTTAACTCGGTCTTGAGTCAACTGGCCGATGACTCTCTCTCTCCTCTTCTTCTCTTTTATTCCTTCTCTCTGATCTCTCCCTCTCTCTACCCTGGAGTGAGCTGGACCGAACCAGGCCCGGCCTTACCCAAGCCAACTCGAACTCATCGAGTTGAGCCTGCCCGACTCGACAGGAACAACCCCACAGCCTCCTCCTTCCTTTCTTTCTTCTCCTTGGATCTCTCTCTCTTGTCCTCTCTTTATTCTTCCCTACTTCCTTTCAAAGTATAGTATCCAACATGGCTAGCAATCTGCTAGACTCGTAGTAATGGCTGCTACAAGCAGGAAACGAAAGACACAGCGACCCGTTCTCCTTTCTAGCAACTTTCTTTCCTCTCCTCTAGAACTCTGGAGTAATACGAGATCATCCATAACCGACGCCGTGGTTTGGACAGACTCAGACTCAGCTTGAGTCGACTAGACAGACTCGTTGCAATGAGGTAACGAGTGTAGCAAGTGCAGCGGGTGCAGCGACGTCCGAACGCCCGAACTCTTTCCATTCTCCCCTTTTCTTTTCCTCCTTTTCCTTTCTTTTCTTCTTCTTCTCCTTTTGCTGGAACCTCAGCATGGCATAAACCGATCCAACTCGGACCGTAACTCGGTGCTGTTTGAATGAGGAAGATGCTCGAGCTGCAATGACAGATCTTGAACGAAGGCTTCCTCCTCCAATCGACTTCTTTCAGACGGTCCGTATGGACCCCTAAGAGCTTACATACATGCAGTTTCGAAGCTTGGGAGAGGTCTGGCTAGTGGGTTCGCGGATGGAAGGTTTTAGCGATTTTCTAGGTTTTCCACAAAAAGGCAGGGAAAGCTCCCATTGCATTTGATCCTTTCCTTCTTTATAATGTTACCCTAACTCCACTTAGCCATTGGATGCTCGACGAATGGCTGGGATCTCACCCCGGAGTCCGGTTTCTAAAAACAAGTTAAGAAGAGTGGTTTCGGCTGCTGGTTTTCTAGGAAAACCATAATCCTTGTGAATGGGACAAATGGCTAGGATTTTTCGTATTGAAGGGCCAAGATTTTGGGAGCTAGGTTCACGCGGATCTCCCTCCTACCAGCAGCAGAGTGAAATTTACATTTCTGGAAATGTTGTTGCACACAGCTTGCTTGTGCCTGTGATTGTGCAGCCGTACGTGCATGCCAACGAGTGAAACCACCCAGGGTTCGTTCGAGACAAGCGTCCGATTGTGATGGACGGTCCAGATCATGGAAGTGGGCCCACCCTCATAGGCCATGATCACAAACACGGACGGTTGTCCATCCGTTGTTAAAAACCGAAGGGAGAGAGAGAGAAATCTCTCTTTTTAGAGAAATCTCGGTCAAGGGAACTTTGACTGCTCCTGCTGGTATGGTGCACGTCCTGCACGTTGGCTGAGGTGAACACGCACCTTTGTGTGGGGTCCATCATGATGTTTGCGAGAGATCCACTCCGTCTATTTACTTTGGAGGGCCCACTTAATGTCTTTGACCTAGGACCAGGCTGATCCAAGGCTTAGGTGGGCCATATGAATCGATCTCTGGTCCTAATGGTGATTTCCCGTCAATCTAATGGTTGGATGATCCCGAATTTGAATGTTAGTGGTTAAAAGGGTTCTAGGAATTTATTTAGACAACCGGGACCACCCATACTATGGATTTAGAATATTAAATATTATTATTAGAATAAGTTTTAATATTTAATATTTATCATTATTATTATTATTATTATTATTATTATTATTATTATTATTTTGAGTTAATTTGTAGGGCCTACTTCTAGGCAGAATTGTCCTCATGATGGATCAACCGATATGATTCATGTACCTAATTCTTTAACTAACTTTAAAGGTTAAGTGAAACACACTACATGGATGTCTAATTACTAACATTCGACATCTTGACCATTCAACCAATTCAATGGTTAAATCACTTATATCTAGTTATCAATAGCTAAGGGGTCCTAAAGAGTGTTTAGGTGAAATCTAGGGGTTGACCATGAGACCAAGTAATCTGACTCATGTTCCTAAAGGATGGCTACTTACGGTTTAATTATCCATATAGCTCATCATGTGATCCTATGATTAGGTCATTAGCAAATAATTTATATCTATTTGTGTTTGATAAAGGTCTACCATATCTCGGGGTCTAATGGCTGGTATTGCGATCACTAGTGGGATTGTACACTGTTATGATGTAAATTGGTTAGATGGTGGATCTTGATGATCTGGTACCCAAGATTGATGACACATGGTTCAATATGTCTAATAGGGTAGGGTTTAGACCTTCATTGCCCTTGCGATTTTAGCGACAAAATGTTCCTGCTAATTTCATGATGAGATGATTTTTGTCATCGAGACTAAATGGCCAGATGACTTGGTTTATGAATCAAGGTTGTATTAGACGGTTGAGATGGGCCATTTTGAGAACCAATTAAATGGGTAGTTTACTATGTGGGTAGGGATTACTTTGAATGGTTGGATTTAGACTGAAATGCACGTGATCATTTGTTTAGCTAGGCTTGCATTTAGTTATACGGTAACACCCAAGTACTGAAAAGTATGAGGTGTTACATTATAGTCCGTAGTCATAAGTCTTTAGCTATGACTTTTATCCATGGCCTTTAACCATTTTTCTGGTAGTGAGTTGCAAAATACCTTTTCGATTGATGAACTGAATCTAGCGTATGAGCATAGACTCAAATTACAGCCAAAAGTTACCGGCTATTTGATTACCGCTACGAATTACACTATAGAATGTAAACAATGTTAGTGCACTCATTTTTCACCTTGGTTTGTCAATCACGTGAGTCGTTGTATCATATAGTCGGTTGAGCCTTTGAAAAGTGAAGACCGAAGACACAAGTGGAGCAAAAGAATCAATGAGTATATACAAGTAAAAGAGATGCCTTGGTGACCCTAACCCTTAACCTAAAAGAACCATATAGCATCTAGATGATCTTGACCTAATAAGAATATTAATTTGATCATCCCTTGGCCTTAGGAGACCAAGAAAAAGATGATAAAGAAGGTTAGAAGAGGTACGGATCTGCTGTGTAAAAGATAGCCCAAATCAATAGATTCTAGACCATGTTCAATGGCATCGAGTTGCCATCGAACAACCTTCGATGGCATCGAAGACCTGGCTAATAGCATTTAAAGAGAGTTGGGAATGTCCAACAACCAAACTGGATTTTTAGTTGAAATTCTCGATGGCATTGAGGTCCCTTCGATAGCATCGAAACTTAATTTTTGATGGCATCGAAGTCCCCTTGATGACATTAATTTGAGATCTAGATTTATCCAACAAGGTCCTTGAAATTTTCCTTGATTTTCTCGATGGCATTGATAGGACCGTTTTCAGTCCATTTTTTGACCGTTGGAGCTAGAATAGTTTATAAAGGGCATTCGGTCCTTGGGCTTTTGTATGGGTTTTTAAAGCAATAGAAGGTAGGGTGATTATATATGCAAATCCCTCATCCTAAGCCTCTATTCCATTGAGTTCTAAGCCATCTCCTTTGAGATTACAACTCTAATGGGGATTCCAACCTCAACATTGAGATGTGCTTGAACTCCTCCATTTCCTAGAGATTGGACTTAAATATTCTTAGTAAATTATTGTCCAACTCATCTAGGAGACCCATCTAATTGAATCCCCTAAGATAAACAACTATCCATTAGTTGTAAGAGATTCGACCAACTCCCATCACCTTGATCATCTTGAAGATACATCAAATGAAAGGAGAGATTGATCATGGAGATGAAGCTTTGACGAAGCAGCGGCAACATGATAGGGGTAGCATCAGGGAGCTAATTGAAGCACTGGAGAGCGGATATCAAGTAACCCAAGAGGAGTTACAAAAAGGGACTCAATCCAATAAGTAAGTGCCATTGTTAGGAGTTCATAAGTTAGCATCTCTCCTTGTGTAGGATTGAGGCTAAGAGTTTACTATCCACAAACTTGACTAGGTTCTTGTGTAGGACCTTGACTCTTCCGGCCTAAATTCGTGGTTATTGATTATGACCAAGGTTGTTAGTTAGCCTAAGGAAAAACCAATTCAAGTCTTTTTGTAGGCTTCCGACGGGAGAATACGTAACAGGTTTGGGATTAGGACCTTAGTCTATGTGGCCTAAATTGTTGGGTTCGGGATCAAGACCTTTACCTTGTATAGGGTATAAATCCTAGGTTCTTGTGTAGGACCTTGGCTCTTATGTAGGTCTTAAACTCAGGTTCTTGCGTAAGACATGAATTTAGGTTCGGGATTATGAGCTTGGCGTGTGTGGCCTAAATTGTTAGGTTCGGGATTAGGACCCTTGCTCTTGTATAGGGTATAAATGTTAGAGTCTTTATGTAGGGCTGTAAAGGTTTGAGGTAAACCTAATTTAAAACCTTCAATAGTAAAATCTAGTACACTTTAGGAGAGAGAGTGTCCGCCGGGAATAGAGTAGGCAAGTAGCTGAACCACTATATATGATCGTGTTTGGGATTGCTATTTACGCATTTATTTAATTATGCTCATGTACTTTGAATGATTAGTTATTATGCATGATTAGATGGATGTTTAAGATTGATAGAAATTACATCCCACACACTCATATACACTATCTCTATAGGCTAGTTATTTTATTTGCAAATCATTTTTAGCCTTTGTGATCGGACCCTTTATTGACTTGGAAGCCTTAAAGTTATAATTGTCTTGTTTAGTTGAATTACAAATTAATTTAAGTTAGGCAATTAAGTTTCTAATTGGCATAATTTTAAATTGGTCTTAATCACCCCCCTCTAAGACTTAGTCTACATTCTATAGCTCCATCATATTGCGCGCTTAGACGCATTGCGGCCATTTATCGCAATTTCAAACAATAGGTTGAAAAGTAAAAGATTACACTATGGAATGGAATTTGCTCAACAGTGAAAGTAAAGAATTATACTAGGGAATGTAAATAAATGGGTAAATCGAAAAATAGATTTTGGTTTGATTAGGTTGGTATGCCACAATTTTCTTACTGAATTTCTTTACTATTTATAGCTTTAATCTAGTCATTTAGATTATTCTCACATCGTAACGGTTGCCATAACCGTTAGCCATTACTTGAAACTCTTCTGTTTCTCCTCTTGCCATTTATCCTGTAACTACTTTCACACGATTGCTTATTCATCAGTCGGTCAAACAATACCCGACACTGTTTGATATGCTCCGGTTATTATTTTGAAAAATCTTCTCCGTACATATCTGCAAAATTTTCAAATACACCATTATAGATGACACCCCGTGATTGGTTCTACAAGGAAATGGCAATAAAAGGGATGAAAGTTCCACCACGGTTTTGATCACAGTATCAATGGTTTGGATGATGAACTATGGATGCCATACGACCACCGACTCCTCATTGGGAATGGGGCATAACTGGCACGTGAAAGATAAAAAGGATGACTTGATGGCATAGAGGAAAGAAATTGAAACTGGACACGGATTCCCAGCGACACTGTATGGCATAAATTCCTGCAGTCAGAAGCTAGGTGGGGGCACATGAGATACAAGACATGCGCTACAAGACGGGGCATATCTAAAACTCAAGTGGGCTGCACGACGAAGGAAAAAAGTGGGTAGGAAAATGCCTACCGTTGAACCTTCCCTGCGGTCCACCGTAATATTTATATGCCATCCAAACCTTTCTTAAGGTCATTCCTACTGTGATAAATCAAATAACAAAAATATTAGCCTGATTCAAAACATCTGACATTCAATCCTTACGGTTTTTTGTCATGTGGCCCACATGAGTTTTGGATCTGCCTCATTTTTGTGCTCATGTACTAATCTGGAAAAAACGGATAGAGGGAGTGGATTTCTCACCAACATCATGGTGGGCCCCACCGAACTTCTGACTGCAGGAACTTCCTGCACAGGGCGTCGCAGGCAATCCGCGTCGTATGAAACCAGTAAATAAACATTTGATACTCTGGCGAGATGAGATGGATCATACGCATGCACCTGAAAATGCAGGACTTGTGTAAACATAACTCAAATTAAACCGTCCAAATCATGGGCCGCACTTTAGGCGGGTCACAAACGAAAAATTTCACTGAATTGATGTCTTAACCGGGGCGATTGGTGCACATGTAGTGTATGGTTAAAATGGAAAACAGTCAATGGCCAGACTGGAGAAGCAATCACCTACAGCCAGCTGCATGATAACTTAGCATGCAACCTCATACTACCCGCCAATGCGTCATTTCCACGGTGCATGACAATGAAGATTTCCTAGAGCGATAATCAGGTCCGTTCATTCATCAGTTGGGCGACAGCATCAAAACGAATGGATGCCAAAGGTCTAATTCAACCAACAGTTGTGTGGCCCACCTAACAAGTGGAATGGCCTGATTTTTATGAGAGGGGATCCTCATAGTGAAAAGTTGATCGACCTAACTTCCGCACAAGTGAGATGCACGAAAAGTTACTTTTTTGGCTAGAGCCCACTTAGTGATTAGCTCTTTATAGGGGAGCTATTCATCCTCCATGATTCATGAGACTTTTGGACATTTGTACTGGTCCAGACAAGACTAGGGTTGTGATCTATGTACATGTGGGCCCTTTAGATTTTATTCTTGAACCATTTGATGGCCCACTTTTGTGAACCAGTACTCTTCAACACAAGATTACTAAATTACATATTCATGACGGATTAAAAGGTAGGAGAAAAAATTGGAAGGGATTGCAATGCGTTTTATCCAAGCCGTACGTTCAGCCATTTTTGCAAATCATTTTAGGATATCTGTAACGTTAACCGTGGCTGTAACGACTGCTACTGTTACCTATAGATACAGGGTATAACAAGTGATGTAGAGCGGGTCACAAAAACTTTCATGGCAAAGATGGACAAGAGAAGGCCCGTGAAAGTGATTCGGACGGTCAAAACCTTAAATTAGCCTTATCTCATAATAAAGATGAATTTTTTGACATATTATATATAATTTTAGGATCGGAGGACCTACTTAAGCCAACCAACCTTGCTATGCCAGCCTGCCTGAGCCAAATTTGCGAGATTCCATCAAATCGATAGTCAAAAGTCCCGTTTGGTTTTATTTTTACTATAAATAGTAAGTTTTAGTTAGAATATAACTTTTGTTATTTTGAGCTACAGAAGTTGTGCCCAACATGAAAATGGCTTTAAAAAGTTAGGAAAATAATGTGGTTGGGCTAAATTGGACGCTTACTATTTTTGGCTGAAAACCACGGGTCTGGTAAGAGTAGAGGTCATTTATAAATAGTAAGTTTACTATTTATAGTAAGTCACGATTTTAAGGTGTTTGAGTTAGAGTCTAAGCTATTACAACCTTTATAACCTTCCAACGTATAACAGTTGCTATCATTACCTATACGTAACAGCTTTTATGGGCTCATAACGGCCTTTATGGCACACCGTGGGTATGAACCCATAAATGAAGTAGATCCAAAACTCAAGTGGATCACACTAGGAAGCAGCGGTGATATTGACGCGCACAGGTGAAACCCTCCTAAGGCCTATTGTGATGTTTATTTGTCATCTAATATGTTCATATCATCACATAGACTTAGATGAAGGAAAATTACAAACGTTGGCTTGAACCAAATTAAACTTCTATAGCCCATAAGAAAATTTTAATAGTGGGCATCCAGTCCCCACTATGCGGTCCTCTTAAGCCTTATCATTTGTGGGCTCATATCTTAAAATGATACGAGTAAGACCTACAGAGCCTCTGGCTGGAGGGGATTCAGTGCAAGCTTTTGACCTAGTCTTATTTGGTGCTACCAAATACATGAAAGTACTGTACTTAAATGCATCGTGTTGTAAGATTTTTAAAGACATCAAAAGACTCTAGGATTCCTAAATCACTTAAAAACTCTACTATCACAATCTATACATGAAGCATCATTGCCTAAGCTATGGACACCCATTAATATATGACTTCTAACAATGAAGTGGGCCCCCTAGATTTGAAATGTTGACATTGAGTTACAGGGTATAGTTTCAATTATTCAGTCATGTCATTGGAAAGTAAAGCTGTAAATAGGTTGAGTTGACCTCATGGATCATTGAACCCGACCTACTAATAAGTGCGTCCAAGTTCATAATTCTGGTTCTAAAAGTTCAACCCTAATTATTAAATGGGTAGGATCTACGATCTCTCAAATCAACCTGATTGAACTTGGTTTTTAAATGGGTCCACTTTGGGATATTTTAAAATGGACTAGAATAAGATCCAAACTTAATTAAACCTTTGAAAAATAATTAATTAATTTAAGTATAGGAAAGTCTAAATGTTAAGTTAGTTAATAAATAGCAGCTAGGGCGAGTAGAAGATTATGAACCCTTGATGAGATCCAACAACCAAATACTAAAGCAAATCCTCATCTTAAAATTTTAAAAATGTATTTTATACTCACTTTCATTAAACATTATGCTATGAAGCAGATATGTCACGGAAAAACCAAGTAGATATGAAGCTCAAATGGGCCACTAGAAAAAAAAAAAAAGTGTACATCGTTTTCCCACCTTTGAAACCCCTCTATTTCTCTTTGTGCGTGTGCCAGTATGTATATGTAGTTGCACTCTTTTTCTCCATCTCTCTTCACTTTTCTCTTTTACATGACTTTGTCCTTGTAAAAATGATCAAGTGACACTGAAATTGTCTACAACACCTGTTTTATACAGCATATAAAACTTCCAAGCTCTGGTTCTACCATGTTGTATATGTAAAGTTTACTATGTCCAAACAAGTAAGAACCATTATTTAAATGGTGTGTGCAAAAGATAATCCAGATTAAAGACTCATATGGCCCAAAATGGTGTATATGGAAGATGATCCAGATTAAAAACTCATATGGCCCACACTAAATGGAACAATGTAAACATTGCTCCCAAAATTGCAAAGTTCGCAATGTGGCCCGTCTGAGTTTCGTATCAAGCTGGACGCGGATTAGCTACTGACAGGTTGAGTAGCCAGAGTCGCCACTTCAGCAAGTTATGTGGGCCCACCATGATATATATTTTGTATCCACACCGACCATACATTTTGACAGATCATTTTAGGGCATGGTACAAAGAATGAGACAGATCCAAGGCTGGAGTGGACCCCGCCACAGAAAATAGTGGAGAGAGTGACAACCACTGTTAAAACCTTCAGAAGGTCCACCATGATGTTTATTTGAGATCTATGTTAAATCAGACATGAAATAAGGAAAACACAAATATCAGCTTGATTGAAAACTTTTTTGGTCCTTAGAACTTTTTAATGGTATGTGTCGATCTCCCCACTGTTTTCTGTGGTGGGGTCCACTAGAGATTTGGATCTGACTTATTCTTTGTATAATATCCTAATATGATCTCTCCAAATGGATGGACGGTGTGGATACATAACATACATCATGGTGGGGCCACAGAAGTTGGTGACGTCACTTCAGTGGCCAGTGTGGCTACTCAACCTGTCAGTATCTAATCCGCGTCCTATCAAGCTGATTTTTATATTTGACCTTTATCCTGGTTATTAACACCTGATTAACGGGTTTGATAAGCACTCACCATTGTGGCCCAATACACAAACCTATGGTCGACATCCATTTTCATTGTTTCATGTGGTGTGGTGCATACAAGTTGTAGATCTAGCTGATTTTTGGTCTTTGGGCATAATATTGAGGATAGAATCAAATGGACGGAATGGATTTTACATATACAATATGGTAGGCTCCTAGGTAGTGCATAAAACAAGTATTATAGACGATTCCAGTCCCATGCATGCAACCCAACCTGATGGCATCTCCCAGTGGGAGGGAATCATTTGTTATGATGCTAGGATTAATGGTTTTGGACGCATGCACATGTCACACACATGTCAAGTATGCAAATCAAAATAAGCCGTTCAAATCTGAGATCACATGATGATTAAAGGATGTGAATGTTTGTGTGAATTTCTCATCTTGGGGACATGAAAGATTGTAAAAACCTAATTAACCATCACGATTAATGATGATAATCACCACCGTTGATCTAGTGACCTACTTTATATGGACCCTGATTTAAAAATCAGAGATAATCAATCTTAGACATCGCATTAGTGTCATTTAATCAACCTTAGGGATTGCATACACCTAGATCCATAGCTCGACTCGCAGACTGAGTGGAGATACCTCGTTTCAACACTTGAGGTCTTGGTATCGATCCCCAGCGGGGTGGCTAACAAGGAGTGTGTGTACTGACATGGGTATGGGTGTGTACTAACCAGCTAACTTTAAAAAAACAAAAAAAAACAAACAAACCTTAGGGGTTGCATCATTGATTGATGAGCTACTCCATGACGTGCTAAAATGCTCTCCGTTGAGATTTTGTAATTAATTATTTATTTATTTATATTAAATAGTATAATAATGCTTGAAACTTTGTTGCTTGGAATACTGATTTGACTTTTTCATTTTCTTAATTAATTTTTAATTAAAAATGGTCAAAGGTTATAATACTCGACCGGTTCATCTGGACGTCGATTTTAATTTTCTAGTTTTGACTTGCTCAACAACCTAGTTGGGAGTGAATTTCTATGTTAGAACGATAAAAATAAAATTAAGGTCTAATATTCGTCCAAAGCTGATACATATCTAGTACGGATCGTCCAATTTGGATCAATGGCTATGAGGCTCTTTCGATTATGACCCGTTTGTGGTGGAGACCTTGGTAATTTTTATAATTGCTTGATAATCAAGATATTTAAAACCATATTCAATAATGTTAGTATAAAAAATAATATTTATTTTGTAAATTAGTTTTCCACCGTTAGATTAAAATTTTGAAAGTGACTGGATGCTTTTCTTTGTTAGAAGTTTCTAATTCATCTTCTCAATGTGAGTTTTGGAGCGTGGCCTATCCATGGCACAACCCGGTAGATGAACGGTTCAGATCATCCACCCAACTCTTCAGGTCCATGGTGCAATGCATGGTGGGTGACTCACTCAAGTCAGAATCGGTGGATGACTCACCTGAAACAGACTCTCTAGTACCGGACGCGGATTTCCTGCGAAAGCCTTTCGCAGGAAGTTCCTGCGCAAGGATGCTGGTTGAGGCCCACCACCATGTTTTTGGGAAATATAAGCCGTACATCTGGTTTGCAAGCTAATTTTAAGACAAGCAACAAAAAATGAGGTGGATCCAAGACTTAAGTAGGCCACACCAGAGGGAAAATTGGGGAAAGAAATTTATCTTAAGTCTTGGATTCATTTTTTGTTCTTGTCTTAAATTAGCTTGCAGAGTGTATGGCTTATATTTCCCAAAAACATGGTGGTGGGTCAAATGAGCATCCTTGCTGCAGAACTTTGCGAAGGAACTTTCACTGAAAACCGCATTACCTTGCATTCTTTCCGATGCAGAGAAATTTACCACTATAGATGCCACCTTTTATCCAGCGGTTTTTTCTATGAAGCATGCTAAACTTAATTTATCAATATAGACGTTGGCTGTACGGACTAGCATTTGAGGACCAAAATACCCCTGCCTTCCTTTCGGAAGCGGAATGGTCGGTGTGTGAAGACAAGCGCTGACGCTCATGGGCCCCACCATGATGTATGTTTTGTATCCACACCTTTCATCCATTTGGAGAGATCATTTTAGTGGGGCGAAAATCGGGGTGTAGTAACTCAACCCCGAGTTTCGGAACATCACTTATGCAACATAATGAATGATGATTGAATGTTGACTGTATTCGTGTATTGAACATGAGTGAGATTAAGCCAAAACAGCATATCATACTCCAGAGATAGTTAAATTACAAGCGAAAGACTGTGATAGACATATAAAATATAAAAACTACGGTGAGTTTCTAGAGTGTGGTAAAGTTACCAGGTTAATTAATCAAGTGATAAATGTTGTAATGTTTTACCTTATTTCATGTCTTCATAGACTTTAGAAGTTAAAAACTTTTAATAGATTGGATTTCAAATAAACATTAACGTGGGAGTGATGGGCCTTGGAACAAGAAAGATAGGTTAACATGTTATCAATTCAAGCGGAATGAATTACAATCAAACTACTCTTATTAACGCAAGTTTGAATGCGATCATGATGTATCTTGCCAAACCACCCTCGCCGACACCATCTTACGTTCGCACATGCATTCATCCCTCGGTTGCCACATCTACCCGGGCACATGCAATCTATGATGAGCATGATTCGAGTTGTTATTAGTCATTTTAAATAGCAGTATTGGAAAATGAGGTACCTTTAAAACATGGATGGGGTCGTCACTCCCTGGATAATCTCATATAACACACATCACAATGCGGGGCTCGACCGAACTTGGTGAGTCTTCACTTCAACCGAATACGGTCTCGCTCGGATCGAACTCAACCTCTCGTGAAGGGCTCGTTGTTAGTCACACCGAGTATACTCGAAGACACTACGGAGGACTCGTCGCCGTCAAAGACGAATTGGTCTCACCGTACTCCTCTCCAGGTGTCCAGCCTCGAATACGTTGTCTCATACCACCGTATTCGGCTCACGAGTTTGGTGCTCAATGGTCCTACGGGAGGCACCATGACGTACCGATTTGCCACGGTGTCCCATACCACCATGTCGACATTCATTCGGATCGAGGTACTATGGTTAACGAGATTTTCATTTTAGGTAAGTTTGATACAAAAAATGATAAGACATATAACACACATTAGCAGATCGGGTTACTTGACGAGCTTGGCCTCGAGCACCATACTAATGAACGAATATCCTTCGTGTGGCCAACCACTATAAACCGAAGTACGACTCGAGTTCGTCGAGCACATCTCACGTGGCAAATGAATCATGACCACGAATTTCAGTTCGACAGATTGCCGGACTATAATCATAGCCCCAATCACATTCAATTATTTTAAAGCAAGAATGGTCCACAAAGTCTGGTACTATAACATTTTTTACCATCCAATTGCTCCACTCCCCATCACCCATGACGGATCATACAACGTAATTATGAATTTTATACAAAGCATTACATAAATAAAATCATACAATCAGTTGAGCATGTTAACAAGCATATCATAAAACATATTATAAAGCATGTTATAAGCATGTTAGGAAGCACTATATAAACGAGGAATACAAACACATGTATTTCATAAGTGGTTAAAGTGAACAACCTCATGGAAGAAATCATACACGTTCTAAGGTAGTTGAGAATCCCATCTCAACAAAGGCATCAACATCCAAACACTTACTGGTAGATTTTCACTAACATACACTATTTCAACATACTTAGTGTATGTTAACAAACATGTATTAAGGCGAATCCCACCAAGCAAATATTTTATGCATATATAGTATATTTTATAAAGCAAATAATCATAGCAGAAACACATCTCTAAAATATATATGTATAGCTTTCTACAATACGGATTTCTACCATATGTATATGTAAAACATGAGGAATCCTTTCGCCAAATAAGTATTTTATCCATATATCGTATATTCATACAACAAATAATCATGTCAAATACATTTCTAAAATTTATACGTATACGGTATTTTCTACAAATACCTAGATATGTAAAATTACATAATCTACATCTTTAATCGAAAACAGGAAAGTAAAGCACTTTGTATATATGTGATTGCATGCGGATCATGAATCTATCATTATCGACATTGAAAGTGTTGAAAACCATAACCTATACACCTAAAGTCCGCACAAACGAATACGATAGGTTTGTTAAGAGCGGTTGTAAGCCTATAGAATGAAATAGGCAAGGCAAACCTACACAACCCCAAAGCAGTTAGGATTAGGGTTTCTTACCTAGAAATGACGCCTTAGGAATCGTAGAAAGCGTTGAGAATGGTTGGTAGAAACCAAGAGAAAAGTAGAGGAGTTTCTCCCACTTCTCCCACACTTTCTCTCTCTTTTCTCTCTTCTCTCTCTAGAGTTTCTCTCATATTCGTATGGCTGCAATGAGAGAGTGTTTAAGGTCCTTATATAGCCTAAAAAATCACCAAAATAGAGGTCAAAGTATACTTAGGTTATAACCAAAAACGGAGGACTTTGAGCTTCCTTGAGCAAAGGTCGGACTTAAGCTCACTAAACAGGATCTACGTTCTATTAAGTTTTCATTCCAGTAGGGTTCTTAGAACGCGTGGCGGAAATTCGATGGTCGGTGGCAAATGTAAAATGAAATTTTTCTGATCCGAGGGTGTAATTTGGTCGATTCGACGGTGCCTGATTGTATCTTGATCGCAAGCGATGAGATTATTATTCAAGATATTTATTTTGTAAAAAAAACAAAATTGAGCATGGGACAAACCGTCTGGAAATGGTTGAGCGGTCCTAAGTCCTTAACCTCGAAATTCGGACTCCGATGTGCGGTCTAAAGCGTCACGGAGTTTGAATGCTCCCAAGAGCGGATAATGAGATTGATCCTAGATTTTAGGGTAACCTAGCGTCAATGATTCTAAAGTTTTGGGTCTTGCGGATCGTATTTAAAGTGGATCAAAATTTGTAGCTAATCTAGTTTAACACTTGGTTAACTTTGTCAAATTTCTAAAGGGCAAATTTACAATCGAAAGTCCTTTGTAGTAATGTTTAGTTTAAGTATTGTTCTTCATCACCTAAACTTTAAGATAGTGTCTAATATGAAAACTTAGAAGGATTTAAAGAACGAGGTGGTGAAGGGTGAGATTTGTGAAGGAAGTGGGTTCAAATTAAAATTGGGTTTGAGGACAAAGGTGTTGAATCGAATTGCCTAGAGGACGTCTTATTCCAAGTTGAGAAAAATCCGTATTGTTACACCGGGCAATGGGCAAAGGACGCCCATCGTTAAAAATTTTGAGGCAAAGTTTTAGATCAAGTGATATTTATGTTTTCCTTATTTCAAAGTTGGATTTCAAATAAACATTATGATGGGCCTTAGGATAGTTTCAACGGTGGGAATTACTCTCCCCACTGTTTTCTTTGGTGGGGTCCACTACAGATTTTTATTCGCCTCATTCTTTCGTTCATATCCTAAAATAATATTTAAAAATGGATGGATCGGTATGGATATAACACACATCACAATGGGCTCACAGAACTTGGTGAACTTGAAAGCGACTCGCTACTCGAAGCCATCGAGACTAGTCCACGCCGGGAAGCGGATTGGAGCCAATCCGTGGCTGATGGTTTGTGCTCTGTGGGCCCCACCATGACGTATTTGCTTCATCCATTCCGTTCATTCATTTTTACATATCATTTTAGGGTTTTGATACAAAAAACGATAAGAATATAAAGCACAGTTGGACCACCCCATACTAATGAATATCCACCATTAAAATACTCCTAAGGCCCACTGTACTGTTTATTTTAGGGTCCACCATAACATTTATTTACCATCCAATCTATTCATAAGGTCACAAAGATTTGAATGAAGAGGAAAAACAAATTTCATATTGATCCAAAACTTCCCTGACCCTTAAAAGGGTTTCAATGGTAGACGTTCACTCCCCCATTGCTTTTTATAGTGTGGTCCACTTGATAGTTAGATCTGTCTTATTTTTAGTCTCAAGCCTTAATACCAGCTCACCAAATGGATGGAGGATTTGGATATAACACATACATCATGATAAGACCCACAATACTTGCACCAGCCAATCCAGTGGGAAAAACTAGAAATTGAGCAAGGCAAACTGGAAATTGAGCAAGGCAAACTGAAAATTGATCGAGGCAAACTAGAAATTGAGCGGGGCAAACTAGAAATTGAGCGGGGCAAACCGAAAATTGAGCGAGGCAAAATAGAAATTAAGCGAGACAAATTAGAAATTGAGCGGGACAAACTGAAAATTGAGCGGGACAAACTAGAAATTGAGCGAAACCAAAAATTGAGCGGGGCAAACTAGAAATTGAGCGGGGCAAATAAAAAATTGAGCGGGGCAAACTAGAAATTGAGTGGTGCAAAATACAAATTGAGCGGGACAAACAGAAAATTGAGTGGGGCAAACTAGAAATTGAGTGGGACAAATTAGAAATTGAGTAGGGCAAATTGAAAATTGATCGGGGCAAACCGAAAATTGAGCGGGGCAAACTAGAAATTGAGCGGGGCAAACTGAAAATTGAGCAGGGCAAACTACAAATTGAGTGAGGCAAATTGAAAATTGAGTGGGGCAAACTAGAAATTGAGTAGAACAAGCTGAAAATTGAGCAGGGCAAACTGAAAATTGAGCAAGGCAAACTAGAAATTCAACGGGGCAAACTAAAAATTGAGCTGGAAAATTGAAAATCGAGTGGGACAAACTCGAAATTGAGTAGGGCAAACTGAAAATTGAGCGGGGCAAACTAGAAATTAAGCAGAGCAAATCGAAAATTGAGCTGGGCAAACTAGAAATTGAGTGAAGCAAACTGAAAATTGAGCGGGCAAGCTAGAAATTGAGTGGGGTAAACTAGAAATTAAGTGAGGCAAATCGAAAATTGAGCGGGGCAAATTAGAAATTGAATGGGGCAAACTAGAAATTAAGTGGGGTAAACCGAAAATTAAGCGGGGCAAACCAAAAATTGAGCGGGGCAAACTAGAAATTGAGTGGGACAAATTGAAAATTGAGCGAAGCAAATTAGATATTGAGTGGTGTAAACTAGAAATTAAGTGGGGCAAACAAAAATTGAGCGGGGCAAACTAGAAATTGGACGGTGCAAACTGAAAATTGAGTGGGGCAAATCGAAAATTGAGCGAGACAAATTAGAAATTTAATGGGTCAAACCGAAAATTGAGCAGGGCAAACTAGAAATTGAGCGGGGCAAACTGAAAATTGAGTGGGGCAAACTAGAAATTGAGCGGGGCAAATTGAAAATTGAGCAGGGCAAACTAGAAATTGAGTACGACAAACTGAAAATTGAGTGTGGAAAACTAGAAATTGAGTGGAGGAAACTAAAATTGAGCAGGGCAAACTAAAAATTGAGCGGGGCAAACTAAAAATTGAGTAGGGCAAACTGAAAATTGAGCAGGGCAAATTAGAAATTGAGCGAGGCAAATTGAAAGAGTAAATTGAAAATTGAAAAGGGCAAACTAGAAATTGAGCAGAAGCAAACTAGAAAATGGGGCGAAACGAAAAAGTGGAGGCAAACTAGAAATGAGTGGGGCAAACTAGAAATTGAGTGGGGAAAACTAGAAATTGAGTGAGGCAAACCAAAAATTGAGTAGGGCAAATTGAAAATTGAGCGGGGCAAACTAGAAATTGAGTGGACAAATCGAAATGAGTGGCAACCGAAAATTGAGTAGTGGGCAAACTAAAATTGAGGCGAAAATTGAAGGTGGCCCGAAAATTGCAAAGTGGCGAGCGAAAATTGAGCGGGGCAAACTGATGCATCTATTTGGTTCATGCAGGATTTCGATGGATTTTGAAATCCATTGAAAATGTGGGCCCCACATAGATGCATGCATTTATGCATGTTGTTCATCAGTATACACCATTTACATGTGACATTTTACTTATATGTGTATAAGTGAATGACATCCGTTGTGAATTTGGTTTGTTGATTACAATTTCATGGTCCACTAAACATGATTTTACAAATTCCAGTTTGCCCCGCTCAATATTCAGTTTGCCCCGCTCAATTTGTGATTTGCCCCTCTCAATTTCTAGTTTGCCCCGCTCAATTTCTATTTTTTCCCGCTCAATTTTCAGTTTGCCTCGCTCAATTTCTAGTTTGCGCTGCTCAATTTTTGGTTTGTCCCGCTCAATTTTCAGCCTCTCAATTTCTTGATTACCCTACTCAATTTTTGGTTTGTCCCGCTCAATTTTCAGCTGCTCAATTTCTAGTTTGCCCCGCTCAATTTTCAGTTTGCCCAGCTCGATTTCAGGTTTGCCCCGCTCAATTTTCAGTTTGCCCCGCTCAATTTTTAGTTTGTCCTGCTCAATTTACTATTTGCCCCGCTCAATTTCTAGTTTGCCCTGCTCAATTTCTAGTTTGTCCTACTCAATTTTCAGTTTGCCCCGCTCAATTTTCAATTTGCCCCGCTCAATTTCTAGTTTGCCCAGCTTAATTTTTGATTTGCCCCGCATAATTTCTAGTTTACCCCGCTCAATTTCTAGTTTATCCCGTTCAATTTTCAGTTTGCCCCGTTCAATTTCTAGTTTGCTCTGCTCAATATTTAGTTTGCCCCACTTAATATTCAGTTTGCCCCACTCAATTTATAGTTTGCCTCGCTCAATATTTAGTTTGCCTCGCTCAATATTCAATTTGCCCCGCTAAATTTCTAGTTTGCCTCGCTCAATATTTAGGGATTAGAGAAGTTTTGGATCAATATGAAATTTGTTTTTCCTCTTCATTCAGGTCTTTGTGACCTTATGAATAGATTGGATGGTAAATAAACATTATGGTGGACCTTATGAAAATTTTAACGGTGAAAATCAATTTCTCAGCTGCTATTTTGTGTTGTGATCCAGTTGACCTTTAGATATGATTTTTTTTTTTTTTTATTTTAATGTTCTGAAATGATCTCGAAATATGGATGAACGTTGTGGATATAATAAATACATAACCGTGGGGCCATGTAACTTTGATCTCTTTTGAACCATTTGTACAACTCAGAGTTCAAGGAGCGTCAGGAAGCGAATTGTGTATTGAGTAACTCAGTACCCTAAGCGTACTGAGTAAACTCTGTGGGGCCTACCTTCGTTTATGCATTTTATTCAATCCGTTCATCCATTTTACCAGATAATTTTATGGCTTTAACCCAAAAATTAAGCCTATAAAAACATTAAGTGGACCACACCAATGTAAATAGTGTGAATTGAACTTCTACTGTTGAAAAGTTCTCAGGGCCCACGTAAGTTTTAGATCAAGCTGATATTTGTTTTTTTTTTTTTTTTTTTTTTTCCCTTCATCCATTTCTGTTTGATCTTATGAACAAGTTGGATGAGAAATAAACATCACTGTGTGCCTTAGAAAGGTTTCAATGGTGGAAATCAATACTTCCATCGTTTCAAGTGGTATGGTCCAGTTGAGGTGTGGATATACTTAAATTTTGGTTTCAACGCCCAAACAAAACAAGGCATGAGTGTGTGTGAAATATATATATATATATATATATATATATATATATATATATATATATATATATATATATATAGGCTGCCAAACCTGCTTATGGTACATATGGCTACGGTTATAATCCGTAGTCATAGGGGGCCCGCCAAATCGGCGTGGCCCACGTGACAGCCAACAAAGTAGCGGGGTGCGATTAATGGCGAGCCCACCCCGATTTGAGTTCAATTATTTATTATTATTTTTTTTTTGGGGGGGGTTATAATCCGTAGCCATAAGTCTACTTTGAAAAGGAGGGATATTATCATGCTCAAATTCCTTGCCCATACGAGCAAGATCTAAGTTGGTAAGTTTAGTTTCAGATTGCTCATAAAAGACGCTGGATAAAAGGTGGCATCCACCGTGGTAAATTTTCCAAATTATTATTATTATTTTTTATTTTTATTCCATCGAGGTGGGCGGAAACCAGTACATCAGCTGTACTTGAGATTGCATCCTCTTAACGCATCGGATACAGATGGTCTGTCACATGCATGTGTTAGTTTCTCTGATGCAATCACAGTATGATAAACAAAAGCGGTTTGTTCACGTGCATTCGAGTGCACGTTAACTTAGAGTGGTGCATTCGAGCTGTGTAGGACCTACTGTGATGTTTATGTGGAATCCAAACGGTGTATCTGGTGCGTTCATCCATGTTAGGACTAGAGTCCAAAATCCTGCTTGATCCATAATTGAGGTGGGACACACCATAGGAAAGAATGGAGGACGTTGGGGAATGTGACCCTCCCATCGAAAGTTCCATCTGGAATATAGGGTCCAACGTGTTTTTTCTTTCTATATCATCCAAGCCATTGATGAGATAAGCGAGGATAGGATTAAGGGATACACCAAAACTCACGCCATTGGAATGCTTTTAACGGAGAGAAAGTAGAGCAGTCTCTAGATGTTGTACGTAGACTTTATACATACGTAATTTCTTTCCAGCCAGCCTATCTCTTGTAACGAAACATCCGAGCCGTATAAGAGGTGGGCCCACCATTAAATATCAACAGGGAAGAAACAGTGATGATAAACTCTTCATGTATCTATACCATCGAAATCAATGGCCAGCCGATGGCCCGATTCAATGTACTGGCATGGCCCACCCAATACGTAGATGTTCACCCCAATAATCCCAATGGTGTAGCTAGGGGTGTAGACAAACCGGGCTAGCCCGGTTAGCTCGCTCAACCCGGCCCGAAAAATCCCGACTCGGCCTGACCTGGAACTGAGTTCGGGTCAGGACGGGCCAATTTTTTAGGCTCAAAAGTGAGTCCAGGCCGAGTTTGGATACCTCTCAGTTCGGCCCGACTCGGTCCGAAATCCGACTCACCCCGGCTCGACTCGACCCGGCCTGGCCCGACTCGTGTATGACTATATTTAATATATATAAAATTTTTTATTTTATGCTTTGTCAAATGTATGTAAATGTCCTGACTAGTTAGATTTTTGTGGAGTCTATAGTTCAACTATCTAAACCGTTGATCGAGGGCCTTGTAATGGGACGCGGATTACCTGTCAAAGTTCTTCCCATGAACTTGCTATAAGGTTCGAAATTGGCCCGAACTCGAAGGTTCAAAACTGGCCCGAACTCGGCCCGAACTCGCGCCGGGCCAGGTTCGGGCTGGAGATGTTGGCCCGGTGAACAGGCCCGGTCGGGTTCGGGCCTTGTGTGGCTGTTGAACAGGCCTAGACGGGCTGAGGCCAGTTCGACTCGGCCCGACCCGTGTACACCCCTAGGTGTAGCCTTCCTACCGTTTGCAGATATATTTCAGTGACACATAGTAGAGTTTAAGTGAGCCACGTGTTGCCATCAAAGATGGGGCTACATACTAGACTGACCCACCTTCAAACAGAAGCTGGTGGCGTGGCGTGACATACACCACCGACTACCCGTGGTATGTTGACATCACCAGGAACTGTAGGCCCCACCATGATTTATGTGTTATTTTCACCCTGTTCAGCCATTTTGGGTGTTCATTTGAGTACATGGACTTAAAAATGAGGCAGCTAAAGCTTAAAGTGGACCACGCCACACCATAAAAAGCAATGGGGATAAGAAGCTCACAGTTGAAACCTTCTTACAGCCTATTATGATGTTTATTTGTCAACCAAACTGTTTTTAAGGTCACACTGTACGAAGGGAAATCACAGATATTAGATTGATCCAAAAATTCTGAGGCCCACAAGAAGTTTTTAAGGGCAGGTTCAATCCCCACTACTTCCTATGTGTGTTCTACTTGAGTTATGAATATATTTCAATTTTAGGGCCATATCTTTAAATAATCTCGTAAAATGAATGGACAGTGTAGATATAACATATAGATCATGATGGAATTGATCATATCAACGGACTGAGGTGCACCTCACGCACTCACTGTCCTTCCGAACATGCATTGACATTTGGCAAGAGCATATGACCTAATTAAATAGTGCCAAATCAGGTCATCAAGGATAATTTTTGTGATTTGGTCAAAGTCAATAAACTTTCTAGTAAAATATTCTATAAATAGACCATTTTAGTGTAAAAGGAAGCGTTTTATATTGATAAATACACTCCTATTTCCTTGAGCATTAACTTATATTACCATTTTCAGCTTTATTAACAAAAACAAATCATTTTTTCATACATGGCCATAAAACATTGTATAGTTAAACTCTCTCGGAGTTGACCATTGGTGAGAATAATTTTATTATTGTGAATGTGATGTAGGGAAGAGCGTGAATAATTAAGAGAAATATCAATCTTTCTAAAGTGATTAAAACCTGAAATTAACAAAGAAAGTTTTTGAGTCCACAAGCAAATAAAAGAGAAAATTTAGATATTTTATTGAATAATGTGTCTATATAATTTCTCATCCATGTCACTAATGGAGAAACTCAAACTCTAATTTGAAATTACAAAAAAAAAAAAAAAAAAAAAAAAAAAAGTAAAAATTTAACCCCAATTTCAAAGTTACTTAAAATGGTAAAATTCTTCTAAAACTTAATTTGCCAAAAATAAAAAGTTTGAGTTTATCAGAGAATTCTTAACATGATTACAATTAATTTCTAAAAAGATGGAAATCCTATAACTCTAACCAAAAAAAGAATATACGATAGAAATATAAATTACTAAAAATAAAAAAAATTTAGAAAATTATAATTTTGAATCGTAAGAGTGCATTTTCCTACAAAACAGAGGTTCATGACTTACTTTGCAAGTTGGTTGATGCCGGAGCCATCATTACATAAAGATTCATAGGTTGTGTATTTCATGATGATATTTGGATCAAAAGTTATGGTTGATTTATGCTTTATACTTTGAATGACGATTTCTCCCTATCTAAAATTAATTTCTTCAAACTAAACATGCGAGGATCCAATAGTATCATCCACTAAACTACTACAGCTTTTTTGTCCAGCAATATAAAAAATGCATCTATGGCACGTCCTTACATGAAACTGAGATGCAAACCACTTGTCATGTGGACCTAATTAATAAAGCCACTTGATCTAAACTGACCATCCATGGCATTTGATCTAAACCGTTCAAACAGTGGATTAAAATCAATCAATGCCGTGAATACCCATGTTTTTTATTACATGGGGTCAAAATGAAAATCTCTCATCTCTACATAGACAAAGCCAAAAAGGGTCAAATTTTAATGGTTAATGCATGGTGTGTTTTATGCTTGCTAAAAAAAAAAGAGAGAGAAGGGATTATTTGGCAATATTGAAAAAAGAGAGTTTTTTAGTACATAGCAAAAGGGGAGGGTGTAAAGTGTCACAAACTCTATTTTAGTTTTGTCCTTTCTCGTCCTGAATGGAAAAGACAAAAGTGAGGGGGTATATCTATCAAAATAAGGGGTGCAAATTTGAAGCCGTCCGGCCTGTTTTATAGGGTTGAAAGTTGGGCGGGTTCAACCCGTCCAACCCATGACCGAGCCGACACTAGGTTGGGCTTGGGTAGGATGTATTGGGTTTGGTCTCAGGCTTGGGCCATACAAACACCAACCCGATAAAACTTGGGCTGGGCTCGAGTTGAGGTCTCAGGTTGCCTGACCCAACTTGAACCCGATCGATATATAAGTTCCTTATAAATTAATTATAATTGAGTGCGGATCATTTATGTTGAAGGCACGGAAAATTCCAATGCCAACGGGTTTCATTGGTCCACATCATTTCCGATGACTCAAGCTAACAAGATACGCTGGATTTCTCTCTCTCAAATAGATTGCTCGATACATAATATAACTTTTAAAGGAGTAGTTGTCCTATATTTTAGTTTGCTTGTTTAGGAAAAAAAATAAACTTCTTTACAAAAAATAATTACATATATAACTAATAAAATTATAGGTATAAAAAATAAGACGTGTATTGAAAATATAATAGACTAATGTAATAATGAAAATATTAGCATATATTTACCCGACCAACCCAGCCAACCCAACCGAGCCCGCTTGGGTTAGGTTTGGGTTGAGAATTCTCAACCTGAGGTTGGGTTGAGTTGGGTTGGGTTGGGTTGGGTTGAAGTATAAGAGCCTTGGGTTGGGTTGGACTAGGGTTGAGCAACAACCAGACCCAACTGGCCCAATTATCAGCCCTGCGGTTCTATCCCTCCAGCGCTTTAGACGTAATGCTTTGGACAAATGACGTGAAGTTCCACCCGTACCGGAAAGTCTGATTGTGTGGTTCCTGGGACTACTGAATTAGGTAGCCCTCGGACTCACTAGCATGATAGCTAGATCACACTTGCTCCTGTTATAATAGCCATCATAACGAGAAACGGCAATCTCCACTATCTCATGTGATGTATGCAATAATGACCTTTGCATGGTAAAACATTCGCCCTTAATTCGTGAGCCCCTCTTTTTTGTTCACGTCTTTCTATTTTCTTGCGTTTCATAACAGTTGTTGATGTTATATTAAGTTGGGTGAATTTGGATCCTTACTCTTGGTCCACTAAGTAGACTCTTAAGAGTTTCAACACCCAGTCAAGGGTTCGAGTATCCATAGGTGGTGAAATCCCACTAAGTCGTGAGTGTGTGGGGTGTGTGTGTTAAAAAAAATAATAATAAAGTTGGGTGAATTTTGAAAATTATAATAAAAAAGCAATTGGCCATTTCCCAATGATGGTTCTCTTGCACCATATTATGGACCACATCTAACACGGTCAATTCACTTTGGTAGGCGAATTTTAGCCGTGGGATGGAGCCAGATTAGTTCCACTGACAGACATTCCTCATTTCATCTGTAAATTCAAATTCAAATTCAATATAAGGCACTCACACTTTAACAATTTTCTCATGAAACAAATAATACTTATTGATGTAAAGTGGGTCGCCGACACTTTCATGTCTAAGATGGAATAGAGAAGGCCCGGTTGGAGGCGGAGGTGATTTGGTTTTGACAGCGGACACTTTCATGTCCAAGATAAAATAGAGAAGGCCCAATCAGATGCGGAGGTGATATGGACTGTAAGAACCTTAAAACAGGCATATCTCGCAAAATGGAATGAGTTACACAACATACCATATATGATTTTGGGGGTCGACGATTGAAAATTCATTTTATTTCCTTTTTTATTATTTATAGTAAGTTTAGCCTGATTATAACTCTTCGTCCTTTGAGTTTTAAGTGTAGTGTCCAACATGAAAAGTGCTTAGAAAAATGAGGAGAATAACGTCGTTAAGTTAAATACGATACTTACTATAAATAGTAAATTTACTATTTATATTAGGTTATGAATTTTAGGAAGTTTGAGTTGGAGTTTAATGCTGAAACTTCTTCCAAACTTTGGCATCACTATTTAAAGGGTTGTAAATTTATTTATTTTTATTTATCAATAAAATTTTGAATTTGTTAGAATTTATTTATATTCTTTCCTAGTTTTTTTCTTATGGATTCGAGGAATATTTGTGAGGAGTCCAGAGAAGCTCCACGGATTTGGAGTAGTTATCCTTGAGGAGGATAGTGATTGACCTCATCACGTTTATCCTTGCGTCACTTACAAGTCCTTTTTTAATGAGAGAGTGTCCTTTAAAAAAAAAAAAAAAAAACACCTTATAATGCACCTAGTTGCATTTGGACTTATAGGCATGAAAGTCACCTATTTGGACTATCCTTTTAAGTCCAATAACACACTATTGTGTAAAAATCACTAAACATCTGTAACTGGACCTACCTTCTACAACCATTGACCGAACAGCTTAGATAATTCAATTAGTCTGGCTTTTTCAGTCAAGGGTTGCTTTTATTAAATTGATGGTCCAAATTGATGACATGCATGGTTCGTCCACATGTCCAGATATAACTGTCCGGCCCAGACGTTTCCATGCATTAAGTCATTTGGATAATCCAAATAACAACTGATCAGTTTAATAAACGACAGTGTTATCATTAAATAACAATAGTTATATACTTTACTACATTGTATTAGACTGCTACTGATAATTTGTTAAATTGTCTATTACTTGGTTGTCTATCTAGTAGTTGAATTCTCTTGCATGGTGCGGCCTAACAAAGTCAAGGTGATGAAGGTATTTACATACATCAAAAGCAAACTTCTACACCATATACTGGGGCATACAACAGCATGTCACTTATTTTTTTTAAGAACCACCTTAAGTTTCTATTGTCCTAGGGCCCACCATATCTTATAGACATAAATGATCAATCAAAACAAGTCAAAAAAAAATTTTGGTTTGACAAAATAATGAATATGATGTTTTGAAAATCAATTATTTAATTAAAATAATTTAAAAAAGTAAGTTTGATTAGCTATATGTTAATCAATCATTTCGATTCTTAATATAAGGCTAAATCCGTACGGCTATACATTCTTTGTTGAAATTCTTTCATATATGAAACTTGATTTCATGTACAAATCATCCTAAGCTACGTAGATCACGTATTAATGAATCAAAATAATCAATAAAGTTACTACCAAAAGACTAAGTCATTTCAAATATACAGGATAATACCAAATAGTAAAAATCCAACTTCAATTCTTAAATACCATCAATGTGTACATGTGCACAAACTTACTAGTGGAGACAATGTTCCATGCCAGAGACTCACCATACATCCAATAGTCACACTTAGTGTAATGGCCCAAAGATAAGTCATTCTAATTTATTCATTACTCATGACAATATTTTTATTGTTATAAATAAATGGACAACTGAAATTATAGAATGTGTGTTATATCAAACTTTTTTTTTACTTCATTCTTACAAACGTGTGAAGACAATGTTCCATGCTGGAGAATCACCATACATCTAATAGTCACCTGGTGTAATGTATTAGGAAGCGTGGAAGGTGAGCCCTCAAGATCTGACAGTCTATACAAGTTTTGGAACTTTCACAAAGCAGAAGATTAATACTCCAACGACCCACTTATCAACTATTGGAGCAAATAGATCTATTTACACCTCTGATCCTATGGTATAGATGGCCCTAGATCATGATATATGGATTAGATCGTCCTAAGGACAAGCCAAAATGGACAAATTATAGTGCACGCTAAAATGGATAAATTATAGTGCACGCTATATATCTCTGTATACCCACGGTATTTCCAACGATTCATCGTATGAGAAAGAGTCTCATACTTTATATAGGAAGGGATGAGAGTTTGGATGAGACCATATCATCCGATCATATCACTATCTCCCATCAAATCAAATTCAAAGTTGAATTTGAATTCTAACAGAAAAGAAGAGGCTGAAAGAGACCTAAAAGCATGGGACGTACCCACTAGTGATTGCTCACCAATGGGCCCCATAGGCCTACGTCCAACATAATGGCCCTGAGATAAGCTATTCTAATTTATTTACTGCCCATGACAATATTTTTATGTCTATAAATTAATTAAATGGATAACTTAACTTATAGAATGTGTGTTATATCAAACTTTTTCTACTTCATTCTTACATAGTGCGGAGACAATGTACCATGCTAGAGACTCATGCACCATACATTCTATGGTCAACCTAGTATAATGGCCCTTAAGATAAGCTATCATAATATTTTTATTACCCATGACAATATTTTTGTCTATAAATAAATGGACAACTTAAGGTACAAAATGTTTGTTATATCAAACTTATTTTACTTTATTTCCTAAGAATACAGATATCTTGAAAAAGCCTCCTAAGAAGATTATACTAATCACATTCATTCTAAAAATGCAATAGATATGAATGCCTAAATGCTGAATATTTATTTGATTGGTTTTTCAACAAAATGTTTTATTTAAATTAATATACTCATGGAAGGCTCCTCATTCATCTCTAGAGGCTTCAACAACTTAGATCTAGGGTCGGAGGAAATGGGCGAATGGTAGATATAAAAATAAAGGGATTCAAATCTGGCGGAAACATGAGCACAATAGATAATTGTTCTTATTAACAAGATGCGAATGCCTATGTTGAAAAACTACTAGAAATAATCCAAGCAGATGAAGGATTCTTATGGCTTCGCATCCAGCAAAGTATCTTTTTTCAAAAGCTCTAAAACCTTCGATATCATTTTCTATTTTTTTCAGCCCTCATGTTCAAGGTCACGTTGGGGTGCACCAAATATTATAATATTAATTATTTATCAGTTTAATTTGGTGCAAAATTTCATGATATTTTATGCAACCAAATGCACCCTAAAAAAATAATTAAAAAAAAAAAACTCCCATAAATGATTTCTTCACAATTTGATACTTTTTGAATCTACAAAATAAGCTCCATATTCTTTTAACCATAAGCATTTTGAGCAAGGGGAGCTTAAATCCATGCCAATGCATCATGATTTAAACTGTCCATTAAGTGTGTTAGAATGTTTTTTTTTTTTTTTTTTTACACACGCACTCACACCATCTAGACACACCCATGCCCTCGCACCACAGTGAAATTTCACCACAATGGATGCTCAAACCCATGATCTCGTGTTGAAACTTTTCTCAGTCTACCACCAAAGCATGAGTAAGGACCCATCCATTAAGAGTGCTAGGATTACTCCCTATTATGTGGTAATCCTTTTTTGTGGCTCCCATCCAAAGTAAATATGTGTGTAATTCTCTTGCCGGTTTAATGAAGTTTTGAGGGGATTACCCTTTTTTTTTTTTTTTGGTTACGTGCTGGGATGGATATCTATAGAAGTACAGCTGTATGTACAGCTATTCATAGGTTAGATAGAGACTATCCTAAATCATCTAACACATATTCTACAAGTATTATTCTTGTATCTAAAGTTAGTTATCTCAGTGGAATATAGATAACATATTTTCTCCAAAATATACTCCCTAAATTTAAAAAGGTGGAGAGGGCAGGAAAATCCAGACCATTGGATCTCTGGCCCACCTCCTCCTAAGGTGGGCTGCAAAACTTGACTATTGCCTTCACGTGGGAGACCTTTTACGACATGCACTGACACCACTCTAGCATTGTGGGGCCCAGTTGGATCCCAAATGATTTTTGGTTGTCATCTAAACAGGCCCTTAGTTGAATTTTAATAAAATAGAAATTTCCAATAGACTCAAGTGTATGTACACCTTCCCATGCACTCATTTGTATTTGGACTTGCCGGTATCCATAGTGTCTATCTGGACCGTCCATTATGTTCAGCCTGCTTTTCTTCGAATGACTAGACCTATCTTGTATGAATGATCTCGTCCATCTATTCTTGCATGCCACTGACTGTATGGTTTGGATCATCTGATCGGTATTATCTTTTCAAGATATACTGTGAAGAATGAACTTGACATAATGGACGGTCCAGATAGGTGGTGTGGACGCCAACCGATCCAAATACTACTGGGTGCAGGAAAAGGTTTCCTGACGCTTGTTGTACGGTTGGAACTTCGTTTCTAAACTTAGCTACAACACATGCATGGTAAATCATTTCATGGATGGATCTTAATGGCTATGGGACTCTGATATTTCAGTGTATCGCATACTACCATTTATTTCTACACTTTAAACTCTTACGTGCATTTGAACTCCGGCGTTTGGTTGGACGCGCATGGCCTTCAACGCCTGGCTGTAGGGGATTCCTGCAGCACTAAGTTTTTGTGGGGGCCACCGTGATTACGTGTTATATCCACACCGTCCATCTTTTTCTCTACCTCATGTTAGGGCATGAATCCAAACCAGAGGCAGATCCAATGCTCCAGTGGACCAAACCACTGTAAACAGTAAGATTGAATGCTCAGCATTAAAAACTTCTTAGGGCCAAATACGTTTTGGATCAAACTAATATTTTTGTTTTCCGTTCATCGGGTTGGATGACAACAAAGATTACGGTGGGCCCTAGGAAGATTTCAACGGTGGGGTCAATATATCCACCGTTTCATATGCTCACTTGAGCTTTGAATCTGTCTCATGTTTGGGCGAATGCCCTAATATAAACTAGCTAAATGGACGGACGGCGTGGATATAACACATACATGACGGTGGGTCCCACAGAGCTTAATGCTGCAGGCTCCTGCATCAGGGCGCTGCAGGCAATCCGCGTCCCATTTCTTTTAGGACAAGATACGGTTGGCAGTTCACCACCATATTTTTCAAATGAAAATGGTGTCTCATACTCCATACACGTGGCCCACATGTACATCTATCCAGACCATCCAAATAGTGGGCCACATTGAGGATGGAACACAGCTCGCAAACCACACCAATAGAGCAATCCTAACCATCCAATTTGTGGCCATCTGATGAGTAGCTACATTAAAATATTGATCGGACCAAATTCAACAGGGTAAGTCATATGGTTACCATCATCTTCTCCGCACAAATCTTGGATTATGCTTCATCCACAATCCGTTCATCCATCCAAACATTCTGGATGCCACGTGTACGGCGGATGAGCAACACAGCAATTTTTTCAAATGGTGGTGAACTATCATAAAAGAAAATGAACCCCAACCGCCCATCAGTGAAAACAAGAACGTGGGCACAAGGAACAAAATCCCTAATGCGGCGGAGTATCTTTGAAGCCCTTTTTTTTTTTTTTTTTTTCTACTGTAGATAGAGTCTACGGCTTAAAATAAAATAAAAACATCAGGGACCATGAAGAGTTTAAATAAAGATTCAAGATCACTGATACTCGGCAGCGTGCGATGGATGATACGCGGTCTCTTAGAAATTAGTTAGAAACCACGTACATAGTATACAAGTAATTCAAATTAAACTGTACAAATTATGGGCCCCACTTAGAATCTTGAGAAGTGTGATGAACCAAAATTGAGCTTACTTGATTATCTGACCATCTGATTAGTGGCCATTTATGGACGGTTAAAAATAATAATCCAACGGTCCTGTTTCAACAAACAAGTGCCTGTAAATCAAAGGTTCGGATTGTTTATCCAATCTGATTTTGGGCTTGTGAATGAGTGAGAGGGGGTTCCACAGCTTGGTCAGTTTTCAGTTGTGTTAATATACTACACATTTATAATTTGTTAGTGCATGTGTATTAAGTGTCATATTCTACCAGAGTATAAAACAAAATTTTACATAAATGGTATTATATGTATTATCTTCTTATGGAAGGTTTCTCTGGTTCTCTGAATCCTGTTTTTGTTTTTATTTCCGATGAATGTGGCAAACGAACAAAAAGAACGTGCAATCCTATAGTAATAGTCCACACCCATTTTTTAATCTGTGGTGACTGTACATGTACACGTGGCATACATGTACAACGATCTGGACCTTTGGAATCGCTACATGCAGTTAGAATTGATTTAGATGTATCCCACGTGTTGGTGAATGAGTGAATAAAAGGTGGTAAACTAACCCTGTAGCCTGCGGCACAAAAAGAACGTTCAGTAAAGAGAGCAACTATAGTGTACAATTTGTGGGTGCATGTGATTGATTCCGTACATTTGAGCTCATGGACCAGAAATCCAAACCGTTAATCTGATTACTCCTGCATGCAGCTGATGGGAGCTACCTTGAAATTCTTTAAGATAGGATGATCCTAACCTTTCAATAAATGGCTCACGGAACAAAGGATAATGCACGGTCCAAATTCAAATAAACATTTCAATGTGGATATTTTCGGTGTAGGGCCATCTTATAAACGGTCTGGATCATTGAAACATGTTTCCACGTATCTGGACTTCTGGCGCCATCAAGCAGCAGTATACCTTTGCAAATTCCACCCTAGAAAAAGCTTGCTTGTATTTCTAATATTTCTAATATTTAATAGCCATGAAATCTTCTTATACTCATATAATTATATTATTTTGTTGACATAATTAGATAGGTGTGCAATGTATCATGTCTCCCCATGAGTCATGACTAAAGAATAATAGAGCAGCATGACCAAATCTCGATTCCTTGTTACTCAGTCACAGCCGTACACGTGGCAATAAGGTTGGTGAACGTGAGCCTTCCATCTTGTGGGCCTTCTCCATTGTTTTTTTTTTAAAAATCGACTTGACTCACCCGCCCCAACTCAACCAGATTTCATTAAGACCCAAGAAAACTCCATTCGGTCGTGACTCAGTTAAAACTCGAGAAAGAGAGACTCAACCGGAAAAAACTCGGAAACGACTTACCACCACTCAACATTATTTATACTTCTTAAATATCGAATTTGACGAGAAAACTTAACTTGACTCGCTGAGACAACTCGATTCCACAAATTTTCACTAGACTCGAGCAAAATTCTATCTGTATAGATCTCCGTCAAAACTCCATAAGATTCACCTAAGCACCACTCTGATATTTTATATATACACACACACACACACTTTTAAATATTAAATCTCAATGAGAAAACTCATAAAATAATTTGTATGGTTTTAGAGTCGAGTCGACTCAACGAGTTTTAAGTCCAGGTGAGTTTTCATGTTTTGAGACTATGATTCAAACCATCCAATTAAAGGATTTTTCCAACATTGCATGTGACTACTAACCTACCATCCTTTTGTTAGTCATGAATCTGAAAGACAATCTTCTCCTTGGCACAACCACACCAGCTAAGCTCTATGTGGCCCACCACGATGAACGTAATGAAGAGTTGAACACTACAAGTAAATGTAGTTTTATTTATTACAAATACTTGTACACAACAAGGGTATGCTTTACAATACTCACAAACTATCACTCTTGAATGACAACTCACACACACAAGGAAAAAACTCTTTGAACTCTTAATACTTGGACACCTTACTTTCACTCTTCTTGGACTCACTCTTTTGTTTTAATGTTTTTGTATGTATATACATAATGAGGCTCTCCCCATATTTATAGGGAGCTATAGAAGGTTCTAGAATCAATATAACTCTAAAGAGTTATAGAAGCTTCCAAATATCCTATAAAGTTCTATTATATCCCGGAACATTCTAAGAGAATTCGGAAGGTTCTAGCATAGTCCGGAATGTTCTAGCATAATCCAGAACATTCTAGAAGAGTAAAGAAAACTCCATCAAACTTTAGAAGTTTTCGAAAGATTCTAGAGAATTCTAGAATTTCACAGAAATGTCTGGAAGTTTCCGGAAGACTCCGGAATATTCAAGAGAGGTGGTGATGACATTTAACACTGTCCCTCAGCACCAACTCTCACAATTCTGCCTTTGTCATCATGCCAAGTTGCTTTCTGAATTCAGTGAACTTAGCATTGCTAAGTCCTTTCGTGAGTATGTCTGTAACTTGGTCGTTGATCTTCACATCCTTGGGTTTTGGAACTCGTTCCCAAGTCTGATTTTGGTTCAATACCTTAATCTCTTCTTCCATCGCCTTCTGTCATTCTATGTCTCGGGATGCTTCTTCAAATGTCGTTGGCTCTTTCACGGTCTCTTCTTCTGCTAAGGTAGCATCAACGTATCTTGGGTTAGGCTTTCTTTGTCTAGTCGATCTCCTAAGTGGTGTGTTGTCTACCGCAACCTCTTGTTGACTTGGGCGAAGCTTTTCTGGACTACTTTGATGTACTCCAGTCTGCCATGGACTCATAGATTTATCTGGTGTTCCAAACAGATTAGGTACTTGCTTATCATCTCGTACTGTAGGTGTCATCTCCTTAGTTGAACTAGGAGATTCTTCTCCTTCCCTTGTCTCCCCCATCTTCTTATGCATTTCATCTTCTAAGTCTTGAGAGTTTGGCAGCTCCTCCTTCAGTGGCGACTACCATGATGAGGCTTCATCAAAGACAACATTCCTTGATGTGTAGCACTGACCAGTTGCAGGGTTGCAACATTTTCACCCTTTCTTTTCACTGCTATAGCCCAAAAAGATGCAACGAATTGCCTTATTATCGAACTTGCTACGCAAGTGATCAGGCACAAACATATAGCACACACTTTCGAAGACTCGGAAGTAACTCACCTTAGGCTTTATGTTCCATAGCTTCTCGAAGGGTGAGACAAAGCCTAGTTTTGCTTGTGGTAGCCTATTGATCACATGAGCTGTCATTTGTATGCACTCTGCCTAGAATCGGCTGGGCACATTCTTAGCATGTAGCATGCTACGACATATCTCTGAAAGGTGACGATTTTTCCTTTCAGCAACGTCGTTTTGTTGTGGAGTACCCGAACAAGTCAATTGTCGTCGGATTTTACACTCCTTTAGATAATTTGAGAACTCTTTCGACATATACTCTCTGCCATTATTCGTTCCCAAGCATCGGATCCTTCTATCGAACTCACTTTCGACCTTCTCCCGAAATTCTTTAAATTTTAATAAAGTTTCTGACTTCTTTTTCATGAAGTAAATCGAAATGTACCTTGAGAAGTCGTTAATGAAGGTCATCATGTAATGCATGCCACTAACCGATGCCTGTTTTACCCGTCCAAACATATCTGAGTGGACAAGCTCCAAGGGTTCTTTAGCTCTAAACTTTGATTCTTCATATGACAATTGGTGTGCTTTGCCATATTGACACCCTGCACAAATTATATCTTCTCGAACATCTAGCTGGGGAAGACCTTTGAGCATAGCCTTTTTCATCATTATCTTCAGTTTATGATAACTCACGTGTCCTAAACGTGCATGCCAGAGATCTGCAGTCTCATTTTTTCGAGTCTTATTTACATAAGCTGATTCAGCTGACATTACGTAGATTGACTCCAAGCGTCGTCCTTCCATAATGGGTGTACCTAACGGTTTAAGGTTTCGGTACACCTTAACATCCTCCGGTCCAAATACCACATAATTACCAGAAGATGTTAGTTGTGATACTGACAACAGGTTTTTCTTCATCTCTAGTACGTGATAAACATCTTGCAACTTTACTTGATTATGGCTAAATCAAGGTGTGATAGTAGTCGTACCTATGTGAGTTATCGGCAACCTTGAATTATTAGCTGTTACCACCACCCGATCTCCTTTGTAGGCAGATAAACTTGACAATTTCTTCTTATCACCTGTCATGTGATTTGAGCACCCTGAATCAACGATCCAATCGTCACTATAGTTGATAGCTCCTTGATTGGAAACTGCGGCAATGACTATTTCACCAGTCTCTGTCACTATTGAGGAAGCAGCTACTTCGCCAGTGACTGTGTTAGACTGCTTGAGTGGTTTATTAAAATTTATCTCATTCTCTGAACAATCTCCTTTGATGGATTCAGATACTGCTAAGGATGCCTGAAAGTCTCAGTCATTTTCACTGTCTTCTTGGTGATTTCTAGAAGTCACCAAGTTACCTTCGGCTGATTTTTTCTTGAACCAATAATTTTTTACAAAGTGACATTTCTTGTCGCAATTGAAATACTCTATATCATACCTTCGAGATACGGAGGATCATTGTTTATTTGTGTTGTTGTCAGATTGAACTCCCCCTGTCCGAGGACTTCTTCCTTGCTCTTTTCTCTTCTTGTACTTTCCAAAGTTCTGCTGACTGTGTTCGCCCTATCTGTTCTGCTGTCGATGTCCGCCTTTTTTATTATTGCAGTAGAGTGCTTCCTCTTCCTTGTTTATCGACACTCCAACCATTTGTTTGCATAAACTTTCTTGATTGGCCAACAAATTCTCCAATTCTATGAGAGTAGGTTGAGTAGGCCAACCTCGTATTGCCGTGATAAAAGCATTATACTCGGGCTTCAACCCGTGTATAATGATCCTCCTTATTCTTTCGTCATGAATATTTGCTTTAAGATCTAATTCTGAAATTTTATGGCATAAATCCTTTACTCTTGTAAAGTATTCACTTATAGACTTATCTCTTTGGGTGGTGGACATTAACTCATTCTCTAAATATTGAAGTCGAGCATCATTTGTTTTTGAAAACAATGATGCAAAGGTGTCCCATGCCATCTTGGGTGTGTCGTCATCCTTGATTCGCCCGAGCAACTCATCCTCAATGGTTGACTTGAGCACGTACATTGCCTTTCCGACCTTAATCTTCCACTTTCGGAGTGCTTCAGCATTTTCCTTAAGAGGTGGGATAATCTCATCCCCATTAACAACCTCCCACAAGTCCTGCCCTTCAAGGTAAGACTTAATGCGACTCCTCCAACTTTAATAGTTGTGGTTGTTAAGCCTCATAACTTCGCTCGTTGTGTTCACGAGATCCGCCATCGTGACTTGGTGTGATTATCACTCCCTTTACCAAGCAAGCCAACAAACTTCACAGTCTCCAAACTGTACACCATTTCCTTAGAAAACGGATCCCGACCAAACCTCGCTCTGATACCAAATTGAAGAGTTGAACACTATAAGTAAATATAATTTTATTTATTACAAATACTTGTACACAACAAGGGTATGCTTTACAACACTCACAAACTATCACTCTTGAATGACAACTCACACACACAAGGAAAAAACTCTTTGAACTCTTAATACTTGGACACCTTGCTTTCACTCTTCTTGGACTCACTCTTTTGTTTTAATGTTTTTGTGTGTATATACATAACGAGGCTCTTCCCATATTTATAGGGAGCTATGGAAGGTTCTAGAATCAATATAACTCTAAAGAGATCTAGAAGCTTCCAAATATCCTATAAAGTTCTATTATATTCTGGAACATTCTAAGAGAATCCGAAAGGTTCTAGCATAGCACGGAATGTTCTAGCATAGTCCGAAATGTTCTAGCACAATCCGGAACATTCTAGAAGAGTAAAGAAAACTCCATCAAACTCTAGAAGTTTCCGGAAGATTCTAGAGAATTTTAGAATTTTCCAGAAATATCTGAAAGTTTCCAGAAGACTCCGAAATATTCAAGAGAGATGGTGATGACATTTAACATGTAATATATCCGCTGCATCCATCCATTTCACTAGCTCATTTTAGGACATGAGCCTAAACATGAAATAGAACCAAAGCTCAGGTGGACCACACAGCAGGAAATAATGGGGATTAAATGTTCGCCATTTAAAACTTCTCAGTGGCAACAAAAGTTTTGGATCAAGCTGATATTTGCCAATTTCCCTTCTTCAATGTTAGAGTTACATCATAAACGGGTTGGATGGCACATAATCATCATGGTGAAACCCATGAAGGTTTCAACATTGGGCATCATTCATGTTTGAACTGTCCTGTGGTGTAGTATCTACTTCATTTTTGGGCTCAAAAGCTAAAAATAGCCGGCCAGCAGGATGAACAAAATGAATATAACACATTCATCATCTTCGGCCTAACCCAAGCAACTGGCGCGATTCACCAGCTGTATAAATAATGGAGAGCTAGTATTGGATAGCTATGATGGTCTGCCCCAACCACATTTGGACAATCAAGTCTGCTTTCTTGATCACCATACACATATGCCACTTGAATTCTGGATTGCCATGATTGGAGTCTTGTGTTTCTTCATCTTTCCTTATTTATTTATTTTTTTAAAATAAAATACCCCTCATTAATTTGACTAATTAGATAAAACCACCTAAAAGAAATTTTCTCAAATGGAACCTTTAATAAAAATGCTCCTAAAAAGTAATAACAAAGAACTTAATTTGAACCATTGAAAAGTATGTGAATGACAATATGGACCATTTCAAGATAGTGGACAGTGATCTACACCATTCAACCTTAAGTGGCTTTTATATTATTCAAAAGTGGACCGTTATTTAGATGGTTCAAAAATACATGGACAATAATTTGAACTTTCCTAAAATGGTGGAAAACATTCTAAACCATTTAAGAGTAGGTAGACCAACAATTTTATGAATATTTCCAAGATTAAGGAAACCAATCTAGACCGTTCAAGAATAGAAGGACAAGGATGTGATGCACCTCAAAATGGTGGACAATGATATGATGCATTCCAAGATGGCAGACAATGATCTGGAGTACTTATCTTTCCATCAATACACGCAGAGATAGAACTACTTGGAAGGTATTACATCGTTTTCAAAGTAAGCTAATGGATTGTGACTTGGATTTGAAGGAGGGGTTTTGCCTAAGTATGCATAAAATAGATAGTATTTAGTTAAAGAGTCGGGATCCTCTGTTACCACGTCAACAGAGAATTCCTAATACCCTAAAATTCATTGGTCCACGTCAACACTCACTTTAGTTAAAATCTCAAAAGAGTCGTGCATCCTAGGAATGATGGTAAGGAAATAAAAAGAATGGTCTACATTCACCGGGAAAAAGTACCATAAATTGAAGGAAAGGGTACATCTAATCAGACCTATTTTTTATCTATTGCCCACGTCAGTACACGCACTCCATCTTAGCAACCCTCCAGGGATCGATACCAAGACCTCCGTCTGCCAGTTGAGTTATGGATATGGGTGTACGAAAGTATATCTCTAAAATTAGAAAGAGAAATCCTAACTATCAAATTAATGGCTATTAAGTGGACGGTTAAAGATAAATAGTGAGTGGTCCAAGTGGAAAATCAGATGATTAATATTATATTCTTAGTGTAATTTTTCGGTCCATAAAGCAAATGGCTAGGATAGTCCAATCCAAACCATCTTTTGGTACATAGACGGTCCAAATCTAATGATGGAGATTCCAGGCTTTTCATTAGGTCCAACGCACGCTTCAAGGGTTACCATTCAAACATCAAACCAATCTGGTAAATAATAACCATCTGATCAACACCCTTGAATATGGATGGTCCAAATTGTTTATACAAAAGTAAGTCCATCAACAATTTGATCCCTCTATGCATCAGGGTACATCATGGATTGTAGGCAATCGTAGCCATCCATCCATTGCTTGGAAATAGTATGCTATGGAATTTGAGGCCAAATCATGGATGAATTAGACCATCCGATTTATGAGATTATTTATATGTATTCTGGACTTAATAGACGGTTCAGATCGATGGATTTGACTTTCAAAGTGAACCGATGCAACTGGGTGCACTGTAACTTAGTGCTCTGACAGCACTGGCAAAATATCTATACATGTAACATCAAGAATTAGAAGAATCATAACATAAGTGGGCCCGCATCTTCCGATTCTGACAAGTGGACCCCATGATTCGTTGACCTTGTGTCCCATCAAATTGGAAGATACCTCCACAAATCTCCTAGGAGATTCACCTTTAAAAAAAAAAAAAAAAAAAAAATTCCTGAACCGTCCATTCAGTGGCCATAAAATGAATTTTCATATTGTCCATTCAAATATATTTTTGAGTCATATTCCATCAATTTCTTGAAAAAACAGATCGATGGTCCGGATTAGCTGACACCACTGGTTATAGTTGAAAACCCGTGTTTAAGTACAAAGGTGCATGCCACGTGCATCTCGTATTGTCCACTGGGAATCGATTTTGTCAGTCTATGTGATGGCATATGCTTCGAATAGAAGTGAATATATAGTGCCACGTGGCATGATGTGACATGAGTGACTGGACCACCTATGATATCCCCTACAACACTTGCTGTTGGCAGTGGGTAGAACACCCGAGTCCTCTGGGATCCGCTGTGTTCTGCATGAGAAATCTATTCCGTCCATAAGATTTTCCTTCTTATTTTAAGCGTACATCTCAAAAACCAGCAAGTTAAAAAACTCAGGTAGGCCACACTCAAGGAACAAAGTAAAATCACGCCTAAAATCTCTTAAGTTCACACGGTGGGGCCCACCTTAATTTTGGAGCAGGCAGATTTTTAAAGGGTCGATTCATCTTAGTGAAACAAACCTAATGAAAGTATTGGATTGAATATAAACACTATGATGGCCCCCACAAGCAACCTATGTTCGGTGTTCCTCTCCATTTTTCCTTTTGGTGTGCCTCGATGGGGGAGTGCATAGATAACAAAACATGGTGGACCACAAAGCTAGATAGTCAGTTCCTTTTGGTATGCCTCGATGGGGGGAGTGGATGGATCACAAAAAATGGTGGACCACAAAGCTAGATAGTCATTCGGGGTAAGTGTTGTGGAAAAACACTTAGCACACTAATCATTGTAATAGAAAAATCCATAATAAAATTCCTCCTTATTTTCCTCGAGACGTCCTTCCCAAGTTGCAAGTAACTGCTTTGATTGGACGTGCACTCACTTCTTTATTTTCTAAAAATAGAAGGTATTGATAATTTAAAACAAAGAAAGTTACACTCTTAACTGTTTTCTATATCACTAAATAATTCCTCGTGGCTGATTATATACTAAGAGCCTCATCTTTCCGCTAATGTGCCTCACTTGTGTGGAACATCTCACCCTTGTAAACACCCAGCCTGGAGTGCAAGTCACCTGGAGAAAAGAAAAAAAGATGATCCACTTGCCAAGTAGGCCACACCATCAAAGGATGGCAGATGCTCTGACTGAGCTTATTGGTGTCACTCAACAAAGTGGACCATCCTGATTTTCAAGTTGGGCAATGTTCATGGTGGGGTCCACCATTTTGAAGGGTGGGATGTCAACGGCGGGGCATGGGTTGGTATTGGCCAGGATTTTGAACTGTTTTAGGCCGGGCCTTTAGGCTGGCCTATTTAAAATTTTGATTTTGACAAGCCCAAGCCAATCCATTCACAACCCTAAATAAAATCTCTTTAGAAGTTTTATAGTAAGTTTATACTCAGCTAGACATTTGTGGGCCCCACCTGAACTCCATTAATATGATCCAAATCGTTAATCGTGGTGCCCTCATGGCTAATGCCATGTGTAGCCCGCTTATTTCTTACGTTCTCTCACCTGAGTCACTCATGGCGTTAGAATTTATATATGTAGTTAATTATATATGTATCTGATTTATATTTTATGAGCTCAAAGACTTTACCAAATATCTAAATTGTAAGCAGTATTGTATAATCAAAGTTATATGTGGTTTGTGTTCACAACTTCAAGTATAGGGTCGCAAGTTAGTAATAATTCGATGAGACCGAGGCTAAATTCACAGGGACTAAACTTATACGTATTCTGAAAATAACTAGAACTAAAACTAGAAAAAGATCTAACTTAAAATCTGGAATATTTGAAAGTAATTGTGAATGAATTATCAACAATCAAAAGGGAACTAGAGCGTTAAGGACCTACTTGTAGCTATCAGGATACTACTTCACTTATTCAATAAACATAATTGGAATTGAAGTCTTATCCTATCTAGTTGAAAGATAAGCAATTAAAGCACAATCTGAACTTCTCATTGAACTAGTTCAACATAAAGGAGTATTGTGATGATTAGAAGATAATTCATTTATCCACCATGCCCAGGAGACAAGGGTGAATCACGAATTTCACCAATCTCACAATCTCAAAATATAAAAGAAGATATTCAAAGCTATCACAATGTTTATTGTAATTTGAATCACAATAAACAATAGAAAAGTGAAAATATTCCTTGCATTTAAGCTAGAAATCAATGAAGTTTAACATAGACAAGAATCAAAGCAAGATAAATATCCCAACACGCTACAAGCTTCACCTCTTAGCCAATCAAACATATGATTGAAACCAAAATTCTTAAAGAAAACATAAAAACTAACTAGAAGAAGAATATTGAGGAAAAAAGAAGGAGTCCTTGAAGTTCTCCAACACCTTGCTCCACTCTTTCAACCCTAATTCATCCTAGAACTCTTCAAAGAACCCATATTTATAGCCTTTGCTTGAACCGACTTTTGAAACCGCCTCAAATTTATGCAGTGGAGTTATGCTTCGGTCGGACCGAAGTCGAATTCAAGTTATGATCGGATTCTATTTCAGCAGTTGCCCGATTTCGGTTTAACCGAGATGGGTTCGGTTGGACCGAACTTAAGTTTCGATCAGACCGAATTATCTTTCGGTTGGACTGAATTAACTCTTCTTAGCGCTAGAGCTTTTTGTGCACTTTCGGTCGGACCGAATCCTTCCTTCGGTCGGACGGAATTATCCTTCAATCGAACTGAATTAGTTTTGAATTTTATCTTTAGTTGTTGGACTGTTTTGTACGATTTCAGTTGGACCGAACTTGCTTGTATTCTGCTGTGGACTTTGTAATTTTTTCCAGTCTTTCTTCATCCTTTGTACTTGGTTTTCTTGGATCTTAAGTTCATGAAATCTTTAATCTTGGTCTCCTAAGATCCACTCCTTGCTTTGGTGATTCTTGAGCATCAAATCCATGCTTTTAACATTCTTTTTAACCCAAACTCTTAGATTCATCTTACAATACAAACACTTATAAGATATACCAATTAAGCATTATCATGTTCTTAAAACCAAGATATAAACAAGGAGAAATATGCAATATTTGACACTCAACAGTATGCTCCCACCTTGCTGGTTGAGAAAAGAAGCAAGAAAGATAATATTGTATAATCTAGACTATTAAAACTATCGATATGGGATCATGACATTCAGTACTTCATTTATTGAAGTAGGACTTGACGCGATTACAAATATGAACACTTTTAATGGCATGAATTTTGATAGCATGGGTGCATGGTATGAAAATCCTATATCAAGTGTAAACTCACAAGAAGACTTTCAAGTGGTCATACAATTTCTATTAAGAGATGTGCTATATTTTAATAAAATCGGAAATGTATTATTCATTCACCTTACACATATAAAAATGATGAAAGATGAGCTATTAATGTCCTGGGGGGTGAATAGGACAATACTAAATTTTTTGAGATAATGCGGAATAAATAAATTAATAATTTCAATCGCTTAAAGTATTGAAACTTTGATTCCAAATAAGTCTTAAGACAACCTTCACGTAAAATATTTAAGCAAGACAACCTTATTTCACGATGTCTTTGTTCACTCCCCAAGTATAGGGTTGTGATGTAGTAATAAACTCGGTGAGATCGAGGTCGAAGCCCAAGGGACTGAAACCTGTACTTTATCTGAAACTAAGTAGAACTAGAACTAGACTAAGATGAAATCTAAATTAATTGTAATTTGAGGAATAATTATGAATAGATTAATTAAAAACTAATAAAAATAAAGGTGGGAAGTAGGGTGTCAAGGATCCACTTGTAGCAATCAGGGAGATTTACGCTTGATCCGAGAACACAACTGGACTTGGAGTCCCATCTTCATTCAGTTGGAAGATTTTACACTAAAAATCAAATATGAACTTCATTTTGATCTAGTTTTCAAGAGATGAGAAGGGTGTGAATTCGGCTTAATTTCATCACAAAACTATGCCTATGAGACAAAGTAAACAACAAAAGTTAACCAATCCACAATCCACCCAAGGGAATTATGAATATTAGGAAGGGTTCCGTCATCCAATCATGCCCAGGAGACGATGGTGAACAACAGGGTTCTTAAAGTCATAATCCCTATAATTCTAAGAACATGCTCAAAGCTATCACAGATCCATTGTAATTTAAGTCACAACAAACCATTAAAAACTGAAAGCATTCCTTAAAATCAAACTAAAATCAAATATAGTTCAACTACCATGAATCAAAGCAAACTCACCCCATCACGCTACAGGCTTCACCTCTTAGCCCTAGCTAAGATATTTAGCCAGTCATAGGCATGACCAAACTAAAAATCTCTTAAGAAAAATAAGTAAACAAAATCAGGAAAAAGAAGAACTTCTTGATGCCGACCCACGTCCTCGCCTCCCTTGCTACTCCACACTGAGATTTGGATTTGATCTCCCCCCTTCCACGTTTTCTTCTCTCTCTTTTATACTTGGGAGGAGGAGGGGGCGGTGAGAGTCGGTGCTGGAGTCGGACCGACCCTGTTTTGCAACAGAGTGCGCAGCGATAGGAAGGCAGTCACGTTTGGAAGCGATTTGGCGAAGGAACCCCTCCATCCGATCCATTCTGACTTAATGATGAGATTAGGGGCCCCCTATTGCATTATTTGGACGGTCCGGATCATGAATCTGACCGTGCCCTTGATCACAGAACAGCCCATCATGGCCATTTTTCACGAACATGTGTAAGCTTACGCACGAGGGCTGCGCTGAGCTCTCGGTGGGCCCCATGATGATGTTTTCAATGAAATCCACCCCGTCCATCGAATGCACGTCAAAAAATAATAGGAAATGATTAGTTTCTGATTATATTCGGTGTGGCCCACGTGATTGATCATATGACTATCCGACCTTGTAACGCCCCAGATTTTTGCCAACCTGGGATTAGACGTCATTAGGCAATGGGTCGATCCTAATACCTCATTAACTTGTCAGAACTGAATCCCAAAGTCTAAAGCCGCCTTTGAACTCATTTCCTTCACAAATCTCACCCTTCACCACCTTGATCTTCCAATTTTTTTTTTAAGAACTTTCACCCTAGACACTATCTTAAACTAGCTAAGTAGTATAACTTGGATCACTTTATATACAAACTACAAAGGCCCGAGTACATTATATTTAAATCACTTGGACTAAATCCTTTAGAAATGAGACAAAGTAACTAGGTGTGAAACCAGATTAGCTACGAAATCGTTTGAATTGCTTTATATACGATCTTGAAGACCCAAAACTTGTAGAATTTGACGTTAGGTTACTCTAAAATAGGATCAATCTCATTACAATGTTTGCTTCGGGAGCACAAAACTCAGTATCGGCTGGACCATACGGAAGTCGAATAACTCTGAAATTAAGGAATTTCTTTGTGCTCAACAACCATCTCGAAATCAGGTCCAGATAATGTCCCATGGCCATTCGATCGTGTAATAGGAGCGAGGGAGTGTGAAAACCACCATTTCCTTTACAAAATAAATATCATGAATAGTGATACGGCATCATTTGTTTGCGGAATCGGTATTAAGATAATGGAAAAGAATCGACCAAATTACACCCTCGGATCAGAAAGGAAAAATTTCATACACATTTACATGTACTCGGAATCTCCGATCGAGATCCATATGTACCGTTGATCGAAATTGGTCCGCCACGCGTGATCTGGAATCCCGCCGAAATGAAAACTTAATAGAACGTAGATCCGGCGTTAGTGAGCTTAAGTCAACCTTTGGCTCAAGGAGGCCCGCTGAAGTCCTCGTTGATTGTGAAACAGTCCGCTTTAGTTATAACATAAGTATACTTTGACTGAGTCTGCTTTTGGGAATTCTTAGGCTATATAAGGACCTTAAACCCTCTCTCATGGCAGCCATACGAATTTGAGATTGAGAGAGAGAAAGTGAGGGAGAAGTGGGAGCTTCTCACTGCCAGTGAACCACTTCCCTCTTTGCTCCATGTACGTATTTGCCTCTTTTCAGACGCTTTCTCGGCGATACCGACTGTTTTTAAGGTAATAAACCTAACCCTAGACTGTTTTGAGGTGTATAGGCTACGAGGTTATGAAATAGCTTGATTTCACTCTTTAGGCTAGAAAACTCCGATACTTGAGCTCCTCAACCCTTGTCGATCCGTTACGATTCTACGACAAAAGGTGCGAACTTTAGGTGTATAGGTTATGGTTTTCAACACTTTCAATGTCAGATAATGGTAGATTTATGATCTGCATGCAATTGCACATGTACAAAGTGCTTTCCGTTCTCTGTTTCGATTAAAATTGTAGAATTTGGAATTTCACATACTCTAGGTATTCGTATAAAATACCGTATAATTTTTTAAAATGTGTTTGACATGTTTATTTGTCGTATGGATAAAATACTTATTTGGCAAAAGGATTAGCCTAAATACATGTTTACTAATAAACACTATGTATGTAGAAATACGGTATTGTAAGATCACCGTATACATGTATATTTTAGCGATGTGTTTGTCATGATTAATTGTCGTATAAATATATTATGTGCGTATAAAATATTTGCTTTCGGCGAAGGGAATCGCCGTAATACATGTTTGCTTGTATACATTATGTATGTTGAAAATCGTATTCTAGAAAATACGTATACGTATAAATTTTGGAGATGCATTTATCATGATTATTTATTGTAGTAATATATTATACATGGATAAAATACTCACTTGGCTAAAGGATAGCCCTAATACATGTTTTGCTAACATACACCATGTATGTTGTAATAGTGTATTCTAAGTGTTTGTGAAAATGACCGAATGAGTATAGAATCCTCATTCGTACTTTCGCCTATGACTAATTGTCATGAATTCATGATTGTTGTATTGGCGATACCCCTTTTGACGAAAGGATTTTCCTAAATCACGCCAGCAAATATACACTATATATGCTAAAATGTGTGGCCCAAGTGTTTCAAGCTTGGAAATAGTGAATGAATATGGAACTTGGATTCTGTTTGCCATGACTATCGTCGTGAAAACAGCGTGTTATGATTGGACATGACTCCCTAGTGAAAGGATTTAGCCTAATGCCTATGTGATCGACATATGTCATGTATGTTGATGTATGTTTGTTTAAGTGTTTCTTGAAATGTCTGAATGAGTAGTAGTTAGCAAATTGTAATGTACAAGGGTGTTGAGATATGATTCTCAACCTCTTTTAACTATGTGTATGATCTCCTTGGATTGTTGTGTGATTAAGAATTGAACATGTATAAACTCATGCTTGTGTTGTGATTCATAACATGTTCAAGCTGCTTTATGATTATAACTATGTAATGCATATGTTTAAATTTATATTTACGTTGTATGATCCGTCATGGGTGATGGGGAGCGAGCAACGAGTGCATGCTGTGACCCAGCGACCTAAACGGATAATACCATACCTTGATTGTATGAGTTGAATCTTGATCCATTCTTGCTTTATCTATCTGCAAGTTATTGTGTTTGGGGCTATGACTATAGTCAGGACAATCGGTACACGTAAAATTGAATTCGTGGTGCGATTCATTTGCCACGTGAGATGTGTTCGGACGAACCCGAGTCGTACTTCGGTTGGCGATAGTGGTTGGCCACGCGAAGTGCTTATGCACTTCATGTCGTTCAACTTGTTGTGCGCTCGAGTTAGCCGAGCTCGTCAAGTAACCCGATCTGTCTTATTTATGTTCACCATGTTTGGTGCATCTTGCTATTGAACCTAAGGGTACCAAACTTACTAGTAAAATCCCTTTTAACCATGGTACCTCGATCCGCTAAGACTCATGAGCGGGCATGGTGGTATGGGACACCGTGGTAGGTTTGTCGACCTCGCCGGGGCCACGTGCCTCCCCGTAGTGACCAGGTGAGCAACCGACTCGTGAGCCGATTATGGTGGTATGAGACACTATATTCGAGCCATCGATGTTTGGACGAGCGAGATACAGTGAACGGCACTACTCGTACTCGTGCCGACGGCGACGAGTCCTCAAGTAGTATCTTCGAGTATACTCAAGGTCCGTGATTGGCGATGAGTCTTTCACATGACAACTAGAGTATGAGTTGAGCCGAGCACGGTGAGACCTGTACTCGAGCCGACGGCTAGTGATTGAGCCAAGTACGGTGAGACCATGTACTCGAGCCGACGGCCGCAATTGAGCGCGTCACGGTGAGATCCGTATCCGCGCCGACGGATTGAGCCCTGCGATGCCTTCATTTATGCTTCTCGAACCATAATATCGTATGAGATTAACTAGGATTGACGACCCTAGAATGGATCATGTTTGGGAATGATACAAGGAGGTACCTTAGTTTCCCAATCTTTTGTTTGAAATAGACTAATAATAACTCGATAATCATGATCATCATCGCACCGCATGTGCTTAGTAGATGTGCATTCACCGAGGGAGTTAAGCATTCGTGAACGTAAGATGATGTCGCATGAGGGTGGTTTGGCAAGGGCATACGACATCATGTCATTTCATTCTCGCACTTAATAAGAGTAGTTAGAATTGTTTGATTTGTAGACTTGCTTTATCATTCTTGCTTGGAATTGAATTGATAACATGTTAACCTATGCTTTATTGTTCCACTTGAGTTGATCACTCACTCCCACGATACGGGACGGTGTTCCAAACACCCACCGGACTTTGTGTCCGATTGCGGATGGCGACGCTTCGAGGCGGGCCACTTCTATGACGACGAGAATGTTTTCTCATATATGCTGTATCTGGCGGCTTCGTGAGAGCCGTACCTTGATTGTCGGGGCTACAAGGATGTTGACTAGATCATACTACACAACTTGGTATAATTTACTTGTAATTATTTAACTTGGTAACTTTATCACACTCTGGAGACTCACCATGAGTTTATACATTTTATCTATCTATCATAATCTTCCGCTTTGCTAATTTATTGTCTCTGGAGTATGATATTCTATTTTGGCTTAATCTCACTCATGTTCAATGCACAAATACAGTCAACATTCAATCATAATTCATTTTGTTGCATGAGTGATGTTCTGGAACTCGGGAGTTGAGTTTATGCTCGACCCCCGATTTTCAGGGCGTTACAGACCTCCATTTGGACGGTTAAGATCTGATCTTCATTGTCTTTCGCCATTTTGCCACCTAGCCAAAGGTGTTGGCCACCTCCTAGAGTAGATGAATGGCTTGGATCATCAAAAAGGGCGATCATGGTGAGCCACAACAGATCACATGATCATTCGTGTGGACGCTAGCGAAAGAAGAAAAATGGAAGTTTCCGTTTTTTCAACAAGGGATCAAGTCAGTGTGCGCTGACCGATCTTCTTGTTTTAGTACGACGTGGGACTGCATGCGGGGTGTGCACGTTCTCCCTAGGTGGGGTCCATTCCTGATCATTTTTGAGAATCCACACCGTCCATCTGATTTAAGGGGTTGAGCCCAAGTTTGAAGCATATCCTGAAATCAGGTGGGTCCCAAATCATTAATTTATAGTCTGATCTATCCATTGGGCTGCTTCCACAAGAATCCAACGGCTTAATTTCGATGTGTACGGTTAATATATGGTCTTCAGGTCCTATATGAAGTTTTGAACTGAACGGATGGTTAGAACCCTATGATCTTGCATTCTGGACTAATTTCGGGCCACTTGAGCTTCAGTTTCTTTTCTCGAATCTCTGACGTGTGAATTCGTCGATCTTGGTCTCCTGGAGTCCGTCCCTTGCCTTGGTGATTCCTGAACGTTAAATCCACGCTTTTAGCACCTTGTTTCACTCCAAGCTCGTAAATACACATTGCATCACAAACACGATTAAATCGGGCCGTTAAACAGTATCATATTCATAAATCCATACAATAACTGGGGTCTGATATGCAATATTTAACCCTCAACAGTCTTTGAAATCAATCTTTCAAATCAGTAAGAGAATATAAAATAAATACAACATTCACCACACAGAATGAAATAAATATGAAACTCATCACAAATAAAATAAGTAATCACTATAGAGGCATAAGGAGTTATAGTGATTCGGTACTACCCTCGTAATTTTAGCTTTCACTATTTTAAGCTTTTCACGAGTTCACCTTAACAACCTTATATAATTCTTGTGATTTTCATAAGCTTACCACAAATCAACCCGCTAAGATTTTCGAGCTATATCAGAAAAACCCAAATGAAACAAAACTAAATACAGGGTACTTATCTTCAAATGTCGATTCGAAGTTGCAACTGAAGCTTGATTACAACGATCTTTTTCTTGGAATTTGATGAAGTAGTATATGTTCAATCAGAAAGAATATAGAGATCTAATGTATTTTCAATAAATAAAAGATAACCTTAATGCTGCAAATTCAATTATCTAAATATCAAGTAGAGTATGGATTATTCTATTAAATATGATTAAAGCTAACTTGAGAAAAAGAATAGAATAAGTTAAACAAAGATTAGAATTACCACACAAATAGCTTGAAGATGACCTAATTTTCTCTCTGACTTTGAGAAGGATTTTCTGTAATTTTCATTATAAAATGAATGAGAAAATGCCTCTATTTAGGCAAAGGATTTGGAAATTCGGTTAGCCCGAAATTTGGTTTGGTTAGCTGGATTCCAACAATTGGTTCCAACGACTCTCAGATTTTGCAGGTTAAGATAAATAAAAAATTTAGCTGGCCCAAGTCAAAATTTAGTTGGGCAAATCGCCCTGAATTTCGAAGAAAACCATTGTTAGAAACTTAGCCGAATGTCAAGTTGGGCTAGCCGAACTTGCAACAGAAATTTTGAAAGTTGTTGTATACTTGCCTAAATTTTATTAGGTTAGCCGAATTTGGTTAGGCTGGCTGAACTTCAGAGAATTTCCACTATCTATGTTATATTTACAGTTATGATTTATAAACACCCAACCTACGATCATTCTAGGTTATGCCACCTGATGGTTAACATATACGAAAGCTTTAATCTTGAACCATGCAATGTCTTTAAGGCTTGAGATGTTGAGTCAATCTTGAGTTGATCTTCATGACTTGTCGAAGACTATTGGAGTAGGAGTGTACTTGTGTTCTCCGGAACTTGGTTTATGAAATTTGACAATCTAAGTGTGCTTCAAATATAAGCACTTACAAATGAATATACACAATGAGTAGGAATCGCATGACAAAAAACCTAAATCATCAACCGAACCTTAATTAATCGAAATGCATACGCAATTATAATGTCTATATATATATATATGTATATATATATATATATATATATATATATATATATACTCACATTGTTCTAAGTATCTTATAAGAAATGATGCATTAATTAACCGGAGTCTACTGACACCTAAGAATTCTAAATCTTCTCATTTAATAAGGAACCTTCAACCTACGTTATTAATCATTGAATTTATACAAAGGAATGTTGTATTGTAATGCCCAACATAGGGTTTTGTAGTGGGCATTTAATATCAATTTTTAATGGATGAAGTCGCAAGCACTTATATTGCACTATCTTATGTAATGACATTCATACTATGAAACAAAATCTAAAATAAACTTCATACTGAAGAGATACACGATGTAATCTAAACTATTTATTTGATCAATCTCACCACACTAGTGTTATTGTACGTAAGCATAATACCTTATCACCTTATCTAATACCTTTCATAGATCTCCACATTGATTCATTAATTTCTCTCAAATATCATTCTAATATATGGTATTTGTAAGGCCGAGTGTGAGCCCTAAACTTTCATAACACTTGAAACTATTCCCTCATTAATCAAGGGATTAGATGACTTATTTTGATCTTCAAGGAAAGTTTCATATTACGTTTATGGAGGTGTTCTGGGATTGGATCGATATCATATATCCTTTAAGGGTCAAACTTCCATATAGATATTTGATTTCCTTTTCCTGAATGTCATGATGGATAAAACGAGCTTTATAATGATGTTATCTCTTTTTCGAACTTAAATTATTTATGCATCACCTAATAAGGAGCTAAATTTGTCAAGACTTGAAATTTGGCATCCGAGTTAGTCAGATCTTCATCTCACATCGGGAGGCATGACTCCAATATAATATAAACAAAAACTATAAACCATAATCCATCATATAATATCATTTCGCAACACATACACTTAATACAAATAATAAAATACCCTATCATTATTATTTAAAAACTTAATCACTCTTTTGTTATAATTCTTTTTATAATGAATTCAAAACTTAAAAAGAAACTAAAACTACCTAACCAGCAATAATGATATACACCTCCACTCTTCATACTTCCAGACTAAACTCTGCTCCTGAAATTCAATATAAACAAGAAAGACTGATCTCGACATCCCAATGAGTAAATGTCAACACAAGTTTGAAAACAATTTCAACTCGAACAATACATTTTTATCAAAATATTATAAAACTAATGAAAATATTTAAAATTTAAAGACTGAAATAATTGAAGATTTTAATACGAATGAAAAATATTTGGCAAAATATTATAAATCATTGCTAAAAAATTAACGGTTAAAATATACAAAGTTTCCAATATAAATTTATATAAGATCAAATGTGAATGAAAAGATGAACGAATGCATAAAGTAATCCATAATAATTAGTACAATTTATACTTTAAACACCATATCTATTTCACGTTAGTTAGCTAACACTAATTATTATAAGACCTGACCGACCGTGGCCTTTTGCAATTCTGACATTTTCATCAATGTAGTGAGGGATCCATTCATGCGTTAGTTGGTTGGACTATTCCCATACCTAGCTGCATAGTGGCTCTGTTGCACTCACCAGGGTGCTTACCTTACCATCCTTGATCAACGTGATTTTTTTTTGACCCGTTGTCCTTTCTTCAAGAACTAGGATGCGCAAAGTCCTTTCAAACTAGGGCCGCTTAATTCAGATGCGCAAGTCCTTTCGCAACTAGGATGCTGCAAGTCCTTTCGCAACTAGGATGCAGAAAGGAGTTTCCTAAAACTATAAAAGGTCCCTAGGATTTTTCTATGGATATTGTGTTGATGAGAAAAATACAAGAGGGCTATCAAAGGTGAGAGAGAGGGAGAATAAGAGAGAGGAAGCTTATAGAAGGGAGGTTCTGCTCGAGGAGGTTTTTCTACTTTGCAATTTATATCTCGGCGCTTCTATGTTCTCATAATCGGTTAGATCTCTCCGTTTTTCTATTTCTCTTATTGTTTATCCACTCTGCGTGAGTGAAGAAGATTGTAACGTTCTACTTTATAGTGGATTGTTGATCCTGGACGAGGTCCGTGGTTTTTACCTCTTTGAGGGTTTTCCACGTAAAAATCTCTTGTGTGGTGTGTGATTGTTGCTTTGATTTATTTCATTGCTTTATCCATAACCGGTTTGTTCTCGGAGGCTAGATCCTAAGGTTTTGTGCAAGGCCCCAACAAAGTGGTATCGAGCTAAGTTCATTGAACGGGTAGGATCGGTTTTGAATTATGGAAGGTGGCTCAAGGATGATATAAATATCGCCTCAATGGTTTCTGGACCATATGGAAGGCTAAGATGGAGGACTTGCTTTATTGCAAGGACCTATATTCTCCAATCTCGAGCATATCGGAAAAAATCCAAGGATATGACCGATGATGATTGGAAGAAGATGGACCAGAAAGGCGGTGGGGTTTATTAGACAATGGTTGGATGATTCAGTGTTCCACCATGTGTCTAGGAACCTAACCACTATGGCTAAAATTACAAGAAATTTGTATGAGAGGAAGACAGTAGGTAATAAGATATTTCGATAAGGCGACTTGTAAATCTCAAGTTCAAGGATGGTGGTTCTGTGGCCGAGCATATGAATGAGGTTAATATAGTGAACCAACTCACCTCTATGAAGATGGTCTGGATGATGAATTGCAGGCTTTACTATTGCTTAGTTCATTGCACGACGGTTGGGAGACATTGGTGGTGTCTCTAAGTAACTCCGCGCCGAGACGGAAAGATATCCATGGAACAGGTAACAGTTGTCTCTTCAATGAGGAGACAAGGAGGAAGTCTCGGGGGTCAAGAAGAGGCTCTTGTGACGCAGAACGGGGAGAGGAAAGAACGGGAAGGGCCGAAGGCCCGAGATAAATCAAGAGGCAAGTCGAGTAACTTGAAAAAGAGTTGAATCTTGGAACTTGGCAAGAAGAAGGGCCACTACAAGCATGAATGTCGTGGTAAGAAAAATGACAAGAAAGGAAAAGGGAAGGAAGATGAATCGATTCCAATGTATTTTCGGATGGCGACATGGTAGTTATTCTTTCTACGGATCACGATGTATGTCTCACGCCTACGAGTCGGGGCACCGAGGCGGGTGATAGACTCGGGAGCTTCTTTTCATGCGACTCCACACAGGACTCCTTCACAAGCTACAAGTCGGTGACTATGGGACCGTGAAGATGGGAAATTCACAGCGTATCAAAGATCGTGGGAGTTGGTGATATTTGTGTGAAAACTGATGTGGGCTGCACATTGGTTCTCAGGGATGTGAGGCATATCCCAGACCTTCGCCTCAACTTGATGTCGACGGGAAGGTTGGATGATGATGGCTATGAAAGCCGGTTTACTGGTGGGCGATGGAAGCTCATCAAGGGTTCATTGATCGTGGCTAGAGGAAAGAAGTGTTGCACCCTGTACAAGGCAAGTGTCAGTATGTGCAAGGGTGGGTTGAACGCAGCGGAAGATTCGACTATTGACATGTGGCACAAAGGCGTCTAGGCCACATGAGTGAAAAGGGCTTCAACTACTAGCGAGGAAGCGACTCCTTCCAGGACGTGACATGTATGCCTCTCAAAACTTGTCTTGATTGTTTATCGTGAAACAAAGATAGAGTTTCATTCGTTAAAAGCGCTTCTCATGTTAATAAAGTGCATGCATTAGATTTGGTTTATTCGATGTTTGTGGTCTATGAGGACAAAAACCTTGGGTGGGGCATTGTATTTTGTCACTTTTATAGATGATGCATCTAGGAGGGTTTGGGTTTATGCTTTGAAATCCAAGGACGAGGTCTTTGGTGTGTTTAAGTTGTTTCATGCTATGGTCGAGAGATGACAGTAGACCATTGAAGTGCATCCGCCGACAATGGTGGTGAATACATTGGCGACTTTCACGAGTACCGCTAAGTTGGGTATACGGCATGAACAGAGCGGTTCCCAAGACCCCCAAACATAATGGTGTAGGCCGAGCGAATGAATCGCACCATTGTTGAGAGAATCGGATGTATGTTATCCCATGCGAAGTTGCCCAAGACGTTCTGGGAGAAGCAATGACGCACGGTGTGTATTTGATAAATGTGTCTCCATCGGCCCCGTTGAATGGAGAAGTACCGAGAAGGTGTGGACTGGACGGGATCCATCGTACGGTCATCTCGGGGTGTTTGGATGCGAGACATCCGTTCACGTACCAAAGGACGAGAGGTCCAAGCTCGATATGAAGATCAGGCAAGTGTGTGTTCTTAGGGTACGGTGATGAAAAATTCGGTTCTGAGTTATGGGATCCGACCGAGAAGAAGCTCTTGACGTCGGGAGCAGAGATGTGGTTTTCTTTGAAGATCGGTGTATCGAAGACATTGGTAAGCTAGAGAAGAACCACCTAGTTCGGGTGAGCTAGAGGACATGGATCCGATTACTCCTCCGTGGTGCCCGATTCATAGTACAAAGAAGGTGCGAGAGAACGAGGAGTTCCTTCGGAAGATGGACCGGGGAGCCCCACTTGATCCACTGTTGAGCCACGGGTGAGGAGGTCATCTGGGACAGACGGTACCGTCCAAGAGGTACTCGCCGCATGAGTACATTATGCTAACCGATGGGGAGAGCCGGAAGATTATTTCGAGGCCCTAGCCGACGAGCATAAGGAGGAGTGGTTGAAAGCTATGCAAGAAGAGATGGAATCCTTGCATAAGAACCACACCTATGATATAGTGACCGCCTAAGGGCAAGAAAGCTCGAGCAACAAGTGGGTGTTGAAAGAAGATTGAGCGAAGAATTCACGAGACGAGGTTTAAGGCCGGACTTGTGGTGAAAGGGTTTGGTCGAGAGGAAAGGTATAGACTTCGAGGAGATATTCTCACCGGTGGTGAAGATGACATCCATACGGGTGTTGCTTGGGTTGGCGGCTAGCATGGATCTGGAGATAGAGCGGTTAGATGTTAAACCGCCTTTCTCCATGGTGACCTGGAAGAAGAGATCTACATGCACCAAAAGAGGGTTCGAAGTCAAGGGCAAGGAACATATGGTGTGTAGGGTAAGGAAGAGCTTGTATGGGGCTGAAACAAGCTCCACGGCAATGGTACAAGAAGTTCGATTCGTTCATGTTAAACATGGGTATTGAACAGTCGGACCATTGTGTGTTCACACGCAAGTTCTCGATGGTGATTTCTTAGTTCTTTATTATACGTTGATGACATGCTCATCATGGGAAAAGACATCAAGAAGATTGACAAAGTCGAAGCAGAGTTGGGCAAGTCTTTGCGATGAAAGACTTGCCCTAGGCCAGACAGATCCTAGGAATGGAGATAACCCGTGATTTGAGAGGAAGCTTTGGGTCATCACAAGAGCGGTATATTGAGAAAGTCCTAGAGCGGTTCAATATGAATAAATTAGCCGGTCATACTCTCATCACTAGATGGTCACTTCAGATTGAGCGACGGGCGGTGTCCCAAGACGAAGGCAGAGGTGGAAGAGATGCAGAAGATAACGCGTCGGGTAGGAAGTTTGATGTATGCTATGGTGTGTACACGCCCGGATATAGCATATGCGGTTGGTGTTGTCACCATACCTTGCCAATCCGGCAAAGAACATTGGGCGGCGGTAAAATACTACGGTATCTAAGAGGCTCATCCGAGTTGAGCCTATGCTATGGTGATGAAAACCGTGTTAGAGGGCTACACAGATGCAGATATGGCGGGTGACATAGACTCTGTGAAGTCTACATCGGGGTTCATGTTCACATTTGCGGGGAGGCAGTTTCTTGGCAGCAAGTTACGAAAAGGTCGTAGCAAGAAACTAAAACTACCTAACCGTAGTACATAATGATAGAAGCATGTAAAGAGATGCTTTGGATGAAAAGGTTCCTACAGAACTTCAAGCTAAAAAGGGAGGAGCACGTGGTCGACATGCGATAGTCGAGTGCTATAATGAGCAAGAACAAGTCAAGCATTCCAAGTCGAAGCAAGAGATTCGGTAACCGGATCGGGGATACTTTGGAACAAAAAGGTGTTACATTTGAGAAAGTCACACGGACGATAATGGGTCGACATGATGACCAAACTAAGGGCAAATTTGAGGTTTGTAAAATTTAAAGAAGGTGAATCCCTCCGGGTCAAAAAGGGGAGATTTGATGGGTTTTTTTTTTGACCGTTGTCCTTTCGCAACTAGGAAAAAGTCCTTTCGCAACTAGGGCAATTCTAGGATATTATAAGTCCTTTCGCAACTAGGATATTAAGTCCTTCGCAACTAGGATGCGAAAGGAGTTTCCTAAAACTATAAAGGGGTCCCTAGGATTTTCTATGGATATTGTGTTGATGAGAAAAATACAAGAGGGCTATCAAAGGTGAGAGAGAGGAGAATAATAGAGAGAACAATTTATAGAAGGGAACACGCTCGAGGAGGTTTTTCTACTTTGCAATTTATATCTAACACTTTATGTTCTCATAATCGGTTAGATCTCTGGCGTTTTTCTATTTCTCTTATTGTTTATCACTCTGCGTGAGTGAAGAAGATTCATAACGTTCTACTTTATAGTGGATTGTTGATCTGGACGAGTCCCATAGTGGTTTTTACCTCTTTGAGGGTTTTGCGTAAAAATCTCTTGTGTGGTGTGTGATTGTTGCTTTGATTTATTTCATTGCTTTATCCATAATTCTGGTTTGTTCTGGAGGGCTAGATCCTAAGGTTTTGTGATCAATGAAGGTTCTAAATGATATCAACTGAGGTTTACGGTCTTTTAACTTTAGGGTTGCACAACCCCACTTATTTATGCTTTTTAAAAATTTTCAACCCATGGAACAATCCATTGCCCAACTATTTTTACCAGTATTCTAGAACACATGATGTATGACTTTCTTGAAATCCACATCTTAAAATTATATAAAATCTTTTAAAAATATTTAATGAATATTTAAACTTTTCTAATGTATTCAATTTTCAATCATACTTTTCATAAACCACGTATTTTCTAAAAAACAACATACTTTTCAAAAATAATCTCACATATGTTTTTTTGTATATCACACTTGTATACAAAACACATCCTTCTTAAATTTTAATAATAAAATAATTATTTTAAATAAATAAATAAATCTGAAATTTTAGAAAAAAAAATACATAAAAATCTTCAAAAATTAGAATTCAAGGTCATAGAGTAAAATTTCAAATGTAGAAGAACATAGTGTAGGATTTCGGGTAATCTAAAATACAAAACTTGAAATTTCTATATGAATTATGTATTTTAATACAAACTAGCATAGAAATTTTAAATCAAGCACATATAAGCATCAATTCCTTACAATACTTATCTGACGATTCTAAAATTTAGAGATTTCATGAAAATTTTTAATTCCAACATTAATTTAAAGAAAATATGAAATTTAAGAAGACTATTAAGAAGATTAAACTAGAAAAAAAAAAAAGAAAGAAAACATGAAGTAGAGAGTTTTCACATTTTGTAAAAGCATAGTTTCGAAAAACTAAAAAAATAAATAGAAATTTTAAAACCATGTGAGAGACCACTCACTTTTGAATGTCACCTAAAACCTAAGTTTTTTTTTTCTCTTTCCTCCCCCTTCTCTCTCTCTCTCTCTCTCTCTCTCTCTCTCTCTCTCTCTCTCTCTCTCTCTCTCTCACACACACACACACACACACACACACACACACACACTCATGTTTCTATTTGAAGAAATAGGTCCATCACCTCAACTTCACATGTGTGAAAGCATACATGTGAAACACTAAATGCATCATATCCACATCTCACAAGGACATGCATCGTCATTGGATGTAATACCTCTTACACCTCTCACAACCACTCACGTATACATGCTAATATGACTTAAAATCTCACATTTGTGCCCGCCCCACACGTGTAGTTTGTGCGTGTGGGGCTAGTGTACACACATATGAAGTATCTCGCTCCACTCACGTCTCAACCCCAAACCATACTATAGATGATGTCATGCACTAAGGGGCACCCACCTTCTCTCACATCTTATGCCCCTAGACATGATCAACACCTAACGCTTCAACCTTCTAAACCATTTACACATGTGCATGTAACATTGCGTTGATGGTGCATATGTAACATGTGTATTATATGATGTATACATGCTAATAAGTGTGTGTATGGACAACTAGATGGTTGCATTTTTATGGATGGATGACTAAATGATGGGTTTGATGGATGAATGACTGGATGATCTTGCTAATGGATGGTCTGGATTTTGTAGATGCGTGTAGGGATGACTTTGATAGTTGAATGTATGTATGTAACTATTTGGAAAAGTGGGTAAATGAATGGATTTTTATGTGTGGGTAGATGAATGGTTGGGTAACTTGATGGATGGTTGAATGGTTCAAGTTGTACACGTGGACTCATATATAGATTTTAATGGTTTTGGCATGGGATCCATTAGAGTTTGGCAGTTTTGGTACAATATTATTAGTCACAATTTAAGGATTCTGATGTGAAAATAAATGGTCATGAATGGGTTAAAAATATTTTAGTATAAAATTAACAGCCAAAATTTAAGGGTTTTAATGTGAAAATCAGCGATCATGAATGGGATAAAATTGAGGCATCATTAATAATTAGTATTTATTAGATTTGTTAAGTAAAATGACTGTCCCAAATAAACAGATTTAATATATAAATTAATTGTCACAATCGGACTAATTTAGCACTTAGATCTCCAGTCATAATTAGGCTAATTTGTCACATATATCAATAGTTAACACTAAACAGATCTAACACACATATCAACAATCATATTGTGCACGGATTGATGGATATGTAGTTGGTCATGTACCAATGTATGTATTTATACTATGATAAATGGATAAATGTATGCATGGATGATATATGTATGTATGGATGGATGAATATGAGTGTACATATATTCATATACATGAATGCATAAAAAAATTTCAGGGTTATTATAAAACCTTTGTTGAAATTATCTTACTTTTATTCTTGTTTGTAATTTGTAATTTTATCATTCACGTCCACATTCCTATCTCATTATTGGAGCATCAAGGCTTAAACTGACATTTGAATTCAAAATTAGGATATCTATTTATTTTAAAATTAACATAACTTAAAATATGAAGACATTTTAATAAATTCAACTGTAAACTAACCCCTATGTTTAAAACGAAAAGCTAAAATTTTTAGCCTAGATTTTTCACTTCGTTGTCCACTCCTATGATAATGTAATGCTCCATATCGTTGGGTCTTTAGTTCATTAAATGCCTTTACATGAAATTCATATTCGCTATGTGATTATTGACCCTGGATTGATCCATAATAATATCGATGTATATATGTTAATTAAATTTTAACATCCATAAAGAAAGAACCATTATATTTATTTTTCTTCTTTTTAAGACACGCCTTATATGTATAACATTGCTTCTTAAATTGATTTCTTGTCATAAAAGTGGCATTGTTCATCCTTCTGACTTTTATCTTTTGACTCCGTGTCATCGTCTACTACATTCTGCTTATCATTATGATCCCCTTTTCCTCTTTTATATGATAAAAAAATATTTCAGTCAAGGTTCGCTTTTCCTTTTATCTATTGTAATTGATCTTGAATGAGAGAAAATTAATTTGCGTTCTCTTTTTCAATTATATCTCATAAAAAAATAACTTAAGAATGAAATATCTTATGATTTTTAAACCTATCCTCTTTATACAGTTCCATCTTTAATATTCTGATGTCTCGAAATTGAACTCGAATTAGTGAGTTTAGAAGGTTAGTTCTCTCTTAAGGTCAAGCCTAAATCCATGCACTCAAGGGTGATTTTTAAAATAATTTTCCCTTCTTAAAAGTTAGAGCAAGTAGAGGGAATGCGACTCGGTTGGGAGATAATTGATAAAATATTCATAATTGTGATAGGAAGGTGTAAAAGCTCATATCCAATAAAGAAAAGTCATCAAACTTTAAGCATGATTGGAGAAACATCTTGTTATACTAAAACTTTGTCTAAGTGATGGGGTAGTCAACCAGATCATATAGAATGACAGTTATTGCAGTAAATTATTGATGTATTAATGTATTTAACTGTTTTGAGGATAGTGTGTATACAAATTATTAACAGAACACTTCCAAAAGATCATATAAGAGAATATAAAGAAAAAAAAAGTTTTATTATGAATTCAGATTACATCCTAGGCCATGACATATAATAAATCCTTAATTACATTATAGGGGATGTACTTTTGATTTTGAGATATAACATAAAATATATAAAAGGTGGTAAGGACGGCACAACCTTTTATCTTGGATAAGAAAACAATGCCTAAGACCCTTCTTGAAGGGGTTCCTAAGGATTATAGGGGTGGTCCACTTTATTTTAAATATGTTCCAAATGCATTATGAAGGGAAAAGCCATTGGCGAGTTAGGATAAGGGTACCCATGGTAGGAGTCTAATGTTACATGTTCATGATCATAATGAGGTGTGCATTGAGGGGTATTCTATTGATTGTGTAAGACTCGGGTATTAAAAGGAGCATAACCAGCGATCATCCCTATGGGAATGTGCGGCGGGCGTCGTACCTCAAATAGTTAGGGGTTCATGAATATCTCGGGGCATTGCCATTCCATGTGGATCTCATGGAGGTGCAATTGACATAAATTGTGAGAATTAGATTAGTAGCTCAGGCCCTATGTGGACAACACTACTCAGGTCAAAGGTGTGGTGCGACCACTGGCTGATTGTGGCATGCCACCATGATAACGGGGAAGAACCAAGCAAGTGGTTGGAAGGCGGAGTAGTGCAAACCATTAAGCACATGATTGGTGTGGTGAGATATTTAGAACTGTTAGACAGGCTCACATGCCTTGTATAGCTAGCATACCTTATATTGTTAGTTTCCATATGTAGAGGATTCCAATTTCATTATTTTCCTTGTATAAATGTTTATAATCTCTATATATTCAGCCCTTTTGGGTTGTCTCAAATACAGAAAAGCTTCAGCTCCTCTCGGCTTTCATGGTATCAGAGCTTCCCTGATCCGAAAACGCTGTTGTGTCGTCCGGCTGCCCCTCTGCCTGCGTCCGGCCCTGCGTCTCTGCCCCTCTGCCTGCATCCGGCTGCCCCTCTGCTACGTCCGACTACCCCTTTGCCTACGTCCGGCCTTCAGCTTGCTGCGTCCGTGCCCCCTGCATGCATCCGGCCCCGCCTCTGCGTCCAGGCGCCTTGCCTCTGCGTCCTCTGCCCTCTACATCCATTGCCCGTCCAATGCCAGATCCAGATCCATTGCATTATCTGCTCATCTGTTCCAGTGCTCGTCCAGATCCTGCGTTATCTGCTCATCTGTTTCAGTGCATTATCTGCTCATCTGCGTTATCTGCGTTATCTGCTTGTCCAGCACCAAAGCCACTGTTGCTCGTCCAGTTCCAAATCTAGATCCACCACCCCTCTATTTCGATCCAGATCCAGATTCAATACTCTCTGTTCTGATCTACCTTTTCCTATCCAAAGCCACTGTTGCTGTTGCTATTCTGCCAGATCCAGAAACTGCAATTTCTTGGGTATCATCTGCTGTACGGTACATCTAAAACCTTCTTCTGTGATTTCCATTACTTCAGATCAATGGACAAGGACTCATCACGTACAGAGGCCCCACGTTGTAGTTTTGATGGTACCAACTATTCTCTATGGGCCATCCATTTTAAGAACTTCCTCAAGGGCCATGGTTTGTGGGGACTACTGGATGGATCTGTTACTATCCCCACTTCCACAGATGCCAAAAAATTAGCTGATTGGGAAATGAACAATAGACGGATTATTACATGAATTCTCGATTCGGTCGATCGGTCCATTGCTGTTGGCCTCACACCTTATCGCACTGCTAAGGCGATGTGGGAACATCTCCAGATGATTTATCAACAGAGTAATGCGGCCCGATTATACTACTTGGAACAAGATCTCGTTAACCTTACTCAAGGTAACGATAGTATTCAATCATTTTACTCCAAAATTATCATAATTTGGACAGAGATGGCTATGATGGATCCCACATTTCCTCATGACTTTAAAATATTCCAAACTATGCACGAGAGTGCGCAAGTTCGTCAATTCCTTATGAAGCTGCGTTCGAAATTTGAGCATTGTCGGGCTGCTCTCTTGAACCGTAATCTTACCCCTTCATTGAATTCAGTTATTAATAATTTATTGGCTGAGGAACAACAACTGAAAGTTCTCTCTCTTCTTTCCTCAACTCCGGGCTCATCTGATATGGTGCTTGCTGTGTCCACCACTCCACCAACACGTGGTTCTGGTTCCTCTCCTTTGACTTGTCGCGGGTGCAACAAGGTGGGTCATGTTATCACTCAATGCAAGGAATAGTGTGCTTATTGTCGATGAACTGGTCATGGTATTTAGGACTGCTGTACACGTGCCTATGCATCCTCTTTTGGCCGTGGCCGTGGTTGTAGTGGTCATGGCCGTGGGCGTGCTCTTTCTACTATTGTTGTCACTATTTCTTCCGAGCCGTCTGTTAGTGATTCCGCATCTACTGTTTCTGCTGAAGGTCATTCATTACCTTTGACTCCTGCGATGCTCCAGCAAATCGTTCAGGCTCTTTCTGCCGCCGGGATGTCAGGTATATCCTCATCTTCTACATGGTTCTTCGATTCGGGTGCTTTCAATCATATGACTGGTGCTGTATCCCATCTTCGTGATATTCGTCCATACACTGAAAATCAGGTTATTTCTATTGCGGATGGTACTAGATTACCTATTCAGTCAATTGGATCATTGACTTTCTCTTCAACTGCTCATCGCCAGTTCACCCTTCATGATGTATTTCATGTTCCTAACCTCTCCTCCAATTTAATTTCCATTGGTCAACTCACAACCAATAACTGTTTAGTCATATTTCTTACCAACTGTTGTTTTGTGCAGGATCTGGCAACGAGGAAGGTACTTGGAATGGGTAGGCGGCATGGTCGTCTGTACGTGCTGGACTTTGATTGATCTGTCACTCCGGCTCGTTGTTTCTTTTCTCCATCTTCATCAGATATTTGTTCGGCAAATAAATTGTGGAAACTGTAACATTTTCGTCTGGGTCATCCACATTCCGATCGGTTAATTCAGTTATTTTCTTCTGGCATGTTAGGGAATGTTTCTCTTAATAAAAATAATTTAGATTATTCTTGCTCATCTTGTTGTCTTTCAAAAAGTAAGTGTATTCCTTTTCCTCAAAGTATTACAAAATCATCTTCTATGTTTGAACTAGTGCATACAGATGTTTGGGGTCCTTCACCTATTATGTCCCTCTCTGGGTTACGTTATTATGTTATATTCATTGATGATTTCACACGTTACACCTGGATTTACTTTCTGTACTCAAAGTCATAGGTTTTTGAAAAATTTAAGATATTTTACTCTATAGTGAAGACTCAATTTCGAGTTCCAGTACAAACTCTTCGCTCTGACTCAGGGGGGAATATCTCTCAACTGATCTTCGTACATTTCTTCAGAGTCATGAGATTTTTCATCAGACCACCTGTTCTGATACTCCACAACAGAACGGGGTGGCTGAACGGAAAAATCGTCATATTGTTGAAATCGCCAACACCTTGATGACAACTATGAGTGTTCCTCGTCCTTTCTGGGTGGAAGTAATGTTACATTCAGTCTACTTGATTAACCAGATGCCAACCAATGTTCTGAACAGTAAATCTCCATACTTTGTTCTCAAAGGCTCACCTCCTACACATTCCACATTTCGTGTTTCTGGTTGTGTCTGTTATGTTTACTTGGCTTCACGTGAGTGTAATAAACTATCTCTAAAATCGATCAAATGTATGTACTTGGGATTTGGGGAAACTCAGAAGAGTTTTCGATATTATGATTCTGTCGCACGTCGTGTTCGGGTTTCACAACATGTTGTTTTTCTTGAACATATTGTCTTTCATTCAGATCTTTCTCCTGCACACGCCCCAAAATCTCCTGGTCTAACCACCTTTCCTGATATTCCTTTTGCCTCGAGTACTCTCCCTCATCCATTGCAGGTTTACTCACGTCGACCACGTACAGATCCGCCACCGATTACTCAACCCGAACCTACTGTACCTGTTACAGATCCTGCACCTACCTCGATACGTCGTTCCGATCGTATGCATCGAGCGCCTGATCGCTTGATATGCTCTATGTCTGCCATGAATGCTACTCTGGATACTGTTTCTATTCCTACTTCATATTCTCAGGCTACCACTCATGATTGTTGGAAGAAGGCTATGACAAAAGAACTTGCGGCATTGGATGATAATCATACATGGGACATTGTTACTCGACCTGCTTACCAACAACTAATTGGTAGCAAATGGATTTATTTTGTCAAGCTCAAGTCTGATGGATCATTGGATAGATACAAGGCTAGACTTGTCGCTCAGGGATACAAACAGGAATACAGAATTGATTACGATAATACATTTGCTCTCGTGGCCAAGATGAAAACTGTTCGTACTCTTATAACAATATCGTTCATCCGCTCTTGGCCACTTTCTCAGATGGATGTGAAAAATGCTTTTTTTCATAGAGACCTCTAAGAAACAGTATATTTGAAATCTCCTCCTAGTTCCCTAATCCCTGACAATAAGGTATGTCGCCTAAAGAAAGCCCTGTATGGCCTCAAACAGGCATCTTGGGCATGGTTCCAACGCTTTCACAATATTGTTATGAGTGCCGGCTTTACTCAAAGTGGTCATGACCCATCCTTATTCTTGCGCACCACTGCTCGCGGAATTGCCATTGTCCTTGTCTATGTTGATGACCTACTTTTAACTGGTAGTGATACTACTGGCATCTCAGCTTTAAAGGAAGTTCTGCAATCCTTCTTCAAAATGAAGGATCTCGGCCATCTCACATACTTTCTTGGGCTTGAAATTTCACATTCTAAACGTGGGATCCTGGTCAGCCAGCGTAGATATACCAAGGATCTTCTTGCCCTGACATCATTGACGGATCAGAAGACAGTTCAGACTCCCTTAGAACTTAATGTTCAATATGGCCGTGATGATGGTGATCTGCTCACACAGCCCGACTTATACCGCCGTTTGGTTGGGAGTCCGGTTTACTTAACTATGACTCGCCCTGATATTGCCTACGCTGTCCAAGTCATAGTCAATTTGTCTCTGCTCCTCGGACTCTTCATATGACTGCAGTGTTGCGCATCCTACGGTACTTACGTGGAACTCTAGATCGATCACTATTCTTCTCCTCTCCGGCGACTCTGGATCTTCGTGCTTATTCGGATGTTGATTGGGTTGGTTGCGCTCTCACACGACGATCTACCACTGACTACTATATTTTTCTCGGCACTTCTCTCATATTTTGGAAGTGTAAGAAGCAAGCCACTGTTTCCAAATCAAGCACAAAAGCCGAGTATCGGGCGATGTCCGCTGCGTGTAGTGAGCTTGTCTGGTTACGTGGACTTCTTTCCGACTTGGGTGTTCCTTTGCAGAATCCTACTCCGCTCCATGTTGATAAGTTAAGTGCTATTCAGATTACCTCTAACCCAGTTTTTCATGAACGGACGAAGCATATTAAAGTTGACTGTCACTTTATCCGCGAGAAATTTCAGTCTGGGCTCATTTCTCTTCCACATGTTGCATCCCATGATCAGATTGCAGACATTCTCACCAAGTCCCTCACTTCTGCATGTCACTCATTTCTAGTTGGCAAACTATTACTTGTCGATGACCAGCATTAGTTTGAGGGGGGATGTTAGACAAGCTCACATACCTTGTATAGCTAGCATACCTTGTATTGTTAGTTTCCATATGTAGAGGATTCCGATTTCATTATTTTCCTTGTATAGATGTTTGTAATCTCTATATATTCAGCCCCTTTGGGTTGTCTCAAATACAGAAAAGCTTTAGCTCCTCTTAGCTTTCAGCTTTCAAGAACACCATCGGCAAGGAACCTAATATATGCCTAAGTAAGGCACAATCCTAGTTAAGGGCATGTATATGGAGATGTACATACCATGGGGAGCACCAATGGTGCATTTGGAACTCTTACGGAATGTAAGTTAGAATATGATCACCTGGGGTCACCTTTGGGTCCTCAAAGGACAGTTCAGGGAGGCGCAAGTTTACTATAAGAGCAAGGCTCTGTCTAGTGTGAATCTCGACACTGGAGCAAGGCTCCTTCTTACTTGTGGGCAAGGGCATTGATCGGTGGAGAGGTAGTACTTTGTTGTCTGATTGCAAATGTGAATAGTCTCTAAAATGAGGGTGATGGTAGGGTATTTATAGACCTCCTAGCCACCTATGCTTGACCTTATGGCGCAAGTAGGCTCTACAAAATTGTTGCATTGTCAACACATTGTCTTTAGGGTGATTTGTCTAGAAGTGGTGCGTGACAATCAATTCACCTTTTATGTTAATGGGTTACATTGCTGACGTGGTAGCACGATTTTCATAGATTATGCCTTTTGGACTAATATGGTCAATAATACACTATTATTTGGGCTGTTTAGGTGTGAAAATTTACATTTTGAAGTTATTTCAAAGTCAAAATAAGTACGGCGGTTCCTGTATCCTTAATTGAGAGCTAAAGAGGCACTGATGTTATAAAAGGTAAACTTCAAGTCAAATGATGACAAACCAAATAATCTCCAATTGAGGTGATTTATTATTCATTGGAACAATAGTCAAATTATCTTTCCAATGTGCCTAAGTTTTCTCCAATACGAGTTATAACAAGGAAATTCTTGTCTGTTTACTAAAGTTGCACATTGCTGATTTCGCATGACAAATAGATAACACTATAATGATTTTAAGCCTAATTTTAAAAAGTCAAATGGTAAACAATTGAAGTAATTTTAGTTTGATTGGAAAGCTTATTAAATTATCTTTTTAATAAGTACAATATTCCCCCGATCTGATGTATATTGAAGAAGTGAGCATTTCCATGAGACAACGCAATGTTTTCAATAAGAGTGTGGATGGAGTATACGACCACCGTCCACCCTCTCCTCGATTCTAGAAGAGCGTGAACATTAGTCTAGGCCAACCATCAACTCTTAGGATCCCCATTCATCTATAAATACCCCATGAGGGTCTCATTTTGGATATTTAAGCCAATAATGCAAAAATCATGCTCTTAACTTACCTATTTGCACCAAGTAGGGAGGCATCCAATGGTGCAAATAGTGCATTTCACATTTTATTATTGCACTCTATCCAACTATACAGAGCTCATGCTCTCTTCTAGAGATCATGCTCTCCAAGGCCGCACTCTCTAAGGCTACTTTCTTCCAGATCATATTCTCTTTTAGAATCTGCTCTCCTCCAAGGCCTCTCTCTTTAAGGATGCACTCTCTAATCGAACCCAAGGGTTGACGACCCCAAGTGTAGGCCTACGATGCAACAATAACTCAATAAGATCGAGGTCGAATCCTAAGTGAATGAGGAGCACAACTAAAACTATTCTAAAGCTAAGGGTTTGACTGGGTTTTTAATCCAGCGAAGTAGAAAGGGTTTTAAAACAATTTATAAAAGAGTAAAGATCCAGGAATTCACTTATAACAATCACAATATGTAATTCACTAACTCAACTCTTATAACTTAATTGGAATCATAGTCCTATCCTATTCAATTGGAAAATAATTTTAGTAAACCAATCATTAATACAAATAAAAATATGAAATCAATTGAATGATTCTCTCATGAAGCATTTCGACATTAATCGCAGGGAATCAAAAGTATCCAACATCCCCGGAGGTGAAAATAGATTAATCAACTATATAGATTGATTCATTCTTCAATCAAGCGTTGTAATTGCACTTTCAAGCATTCAATGTAACCATAGTTTATAACAAATCCATAAATAAATAACTCAAATGCAAAGTAAATTCTAAATCTATTCAATCTACTATCAACATTTAAACCTTTGTTTGTTGAATCAAATAAACTAAATACTGTAATTAACTATAAACTTCATTTATTAACTTTATCTAAGAGATTAACCTAACATGACTAATATCTTAGAGCAAAAATATAAAAGACAAACTAGAACCGAAGAATTGAAGAAGAAGGATAGCTCTGTTGAGTCTTCGACACCCCTTGGTCTCTCTTATAAGCCCTAATAAGTACTTAGAATAGCCTAAAACATCCCCTTAAATAGGAAAATTATGCATACACTTTGCACCAACGCCAAATTTCACACTTTTATTATGCTTTAGTTGCACCGACTGTAGCCTTTGGTCACACTGAACATCACTTTGGTCGCACCGAACCCTCCTTTTGGTTACAAACAAATTGCTTTAAAATATATATGAAGTCTCTATCTCCCTCAGATTAGACAGAACCCTCCTTCAGTGGAACTGAACATCACTTCAGTCACACTGAATCTTCGAATCGAATTAAGTATAAAAATCACCTTTTTCTTGCTAGACTATTTTCGGCACTGTTGGTGCACAAAAAAAAAATTATTCATGGAAGTTCCATTTGAACTGTGCACACCCATCTCCCAAACTGCCTTCTTTGTGCACGGGTTTAGCGTTCAACCAGCCTTAATTGTTGTGCGCCAGTTTCTTCCTCTCTCTTTAGTTCTTCTTTATTGTGCAGAAGTTCCCATTGCGTGTTGTTGAAAACTGCAAGTAATGAAGAATGAATTTTTTTAGAGAAGAAAAGATATCAGAGACTAAGAAGAAAGCTAGAAGAGGAAGAAGAAAAGATCAAAGGAAAGGAGATGGAAGTCAGGGCGCAGAAGTTAGGAGAGTTGTGTGGGTCTGCGCAACTCATATCAGTTGCGTGAGACCACGCAACACATTTTGTGTAAGATCAGTTACGCGCGCAGGTCCATGCAACACATTTTGTGGGTAAAGATCAGTTACACGTCGTTCAACAAGAGCATTGCATAGTGGGGTCCACAACACGAAGATTGACACTCTACACATGTGGAAGCCTATAATACCCTTTCACCCCTTCATTTGGACATACAAAAGATCAAAGCTTGATACTTCTGCAAGGTATTGAAGAAGGAGAAGGAAATCGAAGAATGAGAGAAGCAAGTTGTGCAGCCCATTGCGTTGAACCACGCAACAGAAGCCCATTGCACTAGATCGCGCAATAGAGGTTGAGTTGCGTAGGTCCATGCAACTCCTTGTCCTGCGCAGCTCCTTTATCAGTTGTGCAGGAAGACTATCCATAGCTCTCATGGCTTATGTTTTATCAAATATATTGTTGTTCTTCAAAGATATCCTAATATTCTGTTGAAAGAAATGTTATTTGAGCAAATATATGAAGAAGACAAGGATACTTCTATCACATAACTCTTCTTGCATGAAGACATAAACACCGCGATCCGAAATGCGGTCAAAATTGCTATTGAATTACTTCATTATGTTGGTCCATTGTGTTTTGTTTTAGAATCAAGGGAAACAAGAGGATGTAAAAGAACTCAAAATCAATAAAATACTTTGTGATGATTTTTCTCTGGTTCTTTCTCTATTATTAATGAATAAGATAATCCCCAAACGAAATACCTTTTGTTTCTTGTCGAAACAAAATGACAACTCTGCTGAGGAACATTCTCCCCTTCATCTTTAAAATAAAGTACAATTTTATTTAATTAAAATAACTAAAACTGTGTTTTGAATAACAGGTATTCCGTCCTTATACAATAGTAATGACATTTCTCCCGACTAACGTGGTCGTATACTTCACATCTAACGGATTCACGGTGGATTACATCAACAATACACAATCACTACTACAGAAAGCACCAAAGAAAGTAAAATCCGTTATGATCAGGAGTAGGCAATGTCATGCAATGTCCGGAATGATCTCTGTTTCACAAGCAGTGCAACAAGACGATAGAGGATGGATCGTAGTAACATTCAAAAGATGAAAAGTTCGATCTACCACCACAAGAAGCATCATCCTGCCAAGTACAAGATCAATTATGCAAAGTGTCGTGAGACGTAGTCCTGCCTCGGTCACGTAATCATTTTATTCGAGAAAAACAGAAAGGCTCGTCACTCCAAAAGGTTTTCCAGTACCACCAACTACAACCATAAAGACGTCTTCCACAAAATCATTATGAATTCAGAAGAATAAAGGGAAAGCCATTGCGACTAGCGAATGTTCGCTCACGCCAGCTCTTGCAAAAGATTTCAAGAAAATTCATGTATTAAGAATATCGCGATCTAAGTCAGCTGTAAGACCCGTGTCCTAGTCTATACCATTCCATAGGCTTCCGTGGCTGGCAACCCTCGACCTGTATCCGACGTCTGCCTGCAATTCTAAGCCGAGTCTCACATGTCAGAGTCGGGTCAACCCGAGACCTATACCCTTGCGACCGCGCCGTCGTTGCGGTTCTGACGCCGCGTATTATGTGCCGAGGCGATACCCAGACCAAGAGATATGGGCCCGCGTTCAGTTCAAGGAAAAATACCGCGCACATCAATCAATCACATCAATCAAGTACACATCACTCCCATCACTCACACCCATCCCCAAGTACAACACCCATCCCTAAAGTTAACTCTTCTATCACACACCCATCTCTCTCTCTCTCTCTCTTACAACCTCTCTCTCTCTCTCTCATCTCTCTCTCTCTCATTCTCCAAGCAACCCAACTATCCAAGGCATGAGAGCTCCATGAGAGAGCTTTGTGTGGCCCACTTCCCACTTCCCACTTCCCACCTCCCCATCTCTCATCTCCACCCTTCATTCTTCATCTTCTTCCGTTAAAGTCGAAGCCGATGAGCTAGGGATTTTATCGGACTAAGAAAATTGAATGGTGGGTAATCTTTATTATTTATTTTTTTTGTGATTTAAGGGCCCTCATTTGGTGGGACCCATCTTGATGTATGTATTATTCAATGAGGGACCTATAAGACCCGTATCCTAGCTCGTACCGTTCCATAGGCTTCTTCGGTCCTCCCGGTCGAATTCCGGCGACCCGCGATCTTTTATCAGCAGTTGCGTGCGACTCCGAGTCATATCCCGTATTCTAAAGTTAGCTCGACTCGAGACTTATACCAGTGCGATCGCGCCGTCGCCGCGGTTCCGACGCTATGTCTGCGCGCCAAGGCGATACCCAGCCCAGAAGATGTGGGCCCGCGTTCAGTTCGAGGAGAATGTCATGCGTTGCAATCCCGAGAGAATCCATCACATCAATCACCTTATTTGTCAAAAGTACACCCATCATTCAACCCCTTACTCTTCCCATTCCCAAGTACAAAAGTTACTCCCAAAAGTCAACTTTCCTATCACCACACCATCCCTCTCTCTTCCATCACTTCTTTTACATCACCCTCTCTCGTTCTCTCTCTCCATATTTTTCAAACAACACCCCATGAGAGCACCCAACGTCCATGGCTCCATGAGAGGAGCTAGTGTGGCCCACCTTTCTATCTCTCATCTCCACCTTCCAAAACCGATATTAAACCGTTGAAATTCTTTCCTTGGAGCTCTAAGACCTATTAGAGGAAGGAGGAGTTCAAGATCTAGAAGTGGGTACTTCTCTCTCTCTCTCCTTCCTTTATTTTATGGCCCATTCAATGAGTGTATGTGGTGTCCAAACCATCCATCAAATGAACCTCATGGCTATCCAAACATGGGGACTAACCCACTTTGCTACCCCTCTTGGATGGTCCGAATGATGGGAAAAAACATATACCAGGTTGATCTAAATCACGTGGACCACGTTCATGTGGGACCCACCTTGAGTAAAATGTTCACGCCGTCCGTCCGGGGAGTGAAGTGTAAACAGATAGTGGGCAGCGTCTCTGGACGTGATTTGTAAATAAAGAAAAAAAGAAGAAGAAAAGGGCTTGATTTAAGCCTTTTGGGTGGGCAACTCATACCGGCCCTACCTTGATGTATGAACCTTATCCACGCCATCCATTCCATCCCTCAGATCATTTTAGGTGTTGAGCCAAAAAATGGGGACAATCCAATTATCTGGCGGTCCATTTCTTAGGAAAACAGTGTTTTCTATCATTGAAACCCACTCCAACATTTTTATACATCGAAAAATGCTCAATATTAGACTTGATGGACCTGTTATGGACTGTAGGATTTAATGGGTGGGATGGATTCTTCTGATGCGGGCCCCACCTATGAAAAACTACAGGAAAACAATCTTTAAAAAAATAAAAATAAAATAATAAACAAATGAAGCATCGCTGTTGCTGCTGACAGGACACACAGGCGTCCTGCGCTGTGGCGAGAACGGGCTGGGACCCACGTCCCAGCCGTGGACCCCACCGTGAGGTGTGTTTGAACATCAACACTGTGCAATTGGTAGGCCCCTTAGGGCAGTGGGCCCCACCACAAAGATCAGCCTCATACGCAGCTCGGGTGACCCACACGGCAAAGAATAGTGGGGTTGTGCATCTACCATTAAAACCCTTTCTGCTATCACAGAAGCTTTTGGTGGTCATGAAATTTGTTTTTCCCATTCATCTGGGTCCGGGTGACCTTATTAACGGTTTGGATGGCAGATAAACATTATGGTGGGCCCTACGTGGGACCCACCTACTCCTTTTGCAGCAGCTTGTAGCTACAACTTACAGTAGCTTATAGCTGTGTACGTCCAGCATGGGGCGTGGACCCCACCTGTTGCATCCACACCGTCCGATTTAAGGAGGGTTGGGCCAACAGCCGACGTCAGCTGCTGCTGCACGTGCTGCAGTCACTCTGGTGACGTGCAGGGTGCAGCACGACCCTACCATGATGTGTGTGTTATATCTAAACCGTCCACCCATCTGCTGGGACGGGCAGGGGTTTTGAGTAGCCACTGATGCATGTGTTGCATCCAAACCGTCCAACCATTTTGAAAGCCCATCTTAAGGCTTGAGACTAAAAATGAGATAGATCAAGTTGTCAGGTGGACCACACTACAAAAAATAGTGGAGTGAATGCCTACCATTGAAACCCCATTTGAGTTACAAAGCTTTGGATCAATATGATATTTGTTTCTCCCCAGCCCTTGTGACCATGGGAATATTTGGATGGAAATTAAAAGTTGTGGTGGGCCCACTGGAATTTGAAAGTGGAAAATTAATATCACCACCCTTAGTTGTAGTATGGTCCAGATGATCTTTGGATATGATTCATTTTATTTTATCTATTTATTCATTTATTTAATACTTTATAATGATCTCTGTTGATGGATGATTGATTCAGCTCATTCGAGTCGACCCATTTGATTCGGCCCACTCGACTCGACCCATTTAATCGGGCCGTTTGCTTGGCCCACTTGCTATATATGAGGCCCATGTGATTAGGCTCATCTTGATGTATTTGTGGCCCGTTGTTGAGGCCCACCTTGATATGTATAAGGCCCATTTGAGGAGGTCCATCTTGATATAATTAGGGCCCATCCGTTGAGGTCCATCTTGATATAGTTAGGGCCCATCCGTTGAGGCCCACCTTGACATATATAAGGCCCATTTGAGGAGGCCCATCTTGATATAGTTAGGGCCCATCCATTGAGACCCACCTTGACATATATAAGGCCCATTTGAGGAGGCCCATCTTGATATAGTTATGGCTCATCCGTTGAGGCCCACCTTGATATGTATAAGGCCCATTGTGATATGTATTAGGCCCATGATGCATTGTATTCACACTGTCTGTCCACTCGATGGACGTGTGGTCCGCCTTAATATATGATTTCATCCACGCTGTCTAGGGACAAGGGACCACCATGATGTATGCCTTATCCACGCTGTCCGTCGGACGTGTGACCCACCTGATGTATGCATCCTATATCCACGTCGACCATCTGGTGGGGGCCCATTTGCTACATGTACAAGGTCCACCTATTGTGCATTGGTGCAGCCATTGATGTGGCCCAACTGATGTATATTGAGGCCCATGGGTCGTAGCCCATTGTGATGTATATTTGAGGCCCAGATATGAGGCTTATTGCGATGTAATTGTGACCCATATGATGAGGCCTGGTATGATGTATCTGAGACTCATTTGGTTAGGCCCAATGAGGTGTATTTCCGACCCATAAGATGCAGACCATTGTGACATATATAAGCCCAGGTATGTGGCCCATTGTAAAATATTTGTGGCCCATTTGGTGAGGCCCGATGTGGTGTATATGTGGCCCTTGTACGAGACCCATTCGATGAATATTAGGCCTTTATGTGAGGTCACGGGCCTACTATACGTTTAGCTCCATATGGGCCACTCAATGAGAGCAATGTTAGTTAAATGTCCACATTGATGGGCAGTGATGGTTAAATGTCCATATTGTGACCTTCCTTTAGGCCTGGATAGGCTCATTTTCGTCATCTTCTAGTGGGTTACCCCAAACAAATAGGCCCCATTAATATTGTTTGGACCATCATCGGCCATCCATTTATGAATCCCTGTCTTGAGGCTGATTGCTGATTCCAATTGATGTGGCCGATTTACTAATTTTTTATTATCGATTGTCGATAATCGATCAAGGTCGATTATCGATTCATTTTCGATTATCGTGGCTGATTTACCGATTTCTGATTGTCGTGGCACATTTGATGTATATAAAGCCGAGTATCATGATTCCGGGTGTCGATTCCGATTGTTGAGGCCGATTTCGAATGCTGAGGCCGATTGTCGAGACCTATATGATATATACGCGACCCATAGTTGAGGCCTATTGTGATGTGTATTCAGCCCGTGTTTAAGGCCTAATGTGAATAAAAGGTCTATGTAATAAGGCCCATTATGATGTATTTAAGGCCCATGGGCAAGGCCCATTGTAATGTATTCGTGGCCCATGGGTAAGGCCCATTGTGATGTATTCGTGGCCTAAGGCCCATTGTGATGTATTCGTGGCCCATGGGCAAGGCCCATTGTGATGTGCATTAGGCCCATGATGTATGGCCTATTTGATGTATTCGAGACTCATGTGCAGGGCCCACATGTCATGTATTTGAGGCCCATGAGTAGGGCCCACCTATTGTGTATATGTGGCCCTTGAGTAATGCTCATTGTGTTGTATATTAGGCCTTTGTGTGAGGCCGTGGGCCCATTATATGTTTGGCTCTACGTGAGCCATTCCTTAGAGGCGATGTTGGTTAAATGTCCACATTGTCGAGGTCGATTGTTGATGATACCGATTATGAGTATGTGGCAGCATAGCATCATGATACATGCCCATACACATCATCTGCATGTTTGTTATGAGACGTGGTTGACCATTCCATATGATGTTGGGCAGGTTGTTATGAGACTCCCAAATAGGCAGAGACTATTTCACATGAACGCACGGTATGCGTAGGATTGATGCATGATTGGATTGTATAACTCATGCATCTTGCATTGTGATTACTGCACGCCTTAGCGACATCAGGGCGGTAGCCTCCATAGGCATATCATGGATAGCCAGACGAGACACTAGAAATTTGTTCTAGCATTGGGCTACTATAGATGGCTATGGGTGAAAATCCCTAAACCCTCTTGGTACCAGAGGACGCCTCAACGTCGAGATCGAGTGGATACATGAGCACCCGAGTGCCGAATACCAGGAGGCCGCGTCTCCCACTGTATCGTGGTCGATTGGGAGGGGGCGTGACCTTACCCGCTTGAGGGTAGGGGTAATACTAGGCTGAGTTTGACCAGCTCGTGAATGGGTGGGCTATCGACGTACCGGATAGGTATTGACAGACTATTGGTCAGGTGGATAGTGAGGTTTCTTACGCTCACTTGGATTGTGCTGCTGGGAGAGGGGCAGTGCCATTTGGAGTGTACTAGACCCCGGTGATGATCCCAAAGATGAATAGTATTGATATGTGGACTTATTGAGCAGGAGTTGCATACTCATTCATTCATTCACTATCCACTTGGGCTGGTGGTGCGCAACTATTTATTACGTGTACCTTCGTAATAGCCAGGATTTCGGTTGGAGTGCGCAACTAACTTGAGATCAGGAGTTTACCACATTAAGTCTGACTATCCAAATTTAGGTATGGGACTGGTTTGGATAGAAGTCTCTTGTGATGGACCCTATAGCCTGTGATACTACGTACTATCATCCTGACTTCACACTCCAGCATGGTCATTCCATTCGCACCGCATATTGCATTACATTCGCGGCATATAACATTTTGGGTTACCTGTGTTTCTGCATTTATATGGTTAGATACGGTATCTGATATTTGAATCTTTATGACTCCTCATTTGTATAGTTGATCTGTATCGCGTATTTTGATATTGTTCCTCATTTGTATAGTTGATCTGTATTGCGCATTCTGATATTGCTTGACTCATGAACTTGTCAGTATTTTTGCTTACTCTGATAATAGATGATTCATGACCTTGCGCCTATTTCGACATTGTATGATTATGACATTGCATTGAATACTTGACACTTACCTTGTGCACACACTTACACCACCCTCTAAGCTTTCTATAAGCTTATGCACGATAGATGTGTGCAGGTGATGTTAGGTTACAGCAGTGTTGAGTTTGGAGCATGCAGCGGTCTTATGGAGCTTGATTTTCGATTTATGTATTTCCTTTTCAGCATTGTACTCAAATGATTATATTAGTGGATATATGATGATGATGTTGCCTTGTGAATTGGGTAATCTTGTGGTTATACTTCTTATGAGGTAAATGTAAAAAATAAAAATAAAATAAAAAAATCCTCCTTGTAACATCATAGGATCAGAATCTGGCGTATGGACGCTAGGAGCCGAGAATGGGGTACTACGGAGGCTATCGGCATTGGATTCGGAGATCGGGTCTGGGGCGTGATAGGACCCATAGTGGTGGGGTCCCTCTGCTACTCACGTTCTTTCACCCGATCTCTCTCTCTCTCTCTTTTCTTTTCATGTATGATGGCCCACCATGATGTATGATTAGATGCACACCGTCTGCACCTTCCAAATGGCTAGACAGTGTAACTTCACTGTACCGTATATATTTTACCGTTGCCCATCCAGCAGCAGTTGGGACGGTGGGGCCCACCTGTTGGGTTGCAACAGTACCATCTGCCAAGTGGGACCCACCTGATGAATATCCTGACCATCCATTTATATGGACATCAGCACGTTTTTTTTGGCTGACCATGAGGTATGTGTTGTGTACATACCGTCCACCAGGAGCCACTGTGATTGATGAGTTTATCTGCTTGCTGGACGGTGAGATCCACCTTATTGTATATGCTTTATACCCACATCGCACATGCATAGCACGTGGGGCCCACCTTGGTGGCACGTGTGGTCCCACTTGATGAGATCCACACCATCCAGACCCTGGACGGTGGGTCCCACGCAGCTCAAGCTGCTGTATGGCCATCAGCAGGTTCGGTAGACGTGGCCCACATGATTAATGTAGTTCATCCCACACCGTCCATCTGTTTCATCCACACGGTCCATTATCCTGAAGTGGGGCTACCATGATAAATGTGTTACATGGACGGTGGGACGGTGGCATATCACACACCTGTTATATATTATAATATTATATTATATTATATATGTACATATGATATATATCTGCTGCGTGTGTGTGTATATATATATATATATATATATATATATATATATATATATATATATATATATATATATCCCTGGACGTTTGAGCATATAATAATATTGTATTAAATAATATCTTTATATATGTATATATATATATATATATGTTAATATTATATATATATATATATATATATATATATATATATATATATATATATATATATATCTGGTGGGCCACTCATGGGACCCACCAGATACATGCCTCTTATCCAACCGTCCATCTAGATGGGCAGTGTAGGGCACACTGTGATGTATGTGGTTTATATCCACACCATCATCTTTTTTGAGGTGTGGGCCCACCCCACACGTGTGGCAGGTGGGACCCACCTTGTTTAACGTATTTTGTATCCACATCGTCCATCTAGACGGTGTGTTGAGTAGGGCGTGCATGATGTATGCGTTTCATTCCTATCGTGTAGTGCACACCGTTATGTATGTGTTTCATGCAAGCCGTTCATCTGTAGGCCCATATGCAGCGTGCATGGTCCACCTTGATTTATTTATTCTATATCCACACCATCCAGATTGTGTTGGACGGTGCTGGACAATGTTTGGGCATGCCGATTTACATAGACAATGTTTGGTCAGTGTTGATCATCATTAGTAGGCCATGTGCCCCATGGAATGATAGTGTACAGTGATACACATGTTACACCTACAACTATTGAAATGATTTTTGGTGTGGTCCAAGCCCACTTGAGGCCCATTGGTGTGGCCTATCCATGAGGCCCATATAATGGGGCCCACCTGCTTGATTATGAGGCCTACGGGCAAGGCCCATCATGATGTATTTGTGGCTTATGGGGCAAGGCCCATCGCGATATGTATTAGGCCCATGACGCATGGCCCTTTTGATGTATTCGAGGCCCAGATACGTAGCCCATTTGATGCATATGAGACCCATGAGTAAGGGCCCCTGTTGTGTATATAAGGCCCATTGATGCGGCCCACTTGATATATATGAGGCCCATTGGCGAGGCCCATGCGATGTGGCCCACTGGATGTACTTGAGGCCCATTAATACGGCCCACTCGATGTATATGTGGCCCATGAGTGAGGCCCATCGTGATTGTATTAAGCCTTTAAGTGAGACCCATTATGATGTATATTGAGGCCTGTGGGTCATAGCCCATTGTGATATATTTCCGGCTCATATGTGCTGCATATTGAGTGATATACGTGGTCCTGAAATGAGGCCCATGTTATGTATTTATGGCCCATGTGCAGGGCCCACTTGTTGTGTACTTGAAGACCATATATTCCGGCCCTTGAATGAGGCCCGACTTGATGTATTCATGGCCCATTGTTATTTTGGCCCATACGATGAGGCCCATCATGATGTGTATAAGGTCCTTATGAGAGGCCAGGGGCCCACTATATGTTAAGCCCTGTGTGGGCTACTTCTTGGGAGCGATGTTGGCTGAATGTCCACATTGATGGGTAATGATGGTTGGATGTCCACATTGTGACCTTTCCTTAGGCCTTGTTAGGCCCATTTTCGCCGATTCTGATTATTGAGGCCGATTCTGATCCGATTGTAGAGACCGATTATCGAGGTTGATTCTGATTTCGATTTATTAAGGCCGATTGTATAGGTCAATTTCGATTGTCGAGGTCTAGCATCGAGGCCGATTCCGATTTGTTAAGGCCGATTGTATAGGCTGATTCCGATTGTCGAAGCTGAGTATCGAGACCAATTCCGATTTGTCGAGGCTGATTGTATAGGCTGATTCCGATTGTCGAGGTCGAGTATCGAGGCCGATTCTGATTGTCAAGGCCAATTGTATAGGCCAATTTCGATTATCGAGGCCGATTCCGAGTGTCGATTCTAATTGTTAAGGCCGATTTTGATTGCCGAGGCCGATTGTCAAGACCTATATGATGTATATGCGACCCATGTTTGAGGCCCAATGTGATGTATAGGCTGCCCGTATTTGAGGCCCAAGGTATTGTATATTTGGCCCTTGTGTAAGGCCACGGGTCCACTATATGTTAGGCTCTATACGGGTCATTCCTTAGGGGCAATGTTGGTTAAATGTCCACATTGTCGAGGTCGATTGTCGATGCCGGTTATTGATACCGATTATGAGTATGTGACAGCATAGCATCATGATACATGCCCATACGCATCATCTGCATGTTTGTTATGAGATGTGGTTAACCATTGTATATGTCATTGGGCAGGTTACATGAGACTCCCTAATAGGCAGAGGCTATCTCATATGAGTGCACGGTATGCGCAAGATTGATGCATAACTGGATTGTATGACTCATACATCTTGCATTATGTGCTATAATTGTTGTACGCCCTAGCAACATCAGGGCTGTAGCCTCCACAGGCATATTGTGGATGATCAGATGGGACATCGGAAATGTTTGGTTCTAGCATCGGGTGTCATAGATGTCCCTGGGTGAAAATCTCTAAACCTCCGTGGACAAGAGACGCCCCAACGTCGAGACCAAGTGGATATATATGAGCGCATGAGGGCCATATACCAGTAGGCTGCGTCTCCTACTGTGTCGTGGTTGGTTAGGAGGGGGTGTGACCTTACCCACCTGAGTGAGGGGGCAATGTCTAGGTCGAGTTTGACCAGCTTGAGGAATGAGTTCGCTATCGACGAGCCGGGCCCGATATTGGCAAGCGGATAGTAAGGTCTCTTCCACTTACTCAGTTATGTGCTCGGATAGGGGTGGCAAGCTGGCGTAGAGTATAATAGACCCCGGTGATGATCTTAAAGAGGAACCGTACTGATATGTGGACTTACTAAGCAGTTACATACTCATTCATTCATTCATTCACTATCCACTCGGGCTGGTGGTGCGCAACTATTTGTTACGTGTACCTTCACAATGGCTAGGATTTCGGTTGGGGCACGCGACTAACTTGATATCAGGAGTTTACCACATTGAGTCTGACTATCCAAATTTTTGTATGAACTGGTTTGGATAGAAGTCCCCAGTAGTGAACCCCTTAGCCTGCGATACTACGACTATCATCCCGACTTCACTCCAGCTTGGTGATTTCATTCGCACTGCATATTGCATTACACCCGTAGCATTTAACATTTTGAGTTGCCATGTTTTTGCACTGATATGGTCATTAACATTCATTCCTTGCATCGTATAACCTTGGTATGGCTGAAGACACTCATGATCTTACCAGTATATTTTTACTTACTCTGATACATATGACTCATGATCATGTCAATATTTCTGCTTACTCTGATAATTCATGATCTTGCCAATATTCCTGACATTGTATGATTATGGCATTGTATTTGTGTGCTTGTCACTTACCTTGTGCACACACTCTCACCACCCACTAAGCTTTCTATAAGTTTATGCACGATAGATGCGTGCAGGCGGCGTTAGGTTGCAGTAGCGTTGAGCTTGGCGTCATTAATATATGTATTTTCCTTTCGGCATTGTATTCAAATAATTATATTAGTGGATATGTGATGATGATGTTGTCTTTGTGATTTGGGTAAACTTGTGGTTATGCTTCTTACGTAATAAATGTACGTTGAAAAATCCTCCTTGTAGGATCTAAGGATCAAAATCTGGTGTATGGGCACTAGGAGCTGAGAATGGGGTACTACGGAGGCTGTCGGCACCGAATTCGGCGATCGGGATTCCTGTTAGTCCGATCTCTCGGTTTGGGGCGTGACATCAGCTAGTCCGTCAAAGCAACATTACGTTAGTCTCGAATCAAATAGTAGTTCATCTTCTTCAACAGTATCAGTAATGCAGCGCTCATTTCCTCCTTCAATATCAGGATGATCAAAGAAGAAAGATACAGAAGTCTTATCGGCATATATCAATCAGCTTAACCATCTTTCACTAGATAAGCACGCAACTGAAGAAATCCTTAATTTTCTAACAGCGACTGCCGTGAACAACATTGAATTATAAATAGAAAGGACACAATCACAAGCGGTTAGATTTCAAGGATAAAGTGCTTAATATTACCTAGAATATAATGCAAGAAGAAATCCAACAGATGGACATCGAAACTATTAATCTAGAAAAAGAATGAAATCAGAATAAAATGTTATGATATCAGACGCTGTATCCCCCTTAAATAGAAGAAATGTCATTTCCTTTTGATTTCAAACACCTGGACTTTCAGAAATTTAATGGAGAAGGGTCACCAGAAGAACATATGATGCACTTCATAACAATGATGGGAAATCTCTCTAGAGTTCCTCAATATTGTTTGCGGTTGTTCGGGTCTTCTCTTATAGGAAAAGCCTTCAGGTAGTATTCAACTTTAATCCTAGGATCTATTTATACTTAGGAATAGATGCATGGTTTTTTTATGGCAAACTTCTTCTCTTCTAACAGAAAAATCATTTTAACTAAATTACTCTCTACTTGTAAATGAGAAGACAAATCAGTCGAAGAATTCATCAGTCGATGGAGAGACTTGAGGGCATCATGTCGATAGGAGAATCAGAACAGATTAAGCTATGTTTAAAAGGTATAACACTAGAAGTGGCATGCAACCTGATTGGTGCAAATATACAAACCTTTCGCGATCTTGTTACAACGGCTTATATTCTTGAAAAGATGATTGGAAGAGTGTCTGCTTATTATAAAAAGTCACTATGCCAGAGTTCTCATAAAACATCGGCCAACATTACTAGGAAAGAAGAAAATAAAGAAGATGATCAAGATGATGAAAGAAACATTGATGAAGAAGATAGAAATGGGCATGCGGTTATAATGACATATAAAAGGTCTAGACAATATAAAGACCATATGAAGTATACATTCGCAAGAAAAGGCATACTTCCTATGCTGAATCAATTGTTAGTCATGAAGAGTACTGAATTGCCTCGGCTAAGAGACCTTAAAGAAATTTAAAAGACAAGAGGAAATGATTATTGTCATTATCACCGTACATTTAGACATCATACAGGAAATTGTAATTCCCTCAGAAAAAAGCTACAAAGGATGATTAACAATGGTGAAATTGTTATGGAAAAATATGACAGGAAGAGAAGAATAACGTGTTTAAAACATCCATAATCTTTTGAGAAAGGGAACATGATTCTAGTAATAGAACAGTTCATCATGCTTATGTAGAGGAAGAAAAGAAGAAGCGCTATGTAACAACACAATAAGACAAATAATATTGATACAGAGTGATCTTCAGTCATATATTTTCATGAGTTTTCATCCCTCAGCAAAGCGAAGGTGAAGAATGATTAGCAAATTGAAGAGTCAAAGAAAGATAATTTCTAAAAATCTATTCATATACTTTTAAGTAGCGAGACGAAATTCTCAATCCACCTAATCCCAAAGAAGGTAATTATTGATTTCCTAATATGACAATTGTCGATATTAATTTTTATAGGTTAACATTGGGGCAAGAATCATTACCATGACTAGATTATTATATATTAACGCTTAAGCCCAGAATTATTATTGTGATTGGATTATTGCTACGGCCGACAAAAGTGGCTCCAAAATTACATAAAAGGGAGCCATTGCAAAACCATTTCTAAGCCCTACCCAGTTATCTGCAAGATTTATGAAGCGATAATTATATCCAGATTAGGTGCTGAATAACGGATTGCAAATCAAAAACTTGACTCTAGCTGAAGCTTTAAGATATTCATACACAAAGGATATCAGATTTTTAGTGGTCTTTTCGGGGATTATATGTTTGAATATTGTATTGTTTTGGGCTATAGACCCCGTCAAATAGAGCGTACGCCCTAGATAGGCATGAAAGAGAAGCAGAAAGAAATTATCAAATTCTCCACCAGAAGGAGAAGAGGTGAGAACGAAAAGAACGGACTAAAGCGAGGAGTTAATTGGCCATACATAGTGAAGGGGGATGGGGGTCAACCTCTTTCATGACCCATGGCCCCAGTGTGTCACTTGGTTAGCATTTCTAGAACAAATTAAGTAGGGTTGGTTTTTCGAGAAAAGGTCCCATCCTTCAATATCATGATTGGGTATTAGTCAACTGAGAGAATCATTGCTAAAGAATTATCGCCTTATTACATTATAAGGCATTACCGATTATCGAGGTGCTCATTGCTGACATCGCTAATGATTACTGACTATAAAATATTCGAAAGCTCCATATAAAGCTCTAAAATATTCGATCGTTGATAAAAGTAAAATCGCAATTAAATAAATATTAAGATAATATACTATCGTCGGGCAAAGCCATGAGAGCAAAGACATCTTGACATTATCGCTGGGCAAAAACACGAGAGCAAAACCATTTTGATATTATTGCCAAGCTGATATATTTCTCCATTTTCATTATCATTTATATACAATAGTGGTGAGCGCGCCCAAGAAAGCCAACTACGCATAAGCCCTATATTATCAGAAATGGTAATTCATTTATATACGGCAGCAGTGAGTGCCCGAGTAGGTCAACCACGCATGAGACATATATACAATGCTTCAACAACTTAAAGAGCACGAAATTGGCGATAAACTATAGTTGTCCTTAAGCCCAGCATGAAATTGGCGATAAACTATAATTGTTCCTTGAGTCCAGCCCGAAATCGGCGATAAACTATAATTTCTCCTTGAGCCGAGCCCAAAATCGGTGGTAAACTATAATTGCTCTTTGAGCCCAGTCAAAGGCAAGTCTAGTAAAAATTAAGTCCAGTTAAAGTCAGGTCCAGTCAAAGTATGTCTAGTTAAAGTTATATATGCCCTAACATCTTAAGAGCTTAAACTGTGGACCGAATTTGACATATTAATCATATTGATATGACTAATCTCACAGGCTAACGGACTAAATTCTACAAAGAATGTAATAAATGCAATGCAAAATACGCTGACAAGCATGAAAAATGAAATGACTAAATCATTGTTATATTATATATCGCAAATAAAAGGCAACATGCTGTTCAAATCATTATACATTCTAATTATTTCAAAGTTGTCAATACGTAATGATTATTATTGTCAACAATTATTCTGAATCTATTTTCAAAATTATCAATACTTCATAAGACTGAACTGAAAAGTTGTGATATCTTGAGATACTAATTCTGATTAATTTGGTAGGAAATATTACAATTCGAAATCTTGGATTATGCAAATCATGAATAAAGGAAACATCCTCAAAGATTGTTGCACTGGGAACAATATTAAAGAATGATTCCTTAGCCACAAAATTCAAAGAAAGAGTTGCCGGAGCTGATCGAAGAGATTGTTGCAGCAGGAGCAACATCTCAAGCATTGAAGAACAGTTCTCTGATTAAGTTACTCAAAAATGAAGTCGCCATAGCTGTTACAACAATAAGTTTCGATAAAAAGATAATTATGCAAATAAGGGAATTAAAGGTACAGAGAATGCAATTACGGCCCTATTCCTAGAAAGGCGTTCTATCTGATTAACCACTATGAAGACAGAGTGCATTCGTTGCTGCCATTATCCTCCCTATTGAAGCATTCACTTGGTGCTTCTAACTGGGGGCATGAAAATCTCTGTTCGAAAGCGAGAATTCAGTCTTTCGCTCGAACAAGATTATTTAGTCTTCCATTCAAGCACGACTATTCGGTCAATCACTATCTTTTGCTCGAATACAATTCTTCGATCTTCCGTTCAAACTTAACTGCTGAAGATCTCTATTCGAGCGATCCTTCTCCGTTATACGATCAATTCTATTTTCATCAAGAATCCTTGTCCAACGTGAAAGAATTTTTATGCAGAAGAAGATTGATATTCCATTTGATTTTAAATATAAATCAAAGAAGGATCGAGGGGGCATCTGTTGGTGCACAAAAAATAATACTTCATCTCTCTTAGTACGGAAGTTCCATTTAAACTGTGCGCGCCCATCTCCCAGACTGCTTTTTGTGGACGGGTTTAGCGTTCAACCTGCCTTAGTTGTGGCACGCCAGTTTCTTCCTCTCTTTGGTTCTTATTTATTGCGCGAAAGTTCTCATTGCGCGTTGTTGAAAACTACAAGTAATGAGGAAGGAATTTTTTTGGAGAAGAAAAGATATCAGAGACTAAGAAGAAAGCTAAAAGAGAAAGATTAAAAGATCAAAAGAAAGGAGGTGGAAGTCCGAGCGCGGAAGACAGGAGAGTTGCGTGGGTCTGCGCAACTCATATCAGTTGCGCGAGACCACATAACACATTTTGTGTAAGATCAGTGGCACGGGTCCGCGCAACACGTTTTGTGGGTAAAGATCAGTTGCGTGCCGCGCAACAAGAGCATTGCATAGTGGGGTCCACAACATGAAGATTGAGACTCTACACGTGTGGAAGCCTATAAATACCCCTTCATTTGGACACACACAAGATCAAAGCTTGATACTACTGCAAGGTATTGAAGAAGAAGAAGGAAATCGAAGAAGGAGAGAAGTAAGTTGCGCGGCCCATTGCACTGGACCACGCAATAGAGGTTGAGTTGCACGGGTCCACGCAACTCCCTGTCCCGCGCAGCTCCTTTATCAGTTGTGCGGGAAGACTATCCATGGTTCTAATGGCTTATGTTTTGTCAAATATGTTATTGTTCTTCAAAGAGATCCGAATATTCTGTTGAAAGAAATGCTATTTGAGCAAATATATGAAGAAGATGAGGATATTCCTATCTGCATAACTCTTCTTTCATGAAGACATAAACACCGCGATCCAAAATGCTGTCGAAATTGTTGTTGAATTACTTCATTTTTTGGTCCATTGTGCTTTGTTTTAGAATCAAGGGAAACAAGAGGATGTAAAAGAACTCAAAATTAATAAAATACTTTATGATGATTTTTCTCTCATTCTTTTTCTGTTATTAATGAATAAGATAATCCCCAAATGAAATACCTTTCATTTCTTGTCGAAACAGGCACTTTCGGTCAAATCGAACTAACCTTAGGTGGGACCAAACAGTGTGTTATTTCTGTTATTGGATTGTGTGATTTGTCATACTTTTCTCCATCCTTGGTACTTGATTTTCTTGGATCTTTGACACTTGAATTCTTCAATATTGATATTCAAATATCTAATTCTTCATTGCCTTTGAGCTTAATCTCCTTTTTGAGCTTTAAATCTAACATTGAAGAACGTATTCATCTTTATATCTAAAATTACATCATGTGTACAAAACATATCTAATTAGATTGATTAATCAATTAAATACAACCGAACTAGTGAAATTGGGAGGATAAATATCCAATATTTAGGGATTATCATTCTCTGAGGTCGCTTTCTTCTAAACCTGCTCTTCTCCAAGGCTACACTCTCTGAGGCTGCACTCTTTGAGGCCACTCTTCGAGGCTGTATTCTCTTAGGCTTGGACTCTCTTCAAACAAGCTAATTGGTATCCAACTAATATAATTTGTGAAGAGCAATACATGAAATTGCACATGGTGGTGGGTCCGCAGTTTATAAGTACGGAAGCTTGACAGAGTTATAGAATGAAGGTTATGTCCTAGAGGGAGGGGGGGGGGGGGTAAAACTTAGTGAATTAAATAAAATTGTTTAACTTAAACTAGTGTCATATTAAACTAAGCAATTTAACACTAAGACTTCCAAGCCATTAGTGGGTCCAATCACATAGACTACAATAGATATTCTTCTAAAGGAACTAGTCTATAAATAAGATGTGTACATGTGTGTGTGGGATGTGCTAACTATTAAATTCTAGCATTCATCTAATCATACCCACATACAATTCATTAGGTTTCCCTATTTCACTCCCGGTGAACTCACTCAACCCATAAGTGTATCAGATTCCACTATCAAAGGTTTTAAATCAGGTTCACCTTTAACCTTTACAATCTTACACAAGGATTGACTCCCTCAGAGACTTACGTGGTTTTCTGTAGGCTCGTCGCAAACATCGATCCTAATTTAATGATCTATGTTTACTCTTGGTGGAGGCACACTCGAAGACTAATACGCACCCATGTCTAATGGACTATACAGGGACTTTTATTTAGGTCCTATACAAGAAACATGGTCCTACATAAGAACTTAGTCGAATTTGGTAATCAAATTCTTACACTCAATCCTACACAACGAAGGAGTGTAAATCGATTCACTTAATGACACTTATTTGTCAAATTGAGTCTCCAAATGCGCCATCTTGGGTTGTTTGATCGATGCTCTCCCATGCTTAAATCAGCTCTCCTTTGCTCTCCTGATCATGATATCAATTTTTTTTCCAAGACTTCAGCTCCATGATCAAACACTTTGCATATAATGTTCCTTTGAGGTGACAAATGCGATGGAGGTTTTAGTAGAATCTCCTATAAATAATGAGAAGTTGAATTTATAGGGGATTCTACTTGATGGACACTCTAGAGGTTGGTAGACACTAGAATTTGCCAATAGAAATGGTGTCTAAATTCTAGAGAATGCTTGAAATCATAATCTTCTTGTAAAGGAGCATGTAATGCTTATTAGAATGAATAATCACTAAGAAGAAAACATGAATCTCAATAGGATAGTGCCTAAATTTTTTGGTAGAGCTTGGAATGGACTAGTGTTCACACCCCAAGTATATGGTTGTGATGTAGTAATAATTTCTGTAAGACTGAGGTCGAATCCATAAGGACTGAACCTTGTATGCAATCTGAAAGTAACTTGAACTAGAACTAGGCGAAGATGTAATCTAAATCTGAGAATGTAGGAGAATAATGATGAATTATTAAACTAAAACTTGTAAAATTCAAAGGTGGTAAACTAGGGTGTCAAGGATCCACTTGTAGAGATCAGGGAGATCTATACTTGATTCATAAACACAACTAGAATCAGAGTCTCATCTTCATCCAATTGGAAGATAATTCATTAAAATCCAAATATGAACTTCCTTTGATCTAGTTTTCAATAGAAGATAGGTATGAGAATTAGAATTGATTCCATCACAAAACCATGCCCATGAGACAAAGTAAACAACATAATTTAACCAATCCACATGCAATCTAAGGGAGTTATGAACGTTAGGAAGGGTTCAATCATCCAACCATTCCCAGGAGATGATGATGAACAACAGGGCCTCCTAACTTCATAATCAAAATAATGCAAAGAACATACCCAAAGCTATCGAAGATCCATTGTAATTTAAGTCACAACAAACCATTAAAAATAAAAGGCAATCCTTATAATCAAACTAGAATCAAAATCAATTCAGTTTACATATGAATCAAAAGGCATAAAGAAAAATCTCTCATCACACTACAAGCTTCACCTCTTAGCCTTAGGTAAGAGGTTTAGTCAACCATAATCATGATTAACTAAAATCTCTTAAAAGGCATCAAGAAAAAAAATTAAGAAAAAGGAGAAGAAAAACTCTTTGAAGGAGCTTGGCTAACCACCCCACGAGTCTCTCTCTCCCTCTCTCTCTCTCTTTGCTCTTTCGTTTCAACGTCCATGGATGTCTCTCCCTCTCACGTTCTTCTCCTTTTATAGAACTTTGAGGTTGGTTAGAGGGAGAGGCGGTAATGCACAAGGAGTTAAGCACTCCTCGCGCAGTGAGAAAACCCGCGGAAGCAGCTACGTTTGACCTACTTTTGGCGCGAAAGATCGTCTCAAAACTGGAATCTAACTCCATGGTGAGGGTAAGGACCCCCTTTTTCAACTTATGGACGGTCCGGACCATTAATTTGACTGTACCCTTGATCACAGAATGGTCCACTGCAGTAAGTTTTCACTAATGAAGCGTCTGTGGAAAACAGAGCACGCTACGATGATCGGTGGGCCCCACGGTGCTATTTTCGGTAGAATCCACCCTGTTCATTAGATTCCTGGCAAAAAATCAGTTGAAAAGGAATAATTTTGGTTGAGTGTTGGTGAGGTCCACTGTATCAAATCAAGTCACCGTTCATCATGCATTTTTCGGCGATCCACGTGTGTACGTGTGCACGGGGTTAAAAGCTCAACATGGCTAAGGTCATGGCCACCCCTAGAGTGAGTGGACGGTCTCGATCGTCTATCAGGATGATGGGTGGGGCCCACCGAGATCATCTGTCCCGCCAGAGTCGGTCCGCTGGCTGTTTTTGAAATTTTTTAAAAAAGAATCGATCAGCGTGCGCTGACCGATCTTATGCTTTTTAGTGCATGGTAAGTGCATGCACACTATGCACACGCGCACCCTTAAGTGAGGTCCACTGTGATGCTTATGAGAAATCCGCTCCGTCCATCCTCTCTCTCATCCAATTTAAGGGGTTGAGACCAAAATTGAAGCATATTCAGATATCAGGTGGGCCCCATATCAGTATTTTAGGGATTGATCTATCCGTTGGGCCACTTCCACAGGGATCCAAGGGCTGAAATTTTACGTGTAGAGTTAATTTAGGGTCCTCATGCCTGATATAAAGTTTTGGGCCAAACGGATGTGGGAACCCTATGATCTTGCATTCAGGATGACTTTCAGGCCTCTTAGACTTCAATTGCTTGATTTTCTCGGATCTTTAGCGTGTAAACTCTTCGATCTCAATCTCCTAGGATCTGTCACTTGCCTTAGTGATTTCTGAGCATTAAATTCATGCTTTTAGTACCTTTTTTCAGTCAAGGATCCTAAATTCACCTTGCAACACAAACACGATTAAAAGAGGACGTTAAACAGTATCATGTTCATAAAATTAGGTAATAATTGGGGTCTAATATGCAATATTTGACCCTCAACAACTAGGGTCTCTGAAATCTCAAAATCCATCTTTTCTATAAAAACTCAGTTTGCTAGATTTATAGGAAAAAAGGCTCCAATGGATCTATAATGGCTCGTCTTTGATCCGACCGAAATTGGTTTCGGTCACACCCAATTAGCCAATGGAAAAATCACTAAAGTTGATGCACAATTTTTGGCACCTTCGGTTGCACCAAAACTAGATGAAGGATTCTCCGACTAGAGCAGAATTATATAAATTTCAGGGCTTCTTTGTTGTCCTATTTTGAGTACGTTCGGTGGGACCAAAGGTAACTGAATTTGTGTAGTTTTTCCAGCAACTCGGGGCCTCTAAAACCAATTTAAGCATGTCCAATTAAGGCTTCTAAGGATAATGGATGATCAATAAAAGGTTTACCGATTAATTTAAGATTATCTAGAGGTTTTGGTTGTTTTGTCTGAAAGGTTGAGGTCACCAAGGCACGTCATGTACTTGTTCTTTGCTCCTTGATTCTCCACTTCCACTTGTGTCTTCGGTCTTCAACTTCTAAGGGCTCAACTGACTACATGATACAATAGACTCATGTGATTGACAAATAAGGTGCACAAATCAGTGCACTAACAATACAAATTCTCTAAAGGCTATAAAGCCTATAACAAGACCATTATCATTGACAAAGTATCTTAAGTCCATCATGCACTCAAGCTAGCATCCATTTGAAGCCCGATGCCCATTTGAGGCTTAACACCATAGGCTCCATGTCCGCTTACATTATTCTATAAGAGTGCTATGGCCACTGTCCAATGCTCTGTTTCATCTAGTACCTATGATGCTCTTAAGTACATGATCAGTACTATCTACCACTTTATTCACTGTCACCCCAAGTTGCTTCCCTTAAGTATGTTGTGATACATGCTTTGTAAAGGATACAAGCCATATGCGCGATACCACACAGTTTCTTATCTCCCTCACTCTATCTCATACTCATTGTTCCAAGGACTACATGAGAGAGAGAGAGGCATGCGTAGTACCCATAACACTCTTTACCTCACTATGTGAGGAGTGTGTGGAGCCCATTCTCTTAAACTAGTGATGGGGCATGGAGCCCACAACCACTGATGACAAAGCCACTCTTTTTTCTTTTTCTTTTTTGTTTTTTCATTTCACACATCATGCATACACGTTAATTAACTAAATAAACTACTTTGTGACTTATTATTGTCTTAGACTCTATATATTATAATTAATTCTTTTGGTATATCATGGCCTAGAATGTAATATGAACTTAAGATAATAATAAAAACCTTTTAACTATATGTTCTTGTATCTTTTGTGTGGATATAGCAACATCTTGTGAATGTCTATGAATGTGAATGCCCCCTCCTTATTTATTTCCTTGAGATAAAATATGCGCAAACTAAGTGGCGACTCCAGTAGGGGTATAATAGACATCCATTCATAGTCATTTTCATATTTGTGCAAAATCGCATACAGTTGGAGGGTCTTTAGCACCACATGGAGGAAAAGTGGCGACTCCTGATAGGCATATTCATCCCTTCATCTCTAAGACAATAATGATGAGAAAAATAGTTTATAACTTGCAAGCATGTCTACACTTCGAATCTATCTCCTGCATAATAATGAAACCACCATTTTCTCACCCTATTGTAGGAGAACATATATTTGACATTGCTCTTTGCATCCTTTGAAGAATGACATCAGGTCCAGAGAATGGAGCTTATTCCCACTTATGTCTGCACCTATCTTCGTGACCACAATCCATCTTACATCTCAGTGCCCAAAGTTTGTATATAGAAATTGTACAAATAATCAACTGTATCACTAATCTTATCGACCTCAGTGGCACTCTTCTCACCATACAACTTATTAAAGATGAATGTAACTATGAACATCTTGTATCGAGGATTAAGAATGACTACAAGAGCCATTACCAAACTACACTCAAACTAATGCTTATCAAACTTTAATTGCATATCCATAGTCATTAATTGTAAAAATTCTGGTCTACTATAGCTTCTGTATAAAACATATTTTACTCTCCAAAGTTCTGGCAGATATATATTTGTTATTGGATACTTGATTCCTGAAAATTTCTTTGTTGTGTCGTAAAAAACTAAAATGAACTTGCGAACTACTTCAACTCTTGTCCAATCATCATCAGAAGGTAACCACTGATATGCACTATCACGCTCCGCATAGTGAGAGAATGCATCTCTGAATCTAACTTTTCGTAAGTTGAATTCTAACGTGTCATGACATCTAACTTCATCATTCTCTAAGATGACAAATTCAATTATTTCATGATCTCATTCCATATATTTAATTGTGAAGGTGACCCTTGTATGTACTTCACATGCTCTCCGATGTTCTCGATTGTTGGGCTAATTATTTTAAGGCTATCTTGTACAATTAAATTTAAGATTTAGACACAACACTTAACATGAAATATTTTTTCACCAAAATACAAGTCACTGGTAGCCCTAAACTAGTTCTACAAATTCATTTTCACGTTATCATTTACAAAGGCATTGTCTAAAGTTATTAAGGGGATTTTCTTCTCAATGCTCTACTCCACAAGACATTTGTAGATGTAGAATGAAATCATCAATCCAGTATGAGGAGGCTCAAGATAACGAAAGTTTATAACTCTTTTATAGAGCCTCCATTTGGCATCAATGTAATGCAGTTAGTGACATATACCCCCTTCGTTGATTGGATGTCGTCCACAAATCTAATGTTAGGCTAATTTAGAAAACCGGTTCCAACTGTCCTTTCAAGTTGAGTTTCTCGTTTGCATACATCTTCATGCACTCTCTTTATTGTTGTACGAGAGACCTTCTTGTATTGGGGGTTAAGGCCTCTGGCTAATTCAACAAAAGTACTCTCTACCATCTGAAATAGTCTTTCATTGGTAATAATAAATTAAGTCGTCAACTCACACTACAAGAAAACCTACTTTTACCCACGAAAATTTTTGTCACTAAAAGTGATATTTTCGTAGGTAAAACGTTTTACTGACAAAAATTTTCGTTGGTAAATTCGTCAGTAAAAGACTGACGCAAAAGGTTTTTACCGACGAAATTTTCAATCGTCGGCCATGGTAAGATTTTTACCGACGAATTTTTTTGCCAGTCAAAAATAAACAAAACACTTTTACTGATGATATTTTTCATAGGTAAAAATAATCACAAAATTTTTACCGAAGAATTTTTTCGTCGGTAAAAAATAAGCAAAACACTTTTACCGATGATTTTTTTTATAGTTAAAAATAATTACAGAACTTTTATCGACGAATTTTTTCATCGGTAAAAAAAAAGTGTAAAACTTTTACTGACGAGTTTTTTCATCAGTAAAAAATAAACGCAAAACTTTTATCGACGATTGTTTTCGTAGCTAAAAATATTTACAAAACTTTTACTGACGAATGTTTTCATCAGTAAAAAAATAAGTAAGAAACTTTTACCGACAATTTTTTTCATAGGAAAAATATGTAAAAATCTATTACAGATGAATAGTTTCGTCGGTAAAAAATAAGTAAAAAACTTTTACCTATGAAAATTTTTGTAGGTAAAAGTCTCTTTCTTTTTTCAATATTCTAGCACAAAATTCCTGATATACACCTGTTACAATATATTTCATCATATTCTTCCTGATATACACCTATTATATAATATATTTCATCTCATTCACATCCATCTAAACCCAAACTAGTAAATTCATACAAACATAAACTACATTCATCCAAACACAAACAATCTTATCCACATCACATTTATTCATGCATAAATACATATTAGTTTAACATCATCAATAAAAATATAAAAAAATCACAAAGATGAAGGTGGAGGTGGTGGGGCATCGGTGGGTAAACGTGCAGCGAGAGCCTGAAACATCTCCATCATCCATTGCTCATGCTCTACCCGCATCTTCTCCATCCTCCTCTTCTTCTCCTCCCTCTGCCTCGCCTACTCCTCCATCCTCCTCCTCTTCTGCTCCTCCCTCTCCCTCGTCAGCTCCTACATCCTCCTCTCCTGCTCTTCCCTCTACCTCACTAGCTCCTCCATCCTCCTCTCCTACTCCTCCCTCTGCCTCGCCAGCTCCTCCATCCTCCTCTCCTGCTCCTCCTTCTGCGTCCCCTGCTCATCCCTATGCCTCTCTAGCTGCTCACTCTGCCTCTCTAGCTGCTCTTTGATGTCATGGACGACGACCCGTAGCTACTAAACTTCTCTCTTTGCGATATTAGCTCGGCGTACGGCGTTGTCGCCAACGACGATGGATCAACTGGAGACAGTTGTAGCGGGTGCCATGAGCTTGGCATCATGGCCAAGCCCACGCACATATCCAGAACCAGTGCCAAGCACCTGACTCAGGATCTCTGGCTCACTCCGCTTAGTACCATCGGGAGTGGGCTGACTGCGTAAGGTGTCCATCGCCGCATGCAATGAAAACATATGAATTTTCATAACAAATGACATTATTGTAATTTAATGCAATTAAATTTTACAATGTAAGAATTTTTACCCAATTCTCGCTGGCTGTATGATGTACCCAAGATCCCTTCGCCTATCGACAGTGAGTCCCTCTGTAGAGGTTTACTGGTTCGGGCTCCTGGCCAGTGACGGAATCTCACTGCGCAATCGAAAGGACAATAGAGTTAATATAAATGCATGGAAAGAATATATCAACTTATTAATTACCATTAATTTCTTACCATATCGTGACGAAGTCGTATAAATGACTTTGAACCAGCTACGTGGTTCACTTCTAACTATTCCATGTTGTCAGAATTTATTTTGCTCCTCTTCTAAACACATTATTCATAATACATTGTTATTAATTGTGAATTTAATTGTTACCTTAAGATATCATAAATATATAAATATTACCTGAAAAGACTCAGACGAAAATCTCTCGCAAAGTATCCACCAATCGTCATGGGTCACGTGCGGCGGTGCGGACTGTACGGCCTCCTCGTGGCTCAAGCATCGCTTGTACAGCTTGTGTAAGTCACCACGGTACTCCTTGAACCGCTCCTTAACCATGTCGTCAACGGCATGGAAAATGTGCGGAACACTCAAATCTAAGTCAAATTATCCTGCAGTTTCGCAAATAATAGATTAAGGCAATAAACTTATTAAGAAAATAACTTAACTATAAATGAACTTTTATAAAATAAATTTTAATTTACTAAAATTTACCTGAAGGTGCTGACGAATGAGCTGCCGTACATCATCTGTCACGTCGGCCCAACGGGGGTTGGTGGGGGGATCAGAGATCGGCATAAGACACTGACCTCCGACGTAAATAACCTGGCATTGTTCCTAACAGGTCTAATGCAGTCCTGTGGGAACTCTACCGTCACCCTACCCTCACGCATAAGTTGCTCTAAAAGTAACCCACACGTGGGTCCATGTCCTCGTCGGCTGGTCGACGATGTTGTTACAAAAGAAATATGTAAGTCTAAACATAAACAGAAGTCTATAAAAGAAATATATGTCTAGACTTACATGCAGTGCTCGGTGTATGCGCGACTGAGGGATCAGACACCTGCGATGCAACATGTGACGGCGATGATGTCTTCGTCGCATCACGGGTAGAAGGGGTAGATCCAGTGTGGGAACGACGTGGTATCTCACCTGGTGTCGTCACTGAATATGTGTGATCTACGAACTTATAAATTTAAAGAATGTCAATACAAGTGGAATATACTAAAACATTATACAAGTAGTTTGATGGTACAATGTATTTGTGCTTATGTTTAGAGAGATGATTAAAATATGATTAGACCATTACACTATAATGTAAGCAGAGTATAATAAAACTGTAAACTTTAATCTATAACCCTTGAAAAGTCCATTACACATTGTCATTCTATATTAAATACACATTTCATTATAATATGAAACAACTTTAAGGTAAACTATCTGAAGTACTCCCTGTGTAAGTTATCGTACGTTTCAGAAGCATATATCATGTTGTATGAAGCACTCGATATTTTTACACCCAACATGCCAATCACAATAGGAGAAATCTGGTCTCTCGAGACTTCATTCAGATGTGCAAGTGACAGAGTCGCATCTTCCATATCTCGTTTCCCACGGTTATATATCTCCATCAGCTCTGGAATTTCTTTGAGATGGTATAATCTTTCATCTGAGTTGTCGTCAATATATTTCGCTCTACACTCATCAACCAGACCAGGTATCTCTTTGGCCCTACCAAAAGAAGATAGAACTGAAACGTCCTTCTGCAACAGCTGATGAAGAATGTTGCCTGCTTCTGCTATACTCCGGTTTGAGGAGGACATGATCAAAAATTAACTCAACTAAAAATGTGGATTATAAACAAGTCAATTAAAGGAATAAATCATGACTTGTAATTTTCACATATACATGGAATACATAAATTATTCGAGTTGAAAAATGACATGTAAATCATGTGTACATTTAATAATCGTCATCTGTATCACTATCACTTAAGACTATTTCTTCTTCACCATCACTATTGCTGATTAGTATTTCCTCTTCATCGTCTGCAACATCGCCATTAATAAAACTGCTATCATTTCTAACAATTTTATGTATTATTGAGCAATCAACATGATCAGGTGGCACATCATTTCTGTCCAATTACACCACATCAATATTAACACTTGAATCAGTCCCTCTATCCCCAGATGGCATATCTTCTTAATATGCTTGTTCAACCCTAGACGTTTCATTTCCCCCGTCCTCGCTATCTTCAACTTCTGGTACGGGAACGTCAAATATGTTCCTGGGCTTTATTTTCTGCACCACGTGCCAAGAGCCCCCTAACTTGGTGTCAGCGAGGTAAAATACTTGTTCGACTTGGCTGGCGATGATAAATGGGTTGTCCTTAAACTACTTCCGAGATAAATTTATGCTTGTAAAGTAGTTGTCAGTTTGTATTCCCAAGTTCTTATTTCCAATGTTCCACTAATCACATTTAAATAAGTACACCCGCTTTCTCATATAATAACTCAGCTTAATAATATCTGTCAAAATGCCATAAAAGTCAATTTCATCGTCCTCATTCGTTCCCTTCACAACCACCCCAGTATTTTGTGTAGTCCTATACTTCTCACATTCTTCGGTGTGGAACCAAATCCCGTTTACAATACAACCTGTATATCTAGATACATGTCTATCAGGGCCACACGCCAGTGAATATAGTGCATTCGATACATCCGCAGAGTTGCTCGTGCGCAACGTCTTCATCTATTATCATATACATAATGTAATTATTTAGGGATTTTCTTAGGTTCAAATAATGTGCAATACAACGAAAATTCTAAGTCTAGTGAGATACAATGTGAAATCTTACACATTTTGCGAACCATTCTGGAAACTAATCCTGATGCATTCGATCATAATTTGTCGGGAATTGGGACTTCATCTGGTCGATGTGTTCCCTACACATAAATGGCACGTCATCAGCAAGAAATATTAAGATCATCGTATGTAGAGAAAACAATAATCGAGAGAAGACTTACTCTAAGTACGACTCTCTTTCTTCACAATTGTGCAACACATACCACCGCGCCTTTACTAGATCCCCAAGGTACATATCCTGAAATATCGGGGATCCTAAAGGATGAACGTTATGTGTAAATACTAATATGAGTCCTTATTTATGCTCTTGCCCTTCTTCGGCATTCCGATCTTCTCGGTTGAATCTAGTCTCTATGCCACGAAGATATATGGAGTAAAATGTCAGGCAGTCATTATCAATGTACGCTTCAGCAATGGATCCATCTGGTCGTGCCTTATTCTTCACAAATCGTTTTAGTGTGTGAAGGTATCTGTACACAAAATCACTATGTTATACATATAAAAACATGGATAGATGTAATTTATGGAATGAATAAAAATTTTAATAGGTTCTACCACCTTTCGATCGGATACATCCAACAGTATTGTACTAGGCCTGCAAGCTTCGCCTCATGTGGTAAGTGAATCGCTAGGTGTACCATGATATCAAAAAATGTAAGTGGAAATATTCTTTCAAGTTTGCAAAGGATTACGACAATGTCTCTCTCCAGTCGTTTAATAATATCTACATTCAACGATTTCAAACACAAATCCTTAAAGAATATCCCCAACTCAATCAGCGTCACACTGATATCCTTGCTTAGGAATCCACGAATCGCAACTGGTAGTAGGCATTGTAAAAGGACGTGACAATCATGACTTTTTATTACTGTTACCTTATAGTCTGTAACGTTTACATGCCGAGATATGTTTGACGCATACCCATCGGGAAACTTCACTGATCTCGACCATTCACAAACACTTTTTCTTTAGTTTTGTCAATGTGTAATAGGCTACTGGAATAGTATACAAATTTTCATGTGGTTGCAAGTGCAACTCTTTCCTTAAACCCATTGCTTGTAGATCCAATTGAGCCTTGAAACTGTCTTTTATTTTCTTCTCTATGTTCATCAATGTTCTGAAGACATTGTCACATATATTTTCTCAATATGCATGAATCCAAGTTGTGTCACAATTTCAGATCACTCCAATAGGGCAATTAAAAAAATGTTCTTCTTCCTCCAGTTGTAGTCCAATACTCTATGTTTCCTCTTCTTCAAGTGCGATGCCTTACCAAATCTAACTTCTCCAATGCTACTCAGTTGTTGTATCACATCTTCTCCAGATAGCTCTTTTGGGGGTGGCCTATGATCTTATTTGCCATCAAAGATCATCGTCCTCCTGCGCCAACTATGATCACTTGGAAGGAAGCGATGATGGCCCTTATAACACATTTTTCTACCATGCTTTAATGACAATGAACAAGTCTTAATACCACCTGCAGGACAAGCCAACTTTCCCTTCATGCTCCACCCAGACAAATTCTTATACACGGGAAAGTCATTTATTGTTCACAAGACCGCTGCATGCATTCGAAATGTCTGTCTTGCAAATGTGTCATACGTTTGTACACCTTGACTCCATAATTCGTTTAACTCATCTACTAACGATCACAAATATACATCAATTTCATTCCCAGGTAACCTGGGTCCAGGAATAAGCAATGACATCATGAAAAATGACTCCTTCATACACAACCAAGGAGGTAAATTGTAGGGCATAAGTATCACTGACCACATACTGTATGAGCTACTCATATTACCAAATAGATTAAAACCATCACTTGCAATATCTAGTCGAACATTGCGAGAATCCTCTACAAACTAGTCATATTACTTGTCAAAACTTTGCCAGGCTTCAAAGTCAGCAGCGTGCCTCAGTGTACTATCATCATGAACGCGTTTCTCCTTATGTCACCTCATATCTTCAGCCATCTTGCGAGACATAAACAATCTTTGCAATCTGGGTTTCAAAGGAAAGTACCTTAACACCTTTTGCTGGATTTTCTTACGCTTGGCTTTATCATACTTCCACCTAGACTCTCCACATTTTGGATACTCTTCAACATTTTCATGCTCTTTCCAATACAATAAAAAATCATTTATACATGCATGTATGTAACCAAGGCCCAAGTCTCGCATCAAGGAATTTGCCTCGTAATGAGACTTAGGCAATGTCTCACCGTCCGGTAATGCTTCTTTCAATAAGTCAAGCAACATATCGAATGATTTGTTACTTCAATGATTTATTGTCTTCAAATGAAGTAACCTTGTAAGAAAAATCAACTTGAAGAAGTTCTCACACCCCGGATAAAGTGAACGTTGCGCATCCCTCAACAACCTACTAAACTTCTCTTATTTGACATCACCCATAGGAGGAATATCTTGACTACTGCTTCTCGCTACAAAATCAGTATCTGCAATTGTTCCCCTAAACACATCCCCTATGATATCTTACATTTCGTTAACATCTTCATCATCGTCATCCGACACAATTGGGCCAGCAAAGACTTCAGTGGCCTCAACTCTATGGTGGATATCTTCACCATGATGGATCCACCAAGTGTAACCCTGGTCAATCCCAACTATGAACAAATCGTCTTCTACTTTATCTAAAGTCTTACAAATCACGTTCTTGCATTTTCGACATGGACACCTAATCCTATTCCCTGAATTTGCCCGATTTTGTGTAAATTCCATGAACTCTTGAACCCCTTGTTTATACTCTTGGCCAAACCTGTTCTTAGCTCGCATCCAACTCTTATCCATCTCTACAATGAAAAGACTAGAGTCAGTTTACGGAAATAGGTTTAAGATTAGGCTAGGTTATAGGTTTAGGTTATATGTTTATGTTTAGGGAATTGAGAATAGGTATAAGTTTAGGTTATAGGTTAAGGTTTAGGTTATAGGTTAAGGTTTAGGTTTAGGTTTAGCTTATAGGTTTAGGTTTAGGTTAAGGTTTAGGGAATTGGTTATAGGTTTTGGGATTTGAGAATAGGTTTAGGTTAATGTTATAGGTTATAAGTTTATGTTAATGTTGTAGGTTATAGGTTTAGGTTTAGGTTTAGGGATTTAAGAAAACATTTACATTTTAGGTTTAGGTTTAGGTTTAGGTTTTACGTTTAGGTTAAGGTTATAGGTTTAGGTTTAGGTTTAGGTTATAGGTTTAGGTTTAGTTTAGGTTATAGGTTAAGGTTTAGGGAATTGAGAATAGGTTAAGGTTTAGGTTTAGTAAATCGGGTTCGGGTTCGGGATCGGGTTTAGGTTTGGGTTTTCAAGTTTAAGTTTAGGTTTAGGTTACGGAGTTGAGATTAGGATTAGGTGTAAGTTTAGGTTAGGGATTTGAGAATACGTTAAGGTTTAGGTTTAGGTTAAGGTTTAGGTTATAGGTTAAGGTTTAGGAAATTGAGTTTAGGTTATAGGTTAAGGTTATAGGTTTAGGTTATAGGTTTTGGGATTTGAGAATAGGTTTAGGTTATAAGAATAGGTTTAGGTTATAAGTATAGGTTTAGGATTAGGTTTTATATTTATAGGTTTTGGTTGAGGTTATAAGTATAGGTTTAGGTTTAGGTTATAGGTTAAGGTTTAGGGAATTGAGTTTAGGTTATAGCTTTAGGTTATAGGTTAAGGTTATAGGTTAAGGTTTATGTTATAGGTTTAGGTTTAGGTTTAGGTTAAGGTTTAGGTTTAGGTTTAGGTTATAGGTTTTGGGATTTGAGAATAAGTTTAGGTTAAGGTTATAAGTTTAGGTTTAGGAAATCGGGTTCAGGTTCTAGATCAGATTTAGGTTTGGGTTTTCAAGTTTAGGTTTAGGTTTAGGTTACGGAGTTGAGATTAGGATTAGGTGTAGGTTTAGGTTTAGGGATTTGAGAATACGTTAAGGTTTAGGAATTGAGTTAAGGTTATAGGTTTAGGTTATAGGTTTAGGTTTGGGTTATAGGTTTTGGGATTTGAGAATAGGTTTAGGTTATAAGTATAGGTTTAGGATTAGGTTTTATGTTTATAGGTTTTGGTTATAAGTATAGGTTTAGGTTTAGGTTATAGGTTAAGGTTTAGGGAATTGAGTTTAGGTTATAGGTTTAGGTTTAGGTTTAGGTTAAGGTTTAGGTTTAGGTTTAGGTTATATGTTTTGGGATTTGAGAATAAGTTTAGGTTAAGGTTATAAGTTTAGGTTTAGGAAATCGTGTTCGGGTTCTGGATCGGGTTTAGGTTTGGAGTTTCAAGTTTAGGTTTAGGTTTAGGTTACGAAGTTGAGATACGGATTAGGTGTAGGTTTAGGTTTAGGGATTTGAGAATATGTTAAGGTATAGGTTTAGGAAATCGGGTTCGGGTTCGAGATCGGGTTTACGTTTGGGAGTTCAGGTTTAGGTCTATGTTATAGGTTTAGGTTATAGGTTATAAGTGTAGGTTTAGGTTTAGGTTATAGGTTTAGATTATAGGTTATAGGTTATAAGTGTAGGTTTAAGTTTAGGTTTTAGGTTATAGGCTATAGGTTTAGGTTAAGGTTATAGGTTTAGGTTTTAGGTTACGAGTTTAGGCTATAGGTTAAGGTTATAGGTTTAGGTTATAGTTATGTTATAAGTGTAGGTTATAGGTTTAGGTTTAGGTTATAGGTTTAGGTTATAGGTTTAGGGAATTGAGAATAGGCTAAGGTTTAGGTTTAGGAAATCGGGTTCGGGTTCGAGTTTGGGTTTAGGTTTAAGTTATAGGTTTAAGTTTAGGTTTAGGGTTTAGGATCAGACTGGGCACAACACGGTCTAAGTCTGTATGACATAATCAACAGACTATATGTCAAATAACCATTAAAATGTGGCCTAGGATTTTTTAATGGTGGAAATTCAATCACTACTTTTTTTCCCATGGTGTGGTCCACCTGCGACTTAGATCTACCTCATTTTTGGGATAAAGCCCTAAAATTTTCATAAACATGGGCTTGCTCCAACAAATTTGAGCTAATACATAAACACGACCTGTCAAACTGGCCAAGCCACTCCAATGTTGTTCATAGAAAATAGACAGCTTCATCATGGTCATAACAGCGGTTCCCACCTTTCAGGGACCCCTGCTCAACATCCGGATAGCTCCGACGCATATCCGGGTTTGCTCCATCAATTTCGAGCTAATACATAAATATGGGCCTGTCCAAATGGTCAGGTCACCCATATTGTTGTCCATAGGAAATGGACAGCTACTCATCATGGTCATAACAACGATTCCCACCTTCTAAGAACCCCCGCTCAACATCCGGATAGCTCCGACGTACGTCTGGGTCTACTCCATCAATTTTGAGCTAATACATAAACACGGGCCTGTTCAAATGGCTAGGCCACTCATATTGTTGTCCATAGGAAATGGACAACTACTCATCATAGTCATAGCAGCGGTTCCCACCTTCCAAGGACCCCCGCTCAATTAAATCCTAAATTAGTTAGCCATCCAAGGTTGGATAGATTGTAATACTTTTATATTCTCATTTAAACGTCCACGCCAAAAATTCGGCAGCATCTCCCCATGCCCTCCAGATAAGTTGATCCTACGTTATATTTCAATGTCAAATATCTAAAGCAATGTAAAGATATTTGGCATTGGATATGGAACGACAGAAACTGATCTAAAGAGAAACGAGGAGATGGACCGCGAATCAAGCATGAATATTTAAATAGATTACATGAAAGCATATTATCTATCTAACCTTGAACTGTCCAAAATGGGATAATTTGAGCAATTTTTATGCCACCAAAAATACACCATATCTATGTATGGCCCCATTGAAATCCTCAAACGGGTAACTAATTATCTAACTTACAAATCATAATTACAAGTCACAACTATAAACTAACTAATCACAATAACAATTTAAGACAAAAACATTAATAGAGCGTGGCCCATTGACACCCCCACATACGCAAGTTCAATGAGCACATATGAATATTAGCAACCCAACAACATATATGATTGTCTATATTTACCAGTCAACACATAACCTTCTTAAAACAACATTTGATAATGTAGACCATAAAAAATAAAAAATAATAAAAAAATAAAATAAAAAAAGATATTTGATTTCGAAGCATCATTCTACAATACATATAAATCAATATGATCGTAACAGTCCATAAAAGCTTTCCCAATTTTACTATAACAAGAATATATTTTATAGTCTATCTTACAAAAATAGGTTTGGGTTTAGTGATTTGAGAATACATTTAGGTTTTAGGTTATAAGTGTAGGTTATAGGTTTAGGTTTAGGTTATAAGTGTAGGTTATAGGTTTAGGTTTAGGTTAGGTTATAGTAACCTAAACCTAAATAGGTTATATGTTATAGGTTATAGGTTAGGGTTTAGGTTTTAGGTTTAGGGAATTGAGTTTAGGTTATATGTTATAGGTTATAGGTTAAGGTTTAGGTTTTAGGTTTTAGGTTTAAGTTATAAGTTAAGATTTAGGTTATAGGTTATAAGTATAGGTTTAGGTTATAAGTATAGGTTTAGGTTAATGTTGTACGTTATAGGTTTAGGTTTAGGTTTATGGATTTGAGAATACACTTAAGTTTTAGGTTTAGGTTTAGGTTTTACATTTAGGTTAAGCTTACAGGTTTAGGTTATAAGTGTAGGTTATAGGTTTAGGTTTAGGTTAGGTTATAGGTTAAGGTTTAGGGAATTGAGAATAGGTTAAGGTTTAGGTTTAGGAAATCGGGTTCTATGTACTAGGTTGATTTTGAGTTGTTACTTAAATGATAAAAGTTGATATCATTTCACTGTTGGGATGGATGCCTTAAGGCATGTCATTATTTGTTCATATTGCATCCCAGGCTAGCAAAATTAACATCAACATCTATAAGACATAACAAAATTAACATCAACATCCACATTCTAATAATGCCAACATTCCTACTTCAAGATCATGCATGTACATCAACATCTACAAGACATAAGAAAATTAAGAACGTGGCACATATCCCACATTGTATGCCATTATACCCTCATATCCACATTTCCCCACATTTACATAATCTTGTTATTTAAAAAAAAAAATCAAATATATGTATTTTTCCTGAAAAACCATCAAAATCCCACACTCCAATAAGAGGTGATTTGACACCTTGAATTTTTTAGGTTTAGGTTATAGGTTTAGGTTTAGGTTATAAGATGGTTACACTTGCCTAACAAATGAGATTCTATAGAATCATAAGTGATCCATGACAGGCCCTAACAAATAGATGGATCAAATTGATCGAACTTGCTTTTGTGTAAATGTATCTTAACATCCATATTAAAAACAATTTGAACAAAAGGTTCATATATGTCAGATCACTGTGATGTTTGCATGGTAGACCATGAGCTGTGTATTAAACCTAATGAACATTCGAGATCAATGGGTTGACTGTCTGAGTGTGCCAAAGCAACTAGGAGCACTATAACTTATAGAGTATTGAGAGCATTGCAGAAACTCTCTCCTATCTTTACCATTCAAAATAAATGAAACATATACTTCACTATTAAAATACAATCAAAGATGATAAAAGAAGTTCACAGAAAGCATCCAAAATATTAAGACAATTTGTTATTACATTACTAATCATCATAGTCAGAGAATTACCTAACAACAGCAGCAGAAGCAGCGGCTGTGGTCCCCAAGAAAGAGCCTACACCTACAGCCTAGTATAGTTATTACATTAAAAATGACTTACAAACCTTTTTAACTTACAAATCTGTTGTAATTTATCAGACAGAATGACAATTGTTCCTCGGCCAATGTTCAATAATAATAATAATAATAATAAAAGACAGTTGGGCTCATTTGGACGGGTGGATTAGAAGGGATTGGATGGTATTGGAAGGGATTGGAAGTTAAATCCCGGGATTGGCCAGGCGTGCCGAACAGACAGGGTGATCTGATCCTGGGATATAGCAATTCCATGGATCTTAAGACAATCCACTGACAACACCATCATTACCTTTAGGGCCTGTTTGGCCTAGCAGAATGGATGGGATTGGAAGGGATTAGAAGTAGATCCCAGGATTGGCCAGGTGTGCCAAACTGACACTGGATCTTGATCCTGCAATATAGCAATCCCATGGATCTTAAGACAATCCACTGACATCACCATCATTACCTTTAAATCCCATCCAATCCACCCTAATCCCTTCAAAATTGCCTAGGAGGTGTTTGGTTTGAGGGATTGAAAGGGATTGGAAGGTTTAATCCCGGGATTGGTCGGGCATGCCAAACAGACTGGATATAGCAATCCCAGGATATAGCCATCCCATAGATCTTGCACCAATCCACTGACGCAACTATCATTACCTTGAAATCCGTGTAATCCACTCTAATACCATCCAATCCCATCTAATCTGCCTGGCCAAACAGGCCCTTAAATCCCATCCAATCCACCCTAATCTGTTCAAATTTGCCTGGGATGTGTTTGGTTTGAGGGATTGGAAGGGATGGGAAGGTTTAATCCTGGGACCAGATGCAATTCCATCCCACCTAATTCCTTTTAATCCCACTGCCCAAACATGCCCTAAGTAATTTCAAAGTGCCTGTGTATCAATCCCCAAACCCTAAATTCCCAAGTCCCTAAATCCCCAAATCCCTAAATCGATATTAAGATTAAGAGAGATTGAGAGAGAGAGAGATACCTCACTGTTGTGAATGACCTTCAACCGAGCTTTAGAGAGAGAGAGAGAGAGAGAGAGAGAGAGAGAGAGAGAGAGAGTGCGTGGGTAGGGCGTTCGGCAATGTACCGCAGGAGAGATCAGAGAGAGAGGAAGAGAGAGAGAGAGAGAGAGGAGGGAGAGGATGCGAGAGAGATAGAGAGAGGACAGGGTGGAGAGATTAGAGAGAAAGGAAGAGAGAGATAGAGAGCGAGAGGAGGGAGAGGGTACGAGACAGAGACAGAGACAGAGACAGAGAGAGATAGAGAGAGAGAGAGTCTCACGGCCGGGCGCCGTTTTTATTAGGTTGAGTAGCGTGTTGGCTACTAAAGTGACGTCACCAAGTTCTGTGGGGCCCACTATGATGTATGTGTTGTATCCACACTATCCATCCATTTTGAGATATTATTTTAGGGCATGAGCCAAAGAATGAGGCAGATCAAAAGATGTAGTGGACCTCACCACAAAAAACAGTGGGGAGAGTGATTCCCACCGTTGAAACTATCCTAAGGCCCACCATAATTTTTATTTGAAATCCAACCTGTTCAAAAGTTAAAAAAGACATGAAATAAGGTAAAACACAAATATCCGTTTGATCTAAAACTTTCATGGCCCTTAAACTGTTTTTAATGGTGGGTGTCACTATCCCCGCAGTTTTCTGTGCTGGGGTCCACTGGAGCTTTGGATTTATCTTTGGATATTGCCCCAAAATGATCTCTCCAAATGGATGGAAGGTGTGGATATAAAACATACATCATGGTGGGGCCCAAAATTGAAAGGTATATAAATATCAGGTGGACCACACCACATGAAAATAATAGTGATTAGATATCCATCATTAAAATCCTATGTAAGGCCCATTGTACTCTTTATTTGGCATCCAATCTGTTTATTAGGTCATACAGGCTTAGATGAAGGGGAAAACAAAAATCATCTTAATTCAAAACTTTTATGGCCCCCAGAATGTTTTAAATGGTTGATGCTTATTTAACACTATTTCTTGTAATGTGGTCCATTTCAAACTGGGATATGCCTCATTTTTTGCCTCATGCCATAAAATGATCTTTAAAAATAGATGGACGACATGGATTAAACATATACATCATGGTGGGGTCCACACAGCACCAACCACCAGCCATTAGATGGTGTAGGGGGAGGAGCCAATTTGTTCCCCTTATTTGTGGTGTGGTCCATTTAATCTTTGGATATGATTCATTTTTTGGATAATTCTATAAAATGATCTCGAAAAATGGATGAACAGTGTGGGTTGATCACAATTTTGACCAAAATATTTGGCCCATTTTACATGTTTGGTCCATTCACTCTATTTTACTGATCATTACCCTCAAATTGACTAGTTACTTGCCCCGATCATGCTACATATGAGAGAGATATTGGGCAAACAAGATTGATCTACAATTTGAGTGAATTTTGATTTTAACATCCGAAGTTATTTACTTTTCAATCTGGACTGATCAGATTGTCCAAAAATGGTTAAAGGTTGTTCATAATATCAAAAATATATGAATGAATAGAAAACACAAACATCAGCTTGATCTAAAACTTCTATGGCCCCCAAGAAATTTTAAATGGTAGAGGTTCAATCATACTATTTCCTGTGGTGTAGTCCACTTGAGCTTTGGATATGCTTCCTTTTTGTTCTTTAGACCTCAAATTACCTGTTAACATGGATGAATGGAGTGGATAAAATAAATAAATAACGGTGGACCCCACAGAGTTTACTCTGGTAAGGGTAACGAGTAACTCGCCTAAATGTAGTGGAGAAGGGTTTCCTTAAAACATTCATGATCAAATATTAGGCCTGCCTAAATGTGATTCACATATCCAACCCACTCATTATGTGTGACCCACTTGGACGAGGGGTCAGACCAAGTTTTAACAGCATCCAAAACTCATGTGGGCCCCACCAAGTGCATTTATATTTTTTAGGATGTCTTCACATAGTTTTAGATGGTGTGGCCCACTTGAGTTTCGTATATAGATGATTTTTGAGATATCTCATAACCTAAAGGGGACACGTCAAATACACGATGTTGATCTTCAACACACATCATGATGGGGCCCACAAAACTTACTAACATCAATTTTTAGGTTCTCACGAGGTCAATAAGTTGGGTCACAATTTTGACCAGAATATTTGGCCCACTTTACATGTTTCATCCATTCACTCTATTTTACTGATCAATACCCTCAATTTGACTAGTTACTCGCCTCAATCAAGCTACATATGAGAAAAGATATTGGGCATACCAAAATTAATCAACAATTTCAATGAAATTTAATTTAAACATCTGAAGTTATTTACTCTTCAATTTGAACTAATTAGATTGTCCAAAACAGTTAAATGTTGTTCATAATATTAAAAATATATGAATGAATAGAAAACACAAACATCAGCTTGATCCAAAACTTCTATGGCTTCCAAGAACTTTTAAATGGTAGAGGTTCAATCACACTACTTCCTGTGGTGTGGTCCACCTTGAGCTTTAGATATGCTTCCTTTTTATTCTTTAGACCTCAAATTATCTCTTAACATGGATGAATGGAGTGGATAAATTAAATAAATAACAATGCACCCCACAAAGTTTACTCTAATAAGGGTAACGAGTAACTCACCTAAAGGTAGTGGAGAAGGGTTTCCTTAAAACATTCATAATCATATATTGGGCTTGCCTAAATGTGATTCACATATCCAACCCACTCATTATGTGTGTCCCACTTGGAGGAGGGGTCAGACCAAGTTTCAACCGCATCCAAAACTCATGTGGGCCCCACCAAGTGCTTTTATATTTTTTAGGATGTCTTCACATAGTTTCATCACACACTGCCAGAGGATGCTGTTGGAGATAAAATGAAATGAAAGAAAAGGGAGATGGTTTATGGTATTTAATGAGATAGAATATTTTAATCTCTTGATCCATCATTTAGTTCTTACTTTTAATCTCAGCCGTCTAATCAATGGCCTGAAAAGATATCGATTGTCTTATGTCTAATTAGTTGCATGAAAAAAAAGTACAATTTTGGGACAATCCTAACCATCTAATTAATGGGTTGAATCTCCATTTTTACTGATATCCATGCCGTCCATTCATTTTAATAGATCACTTTAGCAGTTAATCTAAAAAATGAGGCAGATCTAAATCTCAGGTGGACCACACCACGGGAAAATCGTAGTGATTGAATCTTCACCATTAAAACCCTCCTAGGGCCCACTTAATGTTTATTTGATATCCACGCCGTCCATTTATTTTTATAGATCACTTTAGGAGTTGTTCCTAAAAATGAGGCAAATCTAAATATCAGGTGGACCACACCATGGGAAAATAGTAGTGATTGAATCTCCACCATTAAAACCCTCTCAGGGCCCACTGTAATGTTTATTTGACATCCTTCAGTCATACAGACCTAGATTAAGACAAATTACCCAAAAAAAAAAAGAGACAAATATCAGCTTGATTAAAACTTTTGTGGTCCGAGTAAGTTTTTAATGATAAGCGTTCAATCAACTCTGTATGTGGTCCAGTTGAGATTTAAATCTATCTCATTTTTTCGACAAATACCGTTAATCATATGGAAAAATAGATGGACAAAATGGATGTTAAAATAACATAACACTTTTACTGACGAAAATTTTCGTCGGTAAAACCATTATTCCCGGAGGTTTTAGTTCGTCGGTAAAACTCAGGGCGAAAATTTCTAAGTTAAAAACATAACCATTTTACCGACGAAAAGTTTCGCCGGTAAAAGTCATACCGCAAAATTTTTAAAACAGCGTGAAAATTTTCTATCTTAAAAATTAAAATACTTATACTGACGAAAATTTTCGTCGATAAAAACATTATTCCCGACGGTTTTAGTTCGTCGGTAAAACTCAAGGCAAAAATTTCTAAGTGAAAAATATAACACTTTCACTGACGGAAATTTTTGTTAGTAAAACCATTATTCCTGATGGTTTTGGTTCGTCGGTAAAACTCTTACCGCAAAACTTTTCAAGACAACGCGAAAAGTTTCTAAGTTTCAAATTAGATCATTATTCCCGACGAAACTTTATGTCGGTAGAGGTCTCTCTAGAAAATTTTTTGTCGTAAAAATATAACACTTTTACTGACGGAAGTATTCGTCGGTAAAAATATTATTCCTGACAGTTTTGGATAGTCGGTAAAACTCAGCACGAAAATTTTTGAAGTTAAAAATATGACACTTTTACCGATGAAATTTTTCGTCGGTAAAACTCTCAGTGGAATATTTTCTATTTAAAAAATATAACACTTGTACCGACGAAACATTTTCGTCGGTAAAAACATTATTCCCGACGGTTTTGGTTCGTCGGTAAAACTCAGGACGCAAATTTTATAAGTAAAAAATATGATACTTTTACCGACGAACACTTTTGTCTGTAAAAGTTATTTTTTGGTTTTTTACCGATGAACATTTTCGTTGGTAAAACTTCGCACCAGAATTCTCGACCTTAAAAATATAACACTTATACCGACGAAAATTTTCATTGGTAAAAACATTATTCCCGACGGTTTTAGTTCGTCGGTAAAACTTAGCACGAAATTTTCAAGTTAAAAATATGACACTTTTACTGACGAAAATTTTCTTCGGTAAAAGTATTTTTTTGGTTTTTTACCGACGAACATTTTCATCGGTAAAACTCCGCGCCAGAATTCTTGACCTTAAAAATATAACACTTTTATCGACGAAAATTTACGTCAGTAAAACTTTTACCGCGAATGTTTTAAAAATAGTGCAAAAATTTTCAATCTTAAAATTTGTAATAGTTTTACCAACGAAAATTTTCATCGGTAAAAACATTTTTACCAATGAAAAAAATTTCGTCGGTAAAACGTTACTTTTATTGACGAAAAAAATTTCGTCGGCAAATAATTCGTCTGTAAAAGCATTGTTTCTTGTAGTGTCATTCACATGGTATTTGTTATACTTATAGATGAACAATGTACCTTGCGACAGATCCATTAGAGATTGGGTAAATGGTGTCTATTGCCCTAAGGTCTGGCTTCTCATTTTTTATGACACTTCGAAATGTGTTTCTTCAGAGTTGTGGTTGACACATCTACTTGTTTAGCATATTGAGCCTTGCAGTACTTACATTATATCTTCACCATGCCATTTTCAGGGTTACTTTTCAAAATCTTCTGTAAGACCCGTATCCTAGCCCGTACCGTTCTGTAGGGTTCCGCGCTCCTCCCGGTTGAATTCCGGTGACCCGCGATCTGTAACTGGTGTTTGCGCACGACCCTGAGTAGTATCTCATATTCCAGAGTCGGCTCGACCCGAGACTTGTACCCTAGCGACAGCGCCGTCGCCACGATTCCGACCCAGCGTATTACGCGTCGAGGCGATACCCAAGGTAGGAGATGTGGACCCGCGTTCAGTTCCAGGAAAACACCGCGCATTTACAAATCCAAGAGAAATCACATCAATCATGTCAAGTACAACACCCATCCTCAAGTACAACACCCTCCCCAAAGTCAACTTTCTCTTACAACCAAGTACACCCATCACTCACTCACCCATCACACCCCATCACTCACCCATCCATCTCTCTCTCTTACAACCTCTCTCTCTCTCTCTCTCATCTCTCTCTCTCTCTCCCTCATTCTCCAAGCAACCCACGTCCAAGCTTCCATGAGAGAAGCTAGTGTAGCCCACCTTCTTACCTCCCATCCCACCCTCCAAAGATCATTTCAACCATTGAAATGCATCCCTTGGAGCTCTAGAATGCATCGGTGGAAGGAGAAGTCCATGATCAAAGGTGGGTGTTCATATGCATTTGGTTTTGATGATTTGAGGGCCCACTTATGGTGGGACCCAATTTGATGTATGTGTTGTAATCATATGAGGGACCCGTAGTGGCAGGGTCCCTCCACTACACCGTCTCTCTCTCTCTTTCTTTTTGTTCTTGATGATGATGATGATTGGATAGCCCACTTGATCCACGCCGTCCACGAGATGGACCCCACCAGTATATGTGTTATATATACTCCATCCATCTGACGGTGTGGCCCATTGTACTGTATGGGATGATCCTCACCGTCTACTGTTGGGATGGTGGGAATCCACCTGGACGCTGTAGCATTTCTTATGAAATGTATAATATTATAATATAATATAATAAATAATATAATATTATATTATGGTGGGCCCCACGTGGGACCCGCCTGATGTGAAAATGGATTGGCTATTGTACCTCATATAGCTATATAGTTGTTGTATAGGACGTCAGCAAGCGTGGGACCCACTCCACACATGTTGCACGTGTGGAGGTGGGACCCACCTTGATGTGTGTCTTTTATATTCGAACCGTCCATCCTGACAGTGTGAATCCACACCGTCCATTTAATTGGTGGGCCACTTGTGTGGACCCCACCACGATGCATATGTTATATCTATACCGTCCATCACATGACGCTGCTGGGCGGAGCGCACCGTGATGCATGTGGTTTGTATGCACGATGCTCATGCTTCCTCCAGTACGTGGGGCCCACTTGATGATGTGTGTGGGTTCCAAACCGTTCATGGACCCCACCTTAATTAATGCATTGCGTCCGCACCGTCCAACCCATGGATGGTGGATGCGGTTTGGCTAGGGAACCTCACACTAGCTATATAGCTGGTCAGTTGACGTCAGCAAGTTCTGTGGGTCCCATTTGATGTATGTGATCCCCAAGTCGTCTACCTGTTTTTCCAGTGTTGACACCACCATGATGTATTTATTTCATCCACACCGTCCAGATTGTGCTGGATGGCGCTGGACAATGTTTGGACAGTGATGATTTACATGTCTAATGTTTGGACAGTGCTGATTTACATGGACAATGTTTAGACAGTGTTGATCATCATTAATAAGCCATGTGCCCCCATATAATGATAGTACAGTGATACACATATTACACCTGCAACTATTGAAATAATTTTTGGTGTAATCCAAGCCCTCACTTGAGGCCCATTGGTGTGGCCCATCCATGAGGCCCATCTTGGTGTATGTGTGGCCCATCCGTTAAGGCCCACCTTGATGCAATTGTTACCCATTTGGTAAGGCCTATTGTGATGTATTTTTGGCCTATTTGGTAAGGCCCATTATGATGTATTTTCGACCCATTTGGTAAGGCCCATTGTGATGTATTTCCTGCCCATTTGGTAAGGCCCATTGTGATGTATTTCTAACCCATTTGGTAACACCTAATGTGATGCATAAGGCCCATGCGATACGGCCCGCTTGATGTATGAGACCCTCATGTAAGGCCCATTGAGATTGTAGGTGGCCCATTACGATTGTATGTGGCCCATTGAGACTTGTATGTGGCCCATTGTGATTATATGTGGCCAATTGTGATTGTATGTGGCCCATTGAGATTGTATGGGGCCCGTTGTGATGTAATTGTGGCCATTGATGAGGCCCGATGTGATGTATTTATAGCTCAGTGTGATGTATGTTAGGCCCTTATGTGAGGCCATGGGCCAACTATATGTCTGGCCCTATAAGGGTCATTCCTTGGGAGCAATGTTGGTTAAATGTCCACATTGTGACCTTCCTTTAAGTCCTTTGTTTTCGATTGTCGAGACCGATTTTGATTGCTGAGGCCGATTCTGATTGTCAAGGCCTATTGTCGAGGCCAATTGTCGAAGCCGATTATCGATATCAATTACGAGTATATTATCCGATACCGATTTTGAGTATGTGACAGCATAACATCATGATACATGGCCAAACGCATCATCTGCATATTTTTTATGAGATGTGGTTGACCATTGCATATGTCATTGGGCAGGTTGTTATGAGACTCCCTGATAGGAGGAGATTGTCTCACATGAGCGCACGGTATGCGCATAATTGATGCATGACTAAATTGTATGATTCATACATCTTGCATTATGTGTTGTGATTACTGTACACCTTAGCCACATCAGGGCCGTAGCCTTCACAGTCATGTCATGGATGGCTAGATGGGACACCAAAAATCTGTTACTAGCATTGGGCCACCATAAATGGCCCTGGGTGAAAATCTCTAAACCCTCTTGGTACCAGAGGATGCCCCAATGTCTAGACCGAGTGGATACATGAGCGCCAGAGTGCCGAATACCAGGAGACCACGTCTCCCACTATGTCGTGGTCAGTTGGGAGGGGGTGTAACCTTACCCGCCTGAGAGAAGGGGGCATAACTAGGTTGAGTTTAACCAGCTCATGAATGGGTCTGCTATCGACGTGTCGGGTAAATATTGGCTGACTACTGGCCAGGTGGATAGTGAGGTCTCTTCCACTTACATGGTCGCGCGTCAGTAGGCGGCGATTGCATGTGGAGTGTACTAGACCCCAGTGATGATCCAAGAGAGGAATCGTACTAATACGTGGACTTATTGAGCAGGAATCGCATACTCATTCATCCATTCATTCACTATCCACTCGGGCTGGTGGTGCGCAACTATTTGTTACGTGTACATTCGCAATGGCCAGGATTTCGGTTGGGGTGCACGACTAACTTGAGATTAGGAGTTTACCACATTGAGTCTGACTATCCAAATTAGGTAGGAGATTAGTTTGGATAGAAGTCCCTCGTAATGGACCCCATAGCCTGTGATACTACGTACTATCATCCCGACTTCACACTCCAGCATGGTCATTCCATTCACACCACATATTGCATTGTATTCGCAACATTTAGCATTTTGGGTTACTATGTTTCTGCATTTATATGGCCTAGGTGAGGCTAATGATATTTATAGACTTACCAGCATGTTTCCGCATTAATCTGATATTGTACGATTTATGGATTGCCAGTATTTCCACTTAGTCTGATATCTATATGCTTGACATGTGCATCGCACACACTTACACCACCCTCTAAGTTTTCTATAAGCTTATGCATGATAGATGTGTGCAGGTGGCATTATGTTGCAGTAGTGTTGAGCACGGGGCGCACAGTGGTCTTCTGGAGCTTTCATGTTCGATATATGTGTTTTCCTTTCAGCATTGTATTCAAATGTTTATATTAGTGGATATGTGATGATGATGTTGCCTTTGTGTTTTGGGTAAACTTGTGATTATGCTTATTACGAGTAAAATGTACATTGAAAATCCTCCTTGTAAGATCTGAGGATCAAAATCTAGTATATGGATGCCGGGAGACTAGAATGGGGTATTACAGAAGCTGTCGGCGCAGGATTCGGCGATCGAAAATTTTGTGAGCCTGGTTTCTGAGTTTGGGGCGTGACATCTTCCCACACTGTCGATCTTTTTTTAATGCTTTTCTTGAAATCTGTGACTGTGAGGTACTAATATCAATGAGCACCTGTTCATCTTCTAAACCTATCATTCACCATCCAAGATCATCAGTGATGTGAAAGACATACCATCGAGGTGTTGAAAATTTTCTCATAGTCATCTACTAATTGAAAGATACTAAATCAGATTAGCATTAGCACTTTAATGCCTTAAAGGTTTATACTCATAAATTACTCACCCATTAAGGTTGGATAAATTGTAATACTTTCATATTCTCATTTAAACACCTACGCCGAAAATTTGGCAGCATCTCCCCATGTCTCTCTAGATAAGTTGATCTTCGATTACATTCTGATTCCAAATATCTAAGCAATGTGAAAATATTTGACATGAGAAATGAAAAAGAAGAAACATAGTCAAAGAGAAATAGGGAGATAGAGCGCAAATCAAGCATGAACATTTAAATAGGTTATATGAAAGCATATTATCTATCTAACCTTGAACTATCCAAAATGGGACAATTTGAGTGATTTATATGCCACCAAAAATACACTATATACGTGTTTAGCAATATAGAAATCCTCAAATGGACAACTAATTATCTAACTCACAAGTCATAATAATATGCTAAGAAAAAAGCAATGTAATCCATACATATTAAGCTAACTATCTAATGCACAATAATAAGCTAAGCAAAAAAGTAATGTAATCCATACATACTAAGCTAACTATCTAACGCACAATAATAAGCTAAGAAATAAAGTAATGCAATCCATACATACTAAGCTAACTATCTAATGCACAATAATAAGCTAAGCAGAAAGCAATGTAATTCATACATATTAAGCTAACTATCTAATGCACAATAATAAGCTAAGCAACAAGCAGTGTAAACCATAATTCCTAAAAATTAACCACTAATTGTTTAATTCAAATAAATAAAACACATTAGCAATTTAGGATTTAGGGTTTAGGGATTAGGTTTAGCCGTTTAGGGTTTGGATTTAGGGTTTAGGGTTTAGGGTATAGGGTTTAGGGTTTGGATTTAGGGTTTAGGCTTTTAGGGTATAGGGATTAGGTTCAAGGTTTAGGGATTAGGGTTAGGGTTAGGTTTTAGGTTTAGGGATTAGGGTTTGGGGTTTGGTAGGGTTTAGATATAAGGGATTAGCTTTTTAGGGTTTATGGTTAGGATTTAGTGTTTAGGGTTTAGGTGGATTAGGGATTATGGATTAGGGTTTAGGGCTTAGGTTTTGGGTTTGGGTTAGGGTTAGGGTTAGGCAGTGTTTAGGATTTAGGTTTAGGGTTTATGTTCATGTATTAGGGTTTAGGGATAGGGTTAGGGTTAGATTTTAGCCTGGCCGGACCTCGATCCAAACTAGACGCACCACAGCGAGGCCGACAGCACCCGAACTAGGCCGAACACACCACAGCGAGCCTAGCCGCACCGCACCTAAGCCAGGCCTAACGCACCATAGCGGGCCCAGCCGCACCGCACTCGAGCCAGCCTGGACACACCACAACGAGCACAGGCCGCACCCGATCCAGCCCGAACACACCACAACAAGCCCAGGACGCACCAAAGCTAGCCCGGACGTACCTGAATCATCCTAGACAAATTAAAATTTAATAAATAAAAAAACCTAAAAATTACCTGTTAATCGAGATTGGCTGTTGGATTGTTGTCGGACGTACCCGAGCTCGAAATATGAGGGAGGGGAGAGAGAGAGAGAGAGAGAGAGAGAGAGAGAGAGAGAGAGAGAGAGAGAGAGAGAGAGAGAGAGAGAGAGAGAGAGATATGGGTAGCTGCTGGATTGGTTTTCGAATCGGGTAGGTTTTGATCGGGTGTAGGCGTGCTGCAGGTAGGGTTAGGGTAGAGAGAAAGATAAGATTCATAAAAGGGATTTTTTTATTTTTTTTTTATATGCCGTATCCGACAACCCGAGTCGAGTTGGGTTTCAGATCGGGTTGAATATGACCGGATCGAGTTTCGGGTCGAGTTACTGCGTAACTTGAACTTGGTATGCTTTCGGATTAAGCTAAGGCTACTCAATCCAAATTGACTTAGCCATTCAGTTTGGGTCGAGTCGGGTCTAACTGAGTAGGACAAGTTGAGTCGTCCCCTGCCCAGCTCTAGTGTTTGTATAACATTTCATCTGGCTAGCAAAGTTGTCCCATCGTGAAAATGGGATGCCCTGAAAATTAAGCCAATCCAACTATCATATGGATACAGATTGAGTACTATTCCCACTTGTCCCTAGCTGGCACAAGCTAAGGCTCTAACGGGCCCACCGTGATGTATGGGTTTATCCATATTGTTTATACATTTTTTTATATTATTTATGTTGTAAGCTAGAAAATGAGCAGATCCAAAAATCTAGTAGGCCACGGACCGAAGATTGAACACCTACCATTAAAATCTTTTTAAGAGTCAAATAAGTTTTGGATCAAGATGAATTTTTCCCTTCATATCAGTCTATGTGACCTTCTGAATAGGTTGGATGACAAATAAATATCATGGTGAGCCTTAAGAAGGTTTCAATGGTGTGCATCATTATCACCCCTTCTTCTTGTAGTGTGAACTTGAGCCTTGAATGTTGTTCGATTTTGAAATTATATTATAAAATGAGATAACAAAACAGATGAACACGATGTATATACCAACACACCATAGTGGGGCCCTTAGAACCTATCCCTGTGCCGTTCGTTGGAACCCAATTCACGTCCCTATCATATGTGCCACAACATACAACATCACGGACATCCACTCGTTGAAAACCTCACATTCATGAGGGGTATCTTATTTTCATGGCTGGATCGACCTGATTTTTGTTGCATTCTAAAAATCCAGAAAACGACAAGTGGACAGGATATGCCACGTGGTTACCATGAAAAATCTGTTGGGTGATTGCCACGTTTCATCGCATTAGACGCGGGATTCCTCGTATGAGCTAAAAGCCTGGCGGGAAACATTGAGAAAGGGATAGCAGAAAATGACGCGGGCATTCATCCAAATACATACCAGGTCCTTTCTGGTCCTCAAATAAGACAGTTCTGCAGGTTAATCACTCGCTTCTAAATAATTATTCACTATTGCCTGTATGGGCCATCTAACCATTCATTAAGTGGACCTACTTCCTTGATGGGATGCCTCAGAAATAGTCCTATTAAATATCAGCTTATCCAAAACATTTGTAGCCCTCCAAAGCCTTTCAAGGTAGGCATGCAATCCCCACTATTTCCTGTGGTGTGGTCCACTTGAGCTTTGTATATGCTTCATTTTTGTGCTCATGACCTAAAATGAGCTGGCGAAATGGATGGACGGTGTGGAAAAAACACACGCATCATGATCTGGATCTGCCTCATTTTCCACCAGCTAGCTAGTTGATGTAGGGGTCAGCAGCTATTCCTTGCCCTTATCTACTAATTTGGTGGGCCACGGTATAGAAATCAATGAATAGCCACTTAAAAGTTCTAAATTCACGTGGTGGCACACAATAGATAATTGGCTTGATCTTTAAGACATCTAACTTTCATGATTGGCCGACCCTGGTGGAAAGTTGATGCCATACAAACACCATGGTGGCCCCCACTTGCAACTTGTACGGATAAAGCTTGTTTTAAATGGCCTAAATAGGGAACTGGCCTATCTATAAAACAATAAAAGACAAATAGATAAAAGAGCAGACGAAATATTCCAAAGAGATGGTCTAGTCCACACGTGGCACCACACTTTATATTTAGCTTTGGATTTAGGGACGGTCCAACCAATTGATCTGGATGACCATTAGGTGGGCCCTGCAAAATATAAGGGTAATGAAATGCTTCTGCCCATCTAATTTAATTTCTTCTTTCTTTATAGCCGTCCATTTTAAGAGCCATGGATGACATGGTGGGATCATCTGCATAGGAACCCAGGTTGGGACCCACCAAATGGATGGCCCACATGGATATGTTCATTTTAGAGGTTATTGACCCAGTAATCACCAATGAGAAATGAGCCAGTGGACCGTGTATCCAAACCTTTCCATGCACGTAGTTGCATTTGGTCTCGATTGCATCCACATCATCTATCTAGACCGTCCAATATTAGATCCAGTCCACTCTTCGTAGGCATCCCTCGAAAGAAAAAATCATACTGATGGGATGATCCAAATTATAAGGCCATTGCATGCAAAAATAGACGGAGAAGATTGTTTGAAGATAGGTGGAGTCGAAGACACTTAGAACCATCAGATTGATTTGAATTTTACTCAATAGTGGACAAAGTGTAGACTGAACCTAATGGACGGTCCAGATATGTGATGCGGATGATTGAGTCCAATTGCAACTAGGTGCATGGGAAGGTCTCGATGCACTTACCCTACCATATCATCTCTCATTAACAATCATGTTGGAGTGTGATGATGACACGCATGCACTCAGAAACTTTGCACGCGTGGCCCATGGGACAAAACCCTGAAATCATTCTAAATCTCCGATCCTAAGTTCCTAACTGCTTATTTGGTGGACACTTTGATCAATTAAATTCGTCGTGTTTCATTTCTACCGTCCATTCGACGTCCAATCAGAGTTTTACGAGATCAGATCAGTGTGATGCTTAGGTATGACCTCATCAAAACTAGATCCTACATTTTTGACCGTTCAATTTGGTTTATATGTGCTGTGGTTCTATTTACCGTTCATGTCACGTGACAAATGTGGGCTTGCCATAATTGAATGTGGGGCTCAAACCAATGAGCCAATACAGGCATATACGCAATATGTGACCGAGATTCAATAATATCAGTCACTCATATTGTTGAGAAAAAATTTGACTGGATACACCGAAAATCACAAAATAAATAATTGAAAAATAACAATTTCACTAGGCTGAATCACGTATAAAATACGCTGTCCTTAAAGCGTGATTCGTCCCCTTATCATTGCTGATGGGTTACAGACAATTGCTTCCAGGATAAGACAAGCCTTATCGGATCCAGCGTGCGGCAATCACGATAGGTCCACTATGGAACGGTTTTAACGCAGAGATTTCTTCGATGATTTAGACGGTAGAGATGATCACGGTGTTCTAAAAGGAGCTATGGACTCAGTATTTGATCGATGGGAGAGATGGTATGTTGAGCTGATGAAATCGGACTGGAATGGTCCAGTTTATATAGGCCTCAGGTTTAGACCCGTTGCTGTGTGATATCAATGGTCCAGAACGTTTGAAAAACGTTTCTGGCCGTTGTCCATTAATTCCAAACGTTTCTGGTCATTAGATCAGAAGATCTGACCGTTAGATCATCCTGGCCCGTCCGTTTTCGGACCGTTTGGCTTTGTGAAAAGTGCGCCATCTAGCGCCACTACAGCCACACTGCCTCACTGCCCACGCCCTCGCCCTCGCCCTCGCCCACTCCCGTGCCCGTGCCCGAGCGCAAGCGCGAGCGCGCGCGTGCGTGTGTTCCAGTGCAACCCAAGTTTCATCTCCTCCAAAAAGCTCCAAGTAAGAATACCCTTCACAACATCTCATATAAACCACAAAACTTTTTTTCTCATTTCCGATGTGGGATAAAGCACACACACCGCACTTTTTTAATTCAAAAATTCAAAAGACGTTTTGGCGGGAAAATCCCGAAATTTTGAAAATTTGAATTTTTATTTATTTTTTTTTATTATTAAAAACCACTAATTTTTCAACACATATGCATTAAAATGATCTTATAATAATCAGAGGCTAGGTTCCTTCAGTATAAAAGAACCTTTTTAAAACAATGAAAAATAAGGAAATTTTTACAGTCAATGATGAAGAGCAGCTACAAAATACTTTCTTAAATTGGAGAACTCTAATTGACAGATAGAATATAGTGTTTGAGTATAGATTTAAATAACAACTAAAGTTAACGGCTACTTGATTAACGATATGGATTACACTAAAGAATGTAAACAGCAGGCAAAAGTAAAGTATCATATTATGGAATGTAATTGACTGGAAAAAGTGAAGGGATTACAATAAAGAATATAAATGACATGTAATTGAAAGATATATTTGATTTGATTGGGTTGGTACGAGACAATTTGTTTTGTTGATATCCTTTGTTATTTATAACCGTAACTCGGCCATCTAGATGTTTCTCACATTCTGGCAGTTGATGTAACCATTTAACATAATTTAACCCTCCTTGCTTCTAAACTTGTCATAGGTCCCATAACCACTTCAACACGATCACTCTTCACTCGACCGCTTAATGGATGACGTGACATTACGCGATGCGCTCCAGTTATATAAACGTAGAATTCTCCTCGTATATCTCCAAAGACCTCCAAATACACAACGCAAAAACATTCGGATTACATGTAACATGTTCTAATTGGCTCTTGCTGGAATTTGCGATGAACATTGTCCCCCACATTACTTCTCCTTTAGAAAAAGGTGAAAGTGATGTGTGACCCCTCATTAATGCAGCAGTCCTTCAGCACACATGGCAACGCCATTGCGACCATCTATGACCGATGTAGCCCTACATGTTAGCTATAACTACTCTTTTTTGAAATAAGAGCTAACTCCGTTGCGATGCATGTACATATATGGTATAATACAAGAAATTAATGATGCCTTAATAAATGTTCTATATCCTCGGCCGATAAAAGAGTTGTTTCAAACATTCGTTTTCATTCCACGATTCATTCTCTCTCCAACCTTAACAATGGCTGTATCATCATCCTCTGCCTCATCTTTCCATCAAGACAACTTAATCATTGTATTAGACGCACTTTCTGAGAAGTACTTCAATGAAATAGTTTTCAAATTGTCGATTGGATACTACTACGGTATGGGACCAACGTTCTTCCCTGGGGTTGAAACTGAAGAAGTTAGCATGATGGGTCCTTTGCTCCCCAACTGCCCGGGCAAAACCACACTGATTCAATTTGAATCTGTCCCAAAGCCATCTAATGCCCTAAAAAATCCTTGATCCTGGTCAAAATCTCTAACAGAATGGCACATATGGTTCAATCATGTTGCTGCCCAATATGAAATAACATGGAGAAATTTTGGCATGTACGAGTGCATTAAAATCTCCATATATGAGTATCCGTCAGACCCTGGTCTTCTTACTACGACGTCGACATTCTAGAGCCCATCCACCAACAAATTCTTCTTCAGATATGGCCTTATGAGTCCAACAATCTTAGATGTTGCAGCTCTGACCCAATTCCTTCCCTCCAAAGAGGTAGTCTTCCTTAGTTTCGCTCAGAAAAAACCAAGACTCTTCATCAATAAGACAGATAAGGCCTATTCACACTTCATGCAAGTGTACCGCAAACATGAAGACCCCGTCGACTATGAAGAACGCACGACCTTCCTACTACTCTGGATTTGTTGGCATTTACTTTGTGTAAATGCTCTCCAGATCACAATTGAGTATGTTCAACTGCCCAAGGTGCTTGTGCATGGTCAAAAACTTGCTCTAACACGTTTTGTACTCAACCACCTGTATAGAGGCATTTATGAAATTATCATTAAAGGTCTATATTTTGGAGGTGGATCGTTATGGCTTATCTAGATGTGGAACTACGAGTATTTTTACTCTTATGCACTCCCTCATTCTTTCCAACGTTGTTTATTCTTCTTATGGTCACTGTGTTATCCATTCCCTTCTGGTGATCCATACATTTTCTAACTATATGGACTCTCTATTCTTTTCTCTCAATAAAAGCAAATTTAGTCGATCTTTCACCTCCTTTCATGATAAAGAATTCAGTCCCGCTTGGTTTACTGACCAATATGAGAATGAAGACAGTCAGGCAGCATCTCATATGCATCCTGCATTAGAGAGTTACCTCATTTGCAGGGATCTCCCCTATGTTGGCACAATAGACATTGGCAAGAATGCCAAGGCTAGAATCGAGCAGTATTGTCCAAACTTGCTCGCTCGTCAATTCGGTCTTATTCCATGCATTCTTTGTCCATTCATTCAGAAAACACATAACCAACCCCATTTCTCTTGGTCGATTGCCGATTGAATTGACTTCTACCATTCACTTCATTCCACTTTCCAATCAATTATTCTGACTATTGATCTTCCTATATATCTAAATCAACCTCAGATGATGGACACCATCTTTGATTGGTGGGAGAGTCACTACAAAAGACTGATTAAAAAATCTCCCCAACTTATCATTGATCAGCTCTTCTCCTCGATGGAGCTTCTAGGAAAGGAAAGAGCAGCACCTCCATTGGCCATAACTCCTGGACGAGAGCCAAATAAGCCACCGCTACCATCTCGCTAGCTCCAGCGATCGATATAACTCCTCAACCGAAGTGCTAAAAACGTATGGTGAAAGGACCTGCTCTTCCGAAATCTCCACCACCTCAACCGTCTCCATCAGTCCCTAAGCGGATCCTTGATTTAGGAGTTCCTCTCAACCCAGCTCCGCAACCTCCTACTTTAGTCTTCACCTACACTGATTCGACTCCATAGCCAACATTAGTGAGTTAGTCGTGGCCGATCTCAACCAAAGGACAATGTAAATAACATACTTCCTCAGTTGTGGTCATATCTTCAATGTAAAAATACTTTAAAATCAAATATTGACCAGGGCTCTCCATTAAAGACTAATCCAAACAAATTAAAGAAGGTCTAAAACATCGACAAGAAGCTTAATATAATAAATGCTGGAATAAATAGTGGCAGGATATGGAAATATTAAATAATTCTAACCTTCCTTTCGATGAGAAATATCTCACTCTATATCACCCCAATCTGCTATCATTCCCAACTTCTACTCGAGTGATGGCACTGATTATTAAAAAATCCTCAATTTGTGGATAGTCGATTCATCACCCTCGTCGTACATTCTGTTTTAGGTAGAAGATACTTTCAATTTTTTAATTTCTCCAAGTCTTTCATATTATCTTTTAGGTAATTTCGACCTTTTTTCCAGAAGTATCAGTTGTAGAAAAGCAAGTCATTGAGGTGTAACTGCTACAGCAAGTTCAACCTGCGACCGATATCACTGAGGTAACTAAAGTACAATCCGCCGACTCTAAAGGGACAATAAGAAATGAAGATCTTGCTTCTCATCTTCCTCTAGAGACTATAATTATCAATACAGAGTATGAATACATGGACAACATCTCCCAAACGGCAACCATCATTGTTAACCAAGAAGATGAAAAAGAAGAAAAAGATTAAGCGTCCCCTGACCATTACTCCTCAAAGCTCTTGTCACACCCCGGCTCTAGAAACTTGCGTTCACTTGATTCAGTCGTTGAGTCAAGAGTTTGACTTGATGGGGATGGAATAATATTATACATGTAATCATAATAATCATCACAAATAGTAAACTTAAACTAATCATCATGCATCTAGTCAAAAGTATCAATTATCTACTGGCCGATATCCAACATAAGTTCATACATCATTATTTTAAATATATATATATAACGAAAATTTCTTTATTTTCACAACAAATCTTCAAGAGTACTCATCTCAAAGCTATCACTCCACATGCGAAGACTCCAAATCACTTCCCTTTCCTGGATGATTTTCCAATCAACAGAATGAGCTAACAGCTCAGTAAGTAGTTGTATGCATGATTCATAACATAGACATGATACAAGTGCATATACAAGAATCTTAGTATGCTACATTACCACATAAACAGATTCTTTAGTGAACAATCAGGGCCATAGCTGTGTACAACATTCGGCCTGCCAACACACATCTGACCAAGATCAATATGAGCCCAACATGTGTAAGAGTTAACTCACATCCTGCGCGAACATTGGCTTAAGGTATGTCACATACCATGTATAATTGTATAATCTGATAATGGGTGGCCCACTCTAGAGATGGCCAAACTCTTTCCCCATCCTCGAATGTAGTCCAAGGAGGAAGCCCTATTGGTACCAACTTGGATTTTATTACGAACTCTGCCCGAGAATTTAAGGGATAACTCGATCCCTGAGTTTTCCGGTGTTCTCAGAATGACACATTAAATATAAGGCAGTTGCATACTTAATCAGATATCAACAAATTATAAAATTTAAGTAAAAGTAAGAATGTAATGTTATGCAATGCATGCAGGAAAATCCATCCATGATAGTGACTACTTACCCAAAACATCAATTTCTTATTCGAGCATTTGACATTTTGATCATTTCCTCATGTATCTGATCGTCTACGATGCATAGAAAGTTTTCCTTTTTTTAGTCATACCTAGAATATAGGAATTAAGTTAATTTCTTCCTTATTGAGTGTCCATTTTCTTAAAACACTTATAAAAATGAGTAAGATCCTAAGATTGTTACATTAATCCATTAAATCAATCGATTAAGTCCCTAATTTCTTAGATTTAAGATGTAGATAGTTCATTTACCATGTTTCTAACCATAGATTAAAAGTATTACTCGTTTTTAAGTTTGACTTAGGATCAAGATCCACCTTAAAGACAATTGGATGTTTAGATCCATCCAATCCGACCATTTATTTCCTTATTTTTCATGATTTTCGTCCAATGGTCCTTATTGATCTTTGATCAGATAATCCAATCTAACATTAGATCACATATATTTTTAATTTTCTTAAATCTAATCCCTTAATAGGTTTATTAAACTTTTAATCAATGGTTAGATTCGATTCGATCATCGATTTAACTGTCTAGATCATTATTATGATCTTTTTCCTAATTTTAACAATCTAAATCTAGATTTATAAGGTCTTCAATCTATATTTACACTTAATGAATAAGATTTCTAAAGGTACAATTAATTTTATGTAGGGCCCACTTTCACACTAATGTCTATAATGGATTTTTCACTTACAAGATTATAACACAATGTAAGATACAGGAAACACAAATGATTTAATAAGATAGACATGATCTTATGGTGAGGCCCACTTAAATTTGATCTAAAACATCTAAGAGATATAGTATTAGAACACTTACTTGATAATTGGTTTGGATCAGGAGGTAAACTTTCAAAAATTCTCTTTTAATCTCTCTCTCTCCCTCTCTCTTTATGAGTGCTTATAAGAACTAGTTTGGCATTGTAACACCCCGAACTTTTTAATACTCGAGTATTGAAAGTTCTCGAGTGTTACCATGAAATTTAACTTAGTATGAACGTATATACGATACCAATTTAGCTATCCTAACCTTACACCTATTCTCCAACATGAATTTGACCATTGGGAATGATCTTCATCCATAGATCAAACCATCTGACCGTTAATTTTAAGATAGGACCATCTTATATCTAAGTATCCTCACCTATCCATCATAACCAACCGCTCAGTCTAATATTCACTGCTAAATAGAGAATATGATTGCCCACTTTGATTTAGGACCGCCCGAATGTAGTAAACTAGCTACTTGATCTCTACATCCGTTTATATATACATCAGATTGAGATTCTGATCCATTCATCTTGTTCGCCACCTATCAATAGGCCTAACCCATCATCAAAAGTACAATCTAAGAAACTTACACATGTGAACAAGTCACTTGAATTCAACAGTATACATGTTCTACCTCTTGATCACTCCAAAAAACCAACTTGTGTTCATCCGTTTACAAAACTGAGTATACATCTACCTATAAGTAGGGTTAGAGTACCAACCATCAAGTACTCTTATTTTTAGGATGTCATCTGACCGTCCATCGCATTTGGATCCCTAAATGGGCCATCCGAATATTATGGTAATTCAGTTGTTATGAAGATGTTAGGTTATATGTCCAAATTACCACCTAATGTTTCAACTAGATTTATACAACCGCGGTTCTGAAGTACGAAGTGCATTGGCCATTTAAAGAACATCTGTGTCATCCTTGATAGATCGGAGCCCAAATTTAACCGGTTGAGAGATCTTGAGAAATAAGGATTAGTGGTAGAGTTTCACTTCTTTTAGACAGTGTAGTAGGGAGGAACGGACGAAAGAAGTTGTTATAAGGGAGAAGGGTGAATTTGTAATTATAAACCCAAATCCTTGTTCACAAAGCATGCATACATGAATTCCCTATCAAGGCACTCGACCGTAAATAATCTGAAATGGGGATTCCCTATTGAGTGGTTCACCATGTTGTTGAATGTAAACTCCACATGAGACAATGTCAAATCCCATTACTTCAATTTTTTACCTGAAATAAATTGAAGAAGGTTTCCCAACGTGCGATTCACAGCTTCAGTCTGCCCATCATTCTGTGTGTGGTAAGCGCTACTCAACTAAAGTCGTGTATCGAATTGAGTCCACGAAGTCCGCTAAAAGTGGTTAATGAACTTCGTGTCACGATCAGAAGTCTTGGGAACCCCATTGTAACACCCCGTACTTTTAGTACTCGAGCGTCACCATGGGGATTTAATTTAATTTATACGTGCGTTCCCTTACACGTTACCTTGCATCGACTCTTAATCTACCACCTCAATCGTCGAATTCAAACCTAATTTGTATTACAAGCCTTTCATCTTATTAATTTCTAATACAACCAATCACAACTTTAGGGATATCCATTTTAGGATCTTAGTTGCCTTGGTACACCCATGCAACCATTCATCATCAAGTGCTAGACCAAAATCGATGGATCCACTGATCATCGGGCCCACAAAATTCTATCAGACAAATTAGCCATTTAATTACACTATCAAGACATTTACTCGTAAATCCAACTGATGGGTTTTAATCACCCTGTTAGGCAAACAGAATCGTACCCTGACATTTTAGGACTTGAACCATAAAGTCCACCAAGTTTACAACGCCATGTTGGGCGATCCAACCGTTGGAGTGGCAGGATGGTCAGGGGGTCGAATATTAGCAATTAGACATCCACGTAGTGTATGCCACTTAACAATTATAGTTAGTTAAGGGTTAGGTAACATGAATAATGGTGATTAATCTACCATGAGGACAGTTCTAATTAGAAGTAGGTCCTACAAATTAAATCAAAATAATAGTAATAATATAATAATATTAGTAATAATAACAATAATAGTAATAATAATAATAACAATAATTAAAGATACTATAGTATAGACATTCAGAATGAGAAATTCGTGGAATAGGTGGTCTTAACCATCTCAACAATTTACAAGACCGTTGACGTCCAGATCGGAATCAATCCGACCGTTAGACTAATGTGAATCAACAAATAAGGTAAGATCACTCAACACGGCCCACCTAAGCCCTAGATCTGTCTCACCATTGGATGAACACCTTGATAGGGCCGACAAAACTTGACGAACGGAGTGGATTTTCCACAAGCGTCGCGGTGGAGCCCACACCTGCGTCGCATGAGCTCCACAGGGGTGCACTCGCCATGCACTGGCCTGGGTAGCCCGATCAAAGCGGGCTGACCTGCATTTTCCATAAGTAGAGGGACCTCTCCCTCTCTTTGGTTTGCGTCAGAAGACAGAAGGATGTCCATTTGTACTAGTCTAGGGCCATCATCATCATCCGTCTGGTCAATCCAGACCGTCCATCGCGTTTAGGGACTGGGCCCTACCAAAACCTAGTAGACCCCACACGTATTCGTGTTATAATAGGTACACAAACACTGGCGTAAAAGGGACCTAGAAAAACCAGGTTTTCAAAAATGGAAACTGCCCCTGCTGCGGCCAACTTGGCGATCCATGTGAGGGGTCTTCAGCTGATCTGGGTAGTTCATTAAGGTGAAATCCCAGCCATCCGATGGCTCTCCACGTGGGAGAGAGTTTTCGCCCCACATGAAGCTAAAACAGCTGTCGGTTTTGGTTTTGATAGACATTGGAGGCTGCTGCCATCCGGTTTTCAATCCAGGCCATCTGTTTTAGATCCAACGGCTCTGGGATGCTAGGGTTAGTAAATAAGAGGAGTTGGATCGAGCAACGGGAGCTCGCCCTCCATCCTGACAGCCATAACTCAAAAAATAGCTGCAAGCTTCTTCTAGCGAACCCACCAACCTAACCACTTCGAAACTCCGAAAAAGCTTGTTTGTAAACCTTATAGGGTCCTCTCAGACCTTTTGAAAGAGTCGGATTGGAGGGAAATGCAGCGACGGCGAAAATGCCATTAATAGCCACCATCTTCTTCACCGCTGTGATGGCTAGCGCTGAGTCGTTGCAGCACGCTGTCTGATGTTAAAACCAAGTCCAGAGCTCCATGAAGCACCGAGGAGAGGGAAATAAAGAAGAAGAAAAGAGAAGGAAGAAAGGGAAGAGAGATGGGAAGAAAAACAGAGGGAGCAGGTGCAGTTCGTGCTCCAACAGGCTAGTGCGGCACCGAGTTCGAGCTCCAGTAACTCGTCTAGACGTAGCTGAGTTCGATGGCAGTAGTCTCTGACTAACCTCTAGAGCCTTGGGCATTTAAGGAGAGAGAATGAAAGGGAGAGAAAGGAGAAGCAGAAAAGATGAGGCTGCGTGTAACATCCTGAAAATTGAGGGTCGAGTAGTAACTCAACTCTCGAGTTCCAGAACATCACTTATGCAACAAAATGAATGATGATTGAATGTTGATTATATTAGAGTAGTGAACATGAGTGAGATTAAGCCAAAACAGCATATCATACTCCAGAGACAGTTAAATTTGTAAGCGGAAGACTGTGATAGATAGATAAAATATATAAACTATGATGAGTCTCCAGAGTGTGATAACATTACCAGGTTAAATAATTATAAGTACAATCTTAAAATATACCAAATGTGTAAGGTCCTCTAGTCAATATCCCAGAAAGCCCCGTCGATCAGGACATGGCTCACAGGAAGCCGTCAGAAGACAACCAATACAAGCAGACATCGTAATCATTGCAAAGGTCCGGCTCTGCCTCAGAAGTAGCGTCGCCATCTGAAATCAGATAATGTCTGGTGGGTGTTCAAAACACCGTCCCGTAACGTGGGAGTGAGTAGCTAACTCAGTGGAACAATAAAGCATAGGTTAACATGTTATCGACTCAGTCAAGCAGTAATGATAAAGCAGTACAATCAAACACTCCTAACTACTCTTATTAATGCAAGTATGAATGACATGATGTATGCCCTCACCGACATAATCCCTCATGCGACACCATCTCACGCTCGCGGCATGATTTCATCGCACAGTGCTCCACATCTTCCAGGCACATGCATTGCATGATGAGCATGATTACCGAGTTTTTAATTAGCCATTTCAAAAAACAGGATTGGGAAACTAAGGTACCTCCCTTGTATCATTCCCAAACATGATCCATTCTAGGGTCGTCAGTCCTAGTTAATATCAGACAATGGTGTGTTTTCTAGGTCACTGCAGAGGCTGCCAGGGCTGTTACGCATAAAGGTTACACCACTCCCCCATCACCCCTTAAACGATTCATCATAATACAGAAACAGGCCTAGTTCATACTCTATATATCGCGGCGAACCCTAAGGCGCACTGCGATTTTAGAGTATGCTCGAGGTCACTACAAAGGGGTGACAGGGCTGTTACACACAAAGGTTGCACCGCTCCCCCATCACCTTATCAATGTAGGCCGACAGCACGAATATAGTGTCCCATACCACCATAATCGACTCACGAGTTTGGTTGCTCACTGGTCACTATGGGGAGGCATGTGGCCCCAGCGTAGGCTGACAGCTCGACCACGGTGTCCCATACCACTATGCCCGGCTCATGAGTCTTAGCGGATCGAGGTACCATGGTTAACGGGATTCTCACTGGTAAGTTTGGTACCCTAGGTTCAAGCATTAGCGACCGAACATGGTGAACATACATAAGACACACGGGTTACTTGATGTGCTCGGCTAGCTCGAGCGCACAACAAGTTGAGCGATATGAAGCGCAGAAGCACTTCGTGTGGCCAACCACTATCGCCAACCAAAGTACAACACGGGTTCGCCAAACACATCATGTGTGGCGAGATGAATCTCAACCACGATTCCAAGTCTGGTACCAGATGTCTGGACTATGGACATAGTCCCAAGCTCAATCAATTCTCAACTATAACATGTGAAGTAAAGCATGATAAACAAAGTAATTCAAGCACACTAGCAAGTATGTCATAAAGCATATTATAAAGCATGTTATGAAACAAGTTACAAAGCATGTTAAAAAGCATGTTATAGAGCACTATACAAATAGGAATACAAACACATATATTTCATAAGCGAGTGGTTAGAGTAAACAACCACGTGGAGGGTATCATACGTGACTCTAAGGTAGTTGAGAACCCCATCTCAGCACCTACCTAAGGCCCTAACACCTAAGCACTTACTCTCACAAGCATTTTCACAAACACGTAGAGTACACTATTTCAACATACATGACGTATGTTAGAAAAATATGTATTATGGCTATCCTTTCGCCAAGCGAGTATTTTATCCGTGTATATTATATTCATACTGCAATTAATCATGACAATTACATCTCCAAAATTTATATATACACGGTATTTTCTAGAATACACATTTTCAACATACATAGTGTGTACAAGAAAACATGTATTACGGCGATTCCTTTCGCCAAATAAGTAATTTTATTCATATATTATATAATCATACGACAAACAATCATGGCCAACACATTTCCAAAATATACATGCATACAGCACTCCTTACAATACAGTATTTCTACATACATATTGTATATTAGTAAAACATGTATTTAGGCGAATCCTTTCGCCAAATAAGTATTTTATCTATATATCGTATATCCATATAACAAATAAACATGTCAAACATATTTCTAAAAAAAATACGTATACGGTATTTTCTACGAATACCTAGAATATGTAAAATTCCATATTCTACAACTTTAATCGAAACAGAAAACGGAAAGCACTTTGTACATGTGCAATTGCATGCAGATCATGAATCTATCATTATCTGACATTGAAAGCATTGAAAACCATAACCTATACACCTAAAGTCATCACCTTGCACCTTGGAATCCCAACAAATCAGCAAGGTTTGAAGGGCTTCCGTATTCGGCAGTTTTATCGCCTAGAGAGTGAAACCGGTTAGCTATTTCATAACCTATAACCTTCACTCACCCAAACAGATCTAGGGTTAGGGTTTCTCACCTTAAAACGGAGTCGGCATCGCCGGGAAAGCGTCTAGGAAGAGGTGGTGCAGCCCGTGTGGTGGTCGAAAGTAATAGGAGGAAGATTCTCCCACAAACCTCAAGCTTTCTCTCTCTTTTTCCTCTCTCTCCTTAGGGTTTTATCCCAAATTCGTATGGCTGTGAGAGGGGCTGTTCTAAGGCCCTTATATAGCCTAAAAACTCTCCAGAATAGACTTATGTTCAAGGTATACTTACATTGTAAGTAAATCGGAGTTGTTCCAGCTCAAAAGAGGGTTTCTGGCGGCCCTCCTTGAGCCAAACGTCGGACTTAAGCTCACAACCCATGGATCTACGTGGGGTTATGTTTTTGTCTCGATCGGAATCCCAGATCACGCGTGGCGGACCACTTTCAGTTCAACGATCAGTGGGCCTCGATCCGAAATTCCAAGTACATGTAAATGTTCCTAAAATTTTTCCTGATCCGAGGGTGTAATTTAGTCTGATTCTGACGGTCTGGTTGCTTAATACTGATCCGCATGTGAGTGGTGCAGATCACTATTCAAGATATTTATTTTGTAAAGAAAACAGTGGTTTTCACACTCCCTCGCTCCGGACTCAAGCGAATGGCCGTGGGACATCGTCTGGACTTGATTTCCGAGATGGTTGTCAAGCCCAGTGAGGCGGTCCTAGTTCCTTAACTTCGTGTTAATCGGACTCCCGATGTGCGGTCCAGACCTGATACGGAGTTTCGAGATGCTCCTGAGAGCAGCCGGGTAATGAGATTGATCCTAGATTTTAAGGTAACCTAGCGTCAATGATTTTACCAGTTTTGGGTCTTACAGATCGTATTTAAAACGATTCAAATGGATTTCGTGGCTAATCTGGTTTCGCACTAGCTAATCCTCGCCTCATTTCTAAAGGATCTAGTCCTATAAGATTTCTGTCTGAGGTGGTACTTAGTCCTTTGTAGTTTGTATCTAAAGTGATCCAAGTTATACTACTTAGCTAGTTTAAGATAGTGTCTAGGGCGAAAGTGCTTTGAAAAATTGAAAGAACAAGGTAGTGAAGGGTGGGATTTGTGAAGGAAATGGGTTAAGGAGCGATTTTAGACTGTGGGATTCAGTTCTGACAAGTTAATAAGGTGTTAGGATCGACCCATCGCCTAAGGACGTCCAATCCCAGGTTGGAAAAAATCTGGGATGTTACACTGCGACTGTTGTTGTTACTACTGTCGCTGACTCGGTGTCTGAGCTCCAACCTGACTAAGTTATGGGACTGAGTCCAGCTACTCCATCTAGACAGAGGGAGAAAGGGAAAATAGAACGGAGAAGAGGAGAAATTGAGAGTGGGAGGTTGGGGTTGCTGCTGTCGTCATTCCCGCACCACACACTTGCACGATGGGCCTCACCAGAGCTAAAAGCCCTGTGGGCCACGCCCTGTACTAGTGTTATGGGCCGCATGAGCTGGGCCAGGTCGGGCAGACTGCCCAGCCTCACCTTTCATCCGCACACCTCAGTGGGCTGCACTCAGTTGAAGGTTTGTGGGCCCCAAAGTTGTGAAACAACCCACTTTCGAGGCCATGGGCTTGGGCCAAGCCCAGTCCAGTCATTGGACTGGTGATAGATGATGACAGGTGGGCCGTTGCACCCCTTCGACTCGACTTGCTATATTGCGAGTTGTCCCTGATGCATGAGGCTGAGTCCAGGTATTGTTGGACTCGATTAATAGGAAGGAGGAAAAGAAAAGAAGAAATAGATGGAAAGAAGGAGAGGGAGAGCAAGATAGGTTCATTGGTGTGCTTAGTCGAGTCAACTCGACTCAACCGAGTCATCTGGGTGAGGATTTCCATTCCTTTTCATATTCGTTATCAGTTATTTTGTTATTAATAATATCATCATTATTTCCTACCTGTTATATCAACCAATGTTATTTTAATGATATTGACTAGGAATAATAATTAGTACTATAATATACAAATTAGTGTCATGGATAATATTATCATCAATCATAATTCTATTCCATCATAATGATTTTTATTACCATGTTAGTTAATGTAAATCATAACACTAATGCTAATAATTATTTTATAATTATTAAGTATACATTGAAATTAATGGTACACCAAACTAGAAGGATCTCGATTTATAATTTCCACCCTTATTACTATTATCATGGAAATTTTTATGATTAGCCACTAATAGATTACTTATACTAGTATTAGTTATATTATTAACGTTAAACTACAAATAACCATATTATTACATCGAGTAAGCTACACATGTATTATAGTTCAACTCCTAGGACTAAACCCTATGATGAAGCCCTAACTCTATACCAAAACCCTAAAAGTAATCCAAACCCTATGTAGTGTATAGAGATTGGATCTAATTGTACCAGTTCCTAATTTATGATAGGGACTGATTTTAAGAGATCGCGTATCCCCTAGTAATGCTAGTAGGCGATGCGAACGATGATGTGATGATTCTTCCCCTTGAGCTTTCCATCTTCTCTTTAGCTTAAGTTATAGTTTTTATTTAAATTCATAATTGATATCTCCCTTTATAATCACATGTGTTAGCTGGTGAAAATTGAATTGTGGTATTACATGCTTTATGATTATCCTGTATAATTGTTCATGCTTGTGGATTATTTGTGGATTGCTTACGGAACTTAAACTAGTACATTAGTGGGAAATTCCCACATATGAATGTACGCCCATACTTGGGATGTAACTTGACTAGTTGTGATCGTAATCGACCTTCGACTTGGTGGTTATTAAGTGGTAGTCTAGATGGATCATTGATGTGGGCCTACCGCCAGGGTTGTTGTGCCTAATAGTTTTTAAGGATGGTCTTTATCGTATGGTTTTGATATTCGTCCTATGTGGCATATTTTGATATTCGCCCTACGTGGTTTTATTTGATATTTTCCCTATGTGGGTTCGATGTTTTATACTGTTCAACCATGCGATAGTAAGCCCCATATACTATAGTATGATTGGCCACTAGTCGATGAGTTTCCATTAAACATCCTAAGATGGTAGTCTCATGTGCCGAGGATGGTAGTCATGGGATACTATACCCGAGCCGTCAGCTTACGTTGGGCCATGTGCTCCTCGTAGTGACCGTGAGGTCATTTAAATTGGCTGGTTGTAATTGAATTTATAATGGATTGGCTAATCATGCATCCATAGCATGTTGGTGATGACAAGTGACTATTCTGGATGTTGTAGCATGTGCCCTTAGGATCTTAAGGGTATCGTTTCGCTAGCTCCCAGACTACCGACTATCGACCCCTTTCCGACTGGATGATGTTTCCCATGTTCGATGATGCATGGGCGATGGCCCACTGTCTGTACGGATGAGCATCCTCAGGGCGATGATTGCATTCACGCATCCATGCACCTAATAAGACTGCATTTACTCTGTTTTGGTTGTCTAGATGTTTTATAACTATTCTTACCTAATGCGGCGGTGTAATCTTGAGGAGAATTCACACTGAGTTGGCTACTCATCCATAAAATATATAACCGTACAGGTAGTACAAGTGGCTTTAGTGATGTGCATGTTCAGATTTGATGAGGAGAAGGGTACGATCGCTAGGGATGAATGATCGTGTTTGCCTGGAGGAGCTGTGTGATCTTGCGGCTTATATTTATGTGCTTTCTACTATTCTTCATGTATTAAATTCTTGTAAATCTTGTACTTGTTAAATTTTGAGACATTGGTTTGTATAAATCATTATGAGCACTCTCTTGTATATCCTAAACGTAAATGAAATTTTTCCTTATGCTTACTTGTCCATTCTACACTCATCTGCTTACTCTGATGAAAGAAGAATAAATATATTTAACCATCCTTTAAGGTTAACACTCAGGATTTTAGGAAACGAGTCTTGTACTCGGGTCCTGAAGATTCAGGGTGTTACACCCATGTAGCTGCACGACTTCTCTAAAGAATAGATTTGCCACGTGTGTTGCATCAAGAGTGTTCTTGCATGAGATAAAGTGCACCATCTTGGAGAAACGATCTACCACCATGAACGCCAAATTCATGCCGTGTTCTGTTCATGGGAGACCAAGCATGAAGTTCATAGATAAATCCTCTCAAGGGCCGCCAAGCATAGGTAACGGGGTGTAGAGGCCCATATTCTGAGATTGTCCATTGAAAGTTTGACAAACATGACAACGTTTCACTGCTTTTCTCACATCACATATGTAAGACCTGTATCCTAGTTCGTACCATTCCGTATACTCCTACGGTCCTCCCGGTCGAATTTCGGCAACCCGCGACCTGTAACTGAAGTTTGCGCGTGAGCCTAATCCGAGTCCTGCATATCTGAGTCGACTCAACCCGAGACTTGTACCAGTGCAACCGCGTCGTCATCGTGATTCTGGCACCGTATCTCGCGTGCTGAGGCGATACTCAGGCCAGGAGATATGGGCCCGCGTTCAGTTCGAGGAAAACACCACGCTTTGCGATTTCAAGAGAATCTCTACGATACGTCACATCAATCAATCAAAGTACAACTCATCACTCCATCCCATCCTCAAGTACAACCACCCTCCTAAAAGTTAACACTCTTTCTTACACAAGTACACATCCATCACTCACTCACCCATCAACCCCATTACTCAACCATCTCTCTCTCTCTAACACCTCTCTCTCTCTCATTTCCTCCCAAGCAACCCACGTCCAAGCAAGCTCCATGAGAGAGTGCTTTGTGTGGCCCACTTCCTATCTCCCATCCCCACCCTCCAAAACCAATCTCAACCGTTGAAGTTCATCCTTTGGAGCTCTAGGATGCTTTAGTGGAAGGAGGAGGAGAAGATCAAAGGTGGGTGTTTTTATAGGCCTAGATTTCATATTTTGATGATGAGCCAAGTGGAGCCTACTGATTGATGGTATGGATGTCACTTAGACCCTAAGTGTGGCCGATGGCCCACCATGATTCACATGATCATTCCATGATGGGGCCATTCTCCATGGACCCCATCATGATGTTTACTTTTCTAATTTGAAAGGGGTCATCTAGACCTTCCATTTTGGTGGAGAAGGAATCTCCACCATTGATTTTGATTGGTGGGCCCACATGCAATGGGACCCATTTGATGTATGTTGTGATGATGGAAGGGAAGGCCCATAATGCCGGGGTCCCTCTCTCTCTCTCTCTCTTCCCTGTTTTATGGCCCGCTGGTGATGTATGTATTTCATTCATATTGAGCACCAAGTGGACCCAACCAAGGCCCATGTTGCAACCACCTTACTGCCACTTTTGGAGGATCTGGATGATGGAAAAATACAAATATTATTAGTATTTTTGCTTATTCTGATATCTATGTGCTTGGCACTTACCTTGAGCACACACTTTCACCACCCTTTAAGCTTTCTATAAGCTTATGCACGATAGATGCGTGCAGGTGACGCCTAGACGCAGTCATAGTTGAGCAGGAGCAAGAGCATGCGGTTGAGCTTTTGTGGAGTTTCTATTATATGCATGTATTTTCCCTTTCAGCATTGTACTCGAATGTTTATATTAGTGGATATGTGATGATGATGTTGTTCTTGTGATTTGGGTATACTTGTGGTTATGCTTCTTATGAGATAAATATATGTTGGAAAATCCTCCTTGTATGATCCCAGGATCGAAATCTGGCGTATGGGCGCTGCGAGTCGAGAATGGGGTACTACGGAGGTTTTCAGCACCAGATTCGGCGATCAGGAATTTTGTGAGCCCGATTTTCGAGTTTGGGGCGTGACATGGGGCACCCTTAAAATCAGCCATATACAGAGCTCAGGTGAATCCATGTCACAGGAAACAGTGGTGGGTTGAACGTCTACCGTTGAAACTCCTCTGGTCTAGAGGTTTTGGTTAAATATAAAATTTATTTATTTATTCTTTTTGGTCTGTGTGACCTTATCAATAAATGGATGGGAAATAAATGTTATGGTGGGCCCCACATAGGACCCACCTGTGAAGGGAATTGGAGTGGCTAATGCACCGCCCACCAGCCCTATAACTGTTGTTGACGCAGCAGGTTCTATGGAGCCCACCTTAGTGATGTGTGCACCCAGTTGGTGGGGCCCTCTTTGGCGTATGTGTTGCATCCAAACTGCCCATTCAATCAATGAGCTGGTCTTGTGGCTTGAGACTAGAAATGAGATACATCTAATATCAAGTGGACCACACTGTAGAAAATAGTGGTGTTGAACGTCCACCATTAAAACCCCTTGGGTTACAGGGTTTTGGACCAATATGATATTTGTTTTTCCTCTATATCCAGGTCTTTGTGACCTTATGATCAGATTGGATGGGGAATAAACTTTATGGTGGGCCCTGTGATTAGGGGTGTACACGGGTCGGACCGAGTCGAACTGGCCTCAGCCCATCCAAGTCCGTTCAACAGCCGCACCAGGTCCGAACCCGACCAGGCCTGGTCACCGGGTCAACATCTCCAGTCCGAACTGGGCTCGAGGCGAGTTCGGGCCGAGTTCGGGCCAGTTTCGAACCTTCGAGTTTGAGCCGGTTTCGAACCTGAGTTCGAGCCAGTTTCGAACCTTACAGCAAATTTATAGGAAGGGCTTTGGCAGGTAATCTGTATCCCATTACAAGGCCCTTGATCAACGGTTTAGATAGTTGAATTATAAACTCCATAAAAAAACTAACTAGTCAGGACATTTACATATATTTATAAACATTTGACAAAGCATAAACTAAAACATTTTATACAAACTGAATACAATCATATACTACTGACTACTGTTGAGGAAATTCATCTGCTGAGTCTAAACTGCTATCTAAATCTTCATATACGTACTCATTCACCTCTCCCTCTTCAGAAGGTGGAGATAGCTTTTTATCGCCCTCCTCTTGTATAGTTTGAATTAGATTTTTCAAACTATTTTTGTGAGAAGATTTATACGTAGTTCCCAACGTCCTGTAAAACATGCCCAGACTAGAGAGAAACTTAGTTGAATTCTTACTATTCTTCTTTTTACCCGTGCAGCTTCAACCTGCTTTAACATCATGTGATGTGGAGGATATCGCTGATGTGTAGAAGCCTCTTCCATACTGCACTTTAAGGTGAGTTGGAGTTGTTCTTCTTCCAATGCTAATAATTTAGCTTCCTTCTCTACCTCAGAAAGTTTGGATTGGAGAGTGGAAGTTTTTTTGTTTGAGTCAAGAACTGCTTGGAAAAGAACTTGGATTTCTTTTGAGACTTTAGGACACGGTTTTGCATCTCCACCCCGACAGGATAAGTGTAATCTGAGCTGATTAGTTTTGTTAACAAACTTGGCTCCAAACAAATTACACAAAATCTTTAACTTTCCAGACTTTGGAGTATGGACTAAGGAACCATAGTCCCAAATGTCAATCGATGGTTTGCTTGAAGACATCTGCATATTGTGTTGAAAAAGTATTTTAAGCCTTTTAACAATAATAAAATACCGACATAAAATAAAAGCAATTTATGAATAAAAAAAGTCATTAATGCATTACGCAGCTTGCATAACATCCATCAACATAACAGAGAAATAAAAATAAAAGTCAAAAGAGTACCCATTACAGCATTTGCAAATTCAAATAAACTAACAAAATCAAAACATCCATCCTAAACATCCATCATATTGCTATTGTTTCATGTGTTGCGGCTTCATTCACATTCTCCTCCTCTTCCTCATCCAGATCATAACCTCCTAAACTCGGACGCAACCAATCTTGTGTACAAATTAATGCTTCTACTGTATCTGGTGCAAGGGAACTTCTAGTCTTGCTCACGACCCTGCTCCCTGTGCTAAATGCAGATTTCAATGCCACTGTTGAAATAGGAATTGATAAAATATCTCGTGCCATCGTCGATAGTGTAAGATATTTTCCTTCACTAACTTGTAATTTCCACCACTCTAAAATATCGAACTCTGAATCCTGCCGTAGTACGACCGACTCTTTGAGATATATGTCTAACTCTGATTCTTTCATGTCTACGTCTGTATTTTCTTTTGCTAAGAAAGACATGAAATCAGCATCGTCGAAGCTTGAAGCAACTTGCGATCTAACTTCAGAAGCACTTGGTGCGGACACTGTGGTTGTGTACGCGTTGTACAATGCTTGGATTGCATCACGAACCTTCAAAGTTTCTGATATTGCCTTTTCAGTAGGATAAATCCTCATGAAGATGTACTTAACATAACTCATCTTGCGCCGAGGATCAAGAACAACAGCTAAGGACATTATCAGATAACAATCATCCAAGTACTTATCGAACTTCATTTGCATACCATCTATCATGATTTGGAGAAAAAAATGGACCGTCATCAGCAGCTTTCTTTCGGGCATCCTTGATCTTCCACACAGATGGAAGAAATATATTTGTTGTAGGAAACTTGTTGCCAGAAAATATTTGCATACAGTCATAAAAAACCTTCAAAAATTTGTGAACTTCTTTCGCTTTGCTCCAATCATCATCAGTAAGCAACCAAGCATATGTTCTATCACGCACTGCATATTCTGGAAAGGCATATTCCAATTTCAGGGCTGAATCCAACATCTCAAAAGTGGAATTCCAACGTGTGCATACATCTAGCTTCAACATTTTTGGAGACGTCAAATTCAAACGTTGAACGATGTCATTCCATATACTCAATCTTGATGGCGAACCTCTTATGTACTTCACACTCTCCCTCACATTCTCTATAGTTTGGTCAATTGATTTCAACCCTTCTCGTATAATTAAGTTGAGAATGTGTGCACAACACCGAACATGAAATATTTTTCCCTCAAAAAATAAACTGTCGATTGCCTTGAACTGGTTACGTAAGAATTGTATGATACTGTCATTTGTCAAAGCATTATCTAAAGTTAATGAACTGACTTTCTTTTCAATGTCCCAATCTCGTAGACAGTTGTAAATGCAATCTGAAATAACCAAACCAGAATGGGGAGGTGGAAGGTGACGAAAGTTCAATATTCTCTTGCAGAGTTTCTAATTTTCATCAACATAGTGTGCAGTCAATGAAATATAACCCTTTCTTTGATTTTGTGTCGTCCATATATCAGACATCAAACTTACCCTTGAAACCGAATCTAAAACTACTTTTAGCTTCATTTTCTCACTGGCATACATCTTCATGCACTCCCTCTTCACTGTAATATAGGAGACCTTCTCAAACTGAGGATTAAGGTATTTACTAGATCCCATAAATATTTCAATCTCTACCATCTTAAATGGCTGCTCATCAATGATAATAAGCTTTGCAAACTACTCCTTCAGCTTCCCTTTTTCAAACTTATGAGTGGTAAGTGTACCTTCAGAAGCAGATCCTTCGGACTTTGTAAATGATAGCAATTGTTTGCCTGAACGTGGAAGTCTAGGTCTCCTTGCACAAGTTTTTCTATGTCTGTTTAAATGAGATGTCGACCCCCCGACACTTTTGGTGTATAGACTTTTACAGTGCATACATCTAATCTTGGGGACATTGTTAACTATTACTTCTTCAAAATCATCCCAAACAGCTGACCGTTTCTTTCCTTTGTTTGCAGCTGAAGAACCCTCTCCCTCAACAACAAGTGGTGATGTGGCTGACGCACCGGCACCACTACTAAGGGTAGCCGTAAGTGGGACTTCATCCTCACTAGCCATATCTAAAGATATGAAACAATTTCATTTATCCTTGGACCTTAGTAAAGAATTTTCTAAGCGGATAAATCAGTTACCCATTCAATGCTGGATAGACAGTAATGCTTTCATTATTCAATTTAAATGTCATGCCAAAATTTCGGCAGCATCTCCCCTTATCTCTCCAGAATATATTAATCTTGAATTTGATTCACACGTCAACTATTCACATAAAGTGTGGATATTTGATGAGGAAATAAATGCAAGAAATATATCCAGAGAGAATTAGGAGAGACGAACCGAAACAGGCATGTGCATTTAAATTACAATAAATTAAAACATTAATGTCTATCCAACATTGAACTGTCCAAAAAGGGACAATTTGAGAATTTCTATGCATCCATGAACACACTCAATCTACGTCTGGCAACATAGAAATCCTCAAATGGGTAACTGATTATCCTATACTATAACAACAACATAAAAAATAATTAAATTAGTTACCCATTCAATGTTGAATAGATAGTAATGCTTTCATTATTCAATTTAAATGACACGCCAAAATTTCAACAGCATCTCCCCTTATCTCTCCAGAATATATTAATCTTGGATTTGATTCGCACGTCAACTATCTACACAAAGTGGGGATATTTGATGAGGAAGTAAATGCAAGAAATATATCCAGAGAGAATTAGGAGAGACAAACCGAAACAAGCATGTGCATTTAAATTAGAATAAATAAAAACATTACTGTCTATCCAACATTGAATTGTCCAAAAAGGGACAATTTGAGAATTTTTATGTATCCATGAACACACTCAATTTATGTCTGGCAACATAGAAATCCTCAAATGGGTAACTGATTATCTTATACCACAACAACAAGAATAAAGAAATAAAAATATATCTAATAGGTAATTGGTATAAGCATAGATATCAATCGTAATTCACATTCAACATTTAACTAAATGGTAACAAAATGTGTTTAAACTGAATAAAAATGTCGGGAAAAAAAAAACTCTTCTAAATTTAGTTAAAAATAATTAGGTATTAGAAATTGTGATTATATTTCTTTTCTCTAACAAATAAAAATAATATTGATAACCAATAATCATGACATCTGATACATATAATTACCATTAACTAATAATTATGATCTTTAATACATAATTACCATATGAAATTCTTACAAAATATTTTTAAAGAATACGAAATGACCAAAATACCCTTCATCTTTTTTTATGTGGAAGTTGTGGAGTTGAGCATGTGGGCATGCTTCTTGTGTGTATAACATCCAAACCATCCAAAGGCTCACTCACTCATGACTAGATGACTCAAAAATAAGGACAACTAATTCATTTGGTTGGCCACATGTGAATTTAGAGGTGTTGGGTGATCTACACAAATTTCTAAGGTGTGTGCCATATAATTGAATAGACCTCACTTTTGAGTCGTCTAATCATGGTGATAGGATGCACCTGTTAGATAGTTTGGATGTCATACATGTTCCACGATAATAAACTCCTTGCCAAAGCTAATTGAAGAGGAAGGTTGGTTAGGTTTAAGAATTTTGCTTTCAACCTAGGACTATCACAACTATTTTTTATGAAGTTGTAGACTATTCAAAATAAATGACACTTGCATGTGCTCAAGAATTTCATTGTCATTAACTACTAAAATCCTTGGCCTAAGTAATTCTCCATTATTTCCTTAGAGGTTTTACAACCTTCAAAGATCTTAATGAAATCTTCTTGTATAAAGGTCAACATAGATGTGCTTGCAATTAAGTCTTCTTCCTCGAATTTTTCTAAAGTCTTTTTTTACTTCTTCGTTGAAATTTTAACTAAGCTTAGATGGATCTATTTCCAAAAGATATGCATGAATATCCTAAATGAGCAAATATTCAAATTTTTTTTTCACATGGTAATTTTAGTGCCCATCTAGCTTGTCCACTTTTTTTAAATTCAGTTATAACTATACAGTTCGCATTTTTAAGAACTTCTATATTTTCTTTTTCCTTTGTAAGTGAGTCTTTACCAACCAGTAGATGTTTTAGTAGGGAAATCTTTTTTTAAAAATAATAATAAATAAATAAATCTGAATTTGCCAAAAGAATATTGCCAAAAGATGGATAGCACCTTCGCATTTTTAATATTACCATGACTTTAGTGGAGTCCATTGGAACATTCCAATAAATTTATCCATCCTTTTGGTAGATCAAACCATTGATCAAGTAGCCTATTTTATAGAAGTCTTACATCCCAATCATATACAAATTTATTTATGCACGATAATAAAATGTTAAACTAAAAAATATACAAATCTTTTGACTAAAATAACATATATTCTAATACAGACATGCATGAACATAATATCCCTTGCAAATGCATCACATGCATAAAATATTCTACATGTAAAGCATCTACGTTTAAGCACTCATATCTTGCCACTATCAATTTAGAAGCATCTCACATGTGCACACACTATAAAACTATTTGTGCTATCAATCATCTTAAGTTCCCAGTATATTTCACCACACCATCTCACTATAACTTGACAAACTTCCTATAATTATTTAGATTGTCTTGCATTGCATCATCTACTCTAGCATAATGTGAATAATCCAAATCATTTGCTTACCATAAACAAAAAATTAATGCAATTTGATTGGCCACATTATCACTTAATGCAACAATGCTGACAATGTCAGCAACGATGTGAACAGAAATTTCATGATGCATGAAAACAAAAATTTCATGCTTGTGGCAAGACGATGTGGTGTAAAAAATAAAAAAGTCTCAGCAGCATAGTACATTTGGTAGAGAGGTTTGATGGTGACAATCATACCTGGTGGTTGGACGGACGAACGAACGAACGAACGAGCATAAAGGCGGAGGTCCTCTAGTGGTTGGACGGCCGGACGAGCAGAGAGAGGCGGACGGGTGGACGAGCAGAGACGATCAGAGAGAGGCGGACGGCCGAACGAGCAGAGACGAGCAAAGAGAGGCGGCCGGACGGACAAGCAGGGACGAGCATAGAGAGAGAGAGAGAGAGAGAGAGAGAGATTTGGTGGGGCCGGACAGGGAGAGGGTTTCGTGAGGCCGCTGGATGGACGGACGAGCAGAGACGCGTGGACGTAGGGCTAAAGCATAGGTTAACATGTTATCAAAACAGTCAAGTAGTAATGATAAAGCAGTACAATCAACAATCCTAAGTACTCTTGTTAATGCAAGAATGAAATGTTGTCATGATGCATGCCCTCGCCAACATACTCCCTCATGCGACACCATCTTACGTCTACGGCATGCTTTCATCCCTCAGTGCTCCACATCTTCCATGCACATGCAGTGCGATATGAACATGATTACCGAGTTGTTATTAGTCCTTTTTCATACAGCAGGATTGGAAAACTAAGGTACTTTCCTTATATCATTCCCAAACAATGATCTATTCTAGGGTCATCAGTCCTAGACAATCTCATACGATAGTGTATTTCTAGGTTGCTGCAAGGGCTGCCAAGGCTATTACACAGAATCGTTACACCACTCCCCCATCACCTTAACAATACAGGCCTAGTTTATACTCTGTTACTACGGGAAGGCTCGTCGCCTCACCGTAGATTTAGAGTATGCTCGAGGTCAGTACACCGGGTACGGTCAGGGCTGCCAGGGTTGTTACAGGGAATTGTTACACTACTCCCCCATCACCTATCAAAACAGTGTAGGCCAACAGCTTGAATACAGTGTCCCTTTCCACCATATTCGGCTCACGAGTCTGGTTGCTCATTGGTCACTACGGGGAGGCACATGGCCCCAGCATAGGCCGATAGCTCGACCACGGTGTCCCATACCACCATGCCCGGCTTATGAGTCGTAACGGATCGAGGTACCAGGGTTAACGGGGTTGCACTGGTAAGTTTGGTACCTTAGGTTTAAGCAGTAGCATCCAAACATAGTGAACATACATTAGACAGATCGGGTTACTTGACGAGCTCGGCTAGCTCGAGCGCACAATAAGTTGAACGACATAAAGTGCATAAGCACTTCGCGTGGCCAACCACTATCGCCAACCGAAGTACGACTCAGGTTCGTTGAACACATCTCACGGGCGAATGAATCTCAGCTACGAATTCAATCCCGTTACCAATTGCCTGGACTATACAATAGCCTCAATCACATTCAATTACGAAACAGTTAAAGTAGTAATGGATCAAGATTTCAAATCATACAATCAAATATCCAATATTGTCCACTTAGGGCTGTCAGGGCTGTTGCACGGAATCGTTACACCACTCCCCCATCACCCATCACAGATTTTATGGAATACGACTTAAACATGTGAAGTAGTCAAAGCAGAATTAAATAAACAAGTGATTCAAACATATTAATAAGCATGTTATAAAACACAATGCAAACAGGAAATCCAAACACATAAGTTTCATAAACCAGTAAGTAATTAAACTAAACAACTTACATAAAAGAAATCATACACATCACTAAGGTAGTTGAGAATCCTATCTCAACACCCTTATACATTACAATTTACTAACTACTACTCATTTAAACATTCCAACAAACATTTTAGATTGCATACATCAACATACCTGACGTATGTTGATCACATAGGTATTAGGCCAAATCCTTTCACTAGGGAGCTGCCCCATGGATAACACGCGTGCACCCACGACGGATAATCAGGGCAAGCATGAATCCAAGTTCCATATTCATTTAAACATTTTCACAAACACTTGGGCTACACAATTTAACATATATAGCGTATATTGGTCGTGGTATGATTTAGGGTAAATCCTTTCGTCAAAGGGGTATCGCCTATACAGCAATCATATATCCATGACAATTAGTCATGGCGAGCACGGATGAGAATTCTATACTCATTCAGTCATTTTTACAAACACTTAGAATACACTCTTTTAACATACATAGCGTATACTAGCAAAAACATGTATTAGGGCGAATCCTTTCGCCGAGTGAGTATTATACATATATATAGCATGTTCATACAGTAATTAATCATGGCTAACATACTTTCAAAATTTATACATATACAGTATTTTCTACGATTATACAGAATACACAATATACCATAATTTGTATACGCAATCGAAACGCAAAACAAACATTGGTTTGTGCATGTATAATCATACTCAGATCATGAATCTATCATTATCTGACATTGAAAGCGTTGAAAACCATAACCTATACATCTAAAGTCCGCACCTTTTGTCGGTAAACTTGAACCGAAACCAGTTTGAACCCAATGCCTTTGTCTACGGCACAACAACAACTTGATTCATAAAATAGGTCAGTTATTCCATCACCTACACTCTTGGAAACTCTAAAACAGCTTAGGGTTAGGTTTTCTTACCTACGAACAAAGCCGGAATCGCCGGAAAAGCGATTAGATCGCAATGATTAATCACATAAGATAGCAGGGTAGAGCACCAGGAAGAGTCTCTCACTTCTCTCACACTTTCTCTCTCTTTTCTCTCTTCTCTCTCCTAGGTTTTTCTCAAATTCGTATGGGATGAGAGAGTGAGGGTTCAAGGTCCTTATATAGGCCTAAAACTCACCAAATTAGACCCAAGGCCAAGGTATACTTAGGTTATGTCCAAATACGGACAGTTCCGTCTCAACGGAGCACTTCTGGAAGCCCCCTTGAGCCAAAGGTCGGACTTAAGCTCACAGACATTGGATCTAGGTCGAGTTAAGTTTTCGTTCCAGTCGGGTTCCCAGATCACACGTGGCAGACCAGTTTCAGTTCAACGGTTACCGTAACTCGATCAGGGTTACAAGTACATGGACATGTGTATGAAATTTTTCCTGATCCGAGGGTGTATTTGGGTCAGATTCTGATGGTCTGATTGCTTATATCAGGCCCGCAAGTGGCAAGTCTCAGATTACTTAAATTTAGATATTTATTTCTAAAATATCCACGTTTCTCACACACTTCACTCCGGGCTCAAGCGAATAGCCCCAAGACACTATCTGGATTTGATTTCCGAGATGGTTGTCAAGCCCAGCAAGGCGGTCCTAATTCTATAACTTCGTATTATTCGGACTTTCGACGTGCGGTCCAGATCTGATACGGAGTTTCGTGATGCTCCCGAGAGCAGCTGGGTAATGAGATTGATCCTAGGTTTTAGGGTAACCTAGCGTCAATGATTCTACAAGTTTTGGGTCTTGCAGATCGTATTTAAAGTGATTAGTGTGGATTTCGTAGCTAATCCAGTTTAACACTTAGTTGACTTTGTCTAATTCCTAAAGTATTTGAGGTTTGAGAGGTTCATAAGGGGTTGGGATCTACCCCTTGCCTAAGGACATCTGATTCCAGGTTGGCAAAAATCCGGGATGTTACAATCTACCCCCCTTAAAAAAAATTTCGTCCCTGAAATTGGCTAAAGGCAATAAGTAAGGATGCTATTATTTCATTTACCTAAGACTTATTGATTTCTAGTTTCTATACGTGGTAAGGTGTATCTTGTACATACTAGTCTAGTACATTTTAGGCTACCCCCCTTAAAATTTTATTTCTTTATCCCTTGCTTTTATCATGATGGTTTGCTACAATGGATTTTTTTTCCCTATTTGGAGTCTTGACTTCGATTCCCATCTGTTGAGAGTAAGATAGCTGTTTTCAATGTTTGACCAACACAGAGAGACAGTTATAGTGGGCTTGATCCCGATACATCGATCATCTACCTGGCCAGGGTAGAAAGCTCATCGTATCCCTTCCTAGTCCTGGTAGATCCTGGTCTTCTGCTTGGCCAAGCAGTGAGTCCATTGGTAGTCGCCCAGGATTGAGAATTGGGTCAAGCCGTGAATGCTTCGCAGTTTATATTTCAGTAACTCCGTAGACCGATCACTCTAAACACTTAGGGAATACCTATCACTGAAAGGTTCAAATGTCCTATTTCTCGGGTTGCCCTTTAGGTCTTGGTCTAAGAGAGTCCTCGTTATTATCTATGTCCAAGGAAATGGTAAATCAAATTTTACTAGATCATCCTACAATGGTTTCTCATAGTAGAACTTGCTAGGGCTTCTATTATGTTCGTATTCGATGAGCACAGTTGTAAATGCGTTGACCTTGGCTATTGTAACTCAGTTCGCACCCGGCCTATTCTGTACTATGAAGTTGTTTAATACTTGAACCTAATTGATTTCCTTCCATGACCTCAGTATTGACATTCTAAGGAAGATTTCAATCCTATTTAATGACCTAATCTTGCGTATAACTGAGAGTAATTTCTTTCGATCCTGGGCCAGTGGGGCAAGGGCCAACCATGCTTCCACTGCGCCCATGAACGGGTAGACGTATATACCTACTTAACTCAACTGGGTTCATAACTTGTCTACCCCCCTTAAAATTGTTTCTATTCTCAGATTTCAAGATATTGTACATCAATCTGTATGTCAGAACGAGTTGAAATTTGAAAACTATCTTTGGTATGACATGGGAAGCAATTTAGCAATACATTGGTCTTCTTTTCATCGATGATGCGTATTATGGCATTGGTACCTATGATTATAGAAAGGAGCTAAAGATGATGGGTATTGTGGTTGATTTCAGGGGTAGGTGTGAGTTTGAGGCAAGATGCCTAATTCTACCAAGGAGTTTTGTCACGGTCCAGACTTATCCTATTTAATCATGTCTAGCTTAACAGGCAGGCTATCTTTCTACGTTCATATGCACAATATGTATGCCGACATGGCATGTAATTTGGGACCTAATTCCTAACTGTCTGTTGCCCATTTGGGCAATTCCTTAGGCCTAAAAGACAAAGTCTCTATCGGCTATATACTCCTAATACTTCTCAAAGACAAAGTTATAAACTTTTAGTTGTAAGTGGTCGGGCCAACACGGAAGGAAAGTTGTGTAGTGGGTCTGAGTCGGTTAAGCCGAATAACTAAGTCTATTATTCAATTGGCTTAGCATAACTAATTAGTCCTTTACTTTCCTTTGCCTAACCAGTGGTCTAGTCTTAATTTAGGAGTATCGGTAATCCACTGGTTGTAATCCAAAGTCAATGCTTATTCACTAGATGATTTTATACCCTTTCTAATATAAGACATTATTTTATCGCTTAGGGTCAAAGTTGTCTGATTGGAATTAAGTTGCCCGAACTTAAATTTGACTACGCTCGAGCAATTCACATACGCTCAGACCAACTAAGAGGTCCTAGGGTTTAGGTCATTACATCAGTAGATTTCTTATACTGTCAGATTTGTTTGCAAAACCTAGGAGTACCAACTCTAGGTCAAAAACTCTAAGGGACTACTTAGCCAGAGGTATGAAGTTGTATTAAATGGAACTGCATTGCTAATCCCACTTCGGGATTGGGAATGACATGTTTAGTAGGAGGGTGGGTAGGGATTAAAATTAATGGTATAGGCTATAGAAAATGAGCCTTGTATTGGAAGGTGTGAGATGGGATTTTCAAATCCCATGATGAGGAATTTCCAAGTGTAATTTGGAAGGAAATCCCGGGATATACTTTTCATTGCATACATTCCAAACATGGTGTCGGAAAACATGAGATATACACAATCCAAAGACAATACCTTACACATGCATTTATTGTTACGTTTACAATTCTAGCCACCTTAATCTTACCTAATGCAATTGGCCGAACGGGCCCTAAACGTCCTAACATTTGGAGGTTGTGAAGGTTATGGGACACAAATGAAAATACATGTGAGCTAATACAATCAGGGCTTCGAACACTTATATCATTCTACCAAACATTACACTACTAGGCCTATCAACATGAAATCACAAACATATCCTAAAGCAACAACCAAAATAAGCTGCAAACATCGACATGGATGACTAGGCATCCGAGTCTGGCGACGGAGGAGGGGCACCCTTTCTCTTTCTCATGAGAGAGAGAAAAAGGTTGAAATTAAGAAAATGGCCGCAATGAACTCGAAGAAGGCCATGGAAAGTGAAGATAAGGGGGAATAGGGGTTGGAGTTTTTGGTTCTCCACAGATTTGAGCCTCAACAGAGGTTATACATGCCCAAATGACAGAGTTTGAAGAAAGGAAATGAAAAGATGGGAGGGGTTGAGAGTTTACACGATTTTGAGCTTCAAATGAGGGGGTGTAGGAGCTCAAATGAGAGAAAACGGAAAGGGTAGAGGGTAAGTACGGCTGTAAACGTTGAAAGTGATGGGTTGTGACCGAAAATGGCAGATTGGACGATTGGAAGGGAGATTTGAGAGAGAAGACAACAAGTTTAGAGAGAAAAGGGAGCTTGGAGGTGGGTTTTATGAAGGAATGAGGTATTTGGGAGGGTTGCAGTGGACGGGAGCTACATCAGGGGGGTTCTTAAACCCCTAAAATCGATCGGCCCGGCTGGCCCGCCCGAACCAGCCCAATAACCGGCGAGGCCTCGCCGACCGGGGGAGGGCCTCACCACTCCCTGTACCAATTGGTGAGGGCTCACCATTTTGGCGAGGCCCTCCTGTCCCCTGGGCCCCAAAAATGTGTGAGGCCCACCCTGGGTTCCCCCGCAAGTGCTCCGTTTAGCCCCCGACTCCATTTGAGGCATTTTCAGGACCAATTTGCAAACCGGAATGAGTTTATGTGACGTGTAGCATATGATTTTGAGGTAGGAGATGCTCTAACCCATTTATTTGGTTAGATTCCAAAATGTTAAAAATTAAAACCCATTTTATCCATTTATTTCCTATTTCTGGTAATTTTTAGTTTCGGTATTATTTCATTTATACCGTAGGATTGGTGTGTATTATGAATGTGCTTTAAAGAAATGAAGAATACAGTGGTGGAGGGTGAGATTTTGAAGGAATTGGATAAAAAAGGGTTTTAGGCTTTGAGTTCTGAGAAGTTGGTTTCAATATCTTGGTTGATAATTCATAAGAGTGGTGAGATTTGGGTGCAGCTGGGTATATGAATTATAACCAAAAAATTAGAAGAACTCACAATTGTGGGCTAAATTACAATATTCAGTCTCGCCTGTCGGTGAAACTTAGGATTCTAATGTGGTTTCAAAGTTTTATTGCCCCTTTCCTAATTCAGAGTGCATCAGAGTGCATCGTATTACCATAACCCAGGCCCGGTTTAATCCAAATCATGCTCTGATACCATCTTATAACGCCCTGAAAATCGAGGGTCGAGCAAAGCTCAGCTCCCGAGTTCCAACGCATCACTTATGCAACATAGACAATGATGATTATGATGAGAGCATTGAAACATGAATGGGATTATACCAAAACAGCATATCATACTCTAGAGACAAGTGAAATTGTAAGTGGAAGACTGTGATAGATATATAAAATAGATGAACTGTGGTAAGTCTCTAGAGTGTGAAAATGTTACCAGGTTAATGAATTATAAGTACAATTCCAAAATATACAATATGTATAAGGTCATCTAGTCATCATCCCTATGACCCCGTCGATTAAAACACAGCTCACATGTAGCTGCCAGAAAACAGCATATACAAGCAAGCATCCTCATCGTCACAAAGTCCGGCTCCGCCTCAGGAGTAGCGTCGCCGTTTGTAATCAGACAAAGTATGGTGGGTGTTCGGAACACCGTCCCCGTAACGTGGGAATGAGTGATCAACTCAGTGGAACAGTAAAGCATAGGTTAACATGTTATCAAAACAGTCAAGTAGTACAATCAACAATCTTAAGTACTTCTATTAATGTAAGAATGAAATGTTGTCATGATGCATGCCCTCGCCAACATACTCCCTCATGCGACATCATCTTACATCCGCGGCATGCTTTCATCCCTCAGTGCTCCACATCTTCCAGGCACATGCAGTGCGATATGAACATGATTACCGAGTTGTTATTAGTCCTTTTTTCATACAGCAGGATTGGAAAACTAAGGTACCTTCCTTATATCATTCCCAAACAATGATCCATTCTAGGGTCATCAGTCCTAGACAATCTCATACGATGGTGTGTTTCTAGGTCGCTGCAAGGGCTGTCAGGGCTGTTACACGGAATCGTTACACCACTCTCTCATCACCTTATCAATACAGGCCTAGTTTATACTCTGTTACTACGGGAAGGCTCGTCGCCTCACTGTAGATTTAAAGTATGCTCGAGGTCACTACACCAGGTACGGTCAAGGCTGCCAAGGCTATTACACGGAATCGTTACACCACTCCCCCATCACCCATCAAAACAGTGTAAGCCGACAGCTCGAATACAGTGTCCCATACCACCATATTCGGCTCATGAGTCTGGTTACTCACTGGTCACTACGGGGAAGCACATGGCCCCAGCGTAGGCCGATAGCTCGACCACGGTGTCCCATACCACCATGCCCGGCTCATGAGTCTTAATGGATCGAGGTACCAAGGTTAACGGGGTTGCACTGGTAAGTTCGGTACCTTAGGTTTAAGCAGTAGCGTCCAAACATGGTGAACATACATTAGACAAATCGGGTTACTTGACGAGCTCGGCTAGCTCGAGCGCACAACAAGTTGAACGACATGAAGTGCATAAGCACTTCGCGTGGCCAACCACTATCGCCAACCGAAGTACGACTCGGGTTCGTTAAACACATCTCACGTGGCGAATGAATCTCAGCTACGAAATCAATCCCGTTACCGATTGCCTGGACTATACAATAGCCCCAATCACATTCAATTACGGAACAGTTAAAGCAGTAATGGATCAAGATTTCAAATCATACAATCAAATATCCAATATTGTCCGCTTAGGGCTGTCAGGGCTGTTGCACGGAATCGTTACACCACTCCCCCATCACCCATCATGGATTTTATGGAATACAACTTAAACATGTGAAGTAGTCAGAGCAGAATTAAATAAACAAGTAATTCAAACATATTAACAAGCATGTTATAAAACACAATGCAAACAGGAAATCCAAACACATACGTTTCATAAACCAGTAAGTGATTAAACTAAACAACTTACATGAAGGAAATCATACACATCACTAAGGTAGTTGAGAATCCTATCTCAACACCCTTATACATTACAATTTACTAACTACTACTCATTTAAACATTCCAACAAACATTTTAGATTGCATACATCAACATACCTGACGTATGTTGATCACATAGGTATTAGGCCAAATCCTTTCACTAGGGAGCTGCCCTATGGATAACACGCTTGCACCCACGACGGATAATCATGGCAAGCATGAATCCAAGTTCCATATTCATTTGAACATTTTCACAAACACTTGGGCTACACAATTTAACATATATAGCGTATATTGGCCGTGGTGTGATTTAGGGCAAATCCTTTTGTCAAAGGGGTATCGCCTATACAGCAATCATATATCCATGACAATTAGTCATGGCGAGCACGAATGAGAATTCTATACTCATTCAGTCATTTTTACAAACACTTAGAATACACTCTTTTAACATACATAGCGTATACTAGCAAAAACATGTATTAGGGCGAATCCTTTCGCCGAGTGAGTATTATACATATATATAGCATGTTCATACAGTAATTAATCATGGCTAACATACTTTCAAAATTTGTACGTATACGGTATTTTCTACGATTATACAGAATACACAATATACCATAATTTGTATACGCAATCGAAACGCAAAACGAACATTGGTTTGTACATGTATAATCATACTCAGATCATGAATCTATCATTATCTGACATTGAAAGCTGAAAACCATAACTTATACGTCTAAAGTGTGTACATTTTGTCGGTAAACTTGAACCGAAATCAGTTTGAACCCAATGCCTTTGTCTACGGCACAACGACAACCTGATTCATGAAACAGGTCAGCTATTCCATCGCCTACACTCTTGGAAACTCTAAAACAACTTAGGGTTAGGTTTTCTTACCTACGAACGAAGCCGGAATCGCCGGAAAAGCGATTAGATCGCGATGATTAATCACATAAGATAGCAGGGTAGAGCACCAGGAAGAGTCTCTCACTTCTCTCACACTTTCTCTCTCTTTTCTCTCTTCTCTCTCATAGGTTTTTATCAAATTCGTATGGGATGAGAGAGTGAGGGTTTAAGGTCCTTATATAGGCCTAAAACTCACCAAATTAGACCCAGGGCCAAGGTATACTTAGGTTATATCCAAATACGGACAGTTCCGTCTCAACAGAGCACTTCTGGAAGCCCCCCTTGAGCTAAAGGTCGGACTTAAGCTCACAGACATTGGATCTAGGTCGAGTTAAGTTTTCGTTCCAGTCGGGTTCCTAGATCACACGTGGTAGACCAGTTTCAGTTCAACGGTTACCGCAACTCGATCAGGGTTACAAGTACATGGACATGTGTATGAAATTTTTCCTAATCCGAGGGTGTATTTGGGTCAGATTCTGATGGTCTGATTGCTTATATCAGGCCTGCAAGTGGCAAGTCTCAGATTACTTAAATTTAGATATTTATTTCTAAAATATCCACGTTTCTCACACACTTCACTCCGGGCTCAAGCGAATAGCCCCAAGACACTATCTAGATTTGATTTCCGAGATGGTTGTCAAGCCCAGCAAGGCGGTCCTAATTCTATAACTTCGTATTATTCGGACTTTCGATGTGCGGTCCAGATCTGATACGGAGTTTCGTGATGCTCCCGAGAGCAGCTGGGTAATGAGATTGATCATAGGTTTTAGGGTAACCTAGCGTCAATGATTCTACAAGTTTTGGGTCTTGCAGATCATATTTAAAGTAATTAGTGTGGATTTCGTAGCTAATCTAGTTTAACACTTAGTTGACTTTGTCTAATTCCTAAAGGATTTGAGGTTTGAGAGGTTCATAAGGGGTTGGGATCTACCCCTTGCCTAAGGACATCTGATTCCAGGTTGGCAACAATCCGGGATGTTACACAAAGTGTCAAACAACTTGAGGTTTAGGTGGGCCATATGGGTTGATTCCTAGCCCTAACGGTCGCTTTCCATTGATTTAGTGGTCAGATCATCCCGAGATTGAACGTTGACGGTTAAAAGGGTTCAAGGGTCTATTTAAGGCTTTCATCATGCACTATTAACTAACACTAATATTAATATAGACTTACTCGTAATTAAAGTAATTAAAAACTCATATATATATATATATAATTTCTAATATTAACATGTTGTTAATCACATATTTATTAATATATAATTTCCATTATACAATATCATATTACACATATGTATGGATTGAAAATTGTACAATATCATATTTGTTAAATAATATAAAATTTTAAAATGTCTAATGGTGATTTTTTTTGTATGCATATTTATGGAAGATATTTAATACTACATTTATAATGCAATTACATACTGTAAAATTATTATTTATCATGTTTAGTTAATATAATTTTATTTTCATAATATTTTATTTACATTAGATATATATATACTCTTATTATAATATGTTTTCATACACTTCTATATGATAAGTAATTTATCAAGATACATCTATAATTTTTCTGATCTACGTTTGTGTAAATTATAATAAATAAAATAAATATACTTATTAAATATTATGTGACTACTTGATAGTTCGTCTCGAAGATTAATGGATGGAAGTTATGATACACAGGTACGGACTATTTTCAACGGTCAGATTTAAATTAGGATGAACGTGAATGTTCACTTAGGTTAGAGTTGTATTTATACTAGGTTCGGTTATATGGTAACACCCGAGTACTGGAAAGTATGGGGTGTTACAATCTACCCTCCTTAAAGAGAATTCTGTCCCCAAAATTCAGTGCTTCTAGTATGATTAGGGACGATGATAATATTCATTATTTTCCTATATTTACAATCGTATGCCACTAGGCGCCCAAAACTGAGGTTGTTACAGAAGGGCATGACCAGCCACTCATACAACCCTTAATTGGCCTTGAATGTCATTTTCCACTCATCACTACGTCGGATATGAATCTGATAGACCTGCTCCTCAGATCCAGCTTAAAGAACACCTTGGCCCCTTCTAACATATCGAGCATGTCATCCAACCACGATATTAAGAACCGATATTTGATGGTAATCTTATTAATTGCCCGGTTGTCGACACACATGCGCCAGCTCCCATTTTTTTTGCGTTAACAATGTTAGCACAACACATGAGCTCATGCTCTCTCTCAAAAGACCCTTATGAATCAATTCCTCCACCTTCCCCTGAAGTATCTCACACTCGGACTCATCCGATAGTGAGGTTGGTTGGGAAGGCTAGCCCTAGGGATGAGGTCTATGTGATGTTGGATTTTTCTCATAGGGGGCAATCCATCGGGTAAATCTTCATGCCAGACTTCTTAAAATTCGTTTAGAAATGGCCTTAAATTTGGAGGAATGTTTGAGGGCTCTGATTCCTCGTCCTTCACCACCACGGCATATACCTTGCCAGTTTTCTTGGATTCCTCTATGAAATCCTGAATGGTCAAGAGGGAATTCTCTTCCACTTTAGAAGCTTCGAGGTGATTCTCTAGTGCTATAGAGGAAATGATTATCTTTCGACTATCCTTGGCGAAGACGTAAACATTATCTCATCCTCGATGAATCGCATTATAATCTGACTACCATGGTCGACCGAGTAACATGTGGCATGCTTCCATGTCGACTACGTCACAAAGTATTTGATCCTTATAAATTTTACTAATTGAAAATGAGATAATGCATTATTCAGTTACGTTAGTCTCGTTCACCTTTTTTATCCAACCAATTGAGTACGTGGAAATATATTTTTTTGTTGGTAGCTGCAACTTGTCCACCATCACTTTCGAGACGATGTTCTCACTACTACCACTGTCTATGATTATATAACAGACCTTGTCATTGACGGTGCACTGCGTACGGAATATATTGTGTCGTAGTGGATGTAATTCATTCCCTGGAGTATATAGTAATCGCCTCATGACCAGAGATTCATCATGATCCTCGGCCGTCCATTCTTCATCATCTTCTCCTTCCTTAGTGTCTTATTCATCTTCATCAAAGTCACTGTCTTCTTTTGCAGAATCACCTTTAGTGCTCCCTTCGTTTATGGTTAAGTGGGTTGCGGAGTGTTGAGGATAGGTGTTTGATAAGTGGCTTGGTTGGCCAAAACGGTAACAATTGTTCGACCTTAGCCGAACGTAAGGATTTGGAATCCTACTTGGGCCCGTTGTTATGGATGTTATACGTTGAGGTATAAATGGGTCACTCCCTGTATCACAATTTGTGGTTGTAGGGGGTTGAGGTTGTCCTCCTACTGGTTCTTTTCCTCGTGCCAGCACTAGATCATACGTGGGACCCGTCATGGTGGTTGAGTTGAAGGATAAGGCCAAGTAGGAATTCTTGCAAGTTGCATTTTTGCCTTACCTATCAACTGAACTGCTTCATCCATGATCCCAACTGGGAGCATCTGAACTCGGTCCTAAATCATTGATCATAACCCACCTGTAAATCATGTTACCTTCTATGATTTGGCTTTTGATAGATCGTTTTGCATTGCCAACCGCTGGAATTTTTCAATGTAATTTGTGATGGTTCAATTCCCTTGTCAGCAGTTTCTTTTACAACCAAGTACACCCATCACTCACCCATCTTTCACTCTCTTACAACCTCTCTCTCTCATCTCTCTCTCTCATTCTCCAAGCAACCCAACGTCCAAGCTTCTATGAGAGAAGCTAGTGTGGCCCACCTTCCTACCTCCTATCTCCACCATCCAAAGTCCATCTCAATCGTTGGAATTGTTCCCTTAGAGCTCCAGAACCTATAGGCAGAAGAAGGAAGATGAGATATAACGGTGGGTGTTCATCATCTTTTTTTTTTAATTTAGGGCCCACTTGTAATGGGACCCACCTGATGTATGCATTGTATTTAGAGGGAGCCATAATGGCGAGTCCCTCCCATCTCCACCGTCTCTCTCTCTCTCCCTCTCTTTCCCTATTTTCTTTTTCTTTTAGTGTATGGCCCACCTTGGTGTATGTGAGAAGCCCCACATCGTCCAGTGGATAGACCCACTGTGATGTATGTCTTCCATCTACACCGTCCAATTGCTCTTGATGGTGCTGGATACCGTGTGTAGGTGTCGCCCTGCCCCACCTTAATGTATTTGTTTCATCCACACCGTCCAGACTATCTGGATGGTGCTGGATAGTTTGGACGGCGCTATAGTGGGGCCCACCTTAGATGTATGTATTCCTGATCCACACCGTCCATTGGTAGGGACAGTCCCGCGCCAGCAGCACCTGGCTGTAAAGATGCTAGCAAGTTCCGTGCCCACCATGATGTACGTGGGATACATCCCAACCGTCCATTTGTCCTGGACGTGGGCCCACCCCACACATGTGACACGTGTGGGTGGGACCCACCATGATGTATTTATTCTGCATCCACTCCGTCCTTGTCTAGGACGGTGGACCCACGGTGATGTATGTGTTTCACATACACCGTCCATCTATTTTCAGCTCATGTGGGGCCATCCCACACATGCTGTACATGTGGAATAGGACCCACCTTGGTGTGTGAATTGTATATCCACTCTATCATCTGTCCAAATGGTGTGGCCCCCACTATAATGTATATGTTTTATATCCACACCGTTCCCTGGATGGTGTGCGTGGGACGCACCATGTTGTATGTTTTGTATCCCGTCGTCCATCCATTTCTGCTGGTGGGACCCACCTCTGATGCATTTACTCTATATCCATGTTGTCTATCAGGTGGACCACACTGCAACCAATGAGGGATTGAACGTCTACCATTGAAACCCCCTTTTTGGGAGTGCAGAAGTTTTGGATCAGTATGAAATTTATTTTTCCACTTAATCCCGATCTTTGTGACCTTATGATCAGATTGGATGGAGAATAACGTTATGGTAGGCCCTACCTTGATTACACATGTGGCCCACCTTGTATGTATGTTTTTGTATATCCAGGCTGCCCACCTGTCTGTGCCCCATCAAGTCCAGAATGCAGCTAGGCTGACCGTCCAAAGTGGCCCACCTGCTATGCAATTTACATCCATGTTGTCCATATTCATCTGGTGGGGCCCATTTGGGAGGTGTAGGCCCACCTATTGGTTGTACAGGGCCCACCTACTATGAGGCCCATTATGATGTGCATTGGCCCTTTGTGTGAGGCCTATGTGATGAGGGCTGATGTGATGTTTATATGGCCATGAGTGAGGCCCAATGTGATGTTTATGCAGCCCGTGTTCGAGGCCCATGTGATGTGGCCCATAGTGTTGAGTGTTAGGCCCATGTGAGCGGCCCACAGTGGTGTGTTAGGCCATGTGAGCGACCCATAGTGGTGTGTGTTAGGCCCATGTGAGCGGCCCATAGTGGTGTGTGTTAGGCCCATGTGATGGGGCCAATAGTGATGTGTATTAGGCCCGTGTGAGCGGCTCATAGTGATGTATTTTAGGCCCATGTGATACGGCCCGATGTGTTGTATATGAGGCCTATATGACGAGGCCCGATGTGATGTATAAGGCATATGCGATGCGGCCCACTTGATGTATAAGGCCCTTGTGTAAGCCCCATTGTGATTATATGTGGCTCATTGTGATTATATGTGGCCATTGTGATTGTAGGTGGCCCATTGAGATTGTGTGGGGCCCATTGTGATGTAATTGTGGCCATTCATAAGGCCCAATGTAATATATTTATGGCCCAGTGTGATGTATATTAGGCTCTTGTGTGAGGCCATGGGCCCACTATATGTTTGGCTCTATGTGGGCCACTCCTTGGGAGCAATGTTGGTTAAATGTCCACATTGATGGGCAATGATGGTTAAATGTCCTCATTGTGACCTTTTCTTAGGCCCTTTGATAAGCCAATTATCGATGTCGGTTATCGATACTAATTATGAGTATGTGATAGCATAACATCGTGATACATGCCCATATACATCATCTGCATGTTTCTTATGAGATATGGTTGGCCATTGCATATGTCATAGGGCAGGTTGTTATGAGACTCCCTAATAGGCGAAGATTGTCTCACATGAGTGCACGATATACGTAGGATTGATGCATGACTGAATTGTATGATTCATGTATTTTGCATTGTGTGTTGTGATTACTGTACACCCTAGTGACATTAGGGTCGTAACCTCTACAGTCATGTCGTAGATGGCCAAATGAGACACCAAAAATCTGTTACTAGCATTGGGCCACCATAAATGGCCTTGGGTGAAATTTTCTAAACCCTCTTGGTACCAGAGGACACTCCAACGTCTAGACCAAGTGGAATACATGAGCACCCGAGTGCCAAATACCAATAGGCCACCTCTCACTATGTCGTAGTCGATTGAAGGGGGTGTGGCCTTATCCACCCAATTCATAGTGGGCAAAACTAGGCTGAATTTGACCATCTCATAAATGGGTCCGCTATCGTCGTGCCGGGTAGGTATTGGCTAACTACTTGTCAGGCGGATAGTGAGGTCTCTTCCACTCACATGGTTGTGCGCGATGGGGCGGCAATCTGGCTTGGAGTATACTAGACCCTAGTGATAATCCCAGAGATTTATAGTACTGATACGTGGACTTATTGAACAGGAGTTGCATACTCATTCATTCATTCATTCACTATCCACTCGGGCTGGTGGTGCACAACTAATTATTGTGTACCTTCGCAATAGCAAGGATTTCGGCTGGGGCGCGTGACTAACCTAAGGTCAGGGGTTTACTACATTGAGTCTGGTTATCCAAATTTAGGTATGTGGTTAGTTTGGAAAGAAGTCCCTTGTGATGGACCCCATAGCCTACGATACTACATACTATCATCCCAACTTCACTCCAGCTTAGTCATTTCCTTCACGTCGCATATTGCATTGCATTCGCAACATTTAACATTTTGGGTTACTATGTTTCTGCACTTATATGGCTTAGATGAGGTTGATGGTATTCGTGGCTCGTTAGGATTTGTATATTATATTACATCCTCGGCATCTGATATTTAGCTCATTATGATCTGCATTCCGTACTTTGATATTGTATGACTCATGGACTGGTCAGTATTTTCGCTTACTCTGATATCATATGATTCATAATCTTGCCAGCATTTCCAATATTGTATGATTATGGCATTGTATTGAATACTTGGCACTTACCTTGTGCACACACTTTCACCACCCTTTATGCTTTCTATAAGCTTATGCACGATAAATGCGTGAAGGTGACGTTAGGTTGCAGCGGTGTTAAGCATGGAGCGTACAGCGGTCTTCTGGAGCTTTGATTCCGATATACGTATTTCCCTTTCAGCACTATATTCAACTGTTTATATTAGTGGATATGTGATGATGATGTTGTATTTGTGATTGGGTATACTTGTGGTTATGCTTCTTACAAGATAAATGTACGTTGAATAAAAAATCCTCCTTATAGGATCCCAGGATCAGAATCTTGCATATAGGCGTTGGAGCAGAGAATGGGGTACTATGGAGGCTGTCGGCACCAGATTTGGCGATCGAGAATTTTTTGAGCCCGATTTTCGAGTTTGGGGCGTGACAGTTGTAATTACTCCCACCATACAGAAGCATCAAATTTTAATTTAAACGCTACTAATTTCACCTTTTTATGCTCTGGCATGTCCATGTAATCAAAATATCATTTTACTTCGCCTAGCCAGTCGAGGAAGTCTCTTTCAACACGATCTAGACGATCTCATCCATAGATTGGTTATCGGGTAAAGCCTTCATCAAGGTCATCGTCACTAGAGCTTAAAGCATCTAGTGTAGCCCTACGATTCACCACCGGTAGTGCTCTACAAAAATTGGGGTTGTTTCGTATAGCAACCACAAGCAGTTAAGCATCGCCTAGGGCTCAGGGCAGAAGTAATGCATCCGTAAAATGGTCAAGAGTTTCCTATAGCCCTTGCATGGTCAATTGACTCTCCTGGTGGAAAGCTTCCATTCTTTCCAAAAGATAACGAATCCCTAGATCACCGTCCATAGGATTTTGGTTCATACCTTTGTTGTTTGCCATCGGCCTGAGGGGAGTCCTCGCTCTAATACCAATTGACACAGGGATGAACATGATAAGGTCGATCACTGTCTTCCTCAAGGATAACTACTCCGAATCCACGAAACTTCTCTGAACTCCTCACAGAGACTTCTCGAATCCATGAGGAAAAAAATAAATAAAAAAATAGAAATAAATTCTAAAAAATTCATAAATTAATTGATGATCCTAATAAACAAGTTTATGACCCTTAAATAATAAGCCATGGAAGAAGTTTTGGAATTAAACTATAACTAAAACTCCTAGAAATCGCGACTTATTATAAATAGTAAACTTATTATTTATAGATGGTCATGATTTCCACTACACCTCATGGTTTTCAGCCAAAAATAGTAAGTGTCCTATTTGGCTTCACCATGCTATTCTCCTAATTATTCTAAGCATTTTTTAAGTTGGGCACAACTCCTAAAGCCCAACGAATGAAGAGTTATACTCAAACTAAAACTTACTATAAATAGTAAAAATGAAATTAAAATAGGAATTCGATCATCGATCAGATGGTATTTTTCAAATTCGGTGTGCACAACCCGACGTAGCGAGGTTGGATGGCTAAAGTAGCTCGTCCTACCCGCATTCAATTTAAAATAGTTGCATTAGTTCAGTCAAACAATGCATAACTTAGGACCCTAAACAAAGAAAACCTATTATGTGCATTTCTTTTTTGAGGTGTTATGATTTAAAAGTGTGTATTAAGGTCTTTTTTAACAATCTATGAAGTTTCATTGAAAAATTCAACCATTTTCTCAATGCTTCCCCATGTTTTCCAAAAAGTGTGATAAATTACCCAATACAAACGATATATCTCATGCAATAACCAATACACATTTGTGTTCCAAGGATGTTATATGTAACGCGATGCCGATATTTCGAACACTAGTGTCACTTGAGATTTTGGGTAATGCTAATGATGTTTCTTATGACCTCGAGTTATTGTTGTGTCATTTAAGATTGTAGGTAATGCTGATAACGTCTCTTGTGATTCTAGTTTTTGTTACATTACTTGAGATTAAGGATAATGTCGACAACGTCTCTTGTGATTTCGGTTTTTGTATGTCACCTGAGATCTTGGGTAATGTTGACAATGTCTTTTGTGATTTCGTGTTTTTTTTACACCTGAATTTTGGGTAATGCGGATGACCTCTCTCGTGATTTCGATAATCTCATGATTTCCACATGTTGTGTATTCATGCATTAATTAAGATTCGTATGTGATGAAATTATTATATTTATTTTGTATTATGTTTGTAAATTATACCAGACTGTGATGATGAATGTATAATATTGGGGGGAAGTTTCCACTAAGATGGCCACTCATGCTTTCGAATTCGAAAAACAAATAACGGGTGATGCAGGTTTAGAGGAGCATGAGGAGACACATGATGAAAAGTTATACATGAGTGTAATAGAGTTTCTCAAGCTAAACCAATAGTTGGATTATTTTTCACTTCAGTAAAACTATTAACCCTTTCGACTTGTATTCAATCCCTAACTGAGTGGACAATTTGATTATTGATGTGATGACCGGAATTCGACTTTCAAAGTTTAGTTTCTCTTCTGTTTATGTGATGGATACCATGCAAATATGAAATATGAAAAGCGTTTCAAAAAATGACATGTTACGAAGAAGCATTAGTTTATTATTAAGTTAATACCCTCAAATTCAGGATCTAAGTCTCTGTACTCAAGTGCCAGGTTTTAGGATGCTACAAGATGGTATCAGAGCATAAGTATTAGATAAACTAGACCATGAGTATTTTTTAGTATGAAATATTACATATATTTTTCCTAATTGTGCATTAGTTTCATAAACCTAGGTGTGTTAAATTGATCTAATTATGTGTGTTTTTCTATGCGAAGTGATTTGGAGAGCTAAGATGAAAAGTATGATTAAAGCGATGATTTAATACATGAAGAATGACCAATTGGATTATTGGATCTGTGGAGGACAATAATGAAGAATTCAAGTGCCAAAGATTCAAGAAAATCAAGCATCAAAGATGAAGAAAAAATAGAAAATCACGCGGTCGAATAACAGAGTTAACTAACTGTTGGGTCCCACCTGAGGTTCATTTGGTCTGACTAAAAGTGCACAAAACTTTCTAGTAAGAAAATGTGATTTTCATACTTAATTCAGCTCGATGGTTGATGCGACTGAAGTATTGTTCGGTCCCACCGAAGGAGGGTTCGATGCGACTTGAGGGAGATAGAGACTAGAATTTTAAGAAAATTCAACTTAAAATGAGAGACTAATTCGGTGTGACTTGAGGGAGACAGAGGCTACATAAGAATTTTAAGAAAATTCAACTACAAATGAGAGACTAATTCGATGCGACTTGAGGGAGATAGAGACTACATAAGAATTTTAAGAAAATTCAACTACAAATGAGAGACTAATTCGATGCGACTTGAGAGAGACAGAGACTGCATAAGAATTTTAAGAATTTTCTTATTTAAATGGATGATTTAGGCTAATCTAGATACGAATTAGGGTTTAGGAAAGAGAGCAAGGAGTTCCAGTGCTTCTATAAAGACATTCTTCTTCTTTAATGTTTCGGTTCTAAGTTCTTTCTCATGTTTTTTCTAGAGTTTCGTTCAACTATGATGATGGTTAGCTAAATCTCTTAGCTAGGGTTAAGAGGTGAAGATTGTAGTTATTTTAATGTTCTAGTTTACGTTGATGCAAGTATTGGTTTGAATGATGAATAATTCATTGAATTTGATTTGAATAAAGATTTATTTTTAGTTTACTTTGATCTATTGTTGACTCCAGGAACTTTGGATGCTTAAGAAAGCTAAGATCATTTGTTTATCTCTTTTGCAAGGGATTGATCTGTAAAATTCATTGGTCTATGACAGACTACGAGCATGATCGATACTTTGAAATCCCTACGATCAGTAACTTGGTGCTTCATGTGGGAACTGAATTAATTGAAATTCATATCTATTTTGGTTTGTGAATTATGAATTAACCACTCTATTATCTGGCTAGATATTGAATCAAGTGAATTAGACATTAAAAATGTCTAGAAGTGGCCCCTTAGCACTCTAGTGTTTTAGTTTATTAATTTTCTCCTTAAGTTATTTAGATTTTCACCATTACTTCTTCTAATTCAAATCTCATAATTAGTTTAGTATTAATTTTAGTTCTAAAGTGTTTTGAGAAACACACAAATATAAGTCCGTGTGGATACGATCTCAGTCACACCAAATTAAAACTACATGTAGCCCTACACTTGGGGTTGCTATCCTTTAGATTGATCAAGTTTTCAGCAATGTTGTCATGGACTTTGACTACATTTTTTGAAATATTTTAGACTTGGAATTTGTTTAGTAGGATTAGTTTTCTCTGCATTTTTAGGTTAGGATTTTCTCATAATTTTAAGTACTAACATTGTTTTCATTTTATTTGTTTATTTCGTATAACCTAACCTAGAATCTTCAATCTGGTATTATCCTTACAACCCTCTTGCTTTATATTATCTCTATTTTTTATTTTACTATAGAAGTTAGTATCTCTAGAAGTATAAGTAAGTTTGAGTGGTTCATGCCCAAGTAGATTCGTGATAACACTCTTCATCTTTTAAGTGAAGGAGGACTAGTTGAAGGATTGTCCATCCATCGTGGTATTAAAAAATACCTGAGATCTTATGAATTGGCCAAGAACATGGTTGAGAACCAACTGTTGAGGGTCAAATATTGCATATTAGACCCCATTTATATCTTGGTTTTATGAACATGATATTGCTTAATGTCCTATTTTACTCATGTTTGTGTTACAAGGTGAATTTAAGAGCTTCGATTGGAAAATGTGCTAAAAGCATGGATTTGACGTTCAAAGATCACCAAGGCAAAGAATGGATCTTAGAAGACAAAGATTAAAAATTTCAAGGTCCCAAGATTCAAGAAAACCAAGTGCAAAAAGAAAGAAGCCAAAAGAACAAGTGCAGAATACATATTGACTGTGTCATCGAACAGTGTTCGATGACATTGAATTTATGAAGGAAAATCAAGTTGGTCGCTGGACAAATTGAAGACATTTTTCGATGACTCGAAGCTTTGCTTGATGACATCAAAGAGCTGCTCGATGACATTGAATTTTCTATGGAATTTCGGCAAAACTCGCTGGATATATTGGGCACCATTTTCGATTACTCGAAGCACTCGTCGATGACATCGAAAATCTGCTCGATGACATCGAAGGTCTCTTCGATAACATCGAATTTATTGAAGAAATTAAAATAATTATCTAGGCTGTTTTGGACACATTATCGCATTTTTGAACAATGTTCGATGACATTGAAGGCCTCTTCGATGACATTGAAGGTAGCATCAATGACATTGAAGGATGCAAAGTCCGGATGAAGCTACAAAAGCGCAGAAAAAGCACGTATAGAAAACACATTCGATAACATCGAAGCATGTTCGATTCATCGAACGAATCGCGTGAAGTTACACAGAGTTACGCGGAGTGCGTAAATTTGAGGCAGTTTCCAGATTTTTCCAAAGAGGTGCGAAAGGAGATGTTGCACAACTATAAATAGGAGTCCCCAAGGCATCCCTGGGGATTGATCTAATCATTATAGGGTTTGGAGGAGCGAAGTATAAGGGCGGAGAGCCGTCCCTAAGCGTTTTCCTTCTTTCTTCCTTAGTTTTTCATGCTTTCTTCTAGGGTTTTAGTTTCAATCATGACTATGGTTGGTTAAACCTCTTAGTTATGGCTAAGAGGTTAAGCTTGTAGCGTTATGGGATATTTTCTATTGCTTTGATTCATGTTTATGTTGAACTCCCTTTGATTCTAGTTTGATATTCGAGAAATACTTTCAGCTTTTAATGGTTTATTGTGACTCAAATTACAATATATCTATGATAGTTTTGAGTATGTTCTTTTCATGTATTGAGATTATGAAATTAGGAAATCCTGTTGTTCACCATCGTCCCTTGGGCATGGTTGGGTGATGGAATCTCTTTTAATCTTCATGATTCTCATATGTTTGGTTATGAGATTGGTATATCCTATTGTGAGTCATTGTCTCTTGGGCATAGTTTTATGATGGAATCACTTCCAGTTCTCACAACTCTCATCCATTGAGAATTAGGTCAAAGGAAGTTCAAATTTGGTTTTACTGAGATATCTTCCAATTAGATAAGATGGGACTCTGATTCCAGTTGTGTCCTTGAATCGAGCATAGATCTCCCTGATTGTTATAAGTAGATCCTTAGAAACCCTAGTTCCCACCTTTAAATTGTTAAGTTTTAGTTAAATAATTCACAATTACTCTCTCTACACTTTCAGATTTAGGTTTACATCTTCTTCTAGTCTACTTCTAGTTGCTTTTAGAATACACACGAGATTAGTCCCTGTGGATTCAACCTCAGTCTCACCGAGATTATTACTGCATCGCGACCCTACACTTGGGGTTGTGAACACCAACCCAATCAGCGTGTTAAGGAACAATATGATGAGAATGATGTACATAATAGTCCTCCAGCTAGAACCTTAAATGATTATTTATAACCAATTAGCACGAGCACCTCTTCCTATATGATTTTTTCAGATAACACAAGAAATGTGGACTTTAAATCGATAGTGATCCAAGTACTCCCAAATTTTCATGGACTAAACTATGAAAGTCCATATCTACATCTCAAAGGAGTTTGATAAGATTGTAGCCACCCTACACTTCATTAATGTATCTGATGATACTCTAGGATTGAAATTTTCCCCTTTTTTCATTGAAGGTGAAGGCCAAGTCTTGGCTCCACTCTTTAAGGTCGAGGTCAATTGGAACATGGTCTGAGATGATCTGAGAGTTCCTTTAACATTTCTTCCCAGTTCATAAGACTAACACCCTTAGAACTTCTCACAAAAAGAGGAAAAAGCCTTTTTCCAATGTTGGGAAATGTTTAAGAAACTTATTAGTGCTTGTCCACATCATGGCTATCAAATTTGACGGGTAATAAGCTTTTTCCATAATTGACTGACTTCACCGATGCACCAATTCTTAGGGATGATGTGCAATGGGGAGTTCATGAATAAGGATCCTGATGACGTGTGGGACTACTTTGATATGCTATCTGAAAACGCACAGTCTTGGGATACTTCTAGAAAGTTAACCCATCCCAAGTCAACTCAGCCTAAGGAAAAGGGAGGAATTTTTATCTTAAGGGACGAAGATGATGTTAACGCTAGGGTAACCAGCCTCACAAGAAAAGTTGATACCATGGAATTGAAGTATAAACGGTCAAGCCCGAGGAGACTATTGAAACTGCTTGTGGCATTTGCACAAGTAACATACACTTGACACATGAGTGTCTTACAATTCCTGCATTCCAAGAGTTATTACATAAGCAATCCAATGCCATAAACAATTATCAACGGCCTTTCAGTGCTCCAATTTCAAACATGTATAATTTCAATTGGCGAAACCACCTGAATCTCAGTTGGAGGAACGGATCAACGGCCAATGCTGATAAAAATTCAAGGGCCCATTTCTTATATCAATATTCCACTCTTAACGCATAAAAATACCCAAGAGGATGTAGTTCAAAAATCCATATGCATGATCAAGAGTAATTCAATTAGAGTGTCATACAAACATTCCAGGATATTAAAACATCATTAAGAATGTTTGCATCGTCCATTCAAAGATTAGAATCATAACTAACCATTAGGGAGAAGGGAACTCTTCCAACCCAACCTCTACCTAACCCAAAACTTCAAAGTGAAATAAGTAACCTAGCTCTTTGACTCAATATATAGACCAAGTCAAGTCCATCACCACTCTTAAAAGTGAAAAAATAATCGATGAAAGCATCCAAATGAGAGCTGAGAAGCCTTAAGGACTCGGAAGAATCTAAGGGTGATGATGATGATGAGACTAGCAACATCCCACATGAGAAAGAACTGGAAAAAGAGCACACGTCAATGGCTCCATTACCACAACGGTTGATCTCACCTAAACCTCTACCCAACACTCAGGATATCTTAGAGCTTCTCAAACAGGTGAAAATCAACATCTCTTTGTTGAATGCTATAAAAAAATTTCTCTCATATGTCAAATTCTTTAGGAACTTATGTACGGCTAAAAGATGACACAATGTTTAAAAGAAGATATTTCTGACGGAGAAAGTAAGCACCATCATTAAACAGGATGTCCCTAAAAAATACAAAGATCCTGATAGCCTAACCATCTCATGTGTGATTTGGAACCACTAGATTGAGCATGCCTTACTTGATTTGGGGGCAAGTGTAAATCTGATCCCCTACTCGGTTTACAAACAACTTAGTCTTAATAAATTAAAACCCACCAAAACCACACTTCAATTAGTTAATCACTCAATTCGTATACCAAAAGGAATGATAGAGAATGTTCTTGTCTGAGTCGATAAGTTCTATTACCTAGTGGGCTTCATCATTTTAGACACACAACCCATTGTCTGATGTTAACACTCAAATTCTTGTTATCCTTGGACACCCATTTCTAGCCACATCAAATGTCATAATCAATTATAGGAGTGGGATCATGAAGCTATCCTTTAGGAATATGACACTTGGGTTGGATGTGTTCAATATGTGAAAGCAACAAGAGGATGGTGATGAGGTCCTCAAAATTAACTCGATTGATGCATTAGTGGAAGACAAGTCTCTTTTAACTTTGTACTCTGACATTTTAGAGGCATACTTGGCCCACTCCATTAAACTTGATGATGATATGATTCAGTGGAGGGATGCCTTGCTAGATGTCATGCTGGTACTTGAAACTAACTGGTGGAGGCCTAAATTTAAACTGTAACCCTTAACTGACTCAAAGCCTCTACCGTCTAGTATCAAGGCATCGAAGCTTAACCTAAAACATTTGTTTACTTAACTAAAATATGTCTATTTAGGTCAAGATAAGATATATCCAATAGGGATTTCTTCCTACTTGGATAAGGAGCTGGAAAGTAAGTTGATTTCTACTTTGAAAGAGCATAAGAAAGCTCTTGGATGGACTATTACAGATCTTAAGGGAATAAACTCCCTAATTTGCACTCACCACATTTACCTCAAAATATTGCATTTATTCCCCCTAATTGTGCATTGGTTTCATAAGCATGTGTGTGTTAAATTGATTTAATTATGTATATTTTGCTATGCGATGTGATTTAGAGAGCTAAGATGAATATTATCATTAAAACGATGATTTAATGCTCGAAGAATGACTAAGTGGATGATTGGATCTATAGAGGATAATAACGAAGAATTCAAGTGCTAAAGATCTAAGAAAACCAAGCATTAAGATGAAGAAAATACTAAAAAATCACACGATCGAATAACAGAATTAACAGACTATTTGGTCCCATCTAAGGTTGATTCAATTCAACCAAAAGTACACAAAACAATCCAGCAAGAAAAAGTAATTTTCAAACTTAATTTGGCTTGATAGTCGGTGCGACCAAAGTGTTGTTCAATCCCACCAAAGGAGGGTTCAATGTGACCTATGGGAAAAAGAGACTCCATAAGAATTTAAAGAAAATTTCGTTACAACCAAGAGACAAATTTGGTACGACTGGAGTGGTGTTCGGTGCGACTAAAGGTTACAATCGGTGTGGCCGAAGAGACACGAAAGTACAAAAATCTGAAGTCGGAGCAAAGTTGGTACAAGATTTTCTTATTTAAAGGTATGATTTAGGCAAGTCTAGATACGAATTAGGGTTTGGGAGAGAGAGCAAGGAGTTACGGAGCTTCTACAGAGCCATTCTTTATCTTTTTAGTTCTAAGTTCTTTCTCATATTATTTTTTTTATAGACTTTATGCCAACTATAATAATAGTTGGCTAAATCTCTTCTAGGACTAGAGGTGAAGCTTGTAGTTATTTTTAATGTTATAGTTTACTTTGATTCAAGTATTGGTTTGAATAAAGCTTTAGTTTTAATTTACTTTGATTCATTATCGAATATGGGCAATTTGGATGCTTAAGAAAGCCAAGATTGTTTGGTTATCTCTTTTACATGGGATTGATCTGTAAAATTTATTGATCTATCGTAAACTACGGGCACAATCAATACTCTAAATTCCCTGCAATTAGTAACTTGGTGCTTCATGTGGGAACTGAATCAATTGAAATTCGTATCTATTTTGGTTTATGATTATGAATTAACCTCTATATTATCCGGCTACTTAGGATAGGACTTCGATTCAAGTTTAGTTATTTAATTGAATCAAGTGAATTAGACATTAAGGATGTATAGAAGTGGACCCTTGGCGCTCTAGTGTTTTAGTTTATTAATTTCCTCCTTAAATGACTTAGATTTTTACCATTACTTCTTCTAATCCAAACCTCATAATTAGTTTAGTTATAATTCTACTTCTAAAGTATTTTAAGAAACACATAAATATAAGTCCCTGTGAATTCGATCGCAGTTTCACCAAGTTAAAACTACATCAATCGTAACCATGCACTTGGGGTGTCATCCGTTAGATCAATCAAGTATGAGTATGTCAATGATTAAACCTGTGACTACAATGGTTATTAAAGTGATTATAGTATTGTGATTAAAATACCACTGAGTGAAAGAGGTTTCCATAATGGATTGCCTATAAAATGGACTGGTTAATCATGTATACATGGCACTTGTGATTTTGGATTATTGTCGTGTCACTTGAGATTCTGGTAATGCCGATGATGTCTCTTGTGACTTCAAGTTGTTGTTGTGTCATCTGAGATTTCGAGTAATGTTGATGATGCCTCTTATGATTTTAGTTTTTATTATGTCACTTCAGATTCTGGGTAATGTTGATGACGTATTTTGTAATTCATTATTATGTCACCTAAGATTTCGGGTAATGCCGATGACGTCTCTTTTGATTTTGACTTTTGTATGTCACCTGATATTGTGGGTAATGCCGACGACATCTCTTGTGATTTTGTGTCTTTATTTGTCACCTGATATTTCGGGTAATACTGATGTTGTCTCTCGTGATTTCGATGTTCTCATGATTTTTGCAAGTTGTTCATTCATGCATATTAGTGCACTGATTTGTGTACCTTGTTGGTCAATCACGCGAGTCTATGTGTCATGTAGTCGGTTGAGCCCTTTAAAGATGAAGACCAAATATACAAAAGGACATGAGCATCAAGGACCAAAGAATAGATAAATGAGGTGCCTTGGTGACGTTAACCCTTAACCCAAAACAACCTTATAACATCTAGACGATCCTAACCTTAATAGGTATACATTGTTAATCATCCCTTAGCCTTAAAAGCTTAATTGGAACATGATCAATATGGCTAGAAGAGGTATGAAGCTGCTATGAAATCGTATGCCCAAAACAACATAACTGTGTAGTTCTCGATTCCATCAAACGATCCTCGATTGGTCTCGATCGATCAGGCTAAATCAATCGAAGGTGCCCAGAAATGTCTAGCAACAAAATGCATATCTTCTAAAATTTCTTGATGTCATCAAACTAGCCTTTAATCCCATCGAATGGGAGTTTGATCGATCGAAGGCATCGCTCGATCAATCGAACCATCCATTTTCTGCCCCTTTGTTATTGTTGGAACTTGGTTCCTATATGTAGGGCATTTGTCATTTGAAAAATTTGAGGGATTTTTAGTACAAATAGAGGCTAGGTGTTTTTTAATTCATATCACACATCCTAAACCTCCATTTAAAGAGCTTCATGTCAATTTTCTTGTGATCCTTCACTTTAATGAGCATTCCATACTCTTATTCGAAGATGTGGATAAACTTTCTCATTTATAAAGATTATACATTATGCCTATAATCAAATCCATGTCTAAACTCTCTAGAAGATCCTTCTAGGTCAATCCATTAGGATTTCAATTTTTCATTAGTTATATAAGATTCATATGACCTCCCATCACTTTGGTCACCTCAAAAGAGCATCGCATGTAAAGCGTTTGATCTTGGAGCTGAAGCCTTAGCAAAGCATCGACATCAATGATCGAGGGAGTATAAGAAAAGCTGATTGAGGCACATGAGAGCAACAATCAATCAACCCGAGAAGGCATTATAAAAGGGACTCGATCTGACAACTAAGTTGTCAAATTATAAATTTGCGCGCTCCTTCCTTATGTAGGATTGAGTGCAAAGTTTGTAACATAAACTTGCGTAGATTTTTATATAGGATTGTATCGCTATTGACATGGATGTGTATGTGGTAAGTCTTTATGTAGGCCACTAGACATGAGTGTGTACATGTTAGTCTCTGTGGGAGCCTCCCGCGAGACCAAACGTAGGTCCTTTAACTAGGACGAGATTGTTGGTTAGCCGATAAAAAACTAACTAAAATCTCTTGAGGGAACCTCCAGTAAGAATGTAGGCTAGGACGTTGCGTGGGTTGTAAAGGTTAAAAGTAAACCTGATTTAAAACCCCCTCCGATAGTGAAATCCAGTACACTCATAGGTTGAGTGCATCCGATGGAAGTGAAGGAAACTGAATCATTATACATGTTTTTGTTTAGGATTATCTTTTGAGCACTTATTTAATTATGCTTATGTGATTGTTTAGATGAATTATATGTATGTATGATTAGATGAATGCAAAGAGTTGATAGTTAGCACATCGTACACACACCTGTACACTACCTTTTATAGACTAGTTGCTTAGCATCCATTGTAGTCTATTTGATTGGACCCACTATTGGCTTGAAAGCTTTAATATTAATTGAATTCTTACTTTAAATCCCCCCCCCCCCCCCGCGAGGACATAGCTTTTATTCTATAATTCTCCCAAGCTTCCACGTGTAGTCGTGGTATCTTAAACCACATGTAATTTCAATGTATTTATGCATTAATCAAGATTGATGGAATTATTTTATTTACTTTGTATGATATTTGTAAATTATATTGGACTATGATGATGGATGTGTAATCTTGGGAGGAAGTTTTCACTAAGCTGGTCATGAAATTGTACAAGGAGGTGGGCCACACTGTCTATATGTGAGGAAGCTAGGTAGAGTTATAGAATGAAGCTATGTCCTAGAGGGGGTGATTAGAACCTAATAAAATTTATGCTTTTTAAATACACAATTGCTTACTTAGACTAGTATGTAATTAAACTAAGTAAGGCATTCTAACACTAAGGCTTCCAAGCCAATAATGGGTCCAATCACATAGACTACAAATGATATGCTAATGAAGTAATTATTCTATATGTGATAGTATACATCTGTGTGTGGGATGTGCTACTTATCAACTTCTATCATTTATCTAATCATGCATCCATATACTTAAACATTCAATCATATAAGCATAATTAAACAAGTGCTCAAAGACAATCCCAAATACAAGCATGTATAGTTGTTTGGTTTCCCTACAGACACACTCAACCCATGAGTGTATCAGAATTCATTAACGAAGGTTATAAATCAGGTTCACCTCTACTCTTTACAATCCTACACAAGGATCGGCTCCCTTGGAGACTTATGTTGCTTTTTATAGGCTCCCCATAAATCTTAGTCTTAATTCAAAGACGTACATTTACTCCCGCCAGAGACTTTCTCGGAGACTAACACGTACACACCCATGTCCGGTGGCTTACATAAAGACTTGGATTTAGGTTCTACATAAGAATCTAATTGAGTTTGGCAATCAAACTCTCACACTCAATCCTACACAAAGAAAGAGTGTACATAGACTCACTCAATGACACGTACTTGTCAAATTGAACCATGTTAATGCACTGTCTTGGGTTGCTTGATCGATACTCTCTCGTGTTTCAATCAACTCCCATTTACTCCCCTGATCATAATGCCGATACGTCGCTAATGCTTCAGCTCCAGGATAAAACACCTTGCATGCGATACTCCTTTGCGGTGACCAATGTGATGAGAGGTTGGGTGAATCTTCTACAACTAATGGAATGTTGTAATTCTGGAAGATTCACCTAGGTGAGTGTTCTAAAGGGTTTGACTATAGGTTCAAGTCTAAACTTTAGGTAAAGATCAAGTTCATCTTCAACTTTGAAGTTAAAATCTTCTTTCAAGTGATAAATTATAAGGAAGATAAAATTATATCTCAAAGACATAAAAGCTTAGGATGAGGAATATGATTATAGAATCAAATAAGCTTTTATCATACCAAAAACCATCCATATGCCCAAGATTCGAATCTCCTTTGAGTTCCAATGGTAAAAAAATGAGCACAAAATGGTTTTGTCGATGGCATCGAAAAAATTAGGTTTCCAGCTGAATTGTTACTTGACAATTTACACATTAGTACCCGATGTCATCAAGTGTTCTTCAATGGTATCAAGGGACCCTTCAATGGGTCATCAATGTCATCAAAAAACTTAGATAAAAAATCATATATTACTGGACAAATCCGAGTTACCTACTCAATTTTATTGATGGGATCTTCGATGCATGCCATTGAAGACCCCTCGAGGGTTACTCGATGAGATCGAGCACTGAAAGTCTGTTATTTTATGCATATGATTTCACAATAGTTTTGCACATCTTATAGTCTTACTTATTATATTCAAATTAAGCTTCTAAGACTAAGGGATGATCAACAATGTTTACTTATAAGACTAAGAATTATCTAAAGGTTCAAGAAGTTATTTTTGGATCAAGAGTTAGGGTCACTAAGGCACCTCATTTACTTATTATTTGCTCATATCATGATGTGTATTTGGTCTTCAACTTCCAACGGCTCAACCGACTATATAACATATGGACTCTCATGCTTGACCAAAAAAAATGCACACATTAGTACACTAAAAGTTCACTCAAGTTTTCGAATTAAAAAAACAAACAACTAGTGATGCAGGTTTAAAGGAGCATGAGAAGACACAAGGATGAAGAGCCGTACATGAGTGTGATAGAGCTTCTCAAACTGAATCAGTAGTTGGATTATTTTTCATTTCAGTAGAACAGTTTCAAATAAGTTTCTAACTAAGTGGACAATTTGATTGTTGATGTGATGATTGAAATTTTATTTTCAAGTTTAATTTCTCTTATGTCTGTGTGATGCATACCATGCACATGTGAAATGTGAAAATTATTTTTTTTGAAATAATGTATTATAAAGAAGTGTTCTTTTATTATTTAGTTAATATCTTCGAACTGGTAATATGGTTTCATGTACACAGGTGCTTATTATGTAGTTAATATCTTTGAATTCGTAATAAGGTTTCATGTACACAGGTGCTGAATTTTTGGATGACTGTATATATTCGGATCCTTCGGTACGTTATCCTCTCCCTGCGGTTTATTTGATCCTTGGACCGTGGATCTGCACAGTTATAGTCGGTTCTTGAGTTCGTGTAAGTGGGGCCCACTTTTCATAGAATCCAGACAGTTGATCTGTTGGATCCCACTGTGGATGGGCTATGCTAGCTTTGGAAGATATCCATGTCGGAAGATCCTAGCAAGAAATCGTTGCTGTTTTTTTTTGTTTTTTTTGAACGTGAAACGCTAGTCTATCCTTCTCAACCATACATTTCTAGTCCATACATTGAAAGGTTAGGATCGTCCAACTGAGTGCATTTTTGGGCCATGGTGGAAACTCACGAACAAACGTTCTGGAGCACCAAACCATGGGCCCCACCTGCACAAACCAAGAAGCCATCAATGATACGCATGCAAGGCACATGCAACACCTAATGTAGTTTGACTTCACGTGATGGATGGGCCACTGTACGTTGCCAACGTGGGCCTCCTTAAGTTGTCTGATAAGAAGAATCCCACCGTGCTCTCGTTCAGAATAAATACCATCTTGCCCGTCCATTCGCCCATCATGGATGGGTCATTGTCAAAAGTTGTACTGATTGAATAATCCTAACTGCTGACTTTATGAAATTTCCAATCGGACATAGGTCATTCGGTTTGGTTAATCTCAACCATCCATATAAAGGACCACTATGATACTGTGGAAATCTACGATAAGTCCCACTATATTTATGGTCCTGATTGATACTGTGAAGAGATTGATCTGCCACTATCCATGATTAAAATATCGTAGCCGTTAGATTGGTAGACCAACTGTTACTTTGAGAGGGATTTAATATAATATGTCCTCACCTGCATGATGTGTTAGGATTATGGCCACTGGATCCAGAGCATATTCGGTAATGCAATATGATGAATATGAAGAGATACGAAGCTGATGATGGCTTCGCGAAAACTCTTCAAGATTGAGAGATCTAACTCATGGGAAGCGGATTGGCTGGTGTACCACACACCAGCTATATAGCTGGTGTAGGTACGTGTCGTGACTCGTGAGAAGACAAGCGCTGACGCTCCTCGAATTGTACGAACGGTTCAAAGGAGATCAAAGTTACATGGGCCCCACAGTGATTCATTTATTATATCCACACCGTTCATCTATTTTTATTAGATCATTTTAGAGCATTAGCCAAAAAATGAATCATATCCAAAGATCAACTCGACCAGACCACAAATAGCAGTGGGGATAATGATTTTCACCGTAAAAACTTTAGTAGGGCCCACCATAACGTTTATTTTCCATTCAATCTGTTCATAAGGTCACAAAGACCTGGATGAAGAGGAAAAACAAATTTCATATTAATCCAGAACTTCTGTGACCCCTAAAAGGGTTTCAATGGTAGACGTTCAATCCCCCAATTGCTTTTTTACAGTGTGGTCCAGTTGATAGTTATGTCTCTCTTATTTTTCGTCTCAAGCCTTAATACGATCTCGTCAAATTTATGGACGGTTTGGATATAACACATACCTCATGAGGAGACACACAGAACTTGCTGACGTCAATACACCAGCTATCTAGTTGGTGTGTGGTACACCAGCCAATCCGCTACCTAACTCATGATCAAAGTTCATATCATAATGTACTGTCAATGTCAGTGAGGCCCATCATATAAACGGTTCAGATCCCAATTTTAATGGCCATTTTCCCGACATATCCTCTAACAACTCCTGGGGACGTGTTCTCGCAAATCTTACGTTCAAACTTCCAACTGGAACGTTGCTCATTAGCTCTGAGTGAGTCAACAAATGAACTCTTCATGGTTCATTGCCAGGTTGTGGTCCATGTGGTTATCAAGCATGTGAATCTGAACCGTTCATTTTGTGATCTTACGATTGGTGGAACGAATTAGGCGACATGTCATTGAATACGCATTTCTAGCCGTTCATTAGTAGCCATTGAATGGACGGTGAGAAATAATTTTTTATTGATAATTATATTCCAGTCGAAACATTCTACTAGCAGAGTCTAATACGAATCAATAACAGCAGTTTTTTTTTTTTTAATCATTCGCCGTTCTTTGTGGGTCTGACAAAGTGGATGGTCCAGATTCACCCCTCTCACAGCCACGTGTCCTGAAGAGTTGCGGGGTATGGGAAAATGTTCATTGCGATGGTCGTTGATCCAGACCGTTGATATGATAAGGTGGAATCATGAAGTCTTCATGCATCCGTTTGACACAAGTGGGAACTGATGGTCGTTGATCCAGACCGTTGATATGATATACCGACCATGGATGGAGGCTGCTCTTAGACTCCTCCAGCCTGGTAAGTTAAAACCATCCAATATTCTGCATTTTCTTGTTCGCTGTTATCTTAACCGTCAATTTTGTAGGTCATCTATCAAAGATCCATAAATTTCCAAGCTAGGGGATTTTTCATGAGTCGGTCATCTACGGTGGATCCATTATATCAACGGGTTGGATCACCAAATCAAAGGCCCAATTTGCACTATTTACATCTTGAACCATCTGAGCCATCAGGACCTGATGCAGCGGCTGAGATGGTAAGTCCACCGAACTCTTTTGAGGCTATTGTTCAGATGGTCTATTGGATCCACATGAACGGTAGAGATGGAATGAAAGGACTGCAGCTCAACACAACACTTCCAACTTTTATCAAAGAAATAGTTTGACAAGGCGAGTGACTCGGTCTGAGTGAGTCGCCCCAACTCAACTACCGACCCAACGAGTCTTGTGGCTATCACTATCAGTACGACAGTACCTAGTTTCATAACAAATCGTTGGAATTTGGAAATCATAGTCGGCCGAGTTTCAAGTCGAATCAGCGAATTTTAGAACACTAGTGTAATTGCCGTATTTACGTCCTTTTCACTCCTCCTTTATGATCAGCGGTCATCGTTGTACATATGCAGCGGCTTAGATGATAAGATTACAGTGTGCCTTTTTACGCTATAATTCAGACGGTCCATTGGATCCACATGTACGGTGGAGATGGAAGGTCTGCGAATCGAATCTGCATTTCGGATCATATCCCTTGTGACGGATCAAGTCACGGGAACACGCCAACGACGACAAATAATATCTCTCCATCGCGATGTACTTATCCTATTCCTCATTGCGTGAGGTTACAAGCAACTCCTAAGTCAATACGAGGAATTAAATGATACTGTTCCGCACATCTTTCCACGGTATACACCTGTCTTAAATTCTAAGTAGTGGGTCATATGATTAGATAATCTGAACTGTCAATCTGTTTTGTCTCAATGTTGATTGATTATGCATCAAAATATTTCTTGATAGGACGATATTAACCTTTCAATACGTGAATTACAGATGGACGGTAAGGAGAGAAATGAACATTGGTCCACATTCAAATGAGAAGTTCGTAATATTGGTTGAAGGGATCTTCTAAACTGGAAACTTTAAGGTATTTTCCAGCAATGGACACAGCAAACCAATGGGTTGGATTGCCTAACATGGCCCAACTGTGAGAATTTCAAACGCGTTGTGCAGAGACGTGAACCTTGTCTCTGTTTCAAACAGGAGGTTCCCGCAAATGCCACATGAGCTGTGGACGCGTCTTGGATTCAGGAACCACCAAGCTTGGTGCTTCTGGGACTGTGGGATCCATATTGATGTGTCTGTTTTATATCCACGCCGTCCATTCATTTTTAAATATCATTTTATAGAACTATACTAAAATTTAATAAGATCTAAATATCAGGTGGACGACACAACAGGAAACGGTGATGATTGAACTTTCACCATTAAAAATCCTGTAGGGCCCAACATAAGGCATATTTTCCATCCAAACCTGTTGATAAGATCACAAAGACATGTATGAAGGTAAAATACAAATATCGGCTCGATTCAAAACTTTTGTGGCCCTCAATGGGTTTTTAATAGTGGGTGTTCAATCACCGGTGTTTCCTTGGTGTGGTTAACGTGAGATTTGGATATGCTTCATTTTTTTCATTAGTTGTTAAATGATCTGAAAAAACGAATGGACGGTGTGGATATAATTAAAATACTTACGTCACGGTGAGCCCACAGCCCCAGAACCACCGCATTCACCGGATCCAACGAAGCCGCGTCCATGAGATGTGCAGAACGTGGCTCCACCTAGGCATGTCAACAGTACGCGTGCACCGTACTTAGGTGGCTAACCGCCCTGATTCTCTCATAGGGTCTGTCCTCAGTGGGGCCCCTGGCCCACCTTATGTACTGCTTATTGATGGGATGGCTGGATGTTTTAATCACTGCAGTCTTAAACATTTCCACAGGACCCCATCGGGCGAACGGTTCGGATGCACCGGGAGTACAACCCCCACGTAATGTCGAGTCACAATGAACCAGCATGGGTTCACCGCGACGAAAACATGTACTCAGCCGTCATTACTCCTCTCAGTAACATCACTTTAATGGTTATGACCGTCTCTTTCTGTTTTTCTTTAAAAAAAAAAAAAAAAAAAAGACACGCACACCGCAGTAGGATTTCACCCAGGGGTTCTCGAACCGTCAACCAGGTGTTGAAACTCTACCACCGGAGTAAGAGTCGGGACCGGTTACGACTGTCTTTTGTTAACTTACTATCGGCCTCGATATCCTATCCTGATTCCGCCCCACATATTAGATAGCTTGGATTGTGTACGCGTCTCGCACCTGGCGAAGGGCTTTTGCATGCGTATGATCCTCCACACTCTCCCAAGGTACGATACAATTCCAGTTTCAAAAATAGAGGCATCGTAGGCGCGTGGTACGCACAAGCAAATCCCATGGCTTGGCTATCCAGATACTTGATATGCTAGGCTCCACGCTAGAACGAGCATGTTCAAAGATTCGTAGTACAGGAAGATCCTAGCCATCCAATATTTTTCCCGTCCTCACCAACATTTGATGTACCCATCTCTTAACCATCCATTCCCGCATCACCAATAGGTTAGGACCATCCTAGGAGTAAAAACCTATTTCCACATTAGATCTCATGTAATATCACCTCAACGGTCTGGATCACATAACCGGTCATCCCTCTTGCATGGGCACTAGGCAAGCTAAGGAAACCATCAACTACCATAAGAACATGACATGTACAGCGCCTCTAAAAAGCAGGGGGAAATAGAGGAGGTTTTGTTTACGAAGGCCAGGTCACAAATAAGAGTGAAATGTCCAACCGGAAAAGTAAATATACTTGGAACAGTGTGTAATTGGATACATTTATAATGAATAGACCACCACTGTATTATCCCTTATGAATAAAATTTTATTTTTAATTATTATAAGTTTATCTTAATCAAATATTAACTTGACGCCAATCTTACTGATAAACAAAATAAAGATCAAGTTTCTTGTAATGTTAGGCGTATGTAAGACATCATTTAACATGAGGCTTTCCTGAAGTGAGTTTCTGAAGTATTTTTCATTTCTTTACAACTGGAGAAGTTCTAGCATTACTCATAAACACGTGTTTGTCATATCCTGATACTTGGTAAGAAGCAACATGCTATAATTTTTACATACGTTCTTAATCGCACCAATGTATAGTACCCACTCTAAGTTGTTTACAAGAAAGACTTCCGACACCACAAATACTACCATATCAAACTCAGTGTATGTTTCTGCAAGATTAGTCAGGGGCTTATCTTTGCTTTTCTTAAGCCCGTAGATTTTAATGTAATGCCTAGGTTTTCCATAGTTATAACAATTTTCTTTTTTTTCTTGAATTACTTATTTGTATTTATTTTTTTAATGCTACATTCATTGGCATAATGTCCAAGTTTTCTATAGTTATTACATTTGTCCTTTTTTTTTTTTCTTTTTATTGTTTTCCTGATTTGATTCCACAATGTTCATTTTTTAATCTACTTCATTTGTATTTCCTTTTATGTTCATGTTTCTATTGGCATTCTCTATTCATATATGTACTATTATAGTTTTTAATGAAATCACTATTCTTTTTTTTGTTTCATTTTATTCTTCTATTCTTTTCATGAGGGCGGTAGCTTTTCTATCAGCGCTCTTGACAAAAACACTTCATCCAACTTAATTCCTTTTAAAGACAATTCATAAACTAAAATTTAAAAATCGTGAACTTAATTTACGACAAGTTTCTTATCTGTCATTTCATAGTAAATGAAATTATCAATTGCATGTTTCTTAGCACCTGCATCTTCCAGAACGTATTTCTTTTTTAAAGCAGTCCATATTTCCTTAGCAGTCTCATAAGAAGCATACACATCATATAACTCGTTGGACAAAGAGTTCATAATATAATTTTTACAATTAGTTTTATCTAATATTTTAGTTTGATTTGCTAGATTTATAGTAAATAATTCAGACAATATGTATGAAACTTTAAGGATGAATAGTGCAAGCATAAGCTTCTGTTTTTACTATTTAAAGTGTTGTCCAGCGAACGATTCGATTTTCGCTAACTCGGTGAAAGGATTAACTGTTACGGTAGTTATAGTTTATTTAATTCAACAAATTCGATTTCAATATTGTTAGAATATTTAGTTGAATCAAATAGACTATTTAAAATTTAAAATTAAATTTAAAAAAAAAAAAAGATACAAAACTTATATATTTGAGTCGAGGCGTTGCGTGAGTCATTTAGCTTGAAATAGAATTTGCTTCCCTTGGACAACGTCCCAAGTACAACAGGTTTATAAAGCAGCAATCAACCTCTAAGATACATGACTATGACCAGTCTCAGTGGTGCACTCATTTTATCCGGGCTTGAACCACTTAGAGCTTAACCCAAAAGTGCTGAGTTAACTCAGCGAAGAACTCAGTAAGAAAAACTTGTAAAACAGAAATAAAAAAATAATAATAAATAAATAAAAAAACAGAGTGATTTTCATAGGAGAGCATAAAATTTTTTGATGTTTTTTTAAAACGAAATGAAAGTCCTTATATACTTCAAAGTGGTGCATTAAGCACCCTAAATGAGGCTTAAGCCCCAACAAAAAAAGCCCATCTTATGTATAAGAAAACTTTCTTAGGCAAATCCGATGTGGGACTAAACCCACTACTTAGAAGCAACATAAATTTTAAATTTGGAGGAAACTAAAATATTCGAAATTCTCCCTTTTTTTAATAAATTTTAAAACAAAACACAACACTAAGAGGTACGGATCTTATCACTTGATGACACCCTCAACGAAGCCATCTCTCACAACCCTTCCAAAATGGGAGATCTTCCCAAAGAATTTCAAAGACTCTGTAACATTCAAGAAGATTCTAAATATTGGGAGATCAAACCAATATCCAAGCGAATCCGATTTCAATTCAGGCACAAGTCAAGAGAGACAAACACATCAGCCAAGTCAGGTCCCAAGTTGCACATTGATTGAGATCAAGAGAATGGGAACTATATCCAATCTAGTCCGGTAACAGGTTGGTATCAGGTGTCAAATCTCACTGGTATCCCAAACCATTAAGACTATCTAACACCTCAAAGCAGAGGATTAGAAGGTGGGGCACCAGCTGAGGGGCCATGATCGATTGCAGGTCCGTGATTAGCCTTTTGAGGTTCCCTGATCTTAACCTAGTTGTCTTTTCTAGAGGGATCTTGTCGTTCCTGATCTCGAATCAATTAGTGGGCCATGAAGTTCTCTAGAGCCGGATCAACAATAAGAGGAAGATCCGAAAAGCCAGCAGTGTCGGACCTGACTAGAGCTCTTTCTTTCCAACGTAAATCAGTAATTCCAAGTCTGTCCAGGAGATTCCCATATACAGAGAGTGAGGAAGTTCATGATTAACGAGCAAACTCAGTTAGGGTTTTTTTCGCTTGGACGAGCTATAAAAAGAGCACACGAAGAAGAGCTCGGGGCCCTATGCCAAATACATCAATCTACTTTACATTTATCTTTCCTAATTATCTTAACATAGCCTACTCTAGTTCTTGTTAATGCACTTATTTGTGGATCTTGCTTGTCAATTATGTGTGTCTGTGTGTTAGGGAGTTGGTTGAGCCTTTGAAAGCTAAAGATCGAAGACACATGAAGACATGGAACATCAATGAGCAAAGAATATATATATATATATATGGGAAAAGGTACAATGCGCTTGAGCTCACGGCTCCGTCCCATGAGGTCGAGCTGTGTGGGCCCCACCGTGATGCGTTTCGAACATCTACCCCATCAGTCAGATGCACCATTCCATCGTTGGCCTAGGTCCCAAAAATCAAGTCAATCTCGTGACTTGTGTGGGCCACACCACATACAAGTGGAGAGGGGCCGTACACCATTAAAACATTCATAACCATTTTTGAGGGCCCACCGAGATGTGGTTTGCAAATCCAGCCCATCCATTATGCGTGTCCCACTTGAATGAGGGTTCGGACCAAGTTTCAGCGCATGCAAAACTCGTGGGCCCCACCAAGTGCTTTTATATGTTTTAACGGTGTCTTCACATAATTTTAGATGGATGGCCCACCGAGTTCAGATACACTGATTTTTGGGATATCCCATAATTTAAAGGGTACCCATCAAATGCACGGTGTTGATGGTCGACACGCATCACGGTGGGGCCCACACAGCTTGACCTCACGATAAGCTTATGGTCAGCTCGAGCGCATTGTACTTTTTCCCTATATATATATATATGAGGTGCCTTAATGACCCTAACCTTGACCCAAAACAACATTTAACCTCTAGACGATCATGCCTTGATAGAAAAATATTTGATTGATCATCCCATAGTCATAAGAGCCCTTAAAGATCATGCTTAAATTGGCTATAGAAGTCCTGAGTTGCTGGAAAACAAAATGCACAAATCAGTCAACTCATAAGTTAGTTCGATCGAGCGATTTATACTTCCTCGATTGATCAAACATGGCCAAAAAGTCCAACGAGTTCACTAGACTATTTCGACCGACTTCGATCTCATTGATCGATTGAGGCTAGCTATTATAGATCTGTTAAGACTTTTTCTTTATAAATTTAGCATCCGAATCTTTGTACGGATAATGGATTTTGGTATTTTAGATACTCTAGTGTATCCCAATCTCTATAAACCTCCTAGACTTTATCCCAATGAAATGCACACTCTCTTCTTAGTGATTCTTCACTCTAATAAGCATTCTAAGCTCCTCAACAAGAAGATCATGATCTTAAGCCCTCTCTAGAGTTTAGACACCTACTCTATTGAAAAATTCTAATGTTTATCAACCTCTATAATGTCCATCAGGTGAATCCCCTAGGAGTTTAACTTTCCATTAGTTGTAAGAGATTCTACCCAACTCCCACCACCTTAGTCACCTCTGTGGAGCATTGCATGCAAGGTGTTTAATCTTGAAGCTGAAGTATTAGAAAGAATCTACATCAACGATCGGGGGAGAACAATTGGAGCTAATTAAAGCATGTGAGAGCATTGATCAAGCAACCCAAGAAAGCATTATAAAAGGGGTTCAATCTGACAAGTTGTCAAATTGTAAGAGTCCAAACACTCCTTCCTTATATAAGATTGAGTATAGAGTTTGTAACTCAAACTCACTTAGGTTCTTATGTAGGACTGTATCACCACCAACACAAGCAAGTATGTGTGTAAGTCCTTATGTAAGCCACCAACACATGTATTTACGTGATAAGTTGTTGTATAGGCCACCGATACAAGTGTGTACGTGGTAAGTCTTTACGTAGGCCACTGACTGTAACACCCCGTACTTTTCTGTACTCGGGTGTTACCATGAGAACCTGACTTAGCATAAATGCAATCTTGATTTATGTGAACATTCACACACTCTAACCTAAATCTGACCATTGAGAGTGATTTAAGACCATCACACCACTAGAGAAATCTACTTTAATAGATAGATCAAACCATCCATTGTTAATAGCAAGTGCTGGATTATCAGAACCCACCGCTCATTAGATTAACCACCTTCTCTAAGGAAACTTAAATACTTAGTAAGCAATATAGTCATTAGACTTTGGAGTTATCTGAGTAAGTGTATCTATATTGCCTGGGGATGTTTAAGGACGTTGAAAAACAAGTTAAGAACCGATCTGACCGTAGATTGATCGTTACCAACCATAATTTAGTGCATCCATCCATTGATTTTTGACATGGACCTACTTTTGGAGTTTTAATCTCCTTGACAAACAAATCAAACCATCCATTGCCTATGCTTAAACTCTAGATCATCGAATCCATCAACCCTTAGCATTAAAAATGGGGCATGAACGATACCAGATTATACAGTAGATATTGGGCCTCAAATCCAGTCCTAAATCATTAGGTGGGTAGTCCTTAGAACCCTAGAACCCTTTAGATAAGTAGTAATCCAGTCTATAAGAAATTAATCAACCCTCTAAGTATAAGACCAGTGATTAGATTTCCACTTATACAGTCTTTAGGACATCTAGAACTAGTGAGGAGGGAGTCTGAAATGCTTACACTTCTGGATCACAAGATCTGACCGTTAGAATTATAGATCAACTATGGGATTCAAGGTAGATCATTCGATTTAGGCCTCACCTCAAACGAGTATGGATCTGATCATTAAAACTAGTCGTTGAATCTCTTGGACCGTCGATGGATCGTCTTGAGATAATCCACCCGTTCAAACCCATGATCGTGCATTCCAGTAAGAGGTAAGAGTGATTAATTATAGAAATGATTGTGAAATTTACCCCAAATTGGAGTGCGGACCATTAGATCAGATTTAGAAAAAATCTGACCGTCAGATCAGCGAAGATCCATGGTTAAAGTCTAAGAATTTAAAGTGTGACCCACCTGAACTCCAGATTAGCCCATTATTAGACTTAGGGCCCTATACACATCAAGGAATCAGATGGATAGTTCTGATCATGGGATTGGATTAGAGATCGTCGTCGAATTGACAATAATCAGCACTCAAAGGCCATCTGTCATTTGATATGGCCCACCTAAGACTTGGATCTGCCTCATTCTTTTGCCTGGGCCATAATATGAGCCAAAAAAATAGATGAACGGAGTGGATTAGATCACAAACCATTGTGGACCCACTTTTTGTGGCGTGTGTATGCAATTGGGGCACACCTGAGGTGCACCGAATCTGGGAGGCTAGTCAAACTCGATTGACCCGTCAGCTACAAAAGAGGGAAGAAATTCCCTTCCCTTTTGAAAATTTTGCCCACAACTAGACGAGCGGACGACGTCCATTTGGGACAATTTGTGGCGCACCATTAGGGACCCTTTGGCTGATCCAAACTGTTCATAATGTCCAAGGCATTGGTCTGACCAATCCCTGTTGGTTTCAGCCATTGGATTGCACACGTGTGTACACAATATCTGCCATAAATCAGGCTACAAGCACACCCATTTCCAAAAATGGAAAATCTCCATTTTTTCTGCTTTCTACGCTGGCGATCCGCATGAAATCCCTCCTAGACATCCTAGCCATCCACCTCAGCAAATCCCAGCCCTTCAAAGTAGGGCTTCCTCAACCATTGTTTGTGCTTTAACCCGCCGCCACTGTTGAAGTTAAATCATTGAAATACGTTAATCATTGTCCATTCAATGGGTCCTACAGTGATCATAGGAACAATCCACACCGTCCGAACGCATCAGATCATTATAATATCCATCCGATCCGAATTTTCCACTGACAATGAAGTGATCATCTTCTCTGTCCATTCGAAAAATCCACCATCCTTTAGTGGGCCCCATTATCAGATCAGAAGCTTCCATCTGGTGGCCCCTAGCACCGGATGACCCTCTATATCAACAGATGCTATCCATGCATTCAAAACAACCTCTGATTAACCGAGCTTTTGCAACCGAGTTCAAAATGAATTTAATTAATAACCCCACTACCTCGTTGATTAGTTGCTTTAGACTCTTTAAGATAGAGTTAATGTGGCTTATATAAACTCCCCTTTTAGGGCAACCACCATCCAAAGAAGGAAAGATAAGGAAAGAAATAGAAAGAGAAAGAGAGAGTGCAGCCGCAGGAGTGAGTGCGGACTGCTGTCGCATCTCGATTCAGCCACACCTAGGGCAAATCAACCGGGTTAGACTCATCCCTTACTGTGAGAGAATGTAACGACCTGAAAATTTCCGTACCTTGGGTCGAGTACCATCTCGACCAGAAATCACGTAGGATTAAATCCTTTAGAAATTTAACAAAGTTAACTAAGTACTAAACTCAATTAGCTATGAAATCCGTTAGATCGCTTTAAATACGATCTGCAAGACCCAAAAGTTGCATAATCATTGACGCTAGGTTACCCTAAAGTTTAGAATCAAACTCATTTCCCGTCCGCTCTCGGGGATGAAACGAAACTTCAGATTAGTCTAGATCGCACATCGGAGTCCGATTAACCCGAAGCTAAGGAACTAGGACCGCCCCACTGGACTTAACAATCGTCTCAAAAATCAGCCTTATCCGATATTCCACGGCCATTCGTTTCGAATCGGAGCGAGGTAGTGTGAAAAACACTATTCACAAGCCGAAATAAATATCTGGAATAGTGATCGGCATCGTTCGTTGACGTCGCCACAAGATAGGCAACCCGACCGTCGAATCGACCAAATTACACCCTCGGATTAAGAAAAATTTCAGAACATTTACATGTACTTGGAATTTCTCGATCGTACCACCGACCGTCGAATCGAAAGTGGTCCGCCACGTGCGATCTGCGTATCCGAATGAGTCAAAACGTAATCCCACGTAGATCCATTGGTGGTGAGCTTAAGTCCGACGTTTGGTTCAAAAGGGGCCACCGAACTACCCTTTTGAGCGGGAAAAGCGAAAAAACCTATATAGCAGTACCCTATGAACCTAAGTCTGTTTTCGTAATGTTTGAGGCTATAAAAGGGGCTTAGAGCAGCCCCTCTCACAGCCATACGAATTTAGGGAGAAACCCTAGAGGGAGAGAGAGAAAAGAGAGGGAAGAACTTGGAGATCGTTGCCGATCTTCCTCGGGCCGCTTTGCTTGCTACACGACCACACCGCCTTGTTCTCGGCGTTCTCCTGTGTTTTCCGCCTCATTTGAAGGTAAGAAAACCTAACCCTAGGTCCGATTTGAGGTGGAATTGAGGTAGGGTATATCGACTAACCGATTCCGCTCTTTAGGCTAGAAATCGGCAGTAGACGGAAGATCCATCACCCTTGCTTGATTTATTCCGTTTCCAAAGGCAAAGGTGAGGACTTTAAGTGTATAAGTTAAGGTTTTCAACGCTTTCAATGTCGTATAATGGTAGATTCATGATCTGCTTGCAATGCACATGTACAAAGTGCTTTCCGTCTCTTGTTTTGATTAGCGGTGTGAAATATGGAATTTCACATATTCTAGGTATATGTAGAAATACCGTATACGTATTTTTTGGATAATTGCTTGACATGTTTATTTAATGTTTAATTATATAACATATGAATAAAATACTAGTTTGGTGAAAGAGATCGCCAAAATATATGTTCCTTTTTGTAAATGTGCCGTATGTTGAAAATACGTATTGTAGAAATACCGTATACGTATTTCTTTTGGAATAATGTTTGACATATGTATTTAATGTATGATTATACAATACATGATTAAAATACTAGCTTGGCGAAAGGAATCGCCGAAACCGATGTTCCTTTGTAAACACTATGTATGTCGAAATTGGGTATACGTGAAAGTACCCTATACGTATAAAATTTGCTGATGTGTTTGCTATGTTTATTTGCTGTATGAGTAGGATGTATATGTATAAAATACTAGCTCGGTAAAGGGACAACCCTAGTACACCCTTCTCTAGCATACGTCATGTATGTTGAAGTAGTGTATTCCAAGTGTTGGTGAAATCACTTGCGAGTGTAAGTGTTTAAGTGTTAGAACCTTAGTTAGGTGCTGAGATGGGATTCTCCGCTACCTTAGAGTCACATATGACACTCTCCACGTGGTTGTTCACTCTAACCACTCACCTATGAACTCTAAGTATTTGTATCCCTATGTGTTTAGTGCTTTATAACATGCTTTACAACATGCTTTACAACATGCCTTATAACATGCTATACTTCATGCTTTATAATACATGCTCTACTTCATGCTTTACTTTATGCTCTACCACTGATTGGGTTTGGGACTATGCCTATAGTCCACACATTCGGCCAGACTTATCGTTGTGGCCGAGATTCATATCGCCACGATGGACGTGTCTCGCGAACCCGAGTCGTTCTCGGTTGGCGATAGTGGTTGGCCACACGGAGTGCTTTTGCGCTCCATATCGCTCAACTTGTGGTGCGCTCGAGCTAGTCAGGCTCGTCAAGCAAACCGATATGTGTATATGTATGTTCACCATGTTTGGTCGCTACTGCTTGAACCTAGGGTACCAAACTTACCAGTGGCGATCCCGTTAACCATGGTACCTCGATCCGCTAAGACGCATGAGCCGGACATGGTGGTATGGGACACCGTGGTCGAGCCGCCGCCACGCCGGGGTCATGTGCCTCCCGCAGTGACCATTGCGCAACCAACCTCGTGAGCCGATTATGGTGGTATGGGACACTATATTCGAGGCTGTCGATATTTACGGCGAGAGCCGAGCACCAGTGAGACTGTGCTCGCGGCCGACGGCGACGAGTCCTCCGTAGTATCTTCGAGTACTCCAAGTGTCCGTGATTGGCGACCAGTCTTTCACAAGAATTCAGAGTATGAGTTGAGCCGAGCACGGTGAGACCCGTACTTGAGCCGACGGCTAGTGATTGAGCCAGTGGTGAGATATGTACTGAGCCGACGGCCAAGAATGGAGCCGCATACGGTGAGATCTCGTATCCGCGCCGACGGTGACGAGCCCTGCGATGCCTTCACTACGCTTCTCAAACCATAACATCGTATGAGATTAGCTAGGATTGACGACCCTAGAATGGATCATGTTTGGGAATTATACAAGGGAGGTACCTTAGTTTCCCAATACCGTCTTTGGTTGAAATGGATTAATAAAACTTGGTAATCATGATCATCATGCACCGCATGTGCTTTGTAGATGTGGCGCACTAAGGGAGTAGCATTCGCGAACGTAAGATGATGTCGCTTGAGGGTGGTTTGGCAAGGGCATACAAAGCATCATGTCATATCATTTTGCATTTAACAAGAGTAATTAGAAATGTTTGATTTGTCTGCGTTATCATTCTTGATTGATTTGATTTAACATGTTAACCTATGCTTTATTGTTCCACGAGTTAGCTACTCACTCCCACGTTATGACGGTGTTTGCAACACCCACCGACACTGTCACGAGGTGTGTAGATGGCGCCTCTGTTCGGGAGCCGAGCTAGACTATGAGGAGGATCGGGAGGAGTTCTCCTTTATGCAAGACTGACGGCCACGCTTAGGCTTGCACGCATCGCGGGATTTACTGGCCTCTTTGAGGATTGTATTTTGATTTTTTTTGACTTAGAGACATTACATGTATATTGGTACTCGTTAGTACTCATACTCTGGAGTTCACAAAATTTTGATACTTTACATATTTTGAATATAAAATTTTAGTCTTCCGCTTGCCTTTATACAATTGAACCTGAGTATGAATTATGTTTTGGTATAATCTCATTCATGTTTATTATGCGCTAACTCGGACAACATTTAACCATCATTGTGTATGTTGCATAAGTGATGCGTTGGAACTCAGGAGTTGAGTTCATACTCGACCCCGATTTTCGTATTACAAGTTGGTATCAGAGCATGATTTTGATTAAACCGGACCTGAGTTATGTCCCCACTACGTACGCTGACGCATTACACTTAGGAGGGTGCGCAAAATATAGCAACAGTCTTAGGGTCTCCCGATTTCGCCGTTCGGCGAAGTTCGCTACACACGGACAGTTTGATCGAGTGCGTACTCGATCCCGACCACACTTATGGACCCCAGGTCACTCCTAGACCATCTATTGACGTGTCCAGGTTACAATCCACCAAATGTTAGTTGTTAAAAAAAAAAAAAAAAAATCGATTGGATCAGAAAGTTACCGAAACTCACCGTTCTAGAGCAAAAATAAGTCCGTGGGCCCCCATGGTTAAATCCAACAATGTTTTGGACAAGCAAGCCGGTGCATTTGGCACCCGGGAGTCAGTGAACAAGACCGGACCGCGGCGCGCTCGGCCCGGCCAAACCGACCACGGCGCCACCGCGGCATGCCATGGCGGACCGCGCCCTTCGACTTTCCGGCGAACATTCAAGCGTGGGACTGGTCGGTTTGGTCCCCCCTACCCCATGGCACGTGCCATTTTGGCATTTGATTAGTATTTTAGGGGCTGAAGCACTCATCTCTCTCATTTCCCCTCTTTTCACCCACCACCACCTCCATTTTCGATTTTGCTGAAAACCCATCCCTCCAAACCTTCAATCCCTCCATTTTCTTCCATAACTCACACACCACTCCCTCCTACAACAGCCCTAGCCTCTCCCTTTCCCCATTTCCACAAGTTGGAGCTCTCATAACCCTCCTCGGAGCTCAAAATCGGGTAATATACTAACCCATCTCATTTCCTTCTTGTTTCTTCTTCATTTCCTACCTCTAGAGCTTATTCCACACCTGTTGGATTGTTGATTGTGGAAGATAAAAGAGGTCAGCCCTTTGTTCCCCCATTTTGGAAAATTTTCATGGCCCTCCTTGGTGTGGTGGCCACCATTTTCTCCATTTCCTCCATCCTATCTCTCATGGGAAAGAGGAAAACCGCGGCCGATGACGCCGGCCCAAGTAGCCGACCCGTTCCCGAAGAAAATCTCGATGTTGGGGCCGCACAAGTACCGTGCGGGAGTTTAGGTCGAAGCGAGACCTGGATCCTGACCACCCCGCCAGGAATGCTTACCCGATCGGCATGGAATATGGGCGCTTCGCGGGCCGTAAGGTTGTGTTTGAAGCTCAGGTGGATGAGAGGATGTTTGGTCTACACCCGATGATGGACCACTTGGTGGATATCGGGTGGAATCATGTTTTTGAAGGCGAGTCCCCCGCATGTGAGCACACGGTTCGTGCCTTCTACGCTCACATCATAGACTCATCAGTAGAGCCTCTTCAGTTTACTGTCTCTGTGAGGGGCATAAGGCGCACAATCACCGTGGAATGAGGTGGCTCGAATCACAAAAATTCCGCTTGGTCAAGTGCATCCTAGTGATGACTTCTCTAGAAGCTGGCGCGGGAAAGGGATCGCCGCACGCGATTTCTCTGCGTGGTCGCCGGGTTACTTGGAAGCGAGGAAATTGTATTGCGGCGACAAAGATGTCTCGAAGACTTCCATTTGCTCCATCACATCTTCACATACAATGTATACCCACGGTGGGGTAACCGCACGGAATGTACTAGGGTGATGGTGGACTTTCTCAGTACAAGATGGGACACCGGGAAAACATATGCTTGCCCACATTCATCCTATCCCGATAGTTAATGTTGTTCGTTCTGCCAGGAACGATCTTTCGCTCCCATTTGGCCGACTGATCTGCAGGATGGCTCGTGATGTAGGCTACAGATTGAATATGGAGGATCTTGCACCGGTCCGAATCATAAATGAAGCGACACTCAGGAATATGAAGATCGGCCCCAACAAGCGGCAAGCCCGACTCGACGAGTCTGGAGATGAGTCGGATAGTGCCGGTGAGGAGAGTGTTGACCTCCAGGCTGAGAGTGATGAGGAGCGCAGTGATGACATACAGGAGGAAGAACCTGAGGCTCAGGACACAGAGGAGAGTTCACCCCCTGCGGCTCAGGAGCAGGGTGTGGATCGAGATGTATCTGATGCGCGATTTGCCCGTTTTGAGGAGAGGCAAGCCGCCCTCCAGCAAGAGGTTGGACAAGTTCGGGCTGAGATCGGACAGTTCTGGTGAGCTTGGTCAAGTTCGAACTAAACTTGAAGAGAATGAAGCCTACATGAAGAAGAATTTCAAGAAGATGTCCCGTACGTTGAAGGCCATCCTGTGTTGTGCGCAGGATAAGAATGCTCCTCCTCCACCGCCTACTTCGGATGCTTAGTCATCCATATGGTTGTTTGTTGTGTTTGCTTTGGTTACCGCAATGGGCGGTTTGTGTTTTCGTTCGATGATGTATTAGATAGTAGAATGTTTAGTGTTTGATGTGTGGATGTATTGGCTATAATGTGATTTCCGTCATGATTCATGTAAACTCTGTAGTCCATGTATTATGACAATTTTGAGTTAATGAAAAGCATATAGCCTCTTTTGTTTGATGATGTGTGGAATGCTTAAGTGCTTTATGGAGTGTATTATGTCAGATCTCACAAATGATCTACCCTATGTTGTCTAGGGCATGCCGCGGCAGTATACGCGGAGAACGGCACGCCTCCTTTTGACTGGCTCTATGGACCAGGCCCCTTCTAGTAGTGGTCCTGCGGACCGTGGGTTGGGTTCCGATCAGCCCCCTACTGGTCCTGCTGGTGGGTTGCCACCATACACGCCCCCGGTCCGTGAGCAGTTCCGGCCATCATCGTCTGCGCAGGATGACTCCCAGTGTCGCTCCGCCGACCGATAGGTTTGAGTACCGATGATGATGATGCATCAGCAGCAGATGCGCAAGAGCAGCAGATGCAGCAGCAGCAGCAGGAGATACAGCAGCAGCAGCATCAGCAGCTTATGGCCACTATCGCTGAGGCCTTGTCCCGTGGTGGTAGTGCGACTCCACCTGCGACATCTACACGTCCTGATGAGCATTCTGGGCCTCCTGCTCAGGTTGAGGATGTGCCTCGCCCCATCCGTCGCACCTCCTACTGGAGAGGTCGGTACACGCGGCCTACTCGAGCGATTCCGGCGCTTGAGGCCTCCCTCGTTTATGGGTTCTCGCTGCACCCGAGGAGGCGGAGTTCTGGTTAGACCGCATCTCCAAGATGCTACGGATGCTTCACATTCGGAGGCGCAGCGTGGTAGAGCCGGCCGCCTTCATGTTTGAGAGAGAGGCGAGCTTATGGTGGGACAACGTGTCGCGCACCTTGCTGTCGCAAAGAGACTTCGTGTGGACCTGGGAGGCTTTCGAGTCTCCTGCCCACGAAAAGTACTACCCGAGACTTATCGGCACGAGCGGGAGGAAGAGTTTTTGCGCCTCGGGCGAGGGAGGCATGACTATCACGCAGTACGAGCACCGCTTCACCGAGTTGGGCCGCTTTGTCCCGACTATACTAGTGGACGAGCGAGATGCGGATGCGTCGATTTTCTTTGGGTTTGCGCGACCGGAGATTCTGGTCGAGGATATCGCCACAAGATTCCCTACGTATGCGGCGTTGGTCCACATGTCTATGACGGCCGAGCGGGATGTGGACCGTCCGGCCGATCACGGGGCACTATGGTTGCGAGACCGCGACAGATGATGTGTGCAGTGCCTATTTTAGGCAAGAGGCCTCGGCCGATTCTCCCCCGGGCCGCAGCGTGCCCTATTCCTATGAGACGCCCGTTGGTGACCCGCACGTTTTGCGGGAAACCCGGACACCCCGCCGAGAGCGCTTCTCACGCATGAGGGCTGGGCGGATTTGCGCCACCGCAGATTGGGTCGCTCTTATCCACAGCCATATCGCTCCACCGCGCTACTGCACCGTTCTCGCACATCCTTCATTCCGACCTCCCGCACGTCCTTCGTGCCGCCCACAATGCCGACCCTTGGCTCCACGGGGGCCGAACCGCCGCCAGCAGGCTCGCGTTCATACTCTCGTGGCCGAGGCACCGAGACGTCGGCCCAGCTCCGATGGCTTTCGAGGGTACGGCTCTTATTCACGACACTCCCGTCTCTTTGTTGGTGGACACTGGGTCCACTACCTCTATTATTTCTGTGGGGCGGTGAAACGCCTATCTTTGCATACGATTCCCACTAAGGGAATGAGACTCACTACGGCTACGGGACTGTTCGGATGTCACACCTTATGTGAGGGTTGCTCGGTAGTTTTGGGTAGCAAACACGTGCTGCTCGTCGACCTCATTGTTGCTCCGCCGTGGCACTACGATGTTATCCCGGGTATGGATTGGCTCACCAGATGAGGCGGAGATAGATTGCGATACTCGGATCGTGACGGCCTATGGACCGACGGTGCACTTTCACGTTCCCGGTGCAAGGAGTCACTGGCCTGTCGAGTTGATTGTTATGCCGTTTGCTTTGCTTGTGCCGACCGATGGTCCGACAAGAGATAGTACGCCGGTGGTTCGAGACTTCGCAGGCGTGTTTGAGACTATCCCGGTTTACCTCCTCGGCGTGAGATTGATTTTACGATAGATCTTACGCCGGTGCGACGCCCATCTCGTTGCTACTTATCGTATGCCTCCATGTGAGATGGAGGAGCCTGGACACGTATTGACGTGCTTGTAGAGAGAGGTTTTATTCGACCTAGTGTGTCTCCTTGGGGAGCACCCGTGTTGTTCGTGAAGAAGAAGGACGGGTCCCCTACGGTTGTGTATTGATTACCGTAGGTTGAACCAGTCACGGTGAAGAACAAGTATCCTTTGCTTCAGATTGACGATCCTGTTCGATCGGTTGAGAGGGGCGAAGTATTTCTCGAAGATTGACCTCCAGTCAGGTTACCACCAGCTGCGCGTGAGAGAGGAGGACGTGCAGAAGACAGCCTTCAGGACGTGCTTTGGGCACTACGAGTTCTTAGTGATGTCGTTCGGTCTGACGAACGCACCGCCCGTGTTCATGGATCTGATGAACCGGGTATTTCGGCCCTTCCTCTACCGATTCGTCATCGTCTTTATCGATGACATCTTGATATACTCCACGAGTCGGGAGGAGCACGAGGAGCACTTGCGAGCGGTATTGGAGACACTAAAGAAGAACCAGGTTGTTTGCTAATACAAGAAGTGCGACTTCGCAGGAGGAAGTCAAGTTCTGGGACATGTAGTGTCCAAGGATGGGATAGAGTGGACCTTGCTAAGGTAGTCATGTTCAGATTGGCAGCAGCTCGACCTGAATCATTCGAGGTGAGGAGTTTCCTTGGCACGGGCCGGGTACTACAGACGTTTCATTCGGGATTTCTCGAAGATAGCCTGAGCCATTGTCTCGGTGACTCGGAAGGACTCGAAGTTCGCCTGGAATGAGAAGGCGGAGGCGGCTTTTAAGGAGCCGAAGGACAAGTTGACATCCGCCCCCTGTGCTAGTATTGCAGAGCAAGGGGTGAAATACACGGTGTATACTGACGCGTCTCGCGTTGGTTTGGGTTGTGTGTGCTGATGCAGAAAGATAGGGTAATATCGTATGCCTCGAGACAATTAAGGAAGCACGAGGAGAATTACCCTACACATGACCGGAGTTGGCGGGCACATCATCTTTGCATTGAAGCTCGGAGACATTACCTCTATGGTGAGGAGTTCGAGCTTTTCTGCGACCACAAGAGCCTTAAATACATATTCACGCGGCGAGATTTGAATATGAGACAATACGATGGATGGAGACCTGAAGGACTTCAAGTTCGAGGTTTCCTACCATCCCGGCAAGGCGAACCTTGGGCAGACGCGTTGAGCCGCAAGAAGGCGATTGCATTTGCGGCACCGCCGATGATAGCCGAGTGGGATATGGTAGAGTTTGTGCGGGACTTCGAGCGAGACTCACCGTCGAGGAGCCATTTGAGTGTGTTGCGCACATTCGGGTGCGGCCACTTATCGACGCACAGATTGTTGAGGCCCGGAGGGCGACATATACTGCCCGAGCTTCGAGAGCGAGGCTAGCGACGCCGTGGACTCCGAGTGGAGAGTTGGATCCGATGGGGGTTTACGGTTCCGTGGCCGCCATGTGTTCCGATGTGTGCGACTTGAGACGCGAGCTTCTCGAGTCCGCCCATAGTCGAAGTTTACGATGCATCCCGGTAGCACGAAGATGTACCAGATATGAGACGGACGTATTGGTGGGACAACATGAAGGCCCACATTGCCGAGTTTGTGTCTCGGTGTCCGACATGCCGGCGGGTCAAGGCGTAACATCGCCGACCTCCGGGACCGCTTCACCCATGCCTATAGCGGAGTGGAAGTGGGACTTCATCTCCATGGACTTCATATCGTGGTTGCCGAAGACGAGGAAGGGGCACGATTCCATTTGGGTGATTGTGGACCGGTTGACTAAATCGGCCCATTTCCTCCCTATCAGAGTTACGAACTCCGCAGACGAGCTGGCTAGATTGTACATCAGGGAGATCGTCCGTCCGCACGGGTTCCTTTGGAGATTGTGTCGGACAGAGACACGCGGTTCACATCCATCTTCCGGACTCGTATCCGTGGAGGCGATGGGTGTGAAGTTGAAGTTCAAGATACGGCGTTTCATCCTCGACCGATGGGGGCGTACAGAGCGAGTGAATCGACTGGAGGATATGTTGCGAGCGTGTGTGTTGGACTTCAAGGACGGTTGGGACGACTGTCTTCCGTACGCGAGTTCGCCACAACAATGTTTCCGGGCGACGATTGGCATGGCGCCATATGAGGCTCTATATGGTCGACCTTGTAGAGCACCGCACCGTTGGGCGCGTAGGTTGGAGAGCGTAGCCGATTGGCCCGGAGTTGGTTCAGGCGACTACAGAGAAGGTAGACATTATCAGGCGTCGATTACTCACAGCAGCAGAGTGCAGAAGAGTTACGCCGATACGAGGCGGCGACCGCTGGAGTTCGAGGTCGGTGATCATGTGTTCCTTCGGGTTTCCCCTATGAAGGGAGTCCTTCGGTTTGGGAAGAAGGGGAAACTCACACCGAGGTTTATCGGTCCATTTCAGATACTGGATCGAGTGGGTGATGTGGCGTATCGTCTCGCCTTGCCTACACCGCTTGCTTCCGTGCACAACGTATTTCATGTATCATGCTGAAGAAGTACGTTCTCGATCCTTCGCATATCATCGATGGGAGCAGTGCACGGTTGAGCGAGGATGCTACATATGAGTTGCGCCCGACGCGCATCCTTGACAGGAAGGAGCAGGTACTGCGTAGCAAGGTCATCCCGCTTGTGAAGGTGCTTTGGACACATCATTCTGAGGAGGAAGCTACCTGGGAGACTGAGGCCGAAGTCAGGAAGAACTACCCTCAGATTCTCGAGGAGTACGACAGTATAAATTTCGAGGACGAAATTTTTTGTTTAAGGGGGTAGATTGTAACGACCTGAAAATTTCCGTACCTTGGGTCGAGTACCATCTCGACCAGAAATCACGTAGGATTAAATCCTTTAGAAATTTAACAAAGTTAACTAAGTACTAAACTCAATTAGCTATGAAATCCGTTAGGATCGCTTTAAATACGATCTGCAAGACCCAAAAGTTGCGTAATCATTGACGCTAGGTTACCCTAAAGTTTAGAATCAAACTCATTTCCGTCTCGCTCTCGGGGATGAAACGAAACTGTCAGATTAGGTCTAGATCGCACACGGGAGTCCGATTAACCCGAAGCTAAGGAACTAGGACCGCCCCACTGGACTTAACAATCGTCTCAAAAATCAGCCTTATCCGATATTCCCCGGCCATTCGTTTCGAATCGGAGCGAGGTAGTGTGAAAAACACTATTCACAAGCCGAAATAAATATCTGGAATAGTGATCTGGCATCGTTCGTTGACGCGTCGCAAGACAGCAACCCGACCGTCGAATCAGACCAAATTACACCCTCGGATTAAGAAAATTTCAGAACATTTACATGTACTTGGAATTTCTGATCGTGGCCCACTGACCGTCGAACTGAAAGTGGTCCGCCACGTGCGATCTGCGTATCCGAATGAGTCAAAAACGTAATCCCACGTAGATCCATTGGTGGTGAGCTTAAGTCTGACGTTTGGTTCAAAAGGGGCCACGTAACTACCCTTTGAGTCGAAAAGCGGCGAAAAAACCTATATGCAAAGACTATGAACCTAAGTCCTGTTTTGCAATGTTTGAGGCTATAAAAGGGGCTTAGAGCAGCCCCTCTCACAGCCATACGAATTTAGGGAGAAACCCTAGAGGAGAGAGAGAAAAGAGAGGGAAGAACTTGGAGATCGTTGCCGATCTTCCTCCCGCCGCTGCTTGCTACACGCCTACACCGCCTTGTTCTCGGCGTTCTCCGGTGTTTTCCGCCTCATTTGAAGGTAAGAAAACCTAACCCTAGGTCCGATTTGAGGTGGAATTGAGGTAGGGTGTATACCGACTAACCGATTCCGCTCTTTTAGGCTAGAAATCAGTAGTAGACGGAAGATCCATCACCCTTTGTGATTTATTCCGTTTCCAAAGGCAAAGGTGAGGACTTTAAGTGTATAAGTTAAGGTTTTCAACGCTTTCAATGTCGGATAATGGTAGATTCATGATCTTTGCAATTGCACATGTACAAAGTGCTTTCCGTCTCTTGTTTTGATTAGCGGTGTGAAATATGGAATTTCACATATTCTAGGTATATGTAGAAATACCGTATACGTATTTTTTTGGATAATTGCTTGACATGTTTATTTAATGTTTAATTATATAACATATGAATAAAATACTAGTTTGGCGAAAGAGATCGCCAAAATATATGTTCCTTTGTAAATGTGCCGTATGTTGAAAATACGTATTGTAGAAATACCGTATACGTATTTCTTTTGGAATAATGTTTGACATATGTATTTAATGTATGATTATACAATACATGATTAAAATACTAGCTTGGCTTAAAGGAATCGCCGAAACCGATGTTCCTTTGTAAACACTATGTATGTCGAAATTGGGTATACGTGAAAGTACCCTATACGTATAAAATTTGCTGATGTGTTTGCTATGTTTATTTTGTATGAGTAGGATGTATATGTATAAAATACTAGCTCGGTAAAGGGACAACCCTAGTACACCCTTCTCTAGCATACGTCATGTATGTTGAAGTAGTGTATTCCAAGTGTTGGTGAAATCACTTGCGAGTGTAAGTGTTTAAGTGTTAGAACCTTAGTTAGGTGCTGAGATGGGATTCTCCGCTACCTTAGAGTCACATATGACACTCTCCACGTGGTTGTTCACTCTAACCACTCACCTATGAACTCTAAGTATTTGTATCCCTATGTGTTTAGTGCTTTATAACATGCTTACAACATGCTTTACAACATGCCTTATAACATGCTATACTTCATGCTTTATAATACATGCTCTACTTCATGCTTTACTTTATGCTCTACCACTGATTGGGTTTGGGACTATGCCTATAGTCCACACATTCGGTACCAGACTTACTGTTGTGGTCGAGATTCATATCGCCACGATGGACGTGAAACCGCGAACCCGAGTCGTACTTCGGTTGGCGATAGTGGTTGGCCACACGGAGTGCTTTTGCGCTCCATATCGCTCAACTTGTGGTGCGCTCGAGCTAGTCGGGCTCGTCAAGCAAACCGATATGTGTATATGTATGTTCACCATGTTTGGTCGCCATCGCTTGAACCTAGGGTACCAAACTTACGGTGGCGATCCCGTTAACCATGGTACCTCGATCCGCTAAGACGCATGAGCCGGACATGGTGGTATGGGACACCGTGGTCGAGCCGTCGGCCTACGCCGGGGTCATGTGCCTCCCGTAGTGACCATTGCGCAACCAACCTCGTGAGCCGATTATGGTGGTATGGGACACTATATTCGAGCCGTCGATATTTACGGCGAGAGCCGAGCACGGTGAGACCCGTGCTCGCGCCGACGGCGACGAGTCCTCCGTAGTATCTTCGAGTACTCCAAGTGTCCGTGATTGGCGACGAGTCTTTCACAAGAACTAGAGTATGAGTTGGAGCCGAGTACGGTGAGACCGTACTTGAGCCGACGGCTAGTGATTGAGCCAGTGCACGGTGAGATATGTACTTGAGCCGACGGCCAAAGAATGGAGCCGCATACGGTGAGATCCGTATCCGCGCCGACGGTGACGAGCCCTTTGCGATGCCTTCACTACGCTTCTCAAACCATAACATCGTATGAGATTAGCTAGGATTGACGACCCTAGAATGGATCATGTTTGGGAATTATACAAGGGAGGTACCTTAGTTTCCCAATACCGCTTTGGTTGAAATGGATTAATAAAAACTTGGTAATCATGATCATCATGCACCGCATGTGCTTTGTAGATGTGGCGCACTAAGGGAGTAGCATTCGCGAACGTAAGATGATGTCGCTTGAGGGTGGTTTGGCAAGGGCATACAAAGATCATGTCATATCATTTTTGCATTTAACAAGAGTAATTAGAAATGTTTGATTTGTACTTTGCGTTATCATTCGCTTGATTGATTTGATAACATGTTAACCTATGCTTTATTGTTCCACTGAGTTAGCTACTCACTCCCACGTTACGGGACGGTGTTTGCAACACCCACCAGACTCTGTCACAGGTGTAGATGGCGCCTCTGTTCAGGAGCCGGAGCTAGACTATGAGGAGGATCAGGAGGAGTTCTCCTTTATGCAGTACTCTGACGGCTACGCTTAGGCCGGCTGCATCGCGGGATTTACAGGGCCTCTTTGAGGATTGTATTTTGATTTTTTTTGACTTAGAGACATTACATGTATATTGGTACTCAGTTAGTACTCATACTCTGGAGTTCACAAAATTTTGATACTTTACATATTTTGAATATAAAATTTTAGTCTTCCGCTTGCCTTTATACAATTGAACTGGAGTATGAATTACTGTTTTGGTATAATCTCATTCATGTTTATTGCGCTAACTCAGACAACATTTAACCATCATTGTGTATGTTGCATAAGTGATGCGTTGGAACTCGGGAGTTGAGTTCATACTCGACCCCCGATTTTCAGGGCGTTACAGAGAAAGAGAGAGAAGGAGAAAGTAGCCAGCTCCGTCTGAATCCTTTCCCACTCAGTTGCAGACCGCTATTTTTGCATTGACTCGGCTTCCCAAACCCACTGCAAAACCCAACCATACCAGGGTAGTCAGTCGTCTCCAGCAACTCTTATCAACTGAAAATCAGATCGCCATCCTAGCAGAGTTCAGAACCGAACCCGATTGGAAGTTATGTCGGTTGGTGGTTAACTCGGTCAATTCACGTGTCGAGCTTCCACTCAGGCCTTCCTTACTCCAAACTCGTTGAAGCACGTCCTAATCAACTAGACCAAGTCTGGAAACGAGCTCTTCGACCAGGTTGAACTCAAATCAAGAAGCAACCCGCCAGTCGAGAACAACCCCTGCTCAGGTACCGTAACCAATCTCAGTCATTTACTGTGGCATCGCACCCAAACTCGTTAGAGAATCGACTGGGTAAATACCCAACTGAGTTCTGGGTCGAGTCATTGATGAGTTGGTAACTCATCTACTTTTCAGGAAAAACCCTGACTCGAAATCGAATCTGGGGAAACAGTCCATTTCAGTCTCTTTACTCCATCAGGTAACCTGAATCTACCCTAGTTGTTTAAAGGTAACACTACACTCCACTCGGTAGTGAGTTGACTCGGTGTTAACACGTTGTAATGATATCTTCAGGAACGCCTCTAACTGACTATGCAGGAAAATAATCAACCTCTCTTCGACAACCGAGAAAAAGAATCGACATTCAGGTATGGAACCAGAGCCTATTACCTAGTTTTAAAATCCCCTCAACTCAGGGTCGAGTTGACTAGTCCAGTTTTCCCAACTGAGTCCACTAACACTGATGCCAGAGTCATCTGAGGATGATTGAGGAAATATCAGACTCAGGGGATCAACAATCTGATCCTATAGTAAGTAAACTACTTAACACCTAAACTCAACGAGTTGTGAGTTGAGAAGTCCAACAGAGTCAACTCAATTGTGACTCACTGGAATTTTATAACATCTTATTTAGGTGTTGTTTGCAACCGTGATCCTTGAAGAATACTTTCCTTCAATTTGTCTAATCAAGATCTTTACATCTACCTCATAAGGACATCTCAAAACAAGAGGAACTTCCAATCTAGGTGAGTTGACTCTCTAGTCATCTTCTATTAATTAAGAAAAATATAGCAGTAATAATAATAAGATAGGATATTAATATTCTTGTGTTGGTTGAATATAGGTATTCAGTAGAGACTACTTTAGATTCCTCTCATTGAAGTCAACTTGGTGTGGGCATTGCGATTGGATTCAAGTTGATTCCATCTAAGACGAGGACTCACCCTTTGAGCTTCTCACTTAAATTCATTAATCTAATCATAGATGATGCCTTAATCCCTTCCATTTAGTTACTTGATTGAGTCACTTGACTTATTATGTGAACATGTGAATATGTTAATATGTTGCGTACTTGATTCTTGTGTTAGATAATGAACATATCTCTTTAATTTTGGTAAGCATAAATGATTGATGATAATATGCTATCTTTAGTTGTACACATGTTAATTAATTGTATGATTGTTATTCGCGATCATTTGATGGATTGAATGAAACTTATCGTGGTCTTACTATCTTGCGGTCCATATTTGACTTACGCGGCTTAGATTGCACATATGCCTTATATGGCTTGGATCGCACATTGCCTTACATGGCTTGGATCGCATATTTGCTCTATGTGGCTTGGAATTTTGTGATGATCATAATATTTTTATTCAATGCATGGTTTACTCTATCTTCGTTGCTGTTAACTCTGAATAATGATAAGCGGTTTAAATTTACACCGAATTTTATACGCTAACACTCGGGTTTTTAGAGAACGAGTCATATACTCGGGTTCCAAAAATCGGGGTGTTATACTAACACAGGTAAGTATGTGAGTAAGTTCTTGTGTAGGCCTATGATAGGAGTATACGCTTCTATAAGTTAGAGGTAAAACAGATTTAAAACCTTCGATAGTGAATACCGGCATATTCAAGGAGAGTGTGTCTGCCAAGAGTGGAGTAGGGAAACCTAACTACTATAAATACTTATGTTTGTGATTGTGAATTGCATGCATTCTTATTCATGCTTATGTGATTGATTAGTTAAATCTTATAATTGTTTGAATTGAATTGTGTACTAGGCACTTAACTTGTAATGTACATATAAGCTCACTATCATGTTTTAGACTAGTTGCGTAATTGGCATATCTATTGTAGTCTATGTGATTGGACCCACTATTGGCTTGGAAGCCTTAGTGTTAATTTGCCTTAGTTTAATTGACAAATTAGTTTAAGTTAGGTAATTTTGGATTTGTATTGGCATAATTTTTATTTGGTCCTAATCATCCTCCTAGGACATAGCCATTCATTATATAGCTTCGCCAAGCTTTCGCATGTTTTGGTAGACATTCCATGCAATTCCAGTTATAACATAGATCATTACTGTCTAACGGCTTTTACTATAGTACCTTAGGAGTAAATTAAATATCATACCTTAAATTGTAAGATCATGATTAACTAAGTTCCGATTTAGTTGATTATACCCATTTGACTTAGGTATTTATCTTTCTTTTTCGTTTATGTCTTTAGTTGATTAATACTTTGGAGTAAATTAAATATCATACCTTACTGTCTAACGGCTTTTACTATAGTACCTTAGGAGTAAATTAAATATCATACCTTAAATTGTAAGATCATGATTAACTAAGTTCTGATTTAGTTGATTATACTTATTTGACTTAGGTATTTATCTTTTTTTTTTTTCGTTTATGTCTTTAGTTGATTAATACTTTGTTAATTACGATGGCCCATATATTCAAATATTACTAAAATCGACGTTGTATAGCCTTCTTTTATTTATCTGTATATTTTTGTTCATTTGAAAAATATTGAATATTAAAAAGTTCTTGAGTTCGTAGACTCACATCTACTGTCACAAGACAAAAAGAATCCATTTGAAAGGATTAACCCCTCCCCTTTTACAAATCGTCTGAACGCTGAGCACAATTGGTGGTTGAGAGGATAATTGGACTGTGTGTCCAGTCTCCAATTTGTATGTCTTAACGCGGGGTAACACTAGATATTCAGTCAAACCTTGAGTCAAGTAGACTCCGATACGCTCGCACATTATACCCACACACAAAAACTGAATATAAGTCATTGTTCACACATGTGGCCTTGTTTAATTAAATTGTCGGTAACAAATTGAACCATTTCAACCATTTAAAATTTGGCTCTTTTGCTTTGTTAAATGGATGGTCCTCACAAACTTTGTGTAAATATTAAAGGATTGAAATACTTTATGTATAGATCTTTTAGACATTCTCCATAAGGGGGACCCTAAAACGGTATGGATCATTAAGAAAAACTCAATTACAATAAATGAAGTCCCAATTGATCGTGTTGCAAGAAGTAGGAATGCATTCCAACAAATCTCACTAATAAATAATTTTTTTTAATACGTCCACTCACACCCACGCACTCAACACCGTATAGTTGAATTTCAACACAATGGGCAACCCATGACCTCGTGTTGAAACTCCTGCGACTCCGTGGCATGAGTAATACCTCACTAATAAAGGAAATTTCTCTAGATTAGGTAAAGCACAGGTTGAATGCTCCGTGGGCCCTACCATGATCTTGATGTTGCATCGATTCCGTCTATAAACTTTTAGTACTCGTTTCAGCCATTCTTTCCAAAAATCAAGTAATTCTGAAGCTTTAGTAGGCACAACACTAGAAACGGTAGGATTGGGAACACCCACAGTTAAGTTTAAATGCCATCAACACGTTCATTGGGTGCGTCTCAGCAGGAACGGAAAAATAAAATATAAGCCTCATCGAAAACTTCAATGAGTCCAAAGTACATTTTAATGGTCCGTATCGCATCCTCCCTTTTTTCCTAGTGGTGTGGCCCACTTTAACTTTCAATCCATCTGATTGTTGTAGGAAGTCACAGGTTGATCTTACTCAAATGATGTACGGAGTGGATTTCACACGCTTATCATGGTGGGACCCACAGAGGTTTCTCCGGCACGGATTCCCTAAGGACATTGTGCGTAGACTTTTTAGCGTAGGTGTAGGCTACACGCACTTAAGGGATTATGGGGGTACTCTAATCCACAATTTTAAATGACTAAAGTACCCCTCATTAGTGGATAAGATGCAGACCGTTGGATTTAAATCCAACGGTATATAAAAGCTTTGAGCCCTTGTTCTGTTCGTACAGGGTTTGTATTGTATCCAGCCTCTTTTCCATATGCGGAACATCGAGTTCCAGTTCATCAGCATATGCGTAATTTGCCGATGTCGTGCACGTGGTGCCATACAAATCGTTGCCGGGGGGCCAGACCTTGGATTGGGTTTTCCGTGCGAATCACCTTGGCTAAAAATGCTCTATCACTTCAGCATTTGGCGATTGTTTTTAATCGAATCTAAACCGTTGCTGCCTTTTTCTCTCTCGACCGTTTATTTGTTGGCCACTTGTTGAAGGTTTCGGTACCCAGATTGGGAGTTGTTCCATAAATCCGTACATCTATTATGGACCCCATCATATCAACGGATTCGATCACTGAATCACGGGACCCAAACGTAGAGAATCTTGAACGTCTCCTAGTTCGTTTTCCTCTGTCGCGATATAGACGCATAGTGTGTCTCCACCCATTAGGGCTACATTCGGAGATGATCCAATCATGTGAACCGTTATAATTCACTTAAATAACTTAAATAATCATTTATATCATTTTTACCCTTAAATTATGATCTTAACCTTTGATTTTTGGAGTCGAATTCGAACCATTGAAAGTCTTACATTCATTTTTCTTTAGTTCATTTACAGACGGTGATACTTACAATCAATTCAACGTAATTTTATTACTAGAATCCATCATCGAAAGAGAAAATTACGGTTCTGATCATGGGACCACTCAGCACGTGGCCCCCAGTCAGCGTCGATACACCATGGAACCTGAGTCGCGACAGAGAAAAAACAAACTCTCTCTCTCTCTCTCTCTCATGTAACTCTCCTACGAAGCCTTCTCCCTTTAAAATTTCTCTCCAGCTTTCGAGATTCGATTGACCCTTCTTCCACACCTTTTCTCTTACTCCCATCTCTCTCTCTCTCTCTCTCTCTCAAAACGTTCTTCGTTCTCTTATAAATGAGAGAACTCTGAGACGTTGAAGAATATCTATCGAGAGAGAGAGTAGAATCGACGGCCGAGATTTTCCTCTCACTAGCCTTTCGCTCCTTTAACTCTCTCTCTCTCTCTCATTCTCAAACGTTGAAGAGGATCAAGTAAGACAGAAGAGGATTCGACGGCTGAGATTTGCCGCCTTACATTCATCGACGGACGTGATTTTTCCGCAGAAAATTTCATTCAACTGCGGAACTTTCCAGACGTTTAAGAGAGAGAGAGCGACAGAATCTCTTGCTGCTTTTTCCCGCCAAAGAAAAGCGGCCAGAGGCTCAGATTCCGGATACGTAGTTCCGTTTCCGGCAAAATCACCGGAAAACTGACATCTCCAGCGAAAATTCCGGCAAAATCGTGTTTTCCAACGAGGCCTGGATCCTCTCCCCCTTCGACATTCCGGCCATTTCCACCGCGGAAATTCGGTAGATCGGCAGCTCCGGTGGATTTTCCGGCGAGGGCGCTAGGTTCTCTTCCCGGCCAGTTCCACGTCTCCAGCGGAATTCTGTCAACCCCGGCAGTGAGACGAGGCCCCTGAGTGGTTTCCGGCGATGGCAGCGGCGGCAATGGCGGCAGACGACCTGGCGCGGTCGAGCAGCAGCCGGCGGTCATGGGCGTCGTCGAGCTTCCGGGGAGCGTCGGCGAGCTTCCGGGAGGTTTGGGCCAATCCTGCGGACGTTTTCCGGCGGAGCACGTCGGAGGTGGGGGTGGACGACGAGGAGGATCTGAGATGGGCGGCGCTGGAAAAGCTGCCGACGTACGATCGGTTGCGTAGAGGGATCCTGAGGCAGGTGGGCGAGGACGGGAAGATGGTCGAGGAGGAGGTTGATGTTACCAACCTCGGTCTCCAGGAAAAGAAGCTGCTCATGGACAGCATCCTCAAGATCGTTGAGGAGGACAACGATCGATTCCTGCATCGACTCAGGGACCGAGTCGACAGGTGAGTCTGAAACTCGAATCGAATTTATTACGATCTTCTTCTGATTCTTCCACGGTGGCTTGATTATGTTTGCTTCTGACACGTGGTGCCCATGTTTCAGAAATCCATACCGTTTGTCTGTTGATCCCCACCATGGATTGACCACGTGTTGAATCTTGATAAGTTTTCTCTTCTCAACCGTTCATCTATCAGCTGCAAATCGAAAGGTTAAGATCGTTATGTTGGGTAAAATTGTGGACCAACGGTCCATCAACGATTGAATACAACGGACGAACGACCTGGATTATATAAAGGTGGGCCCCACTTGTCATATTGAAGACGCGTGTCACTACCAATCAATGGACCATACAAGAATAATAATTTCCACCGTTGAAACCTTTCTAGGGCTGATGTTTATTTGACATCAACCTGCTCATAATATCACACAAATATTAGATTGATCCAACGGTTGACATTCAATTCACACTGTTTACTGTGGTGTGGCCCACTTGAGCTTTGGATATACTTCATTTCTGAGCTTAAGCCTTAAAATTATCTGTTAAAATGGATGGGATATATATATATATATATATATATATATATATATATATATATATATATATATATGGGAAAAGGTACTATGCGCTCGAGCGTAAAGCGGTCGTACGTGAGGTCGAGCTGATGTGGGCCCCACCGTGATGCCGTTCGAAAATCTACCCCCTCAGTCAGATGCACCATTCCATAGGGGCCCACACGGCTGAAAATCAAGTCAATCCGTGACTTTTGTGGGCCACACCACGTACAGAAGTTGAGAGAGACCGTGCACCATTGAAATATTCAAAACCGTGCATCTGGTGGACGGTGTGGATTTTCGAACGGCATCACGGTGGGGCCCACACAGCTCGACCTCACGGACGACCGCTTTACGCTCGAGCGCAGAATACCTCCCTATATATATATATATATATATATATATATATATATATATATATATATATATATATATATATCGTCGAGGGGTACATAAGTTGGACAGATGTGTGGGCGTAGTGACGGCGAAGGTGGGCCCAGCATATGATAATCTAAACCGTTGATATGGTGGGCCACGACATTGGACGGGCCATATCCTGATGTGCCCCTTTCGGATGATCATGGTCATCAGGAAAAGATGGGCATTTACAACCAAGGGTCCATATAGGGTAGGGTTCTGTTAGATGAATGATTGGCAACAACCAAGGTGGGCCCAAGATGTAGGGTCTGATGGGGTAACAAAAGCTCCGTTCTACGTGTGAGTGGCAGCACAACTCCCTAACGTGCCAAAGTGGCAGGCATTTGTACTAGTGGGCGCGTCTAATCAGGTGGGCTATGGGCTACAAGAAACCCTGGTCTAAAATCTGGCTGGCTATGCATGTACTTTGTATGGGAAACATTGCGTGGCCTTTTCTAACCGTCCATTTTTTTTACCAATATGTGCGGACCACCTCACAACTGAACGTCTCTGTTTTCTGTGGCTCACCTAATAAACGAGCCGGATCTTGCACTTGCATGCCAATTTGCATTAGCAACGGAAGCGGATTGGCTGGTGTACCACACAACACCGACCTGGCTGGTGTGTGTACGTGTCGTGCGAAAGACGAGCGCTGCCACTCTTCGAGCTCCGGGCGAGCGGTTTAAAGGAGATCAAAGTTACATGCCCATAGTGATGTATTTATTATATCTATACTGTTCATTCATTTGGTGAAATCATTTAAGAGCATGAGCCCAAAAATGATTCATATCCAAAGCTCAAGTGGACCACACCACAAATAGCCTGTTGGACAAACATTCCCACTGTTAAAACATTTGTAGGGCCCACCATAACATTTATTTTCCATCCAATCTGCTCATAAGGTCACACATACCGAGAATGGTAGACGTTCAATTTCTCGCTCCTTTTACATTATGGTCCACTTGATATTTAGATTTTCCGGCCCAAGCCTAACCATGATTTCTCCAAATGGACCGACAGTTTTGATATCACACGTAACTCATCGTAGGACCCACAGAATTTAGTGACGTCGACACACTAGCCAGGTCGGTGGTGTGTGGTACACCAGCCAATCCGCCTCCGCTAGCAATGTAAGAAGAATCTGCACCGAATGACAAAAATGCCCTCCAGTTGGTTTTCCCACTGTGGGGTCCACCATTTTTTATAAATGGAATCCAAATCGACCGGAGGATCATCCTCAACCATAAATATTAGATGCCAAAAGAATTAGGCTTATTCAATCATGGGGAAGGCCACACCCCAACCAAAAACCTCCAATCTACGTGGTGGGCCACTTGATTTGTCAGGTTTTCCATTTTCATGGTAGAGTGACTGCATTGCAGTGCTTGGATGACAGACATGCACTGTGGTAGACCCACGTGTCTCCAAATAGTTACCTCTGAGACAAGGCTAAAACGGTCAATTCTCCAAAGTAGGTGATGTTGACATTGCGGGGGGAGATCTGCATCGAACCTGAAACCGCGGGGGAGGTGATTGCAATAATCTAAACCGATATGTGCGGTGTTTACATTTATTATAAACCATGAGAAGGTGTTTACAATTATCCGATAATTATTTATTCTTATTATAAACCATAAGGAGGTTTTTACAATTATCCCTATAATTATTTATTAAGCATCCAAAGTTCCAAACGCGCCCGTATCCGCTCGTTGTTCGTTGTCAGGATTTCTCCTTTTTCCCAGGAAGTCGGAGTCTTTCATGAACACACGTACCACGGACGGGACGCGGATCGCGTACTGACGCTGTCAGTGGCCCGTATCAACTGGACCGCTGCTCGGTGTGCCCCACCATGATGTATATGTTTTATCCACGCCGTCCATCCATTTTTCCATATCATTTTAAGTCATGAGCCCAAAAGATCCAATTCTCTTGTGGACCACACCATATGAAACAGTGGCTATTGAACCTCACGATTAAAATCTTCCTGGGAACCACAAAAGTTTTGGTGAAACTGATATTTGTGTTTTTTCCTTCATTCAAAGTAGTCTGTGAGATTGAAGGTTAAATAAACGTTACAGCAGGCGTTAGGAAGTTTTTAATGGTGGGTGTTCAATCACCACTTTTTTTCTTGTGGTGTGGTCCACTTGATATTTGGATGTGTCTCATTTTTGGGCTCTAACACCCTAAAATGATCTGAAAAAATAGATGGACGGTGTGGATAAAACACATACATCATGGTGAGGCCACAGAGCACTGTCTAAGTAGCCAGGCAATCCACGTCCCATGCACGTCTTAAATGTGATGGGTTGGCTTACCGAATGGCCCTCACATGCCTAAATTAGGAGGTTATTAGGAGCAGGAAGCATGGGAATAGGGTAAAGCCATCTGTCTACGGTACACGTGGCAGGGTTATGTTTAGATCGGATCCGCCCATATACAAAGCCCTAGCATTGAAGAATTATGTCTCAAAAATCACACCTATTAGACAATCCGATACATATGATCTGTGGCCATTAAAATGATGGTCGAAAACAAAAACAGTTAAGGGTCAAATATGCAGTGGGATAAACTGTAGAAAAAATTACTGGTCAGGATTATCTCACCCTTCCACGTGCCAATTATGAGTGGACCTGATCAATATATCACCCTGCCACGTGTCTTGTGGAGAGATGACTGCACCATATCATCTCCCATGGTGGGAAGGCATTCTCCAAAGGTACCAATTTCTGTTAAATCTTGTGGTTTCCATTTGTAGGCCACTGATCCAACGGTTAGGATTATCCAGTAATTATGATTTTCAAGGTTTTAGAGCCTCTCTATGACAAGGCCCGCCTGATGAATGGTCCAGATTTTGTATACATTCTACATATCCCGCATGTACAGTTTTGGATCAAGGACAGTTTCAAAAGAACCCAATTCTCCAAGCTAGTGATTTTTATTTATTTTTTATTTTTTATTTCTTCATTCATTATTGAATTCTCTCTTGTCAATCCTCTCTTCTTCTTCTTCTTTTTAATTGTCTTTTTTAATTCGAACTCTCATAAATCAAATTTGAAATGTCTTTAAGATTCCCACCCACCATTGTTGGATGGTGGCAAATATGTTCTCACCAATGCTAATTGATATCACATCCACCCTTTATTGATATAATTACCTTTCTCCTACTTTTGTCAATACATTCATAAAACAATTGTACAAATCTACCAAAAGCAGAAGAGAAGTGTTATCTATCAGTAGATGATATTAACTTCTTCATTATTTTTTTCATAATCTTTATTAGAAGTTGTTTCTTTCTTCTCTGTTTTAATGGATAGAATTGTTTAATTTACTGAATTATTTGAACAGGGTTGGAATTGAAATACCTAAGATTGAAGTTCGATTTGAGCATTTATCAGTAGAGGCAGATTCTTACGTTGGGAGTAGGGCACTTCCTACTTTACTCAATGCTACAATGAACACTATAGAGGTTGGTTGTTTTCCTAATTAATTTTCATGTGATATTCTTTTGTAGCAAGTAGTTGTTAGAGGAGCTTTCAGTTGGAAATTGAATTTTTGAAACACTATTTAAATTGTAAAAAGTTAAAAGAAGAAAGTTAGAAAACTAATTGCATTATAGAAGTGGAGGCAGGATTTGGAATTACTTGGCTTGAAATTGAATTTGCCCTCCTTGGACCGCGTCCCAAGTGCAACAGGATTTTTTAGGCAATCAACCTCTAGGATACAATGAGTATCACCCGATTGCAGTAGTGCACTCACTGTACATGTTTTCAAATGCTACAACCTAGGTTTTGGAGGTGGACATGGGATCAAGTGAAGCGGTGAGGTGAAGGCGGAATGAATTTAGGTGTCCTCTTTGGTCGACCAATGGTGAGAGAGAAACTATAGGATTGTTAAAGGGATCCAATCCCTGCTGCAGACAGCTGTTTGGAGATAAACTTCTTATCCTTGCATTTATTCCTTTTCCATTTTTATAGACTCTAGTTACAACTGATTCAATTACACCCAACTTTGCCCACTACACAGACATGGGGATGTCTTCCCTAAAACTAGGACTTAAACAAGAAAATTACCTAAGACTCATGCATGAAATAAGGAACTAATACAACCAACTACTACACCTGACCTCACGTGCAAACATGCCTAAAACCATGCCTAAATACATGCAACCAGAATGACACGTACAACCGACCACTTCTGATGACTGGTTTGTAACATCCTCTCCTCCTTAAAAAGAGTCCTTGCCCTCAAGGGCTATCTCTGGAAACCTCATCTTCAATTCTTCAAGATTTTCCCACATGGCATTTGCAGGAGATATGTTAGGGATTGTTTGCGGAATCACACAGATCTAGATCTAGGATAGCAATTCAATAGTAGCAAGCAATCATAGAAGAATACAAAGTTTTTACGTGGAAAACCCTTATGGGAAAAAACCACGGCACAAAGCGACAAAAATCCACTATGAAGAGAAATTACAAAGAGATGACTTACCCGATTCGAACAACCTCGAATCTCTCCTTTGCTACACCCTTTGATAACCCTAGAATCCATTTAGAAAGCTTTAGAATTATTTTCCATACCATAGAAAAGCCCTAGGAATACCTATTTATAGTTTAGGCAACTTCCCCTTTCGCACCTTTGTGAAAGGCGACACAGAATCTGCAGTCCACATCAAATTCAAAAACAAATTTGCGTAACCACGATTAGTCGAGGGATGGCCACGACTGGTCGAGGGACCCCCTCGACCGGTCGAGTCATCCCCACGACTGGTCGAGCATCCTAGACACCAAAAATTGGGCTCTCTGGACTTTGAGTCAAGCGGACCACGACTGGTCGTACAGCTCCCTCGACTGGTCGAGCAGTCTACTCGACCGGTCGAGCGCGGTGAAGACTTTTCTAACAACAATCTCTACTAAGTCTTCAACCTTCAACCGTGTAGCTTCTTGACCTCTTCTCTTATTTCTGTATTGCATCATAGCTTCAATCAACGCTTCTCATGCACACTCCGTCCTTCTTTTTCGCCATCGCCAATCCTAGAGAAGTTGCACAAAACTTGAACTTCTCTGTAGGAACGACCTTAGTGAGTATGTTTGCTGGATTCACGCTGGTGTGAATCTTTTCTAGTGTGACGCCTCCTTCCTCAAGCACCTGTCGAATAAAGTGGTGACGAACATCAATGTGTTTAGTACGTCAGTGATAAACAGAATTTTTAGCCAAATTGATAGCGCTCTCACTATCATAGTTAATCGGCACGGCCTCCTGCTAAAGTCTCAACTAATTTATCATGCCTCTGAGCCAAACACCTTCTTTAAATGCTTCCGTCACTGCCATATATTCTGCTTCGGTCGTGAAAAGAGCCACTACGGACTGAAGCTTCGACATTCAACTGATTGCTCCACCCGCTAGTACAAACAAGTATCCTGAAGTAGACTTCTTGGAATCTATACTGCCTGCGTAGTCAGAATCCACATACCCTACCAACTTTGTCCATGTTTTCTCAAAAATTAAGACGTAGTCTTTCGTACCTCGAATGTATCGAAGTAGCCATTTCACCGCTTCCCAATGTTGCTTACCGGGGTTTGAAATATATCTGCTCACAACACCGACTGCCTGTGAAATATCTGGTCTTGTACAGACCATGACATAAATTAAACTGCCAACCGCATTTGAATAAGGCACATGAGACATAACCTGCTTTTCCTCATTGGAATTAGGACATTATTTTGAGGAAAGCTTGAAGTGAGCTGCGTGGGGAACGCTTACCGACTTTGCCTGATCTATCCCATACTTGATCAATACCTTTTCAAGGTATTCTTCCTATGATAACCAAAGTCTGCTCCTCTTCCTGTCTCTATGAATATCTATGCCGAGAACCCTCTTTACAGCCCTCAGATCTTTCATCTCGAATGTCTCTGATAACTGAGTCTTCAGTATATTGATTTCAGACATATCATGACAGGCAATCAACATATCATTAACATACAGTACTAAAATGATGAATTTTCCATCACTCAGTGTCTTATAATAGACACAGTGATCGTATTCACTCCGAGAAAATTCCTGACTCACCATGAAAGAATCAAATTTTTTATACCACTGCCTAGGCGACTGTTTTAGGACGACCTCATTAACATGCAAACCTTTTTCTCTGCCCCTTTAACTTCGTAGCCCTCTGGTTGCTTCATATAGATCTGCTCTTCTAATTCCCCGTGCAAGAATGCAGTCTTCACATCCATCTGTTCCACCTCTAGATCGTATTGGGCAACCAGCGCCAACACGAATCTGATAGATACCTGCTTTACCATCGGCGCGAATATCTCTGTGAAGTCGATCCCTCTCTCTGAGCATAATCCTTCGCTACCAACCTTGCTTTGTATCTATCCTGTTTCCTTTTGAATAACCACTTGCATCCGATCATTTTTCGGCCCACAAGAAGCTCCACCAGCTCCTATGTGTGATTTTTGTGCAACGAGCCATCTCATTGTCCATAGCCGCCTTCCACTTTTCTGCATCAGGCTCATCAAGAGCCTCCTGAATAGTAGACGGATTCCCCTCATCTGTAATGAGGGCATATGCAATATTAGAGTCGTTCTTGTATCTCGCCGGTAACCTGCAATCACGCGGTGGGTTCCTTCTCACAGGTGGCTGCTCCACTTGATCATGTACCTCTGTCTTCGCATCTGTCTCTGCCTGAGTATCATCTGTGTCACTCTGAACGTCTACGATCACCCTTTCTGGTTTCTCTTGCTCAGTTTGATCATTCTTGCGAAATAGGAAGCTTTCATCGAATCTGATGTCACGGCTAGTGATGACCTTGCGCGTGACCTTGTCGAATAACCTGTAACCTTTCACACCAATGCTATAGCCAACAAAGATATACTTTTTGGCCCTATGGTCTAGCTTATCTCTCTCAATTGACGGTACATGAGAGTAAACCTCGCAACCAAATATGCGAAGATCTGAGTAGTCGATCTTCTGACCACTCCATACTTCCTCTGGGATTTTACATTCAATTGCCATTGAAGGAGATCGGTTCACCAAATAACAAGCCGTGTTAACGGCCTCTGTCCATAGGTCCTTGTCCAACACAGCATTACTTAACATGCATCTGGCCCTCTCCAAGAGAGTCCGATTCATTCATTCAGCCACACGTTTTGCTCGGGTGTGTGGCGCACTGTGTTGTGCCTGATGATCCCTTCATCCTTGCGATACTCATTAAACTTAGTGGAAGTAAATTCTCCACCATTGTCAGTCCTTAAAACCTTTATTTTTCGCCCTGACTGTTTTTCCACCATTGCCTTCTATTGTTTGAATATGGTGAAAACTTCGGATTTACGTTTCATGAAGTAAACCCAAACTTTCCTGAAGTAGTTATCAATGAATGAAACAAATCATGATGACCCCCCAATGGAAACTTCTGGCGATGGCCCCCATACGTCAGAGTGCACATAATAAGCACTCCCTTACAAACGTGTTTTTCAGATTTAAAAGACAGTCTAGATTGTTTACCATATATACAATGCTCGCATATATCTAAATCAGAATTTTTAAAAGTTGGAATCAAACATCGATCAGAAAGTACCTTCATGCCTCGCTCGCTCATGTGGCTCAGATGAGCAAGCCACATACGTAGAGACGTGGAGTCTGCAATAGCTGCTACCGCTCCACCTGCTGAAGTGCTCCCAATCAACCTGTAAAGGTTTTCGTGCCTTTGCGCTCTCATAACCACGAGTGCCCCTTTTGAAACTTTGAGGAGACTATCAATACCAGTGAACTTGCACCCTATAGCCTCGAGTGCACCGAGAGAAATCAGACTTTTCTTCATATTAGGAACGTGCCTGATGTCAGTCAAGGTACGCTCCATCCCATAAAACATCTTGATGCTAACCGTGCCAATAGCCACAACATTACAGGCATTGTCATTGCCCATAAAAACTTGTCCACCATCGCATTCCTTGTAACTGATAAACCAACTCTAATGAGGAGTCATGTGATAAGATGCTCCTGTGTCAAGTATCCACTCGTCTTTATGATTGTCATGTATGTGACCAATCATGGAAACAGACAGAACATCACCACTACTTGATTCTTCATCAGATGTGACCATATTGGCCTCCTTGGAAGAAGCCGCTGAATTTTCTTTCTTCGTTTTAGGATTTTTACAATCCTTCTTCATGTGTCCAGAAACCCACAATTCTAACACTTTAATTTTTCTTTGCCCTTGCCCTTGGATTTGGATCTAGGTCTTGAGGATCCTGTACCTCCCTTAGAATCTCAGTCCCTCGTAATCAGTGCATCGGAAGAAGCCCCCATGTCGCCGTTTAACTTTCTCATGGCCTTCCCTTGAAGGGCTGAGATAACGGTGTCAACACTTAGGATTTTATTTGCGGTGCACATTGTGTCCTTGAAAGACTCATATGATGTAGGAAGAGAATTCAACAATATACATACTTGTTCCTCATCTTTGACCACCTCCTCCATATCCAGCAATTTACACATCAATTTATTAAAGTTGCTGATATGGGCTTCTAGATTATCACCCTCTGCCGTCTTGAAGGTATAACACTGTAGCTTCAAGTGTATGCGATTTTCAGAGGACTTCTTTGTATAGATGTTCTCTAACTTCGCCCACAAACTAGCCGCAGTTTTTTCCCTCAAAATATTATAGAGAACCTCATCCGTGAGACATAAATGGATAGAGGCTAAAGCATTACTATGAAGGTTTTCCCATTCATCTTCTTTCATGGTAGATTTCCGCTCCTCAAGAGCCTTAATCTCGCCTTGCTTGGTTAACGGGCTAACCATCTTAACCTTCCATAACTCAAAATTATTTTTGCTTGAGTACTTCTTAATATCAAACTTGCCGTTTCCCATTATTACTAATCCTGCAGATTCAGATCTATGCCCCAACGATCGCTCTAATACCACTTGTTGGGGATTGTCTGCGGAATCACACAGATCTAGATCTAGGATAACAATTCAATAGTAACAAGCAATCATAGAAGAACGCAAAGTTTTTACGTGGAAAACCCTTGCGGGAAAAAACCACGGCACAAAGCGACAGAAATCCACTATGAAAAGAAATTACAAGAGAGAGGACTTATCCGATTCTAACAACCTCAAATCTCACCCTTGCTACACCCTTTGATAACCCTAGAATCCCTTTAGAAAGCTTTAGAATTATTTCCCATGCCATAGAAAAGCCCTAGGAACACCTATTTATAGTTTAAGCAACTTCCCTTTCGCACTTTTGCGAAAGGCGACACAGAATCCGCAGGCCGCAACAAATTCGAAAACGAATTTGCGTAACCACGACTGGTCGAGAGATGGCCACGACTGGTCGAGTCATCCCCACGACTGGTCAAGCATCTCAGACACCAAAAAGTGGGCTCGTTGGACTTTGAGTCGAGCGGACCACGACCAGTTGTACAGTTCCCTCGACAGGTCGAGTAATCTACTCAACTGGTCGACTTTTCTGACAACAAGATAGACCCACCCAATGCACCAATGCTTCAGCTTTCCCTCTTCTTGTGCGCTTGTCTAGCATTGCTTGAGGATTTGGAACCATTCGAGACTCTTCATCTACTTCTGGAAGTTATTCGATGACCTGCTTAACATCCCCAATCTTGGGTTTGAGCAATGAAACATGAAACACCATATGTATCCTTGAAACTTTTGGCAAGTCAAGCTTGTAAGCAACGCAACCGATCTTCTCTATTATCTTGAATGGCCCGTAATACTTGGGAGCAAGTTTCATATTTCGCCTAAGAGCAAGGGAAGCTTGCCTATAGGGTTGGAGTCTAAGATAGACCCAATCTCCTACAGAGTAATCTTTTTCTCTGTGGGACCCATCATAAACCTGTTTCATACGAGACTGAGCTTTCTTCAAGGCCTTACTCAACTCCTTCAGCACCTTGTCCCTATGAAGCGGCTCATCTTCCACAGCTTGTACCTTTGTAGTGCCGGAAATATAAGATAATAAAGTTGGAGGGGTGCGGCCATACACTGCCTCGAATGGAGTCTTCTTGATCGCCGAATGCCAACTTGTATTATAGCAATACTCTGCCCATGTCAGCCATTGCATCCATTCTTTTGGTCTGGTTCCACTAAAACAATGGAGATACATCTCTATGGTGCGATTGGTTATCTCTGTCTTCTGAAAATGAGGGTACCGAAACGGGCGTACGTCTACAGGTCCCGCCCCAGCAAGGAGTGGGGTGTGATGATCATGCTGGCGTGGTGGTGGGAGACCGACTGGTTCAGAGAAGATGTCTTCATAATCATCTAATATTGTAAGGAGGGTGATGTCGATTGCCTTGGCTTGTGGAGTAGCTCTTGCATTAAGCAGTAAAATCATTCCTGGGCACCCCTGCTTTAATACCCGTTCCAGGCAAAAGTTTTCTATGAGCTTGTCTTGTGGAGATGCTAAGCCCTGTAATGAGATTTCTTTTCCCAACACTGTGAAATGCATTTGAAGGTTGATAAAATCCCAGATTATGGGACCCAAAGTCCTGAGCCATCGGGTACCCAAGACAATCTCATATCCATCCAAGGTTAACAAGTAGAAGTCTAATAAAAGTGGGGTACCTTGGATATGAGTGGGACCTAGTTGCACCGGCCTGAGCTGATCAACCGTTCCCCATTGGTTACGGCCACCTCAAATGGCGTCCCTTCCAACACTAGGAGCCCAACTTTAGCAGTCAGAGAACTACTGATAAAATTGTGTGCGCTCCCTGAATCCACCAAAATCGTCATTGGTGTTGAAAACAACGTACCTTTCAATCTCATAGTTTGGGGAGTATGAGCTCTAGAAATTACATTGAAAGAGATCTCGAGCGTGCTCTCTGGCTCCTTCAACCTCTTGTGACCCTTCTCCTCCATCGTCTTCATCCTCCTCGGGCCAGCAAGCTTCAATGACAAATAGGCATTTGCATTGATGGCCAGGGGAGTATTTTTCATTGTAGTGAAAGCAAAGGCCCTTATCTCTCCTTTCTTTGACTTCTTTCGATGTCATGCGCTTGACTGGAGAAGCCTGTGGAGTGCACGTTGGAGCTAGGGCCTGTTTGAATTTGGAGTTCTCTAGCACCGGTGGTCGGCGGAAGGCCTGGTTTTGGGCTTCAAACAAGTGAGAAAGACCAATCGCTGCTTCTAGTGTGGCGGGATTTCCAGCCCTCACATCGGCTTGCAAGTTGTCACGGAGCCCATTGAAGAAGCAACTAACCTGCTATATTGGGGTGACTTGACCCGCCCGTGAGAGGAGGCGTTCAAACTGTGTCTGATACTCTTTGACACTCCCAAACTGCTTCAATTTAATCAAGTCAATAAAGAAATCTTGAAATTTTGTAGGACCGTACCTTGCATGTACTCCTTGTTTGAACTCCTCCCAATTAATGGCCCCATAAGTCTGCTTGTGAAGTTGCTGTTGAAGTAATTAAGTTCCTTGATATAAATTGATACACCACGCTTTAACAGCTTGAGCTTTTGGAGTGAATAGTTGTTTAACATGGTATCAGAGTGGAAGGTCCTATGTTCGAATCTCGAGAGTAGAAAATATGTCTCGCTAAATATTATTCTCCCACGGGGACCAGGAAAATCAGGTCCGGCTCAGAGACCGGGAAATCAAGCCAAACCTATTTATGGTGTGAGCGTCCCTCCACCCTTGTCAGTATGTTCCTGTGCGAAGTTCCCACCCCGCACGTGCGTGTGCGGGGGGGGGGGGTGTTGAAGTAATTAAGTCCCTTGATATACATTGATACACCACACTCTGACAACTTGAGCTTTTGGAGTGAATGGTTGTTTAACAGTTGCAGCCACATTTGTGCATCCCCTTCCATGTGGAAGGAAGCAAGTGCCACCTTCTCTTCCTCTAAGGTGCGCTGGAATTCAAAAAACTACTCCACTCGACAGAGCCAACTTGTGGGATCTTCACTGCCATTGAATCGCGGGAAGTCGAGCTTGACTAGCTTCGGAGCACCGGAATTAATGGAGGTTCCTATATTGGTTGAGCTGTTGTAGGCCCCCCATTGTTGCGAGGTTGAGAAGCTTCTCCCCATTCTCGCGGATTGGCTCGGGGTTCCCACCTCAACGACCAAGTTGTGAAGAGCTCGGTCATCTTTTCAATGACTTCTCTTGGCCGGCAGCAAGTGTGTTGACCTCCTTCTCTAGACTCTCCATTCGATGCTCCATTGGCCCCGTCTCTGATACCATAATGTTACGACCTGGGTTTTGGAGGTGGATGTGGGATCGAGTGAAGCGGTGAAGTGAAGGCGGAATGGATTTAGGTGTCTTCTTTGGTCGACCAATGGTGAGAGAGAAACTATAGGATTGTTAAAAGGATCCAATCCCTACTGCAGACAGCTATTTGGAGATAAACTTCATGTCCTTGCATTCATTCCTTCCCTATTTTTATAGACTCTAGTTACAACTGATTCAATTACACCCAACTTTGCCCACTACACAGACGTGGGGATGTCTTCCCTAAAACTAGGACTTAAACAAGGAAACTACCTAAGACTCACGCATGAAATAAGGAACTAATACAACCAACTACTACACCTGACCTCACGTGCAAACATGCCTCAAACCATGCCTAAATACATGCAAACAGAATGACACGTACAACTGACCACTTCTGATGACTGGTTTGTAACATCAAACCATTTGTAGTCTTAACCCGAACGAGAAAACTCTTAACTATACTTTGAAAATAATATTAACCAGACATTTTCTTATTTCCTTTTTCACACATGAAAACCAGACAAAGAGAAGTCTTTTTATAGACTTTGTGAAGACACTCTTAAGGGTGTAGAGACACCCTTTCAAAAAGGTTTGTGATTATTGGGTTCAAACCCAACTGGAGCAACCCTTGGGTCTGAGAAGACACGACTTTCCAAAACAAAAATTTGAAAGGGTGTTGCCTTTCGGACTTTCGTGAAAAGACACATCCATGGCCACAACCAAGGCCCGACCCAATGAAAATTTTGAAACACTAATTTATTTTTTAAACAACTTAAAAATACAACACTTTCTTGTTTGTTGCAGTGGATTGAAAATGTCATGTTGTACACTAATTAGAGGATCCCAAGTAGTGGAGTTTTCAAGTTTGAATGTGCACCATTGACCAGTAGGGGCCTGATTGGTATGGTCTTTCGACCGTGGACCATCCACAGTAGGATTGATCAGATGTAAATGTATGGATTCACCAGCTACCTGCATGGTGGTGATTGACAATGGATCAAGAGGAACCCAAGTCAGCCTCTTGTTTCCTCTTTTTTACTTTGATAATTGAAATTGGTGGATTTATTGTAGAATAAAGATCAAATGGTGGTTAATTGATTGTAGATTGATGCATTTAAAGAAACAAAGCTCAATGGTTTGAAAAGGCCGCGCTAGTTTAAGGATGTTTGAAAAGAAAAGGTCTCTTTTGATATCTGTTGGTTGGAAGTGGTAGCTCCTAATGGTTTAGTTGCTTTCAATCTGTCATGTCCAACGCTGAATTAGTGATGGAGAATGCAATTCAGTGGCAGACAAGCATGCAAACCATGGGAGAGTGGAATGGTATAATCTGGTATCAATTTCGTAATTATGTTACCATGGACCCTATTGTGTCCCTTTCTGTAATTTCATTTATTTAATATAGGTCTTTTGGTTGATTAAAAAAAGTTGAAAAAAAGAAAAGAAGAGAAGAGAAAAGCTTGATTTTATAGTGATAATCTACTTCCTTTTTGTATATATTCTTCATCTCGGTGAAACAGGATTCATAAGGCCGACAACGAGTAGGTTATGGCAATGATTCGTATTCTTCATTTCAACTTTATTTTGTTTTATTTCTCAACAGGGAATTCTTGGACTGGTTCGGCTTTCTCCATCAAAGAAAAGGATTAACAAGATACTTCGTGATGTGACTGGAATGTTGAAACCTTCCAGGTATGTTTAGTTGTTTTTCCTTTTCCATGAAGGAATTAATGTTTGCCACGTCTCACACACACATTTCAAATTATTATTTTTGGAACATAATATATTTTGGTACCTTCCAATGTCTAACTTCCAAAAAATGTTACCATCCAAAAAACTTTTACTTTCCAAAAAATGTTGCTTTTCAAAAAAGAAAAAGAAAAAAAGTTACCGAGGACATTTCCCATGGTCTTCTTGTAAAAAGAAAACTCCATGACTATCAGAGCAATATAAAGCACTTCTCACAACTATATATCTAAGTATACTCCAAATGAAGTCACAACTATATATAGATAAGTGAACTCCAAATGAAGTAATCTACCAGAAAGTAATGGAAAGAGATTGATTAGAATTCTAATTGTTGAGTATATTGATTATTTCTCTTTGGAAACATCAGGTGATAGATTGACGTTCTATGGCCTTCCTTTATGCTAGATATGCAAACAATAAACTTAGATATGTGACGGTGACACATACGATGTGATCCTACAAGAAAAAAAATTATCAAAAGGAAGTTGCCAAGGTGTGTACAAATCTTACATAGAAGATTTCTTGGAATCATTATCGACTAAAGAATAGATTGGGTCATGCCTCAAGAAGAATGCTTTATTGGGAAACCAAGCACTCTTACTGTGAGAATATGAATTCAAGCCCAAGTTTGTGACGATATCAGCAACTTGGTTGCCTTTTGCTTTCTCTAAAGACGTAGAGATATTCCCAGTTGAAATTTTGGCGAGGATCTTTCTAGCATTTTCGTAAAGCGTAAATGAATTATATAGATTGCAATTACTCTCCTGATAGATTGACAAAGACAGCTAAGAATCCAGTATTCTGTACATTTGAGTTTATCTTTCGACACTCAGAGCTAAAGAGATTGCCCAAGAAAGGTGATCTCCATTGATTTAGACCTCATTGCTGGGTCCTAAAGTGGTGTCCTAGTTCATAAATTACTGACTCTAGACCTGGATATGAAAATGAACAGCGACATAATGCCAACCAGTCTAATGAACTAAACATCAAGCCATCATCAATGGATTTTTTAGCAAATTACCGACAAATCCATAATGTGACCTTGCTCAAAATAATATGGATGAGATCATGAAACTGTTAACAGGATGTTCTTAATTCAATTTGAATGTGCAACTTGAGGAAACAATTGTAGCATGGTGATCAAATTCATGATTCCAAAAGACCATTTTTTGTGGTCATCCATATGATTCGTGCCTTTCAGGTTAATGTAGAGCTACAGCGAGCCTGATTTGAATAAGTGGTGCATCTTCCCTTCATTAACATTTGGTCACATGGAGCTTGATTTTTACATCTTTAATTAGAAGCGAATTTCATTATCGGCTCACAAGTTGCAAGAACATCCATTGAGATTCATGGTTCATCTTTTCAAATTTTGAAAAGAAAGAAAAGTGGGCTTCTCTCATGCTTGTGAAGAAATGAGTCAGTCAAAGGATACCTTCTGCATATAAGCGTTGATGTTGATATGTGTAGTTTCAGGAAGGAAGATCCCCCATAACTAGCTTTTTCTGTATTCGGGCAGAATCATTTGATTTTTCCTTCTATCTGTTCGAATGATTTTTTGGATGGGATAATGCCAACAAAGGGCCTTGCCTTCCTTTCAACCAAAGTCAGATTAGACCCTTGTCAAAGACATCACATGAAGACTTGATACAAAAAAGCTGGAATGCCCATGAATTATGTGGTCTTTTAAGATATCTGGTGTGCAAAGATACTGTTGGATGTTCGTATTTTAATGAACATTGAAGGATTTTGTGGTTATGTTTTGTTTATTTATTTTCAGGATGACACTGCTTCTTGGACCTCCATGCTCAGGGAAAACAACCCTGCTGCTTGCTCTTGCAGGGAAACTTGACAAACAGCTACGGGTCTCTCTCTCTCTCTCTCTCTCTCTCTCTCTCTCTCTCTCATGTATAAATTAAATACTTATCTTGAACAAATTCATCGTATACATATCTACATCAATTTGTTGCACTTCTTGATATCATGTTACAATAAACAGGTAACTGGGAAAATCACTTACTGCGGTCATGAATTGTCAGAATTCGTTCCTCAGAGAACCTGTGCTTACATTAGCCAGCATGATCTTCACAATGGCGAGATGACAGTTAGGGAGACACTGGATTTCTCTGGACGGTGTTTGGGGGTTGGAACCCGATATGAAATGCTGTCTGAATTGTCAAGACGAGAGAAGGAGGCCGGAATTAAACCAGATCCTGAGATTGACGCATTCATGAAGGCCACTGCGATGGAAGGCCAGAAAACTAGTCTGGTTACAGATTATGTTCTCAAGGTCAGTTCCTCCATTTTACTTAGGTGTGGGGATTCCTTTGCCATGCTGCTCATCTTTTGCAAGTGGTTTTTAGGAAGCCTGACTTCTCCAAATTTCTGTAACAGCTACTTGGTTTGGATATCTGTGCTGATGTAAAAGTTGGAAATGACATGAGAAGAGGAATCTCTGGTGGACAAAAGAAGCGTGTGACTACTGGTATGTTTATGTAGGGGCATCTCACTGCTCATCAAAATCAATCGCAATCATTGAAGTACGGCTGTAATGCATTATAAAGTGATGAAGCTCTTCGGTGCTGCATGTTTTTTTTTTTTTTTTTGTGGGGGGGGCGGGGCGCGGGGTGTCTGCTTTTTAAAACGCCTCTTTGTTCAGCATATCTATTTGTTGCCATTGTTAACCTTTAGGGCATAAGTATCCGTATTTCTGCATTGTATTTGTTCTGATTCTATTTATTTATGATTCATTCTATTCTTATTCTTTTCCTATTTATGTCTTTGTATGAGGGTACATTAGTCACTTGGACAATTTCTTTTGAATGTAGGCCCTACCTGTAACTTGTAAGTAATGCAATTACAGAATTAAAAAACTAGGCTCTTTGTTGTCTTTCTCGTGTTATCGCATATTTTCTCTAATTAAAATCATAAATTCAGTAATATTCTAAATGAGCATGTTTGATCAAAGCATTGAGAGTGAGCTACTTGCAGAGAAGTTATTTATGTTTTTGCCCTAAAATTCTGAAAGGACATCTGCTCTGCAATTTCTTACTGTTTCACTCATGGAAATTGTGTTGTTGCTATTAAATTAAATCGGGTTCTCGTATTTTAAAGTTACGCATTTTGTGTTCTTGAAACTTCAAAAGATTCTTGTCATCTGATTCATTTCATACAAAACCAGGGACAGCTATACAGATCCCATTCATAGATTTCATGACTCTCATTTTAAAGTTGTATATTTTGCTTTCTGTATCACATATTCGTTGTTTTGGTATGGAATCCAGCATTTGTACTATTCTGAAAAAGTAATCTTATAGTTCTTCCAGCTTCCTTGGGAGATTCATTTCTCGACATTTTCGCTTTTGTTGTTTTGTTTTTCTTTGCTTGGGATTTTTACCAAAAAGATCCTTCGCTTTTGTTGTTTTGGTTTTCTTTGCTTGCCAAAAAGATCCTCAGAAATTCGCATTTTACCAAATAAGGTCTTCACAAATGGAAATTCACTGGTGATGCTTTTCAGGGGAGAAATTGCAAAATTGACCTAATTATTTTTTTCTCTTTAAAAAGTACTAGAGTTGAGAATTTTGGGGCCCATACGGTACGTATACGGCATCCAACCTGTCCGAACTATGCACCCTACGATGATGATCGCCCAAACAAAAAAATCTGACCAATGGAACCAACTTATGGGTTACACGTGAAATTGAATGTTTTGGGGTAGTATATATTTATTTTTATGGTGCGGCCCACTTTATAATTGGATCCAGCAATATTGTTTGCTCGTGTGATCATCATGGTGAGGTTAACCAGTTAGATGAAACGGATATCGTAGACTTACCATGTGGGCCCTTCAAATCTCAAACACTTTTAAAGAAACAAATAAATTAGGGAATCTTCATAATTTCGACCCTCGAAAGGCACTTCGTGGGTATTTCGAGTCGCGGAGGCTTTATTTGGTAAAATCCAAAATTCTGAGGAATTTTGTGTGGTAAAAATCCCTCTTTTTTTTAGTGTCAACAGAATAATTTGCTTGTAGTATGTCACATACTGTTTTCCATTCACTTACAATTACTGGTTGTTCTGGATGCAGGAGAGATGTTAGTTGGACCAGCGAAAGCTCTCTTCATGGATGAGATATCAACTGGACTGGACAGTTCCACCACCTTCCAGATTGTCAAGTTCATGAGACAGATGGTTCATGTTATGGATGGAACCATGGTCATCTCTCTTCTGCAGCCTGCACCTGAGACATTCGATCTTTTTGATGACATTATCCTTTTGTCGGAGGGTCAGATCATCTACCAAGGCCCTCGAGAGAACATCCTAGAGTTCTTCGAGGTCATGGGTTTCAAGTGTCCAGATAGGAAAGGAGTTGCAGACTTTCTGCAAGAAGTGACTTCAAAGAAGGATCAGGAACAGTACTGGTTTGATAAGAGCCGGCCTTATCGATATGCCTCTGTCCCTGAGTTTGTGGAAGGTTTCAACTCTTTCCGTATTGGCCAAGAGCTAATAGAAGAACTTAGAATTCCTTATGATAAAGCTAGAGCTCACCCTGCAGCATTAGCGACGGAAAAGTATGGCATCTCTAACTGGGAGCTCTTCAAGGCTTGCTTTGCAAGGGAGTGGCTGCTGATGAAGCGCAATTCTTTTGTGTACATATTCAAGACCACCCAGATAACAATCATGTCGACGATCACCATGACTGTCTTCTTGAGGACGGAAATGAGTCATAACACAATTGCTGATGGAGGGAAATTCTTCGGGGCTTTGTTTTTCAGTCTGGTTAATGTGATGTTTAACGGAATGGCAGAGCTTGCAATGACTGTTTACAGGCTTCCTGTGTTCTATAAGCAGAGGGATTTCTTGTTCTATCCTCCATGGGCTTTTGGGTTGCCAATTTGGGTGCTGAGAATCCCACTTTCACTAATGGAATCGGGAATATGGGTCACTCTTACCTATTACGTAATTGGTTTCGCTCCTCCTGCTATGAGGTAAGAGGTTTTCCTGCTTTCCATTTTTTCTTCTCTACCGAGTAGTTTTCATGTGCATGGGATGGGCCCTGGAAGTCAACATGATGAAAGTATATAAATTAGTTTTGGTTGACGTCTCTCCAACTTGCTCAGGTTCTTCCGACAGTTCTTGGTGTTCTTTTGTACACATCAAATGGCTCTCTCTCTGTTTCGTTTCATTGCCGCAGCTGGAAGAACAGTGGTCGTAGCCAACACATTTGGAACTTTTGCTCTGTTGGTGATTTTTGTGTTTGGAGGATTTGTCGTCTCTAAAGGTCAGCAGTTCATATTTTCACTATGAATGCTTTTTGTAGATGCATTTGGCCATTTCAGATCCCAACTCTTCTGGAATTCAACTGACCAGCAATGGGGTCACATTGGGGCCCATCACTCTAATTCTGCACAATAATTAGCATGTAATGGATTGGACCATTGACTGAAATACAAGTGCTGAATATGGTATCCGATAAATAATGCATTATAATCATCATGTTACTATTCTAGTTTGAACTTGGACTGAGTTCATCTTTTTGGAAGATATCCATCAATAGATTCTTCCTTGTGTTTCTAAGATATCCATGATACTGCATTAAAGCAGCCATTTCATTATCTGCCTGCAGACGACATTCGACCATGGTGGATGTGGGGATACTGGAGTTCTCCTATGATGTATGGACAGAATGCTGTAGCCATCAACGAATTTCTCGATGACAGATGGAATATTGTAAAATCTCCTGACACATGGACTATGATTTTCTTTTATACTTCAAAATTCAAACACCGTCTTCATTATCTACTCTGATTTGGTTTTGTAGTTTAAATACTTCATTAGATATAAGTTTTCACAGGCTAGTCTCAGTGATCGTCATCCAAGTTTATACCTGTTTGCTTTTCTCTGTTACAGCCCAACAATGACCCTAGAATCGATGCACCCACGGTTGGAAAGGCCCTTCTCAAGTCTAGAGCATTGTTCACTGATGAATATTGGTTTTGGATTTGTATTGTAGCCCTTATTGGGTTCTCTCTTCTCTTCAATCTTTGCTTTATTGCTGCACTGACTTATTTGAATCGTAAGCCATCACTTCCCCTTCATTAGTCTGGGCATCTACAATGAAGATAAAATCCTTACAAGTACTGCTTCCCTGGAATGTAATTTCAGCTTTTGGAAATTCGCAAGCTTTAATGTCGGATGAGGATGTAAAGAAAAAACATAAAGAGAATCCATACTCTGACAGAAGTCAGAGATCGATGGCGACAGGGACTAGTTCAACATCAACTTATCCTGTGTTTGAAGGTTTGAGTTTCTAACTACATTTGCCTCTTCAACGTCTCATCTCGGTTATTTTGCTATTATTTCTCTGTGATTGCTAGCAATAGTGATGATTAAAGCTGCAAAGTGATTATCAATTAATCTCTTTTGATCAATTACTGAATATATCAGTGGTAAAAAATAAAAAATAAAATAATAAAGAAAGAAAGAAGCCATATTAGCATCTAGGGGTATTACAACATGTTTGGGCAGATGACTGTGCATTACTATTTCCAAAATCCTAGGCTTTCAATAGGTGGCCAAGAAATGGATGGTTAAGAAGGAAAACATAACAATGGTTCAAATTCAATCAAGGGAAGGCTAAATATTCAGTGGCTGAGATATTTCAACGTATGGGCATTTTGGTTCATAGGCCATCCAACGTGAGATGGATATGGTTTGGATCACTGAACCGTGGGTCCCACCTACTGACCTACACAAACTGAAATCTTGAATATGCTGTGCAACATAGCTCAAAAACCTGAAAACTTGACTCAATGTCCAGATGGTTGGGTCTGCTCAAAGACTCGAAGGAGTCTTCATTTAATTTGACTTTAATAATGAAATTAATAATAATTAAAGCAGAAATAAATGTTTAAAAGTTTAAAGTAGTGACGCTTGTAAAATATAATAAAATAGCTGAAGTAAACAGCCGTATGGCATCTGGTATGCTGGAAAAGATGGTCCTCTCATCGAGTTCGCAAGTTGAAAAACTAGTTCCTTTCTTTTAATGAAAAAGAGCAGTTTGTTGGCAAGTGCAAGTGACTTGGTTCGAGTCATTGCGAGTCACACCAATTCACACTGAAGATCAAGTTTCCTAGTAACTCACAGCTTGAAATCTAGTCAAGTTGAGTTGACTCAACTGAGTTCCGAGCCGAGTCACCAATTTTTAGAACCATGCTACAAGCCCTCAGCCCTAGCATTTTATAATACATATACTACATAATGAAAACCATAATATCCACAATGCATGTCATGGACATGTTATAATGTATTGATCTGTATACTGGCATTGAGTTTATTGACACTGTTACATGTTAAGTTTTTTTTTTTTTTTTTTCAAGTGGATGCCAAAATTTTGATTCTGGTATTGTGTCCATCATTGCAGGTATTGACATGGAAGTGAGAAATGGTACTACAAGCAGCAAATCAAGTGTTCGAGTTGCAAACCATGCACAGAAGAGAGGAATGGTTTTGCCCTTCCAGCCTCTTTCTCTTGCATTTAATCATGTGAATTACTACGTGGACATGCCTACTGTAAGTCTGTTGTCTCTTATTCTTCTTTTTCTCTCTCTGTCATATTTGAGTGACTGAATATCTTGATCATATAAATGAAAGGTTTTCTGGATTTCCAACCCAAGGATGTAAACTTCAAAATGATCTTAGATTTCCATAGATGTTGACTAGGGTTATATGTGCAACCCATGTGTAGCGAAGAGGATAAAGAGAGAAAAAGGGAGAGATTCAGAGGGGAGTGAGAAAAAAGGAGAGACAGAGGGAAAGGTGGGGACTATAGCAGGTGCATGCTACAGAGAGAGAGAGAGAGAGAGAGAGAGAGAGAGAGAGAGAGAGAGAGAGAGAGAGAGAGAGAGAGAGAGAGAGAGAGAGAGAGAGAGAGAGAGAGAGAGAGAGAGAGAGAGAGAGAGAGAGAGAGAGAGAGAGAGAGAGAGAGAGAGAGAGAGAGAGAGAGAGAGAGAGAGAGAGAGAGAGAGAGAGAGAGAGAGAGAGAGAGAGAGAGAGAGAGAGAGAGAGAGAGAGAGAGAGAGAGAGAGAGAGAGAGAGAGAGAGAGACCCATCACTGTTTCCCTTGCTGTGGCCCACTCAAGTCCCTAATCTGCCTAATTTTGGGCTGACGTCCTTCGATGAGCTAATGCAACAAATGTACAGAGTGGATGACACAGTCATCAGGGCGGATTCACAGAGCCTTTATCACACAGTCTCCTTAATTAGACACTTCGTATGGCTACAAAGAAGAGGAGAGGTGGGGCTACACACATTAGAAGAAGTGAAAGCAAGGGGGTGTAATTGTGGCTGTTCATAGGCCCTTGTGTGGCTGAAATCTGAACAGTCCCTCACCAACCAGCTACATGAGACGGTTTTACCTTCTAATAACCAAAATTCTTAAGACTAATTGTGAGGAAAAAAAGTCCAAAACTACTGCTTTTATATATAGTATAGATAATCAATAGACACTTTTGTCAAGTCCTAAGAAAACTTGCAGTTCTTTTAGAACTTCCTTTGCCAAGATATTATTGGGTTAGGAATTTCTGTGAAGTTGATGAGTTTCTGAACTCCATGATTGTAGGAAGTCTGACATTTGAAAAGAAAATTGATTATTTCTTTAGGAAATGAAGAGCGAAGGAATTGAAGAAACCCGTCTCCAGCTTCTACGCAACGTTAGTGGTGCTTTCAGACCAGGAGTCCTTACAGCATTAGTTGGCGTTAGTGGTGCTGGGAAGACCACTTTGATGGATGTTCTGGCAGGAAGGAAGACTGGAGGGTACATAGAAGGAACTATCAGCATATCTGGTTACCCAAAAAACCAAGCAACATTTGCTCGGGTTAGTGGTTACTGTGAACAGAATGATATCCATTCGCCAAATGTTACTGTCTATGAGTCCCTCATATACTCTGCCTGGATGCGTCTTGCTCCTGACGTTAAACCAGAAACACGGAGGGTATGTCACGATTCCTTTTCTTCACATTCTTTTCTTTTCTTTTCTTCTTTACTGGTATTTAGTTAATTCAATCTAGAGTGCATAAACAATTTCACCCGTGAGTCATTCATCTTATCCAGGTTTTGATGACAAGTAATTTTCAAATCAGGATTTGCAAACCCTGGTTTGCATAGAAAGCATTCTCCACGATGGACATGCATTCAAATATAGTGTGATGCCATTGACAACAATTTTCTCTGTTCTGTTGCAGATGTTCGTGGAGGAAGTGATGGAGCTGGTTGAACTTAATACTCTGAGGGATGCTCTTGTGGGCCTCCCTGGAGTAAATGGTCTCTCAACCGAACAGCGAAAGCGGCTTACAATAGCCGTGGAGCTGGTTGCAAATCCATCCATCATTTTCATGGACGAGCCAACATCAGGGCTTGATGCTAGAGCTGCGGCGATTGTCATGCGGACAGTAAGAAACACTGTGGATACTGGACGGACTGTTGTTTGCACAATTCACCAACCAAGCATTGACATTTTTGAAGCTTTTGATGAGGTGCTTCCCAGTTCCATGTTCATATCTTCTTCCTTTTTCTCTGATCTTTTGACTGTGATTGTCATGTTGTTTGTTCATGCTTCCAGTTGCGACTTTATAACCTCTCTGTTTACAGCTTCTCCTGATGAAGAGAGGAGGACAAGTAATTTACGCAGGGCCTCTCGGTCGACATTCTCAGAAGCTTATAGAGTACTTCGAAGTGAGATTTCTTTTTCCCTCTGATTCATATCTGTTGTTTGTGCTTGTCAAATACCAAAGGTCTTGGTTCAGAAAAATGAGCATTCTCTTCAAGTTAACAGTTCTGATTTGCACATCATAAAAATGAATGCAACAAGCACGGGCTCGGAAAGGCCCAGGTTGTAATATCTGCATCTTACATATGAGGGAGCTCTTGCAGGCAGTACCAGGGGTTCCCAAGATCAGAGATGAATACAATCCTGCTACGTGGATGCTGGAGATCAGCTCTACTTCAGTTGAATCACACCTTGATCTGGATTTCGCAGAAGTTTATGCCAATTCTTCCCTTTATAAGTAAGTTGAATTATGATACTACAATTCCGGCAAGCCCATTCATCTTAGACTAATATGTTTCTTATCCTACTTGATTTCCTCCTATTGTCTTTCAGGAGGAATCAAGAGCTCATCAAGGATCTGAGCACACCAGAACCTGACTCCAAGGATCTTTACTTCCCTACCAAATACTCTCAAAGCTTTGCTACTCAATGTATGGCCTGCTTCTGGAAGCAACACTGGTCCTACTGGAGAAACCCACAGTATAATGCAATCCGATTCTTCATGACAATCGTCATTGGTATCCTATTTGGTACCATCTTCTGGGACAATGGAAAAAAGACGTGAGTATTATGTTTCTTATTCCCCTTCTGCCTTTCTGTTGCTTTAGGCCATGTTTGGAAGAAAAAAAAATAATTTGCATTTGTTCTGGAAATGTAGAATCCGGCCACAGTTGACATGACATTCTGTTTGGAGAGATTCCAGACTTTCTGAGCAGTTTATCTGTTTTCTGTCGACTGGCTGAAAGAAGGATTCGGCTTATTTCTGTTAGGAGTTGAAATATGAGCAGGCTTCCTGTGGGAGTGAATCTTTCCCATCCATCTTTCAAGGCAACGAAATGCACCCTTGTTATCACTGATAATAACATTGACAATATAAGTGACAGCAATAACAAGTAAAGAAACCACCACAGAACAGCAACAATATTACCAGATATTAGTAGTATTAGCATTCATATTATCCATTTTCAGAAAGTGGAGGTCGTTGAGATGTTGAAACTGGGTGAGCAATAGCACTGGGTAGGACTGTCAATGGTCTGCCTGGTCTGTCAGGATTCCCAGCCTAACTTGTTCAGGCTGGCCTTGGTTCTTAATTTTAGGACCTTGGATCTGTTTGTGATTTTCGGGCCTGACAAATCAATGTATGGCATCCAGATCCAGTTTTAACAAGATTTTCTCTTGACACCTGGCCCGATCACACATTTCTGGGCCTGTTGATACCTTAATGGATTGGAATCATTATCAACTTTTGGGCTTGTGTCTAAATGTCGAGTTCAATTAGTATATGTGATGGATTGGGTTAAACCTGGCCCAATAAAATGTGGCTTAAATGTCCTTAAGAACTTTTGGCAAGTTCAGTAAACATGACCAAGATATGTTAACTTTGATTACTCCAATCAAAAACACCCAAAACTTTCCAAAATTGGTAAATATCAAAACTTATGCTCACAGAACAAATCTTCACCTTTCTTTTGGTCAAACCTAGTATAGATAATTGCATTAGTAACCCCCAGCCACTATTCAATCAATAATTCAGCATGCTTCTATCATTTAGCGGTGTGTTTTGTTGCGCAAAATCTTATGAAATATGATGACAAGTTACACCAAATTAGACTGGTTAATCATGAAATTTCATGATTTTTCGTGCAGCCAAACGCACATGAAACCAGAAACATTTCTATTCACAAGCATTTCATTATCATTTTGGTTTTTATGATGCTTTAGCTTGCTGTTAGTGCCAGATATCTGTTCATGGTTTACTCATAAAGCCAAAGATTCCTTTTATATTTGACAGAAAGAAGCAACAAGATCTGCTGAATCTGCTTGGAGCCATATACTCGGCTGTCTTCTTCCTCGGAGCCACCAATGCTTCTACAGTGCAGTCTGTTGTGGCAATAGAGAGAACAGTCTTCTACCGTGAAAGAGCAGCGGGAATGTACTCAGCATTGCCTTATGCATTTGCTCAAGTAAACGTTGACTCTAAATCCTTGTCATGTTTCAGACTTTTTGATGCATGACAATTAACCACTTGCTCTAAAAGCTCTAACTGATAGAGCATGGCGAATTAATCCCTTTATCTCATAGCCCAGGCCCTACGTCTCATGGGTTAGGACCTCGGTCGACCCCCCCTCGTGGGCCCCAAATCACATGGGTACCGCCTCACACGAGCCACCCGCCTCACATGGGTGGGGCCCACCTCACTCGGGGTGGGTGGCCCATGTGAGGCGGGTGGCTCATGTGAAGCGGTACCCATGTGATTTGGGGGCCCACGAGGGGGGTTCGGCCAAGGTCCTAACCCATGAGATGTGGGGTCTGGGCTATGAGATAAAGGGATTGATTCACCATGCTCTAACGGTAGGAGCTTTTAGAGCATGTGGTTAATTGTCCTACATCAAAGCTCTTAAAGGGATTGATTTGCTTGTTAATCTACTGTTAAGAAATAGAGGCGTGGATTCCTCCCGAGGTTGGAAAACTTGCCAAGCTGACTCATGACTCAACTGAATCAACGAGTTTGTGGTCTAACACTGAGTTAGAGAAATGAAACAAATTGCAGACTTGGTATTGTTTAAAAAAATGACGCAAATCAAACAAGTTTTCTCGAGTGTTCTATGATTTGGTGAATTGGGTGTGTAAAGAAAAACTTCTCAGTTAACCGTTGCAGTATTGAAAAGCTCACTCGAGCTGAGTCCGTTCAACTGGGACCTGGACTAGTTGTTTGGTTTGCAAGGTTTGCCTCATCGGGTGGTGTGTAAAGTATAATGACATTTGCTGAATCCAATACAAGTGTATAATCGAGCCCATCCACACACCATTACATTGTGCGAGACAGAACCGTCCATCAGGTGGGCCTCACCTTGTGGATGCTGTCTCAAAAATAGGAAGTCTAGTCATCAAGTAAGACACATCCATTTTTTTTCCAAATAGGGTCAAACTTGATGAGTTTACTTGTCTGATTTTTAGGACAGGGCATCCATCCGATGACGCCCACCTGATGCACAGCTCGGATCTCAAAGATGTGTGTGCTGGGTAGATGAGCTGATGCATGATAGGACTATTCTCTGATGTGTAATTTTCATGTTTTTCAGGTGAGCATTGAGCTAATTTATATAGCAGTGCAGACGCTCGTCTACTCTCTCCTCCTTTTCTCTTTGATCAATTTCACTTGGCAAGCCAACAAGTTCTTCTGGTTCTACTACTTCATGTTCATGTGCTTTACCTACTTCACTCTGTATGGGATGATGGTGGTAGCTCTGACTCCCGGCCACCAGATTGCCGCCATTGTCATGTCCTTTTTCTTCAGCTTTTGGAATTTGTTCTCTGGCTTCCTCATCTCTAGGCCGGTACGTGTATGCTCCTTATTGCTACTGCTACTACAGTTCATTCAAGTGGGCACATGGTTCAGTGATCCGGACCATTAATATGATAGGCCAAATCATTGATGGGGGGATGTCTAAAACATCTCCCAGGGTCTTAAGGTCCTAACCCTTCAATCAGTAGCCTGCAAATAGAATGCGACGAAAAATACAGCAACGGTCTAGAACGGAAAGAGACTGTAGCTGTAGGTTCTTCTAATCGATTTTCATGCATTCCTCATCCAGTTGGCCCATCAAGCCAACAGTCTGGATGAGTGAATGATGTTGGTCCCCCTATATGTATAGAATTGGGGCATTGGGACTCCATTCAGGACAACTACTACTATCAGGAATACTATAAATTTTACGATACGATGACTACAACTGCTATAACTATGACTACGACTATCATGGAAGTTGAAGGACTAACTATGGGTCTTTCCTGCTTCAAATCGCACTTTGGACCACTTACCATTTACACTTCATAAACATTTTTAAACAGATGCTTCTCCACAGCAAGAACCAAAACTGTTCCCACTTGGTGCAACTACGCTAAAATGATGACTACTACAAAAAACTATAAGTATCATGACTATGACTGACACAACTACGACAACGATAACTACCATGACTATGACTACTACAAACATGACAACTACCACAATGATGAGTACTACAACCAATGTTTTCAATATTGGTATCGATGCATGCATCAAATCCACGAGATATAGAAATATATTGGGTATCACATGGGACATATTGCATGTATCGCTGTTTTTGAGAAACATTGGGAAACATTGAGAAATTAGTCAAATAGATCACAAAAAAGAAGGTATACATAATAAGTTTCCTTCGTATAGGGTCCTCAACTATCCGTTGTGTGATAGAAATGGTGCAACTATATTCAAAACCAATTAATATAATTTATAAATCATAGAAGAGATGTATGAAAATACAACCAATACATTCAAAAGCCAAAATGTCATACAATGTATAGTGCATTTAAAAAAAAAAAAAAAAAACATTTTTTAAATTGTTTTTATAAATTTTAAAAAATTAAATTTATTTTTAAAAGTAAAAATAAGTGTGGCTGATGTCACGATCTGCATACACTCATAAATTCATCATATGAGGCATAAATAACAACTGGTCAATATAATATTTTTCAAAAATATTTATTTTTTAATATTTTTATTTAATTTACAAAAGGTTCCCTTAATTCATAGATCTGCCTCTAAGAACTTTCAATTGATTTTTCCATACTCTAATTGCAAGTTAAATGGGTGAAATCGAAAAAAAAAAAAAAAAAAAAGATTTTCCCTAAATCCTCCTATTTTCCTCAAAATAAAAATCAGAGGTCAAAATCTATGATTGAGCATGCAAAACATACAAAATCATAGATTACTAACTTTATTCCACATATTCTAAGTAATTTAAACAAGAGAAAATAGTTTAAACTAGCAAAAACCTTACCAATTGGGTTTCTTGTACCACATGCTTTTCGATCACAATTTTTGCACCCAAAACCCCATTCTCTCCAAACAAATAAAAGAATTGGTCAAAATCTCCTTAGCAACATAATTTCAGAGAAAATTGATTTTTTGTCAATTTCTTTTGCAAAATTTTTAAAATTTTCGAAAGGGGACCAACACAAGTGTGATATAGTCAAAACGTGTGATACGTATCAACGATAACAGAAAACTTACAACAACAATATTTTTAGATTATTGCAATGTATTGATTGTGATATATTGAAATATATCGACCAATATTAGGAAGTATCCTGATATTATCAATACAGAAATCACTGATTATGACTACTACAAGTAGTGCTATTGCTGCTATTATGGTTGTAACACTGCAACTGCGAAAAACATGAATCTAATGCCTTGCAGTATACTTTGGCTGCAATTATGGTTGTAACATTGCTACTGCAAAAAAAAAAAAAAAAAAAAAAAAAAAAAAAAAAAAAAACCCATGAATCTATGCCTTACGGTGTACTTTGCATGTTGCACATGTAGCTGATTCCAATATGGTGGAGATGGTATTACTGGTGTTCTCCGGTGGCCTGGACAATCTACGGCCTGGTGGTGTCTCAAGTAGGTGACAAGGATGAGCCGCTTGAAATACCGGGACAGCCAGATATGCCCGTGAACGTGTTCCTCAAGAACTTCTTTGGATATGAGCACAACTTCCTTGGGGTGGTCGCAGTTGTCCACGTTGGCTTCGTCCTCCTCTTTGTCTTTGTCTTCGCCTATGGCATCAAGTTCCTCAACTTCCAGAAGAGATAACAAGGCTAGAAAACGACTCTCTCTCTCTCTCTCTCTCTCTCTCTCTCTCTCTCTCTCAATTGTTGATGGTAATTTTACGTAATTGTTGTTGTGTCTATATGAAAATGTCATTGTATTTCTGGTAGAGAGTATATAAGGGAAAAAAAAAAAAAGGATTTGGGTGGGAATTTTATTTTTGTATTTGCTAAGATGAGATTAATCTAACGAAGATGTAGACTTTTCTTTCTTTCTTTCTTTTTTCCTTTAAAAAATATATATATTTTTTGAACCCAACATGGATGACATGACGTCCATGCATTTGCATTGTATATTAGTAACATCGGAGGGCAAAACAGGAAGGCTAGATAAAAAGTAATGTAGAAGGGAAGGAGAAGTTTGAAGAAATGTATTTTAATGGGTTTTCTTAAGCTTTATCTAGTCTGTTACATGAGATTATGAAAATCTAGTATTTTAATGGGTTTTCTTAAGCTTTATCTAGTCTGTTACATGAGATTATGAAAATCTACTGAGAGAGAGAGAGAGAGAGAGAGAGAGAGAGAGAGAGAGAGATGAAAATCATAGTTCTAAAACTCATTTGAGTTGATTCAAAACTTAGCTGCAACTCGTATGAGTTTAATTCGAAAAACAAGAAAGGGAGCCATGATTTACACACACATCTGTCTTAATTGATAGAAGCACCTTCGTTTCTACTTCTCTTAATACAGGAGTCCTACTTTGGATTCTCCTTAAGAAATGTGGGGCTCTATCAATTATGGTGAGTGTATATTTCAATTCCCTTGTAGAAATTTTATACAAATACGGCCTTTTTCACATGGTCTTGTGCATAAGATTTGCATTGATTTTGCAACATTCCTATGTTAAGTGGGGTGGTGAGAGGCATGTTCACTTACCAAGGTTGGGATCTTACATGGATTATTAAACATTGCAACGAAATTTGGAAAACGGACCCCAAATAGATTTAATGAAGAGTTTAACAAGAGAAAAAATTCATGATTGAAGATTTTTTTTTTTTTTAAAATCATGATTGGTGTTGAAATTTTGAGCCCTCAACAAACTCAGATCACCCTAAGTATTAGAAATCCGGATCTAATACCACCGTTAATCTGTGCGCTTTGCAGAAGCATGTTCAATGAAGATAGAACAATCAAATAAAATAGAATAACCAAACAATAAAGCAAGCAACTATAGAACATAAGATATTTATGTGGAAAACCATTGCGGGAAAAAACCACTGCACAAAGCGACAAAATTCACTAAAATCAAAGTCTTAGAGATTACACCACTCACCTTTTTCAATTACAGATGAAACTCGAATCTCTCCTTACAATGCGCACCTAGGAAAACTCTATCCCCTTGAGAAAATCTCTTCCAAAGCCCTTACAAGCGTTTAGAACCCTCTCACCTCTTAAAAACCATTGCCCTTAGAGAGAAAACATTTGTATTAACAAGCCCTAATCATGATTAGATTTAAATACCCTGATTTGCACTAATCTGCGTAACTTGTTCGGTTAGACCGGATGTAATCTTCAATCGGACCAAGCTAAACCAACTACACTTTTCGGTCGAACCGAAAATGTGCAAATCTTCACACCGTGCAACCTGAGAATCCACCCAATTTTCAGTAGAACTGAAAATACCTCGGTCAAGCCGAAACAGGACTTCTCTACACTACAGATTATCAAAATCCAAGGCATCCTACACAACAATCTCCACATTGAAAGACCTCCCATGCAACCTCCACCTTAAGCGTAGACCATTCCTTGAATTCTCTACCTGGAACGCAGCTCCATCTGCACCCCTGTACATGGATGCCCAATCTCATCAATGGCTGGAGATATTGATCAAGCCAAGTAGTGCTTGAACTTCTTTGTAGTCATCGGCTTTATAAACATATCCGTGGCATTCATGTCCATGTAAATCTTCTGAAACAGAATCTCTCCTGAAGTAACGAGTTCTCGTATCTTGTGGAACCTCATGTCGATGTGCTTGGTTCTTGCATGATACACTTGATTCATCGTCAGATGAATAACACTCTGACTATCGTAATACAATCGAATCGCCTCCTGCTTCAACCTGAGTTTTCCTATCAGACCTTTTAACCATAATGCCTCTTTTAATACCTCTGTCGTAGCCATATATTCCGCCTTGGTTGTAAACAACGTCATCATATACTGTAGCATAGATCTCCAACATACTGGTCTGCCTGCTTATGTGAAAACATATCCCGTGGTGGACCTCTTGTTGTCTAGATCACCAACATAATTCAAATCCATGTAGTTTACAACTCCATCTAAAGCTCCATGTCCTCTGAACATGATCCCAGTGTTGAGTGCGCCTTTGAAATACCTTAGAATCCACTTGACAGTATTCCAATGCTCCTTTCCTAAATTCACCATATATTTGTTAACCACACTAACTGTCTATGAAATATCCAGTCTCGTGCAAACCATTGCATACATGAGACTCCCCATTGCACCCACATACGACACTCATGACATGTCTAAAATCTCCTCTTCTATACTTGGACACAACTTGGTGCACAACTTAAGTGACCTACCAAAGGCGTGCTAATTGGCTTAACACCTTCCATGTGGAACCTCTCTAGCGCCTTTTGCATATAACCCTTCTGAGATAGCCATAACTTTCCAGACTCTCTATCTCTATATATCTCTACGCTTAGGATCTTCATAGCACTCAGATCCTTCGTATCAAACTCCTTACTTAATAGAGACTTAAGCAAGAGTATCTCTGTCTTGTCCTTTGCAACAATCAGCATATCATCAACATAAATATATTAGAACCTGTCCCCAAGTACCCTGTAATACACGCACTCACATCTAATATATCCAATCTCTACCATGTAGGAATCAAACCGCTTGTAGCACTGCCTTAGAGATTGCTTCAGCCCATACAATGATTTCTTCAGCATACACACGTGGCCTTCTTTACCAAGCTCTTCGAATCCTTCAGGTTGTCTCGTGTAAATGACTTCCTCTGAGTTCCCATGAAGGAATGTTGTCTTCATATTGAGCTGCTCCAATTTCAAATTGGATTCTACTATCATAGATAGTAGCATCCTGATTGAGGTATGTTTCATGACTGGAGAAAATACTTCATCGTAATCTACTCCTTGCCTCTGCGAGTACCCTTTTGCTACGAGTTGTGCCTTGTACTTTTTGCCCTCATTTTTTTGTTAATGCTTCATTCTTTTTGAACGCCCAATTACACCCTATAGCCCTATGACCTTTTGAAAGTTCCACCAATTCCCATATCTAATTCCTATGTATAGATTCCATCTCCTCCGTCATGGCCGACATCCACTTATTGCCATCATTTTCAAGTTTTGCCTCTTAAAAAGTGGAAGGATTTCCCCATTTCCTCTCACAATCGTCAATGTCGATGCGTTGCCAATGCCTTTACTCCAAGATCAAACACCTTGCATACGATGCTCCTTTGAGTTGACCAAGGTGATGGGAGGTTGGGTAGAATCTCATACAACTGATGAAAAGTTGCATTGCCTAAAGTATTCACCTAGATGGGTGTTCTAGATGGTTTTGACAAGGATTTGATTATTTATTCAAGTCTAATCTCTAGAACAATGTGGAGACTAAGTTCATCTTCTTCATTAAGGTTGGAATTGTCTTTCAAGTAATGAATCATAAGAAAGATGACCTGTATCTCATGGTTATAAAGGCTTGGAATGTGGGATATAAGTGGGGAATCTCCTAAGCTTCTATTATTGCACTAAAACTCATCAAAATGCACAAATATGAAATGCCCTATATAAAGGAACCGAGTTCCAATGGTAAAAACAAAATGGGCAAATTTGGCTATTGTCGATCGATCGATCAAGATGTCTATCGATTGATCGAACTTATATCGAATTTGGCCAGATAAGTCGTTGGACAAGTTTTAGCCATGTTCGATCGCTCAAGCCAGATCGATCAAGATCAATCAAAAATTGATCGATCGATCGATCGAAGATCGCTTGATAGCTGTTGTTTAGGTAGTTTATTTTACAACAACCCACACATATTATAGCCTTACTTATCATGTTCCAATTTTAGCTCCTAAGGCTATGGATGATCAAACAAGGTTTACCTATATAGGTTAGGATCATCTAGAGGCTAAGTGTTGTTTTAGGTCAAGATTAGGGTCACCAAGGCACCTCATTTACCTATTCTTCACTTCCTTGGTGATCTAGTTTTCATGTGTCTTCGATCTTTAGCTTCTAAGGGTTCAACTGACTCCCTAACACACAAACGCACGTGATTGACAAACAAGGTGCATAAATAAGTACACTAATAAAAGATGCGCTTCCTAGATTTGGGATCTAACTTCGACCCTTGTCCACTGTACACGTGGACTTATGTTGGACACCTGAAGATCCTAATCCCTGAGTAATCGATGTCCTTGCCTGTCTAGACTTCCTCTGCAACCTTAGAGTCTAGCATTGTAAATGGTGATCAATTTACAATATATCATGCCATGTTCACTACTTCTCAGAAGCTTAGGCAGCCCCGTATACAACCGTATACTTCCTGCCATATCTAATAGAGTTTTGTTCATCATTTCTATCATACCGTTTTGGTGTGGGGTCCCTGGATTTGAGAAGTGCCTTGTGATACCATGTTCCTTACGGAAGTCCATGAATCCTGCCTCTTTGTACACTGTATCATCATCTGACCTGAGACGCTTAATATATATTTCAGTTTATTTCTCTACTTTCGTCTTCCATTCCTTGAACTTTGTAAATACCTCAAACGTATTCTTTAAGAAGTAGACCCAAACTTTCCTCAAGTAATCGTCTATGAAGCTCATGAAGCATCGTGCTCATCCCTTAGACGGTACTGTCACTGGCCCTCAGACATCAGAATGAATATAGTTGAGCACTCCGCTACTAATATGTATAACAGTTTTGAACCTTACCATACACTTCTTTCCATAGATACAATGCTAACATAAATCCACCTTGCACACCTTAACTCCTTTCAACAGTTTCCGTTTATGGAGTTTCATCATGCCTCTCTCGCTCATATGCCCTAACCGCATATGCAATAGATTAGTGTCATCTGTGTCAAATTGTACATGTGAGGTGGTAACAGCCTCACCTATAACCATGCTCCTAACCAACTTATACAGAGCACATCTTGTAACTTTGATTACACCACCAGATGCGGTGAACGTGCATCCATTCATATCTAAAACCCCCAAGATATTAAATTTTTCTTCAAATCCAGGACATGCCTGACATCACTTAGAGTTTATATGACTCCATCAAACATCCTTACCTTGACAGTTTTTATTCTACCCTATTCTGATGGCCTTGCATGCTGTGTTACTCCCCATCATAACACTTCCGTCATCATAGGACTTATAGGAATCAAACCAAGTCCTATCCGGGCAATGTGATGCGAATATCCTGAATCAAGTATCCACAGGGTGCCTGCCTGTTCAATCCCCAAGTATAGGGTTGTGATGTAGTAATAAACTCAGTAAGATCGAGGTCGAATCCCACGAGGACTGGTCGTCACAATTTAAATCTGTGATTCTCCTTAACTAATCCAACAATTAATGTAGCGAATTACTAACACAAATTTATGGAAAATAACTATTGAGAATAAGGAAGAAAATTCAATCAGAGAGAGCACTAGGACTTTCGAATCCACCCCTAATTATCCTCACCCTTGTTTTGTCTGTTAATTCACTTTAATTTAGATTGATCTAACTTATCTAGAAAAAGCACAATCTGTGTCCTGAATCGGGCATACAGATTGTCTAATTCCTTCAAGCAATGCCATGAATAACATATCTCATGTCCCTTGTTGGGCACATGGAATATACCGTTCATTAAAGCACCCTGTCTCTTCCTCTATAGGAACCTGTTCATAATCAGACACAAGTACCTAGCATAAGCATCCAGACCACATCCATGCATAGACTCTGATCAAAGTTGATAGATGGAGAAGTATGGAATTTAAAACAATCAAGCACACTAGGGAAAGAAACAAATCAATCTAATTAAAGTAAAATCAACATAGAACAATGGATGTTCAAATTAAGGGTTTCATCTCAGCCCTAGCTGAGAGATTAATTTCCCATAAAATCCATTAAACAGATGGATAAATAAAATTCATAAAAAAACATCAAACCAATTTCTCTCTTTCTTCTTTCTTCTCTTTCTTCTCTCCTTTGCTCTAGATCTGGAATTCTCCACCCTTTGAATGCCCTTCCTCATGTTTTGCAACTCTTTTTATAGCTGATGGAGTGGCTGGAGTGGTGAAATTTGGATTTGGGAAGCTGTTGCACGCGAAAAAACCTTTTCGCACCAAGTTCAGGACCTCAAAACACCATACTTTCCTCGTTCAAATTCCAACAAACACCGTCCCTTAGGACTTTCTTGGGTCCTCTACATGATAGACGGTTCAGATCTGCCATATGATCAAAGATGGTGGCCCACAACCGCCTGGAAAACCGGATTTCCAAATTTGTGCAAAACTTTCGCACCCTTTCGCTGTCGTGATCGGTGGGCCCCATGGAAGTGTTTTCTGGGAAATCCACCCCGTCCATTGGATTCAGGACGAAATTTTAGTCAAGAATAGGTAGTTTTGAACATCCATTGATGCGTCCCAGAGAAGAAAACACAAAAAGATCAGATTTGGACGTTGCAGGGCAGCCCTTTTGTGGCCTCTGTACCGCACACGTGTGCACGCATGGGTATAAAATATTACCATGGTTTTGAAGTCCTCGAGCCCATCTTCAAGATGGACGGTTCGGATCATCCGTACAAGTGACAAGTGGGGCCCACTAGCGACCGTAAAATGGACTAGCGTCCGTCCGTCGTTACCGCAGAAACGGCAATTGTCGTTGCTGGCGGACGCGAGTTTAGAAGGCGGTCAGCGCCTCTGCTGCTGTGGTGCAGCTCTAGAGCACGTGTGACTTTTATGCACACTCATGCATGTGATGTCCACTGTAATGTTTTGAAGAAATCTGATCCGTCCATCCTGCTTCCCGTATTATTTAAACCATTGAGACCAATTTTTAGGCAGTTCCAGATATTAGGTGGGCCCAGAATCAACGGTTTATGGACTGATCTGTCAGTTGGGGCACTTCCCTAGTGATCCGAGGGCTGAAATTTGAAATGTACGGTTAATTTATGTCCCTAATCCCATGTATAAATTTTTGAGCCAATTGGATGGAGGGAACCATGTGATCTTTCATTCTGGACCAGTTTCGGGCCTCTTTAAACGTGAACGGCTTGATTTTCTCTGATCCCTGGCGTATAACTTCTTCAATCTTGATCCTCTGAAGTCCGTCCCTTGCTCTGGTAATTTTGGAGCGTCAAATCCATCCTTTTAACATCATTTTTCAATACACGCTCCTGATTTCATCCTGTAATAAAAACATAATTAAAATATGGCATTAAGCATTATCATGTATGTAAAATCAGGTAATAGTCGGGGTCCGATATGCAATATTTGACCCTCATCACTGCCCTGCCCCTGTAGTGCGGCAGTCACAGCCCACAACATCTGTCGTAACTGGGAAGCACTCACAGATACGGTCGGATCCGCACCGATCTCTGGTAGAGGAGCTACATCCCTAGGCTAGGCAGTCGGAATCTCTGGTAGAGGAGCTGCATCCATATGCTGGGTAGTAGGAATCTCTGGTGGTGGAGCGGGGATCGTCGGTGGTAGTGCGGGAGTCTCAGGCGGTGGTGCGGGAATCTCAGGTGGTGGTGCGGGGGTCGATCGGGTCACTCTCTGGCACACCATGTCCTACAGGAAGATCGAAGGCGCCTATCAACTTGGAAACTCTCGAAGGTACGCACGTTAAGGGTCAGTAATAAAAGATCGTTAAGCTATCCGAACTAAGGACTCAATCATCCTAAACTCATAGCAGATATGTAATGTTGTTCTTAGTTATTCTCGAGTTATGCTCTGATACCAACTTTTGTCACGCCCCAAACTCAGAAACCAGGCTCACGAAATTCTCGATCGTCGAATCCGGCGCCGACAGCCTCCGTAGAACCCCATTTTTGGCTCCCAACGCCCATACGCCAGGTTCCGATCCTGGGATGCTACAAGGAGGATTTTCAACATCAGTTTAATTAGTTATAAGCATAACTAAAGGCATAACCCATAAATAATAACCAAAAACTCCATCACATTTCCACTATGATAAAAAACTTTACAAGTACAATGAGCATAAAGTGAAATACAATGATAATGGGCAAAAACTCCAAAATGACCTTCTCTGCGCTCCTGCCTCAGCGCTGCTGTGTCCCAATGTCACCTGCACGCAACGGTCGTGCATAAGCTTATAGAAAGCTTAGAGGGTGGTGAAAGTGTGTGCACAAGGTAGTAATGCAATTATGAAGTATTAGAGTAATGCAGAATATGCTGATGAGTCCACGAATACCGTTAGCCGAACTAAGGCTATGCGATGCAAGGCATGAATGATATTGGTCGTACCAAGGCCATGCGATGCGAGATGCAACTCAAGCATACAAATCCTCATCTATATCCATATATCAATACAACTCAAATCTAGGATATCACTGGGGTCTAGTACACTCTAAACTAGATTGCCACCCCATCGCGCGCAATAAGGTAAGTGGAAGAGACCTCACTATCCGCCTGCCAATATCGGGCTCAGTTCGTCGATAGCGAACCCATTCATCGAGCTGTTCAGACAGCCTAGCTTTGCCCCCTCCTCTCGGGCAAGTAAGGCTGCATCCCCTTCCAACCGACCACGACACAGTGGAAAGCGCAGCCGTCTGGTAATCGGCACTCGGCGCTCATGCACCCACTCGGTCTAGACGTTGGAGCAACCTCTTGGTACCATAAGGGTTTAGGGACTTTCACCCAGGGATATCTATAGCACCCCATATAGAACAAGATTTTTGGTATCCAATCCTACCAACCACGATATGCCTCTGGCGGCTACGGCCCTGATGTCGCTAGGGCGTACTGTAACCATATCACACGATGCGAATGCATGAATCACATTATCCAGTCATGCAGCAATCCTGCGTGTCTTGTGCGCTCATGTGGGGTAGCACCGCATATCCGGGAGCCCGTAAACAATCTGCCCGAAGGCATATGCTATGATCAGTCACTTCTCATACATATGATGCGTATGATCATGAATCATGGAACTATACTAAACATGTTATATGGTAATGGATGTTGTTTATAACGAAGATGGGCCTAGACGGCCTACAAGTATGGGCCTAACAATGGGCCCTAGGGAGAGTCATAATGCGGACATTTAACCAACGTTATTCTTCAATGTGGACGTCAAACTAACATTGCTCCCAAGGAATGGCCCGCCTAATATCAACACACAAGCCATGAGGAAATCACACATTGCAATGGACCCTAAGGACACCCCGTTGGGCCTCGACCCATGGGCCTTGGATACATCAAATGGGCCGTATATAAATCAACTGAGCCACATCAATGGGCCTTATGTACATCGCAATGGGTTATAACCCCTGGGCCTTATATATCAAAGTGGGCCTCAACCACGGGCCACAAATACATCGAATGGGCCTCATAACATGGGCCTTAAGTATACCAAGTGGGCCTCAATGGATGGGCCCTAACTATATCAAGATGGGCCTAATCATATGGGCCTTATACATATCAAGGTGGGGTCCACTTGATCTATAGATCTGTCTTATTTTTAGTCTCAAGCCGTTAAGATGAACTCGCCAAGTGGTTGGATAGATCGGAGGCAACACATGCCTCATGATGGGGGTCCACATGAGGGCCCATCATCATGTATATTATACTTAATATATATTATCTATATAAGTATATATAATATAAACAATACTATTATATGTATATATATACACACACACACACACGCACACACACGTACACACAGGGGTGGGTCCCACCGTCCAGGGTGGACGGTGGGGATAAAACACAACATCATGGAGGGCTCCACCGTCCGCCTCGACGGTGGAATAAAACACATATCACTATGGGTCCCACGTGGGGCCCACCGTAATGTTTACCTCCCATCCAACCCGTTCATAAGGTCACGCAGACCTAGATGAAGGGTAAAAATAAATTTCAGCTTGATCTGAAACATGTGTTCCCGAAAAGGGTTTCAATGGTAGACCTTCAATTGACACTGTTTCCTTTGGTGTGGGCCATCTGAGACTCAGATCGGCCTGATCTTTGGAGAGAGCCCACCTCAGGAGGTGGCCCACCAAATAAACGGTTTGGATGACAAATAAGCATCATTGTGGGGCCCACGGCAGGAGCCGTGGGTGGCTGCCTTCCGCCCGCCCGTCGCATGCAAGTAGCACTTGCTGCCTTCTGACAGCAGCAGTGCTGCTGCAGCTGTAACCATTTTTTTTAGTTTTTTCGAGAAAAATCGCATGTGGGGCCTGCTACCGGAGAATCCACTCTGTCCTATGCGTTCTAGGGATCAAAACACACTAAACAAGTTCAATATACGGCATGTTTGGTGTGTGGATAAAGTAAGGTGGGTCCTAAAAGCTTTAAACAGTAGAAAATACAGTTTTCTATGGTATAGCCCGCCTAATTATCGGATCGACCTTATTTTTCGGCTCAACGCCTAAAATGATATGGAGAATGGAATGGACGGCATGGATTGAATGGATACATCAAGGTGGGGCCTATATGGGTGGCCCACCAAAAATCTTTTTTTTTTTTTTGCTGGCTGATGCCGCGAGTACTCCCACGGCAGTACCCACGCTCCATGTTAGCCACCTCCACAGGGATCGTTGCCAAGACCCAGTGCTGCAACGAGGTATCTTCACTCGGCTGCCACCTGCACTATGGATCTGGGTGGGCCCACTTCCGATCACACCTCACTGGTAGCCACCCTCCCCCCCCCCCCCCCCATGGACAATTGGGATGTCATAAAAATACCACGGTGTGTCCCACATAGATGGGGTCCACCGATATGCAACATGGATAAGATCATACATCAAGTGGGCCACAAGCCATCATACACTAGGGAAAAGGGAGAGAGAGAGAGAGAGAGAGAGAGAGAGAGAGAGGATGGAGGGGCCCCGCCACTATGGGCCCCTCTTGCATACAACATACATCAAGGTGGGTCCCACATATATGGACCCTTAATCAAGCAAATGAATGAAAAACAAAGATCTAAGATCAACCACCGGCTTCTAGTTGCACCCAAGGCTTCCTTTGCTCCTTAGCTTGGATTCCAACGGAGGAGATGAGATTTGGATGGTGGAGATGGGAGATGAGAGGGTGGGCCACACTTATGGTTTTTGGGAGAGATGGGAGAGGCTTTAGACGTGGGATGCTTTGGAGTTGTTTGGGGAGTGGTTTGAGAATGAGAGAGAGAGTGTTGTAAAGAGAGATGGGTGATGGATGTGGTGGTGATGGGTGTGTAAGAGACCTTTTTGACTTTTGTGGCAAATGGTGTAAGAAAAACATGGGTGGTGTAAGAACTTTTCGACTTTGGGGGTTGGTTGGGGAAGAGTGTGAAGTGATGTGTACTTGACATGATGGGATTGATTGATGGATGATTGATGGACCTTTTGTAGAGATTCTCTCAGAATTTGTACGCGCGACGTTTTCCTTGTACCGAAAGTTGGCCTACATCTCCTGGCCAGAGCATCGGATTGGCGTGCGAGTCACGACATCGGAACCGTGGCGATGGTGCGGTCGTAAGGGTACCAGTCTCGGGTCGAGTCGACTCGGGTTGACAACGTGTGAATCAGGGTCGCGCACAATTACCGGTTAATGGTCGAAGGTTGTCAGAATTCGACTGGAAAGACCGCAGAAGTTTACGGAATGGTACGGTTTAGGATACGGGGCTTACAACGTATCTGAGAGATGAGTTGTACCTGAAGAGATTGAGAAGAGGTCTCCTTCTGAGCTCTCTTCTACTACACTAGCTAATTCACCTGTGTTATTTTTACCATTGCTTTCTAGGTCATCCTTTCATTTTTTGCAGTATCTTTTGAAGTGCCCCTTTATGCCACAATAGAAGCATCTGTCCTTTGCCTTCAATTTCAATCTAAATTTTTTCTTCTTGCCAGACCGTGATCGTTTACAAATCCCCTACATCCCTAACCCCCTTTCGCGACTAACCCTTCCACCTGAGAGTCCTCATCGCTTGACTTCTTCCTCATCTCATTAGAAACGAGAGTCGTAGTGATCTCTTCTAGCTTCAGTGTATTCTTCCCATACAACAAAGTAGTGGTGATATGGTCGTATGATGTGGAAAACGATGCTAGAAGTAGCACCATTTTGTCTTCTTCCTCGATCATCACTCTAAGCCTTAACAACTCGCTACATACTATTCAAATCCGAAGTATAGGGTCGTGATGTAGTAATAATCTCAATAAGACCGAGGTCGAATCCACTGGGACTGAACCTTATACGTATTCTGAAAGTAACTAAAACTAGAACTAGAGTAAGATGTGATCTAAATCAGAAGGATTTAAGAGAAGAATTGTGATGTATTTAAACTAAAACTTGTAAAATTCAAAGATGGGTGTTGAGGGTCAAATATTGCATATTAGACGCCATTTATTACCTGAATTTACGAACATGATACTGCTTAACCACCCGATTTAATTGTGTTTGTGATGCAAGGTGTGTTTAAGAGCTTAGACCGAAACAGGGTGCTAAAAGCATGAAATTAACACTCTGATGATGCCAACGCAAGATACAAACCCCAAGGGACCAAGATCGATGGATGTGCACACCAGAGATCCGAGAAAATCGAGAAACTGAAGCTCAAGTGGCCCGAAAGACGCTCAGAATGCAAGATCACAGGGTTCCAACCATCCGTTCAACTCGAAACCTCATATATGGCCTAAGGACCATAAATTAACCGTACACATCAAATTTGAGCCATCGGATCCCTATGAAAGTGGCCCAACCAATAGATCAGCCCATAAATCAATGAGTTGGGGCCGACCTGATATCTGGATATGCTTCAATTTTGAACTCAACGTCTAAAATAAGCTGACAAAATGAATGGTCGGAGTGGATTCTGTATATACATCACAGTGGACCCCACATGCACTTGAGTGTGCACAGTGCGTACGTGCACTGACGTGCACCGGATGGTTAGCTCGGTCAAAGATGGGCTTACCCGTCTTTCTTCTTGCGTGGGAACAGCGGACGCACCAGCATCCACCGGTTTCATGCAGTGGGGCCCACCCCTCATCCAAATCATCAATCTGGACCGTCCATTATGTACAGAGGGGGTATTAACCTCACCTAGGTGACCTTTTGACACCATGCAAGTGATTGTAAGATCCTAACCGTTAAACGCAAGATGAAAGGTAGAATAAAAGATAGTGTGGGCCACACCGATTTCACTCCAAAAACACTCCTTCCCGGATGGTTTTTCGTCCTGAATCCCATGAGTGGTGTGGATCTTCCACTTGACAGTAATCAATGGGTCATCACACTTCACAGAGTCGACGTGTGTCAACTCTGTTTCACAGCAGAGGTTGCGGTCCATTCTTGTGGGCCACCATGGTCGATGATCCAGATAATCGGGACCGTCTATCAGGCTTAAAAGGGCCTTATAAACATGCCCTGAGTGGCGAAATTTCAAGATATATCGGAGATCAGTTTTCGATCGTCCAAACGGAAGACTGACGGTGAATTAAAATAATTCATGGGCCACCACAAATCTGATCCAAAAATGGTCATGTTCGACCGGTTTTTTATGCACAATCTAATGAATGATTGGATCTTGCGAACGACGCCAAGAAATGGGCCCCACCAACGTCCAACGTCAGTCTGATGGTGCTGCTTGCGCACGCTGCTGCTTAAGAAACCCACCGACTTCTCTCCCTTTTGCACCGACCTGTTGCTGCGGAAATTCCCCATTGACCTTGCGTCGATCCCTCTGCCTATAAGAAGGAGAGAGAGAGAGAGAGAGAGAGAGAGAGAGAGAGAGAGAGAGGATCATCAGAAAATCAAAGGAAGCTGGGAGAGAGCATGGACGTGGAGCAGAGAGAAAGAAAGAGAAACAGGGAGTGAAGTTCTTTTATCTTTTTGTTTTATTTTTGAGGATTAGCCTAATCATGTTTAGGGTAGGCTAAGCCTCTTAGCTAGGGCTAAGAGGTGAAGCTTATAGCGTGATGGGAGACTTTTTGCTTGTGCCTTTTGTTTAGACTGAACTGATGTTGATTTTAGTTTAATTAAGGGAATGTTTTTAGTTTTTAATGGTCTGTTGTGACTAAAATTACAATAGGTCTGCGATAGCTTTGAGCATGTTCCTTTCCTTTTTATGATAATGATGTCAGGAAGCCCTGTCGTTCACCATCGTCTCCTGAGCATGGTTGGATGATGGTACCGTTCCTGACCCTCATATATCGTATGATTGGTTGGTAATTAGTTTAATTCTGTTGTTTACTTTGTCTCCTGGGCATGGTTTGGTGATGGAATTCATTCTAATTCATATACCTTTCATCTCTTGAAAACTATATCAAAGTAAGTTCAGTTCTATTTTCATAGTTACACCCTTCAACTGGATAAAGATGGGACTCTAAGTCAAGTTGAGTTTTTTATGCAGGCATAAGATCTCCCTGATCTCTACAAGTGGATCCTCTGAATCCCTAGTTTCCTTCCTCTAAATTTCTTAAGTTTTAAATTAATATTTCACCATTATTCCTCAAATTTCAATCGATTTAGATTTCATCTTAGTCTAGTTCTACTTCTACCTAGTTTCAGATTATGTACAGATTCAGTCCCTTGGGATTCAACCTCGGTCTCACCGAGTTTATTACTACATCACAACCCTATACTTGGGAAGTGAAGAAGTTTTTGGCGCATCTGCCAGGGACTGACGGCTTCGTTTTTCTGAAATTAATTAGTCTTAGGATTAGTTTAAGATTAGATTTTATTTCTAGTTTTTCCATTCTTATTGATTTTTAGAACTAACCTGTTTTCCTACTTCATAGGATTTTTGATAGATCTTCTAATTTGGTAACTTCGTCCTTATTTCCTTACTTTCTCCAGCCTTTAGATTCAGTTTTATCCTCTAGAAACAACTTGGTTTGTTTTGTTTTGCAGGATCTTAACTTAGGACTTCGAATTCGGTAACTTCTTTCCATCTTACCTCTTTATCTCTAGAATTCCTTTCTATTCTTCCTCTTAGGTCTAGGGTTAGAATCTGAATTGAGGGTTGTGAGTGTTTCATTCCCAAGTGGGTTCGTGATAACACTCGACGTCTCTTGACTGAATGAGGATTAGTTGAGGGGTTGACTGTCCATCCCAGGACTAGACACCGCTCGAGATCCCCAGAGTTAATTGAAGTAATGGCCGCAAATCAACTCCCTCCACCTAGGGTGGAGGACACTCAGGATGAGAATGAGGTGCATCATGCACTTACAACCAGCGGGGGTGAGTACGCCTTCATGCATGATTTTTCCTAAAAATACAGGACATATGGACATCAAGCCAGGGGTTATCCAACTCCTTCCTAATTTCATAGGTTTGAATTAGAAAGTCCATACTTACATCTGAAAGAGTTCGATGAGATCATAGTCCATTTATACTCTCCTAATGTATCTGAGGATATAGTCAGGCTAAAACTCTTTCCCTTTTCCTTGAAGGAGAAGGCTAAGACGTGGTTACATTCACTACGTCCTAGATCCATTGGCACATGGAATAATATGCAGAGGGAATTCATTAAAAAAAAAAATCACATCATAAAATGATTACTCTTAGAAAAGCAATCATGAACTTCACCAAAAGGCGGATAAAACATTCTTCCAATGTTGGGAAAGGTTCAAGGATCTTGTCAGTTCATGCCCATAACACGACTTTGAAACGTGGCGCATTACAAACTTTTTCTATGATGGACTGACATCTTCCATGCGCCAATTGGTCAAGACAATGTGTAATGGAGAATTCATGAATAAAGATGTCGATTAGGTATGGGATTACCTCGATAGACTTGCTGAAAACGCACAATCATGGGACCATTACCCAAAATTGAACACCACGTCTAGGCCGACTCAATCTAAGGAGAAAGGTGGATTGTATCTCCTGAAAGAAGAGGATGATCTTAATTATAAAATGACTAATCTCATAAGAAAATTCGAGGCCATGGAAGAAAAGAAGGATAAGGTTAGTGAAATTGTTTGCGGCATCTGTGATGACAACATTCACACAACTGAAAATTGTCCTACAATATCTGCCTTTTGAAGAGTGTTGAATGAACAAGCTAATGCCATAAATAACTATCAAAGACCTTTTAATGGACCTAACTTTAATACGTACAATTCTGATTGAAAAAATCATCCAAACTTTAGTTGGAGGAATGGACAAACTGCTACCCCTCAAGGTTTCTTTAATAAAAATTCAAATAAGGGGAAACCTCAAGAAGAACTGGTTCAAAATTCCACAAAAGAGCTGGCTCAGGCAGTACGAGAACTTACAAATTTTATGCAAAAGATGGATTCACGTATGACGGTTATCGAAAAGGGGATGCTTCCTGAATAACCTCTCCCCAATCCTAAACCGTAGTATTAGATAAGTGATCTAAGCTCTTCAAATCAAATGGAGCACGCTAAATCTATCACCACTCTTAGGAGTGGGAAGATTATTGATAAAACCCTTCCAGTTAGGCCCGAAAAGCCTAAAGAATCAGAAGAGGACAACAATGATGGATCTAGTGATGCCCCATAAAAATTAGAACTGGAACTTCTAGAGAAGCAGTTGCTCCATTTTCCTAACGATTGGTTATACCAAAACCTCTCTTTAACTCTCAGGATATTCTAGGGGTGTTGAAACAAGTGAAAGTCAACATTCCTCTACTTGATGCCGTAAAACAAATACTTTCATATGCCAAATTCCTGAAAGACTTATGCACAACCAAAAGACGGCAAAGTATTCAAAAGAAGATCTTCTTGACTGAGAAAGTGAGTGCCATCCTAAAGCAAGACGTGCCGTAGAAATACAAGGATCCTGGTAGCCCAACCATATCATGTATGATCGGTAACTACCGCATTGAGCACGCACTTCTTAACTTAGGAGCAAGTGTCAATCTGATTCCTTACTCAGTTTATAAACAGTTAGGGTTGGGTGAATTGAAAACCACCTTAACCACGTTACAACTCGCTAATCGTTCTATTCATATACTGAGAGGGATAATTGAGGATGTGTTAGTTCAGGTTGACAGATTCTACTACCCTGTAGATTTCATCATCCTAGATATTGAACCCGTCAATAATGGAAGCACTCAGATTCCCATCATTCTTGGTCGCTCATTCCTTGCCACTTCAAACGTAATTATTAATTATAGGAATGGAGTCATGAGCATGTCTTTTGGGAATATGACATTAGAGTCAAACATCTTTTTCAATAACAGTAGAAATTCCGAGGATGATGACGATTTCCACGACATTAATATGATTAATTCTTTTGTGGAAGATAGAATACCTTTGACCTTATCCTCTGACCCTTTAGAGACGTGCCTGGCCCACTCCCATGACTTAGATGATGACATGATTAGGGAGACGTGTGCCTTGCTTGATACTGTACCGGTACTTGAAGTTAACCAGTGGAAGCCACAATTTGAAGAATTACCCCAAACCGATGTAGTGCCTTTACTGTCTAACCTCAAGCCACCAAAGCTTGACCTAAAACCTTTGCCCTTTGATTTGAAATATGTTTATTTAGGTCAAAATGAGACATACCTGGTGGTGATCTTTGCCCACCTGAAGAAAGAATAGGAGAGTATGCTCATAGCTACTCTCATTGAGCATAAGGGAGCCCTGGGATGAACGATAGTGGACCTCAAGGGAATCGACCCCTCGATTTGTACTCACCGTACATATCTTGAAAATAATGCGAAGACGACAATCACAACATAGAATCAATCCTAACATGAAAGAAGTGGTTAAGGCCAAGGTTCTGAAACTATTGGATGTGGGTATCATATACCCTATATCCGATAGTCAATGGGTGAGTCCAACTCAGGTGGTTCCTAAGAAGTCTGGAATCACCATCATAGCCAATGCCAATAATGAACTCATACTAACCAAAGTTAGTACTGGTTAGAGAATGTGCATTAACTATAGGAAGCTGAATACTGTCACGAGGAAGGACCACTTTCCTTTGCCCTTCATTGATCAAATCTCGGAAAGGCTAGCTGGTCATTCCTATTATTGTTTCCTTGATGGGTATTCGGGATACAATCAAATTGAAATTGCCCCTGAGGACCAGGAAAAAACCACATTTACATGTCCCTACAACACCTTTGCCTAATAAGGATGTCATTCGGGTTATGTAATGCCCCTGCCACCTTTCAGCGATGTATGATTAGTATCTTTTCTGACATGGTGGAAAAATATCTAGAGGTCTTCATGGATGATTTCTCTATTTTCGGTTCATCTTTCAGCGAGTGCTTAAAGAGTCTTAAATGTGTGTTGAAAAGATGTGAAGAAAAGAATCTGGTACTTAATTGGGAGAAGTGTCATTTCATGGTTCAGAAGGGAATTGTCCTTAGGCATATCATCTCGTCCAAGGGAATTTAGGTAGATAAGGCAAAAATTGATCTTATCTCTGACCTACCTTCACTCAAGAACATCAGAGACGTGTGATCCTTCTTAGGACACATAAGGTTTTACAGACGATTCATAAAGGACTTTAGTTTCCTCTCTCATCCTTTATGTAATCTTCTTCAAAATGATGCACCATACGAGTGCACTGAGCAATGCCGAGAAGCTTTCACTAAGCTTAAGGGCATGTTAACCACCGCACCTATCATGCAGCTACCCAACTGGAGCCTTCCTTTTGAGCTTATATGCGATGCTTCTGATTATGCTCTTGGAGCGGTTCTAGGTCAGAGAAAAGATAAGAGGCCTTACGTCATTCATTATGCGAGTAGGACTCTAAATCCTGCCCAAGTGAACTACTCGACTACGGAAAAGGAACTCTTAGCCGTAGTGTTCGTCTTGGACAAATTTAGGTCCTACCTGATCGGATCCAAAATCATTATCTACACAGATCATGCGGCACTCAAATATCTTCTTTCTAAAAATGATTCTAAGCCCCGCCTAATAAGATGGGTCCTTCTACTCCAAGAATTTGATTTGAAAATTAAAGATAAAAGGGAAGTAGAGAACGTTGTGGCCAATCACCTTTCTCGCCTTAATACTCTGATTCTGTTAAGGTGACCCATATCAATGACATGTTCCCTGATGAACAACTGTTCAGAGTCTCCCATTCACCTTGGTTCGTTGATATTGTTAATTATCTTGCCACAGGTTCAATACCGAAACATTGGACCGCACAAGATAAGAAGAAATTCTTTACCGAAGTGTGCAACATTTTCTGGGATGATCATATTTGTTTAAATATTGTCCAGACCAAATCCTAAGGAGATGTATGCTATGTCAAGCAACCATTTACTCCAAAAGCTTAAGCTATCAGAATGTTGTGTATCAATGTATATCAAGGGACTTTATCACTTCAACACCCCCCCGCATGTGCGGGGTGAGAACTCTGCACGGGAACATACTGACGAGGGTGGAGGGATGCTCACACCATAAATAGGCCGGGCTTAATTTCCCAGTCCCTGGGCGGACCTAATTTTTCCTGACCCTCCGTGGGAGAATAATATATTAGCGAGGCATATTTGCTGCTCTCGAGATCCGAACATAGGATCTTCCGCTCTGATACCATGTCAAACAACCATTTACTCCAAAAGCTTAAGCTATCAGAGTGTGGTGTATCAATGTATATCAAGGGACTTTATCACTTCAACATGCTAGACGATGAGCATCAGAGTGTCATCTCCTTTTGTCACTCACAGGCCTGTGGTGGTCACTTTTATACTAAAAAGACCACGGCCAAGATTATGCAGTGTGACTTTTATTGGCCCACTATGTTCAGGGACACTCATGAGTTTTGCAAGACTTGTGAGCGTTGTAAAAAATTGGGAGCATTTCCTGTCGAAATATGATGCCTTTGAATCTCATCCTTATCATAGAAGCATTTGATTGCTGGGGTATTGATTTCATGGGACCATTCCCCTAATCCTTTAGAAATTTGTATATTTTGCTTGCAGTAGACTATGTCACTAAATGGGTCGAAGCGATTCCATGCCAAAATAATGATCATCGCATAGTCATTAAATTCTTAAAAGAGAACATCCTTTCTCGATTCGGAACGCTTCGAGCCATCATTAGTGATGAAGGCTCACACTTTTGTAATAGACAATTCGAGAGCTTAATGAAGAAATATGATATCTCTCAGAAGATGAGCACCCCATACCATCCATAGACAAGTGGACAAGCTGAGATTTTCAATGGAGAGATCAAACATATCCTGGAGAAAACGGTTAACCCTGATCGTAAGGATTGGTCAACCTGATTGACCGATGCCTTATGGGCATACCGTACTGCTTTTAAACCTCTATTGGAACATCTCCCTTTAGACTTGTCTATGGGAAGGCTTATCACCTACTTGTGGAGTTGGAACATAAAGCGTACTGGGTGATCAAAAATTTGAATTTCAATCTGGACAACGCTAGCTCGCTACGCAAACTTCAGTTGAATGAACTTGAAGAAATTCGGAATGACGCATACGAGAACTGGAGAATTTACAAGGATAGGATGAAGGTGTTTTATGATCAACATATTCTATAGAAATCATTCACACCAGGTCAAAAAGACCTTTTGTATAACTTTCGACTACATCTCTTTCCTGGTAAGCTTCGATCTCATTAAACCGGCCCTTACCTTGTTGTCACTGCGTATCCTCATGGGGCCGTCGAGATAAGAGATCCCGACAATGGCAAGGAGTTTAAAGTAAATGGACATTGATTAAAACCATTTGTCAAGAAATTTGATTCAGAGGACATGTCCATGCCTCTGACTGATCCTGTTTACCAGGATTGATCTCCTAGTCTGATGGAGATATAAGTAGGTTTATCGCTTTCATAGGACTAAGGTAGTTTGCTTTATGCTGTTCTAGGATAGACGGTTTTATGTCATTAGGTTAGTTTGCTTTATACATTGTTTTAGGATAATTTACTTTTGTTGGTTTCTCTCTTATGCTGACCCGCTCTCACGCTAATATCTTTGGAAAGCCTCGTGATTCTTTTATCTAAGTACTATCCTTCCATCACTCCTCTTTTACTTTCACTGTCCTATGTGCATTACATGCTTATTTCCTTTACGTTGAGGACAATGTAGATTTTAGGTTGGAGATGGGAGATTAGGTTACCTAATCAGTGTTTTCTTGGTCTTAGGCGAAAATTGTGAAAATTTGTAAAATTTTTCTGAAAAATCTTGTGAATTCGAAGTGATTTTGATGACTATCTTTGATTCAGAATTATAAGATACGTAATGATGGAATTTACTTCTCTTGGATTTAGTTATCTGATTAGATTTTACAGTTAAGTTCGAGTTATTAATCCACGATTAAAAGTTGTAAACATTGATTGAGTCATGATTTCACATGCCACATCTAGCTTACATATGAAGGTTTTAGTTCGATATTAAAGGATTAACTTGGTAATCACTAAGCACGAAAGGAACTGGCCTGCGAAGTTTTACCATCATGTTTACAAAGAAGAATTGAAAGGGTTGGGCAAGTAGTCTTCACCATAAGTTTGCTCCCTATAGGCGAAGATTTGATCCCCACGGTTGACATTCAGAAAATGTTGGGCGAATGGTCTTCACCATAGGTTTGCTCCTTATAGGCGAGGATTTGACTCCCCACGGTTGACATTCGAAAAATGTTAGGTGACTGGTCTTCACCATAGGTTTGCTCCCTATAGGTGAGGATTTGTGAGGCAAGTTTTGGTTTAGGTTATGGTTGTCATGAATTCTCTTGATGGTTACCAATGATATCATGAAATAGAAAAGTGACTCTTAATGTTGATAAGACGAGATTACACTTTACACCGATGAAACTTAATGTTTAGGATTTTTCTAATTAGTGGATTAATACTTTGATCTTGGTTATGAAGTCTACCATGTGCTTGAGGATAAGAGAATGTAATGCCCAACATTCATGAATCTTAGGCTTTTAATATCTAGATTGTTTTCAAAAATCGCTCGAGTATATAGAAATTGTCCTGTAATTCTCAACTTATTTTTCGCATACTTTGCTCGGGATTAATAAAATGCCGGTTGGGAGTTGTGTTGAGGGTCAAATATTACATATTAGACCCCATTTATTATCTGGATTTACGAACATGGTACTGTTTAATGGCCCGATTTAATCGTGTTTGTGATACAAGGTGTGTTTAAGAACTTCGACCGAAACAGGGTGCTAAAAGCATGAAATTAATGCTCTGATGACGCCAAGGAAAGGGACAGACCCCAGGGGACCAAGATGGACGGACGTGTACACCAAAGATCCAAGAAAATCAAGAAACGGAAGCTCAAGTGGCCCGAAAGATGCTCAGAATGCAATATCACAGGGTTTCAACCATCCGTTCAGCTCGAAACCTCATATATGGCCTAAGGACCATAAATTAACTGTACACATCAAATTTGAACCATCGGATCCCTATTACAGTGGTCCAACGGACAGATCAGCCCATAAATCAGCGAGTTGGGGCCCACCTGATATCTGGATATGCTTCAATTTGAACTCAACGTCTGAAATAAGTTGACAAAAGGAATGGTCGGAGCGGATTCCGTATATACATCACAGTGGACTCCACATGCACTTGAGTGCAAGTGTGCACAGTGCGTAAGTGCACTGACGTGCACCGGACAGTCAGCCCGGTCAAAGATGGGCTGAACCGTCTTTCTTCTTGGGTAGGAACAGCGGACGCACCAGTGTCCGTCGATTTCATGCAGTAGGGCCCACCCCTCATCCAAATCATCAATCTGGACTGTCCATTGTGTACAGAGGGGGGTACTAACCTCACCTAGGTGACCTTTTGACACCATGTAAGTGATTGCAAGATCCTAGCCGTTAAATGCAGGATGGACGACGGAATAAAAGATCGTGTGGGCCACATCGATTTCACTCCAAAAACACTCCTTCCTGGATGGTTTTTCGTCCTGAATCCAATGAACGGTGTGGATCTTCCACCTGACAGCAATCAATGGGCCATCACACTTCACAGAGTCAACGTGCGTCGACTCTGTTTCGCAACAGAGGTTGCGGTCCGTTCTTGTGGGCCACCATGGTCGATGATCCAGATAATCGGGACCGTCCATCAGGCTTAAAAGGGCCCTATAAACATGGGCTAGGTGGCAAAATTTCAAGATACATTGGAGATCGGTTTTCAATCGTCCAAATAGAAGACTGATGGTGAATTAAAAAATTTGTGGGCCACCATGAATCTGATCCAAAAACGGTCATGTCCGACCGGTTTTTCATGCACAATCCAATGAACAGATTGGATCTTGTGAGCAACACCAAGAAATGGGCCCCACCAACGTCCAGCGTCAGTCCGATGGCCCTGCTTGCGCATGCTGCTTCGTAAGAAACCCACCGACTTCTCTCCCTTTCGCATCGACCTGTTGCTGTGGAAATTCCCCACCGACCTTGCACCGATCCCTCTGCCTATAAGAAGGAGAGAGAGAGAACGTGAGAGGATCATCAGAAAATCAAAGGAGGAAGCTAGGAGAGAGTGTGGACGTGGAGGGAGCAGAGAGAAAGAAAGAGAAATAGGGAGTGAAGTTCTTTTATCTTTTTATTTTATTTTTGAGGATTAGCCTAATCATGTTTAGGGTAGGCTAAGCCTCTTAGCTAGGGCTAAGAGGTGAAGCTTGTAGCATGATGGGAGACTTTTTGCTTGTGCCTTTTGTTTAGACTGAACTGATGTTGATTTTGGTTTAATTAAGGGAATGTTTTTAGTTTTTAATGGTCTATTGTGACTAAAATTACAATAGGTCTATGATAGCTTTGAGCATGTTCCTTTCCTTTTTATGATAATAATGTCAGGAAGCCCTATCGTTCACCATCGTCTCCTGAGCATGGTTGGATGATGGTACCGTTCCTGACCCTCATATATCGTATGATTGGTTGGTAATTAGTTTAATTCTGTTGTTTACTTTGTCTCCTGGGCATGGTTTGGTGATGGAATTCATTCTAATTCATATACCTTTCATCTCTTGAAAACTATATCAAAGTAAGTTCAGTTCTATTTTCATAGTTACACCCTTCAACTGGATAAAGTGCGACTCTAAGTCAAGTTAAGTTTTTTATGCAGGCATAAGATCTCCCTGATCTCTACAAGTGGATCCTCTGAATCCCTAGTTTCCTTCCTCTAAATTCCTTAAGTTTTAAATTAATATTTCACCATTATTCCTCAAATTTCAATCGATTTAGATTTCATCTTAGTCTAGTTCTACTTCTACCTAGTTTCAGATTACGTACAGATTCAGTCCCTTGGGATTCAACCTCGGTCTCACCGAGTTTATTACTACATCACAACCCTATACTTGGGGAGTGAACAGAAACCAGGGTGTCAAGGTTCCACTTGTAGAGATCAGGGAGATCTATGATTGAGTCATGAATCACAACTAGAATCAGAGTCTTATCTTGATCCGGTTGGAAGATATAACATTAAAAATCAAATCTGAACTCTGGTTTTCAAGAGATGAGAGGTATGAGGATTAGAATTGATTCCATCACAAAACCATGCCCATGAGACAAAGTAAACAACAGAATTTAATAAATCTACAGCCAATTTGAAAAAATTATGAATGTTAGGAAGGGTTCCATCACTCAACCATGCCCATGAGACGATGGTGAACAACAAGTTTTCCTAAGATCACAATCTTAAAAAGAGAAGAACATACTCAAAGCTATCGCAGATCTATTGTAATTTAAGTCACAACAAACCATTAAAAACTAAAAGCATTCCTTATAATCAAACTAGAATCCAAGAGAGTTCAATAGCATGAATCAAAGCAAAGTAACTATCTTAATCACGCTACAAGCTTCACCTCTTAGCCCTAGCTAAGAGGTTTAGCTCATCATAGACATGATGACCTCAAAACTCTTAAAAAGTATCAAAGGAAACAAAGAAGGAAAAAAAGAAGGAGAAGAACACGTTGAAACCGCCAGCCACACTTTCTCTCTCCTTCTCTTTTGCTTCCCACTTCACGTTCCTGCTCACGTCCTTGGATTGATCCATAAGCACTCTCTCTTCTTTCCTTTTATAGGGAGCCAAGGGCGGTGGAATGGGCGTCGGTTGTGAAGGAGTTACGCAGTAAAGACGGTGGAGAAAACACCTATGGAATGCAGAGCGCGAAAGACGCAGTCGACTTGCGTTTTACCCAGTTTTTTGGCCCATGGACGTTTCACGTGCAAGATCTGAGCCATTCAGACTTCTTGGCTGGTTATCCCCACCGTGGTGATGTTTTGGACGATTTAGATCGTCAAACCGATCACGATTTTGACCACTGAACGGCCGTGAAGATCCGGCTTTTTCGAACGCTATTATACGCGTAATGTATGCGAAAACTGGACGTTTGTGTTAACGGTGGGCCCCGCATTCTATGATGTTTGTAGCATCAGTTCCGCCCATTTGATTAGTGAGGTCGATTTAGGCCATGAGCCAAAATCTGAATTGAATTTGAGTCTTGGGTGAGCCAGACCATCAACCGATGTAGCTATGGCTACATGTCGCTGTGAGCTTGTTCTTATGCATGGATGCTTGGTAACGATGAGGTTTTGACCGAAATTCGCTCCTGATCTGCTAACGTCTCGGATCATCCGTCTGGATGATCGCGGTGGCCCACCACAAGTCCTAGCATGCGTGTGAATGGAGAAGACTTTGAATTCAAGCTGGATTTGAAAAAGGTCGGGTCAGCGACCTTTGACAGGATTTCCGGATCCGGTGCGGCGTGCGTGGACGTGGGTTGTGCACATGCACGTCCCCAGGTGGAGTCCATCACGATGTTCATGAGAAATCCACTCCAGTCATCCTCCCTCTCATCCAATTTAAGGGGTTAATACAAAATTTGAAGCATATCCAGAGATCAGGTGGGCCCTGGATTGATGATTTATGGGCTGATATGTCCATTGGGCTACTTCCACAGGGATCTAAGGGCTGAATTTCGACGTGTACGGTTACTTTAGGGTCCTCAGGCTAGATATAGAGTTTTGAGCCAAATGGATGATGGGAACCCTATGATCTTACATTCTGGACGATTTTCAGGCCTCTTTAGCGTGAATTGCTTAATTTTCTCAGATCTCTGACATGTAAATTCTTCGATCTCGGTCCCCTGGGGTCCATCCCTTGGCTTGGTGATTTTTGAGCATTAAATCCATGCTTTTAGTACCTTTTTTCTGTCCAGGCTTTTAAATTTACCTTACAGCACAAACATGATTAAAATAGGGTGTTAGACAGTATCATGTTCGTAAAATCAAGTAATAACTGGGGTCTAATATGCAATATTTGACCCTCAACACATACATTTGTAAACGAGTTCATGTGCTCTAGGAGATTGGATCATTCCTTCATCCGTAGCCAAAAAACTTGTTTCTTCATAAACAACTTATTTGTGAGGGACTTCGCCATGTATAGATCTTATAGTTCCTTCCACATCTTCCAAGGAGATTCCTTATTTAGAACGTTGTATATGAATTCATCCGATAGACAGACGGATGGTGCTCATATCCTTCTTCCTGAGTTTGTTCCAATCATCATCCGATATCTTCTCTGATTTATTCTCCAACAACGTCTTGCTCAACCCTCATGATACTAGAATATCTTTAACTTTTCGTTGCCACAAGCTAAAATTGCTCTTCCCATCGAATTTTTGTATATCTAACTTCGATCCTGACATCTTCATTGAATTCCTGAACGTCCTTAAGCCTGATGTTCTGATACCACTCTATCGAAAGTTGGAGCCCTCAACAAACCCAGATCAACTCTAGGTATTAGAAATTAATATTTAATACTTTTGTTAATATGTGCAATTTGCAGAAGCACGTTCAAGAATATAGAACAATCGAATAAAGCGGAATAACCAAACAATAGAGCAAGCAACTACAAAATTGAAGATATTTACGTGGAAAACCCTTATGGGAAAACCACGACACAAAGTGACAAAAATTGACTATAATCAAAGCCTTGGAGATTACACCACTTACCTTCTTCAATTACAAACGAAACCCGGATCTCTCATTATGAGTCACACTTAGAAAAACCCTAGCCCCTTGAGAAAATCCTTTCTTAAGATCTGACAAGCATTTAGAACCATCCCACCTCTTAAAAACCATTGCCCTTAGAGAGAAAACACTCGTATTAACAAGCCATAATTGTGACCTGACTAAAATACCCCGATTTGCGCTAATTTCCATAATATGTTTGGTCAGACTAGATGTAACCTTGGGTCGGACCTGTTGGGGTGTAAAAGAGAAATAACCAAAGTATCAAAGAAATTAAACTTAGGAAGAAAGGCGAAAAGAAAAAAAGGAGAGACGGAGAAGAACCTGCCAGCGAGGCAGCAAACAATACCCGTGCAGCCACGCGGCTATGCCGATGCCAAGTAGACTTCATCCAATCGAGTAGACTTCATCCAATAGCTCAACCACACAGAGACCTCACATGGTGCATAGAGTTGGGCACGGGACAACTCAACCCGTTTGACTCATTCAGACCCGACTTAATCCGAACCGAGTGGGTGAGTAGATCCGAACCGAGTAGACTTCATCCAATCCAAACTCAAACCAAGTTGAGTTTGGGTCACCCAGTAACTCGACTCGACCCGACCCAACCTGAAATCCAACTCGGTACTGACTTGACTCGATCTGAAACTCGACTCGCGCACACACACATACACACACACACATAACTCAGATTGTTTTAGATCTGAGATATTGTGTAGTTGATGGAAAGGTTGCAATTTTGGCAAGTGCACGTAGGTTTTGAGTTGTAATTTCAACCCGTGGATACTCGCTACACCCGACCTGACTCGCTGCCTACTCAACCCGACTCAATACTTGTGACCGAGTCAAACTCAGTTTGGATTAGTCAATGCCAGACCCAGACTCAGATCGGGTCAGGCATGTTGGAGTCGGTACCAAGTCGAGTTGAGTTCGGGTCAGGTCTATTTCAAAACTGAATCGAGTCAGGTTAGCCATAACTCAGTTTGACTCGACTCGACTTGATGCCCAGCTCTAGTGGTGCAGAGATGGGCTCGTCGTCGCCAAAACTGATGTGCATGACACTGCACCACCTACCGAACAAGGGACGCAAGACTCGCCATGTGGCACTACTCCATTCGCTAACAACACCACCTCTTGGCTATAAATACCTCACTTTGCTACTTAAAAAGGACTCTTGGATTCAACCTTTAGCCAATGGGCAATTAAAAATAATTTTTATTTTCTAAAAATTGACAAGAACTTAATAAATCAGTAGATCAGCCCTCATACATGCTTGATTTCATGTTTGGAGTGCAACATTGCAAGCAATTCGAGAGAAATTGGAGAAATTTTGAAAATTTTCCAAATTTTCCCAAATCGGACCTACGTTCAAATTTCAAGATTAGAATGTATTTCATCAAGTATTTCTAAATACTTCAAAATTCGTCTCAATTTACAACTGGTTGAAGGAGATTTTCAATAATAATAATAATAATAGAGAACATGAAGAACTAATGGATATCGAAATCAAAGTTCCAACTCCATGATTTTTCATGCAAAACATGAAGAACCAATAGATTTATAACCATTTGACACTTATTTAACATAATTTTTTATTATTATTATTAAAAAAAAAAAAAAAGGATCAGAAATTGAAAATGCTCACCGGATCAAACATGTGGGATATATCGGCACTATCTGTGCATTTTGTGTTGCACAGGTGGGATACAAGATATATTATGGGAAATATCGGCCGATATCGTTGATATTTAAAACATTGGGCCCAGGCAGCCCCTATCTTAAAAGATATAGTTCCCTTCTAGACATGGTCTCTTGCCTTTTAATCAAGTATTATCTACACAATGTAATTAACGGCTCGGGCTAAACCACGGCCTGGAATGTACAAAACATGGAATCTTTGGAATAAAATGCCTCTCTTTATATGTTTGTTCATGTTATTCGTGAATGCTTGTGAATTCCCCTTTTGCCAGATAAATCAAACAAGCAGAAAACATACAATTTTTGCCTTCTACTAAGACTGAACCAAACTGACAACACTTTTCAGTCGAATCGAAAACATACAAATCTTCACAGCATGCAACTTGAGAATTCACCCAATTTTTGGTGGAACCAAAAATAGACTTAGTTGAAACAGGACTTTCCTGCGTAGCAGATTGGCAGAATCCAAGACATCCTACACAACAATTAATTATTCACGAGTATAAGGCCATCTTCTTGAAAAAGCTTTGCTAACATAAACCCATTTATATGATGGACCAGCACGCACGCCTGATGAGGATAGCTGAGAAACAAAAACTCTTTGAATAGTCTCCTCAACCTTGGGAATAATCAGAGTTGAAACACTTAGATCTGAGATTTTTTGTTCCTTGTCTTTTCTTTCCTTTCTCTGCCTCCCATCTATGGTGAGGCTCGTCGTACCAATGGCTGAAGCTACAACTCCAACATCGTCGTCCCCTGCAACCTGTTTGGAGGGGGGTTGAATCCTGACCTTTTTTACACTAATCATGTAGAAAGGATCAGAGCAAAAATGCATTGAATGGGCACTACTTTCTATTCATTTGATCTAATATTTGCTCTTATTGAGCTTTGTTGGTTTTGCGACAAGGCTCCCAGTGTTGTTTGCTTGAGGTTAATGAATCCATCACAGTTCATTTTGGTGAGCCTTGTATGGACCATCTATAAAAAGTACACCAAAATGTCAAACCTGTCTGCCGTTTCGAGGACTTCAGTACATGGAACAGGAAGGAAGACATGCTGTCCACAGTCAATGGTTCACATTCAAGGGAGAAAAACCCACAAAAAACAGATGGCTAGGATTGATTCATCAGACTTGGGTCCATTCCAGTCTCTATAAAATGTGGAAAAACCAAAAGCTGTTCAATGCCCAGAGGAAACATACATCTTCAATAATCATGCATCATGGGTTAATGGTGATTGGTGATCCAGGGCATCCATAAGACAGCCCCATGGATGGAGTATGGCCCAAAAATCTCCTTGATGAGGCAATCCTAACCTTCCGATTAGTAGTGTTAGTAAAATGGTTAAGAAACACGAACCAACATCCACATGCAATTGAAGAACACCGATTGTCTATCCATGATTGGGGCCCATCCGATCAACAGCATCAGTCACTGATCCATGGACCCCACCTGTCCAAACCCACACAACGGGAAAGCAGAGAAAGGTGGACTAAAAACACAAAAGATAGAATTCCACGCAGATTAGAATAAAAAACAAATCACCACAAATACAAAAGGTCAGAACCCCATTTTACAAAAGATGAGAGAAGATGAAAATCAGTTTACTTGCCAAACAAAGCAAGAAAAACCACAACAAACGTTCTCGGGTCAAGACTGTTATCTGCCTCTTTCGCCATTCCTTTGATGGTGGCGACTAATCCAACCATACAAGTGGCACAAATGCACATCAACATGGACCATCCATTTCATGGGCCCCCTTTTGGGTGGAACATGTCATGAAATCACACTGATTGAATGATCCTTAACAATGCTCTGACCAGTTAATGTTAGATAGTTAAGCTCATCCGATCAGCGTGAATTTTGGGCTACAATACATCCATGATAGGGCCCGCGATATGGACAGTCTGGATTGACGTACATGCAAGCCACACTAATGGTCGACGAATCACTGTCATTTGAGAAATGGCAGACAACATGAATACTAAGCTAAGTTCTTGAGACTCGAACACAATCAGCAATTCAGGTGCAAATGCTACTGGTCTCAGATATGGAACCATATGGCTTATGCAAGACGCTCGTCGGAGAAGCGGTAGTTGAAGTCGACGAACGGAGCGCCTCTGCGAGTGGGCCCCCCATCGAGGCCTCCTGGTGGGGCCCCCACCCAGCCCAATTTGTACGTCGGTCCCCAGCATTGCCACTGGCCACACCCAACTCATTGTCGCCCGTTGATAGCTTCAAGGAGAAATCCGAGGATGCAGACGATGGATTTCTTGGCATTGAAATAGAGAGGTGAGTGGAAGACATTGCTGAGCTGGCATTGCTACTGGCAGTGCTGGGATCTTGCTGTGATCTCGGCCAGTCATCGAAGAAATGCCTGAGTACTTGGCCATCGGATTTGCTGCCCCCACCGGACTCTTCACCAGAAATGTCGTGCTGGTTGATTTGTTGGTGGTGGGACCCATTTTCTGCTTTGCTGCCATCCGAGGATCTACAGAAAGATATGGCAAAGAAACAGCATAGTTTTCTGAGAACTGCACAAGATTCACCATAGAAAACAGTAGCAATTCACTGTCCACAGCACATGTGACAATGTGGTACGTGTATATGAGATCCAGGCCATTCAACAGATAGGGCCTGCCATGGACATTCCCTGGCTCGAAAAAATCAGGCCAGCCAACTCAATAGTGTGGGTGACATGACACGCTTACGTAAACATGGACTGTTGATTCTTTTCAACAGTCCATTTTTCACAATTGTGGCCCGATTGATGAGTGGAACAGCCTGATCTTTGGGCAGGATATGCTCCCCCTCGACTGCCCATTGTTAGTAACGAACTGCTCATCCCCATCAAAGGGTTACTCATTTCCACAACCTAACCACCAACATTGCATGGAGCTTTGCTAAGCTCACATGCTTAATGCATAACATCTACAGGACACTGCATATGCTAGCATGTCAAGTGGGTACCAGATCCAAGCCATTCATCAAGTGGATCCCACCTTTTAGATGCTCTAGCCCTAGAATAAGGGTAGTATAATTATCATATGGTCCACAGTTTACGAAACAAATGGACGGCTACTTGGTTCAAAGGTTTGTTAGCCAACCTGATTAGGATGAGGCAGAATCATGTCTGGCCAATATGCATACAGCTGCAGAAATCCAATGAGACCTTCACGCAGTGTGGCCGACATGATGAATTGACCAGATTGATTCTAGGGCAAGATCATCCATACAGCCAGACCGACCTGATGGGTGGTTTGGGTCTTGCATCCATGTGCCACACTGGAACATAGGTGGGTGGGCTCACAAACCTGTGGGTTTAGCAAACCTCCACTATGTAACAAAGGCAGCCAAAACCAATGTTGATATCATGAAAAAGGATAACGGCAAGACCACGTTACTTAAAAAATAAAAATAATTTTGTTTTTAGAAGGCAAATGTAAAACCACGTTTGGGTGGACAACTGAATGGAATTGAGAACATTAAAGCTTACCTGAGGAAAGGGAAAAAAAACAAGCATAAACCAATCATCTACAACCAATAAAGCACCAGAACTCAAGATGCCATACCATCTTTCACACCAACATGCTACATGTGTAGGGCATCCAATACAATGAAAACAGTGGGCCCTACCATGACTATTATCTGACAAAAATCAGGCTGGAGTGCTCATTGGATGGGCCACACCATTGGAATCAATGGACAACCAACAGACTGACTCAACATACATGTGTGGCTCACCTAGTGAATGGATCAGCCTGATTATCAAGAAGGGCGATCATCGTGGTGGGGCCTACCATTTCCATCGTATGGATGCCCTACAAAAGTGGCAATGCTAGTAGCAAAGATGGTACAGCACCACAAATGGAGATGATCGGCTCTCAAAACAATAACAACGTTTCCTAGCATTTGTAACAAGTAACCCTCAAATTTCAATTGCATTTCAGCTTTTATTTAGGTGAAAGAGATCTCATATATTCGTAAGTAATCAATGAGAGAGAGAGAGAGAGAGAGAGAGAGAGGTCAGATTTGGATGGGATCAAGACCTTTGTTTGAGATAGAGGAGATCATTTGAAGAAGGCGACGGGCCTGAAAGAGTGAAATGGGCCTCTTTAGCTGCTTCCATTGATGGTGCAGACGGGATGGTGTTGGCTTTTAAGCCACTGCTTGCAGCAGTGTGCAGAGAGGGGATTTCCACAGGCTTTCTTGAACGGTTCCGGCCTCGGTGCATGTGGCGCTCACAGTACTTCTGTCCGCTCACCACATCCCTTGAGCACCTCCATTTCTTCCCGTCGGTTCTCCTACATCTCCCTGGCTCAGAGTCCATGACGGTTCTCCCCCAATACCCCGTCTGCAACGCTGAGAAGACACATCGGAGATCATAAAGAGAGACCAAACTATAAGATGCATGTATGCAACACTGTCAGCAAGCCAGGCTACATACTACTGTACATGTCACATACACGTATGTCAATACAGACTGCACAAATCATGAACCCTGTCATGGATTGAGGCTTATCCCAAAATCAGATCGATTGGACAATCTGATTTAGCCCATATCATTTGGACCATTAACTTTTTGTAGACAACCATCTGATGATCAGCAATGGATGGTTAGGATCATTTGATCATTGTAATCTTCAGGCTATGTTCTGTCCATGATGGGCTCCAGAGCTTGCAATCAGGATTCATAGACCACCCATACATAACAGTGGCCAATGGATATTACTGAGAAGAAAACAACATACACCAAGATAAATCGAGCAGGAGAAAAGATATGGGTGGCAGACACATGTGCATGATTCATACATTAATCTGGCAGCCCTATGCTACCATGTACACCCCAAAAAACATTTCGATGGGACAATCCCAACCATCAACTAAGTGGACTTCTAAATATATCAAATGGGCAGTTAAAAGAGAAGTCTGGACAATGGTCTATATTCAATACACAAAAGTCCCCCATTTTGATAACCAAGACCATCCAATCAGTGCGGTTTTCTGAGTTGCCCCATCCATGGCAGGATCAACCAGATAACGGTCCAGATCCCCTACTTGGGAGCCATATGTATGGATTCCGGTGAGCGAACAACTCTTTTCAGCAGGAGCATTGGGTACACGAGAACCACCTACGATTGGGAAAAAGGATATTGAAAGGGAAAAAAGGAAAATAAAGTAGTAAATGAATATGCAAAGCAAATAGATCCACTTATCTACAACTCAATTTAGAAATAATGCCTTCTCGTATCACATTCAATGAAAAATTAAAACAAGAACAAAACACTAATCTTCCAAAAACAAAAGAACAAAACACTAATAAAGCATATGCAAATTCAGTCTTGATTTTCTTTGGGAAAATATTTGAATCGCAACACCAAAATTTCCACAATTTTCTATTTATTTGTAGAGACTATTACATCCTTAATTGTGACATACTGATAACGCCTAAATATTGCATATTTATCCTATCAATTGCATTAGCTTTTCTGGCATTTTAAGTGTTAAATTGATTTAATTATATATGTTTTTTTTCATACAAGATGATTTTGGACCTAAAGATGAATATACGCTTAAAAGAATGAATTAAAGCTCAAAAGAATGATTGATAAAGAATTGGAGATTTGAAGGATATTAATAAAGAATTCAAGTGCTAAAGATCCAAGAAAAACAAGGACAAGGGATGGAGAGAAGACTAAAAAATCGCAAAGTCTATCAACAGAAATAACAAACCGTTCCGTCCTACTTGAGATTGGTTAGGTCTGACCGAATGTGCACAGAACAGTCCAGCAAGAAATTCTGATTTTCAGAGATAATTCGGCTCAACACTTAGGTCCGACCGAAGCCATGTTCAGTCCGACCAAAAGAGTTCGGTCCGATCGAAGGGAGACAGAGACTTTAGATCTATTTTGGTGAAATTCAGTGGCAACTGAAGGTATGTTCGGCTGCAACCGAAGGCTGTCGTCGGTGCGACTAAAGCATAACATAATTGCGTAAAATTGTAGTCGGTTTTAAGTCAGTGTGGACTTTCCCTATTTAAAGGGATGTTCTTAGCTATTCTAAACACGAATTAGGGATTGGGAGAAAGACCTAGGGGTGGCAGAGCTTACATAGAGTCTTCGTTCTTCTTCAATCCCTCAAATCTAGTTTTTCTTTTGTTTTTCTTCTAAGATGTTAGCCATGTTAAGCTAATCTCTTAGTGAAGGCTTAGGGATGAAGCTTGTAGTTAATTACAATATTTAGTTTATTGATTCAATAACAATGGTTTGAATGATTATAGTAGATTGAAATACATTTAGATTTACTTTAAAGTCTTCGAGTTGTTTATTTCTAGATTTGTTATGCGCTATGGGTACAATGAATGCTTTGATTTAACAATTATTTAGAACGGTATAAGTGGCCCCGGATTGCGATTTATGGATCAGATCGTCCCAAGGACAAGCTAAAATGGACAGACTATAGCGCACACAGTATCTCTCTGTAAACTCTCGGTTTATCGTATGATTCAATACCTTACACGAGAGAAGTGCATCCCTTTTTATAGGAAAAGAATGAGATAAGATGAGACCGGATGATCCGGTCTTCTCCCCATCTCCTATCCAATATTAAATTCAAATTTGAAATTTCCACTGAATGAAAAAGGTCGGAATAAGCCACCCACTAGTGATTGCTCACCAGTGGGCCCCACTGGCCTACGTCCGACAAATTCATGGATCCTTAGTCTTTTATTATTGTTTTAAAACCTAGACAAACATTTACTATTAGATTAGTTCTAGGTTGTGTTACTCATTCCCTGAGGATTCGACCTCGGTCTCACCGAGTTATTATTGCATTGCAGCCTTGCACTTGGGGTTGTCAAACCTCGGGTTCGATCACATACCATAAGCCGTTAATTATCTCTCTTGAAGAAAACCTCGCTTAACAAGGAAAACCAGAAAATCTATCCTACATGAAATGTGCAGTATGTGCACTATGGAAGTGATTGTGTAGCTTTGGAGCGTTAAAGTCAGGCAGTAGATGAAGATCTTCTAGCTTTCCATGCATCGAATATATTAGAGAGAGGGTTGAAGGATCGTGGGAGCACTACATTGCTATCACAAGAGAAAGGAATGCAGCCTAGTGGGAAAGATGGTAAGGCCTCGACTAAGGTCATCTAGTTCATGAGTAATCTTTTTGTTGTAGGTCCAGTTGAACCTATCTCAATGGACTATCGTAGTTTGGTTCATATTTAAAGCAAGTTGAATACTTAGATGGCACTACACTATGAAGATAAGGACAGTCCAAGATCGTGATTGACTCATGTGCGGGTCCTACAGGTTGAGTAGGATTGAAAGAAGAGCACCAAAAGTTCATTAAATGGGAAACTCATGGTAAAAGCACTGGTTGGTGATGTTGCATATCCTGTGATGGGCCCCAGGAGGACAACAATGTTCTGAACACGGTATCCTTTGAACAGGGTGAATCCATGGCACAACATAATAGTGCATGCAAGAGAGAGAATGCCATGGTATTCATAGTGTCATAGTTTATACATCAAGCTCTACATGATGGGCACAACAAATGGTTAGACAAGTCGCTAGGTGTAAATTGCAATTTGGATGCCCATGTGTGGGACCAAAGCACCATCATTTGCATATGATTGATCTTCACAGCCATGCACAACTTCTACAAAACAATAGCTGAATGTGGGTCGTGTTTGAAGTATCAGTATCACATTCTTGGGGATATGAAAACATCTGGAAATCGACAATAAGGCTGTATTACTAAGTGATCACTATAAAGATCTTGTGAGAATCTAGCTGAACCTTTAATAATACAGTTCCTGAAAGCTACACACAAATAAGAGAGATAGAGCGGACTAATCATCGGAAGGAATTGAAAGGACGAAAATACCTTTGGGAGAAATCGAAGCTTACTTCTCTTTGTATTATTATTGCAGGGATAAAATTGTCCAAATGTTACTCGTGGCAACTGGCTTTTTGCAGGTGAAATCTAAACCTTATGTTGGACACCAGCCACATTTTCCAGTTTCAAAATACACCTAACTTCATTTAAAATGTCTTCCCATAACCTTTCAATATTCAAAATTCTACACCATAGGGAAACTAATTGCAATGGTAAAATTGACCAAGCTTTGCTCGTTCCAACTTTATTTGATCGTGGATATTTTGCATTTTACTCCCCATGGAATCCTCTCACATCACTTCCAACAACCACCAAGCATATAATCGTCAGACGTAGGGGGGGCGGGGGATATAAGAGCAATGTAAAACTCTATTGTGCAAAGATAAACTACTCCCTCATGTATTGTCATTTCAAGGAATGATAAATATTCAGCTTCGTTTTTTTCCCAAATTTCGTGCAAGTGCAACACTATTTAGTGCAATTATTTGCTCCGATCTTGCCATTTTGTTAGCCATCAAGTGTCAAATAGCCAATCCGATGTAATCATGTGTGCCGTATCACCGAGAACTAAGGACTGTGAGGTGACTAACTGCCACACCAAACAATTAAGTTCTACAAGGGTAACTAAGTGCCCATCTCATGTGATCATGGTATGCAAACAAGCATCGTAATCATATTACAAATCATATTCATCAAGCATGAAAAAAACAACAACAACAAAAAAGAAGCAGCTAAAGACACTGATTATTGCAAAATGAAATATTTTCAACACATGCCAAGATTTCTATTACAATTTACAAATGATAAATCATGCATCCCGAACAAGAAAACAAAGAAAAGGGCTGGCTACTGCAGGCATTTGTTGAATAAGGCCCTCATTTCAACTTCCAATTGCCTTACTTTAGCATCTGCTTGCTCCCAAGCACCCCAGGTCAGTGTTGGAAAGCATTGCTTCTGCAGAAGCTGCCTCCTTGGCCGCAGCTTCTTCCTCAACCTTTGCCACCTAAAGCATCTTCAAGATCATGAAACTTGGCCTCCGCGGCCGCATGAAGTTTCATGTCTTCTACCACTCCACTAAATGAAAAGACATGTTCTTACCTCTTCTACGTGTGCGCGCTCACGGCTTTATGGGCAGCTTCAAGCTTCGGCAACCTGGTGAGGACACCTCCAACTATGGGTGTACACAAACCGAGCTAGCTTGATTAGCTCGCTTGACTCGACTCGAAAAAGCTCAATTCGATTCGGTTCGAAGCTGAGTTTGAGCCGAGTCGAGCTGATTTTTTGAGCTCGAAAATGAGTTTGAGCTGGCCCCAACTCGACTCGAATCGAACTCGGATCGAACTAGTTCGATGACTCGGTTACTTTGATATTGATGTTGCTCACCAAGCGTTTGATGAAATGACTCAACGAAGTGTGGCTGGTGACAAGGAAGGTATGTACATGAAATAAATACCCCTTTTTCTTGGTTTTTATGTTGCTTAGAAGCTGTTTGATAAAATACCTTGAAAACCATTGTTGCTATTTCCCATTTAGTGGGATTTTGAAGGTGCAGTCCAGGTGTTTGTGGAAATGCTACACAAACGAACTCAGCTCGATCTTGGCTCGAACTCGGCTTGAACTGGTCCGAGCTGCTGACTGAACCGAGCTGAGTTGGCCAGTCAGGCTCGAAGACCGAGTCGAGTTCGAGCTGAGGTTAGCTAGTGGCCGAGCCGAGTCGAGCTGAGGTCAGCTCGACTCAGTTCGACTCGATGTACACCTACCTCCAACCTCCACCTTCTAAAGCTCAATCACCACCCTTGCGAAGCTAGTGATGGCTTCATTTAGTTCCAACAAATCTGCCCCAAGGTGACCGTTGACTTCAACATTCGGTCCTACTTCAAACGTTGGTCTCCCCACAATGTGACATCTCCAAAAGAAAGCCACATCATAGTAGCCTTGGGAACCCTCTGCAGGAATCTCTTGATTAAATGAAAGTTTCAGAAGGAGAGAAGGCTACTGCAAGCTTGGCACAGGGTGCGCTTGTCAACTCCTCACCTCTCCATTCCGTCGGTAGCCTCAATGCAAGAACCATCTGCTACACCAACCTATTTCCTTGTGACTCCGCCTTCGATGTTGAAGCTTACACTAGCTCCCGGGTAGCCAGGGGAACCAACGACTTCAACGATCTTTAGGACCTTGCTACCCTTTCGAGGAGTATTAGGCAATGGCTTAGTATACTACATTGTTGTTGCCTAGTCTCGGCACCTTGTTTCTGAGTCACATCATCCTTGGCCCATTCTTTAACACTTTGCCCACAACTCCTGTTGTCTCAGCTTCTTTACTCGGTCGGCTCTCCTTCTACTGGTCAGAGATTATAAATCTTCGTGTGCCTTGCACTTCTCTAGGACAAATGATGAAGACATCATAACACCATTTAGGGTCTACTAGGGGAGGAGGAGATCATCACCAGTTTTCCTTTGGATGATGACCACTACGTGGGCCCGCGTGGGCCGAGTGGCCTATTTTGAAGATCCTACACTACGAAAATGTATGTGGGTTGCATTTTTGAGGAGTCTGGAGTGTTGGATTGAGTGTTCGCATTGATCAGACTGTTGGATCGCGCACGATGGGCATTTGGACCACTCTTAATCGTGGTCCATCTTGATTGTGGACCACCCCATTGGCCATGAATAATTTAGTATAGTTTAGATTTTTTTTTTTTTTTTTTTTATTTTTTTAGTAGTTTTTGTCATTTATTTTATTATTTTTGGACTATTTTATGTTTTACTTGAGATAAGGTTATTTTTATGAGAATTCTTTCCTAAAAAAGGTTTTTTTTGTAAAAGTCTCTTTCTGAGGGGGGAGCCCTAATGCCATTATTTTAAAAAAACAGAACTTTGTGTCTTCTCTTCTTCATGTGATTTGAAGAATACTTTATCCGACTTGGAGCTTGGGTGTGGTGTGATTCCATTCCCCATTCAATGGAGGTGCGAGGCTTCTCATCTATCATCTTTCTTCTCTCTTCCTTTCTATCCAAAAGAGGTATTTTCTCAAATTTTCATCTTTCTTCTTCCCTTCCCATCCAAACCATCATTTTCTTCAACTTTTCGAGTTGATCACCAGGAACCAGAACTCCACGAAACCACAGATGACTTCCATATTCCATTCAAAACATTGACTCATTGCCTGAATTGCATCGAACAAACGAATGACCTTGAGAATGCCCTTGTACCACTCAGCCTACTGGATCAGTCTCCGTGTCATCAGTTCTATATGCACCCAAGTTTCCATTTAGCATTTTATCTGTATGTAAATAGAACAAGGTCCTTGAATTGTTCCATATCCTTCTTTCCTTCTTATTATGTTTAAGGACCTGAAGATGGGCAAAACGATGGGTGGAGATCGTGAGAGAAATGGTTTGTATTACTTGGAGAGAGAATACGTAGGTGTGGCAATGTTTCCTTCATATTCGGTAATTTAATGGCATCATCGTTTGAGACATCCATCTCTCAAAAATCTACAGACTCTCATCCCATCTCTTCCCAAGATGTCAAAGTTGGAATCTGGGGCATACAAGCTTAGTGAACATCATAGAGTTCATTTTCCATCTAGAATTGATTCAAGAAGTATGTTCCATTTAAATTGGTTCATAGTGATTTGTGGGGACTGGCTCGTGTCCCAAGTTTGTTAGGTTTTAGATACTTTGTTCTCTTTATTGATGATTACTCTAGGATGACATGATTATATCTAATAAAGCAATAGGTCAGAAGTCTATCATGTATTTCAAAATTTTTATAACGAAATAAAGAATCAATTTGGTGCAAAATTGGGCATATTCAGGTTCAAATAATGCCTTGGAATTTGTTGCTAAAGATTTTCAAACATAATTACAAAGTCGGGGCATTATCCACCAGACCTCTTGTACTTATACACCCCAACAAAATAGGGTGGTTGAACGCAAGAATGGAAGTGACTCGAGCCTTGTTACTATGAATGAATGTTCCAAAAATCTTTTAAGGTGATGCAGTTCTTACTACATGTCTATAAACACTCCACCTCGGGCCGATAAATTTGATTGAACAAAAACCCCAATCCATACCCTTAACCCAATGCCAAATCTTGATCCATAACCTTAACCCTCAGCCAAACCCGAACCCTAGAAACCCTAAAATCTAATTAACCCAGTCACAATAACTGAACAGATCCCTAAAACTGGTTCCAAACCCCAACTTTAGGAAAAACCTAAACTATAAAGTCAACCCACTAAGTCAACTCACCCAATCAGCCCAAATAGCCTACCCAATCAACTGACCTTATCAAACTAAGTCTGTAAACCCATTTTGGCCCAAGCCCATTCCAAAGCCCAATTCGAGGGGAAGGGAAGACGGCAAAGCAACTTCAGAGGACCAAAACTATCCACATGTACAAAAGGAACCTCCCTCTGAAGCTAAACCAAAAAGGATGAGCGACACCCAGGGTATCGCTCACCACGTGGCACTGGCCGTACTTTGGCCAGCTACCTACTCGTGTGTTATTGTCCTCCCTGCCTATTTCATGCATGTGCAAAACTTGGCAATTACTCTGATGCCCCTCCCTTAAGGCAGAATTACACCTTATGCCACCCAAACCAACACATGAGATCTTGCCACATGGCAATCTCAAATCTCAGCCATCCAAACCCCTCAAGCCTTGTAAGAATTACCAGAAAATTGGGCTAGAGGGCTATTAATTACCTCCCTTCCCTTCACATTTCAAGTATCCCTCAATCCACAATAATCCAATAACATCCACAATCCAGCATCCTTACCAATCCAGAAGCACCCTAACCCCCTTAGCCATCCCACACCAAGGAGAGTGAGGGTGAGGGAGAGAGCCTAGCCCAAGTTCAGCCCTAACACTAGCCTCTTAAGTCAACCCAAGTTCAATCCAAGCCACTCGATACAATCCTTGCGACACTATCGTCCACCCAACTGTTTTCAACCAAGCTTCATCTAGCCATAGTATTTGCATATCGCAATATTCATCTCATCATTCAACACACTTTACACCAAATTGGCTCGAAAGTATAATCCGAGGCTTGCCGATTTAATCGGATCTTGCCCAACAGAAAACCTACCAATTACTTCACATTTTGTTACAGGCATTGCCTACATTCATATATACGAGAACTGAATCCTCACCCTCGAGAACAATCAGATCTTATGAAGTAGAGACCGTACATCTATATGGGTAGAGTGGGTGCCTAACACATTCCCTCTCTGTAACCGCGGTCCCTTACTGAGAATTTTTGATCGTGGAACCAAAGAGTCATCTTAAAGTAAGAAATCTTTGGATCCCTACCCTAACGTTTCTATATGGTCTAGTCGACTGTAGAGACGAAAAAATTGGCTAGTGGTGACTCTGGTCAAACATAACCAATCAATCATAGAGCAAAGCCCTCAAAAGAGGCAACCCGTGGAGAAAGCGACCTTGAGTTGATTCCGGCCCGGGAACCCAGCGTCCACAATGTTATTTGATCAATAAGATGCCTTCATCAGTTTTAGATGGCAAAACACCATTTTCTATGTTGTTTTCTGATCAATCACCTTTTCTTATTTCTCCAAATGTGTTTGAATGTACTTACTTTGCTCATATATTTGGATCAAGTCGAGATAAACTCTACCTCATTTAGCTAAGTATATTTTTCTGAGATATTCACATACTCAAAAGGATTAATGGTGTTGTTCCACAACTCTTCAGAAGCATTTTGTGACTATTGATGTAACATTCTTTAAAGATGTTTCGTTCTACGTTAAAGATGATCATATTAACGACGCCAAATCTATGGAAGCTCCCTTGTCAAAGGTATTTCCTTCAGAATTTGATGTTGAGATACCTTTGTCACCTCAAAAGGATTTCACACAGACTTATTACAGAAAAAAGGAGAAAAGACCAAGCATTACAGAAAATTCATCTTCAATCCACGCAGTCGGCTATTGCTCTTACTAAGGTTCTTAGTTCTTCTGAGTCTCCTGAGGTTGCAAATGATCTTCATATTGCAGTCTTGAAAGGTAAACGTTCTTGTGTTACTCATCCTATTTCCAACTTTGTCATTTTTACCCATTTCTCCACAAATTATCATAAGTTTTGCGCCTACCTTGTCTGTTGTATCCATTCCTAAGTCGGTCTAGGAAGCATTGTCTAATGAAAATTGGAAACGAGCAATGGATGAAGAGATGAAAGCCATGTGCTCCAATAATACTTGGAAGCTGACTGATCTTCCTACAGGTAAGACTCCAATCAAGTGTAGATGGGTGTACGCAATTAAGTTCCTACCAGATGGGTCAATTGATTGTTATAAAGCCAAGCTGGTTGTTAAGGGATATACTCGGATTTATGGGTAGATTATGTGGATACATTTTCCCCAATGGCTAAGCTTAATTATGTTCTGGTGGTTATATCACTCGATGCGAATCATGATTGGCTTCTCTTTCAGTTGGATGTGAAGAATGCATTTTTGCATGGAGACCTACATGAGAGACTTCGGAAGCCTCTCTTCAAACTTAGTTTCAAATCGAAGATCTTGGTCTTCGTCGATATTTTCTGGGCATTGAAGTGGCAAGATCGAAAGTTGGAATAAATCTACGTCAAAGAAAATATACTTGTGACCTATTAAAAGAGATAGGGATGTTGGGAGCCAAACCAGTTGGTACTCTAATGGACCCTTATCTTAAACTAGAAGCTGAAGAAGGAGAACTGTTAGAAGACCTTGGTATGTACAGGAGACTTGTTAGAAAACTCATCTATTTGACTATCACCAGGCCTAATATTGCCCTTTCAGTTAGTGTGGTGAGTCGATTTATGCAAAGTTCAAGGACACCACACCTAGCAACAGTTATAAGGAGTTATGAGGATCCTCTAGTATTTGAAATGTTTCCCTAGCAATGTTGTAAAATCGCATAAGCCATTAGCTTGGGCTGATCACTCATTCCATCGCATAATCACATAAACAATCAATCAGGTTGATGATTTTATTTTTTTTCTTTTTTGAAAATTTTTTAAAATAAAATAAAATAAAAAATGGTTTAAAAAATAGAAGAAAAATATTCTAAAAAATTAAGAAAAACTATGAATAATTACCACAAGTGATTGGGTTGGGTTTATTTACCTATTTCATTGTGGTTCGACTATTAAGCCATCTATATGTTGAGTTATATTATATATAACAATACGAATTTAAATAATCAACAAGTTACACTAAGAAAGAATTAATTATTGAAAACTACAAATATAGCAATTTTATTGATAACTTGAATCTTAATGGGTTGATGCACGCAATACAAGTTGGAACTTACAACTTACTACAATCTACAAGAAACTTGATTGTTGGCCATAGAGCTGAACACGAGTCGAGCTAGCTTGAGAAACTCGCTCGAATCAACTCAGTTGAGCTTGATCCAACTCGACTTGCAATATGGTTCGAGTCAGGCCGAGCGCCAAAAACCATAGCTAAAAAAAATTGAGTCGAGTTCGAGCTTGGTCGGGCTTGAATCGACCCGACTCAAACTTGACTCGCTCAAATTATATATATATATATATATATATATATATATATATATAAGTTTTTTTAAAAGTAAAAAGTAAAAACCCTAAACCCGACCCTATCCGGCTACCCCTCCACTTTCCCTCTTTTCTTTTTCGTTTTACCCTATTCGAGCGCGAGCAAGCAACAGGCTAGTAGACCTCACCACCCGACGAGCCGAGCGGACTGATGAGAGCAACCCCACCTCTCCCTCTACTCTCTACTCTCCTTCAAGCCAAGTAACATTTCTGATTTTTTTTCCTTGCATGATACAATCGAATTGGGTTAGGGTTTGGGTTGTCGGATTGGGTCAACGTCAGGTTGGGTCAGGGTTTTGGTTGGGTTGCGTCGGGTTGCATCGGCGTCGGGTTTGGGTTAGGTCAGGGTTGGGTTGCGTCGGGTTGGGTCAGCGTCGGCCGTCAAGTTGGGTCAGTGTTTGGGTTGGGCCAGCGTCGAGTTAGGTCAGGGTTTGGGTTGGGTCAAGGTTTGGGCTGGGCCAGGGTTGGGTCACGGTCGGGTTGGGTCATGGTTGAGTTGTGTCGGGTTGGGTCAAGTTTGGGGCAGCGTCGGGTTGGGTTACTTCAAGTAATTGATTTGTGTTTTATTAAAGTAATTTACTTCAATATGATTCTTGATTACTTAATAGTTGAATTTGAATTCTTGATTACTTGAGAAATACTAAACTTGTGTAGACTTGAATTTGATTCTAATTTACTTCGAGTAATTAATTTTTGTTTTATTAAAGTAATTTACTTGGATATGATTCTTGATTACTTGAATTTGAATTCTTGATTACTTAAGAAACTCTAAACTTCTGTAGACTTGTGTTTGGTTACTTGAATTTGATTTATGCTTAATTCAAGTATTTAACTACAAATCATATATTAAATATATGATTTATAGTTGTATACTTCAATTAAACACAAATCAATTAGTTTTAGAACAACTCCACTTGACACTTGACACACTTGGTAGATGAATTTAATAATCTACCTACCCGTTTAAGAATTCATATATAATAAATTGTATTCAAATCAATTATTCGTTTGATATTCTTTATATATATGAATTCTTAAATTGTCCAAGTTAGACAGTTTGGTAATTGGATTCGGACCAAGTCGAGCTGGTTTTTGGAGCTTGAAAAAATTTCGAACTGAGTTCGAGCTTGCCACTTGACACTTGACACACTTGGTAGATGAATTTAATAGTCTACCTACCCGTTTAAGAATTCATATATAATAAATTGTATTCAAATCAATTATTGGTTTGATATTCTTTATATATATGAATTCTTAAATTGTCCAAGTTAGACAGTTTGGTAATTGGATTCGGACCGAGTCGAGCTGGTTTTTGGAGCTTGAAAAAATTTCGAACTGAGTTCGAGCTTGCCGGAGCTTGACTCGAATCGAACCTCAGCTCAAATCGACTCGGAACAAATCGGCTCAGTGACTCGGTTATTTTGATATTGATGCTGCTCGCCGAGTGTTTGATGAAATGACTCAACAACGTGTTGTTTCAGGTGCATACATTCTTCGAGGGATCGGTTGGTGGTGAGGAAGGAATGGATATGAAAAAAAAAAACTTTACATTATAAGATTGCCGTCATATCTTGATTTTGATGCTGCTTGCCGAGTGTTTGATGAAATATCTATAAAGTGTTATTTTGCATTCTGTGAGAAATTGAAGATGCACTCTATATGTTTGAGAAAATGTCGCACAGGCTTGAACTCAACTCGAACTGGCCCGAGCTACTGATCGAATTGAGCTGAGCTAGCCAGTCAAGCTCAAGGACCGAGCCGAGCCAAGCCGAGTTCGAGCTGGGGTTAGCTACTGGCCAACCCGAGCTGAGATGTGCCAAGCTCGACTTGTGTGCAACTCTAGATATAAGGCCCGTCTAGTTGTGAAAGGCTACACGTAGACATACAATATTGACTATAAGGAGACTCTTCCACTAGTGGGAATGACAAACTCTATACGAGTTCTCTTACTATGGTTGTAAATTTGACATAGCCACTTTATTGGTTGGATGTGAAGAATGCCTTTCTTCACGATGATCTGGAGGTGTACATGAGGATACCTCCAGGATTTCAGAATCCTAATACCCAAGGAATGGTTTGCGAGCTGAAGAAGTCCTTATATGGTCTCAAACAGTCACCCAGAGCCTAGTTTAAGCACTTCACTAATGCATTAAAAAGGGTTGGTTACTCGCAAAGTCAAGCATATCATACTTTATTCATCAGGCGATCCAAGGGGAAGACAGCGGCTCTCATTGTTTATGTAGATGATATGGTGTAACTGGGGATGAGGAGGAGATTCTGAAACCCAAGAGACAAATGAGTTTTAAGATTAAGGATCCAGGCAAACTAAAGTATTTTCTTGGGATAGAGCTGGCATGTTCAAAGCGGGGCATCTTCATCCCTCAAAGAAAGTACATCCTAGACCTTCTAAAAGAAACAAGTAACCTTGGAGCAAAGCCAACAGATTCTCCAATTGAACAAAATCAAAGACTGAATGATGAGAATGGTCAACAATTAATTAACGCAAGGTGATTTCAGAATCCGTTACTTGGCCAGATATTGCTTATGCAGTGAGTGTTGTTAGTCAGTTCATGCATACTCCAAAGACTACACACTTATAGGCAGCTCATCAGATTCTTAGATATCTGAAATCATCTCCTAGAAGAGGAATTTTGTTAGCTAGACATGGTCACCTAAGGGTTAAAGCATATACTGATATAGATTGGACAGGTTCAGTTACAGATAGGCGTTCAACTTCTGGGTATTGTTCCTTAGTTGGGAGAGAACTTAGTCACTTGGAGGACTAATAAACAGTCTGTTGTGGTTAGATATAGTGCAAAAACAAAAATTCATATCCATAGTTCACAGTGCATGTAAGCTATTATGGCTTAGGTCTCTGTTTTCAAAGTTGCGATACAACACTCCAAGACCAAAGAGTCTATACTATGACAATAAGGCTTCCATAAGTGTTGCTCATAATCCTGTCCAGCATGACTGCACTAAGCACATAAAGGTGGATCGATATTTCATAAAGGAGAAGCTACGGACTGAACGAATTTATACTCCTTACATTTCTACACAACTTCAGTTGGCAGACATTCTTACTAAAGGAGTTTGCAAAGCTAGATTGCGGGAAAATTTTAACCAAGTTAGGCATGGGTAGATATTTTTGCACCAACTGGAGGTGAGTGTTGATTGTTGAGATGTATGGGTATTTTGGGTATATTTGGTTAAGTTAGTACGTATACATGTATATGAGGGGAATATCCTTGTAGTGAGGGGTACTTCTTTCTCTTACGATTAGACACTAATAAGATAAGGGGGAGAATCATGAGAGAGTATTCCCGTTCTCACCTCCTTATTCTCCTCTTTTTCTTTCTTCTTCTCGTTCTTTCATTCTTTCAAAGGTTTTAATCTTTCAACTCCCACAATGACCGTTTGGGATGTTTGATTGAACTCCTAGTGGTCCTGCACTAACTATCAAGGCAATTCACGTTGAACCCTGTTTTATCCAACAGAATAGCCATGTGTTGTTTCCAGCTGAGATCTTCCGAACACCTTCAAGCAATGCAGATATGCTGCTAGATTTTTTGAGCTTCTTGAGCTATACAGGACATGAACATTTAAGGCCATCAGGTTCTTGGAAGTGCTAGAATAACTGAGCCTAATCGTTGATCTAGACACTCTGAAGGGGAAGGACCGTAGATTAGGATTTATTGCATTAGCTATTGTGTACCACGTGACAAACTAGTTTTCTCTGGTTTTGACCTTGTAATCAAGCCTTCAAGAAACTCAAGCTTAACTCCAAGTAGCACATATAACTAAGGCCCCATTTGACACGCATGATACCACTATATGAATAAAGTTGCCTGGATAAAATTATTTAGTTACGATTGAAGTTATGATAATAAAATAGAAGTTACCATGAGGATGGATATGTTGTGTTTGGAAAAATGATCACATACATGTGAGGGGTGCGTTCGATTGTTAGGTCTCCTTTCATAGTTTACTCAGCAATCTGGACGGTCTAGATATTCTGAAAACCGTCACACATGTACAAATTTCTCATTGCATGTGTATCAACAATGATAATCTACTAGATTTCTTGAGTCCCCTTCCCTTTTCAAAAAGTCAGACAGACGGCCAAAGTTATTGCACGTATGACGAAGGGTTGGGGGGTGTGCCCACCCACGAAGGTGGGGTTAACAGCCTATTTACACAAGATCCACACCAGCCATCAGATGCAACAACCCATGTTTTTCCGTGATCTCAAAAATTAAACCTATTCAAAACTAACATGGACTAAACACGATTAATGACAGGCATCCCTAGTTCAATTGTTTCCTATGGTGTGGCCGTTCTAAGTTTTCAAATGGGCTTGATTTTTAACATTTGAGGTAAACAAGAGGCTGCGCACCTGATGGATGGTTTGGATCTGATCCAGCTTTCCTCCATCCACGCAACTATGAAACGCATGCTCTCTCCTTTATCAAAATAGTTGGATTGTGGTTTTTTCTGGGAATCCAACTATTGGCAAAACATGGGAATTAACACTAGGAAAAAAAAAAAACATAGTGAATACCATTATTTTGATACCTATATTACCAACATAGTGAATTTAAGCACCACCAACGCGAGATTTTCTATCATATAACGCTATATATTTATAATAATAGAAATGAGACACCCAATGGGGCCTAGGCTCCTATTTACAATGAAGTATTTTAAGATCCTGCAAATTGGATGGTTTGCCAATCCAAAGATTCTAGACATTTGGAATTATCTATCAATGATGCAGACCGTCGATCAGATGAACAGACCGATGCCGTTAAGATCTTCTTTGGAATATCCTATCCTTTGACCATTGAACTATTTTCAATTGATGTGAACTGTCACTAATATTCCTCCTTAACCATCTATTTGTAGGCCGTTGAGCAAAGGGATTAGAGTTTTTAATCTGGATTTCTAGGCATCACAGTGGGGCTGACAGATCAATGGCTTGGATCACCAAACCATGGTCCCAAATGTAGCAAATCTGACTGTGCAATTTCTGCTGCATATGCTACCATGTCATCAAACCACTTCAATTGACTTTCTAATATATGATGCAGCAAAAACCCAAAGTAAAAATGGAAGAAGTGAAACAAAAATAAATAAATAGAATAAAATAAAACATCCAAAATGCAAATGGAATGAGCTAAAGGAGTGCCCCACCATGATGGGCACCTAGATAAAAAATATATATATCAAGCCAATCCAATCATCAAGTGGGAACCACCCTAGAAACAGGGCACAACTCCCCAAAACCCCCCATATTCAAGTGGGATTTGTGTGGTATGTGTATCATCCAAACCATCCAATCCAATCATCAGGTGGGACCAGCACTAAGAACAGGCACAACCGCTGCCCTAGAAGCAGGCAACAACCGCCCAAAACTCCTCATAATCAAGTGGGGTCCGTGTGGTATGTGCATCGATCCAAACCGTCCAAAAGGCGTGTCCCACCATGAAAATCCAAAGTGCCAAAAATGAAGTCTATCAAATCATCCAGTGGGAAGTTTCCGCGGTGGTCCATTGGTTTCTATGGAGTGGCCCACCCAATGATTGGCTTGGCCTGATTTTTGGGGTGCCGGATTTCATATGGGGCAAACCTGTTGGACGGGTTGGATGTGATACACACAAGACGTGGGCCGCACGGTGGAGTTGACCACGTGTATATGCTCACCTAGCGCAGAAATCAGGCCAATCCAACCATCAGGGGGCCACGCGTGATTTTGGAGGTGTTTGGACGGTTCTCCATTGTTTTCTATTGTGTGGACCACCTAATAATTGGTTTAGCCTGATTTTTGCGCTGGGTGATCTTCATGGTAGGGCAATTCTGTTGGACGGGTTGGATGTCATACACACAGATGGAGCTGACCCTACAACATCAACAGGACAAAAATTTATATAATTCCAGATAATTACAAAAATCCATCCAACCCATCAACAACATAAAAAATCAAATTAAAAAAAAAAAAAAAAAAAAAACACAAAAAATCCAATTCAAAAAAAAAAATATATATATATATATATATATATAGAGAGAGAGAGAGAGAGAGAGAGAGAGAGAGAGACTCACTAGGTGGTGGGTAATGGTGATACTGCGGATGAAGAAGAAGATTGTGATGGTGATGATAGAAAGCAGGTGTATTGAGCAGACTCTTCCTAACTAGCAGAACAAGATCCAAAGGAACAGAAGCCCCAGCTAACATATACTTGAAAATCAATGCCTGCAGCTCCAGTTCCTGCCACTGAGCTAAGCTGAAAAACCCACCTCCCATCCCTTCAAATTTTCATAAACAAACACATCCCATCAAAAGAAATAAATCAAACACCTTAAAAGCTGCAGGTTAAAAAAGCGAAGATATTTACTGGGAAATCTTGTCATGGTTGGATCTGGAAATGGAGACAGACTGCTGCTGTTCTTGCTGCTGTTTGGCTGTTGTACAGACAATGAAAGACCACCACCAACAGCAGCAGTAGTAGTAGCAGGCTCAAATGGCTGGTTTTGCCCATGGAAGAGGAGCTTCGGAATCTTTGCTGAAGGTGACTGATCTGGTTGGTGATGTGGGTTTCTCCATTGCTGCTGCTGCATGTAATCCATAGAGGAAACCAAAAAATCTAATGAGATAGATTTGAAATGGGTGTCTTTTCTTCAGATTCTTGATTTTATTAGCTTTTTTTTTTTTTTTTTTTTTTTTTGGGGGGGGGGGGGCCGCTTTTGGGGTTGATGGGTAGGGGTTTTTTAGCAATTCTTGGGGACTGGTTTCTGAATGATCTAAAACATATTTGAAATAGCTTGTCTTTATATTCTTGACATTTCCCCCCTCTTTTTGGGTTTGTGTGTAGCGGTTTCTAGAAGTGGGCTGTCTTTAGAATATTGATATTTTGTCTCTTTTTTTGGGTGTGTTGGACCTTTTGGTTTTGGTGGGTGGGGGGCGTTCTAGCAAGTTTTTAAGGTGGTTTTGGGGTGATATTAGAGAGATCTGAAATGGGCGATCTTTAGAAAATCTTCCCGTCTTTTTTGAGTGTTTTGGACCTTTTTGGGGTCATGGGTTGGGGTGTTTTAGCAATTCGGGGGTTTTATTTTGTTGGTTTTCTGTTATATGGAAGCCTGCAGGTTTTGTGTTTGAGACAATGGCGAGAAAAGACAGTAGAAGCGAGAGATTGTAAAAAGATATCTCAGATAAAAAGGATGAGAGAGAGAGAGACAGCAGTAGTAGTAGTACTGCTTTCTGTCACCCTACGCTGCTACTGCTGTTTTGCTCCAGGAAGGGAAACGTGGAAAGGTAGGTAGTCCTCGGACTACAGAAATTGACACTGTAGCCGTCCCCAAGTTGGAGTGGACCACGTATTACCGACGGACGCGGATCGACTGGTCACCCGTGCACCAGACAGCTAGCCAGTGAAAAGGCTCCGTGGCCCCACCATGATGTATGTGTTTTATCTGCTGCATTTAAAAGCTCAATTGGACCACACTACATGAAAGTGTTAGGAATGACATTGAAAACTCCCTGAGGATGGGCTGATGATACACCAGCCACTTAGCCAGTGAAAAGGCTTTGTGAGCCCACGTGGCAATTTATGCATTTTACGGTGTCTTTATTGTTTCTAAATCATTTTAGGGCCATCACACCTAGAGCGGAGCAGAATCCGATCGCATCCGACTTATCGGACCTAATCCGATCTGAACCAAAGGCCGAGATCGAGTCCGATCAAGTAGGTCCACTCAGCCCGTTTGGCCGGGTGGATTGGAAGGGAGTGAATGATATTAGGGTGGATGGCATGGATTTCTAGGTAATGATGGTGTTGTCAGCGGATTGTCTTGAGATCCATGCGATTGCTATATCCCTGGATTGATAGTCCGTTTGGCACGCCCGGCCAATCCGAAGGCTTTCGATCCCTTCCAATCCCACGAACCAAACAAGTCGCAGGCTAATTTGAACGGATGAGGATGGATTGGCTGGGATTTAAAGGTAATGATGGTGTTGTCAATGGATTGTCTGAAGATCCATCTGATTTGTATCAGATCACCTACCCTGTTTGGCACGCCCGGCCATTCCCGGGATTTACCATCCAAGCCCTTCCACTACCATCTAATCCGTTCCAATCCAACCAGCCAAACGGGCCCTCAGTTTCAACCGTACATCGGATCGAATTCGGATCAGTGGTCAATCCGGACCAATCCAGTTTGGGATCTAATCCGATTGGATCCGATGCAGACCAATCCGATTCAATACGGTCGAGTACCTACAGTCAGATGTTATAGACGTGGCATGCATTAAACTCTAAGTTAAAAGGTTAAAATAGAGTCATGAGGGAGGGTAGGCAACGTGAGGGAAGTTGGGCGCACCCTGAATATATGTGGTTTATCCCCACCGTCCATCTGTTTTCTAGCTCATTTAAAGGGTTGAGCCCAAAGTTGAAGCATATCCAAATGTCAAGTGGATCATACCATAGAAACAGTGGGAATAATGATTTCCACCGTTGACATCTTCCTAGGCCCCCACAGTGATGTCTATTGGGAATAATGATTTCCACCGTTGACATCTTCCTAGGCCCCCACAGTGATGACTATCCATCGTCCAACCTGTTACTAAGATCACAAAGACATATGTAAAGGGAAAAAACAAATATAAGCTTAATCCAAAAATTATATGACCCCTGGGAATTTTTCAACTGTAGAAGTTCAATTCACACTGTTTCATGTGGTGTGGTCCATTTGAGCTTCGGATATATTTATTTTTTGGTCACATGTCATAAACTTATATGATAAAATGGATGGACGGAGTGGATAAAATACACGAATAATGGTGTACCCCAAAGAGTTTACTCAGTATGCTTACACAGTACAATCCGCTTCTATTGAAACCTGGTTCACGGAAACGTGACTTGTACTCCCCTTCTCAGTCCTCCACCCTAATCCGCCGCTCCCCATCAAATAGGTCTTCTATCCCGCCCATTTCATGAAGAGTTTTTCCCTTTTTAAAATTTTTTTTTAATTAAAAAAGAAAAAGACTTGATTTGACACCCGATCCGACTCGGTTTCCCTGACCGAGTCGGACTCAGTTCGGGTTAGGCCAGCAGTGCATCGGATCGGATTGAGTCAGCCGACCTGGACTCGATCTCGGATCGAATCGAGTTCGAGTTAGTTACTTAAAAATTCGGATCGAGTCGAGTTGGACCCAATCCAATCCGACTCGACTCAATGCCCACCTCTAATCACACCATGGATTCGAGGGGATTTCAAATTGCTTAGTTGTTTAGCACCATATAAGGTAATCGGGGTATTTAAAAAGAGGGGTTTGAAATCCACCATGAAAGCTTGGATTACATCTAAAATTCTTCCAAGAGTTGCATGTGTAAAACACGTGTCACTAGAATTTTAATTTATTAGACACATGACCCACTAATGATACCCAAAATAATTAGAATATCAATTACATCAATATAATTACTTTAATACGATGATCAGTGTCGTCCAAACAGTGTCCATGTAAATCAACGGTTAAAAATTGTTGGTTACATGATCTTGTGCTTGTGGCCAATTCGAGATTGGAAATTCATCAATTTTGGGCAAAGTATATATTTCAGTAGGCTTATTACAACCATTGTGTCAAATATTACATACGTTCGCTAATTAGAAATATTAAAATTGATTTAGTAATTAAATTCAAAACCCTATAAATATACCATGTCTAACTACTTTTTGATTAAATTTGATTTTGAATCAAGGGTGCCAAACACAATAAAAGGATTTCAAATCCAGGGGTTTCAATCCAAACAGGCCCTAAAGCTGATCCAAAAGCTCTAGTGAACAACACCACAGGAGATAATAGGATTGAATGACGCCCATTAAAGGGGTTCAATCTTTAGCATTCAGTGTAGTCTTTATTTATTTATTTATTTAACATCCTAAAATGAACTGAATAATTGGATAGACATAATGGATAAAACACATACATCATGATGGCCTACAACTTTTCGGTAAAGATTGGCCTTTCGTTACGGTAAAGATGGTCGGTCGTTACCCTTACTCTTGAGCAAACCAGGAAATACACATGAATTTAAGCTCTTGTTTATTTTATATTTCATCCATTCGTAATCGGACGGCTGGGTTCTTACTTGTCAACTCATACCTTTCTCACATAGCATTCGTAGTCAGACCTGCCTCTAAACAGTTCTGATCATCCGTACGCATGGCCCGACCAAGCTGACTTTGCATTCAACTTTCAGCGGTTAGAAACTTTGATGCTCTAGAAATGGGTGATGGTGATGTGCAGGCACTTAAAATTTGCATAATTGGAAGAAAACCAAGTCAAATTAAAGCTTCCAAATCATGGTTCCCAGCTTAACTGACCAGCTAAATACTAAGCTGATGGGCATTTATTGAACAGTTAAAAATAAAAAATATCAGGTGGTCTCTTTCTACAAACAAGAATCTACGGATGGGATGGTTGATGCACAGACCTTATGAATTGCACGCATGTTGAGTACAATGAAGTAAATAACTGTCTACACTGTTTACCCAATGGTAGATTCGGGCCTGTTTGGCCAGGCGGATTGAATGGCATTAGGAGGGATGGGATCTGTTTTAAGTTAATGATGGCCTGGTCAGTGGATTGGTGTCAATAACATGGTATTGTTGTATCCCATGGCCAAAAACGCTTGTATACCATTGCCAAAAACGCTGCATGTTTGGGACACCTGGCTTATCCAGCGATCACAACAAACAATGGTCCCGTTTGGTCGGGCATGGGATGGCATGAAATCCCATGGCTTGTAAAGCAAGCCCATTTGGGCAGTTTGGGTTTAGGTGGGGCGGGATTCAAAACGGATGGACGTCCCTGCCTATGCCAGACAGCCCATCCAGGCAGTGCTCTGTGGGGCCCACTGTGATGTATTTGTCTCATCCACGCCGTTTATCGCACCATGCAACTGATGTATATACATATTCTGGAAAATGAAGCAAGTTCATATCTCCAATGGACCACACCGAAGGAAGGTGCGGTGACAATGAAACCACCATTAAAACCATTCCATGGGCCACCGTTATTTTGTTTATTACCATCCAAAAATCCAGTGGACCACACCATATGACAATGGTGTGAGACAAAACATCGACTAGGTGAAGCAGTCAATAATGTAAATGATTCCCACAACCCATATGGCCGATGTATCCAGAGTCATTGCACCATACTATGACTAAAATAAACAAGTAATAATCATTCAATTACAGTACCAGTAATATCTATAATTAAAGGATAACAAACAACGCAAAAAAAAGAAAGAAAAAAAAAAAAAAAGAAAGAACCACGATGGCAACTAGAAGTGCACAGAATGTCTCTCCAACTAATGAGGTAGGATCATCAGTCGACGTGGTACTGAAAACCATGGCCCAGGTCATCTGGGTCATCTGACAGATAGACGAAGCCAAAGAATGGTGGATGTCCACCTTATCAGAATATGTGGCAACCTGAACCGCAGGAGTTTCTGTGCGAGGCCTCGACTGTGCACTGGCCTTATTGAAGTAACCATCCTAACATGCAAAGCTTCCTTCCAGTTCTTGAAGGCTCGGTGTCTCCCGCCGCTAAATCCCTCCACCTCCAATCTAGCATAGTACTTCCCCCTTGCCATCTGCATTGACATGTCCATTATTGGATGAGATTCGTGTTTTGGAATAGGATCGCAAAATAGAAAGCATATATTATTGTCCTACCGAAACTGAGAAGTACAAAAAAACTTACGAAATGTTTTTTAAAAAAGTTATAAGTACGTACCCTTTCTCTGAACGAAGTGTGTGGTCCTATTTATCTAAATGTGTATAAGGTAAGCAAGTGATTACATATATGAAAGATGTTAAATAGCAAATAATTGTCATTGTCAATTGATTCACAATAGTATACACTATATACCAAATATATCAATCCAAAAAAAAAAAAAAAAAACCATCATCATGTCTAAAAAAGTTATTACATACCTGTAAAAGAAACAAAAAAAAACAGAACCAGGGACCACACCATGTCAGACGGACCCAACGCCTGCATCACCAAAGTTATCACGTAGTGTTTTCTTTAACCACTCAATGCGGCGCTCAGGTTGAAGACTGATAAAGAACGATGTCAGCTTCTCGTCCCTACTCAAGAGCTGACCAACTTCGATAAACTCCGAGTTGGTCAAGTCCGCACCTCTTTCAGAACATCAAGTACTTTGCTAGTATGATTCACCTCGTTGTCGAGGCCAAAATCATGCAAGCCTCTACAACTTTTGTAAGACCCGTAACCTAGACCGTACCATTCTGTAGGACTTCGCGATCCTTTCGGTCGAATTTCGTCAATCCTCGACCCGTTTCTGACGTTGCGCGCGATCCTAAGCCAAGTCCCGCATGCCGAAGTCGGCTCAACCCAAAACCTGTATCTTCGCGACCGCGTTGTCGCCGCGGTTCTAACGCCGCGACTTGCGCACCGAACCGATACCCAATCCAGGAGATGCGGGTCTGCGTTCGGTTCGAAGAAATGCCGCACGTTGCGAATCTCGAGGGAATCTCTACGAGATGTCCCATCAATCAACCAAAAATGTACCTCCATACCTAAGTACAAGCAACCCATGCCTCCTTTAGTCAAATCAACTCTCTCTCCCATTTTTCAAAGTCACCCTTACCCATGACATCATCACACCACTCCCTCCATCCCTTCTTTATTTTATTTCTTTCTCTCTCTCATTCTCTCATTCCCTCCCTCTCATACGTCTAAGCCTCCTTTAAGCAATCCAATCTCCCAAAAATTTCTAAGTGTGGTCCACCTCTTCCATCTCGATCGTCCAATCATCATCCGCACCGTTAAAACCCGATCGACGTCCATAAGAACCGTAGGTGAGGAGTTTTCAAGCCAAGGGAGCAAGGAGGATCGCAACAAGGTGGGTGATCCACCGTCATTTCTCATATTTTTGGGCCACATGTGGTGGGACCTGTTTGATGTATGCATGTATGAAATGGAGGACCCATAGTGGCGGGGTCCTTCCTCTATCTCACTGTGTATCTCTCTGTCTCTCTCTTTCTCTCTCTCTCCTTCTCCCCTCCTTAGAATGTAGTGGGCCCCACCAAATTATGTAAAATCTACTCCACCCATCAGACAGAGTGGCCCACCACATTTTAGGGAGATCTCATCTCTTAGATAATAATATGTGTAATATATTATAATATATATATAAATATATTTATATATACTATACATTATGGTGGGCCACGACCATGTGGGACCCACCTTGATGAACGTGGGCCAGGTACACGTGGGCCCCAGCCATGATGCGTGTGTTACATCCATGCCGTCCAGCGTCCCTGGACGCTGGACGTGCGGCTAACAGGGAGTGTGGTGTACTGACATGGGTGTTTACTTGCAAGCAAAAAAAAAGGAGTTTACTTTTGGGGTGGGCTGCTCATGCAGGCCCCACCTTGATGTATGAGGCTGATCCACGCCGTCCATTATGTTCTCCAGCTCATTTTAGGCGTTGAGCCAAAGTCTTAAGGTGATCTGATCACCGGGTGGGCCATACCCTCTAAAACCATGTAAAGACACGCCAAAACATATAAAAGTACTTGGTGGGACCCACCTGAAGTTTGGATGCAGCTGAAACTCGGTCTGGACGGCCAGACAAGTGGGACATACATAATGGGTGGGCTAGATTGTGGATCACATCTCGGTGGGCCCCAATATAAAAAAATATATTATAAAACAGCAGCAGCAGACATTGCTGCTGCTAACAAAGGACGCAAGCTGCGCCTGTGGCTGCGTGCGGGTGGTAGAGGCAGAACCACAGCTCCTGCCGTGGGCCCCAACATGATGTATGCGTGTCATCCACGCCGTCCATCTATTTTGTCAGATCATTTTAAGGCATGAGCCCAAAAATGAGGTAGATCCTAATCTCAGGTGGCCCCACCATGATGTGTGCTGGCCCACATTACAGGCGACAGTGTTGAATGAACACCCACCGTTAAAAACATCATAGTGGGCCCCTAGGTCTGACCTCATCAACAGGTGGTTAGAAAATAAATATTATGGTGGGCCCCCCTACTCATGTGACCTTATCAACAGATTGGATAGGAAAATAAATAATATGGCGGGCCTCACATGAGTCCCACTTGGATGCATATGGGCTGATGTGTTTAGGCCCATCTTGATGTATTTTTAGGCCTTTTATGGAGGCCCACTTGGATGCATATGGGCTGATGTGTTTAGGCCCATCTTGATATATTTTTAGGCCCATTATTGAGGCCAACTTTGGTATATATGGGCCCATGTATTTAGGCCCATCTTAGCATGTATATGGGCCCAATATTGAGGCCCACTTTGATATATATAAGGCCTATGTGATTAGGCCCATTTGATACACATAGAGCTTATGTGATTGGGCTCATTTTAACGCATTCTCAGGCCCATGGATGATGGCCCATTGCAATGTACCTAAGGCCCATTAGTGAGGTTCATTGAGGTGGCCCACTTGATGAATATAAGGCCTATGAGATACGGCCCATTTGATGTATTTAGGGCCCCATGGAATGTACCTAAGCACATTGTAATGTGTAATTCCACCAGAGTTTATTTAATGGTATTTAAGGCGAGCCGAGCCTTGGGGACAATGTTGGTTTGACGTCCGCATTGTACGAGTAATGTTGGTTAGATGTCCACATTATAACTCTCCCTAAGGCCACTGATAGGCCCGTATCTGTTTCATGTAGGCCATCTAGGCCCATCTTCATTGAGAGGATAGTTTATTGCTTTATAACATGTTTAGCACAGCCCCATGATTCATGATCATACGCATCATATGTATGCTTGAGATGAGGAGTGTCTGATCATAGCATGTGCCTTCGGGCAGAATGATTACGGGCTCCCCAATATGCGGAGTTGCCCTACATGAGCGCACGGTATGCACAGGATTGATGCATGTCTGGCAGTATGATTCATGCACTTGCATCTGTATGATTGAGATATGCCCTAGCAACATCAGGGCCATAGCCTCCACAGATATATCGTGGGTGGCTGGTTGGATACCGAAAAATCTTGTTCCAAGCAATTAGGGCGCCATAGATGTCCCTGGGTTAGAGTCCATAAACCCGACGGTACCAGAGGATGACTCCAACGTCGAGACCGAGTGGATATACGAGCGCACGAGGGCCGAATACCAGAAGGTCGCGTCTCCCATTGTGTCGTGGTCGGTTGAAAAGGAGTAGTGGCCTTACTCACCCGATAGTAGGGGGCATTACTAGGCTGAGTTTGACCAGCTCAGAAATGGGTTTGCTATCGACGTGCCGGATAGGTATTGACTGACTATTAGCCAGGCGGATAGTGAGGTTTCTTACGCTTACTTGGACTGTGCTGCTTAGAGAGAGACAGTGCCATTTGGAGTGTACTGAACCCTGGTGATTATCCATACTAAGAACCGTACTGATTTGGTGCTCCAGTGAGGAGTTGCATTGGTATGAGGGTTGGCATGCTTGACCTACATGTTGCATCGCATGGCCTTGTTATGGCCGATAGCATTCATTTTTTGTACTGCACAGCCTTGGTACGGCTGGTTGCATTTACGTACTCATCAGCATGATTCCGCATTACTCTGACTTTACATTCTGAGCACGTTTGCACACACTTACACTGCCCTCTAAGCTTTTCATACGCTTATGCACGATTGATGCGTGCAGGTGACGCTAGGACGCAGCCGTAGCTTCGACATAGTTGGAGTGTGCAGTCGAGCTTTTGGAGTTTTTGTATTTGCACTATCTTGTATTTCCTTTTATACACCTTGTACTCAGAGTTTTTGATCATAGTGGATTTTGTGGTGGTGTTCTTGTGGTTATTGTTCGTGGGTTATGCTTGTGGTTATGCTCATTACGAATCAAATGGATTATTAGAAATCCTCCTTGTAGCATCCCAGGATCGGAACCTGGTATATGGGTGCCGGGAGCCGAGAATGGGGTACTACGGAGGTTGTCGGAGCCGGATTCGGCGATCGAGAATTTCGGGAGCCCGGTCTCCGAGTTCGGGGCGTGACAACTTTCTTAAGAGTGGTGTCAAGTACATCATAAGGACGACAAGGGCGCAAACATTTCTTTGAGGTGGTCCCACCTCGGTTACCATCGGAATCAGCAGTGTAAGTAGGAGTGTCATGGGAGCTGCGATGTTCCATCGAAGGACTGTCCAACGAAAATGGAATGGTTCTTGTGGTGTCTGTTACATGATCCTTTAGGAGGTCAATCGTATTGTTGATATCATCATCGAGCTCTCTCCATGCATCATTGAGATCTCGTTGAATCCGAGATAATGATGCGGCCATACTCTTACTGCCTTGCACATAACGTCTTGTGACCTGGTCGGATTCGACGATAACTGCAAGGTCATCCATTCTATCGATATGTTTCCCGCGGAGTCTTTCAGTACTCAGGTGAGACTGCAACCATGGAAGACAGTTGTAAGTCAACAAATAATAGATATTTATTTAATTGTTAAACTCAACCTTTGTAAATCTTACTGAAAAGGCCTAGCTATATGCCCTAGAGGGGGGGTGAATAGGGCAATGCCAAATAAAACTTAAAACAACGGAATAATAAAAGATATAAATAACAATGCTAAAATAATAACAATCTCAAAGCACATGAAATATGAGAATGATACTGAATCAGTTCTAAGGACAACCTTACACCAAGAACTAATGGCTTATGGTAGGACAACCTTATTTCTAGAACAATCAAAAATCACAAATGATATGGAAAATAAATCAAGAAAAACTTACAGAGATAAATCCTAAGTTATTACACCATTCAACCACACTTGCTTGAAATGAAAATTACAACATTTATCCACAAAAGCAATCCACAATACTGAAGGAATAAATGAATAAAGAAATCAAGTACATCCACAACACAACGATATATAGTGGTTCGCCTGTGTGTTCACCAACTGTTAGCCAACAGCCACACAGAATGCTACTCCACTCCTAATATCCTCACACAGGGGATATTAGCATGCACACTCAAAAATAGGTTTTCACAGGTTCACCCAAAACCTTCACAATTGTGTCTTTTTATCTTGGGCTTACACAATCCAAAAACCCCACAATCTGAGTTTTCTGGCTTTCCTCAGATAACTAATACAATGAGATTTTTCTAGCAAATCTCAAACAAAACCAGAGAAAGTAAATTACAAAGTAAAATACCTAGATCTCCTTTTGAAGTAGCCCAGTAGAACAATCGGAGTAGATGTATGATACGTCGTTCAATGTCCAATACTCACTTAAAGAATGGTTCTATGTCTAATTGATTTTAAATTAAATCAAGAAGAGCAAGGTCTATTTGATTTTGATCCCAGAAGAAGGAATATCACAAATTCCTCTTTTTTAAATGAGATTGGAATGTGGATCAAAATCACAATAGAATAATGCTAATAAAAGGAATATTAAATATGCACAGTAGCTTAAAAAATAATCACAACTTATCTCAGAGTATAGCCTTAAATCGCTTGAATTGAATGGAATGGAATGGGATATCTTAAACTCTGAAATTCGTGCATTATTTATAGCCTGAAAAAAATCCCATCTTCGACTAGTCGTAGGATCCCTAGAACCGGTCGTAGCTTCAAAGATTTTTTGAAAGATTTCCGCGGGATTAGATTAGCTGTTCTCACGACTGGTCTTAGGTAACCTACGACCGGTCGTGGGCCACCTACGACTGGTCGTGTGTCACCTACGACTAGTCGTAGGACCCGAGATAGGTCGCTGGAGTTCGAGTCGTAGGACTACGACCGGTCGAAGGATGAGTCGTAGAACTTCCCATGACTGATCGAAGCAAGTTCAGGACTGGTCGAAGGACAACCAGGAAAATCTGAAAATCTGTAACAACCTAGGACTGGTCCTAAGAAACCTAAAACTGATCGAAGCAAAGCTAGGACTGGTCTTAAGATTTCTAAGACTAGTCTTAGAACAGTCACACCAAGCATATTAAAATATTCGGATTATGTATCCAGAATGACCTATCATACAGACCAACCTAAGGTTAATCTAAGGTCAAACAACCCTTGAAGTGAGATGAACATTGAAGTCTTGAAGGTCTGTATTCTCAGATGATCTTGAAGTAGAAGCTTGAATCGAGTTGACGGCATTCTAGAGCTTGGTACTTTCTTGACTTGTCTTGATGAAGTCTTCTAATCTTGAACTTGTTAGAAGCAAACTTGAAGTCTTCTATTCTTGTAGACTTCATCCATGACATGTCTTGCAAACATTCTTCATTTATGATCTTGTCTTGAAAACATTCTTCATTCATGATCTTGTCTTGAAGTAGTGTGTAGTCACAAACAAGAAACACAAGAAGTACAAGACATATAGGTTTTGGCACTACAAAATTTGACAACTAAAGGGATATGAAATCATAGCACTAACAATCTCCCCCTTTGTCAAATTTGTGACAAAACACATTTATAAATATAAGAGTAAAATGAAGAAAGAATCATGAGCCATAAAAAATACTCTACTCCCCCTAAGTGAGTAGAAACAATCAACCATATTCTCCTTCTTTCAATTACTTCAATTACTCTCTCCCTTTCTCCCCCGTTCCATACTATTCCCCCTTTTTGTCACAAAATGACAAGGGAAGGCCAAAGGAGAAAAGAGAACACAATATGAAGAGTCAAGATTAATTATCAAATTAGTACAACACTTCAATGTCATCAATCCAAATAAAGGATATACAATAAAACCAAACATACAACCAAAGTCATCAACCGTAATAATAATACAGAATCCATCATATTGAAAAAGAGGATAATCCACCTAATCAGATCTAGATGAAGGAGAAGGGATGGTTGGATCAATCTGAAATAAGCCCCTATTAATGCGACGAAGATATTTTCGTATATATTTAAATTGCATATCATGGGCTACACTTAGGTTATCAACCTTCTCCTCCAATGCACTTAGACGTGCATCATAACTAAAAGATGGATCGTAATCAGAATCATTTTGGGAGTCAGTTTCAATTTCTTCAAATATATCATCCATGTTTATATTAGCCTGTGGAGGAAGATCAGCTGCTTCCCCTTCATTTCCTGCTTCAGCACCTTCACCACCACCTTCATAGAATTGACCAGGAAGCAAATCTAACTTCATCTTATTTAAATTAGTATTATTGAATGAAAGATGATGAATTGGTGCCTCATTCTTAGGTAAAGCAACAAGCATATTTGTGGCTAAACAAGTCATAAGATAACCAAATGGAATATCACTATGACCCGGATGAAGACGAAACTGAATGATAAAATGATATATCAAAGAAGGTAAACAGACAACGATGCCGGACACAACAGAGTGCAATATACGAACCATAAAGGCAGTCAACTCAGTTTTATTGCCGGACCGAGGATACAAGTTTGAAATGAAGATCCTATGCAAAACTCTGTATCTGGGTAATAAAAATTTTGAGGGGAGCGCATTTCCTTTGTGCATCCATTGTACTTCCATATTGCATAAATCTCTTGTCAACATTTGTTTTTCCGATTCTAATGGTTTGTCATATAATGTATGAATCAGAATACTTTCATCCTTGACAGGTATATCCATAATACCTGATATCAAATGTCGATCTATTAGAAATTTCCCTTCTCTAGTAGCAATTGAGAACGTTAAATTATCAAGGGAAAAATCAGAGATACATGCAACCATAGATTGTGCAATGGACTGGTATGCAAGCCCACCCCAAAACAAAATGTTAGCCCAGCCAACAGATTCAAGGAGAGGGGCAATCCCAAATTGTTCAATGTGATTGAGACTTATAGGACGCTCAACGATAACTTTATGGCTGTGTAAATCTCGTACATCATTGGGATCATCTTCGGGTGACCGAAGGTGCCGTTTTGTTATAGATGTAGATCTAGAAGAAGATGGACCACGGGATGTTTTCTTTTTCCTGCTAACATCCATTTTCAACAAGATTTACCAAGGAGCAAGTTAAAAGAACACTAGAAGTGGTGGGTTTCTCTAGATCAGAAATTTTAGAGAGGAAACCCTAAAAAAATCAACAAAAGACAAGATCTAGCTTAAACAAATCAAAGCATAGAAAGCATAAATCTTCAATAAAAATGAAGAAAAACGACTTATCTTGAAGAAAATCACGAAATCTCAAGACTGGTCGAGCCACGACTCGTCGAAGGAAGAAGAGGAAATGAAGAAGAAAGTGATTTTTCTCAAATTATAAGATGCTCACGATCTTCACGACCGGTCGAGTGCAGTCTACGACCGGTCGAGCATCGACAGAAATAAATATTTTTATACAAAAATTGAAATTTATACACATAAAAATATAGTACACTATGATACATGCAGACAAGTATATTCAATTTAAAATGCACATACCAAGATCAAATTTCATTTTAGTAAACCTGCTTTTGTCGAGCGGTTTAGTAAATATATCAGCAAGTTAGACATCGGTTGAAATATATTCCAAAGAGATAACTTTTTCTTCAACTAATTCACGAATGTAATGATACCTAATGTCAATATGCTTAGTATGCGAATGCTGAATTGGATTTTTGGAAATATTGATAGCACTGGAATTATTATAATGTAAGATCATTGAATCTTGATTAATTCCATAATCGCTTAACATGCGTTTCACCCATACGAGTTGAGTACATGCATATTCTGCTGCGATATACTCAGCCTCAGCAGTGGAAAGCGATATTGAGTTTTGCTTCTTGCTAAACCAAGAAACCAAACAGTTTCCAATGTAAAAACAACCATCACTGGTTGATTTTCTATCATCAATATTACCAGCCCAATCAGCATCTGAATACCCAGCTAATTTAACATTAGTATCAAAAGGATACCAAAGACCAAATTAGTTGTACTTGTGACATATCTAATAATCCGTTTGGCAGCAGAGAGATGTGAATCTTTAGGATTAGACTGATATCTCGCACAAATACCAACGCTAAAAGCGATATCAGGTCTACTAGCAGTTAGATATAATAAACTACTAATCATACTACGATATAGCTTAGGATCTACATCTTTACATGTAGAGTCTTTTGAGAGTCTCAAGGTTGTACTCATAGGAGTATCAAATTTTTTACCATTCTTAAATCCAAACCTTTTAACCAAGTTTGTAGCATACTTGGTTTGAGAAATGAAGATTCCACCAGGTTGTTGTTTTACTTGTAACCCTAGGAAGTAATTTAGTTCACCAACTAAGCTCATTTCGAATCTTGATTTCATCAACTCTGCAAACTCAATAGACATGTTAGAACAAGTTGATCCATAAATAATATTGTCTACATAGATTTGAACCATTAAAATCTCATTATTATGTTTCTTAACAAATAGCGTCTTATCGACACTTCCTACTTGAAAACTATGACTAAGTAAGAATTTAGTCAATTTTTCATACCATGCCCTGGGCGCTTATTTTAGACCATGGAGAGCCTTTTTGAGATGAAATACATGATCAGAAAGCTTGGGGTCTTCAAACCCCGAGGGTTGTTCTACATAAACTTCTTCATGTAAATCGCCATTTAAGAAGGCACTCTTTACGTCCATCTGATAAATTTTAAACTTTCTAAAGCAAGCGATGGAAATAAAAAGTTTGATAGATTCAAGGTGAGCGACTGGAGCAAAAGTTTCATCGTAATCGATGCCTTCAATCTGAGTGTACCCTTGTACAACCAGTCTAGCCTTGTTTCGTATAATATTTTCAAATTCATCAGACTTGTTTTTAAAGATCCATTTTGTTCCAATAGTGTGTTTATCTTTAGGTCTAGGAACAAGATATCAGACATCATTACGAACAAATTGATTAAGTTCATCCTGCATAGCTACTATCCAATTTTCGTCAGAAAGAGCTTCTTTTACATTGACCGGTTCTATTTGAGATGTAAAACAAACATAATTACATATGTTTTCAAGTTGTTTGCGTGTACGAACTCCAGTGAGAGGGTTTCTAAGGATTTGATTGGTTGGATGATCTTTGATAGTCCTAGGTTTAGATTGAGATGAAGAGGTATCTTGATTGTTGATTATAAGAATTTCATCATCATCTGAACTTGGAGCAAGTGTATTCAAATGATCATCAATGACCACATTGATGGACTCTTGAATCACACCTGTTCTTTTATTTAGAACCCTATAGGCTCGATTGTTTAAGGAATATCCAAGGAAAATACCTTCATCACTCTTCGTATCAAATTTTCACAAATTTTCACGATCTCGTAAAATGTAACACTTACTGCCAAAAATTCGAAAGTATTTGACAGTAGGTTTCTTTTCGAACCATAACTCATAAGCAGTCTTATTTTTATATTTACTAGTATAAACACGATTAATAATGTAGCAAGTAGTATTAATTGCTTGACAAATTAAAGATTTCGGAGAGCTTCATACTATTTAATATGACATTAGCCATATCCTGAAGCACTCTATTTTTTTCTCTCAACTATACCATTTGTTGAGGAGTTTTGGGCGCAGAGAATTCATGTGATATTCCCTATTTCCACTAAAATTCTCAAAAACTGCTATTTTCGAATTCAGATCCATGATCACTACGGATCTTATAAACTTGAGAACCTTTTTCATTTTGGATTCGTTTGATGATCTTCTTTACTTCATCTAGGGTTTCAGATTTGTCTTTTAAGAACGATACCCAAGTGAATCTAGTAAAGTCATCTATGATAACCAAGATGTACTTTTTGCCACCTCGACTCTCCATTCTGGTTGGTCTAATGAGATCCATGTGGAGAAGCTTGAGAGGTCTAGATGTGGTATTGGAGTTTACTTTCTTGTGAGAGCTCTTAATCTGTTTGCCCAACTGACATTCACCACATATTTTGTCTACTTTTTGTAATTTGGGTAGACCTCTTATAAGTTCTCTTTTGCTCAATCTAAACAAGTTCCGGTAGTGTACATGTCCAAGGCGTTTATGCCATAATTCAATCTCATCAGTATGGACCATGTAACACGATTGAGTAGATGAGCTTGCATCACTAACGATGTAGCAGTTTTCAGAAGTTCTGCAACCAGTTAATATAATAGAACCCTCTTTATTAACAATCTCACAACCTTAATTAGAAAAATTTACATTATGGTTGTTGTCGCATATCTGAGATATACTCAGTATGTTGTGTTTCAAGCCCTCAACATACAATACATTTTTAAATAAGGGAAGGTTATAAAGCTGAACCGTACCTTGGCCAATGATTTTGCAATTGCTTCCATTACCAAAAGTGACTGACCCATCAGTCCTATCTTTTAGATCGGTGAATAAAGCTTTGTCGCCTGTCATATGCCTGGAGCAACCACTGTCTAGGTACCACTTTGAATGGCTTGTAGCTTTGAAAGCAGTGTGGGCAACCAAGCAGTCAACTTTAGGAACCCATTTCAGTACTGTTTTGGGTTTAGGAGTGTAGTTGGACTTTTTCTGTATGTTGTTATATGAATGACCCATAGAGTTAAATTTCAATAGCTCCTTGAGAAGATCAATAATCTTTTCAACCAAAGGATTTCAGTTTTGAAGATTGAAGTTGGCATGACTATTTTTAGGTTTTTGAAGGGTCCTCGAATTTTTTGGAAGACCTTGATAAGTATTCTTTCCTTTGAGTTCGAAGACTCTCCTTTCACAAACTTAGGAGCAGTATTCTTTTGTTTAGGAGAGGTATTCTTATCATAGCCCAACCCGGATCGATCGCCACATTTTCTTAATCGGGATAACAATTTTTCTAATTTAGGATCACCTTGGGCATATCTCCAAGTGTCTTTCAAACTCAAAAGAGAAGCTACTTCATTTTTGAGTTTCTCGTTCTCGGATTTCAAATCATCAACTTGGGAGGTTTTGATTTTTAAATCACATTTGGTCTTTTCAAAAAATATCGAAAATATGAGATTTTTCTAAAACAAGAGACTCATAATCTTCTTTAAGTTTAGAAATTTTTTCCTTTTGTAATTTAAGCTTGACAGCAATTTTACAACTCTCCTTATAAAGGGCATTGTATGCATCCTGAAGATCATCTTCATTGTCGCAATCACTATTCAGATTCTCTTCGCTAGTTACTTCATCATAATCTGAGAAAGTGACTTTGGCTAGAGTCATAAGGGCTTTAAAATCATCTCCCGACTCATTTTCAGAATCTTCTGATTTCGAAGAGGATTCCGAATCAGATAATTCATCCCAAGTAGCCAACATACTCTTCCTTTTTTATTTGTCCTTTTTAAGACATTTGTTAGCCAAGTGCCCATACTCTTGACAGTTGTAACATTGGCTATCTTTCAAAGATTTTTGAGCTCTAGGTTTAGATTGTCTCTTATCGTTTGATTTTTGAAAATCTACTTTTTTCTTATTTTTAAAAATTTTACAAAACTTTTTTACAAAAAGTGTCATATCATCTTCGGAATTTTCAAAGTCTGAAGTGCTCTCTTGTGGAATATTTTTAGATGATTTGAGAGCAATTGATTTTCCTTTTGGAGCTTTAAAGTTCAATTCGTAGGTCTGTAAAGAACCAACTAGTTCCTCAACCCTCATGTTATCCGTATCACGAAGTTCTTGAATCGCGATTACTTTTGAGTTGAACCATTCAGGAAGTGAGCGTAGTATCTTTGCACACACTATACTTTCTGGGATTTTATCACCAAGACCCCACATTGAGTTTACAATGTTATTCAATCTAGTGTAGAAGTCCATAAACATTTCATTCTCCTTCATATGAATTTCTTCAAATTTAGTTGTGAGGAGTTGGACTTTAAATTTTTTGACAATTTATGTACCCTCGTGTGTCATTTCTAAAAGATCCCATGCTTGTTTAGCATTTTCACATGAGATGATTCTTTTGAATTCATTTGGTGACAATGCACAAGTAATTGCATTTAGTGCTTTTGCATTGGCACTACTCTCACTTTTCTGAAGTGTGGTCCAAAGGGCATAAGATATTACTTTCATTGATTTTGAACCATCTTCATCAGTTACTTCAGTGATAGGTAGTTTCAGTGATAGGTAGTTTCCATCCGTTCACTGTAGCCAACCACATACTTTCATCCATGGATTTGAGAAAGATTCTCATCCTTGCTTTCCAATAGGCATAGTTTGTGCCATTAAAGGGTGGTGGCCTAGTGACAGATAGGTTATCAAAATTTGACATCTTAATATAGCTTAGATCGTTAGCTCAGGAAATAAATCCAATAAATAAGAAATAAGCACGAGCTATTTGGCTCTGATACCACTTGAAAGGGCCTAGCTATATGCCCTAGAGGGGGGGGGGGGGTGAATAGGGCAATGCCAAATAAAACTTAAAACAGTGGAATAATAAAAGATATAAATAACAATGCTGATATAATAACAATCTCAAAGCACATGAAATATGAGAATGATACTGAATCAGTTCTAAGGACAACCTTACACCAAAAACTAATGGCTTATGGTAGGACAACCTTATTTTTAGAACAATCAGAAATCACAAATGATATGGAAAATAAATCAAGAAAAACTTACAGAGATAAATCCTAAGTTATTACACCATTCAACCACACTTGCTTGAAATGAAAATTACAACATTCATCCACAAAAGCAATCCACAATACTGAAGGAATAAATGAATAAAGAAATCAAGCACATCCACAACACAACGATATATAGTGGTTCGCCTGTGTGTTCACCAACTGTTAGCCAACAGCCACACAGAATGCTACTCCACTCCTAATATCCTCACACAGGGGATATTAGCATGCACTCTCAAAAATAGGTTTTCACAGGTTCACCCAAAACCTTCACAATTGTGTCTTTTTATCTCGGGCTTACACAATCCAAAAACCCCACAATCTGAGTTTTCTGGCTCTCCTCAGATAACCAATACAATGAGATTTTTCTGGCAAATCTCAAACAAAACTAGAGAAAGTAAATTACAAAGTAAAATACCTGGATCTCCTTTTGAAGTAGCCCAGTAGAACCAATCGGAGTAGATGTATGATACGTCGTTCAATGTCCAATACTCACTTAAAGAATGGTTCTATGTCTAATTGATTTTAGATTAAATCAAGAAGAGCAAGGTCTATTTGATTTTGATCCCAGAAGAAGGAATATCACAAATTCCTCTTTTTTAAATGAGATTGGAATGTGGATTAAAATCACAATAGAATAATGCTAACAAAAGGAATATTAAATATGCACAGTAGCTTAAAAAATAATCACAACTTATCTCAGAGTACAGCCTTAAATTGCTTGAATTGAATAGAATGGAATGGGATATCTAAAACTCTGAAATTTGTGCATTATTTATAGCCTGAAAAAATCCCATCTTCGACTGGTCGTAGGATCCCTAGAACCGGTCATAGCTTCAAAGATTTTTTGAAAGATTTCCGCGGGATTAGATTAGCTGTTCTCACGACTGGTCTTAGGTAACCTACGATCGGTCGTGGGCCACCTACGACTGGTCGTGTGTCACCTACGACTGGTCGTGTGTCACCTACGACTGGTCGTGTGTCACCTACGACTGGTCGTAGGACCCGAGATAGGTCGCTAGAGTTCGAGTCGTAGGACTACGACCGGTCGAAGGATGAGTCGTAGAACTTCCCAGGACTGGTTGAAGCAAGTCCAGGACTGGTTGAAGGACAACCAAGAAAATTCAAAAATCTGTAACAACCTAAGACTAGTCCTGAGAAACCTAAGACTGGTCGAAGCAAAGCTAGGACTGGTCTTAAGATTTTTAAGACTGGTCTTAGAACAATCACACTAAGCATATTAAAATATTCAGATTATGTATCCAAAATGACCTATCATACAGACCAACCTAAGGTCAATCTAAGGTCAAACAAACCTTGAAGTGAGATGAACATTGAAGTCTTGAAGGTCTGTATTCTCAGATGATCTTGAAGTAGAAGCTTGAATCGAGTTGACGGCATTTTAGAGCTTGGTACTTTCTTGACTTGTCTTGATGAAGTCTTCTAATCTTGAACTTGTTAGAAGCAAACTTGAAGTCTTCTATTCTTGTAGACTTCATCCATGACATGTCTTGCAAACATTCTTCATTTATGATCTTGTCTTGAAAACATTCTTCATTCATGATCTTGTCTTGAAGTAGTGTGTAGTCACAAACAAGAAACACAAGAAGTATAAGACATATAGGTTTTGGCACTACAAAATTTGACAACCAAAGGGATATGAAATCATAGCACTAACACTTACCCTAAGATATTCTTCCTAGACTTCATCAGGAGCCGTGGCTACCATTCGCTCATTGTCCCATCCAAACCCGCTGGCTGCCAGCATGTCCTTCACTGCATTATACTCTCTCTTGTAATACCTCAGTCGGTTCTGCACATTCTGCCAGTTGACGACTATGTCTATATGTTTCATCACTTCTTCAGCAGTTGTTTAGTATGCCTCCCGCTTGAAACCATTATTGGATTTACGTCCCAGTGCAACTTGTTTGAGCAATGTGTCAAAAAGAACTTGATCCATACCAATAGTCCATTTGATTTTTGGGGCTCGGCATAGAGGCTCAGCTAGGGATTTCACTGTCTTCCCACGTGGAGAACATCAAGTGGACACCACTGGTGTTTTAACTAATGATTGCGTTGGTGTCGATGTATCATTGCACCAAAAGTCTGTCATTCCACCTATGAATGCAGCACATGTCAAGTATATATGATGTTTTGTAAATGTCAACCAAAATCATGAGAATTTACATGATTAGTGACGAAGGATTATTTAGAAATTCACAAGTCATTACTATTAAGGAATTAACCTAGCTAGATTTTGGGAGACCATAATTCCATTGTCAGGTTCTTAATATTCCTTGAAACTAAATATTATCAACTAAGTAATCGAAATTCAACTTAAAAAATCAACTATCTACTCCTACTATTCTGTTGCGCATCTACCCACATTTTGGTTGTAATATCATCACGCACTCGAATCCAAGCATCTTTTTCTTGCTAAGTTACTCACAGTAACCATTGCTTCTCGTCAGACGTTGATACCTCGTGGGGCATTAAGTTACTCTCCCCATTGGCAACAGATATACCAGCATTTATTGGTCCTGATGAGACTCGTGTCTGGTACGTATGAAATTGTGTAAGACACATCAGGCTGTTACAATTTTAACTTGTGTGTGGAATTCATACTGCATAACACTCTTCAATATGGAAAATTTGGCTTTCATAACACTAAAACAATGTTCGATTACATTACGCAATTATGTATGTCGGTAATTAAACAGCTCCTTCATGTTGACAGGCACTCTCCCGGTTCGATACTCCTGTAAGTGGTATCAAACGCCCCGGTATAGAGCCATAAAATCGGGTGAACGAGCGTATCCAGCGTCGACAACATAATATTTTCCTACACATTTAAATCAATGTTGCATTAAGTGGACGATCAAAGAATTCATAAGTATGAAATAGTTTAACAATCTTTGAACAGATAATCAGTACCATGTGGGACAAGCAAGGGATCATCTGATCGGGTCAATGCATTGTGTAGCACCCTCGCATCTGAAGCAGAACCTTTCCAACTGGCCAATATATATATATACACACACTAAATTCATATTAAATGAACATGTCGCCAGTACGTTTTGGGAGAGGACCCCTTTTCGATTATAGAAGCTCGCATGGTTAACTGCGAGCACATGAGCTGGAATGTGTGTACCATCAATTGCACCGACGCAATCTTAAATGCAATATTGAATCAAATTTCGTTTAGGCTAAAGGAGTGAATGGAGGGAAGTGAAAAATAATATATAGAAATCTGACCCAATGGAAATAATACCTGAAAGTAAGTAGTCCAATTTACATTTGTTTGGATCTCAGAGGGCGTCTCTGGTCTGGCCTATTTAACGAAATCGGGGTACATTGATACAAATGCATCTAGTATACAGTGAAAGTAGCGACTTACGGTTTCACCTAATCGAATGAATCTGTGACCTATGACCCAATTCCGAACATAATACCCCAACGTGTGTAGGAAAATAACTAATTGTTCTTCAAGACTCACGCTACGAGTATCATGCAGCTGTGTCTTCTCGCGTACCTTATTACATAGTTCAAAAAATGTCTCTCGATTCATCTTGAGTTGCGCGACACAATCCCGGTCACTGACCCGAATGATAGAGTTGATGAAACTTGCTCACTCATCATCCCCATGACGAGCCGGGTGTTTGAACATGTATACACGACAGTATTCCCCAACAACTGTTACACAAGCTGTCATCGCTTGAACAACAATAGACCTCTCCATCTCTTCCTCATCTCCATTTTCCATCGCCAACTGAAAACCTACACTCGTAGGTACGGATGTCTTTTAAATATATATCCTAAATCATTGGTTTAAACTACATTAATATTTCATCTCTTATTTCACTAAATTGATGACTGTGGTCATTCAAACAAGTGACTCGTGGACAATCAAATAAGAGATGCCAGATTTTGGACGGTCCACATCACAAATAATATAAAATATCTATGTTATTGAATGACAATCGAATAAATACTATCATCTTGTAACAGTGTGTATATGTATATGTGTGTGTGTGTGTATAACAACATTTTTCAACTTGAAAAGATAATCCTAACATGTACATTCGTGTAACAGTCTCCTCACTGTTACATGAATTACATCCTTACGACCTAAATTAATTTCATGCAAACAAGACTTCTTACATAGAAGCAACCCTTCCAAAGTTAAATTTGCACTATCTCAAAGTCATGCACTAAGCTGTAGAAGGCAAAAATATACAATTCCAGTTCAATATTTAAATATATTTCAACCAAGGACAAAGATAACACAAGCGACGTATCGTGGGTGATATCAGTTCTGTGCTAACACCAATTCCTAAAGAGTAACCAATAGAGAAGTGAAAATAGAACTAGCAAGAATAACAATTAAGTTCCAAAACTGTTAATTCATCATCTTAAAAATTCCATCCGAGAAATACAATAGCCCAAATTAAATTGTCCTAGCAATTCCGTATGTGACATACAACAACCCAAATGTAACTGTCCTAGCAGTTCCATATGTGACATGTAACAACCAAATTAAACTATCCTATATGGCAAGAAATCAAGCGTTCCATGAGAGTTTAAAATAAATAGAGGTGTATTGCCACTTCATTAGGGAGAAGATTGCCTCTAGAGAAGTTGTGACGAAGCATATTCCTTCCACGACCTTGTAGGCAAGATATCTTCACCTAGTTATTATTGAGCGTACAAAGTTCATTCATTAAGTAAAGCCCATATTCATTTTTGTATATAGGCTTACTTAATATGAGATAAGGAGAGAGGCTAGGGTTTGCATTAAGTAAAGCCTTTCTCCTGTTTTTCCCTTTCTTTTCATCTATTTTCTTCATCATTGCATTTGATCATGAGATACCATAACACTCTCTACTAAGATATCAGCGTTTGTAGTTGATTGTCCCTGACAAAACTTTTACAGGCTAACTAATCTTAATGATTAGTTATCCACTTTTAAATATTATGCTTTTTGTTAGTGAAAAATTATCACCCGAAAGAACAAAAAGCAAACAATTGTTGGCTAGTGTGTTCACTCCATGTGAATTAAAGTGGCTAAAGAAGTGGAAAAATTAGAAATTTTATTCCATAAGCCTATGGAAATTAATTAGATGAGACAATCGACCAGCCATCTATATATTAATGAATCTCATGTACCATGAAAAGATTAAACACTTTGAAGTCAATTGCCACTAATTCGAGAAAATTTCTGCCAAAGAAATAGCCATTCCATGCAACAAATATAGAGAATAATTGGCTAGTGTGTTCACATTTTGAGAAGCAGTAAAGAAAAATAGATGAAAGTAACCATACCAGAGATCTATAACAATTCCAGAGATGAGATCAATGAACTTCAAAACAATGAAACCATGCTGCGAATAACGAAAAGATTTCCACAGAAAGCTTGAAGCATTAGGTTTCTAAACTCAATATATTTGAAGTATAAAGAAGGAATCCAACTACACATATCTATCAAGAATCTAAAGGATACACCAAACCACAAAAAACAAAAAATTTCAAATATACTAACCAAAAAGAAAATAATTCTTCCTCTATATAAACTAAGAAAGTAGTTCTGGTTTAAACTGAATGTGAAAAACTTGATACTTATGGATCTTTGCACAAATATACCACTTGACAGTTTAAATGGTAGATACCTCTTGACAGGCTACAAATTCCACCATCATCTAGGCTACACATTTAACTAGATGAATTTGTATGCATCTACCTTTTGAAATAGATTGGACATCTACGCCTTGCATCAAGTAGGCAACCATGGAGATGACCTGGTCAATCAGTCTTGTCAACTCATATGGTGGGCCACATGTGAAATGAATGGTCTGTTTAAATGAAAATAAATTGCCTTTTAGGTAGATCTACATAGAGGGCCCACCTGATGTGTGAATTGGATTTCATACAAGTGCATGCGTAGCTGCAAGTAAAGTTGGTGGACTTTGAAATAGATTGTCATCATCACTTGTGTTGGTTGGAGCAACATGTGATAGTTTCATATACATACTTCAACATCAAATGGGCTACTGATGTTTTCTAGGGGATTCCATGCTTGTTGAGAGAGATCATTAACTGAAGGCAAGGACATAGGGTGGTGAACCACCATGAAAGAAGAACACTAATATGAATATGATTCTTCTTTTACATGAATCTTTTTCCCTCTTTTCTGAATGGTGGTCATGAAATTCTCAGATGGATTTCAAACAGCATCGTCCCATGTCATAAGTTTTCAAGGGGGGAAATAAAAAAAGGATAATTACTAAGAATACATTCCACCTAAAAAATGATTTCATCTCATTTTATTTAACAGAAACCACACACAGAAATCTTTCAGCAAATGAAGATAGCTCTGGGAACTGAAGATTAACATACGTAGTTTAAATAAAATTTCATAACTGGAATCCAAGGAAAACCAACACTAGTAAATCCATCTGAGATCACTGGTAACAAGAACAAAAAGCAGAATTTCAAGTCCAATGAATAGACATATGAGATCTACCAAAATAACTCTCCAAGTAAAAGAAATTCATGAAGAGCAATCCACAGAACATGTCAGAGAAATAACTAGATTATAAGACCTATAACCTTTATGCATATCAAAGAAAACCCCTATGACAAAATCTACAAAGATATTCAGAGAACCCAAACTAAATGTATCATGAAATTGCATAGAATCTAAAAAACAAAATCCATCTGCCCACATTTTGAGAAACAGTAAAGTGAAATAGATGAGAATAACCATACCAGAGATCTATAACAAATCCAAGAGATGAGATCAATGAACTTTAAGACAATAAAACCATGCTGCGAGTAACCAATAGATTTCCAAAGAAAGCTTAGAGCATTAAGTTTCTAAACTCAGTATATTTGAAGTATAAAGAAGGAATCCAACTGCACATATCTATCAGGAATCCAAAGGATACACCAAACCACAAAAATTAGTTAAGAGTAACCACACCAGAGATCTATGGAAAACAAAAAACCAACAAATTCATTAACAAACTAGACAACAATTTTCTTTCTCTAACTATTCAAAAAGAAAACAATTCTTCCTTTATATAAACCAAGAAAGTAGTTCCGGTTTAAACTGAACGTGAAAAACAGGATACTTAAGCATCTCTGCACAAACATACCACTTAACAGTTTAAATGGTAGATACCTTTTGACAGGCTACAAATTCCACCATCATCCAGGCTACAGATTCAACTAGATGAATTTGCATGCATCTACCTTTTGAAATGGATTGGACATCTACGCCTTACATCAAGTAGGCAACCATGGAGATGACCTGGTCAATCAGTCTTGTCAACTCATAAGGTGGGCCACATATGAAATGAGTGGACTGTTTAAATGTAAATAAATTGCATTTTAGCTAGATCCACATAAAAGGCCCACCTGATGTGTGGATTGGATTTCATGCATTTTTAAATAAAATTTCATAACTAGAATCTAAGGAAAACCAACACTAGTAAATCCATTTGAGATCACTGGTAACAAGAAGAAGAAGCAGAATTTCGAGTCCAATGAATATACAAATAACTCTCCATGGATGTAAACAGAATTCATGAAGAGCAATCCACAGGAAATTTAGAGAAATAACTAGATTATAAGACCTACAACCTTTATTTAAATTGAAGAAAACCCATATGACAAAATCCACACAGATATTCAAAGAACCCAAAACTCTCAAGATCATGAAATTGCAAAGAATCTAAGAAACAGAATCCAAATACCCTAAATTTGATAAACAGTAATGTGAAATAGAAGAAAACCCACATGGTAAAATCTACAACAAATCCAGAGATGAGATCAATGAACTTCAAGATAATGAAACCATGCTGGGAAATCCATCAGATGTGCATAAGAAAGCTTAGAGCCTTAGAATTAAAAAAAAAAAACAGTATATGAAGTATAAAGAAGAAATCCAACTGCACATATCTATCAGAAATCCCGAAGCCATGGCAGCCAGTTAGATAGGCCAAATGCATCTCAGAGGGTCTGTTTCGCTGGTGATGACAGGGGTATATCACAGGCATGAAATTTCATCGTAGCCCTCTCAGACGCATGAAAAACCCACATTTTCTAGAACATGCAGGACCTCTGGACACTACATAAGGGTGTTTCATGCTCGGGGGCGAGGAAGAAGACCTACCTCAGCCCTTAGACACCATCAGCTCACGATGGCAACGCCCGGTCGATGAAAATAGCTATCATGACCAACATGCAGCCCTTTATAACTGTGATTTCGCGCCAAAAACCTTCCACCCGCCATCTCTCCCTCCAACAAGACTTCCTGAGAAATCCCATCCCACAGTCCTTACGATGGATTGCGGATGGAAAGAGGGATGGGCTCGATAAGGGATCGAACGATGCAAAGTCTCCAAGGAGGGATTTCGTAATCCCTCAGGAGTCCCGTCTAAATCTAGTCAAAATCTGCATATGTATTTAATCCATCACCGCCCAAATAGACAACCATATGAAAGGGATAGGATTTTACAATCCTATCCCTCCTACTCCCTCCTAAGTCACCCGACCAAACACGCCCTAAAAGATTCAACACCTGGTGAAGGGTTCAAGTAAGCAAAGGTGGTGAAATCCTACTATTTAGTGTCAAAGCTTGGTTCTTTTATATATATATATATAATTTTTTTAACACACGCACACACATACACACACACACACTCACGCTGTAGTGGGATTTCACCACCTATGGATACTCGAACCTAGGTGTCGAAACTCTTGACCACAGAAGCAAGAGTAAGGATCCGTCAAAGCTTGTTCCACCATGATGTATGTTTTCTTCATCCAAGTTTCCTTGAGCTCTTATTGTTGAAAAATTCTTGGAGGAATGGAAGTTTTCAATCAAACATATGCCCTAGGAAGGTTTCTGTAATGGATATCATTGTTTCCAATGTTTTTTATAGTGTGGTCTACTTGAGCTTTAGATTTGCCTCATTTTTGAGTTCATTTCCTAAAACCAGTTAAAAAATATTTGGATGACATAGATAAAACACATACATTATGGTGCAGACCATAGAAAATCCACAACACGCTATAGTCATAGTGTATGGCATTTGTATGATTTAGGAGTAATATCAACCACCATGTCGACATTAAACTAGATCAACAAATGACTCCACATTTCATATAGAGAACCGGTCACCTAAATTTCAGCCATAAAACCTAGTGGTAGATGGTGATTTTTCCCATTTTCTCTTATTAGAAGAAACTAGCTCACTTGCCATTTTAAATTTCTTCATGATAGGATGGGGATTGTGTGGTGAGGACCTCACTACACTATACCGTGTTGTGGATTCTTTATGAATCCATTGTAATGTATGTGTTTTATTCATGTTGCCCATTTATTTTTCCAACTCATTTTTTAGCACGAGCCCAAAATTGAAGCATATCTAAAGCTCAAGTGGACCACACCAAATGAAATATTGGAAATTGAATGTCTATTGTTGAAAACTTCTAAAGGGCCATATGAGTTTTGGATCAAGCTGATATTTAGGTTTGGCCTTCATCAATGCCCGTGTGACCTTATCAATAGGTTGGATGACAAATAAACATCATTGTGGGCCTTAGGAAGGTTTTAATCATAAACGTCAATATCCCTACCATTTTGTGTGATGTGGTCTACTTCTACTTCAGCTTTGGATATGCTTCAAATTTGGGCTCATGCCCTAAAATGAGATAGAAAAACAACCCTAAAATGAGTTAGAAAAACAGACGGATAGCATGGATAAAACATAATCCACATCCTTCAAAAGTTATCATTGATGTTCTTGGAAACTGAAAGTTAGAAAAAAAAAGACTTAAATTTTGAATTCTTTCTTCAATTATTAGCAATGAAAAAGTATCAGATAAAACAGTTGTCACATGTGTAACATATTGAATCCGTGCCAAAGATGGTCTCCACCTTAATAATCACCTAATGCCAAAACTAGGCTGATTTACCTGTCAGGGTGGGCCACACCGGTGCACTAAGTCATACCATTGGCTATTAAATGATTTCAGCACTATCCCACTAAATGAGTGGATTTGTCCTATTTTCATACATGGTTGGACCAACCTTTTGTACAGTTGTATTTGATCATTTTAAAATTAAAAATGGCCTCCTAATATGATAGTTTGCATGTTTGATGATTAGCATGGTTCTAAAACGAGAAACAATGGTGTATAAAAATTTCTTTCTTTCTTGTTTATGAGTGGAATATCTAATATGTGCAAAAGGGGGGGCCAATCTGTTATAAGAAAATCATACTCAACTAATTATTAAGTGGGACACTAAGGGCCCGTTTGGATACCACCAAATAAGTTATTTTTTCTACTTATAGTAGTAGATAAGTGATGCAAGGATGGACATGATGAGGTCGATCACCATCTTCCTCAAGGGGATAATTACTCCGAATCCTCGAAGCTTATCTGGACTCTTCATAGATATTCCTCGAATACAAAAGGGAAAATAGGGAAATAGAAAAAAATTTTAAGAAATTTGAAAATTAATTAATTGATAATAAAAATGAATTTACAATCCTTTAAATAGTGATATCAAACCTAGGAAGAAGTCTTAGAATCAAACTCCATAAAATTCGCAACTTACTATAAATAGAAAACTTACTATTTATAGATGGTCATGATTTCTACTCAACAGTTTTCGGCCAAAAATAGTAAGTGTCCAATTTGGCCTAACCTCGTTATTCTCCTAAAATTTTCAAGCCCTTTTCATTTTGGGCACGACTCCCAAAGCTCAAAGGATCAAGAGTTATGATAGAATTAAAACTTATTATAAATAACAAAAACAAAATTAAAAAGGACTTTCGACCGTTGATTTGATGGATTCTCGCAAATTTGGCATCAATAACCCAACATATCAGGGTTGGGTGACTCCTACCCAAAATCATATATGGTACATCGAATAACTCATTCCGGTTTGCAAGATATGCCTGTTTTAGGGTTCTGACAGTCATGATCACTTCTACCTCCGATCGGGCCTTCTCTGGTCCATTTTGGTCATGAAAGTATTTGTAACTCGCTCTACATCAGTCCCCTTCACTTCAAAAGAACTCGTTCTTGAGTTCTCATCTTGCTTCGGTTTATGATACTCGGTCAGGTCTGCAACATTGAAAGTATGTAAGATCACCATGTCATCTGAAAGATTAACAACGTAAGCATGTCATTGATCTTTCTGAGGATCGGTACCAGTCCAATCTTCTTATTCTTCAAATTTTTGTAGGTTTCTATCGAAAATCTCTCATTGGGTAGATGGACCATAACATGGTTGCCCACTTTGAACACCCTTTGTCGCCGATGCTTGTCGGCATGCCTTTGTATTTGTCGTTCGAGGCATGCAGCTTGGCTTGTACATCCGCATGCATGCCCACGATTTGGTCCACCATATGTTTTGTTGTAATACTCATGCCTGGGAGCTTGGGCAAAAGGACCAAGTCAAGTGTGTGGCGAGACACTTGACCATAAACAATCTAGAATGAGGACTTCCCTATCGAGTGGTTCACTATATTGTTGAATACAAACTTCACTTAAAATAAGGCCAAATGTAACATTCTGAATTTTCATGGCCAGAGTTTATATTAGTGCTTGAAAAAATCAGGTGTTAATAATGTATAAATTGGATGCTTTAAAAATCACACATTTTTTTTTTCATTTTAATCACATCTATAAACATTCATGAAGGTACCATTCACGAGAAGAAAATTGACTATATTGATTATCTCATTAGAGTAAAAGAGTTCAATAAATAATCGAATGCCTTTTTAATGGGAGCTTATTACATTTATCGAGTTTGCAGCGGAAGTATAAACCCAAATCACAAAAATATCTTATTATTCTTTCAATATAATCTTCCATAGGGAGATGGTCCTCTAGGTCTTCATTTTGTACGTCACCTGCACCAACTGTATAGTTGGAGATGGTCAACTCCCTACTTATAGTGATGGTTATCCTTTAAGATTAACGATAATTCAAAAGATTCATAAAAGTAATATAAGGGTTCTGATATATCTCGCACTCCACTACTACGAGGGGTATCAGCATGCGCAAACAACCTACATGAGATGCATTCCTAGTAAAGCGTGTGTGGCTTATCAAAAATTGTGATCATTACAATGTGGAATACGATTCATAGCAAACCCGGATCGCCCCGCATTATCACACTACGGAGATTCACCGACATGTCCAACGCTACTGTGGATTTATGTAAACACCTCAAGGAGGTATAACACATAAATCAGATGAATTATGTAACATGATTTGTTCATGGAACGACTATTTACGACATCCAATCCCGGAAGTGATGTAACACACATTGCGATTTATTTACATCGATTTGTGCACCACTACCCAAAACCCATGGAGTTACATGTCGACTAAGAGAGTCTCTACCCAGAGCGATTACATCCATGATAAAATATTTGAATTACTAGTTGTGATACCTCTTAATACATCACTTGTATTTTTAGAGAACATAAGCTGAATCATGGGGGTTCTGAAGTATCAAGACACATGCCCAGGCCTTAAAGGTAAATAACACATGGTAATTAAAGTAAGGATGATAGTAGTAATGACTATCTCACAAAGAGGAGAGTGACAATGGTCAACTCATTAATAAAAGGAGAGAAACAATGGCTAACTTAACAAATAGAAGAGTGGCAATGACCAACTCAATATCAAGGAGAGTGGCAATGGCTAACTTAATAAAGAGAAGAGTAGCAAGGGCTAACTCAACAAATTGATAAAAACAAGGGCAAGGCTTGTATCCATCATTCCACATAAATTCGTAAAGATCACTTGTAATAAACATAATATCATAGCTCCTAAAAGGGTAGATAATTATTGATGATAAATTAAATAATTCAGGAAGGAAATCATAGCAACATAAAAACATAGTATGTAACAGGTAAGATAAAGCAAATCAACTTAAATTATTGTAAGCTCAAAGGAATAAAACCCTCACCTTAAGGTCGAATCACACTCTCATACTGTTATGATTTTGGATATGCTTTAGAGTTGAATTGTAACATGATTACATGAATTGTTTGATCAGATTGCAAAACCAGATAGGTTTTATGATCGACTTAAGCTAGAGTTAGTATAAGGTTTCAACCTACTATTATCTTGAATTTTAGATGCAGCTAGAACATGTGAAATTGAATATAATCTAGTTCTTATGGAAGATTTTAGGAGGTAGCATGAGGGATAATTCACCTCTTGGAGTTGTAGGGGACTAACTGAGCTTGATGGTTTTGCTTCATCCTGGACGTTGAACCTGGCAGTCATAGCAGACGGTCCTCTCTCTCTCTCTCTCTCTCTCTCTCTCTCTCTCTCTCTCTTTCTTTTCTTTTCTTATCTTTTTCTCTCTCTTTTTTGTTTTTTTCTTCTTTTCTTTCTCCTCTCCCACAGTCGGACGGGAATGGTCTCTCCTTTTTCTTCCTTCTTTCCTTTCTCTTCCTTTTTCAGTGGTGTAGTGTCTTTTAGTCAAAGGTTTTATAGGCTGCTTAAGAGGCTCTAGAAGTTTCTTGCGAAATCCCTATTTGCGCAGCAAAGAAACTGGAGGGTTTCCTTACGTAACTGCTGTTTGCGTAACCTAGAAAATAGGGTCGTGGTTCTTGTTCTCGCCAGCAGTTATCTTCTTAGATTCTTCTTCTTCTCTTTCTCAGATCGTCCTAGATATAGTTTAGATGCTCTGGATCTCTCAGTGGTGGGGTAAGGATGGGTCAGATCTTGATCTTGTGTAGATTCTTGTGACACCATCTCTGCAACTTGCTGTTGTGCTCCCGTGGAAGACGGCCAATTGCCGCATTTGGTCACCCTCCATCTTGTTTTCTGTCGACATGGGAAGCTTTGGAATTATTTTGGGTGGGCCTCGGACGATTGATATCTTAGGAGGAGCTTCACAACGGACACGAAGATTTTCTATTTTTTAGAAAGCTCGGCCGCACTCAGCTTACTTTCATTCTTCTTATGTGCGCACACGTGTGCATCTGCGTGTGGGGTCTTCGTGATTCTGGTCGGACCATCCGTGTGAACTGGTTGGACAATTCAGATCATCAGGGGGGTCGATGGTAGGCCACTACTTGGCGCAGGGTCGATTTTGTTTGAATTCCGTCCTAGGCGGGATTTTGAAAAGAAGAAGGAAATCCTTCTTAGCTATCGATGCAGTGCAGGTACATCCCTGCTGTGTTCGTGCACCACCTGGAGTGGTGCACCACATTGTTGTTTTAGATCTACTCTGTTCGTGCACCACATTGTTGTTTTAGGGAGATCTACTCTGTTCATTCTTTTTTCCATCTAATTTAAGGGGTTGTAACTGTTATGGTTTCTTGCTCCATTGATTGTCAAATTTTGTAGTACCAAAACCACAATCTGTGTCTTGTGTAACACAGATATATGTTCAAGGCAATGCATCGCATGTACAAGGACAATGCTTCAAGTCAAGAACAAAGATCTACTTCAAGAAATGCAAGATTAAGTACATTGTTCACTCCTTTAAGCTTCAAAGTTCAATATTTTAAAGCGACATCGAAAGGCAAGTCAACTATTCATACTCAAGACTCAAGGTGAAGTACAACTCATGTACTACAAATTCAAGCTTCAAAAGATCTCAAGTACAAGCTTTATCATGTGTCAAGATCTCAAGCTTCATGAACTTCAAAGATAATCTATCATCTGAAGAAAAGAAGGTTCAATGATCATATATCATGGTTAAGGTATGAAAGACCTTAGATTGACCTTAGGGTAGGTCATTTTGAATACATAATTCAAATTGAATCATTTTATAAGTGTTTGGACTGTTCTTCGACTAGTCCTGGACTCTGTTCGACTAGTCCTAACACTAGCTTGACCAGTTCAATAAATTTCAAGACCAGTCCTAAGATTGTTGTAAAATTTTAGAATTTTTTGTTAAGCCACGACCAGTCCTGGAGACTGCTCAACTGGTTGTGTGAACAGTGTACGACTCGTTCACGACCAGTCCTGCAACCATGACTCAAAGTCCAACGACTAAATCTTGTTCTTCATGACCAGTAGTGGACAGGTCGCAACTAGTCATGGAGGTCACATGACTGGTCGTGCAAGGCCTACGACCAGTCATAGAATGGTTTTATCCGATCGCGCTCTAAATTTCAAAAATCCGTTGGTCCTACAACCAGTCGTAGTGTCCATAGGACCGGTCGAAGGTGCGACTTCTGCACTTATAAATAGACGACGAATTTCAGAGTTTGGTATCCAATTGAAGTATAATCAAGACATACTCTGAGAGATATGTTTGTAAACTTCTTAAGCTATATTGTGCATATTTAATATTCTTTTTTATTAGCTTTTTTATATTTTATTTTGTATTCTGCATTCCAATCTAATTTGAAAGAGGGATTGAAGAATTCCCACTTCTTAGAATAAAAATCAAATAGAGCTAGCCCAACTTGATTTAATTTAAAATTAATTTAGAACCTAAAACCATTTCATAAGTGAGTGTGGACATTGAACTTCTATATTCGAACTTCTACTCCGATTTGGTTCTTCGGGGCTGCAATAAAAGGAGAATATCCAGGTATTTTACATTATTGTAATTTCCTTTGTTTTGGTTTCTTTTGAGATTGAGCTAGAAAAATCTTTATTTTGGTTTGTTTGAGGCGATCCAGAAAACTCAAAGTGTGGGGTTTTTTGAATTGTATAAGCCCACTTGAAAGACACAATTGTAAGGGTTTTAGGTGAACCTGGAAAAACTTATTTTCATAGTGAACGCTAATATCCACTATGTGAGGATCTTAAGAGTGGAGTAGTTGTGTGGCTGTTGTTTAACAGTTGGTGTACACATAAGCAAACCACTATAATTCTTTGTGTCTTGTGGTTTAAATGTTTATTTATTTTCTATATCTTTTATCATTTAAGATTGTGTGATGTATTTGTGGATGTGAATGTTGTAATCTTTTCATTTCAGCATTGTGGGGAATGTTGTAATAGCTTAGATTTCCTTTCTTGCTATTTCCTTTTTATTCGTCTTCAGTTTGAGTTTTTGATACACAAATCGTTCTAATAAGGTAGTCCTGCCATAATCCCTTAGTTGTTATAGTGTAAGGTTGTCCTTAGAACAACATTTGTATCAACCTCTCAATACTAGAATTTTGGGGTTGTTGCTTCCTTTATTTATTTACAATTCATTTGGCTATCCTGTTGTTTAATTCCACTATTATTTTTTAATAGTTAGGCATGGACATCCCATCACTCCTGGACCTTTTTGGACCGTTAATATTCGAACTTAGAGATTTGGCCCTTAGATTTCCCAAAAAACCCAAATAATACTCCAATCACAGCACAGGGACCGTCCAAGGTATTGGATCGTCCTGATCAATGGCCCAAATGCTCAGATGGGACCGCCGAGGAGGATGATTGGTGTGGATTTCGAAATCCCATCTCAGTGGGGTCCACGTTAGCATGAATTTGCACCATAAGCACATGGACTCGATGTACACCGGACTGCCAATCAAAGCCTTGTTGACCCAACAATTTACGAAAAAGGCTCGGGACTTCTCCCGCTACATCTAGCCAAACCGGGTGGTGTCCACTCGCACGAGATGTGGCCCACCTCTAGCCAACTTCCATGAGATTCGTACCGTTCATCGGTCTTGCACCATCCGAGTGACTAAAACCAAGTCAGCCAACCAGGCCCATGCAGTTGTGCTCATGCACGGGTAAGGAACGACAGGAAATCGTCCACTTAGGACGAGTTGTGGCTCGTTTCGAGCCACCATCTAGATGATTTGAACCGTTCATCAGATAGGGAAGCTCTAGACGACCAGTTCTATGATGATCATCCGAACCCATGCATACGTGTATGTATGCAGGCAGTCACAGATGGACAGCTGCATCTCCCAAAAATTAAGCCATTGTCGGACTCTCTAAGTTAGCGATCCGCGTCCACAATTCTCCTAAGATCCCAGCCATCCCTTGGGGTAGAAATCCCCACTTTCCATTCGCTACTAAGAATAGGTAGACAACTGGCTATAGCAACGGTTGGCGTAGGAGACATTTCCTAGTTGGGAAATCATAGCTAGCTTAATCCAAGCCTTTTGCCAGGCTACATGGAGCAATCTCCACCGCTCCCTTTAGGGCAACAATAACTAGCAAGACGAGAATGTTTCTTCTTATGAGAAAAACCGCTCGAGGCAGAAAAAATTGCGAGGGCTGGTGAAACGCCGATGAAAGGCATGAAAAATGGGCCCCATCGTGATCAAGGGTCCCATCTGATCCATTCAGACGAACCAGATCACGCAAATGCACCATGGACAAAAATCCACTATTAATGGTTGCACCATCTTCTCTGTCCAGTCCGATGACCCATCGTCATGGTATTGGCCCCACTGGCTGATCAAATGTACTTTTTCAATGGGCCTCAGAGGCGGCATTCCATCCCTTACATTGGATTAGTCTCATGCATACGAGGGAACGAGGATGGAGCATGAACAACTGCACCCATCTTAATTGTCCATTGGGGCTGTTGGTGAGTGTTTCACGACTATAAATAGGCACGTCTGCCTTAGGATCTCCACCCAGAAAATAAGGGAGAGAGAGAGGGAAAGCAGGAGTGGAAATAGGAGAGGTTATAGGAAGAACCGTTTGAGAAGAGTGAACTCGGTGCCACACTGCACCCACTCAACCCGCTTGACTTAGATTGAGCTGGGTTAGTCCAGACTAGTAGCACTGTATTACCTAGGAAGGGAGAGTAGAGAGCAAGAAAAGAGAGAGAGAGAGAGAGAGAGAGAGAGAGAGAGAGAGAGAGAGAGGGCAAGCAAGTGGTGACCTAGCATTGCACTGCACCAACTCCACCCGACCAGATCAGATCGAGTTGGGTCAATTTAGGCCTGAGGAATCTCACTGAAAGAATGGGAGAGAAGAAACAGGAGGGACAGAGGAAATCAACATCGTGACCTAGCTTGCCGTTAGATCTAGTAACAGGTATCGCTGCTCATCTACAACCTTTGAAGAGGCTAAAACCAACCATTGATCAGGGCCGAGATTAGTTGCAGGTCTGGGTCAAACTCTGACCAGGAGTAGCCATAAATCTGGGCTGAGATTCCAGCCTGAATGTAGCACAAGTCCGGAATTGCATTGGGCCGAGAACAAGCCATGCATTGGGACGTGGCTTTTACCAAAACCAGGCCTTCAAAACTGGTATGGGCCGTAGTTAGAGACTAGGCCTAGCTCAGCTGCAAGCTCTGGGCCAATCCAGACATCTGACTACCACACATGGGCCGAGTTTGGGATGGGCCTCAGCCACCGAAGTGGGCTGGGATGTGGGCCGATGTAGCCCTCGACTTGAGCCATGATTTGGGCCAAGAAACTGCCGCCGTCCAAACCATGTGATGGCTGAGATGTGGGCCAAAATTGGCCTCCGAACTGAGCAGAGATCAGGCCAATTCTTAACTAAGGAAGTGGACCAAAATAGAGCCGTGTGATGGGCTAGAATCAGCCCTGGATCTAGGTCGATCAAACCTAGAAACGGGCCGAAACCAGCCTCAAAATTGGGCTGGGAACAGACCTAGTTCTAGTCCAAAAAGGGTGGGCTGAGATCAGTTCCGGTTAGGCCACAATCTAGGCCTGGATTCAGCCACGCCACACCTCACAGTGGCCTCACCAAGCACATGATTTGGGCTGAAAACTAGACCATAAGTGGGCCAAAACACGATGGGCCTGAGTTCAGCCAATCCCTGCAAGTGGTCCACAACTGAGATGAAACTCAGTGGGCCGCACTCAAGCAGCAGTGGGCTGCCGAGCTGGGCCAAGACTAGTCCAGTCCAGCCCAAATTTCTGGGGCATCAATGGTCAGCAATGGTTGGCCCAAGTCCAGGCCCAGTTCGGGCTACAATGAGCAGCGGGTATTGGACTAAATCAGGCCCAGTTCGGGCCTTGATAATGGGAAAAATTTGGGCCCAATTTAGGCCACATGGCGAGATAGAATTGGGTGGCCTGTTCACCCTAATGTAGGCCCAATTTCCCTTGGGTATCGGGTTCAAACAAATCCCATTCATTTCAATGACTTGAATGATTTAAAATTCTTCTATTACAAGTTGCCACATCGGGAACGACCCTAGGGAATCGCTTGTGTGACGTTAGGCCGCAAGATACACTTGGGAATTCGAATCAAGAACGAGACTGCAACCCTTCAGGTGATGACTTTTTCCCTTGGGCTTCCCATCTCTAAGTTAGTTTAAACATAGTTTCCATCTAAATCATAATCCCTAGTTTAAGGTTCTGATTATTTACGTTAACATTAATGGTCCTATCTTCGTCTATGATTGATGCACCACATTCACATGAAATAAGGATTACATGACATGTTCACATGTTAGCTGGAAATTCATAAATATTGTTTATATGCAATGATCATTGATTTTCATATTTTAACATCACATTACTTGGTAGTTTATACTTCAATTTCATGATGCTACGTTACAAACCTTGTTACCATTATATAATCTATGCAACTTTACATGTTAGTAGATTATTGTGAGTCGCCATAGAATTCGACTCACAGCATTACAAGTGGAAAATTCCACCATTGCATGTGAGCCACGCTTGGGATGCAACTAGACAGATTACGTGGAAAATGGGACCCTCAACTTGATGTTATATTGACCAACCACTTGTGAAGGGATTCCATTAGACATCCCAAGGTGGAAAAACCTCATGAGCCGGGGATGGTGGTCATGGGACACTATGCCCGAGCTGTCGGCCTTCGCTGGGTGACGGTCCCCCCGTAGTGACCATTGAGTTACTTAAACTGGCTGATTGTAATTGGAATAATAATGGTTTGGCTAATCATGCATTCATAGCATATTGGCAATAACAGGTGACTAATTCTAGATGATGTAGCATGTGCCCTTAGGTTTAGCGGGGTATCGTTTCACTAGTACCTAGACCACCGACTATCGACCTACGTGATAACTTGGTCACTATGCTGTACAAGTTATGCTACGCTAGTGACCCACGTACTTATTGTAACTCCCTGAACTTTTCAATACCGAGTATTGAAAGTTCTCGAGCGTTGCCGTGAAAAGTAACATAATATTTACACATGTACGGGACTAATCTAGCTAACCTAACCCTACATCCATACTCCAACGTGAGTCTGACCGATTGAGAACAATCTTCATCCATGAATTAACTCATCTGACCATTAATCATGCAGTTCGATATATGTACCTTCCCCTAAATAAATCAGTGAATAACTCTTGATTCGTAATGATTTAGATATACACTCTTTTGTAAGAATTTCTTAGAAACGTTCCTACACTCACGTGGACCCATTAGATTTCACTAAACTCTTAGATTGACAATAATTACGAAAATGCCATTAACCTAAACCCTGAATTCTAGATCATGTAGTTACCACTATCCAATTAGCACGAAATCTTATACAACGCCTAAGAATCATAAAATAACCATACATGTCTAATTTCAACCCTTAAATCATAGTAGAAATGGTCCAAATTGACAAACAACCAATAAGGGGCCGCTCGATCATTAGACACATTTCAAATTTGGACTCGACCCCTTAAATTAGATAAATAAATGAATGGATGATGTAGATCTCTCATACGGAGATCATAGTGGACCCCACGCGAGAGTTGCGTGTACATCACCGTGGTGCTACCGTCGTGCACCGAACCAGGAAAGTCGGCAGCACGCGTTGACCCAACTCCTACTCGAACACGGGCTCTCTGCTGCGTAACAGACAAACCACGTCCATCTTGAGAAAGACTGTGGGCCACCATCATGGCCCATGTAGACGATCCGAGCCATCCATCTTGCAGAAGATCTCAGGCCGGTCAAAACCATGTTGACCACGTGTGCCCATGCATGCATACGTGCCTGCTACTTTTATCTTTTATTTCCAAATCAAATTCTTAGAGTAGGAGGATCCATCTTATCAATCGGGGCTTAGCATCATTTTTAGAAAGAAGATACTTGAGTGTCACATGATCAGTGCAGATGATGATCTTGTATTCGCTCAAGTATGACCTAAATTTGTCCAAAGTGAATACTACGACTAAGAGTTCCTTCTTCGTAGTTGAGTAATTCACTTGAACTGGTTTAGAGTTCTACTTGTATAATGTATAATATAGGGCTTCTTCTCTTTTCTTTAGCCTAAAATCACCCCAAGAGCATAATCAGACGCATCACACATAATTTCAAAAGGAAGGTTCCAGTAGGGTGGCTGCATGATAGGTGCGGTGGTTAACATGCCCTTAAGCTTAGAAAAAGCTTCCTGACATTGCTCAGTCCATTCGTATGGTGCGTCCTTTTGAAGTAGATTGCATAAAGGATGAGAGAGGTGACTAAACTCCTTTATGAATCTCCTGTAAAACCCGGTGTGTCCTAAGAAGGATCACACATATCATATGTTCTTGGGTGGAGTTAAGTTAAGGATAAGATCAATCTTAGCCTTATCTACCTTAATTCCTTTGGATGAGATGATATGTCCAAGGACAATTCCTTTACGAACCATGAAATGACACTTCCCCCAATTTAGTACCAAAATTTTTTTTCTCACATCACTTTAGCACACATTTAAGATTCTCTAAACAATCGCTGAAGGATGGACCAAAGACAGAGAAGTCGTCCATGAAGACCTCTAAATATTGCCTCACCATGTTAGAAAAAATACTCATCATGCATTGTTGAAAAGTGGTGGGGGCATTACACAGTTCGAATGACATCCTTCGGTAAGTAAAGGTGCTAAAGGGACATGTGAATGTGATCTTTTCCTGATCTTCAGGGGCTATCTTATCAGGTTGTAGCCCGAATACCCATCAAGAAAACAGTAATAGGAATGACTAGCAAGCCTTTCCAAAATTTGATCAATGAAGGGCAAAGGAAAGTGGTCCTTCCTTGTGACGGTATTCAATTTCCTGTAGTCAATGCACATTCTCCAACCAGTAGTGACTCTAGTTGGCACGAGTTCATTATTGGCATTAGCTACGATAGTGATTCCGGACTTCTTAGGAACCGTCTAAGTTGGACTCACCCATTGACTATCAGATATATTGTATATAATACCCACATCTAATAGCTTAAGAACCTCAACCTTAACCACTTCCTTTATATTTGGATTTAATCTACGTTGTGGTTGCTGGGAGGTTTTTGCATTATCCTCTAAATAAATGCGGTGAGTACAAATCAAGGGATCAATTCCCTTGAGATCCATAATCGACCATCCTAGAGCTCTTTTGTGCTTAATGAGAATAGAGATAAGCATACTCTCTTGTTCTGGCTCAAGGTGGGAAGAAATTACCATCGGGTATGTCTCATCTTGACCTAAATAGACATATTTTGATTCAAAGGGCAAAGGTTTTAGGTCAAGCTTCAGTGCCTTGAGGTTGAACGGTAGAGGCACTACATCAGTTTGGGGCAATATTTCAAATTGTGACCTCCACCGGTTAACTTCAAGTACCGGCACAGTATCAAGCATGGTTCCCATCTCCCTAATCATATCATCATCTAAATCATGGGAGTGGGCCAGGCACGTCTTTAGAGAGTCAGAGGATAAAGTCAGAAGTGTTCTATCTTTCATGAAAGAATCAATCAAATTAACATCGTGGGTATCGTTATCATCCTCTACCTGTTTGCTCATATTGAAAAAGATACTGAGCTCCAATGTCATATTCCCAAAAGACAAATTCATAACTCCATACCTACAGTTAATGATTGCATTTGATGTGGCAAGGAATGGGCGATCAAGGATGACGGGAAATTAAGTGCTCATGTCCACGATGGGTTGAGTATCCAGGAAGATAAAATCTACTGGGTAGTAGAATTCGTCAACCTGGACCAACACATCCTCAATTATCCCTCTTGGTACACGAACTGAGCGATCGACAAGTTGTAATATAGTCCAAGTGGGTTTTAATTCACCTAGACCTAGTTGTTCGTAGACCGAGTATGGGATCAGATTTACGCTCGCTCCTAAGTCAAGAAGTGCATGCTCAATCTAGTAATTCCCAATTATACAAGCAATGGTTGGGCTACCAGGATCTTTGTACTTTTATGGCACATCTTGCTTTAGGATGACACTCACTTTTTCTGTAAAAAAGATTTTCTTTTAAATGTTTTGCCATCTTTTGGTCGTACACAAATCTTTCAAAAATTTGGCATATGAAGTATTTATTTAACGACATCTAGTAAAGAAATGTTGACCTTCACTTGTTTTAGCACCTCTAGAATGTCCTGAGAGTTAGACAGAGGTTTTGGTGCAATCAACCGTTGAGAAAATGAAGTAATTAGTTTGCTTTGAAGTTATGGTTCTACCTCATGTGGAGCATCAATAGGTCTATCTGTCTCATCTACGTTTATGTCCTTAGGCTTTTTAGCCCTTACCGGAATAAATTTGTTAATTATCTTCCCACTCCTAAGAGTGATGATAGACTTAGCTTGCTCCATTGGATTTGAAGAGCTTGGTTCACTAACTCCGTATTGCCGTTTAGGGTTGGGGATAGGTTGGGCTGGAAGCATCCCTTTCTCCATAACCGTAATGCATGAGTTTATCTTTTGTATAGCCTTTATGAGTTCTTGTAAGGCTTGAAGAGTACTTTGCTCTTGAGGATTTTGATCCAATTCCTCTTGAGGTTTCCCTTGATTTATGAATTAATTATGGATTCCTTGAGTTGTAACAGATTGTCCATTCCTCCAAATGAAATTTGGATGATTTCTCTGGCTGGAGTTGTATGTGTTTGACGTGAGTCCTTTGAAAGGTCTTTGGTAGTTGTTTACAGCATTTAATTGCTCATTTAATATTTCTTGAAATACAGGTATTGTTGGGCAATTTTCAATTGTATGGATGTTCTGAGCACAAATACTGCATACAACTTCCTTGTCTTTATCCTTCCCAAGTTCCATGGCCTCGAGTTTTCTTGTGAGACTGGCCACTTTAGCATTGATATTATCTTTCTCTTTCAAAAGATATATTCCACCTCTCTCCTTTGATTGAGTAGGCTTAGACATGATGCTCATTCTTGGGGAGATGTCCCATGATTGTGCGGTTTCAGCAAGTCTATCAAAGTAATCCCACACTTCATCAACATCTTTGTTTAGGAATTCCCCAATGCACATCGTCTAGACAAATTGGCACATGGAAGATGTTAGTCCTTCATGAAAAAAATTTGTTATATGCCATGTTTCAAAACCATGTTGTGGCCATGAACTGACAAGATCCTTGAACTGCTCCCAACATTGGAAGAATGTTTCATCTTCCCTTTAGGCAAAGTTCATGATTGACTTTCTGATGGTGTTCATTTTATGATATGGGAAGAATTCCTTTATGAACTCCCTTGTCATGTCATTCCATCTGCTAATAGATCGTGGACATAGTGAATGTAACCACGTCTTAGCCTTTTCTTTTAGGGAGAAAGGAAAGAGTTTCAGCTGGATTATGTCCTCAGACACATTAGGAAAGTATAAAGTGGCTATGATCTCATCAAATTCTTTCAAGTAAATATGGATTTTCAGATTCAAGCCCAAGGACCTTGGAAGGAGTTGGATCACTGCTGGCTTGATGTCAATGTTTCTTGTATTTTTTGAAAAGACCATACAGGAAAGGGTGCTCACCCCCACCAATTGTAAATAGTCTCATAAAGTACGAGCTGGGGTGCTCAATTGTAACGCTCTGAAAATCGAGGGTCGAGTAGAAGCTCAGATCCCGAGTTCCAACACATCACTTGTGCAGCATAAATAATAATGATTAAATGTTGTCTATATTAATGCATTAAACATGAGTGGGATTATACCAAAACAGCATATCATACTCCAGAGACAGTTAAATAAGCAAGCGGAAGGCTGTGTTAGATATTTAAAATATATAAACTGTTGTAAGTATCTAGAGTGTGAACATGTTACCAGGTTAAATATATACATGTATACTAAAAAAATGAAAAAAAAGAATATACATGGGTGCTCAAAAAGTACAAAATAACAAGTGTAATGGCGTCTAATCAACATCCTTGTAACCCCGTGGATCAGAACATGGTCTACATATACCCGCCTAATAGCCGCATATAGGAGAAAACCTCCTCTTCATCATAAAAGTCCGGCTCCTCTTCGCAAGGATTGCCATTATCTGAAATTAAAACAGGGTCTGGTTGGTGTTTAAAACATCGTCCCATAAAGTGGGAGTGAGTGATCAACTCAGTGGAACAATAAAGTAAAAGTTAACATGTTATTAATTCAGTCAAGCAGTAATGATAACACAATACAATCAAACATCCCTAAGTACTTTGATTAATGCAAGAATAATATGTATAAATGATGTATGCCCTCGCCTGCACTCTCTCTGCGATCTTCATCTAACGGTCGCACATGTCAATCACTTCCTTAATGCTCTCTATTCAATGCCAAACGGCACATGCAGTGCAGTGCATGAGCGTGATTACCAAGTTCTTATTAGTCCTTTTCATACAGCATGATTGGGAAGCTAAGGTACCTCCCTTATAACAATTCCTAAATAATGATCCATTCTAGGGTCGTCGGTCCTAGCAAATCTCATACGATGTTGCGGTTATAGGTCACTATAAAGGGCTCGTCACCTGATCAGTGTAGGCCTAGTTTATACTCTAGTTGCTATGAAAAGACTTGTCGCCTCAACGCAGTCTTAGAGTATACTCGAGGTCATTACCACTGACTCCCTACCAACTGGCAGTCTATTTTCGAAGGCTCGTCGCCAACCCGACTGGGGACCACAGCTAGGCTGCACAGGGGTAGGCCTATTTCATACTCGAGGCCACTACAAAGGGCTCGTCACATAATCAGTATAGGTTGACAGCTCGAATACAGTGTCCCATACCATCGTATTTGGCTCACGAGTTTGAGTTGCTCACTAGACACTACGGGGAGGCTCGTCGCCCTAGCGTGGGTCGATAGCTCGACCACGGTGTCACATACCACCATGTCCAGCTCATGAGTCTTAGCGGATTGAGGTACCAAGGTTAAACGGGCTTTCCACTGGTGAGTTTGGTACCTTAGATTTAAGCAATAGTGTCTATACATGGTGAACATACATCGGGCCAATCGGGTTGCTTGACAAGTTCTATTGGTACGAGCATACGCTGAATTAATCGACATGGTACCACTGTTGACAATCGTCGTACGACTCGGATTCATCGAACGCATCAGATGTGGCGAGACTAATTCGGCCACCTGTTGTAAACTATTACCGATTGCCTGGACTACATCGTAGCCTCAAACACACTTCAAGCAATTGTATATGTATGTAGTAACCAAAGACAACATGTGACAACTAAAATCCAATATAAATCTCATTTGGGCATTTCAACAAACACATAATATACATGTTAGAATACATAGACATTTCAACCATAAAGCACATAGTAGTGAGGTAGGTTACATAAAGGAAACTGTAACCATAGATAAGGGGATTGAGAATCTTATCTCAACACCCTCATTACATACATTTAAATGAGCATTTTCTCATTCAGGCATTTTATCAAACACTTAGGCTACACATTTCAACATACATGTATTAGACTAGTTATAACATATATCCTGACAAGCCCTTTTACACAAGAGTTGCTACATATACAACAAGCATATATTCATAGTTAATAATCATGGCAAGCATAGATTCAAATTCCATATTCATTCAGACATTTTCACAAACACATGGAATACACTATATTCAAACATAGTTCATATATATGTGTAAAGCGCGGGAAACATTGTATCTAAGCATGTGATAGCAATCAAGTCAGTCATAAATCATTAATTGACATTGAAAGCCTTGAAAGCCATAACCTAAATGTTTATAGTCCGCACCTTTCGCCGGTAGACTCGGAACGAACTCAGTTTAAACACTAAGCCTTTGTCTACGTCACTACAACAACCTATAACAGGGAATAGGTTAGCTATTCCACCATCCATTCTATTTGAATCTCTAAAACAGGTTAGGGTTAGAATTTTTTACCCAAGAATGGAATAAAAAATGCTAGAATAGCAATACAGATGTGGTGGTTAAGCACATGAAGCGATGAGATTGAATCCCAAGAACTCTCTCCCATTTTTCTCTCTTTCCTTCTCTCTTTGCTCTCTTCTCTCTCCTAGGTTTTTCAAATTCGTATGGAATGAGAGAGAGAGAGAGGGTTTAAAGCCCTTATATAGGCCCAAAACTGACCGGAATGGCCCCAGGGTCATTGTATACTTAGGTTATAGCCAAAACTCATCTGTTTCTGCTCAACAGCGCACTTCTGGAGGCCCCTTTTCTGCATGCGGTAGGACTTAAGCTCCCTAGCATTGGATCTAGGTCGAGTTAAGTTTTCAGTCCCATCGAATTTACAGATCGACCATGGCGAACCACTTTCAGTTCAATGGTCACCGGTCCTCGATCAGGGCCACAAGTACAGTGACGTGTGTTAGAAATTTTCCCTGATCCGAGGGTGTAGTTGGGTCAGATTCTGACTGTCTGAATCCTTATATTTGGCCTGCAAGTAAACGACTCAATTCACTTAAATCTGAGCACATTTCTTAAAGATATTCGCGTTTCTCACACACTTTGCTCCGGGCTCAAGTTGTGCATTTCTGGGTATCATTAGGACATGATTTTCAAGATTGGCGTCAAGCCCAGCAAGTCAGTCATAATCGTTTAGTTTCACAGTAATCGGACTTTTGACGCGTGGTCCAGGTCCGATACGGAGTTTCAAAGTGTTCCCGAGAGCAACTGGGTTTTGAGATTGATCCTAAATTATAGGGTAATGTAGCATTAATGATCCTACAAGTTTTGGGTCTTGCAGTTCGTATTTAAATTGGTTCAAGCTAATTTCACTGCTAATCTAGTTTAACACTTAGTTATTTTTGTTTGATTTCTAAAGGATTTGGTCCTGAGTGATTTCTGCCTGAGGTGGTACTCGGGTCTTTGTACGGATTTTTCCGGGACGTTATATCAATGCACCTCATTTTCATCCTGGATTTTCTCCACCCTAGGTTGGGGCAGATTTGAAGGTTGATTGGCCGGTTGATTGGCAGCCATAACTTCAATTAACTCTGTGGATCTCAAGTGGTGTCTAATCCTGTGATGGATAGGTAACCCCCCAACCAATCCTCCTTCACTCAAGAGACGTGAAGTGTTATCATGGACCCACTTGGGCATGAAACACTCTCAGCCCTCAATTTCAGAATCTAACCTAAACCTAAAAAGAAAAAAGAAATAGAAATATAGAAATAGAAAGAGAGACAATTAGATAGAAAGAAGTTACTAAATTAGAAGGTTCTATGTTAAGATCCTACAAAAGAAAAAAGGAAAGTGAATTACTTTCTAAAAACAAATTAGGAAGGTTTCTAAAAACAAATTAGGAAAGTTTCTATCTTAGAATTAGAAAGTAAATTAGTTTCTAAAAATGGAAAATGAAAGTTTCTAAACCTAGAAATAGAAAGCTAAGTTAGTTTCTAAAATAACTAAAAAAAAAATTCATACCTTAAAAATATAAAGTAGAAAAACCCTAATCTTAAACTAATTCCACAACTAGTTAATCTTAGAAAAACGTAACCGTTAATCCCCAGTAATGGCGCCAAAAACTTGTTCACAACCCCAAGTGTAGGGTTGCGATGCAGTAATAATCTCGGTGAGACCAAGGTCAAATCCATAGGGACTAATCTCGTGTGTATTCTGAAAGCAACTAGAAGTAGAACTAGAAGAAGATGTAAATCTAAATTGGAAATAAAGGAAGTAATTGTGAGAGAATTGATTAGAAACTTAAGAATTTAAAGGTGGGAACTAGGGTTTCTAAGGATCCACTTATAGCAATCAGGGAGATTTATTACTTGATTCAAGGACACAACTGGAATCGGAGTCCTATCTTATCCAGTTGGAAAATATCTCAATAAAACCAAATTTGTACTTCCTTTGACCTAATTCTCAACGGATGAGAGTTGTGAGAACTGGAAGTGATTCCATCACCTAGCCATGCCCTAGGAGACAATGGCAAACAACATGATACACCAATTCCACAATCAAACATAAGAGAGTCATAAAGATTAGAAGGGATTCCATCATCCAACCATGACCAAGGGATGATGGTGAATAATAAAATTTCCTAATTTCACAACCTCAATTCATGAAAAGAATATACTCAAAGCTATTGCAGATCTATTGTAATTTGAGTCACAACAAACCATTAAGAACTGAAAGTATTCCTTAAATATCAAACTAGAATCAAAGAGAATTCAACATAAACATGAATCAAAGCAATAGAAAACATCCTATCACGCTACAAGCTTCACCTCTTAGTCCTAGCTAAGAGTTTTAGCCAACCATAGAGATGATTGGATTTAAAACCCTAGAAGAAAACATGAAAAACTAAGAAAGAAAGGAAGAAAAATGCTTGGCGACAGCTCTCTGCCCTTGTGCTTCACTCCACCAAACCCTAGATTGATGCCCAGGGATGCCCTGGAGACTCCTATTTATAGTTGTGCAACACCTCCTTTCCAACCTCCTTGGAAAAATCCAGAAATCGCCTCAAATTTACGCACTTCGTGTAACTCTGAGTAACTTCGCGTGATTCATTTGATGACATCGAACTGCCTTCGACGTCATCGAAGGTGTCTTTTATACGTGCTTTTTTGATGCTTTTGTAGCTTCATCCGGACTCTGTAACCTTCTATGTCATTGAAGATACCTTTGATGTCATTGAAGAGGCCTTTGATATCATTGAACGTTGTTGGAGGAATCGATAATGTGTCCAAAATAGTCCAGAGAGTTTATTCAATTTCTTTAATAAATTCGATGTCATCAAAGAGGCCTTCGATGTCATCGAGCAGGTCTTCGATATCATTGAGGGAGCCTTTGAGTAATAGAACAAGGTGCCCAATGTGTCCAGCGAGTTTTGCCGAAAATCCACAGAAAATTCAATGTCATCGAACTGGCTTTGATGTCATCGAGTAAGGCTTCGAGTCATTGAACAAGTCTTTGAATTATCGAAAAGTGTCTTCAATTTGTCCAGCGACCAACTCGATTTTCTTTCATCAATTTGATGTCATCGACCTGTGTTCGATGTCATCGAATGGTGATCGATGACACAGTGACTTTTGCACTTGTTCTTTCGACTTCGTTCCTTTTCCACTTGGTTTTCTTGAATCTTGGGACCTTGAAATCTTTAATCTTTGTCTCCTAAGATCCATTCTTTTCCTTAGTGATATTTGAGTATCAAATTCATGCTTTTAATACTTTTTCTAATCCAAGCTCTCAAATTCACCTTGCAACACAAGCATGAGTAAAATATGACATTAAGCAGTATCATGTTCATAAAACCAAGATATAAATGGGGTTTAATATGCAATATTTGACCCTCAACATAATGCCGATGGGAGTTCTGTCAAAAACATGGTTTAGCCACCACAAATACCTCCACTTCAATGGAACTCTCCACCTGTCTCGATTTAAGCGGGGCGGAACGTTCCATTGCACGCCGATTTCAGGCGGTCATGAATTTTGTTCATGAAATTCAGAATTAGGGTATGTCGGGAGGACAACCTTTCCAACAATTTTTTTCAAAAATTTAGTATTTCATGAGGGACAGAACCAGATGGGTCTTGTCCACCATCGATGGTTGAACCATAGCGGATAGATTGTGACCAAATCATACAAATGGTTCAAGAGGTTACAGGCCAAGTCATCGGCCGCAATACCATCCTGGTCTACCATAAGCCTTATCTTGAATGGATTGACTAACAATACCAATTGCCAAGGAACTATCGACTAGATTTTTCCATATTTTCAAGTGATCATGGTCAATCGACCATCGAGCATATAGGTTGATTTACTATGCAATGTGGTGCACTAGCTAACAATGAATATCACAAGTTATAACTATCCAGTGATTCATTGACAGTAGTGGCCTTTACTCAGTACTCCAACTTACTACCAAATTCAGTCCATACATGGCGGGAGATGGAGGAGAAGTTCCATGCCTAGTTCTTTTCCAAAGATAGGGAGATGATTTTGGCTGATGTTGCACGTTTCCGACAGTTGCCTTGGGAATCTGGCGAGGGTTACATCACCTAGTTTAAAAGAGAGAAAAGTCGATATAAGGTCGTCACGACTTAGGCTGAATTTGTGCAACTTGCACAAGATGGCCTGGAATATAAACTCTAAAAGAAATTCATTGGAGTGAAGTTTGCAGATTTATATGATTTAACCAGGAAAGTTTTTAGGTATGAGGAGCTTTTCTAAGAGGGAGTTAGGCAAAAGAATTTGTTAATCAAAACATATTATCATGACCCCAACTATAAGGTTGCGATTGCCGAGGTAGTTGCAAAAAATCCACTCATTTGCTCAGCGTTAGTCAAGTCAGAAACAACTGCATCGACCATGCAAAAGGCTCAAAACATGTATGCTTTTGATATCACCTAGGCCGATGAGATATTCGAGATACTATTAACAGAGAAGTTTACTAAAGTTTCCATTAATCACAAAATACTCACGATCGATGAATTAAAAAAGGTCGAATATTCTAAGCAGTATGGAACACGTTCTCAATGTACTAAGTGTGTTGTGTTCAGGAATGTCATCCAGGGTAACATCGATCATGGACTGTTGGAATTTTCAGAAAAAGGCGAAGAAGTAATGCTGATCGATTCGATCCATTCCCACCTAATCTGGACATCAACATGGCTATAGTGAACCTACAGAGATTGGATCGACCAAGGCAGATAGTTGATCTTGGTCCCGATTATTACCATGGTGCACTGTGATAACTGATATCGAGACGATACCAGTCCTATACAATAACTGCAAGTTTCATTAAACAATGGAGAGCAACGTAATGTGTCAGTCGAGTTTGCTACTATGTAGCTGATGTGTCAGAATGGCCCAAGATGTGGAAGCTACACCTTGGCCAATAAGGCATGTTGAACATGCAACTCCAAAATTGATCAACATGAGAGACCTATTGACCGCGGAAAGCCTTCCCTATAACACCCTGTGTTTTCAAGACTTGAATATATGACTCGTTTCCCAAAAACTCGAGTGTTAACCTTTAGAGAACCAAATTACACGTGTATTTTTTTCTTCTTTTTCTAAGTGAGCAACTTAGTGAAAGATGGAAAAATCAACATAAATGAAAATTTACACTTACATTAAAATTTTATGAGCGACTGCCCATAATGACTTATACAAACCAATGTCCCAAACTTACAATTACAAAATGAGATAGCATCACGTGTGAAACAAAATACATTATAACAAATCTTGAGCTGTAAAATCACGTAACAACTCTTAGTAATACAATCGTGCATCCTTGACAATTGCACCCTGCTCTTCATCAATATAAACATGAATATCAACTGGGCCACCTATGCTACCTATACGGTTATATATTCGATGAATGAGTAGCCAACTCAGTGTGAATTCTCCTCAAGATTACACACCGCCGCATTAGGTAAGCAAACTTATGAAAACATACAAGGCATACAAAATAATACATGATGAAGTCTTATTAAATGCATGGATGTGCACATCAACTGGGGATGCTTGTCCAATTGGCTTTTGGTAAAACCTATGCAATGTGGGTGGTCACCAACGAAAGTACATAGTACATGTATAGTGTCAAACTCAACGAAGGTAGGACGATAGTCAATGGTCCGGGAGCTAGTGAAACGATACTCCAACTAAATCCTATTAGGCACGTGCTACAGCATCCCGAATTAACCACCTATCATCGCCTGAATGCTATGAATGCATGATTAACCCATCCGTTATTATTCCATTTACAACCAGCCAGTTTACTAAGGTCAATGGTCACTACGGGGGGTTCATCACTCAGCGTAGGCTGACGGCTTAGGCATAGTGTCCCATACCACCATCCTTGGCACATGAGGATACCACCATAGGAGGTTTAATGGAACCCATTAGCTAGCGGCCAATCATATTTAGTATATGGGGCTTGCCATCTCATGGTTAAACAAAATAAAATGTTGAACCCATATAGAAAAAGTGCCAAAACAAAGCCACATATGGCAAATATAAAAAACTATGTGATAAAAGACCATCCTTAAAAATTACTTAGACGTAGCAACCCCGGAATGGTAGGCCCACATCAATATTCAATTTAAACTACCATTCAATAACCACTAAGTCGAAGGTACATTACAATCACAATCGATCGAGTTATATCTCAAGTATGGGTGTACATTTATAAGTGAGGGTTTTTCACTAATGTATCAGTTTAAGTTCTATAAGCAATCCACAAGTAATCCACAAGCATGAGAAATTATGCAGGATAAATATTGAGCATATAATCTAGCAATTCAATTCCCACAATTAACACATGTGATTATAAAATGAAGATATAAATTATTAATTGAAATTAAAATAAAAACTATCACTTAAGCTAATGAGAAAATGAAAAGCTTAAGGGGAAGAAATCGTCACCTAATGAACCGCATCACCTTCTAGTGTTGCTAAGTGCTTACGCCCTTAGAACCGAGTCCTACCATGAATTATAAATTTTGTGTGGTTAGATCCAAGTTTTACACATTATTTTTAGTTAAGGTTCTAACCTAAGGTTTGAATCACTCAGGTTTAGGGTTTTACCCCTAATCTAATTTTATGCTTTGTTTTAGAGTTGAAATCTAATTCATATAATTAATTTATAATAATATTAGAAGTGAAGTGATAATAAGTAATAATTGTCAGTTAATACTAACAACACTAACCTTATAATCTATAATCTACTAATGACAAAATAAGAATAACATTAATATTAATATTTAATGCTAACAATCAAGTAGTAGAATTAATAGCGTCTAATGATAATTTCTAACAATAGTAAATTAGTGAAAATTTGATTTTGACAATTCAAATGTATGAAAGAATTGGAAGTTGACATACCTAAGTTGAATGAATCAGGATCTCATTAAAACCGGCCCAGTTTGAATATGGAGTGGTGAGTGTAAGTGCTATGCTATCTAGCTCCTATGATTGCCAAATTTTGTGGTGCCAAAACTTCTTGGAATCTGTGCTTGTATAGCGCTTCTACAAATTCAAGACAGTGCATCTTGTATATAAGGACAAAAGTCTTTACTTTAAGATTTTCAAAAGCAAGACTTCATGATTCAAGAACATCATTCAGTGTTTCAAGCTTCATAGTTCATGTTATCAAGAACTTTGTCCAAGTTAAAACAAAGTTTCTTAAATGTTGAACCTCAAGCTCAAGCTTCAATATATTACAAAGTCAAGCTTCAGAAGTCTCGAGTTCAAGCTTCTACTTATGATAAGATCTCAAGCTTCACGAACTTCAAAGATCAATTATCAACTGAAGGAAAAGAAGACTCAATGTTCATATATCACTAAAAAAGTTTGGATGACCCTAGATTGACCTTAGGGTAGGTCATTTTGAATACACAATTCAAATGGTTTATTTTATAAGTGCTTAGTCTGTTTTTAGACTAATCCTACGCTATGTTCGACTAGTCCTAGTACTAGCTCGACTAGTCCAAGAATTCTTCGACCAGTCCTAAGTTTGTTACTGATTTCCGAGAATTTTTGTTAAAGCTTTGACCAATCCTAGAGACTGCTTAACCGGTCATGTGAACAGTGCTCAACTCGTGTTCAACCAAGCCTACAGGCTCAACTTAAAGTCTAGTAACTAAATTGGGTTCCGCACGACCAGTCATAGACAGGACTCGACCGGTCATGGAGGCCGCTCGACCGGTCGAGCAGGTCCTTCGACCAGTCGTAGAACGGTCTTATCTTATCGTGCTCAAAATTTCAAAAATCTGTTGGTCCTGCGACCAGTCGTGGAGACCTTAGGACCAGTCGTAGGTGCGATTTCTGCACTTATAAATAGAACACGAATTTCAGAGTTTCATATCTAATTCAAGCTAAATCAATATGTCACTCTAAGAGATAAGTTAGCCATCTTTTTAAGCTATATTGTGCTTATTTAATATTCTCTTTAATTAGCTTTGTTTGTATTTGATTTTGAATTTTGCATTCTAATTTTATTTGAAAGAGGGATTGTTGTATTCCCATTTCTTGGAATCAAAATCAAATCGAGCTAGCCCAACGTGGTTTAATCTAAAATCAATTTAGAACCTAGAACCATATCACAAGTGAGTGTGAACATTGAACTTCTACTCCGATTTGGTTCTTCTAGGTTGCATCAAAAGGAGAATATCCAGGTATTTTACATTATTGTAAATTTATTTTTGGTTTCATTAAGATTGTGCCAGAAAAATCTCTCTATTTTGGTTTGTTTGAGGTGATCCGAAAAACTCAGAGTGTGGAGTTTTTTAAATTGTGTAATCCCACTTGAAAGACACAATTGTGAGGGTTTTAGGTGAACCTTGAAAAACCTATTTTCATAGTGAACGCTAATATCCACTGTGTGAGGATATTAGGAGTGGAGTAGTTATGTGGCTATTGTTTAACAATTGGTGTACATACAAATGAACCACTATAATTTCTAGTCTTATGGTTGATTGTTTATTTTATTTTGTGGATGTTGAAATTTTTCTTTTTGCATTTGTGGAGAATATTGTAATTTCTTTTATGCATGTGTGGGAATGTTGTAATAGCTTAGATTTCTTTCCTTGCTATTTATTTCTTTATTCTTCTGTATCAGTTTGAGTTTTTGATACATAGACCGTTCTAATAAGGTTGTCCTGCCATAAACCCTTGGTTTTTTTTTTGTAAGGTTGTCCTTATAATAAAATCTATATCAACCTCTCAATACTCGTACATTTGAGATTGTCTTTAATTTCAACATTGTGGGATTGTTTATTGCTATCAGTATTTAATTCACTTAAAATTTTGTTGTTATTTTTTAATTTGGCATAGTCCTATTCACCCCCCTTCTAGGACTTAATTGCTCGGCCTTTTCAAGTGGTATCAAAGCCTAATAGCTCATTTAATTATTATTTCATTTAGATTAAATTTCTGAGCTAGTCGATCTGAGCTATTTGAGATGTCAAATTTTGATAGCCTCTCAGTCAGTAGGCCTCCACCATTTGATGGCTACAATTATGCCTATTAGAAAGCTAAGACGAGAATTTTCTTAAAATTGATGGATGAGAATGTGTAGCAAGCCACAGTGATTGATTGGACGCCTCCTACCACTAAAGTAACTGGTATCAATGGATCCAAAACTATGAGAATTACACCTTATTTCTCTTGGACCACTCTTCAGAAAAGTGAGAATAGTGTCAATGTAAAAGCACTAAATGGAATCACTTGCGCACTATCACCAGATGAATTCAAAAGAATTATATCTTGTGATATTGCAAAGCAAGCTTGGGATATTTTAGAAATGACACATGAGTGAACACCAATTGTCAAAAAATCTAAAGTCCAAATCCTCACAACCAAATTTGAGGAAATACCTATGGAAGAAAGTGAAACTTTCATGGACTTTTATACTATATTGAATGACATTGTCAACTCTATGTGGGGTCTCGGTGATAAAATTCCAGAAAGTAAAGTGTGTGCAAAGAAACTACGCTCACTACCTGAATGGTTCAATTTAACGGTGACTGCGATCCAAGAACTTCGTGATACCGATAAAATGAGGGTAGAAGAATTAGTTGGCTCATTACAGACTTATGAGTTAACTTTTAAAGCTCCTAAAGGTAAATCAATCACCCTTAAATCTTCTAAATGTTTTTCTCAAGAAAATAGTAGTAATTCAAATTTAGAAAATTCTGACGATGATATGGCGCTTTTAACTAAAAAGTTTTATAAGATTTTCAAAAGTAAAAAGAGGGTTAATTTTCAAAAATCTAATGATATGAAAAGATCTAAATCTAAAACTTGAAAATATTTAAAAAATAGTTAATGTTACAACTGCCATGAATATGGGCATTTAGTAAACAAACGTCATAAAAAGGACAAACCTAAAAGGAAAGGAATGTTGGCTACTTGGGATGAATCTTCCTGCTCTGAAGCCTCTTCTGAGTCAGAAGATTCTGAAACCGAGTCGGGTAATGAGTCAAAGCCCTTATGACTCTAGCCAAGTTCACTTTTTCAGATAATGATGATTCAACTAGTAAAGAAAATCTGAATAGTGATCATGAAAATGAAAAAGATCTTCAAGATGCTTACAATGCCCTATACAAGGAAAGTTGTAAAATTGTTGTTAAACTAAAACTTCAGAAAGAAAAGTTTTCGAAACTTAAAAAAAAAATTGATACTCTTATTTTAAAAAAATCCTACATTTCATATTGTTTTGAAAAATCGAAGTATGATTTAGATTTCGAAACATCCCTTATTGAAAATTTAAAATCTGAAAATGATAAACTAAAACATGAAGTCTCTTCACTTTTGAGTTTAAAAGACACTTGGAGGTATGCCCAAGGTGATCTTAAGTTAGAAAAACTTTTATCCGGATCCAGAAAATGTGGTGATCGATTCGGATTGGGCTATGACAAAAGTATTCCTCCCAAACATAAGAATACACCTCCTAAGTTTGTGAAAGGAGAGTCTTCAAACTCAAAAGCAAAAAAATCAAAATTATCCTAAAAATGCTAAAACTTTTTAATCTTTAAAACCTAAAAGCAATTATATCAACTATAAAAATCAGAATCATAATCTTTTAGCTGAGAAAATTGTTGACTTACTTAAGGAGCTCTTAAAATCTAACTTAATGGGTCGGTCTTATAACAACTACAATCATAAGAAGACCACTTATACTCCTAAACCCAAGACTGTAATGAAATGGGTTCCTAAAGTTACTTGCTTGGTTGCCCACACTGCTTTCAAAGCTACACGCCATTTAAAGTCGTACCTAGACAGTGGATGCTCCAGACACATGACTGGTGACAAAGGTCTATTCACTAATCTTAAAGACATGACTGATGGTTCAGTCACTTTCGGTGATGGTAGCAACTGCAGGATTGTTGGCTAAGGTACAGTTCAACTATTTAACCTCCCTTTATTTGAGAATGTTTTATATATCGAAGGATTAAAACACAACTTATTAAGCATCTCTCAAATATGCGATAATAATCACAGTGTAAAATTAACTAACCTAGGGTGCAAAATCTTAAATAAAAATGGTTCAGTAATATTAACTGGTCGTAGAACTTCTAAAAACTACCACATTATAAGTGATTCTAGCTCATCTAATCTATCATGCTACATGGTTCATACTGATGAAACTAAGTTATGGCATAAATGCCTTGGGCATGTACACTACCACAACTTATATAGATTGAGCAAAAGAGAGTTAGCAAGAGGCTTACCCAAAATACAAAAAAATTGATAAAATATGTGGCGAATGCCAGATTGGTAAACAAACTAGGAGTTCTCACAAAAATGTAGACTCCAATGCCACATCTAAACTGCTTGAACTTCTTCATATGGATCTTGTTGGACCAACTAGAACGGAGAGTCGAGGTGGCAAGAAATATATACTGGTAATTGTTGATGACTTTACCAGATATACTTGGGTAGTCTTCTTAAGAGACAAATAAAAAACTCTCGATGAAGTAAAAAGAATCCTTAGACTTATCCAAACGGAAAAAGGTTCTCAAGTCTGTAAGATCTGTAGCGATCATAGATCGGAATTTGATAATAACTTTTTTGAGAAGTTTTACAGTGATAAGGGAATATCACATGAATTCTTTGCACCCAAAACACCCAACAAAATGGTATAGTAGGAAGAAAAATAGAGTGCTTCAAGAAATGATAAATGTAATGTTAAATAGTATGAAGCTCCCTAAAAATCTTTGGGCCAAAGCTGTAAATACTGTGTGTTATATATTAACCGTGTTTACACTAGAAAATTAAATAGTAAAATGGCTTATGAAATGTAGTTTGATAAGAAGCCTACTATCAAATACTTTTAAGTTTTTAACAGCAAGTGCTACATTTTACGTGACCGTGAAAATCTGGGTAAGTTTGACACCAAAAGTGATGAAGGGGTGTTCTTAGGGTATGCTCTGAATAGTCGAACATATCGTGTTCTTAATAAAAAGGACTAGTGCAATTTAAGAGTCTATTAATGTGGTTATTGACGATCATTTGAATACACCTGTCTCAAGTTTAGAAAATGATGAAGTCCTTCTAATTGATAAACCAGATACTTCGTTAAGTTAAAATAACTCTGAACTGAGGACTGTTAAAGATCATCCAACTAATCAGATTCTTAGAAACCCTCTCACTGGTGTGCGCACTTGTAGACAACTAGAAGATATGTGAAATTACGTATGCTTTACATCTCAGATAGAACTGGCTAACATAAAAGAAGCTCTTACTGATAAAAACTGGATAGTTGCAATACAAGAAGAACTCAATCAATTTGTTAGAAATGATGTTTGGCACTTAGTTCCTAGACCTAAAGATAAACATATAATAAAAACTTAATGGATTTTTAAAAATAAGTCTGATGAACTTGATAAAATAATTAAAAACAAGGCTAGACTGGTTGTACAGGGGTACACTCAAATTGAAGGCATCGATTATGATGAAACTTTTCCCCCAGTAGCTCGTCTTGAATCAATCAGACTGTTTATGTCCATTGCATGTTTTAGAAAGTTCAAAGTTTATCAAATGGATGTAAAGAGTGCTTTTTTAAATGGTAATTTGCATGAAGAAGTGTATGTTGAACAACCAACGGGTTTTGAAGACCCTGAGAATACTAATCATGTCTATCGCTTAAAAAAGGCTCTCTACAGTTTGAAACAAGTTCTCAGGGCATGGTATGAAAAATTGACTAAGTTTTTACTAAGTCATAACTTTCTAATGGGAAGTGTTAATAAGACTCTGTTTGTAAAGAAATATAATAATCACATTTTAATAGTGCAAATTTATGTTGATGATATTATTTATGGATCTACCTGTGCTAACATGACTATTAAGTTTGTAGATCTTATGAAATCTAAGTTTAAAATGAGCATGGTGGGAGAATTGAATTATTTTCTAGGGTTACAAGTTAAACAGCTACCTAATAGGTTCTTCATTTCTCAAACTAAATATGCTCTGAACTTAGTTAAAAAGTTTAGTTTTGAGAATGGGAAAAAATTTGATACTCCTATGAGTACTACTTTAAAACTCTCAAAGGACTCTGCAGGTAAGGGTGTAGATCCTAAACTATATCGCAGTATGATTGGAAGTTTGCTTTATTTAACTACAAGTAAACCTGATATTGCATTTAGCGTAGGTATTTGCGCTAGATATTAATCTGACCCTAAAGAGTCACATTTAACTGCTATTAAACGCATTTTGCGATATGTCATAAGTACTGCTAATCTGGGTCTTTGATATCCACATGATACTAGTGTTCAATTAGCTGGTTTTACTGATGTTGATTGGGCTGGTAACATTGATGATAGGAAATCAACTAGTGGTGGTTGTTTCTATGTTGGGAACTGTTTAGTTTCTTGGCAGAGTAAGAAATAAAGTTCTGTATCACTCTCGACTGCTGAGGCTGAATACATTGCAGCAGGTAATGTTGTATGCAACTTGTTTGGATAAAAAAAATGCTAAGCGATTACGGAATTGCACAGGATTCTATAGTTTTATATTGTGATAATTCCAGTGCAATTAATATTTCTAAAAATCTAATCCAGCATTCACGAATTAAGCACATTGACATTAGATATCACTACATTCATGAATTAGTGGAAGAAAAGACAATTTCTTTAGAATATATTCCGATCGAGTCTCAACTTGCTGACATATTCACAAAATCGCTTGATAAAAGTAGGTTTTCTAAATTAAAATTTGATCTTGGTATGTGCAATTTAAATTGATTATCTATGCATTTCTGTATCATATTGTATATATTTGTTATTTTAAATTTAGAATTTCAAATTTTATGAAAAATGCATAGTTTGGGCTGTGCACGACCAGTTGAGTGCATACTCGACCAGTCGTGGCACGACTGGTCAAGCATATACTCAACTAGTCATGTAGCGCGGGTTGGTGCTTTATTTGGGGGAAAAATTCCTTTTTCTTCATATTAGGTTTCTTCTCCAACGAGTCCTAGGTCGACCGGTCGAATCCATCTCCTAGTTCTTCAAGGTTAGTGCTTTATTTTCATATTCCTTGTAAATTCAAGTTCTTATCACTCCTTTTTCATCAATGGTGCGATTTATTTCTTGTTTCATAGTATTTTTTAGAGTTTTCTTCTCCAAAATCTGATTTTGTGAAGACCCACTCTACTTCTTTTACAACTACGTAGTTCCCTGATTTCTTAGTTGGAAATGGAAGGTAAAACTAAAAAGAAAACTTCCCATGGTCCTTCATCCTCTAGATCGACACCTATCATAAGGCGCCACCTTCGATCACTCGAAGATGATCCCTCTTATGTGCGGGATATTAGGTTGTGCAATGTTATAGTTGAACGACCTGTTCATGTTGAACATCTTGCTCCATTTGATATCCTTCCTCTCCTTCAATCTTTAGGTTGGGATAACATTCTACATTGGGGTGGGCCAGCATACCGGTCCATTGCGTAAGCTATGTATGTATGTATTTCTAATTTTTCAACTGAAATTTTGACATTTATTATTGACACTAGAGAAGGTCTAGTTGAAGTAGACCGACATCTGATCTTAGGTCTAACGGACATACGTGTCAATGATGAAGGTATTCCCATTAGCACTCTAGTCGATAAACCTTTTGAATCTAAAAAGCGTATGCTTACTAGAGATCTGTGCAATATAGATGTTGAATGGAATCCTAATGGAAATGTGCTTGTCTCAAAGTATTTGTTACCCAGATACAGAATCCTTCACAGGATTTTTATTTCAAATGTTTATCCACGTTCTGGTAACAAAATCGAACTCACCACTTTCATGGTTCAGATTCTTTATTCCAATGTTTCTGGAACCAGGGTATGTCTTCCTTTTTTAATCTGTCATTGTATCATACAATTTCGTCTCCATCTAAGACACAGTGACATTCCTTTTGCGTATCTTATTCTATTTTGGCCTCTCATATTTTAGTGCCTATGCCTGTTGGAGAAGCTCCCATTCAACACCTAATCTTTAACAACTCCAATATAAACAAAAAGAATCTGAGATTGGCCCCAGGCCAAGTCAATGTGGGTATTAGTGGAGCTGATGCAGTGAATGAAGAGGAAGGTGATTTACCTCTAGATGACATTAACATGGATGATATTTTTTATGAGATCGAATCTAACTCGGCAGATGATCCTGATTATCAGCCGTCTGACTTTGATGCGCGTTTGTGCTCATTAGAGGAGAAGGTAGAGAACATGAATGTGTCCCATGATTTGCAGTTCAAATATATGTGCAAGTATCTTAGGCGCCTGAGCAAGGGACTTCATCAAATTGATCCTTCCATACCTACTCCTTCGTCGGGTTCTGATTAGTTTTTTACTTGTCTTGGTCTGTAATAACTTTAATTATATTTGGCTTTCTGTTGAACTCGATTGCACTTGGTTGGACTTTGTTTCATTTAGTTGAACTTGGTTGATCATGCTTAAACAATTTATGCTTATGAATTTTATAATATTGACTTTCTTGTTCATTTATTCCTCATTACTCTTCTTATTCTTCCTTCTTTATCTACTTCATGTCCCATTTATTGGTTCCTTCCTTTGTCTTCTTGTGACAAAAAAAAAGGGAGAATTTTATCATACTGCTTGTGTGGATTGGCATGTGGTGGATTGTGGATAATTGTGTGATGGATTGTGGATATGTAGCCATCATCCTTTATGTGAAAGGGGGAGTAAGTAATGGGGAGTGTTGTTGGAGTTAGAATTTGTGCATGTTTCTTTGTCCTGACATATTGATAACCGGTGCATGATTCTTCAATCAGGTTGTAACTGATTTATATTGATAACTAGTGCATGATTCTTTGTGCGTATAATGCTTATGTTATTATAAAGTGTGTTTTGTCACAAATTTGACAAAGGGGGAGATTGTAAGTGCTATGCTATCTATCTCCTATGATTGTCAAATTTTGTGGTGCCAAAACTTCTTGGAATCTGTGTCTTGTGTAGTGCTTCTACAAATTCAAGACAGTGCATCTCGTGTACAAGGACAAAAGTCTTTACTTCAAGATCTTCAAAAGCAAGACTTCATGATTCAAGAACATCGCTCAGTGTTTCAAGCTTCATAATTTAAGTTATCAAGAACTTCGTCCAAGTTAAAACAAAGTTTCTTAAATGTTAAACCTCAAGCTCAAGCTTCAGTATATCACAAAGTCAAGCTTTAGAAGTCTCGAGTTCAAGCTTCTACTTATGACAAGATCTCAAGCTTCATGAACTTCAAAGATCAATTATCAACTGAAGGAAAAGAAGACTCAATGTTCATATATCACTAACAAGGTTTGGATGACCCTAGATTGACCTTAGGGTAGGTCATTTTGAATACACAATTCAAATGGTTCATTTTATAAGTGCTTAGTCTATTTTTAAACTAGTCCTAGGCTATGTTTGACTAGTCCTAGCACTGGCTTGACTAGTCCAAGAATTCCTCAACCAGTCCTAAGTTTGTTACTGATTGTCAGGAATTTTTGTTAAAGCTTCGACCAGTCCTGGAGACTGCTCAACTCGTGTTCGACCAGTCATATAGGCTTGACTAAAAGTCTAGAAACTAAATTGGGTTCTACACGACCAGTCATGGATAGGACTTGACCGGTCATGGAGGCCGCTCGACCGGTCGAGCAGGTCCTTCGACCAATCGTGGAACGATCTTATCTTATCACGCTCAAAATTTAAAAAATCTATTGGTCCTACGACCAGTCGTAGAGACCTCAAGACTAGTCGAAGGTACGATTTCTACACTTGTAAATAAAACACAAATTTCAGAGTTTTATATCTAATTCAAACTAAATCAATACGTCACTCTGAGAGATAAGTTAGTCATCTTTTTAAGCTATATTGTGCTTATTTAATATTCTCTTTAATTAGCTTTCTTTGTATTTGATTTTGAATTCTGCATTCTAATTTTATTTGAAAGAGGGATTGTTGTATTCCCATTTCTTGGAATCAAAATCAAATTGAGCTAGCCCAACTTGGTTTAATATAAAATCAATTTAGAACCTAGAACTATATCACAAGTGAGTGTGAACATTGAACTTGTACGTTGAACTTCTACTTCGATTTGGTTCTTCTAGGCTGCATCAAAAAGAGAATATCTAGGTATTTTACATTATTGTAAATTCTATTTTTGGTTTCATTGAGATTGTGCCAGAAAAATCTCTTTGTTTTGTTTGTCTGAGGTGATCCAAAAAACTCAGAGTGTGGGATTTTTTAAATTGTGTAAGCCCACTTGAAAGACACAATTGTGAGGGTTTTAGGTGAACCTTGAAAAACCTATTTTCATAGTGAACGCTAATATCCACTGTGTGAAGATATTAGGAGTGGAGTAGTTATGTGGCTGTTATTTAACAGTTGGTGTACACATAAATGAACCACTATAATTTCTGGTCTTGTGGTTGATTGTTCATTTTATTTTGTGGATGTTGAAATTTCCCTTTTTACATTTGTGGAGAATATTGTAATTTCTTTTATGCATGTGTGGGAATGTTGTAATAGCTTAGATTTCTTTTCTTGCTATTTATTTCTTTATTCCTCTGTATTGGTTTGAGTTTTTGATACACAGAACGTTCTAGTAAGGTTGTCCTGCCATAAACCCTTGGTTTTTGGTGAAGGTTGTCCTTAGAACAACATCTGTATCAACCTCTCAATACTCATACATTTGAGGTTGTCTTTAATTTTATCATTGTGGGATTGTTTATTTCTATCAGTATTTAATTCACTTAAATTCCACTGTTATTTTTTAATTTGGCATAGTCCTATTCACCCCTCCCCCCCCCCTCCCCCAGGACTTAATAGCTCGACCTTTTCAGTGAGGATTGAGTTGACTCAACACAACTATCAACCTTCCTCTTTCTCATTCGCTTCTTTCTTGATTCCCTTAATACAACCACAAACAACAACTACTAGACCATACTGACTCACAGAGTTAATGAGTCAAAGCCCGGTTGACTCGGTAGCGAGTCGAGCTGGTGCGAGAGCCCTTGCACCCGACGCCAATGTAACACCACCCATTTTGGACGAGCAGGGACCTAGCGATGACTAGCCATTCACAAAGTCTGGTCGACTTGGGACCCGACAGACTCGTCTTAGCCCAACAATGGAGGATGATGTACCATCTCAGCCACTCCATATTTTCCTCCGGAGGATACATCTGGATGAGGCTGAAACGGTGCAAGATCATACTGTTGGTTGCAACTGATGCTACGACGAGTCGAGTTGGCTTGCTCAGTTCAGTCAAGGACTTGAGCTTGGTTGAACGGTAATGAGAGGCAATGCCGGGTTCCGGAGCTCGACTCGGACAGCACCACCCAAGCCAACCTCATGGGAGGATGGTTGAGCCAACTCGGCAGACCTCACTTTCACGGTAGCGAGCCGTGACCCAACTCAATTGCACCAGCGATCTTGACTCGGTAGCAAGTGCAGCAGTTGCACTAACTCTCTCCCTTTCTCTCTTCATCCCTCCATCTTCTTCTCTCCTTTCTTTGTCTTTCAATCCTGGCCAGCAGTAGCTCCAATCTGACCAGAACTCGCCCCAACTCGAGGCAACCTGATGCGGTTTGAACGAGGAAGAAGACATGGGCGACAATGGTAGATTTCTTCCCTTTGCTTCTTTCTTCATTCCAACTGCATGGGATGGTTTGTATGGATGTTGTGGAGCTTGTAGATAAAATGTTTCAAAGATCCACATTCGTTTGGGTGGTGGGTTCGAAGGAAAGGAAGAAACGGTGGGTTTTTTTTCGAGTGTAGACTCAAAGTTAGGAGGGAAGAGCGTTCGAATGGGATTTCTAGGGTTTCTTGCATCAAGGATGTTGGAGTGGATGGTTTGGATCTAGTTGGAGGAGTCTTTAGAGGCAGATGGATGGTTGGGATTGAGCTAGCGTAATAAGAGATATTTATGGCTGCTCTTTCTCTCTCTCTCTCTCTCTCTCTCTCTCTCTCTCTCTTTCTTTGTATGAAACCCTAGCTTTTAGGGCTAGGATTGAGTCAAGTGGATGGCTAGGATTGAGGAAGGAGTGCTCACGCGGATTGCCAAGCAGGCAGTGAAAACAGTTTCCATTTTTGGAAACTTTGTGCTTGTAAGCCCTACTTGCATCAAGAATCATGTGTCCACATGTACAGGAAAACCTACTATAACAGTTGGGTTTTGGTCGAGCCCACTGCTTGGATCAGATGGACGATTTAGATCGTCCAGATGGCCAGTGTAGGTGGGCCACTAATCAAAGAAACGGACATCCGTCCGTCCGTTGGCAAAAGAAAGTGGATGGTACGTTTCGTCCCATTTACAGAAATTCTCGGGTCATACCCAGTTTGACTGGAGGTGCAGTCCAGTGCATCGCTGATGCATGTGAACTATGCTCATGCACTGCCCCAAAATGGGGCCCACATGACCGTATTAGGAGATCCACTCCGTCCGTTCAATCCTACTCGCCTTGATAATGCATTTGTCCGGTGTTAAGGCAAATACAATGCTTGGTGGGCCATACCAACCAATTTCGTCATATCTATTGCCCTTCAATGATCCTATGGTTGGATTGCTCCTAGTTTGAATATCAATGGCCAAACGGGAACTAAGGTTTTGTTTGGATGATTAAGACACTTATTGGTTGACTGTTATGTGGGCCATCCCTCACGAATGTCACATTAACAATTCTTAATCCTTTACTCAAATGATCTGATGGTTAGATCGACTAATATTCGACTATTAATGGTTCTAAGATCCTAACGAGTGTTTAGGTGTGATATGGGGATTGAATATGGACTAGAATAAACTGATAGCATTTTTTAATGATGGGCCTTACAATGGTAATCCTGATGGTCGGTCAAATTTGTATATCGATGAAATTAAAATCCTAAGAATGTGTCTTTCTAATGACGTGATCGCCCATCTTAAAGAATAACAGATGGATGGCTTCCAACGACCTTAAGGGTCATAAGGTTTGTCTAGATGAAGATCTATAGTTGGATTTGTTGTCCGATGATTTGATTGTGATGGCCAAGTGGCAGACCTTTACGTTAGACGTTGTAGATCCAACGAATGGTGGATTTGGTGATCTCAGGGTTAGGATTGATAATATAGGGCTCGATTTGTCTAATAGGGTAGGGTTAGACTTCTATCGCCATTTGGATCCTAGCAACGCAGTGGGTTCCTAAAGATCAATGTTACTTTTGGGATGGGATAATTATTTTTTCTTGAGAATCAACGGTCAGATGACTCGATATATGAATGAAGAATGTACTAAATGGCCTAGATTGATGAGTTGAGGACAACTGGATGATGATATGTAAGGTGAGTCACGTGCACGTGTGATTAATTTAGATTTTCAAGGTAACACCCGAGTATTGAAAAGCATGGGGTGTTACATTCCCACCCCTTAACTTTCGACAGAGAGTTCTGAGTTAAAGGATGGTCAAGCCTCCACCGACTTAGAAAGGAGTCTGGAAAAGGGTCATGCATCCCAAATTCCCGGTCGCCCTTAAACCAATGACTCGAACATAGAATCAACATTGGCAGTGGCATCAAGTGGCTATGAGAAGAGAATTAGCAGAGGCCTAGAATGCATCTCAGGCAGGAGTTGTGCATTTGTGACAATTCGGGAAAGTCCCCCAAAAGGAGGAACAATTGACCGTAAACACGGTCAAAGTAATTCTGAAACCTATCATGCATGATTAGGTCATAAAAGATTGTACTCGGCCTAATAGTACCATAAAATTAATTAATATTCGCAATCGTGATGACTTATCCAATTATCTCAACAATGAGCAGTTTTTAGGGGGTGATTGCTGATTAAGGAACTAATGGTGATAACTGAAGTTTCACAAGTATCGTCGACCATTTTCAAATAGGTAAAGGTAATTTCAATGGCCAATGAGAGTGTCGAGCATTTCGGCCGATGTAGGTTCTTGACGCAGGGATGAACATGATGAGGTTGATCACCGTCTTCCTAAATGGGATAACTACTCCGAATCCACTGAGCTTCTTTGGACTCCTCACAGAGACTTCTCAAATCCATAAGAAAAAAGCAAGGAAAATAGAAAATAAATTATATAAAATTCATAATTTGATTGATGAATGAAATAAATGAATTCAAAACCCTTTAAATAGGGATATTAAGCCATGAGAGAAGTTTCGAAATCAAACTACAACTAAAACTCCTAGAATTCGCAACTTACTAACTATGTATAGACGGTCATGACGTTTACTAGTGTGCATGGTTTTCAGCCAAAAATAATAACTGTTAGGCACGTAAAAGTTGTAATTGCTCCCACCATGCAGAAGCACCAAATTTTAATTTAAATGCTACTAATTTTACCTTTTTGATGCTTTGGCATGTCCTCGAAATTAAAATATCGTTCTACTTCGGCTAGCCAATTGAGAAAATCTTCTATGTGTAATAAACTGTTAAAACCAAGATTGGTCATAGGGCAAATCCTTCATTAAGGTCCTCGTCACTAGAGCTCGAATCATCTAGTGTACCCTGCGATTTACCACTGGTAGAGTTGTATGGAAATCGAGGTTGTGTCGTACAACAATTAGAGGCGGTGGAGCATCGCCTAGGGCTTGGGGTAGAAGTAACGCATTCGCAAGATGGTCGAGGGTTGCCTGCAGCCCTCACATGGTCAACTGACTCTCCCAATGGAAAGCCTCCATTCTTTTCAAAAGATAATGAATCCATGGATCACCGTCCACAAGATTTTGGTTCATACCTTCGTTATTTGCCATCGGCCTGAGGGGAATCCTCGCTCTGATATCAATTAATGCAGGGATGAATGTGATCAGGTTTATCATCGTCTTCCTTAGGAGGATAACTACTTTGAATCTACGGAGCTTCTTTGGACTCCTCACAGAGACGTCTCAAATCCATGAGGAAAAAGCAAGGAAAATAGAAAATAAATTCTATAAAATTCATAATTTGACTGATGAATGAAATAAACGAGTTCACAATGTTCACAACCCCAAATGTAGGGTCGCGATGTAGTAATAATCTCAGTAAAACCGAGGTCGAATCCATAAGGACTGAACCTTGTATGTAATCTGAAAGTAACTAGATCTAGAAATAGAAGAAGAAGATACCTAATCAGGAAAATTTAAGAGAATAATGGTAAGATATTAAACTAAAACTTCTAAAATTCAAAGGTGGCAAACTAGGGTTTCCAAGGATTCACTTGTAGAGATCAGGGAGATCTATGCTTGATTCAAGAACACGACTAGAATAAGAGTCCTATCTTCATCCAATTGGAAGATAATTCATTAAAATCCAAATCTAAACTTCCATTGATCCAGTTTTCAATAGACGAGAAGTATGAGAATTAGAATTGATTCCATCACTAAACCATGCCCATGAGATAAAGCAAACAATAGAATTTAACCAATCTAAGAGAATTATGAACGTTAGGAAGGGTTCCGTCATCCAACCATGTCCATGAGACGATGGTGAACAGCGGGGTTCCCAAGTTTACAATCCTTATAAGGAAAAGGACATGCTCAAAGTTATCACAGATCTATTGTAATTTAAGTCACAACAAACCATTAAAAACTATGAATATTCCTTATAATCAAACTATAATCAAAGAGAGTTCATTAAACATAAATCAAAGGCATAGAAACAATCACATCACACTACAAGCTTCACCTCTTAGCCCTAGCTAAGAGGTTTAGCTCGTCATGAACATGATGATTTAAAAACTCTTAAAAAGCATCAAAGGAAAGAAAAACTGCAAAGGAAGGAAGAAGGTCGGCTACACGTCCATGCTCTCTCTCTCTCTCTCTCTCTTTCTCTCTCTTCCTCCACGTCTCCACATCTAGGTGATGCCCTCTCTCTCTCTCTCTCTCTCTCTCTCTCTCTCTCTTCTCTTCTCTTCTCCTTTTATAACCAAGGCTGTGTCAGTGGAGTGGAGTGCGCAAGGAGAGAAATCGGTGGCTGGAGTCTTACGTAGTGCAATTCGTAGTATGCACAACAAAACGGTGCTTGACCCACGTTTAACACGGATAGCTGATCCGTTTCAGCCATCAGATCCATTCGAGCTTCTTGGTGGTGGTCGGTCGCCCCATGGGAAGGATTTAGTCGGCTAGGATAGTCAGTCCGATCCTAGCTAAGATCACAGAACGGCCCGGATCATCCAACAGCGTGCGAACTGCGTATTGCATGCAAAAATTAGATTTTCTGTTATTAGTGGGGCCCATGATTGATGTTATCAGAGAAATCCACCCCGTCCATTGAATTCTCCTCAAAAAACCAGTCGGAGATGGACGTTTTTACTCGAATTTGGTGCGTCCCATTGTATCTTTGTTCTCGCCGTCCATCTTGTGTTTGGATGAGATATTCATGTGTGCACATGCATGGATGCATGTGGACTCCATGGTTATGGTCAGCGCCCCCTGGATTGAATGGACGGTTCAGATCAGTCATCTGAGTGACTGAGGTGGGCCACAACATGCCCCAGCGAACGTCCCTTACAGACGCTGTGTAAACGGTGAGAATTCGGTCGGCTCAAACGACCCTTGACCGAATTACTGGTCTGGTGTGTTGCCAGTGTATGTGTGTTGTGCACACGCACACCACTCACAGTAGGGTCCACAGGGATGTTTTAATAAATCCACACCATTCATCCGTTCTTCTATCTAATTTAAGGGGTTGAGACCAAAATTGAAGCATATCTAGAGATCAGGTGGGCCCCAAATTGGTGATTTATTACTGATCTTGTCCATTAGATCACTTCTACAAAGATCCAAAACTGAAATTTTACGTGTACGGTTACTTTATGATCCTTAGGCCAGATATATAGTTTCGAGCCAAACGGATGGTGGAAACCCTGTGATCTCGCATTCAGGATGATTTTCAGGCCCCTTTAACTTTAATCACTTGATTTTCTAGGATCTTTGGCATGTGAATTCTTCGATCTCAATCCCCTAAGATCCGTCCCTTGCCTTGGTGATTTTTGAACATCAAATCCATACCTTTAATATCCTTTTTCAGTACAAGCTCTTAAATTCACCTTGCAACACAAACATGATTAAAATAAGGCATTAAGCATTGTCATGCGCGTAAAATCAAGTAATAATTGGGGTCTAATGTCATGCCCCAAACTCAGAAACCGGGCTCACAAAATTCTCGATCGTCGAATCCAGCGCTGACAGCCTCCTTAGTACCTCATTCTCGGCTCTCAGTGCCCATTCGCCAGGTTTCGATCTTGGGATGCTACGAGGAAGATTTTCAACATCAGTTTGATTTGTAATAAGCATAACCAAAGGCATAACCCACAAACAACAACCAAAAACTCCATCACATTTTCACTATGATAAAAAACTTACAAGTACAATAGCATAAAGAGAAATACAACGATAATGAACAAAAAGCTCCAAGATGATCTGCTATGCGCTCCTGCCTTAGCGTTGCTGCGGTCCAACGTCACCTGCATGCAACGGTCATGCATCAGGTTACGAAAAGCTTAGAAGGTGGTGAATATGTGTGCATAACATAGTAATATAATTATACAATATCAGAGTAATGCGGAATATGATGATGAATCCATGAATACTACTGGCCGTAACAAGGTCATACGATGCAAGGCATGAATGATGTCGGCCATACTAAGGCCATGCAATGCAGGATGCAAACCAAGCACACCAATCCTCATCTAAGTCCACATAATAATATAGCTCAACTCTGAAATATCACCGGGGTCTAGTACACTCCAAACTAGATTGTTGCCCCATCGTGCACAATAAGATTAGTGAAAAAGACCTTATTACCCACCTGCCAATATCGAGCTTGGCTCGTAGATAGCGGACCCATTCCTCGAGCTGGTCAAACTCATCCTAGCTTTGCCCCCTCCTCTCGGGCGGGTAAGGCCTCACCCCCTTCCAACCGACCATGACACAGTGGAGAGCGTGGCCTTCTAGTAATCGGCATTTAACACTTATGCACCCACTCGGTCTACACGTTGGAGCAACCTCCTGGTACCATAAGGGTTTAGGGACTTTCACCCAGGGATATCTATAATACCCCATATAAAATAAGATTTTTGGTATCCAATCCTACCAACCACAAAACGCCTATAGAGGCTACGGCCCTGATGTCACTAGGGCGTACAGTAACCATGTCACATAATGCGAAATGCATGATTCACACTATCCAGTCATGCAGGTATCATGCGCGTATCGTGCGCTCATATAGGGCAACACCGCCTATCCGGGAGCAGATAAATAATCTGGCTGACGACATATGTTATGATCAGTCACTTCTCATGTCAAACATACATATGATGCGTATGATCATGAATCATGAAACTATACTAAACATATTATATGGTGATGGATTCTTGTTAGTAACGAAGATGGGCCTAGACGGCCTACACACTACAAGTATGGGCCTAACAATGGGCCCTAGGGAGAGTTACAATGCGGATATTTAACCATCATTGCTCTTACAATGTGGATGTCGAACCATCATTGCTCTCAAGGCATGACTGCTAAAAAATCATCACATACATCATGGTGAAATCTCACATCGCAATGGGCCTCATATACATCACATTCGACCCATACCAAGGCCTCGCATATACATCAAATGGGCCAATCGAATGGCTGAATCAAATGGGCCAATTCAAATGGGCTGAATCAAATAGGCCGAATCAAATGGGCTGATTTAAATGGGCCGATCAAATGGGCCGAATCAAATGAGCTGATTTAAATGGGTCGAATCAAATGGGCTGATTCAAATGGGCCGAATTAGATAGGCAGATTCAAATGGGCTGAATCAAATGGGCCGAATCAAATGGGCCAATTTAAATGGGCCGAATCAGATGGGTCGAATCGGATGGACCGATTCAAATGGGCCAATCAAATGGGCCGAAACCAACACACCATTCATCTATTGCTAGAGATCATTTTAGAACATTATCACAAAAAAAATCAATCATATCCAAAGGGTCATTTGGACCATACCACACCTAACCATGGTGATGATGATTTCCACTATTAAATCCCGTGGGCCACACCATAGTATTTATTTCCCATCCATGCTGTTCATAAGGTCACAAGGACCTGAACCGGGAAGGAAAGCAAATATTATATTGATTTAAAACTTCTATAACCCAAAAGGGGGTTCAATGGTGGGCGTTCATCCCACTGTTTTCTGCAGTGTGTTCCACTTGATATTAGATCTGTCTTACTTTTCGCCTCAAGCCATAAAATGAGCTTGCCAAAAGGATGGATGGTTTGGAAGGAATACATCCACCAGGGGTGGGGTCCACTGGTCGTCCACCAGATGGATAGCCTAACAAATGGCTGGACGACACATGCATCGTGGTTGGGACCCATAGAACTTGCTGATGCAAATGGACAGTGGGTCCCACCGCTGGATGGCCTGGATATCATATGGGACCCACATAATTTTTTACGCTAAATGGCAGTGGGTCCCACCATCTGGCAGATGGTTGGAGTGGATTAAACATTGATGGATGAATGTCACATGCACAATATAACCAAACCCACCGTCCCAGCCCATGGATGGTGGGGATTTACAATCATCTCAAGGGAGCTGCAACGTCCAGCGTCTAGATGGACGGCTAGACAAAACACATACATCACAAGGCCCACTGTCCCATCCCTACTGGATGGACGGTGGATGAACGACACATATATCTGGTGGGACCCACCCTCGCACGTGTCACACGTGTGGGGTGGGTCCCACGCAAATGGATGGACGGCATGATAAAACCCGTATATCAAGGTAGGGCCCACAATTTGGGATGGTGACAAATGCAGCAGCTGGCTACATGCATCTGGGCCCCACAGCATCATGTGGAGTCATCCAGCACCGTCCAGATCATCTAGACGGTATGGATGGACAAATATATCACGATGTGGCCCTACAACACCGTCCAAGTTGGTCCCGTGGATGGACAGATGGATGCACACATACATAGAAGTGTACCCTCACGATTGTATGGTGTAGATCAGTGGGCCACAAGCCCTCACACAAAGAGAGAGAGAGAGAGAGAAAGAGAGAGAGAGAGAGAGAGAGAGAGAGAATGGGAGAGATTGGTGATGGTGGAGGGACCCCGCCACTATGGGCCCCTCTTGGATACAAAACATACATCATGGTGGGTCCCAAGATATGTGGGCCCTTACATAAAAAAAATTATAGAAATGAAGATCCAAGATCACCCACCATATTCTTCTTGCTCCCTAGGCTTTCCTTGCTCCTTGGCTCCGATCCCAACGGAAGATGGTGGGGTTTTGATGGTTAAGATGGGAGATGAGAGGGTAGGAAGTGGGTCACACACAAAGTTCTCTTGGAGCTTTGAAAGAACTTGGACGTTAGAAATTTTGGTTGCTTGGAAAATAGAGAGAGAGAGGGTTGTAAGAGAGAGAGAGAGAGAGAGAGAGAGAGAGAGAGAGAGAGAGAGAGATGGGTGAGGTGATTGATGGGTGTGTAAGTAATTGTTGACTTTAGGGGTAGATTATGTAAGAAAGGTATGGGTTGTGTAAGAAATTGTTGACTTATGGGGTTGTTTGGGGATGGGTGTGAGGTGATGTGTACTTGACATGTACTTGACCCTTGATGGGATTGATTGATTGATTGAGGTGACAAGTTGTAGAGATTCTCTTGGGTTTTGTAATGTGTGGTGTTTTCCTCGAACTGAACACAGGCCCATATCTCCTGGCTTGGGTATCGCCTCGGCGCGCAAGACGCAGCATTGGAACCGCGACGATGACGCGGTCGGTAGGGTACAAGTCTCGGGTTGAGCCAACTCTGGTTGATGGCGTGTAACTCAGGGTCATGCACAAAAGTCGGATAAAGGTTGAAGGTTACCGAAATTCGATCGGGAGGACCGCGGAAACTTATGGAATGGTACGGACTAAGATACGGCTCTTACATCTAATATGCAATATTTGACCCTCAACATAATCCTCAACCAGCATTTTGCTAGTCTCGAGCAAAGTATGTGAAAAATATTTTGAAAATTACAGGACAATTTCTATAAACTGGAGTGATTTTTGAAAAACAATCCAGATACTAAAATTTTAAGATTCATGAATGTTGGGCATTAGTTTCTCCTAACCTCAAGCGCATGGTAAACTTCATGGTCAAGTTCAAAGTATTAATCCATTAATTAGAACAATTCTAACATTGAGTTTCATGGGTGTATAGTATAACCTTGGCTTATCATCATTAAGAGTCTAATCGTCAATTTTCATGATAACATTGATAATCAAATGGAGCATTCTTGAACAACCTAACCTGAACCGAAACTTGCCTTATAGTTTGGCCTTTTTATTCTTCCAGTGTTTGATTTTTCCATCGATGGCTTCATGCCGCGTCAACCTTTTTGATGATCTTTAACAGGTAGTCGTTTTCAACGACAACTGTTTTCTAGCTAGATATTCTTCTCTTTTTTTTTTTTAGCTGGATATTCCTTTTTTTTCATGAACATGATGGACAAATTCCCCAGGTTGATTCCTTCCACGCATAGTGATTACCAGGTTAACAATTCAATATCGAACCAAAGCTTTAATGTGTAAGCTAGGTGTGACATGTGAGATCATGACTCAATCAATGTTTAAAACTTCTAATCATGGAGTAATAATCCAAACTTAAGTGTGAAGTTTAACAAGTAACTGATTCCAAGAGTCATAAATCACCAACATTACCCATCTTATACTTCTTAAATCAAGAATAGCCTTTAAAATCACTCGAATTCACAAAATTTTCAGAAAAACTTCAAAAATTTTCACAATTTTTGCTCAAGACTAAAAAAAACACTGATTAGGTAACCTAATCTCTCATCCCTAACCTAAAATCTACATTATCCTCAATGTAAAAGATATAAGCATGCAATGCACATGAAATAACGAAAGTAAAAGAGAAGTGATGGAAAGACCTGATGAAGGAGTTATATGGCTTTTTCCAATGAATCTTAGCGTGAAGGTGGCTCAGCACAAGAGTTAAACCAACAAAAAGCAACCTATCATAGAACAACTGGAAGGTAAATTATCTTAACGGCATAAAGTCGACTATCCTAAAATGAAAAAAAGTAAACTACCCTAGTCCTATGAAAGCAGTAAACCTACCTATACCTCCATCAGACTAGGAGATCAATCCTGATAAACAAGATCATTCGGAGGCATGGACATGTCCTCTAAATCAAATTTCTCAACAAATAACTTTAATTGATGTCCATTCACTGTAAACTCATTGCCATTGTCTAGATTCTGAATCTCGACGGCCCATGAGGATAAACATTGATAAATTTGAAAGGGTTGGTCCAACGAGATCAGAGCTTACCAAGAAAGAGATGTAACTGAGAATTATACAAAAGGACCTTTTGACCTAGTGTGAATAATTTTCGCAGAATATGTTGGTCATAAAACACTTTCATCCTGTTCTTATAAATTCTCGAGTTCTCGTACGCATCATTCCAGATTTTTTCAAGTTCATTTAATTGAAATTTGCGCAGTAAGCCAGCATTGTCCAGATTAAAGTTCAGATTTTTTATCACCTAGTAGGCTCTATGTTCCACCTCTAGAGGTAAGTGGCAAGGCTTCCCATAGACATGTTTAAAGGGAGACATTCCAACAGAGGTTTTAAATGCAGTATAGTAATCCCATAAGGCATCGGTCAATCGAATTGACCAATCCTTAACGGTTAGGGTTAACCGTCTTTTTCAAAATGTGTTTAATTTCTCTATTGAAAATCTCGGCTTGCCCACTTGTTTGTGGGTGATATGGAGTGCTCACCTCATAAGAGATACCATATTTCTTCATTAAATTCTCAAATGGTCTATTACAAAAATGTGAGCCTCCATCACAAATGATGGCTCGAGGCGTTTTGAACCAGGAAAGGATGTTCTCTTTTAAAAATTTAATAACCATTCGATGGTCATTGTTTTAACACGGAATCGCTTCAACCCATTTAGTGACATAGTCTACGACGAGCAAAACATATAGATTTTTAAAGGATTGGGTGAATGGTCTTATGAAATCGATGCCTTAGCAATCAAATGCTTCTATGATAAGAATGGGGTTCAAGGGCATCATATTTTGACGGGACAATACTCCCAATTTCTGACAACGCTCACAAACCTTGCAAAACTTATAAGAGTCCTTAAACATAGTGGGACAGTAAAAGCCATACTGCAGAATTTTAGCCGTGGTATTTTAACAGAAAAGTGACCACCACAGACCTGAGAGTGACAGAAGGAGATGACACTCTAATGCTCATCGTCTAGCACACATCTCCTTAAGATTTGGTCTGGGCAATATTTAAACAAATACGGATTATCCCAGAAGAATTTGCGCACCTCGATGAAAATTTTCTTCTTATCTTGTGCAGTCCAATGTGTCAGTGTGAAACCCGTGGTAAGATAATTAGCAATATCAGCGAACCAAGGTGAATGAGAGACTTTGAATAATTGTTCATCAGGGAACATGTCATTAATATGTGTCGTCTCAGGGGAATTAGGGAGATCAAGGTGGGAAAGATCGTAAGCCATTACGTTCTCTACTCCCTTTTTATCCTTTATTTCCAAGTCAAGTTCTTAGAGTAGGAGGATCCATCTTATCAGGCGGGGCTTAGCATCATTCTTAGAAAGGAGATACTTGAGCGTCGAAGGATTTGTGTAAATGACAATCTTGGATCCGATCAAGTAGGACCTAAATTTGTCCAAAGTGAACACTACGGCTAAGAGTTCATTTTTCGTAGTCGAGTAGTTCACTTGGGTAGGATTTAGAGTTCTACTTGCATAATGAATAACATAGGGATTCTTTTCTTTTCTCTGACCTAAAACTGCCCCAAGAGCATAGTCTGACGCGTGGCACATAAGTTCAAAAAAAAGGCTCCAGTCGGGTGGTTGCATGATAGGTGTAGTGGTCAAGATGCCCTTAAGCTTACTAAAAGCTTCCTGGCATTGCTCAGTCCACTCGTATGGTGCATCCTTTTGAAGTAGATTACATAAAGGACGAGGAGACTAAAGTCCCTTATTAATCGTCTGTAAAAAATGGTATGTCGTAAGAAGGATCGCACGTCTCGTATATTCTTAAGTGGAGGTACGTTAGAGATAAAATCAATTTTTGCTTTATCTACCTTGATTCCTTTGGACAAGATGATATGTCCAAGGACAATTCCCTTACGAACCATGAAATGACACTTCTCCCAATTAAGTACCAAATGCTTTTCTTCACATCTTTTCAGCACACGTTTAAGATTCTTTAAGCAATCGCTGAAAGATCGACCGAAGACAGAGAAGTTGTCCATGAAGACCTCTAGATATTGCCCCACCATGTCAAAAAAATATTTATCATGCATTGCTGAAAAGTGACGGGGGCATTACATAGTCCGAATGGCATCCTTCGGTAAGCAAAGGTGCCGTAGGGACATGTAAACGTGGTATTTTCCTGATCTTCACGAGCTATCTCTATCTAGTTATAGCCCGAATACTTGTCAAGAAAATAGTAATAGGAATGACCAGCTAACCTTTCCAAGATTTGATCAATAAATGGTAAAGGAAAGTCGTCCTTCCTCGTGACAGTATTCAACTTCCTGTAGTCAATGCACATTCTCCAACCAGTAGTAACTCTAGTTGGCACGAGTTCATTATCGGCATTGGCAATGATGGTGATTCCGGATTTCTTAGGAACCACATAAGTTAGACTCACCCATTGACTATCGGATATAGGGTATATGATACCCACATCCAATAGTTTAAGGACCTAGGCCTTAACCACTTCATTCATGTTTGGATTTAGTCTACGTTGTAATTGCCAAGAGGTCTTTGCATTATCCTTGAGATAAATGTGATGAGTACAAATCGAAGGGTCGATTCCCTTGAGGTCTGCAATCATCCATCCAAGGGCTCCCTTATGCTCAATGAGAGTAGATATGAGCATACCCTCCTATTCTTGCTCAAGGTAGGAAGAGATCACCACCGGGTATGTCTCATCTTGACCTAAATAAATATATTTCAAATCAGAGGGAAAAGGTTTTAGGTCAAGCTTCTGTGCCTTGAGGTTAGACAGTAGAGGCACTTCATCAGTTTGGGGCAACTCTTCAAATTGTGGCTTTCATTGGTTAACTTCAAGTACCGACACAGTATCAAGCATGGAACTCATCTCCTTATTCATGTCATCATCAAAATCATGGGAGTGGGCCAGGCACGTCTCTAGAGGATCAGAGGATAAGGTCAAAGGTGTTTTATCTTCCACGAAAGAGTCAATCATGTTAATGTCAGTCAAAGGTGTTTTATCTTCCACGAAAGAGTCAATCATGTTAATGTCATGGAAATCGTCATCATCCTCTAACCATCTGCCTATATTGAAAAAGATATTTAGCTCCAATGTCATATTCCCGAAAGACATACTCATGACTCCACTTTTGCAATTGATAATTGCGTTTGAAGTGGTAAGGAATGGGCGACCAAGAATGACGGGAATCTGAGTGCTTATGTTACTGATGGGTTCCGTATCCAGGACGATAAAATCTACAGGGTAGTACAATCTGTCAACCTGGACTAACACACCCTCAATTATCCCTCTCGATACACGAATTGAGTGATCAGCAAGTTGTAATGTGGTTAGGGGGGTTTTAATTCACCCAAACCTAATTGTTTGTACACCGAGTAAGGAATCAGATTTATGCTCACTCCTAAGTCAAGAAGTGTGTGCTCAATTCAGTAGTTCTCAATTACACAAGGTATGGTTGGGCTACCGGGATCTTTGAATTTCTGTGGCAGATCTTGCTGTAGGATGGCACTCACTTTCTCAGTCAAGAAGATTTTCTTTTGAATATTTTGTTGTCTTTTAGTCTTACACAAGTCTTTTAAGAATTTGGCATATGAAGGTATTTGTTTTACGGCATCAAGTAGAGGAATATTGACCTTCACTTGTTTTTACATCCCTAAAATATCTTGAGAGTTAGAGAGAGGTTTTGGTGCAACCAACCGTTGGGGAAAGGGAGCAGTTGGCTTGCCTTGAAATTTCGGTTCTAATTCATGTGGAGCAGTACTAGGTCTATCATCGTTGTCCTCTTCCGAGTCCTTAGGCTTTTCAACCCTTACCGGAATAGATTTGTCAATTATTTTCCTACTCCTAAGAGTGGTGATAGACTTTGCTTGCTCCATCTGATTTGAAGAGCTTGAATCACTTATCTCATATTGTGGTTTGGGATTGGAGAAAGGTTGGGCTAGAAGAATCTCTTTTTCCCTAATTGAATTTTTTGTCTCACGCCCTTGTATAGCCTTTGAAATGTCTTGAAGTGTTTACAATATACCCTAAGTGATAAGCAGTTGGTTTTGAATATGTTTTAAAACCGGATCCTCTTGAGGTTTCGCTTGATTTGGAATTTGATTAAAGAACCTTAAGGAGTAGCAGTTTGTCCATTCCTCCAGCTGAGATTTGGATGATTTCTCCAACTACGATTGTATGTATTGGAGGTAGGTCCATTAAGAGGTCTTTGGAAATTGTTCACGGCATTGGATTTTGAAAAGGCCTAGCTATATGTCCTAGAGGGGGGTGAATAGGACTATGCAAAATAAAACTTATAACAGCGGAATTAAAAAGAATATGATAGCCAAAATAAATCACAATGCAGGAAAGTAAAACAACCTCAAAATTCAGATCTTGAGATGTTGATACAAATGTTGTTCTAAGAATAACCTTACACCAAAAACCAGAGTTTATGGTAGGACAACCTTATTTTTAGAAAGATCTTTGTATCAAATCTCAAACCAAAGAGGCATACAGAAATAAACACAAACTAAACTGAAATAAATTGTAATCACAAATGCATTGTTCTAAGGACAACTATACACCATAAAAATGGCAGGGCAACCTTGCTGGAACAACTTTAAAGGAAATTAAATATCAAGCTAATAAAGGAATAGCAGAAAATAAATTCTAAACTATTACAAAATTCCCACAATGCTTGAATTAAATGATTACAACATTCACCACCATACGTACATCCCAAAAATAAATAATTAAATATTAGAAGTATAAATCATTCAACTACAACACAAGGGATTATAGTAGTTCGCCTGTGTGTTCACCAACTGTTAAACAACAGCCACACAGAATGCTACTCCACTCCTAATATCCTTACACAGGGGATATTAGCGTTCACTAACAAAATAGGTTTTCTCAGGTTCACCCAAAACCTTTACAATTGTGTCTTTGTCTGTGTGCTTACACAATTAAAAAACCCCACTTCTGAGTTTTCCTGGCTCTCCTCAGATAACCAATACAACAAGATTTTTCTGGAAAATCTTGAAAGAAACCAAAACAGAAAGGAATTTATAATTAAATGTAAAATACTTGATTATCTCCTTCGTTATAGTAGCCCAGTAGAACCAAGTCAGAGTAGATGATTGAACGTCCAAGTTCAATGTCCAGTACTCAATTACAATGGTTCTAGTTCTAATAGATTTTAAATTAAACCAAATAGGGCTTGCCTTAATTGATTTTGATTCCAAAGAAAGAGAATAACAATTCCTCTTATCAAATTAGATTGGAATAACAGAAACAAAATCAATTAAATAAAGCTAAAGAAAGAGAATATTAAATAACCACACTTAGCTTAGATGGAGCACATAATTATCTCTCAGAAGTTTGACGAAGATTGGCTTGAATGGATTAATTAATTCCGTTAATTCTTCTGAGATTCGTGCTCTATTTATAGGTGAGCAGATCGCGTCTTCAACTGGTCTAGGGAGCTCTTCGACTAGTCGAAGAATTAACAGATATTTGAAACAATCGGGAGCGATAAGCTTTGACCGTTCTACGACTGGTCGAAGGTCTCCTTCAACTGGTCAAAGGTCTCCTTTGACTGGTCGAAGAACCTGAATTTCATCGCTGGACTTTGAGTCGAAGACTTTCGACTGGTCGAAGATGCAGTCAACACTATTCCTTCGACTGGTCGAATAGATTCCTGGACTAATCGAAGCCTAACAAAAAATATCCGAATTTTGTAACAAACTCACGACTGATCGAGGAATTTCTTAGACTGGTCGAAGCAAAGCTAAGACTAGTCGAAGAAAGCCTAGGACAAGTCTTAGAACTGCCCAAACTCATGTAACTTAAACATATGACTTATGTATCCAAAATGGCCTACTCCTAAGTTCAACCTAAGGTCAATCAAACCCCAATCGTGAAGTAAGGACATTGAAACATTAGGAACAAGTGACCTTGAAGTTTAAGCCTTGAAGTCTTGATGTAGTTCCATCTTGAAATCTTGATGTAGCTCAACCTTGAAAGTGTCTTGAGTTCTTTACGAACGGCCTTGTACGTTTCTTGAAGTCATGCATTCTTGAGACTTGTCTTGTGAGCAATACTTGCAGTCAAGGTTGATCTTTGAGTGAATCTTTGTACTTGTGAGCTTTGCTTGTTGTGAGCTTTGCTTGTTCAAGAATGTTGATCTTTGAGAGAGGCTTCACTTATGCAAGTTATATAACAGTGATTTTGGCACCACAAATTTGACAACAGATAGGGATATAAACTATAACACTTACAGATTTCTCATTCAACACCTCTTGAAAGGGAGGTATTGTTGGACAATTTTCAGTTGTGTGAATGTTGCAAGCACAAATACTACAAACACTTTCCTTAACCTTATCCTTCTTTAATTTCATGGCCTCGAATTTCCTTATGAGATTAGACACTTTAGTATTGATATCATCATCCTCTTTCAGAAGGTATAATCCTCCCCTCTCCTTTGATTGAGTGGGCCTAAAAGTGGTGCTTGATTTTAGGTAAGTGTCCCATAATTGTGCATTCTCAGCAAGTTTGTCCAAGTAATCCCACACATCATCGACATTTTTATTCATGAATTCCCCATTGCATATTGTCTCAACCAATTGGCGCATGGAAGATGTCAGTCCATCATACAAAAAGTGTGTAATGCTCACGTTTCAAAACCGTGTTATAGGCATAAACTGATAAGATCCTTAAACCGCTCCCAACATTGGAAGAATGTTTCATCCTCCTTTTAGGCGAAGTTCATGATCGATTTTCTGAGGGTGTTCGTTTTATAATGTGCAAAAAATTTCTTTATGAATCCCTTATCATATCATTCCATGTGCCAATAGATCTAAGACATAGTAAATGCAACCACATCTTAGCTTTCTCTTTCAAAGAAAAGGGAAAGAGTTTCAGCCTGACCGTGTCCTCAGACACATTAGGAAAATATATAATGGCCATAATCTCATCAAACTCTTTTAAGTGTAAATATAGATTTTTTGACTCAAGCCCATGAATTTAGGAAGGAGTTGGATCACCCCTGTCTTGATATCCATGTGTCCCGTATTCTCTGGAAAAATCATGCATGGGGGCATGCTCACGCCCGCCGGTTGTAAATATCTCGTAAGGTACAAGGCAGGGGTGCTTCATTCACCTCATTCTCATCCTGGACTTCCCCAACCCTAGGTTGAGGTAGTCCTTCAGGTTGATTGGCCAATTGATTTGTGGCCATAACCACAAATAACTTTGGGGATTTCGAATGGTGTCTAGTCCTGCGATGGATAGTCAACCCTTCACCCAATCCTCCTTTAGTCAAAAGACGTCGAGTATTGTCACGGACCCACTTGGGCACGAAACACTCGCAGCCCTCAATTCAAATTCTAAACCTAAACCTAAAAGAAAGAAAGGAAATAGGAATCTAGAAATAGAAAGAGAGAAGAGTTGGAAAGATGTTACCAAGTTAGAAGTTCCTAAATTAAAAACCTACAAAACATAACAAAATAAGTCAGTTTCTAAAAATAGAAAGTAAACTAGTTCCTAAAAAGGGAAAGCTTCTAAAAACCAAAAATAGAAAGTTTCTAAAAACAAATTAGAAAAGTTTTAAACCTAGAATTAGAAAGTAAGTTAGATTCTAAAAATAAAAGAAATCCTAGAATTAGCAAGTTTCTAAAAATAGGAAATAAAACCCTAATCTTAAAGAAAGAAAAATTAGAAAGAGATTACCAATTTAGAAAGTTTATATCAGAATCCTACAAAACAAGAAGGTTAGGATAGTTTCTAAAAATCAAACAGAAAAACCCTATCCTAAAATTAGAACCTTAATCTTAACCTAATTCTAAAACTAGCTAATCTTAGAAAAATGCAACCGTCAGTCCCCGGCAATGGCGCCAAATACTTGTTCACAACCTCAAGTGTAGGGTTGCGATGTAGTAATAATATCGGTAAGACCGAGGTCGATTACTTTCTTCCTCAGGGGGGATCACTACTCCGAATCCACAAAGCTTCTCTGGACTCCTCATAGTGACATCTCAAATCCATGAGGAAAAAGCAAGGAAAATAGAAAATAAATTATATAAAATTCATAATTTGACTGATGAATGAAATAAACGAGTTCACAATGTTCACAATCCGAAGTGTAGGGTCGCGATGTAGTAATAATCTCAGTAAGACCGAGGTCGAATCCACAGGAACTGAACCTTGTTCGTAATCTGAAAGTAACTAGATCTAGAACTAGAAGAAGATGTAACCTAATCAGGAAAATTTAAGAGAATAGTGGTGAAATATTAAACTAAAACTTCCAAAATTCAAAGGTGGGAAACTAGGGCTTCCAAGGATCGACTTGTAGAGATCAGGGAGATATATGCTTGATTCAAGAACACAACTGGAATCAGAGTCCTATCTTCATCCAATTGGAAGATAATTCATTAAAATCCAAATCTAAACTTCCTTTGATCCAGTTTTCAATAGATGAGAGGTATGAGAATTAGAATTGATTCCATCACTAAACCATGCCCATGAGACAAAGCAAACAACAGAATTTAACCAATCTAAGAGAATTATGAATGTTAGAAAGGGTTCCATCATCCAACCATGTCCATAAGACAATAGTGAACAACAGGGTTCCCAAGTTCACAATTCTTATAAGGAAAAGGACATACTCAAAGCTATCGCAGATCTATTGTAATTTAAGTCACAACAAACCATTAAAAACTATGAGTATTCCTTATAATCAAACTATACTCAAAGAGAGTTCATTAAATATGAATCAAAGGCATAAAAACAATCCCATCGCACTACAAGCTTCACCTCTTAGCCCTAGCTATGAGGTTTAGCTAATCATGAACATGATGATCTAAAAACTCTTAAAAAGCATCAAATGAAAGAAAAACCACAAAGGAAGAAGGAGATGGCCGGCTACACGTCCACGCTCTCTCTCTCTCTCTCTCTCTCTCTCTCTCTCTTCTTGTCTCCTTTTATAACCAAGGCTGTGTCGGTGGAGTGGAGTGCATAAGGAGAGAAGTTGGTGAACAGTAATCTGATTACCAAGAAGATTCACTGCGTTTTGACTTAGAAGATTCATGACATAATCATTAAGGGGGCAGACAAAAGCATACAAAATATGTTATCCTTGAAGATACTTACAGTTTTGATTTTGAAGATTATTAGTATAATACTTCCAAATCAAAAGGGGGCAAGATAAGCAGAATACCAAGAAAACCAAAGTTTCAGAAACCAAAGTCTCAGAATCCAAAGTCTCAAGATCCAAAGTTTCAGATAAGCAAGTCTCAGGAATGCAAAGTCTCAGGAATGCTAAGTCTCAGAATGCTGATGTCATATATGAATAAAAATAGGATTCCTAAGCATATCAAGTTGAAGTATATTATTATTGTCGAGCACCGATGATATTAGATTAGCAAAACTACCATTGTCATCGCCAAATCGTTGATGTGAAAATTATTCTATTATCGAAGATTATCAGAATTGATATTATTACCAAGTTGAAGCTTCGTTTGGGCCAAATTTTATAATATCATCAACAGCAGCAGGAGCGATATATCAATTATCGATCTGTTATCTTCAGCAAAGCCTATACGATCAACTATCACGTTAGCAATGATACCTTATCATTTAAGGCAACCTAGCCAAGCCTTATATGCCCAACTACACATAAGACCTATCATCATCGTCTATATATGATAGCAGTGAATGCTTGAGTAGATCTATATACAAAGCTTCAATGACTTAAAGAGCCTGAAATCATCGGTAAACTATAATTTCTCTTTGAGTCAAGCCCGAAATTGGCAGTAAACTAGAATTGCTCTTTGAGCCCAGCCCGAAATTGGTGATAAACAAGAATTGCTCTTTGAGCCTAATCCGAAATTGGTGGTAAACTAGAATTGCTCCTTGAGCCCAGCCTGAAATTGGCAGTAATCTATCTTGATCTTTGAGCCTAGTGTCAAGTCCAGTTCAGTCAAGTCTGGTCGAGTGAAGTTCAGTAAAGTCAAGTCAGGACAAGTTCAGTCTTGTCTAGTCAAAGTATGGTCAGTCAAAAGTACACTAGCTTCACTGCTTAAAAAGCATAAACTATGTGTAGCATTAAAATGCTGCAAATACATATTCACTTTAGATTTGCTTTAATATACAATTGCCTGATGAAAATTAATTTTAAATATTAAGTAAACAACATGGAAAAATGCGTTTCTCTTGAATCAGTTCAAATTATAGCAACATCAAATGCCTTTTTAAGGTAGAAAGATATTATCGCACAAGATTTTCAAAGGCGGCAGAGAATAAACTAGCGAAGAATCATCGTTCTTTCCGGACAATTTAAAGATCTAGATATATTCTTTGGATTCGTTAGAGGAGCAGTAAAGATTATCCATCCTTCAGGGGTATCAACAGGCTTCCCTTCGAAGATATTATCTTCTCAACAAATCTTTATGCAGAGTTAACCTGGAAAGAGGGCATGATCTATATCTTCAAAGTAATCTATGCCTTGGTCTTTCTGACAATCTCTTATGCACAGTGGAGAAATTCATATGCCGATGTCGTAACTTCTCATTGTCCTAGTAATGATATCGTAAGACTATAAGTACCAGATCTGATGGAGACAGAATAAGTGGAATCATCATCAGTAACTTCTATGCCTTTCAAAAAGTTATTAAATGAAAATTGAAAAGAAGTTTTGTCTATGTTTCAGAATCAGCAAAGATCCAAGGAAAAGTCTATGAAGAAATGGCCAATGGGCACAAGCTAGAAAAGACTCGACAAAAAGACTAAGCGGTTGAACCTTTGGAGCTGAAGATGACATTTCCAAAAGCGCAATATAATGAGCAAAGAATGCAATGCGAAGCACGATGACAAGCGCAAAGATGAAATGATCAAATCATTATCATATTGCGAATATCTTAATCAACCTAAAAAGAGAAGAAGCTTTCAATATATTTCAAAATTATTAATACTTCATAAAGCTAAATTGTAAAATTATAATGTCTTGAGATACAATTCCAATCAATTTGGCAAGAAAAATTATCATTCGAAAGCTTGGGTTAAGCAGATCATGAATAAAGAAAATAATCAAAAAAGTTGTTGCGCCAGGAGCAGCATTAAAGAACAATCCCTAGATATAAAGTTTAAAGAAAGAGTCGTTGGAGTTAATCAAAGAGACCGTTACAGTAGCAGCGGTGTTGAAAGATAGTACTCTGGTCAAGATACTCAGAGATGAAGTCACCTCAACTAATTACAGTAACGGGCTTTGATGAAAAAGAGAATTTTATCCTCTCTAGTGAAGCATCCGGTCAATGCTGCTGGCAGGGGGCATTCAAATCTTCCGTTCGAGCGCGATCATTCAAGTTTTCCATTCGAGCGCGATCATTCAAATCTTCTGTTCGAGTGCGATCATTCAAGTTTTCCGTTCGAGCGCGATCATTCAAATCTTCCGTTCCATTCAAATCATTTAAATCTTCTGTTTAAGCACAATCATTTCAGTCTTTCGATCAAGCGTGATCATTCAAGTTTTCCATTCAAGCACGATCATTCGATCTTCTAGTCAGGTATGATTATCCAGTCTTCCATGCAAGCATGATCGTCCAGTCATCCTTCAGTTGCAGTTCATTCAGTTCTTTGGTTGGAAAAAGATCAATCCTTCATTTGATTTCATGAATCAATCAAAGAAGGATAGAGGGGGCATCTGTTGAGGCACAAAAATATTTCATTACATTGGTCAGAGAATTCCATGGTGCGGAACTTTCCCAGGGGCACTCACTCTGTATTTTGGGAAAAATCAGTATCCAGGGGTATTTTGGAAAAATCAGCATCCAGGGGTACTTTAAGTATTTTGGTAAAAATCAGCACCTGTAGGTATTTTAGGTATTTTGGTAAAAATCAATATCCAGGGGTATTTTGGTAAAAATCAATATCCAAGGGTATTTTAAGTATTTTGGTAAAAGTCAATATCCAAGGATATTTTAAGTATTTTGGTAAAAGTCAATATCCCGGGGTACTTTAGATATTTTGGTAAAAATCAATATCCTAGGGCACTTTAAGTATTTTGGTAAAAATCAGTATCCGGGGGTAGTTTAAGTATTTTGGTAAAAATCAGTGTCTGGGGGTAGTTTAGGTATTTAGTAAAAGACAGTAAAGAGGGTGTTTTAGGTAAAAAAAAATGGTGCACAAGTGTCATTTTAATGAAAAAGTGGTTGTACACCACCATTTAAAGGAGAGCTTGGTGGACATTGTTGTTTAAGAGAGGAAGATGGACATCATGTGAAGGGAAAAGTGGTGGTGATCACCACTATATAAGAGAGTGGGGCTTATAAATACCCCTCCCCATGCCTCATTTGAGAGGTTGGTCAGTTGGTAGGTTGGGATACAAGAGGAATGAAGAGATGTAAAGAGAAGGAAGGCAATGGAGGAGCTCGTTGCGCCAGCCTGTGCAAAGAAAGTCATTCCGCCAGCCTATGCAATGGAATTTGTTTGCGCGGACCCACGCAATGGGAATGGAGAAATCCCATTGTGCCACTCTTTGTAAAGGTTGTCTGAAAGGAAGGCTTTTTACACCATATTTTGTGAAGTCTTGCCCTAGACACATGGCCTTTGTGCCACATTTCAAGAGGACTTTGTCCTAAAGACGGATTTGCTCATAATCGCGAAATGGAAGACGTTTGCCCGGACCCGTGTAATGGAAGTTGGATGAAACTCCTTTGCACCATTTTTAAAGGAACCTTGTCCTGATGAAAGCCCATTGTGCCATTTTCAAAGGAACCCTTGTGTTACGCCCCAAACTCGGAAACCAGGCTCACAAAATTCTCGATCGCCGAATCTGGCGCCAACAGCCTCAGTAGAACCCCATTCTCGGCTCCCAGCGCCCATACACCAGATTCCTATCCTGGGATGCTACAAGGAGGATTTTCAACATCAGTTTAATTCGTAATAAGCATAACTAAAGGCATATCCTACAAACAACAACCAAAAACACCATCACATTTCCACTATGATCAAAAACTTTACAAGTACAATGAGCATAAAGGGAAATACAATAATGATAGACAAAAGCTCTAAAATAATCTGCTCTGTGCTCCTACCTCAGCGCTGCTGCGTCCCAACATCACCTGCATGCAACGGTTATGCATTAGCTTATAGAAAGCTTAGAGGGTGGTGAAAGTGTGTGCACAAGGTAGTAATGCAATATGCAGTATCAGAGTAATGCAGAACTTACTGATGAATCTATGAATACCACTAGCCGTACCAAGGCTATGGGATGCAAGGCATGAATGGTGTCGGTCATACCAAGGCCATGAGATGCGAAATGTAACTCAAGCATACAAATCCTCATCTAAGTCCACATATCAATACAGCTCAACTCTGGGATATCACCGGGGTGTAGTACACTGTAAACCAGATTGCCGCCCCATCGCTCGCAATAAGGTAAGTAGAAAAGACCTCACTATCCGCCTGCCAATATCGGGTACGGCTCATCAATAGTGGACCCATTCCTCGAGCTGGTCAAACTCAGCCTAGCTTTGCCCCTCCTCTCGGGCGAGTAAGGTCGCACCCCCTTCCAACTGACCATGACACAGTGGAAAGCGTAGCCGTCTGGTAATCGGCACTCGGCGCTCCTGTACCCACTCAGTCTAGACGTTGAAGAAATCTCTTGGTACCATAAGGGTTTAGGGACTTTCACCTAGGGATATCTATAACACCTCATGTAGAACAAAATTTTCGATATCCAATCCTACCAACCACGATACACCTATGGAGGCTACGACCCTGATGTTGCTAGGGCATACAGTAACCATATCACTCAATGCGAAATGCATGAATCACACTATCCAGTCATGCCGCAATCCTGCGCGTATCATGCGCTCATGTGGGGCAACATCGCCTAACCGAAAGCCCCTAAACAATCTGCCCGAAGGCATATGCTATGATCAGTCACTTCTCATATCAAGCATACATATGATGCGTATGATCATGAATCATGGAACTATACTAAATGTGTTATACGGTAATGGATGTTGTTCATAACGAAGATGGTCCTAGATGGCCTACAAGTATGGGCCTAACAATGGGCCCTAGGGAGAATTATAATGCGGACATCTAACCAATATTATTTGCACAATGTGGACGTCAAACCAACATTGCTCCCAAGGCACGGCCTACACTGTAACGGTTACACACATTCATTACATTGGGCCTCGCTTATGGGCCTCACGTACATCGCATCGGGTCCCAAATACACATCAGGTGGGCCTCGCACCTGGGCCTCAAATATATCACAATGGGCCTCATATGTCAAACGGGCCACATTACATGGGCCGCATTATATGGGCCACACCAATGGGCTTCAAGTATATCAAATAGGCTACACCGATGGGCCTCATTTATATCAAATCGGGCCCAACCTCGTGTATTTGAGATCCGACCTATTCATAAGTTAACATAGAGATAAATGAAGTGAAAATAATATCAGTTTAATTGGAAACCACCACGGCCCTAGAAGTTTGAACGGTGGGTGTCACTGTCCACTATTTAGTAGTGGGGTCCATCCGAACTTTAGATTTGACTCACCACTATCTTCCCATGCCGTAAAATGATCTCGCAAATGGTTGGACAGCATGGATACAACACTTGCATCATGGTGGGCCCCACCGCTCAAATAGTGGACGGTGTTAATATACATTATGTGGAGCCTGCCGTCGACAAAGGAGCAGCTAGGTGGTTGCTGTACAAGTGGCTGCACTAGGAGGGCAAAGGTGGGTCCCACGTAGGGCCCACCACCCTAAACATATTATATAATACATAATATAATATATATAGTATACAATATATAATATATAATATAATATATTATATAGCGGTGGGTCCCACAGAACTCCCCGTCGCCAAATGGCAGTGGGCCCCACAATCAAAACAGATGGACGGCATGTGCAAACACATACATCATGTGGGGCTACAGCCCACTGGCGTTCATAGGGAGGGAGAGAGCTAGAGACAGAGAGAGACGTAGAGAGAGAGGGGGGCAGCACGTGGCTGCCTCTCCTCCATTTCTTTCCTTTTTCTTTCCTTTTTCTTTTTCCTTCTCTCTGACACGAGCAGAGACACCACGGAGGTGGGTCCCATGAGGTCGAGCGGTGTGGGCCCCACCGTTGATGTTGCCAACATCTAACCCATCAGTCGGATGCACCATTTCAGAGTGGGCCTAGGTCTCAAAAATCAAGTTAGGCCGTGACTTGTGTGGGCCACATCAGATACAATGGTTGAGAGGGCTTCCCTCCATTTAAAACATTCATAATCAGTTATCGAGCCCACCGAGATGGGGTCCACAAATCTAGCCCACCCATCGTAGGTGTCCCACTTGAATGAAGGGTTAGCCCAAGTTTGAGCCGCACCAAACTTAGGTGGGCCCCACACGGACCACCCTCACTAGGGAAATCGAGGCCAAGACCTCTGTGCTGAAACGAGGTGTCTCCACTTCGCTTGTCAATTGAGCTTTTGGATCTAGGCATCAGGGAGGGCCCCACACGATGGGGTGGGTCCCACCGTCCAAGGACGGTGGACCACAGGGCATGGTGGTGTGGCCCACGCCAACTGGGTGGACGGTGTGGATGGGTCCCATAGACCCCACACCCTTGTCAGTACACACGTCAATGCACACACCCCATGTTAGTACACACTCATGTCAGCACACACAATCCATGCTAGCCACCCCACAGGGAGCAATACTAAGACCTCCACTGCTGGAACGAGTATCTTCACTCGGTCTACTACCTGAGCAAGGGGGCTGAGTGGGCCCACGTTAGTTCACATTTCACTGGCGGACACTCCCACTGTTAGCCACCTCAAGGTGGGCCCCCAATGGATGGTTGGGATGACACAAAAACATCATGGTGTGTCCCACATGGATGCATGGATGGGGTCCACCGAAAATGGCATCGATGATAACATACATATTAGGTGGGCCACAATCATCGAAAGAGAGAGAGAGAGAGGGAAAGAGGGAGACATCGACAATATCGGAGGGGCCCCGCCACTATGAGCCCCTCTTGAATTTAAGCATACATCAAGGTGGGTCCCACTACATGGACCCTTAAATCAATAAAATGAATGAAAAACAAAATCTACGATCACCCACCGACTCTTCTTGCACCTTAGGCTTCCTATGCTCCTTTGCTTTGATTCTAATGGAGGAGATGAGAAATGGATGGCTAGGATGGGAGATCTTCGGATGGAAAGGTGGGCCACACTTGGAGCTTTGAAAGAGAGGGAGAGGCTCATACATATGGAGGTTTTCTTTATCTTAGGAAGTGATTTTTTTTTTTGAAAATGAAGCGAGAGAGAGTTGTAAAGGGAGAGAGAGATATTGATGGGTGATGGAGTGATAGATGTGGTGGTGATGGGTGTGTAAGACACTTTTTGACTTTGTTGGCCATTTGTGTAAGAAAGGTATGGCTTATTTAAGAACTTTTTGACTTTGAGGCTTGCTTGGGAAAGGGTGAAAAGTTGATGTGTACTTGACATATACTTGACATGTTAAGATTAATGGATTGATGGATTGATGTGATAACTCATAGAGATTCTCTTGGGTTTCGCACGCGTGGTGTTTTCCTCGCATCGAACGCTGGCCCACATCTCCTGGCCAGAGTATCGCCTCGGCGCGTGAGTCACGACATCAGAACCGCGGAAATGGCGTGGTCGCAATGGTACATGTCTTAGGTTGAGTCGAATCAGATTAATGACGTATGAATCAAGATCATGCGCAACGCCGGTTAAGGGTCGAAGGTTGCCATAATTCGACCGAAAAGACCGCGGGAACCTACGGAACGGTACGGTCTAGGATACAGGTCTTACACCTTGTCTTAACACCTCCCTTCTTCGCCACATCAAGTGGAAGTTTGTCCTAACACTTGGTTTCCAATGCCACTTCCAAAGGAAGTTTGTCCTGACACTTGGCTTCCAACGCCACTTCCAAAGGAAATTTGCCTTAACACTTGGCTTCTATGCCACTTTGAGAGGGATCTTGTCTTGAGGAGCCTTTTGGTGCGCCACTTTGCATGGGAGATGTCCTAAGGCAAGGCTTTCAACGCCACCTTGCATGGAACCATGTCCTAATGCATGATATGTGTGTCATTTCTCCTGGAAGAAGCTTCTTGTTTCATTTCATGCAGAAAGGGAGTTGTATGCCCCACCTCTGCATGATTTGAGTGTTCACTAGTTAAGTGTCCACTCATGACATTGGAGAATCACAGATGAGACGGAAAATAGAGTATGATGTAAGGTCTCCACAATTCAAGGGATCACTCCACATTTCAAGGAAGAATGAACCGAATGATGATCGAAATTGATCTCAATGGTCGGATCAAGGAAGAATGAACCAAAGGATGATCGGAATTGATCTCAATAGTCAGATTAAGGAAGAATGAATGTAAAGATGATCGGAATTGATCTCAACGGTCAGATCAAGGGTTTCAAGCCTATACAACCCATCTCCCCTAGAGATGTGATAAAAAAGCATTGAAAAGCTACCGAAAATTTCCATCGAACTGTCTTCTCTTTCACTCATTGCTTTGATTGTTTGTACTCTGTTTTAGAATCAAGGGAATCCAAGGATGTAAATGAACTCAGAATAAATGTGATCATTGTTCTCTCACTCTTTCTTTGTTATCATTGAATAATTCCCCTAAATCCAATGCATTTGTTTTCTTGTCGAAATAGCCATGTCATCTGGAAGATCAACAACATAAGCATTGTCATTGATCTTTTGAAAGATCGGTACCGGTCCAATCTTCTCATTCTTTAATTTGATGTAGGTCCTTGTAGGAAATCTCTCTTTGCGTAGATGAACTATAACGTGGTCGCCCACCTTGAACACCTTTTATCGTCAATACTTGTTTGCTTGCTCGTTGTACTTCTCGTCCAAGGCATGTAGCTTGGTTTACACCTCCGCATGAATGCCCATGATCCTGTCTGCCATATTTTCTGCTGCAATGCTCATGCCCGGGAGCTTAGGTAGAGGGACCAAGTCAAGTGTGTGGTGAGGCTTGAGACAAGGCCAAATCCCATTGCTTAAGTTTTTCACCTAAAATACATTGAAGGAGGTTTTTCAACATGCAATTCACAACTTCAGTCTACCCATCAATTTCTGGGAGGTAGGCGCTGCTGAATTGAAGTCGCGTATCGAATCGAGTCCATAAAGTCAACTAAAAGTGGCTAATGAACTCCATATCATGGTCAGAACTAATGGTCTCGAAAATCTCGTAAAAGGCCCGTATCTTAGTCCATACCATTTCGTAGACTCCCGCGATTCTCCCTGTCAAATTTCGACAAACCACAACCTATAATCGGCATTTACGCGTGACCCTGAGTCTTACTCTGTCAACCCAAGTAGACTCGACCCGAGACTTGTACCCTTGCGACCGCGCCATCGCCATGGTTCCAACGCCCCGTCTCGCGCACCGATGCGATACCCAGGCTAAGAGTTGTGGGGCCCTGTATATCTCAAGAAAATGCCGCATGTTATGAATTTCGAGAGAATCTCTACAATCAATCACATCAATCATAAGTCAAGAGTACCCATACCCTCCATCCCATCTCCCTTACAACAACTCATCCTCTCTCTCATTTCTCACTCCATCCCAAGCAATCTAAGGGAGAGGACCATCCAAGCTCTAAGCAGAGCAAGGGGAGCCTAGTGTGTGGCCCACTTCCTACTCCAAACTCCCATCTCCACCCTTTAATCTTTATCTTCCTCCATTAAAGTTGAAGCCAAGGAGCTAAGGAAGCCAAGGGACTAAGAAGAAGACAATCGATGGGTGATCTTAGGATTTTTTTATTTGTGGGCCCACTTATGGTGGGACCCACTTGATGTATGCATTGTATAGGGAGAACCCATAGTGGCGGGGTCCCTCCCCTTCACACGTCTCTCTCTCTCTCTCTCTCTCTCTCTCTCCCTTTTTGTGATGGAGTGTAGCCCACCTGATCCAGCCAGCCCAGATGAAGGAAAGCACAAATATCAATTTGGTCGAAAGGTGGGCCACGCTTGTGTGGACCCACCTGATGAAGGTGTTTTATCATAGCCATCCTTCCTGGACATACCACATATGGAGGGAATTAATAGATATTAGCTTGTTCAAGCTGCTGGTGGGTCCCACACATGTGGACCCACCTCGTGCACGTGTTGCAGCTGGGTCGTTTATCTGCTTGATGGCCAACAGCACTTGGCTGCTGCAAATTTTCATTAGCAAGTTCTGTGGTCCCAACGTCCATCCGTTTGAGGATGTGGACCCTGCCAGAAGATGTATGTGTTTCTCCACTATCCATCTATTATGAGGTGTGGGCCCACCCCACACGTGTGACACGTGTGGGCAGGTGGGACCCACCTTAATGTATATGTTCTATAATCCACACCGTCCATCTGGACGGGTGGCGTGGCGCACACCATGATGTATGTACTTCTCCACTCTGTTCGTCCCTTTTTCTGGGACTTGGGACCCACCCCACACGTGCTACACGTGTGGGGGTGGGGCCCACCTTACTGATGTGTGATTCATTCACACTGTCCATCTGACAGTGATGTCCATGATTCAAATCATGCCATCCACCATCCAAGGGTCTAGACGGTGGAGCCTACCTTTGATGTATATGATTTGTATCCATACCATCCGTCCAATACATGGACCTGGGGCCCACCTTGATAGATGCCTTGCATCCAAACATGTGGGGCCCCACCCTGATTTATGTATTCTATATATGCACCGTCCATCTGGATGGTACTGAGAGGGACCCACCTTGATGATCTAGTCCACTGGACGTGGACCCTACCATAATGCAAGTGTTTCATCCGTGTTGGCCTAGGTCCACCATGATATATGTGTTGCATCGTCCAGATCGTGTGGGACCCACCAGATGTATATGTTATATCCACACTGTTCCAGTATTTTAGACGGTGGGTCATCCAGACTGTCCAGAGCATATGGGGCCTGCCTCTCTGCACGTGTGGAATCCACCATCTAGCTGAGGACGGTGGGACCCACCTTTTATGTATGTGTTTCGTACATATCATCCGTCTGTGAGATGGATGTGAGACCCACCTCCATGATGTATGGGTCTAATCCTCACCGTCCAGCACTCTAGATGGTGGGACACCACCTTAATGTTTGTGTTACAGACGCACCATCCATCTGTTTCTGGACGGGTGGGGCCCACCTTGATGTTGTGTTATGGATCCTACCTAGGATGTATGTATTATATCCAAGCCGTACATCCAAATCATAGGTCCCACGTGGGACTCCATGATGTGTGCGTTTCATCCATGCTAACCGTCCATTTGTTGGGGTGGGGCCCACTTGGAGGATGTGTTGTATATTCACACCGTCCATCACATGATTGACGTGGCCCCACCATGATAAATGTATTGTATATCCGCACCACCCACTGGATGGTGGGGTTCACCCCGATGTATGCATTTCATATCCACGTTGTCTACTCGTTTTGATGGCGCAAGGCCCACTTACTGCATGTGCTGGGCCTGCCTGCACTATACAGGCCCACCATGCTGTACGTATTTCATTTATGTCGTCCAGTCCATCTGGATGTGGACCCTATCTTAATGTATATCTACACTGTGCATCCATGGGGTCCTAATGTATGTGTTTTAACCCACGCCGTCTAGGGCAGTGGCCCACCCTGATGAATGCATTGTATGTCCAGGCTGCCCATACATTTTTCTTGAATCATGAGCTCCCCCATTAGGCCCATGAGTGAGGCCCATTGTGATGTACATATGGCCTTTGGACGAGGCCCATTGTGATGTATATATGGCCCATTTGATGAGGCCCAATATGAAGTTTGTGTGGTCCATATGTGCGGCCCAATATGATGTTTGATGGCCCATATATGTGGCCCAATATGATATTTGTGTGGCCCATATGTGCGGCCCATTGTGATGTATTTGAAGCCCATGTAATGTGGCCCATTATGATGTATTTGAGGCCCATGGATGTGGCTCATTATGATGTATTTGAGGGCTATGGATGTGGCCCACTGTGATGTATTTGAGGCCCATGGATGTGGCCCATTATGATGTATTTGAGGCCCATGGATGTGGCTCATTATGATGTATTTGAGGGCTATGGATGTGGCCCACCGTGATGTATTTGAGGCCCATGGATGTGGCCCATTATGATGTATTTGAGGCCCATGAATGTGGCCCATCGTGATGTATTTGAGGCCTATGGATGTGGCCCATTGTAATGTATATGAGGCCCTTATGTTAAGGCCTAATGTGATATATATATGGCACATACGATGAGACCCATTATGTTTTATGTGAGGCCTTGTGTGATGCCGTGTGCCCCACTATATGTTAGGCTCTATTTGGGCCTCTCCTTAGGATCAATGTTGGTTGAATGTCCACATTGATGGGCAATCATAGTTAAATGTCTACATTGTGACCTTCCCTTAGGCCTTGTTAGGCCCATTCTCATCATTCTCTAAGTGGGTTAACCCAAATCTTTAGGCCCCATTGATGGATGACTCCGTGCTATCGGATTTGGCATATCCATGGCTGAGGGCCGATCCTTATATTATGGTTTAGATCGGCTATTCATCTACGGACCCGGCCTTGTATGTAGACTGATTATCGAGGCTGAGTATCGATACCGATTATGAGTATGTGACAGCATAGCATCATGACACATGCACATACACATTATCTGCATGTTTGTTATGAGATGCGGTTGACCATTGCATATGTCATAGGGCAGATTATTATGGGACTCCCTGATAGGAGGAGTTGCGCACATGAGCGCACGGTGCGTGTAAGATTGCTGCATGACTGGATGGTATGACTCATGCATATCGCATTTTGTAATATGACCACCGTACGCCCTAGCAACATCAGGGTCGTGGCCTCCATAGGCATGTCATAGATAGTTAGATGGGACACCAAAAATGTTTAGTTATAGCATACGGGGGTCATAGATGTCCCTGGGTGAAAATCTCTAAACCCCTGAGACCAGGGGAAGACGTAACGTCTAAACCGAGTGGATATATATGAGCGCATGAGGGCCGTATACTAGTAGGCCACGTCTCCCACTATGTCATGGTTGATTGGGAGGGGTTGTGACCTTACCCACTTGAGTGAGGAGGCAATATCTTGAGTTTGACCAGCTTGAGGAATGGGTCTGCTGTCGATGAGTCGGGCCCGATATTAACAAGCAGATAGTGAGGTCTCTTCCACTTACCTAGTTTTGCGCTCGAATAGGGGCGACAAGATGGCGTAGAGTGTACTAGACCCCGGTGATAATCCCAAAGAAGTACGGTACTGATATGTGGACTTATTGAGCAGGAGTTGCGTACTCATTCATTCATTCATTCGCTATCCACTCGGGTTGGTGGTGTACAACTAATTGTTATGTGTACCTTTACAATGGCTAGGATTTTGGTTGGGGCGTACGACCAACCCGAGATCAGGAGTTTACCACATTGAGTCTGACTATCCAAATTTATGTATGGGACTAGTTTAGATAGAAGTCCCTTGTGATGGACCTCATAGCTTGCGATACTATGTACTATCATCCCGACTTCACACTCCAGCTTGGTCATTTCATTCGTACAGTATATAAAAGCATCCCCAGTACATAGCATTTAGTTTACTATGCTTCTGTTTTGCATGGCCTATATACGGTTGACGGTATTCATGGACTCGTCAGGATTTTCATATTGCATTGTATCCTCAGTATATGATATTTGGCTTACTATGTCTCCTCATTGTATAATTAATCTACATTGCTTCCTCAGTATATGATATTAGCTTATTATGCTTCTATATCGCATGGCCTAAATAAGGCTGATGATATTTATGGACTTACTAGCATGTTTTTGGATTACTTTAAAATTGCATACTTGGCACTTACCTTGAGACACACTTTCACCACCCTCTAAGCTTTCTATAAGCTTATGCAAGATGGATGTATGCAAGTGGCGTTAGGTCGCAGCAACATTGAGCTTAGAGCGTGTAGCCATTTTCTAGAGTTTTGATTATCGATATATGTATTTTCCCTTTTGCATTGTATTCAAATGTTTATATTAGTGGATATGTGATGATGATGTTGCCTTTGTGATTGGATAAACTTGTGGTTATGCTTCTTACGAGATAAATGTATGTTGGAAAATCCTCCTTATAGGATCCTAAAATCAGAATCTAACGTATAGGCACCGAGAGCTGAGAATGGGTACTACGGAGGCTGTTGGCACCGGATTCAGTGATCGAGAATTTTGTGAGCCAGGTTTCTAAGTTTGGGGGGTGACATCTCGTGTAACCGAACGACCTCTCTGAATAATAGATTCACCACATGTGTTGTATTGATAATCTTCTTGCATGGGATAAAGTGCGTCATCTTAGAGAAACGATCTACCACCACAAACACCGACTCCATGTCGCGTTGTGTTCATGGGAGACCAATGACAAAGTCCATGATAAATCCTCCCAAGGGTCATTAGGCACATGTAACAGGGTGTACAGGCTCGTATTCTGAGATTGCCCTTTGGAGGTCGGACAAACATGACAATGTTACGCTATTTTTCCCACATCACGTATCAATTACGGCCAGTAATACCTCTCCTTCACAAGAGCTCGCATCTTATCTCGCTCATGCTATCCACCAAGGTCACCTCCATATAGCTCTTGAATAATCTACTCCCTTAGAGAACTTTGTGGGATATACAATCGATTCTCTTTGAAGAGAAAACCATCCTGTATATGTAGGTCATTGGGTTGAACTTCCTGGCACTTCATCCAAGAATCTTTTAAGTATTCATCCTTGGTATATAGCTCCATGAGACAATCGAAATCGACCACCCCATTATTCATTGTAATAAGTAGTGATGCATAGTGGCTAAGTGCATCAGCCACCTTGTCCTGCTGCCCTGACTTGTGCTTTAGAACAAACATGAATTCCTGTAAAAATGCAACCATCTAGCATGCACACAATTCACGTTAGTCTAACTATCAATAAACGTTAATGCTTGATGGTCATTGTACAGAACAAACTCTCTTTGAATTAGGTAATGCGCCAATGATGAAGTGCCGGAGCAATTGTGCACAACTCAAACTCATACATCGACCAACTCTTTCAGGCTTCAATGAGCTTCTCACTGTAGAAAGCTACCGGCCTGCCTTCTTATGATATTACTCATCCAATTCTGACATATGACGCATCACACTCAACCTCAAACGGCTTGTCAAAATTAGGAAGAACCAAGGTCAGTGTCGTCGACAACCGATACTTGATCTCATGAAAGCTTTGGTTAACCTCATCAGTCCATTGAAACGGTCCCTTTTCCATGCAATCTGTAATAGGTGCAAATATCATGTTAAAAGTCCGCACAAATCGATGATAGAAGGTCGTCAACCCGTGGAAACTCTTTGCTTCATGAATGTTTCTCGGGATCGGCCATTCCATAATGGCTCCCACCTTTTCATTGTTCACACAAATGCTGTTCACACCCCAAGTGCAGGGTTGTGATGTAGTAATAAACTCGGTAAGACCGAGGTCGAATCCCAAGGGACTGGAACTTGTACGTTATCTGAAACTACGTAGAAATAGAACTAGAATGAGATGAAATCTAAATCAATTGTAATTTGAAGAATAATGATGAAATATTAATCTAAAACTTAGGAAAAATCAGAGAAGGGAAACTAGGGATTCAGAGGATCCACTTGTAGAGATCAGGGAGATCTTATGCCTGAGTTAAAAATCAGGAAAATTAACTGAACTGACGTTGATATAGTTTTCAAGAGATGAGAGGTATATGAATTAGGATGGATTCCATCACCAAACCATGCCCAGGAGACATAGCAGACAACAGAATTAAACTAATTACCAACCAATCAATGTATGAAGGTTAGGAAGGGTACCAACATCTAACCATGCCCAGGAGACGATGGTGAACAACAGGGCTTCCTGACGTCATAAACATAAAAAGAGAAGAACATGCTCAAAGCCATTGCAGACCCATTGTAATTTCAGTCACAACAGACCATTAAAGACTAAAAACACATTCCCATAAATAATCAAACTAATATCAATTCAGTTCACAAAAATAAATTAAAGGCATAAAGAAAAATCCCATCACACTACAAGCTTCACCTCTTAGCCCTAGCTAAGAGGTTTAGCCCGACATGGATGGGCCAAATCTCTCCATAAAAAAAATCAAACTAGAAAGAAAATAAAAACCTTAAGCACTTCTCCCTGCAGCTGCTCCACAAGTCTCAGCTCCACGTCCAAGCCAAGCCGTCCTTCCTCCCAACTCAAATGCTCCAATTCGAGATGCCCCTTCTCTCCCATCTTTTCTCCTTTTATAGGCCGAGGTCGGTGTGCAAAAATCAGCCCTGCGCAGAGTCTTCTGCACTCCGTCTCTGACTTGAGAAGAGTCAGTTTAGAAAACTGACTCCCAGTTACGCAGCAGAGAAAGAAAAACCTCCGTTTGAAACAGAATTTTATACAACAAAAGTTCGATCCAAGACATTCAGTCGTCTTGGATTTAATCAGTCCCACCATGGACAGTATCTGGACGGTTCAGATAGAAAAACCGATCACCAACCTGATTGCTGAACGGCCCGGAGTTTTCGGTTTTCCTGGACTGCGTAGACGCTCTGAACTTCGGCTGGCTGACGGTGGGGTCCATGATCGATGGAAATCTAGAAATCCACTCCGTTCACTGGCTTCTCCTCGAATTTTCAGTCAGAATAAGGTACTCCTGAACGTTCCCCGTTGCGACCCACTGAACTTGTAACGCCACCGTCCTTCTTCCGTTTGGAAGATCAAATTTTTATCTCCAGAAGTTCTTGAAATTCTCCACCTATACTGAGGTAAGAGGGTCCGTGGTCTCTTGATGGACGGTTCAGATTGGATTTTCGTGGTACGGGGGTGGCCCACAACGAAAAACCGCAAGTTCTGTTGCGAACAGAACTTGCGAATCTTCCTGCGATGGTTGGTGAGTCCCACCTTGATGTTTATGTAGAAATCCATTCCGTCCATTGAGGTCAGGATGAAAAACCGTCCGGGAATGGGGATTTGGGTTTGATTTGGTGTGGCCCATAAGAAATTGCATTACACCGTTCATGTTGCTGAGGGTCTTACATTTCATGCGTACGCCTTCATGGGGCCAAAATTTCACCTTGTTGAGGGTCTTCACCACCCCCTGGAGTGAGTGGATGGTTCAGATCCTCCGATTGAGTGAGCAGTGGGTCCCACAACTGAAATCAGCGTCCGCACGGTGCAGGCGCTGTTGGGTTTCGTTGCTTGGGAAGAAAGGTCGGTCAAAAGACCTTTGACCAAGATCTCTTGGTCTGGTACACCTTTAGTGCGCTTATGCACTGTGCACTGGCAACTGCCAGTGGGGCCCACTGTACTTTACATGAGAAATCTGCTCCGTCCATCCGTTTTGACACACAGTTTAAGGGGTTGAGACCAAAGTTAAAGTACATCCAGATATCAGGCGGGCCCCACTTAAGGATTCAAGGGGCTGATCTGTCCTTTGGGCTGCTTTCACAAGGATCCAACAGCCAAAATTCAACGTGTACGGTTAATTTATGGTCCTGAAGCCATGTACAAAGTCTCGTGTCAACTGGATGGCAGAAACCCTGTGTTCTTGCATTCTGAACATCCTTCGGGCCACTTGAACTTCAGTTTCATGATTTCCTTGGATCTCAGGCGTTGATCTTGGTTCACTGGGGTCCGTCCCTTGCCTTTGGTGTCATCAGAGCGTCAAATCCATACCTATAGTGCTCTTCTACAATCACAGCTCCTAAATTTGACCTGCAGCATAAACACGATTAAGTCGGCCTTTAAACAATATTATGTTCGTAAATTCAGGTAATAAATAGGGTCTGATATGCAATATTTGACCCTCAACAAATGCGCATGGACGTCACAACAAATCTTAGGAACAATAGGGTGTCCATTAAAAAGATACACTTCTTTAAGTTGAGGTACAACTTGTTAACTTACATGACCTGCAGTTGCCTGAGATGTTCCCTATGCTCTGTCTTATCCTGTCTATATATCAGGATGTCATCAAAATATTCTACCACAAATCGGCCAGTGAACGGTTGTAACACTTGATTCATCAATGCATAAAAGTGCTTGGTGTGTTCAATAGACCAAAGGGCAAGACCAGCTACTCATACAACCTTCCTTAGTCTTGAATATCACTTTCCACTCATTACCGGGTCTGATATGAATCTGATGGTACCCGCTCCTCAGATCTAGCTTAGAGAACACCTTAGCCCCTTCTAACATATTAAAAATATCATCCAATCGCAGTATTGGAAATCGATATTTGATGGTAATTTTTTTTATTGTCAAGTTGTCGACACACATGCACCAGCTCCCATCTTTTTTGGCGTTAATAACGCTGGTACAACACATGAGCTATGCTCTCTCTCAAAAGACCCTTACAGATCAATTCATCCACCTACCCCTGAAGTATTACACACTCCTTCGAACTCATCCGATAATAAGGGTGGTTGGGTAGGCTAGCCCCAGGGAGAGGTCTATGTGATGTTGGATGTCACTCATGGGGGGCAATGCATTGGGTAAATCTTCATGCCAGACTTCTTTGAATTCGTTTAGAAATAGCCTTAAACTTGGAGGAATGTATGAGGATTTTGATTCCTCACCCTTCACCACTACAACGTATACCTCGCCTATTTCTTTGGATTCCTCCATGAAATCCCGAATGGTTAGAGAGAACTCCCCTCCACTTTAGAAGTTCCAGGGTGGTTCTCTGGTACCATAGGGGCAAGGATTATTTTTCAACTATCCTTGACGAAGACGCAAACATTGTCTTATCCTCGGTGGGTCGCATCACGATCCGATTGCCATAGTTGACCGAGTAACATATGGCATGCTTCCATGTTGACCACGTCACAAAGTATTTGATCCTTATAAGTTTTGCCAATTGAAAACGAGACAGTGCATTGTTCAGTTACCTCCACGATCCTCTACCGTCCATTCATCGCCATCTACTCCTTCCTCAGTGGCTTGTTCATGTTCATCAAAGTCAGGGTCTTCTTCTGCAACCTCAACTTCAGTGCCCCCTTCATTTATGGTCAAGTGTGTTACGGGATGTTGAGGATACGTGTTTAATAAGTAGCCCGATTGGCCACATCGGTAACAATTGTTGGACCTTGGTCAAGCGTAAGGATTTGGAATCCTACTCAGGCCCTCTTTGTGGGTGCTACACGTTGAGGCCTAGATGAGTCGCTCCCCGTATCACGATGTTCTCCTACTAGTTCTTTTCCCTGTGCCAGCACTGGATCATGCGAGGGACCCGTCATGGGGGCTCGAGTTGAAGGATAAGGCCTAGCAAGAACTATTGCAAGTTACATTTTTGCCTTACCTACCAATTGAACTGCTTCATACATGGTCCTGACTGGGTGCATTTAAACTTAATCCTGAATCGTCGATCATAACCCACCAATAAATTGTGTTACCTTTTGTGATTCAGTTTCTGACAGATCGTTGCATATTGCTAACTACTGGAATTCTTTGATGTAGTTGATGATGGTTCGATTCCCCTGCCGACAGTTTTGGTATTGTTAGAATAATACATGCTCGTAATCACTAGGAAGGAATTGTGATCGAAGAAGGCATCTCATCTGTGGCCATGATGAGATGGGTGCCTTATTTTGTCAGGCACGTGAGAGTTGTAATAGCTCCCACCATGCAAAAGCACCAGATTTTAATTTATATGCTATTAATTTCACCTTTTTATGATCTGGCGCGTCCATGAAATCAAAATATTGTTCTACTTCGGCTAGCCAGTCGAGGAAACCTTCTATGCGTAATAAACTGTTAAAACTAGGAAGTCCAACCTTACCTTGATAGTCTCTCTTTCAGCACGATCTAGATGATAGCCTCCATAGATTGGTCATCATGCAAAGCCTTCATTAAGGTCCTCGTCGGTAGAACTCGAATCATCTGATGTAGTCCTATGATTTACCACTGGTAGTGCTCTACGAAAATCGAGGTTGTGCCGTACAGTAACCACAGATGGTGGAGCATCGCCTAGGGCTTAAGGCAGAAATAACGCATCCGCAAGACGGTCGAGGGTTACCTGCAACCCTTGCATAATCATCAACTGACTCTCCCTGTGGAAAGCTTTCATTTTTTTTTGAAAGATAATGAATCGCTGGATCACCGTCCACAAGATTTTGGTTCATACCTTCGTTGTTTGCCATCGGCCTTAGGGGAATCCTTAATCTGATACCAAGTGACGCAGGGATGAACGTGATGAGGTCGATCACTGTAAGACCCAACCTAAGTGCATGTGTGTGTATGTGTGTGCATTTAGTTTCTCTTGGTCCCACAGTCCTACCGGTAGAATTCCGGCGACCCACGACCCTCGGATAAGGTTTACGGTCATCCTTAAGTCTGGTCATGTAGACCCGATCTAGATCGAGCCGAAACCTATGCCATCTTGTTCGCAATCGATGATGCGTCTTGTGCGTCCATCCGATGTGTAGATCATAAGTTATGTGCATCTCATTTTCTAGCCCTTGATCATGATCATGTGGCCCACCTAGGGATGGTGCACACATTTTTTCTAGATGGCCCCTCCCTATGCACAAGTTCTAACACACACCGCCCAAACTCCCATATCTTACACCACCCACTACCCACACACTACACAACCCTAGTTTATAGCCTCCATTTAGGCTTTCCTTTTTGCTAGCTCATCATAAGACTCTCTAACCAAGCACCTCATTTCTAGAGAAAATCAAATTTTGTTTCTTCCCTATGCCATTTTGCAATCATCACCATACTACTACACCTCTCTCTCTCCCTTCTCTCCCTCTCATTCCTCTCTTTCTCATTTTCATTCTCCCTAGCTAGAGAAGGGTGGGACGTCCCCACCAGCCCCCTACCATTCCAGCCACTTCTCCTCTTATTTCCTCCTCATCCCTCCATTGAAGACCCATCTCAACCATCAATTTACCTTCCTTGGAGCACTAGGAGCTAGGTGATATAGTTTTGGTGGAGATCAAGAGGTGAGTGCTCCTCTACATGTGTAAATTCATTTCTGTAGTATAGATCTTCTTATTTCCTTTCATTTGGGAAGTGTAGGACCCACCAATCAATGGTGGAGATCCTACACAATCCCTTAGATGTGGCCAAATGGCCTATCTTATGTATGCATGTCCCATGCATGGGGTTTCTCCTTGATGGACCCCATCATGGAGGTTTATCCTAATTTCTTAAGCATGATGGGTCATCTAGACCCTTGCATCATGGTTGGGATGGCATCCCAACCATTCATCTTGAATATAGATCATGCATGATGTAGATCCATGATGTAATATGTATATGAATGAAATGTGTGGGTGTGATTATCTTAGGGAAGGCTCAATAGTGGCGGTGCCTTCTCCCTATGGCTGGAATGTTCTCCCTCCTCTCTCTCTTTTCTTTTATTTTTACTAATGATGTGTGTGGCCCACTTAGTGGGCCTGGATCGTCCAGAAAATCCAGCTATTGTGGACACCCATATCCACCTACACCAACGGTTTGGGTGTCCCATTTGCTACTTTAAATGATGCATGCAACTGATGTGGCTTGGGAATTTGATTTGGACACTAGTAGGGCCCACCAAGGAAGGCCGCACCACACTTGGATCGATGTATAATCTCAGATATGGGCTGGAATATCCAACCATACATGGCCGCCCAGAATTTTGAGACAAATTTATTGGACTGTTGTAGCAGAATTTTGGCTTGGGATTGACCCATGTTTTGGACCCCCTTTCTTCCTTGGTATGGGGTGTACCTTGGAGTAGTGGACCCCACCTTGTAATACCCCAAATTCCACCTTAGGTTGTCCATGCTATGGGACCCAAAAAGGGTGGCCCATAGGGGTGGACGGTCCACATTGCTGGACCGTCCAGCCTTAAGGTATGAAGGGAAAACATAGATTTTAACTTGGTTTTTGGGAGTGGTGGGCCACTTTGTGGACCCCGCCTTGATGTATTTTATGAGAAAAATACTAGCCATTCACCCCTCCCCTTCTAGGCATAGTTGGGCGCACTTTCTTGGGTAAACATTGTATGGACAACAATGTATTTGTGTAGTAGAAATTCTGTTTTACCTTGCTGTCCATGTTGCTTTTCCATGTTCTGCTTGGGCATTAGGCTTCCTTATTGGCCCATTGTGTGGTCCAGCATGTTGGGACCCTTCTTGGGGGTATGGGCCACCACCTTCCAACCAAAATGGGAGAAATTACTGCTGGATGGACAGCCACATCTGGACATTTTAGCTTGGCTGGCCATCTCAACCCCAAACTGCCCACCATGATGTATTTTGTATCCACACCATTCTGCAAGGTTGTGGTCCACATGGGACGTGGCCCACTTCCCTATGGGACCCACTTTGATATCCATTAGGGCAGCCATCCATGGCCCCATGGACCGCCCAAGCAAGGACACCCAGGCCGATTGGGCTGCTGCTGGACGTCTAGTCCAGCAGCATGGCCCACCTGATTTAGATGTTTTATGCACTCCATTTATCTGGTGGGGCCCACAGTGATGTGTGTGGGTCACCACAGAATTATAATTTTATAAATTAATGTTTATTGCTGGACTCCAGCAGGCCCAAAAGTAGGTGGGCTGGAATTCCAGCAACAGGCCTAAACTTGTTGCCCTTTAATTGTATGTTTTGGGGCAGCATGGCCCACCAGATTTGGGAGTGTTTTAAACACATATCATGTCTTTTTCCTAATGTGCCTTTGGGCTAACTTAATGCACACTTGAGATCCACTCCAGTTGGGTTTTTATTGGATCAATGTTCATAGTTAATTGTTAGATTTCCCTAGGCCCTTTTATCCTAGAACTTTCTAGATAGGCCGCTTGACCTTTAGGCCTATCTTTACAAATTATTGTGATGAGTTTATGGGCTATAATATGCAAGTAGTTGGTCCCTTGGTTGCCCACCAAAATAACCTTATACTTGGGCCAAGTTGTGAGGCCCAATTCACTTGAATTAAGTATAAGAAATGCCCTTATGGTTGGATTACCAGGCTACCCATTAGGCCCACCACAATATGTAGGTTTATGACCCTTATGTTTAGGCCCAAACCTTGCTTATGGGCCCACAATGTTTCTTATGAGTTGGGCTTTTTATGATTGTCCACTAGGGTTATGATTGGTATAGGCCTTGGGCCTTGATTCGTATTTGGTTAGAGGCAGGCTACCTCTTGGGAACCAGTTGAGGTTGGATGTCCTCCTTGGTGATCCTAAGGTAGGCCCATGGGTTTTCTATAGGTAGTTAAAGGCCCACCGTAGATCCTTATTAGGACCGCTTATCCTTCTAGGCTCATATATTATATTCCTTAGCCTTATAGGCTACCCGAATCTATTGGGCCCCCACTTGAGGATTTCTCCTTAGAGTATCTGTCTATATATCTAGACTTGATCCCTCCTAGGAAAGGAGTGCATTCCATGTCATCATCGTCGTATGGCGCACCTATTTTGCCCTCATAACCCATATGCATCATTAAGTGGTTGGATTGCATTTGTGTGTAGTCATTGGGTTAATATGATAGAGGGATGGAGATTTCCCCTCTTGTGCACATTGAGTGCTTTGAGCTAGTGCATATTTGGTATGGGTGATTCATACATCTGGCATCGCATCTCATGGATACTATCGCCCTTGCTTCATTAGGGCCTTGCTTCCATAGGGGTATTTATGGATGGCCTTATGTGGACACCGAAAATATATTATTTGAGCATTTGGGGTACATAGGATATCCCTGGGTGAAAGCCCTTAAACCTTCAAGGTACCTAGAAGACACCTCAACGCCGTGACAGAGTAGAAATTAAGAGTGCCCAAGTGCCTTACACCATTAGGTTGTGTCTCTCACTGTCGTGTAGTCGGTTGAGATGGGATGTGGCCTTATCCACTTGAGTGAGTGGGCATTACTAGGCTGAGTCTAACCAGCTTGTGAGTGGGTCCATTACCATCGAGCCTTGCTGGTGATTGGCTGTCCACAGGCGGGTAGTGTGGTCTCTTACGCTCATTTGACTGTGCGATCTTGAGAGTGACAGTCATCCTGTAGTGCATTAGACCCCGGTGGTATTCCTTATGATAGAACTGTATGGGATATGTGGACTAGTTATGAGCATTGGTATTACTTCGCATAGCTTTGGTATGGCTTCCTCCATTCATGGCTTAGCTTGGATAAGGCTAGTAATATTGGCATTAATCATGTTTCCCTTCTACATCCCCTATTATTCTTCTGCGCACCATTGTCACACACCTTCACCACCCTCTAAGCTTTCTATAAGCTTATGCACGATTGATGCGTACAGGAGATCCTAGGTCGGCGTCTTAGCAGCAGAGTTTGGATAGGAGTTGAGCCGAGGACCCCAATGTTGCAAATCTTTCCCTCTTTCTTCTGTTATCATATGTATTTCCTTCAGCCATGTATCTAAAGTTCAAATTTATAGTGGATTTTGTAATTGTATTCTTTGTTATTTCTAAGATTTACTTGTTCTGATCTTGGGTATGCTCGTATTGGAATGGATCTATGATTATAAAAATCCTCCTTATAGGATCCCAGGATCGGAACCTACTTCAGGAGCCGAGAATGGGGTACTACGGAGGCTGTTGCGGCCAGAACTAGCTATCGGGTTCCTTGTGAGTCTAGTTATCGAATCTGGGACATGACAATCACCATCTTCCTCAAGGAGATAATTACTCCGAATCCACGGAGCTTCTCTGGACTGTCACAGAGACTTCTTGAATCCATGAGGAAAAAGTGAGGAAAATAGAAAATAAATTCTATTAAATTCGTAATTTGATTGATGAATGAAATAACCAAGTTCACAACCCTTTAAATAGGGATATTAAGCCATGGGAGAAGTTTCGGAATCAAACTACAATTATAACTCCTAAAATTCATGACTTACTATAAATAGTAAACTTACTATTTATATATGGTCATGATGTCTACTAGTGCACATGGTTTTCGGCCAAAAATAATAAGTGTCCTATTTGGCTGAATCACGACGTTCTCCTAATTATTCAAAGCACTTTTCATGTTGGGCGCAACTCCTAAAGTCCAACGGATGAAGAGTTATACTCAAACTAAAACTTACTATAAATAGTAAAAACGAAAATAAAACGAGAATTTGACCATCAATCTACTGGTATTTGGCTAAATTAGCTCATCTTACCCCAAAATCATATTGGTACACTGAATAACTCATTTCGGATTATGAGATACGCCCGATTTAAGGGCCCGACAGTCTTGATCACTTCCACTTGTGATCAGGCCTCTTTTAATCCATCTTGGCTATGAAACTGTCCGTGACCTGCTCTACATCAGTTCTGATGAGCATCAAGGCTTGGAAACACTATGGGGGGAGGGGGGGAATGTTCAGGTTCAAAAAAAAAAATTCAAATCATTGCCACCCGTGGTGTTTGATTGCAACATGGTACTCACCATTCCATCTAGTTTTCAAGCTAGACCATCCCAGCCCATGAAATTATAGGTGATGTGGAAGAACTCGGTCCCCCTATAGTAATACAACATGCTTCTTTTCCTCCAAAAGATGCAATTGAGGGAGCACCGAGAGTAAATGAGATACTATAGGTAAATACTGTTACCATGGAGTCAGGGGCATCGTCTAAAAGGGTAGTTATAGAAAGGCTCATTCACGATGTGACTCAATATTTTAAACGTTGTACATATCCCCTCACATCGAGGGCTACCCAGTCACCAAAATCTTGGTTGACAATGGGGTTGCCGTTAATCTTCTCCCAACAAGAATGATGCTAAAATTGGAAAACAATACGACTGATCTAATCCTGTTTGAGGTAATGGTCAGAAACTTCGCTAGACATGTCACCAATACATATGGTGTGCTACCAATCGACTTGGTTGTAGCCACTATGAGAGTAATGGCCCCTTTCTTTATGGTCGATACCTCGTCCATTTACAATTCGTTGCTTGGGAGGGACTGGATTCATTTCTTTATGTGCATCCCATCATCCTTACATCAATTCATAATATTTTGGAATCAAGATAAAGTTGAGTTGATGTTGGCTGATAACAAGCCATTCTTGGTTACCTTAAATGCAAATGATGCCTGTTATTACGGAGTTGAAGTAGGACCAATTCGCTTTACAGGAAGGAACAAGCATGGACAACCAACTGGGATATTTGTCAAAAAGAATCCAGAAAGCATCGTACGGGATATTGTTGCCAAAATTCATCCAATCGATAACCTGTTGAGCGACATTGTACCTTCTTAGCTAGTCCATGTTGTACCATCGAAGAGGCCCCATGGCCAATACACCGATATATGGGAAGTGAATGGTTGATTTCATAGCTACAATAAAAAGGCTCGAACAAAGCCTGAAAAATGTCGATGATAGTTGCTTTGAAAATTTGGCCAACACGGTTGTTCCAGCCAATGAGGATAAGATAGACATGAAATTAAAGGAAGCACTTGATAAACTGGAAGACTCTTAGGCTTAGGTTTAGGATTCCTTGGATGAGGTGAATCTAGGAATAAAACATGACCCTAAGCCAACTTTTATCAGTAGATTGTTGAAACCATAAGATAAAGTTAAGCTCACTGGTTTATTTAGAGAGTTTGTCGATTATTTTGCATGGGATTATCATAAGATGTCAGGATTAGATTGAATTTTTGTTGAGTACAAATTATCAATAAAGGAATTTTATCAACCACATAAGCGACCGCTTAGGTGAATGATGGCAGAGGTCACTTGAAAAAAAAAAAAAAAAAAAAAGAGGAAGAGATTGAACATCTATTGAAGGAAGATCGATTTCATCAGGCCCATTAAGTATGCCGAGTTGATCTCGAATGTGGTCCCAGTCATCAAGAAGAATGGTAAGTTGTAGGTATGTATTGATTTTAGAAATTTAAATTTAGCAACACCTGAGGACGAATATCCAATGCTTGTATCCAATCAACTAATTGACCAAACAGTTGGGCATCAAATGGTTTCTTTCATGGATGACCATTTTGGATATAATCAAAAATATATCGCACTTGATGTTGAGTGTCAAATATTGCATATTTCCCCCTATTATATCTCGGTTTTATGAACATGATAACGCTTAATGGATATATTTTATATATGTTTGCATTGCGAAGTGAATCTGAGAGCTTGGATTGAAAAGAATATTAAAAGCATGGATTTGACACCGAAGATGCACTAAGGCAAAGGGTAGATCTTAGAAGACCAAGAATGAAGAATTCACATGCCAAAGCTCTAAGGAAACTAAGTACGAAGGATGAAAAAAGGACTAGAAAGACTTCAGAATTCGTGGCAGAAAACAGACAGGTTCAGTCCGACCGAACCCAACTTCAATTTGACCGAAATCGCACAAAATAGTCCAGTAACCAACGATGAAATTTGGAGCTAATTCAGTTACACCGAAGGATAATTCGGTCTAACCGAACCCAAGTTCGATCCAACCGAAAGTGTACAAAAAGCTCCAGCAAAGAACGATGAATTTCAGAGTTAATTCAGTTTGACCAAGAATTAATTCGGTCTGACCGACACTTAAGTTCAGTTTGACTAAACCCAAACTCGGTGCAACTGAAATCGGAAAACTGCTAAAAAAAAATCCTGTGATGATTCAAACTCGACTTTGGTCTGACTGAAGTCACCTTCGGTTAAACCAAAGCGTAACACAGATACATAAATTTGAGGACGTTTCAAGGTCAGTTTGCGAAAATTCCAAAGCGGTGCGAAAGATAGTGTTTCACAACTATAAACAAGAGTCCCTAAGACGTCCCAAACCATCTTCTAGGTTTTAAGGACTGGAGCCAAAGGGTGGAGAAGCCTCCTAAGAGTTTTTCTTCATCTTCTTTAGTTTATTTTCATGTTTTATTTAAGAGTTTTTAGTTTAATCACGTCTATGGTTAACTAAACCTCTTAATTAGGGCTAAGAGGTAAAGTTTGTAGTGTGTTAGGATGTTTATGTTGCTTTGATTCTTATTTATGTTGAACTTCATTGAATTCTAATTTGATTTTAAGGAATATTTTCAGTTTTCTATGATTTATTGTGACTCAAATTACAATAGATTTTGTGATAGCTTTGAGTATCTTCTTTTCCATTCTGAGATTGTGAGATTGGTAAATCTTGTTGTTCACCATCGTCTCTTAGGCATGATAGGGTGATGGAATCCCTTCCAATCATAACAATTCTCCTCCATTGAGAATTAAGTCAATGAAAAGTTTAGATTTGATTTAAATTGCTTTACCTTCCAATTGGATAAGATAGGACTCCAATTCCAATTGTGTTAATTGAATCAAGTAAGGTAGCATCTTGATAGCTACAAGTGGATCCTTATCACCCTAATTCCCACCTTTAAATTCATAAGTTTTAATTAACATCATTCACCATTACTCTCAATTATTCCAGAATTCATATTTAAATCTTCTTCTAGTTCTAGTTCTAGTTCTAGTTACTTTCAGAATACGTACAAGATTAGTCCCTATGGATTTGACCTCGATCTCACCGAGATTATTACTACATTGCGACCCTACACTTGGAGTTATGAACACTTGATGATGTGCTGAAAATGACATTCAGATGTCCTAGGCCTTTGGGAACTTATTGCTTGGTAGTCATGTCGTTTCGACTAAAAAATGTAGGAGCTACATATTAAAGGGTAATGAATGTCATATTCCATGATATGATTAGTCAATTCATGTAAGTTTACGTCGATGATGTAATGATAAAGTCGACCGATATGGGAGATCATTTCACTCATTTACGTAAGTTGTTTAAGTGAATGAGGTTTTATAAGTTAAAAAATGAATCCCCTCAAACGCTTTGGGGTGTCAATCAGTAATTTTTTTTAAGATTCCTTGTACGTCGGCATTGAATCATTAATGCTCACGTGCCAAAGAACAAATCAAAATTACAATGCTTCCTTAGGCAGGTCAATTTTATGTAAAGATTTATTTCTAACTTTGTAGGAAAGACTAACATTTTCTCTCCATTGATAAAAATAAAGAATGGTATTGAATTCATGTGGGAAGCAAAATATCAGTTAGCTTTTAAAAAGATTAAGGAGTATTTGATGAAGTCGTTATCGTTAATGCAAGAGGATGTTAGGGTTTCGAGAGTAAGGAAATAGGGAAGAACGCTTGAGGAACGGGAAAATATGTTAAAATGGGATATATATTGATTGAAATCTGATGCATTAATGACGATGTAATCATGATCTCGTTTGGCACGATGCTCATACACGCATCACCATGGAAATAACAATTTATTCAAAAAAGGAAAGCATGACCATCATTCAAAATTATCTCAGTCATGCATGGTAACTAAGGCATCACCATGTGCCCTATAGAACGATTGCATTTATAAGGGGCCATACATCACCTTCACCTTTTTCTCGAAAGGTGAGTGGCATGGGGGGCATAGCGTTGCTTAAGATGATCAGGCAATAGTCAAAGGGTGGGGTTCATCCTCTGAAAGTGGGCCACACCACTGTCTTCCATATGAAAAGACTTTTTCTCTTTAATACAAATAAAATGAAAAGAAAATTCTTATAGTCAGCCACGGAGAACAACTGCAAAATGTCTCTTTAAATGGAGAACTTTGCTTGATACTCAAATTAAATCCAAAGTATGAGCGTAAACTCGAATTACACCTAAAGTTAACGACTACTTTGATTACTGCTATGATTTACACTAAGGAATATAAATGGTTGATAAAGGTAAAGGATTATATTACGGAATGTAAATGACAAATAAAGATAAGGGTTACAATAAGGAATGTAAATGATTGATAAGTAAATGGATAATTGAAAGATGGATTTGGTTTGGTGTGGTTTGGTTTGGTTGGTATGAGACGTCTCTTTTGCTGAATTTTCTTGCTATTTATAGTATTAAATTGATCATCTAGATGCCTCCCACGTTCTGACGGTTGCTATAACCATTTTATCACTACTAATCTTCTAGAACCACCTTGCTAAACTTGCCACCTGTATCGATTACCGCTCCAAGCCTCCTTACTCACTCAACTACGTTCTGCTCAGTCACCAGTGCTTTATGGATGACATAACACCGCTTGATAAATGCCAGTTACATACACGCAAAATCTTCTATGGGTATCTCAACAGATTTTAGAGACACTACTCATCTCGACCAACATTATGCATATCTCTCTCTAATTGGTTTATAAAGGAATGGATGGAAATAGGGTGCAACATTACCCCCACAAGTGGTTGAATAGGCGACTAATGTTATTAGATCTCAGTCATATACGGTCAATTTTCAGACATATTTACTTATCTTGACGCTTGAGGTCATAGTTGTTTGGTTTGAATTGAGTTGTGATTATTTACCTCCAAATGCAGAGGTTCATAAGTAATATCCTGTGAATACAGGGTCGATCCCACAGGGAGATGAATTGTGAGAATGAGATATCAAATGCAAAATTAACTAAGTAATGGAAACTAAACAAATGAAATGATTTTGAAGGTTTTAACTTTATGCAATTCAATTAATTTAAAAACAACATCCAACCTTCAAAGTTCCACACATAGGTTAATGTTCCAAAATCATAATGACTTGGATAACACAACTAGGATCCGAGCACTATGGTCGGTCTAATCGAAAAATAAAATAATTTAAACATTTTAAATAAATGATACAAAATATTAGAAAATCATAGATTTACACCATTGATATATATTATCAAGTGCCAGTGATTTTAAGCATTCAATATCCATGAGATAATGAATCAAAGAAATGTAGCAGGTTGAGAACCTTTCCTATCTAGGAAATCTAATTGATCTAAGGTAAGCCTTTTCATTAATGTGAATCTCATATGATGGAAACATATGGATCTCACATTGGGATAAAAAAAACTAAACCTAAACAATAAATAACATGTATACACCGTTATTCTCATCATTAAAATAATCAATCATCATAACTATAAAAACATTAAACCAATGCGCTTCCCTTCTAGCTTTTGTTAGAGGGAACTTAGAAAACACAATTAGAATAGAGAAAGAAAGCAACAAGATAGAAATAAATACAAATAGAAAATATCTAAAAGAAAAAAATAATAATTTATAAAACTTTAATAAAATTGAAAACCCTCTAAAAATCTTAAATCTTGCTCTTAAATGCTTTGAATGATGCTTAGGAATGCCCTGTGAAGCCCTGTAAAGCCCTATTTATAAGTGGCGAACTCCAACTTTCGTACGAAGTTAGAAAACTGTAGAAACTGCCTCAAATTTATGCAGTTTTCTAAAATAGACTTCACGCTGCACAATTTGTTAAAATAGCCTTCATGCTGCGCAATTTTTTAAAATAGACTACAGAGTTTCAGAATATACTTTTTCAGGATGATTTCAGGATTCTTCACTTCAATCTTTAATTCTCTACATTCCTCACTTGGTTTTCTTAGATCTTTGGCATGTGAATTCTTTAATCTTGGTCTCCTAAGATCCATCCCTTGCCTTGGTGATTCTTGAGTATCAAATTCATGCTTTTAGTACCCTTTTTCAATCCAAGCTCTTAAATTCACCTTGCAACACATACATGAGGAAAATAGAACATTAAGGTGATTCATGTTCATAAAATCAAGATATAAATGGGGGAAATTATGCAATATTTGAGTCTCAACACATCCCTAACCAGCATTTTGTTAGTCCCGAGCAAAATAAGCAAAGAAAAATAAAAATAAGAATAAAAATGAATTCTAGAAATAAAATTAAAATAAAAAAATTCTAACTACACTTTCGCAGGTAATCTCGATTGTATTTAGCATATGCAACAAGCCTTTAAACCCTTAGGTTTCCCCTAGTGGATGAGTTATAATCTCATGGAGGTTTCCAGAAATGTTACCCACAAACATTGAAAACATAAAAAATAATTCAATACTCAGAAATTTATACAATTATGCCTCCATTCATCATATAAATTCTAAAACAAAATAATACTTACCCACAGTTTGAAGTTAGTTAGAATCTTAATTTCCTAATCCATTACATTTTTGAGTTCAAAGACCTAATCAAAATTTAGAATAATTATGATCCAATATACTTAGGTGATCCGTGACACTAGTCTAACTTTAAGAAATATGCATTTTTCCTATCCTAACTCCTTTCAATCATCCCAAGAATATGAAATCTCTAATTATCTCATTTCCTTCATGACATTTCTTCTTTTATCATCATATTTTTATTATTATAAACCACCCTTTGATGAAGATTCTCACCAGATTTGCTTCATAACATAAGGTATCGTACTTATAATGGTAACGGTAATGGATACTTAGGTATCCTTACTCCAGATTATTGACACGATTGTTATGGTCATTGCATTATGCTCTATAATAAATTTTTCTTTTTCAATCATTTTTTTTCTTCAATATTCTTTCTTTTTAGCATATATCAATGGTACTAGTTCATGCAACCTTGTTTGAATCAAAATTTGTTATTCTAGTTCACATATCACATTCCTCACTTAGTTAGTTAAGGTGTATTGTAAATTCAGCACATCAAATTACAACTCACTTTAAACTAGTGATTAGATAATTGAACTCAAATCTATAATTTTCAGTTATCAGAATTCTGACTACTATCAACCTAGACTAAGTATTAACTTTGCCTTTGGAATTCGCATAATATCATGTTCACATTCTTGTATATAAACATATTATTTTGAAAATGTTGACATTTTTTTTCCATAAACCTAAAAAAAAAATTAAAAAAAAAAAAAAACTCACATAGATGACTATCCATACCCCCCCAACCTAAAATCTACATTGTCCCCAATGTAATGATAATGTAATGCAGAAAACAATAAAAACGAAAGAAATAGTGGATGGTACCTCCATGAAGAACTCACCTGCTAGGTAACACTAAAAAAATTGAATATGATACAAATCCTACATAAATGCTCCTTCAAACTAAGAGCATCAATCTAAATATTCTGCCTCATGAAGAGGAATGAACTCCTCTCCCAAATGAAAGTTTTCCAAATAAGGCTTCAATCTCTGACCATTAACCTTGTACACATTGTCATTACATAGATTCTCAATTTCAACAGCCCCATGAGTATAAACATTCTTCACAATGAAGAGGCCTGTCCATCTTGATCTTAATTTTCCCGGAAAGAACTGTAGATGATAATTGTACAATAGGACCTTTTGCTGAGATTCAAAATTCTTCCTCAGGATGTTTTTGTCATGAAAAGCTTTGGTCCTCTCTTTGTAGATTTTAGAATTTTCATAGGAGTTTCTCCTCAGCTCCTCTAATTCATTCAACTCTAATTTCCTTTGTCCACTTGCTTGGTCCATGTCAAAGTTTAATTTATTTATTGCCCAGTAGGCTCTATGTTCCAATTCCATAGGCAATTGACAAGTCTTCCCATACACCAATATATGTGGGGACATTCCAATCGGGGTCTTATAAGTAGTCATATAAGCCCATATAGCATCGGATAGTCTTAGGGACCAATCCTTCCTATCTGGCTTTATAGTTTTCTCTAAAATGTATTTGATTTCCCGATTAGAAATCTCAACTTGTCCACTCATTTGTGGGTGGTATGGGGTGCTCATTTTATACTTGATGCCATATTTCTTCATCAAAGCCTCAAGTGTCCTATTACAAAAGTGAGACCCAACATCACTAATGATGGCTTTTGGAGTTCCAAATCTAGAAAAAATATTATCCTTGAGGAATCGTATAACCACTTTGTTGTCATTGATCCTACTTAGAACTGCTTCAATTCACTTTGAAACATAGTCGACACCAACCAATTTATAAAGAAATCCAAACGAAGATGGAAATTGGCCCATAAAATCAATACCCCAATAATCAGATATCTTCAATGGTAAAATTGGGGATAAAGGCATCATGTTGTGCCGGGACACTCTTCCCAACTTTTGACATCTATCACAAGCAACACAGAAAGCATGGGGTGTCTTTAAACATGGTGGCCAGTAAAAACCACACTACAGGATTTTTGCAATGGTTTTCTTAGCAGAAAAATGGTCACCACATGCTTCCATGTGGTAAAAGGAAATAACACTCTGAACTTCATCCTCTAGGGCACAATGTGTAAAAATCTGATCAGTCCCATATTTATATAAATACGGCTCATCCCAGAAGAAGTTCCTACCCTCAGTTTCAAAACGATTCCTATCTTGTAACTTCCAATGATATGGCATTTTTCTCGTTACAAGATAGTTCATTATATCCGCATACCAAGAAAATTTGGAGATCGTAAATAATTATTCATTAAGGAAAGTGTCCTGGATATGCATCTCCTCAATGGAATCATCTAACACCAATCTGGAAAGGTGATCGGCCACTACATTTTCTACTCATTTCTTATCTTTTATCTCTAAGTCAAATTCTTAGAGTAGGATGATCCATCTCAAAAGTCTTGGCTTTGCATCCTTCTTGGATAGTAAATATTTCAAAGCCGAGTGGTCCATGAAAATGACTACTTTGGATCCCAACAAGTAGGACCTAAACTTCTCCAAAGCAAAAACTACTGTAAGTAACTCTTTTTCAGTTGTTGAGTAGTTCACTTGAGCCAAGTTTAGAGTTATAATTGCATAGTGAATAACGTAAGGCCGTTTATCTTTCCTTTGGCCCAAAATAGCCCCTATAGCATAATCACTTGCATCGCACATTTGTTCAAAAAGAAGTGTCCAATCTGGTAGACGCATGATAGGTGTAGTGGTAAGGGATGATTTAATTTTATTAAAGGTACTTGCACACTCATCTATCCACTTAAATGAGACATCCTTTTAAAGAAGATTAGTCAAGGGTCTAGTAATGGCATTAAAGTCCTTGATGAATCTTCTATAGAAACCAGCGTGCCCTAGAAGTAATCTAATATCTCTAACAGTTCGAGGGATAGGTAGATTAGCTATAATGTCCAGTTTTGAGCAATCTACCTCGTTTCCATTTTTGGAGATAATGTGGCCCAAAACAATTCCCTTTTGAATCATGAAATGATATTTCTCCTAATTTAAGATAAGGTGCTTCTCTTCACACCTAGATAAGACAAGAGATAAATTATAGAGGCATTCCTCAAAACTACTCCCAAATGCAGACAAGTCGTCCATGAAAACCTTAAGAAACTTCCCAACCATATTTGAAAAAATACTTAACATATGCCATTGGAAAGTTGTCGAGGCGTTACACAATCCAAATAGCATCCGTTTGAAAGCAAACGTGCCAAATAGACAAGTAAACGTGGTTTTCTCTTGGTCTTCTAGGGCTATCTCTATTTGGTTATATCCAGAATATCCATCAAGAAAACTATAGGAGTGACCTGCTACCCTCTCTAAAACTTGATCAATGAATGGTAGAGGGAAATGGTCCTTCTTTGTGAGTTCAATTTTCTATAGTCAATGCAAACACACCAACCTGTGGTGACACTTGTTGGTATGAGTTCATTATTAGAATTTTGCACGATAGTTATTCCAGATTTTTTTTGGGACTACTTGAGCTGGACTCACCCAAACACTATCGGATAAGTTTAAAAATGGAGAGATCACCACAGGATAAGTTTAATTTTCACCTAAGTATACATACTTAAGCTCATTTAGTAGTGGTTTTAAATCAAACTTTGGAACATTGGTTGGTGATGGAAGAGGTCGTGAGTCCTCGATAGATAGGATTTGAGTGCACAGTCTCCATTGGTACATACTAATGTCGTGGGTGGTATTGCTCTCAGTATCATCATAAATTTCAGCAAGCACTTTTTCTAAATCAGAATTTTTCAAAGACTTGACTCAATTCCTTAGTCAGACTAGGTTCCAATTCCTCTTCTTCTATCAAGCAGTCCATGAAATTTAGCTCATGGATCTCATTATTATCAATGGGCTGCTTATATAGATTGAAAATATTTAGCTATAAAGTCATGTTACAAAAGACAAGTTCATCATTCCATTCCTGCAATTTATGATTGCATTTAAAGTTGCTAAGAATGGGCGGCCTAAAATGATGGAAACTTAAGAACTAGCATTTACAAATGGTTCAGTGTCTAGTACAATAAAATCCATGGGGAAGTAAAATTTCTCCACTTGGACTAACACGTCCTCTAAAATTCTCATTGGTACCTTAATGGAGCGGTCAACGAGTTGGAGTGTAATCATGGTTGGTTTAAGCTCGCCTAACCCCATTTGTTTGTAAACCGAATAAGGTACTAAGTTGACACTTGCACCCAAATCTAGCAAAGCATGCTCAATTTGAAAATTCCCAATAATATAAGGAATAGTGGGACTTCCCGGGTTTTTGTATTTGGGTACAGCTCTTTGTTAAATGATAGCGCTCGCTTTCTCAGTAAGGAAGGTCTTTTGTGCACATTTAATTTCCTCTTTACAGTGCACAAATCCTTGAGATATTTAGCATATGATGGAATTTGTCTAATGGCATCAAGCAGAGGAATATTGACAGTAATCTTTTGAAGCACATCCAATACCTCTTAATATTTCATGGGGACAGTTAGGTTTCGAAGTCTAGATGAGAACGAAACTGGAGGCTCATGTGACTTAGTCTCTTTATCATTTTGTTTTTGCGGCTCTTAAACCATAGCCGGTTCATCATTCTCTTAAGATGGTGGCTCATCCTCCAGTATTTCTAATGGTTGCATTATCTTATTATCGACCTCTTTTCCACTTCTCAAGGTAATGATGGTCTTAGCTTGTTCATGATGTAGCTCACTTGGATTTGATTCTCCAATGAAATGTGTGTTTCTAAGGTTTGGCACAGGTTGAGAAAGAAGAGTGCCTTTTCCCTAACATTTAGTTGAGTCTCAATCCTAGCCACGGCCGTCTTTAATTCCTGATTTGATTGGATTAGAGACTGATTCATTTGAGCTTGAGAGTTCATGAATGCGGTCAATGCATCCTCCACAGATAATTGCTTTAGCGGGGGCACATTGGTGCATTGTTAGATGCCCCAAAGAAGTTGTTTTGTGGAGGCATTTGAAGTGCATTAGGTGCATTAATTTGTGGTTCATTCCTCCAACTAAGATTATGATGGTTACGCCAATTTGGATTGTATGTGTTTCCCATTGGTTGCATAACTGACCTTTGGCAGTTATGTATAGCATTTGCTTACTCATGCTCATGCGCGATATTTTGTAGAACTGGAGTTATCAGACAATTCTTTATGTCATGGTCTGCACCAACATAAATGCTACAAAAATTACCTAAGGAAGTGTTTGCTTTAACCATATCAACCTTCCTAATTTCCAAGGCTTCGACCTTTCTAGCTAATGCAACAAATTTTGCATTAAGGTCGTCTTCCTCTCTTAGGACATACATCCCCGCTTTCTCTCTAGGAATGGGTTTAGTATAGTCTGGTTTAGTAGAGACATCCCATGTTTGCGTATTCTCTGCTAACATATCTAAAAATCCCAAGCCTCATTATGATCTTTGTCAAGAAAGGTTCCACCACACATCATCTCTATAAACTGATGGGTATCCATGATGAGCCCCTTTCAGAAGGCATCAATCACGTGCCATGGTTCATAACCATGATGTGGACAAGTAAGTAGAACGTCTTTGAAGCGCTTCCATGCTTGAAAAAATAGTTCATTTCCCTTTTGGGAGAACGACATGATTTCCTGTTTAAGTGCATTTGTTTTGTGCTTGGGAAATAACTTTTTCAAAAACTCTCTAATTAAGGCTTGCCATGTAGTGATGGTATTAGGTCTTAGAGAGTTGAGTCATGCTTTAGCCCGATCCTTTAGAGAAAATGAGAATAACTTAAGCTTAAGTGCATCCTTATTTCCATTGTTTACTTGTAATGTTACGATTACTTCTTCGAAGTCCTTGAGGTGCAAGTAGGGGCTTTCAGAATCCAAGCCGTGAAATTTAGGAATCAATTGAACCACACCTGGTTTAAAATCAATGTTCCCTGTGTGAGCAAGGAACACTATGCAAGATAGTAAAGTTAATCTCTCAGGATGTAGACGTTCACGTAAAGTCCATGGTTGGTTTAACACATTCCTATAAACTTCATTTTCATCTTCAAGAGGAGGATTAGGTTGATTTTCTTTGTTATGATTTATAGTTAGATCTGGGAGATTTAGATTTGGATTATCAACTGGGTCTGCCATGGAATCCAAGTGATATTGAGTGCCTCTTCTAAGTGAATGATCAAGGCCTGGAACTAGTCCGCCTTCGGAGGAGAGTCGATTGTTTTGATCCCTACTCCAATGGCACATAAACCATCCACACCACACAACAAATACCACTAATTCAAATAGCAAGTATGATACTTAAAATAAAAATAAAAATTTAACCAACAACCTAGGCGGCAGGGCCGACCATGAGGGTTCAATCCACAAAGTAAAATAAATCAACAACCTAAGCGGTAAGACTGACCATGAGGGTTCAATCCACAAAGAAAAAATAAATCAACAACCTAGGAGGCAGGGTCGACCATGAGGGTTCAATCCACAAAGCAAAAATAAATCAACAACCCAGGCGGTAGGGCCAACCATAAGGGTTCAAACCACAAAACAAAAAATAAATCAACAAAGGTAAAACTAATGCAGAAATTTTACTATGCTAATCTGGAAAATAGATTCAGTGGATGATCTTTGTGATCAAACAAAAACTATAGGACAACCATAGCACTTGGATGATAAAATCCCAAGCGGGGCAACCTTATGTCATAGTTAATGCTTGAAAGACCCTACTAAATTTACTTTAAAAAAAAAACAGAAAATAATGATGACTTGGATAACACAACTAAACAAATGAAATGATTTTGAAGGCTTTGAATGTATGGAATTCAATTAATTTAAAAACAACACCTAAGCTTTCAAGTTCCACACAGGTTAATGTTCCAAAATCATGATGACTTGGATAACACAACTAGGATTCGAGCACTATGCTCGGCCTAATCAAAAAAATAAAATAATTTAAACATTTTAAATAAATGATATAAAAGATTATAAAATCATGGATTTGCACCATTGATGTATATTCTCAAGCGCCACTGATTTTAAGCATTTAATATCCATGAGATAATGAATCAAATAAATATAGCAGGTTGAGAACCTCTCCTATCTAGGAAATCTAATTGATCCAGGGTAAGCCTATCCATCAATGTAGATCTCATATAATGAAAACATATGGATCTCACATTAGGATAAAAAAAACTAAACCTAAACAATAGATAACATGCATACAACATTCTTCTTATCATTAAAATAATTAATCATCATAACTATGAAAACATTAAACCAATGTGCTTCTCTTCTAGCTTGGGCTAGAGGGAACTTAGAAAAACATAATTATAATAGAGAAAGAAAGCAACAAGAAAGAAATAAATGCAAATAAAAAAGTTCTAAAAGAAAAAAAATAATTTATAAAACTTTAATAAAATTAAAAATCCTAAATCTTGCTCTTGAATGCTTTGAATGATGCGTGGGAATGCCTTGTGAAGCCTTATTTATAAGTGGGGAACTCTAACTTTCGTACAAAGCTAGAAAACTCTAAAAACTACCTCAAATTTAAGTAGTTTCTTAAAATAGACTTCGCGCTACGCAGTTTGTTAAAATAGACTTCACGCTGCGCAGTTTTTCAGAATAAACTTTAGAGTTTCAGAATACACTTTTTCAGGATGATTTCAGGAAAACTATAGAATTTGCAGCCCCACTGATGATAGAGGAGTGGAATATGGTGGAATTCGTACAAGATTTCGAATAAAAACTAATAGTGGAGGAGCTATTCGAGAGCATCGCACACTTCCACGTGCAGCCACTTATTGATGACTGAATCGTTGTGGCCCAGAAAGAAGATGAGCTGTTGGTGAAGATGAGAGAGCATGGAAGCGACAATGAAGAATCAGAATGGAGAATTGACTTAGATAGAGGTTTGCGGTATCGTGGCCACCTATGCGTCCCGAACCTTCATAACTTGAGGAGAGAGGTTCTGGAGGCCGCTCACAATTCATAGTTAGCAATACACCCGGGTAGTACAAAGATGTATCAAGACGTGAAGCATTCGTATTGGTGGGGCAACATGAAGGCCCAAATAGCAGACTTTGTATACCGTTGTCTCACATGCCAGTAAGTCGAGGTCAAACATCACCGACCCCCTGGTTTACTTCATCCCATGCACATAGCGAAGTGGAAGTGGAATTTCATATCTATGGATTTCATTTCCGAGTAACCAAAGACGAAAAAGGGGCATGACTTTATTTGGGTGATTGTGGACCGGTTGACGAAATCGGATCATTTCCTCCCGATTAGAGTTTCTAATTCGGCAGATGATCTGGCCAAGCTGTACATTAAGGAGATAGTACGACTGCATGGGGTTCCTATAAAGATTGTATCCGACCAAGACACACGATTCACGTCTATTTTCTGGACTCAAATCCAAGAACGAGGGTAAAACTGAAATTCAGTACCGCGTTCCACCCTCAGACCGATGGGCAGACGGAGCAGGTAAACTAGATACTTGAGGACATATTGCGAGCGTGCGTACTTGACTTCAAGGACAGCTGGGATGACTATCTCCCTTATGCCGAGTTTGCTTATAACAACAGCTTCCAAGCAAGCATTGGCATGGCTCCCTACGAAGCTTTGTATGGGCGCCCATGTCGAGCTCCACATTATTGAGCAGAGATTGGCGAGAAGAGCTTGGTTTGCCCAGATCTGATTCAGGCAACCTCAGAAACGATCATATTATCTGGCGTCGACTCCTTACAACTCAGAGTAGACAAAAGAGTTGTGCTGATACGAGACAGAGACAGTTAAAATTCGAAGTTGGGGACCATATATTCCTTAAAGTTTCTCTAATGAAAGGGATACTTCGTTTCGGCGGGAAGGGGAAACTTACGCCGAGATTCATTGGCCCGTTGCAGGTTTTAGACTGAGTGAGTGTGGTAGCATATCGTCTCGCCTTGCCCACACCACTTACAGGCGTGCACAATGTATTTCATGTATCGATGCTGAAGAAATATGTTCCTGATCCTACCCATATTATCAAATGGGAGCAAGTGCAATTAAATGAAGACGCTACCTATGTATTGCAACCTATGCGTGTTCTAGATAGAAAGGAACAAGTGTTACGCAGCAAATTTATCTCACTCGTGAAAGTGTTATGGACACACCATACTGAGGAGGAGGCTACTTAGGAAACGGAAGCTGAAGTCCATAAGAACTACCCTCAAATCCTCGAGGAATATGAAGAGGTACTAATTTCGGGGATGAAATTTTTCTTTAAGGGGGGTAGATTGTAACGTCTCGAAAAAATCCATACAAGGACCCGAGTACCACCTCAAGCAGGACTACCCAAGGACCGTATCCTGCCGTAATTTAGGCAAAATTTAGTTAAGTACTAAACTAAATAATCGGTGGATTAAGCTTGAGCCACCCTTTTCACAAATGGAAAGACCTAAAACCATTATTACCACTGACTCAATGTCATCTTAAAGACCTATGAGAAATCCTAAGAGCCTGTTGCTCTCAGGAGTACATTGAAACCCCGTATCGGACCTAGACCACACATCGAGGATCCGATGACTGCGAAACTATAGGACTATGTCCGTCTTACTGGGCTTGACAACCATCGCCGGAATCAAGCCCGGATAGTGTCCAGAAATGTACAACTTGAGCCATGAGTAAAGTGTGTGAGAAATGCGAATACCTTTAGAAAACGAACCAAAACTTAAGTGAATTGAGCCGTTCACTCTTACGCAAAATTGAGGATTTCAGACCATCAGTTTCTGACTAAACTTCACCCATAAGAAAAGGAAATTTCCCTGCACATATTCATATAACGATGGCCCCGATCGAGCAATTATGACCGTTGATCTGACATAGGTCCTCCATGATCGATTGGCCTATCCGATCGCACCGAAATCACGTCATGAAATAGATCCATTGTCATGGAACGTACCCTATGACATAGGTGAGTAGTGGGCCCCCCTGTGAGCCCTGTTTGTCAAAAACAGCTGCCCAAAGATATAACCTATGTATATGGTGGCCCTAGGGCCATTTGCATCACTTCTGGGCTTATAAATAGCCCTTATTTCACCTCACCTATCTTATATACGAATTTCTTCAAAATCCTATAGGAGATAGAGAGAGAAAAGAAGAGAAAAGAGGAAAGCGAGAAGAGATATCTTGGGAGATCGTTGCAGGAATCCTCTCCCACAACTCCACGCACCGAATCTCCGTCCCGTTATGCTACATAACCTGTTTCGACTACGATTATGGGTAAGAAAACCTAACCCTAATGTCGTTGTAAGAAAACCTAACCCTAATGTCGTTGTAAAGATACAGGCTGATTGTTCGTCAAACTAGCTAACCTATTACATCATTTAGGTGCCCGACGTTCCGTTTTTGGTAACGTAGAGTTTGAACCTAGTCTAAATCGAGTATTCCGACGAAAGGTGCGGACTATAAATGCTTAGGTTATGGTTATCAATGCTTTCAATGTTAGCGAATGACTTATGTCTGACTTGATTGCTGCCGTATTGTCTTAAATACGCTGATTTTTGTACGAAATGTATACATGAACTGTGATGCATTCCATTGTCATGATTACTGATCTAGGATTAATCATTGTCATATGCACGTTAATCTCTCTGTATAAGGAATTGCTAAAATATATGTTGTAACTAACCTAGTCTATGTATTTGGTGAAGTATAGTCTAAGTGTTTGATGAATTGTCTGAATGAGAAATTGTTGATGATTTGTATTTATTGCGAATATTAAGATAGGATTCTTTATTGCCTTATACATATGTATAGCTTCTTTCATGTAATCATATTTGTCTCTACGCAATTTATGGATAAAAATGCAAGTGTTTGATAACATAATCAATGTGTTTGATGAAATGCTCAAACGAGGAATTTACTTGGTTTATTTGTTAAATGCTGAAATGATTATCACATGTGTTTATTTGTTGCATCTGAGTAAGATTGGGGCTACAACGTAGCCCAGACAATCGGTAACAGTCCCTGTTCGGGTGGTCGAATTAGTCACGCCACGTTGGAAAAATTCGACAAGTCCAGGTCGCACGACGATTGTCGACAATGGTTAGGCCACAAGGGGTGCTTATGCGCTCCATGTCGATTAAGTCAGCGTGTGCCCGTACCAATCGAACTTGTCTAACCAACCGATTGGCATATTGTGTGTTTACCATGTATGGACACTACTGCTTGAATCGAAAGTACCTATCACCAATGTAAAGGCCCACTTTAACCATGGTACCACGAACCGCTAAGACTCAAAAGCCGGGTATGGTGCTATGGGACATTGTGTTCGAGCTGTCGGCCTACGCTAGGGTGACAAGCCTCCCCGTAGTGACCAATGAGCAACTAAGACTCATGAGCCAGTCATGGTGGTATGGGACACTGTGTTCGTGCTGTTGGCCTACACTGAGGTGACGAGCCTCCCCGTAGTGACCGCGAGTATAAGCTTTTGAATTTGCTTATCGACTGTTTTTCATTGAGAATAATGACCCTACAACTTGCTTACCATATATGCTTAACTAGGAGTGAGGAACCTAGAGGGATCCTTCGGTTCGGGTCAATGATATAAAGGGAGGTACCCTAGCTTCCCAAATCTGTTGTATGAATAAGCTTAATTAATTACTTGGCTAACATGACCATGCATCGCACTGCATTAGTTAGGATGTGCTTTAAAGGTGATGAAGTTACACCGGAGGCAGTGATGTCATATGCGAAATAGGTTGTCGGAGTCGCTTGTGAGGGAGCTTTAATCGAGGGCATACATCATTGCTTGCACTCCATTCCTGCATTACCAAGAATAGTTAGGAAGTGATTGTTATATTGCTTTATCATTACTGTTTGATTGACTTGATAACATGTTAACTTTTGCCTTATAGTACCACTGAATCGGCCACTCATTCTTACTCTGGAACGGTGTTTTAAAACACCAACCAGACTCTGATTTAGATGCAGGTGCTAATGAAGTCTATGCGACGGAGCAGGACTTTATGGATGAGGAGAATGAGTTCAACCTTGTACCGATACGCAGGGACTACAGGGATATTTTTTTTATTTTGAAACATTACATATATATATATTTAGCCCGGTTACATACTCATACTCTGGAGGTTGTGAAACACTTACATGCTTAAATATATATGTTACAGACTTCCACTTGCTTAATTTAATTATATCCGGAGTATAATATGATTTTTTATTATAAACTCACTCATGTTTAACTCATTAATATGGGTGAAATCTGAACATCATTATCCATATTGCATAAGTGATGTGCTGGATCTCGGGAGTAGAGCTTTGCTCGACCCTCGAAATCCAGGGCATTACTAACATATCTTGAAGTTTCATTGAAATCAAACAATCTTCAAATATTTTTCAATACATGCAATATTTTCATATGATATTTGATATATTTCTATATCCCAAGGTTACAATATATGTGTTAAGCCTAATGCTCAGTTACACAATGGTTCCAATCTTTTTTAGAAGTCATTGCATCTTATGTGAACTCAAAATCTAAACAGTACAAGTGACGCCACACTCCCATTAAATCCTTAATGCCCAACTTTTACCTTGATCCAAAACTTTAGCGCATGGTATTAGATGGGATTAAGTGGTATGGAATTCAAAAAGTATAATTATTATATATGACAGGAATTATCTCCTGTTACTATGGGATGTCATGGTACAAACATAATTCCATGCCTTGTATGTGTTATGGTGGTATTCGGTTGTTAGTTTGTTGGTCATTCAATAAATATACCAACTATCATTTGGAACCATTAAAAATAACGTATATGTGTTATATCCGTATCGTCCATTCATTTTGTAACTATATTTTATAACATGGACCCAAAAATGAGGTGGATCCAAAGCTTATGTGGACCACAACATAGAAAGCAATGAGATAATGACGCCCATCATTGAAATCTTCCTAGGGTCAACCGTGATGTTTATTTGCCATCCAACCTGTTCATAAAGTCAAATAGACCTAGATGAAGGGAAAACACAAATATCAACTTGAACTAAAATTTCAGAAGCCCCTAAGAAGTTTTCAATGGTAGGCATTCAATCTCCACAACTTTCTTTGGTGAGGTCCACTTAAGCTTTGAATATGCTTGATTTTTGGGGCCATGCACTAAAATGATCTCAAAAAATAAGTAGATGGTGTGGATATCGTCCATACATTGTAGCAGAGCTTACAAACATCTACAACACTTTTCAAAAATTTAAACTGAGTCTTCCTAATTCAATAGGAAATAAATTCATATCTGTATAACTTAAACTCAGTCTTTTCCATTCTCCCTAAAAGTTGGGTGGAATTTGCAAAGTACCTGATGTAACTCCATCCCACCTCATCTCGTGTAACACGTGAGCCAAATGCACCCTCAGTGACTGATGGTCGAAGAAAACATTTTTCTCTCTTAATTTACATTTCTTTATATGGTCAATTGGGGTTTTGGATTTTGTGCCTATTACACGTGTGCAAAGGTGCGCACGTGCGCAGGTGAGCATGCCTCCATGAGTCGATGTCTATACCGGAAATAATGGCTCGTACTTCTAACTATTGATCATCATACACACGTGTGAACGATTAGAGAGCAGTTTTGGTATTTCCGAAGGTGCAGTCCACCCGTTGATGGGTACGGAGTAGCTGTGTCCCAAGTAATGTGGTGGGGCGTACCGTTTTCACTGTAACAATGTTATGTGCACGTGCGTTGATAGGTACGGAGTAGTTGTGTCCCAAGTAATGTGGTGGGGCCTACCGTTTTCACTGTAACAATGTTATGTGCACGTGGAAGCGGGTGAGAAGCGGATTGACTGGTGTACCGCACACTGGCTGTACAGCTAGTGTACTGACGTCAGCAAGTTCTGTGGGTACCATCATGAGGTACGTGGTATATCCGAACCTTCCATCCATTTTTGGAGCTCGTTGTAAGGCTTGATATGAAAAATTAAACAAATCTAACGAACAAATAGACCACACTGAAAATAGCAGCAGGGGATTGATCGTATGCCATTAAAACCCTTTCGAGGTTCAAAGAAGTTTTGGATCAATATGAAATTTGTTTTTGCTCTTCATCCGGTCTTTGTGACTCTATGAACAGATTGGATGGAAAATAAACGCTATAGTGTGCCCTATGGAATTTTTAACGGTGATAATCATTAACTCGGCTGCTATCTATTGTGTGATCTAGTTGATATTTGGATTTAATTCATTTTTTGGATACTATTATAAAATGATTTCGAAAAATGTATGAAGAGTGTGAATATAATAAATACATCATTGTAGGGCCATGTAACTTTGATATCCTTTTAATGGAAGTGGATTGGCTGGTGTACCACACACCAGCTATATAGTAGGTGTAAGTACATGTGTACGAAGACGAGTGCTAATGCTCCTCGAGCTCCAAGTTGTACTAGCCATTCAAAGGAGATCAGAGTTACATGGGCCCACAATGATGTATTTATTATATTCACACAGTTTATCCATTTTTTGAAATCATTTTAGAGTACCATCCAAAAAATGAATCATATCCAAATATCAACTAGATCACACAATAGATAGCAGCCGAGATAATGATTTTCACCATTAAAAATTCTGTAGGGCCCACTAGAGCATTTAATTTCCATCTAATCGGTTCATAAAGTCACAAAGACCTAGATGAAGAGCAAAAACAAATTTCATATTGATCCAAAATTTCTGTGGAACCCGGAAGGATTTCAATGGCAGTCAATCCCCCACTGCGCTTTTTAGTGTGGTCCAATTGATCATTAGATCTATTTTATTTTTTATCTTAAGGCTTAGGATGATGTCACAAAATGGATGGACAGTTTGGATATAAGATATACCTCATGATGGGACCCATAGAACTTGCTTACGTCATATAAGACATACCTCATGTGGTACACCAGCCAATCTGCTTCCTGTTTGAACCGTTCGTACAACTCCGAGCTCGCGAGCATCAGCACTCGTCTTTGCACGACGCCTACCTACACCAATTATTTAGCTGGTGTGTGGTACACCAGTCAATCCGCTTCCATGCATGTGATAAGTAAGCGGGAAAGACACTGTGGTTATTAGGGTTAAAAGTTGGGCGGATTCAACTCGACTGACCCATGACCAACCCGACATTGGGTTGGGCTTTGGCAAGATGTATCGAGTCCAGTCTCAGGCTTGGGCTATATAGATACCAACCCTATAAAACTTGGGTCTGGCTCGGGTTGGGGTCTTGGGTTGCCTGACCCAACCCGAACCTAATCAATATATAAGTTACTTATAAATTATAATTAAGTGTGGATCGTCTATATTGAAGACAGGAAATTCCAGCATTGTCAAGTCTCATTAGTCCACATCATTTCCGATGACTCAAGCTAACATGATATGCTAAATTTCTCTCCCAAATAGATTGGGTGCTACATAACCCAACTTTTAAATGAGTAGTTTTCCTATATTTTAACTTGTTTGTTTAGAAAAAATAAAGTTCTTTACAATAAATAACTACATATATAATTAATAAAATCATAGATATAAAAAATAAGACGTGTATTGAAATATAATAAACTAATGTAATCATGAAAATATTAGCATGTATCCACCCGATCAACTTGACCAACCCGACTGAACCCGCTCGGGTTGGGCTTGGGTTGAGAATTCCCAACTCGAGGTTGGGTTGGGGTGGGTTAGGGTTGAGGTATAAGAACCTTGGGTTGGGCTAGGGTTGAGCACCAACCCGACCTAACCAGCCTGACTTTCAGCCCTAATCGTAACACATGTTGTCGAACCTTGCTTTGTGTTCAGTCCTTCTATTTGGTGCATTTTGCTGAGGTTTTCAATCATACATCTGAGCTGACGGATGGCAAATTTGCGTCGGGACTGCATTCTTATATGATCGAAACCGTTTATACGATGGCCCCCACAATGGATTGGGTATACAGAAAGAAAAATAAACTTTTTATGTAGAAATATCTCAATTCTTTTATCGTTTAACTCTTTTCCCGTTGATTATGGACCGACTCTTTCAATCTTGATAATTCCTTGCATATCACCTATCAAAGATGAGGGCCATCGAATAAACGGTTCGGATGATTGCGATATAAACCCAGATACAACTGTAACAGTTCCGGCGTATAAAGTAGTGAGAGGAATGCTCGCCAGCACACCTTTTTACGTGAGCACTTGAGCATATCTTTGTACATGTGTTATGGGAACAGAATCCGAATGGTCCACGTGATGTTGCACCCCTTGAAACCTCACACGACTAACTTTCAGTCCGATACAAAACTCCAATGGGCCATAAAATTTAAAATTTAAAAATTTAAAAAAAAAATAAAATAAAATAAAAAAAACTGTTTCCTCCCTTAATTTATATTTCTCTTTTCCATGGCCCACTAGAGTTTTGGATCATGATTAAAATTGGTCCGTAGAGTTTTAAAGGATTCTGTATGACGTGGACCATTCAAATTCTGTACCCATGACACGTGTGAAAATATGTGCGAGTGCTGACGTACGAAGGTGAGCAGGTGAGCATTCCTCAAAGTGGTTGCAGTCCCGCAAAACATGCGGGACAGCATAAGAACGAGCAATAACTCAAAAGCATCTCTCCACCGTACAGGTGGCAAGTCAAGTTATCAATCATAATACTCTTATGTAATGGACCCTACTACTATGGACACTCATAGATCTGACGATACTATCAAGTTCTTCTGTGTCCTCATAACGAACGGCAGAAAAACAAAACTAGTTTATGGTCAAATTTAAGCACAGAAAATTGATGGAAAATTGACGCCCAAGGTTACTTGATGTTGATGCAAAGATTTGGACGTCTTCCTTAGCCATTTTGTTCCTAAAAAAGAAGACAAAGATAGAGACCCTGGCTGTAGCAGGGGATTCTTCAATGCCAAAGTAAAACTGGGAAACTAGGTCTAGTAGAACGTAAGGTTTTTGAGAGTGTTTTCTGAGTTGGATTGTGCATACCTTTCACCACTAGGGATACTCTATTTATAATTAAGAGATAACTGTGGTGTAAAGGATGATCTTCCTATTTAATAGGACTTATATAGGGATTCAGATCCCGAGTAAGTCATGAGCATCTCTCGAGATCTTCGGCTGAGATCTCAGGCAAATCCGTGTTATGGTCGCCTTTCGAGATCTTTGGTTGGAATCTTGGGTAGGGTCGGTCGCATCCAAGTCGGAACTAGTAGAAGTGCATAGTAGAAGTCCGAGGTGGAAGGTCGTTCCAAAGAGGAGTTTCGCCGACCCGAATTCTTTAGCGAGTTGTTGTCGAGTTTCTCTTGGCATCGAGCAGATTACCGACCTGCCCTTAGAAGCCGCATCAGAGGACCAAGTTCGAGTTCCTTTCTTTAGTGGAATATGGACAAGATATCAGGGATGATCGTCCTCTTCATTCTGTTGTAAGGTGTGGGGCCATACTTCGAGAGTTTTTGTTAGGAGATGTTCTGAGCATCAGCTCAAAAATTGATGGGACCGTAGAAGGGCTCAACATCTAATGAAAGCCTTCTAATTACTGAGCTCGAGGAGTGGGTTGTTTCCTTAGTAGTGTATTCATTGCTTGCTGGCTGTTGAGGAGCTCCTTGGTCATGACTGGCGTTGACTGACCTACTCATGTTGTGCATGTATGTCTGAGCTAGCCTCTTCTCAGTCGTCAGTCTATTTTTACTCATAACACCCAATAAGTTTGATTATCTATACACGGCCCATATATGACTAGGCCCAGTAGATAGACAGTTCCGATCCACCACATAATCCTACAACTTGTCCAGTCGCAAGATGGCTCTTTCTTATCCTGGTTCTTACGGGCGTAGGTACAGGAAAAGTACCAATGCATGTGACACCATTGTGCAGGACATCAGAACCATAAAAGCGATAGGCCAAGATCACCCGCGACAAAAATAAGAGCGCGGATTGGGTACTAACCCCAGTAAGACGTAGCTAAAAAATGGATGGTCCGGGTGGGGGCATGTGGGGCCAACACGAGATGTGTTTTATCTAAGCCATTCATCCATCCATTTTGAAATACATCATTTTAAGGCATGAGTTAAAAAAGGAGGCGGATCAAAGGCTCTCGAGACCAAAGGAAACAACGGTGGCAATGACCCTCACCATTGAAACCTTCCTGGGGCATACCGTGATGTTTATTTGGGAAGCGGATTAGGTGAGACCCCAAATCCACGGAGGTGTGTGGGACCCTAGCTGTGGGGCCCACTGTGATGTACGTGACTACATCCACGCCTTCCATCCTATTGAAAGCTCATTTTGGGGGCATAATCCAAAAAATGAAGCAATTCTAAATCCCATATGGACCATGTACAGGAAACAGTGGTGATTGAGCATTAAAAACTTCTTGTGGGCCACAAAAGCTGTGGATCAAGATGATATTTACGTGGTCTCTTCATCTAAGTGTTTGTGAACCTTTCAACAGGTTGGTTGGAAAATAAACATTCGGTGTAATACATCAAGTTTTTAATGGTGAGATTCAATCAAAACTGTTTCCTGTGGTGTGGTACACCTAAGATTTGAGTCGGCTTCGTTTTTGGGATCACACCCTAAAATGAGCTTTCAAAATGATTGGGCGGTGTGGATTTAAGGCACATACATAACCATGAGCCCCACAGTCAGGGGTCTCACCCACCTTGGTGGATCTTGGTCTCACCTAATCCGCTCCTGCCATCCAACCTGTTCTTAAGGTCACGTAGACCTCAATCAAGGGAAAATTTAAATATTAGCTTATCCAAAACTTACGTGGCTCCAAAGAAATTTTCAAAGGTAGGCAATCAATCCTACTGTTTCCTGTGGTATGGGCCACTTGACCCTCCTATCTCATCTCATCATCTAAAATGATTTTTAGAAGTGGATAAAATACATGTGTAAAATACATACGCAGGGCTCTGTGGGGCCCACCATGATGTAAGTATTTTATCCACGCCGTTTATTGCTTTTCTCATATCATTTTAATGTTTGATCTTAAAAATGAGGCAGGTAAACAGCTCCAGGGGACCACACCAAAGGAAGCTGCGGTGACAATAACACTCACAGTTGAAACCTTTCTAAGGGCCACCGTGATGTTTTTTAACCATCCAACTTATTCATAAGGTCACGTGGACACGGATGAAGTGCAAACACAAATATCAGCTTGATCGGAGACTTCTCCAGCTCCCAAGAAGTTTTTAACGGTGGAAGTTCAATCCCCACTTTGTGGTTCTCTTAAGCCTTAAACCTGCTCATTTTTTTGATAATATCTTAAAATGATCCGAGCGAAATGATTAACGGCGCGTATAAAACACTTACATCTGCCTGTCCCAACAAATTATCATCCGGGCGGAATAGGAGGCAATCCGCGTCCGCCCCCAAAGAGCACCTGACAGGACCATCCGTCTCTAACTAGGTCCGTGTGGGAAATGAATGGTACCTAATCCCCGCCCGAAAATAAGGCCACACCGTTTTAATCAATGGACAACTAAAGGTCTGACTCAAGCATATGCGTCCAGGTGTATACGTAAGATATACAGATTCCTACCTGACAGATTCAATATCAAATCCCATGATTTAGCGTGATATAGTGTATTATTCAATAAATTGACCGGATCAAGCCAGATTTTCAAGGAGCATGATCTTTACGTGAGGCCCACCGTCTTCCTGGTATTGATGTCCTACACAAAGAGTTATTTAATACTCCGGCTGCTGATAACCCTTGATACGCAGGCATTTGGAGATTGCAGACGTGGCATACATTAAATCAAATAAAACCCACTGGATTGTGGAACCAACTGTCGGTAAATCACTGTCCCAAAATCAGATTGGTTGGACACTCCTATCCTCTGATTCGTGGCCAATTGTATCTTAAAATAAGACAATTAGATTTTATTTTTATTTTTATCTCTAACGTTCAGTAAATGTCCCCCACATGGTATTTAAATAACCTAATAAATGTAATTTTTGGTCCATGATACATCTAAAATTGGCTCATAATTTGAACCGTCTAAAAGCTTGTGTATGATTTTGGAAAAATGCAGTGAAAACAGTAGATAATATTTAGAAAAAAAAAATTAAAGAAAAGAAAAAATAACTTATAAATTGAGTCTAGGTGTGAATAAGTCTCTCGGCTTAAAACCAAATCTGACCTCTTTGGACCGCATTCTAAGTGCAACGGGATTCTTGAACAATTGACCTGCAAAATACAATGACTATGACCCGATTCCAGCAGTGCACTCATTGTATATGGGCTCGAACTAGCGTGTAGAACTTAAACTTGAAGTGAGTTAACTTGCCGTGAACTCAGTAACAAAAAAATCTAAAAACTTATTTTAAAAGCAAGAGAGATTGATTTTGTTGTGTATGAAAATTCGAATAAATCCAACTAGTGTGATCAGCCGAACAAACACGTCTCTTGTTTAAATTTTGTGCAAAACCAAATATGCGAGTATACTTGTGAAGTAAAACCATTAGCACAAGTGTACTCTCAATCCACGCATAGACCCAGACACAACCCGGTGTGCACACACGCGTGTGAGGTCCACCAGGGATCGTTTGGATGATCAGGACGTTCCATGACACAATGAATGGTTAAATGGTTAATCTCATGATTAAACAAGTTCATAAGCTAACTAATGATTGATCTTCAGATCTAACAATTGATTTTGAAATCCAATGGTTGGATTGTTAATTGATTAATGGTTTTCATGGTATCACCCAAGTACCGAAAAGTATTGGGTGTTGCATAGATAATATGGCTTCTCCACACATATTAGATGGCAAAGTAGAACTATTCAAATATCGTTCATCATTTCTTTCAATATTTTATTCTTGCGTTTAATTATTGCATTTTATTTTAGTGTATAAGAAGCAGTAGTTTCGTGAATTATCTCATTCTTTTTACAGAGTTCTCTACATTAGGAAGATTCTCCTCATCTATCTAATCTAAGTATGTTCCTGTTAAGTTGATTTTCAACTTCAGCCTTATACTTAATGAATGCTTCTAAAGTTTCATCTTTATTCCTTAAAAGGTATACTCTATTGTATTTAAAATAATCGGCTATGAACATTATATAGTACTTTTTTCTGTCTTTAAATATGTGATTCTTAAAATCACCTAAGTCATTATGAATTAATTCTAATAACACGAAATTTCTACTAACATTTTTTTTTGGTTAGCTTGTTAGTACACCCACAGTCAGTTCTCACTCCACTATTAGCCACCCCCACTAGAGAATCGATACCAATACCTCAGTGTTGAAACAAGGTATCTTTCACTCAGTCTACCACTTGAGCTATGAATCAGGGTATAAATTTCTACTAACATGTTTAAAGGTTTTCTAATGAACTTGGATTCTATACAAGTTTCACATTTACCGAAGTTATCGATAAAGATGTTAGGTAGCAATTCTATTTATTTAATTCTTTTCGAGGATTCTACATTTATGTGGCCCGATCTACTATGTCATAATGAAAGAGATTCAACAATGTAACTAGAATTTGATGACATCTTATTACCTTCATATGTAACATTTACAACAAATAGATCATTACTACAGTAACGCTTTCTATGAAAGATTTCATTTTTTATCATTACAAGCTTATTAGAATCAAATACTAGTTTAACTACAGCCTTGTTAACGAGCGAACCAGAGATCAAGTTGTGACGAATGTTAGGCACATGTAGCGCGTTCTTTAACAACAAAGTCTTTCCCGATGTGAGCTTCAGAACAACATTTCATTTTTCAACAACTAGAAAAGATTGAGCATTTCCCATGAATACTTGTTCTTCATCCCCTGTCGCTTAATAGGAGGTAAACATACTCCGATCCTTCCATACATGCTGAGTTACCCCGGTGTCTAATACCTATTCCATGTTGTTTACTAAGAACACTTTGGACACAACAACGACAACCATGTCTAGATTTTGTTTAGCTTCAGCGAGATTGACTTGAGATTTTTCATTTTTTATTTAAGCCTACATTGTTTTTCATAGTGTCTAGGCTTTCTACAATAATTACATGACTATTTTTTCTTGAATTGATTGTTCGTTTTCTTTTTTAGCCTGCACTCATTAGAGTGATGTCTGAATTTTTCACATTTGTAATAATTCCCTTTAAAAAAAAAAAATTTCATTTTCGCGTCTGACTTATTTCCACTAGGTTATCATTTGATCGATACTAACTTGTTTACATTCTCAATTTAGTCTCTGTTTCTATTAGTCTTCTCTATTATTATATGTATGATTATGTTTTCCTAAGAAATGTTATTTTTCTTATATTTCATTTGGATTTTGTATTCTTTCAAGGAATGAGGTATCTTTTCAATCAATGCTCTTGACAAGAATACATCATCCATTTTCATTCCATCAACTAACAGTCCATGTACTACTGATAATCATAAATTTGATTCGTGATAGGTTTATTGTTTGTAATTTTATAATGAATGAAGTTTGCGTTAGCATTTTTCTTAGATCATGCATATTAGCACATATTTCTTTTCTAGTGCAGTCCGAATATCCTTAACAGATTCATAAGAACCATAGATGTTGTATAATTCATTAGACAATGCAGTGAGAATATAATGTTTATAGTTATTGACATTTCTAAATTCATTTTTTGTAGGATTCGAAAGAATGTAGAAAACCTTTAGAGTTTCCAGTGTAAAATTAATTTTATGTTTTTATTTTTTTGAAATTTTATCCGGTGAACGGTTTGTGTCACGCCCCAAACTCGGAAACCGAGTTCACAAAATTCCTGATTGCCGAGTCCGGCGCTGACAGCCTCCGTAGTGCCCCATTCTCAGATTCTGGCACTCATATGCCAGATTCTGATCCTAAGATCCTACAAGGAGGATTTTCCAACGTACATTTTTTTTCTCGTAAGAAGCATAACCACAAGTTTACCCAAATCACAAAGGCAACATCATCATCACATATCCACTAATATAATCATTTGAATACAATGCTGAAAGGAAAATACATATGTCAAATCCAAGCTCCATAAGTCAGCTACATACTCCAAGCTCCACGCTGCTACAACCTAACATCACCTACACACATCTATAGTGCATAAGCTTATAGAAAGCTTAGAGGGTGGTGTAAGTGTGTGTGCAAGGCAAGCATCAAGTGTACCGTAAAGTTCATAAATCATACATTATCGGAATAAGCGGAAATACTGACAAGATCATGAATCATACGATATCAGAGTAAGCGAAAATATACTGGTAAGTCCATGAGTGCTATCAGCCGTTCCAAGGCTATGCGATGCAAAACATAATAAAACAATAACAGATGCTGAGGATACAATGCGATATGCAAATCCTGATGAGCCATGAATACCATCAACCTCATCTAGGTCATATAAGTGCAAAAACATAGTAACCCAAAATGCTAAGTACTGTGGATACAATGTAATATGCGGTGCGAATGAAATGACCATGCAAGAACGTGAAGTCGGGATGATTGTACGTAGTATCGCAGGCTACGGGGTCCACCACAAGGGACTTCTATCCAAACCAGTCCCATACCTAAATTTAAATAGTCTGACTCAATGTGGTAAACTCCTGATCTCAAGTTAGTCGCGCACCCAACCAAAATCCTGGTTATGCAAAGGTACATGTAACAAATAGTTACGCACCACCAGCCCGAGTGGATAGTGAATGAACGAATGAACGGATATGCAATTCCTACTCAATAAGTCCACATATCAAAACGGTTGCTCTCCCGGGGAAATCATCGGAGTCTATTACACTCCACACCGACTGCCTCCTCCCTAGCCACATAGCCCAGTGGGTGGAAGAGACCTCACTATCCGCTTAGCCAGCAGTCTGTTAATACCTACTCGGCTCGTCGATAGCGGACCCATTTACGAGCTGGTCATACTCAGCTTAACTTATAGTTCCCTCACTCGGGCGGATAAAGCCACACCCCCTTCCAACCGACCACGACACAGTGGAAGACACGGCCTCATGGTATAGGCACCGGCGCTCATATTCCACTCGGTCTAGACGTTGGAGCATCTCTTGGTACCAAAGAGGTTCTGAGATTTTCACCCAAGGACATCCTACATGCCCACAGTGCTAAAACCAAGCATTTCCGGTGTCCCATCTGGCCATCCACGATGTGTCTATGGAGGCCACGGCCCTGATGTCGTTAGGGCGTACAATGATCAAGTCACATATATGTGAGATGCATGAGTCACACTACCCAGTCATGCAGCAATCCTGCACGTATGGTGTGATAATGTGGGCACTCCGCCTCATAAGAAGTCTCATAAATGTCTTAGCCCAATGGCTTATGCTATGATCAAACATTCCTCATATCAAGCATACATATGATGTGTATGGTCATGAATCATGGAGTTATACTAAGCATGTTATAAAGTGATGAATTATCACAAGTATGGTCCTATCAATGGGCCCTAAGGAGAGTTACAATGTGGACATTTAACCAACATTGTACTTACAATGTGGACATCAAACCAACATTGCTCCCAAGGCATGTCCCACCATAAATGTCATTACATAACCTATGGTGGAATCACACAATGCAATAGACCTTGTATACATCCCATTGGGCCTCGACCCATAGGCCTCAAATACATCAAATGGGCTTCATCATATGTCAAGGTGGGCCTCAACAACTGGCCTCATACACATCACAATGGGCCTCAATAACGGGCCTCATACACATCAAGGTGAGCCTTAAATAACGGACCTTGATTACATCATAATGGGCCTCAACCCATGGGCCCCAAATACATCACAATGGGCCTCGACCCATGGGGCCTTATACATCACAATGGGCCTCAACCCATGGGCCCTAAATATGGTAAGTGGGCCACATCACACGGGCCATATGTATATCAAATGGGCCACACCCACATATAGGTGGTCCACTTGATCCTAGATCTGCTTCATTCTTCTGCTCATGCCATAAAATGAGCTCTTAAAATGGTTAGAGGGTTTGGATGCAACACATGCATCATGGTGGGTCCCACTGTCATTGGACAATATGAATAAAACACATACATCATTATGGGTTCCACTGTCCAGGAAATAAAACACAAATATCACTATGGGCTCCACCGTTCGCCTGAACGGTGGGAATAAAACACATATATCATTGTGGGTCCCACGTGGGGCCCACCATAACGTTTTCTTTCCATCCAAGCTGTTGATAAGGTCGCATGGACCCAGATGAATAGGGAAACAAATTTCATATTGATTCAAAACTTCTGTGGTGACCCAAAAGGGTTTCAATGGCAGCCGTTCAATCACTGATGTTTCCTATGATGTGGACCACCTGAGCTATATTTATGGTTGATCTTTAGAGGGGGCCCACTTCAGGAAGTGGCCCACCCAATGAACGGTGTGGATAATTAACATGCATCATGGTGGGGCCCATGGCTGGACCGTGGTCTTGCTGTTCGCCCGCCTACACGCAACAGGCGCTACCTGCACTCCTCTGGCAGCAGCAGCGTCTGCTGCATGTGTGTGTGTGCGTGTGTGTGTATAAATCATGTTTTATCCCGATTTTTCGTATGTAGGGCCCACTTCAGGAGAATCCATCCCACCCAATGGATTCTACAGTCCATAACCAATTCATCAAGCCCAATATTGGGCATGCTTCGGCGTGTAGAAATTTTTAAGTAAGTTTGAACAGTGAAAATCACTGTTTTCAAAGGTGTGGCCCGCTAGAAAGTTGGATCAGCTTCATTTTGCGGTTCAACGGCTAACATGAGTTGGTAAATAGGATGAACGGCGTGGATTGAATGCATACATCAATGTGGGGCCTATACAAATGGCCCTCTCCAAAGCCAAAAAAAAATAATAAATCAAACAAATATATTTGTTTTTCCCAGTTCACATCCAGACGTTGGACGGTTCTAGGCTTAACAAATGCATTTAAGGTGGGCCCTGCTTAGGTGAGCCACCATATGGCTAGGTGGTGTGGAACATACACATATATAAAGTGGGCCCCACCTACAAATGGCTTGGATCAAATGCATGCTTCATGGTGGGGTCCATCCGGGTGGGCCACACAACCACATCATCGCACACCATAAAAGAGAGAGAGAGAGAGAGATAGACACACACATGTGATGGAGGGACCCCGACACTATGGGCCCTCCCTTGCATTCAATCATACATCAAGTGGGTCTCATAACACGTGGGTCCAAGAAATCAAAGATCAACAGTGGAGATTCCTTCTCCACCAAAATGGAAGGTCTAGATGACCTCTAGCCATGCAAAGAAAATAAACATCATGATGGGGTCCATGGAGAATGGCCCCATCATAAAATGATCATGTGGATCAAGGTGGGCCATCGGCCACACCTAGGGTCCAAAGTGAGATCCATATCATCAATCAGTAGGTCTCACTTAGCCCTTCATATAAAAAATAAAAAATATATATATAAAAAAAAATCTAGGCCTAATAAAAACGCCCATCGTTCGATCTTCTTGGTCCGTTGGAAAGCCGATCCCCTTGTGCTTCACTTTGATGGAAGTTGATGAAAGAGAATGGCTAGGATGAAGGATTTTGGGATGGAAAAGTGGGCCACACAAAACCACTTTTCTCTCTTGGGAAAGGCTTGGACGTGAGCTCATTTTGGTTCTTGGAAAATGTGAAGAGAAAGAGAGAGAGAGAGAGAGAGAGAGAGAGAGAGAGAGAGAGTGGTTGTAAGAGAAGTGATGGGTGATGGAGTGATGGATGTGAGGTGATGATGTACTTGACATGTATGGGTGTGTAAGAGAAAGGGTGAGAAACAGTTGACTTTGGGGTTGCTTGACTTGAGGAGAAAGAAAGCTTTGATTGATTGATTGATGGGACATGTTGTAGAGATTCTCTTAGGATTGCAAACGCGCGTGTTTTTCCTTGAAATAAATGCGGGCCCATATCTTTTGACCTGGGTATCAGGTCGGTGCGCGAGTCGCAATGGTATACGTCTCAAATCAAGCCGACTCAAATCTATAGGATACGACTTAGGGTCGCGCGCAAACGTCGATTATAGGTCGCAGGTTGCCGGACTTCGATGGGAAGGATCGTGGGAGTCGACAGAACAGTACAGGCTAGGATACGGGTCTTATAGTTTGATTTTAAACAGTTTAGTCATAAGGTTGATTGTAACGGTGGCCATTGATTACAATAGAATTTTAGTTACAACACCTATTTTCAACCAGTTTGAGGAGCAGTCGAGCACTAGTTACTAACGGCTTAAAAGAAAGAAAATTAATTTTTGTTTTCCGAACAAATAATTGAACAAAAGGATCTACTGTTTCTAACAAAATTTGGTTTCAAGATTGTTGGAAAAATATATTGAAAACAATAAATAATATTCAAAAACCAAAAATTAAAAATAATAATAGTTAAGGAGAAGAATAGTTTGAGGCGCTGGACTGTTGGCCTCCGATACACAATGACTATAACCTGGTTCTTATTATACAGGGGCTCTATGGAACACTTATGTGCTCAATGGCATAGGTTCAAATTAATGACATAACCTTCCCATGCATTAAATTAAATTCACATGACTCAAACCTTGTACAAGAGTCTCATCACATAAACTGGTATATTTCTTTGGTTATTTCCGATACGGGGAAAAAGAGCCACAGATAAAATATTTCTTTTCGATACAAAAGAAACAAGGGGTTAAATTTTAAAACAGCAATTTATTTTTAAAAATACAACATATGATATGATCCATCACACTCAGCCGGACTCTCCACAAGTAGCGTGTTGATGAGAAAGATATTACAGTGCCGCGAGCAGTGGTACGGTTGTTTGTATGTGATCAGTTCCTCCAGACATTATACTCTGGCATTCAGTTGTACACGTGGGCCACACTGCTCAACAATCCATGGGCCCCGTTGAGGATGGCCTCCAAAATTCATTCAACGTGAGAATCATAACGTGAGGCCTGCAAATACACGGTCAAGATCAGAACCAGCAACTGTCCGCATGGAACTGGACAGGACCAGGATGGATAGATTAGATCTTCCACTTTTAGAGCGTGGTCCATCTACGGTGGGCCACACTTGCAGGAGCTAGAAACCTGGGTACATTGCAAATGCCCTCAAGTCAAGCGATCGTATGGTCTCCTTGCTTTATGCATCAAGTACTAGCTCAAGTTTCTTCAACTTCACGTGAAAGTCACAACACGACATTTGTGGGACTACAAGTACTGTGAACAAGATGGGCCCCACCATAGAGATTACATGGATCCAAAATAAGGCCTGCCATTCATTGGGTGGCCCACTGATGAAAGTTGAATTAGACAATTGAGTATATCCTGGCCCACTTGATGAGGTCTTTTTGCATGCTGTGGATGAACCCTCCCAGCGTGGGGTTTGGTGGTGGAATGACATGACAAAATTTTATTGGTGAGGCTGTCCACTGCATACTCAGTTTAAAAAAAAAATTTAAAATAAAAATAAATAAAATAAAATAAAATAAAATAAAATAAAATAAACCTTTAAAATGGGACATAGATTGCCTGAAAAGTCTTTTTGCAGGAACTTCTTACAAGGAAGTTCGTCTGTTCTACCACAATTAGGGCCGTACACGAATCGAGCTAGCTCAGTTAGCTCGTTGGCCTTGACTCGAAAAAGTTCGATTCAACTCAGTTCAAAACTGAGTTTGAGCTGAGTTGAGTTGATTTTTTGAGCTTGAAAAAATTTTGAACCCAGTTCAAGCTTGCCCGAGCTCGACTAGACTCGGATCAAACCCCCACTCGAATTGAACTTGGATTGAACTAGTTCGGTGACTTGGTTATTTTGATATTGATGTTGCTCAGCAAGTGTTTGATGAAATGACTCAACGAAGTGTCAGTTGGTGGCGAGAAAGGTATGGATATGAAACAAATACCTTTGTGTCTTGATTTTGATGTTGCCTACTAAGCGTTTGATGAAATACTTGTAAAAACTGCTGCTATTGTTTTACATATAGTGAGAAATTAAAGGTGCACTCCATGTGTTTGTGAAAATGTTGCACAGGCAATCTTGGCCTGAACTCAGGTCAAACTGGCCTGAGCTGCTAACCAAACTGAGCCGAGCCGAGTTCGAGCAAGGCCAAGCTCGACTCAGTTCAACTAGTGTACACCTCTAATGTATATGCTTGTGAGAAATTCACCACATCAACTTTTCCATTTTGTATTAAGACATGAGCTAAAAAATAAGACAGATTCAAAACTAAGTACACCTTACAATTGGAAACAGGGAGGATTGAAAGGCTACTATTGAAACATTTATAAGGCCACAAAAGTTTTTGATCCTGCTAATATTTCCGTGCTTTGAGCTCATTCAGGTAATAGTATTGTTATGAGCAGTATGAATGACATATAAATATCATGGTGGATCCGAGGGTGGTTTCAATGGTAGACATTTCCCTACGCCCTTTTTTGCTATTGTGTGGCCCGCTTAAGTTTGGATTTATCTCATTTTTTAGCCTATGTTCTAACATAATCTGACAAAACGAATGGATGGAGTGAATTTCTCACAAACAACATGGTAGGCCCTACCTAGCTTCTCTTTGCATGAAGTTCCTGATAAAGCATTTCATGACAACCAGGTCTCGACCTATCTCTAATAGTATATGCCTCTACCAATAAAATCTCACTAAGTCATTCCACCAACAGTGTTGGTGGTGCCCAATCTTTGTCTGTGTACCTAACATGGGGCGCGGATTCAGCGTTGGCCCTTCCTTAAGGAGGATGTATGGTGGGATTTGATTAAACGGTTGGCCATTTTCAAAGATGGAATATGCAAAGCATGTTTAAAACTTGTCAGAGACTTGATTGGACCGAGGTGTCATATCTAATAGGAGCATGGTGTCAATTACATCCCCACTAGATACTCCATCTACCCCTAGTGTCACTCGAGGGGACGACAAGTAGCTACTACGACTTCCGTAGCTATCTCACCACTGAAGTGACATCACTAAGGTCCAGTTATGTGGGCCCTACTGTTGAATAAATAATTCAGAAAATATTTTTTTCAAAAATTGGTAAACCGATAAATAATTAGGAATCAGGATAGGCCAAAGCACGTTATGAGAATGTTGTCCTTAAAGCGTAATTTGCCCCTACTTAAATAGATTGAGTATGCTGAAAGGTTTTAGACAAATAGCTCCTAGGATACGACAAGCCTTATGTGGATCTACGTTCAGCAAATACGAGGATCCACCAAATGGAACTCTGGTACACAAATTTCTGGTAGAAAGAAAAAGGAAAATCCCAAAAATAGAAGAAAAAGAAAAATGTGTTAGACTACTACACTGGTCTGATCTCCTGCTAATGGTTCAAATGAACCGTTCTAGACCACAACGCTGGTCTGTTCTTCAGGCAATGGTTCAGATGAACCTTGCTGTCTTGCTAGAGTATCTGGCTTGTAAGAAAGGAATTTCGTATGTGTATGTTTGGAGTGTGTTTTAGATGATTTGGAAACTCATCCAGGCCCGGTATATATAGGCTATGGTAGCTGGGAGTTATGGTCCAATGAATTTAATCCAAATGACTGTGAAGTGCAAAGTGCGCCACTAGCGCCTCTACAGTCACACTACCTCGCATGCCCACGCTCTCGCACCGAGCCCGTGCCCGTGCATGACCCCGAGCGCGAGCGCGAGCGTGGGTGTTCCAGTGCTACGCACTGGAGCACGCAAGCCCAATGCACCACAATCCAAGTGAGTAAACATAATAGTACTCTACCTTTCTCATATAACTACAAAATTTTTCTTCTCTTTTTCCAATGTGGGACTATTCCCAAAACACTAAAAAATGGGTTTTTGCAAACCATTTTATAATATATATATATAATATTTTTAATTTAAAATATATTAAAATCAATATATTACAACAATCCCCCACTTGATTTTAAAATATATTATTATTTTCTTTTTCGAAAAATATTTTTGTCAGAATAAAAACAGCTTATATGCATAAAGAAAGATATCTTTCGATTTGAATATTCTTTTAGTATAAGTATCTCAAAGCTCTATGGAAATGACTGGTAGCCGCAGCGTTGAACCAATTATTCCTATATAACAGAGCCGGAGAAACTACACACATATTTACTATTGTGTATATTAGAGTCCCACAATCTTACTTAGCACAATTAATAGTCATGTGCTTATCCTATTTTATGAACGATCCCGAGAGAAACTCCAACTCTCATGAGAGACGGCACCATCTCTGCGTACGCATAGGTGAGATCCTTCTAGTGTCTTCGTTACTTTAAGACACTTGTCCTTTAGACTGGATTTCATTAAGAGTTCTAAGACTCAACCCTCTTTCGTAACACTCAACACTTATCTATTATGGATGAGGTTATGTACAATTTTAGTGCTGAAAACTTTCCACATATCAGTAACTTGTTTTTACCCATTAAACCCGAAATTAGATATTTTCTGATTTTAGGTTGGGTTACCATCACTGGTGGAACTTTGGTTGAAGAGTTTCAACCCCATCCCTCTAGATGTTGCCTTTACTACCTCTTTCGGTAGAGGTTTAGTAAAAAGGTCTGCTAGGTTATTACTTGATTTCACTTAGGAAATAGCAATGATTCCATCTCGAATCAATTGTCTGACCTAATTATGTCGAAGACTTATATGTTTAGACTTACCATTATAGGTGTCACTATAGGATCTAGCTAATGTGGTTTCACTATCACAATGTAGTGACACAGCCGATATAGGCTTTACATAAATAAGGATTTCTAGTAAAAGATCCATTAGCCACTTAGTCTCTTTGCCTATTGCAGCTAGGGCTATAAATTTAGACTCCATAATCGAGTGAGTTATGCAGGTATGTTTCTTAGATCCCCAAGATACAGCTGCACCTCCTAAGGTGAATACCCACCTTGTAGTAGACTTGTTATCCCCTGCACTTGATATCCAGCTCGCATCGGTATATCCTTCCAATATGGCAAGAAACTCTGAATAAAATAGTCATAAGTCTTTGGTTGCTTTTAAAGGATTCTACTGATTGCATTCCAGTGTTCAGTACTGGGGTTACTAGTAAACTTATTAAATTTACTCATAACATATGCGATATCAGGTCTAGTACATTGCATAACATACATAAGATTCCCTATAGCACTTACATATTCCAGTTGTGCAATTGCTCTTCCGTTATTCACTTTTAGCTTGATACTTAGATCAAATGGGGTTTTTGCTTTTTTTATATTTAGATAGTTAAACTTGTTTAATATCTTTTCAATATAACGAGATAGACACAAAGCATAACCCCCACAATGTTTTCTAACTTTGATACCTAGGATGATATCTACTTGTCCAAGATCCTTCATTTTGAATATGGAAGATAAAAACCTCTTTGTTTCAGTCACACATTCCATTTTATTACTAATTATTAACATGTCTTCAACATATAGACAAAAAATAGTAATATAGCTAAATATATACATTTATTAACTACATTATACATGAAATCATGAGACAGTATTTTGGAATCAAACTACTCATGTCATTGTTTTGGTGATTGTTTTAATCCATCTAAAGATTTAATTAATCTACACACTTTATTTTCATTTTCTAACAGAACGAATCATTCAGGTTATTCCATGTATACCTCCTCATTGAGGTCACCATTCAGAAATGTGGTCTTTACATCCATTTGGTGGATGTGAAGATGATGTATGAAAACTAGTGCATATAATATCCTAATAGATGTTATCCTAGCTATAAGAGAATATGTGTTAAAATAATATATCCCTTCTTTTTGTCTAAAACTCATAGTTACTAATCGAGCTTTAAAGGTTTGGATAGTCCCATCAATGTGATATTTCTTCCTAAATACTCACTTGCAACTAAAGGTAAGTAACTAGTTCCCATGTTTGATTTGATATTATAGATTCTATTTCATCATTAATAGCTTCTTTCTAGAAAGCTGAATCTCTAGAAGATATAGCCTCTTTATATATTTTAAGATCATCTTATATAGTCATTACTATAGGTATTTTTCTTATAACATTTTATTTATCTCCTTCTACAAGATAGAAAAATATGCGCTGAGAGTCTATATAATTTTTGTCTAAATTCTTCTCTATTCTTGTCTTTTGACTCTTACGAGGTTCAATAGGAGCTTCCACTACTTGTGGAGCTGTACCATCTAGTTCTTTATCAGAGTTTGGATTTCATTATCCTTTGACTCCAAGGATAGTGAGTTCTCAAAGAACTCAATGTCTCTTGATTCCATTATAGTATTAGACTCTAGATCTAGGAGTCTCTAAGCTTTACTATTTTGTGCATACCCTATGAAGGCGCACTTAATAGCTTTGGGTCCTAATTTAGTTTTTTATTATTATTATCAGGAGTTCTGCAATATGCAAGACACTCCCACACTTTAAGATATCTTAGGTTAAGCTTTCTACATTTTCATGTTTCATATGGAGATATTTTATATTTCTTAGATGGAATTCTGTTTAATATATGACACACTATAAGTAGTGCCTCACCCCATAGACTGAGTGATAACTTTGCTCGTGTTAGCATTAAGTTGACCATCTCTATTCTTTCTTTCTGTTATTCTATTTTGTTGAGGTGTGTATGGCGTAGTACATTGATGTATTACTCCATGTTCTTCACAGAACTTATCGAATTTATTAGAAAAATATTCTCCTCCTCTATCAATACGAAGAACCTTTATCTTCTTGTTTAGTTGGTTTTCTACTTCTGCTTTATATACATTAAACATGTTCAATGCTTCATCTTTGCTCTTTAACAGGTACACATACACATATCTAGAGCAATCATCAATAAAGGTTATAAAGTACCTTTTATCTCAATGAGTAAGAATGTCGTTTAACTCACAGATATCACTGTACACAAGATCCAATACTTGAGATGATCTCTTAACATTTGGAAAGGGTTTCTTTGTCATTTTGGATCGTATGCACACTTCACATTTATCGGTTTTATTTTCTATGTATGAGATTAAACCATTCTTAGCTTGAACTTCAATGTACTATAACCTACATGGACTAGTCTATCATGCCATAGTCCAACGGATTCAATCATATACGCAGAAGTGCTACTTTCATTCAGATAAAACTTGACCATCCCATTACAAGTATATCCATTTCCGACAAAATTTTCATTATTCGATAGAATCAGTTTTCCTGACTCGTACACCACCCTTATTCTTGGTTTGCTTAGAAGATCCCAAGAAATTAGGTTTCGCCTTATCTCTGGGACATGCAGTACGTTTGTCAGAATCACTTTCTTCCTAGAGGTGAATATCAGTTTGACAATTCCTTTGCCAACAACCTTCGATCGGACTTTATTACCCATTTAGACTTCTTAATCATTGGTCAATTCCTCATAGGTTTTTAAGGTTGATCTGCCGTAGCAGACATGTACGGTAGCGACAGTATTGTACCACCAACCAGGAACTTTTCTTTGTATTAAGTTCACCTCAGTGATTATTGCCACAATATTGCCTTCTACTGCACTTGCTTCCTTTTTAGATTTGCAATATCAGTAGACTCGAGCATAATGGCCGATTTTCCCACAGAGATGGCATGGACCTTTGAACTTTCCGTTCTTCTTATGGGTGTTTTTCTTGAATTTTCCTTTATTAGGTTTTAGGGAATCGTCCTTATCGGAATTCTTGTTATTTGTATTTTCAACTGCGTATAATTTGGACGAGGAATTCCTGTTATCATTCTTTTTATCGCGGTTGCGGGATTCTTCCTTAATTCTGAAATGTTTCTGGATTTGTTCCAGTGTGTAGTCCTCAGTCTTATGCAGTAACTTTTTTCTATAGTCCTTCCACATCAAGGGCAATTTAGCGATAATCGCCCCGACTTAGAATGATTCAGGAAGATCAATCTTAATGGCTTTAATTTTATTTGCAATTAACTACAATTCTTGGATTTGCGGCAGCAGTGGTTTGTTACCTACCATGCTATAGTCAAAGTACCTACCTTCTTCTTCAGCTTTGTATTTGAACTCCAGGGTAGTCCAGATTTCTTTTGCTGATAACATTTGTGTGTACAGATTGTACAAACGGTCGGAGAGCGCATTTAGGATGTGTCCATGACACAAGAGTTCGTCTTCAGCTCGTTTGGTGCGGGCAACAATCTGTTCATGCGTGTCTGCTTCAATTGCAACAGAAAGTGGTTGCGGAGTTGGATCTAAGATGTAATAGATCTTCAACGTCGTCAGAAGAAACTTGAGTTTGTCTTGCTAACTGGTAAAATTGGTTCCATCGAACCGATCAAGACGAATCAAGTCCTGATTCATCAACTTGATGGATGATACACTATCAGTTTCCATCTCAAATAACGCTTTAAGATTGTTGAATAAATAATTCAAAAAATATCTTTTCCGAAAATTGGTAAACCAAAAAATAATTAGGAATCAAGACAGGTTGAAGCACGTTATGAGAGCGCTATCTTTAAAGCATTATTTGCCCCTGCTCAAATAGATTAAGTCTGCTGAAATGTTTCAGGCAAATAGCTCTTAGGATACGACAAGCCTTATGTGGATATACGTTTAACAAATACGGGGATCCACCAAACAGAACTCTGGTACACAAATTTATGGCAGAGAAAAAAAGGAAAATCCCAAAAAGAGAAGAAAAATAAAAATGTGTTAGACCACTGGACTAGTCTGATCTCCTGCTAATGGTTCAGATGAATCGTTCTAGAATACAACGCTGGTCTGTTCTTCAGGCAATGGTTCAGATGAACCTTGCTGTCTTGCTAGAGTATTTGGCTTATAAGAAAGGAATTACATATGTGTATGTTTGGAGTGTGTTTTAGATGGTTTGGAAACTCATCCAGGCCCAGTATATATAGGCTATGGTAGCTGGGAGTATTGGTCCAAGGAATTTAATCCAAATGACTGTTTCTGGTGCGCCACTAGCGCCTTTATAGCCACACTGCCTCACATGCCCATGCCCTCTCACCGAGCCCGTGACAGAGCCCGCGTGAGCACACGCGTGGGTGTTCCAGTGCATGCAAGCCCAATGCACCATGGTCCAAGTGAGTAAACATAATAGTACTCCACCTTTCTCATATAACCACAAAATTTTTCTTCTCTTTTTCTAATGTGAGATTATTTCCAAAACATTAAAAAATGAGTTTTTGCAAACCATTTTATAATATATATATATATATAGGGAAAAGGTACTATGCGCTCGAGCTGATGGGAACGTCCCATGAGGTCGAGCTGTGTGGGCCCCACCGTGATGCGTTTCGAACATCTACCCCATCAGTCAGATGCACCATTCCATTGTGGGCCTAAGTCTCAAAAATCAAGTCAATCCGTGACTTGTGTGGGCCACACCACATACAGAAGTTGAGAGGGGTCGTGCACCATTAAAACATTCATAATCATTTTTTGGGCCCACTGAGATGTAGTTTGCAAATCCAGCCATCCATTATGTGTGTCCCACTTGAATGAGGGTTGAAACCAAGTTTCAGGCGCAAACATAACTCAGGTGGGCCCCACCAAGTGCTTTTATATGTTTTAACAGTGTCTTCACATAATTTTAGATGGTATGGCCCACCTTTGTTCCGTATACGGCTGATTTTTGGAATATCCCATAATTTAAAGGGGACCCATCAAATGCACAGTACTGATGGTCGACACGCATCACGGTGGGGCCCACACAACTCGACCTCATGGGAGCTTATCGTGAGCTCGAGCGCATAGTACCTTTTCCCATATATATATATATATATATATATATATATATATATATATATATATATATATATGGGAAAAGGTACTATGCGCTCGACCTCACGAGTCCGTCCCATGAGGTCGAGCTGTGTGGTCCCCACCGTGATGCATTTCGAACATCTACCCCATCAGTCAAATGCACCATTCCATCATGGGCCTAGGTCTCAAAAATCATGTCAATCCGTGACTTGTGTGGGCCACACCACATACAGAAGTGGAGAGGGGTCGTGCACCATTAAAACATTCATAACCATTTTTAAGGGCCCACCGAGATGTGGTTTGCAAATCCAGCCCATCCATTATGTGTGTCCCACTTGAATGAGGGTTGAAACCAAGTTTCAGACGCAAACATAACTCAGGTGGGCCCCACCAAGTGCTTTTATATGTTTTAACGGTGTCTTCACATAATTTTAGATGGTATGGCCCACCTTAGTTCCATATACGGCTGATTTTTGGGATATCCCATAATTTAAAGGGGACCCATCAAATGCACGGTGTTGATGGTCTACACGCATCACGATGGGGCCCACACAGCTTGACCTCATGGGAGCTTATCGTTAGCTCGAGCGCATTGTACCTTTTCCCATATATATATATATATATATATATATATATATATATATATATATATATATATATATAATATTAAAATCAATATATTACAACACCTACCATAATGTATATATTGTATCCACGCCGTCTATCCATTTGGCGAGATTATTTAAGGACATGAGCCCAAAAATGAAGCTAATCATAGCTCAAGTGAACCCATTATAGAAAACAATGGGGAAAGTGACACCCACCATTGAAACTTTCCTATGGCCCACCATGAGGTTAATTTGACATCCAACTTATTCGTAAGTTAACTTAGAGATGGAAGAAGGGAAAATATGAATATTAGCTTCATCGAAAACCTTTGTAGCCCCCAATGAGTTTTTAATGATAGGTGTTCAATCCCCACTATTTTTTGTGATAGAGTCTCATGAGCTTTGGATCTGTTTCATTTTTAGGCTTATTCTCTAATGTTATCTCTCCGAATAGATGAACAGTGTGGATACAACACATACATCATGATTGGGCCTACAAAACTTAGTGACTTCACGTAGATATAAGTAGTCAATAGCTACTCTGCATTACCTAAGTTCTTTTCATTGACCTTAAACTCAAGACATCATCGCAACCATAGGTTCAAGTGGGCCACACCAAAGGCTTCTACTGGTTAATTGGTGGTAAAATTATAATGGCACCATTTTTTACATTAAATCATTATCAAAACAATCATGCTATGATGTAACTATTCGAATTCAAGATTTCTATAGACAGATAAAGGCATGATTTGTATTTGGTTGGGGCAGCAATAAAATCATAATAATAATATAAATATAATTACTTTACATTATCGGAAATAGGTAAAACAAAAAAAAGCCCTTTGTTTTGAAATTGGATTGCAAATATAGTATGCTTTTATCCAACTGAGTAAACTCTGTTGGGCCTACAGTGAATGTATGTGGTTTATCCACATTTTCCATATGTTTCTCCAAACTATTTTAAGGTGAGCGCAAAATGAAACTACATCGAAAGCTTAAGTGGACCGTGCCATAAGAAACTGTGGGAATAATGATATCCGCCGTTGTAAACTTCCTAGGGGGATCCTTACTCTTGCTTCTTCTATAGACTCTCGGGAGTTTCAACACCCGGTCAAGGGTTCGAGTATTCATAGGTGGTGATATATGTGCGAGTGTAAATTAAAAAAAAAAAAACTTCGTAAGGCCCACACTGATGTTTATTTGTCATCCAACCTCCTCATAAGATGACATAGATATGGATGTAGGGAAAACACAAATATCATACATTTACTTCACACTATTTCTTATGGTGTGGTCCACTTGAGCTTTGGATATACTTTATTTTTTGGTTCAAACAAAATGGATGAACCAAGGGAATCAAATACATAAATCATAAATCATGGTGGCCCCCATAGATTTTATTTAGTATGCTTAGCGTACTAAGTTTCTCATAATGCCATCCATTTCCCTTGGTTTTGTGTAGAGCCAGTTGTGGTGCCCATATCTCTTCCGATCCACGGTGGGGTGTAACATGTGGATTTAGAGGTTTTAGGTACAACTTCCTAATGAAATAGCCCTCCTGGAAGTTAAATCAGCCTGATTTTTAGGACAAAGGATACTGTGATAGACCTCTTCCAGGCTAGGCAGGTTACCCAAGAGTTTTTCATTGTTGTTTTACCATTATGGTTTAAAAGGGTTGGGTATTTAACCTTCCCTGGTGGTAGACTCACAGGACTTTCTTCAGGTAAGGTTCAAGTACCCATAGGTAACAAAAAACAAAAAAAACAAAAAAAAACAAAAAAAAAAAAAACAGTGCTTTAAAAGGGGGATATTTGATAACATTGCATATTCCCTAAATATAGGGCCCACCTTGCTATATTTTTCTTACATCCATCCCACCCTTCTGTTTTGAAAGCTCATTTAAGGTCTTGATCCAAAAAATACAGCAGATACAAATCTTAAGTGGACCAAATAACAGTAAACAATGGTGATTGAATATCCACCATTAAAAACTTCTTGAGCCCCCCAAGCGCTTATTTGCCATCCAACCACTTGATAAGTTCGCAATGACCGCTGCAAAAAGTTTCTGACGGACTGTGGTGGGTCCACCTGAGATTTGGATTTGGCTTATTTGATATGGCAAAATAGATGTATCACCATGGATAAAATATAGACGGCACTGTTGGGGCGATGTGAGGTCCACCATCATGTACTTGTCTTATCTACTATGTTTATCCATTTTGAAATTTTATTCTAGATGATGAACTTCAAATTAAGACAAATCAGATGTTCAAATAAACCACACCAAGAGAAATAGTATAGTAAAGATCGAATGCATTCTACTAAAAACTTCGTGGAGCCCCAAAAGTTTAGATAATATTTATGTTTTTCCTTTATTAAGGTTTAGTGGTTTTATTAAGGGATTTTGCTTCATATAGACCCAACGAATTACACACGTTTTTTCATTGGATCCCAAACAAACCTTGAGCACCAAAGTAAACCTTTATTTTTATGGGCGAACTAAGAAAATGAAAATACGCGTACTTTTTAGACTGCTTTACACTAATAGCAAAGATATTTTTTATAAAAAAACACGTTCATACCTTAAAAATCGCCTCTGTTGAGAGGTTTAAGGTGGAGAAAAAAATAATGTTGTACGGACTCATATACGGTGCTAATTTTTTCTTTTATTAATTGGTTGGATGACAAATAAATATTACCGTAAGCTATACCAAGGTTTCAACGGGGTAAAGGTCATTGTCACCATTATTTACCTTGTATGATCCACTTGCATTTTTTGGCTATTTTTCTATAATGATCTTTTTAAAAATGAATGAACGGCTTGGATAAAATATACATATCACGGTGTGCTCCACGTATTCCTGACGGGACAGGACAGTCCGTCCCTAATAAGGGCCCGAATCCGCCCCCATGAATATCTAAATTTCCGATAATTAGAGGATTTAAAAATGGAAAGGTTTAAATTCATCAAAAGAATGTCGAATTGAAAGTAAATATTCTGAATAACTGAGTCCCATCATACGAACGGTTTAGAACGGTTTAGATCGATATTAATGTATACTTAAGTGGACTCTGTCAGTTCGTGCATGAGTAGGACACTTGGATAGTGAATGCGTTGCTCTTTAGTTATCGGCTGACAAAGCGTACGGACGAAAATGCCAGCTGGTAGGAGCTATTTTCGTAATTTAGTAGGAGCAGACAAAGCGTACGAATAAAAATTCCAGCTGGTAAGGGGTATTATCGTAATTTAATAGGAGCAATCACTGAGTAAATGGACAGACATCTGACGGATGTCAGAAAAGCAAGTGGTGGAGCTTTGAGACCGGAAACGGATTGGCTACTCCCCCTGCCACCGCCCATTGGCTGATGGTCGGTGCTATGTGGGCCCCACCATAATGTATGTGCTACATCCATGCCATCCATCTATTTTTATAGATCATTTTATAATATAAAGTTAACAATGAGGTATATCTCAATCTCACTTGTACCACATTATAAGAAACAGTGTTGAATGAACGGTGACCATTAAAAACGTTTTGGGGGCATAAAAGTTTTGGATCAAGCTGATAATTATTTTTTCCCTTCATCTGGGTCTTTATGACCTAATCAACAGATTGGATGTCAAATAAACAGTACAGTGGCCTTAGGAGGATTTTAATGGTGGATATCCAATTTTTTTTTTCCTATGGTGTGATCCACCTAAGATTTATATCCCTATTATTCTTTGCATCAAGGGCTATAATGATCTGTAAAAATAGACGAACCGAATGGATGAAACACATACATCATGGTGGGGGCCAGGGAGCACCGACCACCGGCCACGGGGATGGTGTCAGGAGGAGTAGCTAATCCGTCTCCGATGAGACCCCCTCACATGACCAACTACCGTTGCATCTTCACAAAATATCGCCGATACTTTCACCCGTCTCGTGCGCAAAAGTAACTTTATTTGGTGGTATCCAAACGGGCCCTTAAAGACCAGGCCAATATAATCATTGGATGGACCTTACGCTGCTCCGCTGAGATGCTAGGTGGGGCCCACAGTGACGTCTGGGAAAAATAAACTCTATTCATCTGTTTTTTAAATTATTATAAGCCTTGCAAAAAAAAAAATAAGCGAATCAAAAACTGAAGTGAGCGATACAAGAGGGAAAACTCCGGAGCCATCATGTGCTTGACCTTGATGTTTAAATGCTATCCAAACCGTTTATTTGAGATGAAGTGGAATCATGAAAACGTCAATTGTTAGAGACCATTTGGCACAATTGATTTGGAGAGATTTGATTTGGAGAGATTCGAGGGGATATCAATCCGTCAATTGTTTAGCACCATAAAGTAACTGAATGTTTCAAATCCTTCCCATGGTTGTATGTTTAACATGTGTGTCACCGTACAATCATTCTATTAAGCACATGGCCTACCAACGATATCTCAAAACAATTAAATTATTAGTTACATCACTATAATTAGTTTAATATAATGATTAACATGTCTAAACATTCCTCCATTAAAAATCGTTGGTTAGTCGCTCGAACATGATCTTGTGCCAGTGGCCCATACGAGACTTGGAAATTCATCATTTTCGAGTAAAGCATATATTTTAATGTGCTTATAACAACTATTGTATTCAACATTACATACCCCGGATATACAATGTATAGTTACTTTTGGATTAAAGTTGATTCACAATCCAAGTGCCAAACATGATAGGTGAATTTCGAATCCAAACAGTTTTGAATCCAGGGATTCCCATGAATTTCGAATCACGCTCCCAAGAGGCCATTAGCCTTATATGAAGCTTTTGTGGCCATATGAATGTTTCAACAGTAGCCACTAAATTTCTACTATTTTCATCCATGTAGCACACTTGAGTTTTAGATTCACCCCATTTTTATTGCATGTGCTAAAATAATCATCCAAAACAGATGGATGTAGTGGATTTCTCACTAACATCATGGTGGGCCCCACCTTCGGTCCCAACACAAGAACTTCTTGCATAAGGCTTTCACAAGCATGTTTACACGAACATATCCTACTAATGATATCTCAAAACAATTAAATTATTAGTTACATCACTATAATTACTTTAATATGTCCAAACATTCGTCCATTAAAAATCGTTGGTTAGTCGCTCGAACATGATCTTGTGTTGGTGGCCCATACGAGACTTGGAATTTCATCATTTTCGAGTAAAGCATATATTTCAATGGGCTTATACAACCATTGTATTCAACATTATATACCCCGGATATACAATGCATAGTTACTTTTGGATTAAAGTTGATTCACAATCCAGGTGCCAAACATGATAGGTGAATTTCGAATCCAAACAGTTTTGAATCCAGGGATTCCTAGGAATTTCGAATCACGCTCTTAACGGGCAGTTCTATGGGCAGGCCTATCATGATGTATTTGTACATTTAAGCTGTCAATTCCTTTTCTCATGTCATTTTATAAGGCATAAACACAAAAATGAGGTACATCCAATGCTCAAGTTGACCCCACCAAATAATAAGCTTGGTTTCATTAAATGCACATGAGGCATCAACTGCTAGTTGCATTAAATGCAAGAGTCATCTGCGGTGTGGTCCATTTGAGCATTGGATGTGCCTCATTTTTGTGTTTGTGCCTTAAAATGATCCGAGATAAGGGATTGACGGCTTAGATGTATAGATACATAACGGTGGGCCCAACCACAGAACTACCTGTTTGAGGCTAGAGACGGGCGGGGTAGGACGCAATCCGCGTCTGCTGACTCATGACTCTACAAATTCTTGTCTACCATAATCTACACTGCAACCGCCCTCAGTGGGCCTCCAATCAAACTATCATTAACATCTGATTACCATTTGAAAATCAACTACTCTCTCGACTCTCTTCACACGTGGAAATAAGTGTTGTAAAAATATTGATTAAAAAAATATTTTATATACGAAAAAATTATATATATATATATATATTGCAAAAATTCATGTTTTGGTGTTTTTGAGAATAGTCCCACATTGGAAAAGAAGAATGAAAAAATTAAGTTTATATAAGAAAGGTGGAGTACTATAATGTTTATCTAGTTGGTCCATGGAGTATCGGGGCTTGTGTGTTTCAGTGCGAAGCACTGGAATACCCGCACGTGCTCTTGCACGATCACGGGCTCGGTGTGAGAGTGTGGACATGCGAGGCAGTGTGGCTGTAGAAGCGCTAGTGGCGCACTTTGCACTTTGCATAGTGCAACAAAGAGATGTTAGGTGGCTGGGATGAGTACAAGTTGTCTGAATAAGACCTGTGTGACTTTTATAGAGGCTGAAAAAACTAGTCGTTGAAGTGAAGTGTAATTCCTTATGCATATTAAGTCTGAACATGCAGAAACCGATGCATGTGGCTAGCCCAACATCTATAAATAGCTAGCCAGTTAATCTAAACAGTCAGCACGCAACAGCTATTACACCACATGCATAATGGTCAGAAACTGCCAATAACAGCTAGTTTCTCACCAACAGCTAGAAAACGGTCACATGGATTAATGACCCTGGACCAAAACGGTCAACCACCCTAACCTATATAAACAGTGCATGAATTGTTCTCAATCTATCACAAACACTCAAATCATACTCATACGAACCACAAAGAAGAAGAGTAATTGGCATACTCAAGCAAGTTAGCAAGGTTCATATGAACCTTAGCCAGGAGAACTCAAGGAACATACCAATGCAGTGGTCTAAAATTTCATTTCTCTTTTTGATTTTATGATTTTCTTTTTCTTTTTAATTATCTGCTAGAAATTTATCTACAGAGTTCCATTAGTAGATCCTCATATTTGTTAAACGCAGATTCACACCCAGGCTTGTCGTATCTTAAAAGTTGTTTGTCTGGAACCTTTCAGCATTCTCAATCGGATTGAGAATGGGAAAATAACGCTTTAAGAATACCATTCTCATATGTGCTTCAGCCTACGGGAGATAATATATTTTTCATATTATTTTTTCAACAATAAGAAGAGAAATTTGCGAGAATACGACCCATTTATGGCCCATTTAGGAGGCTAAGCCCACCTCATTTTCCTTTGCGAGAATACGCCCCAGCTGTACGGACGCCTTTCCAAAGGTCGAAAATGCCCCTGCTTTTTCCTTCAAGCGGGAAGACGAGCGCCGACGCTCGTCGTACTCCGAGTTGTACGAACGATTCAAAATAGATCAACGTTACATGGGCCCCACAGTTATGTATTTATTATATCCACAACGTTCATCCGTATTTCGAGATCATTTCGGGGCATTATCCCAAAAAAAAAAAATCATATCCAAAGATCAACCGGACCACACCACAGAGCAACACAAAATTGATTTTCACCGTTGAAACTTTTGTAGGGCCCACCGTAACATTTATTTTTCCATCCAATATATGCATAAGGTCACAAAGACCTGGATGAAGAGGAAAAACAAATTTCATAATGATCTAAAACCTCTCTGACCCCTAAAAGGGTTTCAATGGTAGACGTTCAATTCCCCACTGCCTTTTAAAGTGTGGTCCACTTGACAGTTAGATCTGTCTTATTTTCCGTCTCAAGCCTTATTATGAGCTCGCCAAATAGATGTACGGTTTGGATATAACATGGACCTCATGACGGGACCCAAAAAATAACAAAGATTCTATATTAAAAAGAAGAAGAAAAAAAAAAAACAGAATTTTATTTTCTTGGATGCAGATATTTGGCTACGGATTATAACCGTAGCCATATCTACCACAATCCGTAGCCAAAGGGATTTGTCCGGGGTGGGCGCGCCAAACTAGAATGCCCGCGCCACTCGCTGCCCTATCCGGTGAAGTGCGCTTAATCTGGCGTGGCCACGCCCATCGATGACCCCTATAGCTACGGATTATAACCGTAGCAAAGCGTAGTCGTGTAATTTATGAAAAAAATTTTATTTTTTTTATTTTTTTTTTATTTTTTTTACATGGAGAACTTCATTCTACCTACAATTTTCTCTAATACATATAAATATGTATACATGAGCATATAAAAAAAAATTTCTCACATTTTTTTCATTTCTTTCTTTTTTCATTTAACAAGAATATCTTCTAAACCAAAATTAGTTACTTGACGTACCGTATATGATTTTGGGGTAGGAGAAGCTAATTTAGCCAACCAACCTAGTTATTTTTCAAGATTCCATCAGGTCGATGGTTGAAAATTCATTTCATTCACTTAACGGTCAATTTCAATCAATTCGCGGTCAATTTCGCTCATTTCATTTACTTCGCGATCAATTACATGCATTTCACGGTCAATCCCGGTGATTTCGTTTTGATTCACGGTCATTTCCATGCATTTCACGGTCAATTCTCTTCACTTCATGATCATTTCCATGCATTTCACGGTCAATGCGCTTCACTTCAAAGTCATTTTCATGCATTTCACGGTCAATCCCGGTGATTACGTTTTGATTCACAGTCATTTCCATGCATTTCACGGTCAATTCGCTTCGCTTCATAGTCATTTTCATGTATTTCACGATCAATCCCGGCCATTCTGTTTTGATTCACGGTCTTTTCCATGCATTTCACGGTCAATTCCTTTCACTTCACGATCATTTCCACGCATTTCACGGTCAATTCGATTCACTTCATGGTCATTTCCATGCATTTCACGGTCATTCCCGCCTATTCCGTGTTGATTCACGGTCATTTCGATGCATTTCACGGTGAAGTGTAGCGATTGGACCGTGAAATGCCCGAAAATGACCGTGAAGTGAAGGGGCATGACCGTGAAATGCGACGAAATGACCGTGAATCAACACGGAATAGGTGGGAATGACCGTGATATGCATGGAAATGATCATGAAGTGAAGCGAATTGACCGTGAAATGCATGGAAATGACCGTGAAGTGAAGGGAATTGACCGTGAAATGCGATGAAATGACCGTGATTTCCATGCATATCACAGTCATTCCCGCCTATTCCGTGTTGATTCACGGTCATTTCGACGCATTTCACGGTCATGCCCCTTCACTTCACGGTCATTTCCGCGCATTTCACGGTCAATTCACTTCACTTCACGGTCATTTCCATGCATTTCACGATCATTCCCGCCTATTCCATGTTGATTCACGGTCATTTCGACGCATTTCACGGTGAAGTGTAGCGATTGGACCGTGAAATGCACGGAAATGACCGTGAAGTGAAGGGGCATGACCATGAAATGCGCCGAAATGACCGTGAATCAACACGGAATAGGTGGGAATGACCGTGATATGCATGGAAATGACCGTGAAGTGAAGCGAATTGACCGTGAAATGCATGGAAATGATCGTGAAGTGATGGGGTATGACCATGAAATGCGTCGAAATGGCCGTGAATCAACACGAAATAGGCAGGAATGACTGTGATATACATGGAAATCACAGTCATTCCCGTCTATTCCGTGTTGATTCACGGTCATTTCGACGCATTTCACAGTCATGCCCCTTCGATTCACGGTCATTTCGGCGCATTTCACGGTCAATTCGCTTCACTTCACGGTCATTTCCATGCATTTCACGGTCATTCTCGCCTATTCCGTGTTGATTCACGATCATTTCGACGCATTTCACGGTGAAGTGTAGCGATTGGACCGTGAAATGCGCGGAAATGACCGTGAAGTGAAGGGGCATGACCGTGAAATGCATTGAAATGACCGTGAATCAACACGGAATAGGCGGGAATGACCGCGTGATATGCATGGAAATGACCATGAAGTGAAGCGAATTGGACCGTGAAATGCGCCGAAATGACCGTGAATCAACACGGAATGAAGCGGGAATGACCGTGATTTCCATGCATATCACGTCATTCCGCCTATTCCGTGTTGATTCACGGTCATTTTCAAGCATTTCACGGCCATGCCCTTCACTTCACGGTCATTTCCGCGCATTTCACAGTCCAATCGCTACACTTCACGGTCATTTCCATGCATTTCACGGTCATTCTCACCTATTCCATGTTGATTCACGGTCATTTCGACGCATTTCATGGTGAAGTGTAGCGATTGGACGGTGAAATGCGCGGAAATGACCGTGAAGTGAAGGAGCATGACCGTGAAATGCGCCAAAACGACCGTGAATCAACACGGAATAGGTGGGAATGACCGTGATATGCATGGAAATGACCATGAAGTGAAGCGAATTGACCGTGAAATGCATGAAAATGACCGTGAAGTGAAGGGAATTGACCGTGAAATGCGCCGAAATACCTGTGAATGGGATCAATTTTAAGGTAATGATGGTGATGTCAGTGGATTGTCTTAAGATCCATGGTATTGCTATATCCCAAGATCAGATCACCCGGTCTGTTTGGCACGCCTGGCCAATCCCGGATTTAATTTCCAATACCATCCAATCCCTTCCAATCCGCCTGGCCAAACGGGCCCTTAGGTAATGATGGTGGTGTCAGTGGATTGGTTTAAGATCCATGGGATTGCTATATCTCGGAACAAGTTCACTGGGTCTGTTTGGCACATCAGGCATATCCTGGGATTTTACCTTCCACTCCTTCCAACCAAGGGATGGGATCCATTTTAAGGTAATGATGGTGATGTCAGTGGATTGTTTTAAGATCCATGGGATTGCTTATATCCCGGGACAAGTTCACAAGGTCTGTTTGGCTCATCATGCATATCCCGGGATCTCGCGATCCCATTCCTCCTAATACCGTGGGATTGGTTTGGCCAAACAGACCTTAAAGGTAATGATGGTGATGTCAGGAGAAGCTACTTTAGCCAACCAACCTGGTTATTTTCCAAGATTCCATCAGGTCGATGGTCGAAAATCCATTTCATTCACTTACCGTGAAGTGAAGACGTGGGACCGCGAAATGCGTCGAAATCACCGTGAATCAACACGGAATATGCGGGAATGATCGTGATATGCATGGAAATAGGGGTGAAGTGAAGCGATTGGACCACGAAATGCACGGAAGTGACCGTGAAGTGAAGACGCGGGACCGTGAAATGCGTCGAAATCACCGTGAATCAACACGGAATATGCGGGAATGATCGTGATATGCATGGAAATGGGGGTGAAGTGAAGCGATTGGACCGCGAAATGCATGCGGCCAATACACGGTCATTTCTGTGCATTTCACTTCACAGTCACTTCCGTGTATTTCGCAATCCAATCGCTTCACTTCACCCCCATTTCCATGCATATCACGGTCATTCCCGTGATATTTCGTGTTGATTCACGGTCATTTCGACGCACTTCACGGTCCGCGTCTTCACTTCACGGTCACTTCCAAGCATTTTACGGTCAATCGCTTCACTTCACCCCATTTCCATGCATATCACGGTCATTCCCGCATATTCCGTGTTGATTCACGGTCATTTCGACGCACTTCATGGTCCCGCGTCTTCACTTCACGGTCACTTCCGCGCATTTTACGGTCCAATCGCTTCACCTCACCCCATTTTCATGCATATCACGGTCATTTCCGCATATTCCGTGTTGATTCACGGTCATTTTGACACATTTCATGGTGAAGTGTAGCGATTGGACCGTGAAATGCGCCGAAATAACCGTGAAGTGAAGGGGCATGACCGTGAAATGCGCCGAAATGACCGTGAATCAACACGGAATAGGCGAGAATAACCGTGATATGCACAGAAATGATCGTGAAGTGAGCCGATTGGACTGTGAAATGCGCAAAAATGACCGTGAAGTGAAGGGGCATGACCGTGAAATGCGCCGAAATGACCGTAAATCAACACGGAATAGAAGGGAATGACCGTAAAATGCATGAAAATAATCGTGAAGTAAAGTGAATTGACCATGAAATGCATGAAAATGACCGTGAAGTGAAGGGAATTGACCGTGAAATGTGCCGAATCAACACGGAATAAGCGAGAATGACCGTGATGTCACATCACAGTCATTCCCGCTTATTCCGTGTTAATTCATAGTCATTTCGACGCATTTCACGGTCCTGCCCCTTCTTTAATTTTCCCCATACATTAATAGGAATGAGTCGGGAATTGAGTGATTAGACGGTCGAAATCATCGTCCTAGGCCGAACAAGTCAATACTGGGCTGGGATTGATAATTCCGACCCATTCCGGAATAAAGACTCAAGGGTAAAGAGAAATTCACCAAGAATAGTAGAATTAGGGATAAGAGGGACTTTGACCATTAACCGGGATGAATTTCATGAAACTAATAAGCCCATTGCGTAGATCAGCTTCCCCTACCCCAAAATCATATATGGCACATCCCGGGGGGCCTCATGGGAAATCGCAAAAGAAGGAAGTCTCAGGTAGGACTTCGGCGTGCCCACGCCCGGACCCGGTGTGCCCCACGCCCAACCCTCCAGTGACTCAGCGTGCCCACGCCCGACCGGCGTGCCCACGCCCAACCCTCCAGGGACTCGACGTGCCCAGGCCCGACCGGCGTGCCCACGCCGGAATTTCCTACAAAAATCGATCAACTTCAAAAATTCATATCTCATTCGTTACAACTCCGATTTAGGTGATTCAAAAATTAGATTGAAGCTTGATGAGTCTATTTTTATATAAAAATAAGAAAGAAATAAAATAAAAATTATAATATACTAAAATTAAGCTGTTTCGTCAACTGTCCAAAATTTTTTGATTTCGGACAGCTGTTACTCCTAGAATTTTTATAATTTATTTACAAACTCTAAACGATATGAAATTTTGTAGGATGACTTAAAAATTGATGATAAATCATAATAAAAATTTTAAAAATAATTAAGTTACTAAAAGTATAAGAAAACTTATAGGAAATAGAAACATTTTGTAATCATACAAAAAAAAAACTTGGTCTTCCTCCCTTTGCAACCTACATACGTGTGAGGCCTATTCTTTTTGGCATTTCAAGTGCCCAAAAACCTTCATCCCTCTCCTCTCACTCCCTTTCATTCCTTCTATAACCCTAGAGAGAGAGAGACCTCCCACTCTCCCATCCTCAAACCCAAACCTCCAAGGTTCCTTCCTCCTTCACACTTCTCCACCTTCCTAACCCACCTCCTCTTCCTCATTTCTCAACCATCTTCTACTCCATCCCTTTCAACACTCAATCATATCTCCCCTCTTCCATTCTCAATCAAATCCCAACTTCAAATTTTGCTTTACATCTCCCATAATCCTTTCTCAAGCATTTCTCAAATCCTAAATCGCAAAATCTTTCCTCCATTTATCCCACTCCATCACTTCCAAAACCCATTCATAAGACATCCATCCCCAAATCCATTTCAAACCCTCATTCTCCAAATCTCACTTCTTCAAACCCATTCCATTCTCATTTCACGGTCCCACGTCTTCACTTCACGGTCACTTCCGTGCATTTCGCGGTCCCACGTCTTCACTTCACGGTCACTTCCGTGCATTTCGCGATCCAATCGCTTCACTTCACCCCCATTTCCATGCATATCACGGTCATTCCAGCATATTTCGTGTTGATTCACGGTCATTTCGACGCATTTCGCGGTCCCGCGTCTTCACTTCACGGTCACTTCCGTGTATTTCGCGGTCCAATCGCTTCACTTCACCCCCATTTCCATACATATCACGGTCATTCCCGCATATTCCGTGTTGATTCATGGTCATTTCGATGCATTTCACGGTCATGCCCCTTCACTTCATGGTCATTTCCGCGCATTTCACAGTCAATTCGCTTCCAGGATTAAACCTTCCAATCCCTTTCAATCCCCCGAACCAAACATGTCCCAGGCATTTTTGAAGGGATTAGGGTGAATTTGATGGGATTTAAGGGCCTGTTTGGCCGGGCGAATCCCATGAGATCAGGAGGGATGGGATGGATTTTAAGGGCCCGTTTGGCACGCCCGGCCACCCGGTCTGTTTGGCACGACCGGCCAATCCCGGATTTAACTTCCAATCCCTTCCAATACCATCAAATCCCTTCCAATCCGCCTGGCCAAACGGGCCCTAAGGTAATGATGGTGGTGTCAGTGGATTGGTTTAAGATCCATGGGATTGCTATATCCCGGAACAAGTTCACTGGGTCTGTTTGGCACGTCAGGCATATCCTGAGATTTTACCTTCCACTCCTTCCAACTAAGGGATGGGATCAATTTTAAGGTAATGATGGTGATGTCAGTGGATTGTTTTAAGATCCATGGGATTGCTTATATCCCGGGACAAGTTCACAAGGTCTGTTTGGCTCATCATGCATATCCCGGGATCTCGCGATCCCATTCCTCCTAATATCGTGGGATTGGTTCGGCCAACAGGCCCTAAAGGTAATGATGGTGATGTCAGTGGATTGTCTTAAGATCCACGGGATTGCTATCTCCCGAGATCAGGATCTCATGTCTGTTTGGCTCACCTAGCCAATCTTAGGATCTATCTTCCAATTCCATCCAATTTACGCGGCCAAACAGGCCCTATATGATTTTGGGGTAGGAGAAGCTACTTTAACCAACCAACCTGGTTATTTTCCAAGATTCCATTAGGTCGATGGTCGAAAATTTATTTCATTCACTTAGCGGTCAATTTCATTCCATCAGGTCCTGGGATTTGAGAATAGGTTTAGGTTATAAGTATAGGTTTAGGTTTAGGAATTCGAGTTCGGGTTCAGGTTTATCTTCGGGTTTAGGTTATAGCTAGGTTTCGGTTTAGATTATAGGTTTCGGTTTAGGTTATAGGTTATAGGTTTAGTTATAGATTTTGGGATTTGAGAATAAGTTTAGGTTATAAGTATAGGTTTAGGTTAGGGTGTAGATTAAGGTTTAGGAAAATGATCGTGAAGTGAAGGGGGCATGACCGTGAAATGCGTTAAAATGACTGTGAATCAACACAGAATAGGCGGGAATGACCATGATATGCATGGGAAATGATTGTGAAGTGAGGCGATTGGATCGCGAAATGCGCGAAAGTGACCGTGAAGGGTCATGACCGTGAAATGCATCGAAATGACCGTGAATCAAAACGAAATAGGTGGGAATGACCGTGATATGCATGGAAATGGGAGTGAAGTGAAACGATTGGACCGCAAAATGCACAGAAGTGACCGTGAAGTGAAGACGCGGGACCGCGAAATGCGTCGAAATGACCGTGAATCAACACGGAATATGCGGGAATGACCGTGATATACATGAAAATGGGGGTGAAGTGAAGCGATTGGACCCCGAAATGCACGGAAGTGACCGTGAAGTGAAGACGCGGGACCGTGAAATGCGTTGAAATCACCGTGAATCAACACGGAATATGCGGGAATGACCGTGATATGAATGGAAATGATTGTGAAGTGAGGCGATTGGACCGCGAAATGTGCGTAACTAACCGTGAAGTGAAGACGTGGGACCGCGAAATGCATCAAAATGTAACGCCCCGAACTTTTCAATACTCGAGTATTGGAAGTTCTCGAGCGTTACCTGAAATTTTACTTATATGTACATGTGTACGATACCAATTCGACAATCTTAGCCTTACATCCTCACCCTGACACAAACCTAACCATTAGGAATGACCCTCATTCATAAATTAAGCCATCTAACCGTTGATTTCCAGGAAGGACCATCCATCGCATGATTTGACGAAGTACCTTCCCACGAAGGGCACGACGAATAACTCCCTATCCGTAGTGATTTAGATATACATTCATTCATAAGAATTTCGTAGAGATGTGCCCATAACCATGTGGACCCATTGGATTTCCCAAAACTCACAGATCAGCGATAATTACGGAAATGCCATTGACCTGTACCCCTGAATTCCAATTCACATAGTTCTCATTTTCCATTTTATGTGAAATTTTATACCAGGCCTACTTATCATAAATTAACCGTACACATCAAGTTTCAGCCCTTAGATCATAGTAGATTTACTACTTGACCTCTACATCCGTTCGTGTACTTATCAGATCAAAATTCTGATCCGTTCATCTTGTTCGTCACCTATGATTAGGCTTAACCCACCATCAGAAGTATGATCTGAGAAACTCACACACGTAAATAAGACACTTTAATCTGACTATACATATGCTCTACCCCTAATTACTTCAGAAACCCACTTTATGTCCATCCACTTACGGAACTGACCGTACATCCACCCATATACAATGTCAGAATGCTAATAATCAAGCTTCCTTATTTTTAGTGAGTCATCTAATTATCCGTCATGTTTGGATCCGCCAAACGGACCACGCGAACATCATGGTAAACCGATCATCACGAAGATCTCAGGGTCTAGGTCCAAACCACCCGACAACTTATCAATCAGAGGTGTACAAATGTTATTTTGAATTTTGGAGTGTGTTAGCCATTAAGGGAGCGTCTTCGTCATCCTTGATGGATCGGGGCCCAAATTTAACCGGTTGAGAGATATCGAGAAGTGAGGGCTGTCAGTAAAATTTCACTTCTTTTGGACAGTGAAATAGGGAGAAACGGATGATAGAAGTTACCAAAAAGTAAAATGGCAAATTTGTAAATACAAGTGCATGGCAAACCACGTACTTAAGAAAGATTGAGTTATACGGTGAATACCACCCCATGCATTAGCAGATAGTGTGGCCCACCTGAAGATCAGATCGGACTCAAACTTGGGGTCATGGGCTACCACGACGTGCAGAAGATGGTGGAAGGCTTAGATTCCCTGGAAGACCATCGTAAGTGGACCCCACTAATTCCCAACAACCATGCGGAACGTCCTCCAGTGGCGGTGAAACATTAACACAAAGGGACTCATCCCATCTTCCCGCCTTCGATGTGGACCATCCGTTCGTCCGATCGACCCCAAACTTCAGCCACGACCTAGTACTCTCACACAGAACAAATGAATGGTGTGGATCTGCCAAAGGGCTGCCACAAGTGGGCCCACCAACCATCACAGACTCCAACAAATTTGGGTCGTCTCCCGCAGCAACAGAGAGCCGGACTCCTCGCTATTTCGTCCGCTGGGACGAGTGGTGGCCCACCATCATCATCCATTCGGATGATCCGAACCATCCATCTCAAAGACCAGACAAAACCGACCGGAGATAAGCCTTCTCACGAAATTCTGAACAGACACGTGTATGGGACGTCGGACGCAAGAAGATGGACTGTGTGCGAAGTGTTGCTGCGTAAGATTTCCCGGACGCTTGCGTAAGTGATTTTACGCAGGAAGGATCTAGAAATCCTTCATGCTATAAAAGGATATCTGTCCGACCTGAAAGGGTACAAGAAAGGAGAAGAAGAGGGTAGCGTGAAAAGAGGCAGAGAGATCGCCCGAGTTGCTGACCGTAACAGAGCTCTTCCTGGCAGCCGTCTAATGACCAAAGGAAAGAAAGAAAGAGAGAAAGAGAGAAAGAGAGTTTGGGAGAGAGAGAGTCTGACTCTTTGCTGGACATAACAGGGAAGAAAAGAAAAGAAAGGAAAGGAAAAAGAAAGGAAAGAAAAGAAGAAGAAAGGAAAGGAGAAAGAGAAGAAAAGAAGAAGAAAGAGGGAAATAGAGTCCAACCGAGTCGACTCAGGGTGACTCAGTGAGTCAACTCGATGAAAGGATAGTACTAAAACTCGTTTTAGGCCGTGACTCAGGTAGTGATCGAGGTAAGCAAGCCATTCACATGAATATTATATTAAATTTTAATTTGAATAATAGTAGTTTAAAGATGAAATCCTAAGTTAAAAATCTAATCATGTAATTTGTGTTAATCAATGGTTGAAGTCGAACTTAAAGTGCAGGCACGGGTCCTAAAACATGAGAAGGCACTTCGAATGAAAAAAAGGTGAGGGTTTTATCCTTTAAGCTTACAGTAACTTAAGTTGATTTATCTATCATACTTTCACATGTCTTCCTGTATTTGATTTGTCTTCATATTATTTTATCTTGGCTTTTATACATGCTTTCATGAATTTATTATTGCCTTTACATGTATTCCTTTCATACATCAATTTGAATCTTCCATGTTATTATATGTTTCACCATCAATTACGGCCTTTTTCGTGCCTTTTACGATATGAATTATCATGTATTCCATGTTTATATGTCCATTGGAAATTATCCCATCAATTGATTATTGGCCCTTTGGGATTATGACATGATGTCAAATACAAGAGAATTTCTCTGAATTTATGTGAGGCCATGGGTACAAGCCTTGCCCCTGCCTTATCCATTATTGAGTTGGCTCTGCTACTCGTCTTTATATTTGAGTTGGTTATGCCACTCGTCTCTTTATTTGAGTTGGCTCTGCCACTCTTCTTTTTGAGTTGACCATTGTCACTCTCCTCTTGTTATGTTGGCCATTGCCACTTTTGCTGAGTTGACCATTGTCACTCTTCTCTTTATTATATTGGCCTTGTTCCGTCTATCTTTAAAGGCATGGGTATGTGTTTTGTTATTCCAGAACCTCCATGATTCAGTTTATATTCTTCATGATTCAGCTATATTCTCTATAAGTGCAAGTGATGTGTTATGAGGTATCACAACTAGTGAATCGATTATCTTATCATGGACGTAATGCGTTACGGGTAGCGGCCCTCTTGGTCAGCACGTAATTCCGTGGGTTGGTTGGCGTGGTGCACAATCGATGTATGTAAATCGGCATACGTGTTACATCAACTTTTCGGGATTGGATGTCGCAATTAGTCACTTCATGAACACATCGTGTTACGTAAATCCCCCAACCGCGTGTTGTGTTGCCTTGAGATGTTCGCATAAATCCACGCTAGCGTTGGCCATGCCGGCAAATATCCGTAGTTATGGGATGCGGGTCGAGCAGGTTTTTCTATGAATTATGTTCTACATTGTGACGATCACTATGTATGATGAGCCGCACTCACTTTGCTAGGCATGCATCTCACGTAGGTTGTTTGTGCATGATGATACCCTCGTGTCAGTGGAGCACGGGACGTATCAGACCCTTACTTTACCTGTTATGAATCTCTTGAATTATTGTTAATCTTGAAGGGTAACCTTCACTATGAGTAGGGCATTGACCCTCTCCCAACCATACAGCTGATGCAGGTGACATACAAAGTGAAGACTTAGAGAACTACTTCCCTATAGAAGATTACGCTGAAAGAATGTGAAGATAAATTATTTACTTAGTTTTTATACTTCCGCTATGAACTCTGATGTTGTAATAAACCTCTCATCATGAGGCCTTGATTATTCCTTTTACTCTAATGATATATAATCAATACAGTTAATTTCCCTCTTGTGAATGTTACCTTCATGAATGTATCTGGATGTGATTAAATAAATGAAAAAAAAATAATATAAAATAGGGTGCGATTTCAGAGCATCCAGTTTATTCATTATTAACACCCGGTTTCCTCGGGCACGAGTACAAACTCTGGCCGTGAAAATTTCGGGCTGTTACACAAAATGACCGTGAATCAACACGAAATATGCGGGAATGATCGTGATATGCATGGAAATAGGGGTAAAGTGAAGCGATTGGACCGCGAAATGCATGGAAGTGACCGTGAAGTGAAGACGCGGGACCGTGAAATGCGTCGAAATCACCGTGAATCAACACGGAATATGCGGGAATGATCGTGATATACATGGAAACGGGGGTGAAGTGAAGCGATTGGACCGCGAAATGCACGGAAGTGACCGTGAAGTGAAGACGCGGGACCGTGAAATGTGTCAAAATGACCATGAATCAACACGGAATATGTGGGAATGACCGTGATATACATCAAAATGGGGGTGAAGTGAACTGATTGGATTGCGAAATGCGCGAAAGTGACGGTGAAGTGAAGACGCGGGACCGTGAAATGCGTCAAAATGACCGTGAATCAACACGGAATATGCGAGAATGATCGTGATATGCATGGAAATGGGGGTGAAGTGAAGCGATTGGACCGCGAAATGCACGGAAGTGACCGTGAAGTGAAGACGCGGGACCGTGAAATGCGTCGAAATGACTGTGAATCAACACGGAATATGCGGGAATGATCGTGATATGCATGGAAATGGGGGTGAAGTGAAGCGATTGGACCGCGAAATGCATGCGGCCAATATACGGTCATTTTTGTGCATTTTACTTCATAGTCACTTCTGTGTATTTTGCAATCCAATCGCTTTACTTCACCCCCATTTCCATGCATATCACGGTCATTCCCGCATATTCCGTGTTGATTCACGGTCATTTCGACGCACTTCAACGTCCCGCGTCTTCACTTCACGGTCACTTCCGTGCATTTTGCGATCCAATCGCTTCACTTCACCCCCATTTCCATGCATATCACGGTCATTCCCGCATATTCCGTGTTAATTCACGGTCATTTCAACGCACTTCAGGGTCCCGCGTCTTCACTTCACGGTCACTTCGCGACATTTTACGGCCCAATCGCTTCACTTCACCCCATTTTCATGCATATCACGGTTATTCCGCGATATTCCGTGTTAATTCACGGTCATTTCGACGCACTTCACGGTCTCGCGTCTTCACTTCACGGTCACTTCCGCGCATTTTGCGGTCTAATCGCTTCACTTCACCCCCATTTCCATGTATATCACAGTCATTCCCACATATTCCGTGTTGATTCACGGTCATTTCGACGCACTTCACGGTCCCGCGTCTTCACTTCATGGTCACTTCCGCGCATTTCGCGGTCCAATTGCTTCACTTCACCCCCATTTCCATGCAAATCACGGTCATTCCCGCATATTCCGTGTTGATTCATGTCATTTCGACGCATTTCACGGTCCCACGTCTTCACTTCACGGTCACTTCCGCGCATTTTACGGTCCAATCGCTTCACTTCACCCCCATTTTCATGCATATCACGGTTATTCCCGCATATTCCGTGTTGATTCACGGTCATTTCGATGCACTTCACGGTCCCGCGTCTTCACTTCATAGTCACTTCCGCGCATTTTGCGGTCTAATCGCTTCACTTCACCCCCATTTCCATGCAAATCACGGTCATTCCCGCATATTCCATGTTGATTCACGGTCATTTTGACGCACTTCGCGGTCCCGTGTCTTCACTTCACAGTCACTTTCGTGCATTTTACGGTCCAATCGCTTCACTTCACCCTCATTTTCATGCATATCACGGTTATTCCCGCATATTCTGTGTTGATTCACGGTCATTTCGACGCACTTCACGGTCCCGCGTCTTCACTTCACGGTCACTTTCGCGCATTTTACGGTCCAATCGCTTCACTTCACCCCCATTTCCATGTATATCACAGTCATTCCCGCATATTTCGTGTTGATTCACGGTCATTTCGACGCACTTTACGGTCTCGCGTCTTCACTTCACGGTCACTTCCGCGCATTTCGCGGTCTAATTGCTTCACTTCACCCTCATTTCCATGCAAATCACGGTCATTCCCGCATATTCCGTGTTGATTCACGGTCATTTCGACGCATTTCACGGTCCCGCGTCTTCACTTCACGATCACTTCCGTGCATTTCACGGTCCAATCGCTTCACTTCACCCCCATTTTCATGCTTATCACGGTCATTCCCGCATATTCTGTGTTGATTCACGGTCATTTCGACGCATTTCACGGTCCCACGTCTTCACTTCACGGTCACTTCCGTGCATTTCGCGGTCCAATCGATTCACTTCACCCCCATTTCCATGCATATCACGATCATTCCCGCATATTTCGTCCTGATTCACGGTGATTTCGACACATTTCGTTGTCCCGCGTCTTCACTTCACTGTCAGTTCTGCATATTTCGCTGTCCAATCACCTCACTTCACAATCATTTCCATGCATATCACGGTCATTCCCGCCTATTCCGTGTTGATTCACGGTCATACCCCTTCACTTCACGGTCATTTCTCTAAACCTTAATCTATACCCTAACCTAAACCTATACTTATAACCTAAACCTATTCTCAAATCCCAAAACATATAACCTAAACCTAAACCTTAACATAAACCTATAACCTATAACCTAAATCCGAACATAAACCCAAACCCGAACCCGAACCCGAACCCGAACCCGAATTCCTAAACCTAAACCTATACTTATAACCTAAATCTATTCTCAAATCCCAAAACCTATAACTACAACCTAAACCTTAACCTAAACCTATAGCCTATAACCTAAACATATCACCGAAACTCAATTCCCTAAACCTTAACCTATAACCTAACCTAAACCTATACCTATAACCTAAACTTATTCTCAAATCTAAACCTATAACCTAAACGTATAACATTAACCTAAACTTATAACCTTAAACTAAACCTATTCTCAAATCCCTAAACCTAAACCTTTAACCTATAACCTAAACGTATAACCTATAACCTAAACCCAAACCTAAACCTATACCCAGTAACCTATAACCTAAACCTAAACCTTAACTTATTCTCAATTACCTAAATCTATAACCTATAATCTATAACCTAAACCTTAGCCTAAACCTAAACCTAAACCTTAACCTATAACCTAAACCTTAACCTATAACCTATAACCTATAACCTATAACCTTAACCTAAAGCTATAACCTATAACCTAAAACCTGAACGTATTCTCAAATCCCTAAACCTAAACCTACACCTAATCCTAATCTCAACTCCCTAACCTAAACGTAAACCTAAACTTGAAAACCCAAACCTAAACCTTATCCTGATCCCGCCTATTCCGTGTTAATTCACGGTCATTTTGACGCATTTCACGGTCACGCCCCCTTCACTTCACGATCATTTTCATGCATTTCTCGGTCCAATCACTACACTTCACGGTCATTTCCATGCATATCACGGTCATTGCCACCTCTTCCGTGTTGATTCACAGTCATTTTGGCGCATTTCACGGTCATGCCCCTTCACTTCATGGTCATTTCTGTACATTTCGCGGTCTAATTGCTTCACTTCACGGTCATTTCCATGCATATCACGGTCATTCCCGCCTATTCCGTGTTGATTCAGCCTCATTTCGATGCATTTCACGGTCATTTCCATGCATTTCGCGGTCCAATCACTTCACTTTACGGTCATTTCCATGCATATCATGATCATTCCTGTCGATTCCGTGTTGATTCACGGTCATTTCGGCACATTTCACGGTCATGCCCCTTCATTTCACGGTCATTTCCACACATTTCACGGTCCATTCACCTCACTTCACGCTCATTTCCATGCACTTCACGGTCATTTCCGGTGCATTTCATAGTCATGCCCCTTCACTTTACGGTCATGAATGCAATTGACCGCTAAGTGAATGGAATGGATTTTCAACCATCGACCTGATGGAATCTTGAAAAATAACCAGGTTGGTTGGCTAAAGTAGCTTCTCCTACCCTAAAATCATATAGGCTACATGAAGTAACTAATTTTAGTTTAGAAGATATTCTTGTCAAATGAATAAAGAAAGAAATGAAAAAGGGAAAAAAAAAAATTTATACGCTTATATATACATATTTATATAAATATGTGTTAGAGAAAATTATTGGTAGAATAAAGTTTTCCATGTAAAAAAAAAAAAAAAAAAAAAAAAAAAAAAACTGCACTACGGTCAATGGCTACGGCTATAATCCGTAGCCATAGGGCCCGCCGCTGGGCGTGGCCCCGCCGGATAGGTCAGCGAGTGGCGCGGCCGCGCGGGGGGCCGCTAGCTTGGCGCGCCCACCCTGGACAGGCCTCTTTAGCTACGGATTTTGGTTGATTTAGCTACGGTTATAATCCGTAGCTAAAAATCTGTATAAAAAAAAATAAAATTCAGATTTTTTTTTTCAATGTCGAATCTTTATTTTTTTTGGGTCCCATCATGAGGTCTATGTTATATCCAAACCGTCCATCTATTTGACGAACTCATATTAATGCTTGAGATGGAAAATAAGATAGATCTAACTATCAAGTGGACCACACTTTAAATGGCTGTGGGGAATTGAACGTCTACCATTTAAACCCTTTTAGCGGTTACAGAAGTTTTGGATCATTATTAAAAAAAAATTTCCTCTTCAACCAGGTATTTGTGACCTTATGAATAGATTGGATGGAATATAAATGTTATGGTGGGCCCTACAAAAGTTTCAACGGTGAAAATCAATTTTTTGCTGCTCTTTGTGGTGTGGTCCAGTTGCTCTCTGGATATGATTTTTTATTTTTTGCATAATGGTTCGAAATGATCTCAAAATATGGATGAACGTTGTGGATATAATAAATACATAACTGTGGGGCCCCATGTAACGTTGATCTCTTCTGAACCGTTCGTAGGAGTTCGAGGAGCGTCAACGCTGGTCTTCGAGCACCAGCCGATCCGCTTGGAGGAAAAAGCAGGGGCATTTTCGACCTTTGGAAAGGCGTCCGTACAGCTGCGGCGTATTCTCGCAAGAGAAAATGAGGTGGGCTTAGCCTCCTAAATGGGCCATAAATGGGTCGTATTCTCGCAAATTTCTCCAATAAGAACCACGTGTTCCATATAGGAGCCCCTCATCAACCAACTCCACTGCGTAGATGCCATCTGACGAGAAACAACCCCATATAATGAGCTGCAAAAACGGATAAACGGTATGGATAATACACATACATCATGGTGGGCCTCAGTAGGCAATCGACGTCCCTAAATCTGAATTGCAATTTCGGGAGCGTCCAAACACGCACACTGCATTTTGGCACTCCCTCCATGCCGATATATTCCCGCTACAATCCGAATAAAGCGGGCTGAGATATCGCGGAGACATTTGTCGGTCAGTGTTTGCAAAGGACAGGGACCAATAGACCGTACCGGATCTGTTGGCCTACCTGCCATCCACGTCACGAGTGGAACCCGCTGCATTTTTAAATTCTAATTTCTTTTCCAGATATTTTCCGGTATCAGACGAGAAGGATATTAAAAAGAGGTCCGGTATCATGTCAGAGGGTGTAACTAGATGGGACGCGGATTGGCTACTCCCCCTACACCAGCCAATGGCTGATAGTCGGTGCTCCGTGGGACCCACAATGATGTATGTGTTTCATCCATGCTGTCCATCTATTTTTAAAGATCATTTTACGATATAAGACCAAAAATGAGATATATCCCAATCTTAAGTGGACCACATTACATGAAACAGTGTTTAATGAGCGTCTACCATTAAAAAACATTTTGTGGCCATAAAAGTTTCGGATCAAGATGATTTTTGTTTTTTCCCTTCATCTGGGCCTGTATGACCTAATCAACATATGAGATGTCGAATAAACAGTACAGTGAGCCTTAGGAGGATTTTAATGATAGATATCCAACTACTCTTGTTTTCATGTGGTGTGGTACACCTTAGATTTATATACCTCTCATTTTTGGGACCGAGCTATAAAATGATATGTAAAAATGGATGAACGGAATGGATGAAACACATACATCATGGTGGGGCCCACAGAGAACCGACCACCAGCCCCGGGCCCGGTGTCAGGGGGAGTAGCCAATCCGTTTCCAACTAGATGTGACACGTGTTCATAGGTGTCAGGGATTACAGAGTAGTGTCGTAGAGGCAGCTACCAATGTGGGTCCCACTCTTACGTGCTTTGATAAGTTGGAGAAAAGCGGACGCGGATTTCCTGCGAAAGGCTTTCGCAGGAAGTTCCTGCGCAAGGTTTCTATGTGCGGCCCACTTAGATGTTTGTGAGAAATCCAACCCCTCTATCCGTTTTTGAAGCTCATTTTATGACGTTAGAACAAAAATGAGGAGGATCCAAAACTCAAGTGAGCCACACGAGAGAAAACAGTGAAGATTTAGTGACCACTGTTGAAACATTTATATGGCCATAAATGTTTTGTAACGGTATAAGTTTTCAGTTTTTTCTCTTTATCTGAGTGAAAATGACCTTATAAACGGTTTAGATGGCATGTAAACAGCAAGGTGGAGCCTAGGAAGGTTTCAACGGTGGGCATTCCTTTTCCCACTGTTTCATCTCCTATGGCTCATTTGAGTTTTTGATCCTCCTAATTTTTGTTGGCATATCTTAAAATGAGGTCAAAAAACAGATGGACGGATTTGATTTCTCAAAAACATCGCAGTAGGTCCCACCTAGAATCCTTGCACAGGAACTTCCTGCGAAAGGCTAGGAAATCCGCGTCCGAGAAAAGCAGATCATGCCGGCACGCGGAGGCGCCAGAAATAACACGTGAGAGCACGTGACTACTTGTCTCCGGAGCTCGAGGTTTAAAAGCTGCGGTTTAATGGTGGTGCTGACTGGATTTGCGCGAGTGAAGCGGAGAAGGAGACTCGCCAAGCACGTGCCGGCGTGGAACATGCCTGAGAGATCAAGACCGTTCATTGGATGGGAATCGCAGGAAAAATTGCCTTGGAAGTAATTTTAGAAGAACCTTCTCATCAGGTATGCCATATTTATATTCGTTACAGAAATATCAACGGTTAGATAATGATAAAGTGGTTTCTATTAGACTTAAAATTCTGGCACACAATCTTGTACGCTGTTTCCGGTCATTGCGAAAAAAAAAAAAAAAACCAATAGAAATGTGACATATTACATTGTACAAGAAATAAGAGGCAAATAAAAAGATCCTCAATGTAACTGGGTGCTCTCCGTGGAATTATGCAGCTGTAAATCTAATTTTCCTCGTGGTGCAATGAAGTAATATAGCAAAATTATTAAAAAAAGATTAACAGCAGGAGAAAACAGAGTCGAACAACATAGAGGGTGATTGAAAGACACTGAACTTAGCTGCCAAAATAGAAACAGTTACGGAAGAAAAACGTAACATATATATATAGAGAGAGAGAGAGAGAGAGAGAGAGAGAGCTTTTCAACTATTGCAACAGTTGACATAATGAAAAAATATCTAAAAGAACAAACTATAGGAAAAATTTACAAATAGGAGAGGAAATTTGCTTCTCAACTATTGTAACAATTGGAATAATGAAAAAAATATGTAAAAGAACAAACTCTAGGAGAAATTTACAAATAGGAGAGGAAATTTGCTGAGTAAGAAACTCAAACTAATTGTCTGCAAATTCGATCAAACAAAATACATAAATTAATTTACTTTATCTTAACTTATCCAAAAATTAGTGGTAATCCAGTAGTAGTAAGGCTTTAGGGGTCATTCGGCACTGTGGATTGGAGGGGATTGGAGGGAGTTTCAAATCCCCTTCGTTGTTTGGCGCATAAAGTAACTGGGGGTTACAAATCCAAGGGCTTTCTAATCCCTTCTTTGACGTGGTTTGCAATCCACGGTGAGAGCTTGGATTACACCTAAAATCATTTCAATAGTTGCAGGTGTGACATGTGTATCACTGTACACTATCATTCTATTGTGCACATGGCCCACTAATGATGATCAGCACTGTCCAAACATTGTCCATGTAAATCAGCACCATCCAAACATTGTCCATATTAATCAATGATTAAAAATCATTGGTTAGTCACTTAGACATGATCTTGTGTTTGCAGTCCATCCGAGACTTGGAATTTCATCATATTCAGGCAAAGCATGTATTTCATTAGGCTTATCACAACCATAGTGTCAAAAATTATATATCTCACTAATTAGAGATAGTAAAGTTGATTTAGTAATTAAATTGAAACCGCTATAAATATACCATGCATAGGTATTTTTGGATTAAAGTTGATTCACACTCCACGATGCCAAACACATTGTGAGGATTGCAAATCCAGGGGGTTTCCAATCATGGGGGTTCCGAATCCAGGAGGTTCCAAATCCACGCTCCCAAACAGGCCCTTAGTCTTTTAGTTGCAATTTAAATCGACAATCGTACACTGGATTTATCCTTTATCTAATATCATACAGTTCTTTCAAAAGACGCATTCTTACAGTCATTCTTAGTGATCGATTGTAAGTTTTTTTATTTTGTTTAATTACATTGATATCTAAAAAGTCATTTTTTGTAAAAGACACAAAACAACTCATCTTCGGAGGAAGAACCCCACCCTTCAATTATCGCCTGATCATTATAAAATTTTGTAAGTGGCTGAGTAAGCGACGATCTTCTCAAAATCTGGTCATATATGTTCATATGAGACAAATTCACTTATTTCGACGCTTGAGGTTAAAGTTGAACGGTTTTGATTGAGCCGCTTCATCAATTCTGGCACGCTTGCACACACTACACATGACATGAAGCAAATTGAGCGCCAACAGTTTTGACACATCCAATGGAACAAAATATTACTTAATTATCATCAATATTCATTTTGCATTGACCGTGCAAAAAGAATAATTTTGGCAAGCAAGTATACTTACCAGTGTAGTAATTTCTTGAAATTATGATCCGAATGGGTGGTCATAATACTTCAGCAACCGCTACTAATGTTGTTGTAGCCAATGAGCCTCCTGTTCACAAGGATGAGTTGCAAGTTCAACAGGTTCCTGAGCAAGTAAATCAACCATCTAGTTTGGTGCCTATTCCACCATGTCCAGATAGACCATCGACATTCTGAGTTGAATCTCTTGAGATTATGTCAGTCAGGATAGTTGATGTGCAAAGAGGGATTCAGAATATCGTAGAATTGTCGCGAGTTCAGACTGAACACTCACAAGATCAAATTGAAGCCTTTAATAGGTGGGTAGTTAGCCATAAAGAGAGCATAAATCGGTTAGTGGCTTTGTTTGCTGAAGGAACACCTGTTGCACCTCAGCAACAGGTCGATATTAGCTTTTTTGAAAATCTAGTACCAATACCACCGGCCCAGCCAGTGCCACAGACACTTCCTTTACGACAAAATACAACACCTATTCCTATCCCTGGTCCAATCCAAGATATGAGAAATTCACTGATACTAGCAGATTTCAGACTCCTGAATGTATTCATGTCTAAGACGTATGAAATTTACTACCATCGGTAGATTTTAGGCGTCTTAAACATGAGAATAGAAACTTAGTCCTGAAGCCAGGAATCAAGGGATACCTGGAGAGCAACCTTTGCCTAGAAATCAATTGTATAATGAAGATAAATATCAGGTTAGTTTAGAAATACTTCCAGTTGTTGCACAATAATATTGGGAGCATAACCGAATTTTTTAACTGGTTCAGGAAGTAGCAGGTCAAGTTATTGGGCAAATTACTACTCTAGTATATCATAAGCTATATCTTGACTAGATCGATTAGTAATATCCATTACTGAGGAATTATCAACCTGACTCTACACTGTTTACAAGTGATACAAGCTAATCGATCATAGAACATATAGGTCGATTTACCATATAATGTGAAGAGTTGGCTAATAATGAGTATTATAAATTACAACTATTTGGTCATTCACTCATTGGTATAGCTTCACTTGGTATTCTAATTTGCTACCAAATTCCATACAGAATTGGCAAGAGATAGAAGAAAATTTTCATGCTCAGTTCTTCTATAAGGACAAAGAAATTTCTATGGCCGATCTTGTTCATTTTCAACAATTGTCAGGAGAATTGGTTGAAAATTATATTGCTCAATTTAAAAGAAGAAAAGGCCGATGCAAAGTAGTCATTACCAAAACAGAATTTGTCTAATTAGCTCAAGACTAGCTAAAATTCAAGCTTCGGAAGAAGTTTATTAGGACAGAATTCATAGATCTCTATGATTTGACCATAAATGTGTCTCGATATGAGACTTTGGTTCAGGAGTCATTACAACAAAAGAATCTATCAATATGAACATATTGTTATGACTCTAATTACGATATTGTAGTAGCTAAAGTAGTGGTTAAACAATCATTCATATGGTAGGCATTAGCTAAAGCAGAGGTAACGACATCTTCTAATCAGAAAGTTTAAAGAATGTACACATTTGATATTGCTGGCGTTGATAAAATATTTGATATTATGTTAACCGACAAATTTATCAAAATTCTTGTTTACCATAAGATTCCGACAACCGAAGAATTAAAGAAAATTAATTACTGTAAGTGGCATGAAATTCTATTGCATTCCACTAACAAATGTGTTGTTTTAGAATGTTATTCAGGAAACATCGATCAAGGGTTGTTGAAGTTCTATGAAAAAAAAAAGAAGTAATAATGATCAATGTTGATCCATTTTCGTCCAATATGCAAATCAATATAGCCACCATTCATCCTTAAACGCCGGTTCGACCGCGATGATAAAAAAAAAAAAAAAAAAAAAAAAAAAAAAAAAAAAAAACACTAAACTTGAAATCCAAATGGATCAAGCTAAAGAGCGAAAGGAAGACAAAAGGAGTATGAGGCCTAAGCTTACAGTCGAATAGACCGAATCACGTCTGGAGGTAATAATGTCAAATTATTAGCACCTTCATAAGAAATGTTCAAGGCTGACTTGATCAAATTGGAGACTTTATCGACCAAAATATCAGGCAAGACAATCGGTTAATCGAAACTATAAGGATGAGAATTCCTTTTACCCACAAAAGGTTAAACATGTTAGTGATCACCCTGTGTTTGTCATAAGGCAAAGGATGTTTAAACCTTGACCTACTCGAGAAGGAGTTTGAAAAAGGCTGAGTCATCTAAAATTCCCAGCAGTACCAAAAGGGATGACTCATACTCAGAAACGACATTGGCAAAGGCAACATGTAGCAAAGAGAAGACAATTAGCCACTGTATGGAACAAATCTCAGATGAAGTACCCATTAACCCGTCAAGGATAGAAATTCCAAAGTCAGAAGAAGAAAAATAAATATCAGTAAATATGGTCGAACTTCATGTATAGCTTAACTTGATTTTTAAAAAAAAAAAAATAGAATTATGATAAGATAGAAATGGATATAAAAGGATCGACCAAATACTTAAGCGATGGAGATTTTTGTAATGATCTTTTGATTGAAGAATTGCTTGCTAAAATAAGAACATTATAACTAGTCTCTTCTAAACCAAATGCGGGAATAAGGAATGAAGGTACAAATAAAGTGGATAAGTAATTGAATTTGGAGAAACTTGGGGGCAATGTCTGAATTCGCTAATACAGTTTGGCTCGTTCCTACCGACTATATTGGATTGTAATATGGTGTTGATACTTATATTGAGTTTCCAGGCTAAACCATCTCAACCAAACAGGTGGAAGGAGATGTTAAAGAGTTAGTTCCTCCTATAATCATACAACATAGTTCCTTTGACTCCGAGGACAAAGCTAAAAAGGTGTCGACCATTACAGTCGAAGCAATATCCTCTTCTAAAAAATTAATTATTGAAAGAACCGACACTTACAATGGCCTAACATTTGAAGTCATTGTATATCTCTATGCACTTGGAAGGGTGTTTGATCACTCGAGTTATGGTCAATAATGGAGTTGTTGTTAACATTCTTCTGGTCAGAATGATGGCTAAATTGGGAAAGACTCAAGATGACATTATTTCGACCGAGGTCACAATAAATAATTTTGTTGGAGAAGTAACACAAATGCAATATCTTGTACTGGTCAAACTAATTGTGGGAGCTAAGAATGTGTTGGCCGCTTTCTTTGTGGTCAACACTTTATCAAATTACAATGCTTTACTTGGATGAGATTGAATTCATTCGTTCTCATGTATTTCATCATTACTACACCAATTCGTAATCTTTTGGAATCAAGACAGAGTAGAATTAGTTTTGGCTAATAATAAATCATTCTTAGTCATGTCTAACACAACCGAGACTTATTTCTATGGAAATGAGATCGAACCAATACGATTTACAGGACGAGACAAGAATGCCAAACCAATTAGAATTTAAGCCATACTCAACCCTAATAATGCAGTACATGATATTGCTATTATGATTCGACTAAATGAAGAGTTGTCAAAGACTGTAATTCCATTTTGTGTGACTACAAGCTGTACGATAGAAGATCTCATGATAGACCGACCTTCGGTCAAGGCTGAGTTTACGGCCAGAGTATGGCAGCTTGAAGAGAGTTTACAAAAATATGATAATAGACGTTTTGTTGATATGGCCGAAATAGCAGTACTGGATGATCAGATAACTAAAGATGGTATTAAAATAAATGATTTGAAACCAGCCTCATAGAAATTAGGGGTGTGTTTGGACAGGCCCATCCCATGGGATTGGATTGCATTAGGGTGGATGGCGAGTAATGATGGCTGTGTCAGTGGATTGCTGGCAATCCCATGGGATTACAATATCCAGGGAATTCACCACCGAGTATGTTTGGCTCGCTTGGCCAATCCCGGGATTGCTCCGTCTAACCAAACGTGTCCCAAGCAAAATAGATGGGATTAAGAGGGATTGGGTGGATTTCAAGGTAATGATGGTGATGTCAGTGGATTACTGGCAATCCCATGGGATTGTTATATCTAACTTCTGCCTATTTGGCACGCCCCGCCAAATCCCGGGATTGCTCCTCCCAATCCATCCTAATACAACCTAATCCCATCCACCCTGCCCGGCCAAACAGGCCCTAGAGGATTTCAAGCTTAGGTTCAAGATCATCTAATAGAGAAAAATTTTGAGAACGAAACAATATCTTAAACCTATTTTTATTAATGGATTATTGGATTCTCAAATACAGGTCGAACTTATTAACTTACTTAAAGTGTTCGCCGATTGTTTTGCTTGAGATTATCATTAGTCTCCGGGATTATACTGAAATCTAGTTGAACACAAGTTATCCATGAAGGAAGGTTATCAGCCACATAAACAACCGTCTAGGCGAATGACGGTTGAAAGGAAGAAATTGAGTGGCTTTCGAAAGTAGGTTTCATTAAACCCATTAAATATGACGAACGGATTTCGAACATATTGTATGTTATCAAGAAAAATGATAAATTCAGAGTATATATTGACTTTCAAAATTTAAATTGAGTCATGCCAAAGGGTGAGTATCCTATGCTTATGGCCAATCAGTTAATCGATCGGGCTGCTTGATATCAAATAGTATCTTTTATAGATGACCATTCAAGATATAATCAAATAAATATTGCAGTAAAAGATGTCCTAAAGACAGCCTTCAAATGTCCTAGTCCTTTAGGTACGTTTTGCTAGGTCGTAATAACATTTAGACTTTAAAATGCAGGAGCTACTGAGTAAAGAATTATGAATGCTATTTTCTATGATATGATCATCGATTCTTGAAAATCTATATCGATGACATGGTGGTCAAATCGGCCAATTCAACAAACATTTTGATCACTTACAAAAGTCATTTGAAAGAATGATGATTCATAAATTAAAGATGAACCCTCTTAAATGTGCTTTTAGTGTATCGGCTGAAAATTTTTTAGGATTCATGGTACATCAAAAAGGAATTAAAAATCAACCAACATACGACGCGAGTAATAATAAAAGCTAGACCGCCGAGAACCAAAATTGAGTTACAGAGATTTCTTGACAAGGTTAACTTCATGCGACAATTTATTTCCAACTGTGCTGAGAAAATTAATGTGTTTTTTTCCTTTATTGAAGCTGAAACAAGGAGATGAGTTCAGATGGGAGGCAGGACATCAATTGGATTTTAACAACATTAAAGATTATTTATCCAAGCCACCAGTGAAGGGTTGACCGCTTAAGTTGTATATCACGGCTTCTGTAGAATTGGTTAGAGCTCTGTTAACACAAGACAATGATGACCGAAAAGAGTGCACAATTTATTATCTTAATTGAACATTTTTAGATACCGAGAGACATTATTCCACCGTAAAAAAGTTATGTCTATCGTTGTACTTCGCAGCCACAAAATTATAACATTATTTGTTGGCCTAAAATAATTAATGTAATTATAATAACTGATTTAATAAAATATATGTTAAATTAGCTGATTTCGAATTGTCAAATTGGTAAATGAATTCTCGCATTATCTGAGTTTAATTTACTGTAAAAGGACAGGACATAGAAAGTCAATTTTCTTTGGAAGCCTTTGATTTATATGTGATCCATCAGTCACCTTGGAGACTAATATTTTAAAGGTTCAAGGACCAATAAAGGATCAGGAGCAGTGATTGTCCTAATCGATCCATATGGTAGAAAATAAGAATTTGCATTTTAGCTTGAGTTCAATAGTACCAATAATGAAGCTGAATACGAAGCTTTGATAATTGGTTTAGAGATGTTGGCCGATTTGGGAGCAAAAGATGTATTGGTTATGGGCAATTCCTTATTAGCAATAAATCAATTAATCAGTTTGTTTAATTATACAAGTGTTACTCTACAGTCAGATCATCTTTTAGTGACACAACTGCTAAGTAAATTCAATAAAGTCGAGTTAAAACATATAACTCAAGAAAATAATATTAATGCAAATAAAATGACACAATTAGCATCGGGGCTTCAAATGGCACAGAGATTTGAAGGAAGAACGGTGATTGTTCAAAGGAACTCATTACCCTCGGTATTTCTGAGGGAACCTAAAAGATGAGTTATCGATGTCCTGGGGGGGGGGAATAGGACAGTACCAAATATTTTGATATAATGTGAAATAAATAAACAGTTACTCTCGATTGCTTGGAGTATTAAAACCTTGATTCTAAATAGTTCGTAGGATAATCCTCACCTAAAAGATTTAGGCAGGACAACCTTATTTGACAATGTCTCTGAGATCAAACTTTCAAACTTGCAAGAGACAAAATAAATAAAGCATTGATAATAAAAAGAGATAATCAATCACAATTAATGCACAAGGAGTTATAGTGGTTCGGTACTTAACCACACACCTACTCCACTCCCAAAATTACTACCCTCATAATTTTGGCTTTCATTATTTTAAGGTTTTCGTAGATCACCTTAACAACCTGATACAATTCTTGTGATTTTCACGGATTATCATAACAAAACACACTTTTTGATTTTCACAGGCTCACCACAAAACAACCTACTGAGATTTCTAAGTTATTTCAAAAAAATCCAAATAAAATAAAATAAATACACGGTACTTATCTTCATATGTCGAATTGAAGATGTACCCGAAGCTTGATTCTAGTGAATTTATTTCTTGAGAAATTAACAAAATAGTATATGTTCAACCTGAAAAAATATAGGACAGTAACAAATATTTTGATATAATGTGAAATAAATAAACAATTACTCTCGATTGCTTGGAGTATTGAAACCTCGATTTCAAATAGTTCGTAGGATAATCTTCACCTAAAAGATTTAGGCAGGACAACCTTATTTGACAACGTCTCTGAGATCAAGCTTTCAAACTTGCAAGAGACAAAATAAATAAAGCATTCACAATAAAAAGAGAATCAATCACAATTAATGCACAAGGAGTTATAGTGGTTCGGTACTTAACCACACACCTACTCCACTCCTAAAATTACTACCCTCATAATTCTGGCTTTCACTATTTTAAGGTTTTCGCAGATCACCTTAACAACCTGATACAGTTCTTGTGATTTTCACGGATTATCATAACAAAACACACTTTGTGATTTTCACAGGCTCACCACAAAACAACCTACTGAGATTTCTAAGCTATTTCAAAAAAATCCAAATAAAATAAAATAAATACATGTTACTTATCTTCATATGTCGAATCGAAGATGTACCCGAAGCTTGATTCTAGTGAATTTATTTCTTGAGAAATTAACGAAATAGTATATGTTCAACCTGAAAAAATATAGGGATTTAATGTATTTTCAATATAATAAACAAAACCCTAATTGCTGTAAATTCTATTCTCTGAATCTCAAGTAAATTTTTAATAACTATCTAAAATGTGATTGAAACTAACTTGAGAAATAGAATAAAATAAGTTAAATAAAAATTAGAATTACCGCACAAATAGCTTAAGGATGGGCCTGACTTTCTCTCTGACTTTGAGGAGGTTATTCACCAATTTTCATTATTTAAATGAATAAGAGAAGGCATCTATTTATAGCCAAAGGATTTGGAAATTCGATTAGCCCGATTTTTTGTTCGATTGTCCAGATTTCAAAGATTGTAATCTAACGATTTTTTGATTCCACGAGATAAGAAAATTCAAATTTTCGACTGGCCCAAGCCAAAATTTAGTTGGCTGAATCTCAAATTCGATTGGTCGAATACATGGTTTGGCTAGCTCAATTTTCCCGGACTCTGAAAAATTGCATTGCTGGAAACTTGACCCAACAAAACTTGGGCTGGCCGAACTTGCCACGGAAAAATCAATCATTGCTGTGAACTTGCCTGAATTATGTTAAGTTAGTCGAATATGGTTAGGCTGGGCGAACCTGAAGTCAGCCTGGCCTAACTTCAGTGTATTTTACATTGAATAAATTATTATTACAACGATATTTGAAGAACACCTAATATAGGGTCATTTTAAGGTTTATACTACCTGATGGTTGACATATACAGAGTGCTTCAGTTTTTGAACCATGCAAAGTCTTTAACACTTGAGATGTTGAACCAATCTTGAGATGTTGAATCAATCTTCCATTGATCTTCATGAGTTGTTGAAAAATGTTGAAGCGTGCATGTGATCCATCCGGAACTATGAAATTTGACAATACTAAGTGTGCTTTAAGTATGAGCACTTACAATCTTCCCCTTTGTTAATTTCGTGACGAAACACAACCATACACAACTTATCATATAATCATACAATATCTCATGGACTCATCATACAATCATGAAGCTTTGGTTCAAGAGAACATCTGTACACTCCTTGTAATATATCCACTTGAAGCTTTTACTTGAAGTTCCCCTTAAAACAATCATCTGTAGCTCCCCTTGAGCACTTGGCCAAACACATGCACAACAAGAAATATCTAAACCCAATTCCAAACATAACATATCATGCATGCAGTGCTATATATATATATATATATATATATATATATATATATATATATATATATATATATATATATATCTCCATTTTTGTCACAATTTTGATAAAGGAATAAATAAAACAAAATTTTAAGAAATAGAGATCATGAATATCAAAAGAGAGAGACATATAAAGAGAGTTCAAAAACACTAGTGTGCAAATATTCCAGGATTAAGCAAAAGTGTGTAGATAATTCAAAAATATTAAAAGTTATTACAGACCAAATGAAAATAAGATATCATTTAGATTCAGAAGAGGACGAAGCAGACATCTCAGGATCATTAATTTTCAAACTCCGACTAAATTGATAAAAGTACTTTTTAATGTACTTCGTATGTTGTTTTTGAGTTTGAGATAATGCATCATAGGATACTTGCAGAGCATCCACCTTCTTCTCTAGGATATTCAACCTATCAGAGAATTGAGAGGGCTGGAAATCAGAATCATTGGTATCACCATACTCTTCTAGATCTGTAAAAATGTCATCCATATTGATATCGCTTTCATGAGCTTCTGCATGATCACCTTATTGCTTAGGACGCGGAGTTAATCGCATTATGTTCAGATTTGCATTGTTAAATGGAAGTTTGGATACCGGTGCTTCAATCGTAGGAATTTGAACGTGATAACGTAAAGCAAAGAAAGTCATAAGAAATGCAAATGGAATAGAACCATGACAAGGATGCAGGCGATATTGAATTATCATGAAACAAATTAAAGAGGGAAGACAAATTCAAACACCAAAGGTGATATCATGAATAACTCTCATCATGAAGGGAATAAGATTAGTCTGATTCCCTACCCCAAGATAAACATTCGAGGTAAAAATGAGGTGAAGGATGTGGTATTTGGGAAATAAATTATAGGTGGGGAGAGCATTACCGGACCGCCATTCCTCGTTGAATCAACATAACACACGGGTAAGAGAAGCTCTTTCTGAATTGTTCATTTCATCAAAAAGTGTGAAGATTGGTATCCCGTCATCTGTCATTTCAATGTCCATTATGGATGATATGATGGAGGGTATTATTGTGATGGTTTCTTATAAAAATTGAATATTGACAGTTAAATTATCTGTAGAAACCTCATTATTTGATGCAAATATGCCTTGAGCGATTGATTGGTAAGCCGCCCCGCATCATTTTAGAATTTTCTCCAATCCTACCTTAGAGAGGAGCTCAAAAAGACCATATTGAGCGATATGATCAATATTAACTGATCGCTTAATGATAATACTCTGAGATTGAAAATTCTGAACATTTTCCTGATCATCCTCCGATGTGCGTATGGTTCGTACAACCCAAGGAGCGGAGCGGGATGAGGAACCAACATGAGATTTACGAACAAAACTTTTATATCTTGGTTCCATGAAAGAAAATAAGCAAGAGATTACTAAAAGGGAGATGGGTTAGAGAAGACCAGATTTTTGAAGCAAACCCACCAAAAGAAGATTCTAAATTCCAAGGAAAATGAAATTTGCATAAATAATAAGTAATTAAGAACTTAAATCTAGAATGAAATTGCATAAAAACAACTTACAATGAAGTTAGAGAAATGGGTTGGCCGAAAGAAGCATTGACAGACCGGAAAAGAAAAAAGAAAAATGAGCAATTAGGGGTTTTCCTCCCTTTTTGATTCAATCCACACATGATTGAGCTCGCCCGAGAATGTGCTCAACTGACCAAATTTTTCAGTCAGCTATGGGCTGGACGAAAAACCCAAAATCTTTTTTTAATAATTTAATTTGTTCCATTTTTCTTTTCATGCATATATTATACATAAATGAACAAAATGCAAAAAGAAAGAAAGAAAGAAAAAAGACATAATAGTTATTTAACAGTACATAAACCAAGATCATGCTTTAAATTAGAGAATATGACATTGTCCAGTGGTTTAGTCAGGATATCTGCAAGCTGCTTCTTTATTTGAATGTATTCCAGCATGATAGTCTTATCTTCAACTAATTCTCGTATGTAATAATATCGTATGTCAACTTATTTTATACGAGAATGTTGAATAGGATTTTTAGATATATTTATAGCACTGGTATTATCACAATAAAAATTCATAGTATTTTGATCAATACCATAGTCAACTAACATGCGTTTCATCCATATAAGTTGTGTGCATGCATTCCCTGCAGAATGTATTCAACTTCTGTAGTGGATAAGGACATTAAATTTTGTTTCTTGCTCATCCCAGTTACAACGTAGTTTTCAATATAAAAACATCTACCACTAGTGAATTTTCTATCATCAACATTACTTGCCCAGTCAGCATCGATGTATCTAACTATTTGTAGAGACGTATCATGTGGATACCATAGACCTAAGTTAGCAATACTTGCAACATATTTGATTATTCTTTTAACAGCAGATAGATGAGATTCTTGAGGATCAGATTGATATCTAGCACAGATGCCTTTATTGAAGGAAATACCAGGTCTGTTGGCAGTTAAATACAATAGACTACCAATTATAAAAGTAGCTTTTTAAACTTATGTAAGTTACTAAGCTACTTTTCCTCTTATCTGTGGTGGAGTGTGTTGCATTTAGCGGGCGTCTCTTGGTCCATGTCCACTTCTTTGAATGGCCTATTTTGCCGCTGGCATGGGAAGTTGGGAGGTGCGTTAGGGAAAAGAAAATTGCAGTCTATCATCTTTGTTGTTCTCTGAGTGGTGTGGGTTGAACGTAATAATCGATGTTTCAAGAATTTCTCATCTCAATAGTTGCCGTGTTTTTCGAAATTGGGCTCCTTAAGGCTAAGATGTTTTTCTTTTATTGTTGCACTTAGGTAGTTAACTAATAAATAAAAGTAGCTTTTTTTTTGTAGGGGGGTTCCCTTGTTTTTCTTGTTGCTTTTGAGTTATGTTCCTGTAGACTTGTCATTTTGGCACTTTTAATAAAATTTCTTTCCTCTTAAAAAAGCTACTTTTCTTTATTAGTTAGTTTAGTTATTAAATTTAAACAAGTAGCTAATTAGTCAAAGTATTTTTTTATTTTTATTTTTACAACTTCCTATCACAGACTGCGGTTCCCTTGTTTTTCTTGTTGCTTTTAGTTATGTTCCTGTAGACTTGCCGTTTTGACACTTTTAATAAAATTTCTTTCCTCTTAAAAAAGCTACTTTTCTTTATTACTTAGTTTAGTTATTAAATTTAAACAAGTAGCTAATTAGTAAAAGTATTTTTGTCACGCCCTAAACCCGAAAATCGGATTCACAGAAATTCCGATCGCCAAATCTAGTGTCGACAGCCTCCGTAGTACCCCATTCTCGGCGCCCAGCGCTCATATGCCAAGTTCCGATCCTGGGATCCTACAAGGAGGATTTTCCAACGTACATTTATCTCATAATAAGCATAACCACAAGTTTACTCGAATCATAAAGGCAACATCATCATCACATATTCACTAATATAAACATTTGAATACAACGTTGAAAGGGAAATACATATGTCAAAAACTAAAGCTCCAAAAGTCAGCTACATGCTTCAAGCTCCACGCTGCTGCAACCTAACATCACCTGCACGCATCTATCGTGCATAAGCTTATAGAAAGCTTAGAGGGTGGTGTAAGTGTGTGCACAAAGTAAGTACCAAGTATTCAACGCATTGTCATAATCATACAATGTCGAAATAGGCACAAGATCATAAATCATACGTTATCAGAGTAAGCGAAAATACTGACAAGTCCATGAGTCAAACAATATCAGAATACGCAATACATATCAACTATACAAATGATGAATCATAAAGAGTCAAATATCAGATGTCGTATCTAAACCATATAAATGCAGAAACACAGGTAACCCAAAATGTCATATGCCATGGATGTAATGCATTATGTGGTGCAAAGAGAATGACCATGCTGGAGTGTGAAGTCGGGATGATATTACGTAGTATCGCAGGCTATGGGTCTATCACAATGGACTTCAATCCAAACCAGTCCCATACCTAAATTTAGATAGTCAAACTCAATGCGGTAGACTCCTGATCTCAGGTTAGTCGTGCGCCCCAACTGAAATCCTGGCCATTGCGAAGGCACACGTAACAATTAGTTGCATACCACCAGCCCAAGTGGATAGTGAATGAATGAATGAATGAGTATGCAACTCCTGCTCAATAAGCTCACATATCAGTACGGTTCCTCTCTGGGATCATCACCGGGGTCTATTACACTCTACACCAGCTTGCCGCCCCTATCCGATCACACAACTGGGTAAGTAGAAGAGACCTCATTATCCGCCTGCCAATATCGGGTCCGGCTCGTCGATAGCGGACCCATTTCTCAAGCTGGTCAAACTCAACCTAAACATTGCCCCCTCGCTCAGGCGGGTAAGGTCACACCCCCTCCCAACCGACCACGACACAATGGGAGACGCGGCCTACTGGTATACGGCCCTCATGCGCTCATATATTCACTTGATCTCGATGTTGGGGTGTCTCCTAGCCATGGAGGTTTAGGAATTTTCACCCAGGGACATCTATGGCGCCCGTATGCTAGAACCAAATATTTTCGGTGTCCCATCTGGCCATCTATGATATGCCTGTGGAGGCTACGACCCTGATGTCGCTAGGGCATACAGTACTCATAACATACAATGTGAGATGCATAAGTCATACAATCTAATCATGCATTAATCTTGTGCATATTGTGCGCTCATGTGAGATAACCTCTACATATCAGGGAATCTCATAACAATCTGCCCAACGATATATGCAATGGTTAACCACATCTCATAACAAACAAGCAGATGATGCGCATGGGCATGTATTATGATACTTATGTTGTCAAATACCCATAATCAGTATCAATAACTGGCATCGACAATCGATCTCGACAATGTGGACATTTAACCAACATTGCCCCCAATGAATGGCCCACATAGGGCCTAACATATAGTGGACCCATGGCCTCACACAATAGTCAAATATACAACACCATGGGCCTCACTTAAGAGCTTAATATACATCACGATGAGCCTTTCACATGGGCCTAACATATATCACAATGGCTCCATCTCCTGGCCCTCAAATGCATCACAATGGGCCTCATCACATAGGCCTCATTACATTGGGCCTTAAATACGGGTTGAATACACATGCTAATATGCCTCAAATACGGCCGCATATACATCACATTAGGCCTCAAACATGGGCCGCATATACATCATATAGGTCTCGATAATTGAAATCGACCTCGACAATCAGAATCGGTCTCAATACTCAGCCTCGATAATCGGAATCAGCCTATACAATCGGCCTCGACAAATCGGAATCGGCCTCCATACTCAGCCTTGATAATCGAAATCGGCCTATACAATCGGCCTCGACAAATCGGAATCGACCTCGATACTCAGCCTCGACAATCAGAATCGGCAAATCGGTCACGTCAATCGGAATCGGTAATCGGTCACGACAATCGAAATCGATCGATAATCAGAATCGGCAAATCGGTCACATCAATCGAAATCGGCAATCTGTCACGACAATCGAAATTGATTGATAATCAGAATTGATAAATCAGTCACATCAATCAGAATTGGCAATCGGTTGCGATAATCAAAATCGATCGACAATCAGAATCGGCAAATCGGTCACGTCAATCGGAATTAGCAATCGGTCGCGACAATCGGTATCGGTAATCGGTCACGACAATCGGAATCGGCAATCAATCATGATAATCGGCCTCAATCGCTAATCAGCAATCGGCCAAGACAATCGGAATCGACAATCGGCCTAACCAAAGACCTAAGGGAAGGTCACAATGAGGACTTTCAACCATCATTACCCATCAATGTGGACATCTAACCAATATTGCTCCCAAGGAGTCGCCCACATAAAGCCAAACATATAGTGGGCTTGTGACCTCGCACAAAGGCCTAATATACATCGAACAGGCCTCATACAAGGGCCACATATACACCACCAAACATATAGTGGGCCGTGACCTCATACAAAGGCCTAATATACATCGAATGGGCCTCATACAAGGGCCACATATACACCACATCAGGCCTCGCCAAATGGGCCACAAATACTTTACAATAGGCCACATACCTGGGCTTATACATCATAATGGGTCGCATCTTATGGGCCGGAAATACATCTCATTGGGCCTCATCATATGGGTCATAATCACATCACGTCAGGCCTTGCCCATGAGCCTCAAATACATCACAATGGGCCACAACCCATGGGCTTCAAATACACAATAGGTGGGCCCTACACATGGGCCTAATATACATCACAAGTGGGCCCTGCACATGGGCCTCATACACATCATGTGGGTTGCATCAATGGGCCGCACTAATGGGCCTCATACACATCAAGTGGGCTGCATCAATGGGCCGCACTAATGGGCCATAAAATACATCATGGTGGGCCTCACAGATGGGGGCTTGGATTACATCTAAAATCATTTCAATAGTTGCAGGTGCAATATGTGTATCACTATACACTATCATTCCATGGGGCACATGGCCCACTAATGATGATTAGTATTGTTCAAACATTGTCCAGGTAAATCAGCACCATCCAAACATTTCCCATGTAAATCGACACCATCCAAACATTGTTCAGCATCGTCCAACACTGTCTGGACGGTGTGGATGAAACAAATACATCACGTGGGCCCTAAGGTGGATGGACGGTTTGGGTCCAACATATACAACACGTGGGGTGGTCCCACAGTCCCAAACAATGGATGGTGTGGATTCAACACACATGACTGGTGGGTCCCACGTCCAGCACCATCTTTCAAGGTGGGTACACGTTCCAACACCAAAAGAGGAGAGAGAGAAATAGAGAAAAAGAAGGAAAGATCGGTGGCAATAGGAGGGACCCTGTCACTATGGGCCCTCTATACACTACATACATCAAGATGGGTCCCACATATGTGGGCTCTCAAATCACAAATCAAGTAATAAAATCACCCACCTCGAGATCTCTCCTTCCTTCTTCCGCCAATGCATGATAGAGTCATAAAGGGACAATTTCAATGGTTGAACTGGGCTTAGGATGGTGGGATCGGGTGGTAGAAAGGTGGGCCACACTACTTTCTCTCATGAAAGCCATGGACTTGAGTTGCTCCCATGGAGCTTGGGAGAAATGGGAGAGAGAGATGAGAGAGAGAGAGAGATGATGGGAGAGAAGTGATGGGAGAGAGGGATGGTGAGTGATGTAAGTAGGTACTTTATTGTAAGAAAATGTTGACTTTTGGGGAGGGTAGTCGTACCTGGGGATGGGTGTGAGTGATGGTGAGTAATGAGAGTGTACTTGACATTTGATGTGATGGATTCTCTTCAGATTTGTAACTCGCCGCGTTTTCCTCGAACTGAACGCGGGCCCGCATCTCCTGGCCCGGGTATCGCCTCGGCGCACGAGACGAGACATCGGAACTGCAGTGACAGTTCGGTCGCAAGGATACAAGTCTCGGTTCAAGTTGACTCAGATATAAGGGACACGACTCAGGACCGCGCGCAAATGCCGGTAACAAGTCGAGAGTTGCCAGAATTTGACCCGGAGTACCACGGAAGACTACGGAACGGTATGGTCTAGGATACGGGTCTTATAATTTTTTTTATTTTTTTTTACAACTTCCAATCACAGACTACTCACAGTGTCATCAGGCCAATCACTAAAATAGGGTTAGTCATCATTGAAAAATTTGTGGTCCACCATCGTGATGTTTTTGAGAAATCCATTGTCACATAAATTTGAGGTAGATCCAACACTTAAGTGGGCCACATCACTTGCCACAATGGTATTGTGGGGATAAGGTTACATGTTTTTAGTGTTTCAATTGTATTGAAAAATGTCTCTTCTGGATTTAGGTGGTCATTCTCAATAGTCGACGATCGTAATGTTCCTGCTAAAAGGGAGATATGAGAGGAGCTAACCAATGCTCATCTCATGTTTTCTGGCCCTTGGTGCTTGGGGGGGTCACTTTAACGTCACTAGATTTGGTATTATTATAAGCAATATGAGGGCTTTTTTGATTTGGGTAGCATGATTAGGCAAAATCGAGCAATCATGCTAACACTAAGTAGATTTCTTATTTAACCTTAATGGATAGAAGTATGGCCTTTTGTGTAAGACCTATAGCCTCGTGAGACCTTCCCTATGCTTCAACTTCGACACCAGTATGTTCCTATCAAACTAGATCGATGAGTTTCAATCGTGACCCTATTTTTGTACCGCAGCACCCTGAGACTTGTATCCTAGCGACTGCGTGGGCGCTATGATTCCAATGTCGTGAGGCACGCCTCATTGCAACCCCTATATTAGAAGTTACAGTTTTAGCACAATCCGAGGTGGGCCGCACAACGCATGCGGACCCCACTTGCACAAATTCTAAGGTTGTCCAATCTATCAATCAATCAATCAACCCATTAATCACTCATATATCTCTCTCCCCATTAGTCAAACACACCCATGTCTCCCATTATGCAAGTCATGCCTTGCCCATGCTAAGCCATCCCTCTCTCCGTCTCTCTCCCCATTCTATCCCTTCATCTTTTCCTAATCTCTCCTATGTCTTAAAAATTCTACCACAAATCCCCTACTCTCTCTCATTTATACCACATTTATTAGAAAGAAAGTAGAGAGAGAGATGAAGAGAAAGAAAGATATTAGAGAGAATTAGGGAGAGATTAAGAGAGAGAAAAAGAATGATTAAAGGGGAAATTAGAGAAATGGTTTGAGAGAAAGAGAGAGCTTGAGAGAGATTAGGGAGAGATCTAGAGGTTAAGAGGAAGAGAGAGAAAAGAGATATTATAGGAGATTAGGAGTGGAGAGGAGTTTGGTGGACCGTCCGATCGTCGATCTGAACCGATCCAACCATTCATTCAGCGTTGTGAGTGCATGAGAGGATAAAAACCGTCATTTTCTTTGTATCATCCCATTTTTAGTGGGCCCACAAGGGTGGGACCCACCTTGAGCATGTATGGAGTGTATGGTGGAACCCATAGTGGCGGGGAGCCACCCCAATGGCCGAACCTTTATTCCCTTTCCTTTCTTTTCTCCTTCTTTCTTTTAAGATTATGATTTTGTGGGGCCCACAAGTGGGCCACACTATTGGAGAGCATGCTTCGCACACTATCACAGCGTGGACCACCTTGTGTGGCTCAGCGTGATGTTTATTTTCCAATCCAACATGTTGATTTGGTCATACAGATTTGGATGGTGGAAGAACCACCAAGATCAGGTTGATCTAAAACTCCTTGGCCCCAGCATGATCTAGTCAATCTGATGGTCGTAGTAGATTTGTCTAGGTGGACCTCACCACCCCTAGAGATAATAGAAAGAGAGAGAGGGAAGCAGTGCTGCTGGCGGATGCAAACGGAGTCCAGAGACGCTGCTGCCTGGGTTCCTATAGGCCACCGAGTGGCCCCACTCGTTACCACGATGAATATGTTTCATCCAGGCCGTCCATCCGCTTCCTTATATCATTTTAGGCATTGACCCCAAAAATGAAGCCGATCATTATTTCAAGTGGGCCGCAAGGGTCTGGGAAGCCCCAGCGTCATTGACGCTGGTTGCATGGGGCTGGACTAGTGGCTCCTACTCGTCGGACCCATCGTGATGTATTTCTTAGATCCACACCATCCATCTGTTTTCCCGGCTCATGTTAGCCATAGCACCCAAAAATGAGGCTGATGCAACCATCACATGGACCACACCACAGGTGACGGTGGGCTAGCGATCGCGTGAGGAGTGGTGCCCCCACTCGTGGACCCCACCTTGATGTATCTGTTAAATCCACGCCGTCCACCTATTTCTCCATATCATATTAGGCCATGGGCGAAAAATGAGGTAGATTTGTGTTCTGAGTGGGTCGCACCAAGGGAATTTAAGTTCTGTTGTTGAAACCTTCCAAGGCCCACCGTGAGGCCCTGATTATCCAAAACAGCCCAAGTCATGGTCCATCAGACCCCGCTCAAGCTGGATAATCAGGTGGACGGGTCAGATCATCTAAATGGAGTCCACTGTGATAGTGATAGAAAATAATAACAAAAAAATAAATAAAAGCCAGCGGGCATGGACTAGGCCCCACTCGTGGGACCCTCCATGATGTATTTGTATTATCCATTCGGTTTTGCCCAAAAATCAGCTGATCTGAATCTCAGTGAACCACACTGAGAGTAACAATTGGGCAGGGAGGGCTGCCACTATTTGGCAGCACGAGTAGGACCCACCTTGATGCTTATGTACCATCCATGCCGTCCGTCCTTTTCTTCAGGTCGTGTTCGACCAACGGCCCAAAGTTCAGGGCGATCCATATCTTGGGTGATCTGAACCACATGGAACTATGGGGGTTGATAATCTGATTGTTTTGGGATTTCCTAGACTTGGGATACCTTGGATTTGGGAATCCCTTGGACTTGGGATCCTTTGGATTTGGAGTCACTTGGACTTTGGATCCTTGGATTCTCGAATCCTTTGGCTATGTTCGGCTCCCTGGATTCAAAATCCCTATAAATTCTAAGCTAATATGTGTAATATATTTGCGGGGGTTTGAATTTAATTATTAAATTAATTTAATATCTCTAATTAGTGTGAGTATGTAATGTTGACACTATGGTTGTAATAAATTTGTCGAAGTATACACTTTGCTTGAAATGATGAAATCTCAAGACTTTGATGGGCCATAAGCACAAGATCACGCCCTAGTGACTAACTAACGATCTGTACTCGTCGATTTATATTGGAAACGTTCGGACAGTGCAGATCATCTTATTGGAGTAATTATAACAATGTCGATGATGATTTAATCATTTTGGGATATCATCAATGGGCCATGTCCCCAATAGATTGGTAACCTAGTGGCACGCATGTTGCACATGTGGATGTCCATTCGGGTCATTCCCAGTGGGCCCTACCTTGGCATATGTATTTTATTCATGCCTTACAATGTGCAGGCTACATGAAAAGCCGATGTTAGTCTAACGTGGGCCGCACCACATAGACTTCTATATTTCAAGTGAGGCCTGTCATTCGAATCCCGCTCTCTGTATATGATGTGTCAATTAAGTCGATTATCACATGATATGTTTGATAACATGCTAGCGTAGTTGACCTAATAGGACATACTAATAACATGCCCAATTATATGCCCATATGCATCATTTGTATGTCTGTCATGGATGACGATTGTTCTTAGCATATGACTTTCAACTTGAGACACTTAGGGGACTTTATATGATATAGGATCACCCCGCATGATCACACAGTATGCGCAGATTTGGTGCATGACTTGGATTGTATGACTTATACATTTCGCATCTTGTATGTTACGATTACTTTACACCCTAACAACATCGAGGTTGTAGCCTTCACAAGCATACTATGGATGGCTGGATTGGATACTGAAAATATGTGTTCTAACACTTGGACATTATGGATGTCCTTGGGTGAAAGTCCCTGAACTCTTGTGGTACCAATAGGATGCTTCAACATCGAAAGCAAGTGGATAACATGAACGCTTGAGTGCCAAATACTAGTAGGCCGCGTCTCTCATTGTGTTGAGGTCGTTTGAAAAGGGATGTGACCTTATCCGCCCGACGGTATGGGATTGTAAGTTAGGTTAAGTCTGACTAGCTCATGAAATAGGTCCGTTATCGACGAGTCGGGTGGGCATTAGCATACTACTAACGAGGCGAATAGTGAGGTTTTCTCTACTCAATTGGTCATATGCGCGATGGGGCGGTAGACAGTGTTGGATGTACTACACCCAAGTGATGTTTCCAGATATGAACTATACTGATATGCAGACTAGTTGAGGATTGGAATGTTTGTATTGCATCTATAACATATAACACTCGGCTAAATAGGCCTTGCATTGCATAGCCTTGATATGGCTAACAGCATTCATGAAGTTGGCAGCTTAGCCCTCCATCATCTTCTGCATAATCTGATATATGTATTATTGTCATATACATTGTGCACGCACACATGTGCTCTACTGAGCTTCATAGGAAGCTTATACGTGTTTGTTTATGTTGTAAGTGATGTTAGGGCGTATGAACAACATTGAGCCCGGAGCATGAGCTTGATCTTTTGAGTTCTTGATTATATCTTGTATTTCCCTTCCAATACTGTACTCAAAGATTTTATTAGTGGATATGTGGTGATGATGTTTCGTGACTTGGATACACTTGTGGTTTTGTTCCTTTATTTTATTTTATTTTAAAAAAAAAAAATTACCCTAAAAATCCACCTTATAGGATCCCAGGATCGGAACCTGGCGTACGCGAGTAGGAGCAAAGAATGGGGTACTATGGAGGTTGTCAGCATCAAATTTAGCTGCCGAGAATTTAGTGAGCCCGGTTCCTGAGTTTGGGCCGTGACATTTTGTCTCAACATTTGCTGCCCAAACCTATTTCAAACCATTGCCCCATTTTACTAGAAGTGGAGGAGGTGGATTGAGGTGTGGCCTTTTATCTCACAAAGTTTGTTACCCAAACCTGTTTCTGACCATTACCCCATTTTGCTACAGGTGGAGGAGGTGGATTATGGTCCCAAGCCATTTAGGTTCAAACTCATGGCTTCAAATTGAAGGCTTCTCTAAGTTACTCAGATTAGTGAGATTCTTTTGGAAGTCAATGACAATGCCAAGTTTATTCTTTGCAAAATTTTGGCTTGGAAGGAGGTATTGGAGAAGAGACGAGCAAAATTTGACTCGATGCTGAGCGATATTTAGGCTCTTGAATTGAAAGCGGAGAGTTGCACATTGTCAGATGAGGAACAAGCCCTTATAGTTAAGCTCGCTCAGGATTATGTTGGTTGGCTTAAAGAGGAGGAAATTAGATGGAGGCAATGGTCTCGTGTCACTTGGGTTTTAAAGAAGGTGATAGAAACACTAGATTTTTCCACGATATTGCTAGTGTGCGGGTTAGAAACAACAAAGTTAGCAGCATTTTGGTAAAAGGCAAGAAGATTGAGCAGAAAGACCAGGAATGCAAGGCAGTGGTGAGCTTTTTACAAAAGCCTGCTGCGAGAGGAGAGGTGGACAAGACCTCCCTTTATTTGAACTTTTGCTCCTCAAGGAGGAACTCAGAATCGCAAGAGGCCATTTTCTGAGGAAATTAAAGCTTGAGGGTGATAAATAGTTCTGCAATATGCTTAATGGTGATGTGATGAACTTCTCGTAACGGGTTTTTATTTATTTATTTATTTATTTACACGACCGGTTTTCTTCAGAAATAGGAGCGTCTTTCATTGCAATTATCCTTAAGATTTCAGGGGCTAAGAGATTGAAGGATTTTAGGCCTTCAAACCTTATCAGAACACCATATAAAATCTTTGCTAAAGTCCTTTCAACTAGATTTCGGAACATTATCGGAAAAGTCGTATCTACGAACCAGAATGCCTTTGTGGAGGGAAAGACAGATTCTGGACAATGATCTTATTGCTCACGAGTGCATTGACTCTAAGTACAAGGAAGGGCTTAAGGGCATAGCTTGGAAGTTGGACATTGTTAATGCCTACAACCACGTGAATTAGGGTTTTCTGGAATATAGCTCAATAGAATTGGGTGCAGGGCAAAATAGCATTCTTGGATGAGGGAATGTGTAAGTTCAGCCCATTTAGTAGACGACCCTCGTAAAGGCTACTTCAAGAGCACAAGGGGCATGAGACAAGGTGACCCACCCTCTCCATTCGAATTTGTTATGATTGTAGAAGCATTAAGTAGGATGCTAAGCAGAGGTCAAGAGGTTGGGTTGTTTTTTTTTTTTTTTTTTTTTTTTTGGTGGTTTCAAGGCGGCTAGCTCAGGTAACCCCAATCTCCCATATTCAGTTTGCGGACAACACACTTCTATTTTATGAGGCAATAGAAGAAAGGTTAACCTAACAAAGTGTGAAATGTTGGGCATCCATTTGGAGGCCGATGAGTTAGCTCAGTTTGTTTATTCTTTTGGGTACATGGCGTGCTCGTTTTCTTCAGCTTATTTAGGACTTCCTCTTTGATTGGGAGGCCCAGCTAAACCCTTATGGGATAAGAGTTGTGGAGAGGTTCAAGAGGAAGCGACGAATTGGAAGGGTTGGTTCGTGTCGCCCTCAGCAAAGCTGCTTTCTCTAACTTAACGCTCTATTTTATGTCACTTTTCAAGTGCCCTTAGGCGGTTCTAGCTCGTTCCGAATGGCTTAGACGCCTGACCCTTTTGTGGAGGGACACAGGAAAAGAAGTTCCACCTGTTAGACTGAGGTGAGGTGTAAGCCTTTCAACGAGGGAAGGGCTGGCATTAAAATGTTGAAGGATATGAATATGGCCCTATTGGGAAACAGTAGTGGCGCTTTGGGAAGGAAAGGAGACCATTGTGGAGGGAGGCAATAGCAAGCAAATATAGGTGCCATCATGGTGGGTGGTAGACCAAGGAATGCTCTTTCTATAGAGGGTCAGCGATATGGAAAGGAATCTATAGGGTGAGAGTAAAGTTCAACGAATGCATAGGCTTTTGCTTATGGGAATGGGAAAATATTCAATTTTGGGAAGAAATTTGGAGGGGCAACTTACCACTCCATGTCAGTTATCCGTTGTTGGCCAGCCTTGCTCTGGACCAAAATGTTATGGTCGCTAGCTCCTATGCTATTTGCAAAGGAAAGTAGTTTGGACCCCGCCGTGCCACCGAAGCCTTGGGGATGACGAGTTGGTGGAGTTGATCCCCCTTCATTGCTAAACCACTATCTCTCGTCTAATGAAGAAAGCGACAGAATAATTTGAGTTAAAGACAAATCACGCCAGTTCCCCCAAAGATAGCAGTTTTTTAATGGTTAGTGGGCAGGAAAAGAATCTTAATTGTTGACAACCTTCAAAAGAGAGCCAGGATCATCCCAAATATTATGGTTGGCCGCCCTAAGAAGATTCACTCTGGCATAGTCCATGCCTCTTGATATTAGGGGTCATCTAATGGCGTGGCACGGTGTCTAATGCTCCTGGCTATTTTATGGTCGATTTGAGGGGGGCAAACAATAGCTGTTTCCGTAATGATAGTAATGGGTAATGGGGAGGGACGGGTAGTCTTTATTGCCGCTTCTTTTGTTAAAGAGTGGGCTGTATGCATTGGCTACTTACTATTTGGTCTTTTTGTTGTTTTTCTACATGTATTTTGGTGCCACCTCAGCCCCACGTACTTCAATGAAAGCTTTTATGCTTTTAATATATATATATGGGAAAAGGCACTATAGGCTCGACCGTATTATACTTTTTATAAGGTCCAGTGCTGGAGGCACGTTATTCGTCGGATGGTGAAAATTTTAAACAAACCGAGAAATTTTAAAGGGCGCAAGGAATTTATGTACAACCCTTTCGTTCTTGGAAGATCATGTGTTAGGATTCTCTGTTGTGTAGGGCCCACTATGATGTTTGTGATAAATCCAACCCGTCCATCCGTTTTTCAAAATCATTTTAGGGCATGCGACTAAAAATGAGGATCCAAAAATTAAATGGGCCACATGAGAGGAAACAATGGAGATTTACTGACCACCATTGAAACATTCATATGGCTACAAAAGTTTTGTATCGGTTTATATTCATAGTGTTTTCATTTCATCTTAGTGAAAATGACCTTACAACCGGTTTGGATGGAATATAAACACCAAGGTGGAGCCTAGGAAGGTTTCAACGGTAAGCATTCATTTCCCCACTGTTTTGTTTCATCTCGTATGGCCCACTTGAATTTTGGATCCTCCTCATTTTTGGTATAATGGCCTAAAATGATATTTAAAAACAAATGGACGGATTGGATTTCACACAAAGATCACAGTAGGCTCCACACAAAATTCTTCTGCTGATCTTCATGGGAAAGGCTTTAGCAGGAAATGCGCGTCCTGGGTTTTTGAGTTTGGGCTACTCCCCCGCCACTGGCCAATGGCAGGTGGTTGGTGCTATGTGGGCCCCACCATGATGTATGCATTTCATCTATGTCATCCATCCATTTTTCCATCTAATTTAAGGGGTTGAGCCCAAAATTGAAGCATATCCAAAGATCAAGTCCATCATGCCAGGGAAAAAGTAGGGATAATGATTTCCACCACTGAAACCTTGTTAGGCCCCATAGTGATGTTTATTTGTCATCCAACTTATTCATAAGATCATACATACAAGGATAAACGGAAAACAAAAATATAAGCTTGATCCAAAACTTATATGGCCCGCAAGAAATTTTCAAAAATAGAAGTTCAATTCAACTGTTTCATGTGGTGTGGTCCATTTGAACATTGTATATACTTCATTTTTGGGATCAAGCCATAAAATTATTTGGGAAAATGGATGGACAAGAGAAGATAAAATACATAAATCATGATGGACCTCAAATAGTTTACTCTGTAAGCTGAGCAATCCCCTTCTGTCTTAGGAGGGAAACAGATTGGCTGGTGTACTACACACCAGCTATATAGCTGATGTAGATACGTGTCGCACAAAGACAAGTGCCGACGCTCCTCGAGCTCCGAGTTGCACGAACGGTTCAAAGGAGATCAAAGTTACATGGCCCCACAATGATTTATTTATTATATCCCACCCTTCATCCATTTTTCAAGATCAATTTAGACCATTAAATAAAAAATGAATCATATCCAAAGCTCAAATGGACCCCACCATAGAAAAAAGTGTGGAGAGTGATGCTCACGGTTAAAATCATCTTAAGGCCCACTGGACTATTTATTTGACATCCAATGTGTTGATTAGGTCAGACTCATACGGACCCATATGAAGGAAAAAAACAAAGATCAACTTGATCCAAAACTTTTATGGCCTCCAAAAAAAATTTAATGGTCGACGCCCATTCAACGATGTTTCCTATAATGTGGTCCATTTGAGATTGGGATATACCCCATTTTTGGTCTCATTACCATAAAATGATCTAGAAAAACATACAGATAGCATAGATGAAACACATACAGCATGGTGGGGCCACATAACACCAACCACCCGCCATTGGCCGGTTGCACGGGAGTAGCCAGTCCGTTGCCCAGGGACTTGGATTTCCTACTGAAGCCTTTCCATGGAGATTCGGGAAAGGATTCTATGTGAGGCCCATTGTGATCTGTGTGAAATCCAACCTGTCCATTCGATTTGTTTTTAGATATCATTTTAAGACATTATACCAAAAATGAGTAGGATCCAAAATTCAAGTGGGCCATACAAGATGAAACAATGCAAAAAGGAATACTTACCGTTGAAACCTTCCTAGGCTCTACCATATTCCATCCAAACCGTTCATAAGGTCATTTTCACTGATATGAAATGAAAACACCACGAACATAAAGCAATACAAAACTTTTGTAGCCATATGAATGTTTCAATGGTGGTCACTAAATCCCCACTATTTCCTCTCATGTGGCCCATTTAATATTTGGATCCTCCTCATTTTTGGTTGCATCTCTTAAAATGATTTTGAAAAACGGATGGACGGGTTAGATTTATCACAAACATCATAGTGGACCCTACTCAAAATCCTAGCACATGATCTTCCAACAACGAAAGGCTCACACATATATTCCCTACGGCCGTATAAAATTTCCCGGCTTGTTTAAAATTTTCACCATCCCACGAATAACATGCAGCCAGCACTCGACCTCATAGAAGGTATAATACAGTAGAGCATATAGTACCTTTTCCTAATATCTATATATATATATATATATATATATATATATATATATATATATATATATAAAATAAAAAAGAGTTGTATCGAATGGTCACTGTTGAAACCACACCAATTTTCGTGTGGTCCACCGTGATGTTAATGAGAAATGCACATTGTCCCCCAGTCACAACATTATCGAACTGGGTGTTTCAACAACACAGCGTAGAGACTTCCGTTGAGGTGTTTTAAAAGCATATTAGGGTGTAGCATTAATCTCCACCTCACTCACGCTTCCAGGATCAGATTGGTGTAGCATTAATTTCCACCGCACTCACGTTTCACAAGAGAAACTCCTATATATTTGCTTTATTTTTCAGACCATGCCCTAAAATAAGCTCCCAAAACAGATTAGACAGCCTGGATATACAATGCATTGAGGTGAGGTGGGGCCTACGGCCAGGGTGGCACCCACGTAGCTGGATTGGCAGTCACAAGTAATCCGCCAAGCAATCAATATCAACTGTAATCCAGGCTAGCATTAAGGCTGTAGGAGACTTTCGCTTCCCAAAGAAGCATCACTCAACTATCTGCACCCAGGAGGATGTAGGAGACACATGGACATACTGTGACAAAGGCCGCTGAGTGGGCCACTGGTGATCCACACAGGAGGCTGTAGGGGACACACGGGCATATTGCAACAAGGAACCTGAGTGGGCTACTGGTGATCCACATCCACTTGATGAGAAAAGACCAGTCTTTAACATACTTTAATGTTGGAAACCAAACATACTTTTCTACTTTCTTGCTAACAAGTAGCTTCTTTACCAAACCATACTTATTTGCTGAATAAGTAGAAACCAAGATAAGCTTCTTAGCTTTGAGAGGATTACATCACTGGGGTCAACCAATCCGTGAGACTTTTCAGGTATGGCGCCCCCCCCCCCCCCCCCAAAAAAAAAAAAAAAAAAAAAAAAAACTAATTATGCCTCACTGAACTGATTCAGAGACTCATTTTGTTAATCCACAACTTAATCCCATTTACAGCAGATCTTCATTAATTTTCAAACAGTCAACTATATGCACTACCCACCTATAACATAGCGATTTCAGAGACTCACGGCAGCACACATAGCAACCCCAAAAGGATGCAGGCCCCCACAGATCTTCCCAAATGACGAGGACAAGAGAATCATTAACTTGATTGCAATTTAAAGATCCAAAACCACATCGATGATTTTCTTCCATTGAATAGCAACTGAATTGATCACATACAACAATGCACGTTAACATAAAATGCTATTTTTGTCCGCTCATGTGTCACTTCACTGGAACATCCAAGCTATGAAAAGGATGGACCACAACCTTCTCACCAGAAGCAGAAATTGGAACAATCCACTCATCAGGTGGGCCACACACATGTATTGAGTGAGACCAGCTGTTCATTTAATTTCAAAGGTGCAGTGCAGCCCTCCTAACAAAGGGACCATCATTCAAGGTGATCTTCTTAAGACCACGGCCCACCTTACGTACAAGGATGATGTTATACAAAAGTGAGACATCAGCAAAAATTAAATCGGTGTATGTTAAGCTAAAAGACAGGGTTGTGTATGATCATTTCTCAATCAGTAAACATCAACAAAGCAAAAGGAAAAAAGAAAAAAAGGGTCAGCCTTACTTACAATAGTAGATAAATCTGTCACACTTCGGAATCAGCTACAAGAGGAGCATCTGCAATGGCTTCAATGTCCTTCATGCTCTTCACCACACACCTTTTCTTAGTTTCAAAGTCAAGCTTATCCAAGTCCTCAGCAATCCCCATGTACCCGTAGAGAAGTAGTTCTGCCTTCTCCACCAGTGCCTCTCCTCCACCCATGCCTTTGCCGCGTTCTTTGGAAGCAATCTGCTCAAACTCCTTCCTCCCGCGCTTGTTCTCAGCATAATGCTTGTTAAGCCTCTCTGCTTCTTGTAATCCGGAAAATGTTGGCATGAACTTCACCACCAGAATGCTATGGTTCGCAGGCTTCCCTCGGCATACCTTGGCCTTTCCTGCACCAAACCCCATCTCTGCAACCAGGGAACAGAAGCAAAATCAGTGGAGATGTGAGAAGGAACATAACTGTAAACAGCCAGCGAGAGATGATGACATGCCCTTTGATCCTCTAATCATCGAGTTTTGCTAGGCCATCCAAGTCATGGTGCATCACGTGGGACCCACCATGTAGCTCACCCATACCGAAAATAGGGCAGTGCGGGGATAGACATGTATCAAAGAAACAGACCATCTAAAAGGACTGTCAACTGTATACATCCAACACAAATTTGTGGAGTGGACCAGACTAGCTACATGGCAGCAATGGCTAGGGCATCTGCATTGTGGGGCCCGCCTGATGCATGGCAAGATATTCCACATAGAGCATGTAATAGATGAATGCGGCAGGCAGCTCCTGTGGTTGGCATTTAGCAAAGCTCTGAATCATTAGAAATTTGGGACAGAGAATGTCTTGCCAAGTGAAAGCTGCAACCGTGGAGATCTTCTGTCATGATATTAGATTTCATGGATCAAATCTATATCTTTGTTTCACACACATGCAATTGGAAAATCATTTAAACAACAAAATGTGCCTGCTTGCCAGAATTGCCATGTCAACAGAAACAAGAGACACATTGTTCAGGAGGTCATTATGTTATATCTGGCCCACATCTTCCACAGTAGCATACGAGGGTTTTAAATTATTACAAGAGTCCAAGGGTTAATAATACAGACCATTAGTCTATTGTCCCACCATGGATGACAAATGTCCCCATAGACCTCCCCCAGATTGGGATATCCCAGTGACCAATGTTAGGACCTTTTTCACTTGAATATAGACTATCTATCCATATCAAAAGGTTAAGATCCACAACCCAAGGATGCCTATAGTATATTCGGGTCCTTTGTAGAACCATTAATCTGATGGATCCCACAGTGCATGTATACTCAAACCATGCCATTTCGGGCTTTCCACTTGCCCTGAAGTGCCTTCAACTTGGACCAATTTTACCCTAACCAGTGCAGTTTTTGGGCATGTCCAAAATATGTCTACTTTCCTTGCATCTTATTACCTTTATGGTTGTTAGGATAATAGCATTAATTGTTGGAAAACTAATAGCTTAGCATTTTCAAATCAGCACATGAAGTATGTTTATCTGCCAGACGAGTGCCTAGGGGTGGCAATGGGACGAGTTTGGGCCAGGCTAGGCCCAAGCATGGCCCAGAAATTAAGGTCCAAGGCCCATGCCTAAGCATGAGCCTAGCACAGCAAGCCCAAGCCAGAGCCTGAAAAGATTTGGTTGGGCCTGGACCCAACCCATCCTGGCCCAGCCCTATAATTGCTAAAATCCCAATTTTCCACTTTTGTTTCTTTGAAAGAGCCCGATTTTCTATTTTCCACTCGGATGTCCCCAATATATCCATTGATGAAGTGGGCCACCCATGCACAGAGAAATCAATGCTTCGGAGGAATAAAATCAATGGCGTACATTCAAGATGCATGGGTTGCCTAATCAAGGATAAGAATAGAATATTCATTGGATATAAGATGTACATATGAAGTCGGGTTGGGCCAGAATGGGTCGAGCAAAAACGACTTGAGCCCAAGCGCGCCCGAAAATTGATCAGGCCATGCATGCCAGGCCCACATGCCAAGCTAATAGGTTCAAGCCCAGTCCAAAGCAGTGTTGGGCTTATTGGACCGGCAAATCGCCCGCCCATTGCCACCCTTGCAGTTGCAGGTGCCCCTCCCTGCAGGAGAGCACTCGGTTGATCGAATAAGAACAGCGGCAACACCTTACGAGGAGCCAAAATCCAATTCCCAAACAGAATATTTTCTGAAGTGCCATTTAATGGTCCACAAAAGGTACCCAATTACCATTTAGCACTACACCTAAACTGGGCCTTAAATATCATGATAGTTCAATAACCAACAGAAATCATGGGTAGTAAAGCAAGTCACGAACCTCTGAGTATTTCCTCCATTCTTTCATTGGTTACAACCACCGGTGTATCGTTGTTCTTCTTTCCAATGGAACTGTTGTGAATGATCACGAGTGGCGGCCATAGAATGAGGTCCACTTTCAGAGCTGAAGCTTCGGCAATAGGCATGGACTGGTAGGCCTTCCCAGTGTCAGGGGCAATGAGACTGTTCCACCCCATCATCACACAGATCGCTTTGTGAAGGCCCAAGTGATCTGTTCTTAAGCCGCCCTTGAGGGAATTGAATGCATGGGTTACCAAGCTGTGTGTGTCCCCAAACTCCTTCGAGAGGCTGAATAAATAAGGATCGAGAGATTAATTATCAAAGGGGCATCCTCATTTCAGACAGGATCGATAACATCAACAAAAGAGAACCAATAAATCCCAACCTTTGGATTCTCATTTTGGATGGTTAACAGAAATTTTATTGAATTGAAGCAAATGGCAATATGTCTAGAAATAGAACTTCCAATACCAAGAAATCATCAACCCCCTCTCTCATTTGACACTCTTAATTAACTAAAGCCAAACACCAAACTAGCACAAGTAAGCAAGAGGACATATCTACTAAATCTAGTAATCTATTTATCATGAAAACAGCAAATCATATTTCAAAAATCTTAGACCACAATCAGAACTCCTAAAGCTCTTCAATTGTTCTTAACATGCAAAGCCAATGTTGTCCTCTACTATATCCCTGCAAAGTTGTTGTGTCACAACTCGTAAGTGATCACCTAGGACCAGGCAAGGTGATGATAAGTTGACCAGGCAAGCTCCTAAAATACTTGAAAATCGCCAGGAGTTATAACAACCTAAATGATCATAACCATGGCAATAGATATAACAACCTAGATTATCAAAACCTTGGCAAAAGATATAGGTCCCATCACCTAGGCCAAAATGCCTTGACTACTGTGGTCCCTAAAGACAAAAACCTTTCTTGCCTAAAAAGTACTCAAAACACAAAAATAAAATAAAAAATAACAGACAAAAAGAAGAAACTCGATTTGAATGTGTTTAACCAGGTAAATAAACACCAGCTAAGAGGAAAAGCATCTTAGCTGAAAACAAATGGTACATTAATTAAGCTAATGAAATATCAACCACAAAAGCACTATAGGTGACAACGACCACAACGAAAAGAAATCCATCATCATCATCATCATCATATTGGCCTTTCTCCAAGCAATTTGGGGTCAGCTTTTAAACGGTGATTGGTAGAAGTACTACAACTGGCTGCCCACCAGACATCAACCTTCCTCCTTTACTGAAGCTCTGGAGCCAGCCAAGGTAGAGGTCAATTTGACAACACTCGTACGCCAACGCAGTCTCACTTTAGCCCCCAGCCTAGATAATACATGTACACCCAAAGAGGGCAATCACGCAAATGAGGGCCACTGAGAGGCAGTTGCCAGACATCGGCTGAGCATGAGGTGCACACAACCAATGTTTTCAATATCAGCAATGACGGATGTATCACACCCTTGGAATGCAGAAACATATCAGTTATCGCATGCGAAATATCAGATGCATCACATAATGTTGTGCTGTTTTGGGAAATTGGTTGAATTCTTCAATGAATCTTCAAGGGATGTTAAAAAAGACATCATTACGCACTTAGAAATCAAATGATCACAAAAAACAAGTGGACATAATAAGTTTTCTTTGTATAAGATCCTACACTATGCATTGTTTGACAGAAGTGATGTAACTGTATTGAAAATCAATTCATGTCATTTATAAATCTAAGAAATGGATTAGAAGTGGACGATTTGACCCCAAAAAAAAAAAAAGGATTTTGTAATATAAAAGAAATTTTTCAATTTTTCAATTTTTTTCGAAAAACCCAAGTGTTGTTGTTGGCAGTGTTTTAAATATCGACGATATCAGCCGATATATCCCACAATACATCTTGTATCCCACCTGTGCGATACAAAACGCATAGGTAATCAAAATATATCCAACCTATTTGATCTAGTGAGCATTTTCGATTTTCGATCCATGTTTTTGTTGTAAATCATGTTAAACCAGTGTCAAATTGTTACAAATCTATGATTCTTCATATTTTTCATGAAAAATCATGGATTTAGAACTTCAATTTCGAGATTTCGAGCAGATGGGTCAAGTTGCAGAAAATTGAGAAAAATTGAAACTTATCAATTTCTCACAAATCAGTTGCAATTTTTGTATCCAAGCACAAAATTAAACATGTAACATGATCTAGTGATTCTTTTTTTGCTTTTGAATGCATTGCTTGTGTTTCCATACATGTCTTCTTACGTTTATAACTTATATGAATAGACTTTGAATATACTTGAATATACTTGCATCAGTTCAGTTGGAAAGCACATATACTAGGACCCCATACAAAGGAAACCCCTATAATGTGCACTTTTTTTTTGTAATGTTTTGATTTATAAGTGTGTATTGATGTCTTTTTCAATAATCCCTGAAGTTTCATTGAAAAATTCGACCAATTTCCCAATGTTCTCATGTTTCCCAACAATAGTGATACATTATGCGATACAACTGATATATTCCATGCAATAACCGATATGTATCCATATCCCAAGGGTGCGATACGTTACGCGATAACGATATTTAAAACATTGGTTGTTGGTATCTATGCATCGACAATAATATGTGATACATTGCGATACACTCAGGCACACACATCTACCACCATTGGACCAAAAAAGAATGATGTATGGTCTTCTACCAAAATGAAAATGTAAAGTACTTCCCAGTATTGCCAATGTTACCAATAGTATAAATCAATATGATCAGTATTGCAGTTCAGAGATACAGATACATGATGTAATATAAAAAACACACTGCCGGCCAATATCATTGATAATATCACCAGTATCACGCGATATTTCCGGTATCGTGAGATATCAATGATTGTCCTTTGAAACAAATATATTGTATCATCAATACATGTAATAATATTGCTGATATTATCATAGATACCAGCATTAAAACCTATGAAATTCCAGAATTAAAAAAAAAAAAAACATTATTTAAAAATAATCATAATAATAATAATTGGGGTTCTCTTTCTAGGGGTGTTTTAAATTAGTGCATTGTATGTGCTGAATTGTTGAATAATTTCTTAAAAACAAAGTGCATTAAAATCATATTTATTAATTAAATTAATCCTAAGTTGTGATCGTGAGTCTTTTAACATCTCATAAAATTTCACTGAAAAAATCCACTTTTTTCTTAATGTTTCCCTCAGACAATGATACATTCCCCAATCTATGTGATATTAATGATAATGATATTTTGAACATTGACGAAAAGTAATCAGCATAACCTATGGCAGCTCATCTCAAATGTCAACACAGAAAGTTTAACTTGACAGATTAGCAATCTTAATCATATCGATAGTACATAATTCGATTGTTGTTTCATGCTGGGGTAGAATCCTCTAAATAAGATCAGAACACAACCTAATGCTGATATTTTAACTAATAACACTGCTTTAACTTGGTTATGGAGTGGATGCCTGTAGTCAGCTCCTAATGGATTACTAGGTATGTGGAAACCACAGAATTGTCCACAGTTGTTCATAATAAACAAAGCTTCCCAGATAATTTAACTCCGTTTGCAAGTCTGTATGAAGGACGTGTACCTTACGTCCCTCTCTAGCAGAGGTCAGCATTGCATCATGACTTATTTTCCTAAATTTTAGCTATCAAAAGTTCTACCATAAACATCACAAAAAAGTGTCCACCTAATAAGAATGCATCAACAATTGCATTAAGAAATGGATGCAATGGAAACTAACAAATCTGTATCTCCTGGGAAGTTCAGTCATGTGCAGTATAACCTTCAGCAACAACTGCACAAGGAACTGAATGCAAAATCAGTACCACTTAGACAAACCATATGCCTCGAGCAAGCAAGTTTCCATCATAGGATCAAATGATGGCAACTTACCTGTAGAGGATCATTCAACTATAAAAGAATGCCTTCTGCTGTCATGATGCAACTGGGTCCCATCTATTTCTTTGCTTACAATGAGCTTTTTAACTCCAGCAGCACTCACAATCACTGCAGAGGCAAATGATGGTTTCCCAAATCCATACAAGCCACAATTGACTATTAATTGGTTTAAGAACTCCTTGACCAGCGAAGGTTGAGCCAAGATGCACTAACCGAGTGGTTCGTAAGTGTTAGCACTGGCAGGAAAGCAGTGACAGATCACCCAATGTTGATGATCAGCAGTTAAATAAAGCAAGTTGGTATGGATGACATCTGAAAAGGATCATCAGATATCTAACTTGGCAGCCAATCGAGATTACACTTCATCGTTCTCAAAACTTTTACATCCAGCTTGAACCAGCAGGTCAATTTCTTGGGCCCGAGAGTTGCAATCCGCAAAATAATCCTTGAAGAACACCAATTTACCATTCATATCAGTGCAACAAGTAGTATAAACTATAGACCTCTGAACATATTGAAGCATTTCAACACCTTTTGCATGCCTGCACTCCATCAGATAAGGGATCATTAAAGAATTAGAATCCTCGAATTTTCATAATGTCCTCCCTTTTATATGGGCCAAAAATATTTTGGTGGACATCCCAGCTCCAATATTTCCTCAAAATCCATACTCGGCAGAGCACAGCAGCATCTTAAATAACTTGCCTGTAACTAGAACAGAAGTTGCAAACGAAACCTCTAGACTAGATCCTACTAAACTAAACTGAAGTCCTAAAAACATAGTTCAATGATCACTTAATGCAGCCTCCTAAACTAAACTGAAGTCCTAAAAACATAGTTTAATGATCACTTAATGCGGCTGCAAATAGTAAGATTCCTGATATGTGCGTGCGGGTCATAAAATTAACCCTAATGCTTGGAGGCAAGCAACAGATGAAATGACATGTATGCAACTTCTGAATCAAAATATGGGGAGGAACAAGTCCTCCTGTTTCAGAAACATATCTTGACAGATTAGCAATTTTAATCGTATCAATACTACATAATCCAATTGTTGCTTCATGCTGGGGTAGAATCCTCTAAATAAGATCAGAACACAACCTAATGCTGATATTTTAACTAATAACACTGTTTTAACTTTTAACTTGGTTATGGAGTGGATGCCTGTAGTCAGCTCCAGATGGAATATCTGCCTCTCTCACTGCAAATTACTAGACAGGTAGAAACCACAGATTATTTTTATTTTTTTTACTTTTTTTTGTAAAGGTGGAAAACACAGAATTTTATTTTATTTTTATTTTTTTGTTCACGGTTGTTCATAATAAACAAAAAAGCTCCCCAGACAATTTAACTTTGTTCAAAAGTCTGTATGAAGACATGTACCTTACATCCCTCTCTCACAGAGCTCAACATTGCATAATGACTTATTTTCCTAAGTTTTTTATCATATAATGGGAAAAATAGCTAAGAAAAGTTCTACCATAAACGTCACAAAAAATCATCCACCTAATAAGAATGAATCAACAAACAATGATTTGAGTTATTAAATGGATGCAATAGCAATTAACAGATCTGTATCTCCTACAAAGCTCAGTCATGTGCAGTATCACCTTTAGTAAAACAGCAGAAAGAACCAAATGCAAAATCAGTACCATTTAAAGTTCAATAATACGACATATCATATGCCTCAAGCAAGCAAGCTTCCATCATAGGACCGAATGATGGCAGCTTACCTGTAGAGGGTGGTTTAACTAGAAAATAATGCCTTTTGCTGTCATGATGTTTGGCATTTTTTATTTTTATTTTTTGAAGACACAGGGTGTCCCCATCATATAATTATATGATGTTTGGCATATAATTTGAGGGTCAGAGTCAAATACTTCACATTCAAAACTCAGTGAAGATGTCTCAGCAATCCATTGACTGAAATAGTAACATGGTTCATCAGAGTCCGTAAGTCCCTTCACGGATCCCCTGCAATACATGCAACTGGGTCACATCTATTTCTTTGCTTACAAGTAGCTTTTTAATTCCAGCAGCACCCAAAGTAACTGCAGAGACAAATGATGGTTTTCCAAATCCATACCAGCCACAATAGACCATCACTTGGTTTAAGAACTCCTTGACCAGTGTGGAAGGTTTAGAGGAGATACACTAACCGAGTGGTTACCAAGTGATTTAGTCTGCAAGTCCCTTCACTGATAATCAGCAATTAAATAAAGCAAGTCAGTATGGATGAAATCTGAAAAGGATCATCAGATTTCTAATTCGGGCAGCCAATTGAGATTACACATCATCATTCTCAAAACTTCAATATCCAGCTCAAACCAGCAGTTCAACCAATTCTCGGGACCAAGAGTTGCGATCCGCAAAATGCTCCTTGAACGAATACAAACTTACCATTCATATCAGTGCGACAAATAGTAGAAACTATAGCCTCTGGACATACTGAAGCCTTTCAACACCTAAAAGGGTAACACCTTCCCCTGCATGCCTGCACTCCATCAGACAAAGGATCATTAAAGAACTAGAATCCTTGACTTTTCATAACTGTCCTGCCTTTATATGGGCCAAAAATCTCTTGGTGGACATCCCAGCTCCAATATTTCCTCAATCCATACTCAACAGAGCAGCATCTTACGTAACTTGCCTGTAACTAGAATAGAAGTCGCAAACGAAACCTAGACACTAGATCCTCCTAAACTAAATTGAGGTCCTAAAAACATAGTTCAATGCTCACCTGATGCAGCTGCAAATAGTAAGATTCCTGATATGTGTCATGAAATTAACCCTAATGCTTGGAGGCAGGCACTTAATGAAACGACATATATGCAACTTCTGAATCAAAATATGGGGAGGAACAAGTGCTCCACTTTCAGAAACATATCTTGATAGAAGACAGACCTGCCACATACGCTGCAAAGCAGGTTACCAGCTTTTCCTTGCTCCCTGTACCTTTTTTGCTGAGCCGGACTCTCATTCAACTGTTTAGAAAACCGAAGGAAGGCTCTATGGACCAGCTGCTTGAACTCCTCTGAGCCTTCTGGTGGATCAGCCTTCTTCTTCACAAGTGGCACTGTATCTTCTAACATATCACAATCGTGTGCGTTGGCACCACCATGCCTCTCTTCTAAGGCTCCTTTACGAAATTTGTATGGTCTGAAAAAACCTTGTCTTTTGTCGAATGGAACTGAATTATGAATGGCTGAAGGACCAAGTCTCAACCGCCTTTTTAAGCTAAGTTCTCGGCTGCCACTAAGACGGGATCCAATGAACCCACCTCGCACACGTACTGGTAGATCTTCAGACGGCAGTGAATCATCAGATATTGATATTCTGCATGAACCATCAATTATCCTCCCAGGCTTTCTATATTGGGTGCGTCCAAAGCCCAATCTTTGGGATGGTGATGGCCCAATCCGGCCTTCCAGAATCCTCCGCTCAGCACTGCCACTCCTCTCGGGAATCCGTCTCGATATATTGTGATTATGTGGTAATACGCTTCTCAAATTATGCCTATCCATCTCATCTATGGCATGTTTTCTTTTCATTGTCCTCTCACATGGATCATAAACACCTAGCTCCTCCACATTCGACCTTCGCTGGGGCCCTTGGGGGTTCACATCAGTTCTGAACACATCTGGATCATGTTCTGATATCAATGGACTCCTCAATCTTTCTCTGTAATCTGCTACATCTGCATCTCTTCCAAAAACATAATCTCCTCCAAAATAAGTGACATCACGATCTCGGGATGCTTCCGTTCTGTACTCAAGATGTGTGCTTCCAGAACCAAAAAGTTCCCCACGTCGATCTGTTGACAGAGGGACTCTATTCACATCGTGGTAGTCTGTGACTGGATCTCTTTGTAGAGAATAGTGATCCCATGAGCCATTGTCTCTGAGAATTCTGCGTGAAGTCTCAGCGTCGTCTATCCCATCTCCAGTATGATCCATGAAAGTTGACCCCAATGCATCTCTGCTATAGTAGTCCCCTCGAGCATTCAGCTGCATCTTCTTGTATAATTCATCAGACAAAAAAGGCAGATCATCCCTATCTCTTCGACCAAGTTCAGGATACCTATAATCCCGAGACTCATCCCTGGATGGACTAATTAGGTCCCGCTGATAGGATTTCAGATCTTTCGATCGCATCTCAGGGCCATTCGCTGGGTCAAAGAGTTCTTGCCTCCCACCATACCCTTCCGAAACGTCTGTGAACTTGCCACCGCTGCTCCTACCAAACCCAACCGCTGATGGTAGATGCAAATGCTCACGATACGAACTGAGGAAATCATCCCTCCCAAGGCCACTCGAGGTATTTCCAAAAGCCTTAGACTGTGAAACAGATGGCAGTATTGTAGGATACGAAACATCCCTAGAATAGAACAATCGCTGTTTCTCTTCTTCTTCCTCATAAGGTTCTCTCACCAATATCTTGTTTGGATAGCGAAGGTCTTTCTCTTCGCGGATGCCAACATTCAAATTAACCCCCGAAGACGACGCGAAGGCACTACTACCACCATGTTTGCCAGGATTCAATCCTGACGACAATGCATAGGCACCATCTGGAGGTAGCGAAAAGAAGGTCCGAACCGACCCGTCTTCCAAGCACATTGATTTTTGAAGCAGCATCCCATGCCCATCGAGGCCCGATGACCCGTTTCCTTGGAAATCCTTATCCTTACCAGGCCTTGAAGTACTACTACCTCCAATACCATCTACACCGCTGACACCAACGTGCTTCAAGTTAGGGTTTCCTTCAACATCGATATCGAAGTATTTACGCCGGAAATCAATGGACGTAGAGTCCTGGCGAAGGTAACCCTCATCAAACTGGCGCAAGCGCCCCCCACTGCTGACGTCTCGACCTCCATCCAAATGCCGAGCAAAGTCTCTCCTTTCAACAGAAGCGCTGCGCCGATCCCCGCCATCCAAAACCCTCCGAGATAGCCTCTCATGCTCCGGTGGAGGGCTGTGGCGTTCCTTCCGGTAAGGATTGGAACGCCATTCAGATCGGTGGTGTTCCCGAATCTTCGCTGCTGAAGACGACGGTGGAGATCGGATCCTAACACCGGCACTCCCGCCTTCAGATCTCCGAGACCGCATCTTCCAACCTCCAGAAAATATGATTTCAGGAGAGAAGTAGTCGCCGAAAAGCGACCGAATAAAATAAATCAGACAGTAGACACAAGCTGTGATTCAACGAGGACAAAGCACTGAAAGGAAACACGCGATCGTGAAACGCAACCCAAAACCCTAGAAACGCAACCAAACCCAACGTGCAGACAGTGAGAGAGACGAGTGGAAAAAAATCATAACCCTAGAAAATTCCCAGTCGGATACCCTAACACTAGAAAATTCAGTCAGGCATTTTCATCAATTGAAGATAATCGCCTAAAATGACAGAATCGGCAGAGGAAAAAATCCTAACCCTATAAAACGGAACGCAGCAGATCACAAAGGGAAGAAGTTAGGGTTTCTAACAATCGATATTCGATGAAAGAGGAGAGAAAGCGATCGATCTAACCTTTTGGAGTGAAGATCTCATCTTCATCTATCTCTCTCTTTCTCTCTCTCGTCTCTTTTTCCTTTCTTTGGGGGAATTTCGGAAACCGTTTGCGTTTTAGAAATGAAGAGTAATGAGAACCAAAATAAAAGGCGCGCCTTTTGTAGGCTCTTGCTCCCGAGGATATGCTCAGCGTCCTCGAGCGTTTTAGCGGTGCAGATTCAGTCAGGGTCAGGTCGTGACCGTGGCCCACGTATATGGGATGCGGATTGCCAGCAGCTAACGGATAGTGTGCTCTGTGAGCCCATCATGATGTATGTGTTTTATCCCCTCCGTCCATCCATTTTTTTCCGATCATCTTAAGGCGCGAGGCTGAAAACCACCCGGAGACTCAACTCTCACGTGGAACACCCGGTGGTAGACTCCTAGGAGTTTCAACACCCGATCAAGGGTTCGAGCTTCAACACCCAATCAAGGGTTCGAGCATCCATTGTTAGTGAAATCTCACTCCCGCATAAGTGTGTGGGGGAGTAAAATAAAATTAAAAATAAATAAATAAATCTCTCACGTGAAACACATGGCAGGAAAAAATGGTAGGTGAAAGCCCACCATTAAAATTTGGGAAATTGACCGTGCTCACCTCGAAGTTTGGGCAAATTGCCTATAACACCACATCACTCCATATATTCTATAAAGGGCCTTCTCACAACTTTTGGACTTTGTTTTGAATAAAAATGTCCCTGACTTTAGTTCAATAGCTGCACGGTTTTCTAAGAACTAAGAAATTATGTAGTATTTAATGCCAGTAAAGTGATGTGTACGAACCCTTTTTGCGCGTGGGCAAAGACTAAACTCGTGGGGCCCATATTGATGTATGTATATAATCCATGTCGTCCATCCTTTTAACCATGTCATTTTAGGGTCAGGATCTAAATATCAGCCTGATCCAGAGCTTGTGTGGGTCACATAATAGAAAATAATAGTGACAATGGAACCCGTTATTGAAACTTTCCAAGCTCACCGTGATGTTTGTTAGAAGTGGACATTGCCCAAGTCAGGACTTTTTGGGCCCACGTCGAGCTGGCCGACAAGATGGATGGAACGGATCTCTCCATTGTTGGCATCAAACTATTGTACCAATGGTTATCCTTTCATTTGGTAGTAAAGGAAGTGAACATGTAACAACCGCGACCTGGAAAAACTACGACCCATATAACATGAGAACTACGACCCTTACTACATTACAATCACGACCCTTACCACATTACAACCACGACCCAGGTATGGGTCGTGGTTGCCATGTTATATGGGTCGTGGTTTTCATGAGGAAAGGGTCGTGGTTGTCATGAGATAGGAGTGTGGTTGGCCCGTTTTTTTTTTCCTTTCCCAATGTAAGTTGCGCGCGAGAGAGGAAATTGAATCGAGTACTCGGTTGGGCCCAGCTTAAATGTATGTGGTCTATCCACGCCATCCATCCATTTTTTCATCTAATTTAAGGGTTTGAGCCCAAAACTAAAGCATATCCAAAGATCGATTGGAGTATACCACGACCTTAATCTGTAGCCTTCGATTCATTTACACTACCAAAATGGATCGTGGTTGTCATGGGTCGTAGTTGTCATGTTATATGAGTCGTGGTTGTTATGTTATATAGGTCGTAGTTATCATGGGTCGTCGTCGTCATGTTATATGGGTCATGGTTGTCATAGTCGTGGTTGTCATGTTATATGGGTCGTGGTTGTTATGTGATAAAAGTTGTAGTTGTCATGGGTTGTAGTTGTCATGTTATATAGGTCGTGATTGTCATGTTAAATAGGTCGTAGTTATCATATTATATGGGTCATGGTTTCATGTTATATGGGTCTCGGTTGTCATGTTATATGGGTTGTGGTTGTCATGTTATATGACAACTATGACCCATATAGGCCCACATTGATGTATGTGTATAATTTATGTCATCTATCCTTTTTGTCGTGTCATTTTAGGAGTAGGGCCCAAATATCAACCTGATCCGATGCTCGTGTGGGCCACAAAATAGAAAATAATGGTGACTCTAGAAACTTTTCAGGCTTACAGTGATGCTTGTTAGAAGTGGATATTGTCCAAATCAGGACTTTTTGGGCCCATGGCGAGCTAGCCGACAAGGTAGATAGATCAGATCACCTCATTGTGAGCCTTAAGCTATGGTACCAATAGTTTGGTAGAAAAGGAAGTGAACACCTTGCAAACCACGAACCATGCAACATGACAACCACGACCCATATAATATGGCAACTACGACCCATGTAAACCACGACCCAAATGGGCCCACATTGATGTATGTGAATAATCTATGCCGCCCATCCTTTTTGTTGTGTCATTTTAGGGATAGGGTCAAATATCAACCACGACCCTTTGTGTATGAAAACCACGATCCATTGTGCATGTGAACCACGACCCTTCAAATGGATCATGGTTATCATGTAGCAAGGGTCAAGGTTGTCATATTATACGGGTCGTGGTTGTGAAGTTATATGGGTTATGATTGTCATTTTATATAGGTCGTGATTGTCATGGGTCGTAATTGTCAAGTTATATGGGTAATGGTTGTGGGTCGTGGTTGTCATGTTTTATGGGTAGTGGTTGTCATCCGGGTCATGGTTGTCACAGGTCGTAGTTATCATGTTATATGGGTCGTGGTTGTCATGTTATGTGAGTTGTGGTTGATATAGGTCGTGGTTGTCATGCCCCAAAAGGTTTTCAATATTAGGTTTTCAATTTCACTGCTTTCTATGGTGTGGTCCACACGAGCCTTTGATATGCCTCATTTTTTAGCTCATTCCTTAAAATGATCTTTCAAAATGAATGGACGGCATGGATAAAATATATATATCACAATGGGCCCAATAAGACCATTCATCTCTACATATATTGGGATGCATAAGTAGAGTAACGTGACTTACTAAAAAAGTCTTCCCTAGGTTTTAGGAATATGAACTCATCGAAGACTCCTACAGCTACACGTAAGTCAAATAACTTCTAATCCGTGTCGGAAGCGAAGCGGATTGGCTGGTGTACCACTGTGAATGTATGAGGTCTATCCACGTCGTCCATCCGTTTTTCCATCTTATTTTAGGAGTTGAATCCAAAATTTAGTCATACCCAAAGATCAAGTGGACCTTACCATAGGAAACAGTTGAAATAATGATTTCTACTGTTGAAACATTTTTATATGATTACAAGGACATGGATGAAAGGAAAAAATAAATATATGCTTAATCCAACACTTCTGTAGTGTGGTCCAGTTTATGTACGCCGAAATGGATTGGCTGGTGTACACGCCAGTTATATTGTTGTTGTAGGTACGTGTTATGCTAGAACTCATTACAGGTATGTGTCTTGCTAAGACTCATTCAGACGTGGATTAGCTACTTACAAGTTGAGTAGTGAGACTCCCCACTGAAGTGGCGTCACCAAGTTTTGTGGGCTACACTATGATTTATGTTTTGTATCTACATCGTCCATCCATTTGGAAATATCATATTATGGTATGATCCAAAAAATGAATCAAATCCAAAGTTTGAGAGAACCACACCACAAAAAATAGCAGGGAGATTGACTCCCACTGTTAAAAAGCTCCAAGGGCCACCAAAGTTTTCGATCAAGTTAATATTTGTTTTTTCCCTTCTTACATGTCTGCTTTAACATATGAACAGGTGGGATCTCAAATAAACATCATGCTTGACCTTCGGAAGGTTTCAACGGCGGGCGTTACTCTCATCACTGTGTTCTGTGGTGGGTCTACCCAGCCTTGGATCTACCTCGTTCTTTGGACCATGGTCTAAAATGATCTCTCCAAATGTATGGATGGTGTTGATATAACACATGGATCATGGTGGGGCCCACAGAAGTGGTGACGTCACTTCAGTAGCCCGTCTCGCCACTTAACCTTTCAGTATTCAATCTGCGTCCCTCCCCATACACGTTACTGTGGTTGGTCTCTGTGGGCCCCACTATAATGTATTTGTTTCATCCATGCCGTTCATCCATTTTTACATATCAGTTTAGTGCTTCATGCCAAAAATAAGATGGATATAAGTCTCAAGTGGACCACATCACAGGAAAACGATAATGATTGGATATCCATGATGAGGGTCGAATATTGCATATCAGACTCTGATTATTACCAGATTTTACGTATATGATAATGCTTAATGCCATATTTTTATTGTGTTTTTATTACAGGATGAAACTAGGAGCGTGGATTGAAAAATGATGTTAAAAGCGTGGATTTAACGCTCCGAAGTCACCAAGGTGAGAGACGGACTCCAGAGGACCAATATTGAAGAATTTATATGCCAGGGACCCGAGAAAATCAAGTCGTTCACGTTAAAGAGGTTCGAAATTGGTCCAGAATGCAAGATCACATGGTTGCCATCATCCGATCAGTTCGAAACTTCATACATGTGATGAAGGACATAAATTAACAGTAAATATTAAATTTCAGCCATTGAAAATCTAGGGAAGTGGCCCAACGGACGGATCAGCCCCTGGTACCATGATTTGCGGCCCACCTGATATCTGGAACTACCTCAAATTCAGTCTCAATGCCTCAAATGGGGTGATAAAGTGAATGGATGGAACGGATTTTATATACACATATCCATGGGACCCACACGGACAGTAAGCGTGCACAGTGCATAAGTGCACTCGGTGTACACTGGACCTCACGAAACGATCAAAGTCGGTTTGACCGACCTCTCGACGAAAATGGAAATTTCCATTTGTTGTGCGTCCGGGAACCGATCGGCGATCCTCAGTTGTGGGCTCCACCTATTGTTCAAATGGACAATCCAAACCGTTCATCCGTTTCCTGGGGTAACCACAATCATTGCCTAGCTACTGGAATTTAAATGTATCAAGTTATTGGTTTTTTCAACCGTTCAATAGCAGAACTGACGGTGAGTTTTAAAACTCTGTGGGCCACCATGAATCTAACTCTAAATTGGGCATTCCCAACCGATTTTTCATCCTCTATCCAATGGACGGAGTGGATTTTTCAATAGATGTCAAGATGGGACCCACCGAACGTCACAGCAGCAGCGTCCGTTTTTCTGGCTGCGAAACGAACGGACTGCATCTGTTTTGCGAAAGCTTGTGGGCCCCATCCATTGTTCAAATGGACAATCCGGACCGTTCATCAGAGTCCCTGGGTCCCTCTCATCTACGCCTAGGTAACAGAATGGAATGAGACAGCGAAGATTGGTTTTTAACCGTTCAAGCACAAGACGGACGGCGGAGCAGAAATCAAGTAGGCCACATCAATAGACATTCAAAACCGATTTTTCTTGGCCGAAATTTTGAGATTAATGCAATAGAAGACGTGGATTTTTTAAAAGTGAAGTGAAGTGGGCCCCGCCAATGCAACAGCGGAAGAAGGTCCGCACCTCTGTTTACGCGTCTGACGCTGCCAGATTTTTCGGGCCGTTATGTGATCACGCCGTTGATCAGATAGCTGATCCAAGCCGTTCATCATGTAGACCACGCAAAAAACTCCCAAGGGATGCTGACCGTTTGGACAGAATGCAAGGAGGAAAAGCAATTTTGAGTGCCGAATTTTGCTGCGTACGCAGTTGTATGTGTAACCGACTTTCCAATTTCGCATCCTGCTGCGTAAACACGCCTTCCGTATGACTGACTCTATCAGCCTATAAAAGCAAGGAGATCTTTGGACGAATGAGAGGGGGAGGAATTCAGAAACAGGGATCAAGAGCTCGGCTTGGAGATTGAAGGAATTTAACGGCTTGGGAAGAGAGAGAAGAAAGAGAAGGGAGAGATCGGCTTGTGGTTAAACATGGAGTATCCATGGAGTTTCTTCTTTCCTTCCTTCCTTTTGTTTCATGTGTTCTTAGTTTAATCATGTTGGGCTAATTCTTTTACCTAGGGCTGAGATGAAGCCCCTAATTTGAACGACTTTTGTTATATGTTGATTCCATCCTGAATTTAATTGATTTGTTTCTTTCTCTAAGTGGGCTTGATTGGTTTGAATTCTGTACTTTTCCATCTATGAACTTGACCAAAGTATATATATGGATGTTGTTTGGATGCTTGTTCTAGGTGCTTGTGTCTGATCATGAACAGGTTTCCTATAGAGGAAAAAACAGGGTGCTTTAATGAACTGTACATTCCATGTGCCCGACCAAGGACATGGGATATGTTATTCATGGCATTGCTTAAAGTAATTAGACATACTGTATGCCCGATTAAGGACACAGATTGTGCTTTCTCTATATAAGTGGTATCAATCTAGATTAAGGTGAATCAACAGACAAAACAAGGGTTAAGATAATTAGGGGTAGATTCGAAAGTCCTAGTGCTCTCTCTGATTGAATTTTCTTCCCTATTCTCAATTGTTTTTTTTCATAGAATTGTGCTTAGTAATTTGCTCAATTATTTGTTGGATTAGTTAAGGAGAATTATATATTTGAATTGTGACGACCAGTCCTCGTGGGAACGATCTCGTAATACGTACCATATCTACATCTGATTCGTATACTTGCGAGTTTAAAAATCGTTTAAATCATGTTGGTTTAAATAAAACAACAATCCACCATTAAAATCCTCCTAACGCCCACTGTTTATTTGACATCCAATCTATTAATTGGATCATAAAGACCCAGATGAAGGGAAAAAATAAATATCAGCTTGATCCAAAACTTTTATGGTCCCAAAACTTTTTTAATGGTTAAAATTCATTCAACATTGTTTCCTATAATGTGGTCCACTTGAGATAGAGATATACTTTATTTTTTTTTATCATATCATAAAATGATATATAAAAATATATGGACGAGCATGGATGACACACATACATCATGATGGCCCCACAGAGCACCGACCACCAGCCAATGGGTGGTGTCAGGGGAGTAGCCAATCCGTTCCCCTGGGGAGTAGCCAATCCATCTCTACTGCTACTGCTACTGCAGTAGAGACGTGCCGTGCGAGGACGAGCGCTGACGCGGACGCGGATTTCCTGCGAAAGCCTTTGCAGGAAATTGCTGCGCTGGGAACTTAGGTGGGGCCCATTGTGATGTTTGTCAGGAATCCACTTCGTCCATCCATTTTTTGAGCTAATTTTAGGATCTTATATCAAATTTGAACGGGAACCAAGACTCAAGTGGGCCGTACTAATGGAAAAGGTAGTTAGGGAAATTCCTACCGTTGAAACTTCCTTGGGTTCGACAGTGATGTTTCCATGTCATCCATACCGTTAATACGTCATTCCTACTGAGATTAACTGAAAACACAAATATAAGCATGATTCAAAACTTCTGTGGCCCCATAAATATTTCAACTGTGGACGTTCAATTATCACATTTTCATCCCACTTGAGCATTGTATATTTTTTGCCTCAAGTCCTAAAATAACCCAAAAAATGGATGGACGGTGAGGATTTCTCACAAACATTCCACTGGGCCCCACATGCATTCCCAGTGCAGGAACTTCATGCGAAAGGCTTTAGCAGGAAATCCACGTCCCGCTGATGCAGTGAAGTTCCTCGAGCTCTGAGTTGTACGAACGGTTCAAAGTAGATCAAAGCTGCGTGACCCACAGTGATGTATTTATTATATTTACACCGTTCATCTATTTTTAGAGATCATTTTAGATCATTATCTAAAAAATAAATCATATCCAAAGATCATATGTACCACACCACAAATAACAATGGAGATAATGATTTTCACCGTTAAACAATTCGTAGGGCCCACCATAAGATTTATTTTTAATTGTATGAATCGCAGTTGTCCTGTTATATGGGTCGTAATTATCTTGTTATATGGGTCGCGGAATTATCTTGTTATATGGGTCGCGGTCGCGGTTGTCCTGTTATGTAGGTTGCAATTGTCCTGTTATATGGTTTGCAGTTGTATGGATCGCAGTTGTCCTGTTATATGGGTCGCAGTTATGCTGTTATATGGGTCACGGTCACAGTTGTCCTGTTATTTGGGTCGCAGTTATCATGTTATATGGGTCGCGGTTATATGTATCGCAGTTGTCATGTTATATGGGTCGCAGTTATCCTATTATATGGGTCGTGGTTGTCATGGGTAGTGGTTATCCAATTACCATTGTTTTCCTGTGGTGTGGTCCACTTGAGATTTATATCCCTCTCATTTTTGGTATAAAACTTTAAAATAATCTATAAAATGGATGAACAGAATGGATGTAACACATACATCATAGTGGGCCCACATAGCACCGACCACCAGCCACGGGGCTATTAGCAGCGGGGAGTAGCCAATCTGTTTCCATCCCGGATACGGACGTGGATCAGAGGAAGTGGTTTGGCTGGTATACCTCACACCAACTATATAGCTGCTGTATTGAAGTCAGCAAGTTATGTTTGTCTGATCATGAGGTATATGTTATATCCAAACCGTTCATCCGTTTGGTGAGTTCGTCTTAAGGCTTGATATGAAAAATAAGACAAATCTAACATATAACATGACAACCACGACCCATATAACATGACAATCACGACTCATATCACATGAGAACCATGACCCATATAATATGATAAATACGACCCATTTAACATACAATCACGACCCATATAACATGACAACCACAACCCATGACAACTACAACCCTTACCACATAACAACCACGACCCATATAACATGACAACCACGACCCATATAACATGACAACCATGACCCATGATAACTACGACCTATATAACATAACAACCACGACTCATATAACAAGACAACTATGACCCATGACAACCACGATCCATTTTTGGTAGTGTAAATGGATCGAAGGCTGGATATACTTCAATTTTGGGCTCAACCCCTTAAATTAGATGAAAAAATGGATGGATGGCGTGGATAGACCACATACATTTAAGTTGGGCCTAACCGAGTATCGATTCGATTTGAAAGAAAAACGGGCCAACCACACTCTTATCTCATGACAACCACGACCCTTTCCTGATGAAAACCACGACCCATTGGTAAGGGTTGTGATTGTAATGTAGTAAGGGTCATAGTTTTCTCAGGTCGCAGTTGTTACATGTTCACTTCCTTTTATTACCAAATGAAAGGATAGCCATTGGTACAATAGTCTGAAGCCAACAATGGGGAGATCCGTTCCGTCCATCTTGTCAGCCAGCTCGGCGTGGGCCCAAAAAGTCTTGACTTGGGCAGTGTCCACTTCTAACAAACATCACGGTAAGCTTGGAAAGTTTCAACAATGGGTTCCATTGTCACCATTATTTTCTATTATGTGACCCACACGAGCTCTGGATCAGGCTGATATTTAGACCCTGGCCCTAAAATGACACGGTAAAAAGGATGGACGGCATGGATTATACACATACATCAATATGGGCCCCACGAGTTTAGTCTTTGCCCATGCGGAAAAAGGGTTCCGTATACATCACTTTACTGGCATTAAATACTACGTAACTTCTTAGCCCCTAGAAAACTGTGCTACTGAACTAAGGTCAGGGGCATTTTTGTCAAAAACAAAGTCTAAAAACTGTAAGAAGGCCTTTTAGAGAATATATGGAGTGTCATAGCGTTCGAGGTAATTGACCCAAACTTTGAGGCGAGTACAGTCAATTTCCCTTAAAATTTTAAGGTTACAAAAGTTATGCATGAAGCTCGTATTTGCGTTGTCCCTTCGTCATGGAATGAGTTACCTAATTAGTAGGTTGGATGGCGTGAAAGTTTTTATTAGTGGGTGTTCACTTACAACTGTTTTCTTAGCTTGTGGTTTGTTAAGAACAGTGAAATCACACCTAGAAGATTTAAGCACAGTACTTCCAATTGCATAACCAAGTTCAAATATAAATAATTTAAATTTTACATCTTCTTCCTGATATATGCTTTAGTGATCCTACCTCAATCTCTCCATCATTGGGTTACCTCCCCTAATCATGCACCGTTACTTATTATTTGGTCAAGAATGTATTTTTGCATGAAGATAGGAAGAATACGTGGAGCTTCCTAAAGGATTCTCACATCAAAACCATTGGCAAATAAAAGAAAGAAAGCTTTACTAGCACCGTCTGAATCATTCCGGTGGTGGGGAGGCTCATCACCTCCCTCTTTCGATCCACCCCTCCTCCAAATCACTAGAATTCGACTAATTGAAAGGAGAGGTTTTAGTGATGGTGAGCCCTGGACCGGATTTTTCAAATGAAAAATAACAATAAATTCAGGCGCTAGCGCATTTTACCTTAGTAATAAGCTTTGGAAAACTCTTGTGGAAAAAAAACACGGTAAAAAGTGACGAGTACGCACTATGAAAATAAAAATTACAAGAGAGAGAAAGTTATTGATTCGAACAAGTCTCAAATATACCTCACAAGCCCAAGTTATGCCCTTAAAATCATTAGGAGCGAATTAGAAAGCCTAGAACTCTACTACCTCCCAAATCTTGATTAAACCCGATATATGTAGAATCATATAATATCACAATTATAATAGAAAACAAATCTTATACTTACGAAATTTTGCACGCGCTCGATGGAACCTTTAATGGGACTTTAATGGTATCGACGATCTGTCAATAACATCGAACACCTTCGATGACATTGAGTAAAATCACCAAAACGTTCTAACCAAACATGAATTTTAAAAAAAATTTCAATGGGACTTCGATGGCATCGATACCTGCTCGATCACACGTGGATGACACTTGGATGGCATAGACAGACCCTGTTGTTTACAGATTTAATACATCAATAACAATCTCCACTATGTCTTCAATTTTCATTCCTCATAACTTCTTACCATATCTAATTCTGCATTGTATCATAACTCCACTATCGCTTCTCGTGCACATTTCGTCTTCTATTTACGCATTCACCAAGCTCGGAGAAGTTACACATAACCTGAACTTTTCTATGGGAACCACCTTCGTAAGCATGTCAGTCGGATTCATACTTGTGTGAATTTTCTTTAGAGTTACGCCTCCTTCATCAAATGCCTGTTGGATAAAATGATGATGCACATCAATATATTTAGTACATGAGTAATAAATAAAAATTTTAGCCAATTTTATCGTGCTCTCGCTGTCACAATTGACTGGCACGGCCTCCTACTAAAGACTCAGTTGACTTATTATAACACCCTTGGTTATCAAAACCTAAGTATAATGCTCGTTTTCTAAAAACCCAAGTGTTAACCTAGAATTTAAAGTTTAAATTTAAACAATCTTATTATTAATTAGATTTAGCATCAATTATTATCAGAGTAAATCGTGCATTGAGTAAATGTTTATCCATTCATACCAAATCCAAATATAGTGCCCATACAGGACATATACAACCCTAATACCAAAAGTACACTAAACAAAAAGGAAAGTCTATCAACTAATGATGAAGCTCAATATGTCACACTGGGAGCTCGTCTAGCTCCTCAATTGCCCGATCTGTTTCAGCAACTAAGTGAACCGCATTGGCTTGCTCTACACCTACATCAACTAATATGTTTTGATAGCATCAATGGCTATCGCAGTGAGGAATATCCTCTAAGATTACACACACTCAGCATTCATAATCCAATATAGTTCGCAAAACATAGAAAGATATTTATTAAACAATGAAATTCGAAATCATGATCATACACTCATAAATATAGTCAACCAACATAATTTCATCATTAGGAAAAACATGGTAGAAATTGCAGTACGAAATATATATGTCCAGATAGTCAGATAATCAGCATACGACCTTCTATTGCACCCAGAAATAACATTGTACGTGAAATCTGCAAGATTATTAGAAAATCAACAAGTGAACTTTTGCTTCAACCGATCATATAGAACTTTGCACGGTGACTATAAAATCAATAAATGAACTTCCGCTTCACCTAGAAATCATATGAACTCCGCAAGGTTACTAGAAAATCAACAAGTGAAGTTCCGTTTCACCTTGAAATCACAATACAAAGTGAACTCTGCAATGTGAATGGAAACCAACATTCAAACCTCTGTTTCACCCAAAAATAACATTGTACGTGAACTACGCAAGGTGACTAGAAAATCAGTAAATGAACTTTAGCTTCACCTGTAAATCACAATACAAGTGAACTCTGCAAAATGAAGAGAGAATCAATATGTGAGCTCCGGAGTCACTTGAAAATCATATGAACTCCGCAAGGTGACTAGAAAATTAATAAATGAACTTCAACTTCATTCAGAAATCATATGGAACTCCATATAATGACCTGAAAATCAGTAAGTTTATACAAATTAAACCATCAAGCCTCAAAGGGATAAATATTCCATCAACACCATATAGGGCAAATATCCAAACTCACATAGGGCAAATGTCTAATCAAAGCCATATAGGGAAAATAGTTCGTCAATGGATGTGATAAAAATGGGTTATCCTTAAAAGCCGTATAGGCGCAAATGATCTGCAAGATGATAAGTCCACAACAAATTTTATTCAATTTATTAGAAATACACACTAGTTTGAAGACCTCCAAAATATCATCAAGTAATCACAAGTAGCAAGCATCTAATTGATTAACAACTTTTATAACTTGAGATAATATGTGGCAATCAAATTATTCATGCTTACTGAAATTAAAGAAACATGTCAATTATCTAATTTAAGAGACAATTGTGCAACAGATTAGCATATTCGTATAGTGAGACAAGTAGATTAATTAACTTAGGAGATACTAAATGTAAGAGATTAAAACATCATCTATATATATCAAGATTAACAAATTTAAGTGGAAAGCTTAAAGGGGGAGTCCTCACCTCGATCAAACAACCTAGATGTATGGCCAGGTAGATAACACGGCTGCAATCCAATAGAGTGAAATCTGATTGATAAACATGCGGCCATGACCTAATTAATACATTTAGGAAAAATGTTAATACTTGGCTTTCAACGGACAATAGACTCAGTGAAAACCTACTAAGTCAACTTAGTAGTAAACAAATGAATTTGGTTTTAATTTACCTCAATTGGTAGCTCAACTCAATGACTCGACATGAACTCACTTAAGGAGTAATTGCAACCACTACAAAAACGAACTCCGAGAAGCACTCACTAATATAGAAATCTAACGAAGAATTGAGTGACTCGGCTGACTTATCTGAACTTAGCCGAACTTGGCTGAACTCAACTGAAAAATAACTGAGTCAACTCAATCATGACTCAAATGCACCTCCCTTCTCTCTATCTCCTCCTACTTTTTCTTTTCACTCTTTTAAACCCAGTAACCCACCAATGAGTTAGGGCCTTGACTTGGTTTTAAATCGAGTCACCTTAGCGACTCTTCTTCCTCCTCCTCCTCTTCTTCTTTCTTTGTTCTTCCTCTCTACTTACTGGGATTCCAGCTGGACCCGAACCAGACCTAAGCCTAACTCAACCTAAATGGAACCCAACAAACCCCGGATTTAGCTAGACTCAACTGTACTTGGCGAGTTTCAGCCGAGTTGACTCAGCACTAAGAAACGATCCCACTTCCCTCTCTATAATCTTCTTCCTCTTTTCCTTTCTCTCTCTCATTCCTCTACTTCTCTTTCTTCCCTCTCTAGACCAGATGGTGTCTGGACTAGACCAGACCAGGTGTGCTCAAAACACGTCCCGAAACTCTACCGAGTCGAGTTGGTGTGGCAACCCTCAACTTTAACTCTCTCCCTACTTCTTTCTTCCCTTCTCTTCTCCTATTTCTTTATTATTTCCTTCTTGTGGAACGACCAGCAACTCAATCGATGACCCAGACCCAATTTAGACTCTACGAGTTGAGTCCACTCGACTCGACAGCAGCCCATGAGCCGAGATCCCTTTCTCTGTCATTTCTCTTTCTCTCTCTCTCTCTCTCGTTTCTCTTCCTCTCTCTCTCTCTCTCTCTCCCCTTTTTCCTCTCCTTTCTTTGCTTTCTCACCTCAGGCCTGTCCAACAAGATTGCTGGACCAAAACCCAAGTCAACCTAATGTGGTGACCCTCGACTCTCTCTCTCTCTCTCGCTTTAGCCTCTCTTCTACTTTCACCTTCTCTCTTCCTCTCTCTCTCTCTCTCTCTCTCTCTTCTCTTTCTTTTCCTCAATACAACCCATGACTAGACCTGTGCATGACTCAATTGAGTTGACCCATCCAACAGCCCTTGACTCACTACAATGTGACGCTCGCTGTTCTCTATCTCTCTCATTTTCTATTTTAAGAAAGGAAGCCCTAAAAGATGGCTTTTATAAGCTATGTTATCTCATCCCAGAAGTTCCAATTACAACTAATCACTGGATTCGTCATGCCAAGTCAGTTTTGCCAAGTCAGTTTCGGATGTAAACGCAATACAATGAAATTTCACTGATCCGGGTTTGGTTGCCTTAAACAGATTGCATGGCTCTCATCGGACACCAGGGATGATTTTCTGGGACCCTGGCCCAGCTAAAGGACGCCTTCGATCAATAAAATGGGGCCCATCCAAGAAGATGGGTTTTTCGAACAAATAAGGAAGAAGACTCAGTCGATTATGGCGGAATTCCAACAGATGGGCAATCTTTTGATCTGAGGCATATGGACAGACCAGATTGGTCCATTTATCATTGTGGGACCCACCAGAAGGAGGAGTTTGCACAAAAACTCGGTGGTGCGTGAGAATTTTATTTATGTGACGATATCTTGTACGCCGCATAAATATCTTATGAGAGCCTAATCCATTGCGAAAGGGGCTTCGGGATGCCCTAAATTTGACGACCGAGATTCATTGGCGAGGCTTTTAGAAGCCTTTAGATGGTTATGATTGTGCCAACAATAAAGCATCGAAGATTCCTTTTGCCTGTTTCTAAAGCCGTGGAAACCCTAAAATGGCTTGGTTAAAGGGTTGAGATTTCCTCATTCTAGCAACTACGATGAAGAGAGAGAGAGAGAGAGAGATGTTGGGGCAAATTGCCATCCTGGTAGCGAGAGGGCTTCCATTTTTGAAATTTTTTGCACGCATAGCTCTTTTTGTGCTAGTGTTTGTGTGCATACACATGTGCAACTACGCGCGGAACCCATGTGGTTTTGGTCGGATCCACCACGCGGACTTGATGGACGATTTAGATCGGCACAGTGGGCCATGATGGTGGGCTACAATTGAACCCAAATGGATGTTATCCATTCGTTCGTTCGTGGGTGAAAAAAATCAAAAGAATGAAACCTTCCTCTTTTGAAAAGATCATGTCAAACCTAATTGGCTGGGGTCATCGCTCGGTGTTCCATAAGTACACCACACATCTGTGCACACACAACTTCAAGGTGGGGTCCACCATGATGTTTAGTGAAATTTACACCACTCACTAGATTCTACAGGTCTACCTAGTACCCTTGGCCAAAGATCAGGTAGATCAAAAGCTCAGGTGGGCCACGCCAAGTGAAACTTGTCCTAATTGTCGATTCCTAAGAATCTCATGGACGGATTATTTCCGAATCTGATCGTCAGTATTCCTAATAGTTCCCAAGGGAATTTTAGGTGGAATTAGGTAGGTGCTTGCATATTTATTAACTAGATTGTGTGGTTTATGTGTGGATCAACCCTCATGCTATTAAGGACGCAATAAACGGTAGATCTTGCGACTCAAGACCCAAATTGGTGGCATGCGGTTAAATTTCAAAGTGATATGATCATTCATCTTGAGAATCAACGGATGGGGGTTGATCTATGGATGAAGATTACTCCCAACAGTCAAATCAAGCTAGAATGAAGGCGAATGTTCAAATAAATTGGGTTTATATTTATACTAAATTTGGTCCTCATGGTAACACCCGAGTACTAAAAGGTATAGGGTGTTACACTTATCATCCCCCTTAACCAAACACCACCTTCCTTGAATGCTTCTTCACCACCATATACTCAGCTTCGGTCATGGAAAAATTACGTATAGACTGAAGCTTCGACATCCAACTAATCACTCCACCTACTAGTACAAACGACTAACCAGAAGTTAACATTTTATTGTTCATACTGCCCACGTAATCAAAATCCATATAACCTACTAACTTAGCCCCTGATTTCTCAAATGAAAGGCGTAGTCCTGTATACCTTGAATGTATCGAAGTAGCCATTTTACTCTAACAGTGTTGCTTGTCGGGGTTAAACATATATCTGTTAACAACAACAACCGCATGTGAAATCTCTAGTCTTGTACAGACCATGACATACATCAACTTGCCAACTGCGCTTAAATAAGGCACACGAGATATTTCCTACTTTTCTTCATCTGTTTTAAGACATTGTTCAGAAGAAAGCTTAAAATGAGCCACGTGGGGAATGCTGACCAGCTTTGCCTTGTCCATCCCATACTTCTTCAATACCTTTTCAAGGTATTCCTCCTGAGATAACCATAGTTTGATCATCTTTTTGTCTCTATGTATGTCAATGCTGAGAACCCTCCTTACATCCGCCAAATCTTTCACCTTGAATGTCCATGACAACTAAGTCTTCAGTATGTCGATCTCAAAGATGCTATGACTGGCGATAAACATATCTTCAACATTAAATACCAAGATAATGAACTTCCCATGACTTAGTGTCTTGTAATAGACACGATGATCATACTCACTCTTGGTAAAAATCTAACTCACCATGAAAAAATTGAATTTCTTATACCACTTCACAATTCGCCATTTAATTGCCTAATGTTGGGGTACACAACGTACTTATCTGATTTGAGATCAACCAACCTTTGAATTGACCCTGGACTTCTCAATATAGGATTTCATCATATATGATTACTCAACCCATGACCTGAGCCTATCGTTGAGGCATGTGATATCGTACCTAAATGCTTCAGATCGATCCAAGTATAAAGACAAACCAATCCCTCAATTATGGTCCTAAATCGACACGAACAATCTCCATTGTGCACCATCATTTTATGGACTCAATTCACAAAATTTACTATTCATTGGGCCCACAACTTCTTGTAGGACAATTGACACTTAATTAAAAAATATAACCATTTAATTGTAGAAGCAAACCTTATGAATTCCTCTAAATGGGATTAGAAATCCTTTAAAACTAGAGTAATCATATCTAAAAATGATCCCACCATTAAACTAATTTAAATTGTTACTAAATGCACATAAGCATCAAAGTATGGCCCACCTAGGCTATGGATCTGCACTTAATGGGACTTGTAGAGTCTAATGATTGGAGTATATTTCTCTAAACATCATGGTGGGCCCTATTTTTAGGGTTGCATGTGTACAAAATCCATGCATACTGGCTGTGCACCAAATCATAGCCCTAGTCAAATCGGGTTGACCCAACCAAATCCCAAAAGAAGAGTCTTCTCCTCTCTTTCTTTGATTTCGGCTTGCGGCCGTTTTAAACGGACAACATTCATTGTGGTGCTCATTGGCCCACCACCTTAGATAAGATGAGTGATATGATTCATCCATCTTGCATAGGAGAGGTGTCCAACCAAAACCTTGATCCTCCTATACGTTTGTACGTGCATACGTACACACAGAGAGAGAGAAGAACCATGGGAGGAGGTTTTCAAAAATAAAAACCATCCGCTGTGATGATTGTGGCCTACCATCATAGACCCTTGGCTAGATCCAAACTGTCCATCAGACGCAGGGGGGCATTTTCGATCAAAACCCAAAATTTTCACACTTGAGTGCCTGCGCGCATGTGCACAAACATATGCACAATCAAACTGCGTGCAGCGGTTTCTGAATGTGGGATTTTTCCGTTCCTCCTTTCTGTTGCCTCGCTAGCAATCTTAGAGGATATCTCCTTTCATCTCTAGCCTCCAACATGAGCGGTCCCAGCCGCACAACCCTAGTGATTTTAGGGTTTCTGCATCGTAAGGAAGAGAGAGTGCACGCATAAAATCTTTTCGTTACGCTGACATGACATAATCTCAACCATTTCCTCCCTTATAGAAACTCTCTGGGAACATCCTAGATGTTAAACCTAGGGCATTCAAAAGCGTCAATCGCATCAGCCTTGCAATCTTGCACGAGATCTCATCGTTGCGAAAAAACCATCCGCAGCAAAAAATCTTGGAACCCACCGAGTTTGTGCAAGTCTCTCCCAATGGTGGGTCCCATAGTGTCCTTCGGTCAAATCCTCACCATCCACATGCATTAAACTGAAAGGATAACCCTTCGTTGATGATCTTCCATTAACATCTAGATCATCTTCTCCGTCTAGCCAAAAAATCCACCACTTGGTTAAGGCCATTTGTGCTAATCTGAAGCATACATTTAGTGGGCTATGGTGCTAGAAGTCCATTGGTAACCTCAGATTACAGCCATGCAAGCAAGATTTAATTATATCATAAAAATGTAACGGATTAAACAACTAAAACCGTAGCTAATTCAACAATTAGTTGGGTTTGAATCATCTAGAAAAGGGGTTTATATAGCCTATTAAAGGGTGTCCTTTAGGTCTTTGCTTTCTTAAAATAGAAATTCATGGAGAGAGGGAAGGAGCGCCGTTTCTGGTGCCTACTGAGTCGAATCGACTCGGTTCGAGTCGCTGTGAGTTCGGGCCGAGTCCAATGTCTCATTTGGTCTTCCTAAGAGAGAGAGAGAGAGAGAGAGAGAGTAAGGAAAGAAGAGGATTGAGAAGGAGAGGAGCAAGAGAGGAAGATAAAGAAGAGAGAACAGGGAGCGAGTTTGAGCTCGTGTTGCACTAACTTGTTCGAGTTGTAGCTCGAGTTAAAGCCGAGCCCAAGCTCTGTTCGGCCACACCAAGAAGGAGCAGAGAAGGAGAGGAAAAGAAAGGAGGAGGAAGGAATCGACGAAGAAAGAAAGCAGGGAAAGAGAGGAGCATGCTGGTGAGTTGCTGACTCATTGAGTCTTTAACTCTCTGGTTTAACTCGTTTTGACCCTAGACTGAGTTCAAGGCCCGACTCTAGTCTTGAGTTTTCTAGGCGAAAAGGGGAGGAAGAAGATAGAGAGAGAAGAAAGAATGAGCTTGATGGTGCGTTTACATTTTTACTGAGTCTGTGACAAGCTGACTTAGTTCATTCCACTAAGTCTAGTAATGTGTGGGTCTGTTCGTGCCCCTTCCACCAACAACCTCCACGGGGGCAAGTTGGGCTCAGTCCAACAACTCGAGAGACTCCTTCAAGTATGATCTCGTGTTGCCTAGATGTGCATTGGGTTCTAAAACCATGACAAGTTAACTCAATGTATAGCCACCAAGTCAAGTAGCTTGTACGACAGTGACCAAACCATTCTAGTGGTGATTCGGGTCGGGGATCGACTCATCCAGTAGCATTTCGCTGGGACTCAATTCTGATCCTTGGATTGGACCCGAGAACCAAGTAAATGGGCTTCTCGTTATCATCTCGACCCACTGAGTCATAGAGTTAGTGCGACTCAGGTCGATGCTAACTAAGTTTGGGCCAACCAATCCAAGGGCTGGGGTCGAGTTGCAATTAGAGGAGAAGTTTTACTCGGTTAGGTGATGCCTTGAGTAAGACCAAGTTTAGATGAATTTGAGTGCGTACCTTGCTGAGTCGACTCGGTTGGTGTGACTAGATTATTATTGTTTAGCTTGCTGATTAAGGCTCTTTTAATTCTTTCAAATGCCCAACTAATCTAAAATTTCAGCTTATACTAAGAAGCATTTATTTGGCTGAGCGGGTTGAGTCGAGTGGTAGACAAGCCAACTTAAGGTGAACTAGCTCCCTACTCTCTTGTGTGGAAATCTAGATTGATTATTTAAGTAGATATTATAACTATGAAACCTATGTTTCTCAAGGCCCTAACCATAGGTTAGATAGTATGTCAAAATTCACTAGATTAAGGCCTTAATCTTAATCCTATCATAGATAGTTTGTAGAACTTCAATCCAATTGTACAATTTCACATATCATGGTAGGATTAAATTCTAAGGACGCACGTGTCTCTTAGAAACTCTTGTAAGCGATTTGACTTAAGAGGTGATGACCTTTCCCCTTGGGCTTTCCACTTTCATGTTAGTTTAAGTGATGGTTTTCTTTTTAATTCATGACTGATAATTAATATCCTTATTTTATGATTACTTATGTTAATTACTGAATTGATCATCAAATCATATGCTCAACATTTATCTTGTATAAACACTTATATGTTGCACATGAATATCTTCTCATACTAATGGATTGTTTACGAAACTTGAATTTCTACATTGATTAGTGGAAAATTCCACTTATATATGTTTATACAGATTTGGGATGTAAACCCTTGAACTAGTGGTCATTTTGTGTATTGGATTAAATAGAATTTTATTGTGAATTTACCATCTTGTGGATCATTTGCGCCTTTGTAGCCTTTTGGGGATAATTCCTTTTTATGGTATTCTTTGATAAACTATTTTTCCTATGTGGCTTTGATTGAACATTTGCCTTATGTGGCTTTGATTTAATATTTGGCCCATATGGCTTTGATTGAATATTTTCCCTACATGGCTTAATGGATTAGTTTCGTATAACCTTGCGATGGTAAGTTCCACTTGTTGAACTATAATTGGTCATTAGTTAAGGAGATTACCATTACACATCTTAGTGCTGGAGTCTAATGAACCAGTGAAGGTGGTATGGGACATTATGCCCAAGTTGTTAGCCTATGCTGGATAATGACCTTTGAGCTTTCTTAAATTAGCTGTTTGCAATTGAAATAATAACGGTTGGGCTAATCATGCATTCATGGCATGTGGACTTTACAGAGTAGCTGATGTAGGACACAAGGTTCTTGTGTCATTATGGGTTGTATCATAGAGTACTTTACTAGGTGATCTTAAGTTATCGCCACAGGGTTCTTGTTTAAATGTATCTTAGAATACTTTTCTAAGAGATTAATTCACCTTGGGTGTCCTCGTTGCATGGTCTTTTTTCATGGGATTAGTCCTCCTTGGGTGGCTTTTTGCTAGCTAGATGTGCATCCCTAGGTCTGTGAGCATGTGCATGCATTCATACATTTAAACAAGACATCTTAAATATTTCGTACGATGTGAACTGTTATTTTTGCATGTTTAAACTATACTTAACTAATGTGGCAGTGTGTAATCTTGAGAAAAATTCACACTAAGCTAGCTACTCATTCTTTGAATATATAACCGTACAAGTGGTGCAGGTGGTTTAAATGACACTCATGTTCATATCGATGAGGAGTAGGGTACAAATATCAGATATGTGTGGCTGTATCTACCAAAGAGAAGTTGAGTGATCTTACAACTCATGTCTAGCAACGTTTTATTCATTTTTATGTGTTAAATTGTTCCATTCCTTTATTAGTTAGCATTGATACATTAGTTTGCATAAGCCATGTAGGCAGTCGCTCGTATATTTGAACATGTATGCAGAGTTTCCTTTATGTTTGATTTGTTTCTCTTCTGCTAAAATGCTCACTCTGAAAAGGGGAAAAAATACATGAAATTTGGGCCATCTTTGAAGATTAATGCTTGGGTTTTCAGAAAATGAGTAATATACTCAGGTTTCAATAACCGAAGTGTTACATAAGAGTTAAAAGCTTAGAGTGCTTTACTGTTCCAGTTCCTTCATATGTGGTTTCTAATATATCTCACACTTCCTTTCCCATTTTACATGGACAAATGCATTTAAATTCATTAAGAGAAATCGCATAATAAATCACATTGAAAGCTTTGGCATCATATTCATACCTAACTCTCTCATCATTACTCTAATTAGATTTATCTTTGGGAGTGGTAATGGTTCTACTGTTAACCACAATATGTTCTACGGGTATAATCCATCCTTGTTCAATAATTGCCCAAACCATAAGTTCAAGGGATCTCAAGAATACCCTCATCTTAGACTTCCAATAGGCATAGTTAGATCCATTAAAATAAGGTAGTCGTGTGACAATACTCCCTTCATGAGTAGACATAATTTTAAAGTTCCAACCGATCTTATTCTAGACGATTAAATCTTTAAAGAGTAACCCACTCTGATACCAATTAAAATTGTGTGAATTGTCTACCATGGCACACGAAAGCTTAGTGGAGCTTAAAATTACTACTAAGTCCTAGAGAGGGGGTTGAATATGACCACTTTAAAATATTTTCTAATTAAAATTAATTAACACTTAAGCTTTCAATCCAAGTGAGTTCAATTGCAAACGACAAATGATTCAACTAATTTTGCTATTAGTATATGATAAGAGATGTGGGATACACATTGAATGTGCTATAATTTAAGTGTCTATCATACATTCTAATTGTGGATCTATATGAATTAAACACATTCAATCACAAGAAAGAATAAACATGCATCCACATAAGCAATCACAAACATAACGACGTATAGCAGTTTGACTACTGCCTACTTCACTCCCAGCGGACGCATTCTCCCCAAGTGTACCAGATTTTACTATCTTAGGAGTTTCAATAGGTTTACCCTAACCTTTGCAAGTGTACACTCCCACCAGAGGCCTACACAAGGTTTTATAAATGTACACTCATGTAGAAAGCCTACACAAGGAGTTAACAAACTTACACTCTCGCCGAAGGCCTATACAAGAACTTAACACATGTACACTTCCGATGGAGGCCTACACAATAACTTGATCGAGTTTAGGTCACAAACTTATATTCAATCTTATACAATAGACTCTAGAAATGATAACCTACTTGTCGGATTGAGCCTCGTTGATGCGCCTTGCTTGAGAGCTTCTTCAATCTTAAATTGACTACTCAATTTCTCCACCAAACTTTATTATCGATCTTCTTTGGCTTCAAACGATCGGGTAGAAGAACTTCTAGATTTCCTACTAACATATAAACTATACTTTAAGACCACATCTAGTAAAAAGAAACTCACTGTCCTTAAATCTTCTCATATGCACTCACATAATCAATAAATAAATAAATCTGAAGATGATAGTGATGATGAGGATGAAGAAGATGAAATGACTAGAAGATTCGAGAAACTCCTTAAGTTTCATATAGGGAAGAGTTATGACAAGAATGTAAAATGGCTACGAGGAATATAGGTAAATCCTTCAAGAAGACTAGAGATATCCAATATCACAATTGTGAGGGTTATGGACATATTTCCTCCAAATGCACTAGCAAAATAAGATATAAAGGCAAGGCTATGATGACAATATGTAATGATAGAAAGGAGTCCAAATCCGATTCAGGAAACTCTCCCAGTGACGAAGACCTTGGACATTGTGTGTTTTAATAACCTCCATCATGGTTTCCTTCTCTAGAGACTTAAGAGACCATAATACCTCAAATATGTGACCTTGAAAGGTTCTGGTGGGTTTAATAGATAAATTTAAGGAGTTTAGCCTCATTAAGAGAGCTCAATAGGAAAATATGAGGAATATAGCCTCATTGTTGAGCATCAGGTAAATCTTAGGATTAAATCCCCATTTTGTGCTTTATAGTTAAATTAGAGGATTTTAGCCTCATTTTCATTTTTGATATTTTAGTTTTAAAGTTGCTTGATTTTAATATCATATGTTTATTACTTGATTATTATTGGTCATTGATATTTCAATAAATATGTTTTTTAAATGACCATATTATGCATACTCCATGTTTTTTTTTTTTTTTTAAAAATCTATATTTACTATATTCCCTTGTGAGTATGTGTTTATTGGCAAATCCATGATTTATTGAGCTTTCCATTTTCTATGCTTAATTGGTATATATATGGAATTGTTTCTTTGTTAAATACTGATAAAAGGGGAGAGAAAGATCAAGTCCCACCAAAATAAGTTGAATTTTGTTTTGTAAGTTTTGTTTGTTGTTGCAGGGAATTGATGGAAATAAGGAGAGCATCTAATGGGAAGCAATGAAAGTTTACTTGTCTTTGTGTATTTGAGTTGTAAATCATTTGTAAATGACATGTAATATTTTTAGTTGTTTTCATTTGTCATTGGTAGAGACCATGACAAGGTCTTGGTTAGATTTTTTAATCATGTAATTGACAAAATAGGAGATTATTAGTGCACTTACTTTGTGCACCTATTTGTCAATCATTGTAACATCCCGGATTTTTTCCCAACTTAGCAATGGACGTCCTTGGACGTAGAACTGCCCTAGGACCTTATTCTGTTGTAATTAGGGCGTAATTTAGTTAAGTATTAATAGCTTGGATCACTTTCTATACAAATTACAAAGGCCCAAGTACTACCTCAGGCAGAAATCAAATAGGACCAAATCCTTTAGAAACTAAACGAAAATTAATTTAGCGCTAAACTAGATTCTCTATGCAATGGGCCCTAATCACTTTAAATACGAACTGCAAGACCCAAAACTTGCAGAATCATCGACGCTACATTACCCTATAATCTAGGATCAATCTCATTACCCAGTTGCTCTCGGGAGCATCATGAAACTCCGTATCGGACCTGGACCGCACGTCAAAAGTCCGATTACTGCAAAACTATACCGTTATGATCACCTTACTGGGCTAAGTGTTTGTAAAATGTCTGAATGACTTAGTAGTTAGTAAGGTGTACCTGTATGCGGGTTGAGATATGATTCTCAACTACCTTAATGATGTGTATGATTTCCTCCATGTATGTCATATTCTGATGTCTGGTTGTTTATGAATTGAATGTGTGAAAATTCATGTTTACATTATATTTCAAAACATGTTCATATGATTGTATGATTTGAAGTATTAATCCATTACCGCTTTAACTATCTTATAGGATATTTTGTTGTAATTGAATATGGTTAGGGCTATCATATAGTCCAAGTAATTGGTAACAGGCCTCGAATTGGTGACTGAGGTTGTTTCGCAACACAGGAGGTGTTCGATGAATCTGAGTCGTATTCGGGTTGTCGATAGCGGTTAGGCCACACGGAGTGCTCACATACTCCATGTCAATTACTCAACGTACACTCGTGCTAGTCGAGCTCGTCAAGTAACCCGATTGGCCCGATGTATGTTCACTATGTTTGGACACTATTGCTTGAACCTAAGGTACCAAACCCACCAGTGGAATCCCTATTAACCTTTGTACCTCGATCCGCTAAGACTCATGAGTCGGACATGGTGGTATGGGACACCGTGGTCGATCTGTTGGCCTACGCTGTGGCGACGAGCCTCCCCGTAGTGACCAGTGAGCAACACCGCCTCGTGAGCCAAATACGGTGGTATGGGACACTGGATTCGAGCTGTCGGCCTACACTGATCAGGTGACGAACCCTTTGTAGTGACCTCGAGCATACTCTGAGACTGCGTTGAGGCGGCGAACCTTTTCTGTAGCCAATAGAGTATAAACTAGGCCTGCACTGATAAGGCGACGAGCTCCTTTGCAGTGACCTAGAACCACATCATCGTATGGGAGTTGCTAGGACTGACGACCCTAGACCGGATCATTGTTGGGAATTGATATAAGGGATGTATCTTAGCTTCCCAATCCTCTGTATGAATAAACCTAAGTAAGAACTGGACTAACACGATCATAACATGGCATTGCACGGTGCTTGGCGATTAGAGTGGTGCATACTGCGACCGTGAGATAAAGTTCACAGAGGGAGTGCAGGCGAGGGCATGCATCATATCATATCATTCTTGCAGTAATAAGAATACTTAGGGCAGAATTGTTGTACTGCTTTATGATTACTACTTGACCGAATTGATAACATGTTAACCTTTATTTTATTGTTCCACTGAGTTAATCACTCACTTCCACGTTACGGGACGGTGTTGTACACACCAACCAGACCCTGTCTTAGTTACAGGTGGAGGCGATGCCTACGAGGCGGAGCCGGTCTATGAGGATGACGAGGAGGCATTCTCTTTCATGCAGTTTTCAGGCGGGTTCATGTGAACCGTGGCCTGATCGACGGGGACTTCTAGGATGTTGACTAGATGCCCTTACACTCATTATTTTGTCTTTTGAATCACACATGTATATTCATTTTTAGTCCATTTTGGGAAGTATATATGTATATATTTAACCTGGTAACATGTTCACACTCTGAAGACTTACAACAGTTCATATATTTTAAATATCTAACACAGTCTTCTGCTTACATAATTTAACTATCTCTGGATTATGATATGCTGTTTTGGTGTAATCCCACTCATGTTTAATGCACTAACACGGACAACATTTAATCATCATTATCTATGTTGCATAAGTGATGCGTTGGAACTCGGGAGTGGAGCTTATGCTCGACCCCCAATTTTCAGGGCATTACAATCATGTACATCCATGTGTCAATGAGTCGGTTGAGCCTTTAGAACCTGAAAGCCGAAGACATAAGAGGACAAAAAGCATCAATGAGTGAATAAAAGGTAAATTGAGGTGCCTTGGTAACCCTAACCTTAGAGCCTAAAATAACCTAACATCTAGATGATCATAACCTTAATAGATAAACCTTCATTCAATCATCCTATAGCTTTAGGAGTTTCATTTAAACATACTTAGATAAGTTATAAAGGTCCCAAGTTGTTGTAATCCAAACTGCCCAAAATAGCAGACTCTTAGGAGAGCTCGATTGAAGCTCGATCGATCTCAATCAATTAGGTCCATCGATTGATTGAAGTACAGTTCGAGCGATCAATCATGACCAAAACTATATAGGGAGACTTCTAGTTTATGTTAACGACTCTCAAGAAAAGCTCAATCAATCTTAATCGATCAATTAATGGTTGAGCTCGATCAATCAAACATGGCCAAAACTGTGCAGCGAGTTCTCTAACCTAATTCGATAGAGGTCGACCAATTGAGGATGCCGTTTTCTACCCGTTTTATAGCTATTGCAAACTAAAATTTATATAAAGGGCATTCGGGCATTGGGCATAATTATGGACTTTTAGTGCAATAGAAGCCTAGGTGATTCCCATTCACATGCCTCATCTTAAGCATCTAAACCAATGAGATTCAAGCCTTCTTCTTGAGCTTTATCACTCTAATGAGGATTCTAATCTCGATTATAAAGATGAACTTGATCTCCACCCTATTCTAGAGATTAGACATGAACCTATAGTCAAATCCCCTAGAACACCCATCTAGGTGAATCCTCCCTTAAAAAACAACTATCCCTTTAGTTGTGGGAGATTCCACCATCATCCCATCACATTGGTCACCTCATTGGAGCATCGCAAGAAATATATTTATTCGTGGAGCTAAACCATCTGTAATGCCCCGAAATTACGTCGCTCTTAAATTTCTGAGTGCCACGTGCACCTTAACGGGCCTCATATGCAAGTAAATATGGATATCAAGAAGTCAAAGAAAGATTAAATCGACATAAGGTAACAATCATCGAAGACTTAAATATAAATCATCCATAATCTAAGTGCTACTAATAAAGTTATGAACCAGCATAAAACCTCATAATCCCAAGAAACAAATATTCATTAGGGATGTAGTCCCATCCTCTCGCCTCTCCTGAAGAAAGTTGGGCCCTGGCCCAAGCTCGAGATCATCGCACTAGTAAGGTCTACCAAACGTCTGGAAGTACGCTAACTCCTTGTCGTCGTCCACATCGACATCGCCCAATACGTCTCGCTCTAGGGTTCCTGCTTCTATACCGGAGTCTGGTTGGTGTTTTAGAACACCGTCCCAGAGTGGGAGTGAGTGATCAACTCAGTGGTACCATTAGCAATAGATAGCACAAATAGTCATGTATAGAATAAATTTAACAAACAACATACATCACAGATTCCTAAATACTCTTGTTAATGAAATGCATGGTTCATGATATGATGCATGCCGCTATGCACCAACACTCCCTTGAGCGACAACATCTAACGATCGCGAATGACCAACACTCCCTCAGTGCGACCTTGACTCCCTAATCGCCAAAGTAAGCAAAGCAATGTTATGGATCATGTTAGCAGAGTTGATTAACTAGGTTAATTTATCCAGCGGGTTGGGGAAACCACAATACCCTTAGTAAAATGTTACCCTAACCTGATCATGAGGCTCAGGGCCGTGGCCAATTGGCTCTTATGATCTTTAGCCCTCATGGGTTCGATAATCCCATAGCTCTTAAGCTCATACAAAATCAATTAAGACTTTTAAGTCCAACTTGCTGTTACTATGGGGAGGTCGTCACCCAGTATAGGCCAACAGCACGGGCACAGTGTCCCATACCACCATCGCCGACTCACAAGTCTTGGTGCTCATTGGTCACTACGGGGAGGCTCGTCACCCCAACATAGCCTGACAACACAGGTATAGTGTCTCATACAACCATCCTCGGCTCATGAGTCTTATGGGCCGAATATCATAGTTAACAGTGGGCGCAAGGGTCTCGGGGTTTCTCGGGTTCCTACATAGGCATATAGTTATGGTTAACACCTAAGGATGGCTGTTTGTGAGTCAATATGCCCCCATAAGCCGCACCATAAACCGAACGGCCTGAGAACGATGTCTCGTGTAGTCCAACTACGACCGCTAATTCACGGCTTAACTAATCTGGCCAGATTTACTTAAAGGCAGGACATACAGAAGGTTGCCCAAATGATTCAGTTAACCGACCGATCCATAAGGGTCTATGCACTAGTAGACATCATGTATCATCAATTTTAGGAATAAGTCATACAAAGTGAGCATAAATCAGTAATTTAAGTGCATGGACAACAATATATTAGATTCAGCTAGACCATACGAATCCCATTCAACATGCTCCAACATAAATAACCATAAGGATAGCCATGCACCAATGCACAATAATTCGGTCATTCATGGGTCAACATAGATAATGTAATTCAATCATATATTGAGAATCAATGCAAGTAATTCAACAAATCAGCAAATTAACAACATTGCATTCCTTCACTCATAGCATATTTGACATGTGATGGTGATTCAACCAACAATCAACAGCATTTGGGGAAAATTAAATTTCTATACCCTTCATGAACATGCAATCAACAATTCACACATTTGGGGTATTAGGGGCTCAAACCCCTTTCCCATAAATTTGGAAAATCCCTAGCCTATGGACCCATTTATGCAATCCAAGAAATTTCAGCAACATGCAATGGCAATGCACCATACACATTTACTAAACCTACACTAGGCATGATAATCGACCATCTAAAGGCAATGGTCCGCACCTATGGTTGACCGGAAGTCGCTGAAATCGTGCTAGCATCACTGAGTGGGATTTTACTCCAATAATGATTTGGGTCGACATTTTCCGGCGATTGGGAGGTGTAGGTGCGGGGATTCCCAAATCCCAAGCACTACGGCCAAATTCACACCCCAAATCACCCTTGCTCTTCCTCCCCTCGCTCTCTATCTCAGCTGCTGGAGTTTATGGGAGTGAGAGAGAGAGGGCTGGATATTTATATTCAAATTTTTATTTCAGTCGACCCTACAATTAGGTGAAATCCCTTTAATGGCCCTATGGGCCCATTTTCTGGCTATTGGGGTCACCTTGATGGGATGGGCCCCTGGCCCATCCAATTCATGGATAAGGTGTCCCATGGCTTGATGAAGGGCTAGGTAAAATTTGACGGCAAATGGATGCAAGGTTTTACCGTAGCAGTCTGATTTACGATCAATGGTTATCATCCTTCGATCAATGGTAAGAATTTGTGGACGAGGGTAGTGAAATAATTCTAGCCTTCGGTGTAAATTTAGAACAGATCTGACGGCTGGAATGCTCATATTATCTAGTCTAAGAAATAGGGCCAATTAGTTTAAATTTTAAGGTTTTCCTTCTTTAGGTACGACGATTCGCGATTTCCAAGTGCTGGTTAGATGACCATGGTTTATCCATCTCTGGGCATCATCTGAGTCCATAGTCCACGAGGGACCACAAGCCCAGTGAGGCATATAACTTCCTAGAGTTTCGAAATTTTCGGTCCTTCCTCGGGCGGTACATGGCTTGTACCGACAATTGTCAAGTGTAGACCGACCGTCTGGCTCTATGATCCATGTCTAGCATGAACATAATTTGACCCAATCGCATTAGCGGCTTAATCATGATTGATTTACGGGTAATAAACCCACAAGTACGACCTAAATGTACGGTCCTGTGTCAGTTCGCATGGGAGTGCTTCAGGACACTGTTCCAGTTTTGGGCCAGGTGTTACACCATCGGCATCGACGAACATCGAAGCAATTGAGAAGCTAATTCAAGCACGCGAAAACATTGAAGAAGCATCTCAAGCAAGGCGCTATAAAATGGCTCAATCTGACAAGTAAGTTGTCAATTATAGAGTCCATTCACACTCCTTGTATAGAATTAAGTGTAGATTTTGTGACCCAAACTCAATAGATTCTTCTGAGGACCTAAGCTCTTGTGTAAGGTCGAATTCATCAGACATGAGTGCGCATATATTAGTCTCCATAGGGAGGCTTTAGTGCGAGTATATGAATCCACTATTTTGCGCAGGTAGAGGATCGATGTATCAGGCTCAAACCCACTACAACCATCCATCTCTGTTGGCCTAAACACTGAAAATAAAAATATTTATCTTACTCTAAGTAGTTGTGAACTATCATTGTGAATAAAAGAGAGATAATATTAGTAATAAAATTCTTCTTTATGTATTAGTGATCACTTGAATAAACTTTGATCTTAATGGATATTGTAGGAAATCCAGGTTATTATGGCACACTTGGACATATCAGGAATAAGGTATACCATAAGGATAACTTTACTAGTATTGAAAAAGTCATTTCGTACGAAAGGCAAAGGTGCAACCCATCTTTAGAGGACAAACCCCACCCTCTCATAATCATTTGATCATCTTAAATAATTTTGTGCAAGTGGCTGAATAGGCGACCGATCTTATCCGAACTCGGTCATATATGGTCGATTCCAATGTATCTGCCTATCTTGGCACCTGAGGTCATAGTTGTTCGGTTTGAATTGAGTTGCACATTCAATTCTGGCACGCCCGCACAAACCACGTGACCGAATTTAAAACTGAGCGGCAACATTTTTTGCACGCCCAGTAGAACCCATTCTCTGGTTTACTTACTAGTGTGACGTTGCGAATTGATTAATCAAAAATATGAATAGAATGAGTAATCAAATTGCTAGGGTTAACCCTTGAACCAACCGGACCACCTTCAATCGAGGACGTGTTGGTTCAAACAACCCCTGAATTATTGAATTAAAACGCTAATCTGACACTCAGTCCCATCAACCAAGAAGGGGCATTGACCTCTCGGACCATTTCTCTTGAAGAGATAATGGTTAGACTTCGAGATGTACAATTGAGTATCCAACATGTTCAGGAAGATAGGAAAGTTCAGGCGAAGTTAGTACATGCTCAAGCCGATTGATTTTATGTTCAAACTGAGATTGTTAACATACGGATGGCTAAGCAGACTAAGGCCATGCATTGATTTGTAACGTCCCGTCCAACCAGCACAATGTCCTGGGGCATCCACGTAGGGTTTGCCGTAGGACCGTTCATTTAAACCACTCGTGGTGGGGTACCACGAGTTAATCAACTTAGATTTAGCCCATTAGACTAAACCAGTTTGGGCATGACTAAGCCAAGTGCGGCTCGTTAACTCAGATGACCTGTTTACACTTAATAACAGCCCGTGTGGGCCGCCCAACGACCAAGGAGGGTCAGAAAAATTTAAAAGTTTAGAAAATCATAGATCTCAATGGGCTTGTGGTCCATCGCGGACTGTGGACCCAGTGGACACCCAGAACTGGGATCTGGCACTAGCCGAATGCACCCCACCAATGCCAGAATTGGAATCTGGCACTTGCAATTGAAGCCGAGATACCAGGTGTTCTAGCCGTCGAATTTCTTCTAAATTTGCGATGGCGGTTTAATATATTTTTCTACATCCGTCCACCAAATCTGGGACTTGATCGTGGAACGGTGACCGTTGATTACAAATCGGACCCCTACGACTAAACCCCACATCCGATTGTTCTCAAATTTTGCGTGGCCCCTCATCGGGCCATTGAGCACCTACCCTATAAATTTCATGGCTAGAGGGCCACCAGAAATGCCCCATCAATCAGAATGGGCCTCTCAGGGCCGTTTAAAGATCGAAATCCTATGCTCAAACCCCGTATTCGTTCATTCGTTTGATCTCAAATTTTACATGGCCCCTCATCGGGCCATGAGACACCTACACCCCAAATTTGGTGGCCGAAGGGGTGATAGGGCCGCCTCAACATCAAATAGAGCGCTAGTAGGCTATTTTGAAAAATTATGGAAACTTAGGGCCAAATGGGCCAACTCTAGGAAATAAAGCCCTAACCCCCCTATCTCATAACTTCCTCTTTACTACACCCACCAAAGAGAGAAAAGAGAGAGCAAGGGAGTAAAGGAGAAGAAAGTGTGAGTGAAGGGAGCTAGGGTGGACCCTTAGATCAAGGTGGGGCCCAAGAAAATCAACCATTTCAACTTCCTACTTCTCTTCAAGGGAGAAACTCTCCTCTATAACCTCAACGATCATCCGTGGGTCGCCTAGGTAAAATCTTTCACCCATTCTTCTTGAAAATCCATGTATTAAGAAGAATTAGCTTGGATCTCTAACATGCAAGTGCTTGCTCTAGGGATTCCGGCCGATCGACCTCAAAGCCCTCTTTCCTAGGTTATTTTTCGAATCTCCAATGATCTATAGGTGCGGACTATTGTTCTTAGTTGTCCTAGCACCAATTTTAGTACGAGCTTAATGATTTTGATTACTTGGGTGTTATATTTGAGATTCTAGAGAAAAACCTAGGAATTTATATGTTTGTTGGAATGGTATGGAAGTGCATGCTTAGCTCTCTCATTATGTGTTCTTGCCTTTCACATAATTATGTGTATGGATGATCACATGCTCATGCTTGTTGGTTTTTCCATATGTTGTGCTTCATAATATGTATGATTCATTACCCTTGTGCACATGATTTCTTGAGATGGAGGAAGTGCTTGACTTCCTCACCAACCCACACCACACACACACCTTGTTCATGATATTATTAGCTTTACATGTTAGTAGAAATTTAGAATTTTATGTTGAGAAGCATGAGAACATGATGTCATTTATGTTGATGGTGCATTGATAGTTGACATGTTATGGATACCCTTCACCCTCTTAAGTTGGTCAGGAACATGATGAGAGACGGTAGTCTCATCGGTAGGACTCCACTAGAGCTACATCTGTGGGTTTGGGCGGGTGTGTTCAGGTGGCTGTAGTTTGACTATATGGGTTCCTTGTGCCCGAGGTCACTTGTCTCACTCTCGCCTGACTCGTGCGGTCTAGCCTACTATCTGACCAACCTTTTTTGTTAACCCTGTTTGTTCACCTATGTATGGAACCTGGAACACCTTACAACCATTGCAGCCCATTGATACCTAGATTGCAATTGGTCCATAGTCTCGTGAGCTGGGCATGGTGGAATGGGACACTGTGTCCGATCTGTCGGCCTACGCTGGGGTACCACGCCTTCCCGTAGTGACCGCGAGCGATCCCTTTCTATCGGCACTCCTCATGTGCTTGAAGTCGGGGATGAGGAGCCCGACGGGATCATGGACTGCGGGGACTCGGCCTCACGCGTTGATAGGGTCTTGGCCTCGCAACCAGCTTAGGGCAGTGATACGTGGGGTGTATCAGAGTCCTCAATCTATTGAATGAATGAACTTAATTAATAACTTGGCTAACACGATCGCATTGCATCGCATTAGTTAGGGTGACCACTCGGCAGTCGAGGTCGCTCTGAGGGAGTGTTGCCATATGCGATCGTTAGATGGAGTCGCTCGAGGGAGCGTTGTGGTAAGGGCATGCATCATATCATCGCATTGCATGCGCATTTAATAAGAGTTGTAGGTGTTGATGATTGACTTCTTTTTATTAAATTCATATTACAATTGATGCCTGTTATAACTTAAGGTTAATAGTACACACTGAGTTGATCACTCACTCCTACTCTGAGATGGTGTTTTAAAACACCAACCAGACTCTCTCATAAATACAGGGGATGTAGAACGGATGGAGCATGGTGATGCTACTCTCGATGAGGAGGAGGAGCTGTCGTACTTCCAGCTGATGGATGACTCTCAGTCAGCTGGAGAGGCGGGATCGGATCGTTGAGCGTGGGCTCGGCTCTATTCTTTTGGATCCATTATTCTTTTGTGATTTTGTTGGGTGACACCTTGGGCGGCCCGTATACATTCTTTTGGACCTGTTCATGTATACATATATATCTTCTTCATTTCAGTAGAGTTGTGTGATTGTGTTTCATGCTCTAGGATATTCCAAGTTGCGCATTTAAGTTTGATTAATCGTAAACCATAAAATGTATGATAAGTGACACTCGGGAACTCAGGAGTCGAGTTTAAGCACGGCCCCCGATTTCCAGGGCGTTACACGATTGATGACCATCATTACCGAAAAAGCGCTTACGACAACACGATATAGACAACACGATATAATGCTAAAGGAAATTCTGTCAGTAAAATGGCTCAACCACCATCAATACCTCCCTTGTAGCGGAACACGCCTCCCATTTCGATCCAGGATGCATGAGATGCTCCGTTGTCTACCGAGTTCAGGCGACCAGAGTGGGAGGTCAGGAATTTTATCCCTGAAGCTTAGAATTAGGGTATGCAGGGAGGACAACCTTTTCAGTATTTTTTCAGAAATCCATTGTTCTATGAGGGGTAGAACCGGGTAGGTCCTAATTCACTGTTGGTGGTTGAATCTTAACATGTGGATTGTGACTAGATCATACAAATGGTCCAAGAGGTGGCATGCCAAGTCCTCGACCGCAATACTATCCTGGTCTACCATAAGTTATTTCTCAAATGGATTGACTAGCAACACCCATTGCCAAGGAATTATCGACCAAATTTTGCACTATTCTCAGGCAATCATAGTTAATCAACCATCGAACACATAGGTCGATTCACTATGCAGTGTGGGGAACTGGCTAACAATAACTATTACAAGTTGTAACTGTTCGATCATTTATTGATGGCGGTGGCCTTCACGTGGTACTCCAACTTACTACCAAATTCAATCCATACCTAGCAGGATATGGAGGAAAAATTCTATGCTTAGTTATTTTTTAAGGACAGAGAGATGATAATGGCCAATCTTGCATGCTTCCGACAATTACCAAGGGAATCTTGCAAGAGTTATATTACCCAATTCAAGAGAGCGAAAAGCTGATGTAAAGTCGTCACAATCGAAGCCGAGTTTGTACAACTTGTGTAAGATGTCCTAGAATACAATCTCCAAAAGAAATTCATCGAAATAGAGTTTGTGAATTTGTATGATTTAACCGAAAAAGTTTCTAGATATGAAGAACTTCTTCAAGAAAGAGCCTGCCAAAAGAACTCGACATTAGGGACGTATTATCATGACCCTGACTACAAGGTTGTGATTGCTGAGGTATTGGTAAAAAAGTCAATAATATGCTTAGCGCTGGTTAAAGCGGAAACAACTGCACCAGCCATGTAAAAGGTTCAAAAGATATATACTTTTAATACTGCCCAGGTTGATGAAATATTCTAAATACTATTAGTTGAGAAGTTTATTAAAGTTCACAGTAATCATAAAAGATCCACAACCGATGAATTGATAAAGATTGAGTATTGCAAATGGCATGGGATGCGTTCTCACTCCACTAACAAGTGTGTTGTATTCAGAAACATCATCTAAGATAACATTGATCAGGGATTGTTGAAATTCCCTGAGAAGAGCGAAGAAGAAATGATGATCAATATTAATTTGTTCCCGCCTAATCTGTACATTAACATGGCCGTGGTGAATCTACAAAAATTGGAACGAGTGCGGCAGAGGATTGATCTTGGTCCTGCTAGTTACTATTGGGGTCATGATGACTAAGGTCAGGATGATATCAGTCTTATGTAGCGACCATAAACGTCGCAGAGCGATCGAGAGCAATACAACATAACAGCCCAGACTCACCTCTATGCAGCCAATGTGCTAGAATGGTCCAGGACTTAGAAGCTCTACCTCAGCTAGCGACACATGTCGGATACGCAACTCCAAGAGCGACCAACATGAGGGATCTCTGTCAACCACGAAAGGCATTCTCATCTCATAATTGCCAACCTCAAATAATAGTTAAGCCTCCACATACTCAAGAGGAAGTTTAAAGAAGGGTCAGGCATCCCAAATTTCCTGTCATCCTTAAACCGATGACTCGAACCCAGAAACATAATTGGAAACGACATTAAGCAGCTAAAAGAAGCTAATTGGTAGATACCGAGAATGCATCTTAGTTGAAAGCCATGCAACCACATCCATTCTGGAGAATTCACGGTCGAAGCAAGTTTGAAACCCATCATGCACAATCAGGTTATAGAAGATGTTACCCAGCTTGACAGTACAATAGAATTAAGGAACATTGACAATCATGATGACTTTTTTGATTATCTCAGTGACTAGCGGTTCTCAGGCGACAATTTTCTAATCGAAGAACTAATGGCAATGACCAAAGTAGTGGAAGTGTCTTCACCTACTTTCAAGAAGATATGGGTGACTTCAAAGACCGATAAAAGTACAGAATGATCCGGTGCAAACTCTAATGAGAAACACAATTCAGAAACACTTAGGGAGAAATGTTTGGGTTTAAATATTGTTATTGAATACTTGCCACCCTTGGTGTTTGATTGCAACATGGTACTCACTCTCTCTTCCATTTTTTATACCAAGCCATTTCAGCCCAATAGGATGTTAGGTGATGTGGAGGAGCTTGGTATTCTTGTAGTGACACAACGTGCTTCTTTTTGCTTAGAAGTTGTAATTGAAGGAGCACCCAAAACAAGAAAAACACCATAAGTAAATACTGTTATAGTGGAGTCAAGGGCATCGTCTAAAAAAGTGATTATAGAAAAGCCTACTCATGTCATGACACAACACCTTAAACCATTATACATATCCACCCATCTCGAGGGCTGCCTGGTCACCAGAATCTTGGTCAACAATGGGGTTGTTGTTAATCTTCTCCTAGTGAAAATGATGTCAAAATTGGAAAAGACTCCAACCAATTTGATTCCATTTGAAGTTACAGTTAGTAACTTTGTTGGGCATACCACAAATACACATGGTGTGTTGCCGGTTGACTTGACCATAGGAACTAAAAGGGTATTGGCTCCTTTCTTCGTGGTTGATACTTCATTCAATTAAAATGCCCTGCTTGGGAGAGATTGGATTCACTCTTTTTCATGCATTCCATCATCCTTGCATCAGTTTATAATATTTTGGAATTAGTATAAAGTTGAGTTGGTATTGGTCGATAACAAGCCATTCTTGGCTACATCAAATGCAAATAAGGCCTATTACTCCAGGGATGAAGTAAGACTAATTCGCTTTACCAGAATGAACAAATACGAATGTCCAACCGGGATATCTATTAAGAAGAATCCAGACAGTATTGTGTGAGATATTACTATTGTAATTCGTGTAGTTAATAATCTGTCGAGGGATATTGTACCTTCTCAACCAGTCTCATGCTATACCATCAAAGAAATCCCATGACTAGTACATCGATAGACGAGGAGCCAATGGCCAACTTCACGGCTAGAAGAAAGAGGTTCGAAGAGAGACTAAAAGATGTTGACAATTGTTGCTTTGTAAATATGGCTGCTATGGTTGTTCCGGCTGATGAGGTAGATGGAGATGAAATAGACATGGACTTAAAGGAAGCCCCTAATAACTTGGAAGATTCCCAATCTCAAGATCAAGATCCCTTGGTCAAGGTAAACTTAGGAATCGAGCAGGACCCTAACCCAACCTTTATCAATGGATTGTTGAGCCACAAAATAAAGTCGAACTCACTGGTTTGCTCTAAGAGTTCATTGATTTCTTTGTGTGGGACTAATATGAGATGCCGGGACCAGATTAAAGGCTAGTTGAGTACATTTTTCAATAAAGGAAGGGTATCAACCGTACAAGCAACCGCCTAGGCGAATGACAATAGAGGTCACTCAGAAAATAAAAGAAGAGAGCAAACGGTTACTAAAGGCCGGTTTCATTAGACCTATCAAGCATGCCAAATGGATCTCGAACGTGGTCCAGTGATAAAAAATAAAACTAAATTGCAAGTATGCATTGATTTTAAGAATTTAAATCTGGCCACATCCGAGGACGAATATCCAATGCCCGTGGTTGATCAATTGATCGATCGAGCAGTCGGACATTGAATGATTTCCTTTATGAATGGCCATCTTAGATATAAACAGATATATATTACACTCGATGATGTGTCGAAAACAACATTTAGGTGCTCAGGGCCTTTAGAAACCTATTGCTGGGTGGTTATTCCATTTGGGCTCAAGAATGCAAGGGGTATATACCAAAGGGCAATGAACGCCATATTCCATGATATGATTGAACAAGTCATGGAAGTTTACATCAATGATGTAGTAGTTAAGTCAGCCGACATGGGAGACCATTTCACTCATTTACACAAGTCATTTGAGCGAATGAGGCTTCACAAGTTAAAAATGAACCCACTTAAATGCGCCTTTGGGTTGTCGTCCGGTAATTTTTTGGGATTCCTTATACATCAATGAGGGATCGGCGTGGACCAAAATAAGTCTCAAGCAATCATAAATGCTCACCCACCAAGGAACAAAATCAAATTGCAACGTTTCCTCAGTCAGGTCAATTTTAGCGAAAGTTTATCTCTAATTATGCAAGAAAATCTAACGTGTTTTCTCCATTGATAAAACTGACACAGGGAGTTGAGTTCAAGCGGAGGCAGAACATTAGCTAGCTTTTGAAAAAATTAAAGAGGATTTGATGAAACCTCCAATGTTAATACCACCAGGCAAAAGTCGACCACTCAAAATGTATGTTGTAGCATCGACAAAGTCGGTTGGAGTATTATTAGCCCAAGATGACGACGATCGGAAAGAGCGTGCCATTTACTATCTAAGTCAGACACTTCTCGATATTGAGACATGATACTCTGCAATAGAGAAGTTATGTTTATCTCGATATTTTACAGCTACCAAATTACGGTATTATTTGTTGACTGAAATAGTTAATGTAATAGCATTAACTGATTTAGTGAAATATATGCTGAACCAACCGATTTTGAGTGGTCGAATTGGTAAATGGGTTTTGGCTCTATTTGAGTTTAATCTTAAGTATTTATCCCAAAAAGTAGTAAAGGGTCAAGCTATAGCTAATTTTTTGGCCAACCATCCATCTGACTTATAAGACCAACTTTCCTTAGAGGGTTTAGACCTGTATTATGTATATTTAACACCCTGAAAGTTTATCTTCGATGGCTTAAAGACCCATAAAGCTTTGAGAGCTGGGACTATCCTAATTGCACTAAATGGAAATAGGCAAGAATTCACGTTCCAAATAGAATTCGAATGTATCAACAATCAGGCCCAATACGAGGATATGATAATTAGTCTAGAATTGTTGATGGAAGTAGGTGTGTGAAATGTGACAGTAGTGGGCAATTCACTGTTGATAATAAATCAGATGACGGGATTGTTCAAGTGTATCAGCCCGACATTATTACCATACTATGCCTTGGCATCGTAAATGTCGAATAGTTTTGATGAGGTAGAATTGATGCTCATAACTCGAGATCACAACGTGGATGCCAATGAAATGGCACAAATGGCCACAAGGATAAACATCCTGAAAGGATCGGTTGAAAGGATGGTCACGGTACAAAAGAGGTCATTACCCTCAGCATTCAAGAGGGAGATAATTATGGAAATATGTAAGGTTGGGATAGAGGAGGATGACTAGAGAGCTCCCCTTATGGGCTATTTTCAAAGTCCACTGATCAAGGCTAGGAAAGATTTAAGGAGATCGACCATAAATTATGTCATGATCGATAGCAAGTTGTACTGGAAAAGGGTTGATGGTGTGCTATTGAAATGCTTAGCTAAAAGAGTAGCCATTTTGGCTATGGGTGAGGCCATAAAGGGTTGTGTGGAGCTCATTAGGCCGAGAGAAAAATGAGGCTTACGCTTAGGTATTATGGATATTTTTGAACAACACTGATGGCTGATTGCATTGTCAAAGGGTGCAAGGCATGCCAAAAAAATGGGCCGATACAACAAGTAGTCGTAGCCGAAATTCATCTGATTATCAAGCCATGGCCTTTTTGAGGATGGGTGATCGATTTGATAGGCTGAATTTTTCCACCTTCACAGCGCATGGATTCTTTCATCATTGTGGCTATTGATTATTTCATCAAGCGGGTGGAAGCAAAACCCATGAAAGGAGTTCGCCATAGGGTGGTTATTAAGTTCAATGAAACTCATATCATCCATAATTTTGAAATTTCTAAATCAATCATTATGGATCGAGGTGTGACATTTTCAGCGAAAGTAGTCAAGGCTATAGTTGACCAATACAAAATCAAAATTTTACATTCAACTCCACATTATGCACAGGAAAATGGTCAAGCCAAGGCTAGTAATAAAGTAATAAAGAACATATTGAGGAAGATAATCAAAGAAAATTTACACAAATGGCATACGAAGCTGTCCGAGGCACTTTGGGCATACAGGAATTCACCTCGTACTAGTACCAGAATGAGTCCATTTGCATTAACATATGGACATGATGTAGTGGTACCTTTGGAGGTCATTGTGCCGTCGTTATGGGTCACTCATCTAGCTGGGTTGATCCCTCCCGAGTTCATGGAAGCCATGCTGGTTGAGCTTGAAAGGTTAGACGAGACCCGCATAAGAGCCTTAGACTCTATAGTCACCAACAAGGCCAAGGTAGCTTGGGCATATAACAAGAGAGTGAAAGGAAAGTCTTTCTGGGAAGGAGATAAGGTTGGAAAGCAATGTTACCAATAGGGCATAAAGACCAAGCCTTGGGCAAGAAATTGTTGCCTACTTGGGATGGGCCTTATGTTGTCATCTAAGTTATCAAGGGTAGAGCCTATGTCTTGTGTGATAAAGATGGAAAAGTTGTAAGAACTCCAATCAATGGCCAATTCTTAAAACTTACTACCTTTTTATGAGAGGTGGTGTAAGGTCGGGCCGAGTAACAACAAAAAAAAAGTGACTAATAAGTATCCTAATGCTTCTCATGAAAAGAAATAGGATTTCATTGCTATAGGAAGGGAACTTAGGCCATCGATAATTCAAAAAAAAAAAAAAAAAAAAAATTATAATAGGGAAAGATAAGGACTTCGAATAGTTCAAACATAGGTTGCCTTGATCTCCTCAAACTCCTTGAGTGTGAATGCTCTGGCTTTCTCGACTTGTTTCTTCTTACTCCAATTTTTCTGTCCAATTACAACACGGTCGAGGAAGGCCAGGACTTTATTGATGCGGCGGCTGACTACAACAACCTCGCTTTTAGCTTCCTTCTTACAGGTGGCGCTCTCTTGTGAATGAGCTTGATAAAGGTCGATCTGAAATTTGATAAAGGCCATGAGCTCTTGAGAGTTGGGGTGATCCCTCTTAAGAAAGAGATGTTCAGTCTCATTAAGGTTATTGGCTAGCTCCTTATGTTGGACCGGAGTGTTCATAGCACTGCCTTGTTGAAATGGTGTTGGCGAGTCCAATGAAGATGATGATTCCATGTAGTATTATAGTGGGTAGAGAGGGATTTAGACTTCACGTGAATGGCAGCTTGCTCCCTTATTAGGTCAGCATACTTTTGGATCTCCAAGGTAGATTTGAAGTAAACATCCCCAAGACGTTGCAACTTGGTTAGAACCTCTAAAAATTCTTTTAGAGGTTGGTCAGTCTGAGATGCTTCTGTAGCATCCCTGACAAAAGGATAAACATCACGGAGAATGACATATTGGGAGAAGTACTCAATTCTCATGGCAAGGATCTCCTTAAAAAAGGGTTAAGGATTGTGAATAGAAGATAGAGGAAGACATGAGGGCAGAAGTCTGTAGACAAAGTTCGGAGTTAGAGGAAGTGGTAGGGAAGATGTAGGATGTGGAATAAGAAGGAATAATGCTTTTAAAAGCATCATCAGAATCATTTAATGCCCATATTCAATAGATGTGGTGGTTGGGATAACCAAATTAAAGTGCACGGCGTCGAATCGGTTCCTAAGAAGTTGGAATGTGTAGCTGTAATAAATGCTCATTCCTTGAAAAATGACACGCACAACTCCCCATCTTTATATGCCATGTCGGCAGGTAGTTATGACTAAAGAAAGAGGAAAATACTAAGGATTAATGGCGGTCGAGCTTGGAATGTGGCACTACATCGGCTGATTTTATCGATTAGAAAATCGCCAACAACCCAATCAATGACAATGTTTCTTTATAGGGAGTCAGCTGATAAGGTAAATTTCAATGAAAACACTGATCTTGATCCTTTTTTACATTCATTTAATGGTGCACACACAGCCAGAAGATTCTCATTGGCCAAGAATCCTAGATCGGATATGATCAATCACAACGGCAATACCACTATTTGGTTTTTTTGTTCTGAAATGTCAAATGCCGATATCACAACAACAATAATATTGTTATATGTTGGGGGTATGAAGGATGAGTGAGTAGCAGTACATGTGTGATATGCGAAACATGAAAAGAAAGTGATTTTATTAAAGGAAAAGGTGGGCCATTGGCCGAGTTACAAAAAAAAAGAAAGAGAAAATGAAACGACCATCGACCGAGAGAAGCTGCTTAGGAATATTCTACCTTGATTTCTTCGAACTCGCAGATGGCACGCATCTTATCGGCCTCAAGAGTATTATTCTGGTTCTTATAGTGAAGCCCCTCAGCCATGAAGATATTTAAGAAGTGCAAGAGTTAATCTACACAACTGCCGATCAAGGAAACTTTATCCTCTACTTCCCTCTTGTTAGTAAGGTTCCCACGCTACCGAGCCTGGTAGTCGGTAATCTACAAGTCCGGGAAGGAAAGGAGATCCTCTGGGATGGCAGGATCCTTTGCAGTGTAGGCATGTTCATTCTCCTTGATACCGTACATGAGTTTAGTGTGTTGAAGTAGGAGTACTCGCAATAGGATATTGTTGAACTGGTGTACCCTGTTCCAGCGAATGTGGTCATTACATGCTTTTCCATAAGCCATGCCCATAAAATCAAATTCTTCTTGGGCAAAGGCTTATTGTCTAAAATATTCAGCAACCTTTTGTAATTCGAATTTGACCTAGAAGTATCTCTCTCTGAGGTGGAGTTTACTCAGGATGTCTAGGATACCTCCTAGAGGTTTGTTAGTAATGGCAACCTCAGAGGCAACGCTGATGAAGAAAGTGATGTTGAACATAAGGGAAGATTGGCTATAATCAGTAAGGACGATATCGAAAATCTCCTTCAGATAGTCCTTAGCCTGATAAAGGAAATGAGAAGATTGGTTGGAAACCATATTCGCAAATCAAAGATAGAAGTTTTAGGAAGGAAGTGTATGGGTTTTAGTGAGCTTTAATATGGGATGGAGTGTAGTTTATATAGGCGATTATGCCTCCCCAACGTTCGATGCATCACAGGCAATAATGGCATGTAATAACACATCGTATTCTGAGGAATCGAGACGTACAAACGTCATGACATTTATTTCGGTTGAAGTAGCGCACGACTCCTCATTTTTCACATACCACATCACTAAGTTATGGATTGCAAAAGCAAAGAAAATGCTAAGTTAAAAGATGGTTGAGAAAGTAAGACAGAAAGGTGGCTCGGAGGCCGATTTTATTAATTGTTAGATATATAGGATGGAAGTTAGAACTCAAAAAAAGAAAATCGAGCAATCATTCCTTCACTTTCTCTTGTCTATCCTTCTTTCTAGCAAGAATTGCCTGATGTTTCAAGGCTGCACATCTAACCTGGCCGACCGCCTCTGTTTGTGCTTGGGTAAACATGGTCAGGTCTTTAATTGCCTTCTTCCTCTGATTACACTCCTCTTTCTTCTCCTTGAAACGCCTTTTCAGCACATCAAGATGTGCTTCCAGTGTGATAATTTACACACTCATATCCTCTAGCTCGGCAACAGATTTCTTTAACTCTTCATGTTCACCTGATAGCTTCTTTGTAGCATCGTTAACTGTAGCTGCTTGAGAAATCGCATTTGCTTGCTTAGATTTAAGATGCTCGATCATGGTATGGAGCTCACGATGTTCTTTCATGAGGTTTAAAAATTCTCTAAGTATCGACAATTTGACCACAAGGATATCGTTCGAGCAAGAGAAAATTTGAAAGTCATCAATGAGTTTGAAAAGTTTCTCGATTAGCTCAGTCGATGCAGCCTCTTGCACCCCCAAATAAATGAGCACATGGATTTCTTCTTTAAGCTGTTGTTGCTTGATATAAGGTATGGAAAACTCAGTCATGGAGATATCGCCGCTAAGAGCTTGCTGAAGGGAGGAGAGAATGTCTTCAATCGAAAGCATGTCTTCAGTCATCATAGGAGACACTGAAACACCATCAACTGACATCAACTCTAGATCAGGTATTAGCTCTAAATGAGGAACAAAGACGCCGACCACCAAAACTTCTACCATTACAACCTGGCCAGAGGCGACGACCTCACGTGCCATGCATGACTGAAGTGGTTCTTCTTCATCATGGGAGGATCCTAGAGTTGGAGATGGTTGTCAAGTGGACACCAGAGTGGATCGCGAGGATGACACTCTTCAAGAACTATGAGTGGTAATTGAGGGCAAGCATCCCCTTAGTTTTGTCTTCTTTGTCCCCTTGGTCAAGAACAATAGTGGGCATCCGAGGTTGATTGACTGTATGCACAGGTTCTAGCTTGTCGACCATTGCTTTTAGGATTAAATGAAGACAAAGAAATTTATTGCTTAAAGTTCCTTTGGAATCGGTAGCCTGCAGGTTTGCTACCTTGATGGCTTCGACAGCTTGTTCGATCTGTTGAAGTGTTGGTTCTCGAACAACTTGCTTTTCCGTGGCTGATAACACCTGAGTGACTACAAGTAAAGAGAGAGTGGAGTTAGAAAGAAAAATGATGAAAAAGAATGTGAAAAGGCCAAAATGAAAGTAACATCCACCTAAGTCGGAACAGACAATGACGGTGGTGTATCGACTGTTTACTGACTAAGGATTTCTAACGATCGTTGCCACTTGTCAAGCAGAAGTTGGGAATGGTGACGGATTGGGTTTATATGGGGTAAGATATTTGTCATCGAAAGGAAGATTCGGGCTTTTCAATCTCCCCCTATCTTGCCACCATCTAGTTCAACATCGATTATAACGAATGTCTCTATGACATTTGAGGCCTTCCTCAATTTTCGTGGCATAATCTTCAATGGAGAGACATGGCCAGTACATAGTTTTGAAATATTTTTCAAAAGAAGACATGATGTTGGCCGAATAAGTACCTAATTTCTGTGAGACCACTCGTCCGTGTGTTACGGTTGATGTTGGCTAACTTGTTGAGGTTAGCTATGTGGTTAGATTAGCTCCAACAATGACTAGAGTGGGAGGTTTGGGAACTGGACTTAGAGCAGGTCCTAAATAAGTGACTCTTGTGGGAGAGGATGGAGAAGATTAGGCTGAAATCTTTCGGGAAACGAGCCCTTCGCCATAAAATTTTAGTGTTTAGGAGCTGTCTTAACCACTTGAGCTCCTACTGTAGTTGTAGTTTTGGCTGATATATTCTTTAACCTGGTTGTCTTTCGGTCGAAAATCGCAACCGATTGGGATGTCGCTTTCTTCTTTCCTCGTAAATCCATCGAGGAGTATAGTTGAGTAGTGATGACCTCAGCGGGTTTAGCGACCAATCGCTTATAATGGTCTCCCCCCCTCCCCACCATTCTGAAAAGTGTCCATCAATTGGGGACGATTTGAAAATATAGGAAGTTTAAAAGACATACTGGCTGATTGGAAAGTGAAATTAAGGGAATGGTAGAGATTAATTTGATCGACAATCAACTGAGAGTAAGGAGGTTGATTGCAAGTTTTTCGGGTGAATGGGCAGGCGATACATTGGACGAGGCTAAATTGTCGAGCAAGCAAATTTGGACGTACTGCTCGATTCTAGCCTTGACATTTTTGCCAGTCCCTACAGTGCCATTGTAAGGGAAATCCTTGCATATGAGGTAACTTTCCCAAGTATGGAACATCATGAGGTTGTTTGCTCATCATTTTCTTCAAAATTGCTCGTGAACCAGGCTAGACAGAACGTTTTTAAGTAGAAAAGAGTGAAAGCGCGATAATGTTTACTAGAGCCGAGAGGAAAGAAAATGGAGTACATATATGTAGAAAATGTATAGACTTCTTGAGGAAAATGGATGTTATGATGACCATAAGAGGTATAAACGATATCAAAGGGATGATGTGAATGTACAAGAAAAGAATGAAAGTATTCATAGAGCTATATTTGGAGAAGCCATAATGGTCCTCCGCTGTAAAATAAGCCTTTAGTGGTTAGCTCATACATGCATCTGTACAAGTGATTGAGTATAAAGGGTGCAAGGGCTAATTTTCGTTCTTGTGCGAGTGCCTCGGTTAGTTGCATGTACTTGTTGGTGATATTGAGAGCGTTCACACAAAGCAAGTGATGACAAATCCATAGTAATAGGAAAGTCATGTGTTCTTCATACTCAACTCGCCCTTCATAATTATGGTATATGAGCACGAAGTGAGAATAGACCTTGTCAGCCTTTGTGCTTAAATGTCTTTCTTCATCATGAGCGAAACTTAGAAAAACAGCCTCGCCAAAGGGTAAAAGTTGGGTAAGAGCACAAACGTCTAGAATTGTTGGACTCATAGGACCCCACGCGAAGAAGAAAGTATTGGTGGATGAATTCCAAAATATTGATGCTGCATTGAAAAGAGGGGGATCTAGCACCTAATCAAACAGTGATAGTTTCATGCATTCATATATGTCAAACTCTCTCCAAGAAGCTTCATATTGTACAACGATTCGATTGAACCAATTGCACCATCCTAGTAAGGGTTTTAGCTAGGATCGCGAGGTTTCTAGGGCATTGGAAGGATCTAGAATTGATTAAGATTGGATTAACATGCTCTCGCCAGGACAGTTTAGAAAGAAACAATACAATGGACGGATTTCATTGGTGTCAATTTTGGCAAAGAGGGCTGGTCCGAGGTAGTAATAATCTTCGAGTAGTGATTTGAAGATGATCTCGTTGGTGAACTTTCTAGAAAGGCCTTCTAATGTATATAATAAATCATCTTAGTAAAAAGTTGGGGAGATAAGATGAGAAAGCGGCCATCACAAGAATCAGAAAGTTGGGGTTTCGAAGACGAAGAAACAAAGAAGAGAGTGTGAGAAATTGGGAAATGTATGACAAAATTGGGTGCATTAATTAGGATGTAATCATGATCTCGTATGGTACAACGCTTATATATACGTCGCCAGGAGAATAGCTCTCTATTCAAAAAAGGAAAACACAACTGTCATTCGAAATTGTCTTAGTCAGGCATGGTAAATGAAGTGTTGTCACATGGCTTAAAGGACGACTACATTTATGAGGGGTCACACATCGCTTTCACCTTTTACCCACAGGCGAAGTGGCGTGGGGGGTAATGTTCTACCTTATTTCTGTCTGTTCCTAGGAGAGGCAATCAGAAAGGATCATGCATAATTTTACAAGAGTTGCATGGTGTATTCAAGATCTATGAAGATACTCGAAGAAGATTTTATGATAATACAGTTGGTGTCTATCAAGCGGTGCCACATCATCCACAAAGCAAGAGTGGTCGAGTGGAACATGGTCGAGTCAATAAGGAAGCCTAAAGCACAAGATATGTGGTAAGCTTAGAAAGAAGGCGCCGGAAGATCTTGTCAGAACGTGCCAAGCCTTTAGATGATCGATTTAAAGTTATAAATAGCAAGAGAATTTAGTAGAAGAGGGTGTGTCATACCAACCAAATCAAATCAATTTTATCTTTCAATTACTTTATGCTCCTTAGCATTATTAGTAGTTTACATTCCTTAATGTAATCGGTAGCAGTAATCAAGTAGTTGTCAACTTTAGTTATAATTCGAGTCTACACTCATACGATGAATTTAATTCGAATATCAAGCAAGTTCTCTATGAAAAAAGGTAATCTGCAGTTGTTTGCAACCGACTGTAAGAATTTACTTTTTATTTTTATCTGTATTGAAAAAGTCATTTCATACAAAAGACAAAGGTACAACCCATCTTCAAGGGACGAACCTCATCCTCCGATAATTGTTTGAATATCTTAAAAGTACGCAACCGATCTTATTCGATCTGTCATATACAGTTGGTTGATTCCGACATAGTTGCCTATCTTGCCGCTTGAGGCCTTAGTTGTTCGGTGTGAATTAAGCTGCACATTCAATTTTAACACACCCGCATGAACCACATGACCTAATTTGAAGCCGAGTGTTAACAACACTGTCTCTTTATAAAGTACAAGGACAATAACATCAATCTTCGTTCTTTAACGAAAGGGGAAAGATCTCTCTCATATGCCATGCACGTGGAAGCTGGGAGGCGATTAGATATGGTACATATGGCGGAGATCTTACAACCATAGTCCTGTCTTCTTATGCCAATAAATTGGGGTTTCCTCTTTAACCCGATGTCTTCCTATTTTAACTGCGTTAAGACAGAACTCTTCCATCACCTAAACTGCTTTTATATTGCTTTAAAAACCTTCTACCACTGCTTATATTGCATGCTTTAATTATTTCTCATATATATATATATATATATATATATATATATATATATATATATATATATATATGAGAAATGCTCACACACAACTAGTTGGACATTGCATTTTGGTCCAACTAGTTGATTAATTCAAGGACCAATTAATGCTATTAAATAGTTATTCTAAGAGGAAAAGTATCCAGCAGTGGTGGCCCCACTATAGTGTTAAAGTGAAATCCTCCCCAACCATCAGGTGAGTGACCCCATACTAGAACCGTGGATTAAAAAATCAGCCTCATCTATAGTTCAAGTGGACCACATGATTGAAAACAGTGTACAAGGAATACTCTCCAAACTATTTTCATTGGTTTGGCCCACCTGAATCACGTATGCCCCTGATTTTTGGACATTAGGCATAGATTTTTAGTGTGTCATCTTAATGGTTGGAGTGGATTTCATATACTTGTCATGTTGAGCGTGGTAAAAATCAAGGGTGGACGTCTCTCCCAATGCAATGCTTATGTTTCCATTGCTGTGGCTGAATTGAATCAAAGGTTAGCATGGTTTTTTGACTCTAGACCCATAATGGGATTATGCATTTAATGTTGGATTGAATCTTACTTACAGATCATGGTCGGCCTATAAAAATAGGAGGGTGGTTGTCTGCGCTGCGGCACCACTCGATTACATAGATGAATACCACCAGAGATGAGTGATTTCAAGTCACAAAGGTTGGTCATTCAGATGGGCCTGCTATGGTGTTAATTTGAAATCCACTTGGACCGTCAAGCGGTTCACCCAATGTTAGATCAAGGGACTTAAAATAAGTTGGGATAGACTGAGAGAAGATACCTCCTTTCAACACCTAAGGTAATGGTATCGATTCCCTAGTGGGGGTGGCTAACAGTTAGAGCTGGGCAAATTGGGTCCGATCCGGTGGATCTGAACCGATTCGACCCGATCCGGCCCAATTCGAATCGATCCGATGGGCTGGATCGGGTAGTTCCATCCAAATCCGAATCCTTTTCGGATTGGGTTCGGGTTGGACATGACTCGATCCGATCCAATTGGATCCGATTCGATCCAAATATATTTAGTATTTTTTATTTTAAAAAAAATATTTTTTACTATTTTTTTTAAACGTTTAAAATATTTTTTAATTTTTTAACGGTCCGAATCGTGTCCGATCCGATCCGACTTGGTTTTCCTGATCGAGTCAGACTCGGATCGGATCTGTACAATGAGTTTTCGGATCGATCCGAGTCAGGCGACCTGGACTCGGTACCGGATCGGATAGGATTCGGGTCAGACCAACATTATTTCGGATCGGTCCAGGTTGGACCGAATCCGGTCCGACTCGGACCAATGCCTAGCCCTACTAACAGTGGAGTGTGGGCTGACAGTGTGGTGTGTACTGACGAGCTAACCCAAAATAATAATAATAATAATAATAATAATAATAATAATAATAAAGGGACTTAAAATCAGTCCCAACATGATTTATACGCTTTATCCATGCCGTCCATACATATTTTCTATCATTTTAGGGTATGATCCCAAAAATGAGGCAGATCCAACATTCATGTGGACTACACCACGAGAAAGTGGAGATTGAAGGCCTATCTTCAAAAACTTCTTGGATTTCACAAAAGTTTTGGATCAAGCTGATATTTGTATTTTCACTTCTTCATCCAGGTTTATATGACTTTATTAATAGGATGGATGGAAAAAAAAACATCATGGTGGGCCCTAGAAAGATGTCAACACCAAGCATCGTTATTCCCACTGTTTCTTTTGGTGGGGGTTCACTTGAGCTTTGGATCAACCTTAGTTTTGGGGCTATGCCTTCAAGTAATATGAGAAAATGGATGGATGGTGTGGATAAAACAAATACATCTTGGTGAGGCACACATATCTTTGCCATCTATAGACGCCCATGCCGTGTGGTACGCTACACAATCTAAGTCTGTTCCGAAAGATATCAATATTTAACTAGACTACTAGAAAATGGGGCTATTAGAAATTTATTTTAGCCATACATATTTAACTTGTATGTGTGGCTTCAGTGATGATGATCGTTTATTAAGTTTTAGTAAATAAAATATAATTAGTTGGCCCTATTTAATGGACAAGCCAAATCTTAGACATATAATTTCTATCATACTTATGTAAAACTTTGATATTACAGATCCTCACATGTGGTATATTACTTGGGATAGAAAAGTAATTTTTTGCTATTAAATACACGGCTAGTTGGACCAATTTGATTTGTCCAACTAGTGTGTGAGCATTACTATATATATATATGCTCACCTGCGCACCTTTGCACATGTGTCATGGGCTATATATATATGCTCACCTGTGCGCCTTTGCACATGTGTCATGGGCATCTAATCCGAAGGATCCATGTAATGCGGAATCCCATGAAACCCCAAGCGACAAAATTTCACCCTGATCTAAAATTATGGTTGGCCATAGAAAAGAGAAATGCAAATCAAGGGAGTAAACTGTTTTTATTTTTCATGGCCCACCAAAGTTTGGGATTAAAGTAAAAATTGGGCTCGGGGGGTTTCATGAGGTGCTGCTCCACGTGGACCGTTCAGATTTTGAAGTCACATCACATATGATGAATTCTCCAAAAACTTCGCACCAATTCTATGCAAACTTGTGCGCAGCTGAGCATTCGGATATATATATATATATATATATATATATATATATATATATATATATATGGGAAAAGGTACTATGCGCTCATAAAGCGGTTGTCCGTGAGGTCGAGCTGGGGTGGGCCCCATCGTGATTCCGTTCGAAGATCCACACCGTCCACCAGATGCACCGTCCCATTTTGGGCCTGAACGGCCCAAAATAGTCCATCCACCGTGATCAGGTGGGCCATACCATCTGACAACATAAGTATACAAGCAAAAACATGTAAAAACACTTGGTGGGCCCCACCTGAGATGTGGATACCACCTGAAAAGTGGTTTAAAATTACTTTCAAGTGGGACACATGATGGACGGTTTTGATCATGAAGAAACCTCTCGAAAGGCCCCCACAACTGGTTTTGAATGTTTCAATGGTGCACGGCCCCTCCACTTTTGTACGTGGTGTGGCCCACAAAAGTCACGTATTGAGGTGATTTTCATCCGTGTGGGCCCCACCTGGGATGGTGCATCTTACTGAGGGGGTAGATGTTCGAACGGCATCACGGTGGGCCCCACACCAACTCGACCTCATGGATGACCGTATGCGCTCGAGCGCATAGTACCTTTTCCCTATATATATATATATATATATATATATATATATATATATATATATATATATATATATATAGGCTGATAGTTTGGGACATTTTTTTTTTAATACCTCAACTTTGATTTTTGGAAGGTAAAATCATCATTAAAATAATAATAATGTAAACAGAGGACAGCTTAGATCGTACCCTGTTGCTGATAGCCTGTGTAATATGCAAGCTCCTCTGCTACATAAAGCAGACCACTTTATTATTTTGTGGGCGCGCGCGCGCATAGCCCGTGCAAAGTGTCTAATTAGTGACAAAAGTTTTATAGAGCCTAGAAAAGCAAGGATGGGGTCATCCCCCTTCTCTCTTTGTAGCACGCAACCCCCACCTCTCTTATTTTCTCTCTGCTCCGCATCTCCATGTTCTCTATCCCCTCACTCCACATGTTGCACATGCCATACCCTTAGTAGTATCATAAAATGAGAAACGATAAAATAGAAAAAATCTTATTCCTAAAAATAGTGTTTTAATCCATGACGCAACACTTTTTTAGTTAAAAACCGTTTCCACATACAGACAGCTATAATTTCATTATATAAGCTTCTTCTTTTTTTTTTTTTTCTTCCTACTAAGGCCATTAAAATAACCAGCATTTCCCCCTTGTATAACACAACAAAGAGTGATTGTTAACCTTGATACAAAGGGCTAGGCTATTGACGTATCAGTGACACCCTTCTCATACACAAGGTGCACCCAAACTATTGAAATTGATGGTCAAGGAGGTCCTACTTTGGATAGCCCACGTCCAAAAAATCACACCAATCAGACAATCCTAGCCATTCTATTGTTAAAGAAATTCTTCTAACCCAAGGATCAAGAGTATCCAGGCAAGTATAAGATCCGGGATATTTTGTGCATGGCCAATCCACCGTAAAGCCCATGACATGAACAATTTGAATAACTGAACTACAGCCAAGGTGCAAGTGCATCAAGTCAACCTGATCTGGAAATTAGACAAACCCAAACCCATCCCATAGGAAAATGATGCTCTGGATCCTAGTATTCTGGACTTGACCCATGACCTAGCTTATGGGCTTGGAACATGGTTCCAAGAGTTGGACAAGCCCTATTTGGACTTGGAACCATGGTTTTAAGACTCAGCAAGCCCTGTGCGACTTGTCTGAGTTGACTCAATTTGGTTTCAACTTGAATCAACAACAAACAAGTTGGTCCGAGTAGCTGACTCATTCAACCATGCTCAGAACCCACCCAGGTCTGACCCATATACTAATGGATTGGGTTTGGAACTACAATCCAGACCCGATCGTCAAATGGGTCAAGTCTGGAACTCATGTCAGCCTGACCTGAACCAACCCAACCCACCTATTTGCACCCCTATGGCCCCACTTGTACAATCCTTCATGGAATACAACGTTGGAAGGTTCCTTGGACATGGAACTAGCTCTCATTATAGCACAATACTAATAACAACACACAAGACCTCTTAAGCAGTCTGCTGAATGCCAATGATCTTTCACTTAGGATGAAAGGCCTAGATAGCACCCAGGTGGGCCCATTCTTCAATTCGCGAGCAGCTGTTTGTACTCACTCAGTAACTTTGGAATATCGTCCATGCGCAGCTGAATGCATCAACAATATCATTAAATAAGTAGGTGAGAAGAGAAAAGTTGTGGTACAAGCCATACATGTCGCCAGATGTGCCAACCTGGCATATTTCAGATCATTCCAGCCATGCATCACGTGGGTCACACCATGTCAATGACCTGATTGAAGAATCCAGGCGGACCACTCATTCAGCAGGTGGGCCAAATCCTATATATCATACATGCTCCGTTGTCAATTTTTCAAACAGTTCATTTTGTACACACACGGCCCATTTAATGAAGAGTCCAGCCTAACAATGGCATCTACATGGTGGGACCCACCTGATGCATGAATTGGGTGTATGGATTGCAGACGGTGGTGGACACACTGAACAGAACTTGTTCATCATGAATCACTCTAGAAGAAATGGTATCATTGATGATTGATGCCCATATTTTCCATGATCCATACCTGAGAAGCACTCTTAACATGATAAAAGCGGTGTTGGTGAGCTTCTTGTCCAGAAGGAGCAGATAGCCCGGATGGCAAAAGAGACTCCGCATTTCCTCTGCCACAGTTTCAGAAACAAAAATTAGCAGAAAGAATGCAACGAGACCTCAACCCGTTCTTGTAGGCAGTTCGGTCAGAAGCGGATTGCATCTGACCCTTGCCCGGACAATAATCCGTCCGACCAGGGGTTCCTGTGGGCCCCACATTGATGTATCTGTTTATCCACGCCGTCCATCCATTTTCTCAGATCATTTTAATGTATGAGCCCAAAAATGAGGTAGATCCAACGCTCAAGTGGACCACACCAAATAGTGAGCTTGGGTTGCATTAAATGCAAGACTCATCTTTGGTGTGGTCCACTTGAGCATTGTATCTGCGGCTCATACCTTAAAATGATCTGAGAAAATGGATGGACAGCGTGGATAAACAGATACATCACGGTGGGACCCGCAGGAGCCCCTGGTCAGACAGATTATTGTTTGGGCAGGGTTCAGACGAAAACCCCTTCCGGTTCGGTCTGACCAATCAAACCTGCTATGGTCCGTCAGCCCGGAAATCTACTTAATATAGAATAACAAAAATAGAAGGATTTTGACCGCCATTAGCAGAGTGGTTGGTGAGATTGATTTTCAAGTAGGACTTGGTGGGTTTGAGTTTTGAATGGTTTAGTTGCTTTTTAACTAGCAGTTGGTGGGTGCTTCCAAACCGTTCTGACCATCCGGTCTGGTTCTAAAACACTGCACTAAGGTGGCTCGCCACCCCACGCACCCCCGCTCCACATGCACCAACCCAGAAAGTGTAGGGGATATCTGAACCAAAGAAAGTATACCCCACCATGAAGATGACTATAATGCAAAGATCAGCTAGTCGACTCATAAGGGGCACGTTGGGCATTTTTTAATAAACCACTCATTCTTTTCACACAGATGTGGCCTACTCAGTAAGCGGACCAGCCTGACTAGTGCATATGGGCCATCTTCACAACGGGGCCACCTTATGCATTGGTTAAATGTCTGACGCCCGAGCCCGGTTGACATGTGTTCTGAAAGTAAAGGTGTGCACAAGAAGCCAGTAAAGCTCCAGACCAGAACTTCAAAATGACGGATCTGAAGAGCAAAATAGATGTGAAGTTGAGTAAACAGGGAAGAAGACAACAGATGTTTGAGACTGTTGCAGTGATAAGACCCCCCACTACAGTTTTAAAAATACTTCAGACTTTCAACAGTTTTCATATAAAAACAAAAAAAAAAAAGAGATTTTGACCTCAGAGCTCTAGATCAAGAAGGGACATCCATCGCCAATTGCACATTACATGGTAAGTTGAATCCAGATTGTCTGTCTAGTGGGTGCCATCCATGGATGGCGTAAATTACACCGAACAGATAATCCTGACCATACAGAAGATGACCTTAAAAAATAATGCAAAATAAACCATATACTGGTGATAATCGGAACAAAGACCCGATTGTTCCGTCTGATTTACAACCTCAGGCAGCTTGTGGATGAGAGTCAGCCTTGCAGTCAAATATACTTAAATTGAATCCCAGCAAGCCAACATCGAAGGGAGGGAGGGAGTACTGCAACCCATCCACTGTACATATGGCGTGCATACATGGCAATCCAGTCCTTCAAATTGTTTGCGATGTTGTAGATGAATATCAGCCAGAAAATTTCAGAAAGAAAATGGTCAGGAGTCCAAATTCATTGGGTGAAATCAGATGATTAAGATCATCAAATCAATGCAGTCTTTGGGCTATGCTCCATCCACAGTAAGGCCCTCAATTTATATGGTTAGGAATGGCCTACATGTGTACAGGGCATAGCAAATGTACAGTGTACGAGCTGCAGCATGCAAATGATATTGGGCAGTGAAGTATAGCACCCAAAACCATACATACACGAGAACTCAGCATAGTAACATCAAACGAAATCAATTTACGATTTGGCTTTTCATGCAAAGTGTTTCATAGAAGCCATTTTCATGTAACGTTTGATTTCATGGGGACTAGAAATCTCTTCATGGCGATTAACCATTCCTCAATCTCGTTACAACACTATTTTTGGAAAGTTTTCCGTGTGAAACTCATGTATCAGACACATGATTACAGGGTAGGAGGAAAAAAAAATCCTAGATTCATCTCTTCCAAGTTTTCTTTAGTCTTTATCCATAAATTCCTTACAGCACTCTCTAACTATTAATTTGCACCATTCATGGAACACATGACTCATCCCCGGCTTCTCTATTGACATGTGTGGACAGAGGATGCCTCAAAAAAAAAAAAAATCGCATTGAAAGATCCTAAATCTTCATTCTGGCCACCAAAATCATGATCGCTACCACCACCGTCATCAAAACATTGTCCCAGCTGGTCGGTCAGCTTTATGAATCTTGTTTCACCGATCTTTCCTAAGGCTATCTCCTCAGTAAGTGGAGCTTTCATATCCATTCTTACCACTTCAGTCTAAGTCCTAGATCTTTCCTTGATCCTCCTTTAAGGCCCTTCAACTCTAATCAAAGTTCACATCTTTACTGGGGCCATCTCTGCTTCTTGTTGCACATGGTCGAGCCATCTCGATCTACTCTTGGTCTTTTTATCCTTCCTAGTCCCATGCATCCATCTCAACATCCTCTCACTGCAATGCTCATCCCCTCTGCCTATGTTACCTCCTAAATTTCCCAACACTGATCCATATAGCATGGTTGGTCATTGGCTTGGAAATAAACAGTTAAGCAAAGAAATACAACAATGGTCCCCAAAAAGGTCAAAGATTTGTGGCTAAGATCTTCCAATCTGGAAGTTTTGGGCTATCTGCATCCATGGTGGCACTAATTAGATCAATGGTCTAGATCATTGAACCATGAGCCACAGTGGTATGGATAGGGTGCATCAAGACAATTCACATACAGATGCACCAATGGCCCTACAATTCTTCTCTTCCCATCTTTAGCACCCATTCTTTTAACTCAGTCCTCAACTCTTCAGTCCAATCATCCAAATGGGTTCCATTTTGTGGAAACAATAAAATCATCACACAATCTGTAAGTTAAGTGAGCATGAAAAAGCACTAGTAAATGGAAGAGTGCTTACAAATTGTTGCGGATTATTTGACGCTGATAGTCCCGAAGCAAGGGCCCAAGCTCCTGCAATCGTATCGACCCTGCCAAAGACGTTTTCCAGTGTTCACGAAGCACCTGCAACCCCCAGTACCACCAGAAGAACTTTGTCAGCTGACGAGTCATCACCAGGGCATCATAAGACGAAAGGATTTATATAAAATCCTCGAGCCAATGATGCACATAGTGTCCTTGGGTTCTCTATTTGTACAAGAGTGGCCTGTGGATGTGATTGGCACCATTGATCTGACGGGCCCCACAGCGGATAGACCATGCCCAAAAATTTCCTCGAAAGCAAGCCTAACCCTTTGATTGGTGGTTAAAAATAAAATCAGCACTACATGTTCAGCTGAAAAAAGGCCAAAGATATGATGGCTTAGATGTTCCGATTCGGGAGCATTTTGGGGCATGGCCCACTTGTAAAAACTGATAATTTGAGAATACTATTGAGGTCCTCCATAAGATACATCACATCCGAAACATACCTGAATGTGTGCAACCTGGTCATCATTAGGTACACCTCCAGCTATCCTAGATGATAACTCCAGAAATTCTCTGTCTCTCGACTCATCAATGATACTAAGCTCTAGAGGGGGCGACATCGAAATTTGTAGTCTTTTCTGCAACTCTACAATTGGTGATTCTTCATTTTGGCTTTTCTGCTGTAAATTCAAAGAGTACTTCATCTTTAACACACTGAGAAATACCAAGTTTTCCTATCAGAATCTCAATTAATTATAGTTTCTATATTTCACGATAACATTAAGGGCTTTGTTTGGGCAGAAAATGTTCCAAACTCCTGTAATCTCGATTTTAGCTGCCACCTTACCCTACACATCAGATTTCCCTTATCGTTGTGGAAACTTTCACTTCAAGATTTTTTATTTTTATTATTATTTTTTACATTGTGGTTTTATGGGACAATGCCGCCAAACAACATCCAAAATCTGACATCAAAGGCATGAGGCCCACCAAAAGATAAGAATGATTTTGTAATATGTACTGTCCAAACAGAGGATAGAAAGAAAAACAAAAATCAAACGAAGAGTTTAAGGAATGCAGCTAAATGCAAACCATCAAATAATTCATAATCCCTTAGAAATGGGAACTGAAGTTCTGAAAGCTATGCAACAAGAGCCCCATTCTAAATATTAAATACTTGTATCATATAAAACTCTCTTTTTCCATCAATGGCGCATATTTGTGCAGGGGAAATACTAATATAGATTTAATGCATTTCTATTTATCTACAAATGTTTTTTTTTTTTCTATTCTATCAACTGATATTTATAATAAAGAAATGCTACCATGAAATGTGTGTCATATAGGACATATTGCAAACATGTTTAACAATACTACCATGTGGCTGGGCTGTAGGCCAAAATCATGGTGACCGGACAACTTTGACGATCCAATCATTGTGAAGTCAGCCCCTGAGTGTGGAGCATTACTCATTTTTTAGTAACTGTCCATTCTACAGGCTACTGATAGGATGGCTTCAAAGTCTGATTCCCTTGATTTTTAGGTTGTCAACATCCTGAGCAATGCACACAACTACCATGTGTAGAGTACAGATGTTTTGGTGCCCACTTCATGGAATTCCATGGAGGAAGCATCTCACCGAATTATTTAACTCATGGTTATCTGAATCATGGATTGCTCAGGAACATGGTTAAGGAATGGGCACGGGATATGCTAACTTTCTTTTTCTTTCTTTCTTGTACTTCTTTATTTTATTTTACTTTTTTTCTTTGAGCAAGCAATGATGAAATATATTACTAAAAGGAACCGAAGTTCTGAAGGTACATGGCTGGGCAAAGAAGTGGCCATAGACTCCTAAATACATGGCCAAAAACAATCAGAGAAGGCTCTTCAGGTTAAATAAGTGTTTAACCTAAAAGAGCCTGCAAAACTTTTTAACAACTATGATGGACCATTCGAACCCAATGTCAGAAACAGACTTCCCACAGAATTTAGGAGTGCCGCTCATGTATGCTGCTAGGGGTAGGATCATGTGAGTCACTCTCATACATATGAAGCAGTATTGTAATTTATATATGAAATAATAAAGGTTGTTTTTATAGGTCCTGTATGCATAATAATATATAAGTTTTCTGTTGAATAAATCAAAGCATAAATCTCTTTCTGAATATCGGTTGCCATTACAACTTAAATCTATACTAGGAGTATCAAACTTTAATTTTGGATTTGTAAAAACAGTAATCCAGATTGCAAAATGACCCAGATTGCAGGACTCGGAATGGAAAACATAAGTGGTTGGCGATTCAGATAGCATTGATTTAACTTCAAGAAAAAATAATTTTCAAAATTACTGAATTGGCAACAGGCGAGATTTCCAGGTCACCTATGTTTAATACTGAGATACATCTCTGTTTCTAGCTCACATCATTTTAAAATAAGCACTACCTTGACCACATACTGAGCCACATCACTTGACATGGTTACGTCCTTGCTTTCAGGAAGAGTGGCTGGAGGAGATGAGGACAATCGCTTTGCAATAGGATCATCTGCAAACCAAGCAAAAGAACGGCAAATAAGAAAACAACAACCAATGATTTCGCTGCAGTTGGATTTCAGATAAATTATGTGATGGAACGTTGTCGCTACAATCGAGACAGACAAACATTTTCTACTCAAACGTTATCACTATTTGGGGAACTATAGGGCACGTAGCTTGATCAGCCGACTAATCAGTACATGAGGCCCATGGTTTGGTAATCTGAACCATTGATCTGATGATCCTCATGGGGAGTGGATGCCCCAAAAATCTCCAGAAAGGAAGATGCTGACCCTACAATGCGCCTTCCTGTGCAGATTTTACTTGCAATTGGGGGCAGAAGAAGGGAACATGGAAGCCCACTAATGCAAGTTAATATTTCCATGCCACCCCAAATGCCAAGCTTAACTTTTTTGGCTTGGAATTCCCATCAACCATGATTTTGTTTAAACAAGCATGTGATAATCACATCCATTCTACTCTGCATTAAGGAAAAACAAATACCTTCTGGAACCAACCACCACAGATCATCAAATGTGGATTTTCCATCAAAGCCACCAAATAACAGATAGCGCGAACCAATGCAAGTCATAGAATGATATGCTCGAGCAGGAGGTGGTTCATTGTCGATACTTAAACGCTTCCACTGCACAGATACTGAATATAAACTGAGTAAGAGAATTGTGGAAGGAGGAAGATGCCAAAACATGACACATGTCACCATCATTCATAAGTTGGCTTGAACAGAGATCAAACAAAACAAATAGAAATGCAAATTGCACTCATTGAGTTCACTGTCCAAGGGACTCGTCACTCACACGTGCAGATGTGGCACGAAAGAGTGGGCAGGGACCCTGCCGCTCATCAGGCAGATCTGATGAGCAAAAAATCAGGCAGGGGTGCTCATCTGGCGGGTCACACATGTAAGTTGAAAATGGACTCATGGTTATTTTTCAACAGCCCATTTCTCCTTTTGTGTTGCATTCTTGATGAGAAGACCAACTTTATTTTTTTTTGGGAAGGCATCTACATAGCTGGTCCCACCTGATTATCCCAGAGGTGCATCTGACCCATGAGTCCTGCCAAAAGTTCATTTGCATGAGTACACTTAGCAGGGCTTGGACTAGAAGGACAAGCAAGGTTGTCAATTACATGGTGCTAGTGTGGTGCTAAGGGGATAAAAGGTGAAGCATCGGTACAACAAAGAAAAGCATACACAAGGGTACAAAACAAACATATCAGGGAAAGTTAATAACATAACATCTATTTGCATAAACAAATTACTCAAGAGTTATGGGACACTAACCATGTGAGTTAAAGAAAAAGAAAAAGAACTAGAAAATTTTGAAACTATCATTCACATTGCAATTAAAATTCCAAACTCCAACATTAAACCAGTGTTTTAAATAGCGGTAGCGTGTTGCGTAGTGTTCAACCCTCCGTAGCATGTAGCGAAATAGCGTAGCGTATAGCGTAAGCTACACAATACTTCTATTTTTTAATTTAAAAAATAAAATTATATATATATATATATATATATATATATATATGATAAATAAAAAAGCAAAATATATAAATGTCACATTCTTCAAAATAAAAATCACAAAGTTAAGAGCATCAAGTACAATACAAATGTCATATTCCTCAAAATCAACATCTCAAATTCTCAATAATTAGTCTCTAGACTCTAGTGTCTAAACTCTAAAGGTCATCTATATCTAATAGGTCATCATCGTTGTCGTCATCCTCATTTACTTCGTCACCAGGTCTAGGCCTTTCATCATCAGCATCAGCATCTACATCTGCATGTACACAATCCACACCATGAACACTCGTTCCGATATCTCCTTCCTCTCTTATAGGAGTAAGAAATCTTCCCATGGGACCACCTACACATTTAAAAAGAAAAAAAGAAAAAAAAAAAGAGATTCATTGGTCTTTTACTTTCTTTGTTAAAAATGTTCATGTAACTTAGTCTATAACTATAAACACTTAATTAAAGTAGTTGCCTTCCTTTTCCTTGAGGAAGGTGGGGGGCAATCTCCTTCAGAAATATTAGATGTTGATGGTGCATTGCTGTCAACTGGATCATCAAACTCCAGAATAGTTGTAATGGCACTAATATCAAAGGCCATATTTTGATCTTCGAGCCACGATGGATCAGTTGGGAGAACAGGGCCTTCTTTCTCAGCAATCCATTCATCATCTGATTCAATGTGGTTCACCAATATTGGATCCATTGCCGCCCTTCTCTTCATGCTTCTTTCTCTCAGTTTCATATTATACATCACATATACTAGAGAGTTGAGTTTTTGTTGCTCTAGCTGATTTCTCTTATTTGTGTGGATCTGATCATGTGATGATCTATGTCAATCAATTATCAAAGACTTGCTAATCTACTAAATAAAAATTAGCCAATTTAGAATATTGAATGGTACAAAAGTCACCTGCTCAAAAGTACTCCAATTTCTCTCATAGCCAGAAGCACTGCATGTGAGGCTTAAAACTCGTACTGCAAACTTCGTAAGCTGTGGAGTTCTATCTCCAAAGCGTTCCCACCAATCAGCTACATAAATTAGTTATAATTTATAAATTAATTAAATACTTTCACCAATTATAAAAATATAATTTACATAACAATGAAAATATCAAAATATAAAATTATAAATTACCTGGAGAATGCTTTGTCATGGTTTCGAGTGCAAGGCGAGAGCCAAAATCCCCTCTTCTCTTGTCATATTCATCCAACTGAATATCAGCATCAGCATGCTCTTCACGGGGGATCATCCTATCCATGCACTCAAACAACCCCCTTTTTATCTCAAGGTGTGTAGAGAAGTTATCTGAGTACCGTATTTGAGGATTCAGATAGTACCCGGTTATGTAGAGGACGATGAAGCTGAGGAGTCCATCTTTCATCTATTTTGTTCCAAATTGGAACATATCTCTTTTTTACATCATTGCAATTAAATGCAATTTTCTCCTTCGCTGATTCCATCAATTCGTAAATGAACCCCATTGCTGGCCTCTCTTCCGAATCTACTTCTCTTAAAACACTTACCAATGGCATGGTGCTCTTAACACATAAGGCAACATGAGGCCAAAACTTCGGATCAAACATTATAATAGCTCGTACCTTTATTCCTTCAGGTTTTTTAGCCCAAGAACATGAGCACCATCTTTCCGATGCAAACATGGCTATAAGACCATTCTTTTGCTTGTAAATACTTCGAAGGGTGAGGTATGATGTTGCAAAGCATGTTACTGCCGGCCGTAGAAGCTCATGGTTATTCGTGAAGCTTCTCATCATGCTCAATACAATTCCATGCCCATAAATAAACTTCGTCACTGTCCTTGCCTTTTCAAGCGTTTCAGAATATATTTTCATTTTTCCAATATCCTCCAACATCAGATCTATGCAATGTGCAGCACACGGAGTCCAATATATCCTTTTCCTCTTATCCATCAACTTCTTCCCAGCACTCACATAGCTTGAATGGTTATCCGTGATAACCTGGACCACATTTTCTTCCCCAATTTCTTCCACAATTTCATCAAGATATTCGAATAACAAATTCCCATCTTTTATTGAATCTGAAGCATCAATAGACTTGTAAAACATTGTTCCGATCGGAGAATTAATCAAAAAATTAATGATGCTTCTATTCTTTCCATCCGTCCAACCATCAGACATAATTGAACATCCATAAGTTTTCCAGGAAGCTTTGTATGCTTTCATTAAACTATCAGTATTAGCAACCTCCTCTTTTAGTATCCATGTTCTCATCTCATGCATGGATGGTGGCTTCAATCCCGGTCCAAACTTGCCAATAGCCTCACACATTGCTGAGAAGTATGGCTATTACACAGGTTGAATGACAAAGCATTCCCAAAAAAAAAAAAAAAAATCTTCCAATCACCCTGCATACTTCTTTTCTTTCTTCCTTCTTCCACCTTGAATTCAATGTGGATTGACATTGCTCACTACTAACAAATTGATCCATAGGACCCCTTGCTCTTGCCATTGGTTGATTACTAGAAGATCCACTACCAAGTTGGCTGCCAATGAAAGCATCATTACCCACACTAGCGCTATCACTTGCAGAGCCAGAACCAGAAAGATATGTCGATCCCCCTCTCCCAATATCTCGAAACACCTCATTTCTTTTATTTTTTCCATCGTGATATTCCTTTAAAGCCTTTCTATACTCCTCCTTGGCTTCTTCCGTCACTTTTGGGCACGGCTTTATCCCATTGTGGGTTCCAGCCAAATGATGCTTTAGGCGAGTCACGCCTCCTATACATCTTTGACCGCAAAATTTGCATAGCACATAATTTCTATGAGATTGTCCAAGTGGATTATCAGCCACATTTTTCCATGCAAAATCTCTCTCTTTTTCTTCAAACATTCTTCTCTCTTTAGTTCACTACTTGACAAAAAAAAAAAAAAAAAAAAAAACACATCACAGATAAATCAGTGAATCACAAAAATAAACATACGCACACCACTTACACTCATATGCACACCATAGTGGGCCCACGGCCCACCATAGAAAATAATGCAAACCCACCCCTTCACACACCTCAGTGGGCCCCACGTGGGCCACACCATAGAAAATAATGCACATCCCACCCCTTCACGCACCTCAGTGGGCCCCATGTGTGCCACACCATAGAAAATAATGCACATCCCACCCCTTCACGCACCTCAGTGGGCCCCACGTGTGCCACACCATAGAAAATAATGCACATCCCACCCCTTCACGCACCTCGGTGGGGCCCACGTTGGCCATGCCACAGAAAAAAAAGGTATAAAGAACAATAAACCGACTGTAACTAATATTTTAAAAGAGAAAAAAATGAGAAAAAATTTGAAAATAACAAGTTATTTTCATTATACATCGAAAAAATTCAAAAAAAAGGAAGGAGCGTACCTATTTTTGTCTCGAGATGAGGTCGGCTTGCGCCTGGTGGCGATAGAAGCAGCGTCGACAGCGTCGGATGGCCTCTCTGAGACAATTTTGGGTCTCCAAATGGATCGGAAGGGAGAGCAGCAACGTCGGATGGCCTCTTTGAGACAATTTTGGGTCTCCAAATGGATCGGAAGGGAGAGCAGTAGCGTCAGATGGCCTCTCTAAGACGATTTTGGGTCTCCAAATCGATCGGAAGGGAGAGCAGCTGCGTCGGCTGCTGCCGTTTGGGATCGGAAGCACTTTAGAATTAAGTTTTTTGTTTTTTTACTTAACTTTAGCTTGTGGTGCGAGTTCACCACTATTTCCTGCACTGAAAAAATTATAAAAAAAACCAAACAGGTAGCGTACGCTACCTGTGCTACATGCTACATATCCGTAGCGTACGCTACGACCCCTGTAGCACGCTATAGGGGAAAAACGCTATTTCCAGCGCTACGTAGCGAAATCGCTACGCTACGCTGCATAGCGTACGCTAACGCTATGCTACCAACGCTATTTGATACACTGCATTAAACTCAAGACTCTAAGCCTGTAATGACCTGAGATTTTGGTGTGTATGCATACATCTGCATACATGCACACTTGCAATCATCTAAGCATTCATGCATAATCTTTCCATTTATTCATGCATACATGCGTCCATAATGTGTGCAAGTTGTGATATGCGTGATTGATTAGTTTAGTGTGATTGATAATTTGTATAGTTTGTGTATACATACACTCTATTTACTCATACACCTAAGATCAATCGTTCATTCATTAACTCAAATCTAACCGTAAAACATACACAAAATTCAACCGTTCATACATCATATAGGGTATGTGGTCACCCACTCATCCATCCATTTTTCAGGATTGTAGTTTAATCATCTAAGCCGTTTATCCGACGATCCACCTATCTGATCAATTAAAAACCCGTCTTGCATATATATAAGTATGAAAGTAACCGTACATTAACGTGTATATCGGATTAGAATCTTAATTGTTTGATTATTTTACCTGTATTTTATCATCTAATAATACATTATACATGGATTCGCCAATTGGAACACTAAAAAATCAAACAAAAATCACTACGATGATTCTCACATTTCTCCAGATAAATTTACTGAAGTATTTCTTACATTGGAATATGATTTAACAAGTTTTAGAGGTCCATAAGCCATATATGTATTTTGGTGGTAAACTTATAATTTTAAAAAATGAGAAAATCATATATGTATCCATACGTACAATCGTAAATCCGACGCCCTATATCTTGCAACCGGGTAACCCATTCATAAAAGCAACCGTACATCAACCTCTCTGCTTATTGAGGTACCACATGATCCACTTAAATCTTATTTTCAATACATCTCAACCATCCATCCATGTATTGTATAACTCTTTAATGTAGTATGTCCTAAACGTGTATAGCATGCTCATTTAAATTTTAATATTTTAAAGAGTTAATAGCAGGTATTAAATATTATTAATTTTTAGTAAAATATAAATATATATTAATTAGTATTAAAATTATTATCACGTGAATATTGGATTTAGAAATAAAAAAGGGCATGTGACATTCTTCAGGGGTCACTAATCTAGACCACCCATCACAATGACCAACCCAACAATTTCAAATTGTCTAAGTTTTATTACAAGACCAGTCGATCATTTGTTCGTTAACTTAAACCAACAAAATGAAATCGTTAAATTCATAAACAAATCAACACCATCTGATGAACTTCTCAATTAGTCATTCACCACCCAAATTCATCTATTAATTTGACCTATTAACCCACTACTTGATCAACCATCCATTGTACATTAATCATTTTACATGATACCCATGTGTACACCGTTCACATATGCACAACCATGCACCATATGCACCACTTCATATACAAACGTGAGACATTTTTGTAATAAAGAGAATTAAAGGTGGTGAGTGTTTCACTTACATGATGGGCCACGTAAAGAGAACAATTTGTTCTTTTTCCACGTGTACATTATGTATGGTGGGACCCTTGTATTATAAATAGGGTCAAGGGTTAGGCACGATAAGAGAAAGTGTGGGAAAAAATAATAGAAAAACCATAAAAAAAGGAGAGAGAAAAAAAAGGAAACTTTGTAAAGATTTTATCAAGGTGGGTGATCCATCTCAAATTTGGATTTTTTATAATTGTTATTAATAATTTTTTTATTTTTTTATTTTTTTTATCATTATAGTTAATTGCTTTTGAATTGAATTTTGCAGCAAATTATTGTTTATTGTTGATATTTTTATTTATGGAATATTTGGAGAAAAAAATGTTCAATAAGATTAGAGTAATATATATATATATATATATATATAGAGAGAGAGAGAGAGAGAGAGAGAATTCTAAATTACTGAATTTAATACAAAATAAATTTTAAATTATTTGAATTATGTAAGAAGTAAATTCGAAATTATTCCGAATCCTAATTTAGTTATATTTTAAATTAATTTTGCTAACATAAATATGTAAATTAACTTAAATTATAAAATTTAGAATTTTTTTAATTCAAGACTAATTAGAAATAATATATCAAAATAATTCATACTATTTAAAAATAATGATATTTATAATATTAGGTAAATTTTAATAATAATTAAAGTGTAAACTTAATAATTTTAGATATCTTATATAGTTTTAAGTAAACATAAATCAAGTAAAATTTCAGTTTAGGAATATTAATGTATAATTAACTAATTTAAACTTAGATTTACTTTAATATTGTTTAACTTAGTTTGATTAATAGTAAGTTAATTAGATTATGAACTTTGGAGTTTGATTTTGAATTTTAGGGATTATATAATTAATTTCGATTGGGAAAATTTAAATTCTAAAATTAATTTTAAATAAACAAAACAAATAATTACTTATTCTAATTTTAATAAATTGAGATTTAATCAATCAAATTTTAAATCTTGAAAATTAGTGATTAGTATAGATTTTCAATCTATGTACTTACCTAATCCTAATAAATGAAAGTGTACTAATAGATGATATTAAATTAAGATTTATTAATATATATATATATATATTTTAATTCAACTAGTAGGGTTCGAAATAAGTAGAGAGAGAATCTGATTAATACGTTTAATAAATATTTTTCCTTAATTCATTAGAAGGAAGTAAAGAATTATTATAAAATATTTATATTTTATTCATATATTACTAAATTAATTAAATTAGCATTGTTAAATCTAAATCATAAATTAAATTATTTGAATTAATTTGGGATTTAACATAGTTACTTTTAGGAGTTCCTACGCTTTACTGATTTACAATTCGATAAAGAAATTTTAATTTTGATAAATTTATTATTAAGTTATATTAAAAATTAATTCTGAATTTATAATCGAAGATTTTAATTATTTAATTACAATAATTACCGAGTTAATAGCTATCGAACCTTACGATGGCTTCTATGCATAATTTGAGAATAACAAAGAATATGTGATGTAACTATGTAGTTTGCAACTAATCTGCAATAAGTTGCATATTTAATTATTTCGATTTGAATGGATAGTGGTTACTCATATTGTGTGCATATTTATTTTTAATTAAGAATGAAGGTTGGAATGCGAGTGTGGTACCCTGGGGATGTCCGTAAAAGGCATAAGCAGGTAGGACGATTGTGTCCATTGGATGAAAGTTCCAAAAGCCAGCAAGTAGGGAGATCGTGTCCCTTGGGTGGAAGACCCTAAAGCCAGCAAGTAGGGCAATCGTGTCCTTTGGGTGAAAGATCCTAAAACCCACTAGATCCTTTGGAGTCTCCTTTGTGTACGACGTATAAGTATAATTGTGTGCGTGGACATACGCCAGAGGTACAACTGGATCAGTAATCTGACTAGCTAACGTACAAATGGGTCCCTCACCTCAAGGTACTAGTGCGTGGGCGTTAATGCAACGTGGCCATCCACTTGGGTACGGTGTTGTAAAAGATAATTGTTACTTAATTTTGTTATTTATAAAATTCATGAAAAGTTTGGCATTCGGAGCATCTTTATAATTCCATTATTGCATTCATCTCATCTTTTAAGATTCGGCACTTTAATTCGGGTTTTAAAATTTAAACAAAGTATTTTCATTATTTGTAAATTTTGTATAATTATACAAATTTCAGATTTAGGTTGGATACGATCCCACGAGCTGTTATGCTCACACCCACATCAACAGTGTTTTAAGGCTCAAAGATTACTCAAGGACGAAATGAAGCGACAATCTCATCGTCCGTCTGGTCGTAGTGATTTTTTTTTTTTGTTTGTGTTAGAAAAAAAAATTGTATAGTAAAAAAAATAAAATCAAAAGTGAGTCTAAACATTGTATAGCATGAATATTTGATTTATTGTAATGTAGTTTTTATTAGATTTGTGGTTGAGAATGTTTTAAAAAAATTAATCACAACCTGGGATTTGGAGTCGGGTTTGGCCAACTCAGGCACCGAATTTCGGGGCATGACAATAATAAACTAAATTACTAACTCCTGATGTATCCATTACATGCAAACAGGGATCATGCATCTATGATCCAGACCAATGATCTAACAATGCCCCAAATGTTCCCCAGATTAGAATACTACAACCGTCCATTATCGAAGGGTGGGGACCATCTAAGATAGATGATTGTATAGAGAATGCTTGTGGTGTACTAAGTGGCGTATTATATTTTGTTTTCCCCCTTGTTTCTTTTTGGGTGCATGCATAAGCATAGTATTGCATACTCCTGTGGAGTATGTATTTAAGCCTCTAGTAACATAATAAAAGAAGTGTTAGGGCTTGATGCTCTAACATAATACAAGCTAGCTCTCTCTCTCTCTCTCTCTCTCTCTCTCTCTCTCTCTCTCTCTCTCTCATTCTCATTTCCTTTGCCCTTTTCTTCCCTTCATTTCCTAAATCCATCTCAACCAACTTGGTATCAGAGCGGGGCACTGCAAGTTGAACTGTGCCACTAGAACCTACTAACGTCTGCTACTGTACGATTGATGTCAGAACTATACAATTTGTACAAGTCATTTTTCAACAGGAAGAACATGGTTTGAAGCAGCGCGCTCTCTCTCTCTCTCTCATTTCCTTTGCCCTTTTCTTCCCTTCATTCCCTAAATCCATCTCAACCAACTTGGTATCAAAGTGGGGCACTGCAAGTTGAACTACACCACCGGAACCTGCTAACGCCCGCTACCGTATGAATGATGTCAAAACTGTACAATCCGTACATGTCATTTTTCAACGAGAAGAACATGGTTTGAAGCAGCTCAATTTTAAGAGATTTATGGTGAATTTTGGAGGCCATTTGAGGTAATGTTTGGACCAATTTTCACATTCAACAGAAAAACCCCAAATCACCAAGTTTTCATGATTCCTCTCATATTGATGGATGTTTCTTCAATTTTTCTTCATAATGGGGGTTGGATTCATGGTCCCTTATGATCCATATAGTTTTTTTTTTTTTTAATCATGTTGGGAGGATTTGAAAGAGCGGGGAGCCAAAATGTGGTCCGGTTGCACCATTTTTGGAGCCTACGGCCCGCAGTTGTACACCAAATCTCTTGATGTATGTCTAAAGCGATGATCTAGTGCAGTGGGGTGGCTTGCTCGATTCATATCTTGATGTGAGTGTGGCTTCTTATCGTCTTTCTTTTAGGGCCTAAAACCTTCTTTTGTCCTTTTTTGGAACCTAGATTTGTGCAAAACTAAGGGCTTGTTTGATTTTCCAAATTTAGGGTAAATGCCCTGTAAATAGCCAATTATTACGATTTCACCTGTTTGAAAATTCGAAGGTATTCCTGCTTCGAAAAACGGTCCAAAATGACTAGCATAGATTTGTGGGCCCCACCATCATTTATATGACATATCCGCGTCGTCCATCCGTTTTACCAGAACATTGAGGCATGAGCCGAAAAATCAGGAAATTCCAACAGTCAAGTGGCCCACACCAAAGTAAACAGTGGCCCTAAGAGGTTTTTAATGGTGATTGTTCGATTCCATTTTTACTGTGGTGTGGTCCACTTGAACTTTGAATCTACCTCATTTTTTGGCTCATGCCCTAAATTCAATTGGCATGATAGATGGATGGGTGGATAATCCACATACATCACGGTGGGCCCCCCATATATTTGCAGCATCCTCGATTTTAGCGTTGAAAAAAGTAGGAGTTAAATCAACATAGGGAACGGTGAAGGTAAAGTAGAAAATGGTTTGATGAGGATAATGTGAAGAAGAGATGAGAATATTGAGATAGAAGAAGGAGGAGGAGAGTTTGAGAGAAATAATGTGTTAGGCTTGCTTGCCCTAACACATAATATTTTATCATGATAAAGCATATAGTACACTGCAGGAGAATAGGGAAGTGTGCACATGCACTTACGCTAGAAGAGCCCACTAACTACACAATACAATACACTAGTATTCGCTATACTCCCTCTCAAGTTGGAGCATAGATGTTGATCATGCCCAACTTATCACGAACACGATGAAGAGCATCTCGACTCAAGGACTTTGTAAGAACATCAGCAAGTTGATCCCCAGATCGAACAAAAGGAGTGACGATTTCCTTAGAAGTGACTTTCTCCCGAATAAAGTGACAGTCGACCTCAATATGCTTGGTTCGCTCGTGGAATATTGCGTTACGAGCAATATGGATGGCCGCTTGATTGTCACAGTGAAGAGGAATAGGATCCGAAGGACGATAGCCAAGTTCTTCAAGAAGATTGTGAAGCCACATGAGTTCACACGTCGCATGAGCCATAGCACGATATTCTGCTTCAGCCGAGGACCGAGTAACAACTGGTTGCTTTTTGCTCTTCCAGGTTATAAGATTGCCACCTAGGAAAGTACAAAAGCCGGATGTAGAGCGGCGATCAAAAGTATTACCTGCACAATCAGCATCGGAATAGCCAGAAAGATGAAGATGACCATGCAACTGAAAGCAGAGGCCAAGACCCGGGGTTGATTTTAAATACCGAAGTATGCGATAGACAGCCGTGAGATGAGAAGTACGGGGAGCTTGCATAAATTGGCTAACAACCCCCACCGCGAATGAGATATCTGGGCGAGTAATAGTCAGGTAAATAAGCCGGCCTACAAGTCGTCGATACATCTCGGGATCAGTAAGGAGAGCACCATCATCTGGTCGAAGCTTCTGTGTAGTATCTATGGGAGTGGTAGCAGGCTTGCACCCTAACATGCCGGTCTCCATGAGAAGATCAAGCGCATATTTTCGTTGTGACAAGACCAATTTGGATGATGAGCGAGCAACTTCAATTCCAAGGAAGTAGCGAAGAGGACCAAGGTCCTTGATTTCAAACTTGGTCTTCAAAAAATCTTTGACCTCCCTCATTCCAGCAGAATCACTACCAGACAAAACAATATCATCCACATAAACAATGAGAACCATGATGCCCGTCGATCGACGACATATAAAGAGAGAATGATCGGCATGACTACGAACAAAGACAAACTCCAAGAGAGCCTGACTAAAATTTTCGAACCATGCACGTGGGGATTGTTTGAGTCCATAAAGAGCCTTCTTCAACCGACATATAAGTGCAGGATTGTGAGAAGCAACAAAGCCAGGAGGTTGATGCATGTAAACTTCCTCTGCAAGATCCTCATGGAGAAATGCATTCTTAACATCAAGCTGAAACAAGGGCCATGATAAATTAACGGCTAAGGAGAGCACAACGCGAATGGAATTAAGCTTAGCCACCGGAGAGAATGTCTCGAAGTAATCCACACCATGAGTATGTGTGTAACCTTTAGCAACAAGACGGGCTTTATAGCGATCAATTGAGCCATCTGGAAGAAACTTGATTGTATAAACCCATCGACAGCCAACAGGTTTATGACCTACAGGAAGTGGCACAAGATCCCAAGTATAATTCTTCTCAAGAGCAGACATTTCTTCCATCATCGCCTTTGTCCAATCAGGACTCTGAAGAGCATGTGAGAGAGATATAGGAATAGTCTGTGATGAAAGGGAAGCTGCAAACAACTGAAAAGACGGTGAAAGATGATCATATGAAATGAAATTACTAATGGGGTGTTGAGTACAAGATCGTGACCCTTTGCGTAAGGCAATAAGAAGATCTAAACTCGAGTTAGGAGAGTCACCTGAACCAACATCCAAAGTGAGCGGAAGGGTGGATGGCTGAGCTTGTGAAGATTTATCTCGACGATGATACACCCGCAGAGGCTTAGGCTCACCCATATCACCAACAGGATGCTGAATAGAGGGGAGAGGAGTTTTCCCATGATCGCTAATGGAAAGAGGATAAGATGTTTAGACAATTCACAAATATCACAGCATAATGGTTTAGTGACAGATAAGGAGGGAAACAAAAGTCTCAATCTGGCAATGGATGGGTGGCCTAAGCGGCAATGCCACCGAGTCATGGACTCTCGATCTAGAGAAAGGGTACTAGAAGCGGCAACAGATGTATCATCGAGAAGATAAACGCCTCCTCGCTCATACCCCCCACCAATCACTCTCTTCGTCTGTAGGTCCTGAAATAAACAATAAGAAGGAAAGAAGGTGATGGAACAATTGAGAGATTTAGTAAGAGAGCTAACAGACAATAAGTTTAATGGAAAACGAGGCACATGCAATACGGAGGACAAAGACAAGGAAGAAGAGAGAGGGATGGAACCAATCCCAGAGATGGGAGATTGGGTTCCATCTGCGACTGTGACATATTGAGTGGGAGAAGAAGGAGAATAAGAAGAAAAGAATTGCAACTTACCAGTCATATGAGAGGAAGCTCCAGAGTCGATGACCCAGGAGGTAGGAGAAGTGACGCAAGAAGGGTAGTACCTGACTGGGCCGAAGCTGCGTGAGAAGGCTCAGGAATATCCCGAATGTGAAGCCGCATAAGGGCATCATATGCCGCCCGGGAAATGATAATAGACTCCCCTGAAGTAGCCTGCTCAGCTGTCGGGGTGGAAGACTGTCTCAGAAGCAACAGTGGAAGCAACAGAAGCAGCGGCATACGTAAGACGACCATATAGCTGCCAGCAATAATCAACAGTGTGATTAGTTCCACTGCAATGTGAACAATTGTGGGAACCATCACGTCCTCGTCCACGTCCACCACAATCACGAAGACTACTACCGCCACGATTGCGATCTCTCTCACGGCCTCTACCACGACCAGCAAAACCAGAAATGCGCCCTGAGCTCAAGGATGGTACCCGAAGACCAAGGGAGGACTGATCGCCAGCAAGATGTGCCGAACGCTCGGGTGGCACAAATGAGTGAGAAGGAAGAGTAGAAGCCATAGCACGCTGACACATGGCATAGATTGTCGTCAATGGGGGAAGATGATCCCGCATAACAACCTGATCGCGAACGTGAAAATAATCAGAACTCAACCCAGCGAGGAACTGCATGATACGAGTATCATCCCGCTGCTTATGAGCATGTTCATGATCCTCTTTACATTTGGAAGGAAGAGGCTGATACATATCTAACTCATCCCACATACCCCGAAGCGTCGAATAGTAGTCTTTTAAGGATCTGGAGTTTTGTTGAAACCGACCAATTTCTTGAATAAGCTAAAATACCCGTGAAAAATTCTGAGATTCCGAGAACATATCATGAAGCGTATCCCAAATGCCTTTAGCCGAGGATAAAAACATCACTGAGTGGCTAATCGAGGAATCCATGCTATTCAACAACCATGCAATAACTTGATAATTCTCTCTTGTCCAAGACTCGTAGGTAACATCTGTAGAGCTTGGGGGATCATCCAAAATATACGACAACTTGTCATGGGCTCCTAAAAATACTTTTACAGATTGTGCCCATTAAAGATAGTTGTCATCATTCAACTTAATAGAGGTAATCTGCAAGGGGTTGGATTCAAGAGACCCTATGCCAAGAGATAAGGGCCCTTTGTCAGCCATAGTAGAATCCAAGAGAAATAAACTTATGCCAAGAGACCCCCTATGCCAAGAAAGACTGATTCAAACAACTCTTTTCTCACTCAATCCTTCCAAGATGATAAGAGATAAACCTCAAACAAATATCGATCATCAAAAAAACAATGAAACACAGTCAAAGGGGGCTTGACCAAGTGAAAAACGGCCCAGCCGCATGCTTGTTTGAGGTTAAAAACCTCTTAAACATTGATCTTGGGTAAAAAATCCACCATGGATAGCTTGGGAGGAGGATTTCGGTCCATCTTGAGCAAAGAAACCAAAGAAAAGCTTACCGATTTGAGGTAGATCGAAGAAAAACGAAATCTAGGACCGATTTTCGAATTTCTCTATTTCGCCCAAAAAACCATGAAATGAGGTCCAATAAATTCTGAAAAAATCATGACAAATCTTCTAAAATCAAGATCTATCAAACCCCTAAACTTTCAGCTCAAACGGAGTCCATGCGTTCGTACAACGCTGACGTCAGCCGTACGACTGCTGACGTCAGCAAGGTGACGTGTCGCCTCTCAACCTGTTGGATGCGGAATGCCTGGATCTTTGCTCTGGTACCAAGTAGAAAATGGTTTGATGAGGATAATGTGAAGAAGAGATGAGAATATTGAGATAAAAGGAGGATGAGAGTTTGAGAGAGATAATGTGTTAGGCTTGCTTGCCCTAACACATTATATTTTATTATGATAAAGCATATAGTACACTGCAGGAGAATAGGGAAGTGTGCACATGCACTTGCATTAGAAGAGCCCACTAACTACACAATACAATACACCAGTATTTGCTATAGGTAATTACCAAAGGAAATAATTATTGCCCATTTCCATTGCATTTACATTTACCTAAGAAAATCAAACATGCCTTAAGAGTGCCTTATCGTGTGTACTTTGTAATTGTTGTGGCTTTGTTGTGTGTTACTAGGCCCCTATGGAAGACAAAACCTCTTCAGTATCTGGAGTCAAATAATCAGAATCAAATCCCTTATTGATTACCATAGTTAAGTTGAATGACAAAAACTATTAGCAGTGCACCCAATCAATAAAATTGTTTCTAGGAGGAAGGGATGGACTCTCTTACATACTAGATGAAGTCCCGGATCCTTCAGATGTGAGCTTCAAGACTTGGACCAAGGAAAACTACCAACTAATGGCTTAGCTGCTTAATAACATGGAGCCTACTGTGAACAATTCAGTTATGTTTTTTACATCTACTAAGAGGATATGGGACACCCTTCATGATATGTATTTAGAGGCCTAGAATGTATCTAGATTTTTCCAGTTGACCTCATGATTTAGGACCAATGCATGAACTCAAATAATATGAGAGATCAATCAGCAAAATTAAATTGATTAATGAAAATCACAAAGCTTGCTACCATAATCACAAATACCAAGATTCCAAAAGTAGATCACTAATAGTTTAAGCCTATGTTGGAGCATCATCCTACAAATCCATTAAATATGAGAAACTAGGATCTAATGGATGTAAAAACATCCAAATAGCATAGAGTTAAGCCTATTTTAAAGAGGAAGGTCTAATACTACCTAGGGTGAGGTTAGGGTTTAGGGAAATTGAGAAAAACTTGGAATTAGGGTTAACTGGGTGAATTGGGTAAAGGGGTTAAAAGGGTTTAAGGTATTAAGATTAGGGAATTAGGGTTTTGAATGTTAGTGAATTTAGGGATTTGGATTTAATAAAAGGTTTTAAAGATCTAGGGTTTGGTAATTTGGTGAAATTGGGAGATTTTAGATTTTTAGGTTTAAGGTTAGGGTTTTGAACAAGAGAATATGGGGTTTTGGAAGAATGGTTCAAAGAAGCAATGGGTACTAGAGGAGTGGCCGTCACCCTCAAATATTATGTTGAAAATTCAGCAGGACAGTAATCTGAGAGTACCAAACTGAAAATTCAGCAAATGTAATAGGAAAATGACAAATTGAAAATTCAGCAAGGTGACAAGCTGAGATTACTACGCCGAAAATTCAGCAATGGTATAAGTGGAAAACACTAGCTGAAAATTCAGCAATGGGATACTCCAAACTAGGAACAAAATTCAGCAATATGATCCTAGATCCTATATGCAATGTATGCTCTACTAACCGTAGATGTGACTCTATCCTAAGTGCAACACAGAAATCCTATGCTAAACCTATGGCTCTGATACCAAATTTGATGGTCTTGTAGGATGATGCTTGGCAACATAGGCTTAAACTATGCGTGATCTCCTTTTGGAAGCTTGGAAATTTGCTAAGATTCCTTGTGGATGATCACATCAGAACTTAGGATATTGTTTTGCCTATAGTCGAGTTAGCGTGTAATAGTTCCATAGGTATGAGTCCATTTGAGGTTGTGCATGGCTACAAACCTAAGAAACCTGTAGATCTCATACCTATGTCTGTGTCCCATAGGCCATTTGAGTCAACACATGAGTTTGCATGTCACATACATGAGTTGCATAGTGAGATCAGGAAGCGGGTTAAGTCATAAAAAATATAAAGCATTTGCTGATTCTCACCATAGGTTTCAGGAATTCCAAGTAAGAAATTATGTCATGGTTTGTATAATTGGGTTCAAGTACTTACTTGATAGACCTTCCACCTAACATGGGTATCAGTTCCACATTTAATGTGGAAGATCTTGTACCGTTTCATGGACCTTCCCCTAACCCTCGCATGAACTTTAATGATAATGCCCCTGACCTATCCCATAACCCATGGCCATTACTTGACCCATCTTCTCAACCTTTACCACCCGTACCATCTATATCTACGAGAAGAGGATAGATACAAGATATCTTAGATGAAAAAGCGATTTCCACATGACATGGAGGTTATCAGGAGTACCTTGTCAAGTCGAATGGTAGACCAAAGTCAGACAATACGTGGATCACAAAGGCAGAGCTTTAGCGACGAGACTCGAATTTCCTCAACCATCACTAAAGCTTTATTTCGCCAAAGGCGAAATCTCCTCAATCGATGGGGAATTGATGAGGACATCCAAGCTCCATACTAAAGGAGGGTTGAGCCAGTCTCCTTATGGCTAAACGACCATTACATGGGGCCCACTTGGCCCAATTTACATTCCTAGTCACGTTGAAGACCCCATGTACATGTTCGTGCATCTTTGAAGACCCCACACTGAGAAGATGCATGTGGGCTGGGCTGCATATAGGAGCTTGATGGACACGATGATCGGACCGTTGGATCATTATCATCGGACATCTTGATTATGGACCCCCATGGGCCACAAAATAGTTTAGTTGTTTAGATTATTTACATGCTTCATTATTTTTTGTATAGCTTATGTTTGTGTTGACATTAAGGAGTTAGGAACAACTTTTAATTTATTAAGCGTCTTTATGCTGATAATCTTATACGAGAGCGCCTTTTTGTAAAATGTCTTTTCTGAGACTATGAAAGAGAAAAGGGGGTGTGTGAAGCTCTAATGCCATTATTTTGAAAAAAAAAAAGAAGCTATGTTCTCTTCTTCATGTGATTTGAAGAATAGTCCATGTGATTTGGAGCTTGGGTATGGTGTGATTCCATTCCTCATTCAACAGAAGTGTGAGGCTTCCATCTATCACCTTCCTTCTCTCTTCCTTTCTATCCAAAAAGATGCATTTTTTCAAAAACTTCATCTCTCTTCTTCTCTTCTTATCCAAAACCATCCAAATCATTTTTTTCTTCAACTCTTCATCAGCCAACTTCAACTCCAACCAAAATCAACCATTGAAGACCCCAAAACCGTAGCCAATGACCCACACATATGACCATACGACCACAGTTACGAGCCCCTAGGCTGACGGTACGAACAACCCCTCAATCCCTTGGTTTCCCCTTGCTTCCCCCATTAAAACCCTTTGATTCCCTATCCTTAACTCTACCTATAAACCCTAAACCTAACCCTAGATTCTCTAATTCCCTAATTTTCCAAATTTTAGATTTTCCCCTTCCTAACCCTAATCATAGAACTTACAAGTCAGTCCCTTGAGCGTGGAATGTGCCCATGCTAAATTAGAAGTTTTATCCTTCCATCGGGCCTAGTTTTAATTGATTTATGTGATTTCTTAGCATGCGGGCATGTGATTTAGGTTAAATTAGATTTTATTTCCTATTATTTACTCTTAATTATGTGGTAGCTAAACATCTTTTGTTAATTGAATTACTTTATAGACTCTTTCATAATCTCCACGTTGCATGCTAGCATTAAATCGTGTGTCATGCATTACCTCAGATATTGAGAAGTTCCGACAAGATTTAAGATCCCTGAAGGAGTATTTTTCAGCTCTTCAAGGTATGTGAGATGAGTTGAATCTTTATCATCCTCTCCCTTCCTATTGTACCATGGACTATGAACATGCATGGAAGTAGCATGAAGAAATTAAATCATGCAATTTCTATTTGACCTCAATTCTAAGTATTGTAGTGTTCGGAAGCAACTTCTAGTTATGGACCATCTTCCTTCTCTAATAGCTATCTATGCCATGTGTCAAAAGGTCGATACATCGTTTAACCCTACATTTGCTTCTCCTGACCGATTTGTTTATGTTGCTGGGGACCGACCTTCCTTTAGCCATGGGACTCGAGCTCTAATGTGAAGCAGTCAGGGACATGAACGTGATAGTGGATCGAGTAATCAAGGCAAGGGCTATGATACTGATCGGGGTAATCGTGGTAGTCAAGGCCACGGTGGACAAGGATGAGGACGCGATGAACCACGCCATTGTTCACACTATGGGGGAACAAATCACTCTATTGATAGATGTTGGGATCTTGTTGGTTATTCGTCTTGAGCTGGCATTTCTGTAGCTACTAGTACCTCCACTAGCTCTGAGAAGACTTCACTGCCACCTGTAGCGAAGAAGCCTTCTGATGCAAGACATGAAAATTAAATATGATATGTGAGATTTCAGGCTTAAGATCATGTTAGTTCAGAAACAATTACACAAATTCCATATCCCACATGAAAGTCCAAACATTCAATTAAGGGGAATCTATGTGGGTCCAAACCTACACATGATAGGGCTGGATCAATAAAAATTATGAACCAAACGATACTCAAGGATAAGAAATAATCATTCACACATGCATAGTAATCAGTCCCTAATCCAAGGGATTCAGAAATTCCAATTCAGGGAACCCTAGGGTAAGAAAAGGGGCATAAAATTGGAGATTTGAGTAATTTAGGGTTATGTTTAGGGATTTTGGGTGAAAGTGGGGTGAAAGATAGGAGAGAGATGAACCAGAGAAGTACCGCACGCGTGGGCAACAACAATGGCCCAGATGCACGTGTGTATGATCCCGGCCTCACGTGTGGAGCCCACTATTCAGAAAAAGGCCACCTTGGCCCTGGTCGGCCAGGGATGGACTCCAAAATCTCCAAATCTCAGCTCGATCTGACGTACGGTTTGTGCGTGGTGCTCCGCCGAAGTTTCAGCCCTCCTGTAGGGTCAGATTCTGAAATTTAGCTGTGGGGAGGAGAATTGTTGTAATAGATGATTGATTTGAAGTGTAGATGATTGGGCGAGATGAGAAGAGATGGTAGATGATGGGTAGTAGAGATGGCAATGGATGGGGGCGAATCGGGATAGATGTGGCTTCGCACCACGGTAGTTAACCTTTCGATAAAGGGAGGGCTTCGCACCCAATTAAGCTTCACAACTCAGAGAGTAGGAAAACGCAAAATTTTTATTAATCTTCAATCAACCAAACGAACTACAAGAGGTGCCTATTTATAGGAAAATCCTATACCCCAAAAATCGCGCCATGTGCGCAACCTATTACTTGACGATGAAGTAAACTAAAATAAAAACCAAACAAAAAAATCTAAAGCGTTCACGATGTTCTAAATAATAACAATAAGTAAAATCTAAAATATGAAATCAATTCGACGAGTGGGCCACGATCATGAGATCCCATGATGGACTTCTCTTGACTATCGGGCCCACCCTTTTGAACCAAAACTTCTTCTACCTAGGAGGCCCTCCCTGTACGTCGTCATCCAACCAGATCGATGGTGGGGCCCTCCTGCATATGTACATGCGTGGGGGGGTGTGCATGCGCATGTGTGCATGATGTCCCCATCAATTCTCCCCGGCTGCGAAGATTTCGCCACTGGTGAAATAAAACTCCCGAACCGATCCAGGATGTCAGGATCAAGTCTCTGAAGCTCATCCTCAGTGAGCCACGTGCTATCTGAAGCTGGGCGTGACTTCCATTTAATCAGGTACTTCTGAAATCCGCCGTCCGACGTGGATATTATCCGATGGTACAGAATATCCTCTATTTCCTCTCTAGGTATGGGAATGGTAGGTATGTGAGGTAGGTGCTGAGAAAATGGGTCGGGAAGGGTAGGTATGAGACATAGTAGCTGGAAAGATGGGTCAGGACAGGTAGGTATGGGAGGTAGAGGCTGGAAAAATGGGTTGGGACAGGTAGGTATGGGAGGTAGAGGTTGAAAAAATGGGTCGGGAGGGGTAGCTATGAGACGTAGTAGCTGGGAAGATGGGTCGGAACGGATAGGTATGGGAGGTAGAGGCTGGAAAAATGGGTCGGGAGAGGGCCATGGATCAATGGAAAGGTCTGATGAATCAGAATAGTTAGGCGAAAGGCTGGACAATGCATCAATGGCCCCTTGAAATGCAACTAGATCCTCCACATTGAATGTGGAACTAATTCCCATGGAGGGTGGAAGATTTGCCACATACGCATTGAGACCGTTTCGTTTTATAATTTTGACGGGTCCAGCGCTATGCGTGTGTAACTTACGAATAGCCCCCAGATGATACCGCTCGAGCCTGATGCGGACCATCACAAAATCCCTTACATTGAATTCTTTAAAACATTTATGTTGGTCTGCAGAAAATTTGTAATGTTCATTATTAGTAGTGATCTTCTGCCTGATTTCTTGATGCCATGAATGAATGTGATGCACAAAAGACTCTGCAGGCTCTGACGGCCTATGGGACAGTGATATAAGGAAAAGATCAATAGGTTTCCAGTAATGACTTCATAAGGACTGAGACCTATGGACTTATCGACAGAACTATTAAACGCAAACTCGGCTGTAGGTATTACGGTGTCCCATGTTTTGGTGTGCTCTATATCCCTTCTAGGGGGAGACTCATCAGGTAGATCATCAGGAAAGACATCATGAAACTCATCCACTACGGGAATGGCCTCAGTAGGTAACTCTACACTAGCCTCTGGTGCACTCTCTAGCCACGAGGCCGCACATGTTGTACCCCTCAAAATAATGGTCTTGATGTCCCTCATGGGGTGGGGGTACGGGTGCACGCCCATGACTGATTCCTTGGCCACCTCCATTCATTGGTCTATCCTCCTGGCCACCTACCTGAGATTAGTCATCTTCCCTAATGGTGGGGTTTGTCCTGAGGGAGGCCTCTATTTGGTTAAGGCGTTGATCTATGTCTTGTTTTAAGCGCTTACCCCAAGACTCGATCTGGTGGGAGAGCTTTTTTAGTGACTCTAGCAGTTGTTCCATGTTTAGTGTAGGGTGCTAGCCAAAACCATGACTCATATGTGTGGGCGTATAACTTGTATCTCCACCTAAGGACTTTCTATGATGACTATATGGGACTAAATGATCCTATGAGACTCTATAGGAGGGAAACTATGCAGTGCTACTAAAATCTAGCAATATAGTCGTCAAAATAAAGGAATAACAGAAAGTTACAGCATGGTAAATTGCTAACTTCCTACTAACAGAAATTTCAGCAACTAGTATTAGGGACTATGGACTCCTAACAGCTACATATGATGAACTGAATGCATGATGGACTCAAACAAACTAACCTTAAACATGTAATGTATTCCCTTATAAGAACCTTTAGCTCTGATACCAAATTTGATGCAGGACATGAAAATTAAATAAGATATGTGAGATTTCAGGCTTAAGATCACGTTAGTTCAGAAACAATTACACAAATTCCATATCCCACATGAAAGTCCAAACATTCAATTAACGGGAATCTATGCGGGTCCAGGCCTACACATGATAGGGCTGGATCAATAAAAATTATGAACCAAACGATACTCACGGATAAGAAATAATCATCCACACATGCATAGTAATTAGTCCCTAATTCAAGGAATTCAGAAATTCCAATTCGAGGAACCCTAGGGTAAGAAAAGAGGCATAAAATTGGAGATTTGAGTAATTTAGGATTATGTTTAGGGATTTTGGGTGAAAGCAGAGTGAAAGAGATGAGAGAGACGAAGCAGAGAAGTACAGCACGCGTGGACAACAACAATGGCCCAGACGCAAATGCTTGTGATCCCGGCCGCACGTGTGTGGGGCCCACTATTTAGAAAAAGGCCACCTTGGCCCTGGTCAGCCAGGGATGGACTCCAAAACCCCCAAATCTAAGATCGATCCGATGTACGGTTTGTGCGTGGTGCTCCGCCGAAGTTTTAACCCTCCTGTAGGGCTGGATTCTGAAATTCAGCTGTGGGAAGGAGAATTGTTGCAATAGATGATTGATTCGAAGTGTAGATGATGGGGTGAGATGAGAAGAAGGGATGGTAGAAGATGGGTAGTAGAGATGGCGATGGATGGGGGTGAATCGGGATAGATATGGCTTCGCATCACGGTAGTTAACCCTTCGATGAAGGGAGGGTTTCACACCCAATTAGGCTTCACAACTCAGAGAGTAGGAAAACGCAGAATTTTTATTAATCTTCAATCAATCAAAAGAACTACAAGGGGTGCCTATTTATAGGAAAACCCTATACCCCAAAACTCGCGCCATGTGCGCAACATATTACTTGACGATGAAGTAAACTAAAATAAAAACCAAACAAAGAAATCTAAAGCGTTCACGATGTTCTAAATAATAACAATAAGCAAAATCTAAAATATGAAATCAATCCGACGAGTGGGCCACGATCATGAGATCCCATGATGGGTTTTTCTTGACTATCGAGCTCACCCTTTTGAACCAAAACTTCGTCTTCTAGCTAGGAGGCCCTCCCTGGACGTCGTCATCGAGCCAGATCGATGGTGGGGCCCTTCTTCTGTATACGTACGTGCGTAGGGGGGGGGGGGTGCGTGCGAGTGTGCGCATGATGTCCCCATCACCTTCCTCGAGTGATTCGGTTCTATTGTCTCGTAAGGCCTATGATGCATTGATGTGATTACATGCTCGTGATGTTCTTAACACCTCCAAAGCTACCTCTCACATGATTGGTAAGTCTCATCTATTTAGTTCTTATCTTCCTTCTAACCAATCGCAGTTTGTCACTGTTGCTTATGGAAACTAAACTCCTATAACTAGAATGGGTTCTATCAAGCTCTCTCCCTCTATGCATTTGACATATGCTTTACATGTCCCTAGTTTTTCTCTTAATCTATAATCTGTCAGTTCACTAACCAAATCTCTAAATTGTTCATTACCCTTCTTTCCTTCTCACCGCGTGTTCCAGGACTTCCAGGCAAAGCGGATGATTGGTGGGGGCCATGAACGTGAAGGCGTTTATGTCATGGACAATGCACCTACAATAGCTTCTAGTGCCTTGTCCTTAAAAAGAAAGTTTGTGTCTAGATGGCATTGCCGCCTAGCGCACCCATCCTTGTCTAGGCTAAAATTGTTATTTCTTCAATTTTTGTATCTACTTATTTGTGTTGTTATACTTGTGAACTCTCCAAATGTCATCGGACTACCTTTCCTCCTAATTTGTCTGAGAGAAAACCGAAACCATTTGAGTTAGTCTACTCTGATGTTTGGGGCCCTACGCCTGTTATGTCTCTTTTTTGATGCAAATATTTTGTTACCTTCATTGATGATTGCACCCGAATGGCACAGGTTTATCTTCTAAAATCTAAGCATGAAGTCTTTAATATGTTTAAGGTATTCTACCATGAGGTAGTTAATTTCTGTGTCGTATTAAAATTCTTCACTATGATAATGGCGGGAGTACATGTCGCATGCCTTTCTAACCTTTTTACAGGACCATGGTGTTTTACCTCATACTTCATGTCCTTGAACACCTCAACAAAATAGCGTTGTTGTGAGAAAGAACCGCCACCTTCTTGATGTCACCCATACCCTCTTACTTGGCATGAATCTTCTGAGCAGATATTGGGATGATGCCTTGCTTACTGTTGTATTTGTGATTAATCATATTCTATCCCAAATAGTATCTCATAAGTCCTCATTTGAAATTTTGCATCTGCATGATAAATAGTTTCGTTTACCTTTGAAAGTGTTTGAATGCACATGTTTTGTCCAAATTCTTTATGATAGCAATGATAAGTTGAGTTCACAAGACATTGTGTGTTCTTCGGGTACTCTCAATCACAAAAGGGGGTATAGGTGTTACCACCCCCTGACCTGTAAAAAATATGTATTGGCCGATGTGACCTTCTTTGAAGATGTTACGTACTTCTCTAATAAAAGAAAAATCTCTACATAACCCTCTTACTAGTCAAGGGGAGCCTCAATCTAGCTATATACCTCTTCCTATTACTTGTTTTGATGACACCTCTACTCCATCCGTCTTCAAGCCTATCCTTGTGTATCGTCGATAAACTGAATTCTCTATTGATCAACAGCCCATCATTTTATCCACTTCAACTGGTGGTCCAGGTATAAGCTCTCTATATCCTGGTGATTTTCCCATTGCCTTGCAAAAACCTCCCTGGTCGTGCACAAAGCATCTTATTAGCAATTTTGTTTTTTATCACTCTTTCACCTTCCTTCAAGTCTTTTGCAGTCTCCACATCCTCCTCTATTACTCCGCGTGCTTTGAAGGAAACTATGAGTAACCTTGATTGGACTAAAGCTATGATGGAAGAAATACATGCATTGGAAAAGAACAATAATTGGGAATTCATCCCCTTGCCTCCAAAAAAACAGACATTTGGATGTTGATGGGTTTATACCATCAAGTATCTTCATGACGGTTCTCTTAATCAGTATAAGGCACGGCTAGTTGCAAAGGACTATATTCAAACATAAGAAGTAGATTACTTTGAGACGTTCTCTCTCGTGGCCAAGCTTAACTCTGTACGCGTGGTTATCTCCTTGGTGGTCAACTTGTCTTGGCCCCAATTTCAATTAGATGTAAAGAATGCATTCTTGCATGGTGATCTTGCCGAGGAAGTCTATGTGGATCAACCCTTGGGATTCTCTACATACCACACTCCGCCTCTCGTATGCTGACTCGAGAAGTCCATTTACGGTCTCAAGCAATCCCCACATGCCTAGTTCGACAAATTCAAATTCATTTGTAGCCAGGCTAATCACTCGTTGTTCATCTGTCGTTGACCCATCGGGATTATGGTGCTAATCGTCTGTGTAGATGACATTGTGTTGTCCAGTGATGATACTGCAAGAAAGGTGGCCGTTAAAACTTTCCTCAAGGCTCGATTTGAGATCAAAGATCTTGGGGTTCTTTGATTCTTTATGGGCATCTAAGTTACACAATCTAAATCTGGCATTGTCCTCTCTTAAAGAAAATATGCCTTTGATCTTCTCTCTAAGACTGGAATGCTCGGGTGTAGGGTTGCCACAACTATGGATGCTACTCACAAGATTAGTCCTAATGATGGTTAACTTCTTCTTGATCCAGGAACATATTAGTGGTTAGTTGGTTGCCTTATTTATCTCACTATCACTCGGCCGGATCTCTCATATGTTGTGAGAGCACCCCCCCCCCCCCCCACCCCACACACACACACACACACACACACAAACACACCTCATAGCGGTGTATCGTATTCTTCAGTATCTCAAATCTTTTTTAGGCAAAGGTATACGTTTTCAACGGCATGGCCACCTTCATCTGTCTGGCTATTATGATGATGATTGTGCTGGCAATCTCCATGGTCATAGGTCTACATCAGGGTACTATACATTTTTAGGGGGCAATCTTGTCGCCTGGAAGATTAAGAAACAGTCTTTTGTGGTATGATCGTTTTCTGAGGCTGAATACCGAGCAATGGCTCATGCAACGTGAACTAATTTGGCTTCGCACTCTCATACAAGAACTCGGCTATAATCCCTTAAGTTTGGTTTCCTTGCATTGCGATAATCAGGCCACTATTCAGATTGCTAGCAATCCAGTGTTCCATGAACGCACGAAGCACATTGAAGTTGATTGTCATTTAATTCAAGAAAAGGTTGATAACATTGTTCGAAGTATCCCCAATATTATCAAAATATCCCCGATTTTATCCATATCTCCAGCTTAGAGATACCAATAGCACTAGTAGCAATATCGATAACACTGATAGTTTAAAAAATTCCATGTATCGGTGATGTATCACCAAGCATCGCTAATGTATCGATATCACCAATTTATCATTAAGATGTTCGACTGTGTAAATTCCAAGTGTCACTTATATCGCCAATGTATCGATATCGCCAATATTTTCAACTGTGTAAATTCCAAGTGCCGCTTATATTGCTAGTGTATTGGTGATAGTTCGATAATATCTCCAGCGTCAATATTGCCAAAATTTTGTTTATTAGAAAATTTTCAATTTCAAATTTTTTTATGGGCACATTGTTGTATGCAGTGTTTAAATTGTCGACGATAATATCAATCATATCGTGATATTATCATTATCACACCATGGGTGATATCCAGACCTTAGTCTTTCGTTTCCTTTCTAGTTGTTAATGATTTCTCGGTGAAATATCGTGTGTTGTCGATATTCTAAAATATTAATGGATGTTTGGATGGAATGTTGGATGGATAGATGGGATGGTTGGATTGGTTTCTTACAACAACACATGTTTATAAGCCCCCAATAGATTGAAACTCATTATTTATGCATTCTTTTTGTAATTTTTTTATTCCTAAATATGCAAATATGTATATTTTAGAATCTCTTTAAGTTTCATTTAAAAATTCCACCATTTTCCCCATGTTTCCCCAGTGTTTACAGATATTGTTTCTGTATCCCCGACCAACGAAACTTGTAGTGATACCGATACTTCGAACACTAGTTGCCAACAAGGATATTGAGACTCCCTTTGTTCATTCTGAAGACCAATTGGCCAATGTTTTTACCAAGTCTCTCAATGGCAATGCCTTTCTTCGTCTCACTAGCAAGTTGGGCACGATCGACATCTATGCTCCAACTTGAGGGGGAGTATGGAGAATGCTTGTGGTGTAAAAAGTAGTTTATTATACTTTGTTTCCCCCTTGTTTCTTTTTGGGTGTATACATAAGCATAGTGTTGTATGCTCTTGTGGAGTATGTGTATGTATTTGAGCCTCTCTCTCTCTCTCTCTCTCTCTCTCTCTCTCTCTCTCTTGTCCCAATTGTAAAGCTGAGCACACCAAGAAAATATCATATCCTGATGCATCGAGACCCAGTTAAGTCTCAATAAGTAAAACACTCAAACCCAATTCAAAAGGAAAAAAGAAAAGGTATGAGGTTTCCAATATTGCAAAAGAAAAGAAAAGAAAAAAATCCATGCAGCCAGCCAACGTATTCAGGTTGGCGTTGAGACAAAGTTTAGCATTTTTTTTCTCTTTTGCATTTTGGTATGGTTCCCATTGTAATTAGTGATTACTAGCATACAATTTCAAAACAAAATTCTATAGAAGAAGATAACAAATCTGGTATGTATTTTGATGCCATGAAAAATGAACCTCACATACAAACATGTTCAAATCAATAATGAGCTGAGACTAGTGCATAGACTGCTAACTGGTCTTTACTGTTAACACATGAAGATGAAACATTGCTACAGTAAATATGCTCCGAAAGAGTTGGAAGTCATTTTAAACTCACCTCTGTCCAAAACGATACAATCGTTGTGGTATACATCATATCGACTCAACCAACCACCAGTTCCATGCCCACCAAATAACAAAAGCTGTAAACACATCCAGTAAAGAATGTTCCAATTATAAACTGTCTATACAGATACACATGCCAAAAAAACATTAGCACTTCCAAATATGCTAAAACCAACTTCGCTACTTGAGTCAAACTGAAACACCACTAAACAAACTCAGTCAATCCAATGGCATGATGTTTCATCTTTCCATTACTTGGTTACTGCCCTGACATCAGTGTTTCCAATAGCAAACACTACATAGCGTAGTGTAGCTACATAAAGAGTGTATTTCCCCTATAGCATACACTACAAGGGTCGTAGCATACATTACAAGCTATATTTTTTATTTTTTGGTTTTCTTAAAATGTTAGTTCCTGTTTCTATGTAAAATGGTAAAATTGTGTAGAACTCACATTCTAACATAAAAAGTTAAGTTAAAACAAAAGGCATTTCAAAAGAGGGTTCTCAAAACCCCCTCTCTCAAAACCCTAAGTCGACACAAGAACCCCTCCACCCCAAACCCCCTCTTTGATTCTCTTGATCCACAAAACCATTGAAGGGGAGATCTTGGCTGATCAATCGACCTCGAAAGAAGGTCCATTTGCTGTATTTTCAAGATCATTGGAGCTCAAACTAAGGAGAAAATCAAATTTCCCCCTTTTCACATCCTTGCAGCTAAGAAGCTCAAAAATCTTCTTCTTCTTCTTCTTCTTCTTCTTCTCCTTCTTCTTTTTTTGGATTGAATCTCTTCTCAAGCTTGATAGAGGTATGTTCTTGCTCCTTAATATTTGTTAACCAAGTTCTTTTTTTCATTTCGGATGAAGATTGATTGTTTCTTTTGGGATTTTTTCATCTTAGGATGTCAATTCCTATGCAATGTTGTTGGATAGGGGTTGCTATCTTTGTTTTTTAAGGGCCCGGGGTGGTGTGTGCATGGCACGTTACTATGCAATGTTGTGATTTTTTTCAACTTTTTTTCCATTTTAGGATGCCGGTTACCATGCATGTTGTCGAATAGGGGTTGCTATCCAATTTTATTCTCTCTCTCTCTCTCTCTCTCTCTCTCTCTCTCTCTCTCTCTCTCTTTCTCTCTCTAGGGGTCTACTGTGTGCATGGCACGTCACTATACGATGCTAGGATTTTTTTCTTTTTTTTCATTTTTTTTTTTTTTTCCATTTTAGGATGTCAATTACTATGCAATGTTGTTGGATAACCTGTTTGGATTCGCGTATAAGGGTGTATTGTATTGTATCCGACTACTATTCCTGTATACGTTCAATCAATTTCAGAATACATCCAAATCAACATGCCATAACTCGATATTTGGATAGGAGGTATTGTTCGGGCAACTATACAGATTCTTGCTCCGATCAATGTTTGGATACGACGTATAAGGGCTACGTATTGTATATACGTATAATATTGAACAGTAGTTGTACGACAGTGGCTGTTTTTAAGTTCTCAAAATGGGCACTCTTGCAGGTGGCGACGACACCCATGTCACCGATGAAAACATTCCCTTGTCGATCCAACAGAATCCGCTGCGTGTTGAGGTCCCTATAGGCGACCTCATGATCATTCATGAACATGATGCCTTCCGCAACATCCACGGCGATCCGTATCACCTCCTTGATTGGGATCTTCTTGTTCTTCTGCATCAGATCATGGACCGACCCACCCTCCATCATCTTGGAGGAAAACATCATATCAAAACCCGCCAGAGCATAGCTGAAATTCCACCCCACAATTTACAAATTCAACCCAAATCAGTACTCACTACTTACAGTAACTGAAAGAAAAATTCATCACTATTTGAATACTTACCTGAGCGGCAGAGAATCGAAATGCTTGCGGATGTTAGAAGTGAGCTTTTCAGGAAGCTGGCTGCCAAGGTAGAGACGGGGTGAGATTGTGGACAACGCCGCCTCAGATAAGCTTCCTTCAGTTGTCAATCTTGGCCGTTGGATCCCTAGCCGTCCCGTATCAAGATTGAGAGAATTCTTTAGATTGGTGATCGCCTCAGCGACGTTACGGCCAAAGCGGTGCCATTTGGATGACGAGGAGGAGGAGGAAGAAGCAGGGTCTTTGTAAGGTGGAGATGTTGCTGTTGTGCTGGTGGGGAAGACCTCTGATCTGGTGAACGATTGCCCTATTTGCTACGATCTAAGGTGGAGATGTATTTTTCTCCATTCTCCAGCGATAGAAACATACATGTCAAAGAGATAGACACGCTGCTGCTCGATAATACTATGCATTGAAGAGACTGCACTGCACGATGCAGTGGCGTCTGATTTCAGTTTACCGCCTTTTGAAAATTTTGATACAGTGATGTATTCACGCGCATGGTAAATGCCAGACGCGAACTCCTATTCAAACACGGTATATTGGAAAAAACCACCTTTAATACGATACAATACACCCGCGAATCCAAACAGGCCCTAAGGGCCTACTTGGATTCGCGTATAAGGGTGTATTGTATTGTATCCGACTACTATTCATGTATACGTTCAATCAATTTCAGAATACATCCAAATCAACATGCCATAACTCAATGTTTGGATAGGAGGTATTGTTTGGGCAAGTATACAAATTCTTGCTCCGATCAATGTTTGGATACGATATATTAGGGCTGTGTATTGTTAGTTGTATGACGGTGGCTATTTTTAAGTTCTCAAAATGGGCACTCTTGCAGGTGGCGACGACACCCATGTCGCTGACGCAAACATTTCCTTGCCGATCCAACATAATCCGCTGCATGTTGAGGTCCCTACAGGCGACCTCATGATCATTCATGAACATGATGCCTTCTGCAGCATCCACGACGATCCGTATCACCTCCTTGATTGGGATGTTCTTGTTCTTCTCCATCAGATCATGGACCGACCCACCCTCCATCATCTTGGAGGAAAACATCCTTCATATCAAAACCCGCCTGAGCATAGCTGAAATTCCACCCCACAATTTACAAATTCAACCCAAATCAGTACTCACTACTTACAATAACTAAAAGAAAAATTCATCACTATTTGAATACTTACCTGAGCGGCAGAGAATCGAAATGCTTGCGAATGTTAGAAATGAGCTTTTCAGGAAGCTGGCTGCCAGGGTAGAGTTGGGGTGAGATTACGGACAACGCCGCCCCAAATGAGTTTCTTGCAGCTATCAACCTGGACGTTGGATCCCTAGCCATATCAAGATTGAGGGAATTCTTCAAATTGGTGATCGCCTCAGCAACATTACGGCCAAAGCGGTGCCATTTGGATGACGAGGAGGAGGAAGAAGCAGGGTCTTTGGAAGGTGGAGATGTTGCTATTGTGCTAGTGGGGAAGACCTCTGATCTGGTGAACGATTCCTCGATTTGCTACGATCCAAGGTGGAGATGTATTTTTCTCCATTCTCCAGCGATAGAAACATACCTGTCAAAGAGATAGACACGCTGCCGCCCGATAATACTGCGCATTGAAGAGATTGCACTGCACCATGCAGTGGCGTCTGATTTCAATTTACCGCCTTTTGAAAATTTTGATACGGTGATGTATTCGCGCGCATGGTAAACGCCGGACGCCAACTCCTACTCAAACATGCTATATTGGAAAAAACCACCTTTAATACGATACAATACACCCTTATACGCGAATCCAAACAGGCCCTAACGGATCTTGATAGAGGTAAGTTCTTGCTCCTTAATATTTGTTAACCGAGTTCTTTTTTCATTTTGGATGAAGATTGATTGTTTCTTTTGGGGTTTTTTCTTCTTCTTCTTCTTCTTCTTCTTCTTTTTTTTTAAATTTCATTTTAGGATGTTGGTTCCTATGTAGTGTTGTTGGATAGGGGTTGCTATCTTCTTTTTTTAAGGCGCCCGGGGTGGTGTGTGCATGGCACGTTACTATGCAATGTTGGGATTTTTTATTTTTTATTTTCATTTTAGGATGTCGGTTACTATGCATGTTGTCAGATAGGGGTTGCTATCCAATTTTTTTCTGCTCTCTCTCTCTCTCTCTCTCTCTCTAGGGGTCTACTATGGTGTCTACATGGCACGTTACTATACAATGTTGGGATTTTTTTCATTTTAGGATGTCAGTTACCACGTAATGTTGTTGGATAAGAGCTTCCATCCAATTTTTTCATTTTTTAAAAGGCTTTTTTATAGTTTTTACATTTTTTTTCTTACTATTTATCATATTTGTTCCTATTTTTAAATTAAAAATATAAGTATCATGTAGCTTACAATACATGCTATAGAGGGTTGAACGCTACCCCCTACCGCTATTAAAACCACTGACTTACATTTGATGTATTCTCCTTTTTTTTTTTTTTCACTTAATGAGTGATTGTCTAAGCAACATCCAACAAAGTATATTCCACCTTGCTAAAAAAGAAGACACTCAAGAAAACAACAAAAAGATTAGTTGAGAGAGAGAGAGAGAGAGGGAAAAATCATGGTTGTTCATCAAGTCCTCAAGGCATTTTAACCATATAACAATGACATTGTGTCTAAGAATTGTCGCAAGTGATAATACATTGAATTTCCTAGCTTGAGATTGAAAGAGTGTGTGTGTGTGTGTGGGGGGGGGGGGGGGAATATCAGTATCGCATCCTTGGGATGCAGATATGTATCGGTTATCACACGGGATATATTGTTTGTATCGGGTAATTTATCGCACTTTTTGGGAAACATTTGGAAAATAGTTAAATTTTTCAGTGAAACTTCAGGGATTGTTAAAAAAGACCTTAACACACTTTTAAATCATAACATCTCAAAAAAGAAGTGCACATAATAGGTTTCCTTTGTATAGGGTCCTAAGCTATGCGCTGTTTGACTAAACTAATGCAACTACATAAAAATTCAATGCATAACATTTAGAGTGTATGTGATTATCATCTAGTCAAACACCCCCTAATACTTTGAAATTAGTCTCAATTGACAGCCGGTTGAAGGGAAATTTCGAAGAAAAAAAATATCTTTTAAAATTTTAATTAAAAATAATTTTTATTTTTCAAAAATTAACAAGGACTTAACAAATAAGTAGATCAACCCTCATACACACTTGATTTCATGTTTGGGGTACAACATTGCAAGCAATGTGGGAGAGATTGTGGAAATTTCGAATTTTCCCCAATTTTTCCCAAATTGGACCACCTACACTCAAATTTCGAAATTAAAGTGTATGTGATGATCATTTCACTAAATACTTCGAAATTAGTCTCAATTGATATCTAATTGAAGGAAAATTTTGAAAAAAAAAAAAAAAAAAACATGGAGAACATGAAAAACCAATGGATATCGAAATCAAAGTTCCGAGTCCATGAATTTTCGTGCAAAACATGAAGAACTAAGGGATTTGTAACCATTTGACACTGATTTAACATAATTTCGACAAGAAAAAAGGGACCAAAAATTGAAACTGCTTACTAGATTGAACATGTGGGATATATTGGCAATACTTGCGCGTTTCGTATCGCACGGGTGGGATGCAAGATATATCGTGGGATATATCGGCCGATATCGCTGATATTTAAAACATTGCATGGTAGCATTTGAACTATATAACAATGAGACTGTTTAAAATTTGCCGCAAGTGCCATTACAATTATTAGGAAAAGAGATTATCTTTGCTTCTGGCACATTAGCGTTATTTGTCTTTCTTTTTTTTCAGCTTCATTTATAATATTCATATTGCTCTCTCATATTTCTATTTCTACATTTCTCTCTCTCTTATGCTTTTATGAGTTAAAATTTATATAATGGTGAGTTTCTCAACATCACTTTCTCAGTGCAGATGCCTTGTTATATTGGTTTCTCCAAGGTCCACGCATCTGATACCACGTGCATGAGTCCAAGAACAATGACGCATGCTTGTTTGACCGTGCGTAAGCTACATAGATATCACATAGCATAAGATCTTTTGAAACAAATCCTTGGATAGGATTACACATGAAAGATTGAGACTACCCCGGAGTTATGCCTCCCCCGGTCTCAAGCTAACACTTGAAGCAAAATTTCTAGCAAGCAACGACCTTTCTTAAGTGACATAAGGTAGGTGAGATTTAGTTGGAAGTTGAAGAAGAGTAAGAAATAATCATTAAAGACAAGAGAAATGGGTCAGATCACACTTTGATAACCCCTTAACACAAACTAAATTTTTGGAGATTGGGTTTCACAGTTCTCCCCACTACGACAGAAAAGATCTCTAGAAAATTACATATTTCTTCCTTTTATGCGTTAGTTTGATAAAATTACACAAAAAACACTCCATTCGTAATCAATCTCAACCCCTGAGAAAAAGTCTAAAAACAATCTATAAATTCAATAGAAAGAACCTCACAAGTCCGTACATTTGTCCCCTTTATTAAATTTATTAATTCAGTGGTTCAGCCAATCAATAAAAGTATAAAATAAAGCTGTTCAAAATCAGCCCTTGTGTTAATCTAATTAGTAACATTTTCTTTTAGAAGCACCAACCTAACACACCGAGGCCCTGTTTGGGATGCAAGAAATGAGAGTATGATTTAAACTTGTCAAATTCATGGATTTGCATTAGATTTGGATTTGGTAATCCCAAAGTCCACTGTTTGGGAATGAAGCTTCGAATCCTTGGATTTGGGAGCATTTAGGGAAACGTCGAACATTTATTGCAATGAAATAACTTTTATTGCTTTTAAGCAAGACTCATTTTGTGGATTTGCAAACTCTTTAGTTTTATTTTTTAAATTTTCAAAGATTTGGATTTGCCCAAATCCATGTATATTTTTGGGGTGTGGATTTGGGAAATCCATGAATTTGACAAATGTGTGTCATGGATTTCAGAAATCCTTGCCACAAATCCCACACCCAAATAGCCCCTAGTTTGAATTCGTAGAAATTTTTTTTTTTTGTTTGAGGAAAATGGTGTTCTTTGGAAAACACCATTCTAGAAAACAGTGAGAAAGGAAAAGCCATTTCCCTTTTATTGTTTATCAACAAAATTTTCTTGAAAAAAAAAAAAAATTCCTTCATTTCCATATCTGTTGTTTGGAAGAAAGGAAATTTTCATGAAATTTGTACTCAAACACGAAAGGTGACATATTTACGCACATTAGATGGATTGTGGCATGTCACATTGGCACATGTGTGAAAACAGCACATGTAGGCTGCTTGAATAGAGTGGCACATGTTGTACACATGGCATGTTGATGTGTGGCACATGTGGACTGCTAAGAGATGGATGGGCACATGTGGCACACATGGCACACCTAGAACATGTGGGTAAATTTGCATATGTAGGGTACTTGAAGATGAGGGAGGGTGGTACATGTTGCCCACACAGCACATTGGGGTGTGGCACGATTGACACACTTGAAGATGGGTGGGCTTTAAGATAGATTATAGCATGTGGCACATTGGCACATGTGGGGCACTCGAAGGTGGTCAGTGCACATGTTACATATGTTGCACATTGGTGCATGTCGCACATGTGAAGCGCTTAAAGATGGATGGTGGGCATGTAGCACATGTGGCACATAGAGGGCATTTGAAGATGAGGGTGGCACGTGTTGCACGTGGCACATTGGGGTGTGTGGCACATTGAAACATGGATCACTAATAGATGAGGGATGGTATATGTTGCACATATGGCACATTGCACATGTATGGTGCTTTAAGATAGATGGTGGAACATTGGCTCATGTGTGGCACTTGAAGATAGACAGTTACACATGTGGGGCACTTAAAAGATGAGCGGTGGCACATGTGACTATCATGTAGGGCACTTTATAATGAGAGGCGTCATTTCCTCTCACTTCCCTCAATTCCTTGGAAATGATGCGTCTCATACACAAGTATCATAAATCAGCATGATTCTATTCCAAGGTCACCATCCACATTATTACACCTACGATTCAGCAAGTAGAAACTATTTCATAAGAGATACTGGTTCAACATGGACTCTTTGAGTCTTTGACCCCACAAAAAGAAGAAGTTCGTCAATTCCACACACATGACTTTTTACTTTTAGGGGTGAAATGACCCTATTTCTAGGCCAAAAGGTCTAAAAAGTGTAGCCCACCTGATGGAACACATGTTCTGTATTGGCACATGTACCTGCATGTGGGTGGGAAGGGCTCCCACACATGCATCAAATTGGCAAACCTCCCAAAAGAAAAATCCCCCTTTAAGTCTTAAGCAGAATCATTAAGCCTACACGTATTCCAGTAACACATCCGACGACAATTCGTATAAAGCCTTTCAGGTTCCTCCCATCTCAAGCATCCTTGTGGTGCTCACATAACAACAAACTACTCTAAAAATAATGCCAGAAATGGAACAGGCCAAAATCAAATTTTCGAATAGGCCCAGCCCGAAGACCCTGCATGACCAGTTCAAAACCAGGCCGAGCCCATTGCCAGGCCTATCTAAAAAAACCAGGATTTTAAATAGCGAATAGCATGTAGCTGAGCATTCACACCTCTGAAGTGTGAGGCATATGTTACATAGTGTGTGTCGTAAGTTACATGCCACTTCTAGATTTTTAACTAAGGTTGTGCTTGGTTGTACCAAATATCATGAAGTTTCATGATATTTTGCACCAAATTAGACTAACTAATAATGAAATTTCATGATATCTTGTGCCCAAACGCAAACTAAAATAATAGGCAAAATAGGCAAAAGATTAACTATAAAGATAAAGAAAGAGCAACATAATTGATTTAATACTGTTACTTTTATTATCTTACTAAAATTGCTGAAAAGATTAACTAATTTTTGTTGAAAAATAGAAAAATGTAAGAAATCATTGAAAACATCAATTGACTTTTTTTTTTAGTGAAAAATAACTTGTAGCGTAGGTAGTGTTCGAATTATCGAAATATCTCCGAAATTATCTTTATCTCCAGCTCAGCGATATCAATAACACTAGTAGTATCAGAAATTCCAGGTATTAGCAATGTATCGCCAACGTATCAATATCGTTAATGTAATCACCAATATTTTCAACTATGTAAATTCTAGGTGTCGCTTGTATTGCCGATGCATCAATATTGCTAATGTATTGCCAATATTTTCGACTATGAAAATTCTAGGTAATGCTTGTATCATAAGTGTATTGTAACGTCTCGGAAAAATCCGTACAAAGATCCGAGTACCACCTCAGGCAGAAATCACTCAGGACTAAATCCTTTAGAAATTAGACGAAATTAACTAGTGCTAAACTAGATTAGCTATGAAATCCGCTTGAACTACTTTCAATACGAACTGCAAGACTCGGAACTTGCAGAATCATTAACGCTACATTACCCTGAAATCTAGGATCAATCTCATTACCTAGTTGCTCTTGGGAGCACATTGAAACTTCGTATCGGACCTGTACCGCGCGTCGAAAGTCCGATGACCACGAAACTAAACGCTTATAACCGCTTTACTGGGCTTGAAAACCATCTCGGAAATCAAGTCCTAATGATACCCAAAAACGCACAACTTGAGCTCGGAGCGAAGTGTGTGAGAAACACGAATATCTTTAGAAATTGAACTCGGATTTAAGTGATTTGGACCGTTCGCTTGCAGGTCAAATCTAAGCTTTCAGACTGTCGGAATCTGACCCAATTACACCCTCGGATCATAGAAAATTTTCAACACGTGTCAGCATACTTGTGGCCCTGATCGAGTGCTGGTGACCGCTGAACTGAAACTAGTCCACCACGGTCGATCTATAAATCTGATCAGGCCGAAAACTTAAATCGACCAAGATCCCATGCCAGGGAGCTTAAGTCCGACCGCACGCAGAAAAGGGGCCTCCAGAAGTGCTCCGTTGAATCGAAACAACCCCCATTTGGCCGTAACCTAAGTATACCATGGCCCTGGGGCCATTTCGGTCAGTTCTGGGCCTATATAAGGGCCTTAAACCCTCTCTCTCCCTTCACATACGATTTTGCAAACCCTAGAGAGAGAAGAGAAGGAAAGAAAGAGAAAGAGAGGGAGAGTGTGGGAGATTGTTCTCGGGACTCAACCTCGCCGTTCCAGGTGCTTATCCACCATTCCTGTATCGCTATTCGAGCGATTCCGATCCCGCTCTTAGGTAACAAAACCTAACCCTAATCTGTTTTAGGGTTTCAGATAGTGTAAGTGATGAAATAGCTAACCTAATTTATGCTATAGGTTGTCATTCTACCGTTGACAAAGACTTAGTGTCTAAACTGAATTCGTTACGCGTTTACCGGCGAAAGGTGCGGACTATAAACGTATAGGTTATGGTTTTCAAGGCTTTCAATGTCGGTTAATGATTTATTACTGACGTGGGTGCCATTTCACATGCCAAATGCGTTGTTTGTTTCGCGATACAGATATACATGAATTATGTTGAATATATTGTATTCCAAGTGTTGGTAGAAATGATCGTATACGTATGGAATTTGAAATTGTGTTTGCCATGATAAAGTACCGTGAATATATGCTAGTTGTATGTGTAACAACTCCTTGGTGAAAGGATTCGCCCTAATACATGTTATGCCAATATACGTCGTGTATGTTATAATGTGTAGCCTACGTGTTTGTGAAAATGTCTGAATGAGTATAGAATTTGTATTCGTGCTCGCCATGACTAACTCTCATGGGTATATGATTGTCGTGTAGGCGACGACTCCTTGACGAAAGGATTTGCCCTAATTCATATTATAACCAACATACGTCATATATGTTGGAATGCGTAAACTAAGTGTTTGTAAAAATGTCTGAATGAACTAGTAGTTAGTAATTTGTATTTTGTATGAGTGTTGAGATATGATTCTCAACTACCTTAACTATGTGTATGATTTTCCCCATGTATTTTATATTATAGTGTCTGTTTAGGTATGGAATGCATGTGTTTAAGTTGTAATCCATAAAATGCTCAAATGCTTGTATGATTGGAATGTGGTTGGGGCTATTATATAGTCCAGGCAATCGGTAACGGACTTCGAATTGGTGGCTGAGGTTGTCTCGCCACACAGGACGTGGTCGATGAATTCGAGCCGTACTTGTGATGTCGACAGTGGTTAGGCCACACGGAGTGCTTACGCACTTCACGTTGATCAACTCAACATGCGCTCGTGCTAGTCGAGCTCGTCAAGTAACCCGATTGGTCCGATGTATGTTCATCATGTTTGGACGCTACTGCTTGAACTTAGGGTACCAAACTCACCAGTGGAAACCCCGTTAACCTGGGTATCTCGATCCGCTAAGACTCATGAGCCGGACATGGTGGTATGGGACACCGTGGTCGAGCTGTCAGCCTACGCCGAGGCGTTGAGTCCACCCGTAGTGACCAGTGAACAACATAAGCTCGTGAGCCGAATACTGTGGTATGAGACACTGTATTCGAGCTGTCGGCCTATACTGATCAAGTGACGAGCCCTTTGTAGTGACCTCGAGCATACTCTGAGACTGCGATGAGGCGACGAGCCTTTCCATAGCAACTAGAGTACAAACTAGGCCTGCACTGATCAGGTGACGACCCCTTTGCAGTGACCTAGAACCGCAACTTCGTATGAGATTTACTAGGACTGACGACCCTAGAATGGATCATTGTTTGGGTATTGATATAAGCGAGGTACCTTAGTTTCCCAATCCTGCTGTATGAAAAAGACTAATAAGAACTTAGTAATCACGCTCATGCACCGCACTCAAGGTGTCCCGTATCGGTATCGGTTGGCGTAACGGCGCCCTCCAAAACCGATACGGATACGGGGGCGTAACGGCCATACGGGGGCGTAACGGCTCAAAAAATTTTTTTTGTCAAAAAAATATGAAAAAATATAGATTAAATCCGGAATATTCTAAGCATTCCAAATATGCATTCATTTATAAATTGGAACATGTTTATGGTGGTGTAACGGTCCACTCTTTAGTGAGAAGTTGTATCGGACTGTCTGATGAATTTATGAACCAGATAACCTGAATTTGACTACAAAATTCATATATTTTATTTTCTAACTATCTACTATCAATAATAGATATATTAGAATGAATGTAATATGAAAATATCTTACATTTAGGTGTTTGCAATTATTTTTGAGGGCCAAAATTCATGTGTAAATAGAAAAAAATATTTAAAAAAATATAAAATGACACCCCAAATATGTAAAATACACATTAACATGTTCTACTATGATTAACACATCATATGGCATCATTAAAACAGTAAAAGAATCATTAAAAAATGATTTTTCGAATTTTCAAAAAAAGGGCCAAAATAAATGCGTAAATAGAAAAAATATAAATAAAATAAATAAAATGGCACCCCAAATATGTAAAATGCACATTAACATGTTCTACTATGATTAACACATCATATGGCATCATTAAAACAACAAAAGAATCATTAAAAAATGATTTTTCGAATTTTCAAAAAAAGGGCCAAAATAAATGCGTAAATAGAAAAAATATATATAAAATAGCACCCCAAATCTGTAAAATGCACATTAACATGTTCTACTATGATTAACACATCATATGGCATCATTAAAACAACAAAACACCTTTTAAAAATTGATTTTTCGAATTTTAAAAAAAGAGGCCAAAATTCATGCGTAAATAGAAAAAACTATTTAAAAAATATAAAATGGCACCCCAAATATGTAAAATGCACATTAACATGTTCTACTATGATTAATACATCATATGACATCATTAAAACAACAAAAGAATCATTAAAAAATAATTTTTCGAATTTTAAAAAAAAGGGCCAAAATAAATGCGTAAATAGAAAAAAATATTAAAAAAAATATAAAATGGCACCCCATATCTGTAAAATGCACATTAACATGTTCTACTATGATTAACACATCATATGGCATGATTAAAACAGCAAAACAACTATTAAAAATTGATTTTTCGAATTTTAAAAAAAGGGGCCAAAATTCATGCGTAAATAAATATATATATATATATATATATATATATATATATATATAAAATGGCACCCCAAATCTGTAAAGTGCACATTAACATGTTCTACTATGATTAACACATCATATGGCATGATTAAAACAACGAAAGAATCATTAAAAATTGATTTTTCAAATTTTCAAAAAAATGGCCAAAATAAATGCGTAAATAGAAAAAAATATAAAAAAAATATAAAATGGCACCCCAAATCTGTAAAATGCACATTAACATGTTCTACTATGATTAACACATCATATGGCATGATTAATACAACAAAACAACCATTAAAAAAAAGTTACCATTATTCGGCCGATACGGGCCCGTATCGGCCGATACGGGTACAAAAAACAGTAATGGCCGATACGACCCCGAATCGCGTATCGGCCGTCACCGTTACCGTTACGTATCGGCCGATATGGCCAATACGTAACCGATTTGGCATTCCTTGACCGCACTGCATGTGCCGTTTGGCATTGAGTAGAGAGCACTAAGGAAGTGACTGACATGCGCGACCGTTAGATGAAGATCACAGAGGAAGTGCAGGCGAGGGCATGCATCATTTATACATACCATTCCTGCATTAATCAGAGTACTTAGGGATGTTTGATTGCATTGTTTTATCATTACTGCTTGACTGAATTGATAACATGTTAACCTTTGCTTTATTGTTCCACTGAGTTGATCACTCACTCCCACATTCTGGGACGGTGTTTTAAACACCAACCAGACTCTTATCTTAGTTGTAGATGGAGACCTGACCGATGAGGCGGAGCCAGACTTCGCAGACGATGAGGATGCTTTCTCATATATGCAGTATTCAGGCGGGTTTATATAGACCGTTCTGATCGACGAGGCTTTAGGGTTATACTTGTAGTGGACTATCACATTTTTTTTGACATACTATATTTTGAAACAATACTTGTAATTATTGACCTGGCAACGCATACACACTTTGGGGACCTATACTGGTTTATAAATTTATACATATTCGTTTCCGTCTTCCGCTTGCGTATTACAACTGTCCCTGGATTATGTTTTGCTGATTTGGCTTAATCTCATTCATGTTTTATGCACTAATACAGACAACATACAATCATCATTAAATATGTTACATAAGTGATGTGTTGGAACTCGGGAGTTGGGTTTCTACTCGACCCCCGATTTTCAGGGCGTTACATGTATCGACGACATTTTAATAGTAAATTTTTATTTCAAATTTTTTTTTTTCACGGGCACATGGTTGTATATAGTGTTCAATTTTTCATTGATAATATTGATAATATCTCGATATTATCGATATCGCAACATGCGCGATATTGAGACCACAATCTTTCGTTTCCTTTCCAATTGTTAATGATTTTTTGGTGAAATATCATGTGTTGTTGATATTTTGTAATATCGATGGATGTTTGGATGGAAGGTTGGATGGTTAAATAGACCGGATGGGATGGTCGGACTAATTTCTTACAACAACACATACTTTTAAGGCCCCGTTAAATGGAAACTTGTTATGTATGCATTTTTTTTTTTTTTTCATTTTTTTATTTCTAAATATGCAAATATGTCCATTTTAACATCTCCTGAAGTTTCACTAAAAATTCCACCATATTTCCCATGTTTCCCCGCATTTCCGGTTATCAGCAATATCAATATTGTTTCCGTATCCCTGGCCAGCGAAACTTGTATCGATACCGATACTTCGAACACTGAGCATAGGCTATGTAATCTATAGTATATGTAAATTAGCATGTAGTGGCTTAAGCAATTTTCATGAGCTAAAGTGTTAAGGCTAAGTCACGCTATGTAGCCTAAGCTACATGCTACATACTGTAAGCTATTTAAAACACTACTAAAAACCACTAAAAAACCTGTAATAAATCCTCTTTTCCCCTTGGGAATAGCTGGTCTACCTCACTTTCTCGATTACGAAAAGAGAGCTCTAAAACCCTATTTAAAAGTGCTGCATGGGACTGGATCCCACCTACAAACTAAAAAACAATTGGATTGCAAAACCCTATTTAACATTATAAGAAGCAAAACCCTATCTAACATGATGAAAACTACTAAAAACAGTCCTTTCTTAACAAAAATTGGTCCGAAGTCAGTCCTTTTCATGGATGCACTGTAGGATCTGCGGTTTAGGTTCTTCATCATGTTCTTTACATGATCATCCCTGGTTGCATTAAAAAATCAGTCTTTCAATTCAAGAGATTTACTTGGCCTGAGTCAATAAAATACTTAATGATATGAACTATATGCACACGATTTGGCTAATTCCTATACATGGGAGTTCTGAGACTAGCAAAATCAGCAGGTTCTTGGAAATCTGATGCCTCCATAATGAAACATATTCTACAAGAAATAACCATTTATAGAAAATGGCAAACAATAATGTGGAAGAAAATATGAACATTGCAAGAAGTTCATGCATGAAGCGAAATAAGGCAAGTATTCGAGATCTCATTACATAATGCCCTCCAGAAGTCATCGTATGGCCACAACGGGGAGAAGGAGGTTGGCCAGGAAGCTTCAATTGAGTCCATCCTGGTGTCTCGTTCTCTTCCTTCCACAAGAAAAACACACTAAGTAACCTCAGTTTATTCAGAAGAACGTAATTCAACTACTGATAATTAGCATAGCTTCATTTTGTTTTCTATTGTAGGGCAGAACCCAAATGGACAGACAGTTCCACTTTCGACGGCATGTTGTGAACTAGTTTGCCAAACAGCAGGTTTAGTAAAGCATATTCAATAGAAGATCCAATGAAGCATTTAGAGAGAATAAAAGGATGGAATACATGCATGCACGCCTTTGTGTATACACAGAGTCTATAATACTAGTAGGCTGAATGCAAAGATTGGCGAATCAAAAGATGAAAATAGGAAAGCTCAGCATGTTGAAAGAGATTGAAGCAATGTTCAAATCGATTTGCTAGTGTTATCAATTTTTCTTCATAAAATATTAGGAATCTATACGTTCGCAAGACCCAACAGAGGGGTTTGACTTTTGGGCTGGAAAAGTCATTATTTAGGTGGATTTCAGGCTGCAGGAGGCACTCAGGGTCTTAGTTCTGACAATTTAAGAAAATAAGAGGGGTTCAAAGATAGAAGCCCAATGGGTTTGTCCCACAGGCAAAACCAAAAGTTAAGGAAGGCCCACATCCCCACCTAATACAGGTATACAGCTGGATAATGAAACAAAAAGGATAAACTCATGAAAGACAAGCTCTTAGAAATTAAAAGGTAGGAAGAGGAGATAAAACCACAAATTGTGCTGGTAGAGCAGTGACTCTGGACTGTCCAAAGGGATTAGGCTTTGATCCCATGACCTAGGTGATATACGCAGCTATGATTGGAGTCCTGGAGGCAACATCACCCTTTGGCAGGGCATTGATGAATTGCAATATACGGTTTTCTCCTGTCTAAAAAAAAAAAAACTGCAACGGGGACTTTTGAAAGACTTCTCTCAGCTTAAACAAAAACTATTGCCAGGAAAAACACCTTGTCACAAGGGGGTCTAAGGCTCTAAGGAAACACCTTGTCACAAGGGGGTCTAAGGCTGTAAGGTAGAAGAACGCCTCTTGCGGAACATCACCCAGGCTACGAAATGTCCTATGGCCATGGATTTGTCACCACATAAACTCACCCTTCACCACACATGTGTGCACGCGTGCACACAAGGTAACTAGAAGTGAAAATTGTCTCAAGAAAGGCAGTTTGATCCATGACTTTCTAAGGGTGCATTTGTGTTATGAACCTTTGCATACATGTCTTGCTGGTAATTTGGGGTGCAAAAGGTAGGAAAAAGGGAGTCCACTTAGGGTGTGTTTTGGAACATGGAAATCACTGGAAATCAATTTCATTTCCATGGATATGGTGCTTTTTCGCTATTTGTATTATAAAAAACTGGTTGTGGAAATTGAGCATCATGGTTACACTTTTCCTTAGAAAATGGGTAAATTGATTTCTTCTCAAAAGGTGAATCCATGGCTATTTCCATGATGCTCTAAGACACCTTTCTCTGTTAGCCATTGTGACCTTTGAACATTTCCATGGAAATCAACCAAAAAACAAACAACGTATATTGACCAATGACCTTTGACATTTCCACTGCTTTCCACGTTGACCTATTTTGCAGCATGTAGTATGCTTCCCACCCAAACACCCGCTTAAAGTCCCAAGCTTTCTAATACCACGATAAACACACATGGCACCTAGTTAGTTCAAAAGTCCCTCCTACTACCATTTGACAATATGTCCAAATCCTACCTAAACTTTAGAGAAGTTACTTAAGAACCTGTTTGGATACCTGGAGAAAATTTTGAGGAAATGTCATTTTTCAAGAAATATCATTTCTAAAAATTGGTGAGAAAGGAAAAGCCATTTTTCTTGATTGTTTTTCAACAAGATTTTCTCGAAAGATTTCCTCCATTTCCAAACATGTTGCTTGGGTAAAAAAAGGAATTTTTCATGAAAAATTTTACTCGAAGACAAAAGGTGACAAATGTGTGCTAAAGTTGGATTGTGGCACACGTGTCACATCATCACATGTGGATGCTTGAATATAGATAGTCTCACATGTTGCACATGTGGCATGTTGACACGTGTCATACATGTGGAACACTAAAAGATGGTTGCTTGTACATGTCTCACATGCGGCACAATGATACATGATGGTGCCTTCAGATCGATTGTGGTGCGCATGTGGCACACATGTGGGGCACTTGAATGGACGTTTGCACACGTGGGGCACTTGAAAGTGGTCGGTAGCACATGTTGCACATTGACAAATGTCATGCATGTGAAGCACTTAAAGATGGATGGTGGCCATGTGTCACATCATCACATTGATTGCTTGAATATGGATAGTCGCACGTGGCATGTGACACGTGTTGTACATGTGGAACACTAAAAGATGGGTGTTTGTAAGTCTCACAATTGACACAATGACACATGTAAGATGGATTGTGATGCACATGTGCAACACACGTGAGGCACTTGAATGGACGTGTTCACACGTGTGGCACTTGAAAGTGGTCAATAGCACATGTTGCACATTGACACATGTTGAGCATGTGAAGCACTTAAAGATGGATGGTGGCCATGTGGCGCATGTGGCTCAATAGCACGTGTTGGCACACATGGGGTGTTTGAAGATGAGGGTGGCACATGTTGCATGTGGCACATTGGGGTATGGAGCACTAAAAGATGGGTGGTTGGCACATTGTCACACGTGCAACACTTTTAGATGGACGGTGGTGCATTGGCACATGCAAGGCACATGAAGATGGATGGTTGCATGTGCTACTTAGAAGATGGGCGGTGGCACATGTGACTACCATGGGCACTTTATGGGGTCATTTCCTCTCACTTCCCTCAATTTCTTAGAAATGATGTTTCATAAGTATGTGCAAAGAAATGAAAAAGAGGCATTTTTTAGGAAATAAGAGGGAAATGGAAACACACATTTTCTAAAAACTTAACAAACAAAAAATGGAAACGCCGTTTTCACGGAAATGGTGTTTCCTCAATTTATGTTTCAGGAAATCCAAACAGAGACTAGAGACAAGAAGTGAATCCAAAACTTTCTAAGCATTAATTAGAAGTTTCTTGCTTAAGGTAATGAAATTCATAAGAGATAAAACCATGAAATTAATCATGATCATCTTAGCCTTTTTCCCATGACGTAGTGTGAATGAGAAAAAGACAAGAAGAGGTAAAGATCGGATTTTTGCACATCCACAGTTGATTCTTTTAGGGTTTTTCTCTGCAAGAGAATAATTTCTCCCAAAACTCATCACTTCTTTTCCGATCCCATTATTCATCCACTCTACCATACATATGGCCTTGGAAATCTTTATATAGACCTAAATACATGAGAAAAAGATCTAAAGAGATCTTTCAAATCCAAACTTAACTATTTTTAGACAAACCTACAAATTAATAAAATCATTGAAAGATCGAAATGATGGACAACTACTAAAACTGGAAGTAAAACAACTATGTAGTATATTTTAAATCTAATAAAAGAATTTCTCTAAAATGCCCAAACTACCTACATTTTGGGGCTGTTTTATATCCAGGCTCCAGCCTACACAATCAAAGGGGTCCCTTCTTGAGTCCCTTTAACACAAATATGATAGATCTGTGATCAGGATGCATCAATCTCCCTAGCTTGAAAACAAACTCATCCTCGAGCCTAAAGGTGGTGCTGGTCATCGAACATGGCATGCCTCCATGAAGAACCTTATTCCACTTTGGGAGAAGTTGATGGCAAAGGCCTACACATCGGGTTGGACCCACTTGTGCCACAGGGTGCGGTAGATCACACCACCTTTTCTTCATTCTTTGTAATTTCCACGTTCTAGGTGTTGGCTTTTGCTCTTTCGGTACGCATGTCCCCCATGATGGGCTTCCTTCTTGTCTTGCAGTGAATGTACACTTTAGTTAGGGAAAGTACCTCCCTTCCGGTTGCAACTGACTTTCTGCCTTTTCTGCATCATCTTTACCATCATAAGCCTTTTATTTGTGTGCTCCGATCAGTTAGGGGTGATGGCATTGTCTCCCCTCTCAACTCAACAATTTCCTTAGTCTGTTGGCATGATTGACAGGTTGTTCATCTCCTTCCTGCCAAACTACCTATCAATCCGTCTTTCGCTTCACCTGTCACTCACTACATTGGTTCATCAATAGTCTTCACAATTGATTCATTTTTAGATTATTGACGGATTCAAACAATCCAACGATAGGCTCTTTGCGTGTATTATTAAGGATCATGACAATTTCACTAGCCACAATCCTTTGGATCAATAGGAATGTCATCTATGCAGGCTTGGGCTAATTCACAAATTTCTCTTATGCCTTCTTTGGATTCTCCTAGCAATTGCTCATCTCCCCGCATGCCTCACTCATCTCCTACAAGACGTTTCTGAATACCCAATAAATGTACTTCTGTAGTGAGGATAGGAATAATGATTTGACTTGCAGTACTTATAGGAGGACAGTAGGTATTGGCGTGATAGGACAAATGATGCTGATAACAAATCTATCCCAGATAACGAAGCAGACGATGGGTAAGGACACTTAAAATGTGTCCAGATAGGAGTAATTGTAAGCAGTGTAAGAATATCAGTTTCTCGCTATCTCAACAATAATTGACAGGCTGAGATCTGAAACTTGGGTAGATTTTCGTTCCACTTGGGCTAACAAAGGGTTGGCAATGGGACTCTTTGTTGAGCAGGTTGGGGCCAGTTTAGGGACAGGGTTATGACTATTTTTAGAAATGAAGGGGAAAAAATTCCAAGTATACATAAAATTATTTTTAGACAAAAAATTTCCTACCAAGTCTTTTGGCAACCTGGATTTGAGTGTATTTGAAATCCAAAATGCACCTTTTTGCATTTGGCAGCGAAACGGGAGAGATTTGGATTGGAATGCATTCCAAATCATCAAAAAGTGAGGATTCGAAATCACAGCTAAATGCTGTGATTCGAGACGCATTGTCTCCAATGGCTATCTTTCCGACTGCTGGAAACGTAGAAGTGGAGCAATTTGGGAAGGCGGTAATGTCTGGTTGGCCTAGGGGTTAGTAGTACAGGTGGGCCCCACCGTGATGTTTATGTGAAATCCACTCCAACCACCAGGTGCTTCACCCCAGTGTTTTAAATATCGACGATATTGGCCGATATATCCCACAATATATATCTTGTATCCCACTTGTGCGACACGAAACACATAGGCAGTGCCGATATATCCCACCTATTTGATCTAGTGAACGTTTTCGATTTCCGATCCATTTTTTTGTTGTAAATCACATTAAATCAGTGTCAAATGGTTATAAATCTATGATTATTCATGTTTTCCATGAAAAATCATGGATTCAGAGCTTTGATTTCGAGATTTAGGGAAATGGGCCAAGTTGCAGAAAATTAGAAAAATCGAAATTTCTCAATTTCTCGCAAATCAGTTGCAATCTTTGTATCCAAATGCAAAATCAAACATATATGTAACCTGATCTAGTGATTCTTCTTTTGATTATGAATGCATTGCTTGTGTTTCCATACATGTCTTCTTAGGCTTATAAGTTTTATGAATAGACTTTGAATATACTTGCATCAGTTCAGTTGGACAACGCATATATTAGCACCCTAAACAAAGGAAACCCCTATTATGTGCACTTTTTTTGTAATGTTTTGATTTATAAGTATGTGTTGATGTCTTTTTCAACAATCCCTAAAGTTTCATTGAAAAATTCGAGCAATTTCCCATTGTTCCAATGTTTCCCAACAACAACGATACATTATGCAATACAACCGATATATCCCATGTGATAACTGATACGTATCCGTATCCCAAGTGATACATTATGCGATAACGATATTTGAAACATTGCTTCACCCCATGTTAGGCTGAGGGCCCAAACATTAGCCCCATTCGTGATTTAGGTGGACCACACGATTGGAAACAGTGTACAGGGCAATAGGGACCCTCTAAACTATTTTCCTTAGTGTGGCCCCCCTCAATCACAGATGGGTTTTACTTTGGGGACCCATGCCTAAATTTTCATGTGGCATCTAATGGTTGTAGTGGATTTCATATAATCATCACGGTGGACCTTGTAAAAATCAAGGGGAAGTTTCTCTCCCAACTGTTTCCTTTGGTGTGGCCCACCTGAATCACTAGTCGGTTTGAATTTTTGGCCCTAGGCGTAACATTGCATGACCCATCTAATGTTGGGAGTGGATTTCATGTACGCATCATTGTGGCCCAAGATGGATAGTCTTTGACCTAGAACTTCTTAAACCTATCGAAAAGTAGACATTTGCACATTTGTAGGCCCACTTTTGTGGCCCACCTAAGGTTTGGAATGACCTCAATTTTACCCAAAGTGCATGTTTTGATGGGCTTATTGCAATGACTATCCACGATGTTACATATGCACACCAATTTGGGATATTATAGATGATTTAGTTAATCAAATTTACAGTTCTATGAATAGACTACAGGATTATAATGCTTTCATAATATAGGCTACCAAACAGAAACTTTGGATTCTAGTGCATTCCAACTAAGGGATGCCAAACACAATTGACGATTCCAAGTGGACTAGATTCCAATGTATTTGGGATTTGGAATCCAATGCATTTCAAATACAAGCCACCGAATAAGTGATGTAGGACAACTAACTACTTGCTCTAAAAGCACTGATTGATAGAGCATGGCTAATCAATCCTCTTATCTCATAGCCCAAGCCCCACATCCCATGGGTTTGGTCCTCGGCCGAACCCCCCTCGTGGGCCCCACATCACATGGGTTCCGCCTCACACAAGCCACCCACCTCACACGGCCCGCCCACCCCGAGTGTGCCCCTGCATCCAATAGGCCACCCCAATCGAGCCCGGTGTGAAAATGCCCATGCATTAATCACCTCCGGTGAGGAATCTCGAACGTGAGACTTCCCGCTCTAATACCACTTTGACGCAAGACAACTAACCACTTGCTCTAAAAGCTCGAACTGATAAAGCGTGACGAATCAATCCCTTTATCTCATAGCCTAGGCTCTACATCCCATAGGTTAGGTCCTCGACCGAACCCCCCTCGTGGGCCCCACATCACATGGGTGGGGCCCGCCTCACACAAGCCACCCACCTCACACGGGTCGCCCACCCCAAGTGTGCCCCTGCATCCCACAGGCCACCTCACTCAAGCTCGGTGTGAAAATGCCCCTGCATTAATGAGCCATAACAGAGTTGCAATTCTTACTCATAAAAATGTCCGGGTAGAGAAGGATAAAGTGCAGCTCATACTTCACAAGCTTAACCACAATCACTTAATGATGGTGAAAACAATCAGGCACGAGCATAGGCAAAGGGTCCTAAAAGCAATAGTGCTACTCATGATAATAGTGGCGATGATCATGATAGTGATGATGGCACTCATACATGTGATAAGGCTTGGAATTTCCTCAATTTTACCCAAAATGTATGTTTCGATGAGCTTATTACAATGACTATCTACAATGTTACATGTGTACACCATTTTGGTATATCATAGATGATTACGTAAATCAAATTCAAGCTTCTGCGAATACAGTGCAGGATTCCAATGCTTTCAAAATAGAGGCTACCAAACAGAACTTTGGATTCCAGTGCATTCCAATTACTGGATACCAAACACAAATGAGGATTCCAAATGCATTAGATTCCAGTGTATTTGGGATTTGGAATCCAATGCATTTCAAATACAAGCAACCAAACAAGCCCTAAGAGCAAAACTTGCTCTATTACCAATTTGACATAGGGTGAATGAGAAAAAGAGAAAAGAAGAGGAAAAGATAGGATTTTTGTAAATAAATAGTTGATTTTTTTTAGGGTTCTCTCCCTCTGCAAGAGATTAATTTCCCCAAAGCTTGCACTTTTTTATTCCAATCTCATTATTATCAACTCTATAATAAATATAACCTTAAGAGGTCTCCTTTTTTTTTTCTTTTTTTTTGAAAGTGACCGTAGAGGTCTGTACATAGGACTAAATACATGAGATTAGAATTTAAGATCTTTCAAATCTCAGCCTTACTGCTTTTAGACTAACCTATGACATGATAAAATCACTAAAAGATTGACACAAGACGAACTACTACTAAAACAGGAAACTAAACAACTATTTAAATAGATATAGACTATTAAGACAAGAAACTAAACAACTATTTAAATAGATTTTAAATCTCATAAGAGATTCTCTAAAATGCTCAAAATATCCTTTGTATGGGGGCTGTTTTACATCAAGCCCACACATTCAAAATGTCACTTTAACACAGATATGATCAATCTACAATCAAGATGCATCTGTTGGGATTTTGGCCTGCGGAATCACACAGATCTAGATCTAGGATAGCAATTCAATAGCACCAAGCACATACAAGAGAACACATAGATTTAACGAGGAAAACCCTTGCGGGAAAAAACCACAGCACCAAGCAACAGAATTCCACTATGAAAGCATCAATTACAAAGAGAGAGGACTTAGCCAATTCGAACAATCTCGAATCTCACCCTTGCTACACCCTTTGATAACCCTAGAACCCTTTAGAATACCTTTAGGAAGCCCTAGAATACTTTAAAATAGCCCTAGGGACCCCTATTTATAGTTTAGGCAACTCCACTTAGGCACCTAGTCCGGAAAAGTCCGGAAACCGCCTCAAATTTACGCAGTCCGCGCATCGGCTGTGTAACCCTCGACTGGTCGAAGGACACCCTCGACCGGTCGAGCCATCCCCTCGACCAGTCGAGCAGCCCGGACACCAAAAAACATAAGTCGCTAGACTTTGAGTCGAACAACCCTCGACTAGTCGAGCGGTCCACTCGACCGGTCGAGCAGCATATAAATAAACAGATTTAAGGCATCTGTCAATAATCTCCACCATGCCTTCAATCTTCAACCATGTATCTTGTTACTCTCTTCTCTTATCTCTGCATCATATCATAGCTTCAGTTAACGCTTCTTGTGCACACTTCGTCCTTCTTTTACGCCATCGCCAAGCCCAGAGAAGTTGCACAGAACTTGAACTTCTCTGTAGGAACATTCTTGTTGATCATGTCTGCCAGATCTAAATCCACATGCCCAACCACCTTTGCTCCTGTCTTCCCAAAAGAAAAGATGTAGTCTTCTTACCATCTCACCGCTACCCAATACTGCTTGCCAGGGTACTTGCTCACAACACTGATAGCCAGTGAAATAACCGGTCTAATCCAGACCATGGCAAACATTGCCAACCGCATTCGAATAAGGCTCATGAGATATCCTGCTTTTCCTCATCTGTTTTGGGACATGTCTTGAGGAAAACTTGAGGAGAGACGCGTAGGGAACGCTCTCCGGCTTTACCTGGCCCATCACATCCTTGATCAATACCTACACACAAGGTATTCCTCTTGTGATTACCAAAGCCTACTCTTTCAGTCTCAACACCGAGAACCATCTTTGCAGCCCCCCAATCCTTCATCCTGAATGTCCCACTTAACCGAGTCTTCAGTACATTGATTTCAGACATGTCATAATTGGCGATCTACATGTCATCAATTCCTGACTCACCATGAAGGAATCAAACCATTGCTTAGGCGACAGGTCAAACCACGACCTCCAGCAAAGTCTTTTCTCAGCCCCCTTAACTTCGAAACTGCTCTGTTGCTTCATGTAGATCTGCTCTTCACTTTTTCTTGCAGAAGTGCAGACTCCACATCCATCCTTGCAGCTCAAGATCACATTGGTCAACCAGTGCCAATCACGGATCCAATAGCCACCTGCTATACCGTCGGTGCGAATATCTCTGAGAAGCCGATCCCTTCTCTCTGAGCATAACCCTTTGCTACCAACCTCGCCCTGTATCTATGTTGTATCCTCCTGAAGATCCACCTGCATCCAACCACTCTCCGGCCCACTGGAAGCTCCACCTGCTCCTATATGTCGGTCTGGTATGACGAGTCCATCACATTGCCCATAGTCACCTTCCACTTCTCAACACCAAGCTCACCTAGAGCCATCTGAATAGAAGATGAATCATCTACGATATTGGAGTCGTCCATGTACCGCGCCGATATCTTGCGATCATGCCGTGTGATTCTTCTCACAGGTGGCTGCTCCACCTGCTCTGTATCCCTGTCAACGCATCTCAGCCTTCCTATCCTGCCTGCTCATGTGACCATGCCCAACATGCCACACACGTGCAAAGGTGGAATCCGCTACATCCACTGTAGCTCCACCTTTTAAAGTGCTCCCGATCAACCGGTATAAGTTACCGAGTCGTTGCGCTTTCATGATTACTCGTGCCCCCTTAGATACCTTAAGAGCACCATCAATACCTATGTACTTGCATCCTTTTGCCTTAAGTACACCAAGAGAAATTAGATTCTGCTTCAAATCAGGAACGTGCTTGACATCAGTCAAGGTACGCTCCACCCCATCAAACATCCTGATGCACACCGAACCAACAACCACAACATTACAGGCAATGCCATTGCCCATAAATACCTGTCCACCATCGCACTCCCTGTAGCTGATGAACCAACTCCGAGGAGGAGTCATGTGAAAAGATGCCCCTGTGTCTAGCATCCACTCGTCCTTACGATCATCGTATGGCCGCCTGATCGTAGACACAGACAAAACATTACCATCATATCCACTTGATCCATCTGACGGGGTAGCATTGGCCTCCCTGTACGGAGCCTCAGAATCTTCTCTCTTCGATTTAGGATTTTCACATGTCCTTCCTTCCCACAATTCCAGCACTTTACCTTTCCTTTGCCCTTGCCCTTGGATTTGGATCTAGAACTTGAAGAACTTGTACCTTGCTCAGAATTTCTATCCCTCGTAAATAGTGCCTCAGAAGATATCCCCATGTCGACGTTAAGCTTTCTCATTGCCTTCCCTTGAAGGGCCGAAATAACAGTGTCGACACTTAGAGTTTTATTCGTTGAGCACATTATGTCCTTGAATGACTCATAAGACACCGGAAGAGAATTCAGCAACATATATGCTTGTTCTTCATCTTTCATCACTTCCTCGATATCCAACAATTTGCAAACCAATTTATTAAAGTTGCTGATGTGAGCCTCCAGATCTCCACCCTCTGTCATCTTGAAGTTATACCACTGCCGCTTCAAGTGTAGGTGATTTTTAGAGGATTTTTTCGCATAGACATCCTCTAACTTCGCCCATAACTTAGCCGCAGTTTTCTCCCTCATGACGTTATAGAGAACCTCATCCGTGAGACATAAACGGATCGATGATAAAGCCTTCTTATCAAGTGTATTCCAATCATCATCAGTCATAGTAGACTTTCGCTCCTCAAGAGCACCATCTTCGCCTTGCTTGATTAAGGAACTCATCATCTTGATCTTCCATAACTCAAAATTATTTTTCCCTGAGTACTTCTCAATCTCATACCTAGTGCTTCCCATTATTACTAATCCTTCAAATTCAGATTTGTGCCCCAACGATTGCTCTGATACCACTTGTTGGGATTTTGGCTTGCGGAATCACACAGATCTAGATCTAGGATAGCAATTCAATGGCACCAAGCACATAAGAGAACACACAGATTTAACGTGGAAAACCCTTGCGGGAAAAAACCATAGCACAAAGCGACAGAATTCCACCATGAAAGAATCAATTACAAAGAGAGAGGACTTACCCGATTCGAACAACCTCGAATCTCACCCTTGCTACACCCTTTGGTAACCCTAGAACCCTTTAGAATACCTTTAGCAAGCCTTAGAATACTTTAGAATAGCCCTAGGGACCCCTATTTATATTTTAGGAAACTCCACTTACGCACCTAGTCCGGAAACCGCCTCAAATTTACGCAGTCCGCGCACCAGCTGCGTAACCCTCGACTAGTCAAAGGAGGGCCTCGACTGGTCGAAGGACCCCCTCGACCGGTCGAGCCATCCCCTCGACCGGTCGAGCAACCCGGACACCAAAAAACATAAGTTGCTGGACTTTGAGTCGAACAACCCTCAACTAGTCGAGCGGCCCACTCGACCGGTCGAGCCAGGCTCTAAACCGGTCAAGCAGCGCATAAATAGATAGATTTAAGGCATCTGTCAACAGCATCATCCGAGCAATTTGGGGTTGGCATTTAAATGGTAGATTGGCAAATGTTTTACAATTGGTAGATCAACCCTCCTCTCACCCAGGCTCTAAAATGGCCATTGCTAAGGCTCACATTGACAACACCCACATGAGACCACAATCCAGCACACACCCCTAAGGGCAAGCAAGCAAAGGGTCGAGGATGCCTGACAGGGCAGTTGACAGACATTACTAGTGAGCATGAGGCGCGCACACACACATGGATCATGCTCAAGCAGTTAGTTGTATAAAATAGTAGTGAGCCCATCAATACATGCCTACCAAACACCACTCACATGCCAATCCTTCACGCCCCATGCTAATACACCATGGCCCAACCATTGCGTACTTCACACAAAGGGTAATTTGCAAATAATTGCTAGAGCTTCACCAAACAAGCTTGCCAACATGCTCATGTACCACCATTGGGCCAAAATAGAAAAAACATGTTCAAGTAGTTGGCAACAGAGCCGTTCGAGTTATTTTATATATATATATATATATATATATATATATATATATATATATATATATATATATATATATAAAGAGTCACACACACAGGTTTAGTTAACCTTCACAACCATTCACCAACACTAAAAGTGAATGTGTTAATTGAATGGGAACATCCATCAGAACAGAGACCTCTTGCATAAGCTACTGCCCAAAACCCAAACATTAGCCATGCAAAACATAGCATACAATAACTTTGTTACATAAATTTTGCATGATTTAGACCGTCCAATCAACTTTGGTTTACACCAATGAGCACATCCAAGGATGTGCGTTGGTTCCCCCCCGGTGGTGGTGGTCAAGGGTGCTAATGTGCGCCTACATTACAACAACACTAACGATGAATGTGCTAATTGAATGGGGCCATCTATTAGACTGGAGACCTCTTGAATAAGCTATTGCCCAAAACCCAAAGTCTAAGCCATGCAAAACTTAAGGCCTATTTGGATAGAACCAAACTAGGGAATGAAACCAATTTGCATCGACAAGACATTTGCACCTATTTGGCAGGCAGAAGATGTTGCAACCAATGTTATCAAAATCGTTATCGTATCACAAATCGTAATAGGAGTTGAATTGTATCGTAAATCATAATATTTTTACGATTTTCTTTATATATATATATATAAACTTTAAAACTTAGCAAGACATTAATATGCACCAAGTAATACCATATCATGATGGTGTCAAAGAATTCAAATCTTTCCTCTCTTTTTTACTTTCAAGAAATTTTCCTTAAAAAACATAAAAGGATCCTTTAATAATTTATGTTCTTGTTACCTTTCTTTAATGTAGAAAATCACATTGGAAAAGTGGCATTTGATTATGTAGACCGACAAAAGAAAAAAAAAAAAAAAAGATATTTTGATTTCTAACCATCATTACATAATAAATAAGTCAACATGATCGTAACCATCCATAAAAACATTCCAGATAAGTCATATATTAATTTGATGTTTCAACAAGTAAGAAAAGGTAAGAAAAGAAAACTCTACGATTTAACATTGAAGAGAATATATATCATTTAATCTCTTATCAAGAACAAAACAAAATAATTTACCTTTTATAAAGATTTTTTTTTTGGAAAGGTTTTTTTCTAAATGATTCTTAAAGCCACAATTAATTTTAAAACATAAGATGAAAGCCAAGTGAAGTTTAATATAGAAAAACAAGTATAATTTGAATCGTAAATTGTAGGATTCAAATCATAAAATCATAAGATATAAAAAGGGATTCAAAGGTGGGATTCAAATCGTTTTGCTTAACATTCGACTCAAATCGTATATTGTAAACCGTACGATTTTGACAACCAACAAATTGTTTGCATTTGCTTTCGCCTCCTTGACAAGAGAGTATAACATTTTTCAAAAAGCCAAATGGAGGGAAAAGAGTCAGTCTCTGATATGATGTTTTAAATGGCAATTTTGGATGGAAAAAGGTTTCCCTTTGTAGGATTGCAATCCAAACAGTTGCAAATACAAAGGAAAAGCATTTTCTATGGGTTTTCTTTAGCAAAACAAACAGGTACAAATCGTTTGCTTCCCCAAGTGTTGATGTCGATTTACCTCCCGCTTATGTCACGTTTTTTCTTTCCCTTACATTCCCCTAGTTTACCTACAATCAAAAAGAGACTTAGCCTACAATGAGATTGTTACCTACTTTTGCATGGTTTAGACCATCCAATCAATTTCCATTTTAAAGGTCAATAAAGGTGTGCATGTGTGCACACACCCACCCACCCATACAATCAATTTCCATTTTTAGACCATCCAATCAATTTTGGTTGTAAAGTTCAGTGAAGGCTAACATGCACGCATACGAGCACATAAAAAATAAAACTTACTTTCACCAACATAATCATTTAAACTACTGTCCTACCAAGCACAATTATGGTGGAAAGTGGAAGAAATGCAAAAACAAAGAAAAAGAAAGCATGGAAGCCCCCCATTTGGTCTCATTTTTTTTAGGCGTCCCCTCCATTCTTTATCTTACTAAATACCACATTTATTGTGTCTAGGGGAATGCATTTGAAGTTTCAAACTTCATTCATCAAAGTTTTACAACTTCTACTCCAAGTATATATTCCAATTAATCCAGCTTTTTGTTTTCCAGTGTTACAAGGCATGTTGTGAGTTATTACCAGTGCTTTAAATAGCGGTAGCATGTTGCATGGCGTTCAACCCTCTTTAGCGTGTAGTGTAAATAGCGTAGCGTATAGCTTAAGATACACGATACTTCTATTTTTTAATTTAAAAATATGATAAGTAGTTTTTTTAAGCAAAAATACAAAATTGCCTAACAAATGATTCATTTTTTCAAGTATAAGCATGTTCAAATAAGTTTTTAGTTATCATTTATCAAAAGCTAATCTACATATATAAAGTTATAAAACAAATTAAATAATTATTGCATCAATAACTTTCTGAGAAAACTACTCTAATTAATAATGTCTGATTGAAACCACAATTCACAACTATGAAAAGTAATAAAAATCCCATAGGTTAAGAGTATTAAGTACAATACAAATGCCAACTATGTGAAGAGGGGTTTTCAAAAACCCTCTTTCAAAACCCTTTTCTTTTTAGTTTTAAAGATTTTTTAGTGTGAGTTTCACACCAAATTTAACAAAGGATCACCACCATTTTAAGTGACAGTGAAAGTAAACATAAAAAGGTTTGGTTTTAACTTTACATTTTAAGGTTTTTTATGATGTGAATTTCACACACTTAAAAAAAAAAAAAAAAAAAAAAAAAAAATTTCTTTTTTTAAAAAATACATTGTAGTGTCTACTGCAAATGCTATACACTATGAGGTTGTAGCGTACACTACGACCCATGTAGCATACCCCATGTAGCGTACGCTACCATTGCGCTATGAATGCTATTTGAAACTTGTTATTACCAACTCTATGAGATATATTGCCGAATAAATGTGAATGGCGTGCCACTGTTGAGTGCTGACCCGAAGAAATGAAGAAAACTTCACTATAAATCTTTCACAGAATTATGGTGTAGATTCTTGAGGAACTGTAGTATACCAATCCTCAGCAAACGTATATATATATATATATATATATATATATATATATATATATATATATATATATATATATATATCTGGGAAATGGTACAATGAGGTCGAGCTGTGTGGGCCCCACTATGATGTGTGTCGAACATCTACCCCATCAGTCAGATGCACCATTCCATGTTGGGCCACGGGCTTAAAAATCAAGTCAATCCATGACTTGGGTGGACCACACCACATACAATAGTTGAGAGGGGTTATCCTCTCATTAAAACATTCATAATCATTTATTGTGCCCACCAAGATGTGTTTCACAAATCCAGCCCATCCATTGTGTGTCCCACTTGGATGAGGGGTAAGACCAAGTTTCAGCTGCATCCAAAACTCAGGTGGGCCCCAACAAGTGCTTTGATATGTTTTAGTCATGTCTTCACATGGTTTTAGATGGTATGGCCCACCTGAGTTCCGTATACGGCTGATTTTTGGGATATCCCATAAACTAAAGGGGACCCATCAAATGCACGGTATTGATGTTAGACACACATCATGGTGGGGCCCACAGCTCGACCTCATGGGAAGTTCCCATGAGGTGGATGACCTTATAGTGTGTGTGTGTGTGTGTGTGTGTGTAGCAACAGTCCAAATTCTATGGAAAAAAGTTCATTGAACAAAGGTAAGGATCTTCCAATCTAGGAGGTTTGTGGACATCCTCAGTCCACAGAGATGTCCATCAGATCAACAGTCCGGATCATGGAACCACAGGCTCCACGTGTGGTTACATTTGCTGGGGATCAGTTCCTTATAATTAATTCCTCTAGATTCATATAACTAAAACCAAGAAAATCATTGCATTGCATGATCAACTTACAAATGATATTATCACAATTGAAAACAAAACTAAACAGTTCACAAAAACCCAACAGGGGATACATAACAGGCAAAGACAGGAAAATTCTGAGTTCAAAATCTAAGAGAAAGAAAATCTAAATGAATAGTGTAACTGGCATGAGCTAGGATATACTAACATACCTTCTTCAATCAGACCCTTCAAAGCCCATAAATCACCCATTATGGGCCCACCACCTCCTATCAAAGTTGACAAACAAACAGGTAAGTACCAATTCACGATATTCATGCAGCAGGGAATTATTGACTCCATATAGAGTTCTATGAAATAAATGTTGGCTAAAGATGATCAATGGTTCAGCTTCCAAATCAACTGTCCGAGAAATTTGACAAGCACCATTCCACGTTTCAGTGACATCAATTAAATGCATGTGTACATTAAATCATATGCGTGACAATTCTGTTCTATTATAAAGGAATCCATTGAGAAAATCCTCCCCTTGTAATGAAACAAATGTTAGAGATGTTTTCTTAACCAGATCTGGCCACATTTAGTTGTATATGTTATAAAGTGAAACGTGTCGATTGGGAATCATTCATGTAAGTTAAATTCTTGGGTGCTCTAATAACAAGTCTTATAAATAAAATAAAATAAATGAAAGAAAATGCAATAGGAAGAGATGTTCGAGATTCAAAGAATAAGTAAGAATGCCCCATCCTCTAAAAGATGAGAAAATAATGAAGCCACAAGAGCAAATCTCTACTAAGTAAAAAAGCCATCTTCTTATTCTAGGTATGTCTCAAACAAGAAATTCAAAGCTACTCTAGAAACTAGGGCTTTGAATTGCCCAAGCTGAGTCAACTGGTCTAAGTCAACTTGGGTTTGTTGGAGAACAAACAAACTCAACCCCCCAAACTTGTATATGTTATGGATGAGTCATTGGGCAACTGGTTCATTTCAGCCTAAACTGAACGAGTCATAACAGCCTCAGCCCATGGGTAAAAAAAAAAAAAAAAAGAATCTTAAGACCTTGCTGGAAAACAAAAATGACATATTAGCATGTCTAAGAACAGATGCAAGCAAAGCATATTCCACACAGGGAAAAGAACTAATTAATCATACCAGAAGTCCAGAATATAGTGATGAAAGACAGCAGAACACTTTACCTCGGCCACCAAAGACAAGCAATCTTTTCTCAACCATGCTGGCAGTATGGCCACATCTGGGCGGTGGCAATGATCCCAAAACAGATAGCTCTGTCCACTCAAGTGACACTGTTCAAGGGAACATAACATAGAACAAAACCATTAAAGACCCTTCCTGAATTTTGGATTGATCTCCATATAGTACAGCACCAATATGAAAGAAATGTCAAAACCACAGGCAAAAGAGGTTACTTGTGTCTAAGACATACACATCCGACAACCATTTTTTGCCATCCCAACCACCATACCTGCATCCAATTAATATATGGTTATGATTTTGGACACTAACAAAAAGTCTGATATCAAAAGAACACATCAATGAACCATAGCAGCAATACCAACATGACAATTTTGCGGTTTCCAATAGCTGAAGCAGCAGCAAAATCTCGTGGCGATGGTAAATCCCCATAACTGGTTAATTCTGACCACTGCCAGATATCTGAAACAAATATAGTAAGGCCACACCGATTTTGAGCACGAAATAATGGGCAAGAAAAGTTTCACGTAACCCTGAGTAGTTTATCATGAAACATCCAATCTGCAGTTTATGATGAAATATCAAGGAACATTGAAGATTGGATAATGTATCAGACTTTCCAAGATTTTGTAAGTTACAAAAGGCATTGTTCGGAGTATCCCCGATATTATTTGTATCTCGGCGATATCAATAACATAGGTAGCAATACCGATAACTAGAGGTGTACACAAACTGAGCTAGCTCAGTTAGCTCGCTCGACTTGACTCGAAAAAGCTCAATTCGACTCGGCTCGAACCTGAGTTCGACCCGAGTCGAGCTGATTTTTTGAGCTCGAAAATGAGTTCGACCCGAGTTCGAGCTGGCCGCAGCTCGACTCGACTCGGATCAAACCAGTTCGGTGACTCGGTTACTTTGATATTGATGTTGCTAACCAAGTGTTTGATGAAATGCCTCAAAGAAGTGTGGCTGGTGGCAAGGAAGGTATGTATATGAAACCAACACCCTTTTTTTCTTAATTTTTATATTACTTAGAAGGTATTTGATAAAATACCTATAAAACCATTGTTGTTGTCTCAAATACAGTGAGATTTTGAAGGTGCAGTCCAGGTGTCTGTGAAAATGCTGCAATGGCAATCTTGGCTCGAACTCGGCTCAAACTGGCCCGAGCTGCTGACCGAACTGAGCCAAGCTGGCCAGTCAGGCTCGAGGACCAAGCCGAGCCGAGCCGAGTTCGAGCTGAGGTCAGCTAGTGCCGAGCCGAGTAGAGCTGAGGCCAGCTCGACTCGGTTCGACTCAATGTACACCCCTACCGATAACATTGGTAGTCTCGGAAATTCCAAGTATCAGAGATGTGTCACTAAGTATTACCAATGTATCGATATCGTCAATGTATTGCTAATATTTTCGATTGCGTAAATTCCAGGTGTCATTTGTATTGCTATTGTATCGATATCACCAATAATTTAAACTATGTAAATTCCAGGTGTCGCCTATATTGCTAGTGTATCGATGATATTTCGATAATATTGCCAATGTATCAATATCGTAAAAAATCCGTTTATTAAAAAAAATCCATTTCAAATTTTTTTATGGGTGCATGGTTGTATACAGTGTTCAAATTGTTGACGATAACATCGATCGTATTGCGATATCATCGTTATTGCAACATGGGTGATATTAAGACCACAATCTTTCGTTTTCTTTCCAATTGTCGACGGTTTCTTGGCAAAATATTGTTTGTCAATATTCTGAAATATCGACAAATGTTTGGATGGAAGGTATGGTTGGCTGGATAGATAGGATGGTTGAATTGGTTTCTTGCAACAGCATAGGCTTTTGGCCCCCCATTAAATGGAAACTTATTATGTATGCATTCTTTTTGTAATTTTTTTTATTCCTAAATATGTAAATATGTGTATCTTAGCATCTCTTGTAGTTTTACTGAAAAATTCCATTATTTTCCCCAATGTTTCCCCCCATTTCCGGTTATCAGTGATATCAATATTGTTTCCGTATTCCCAGCCAACGAAACTTGTAGCGACACCAATACTCTGAACACTGACGAAAGGAACATTGAGAAGTGCCATTATAGAGGTTACAGGCTCACTGCTGAAAACGAAATTAAATAGAGAACTTATTGCGAATATATTTTCATGTGCGTACATGAGAAATTGCATATGTCCAAGTGATAAGTGATGTGGAGACGAATACGTAGAGTAGTAGATGAGGAAGAATGAGGAACGGGCAATGAGAATGCAAAGTGAAATGTGATAGCTACTCATGAGAGCATGACCTCAAAACCTACTCTCACCATGTGTCAATGTGGCACACTAACCATTCAAATGCCACACTCCAACATGTATATGATGCAGGACAATTAACCACTTGCTTTAAAAGCTCGAACTGATAAAGCATGGCGAATTAATCCCTTTATCTCATAGCCCAGGCCCCAAATCCATGGGTTAGGTCCTTGGCCAAACCCTCTTCGTGGGCTCCAAATCCATGGATTCCGCCTCACACGAGCCACCCGTCTCACACGGCCCCAAATCCATGGGTTCCGTGAGCCGCCTACCCCGAGTGTGCCCTGCATCCCACAGGCCACCCCACTCGAGCCCGATGTGAAAATGCCCCCACATTAATCACCCCCGATGAGGAGTCTCGAGCATGAGATATCTCGCTCTGATACTAATTTGATGCAGGACAATTAACCACTTGCTCTAAAAGCTCAAACTGATAGAGCATGGCGAATTAATCCTTTTATCCCATCGCCCAGGCTCCAAATCCATGGGTTAGGTCTTCAGTCAAACACTCCCTGTGGATCCTAAATCCATGGGTTCCACCCCCTCATAGGCCCCAAATCCATGGGTTCCACCTCACATGAGCCACCTATCTCACACGGGCCCCAAATCCGTGGGCTCTACGGGCCGCCCACTCCGAGTGTGCCCTGCATCCCATAGGCCACCCCACTTGAGCCCAATGTGAAAATGCCTCGCATTACTATGTGTTATGGTGTAACATCTCGAAAAAATCCGTACAAAGACCCGAGTACCACCTCAAGCAGAAATCACTAAGGACCAAATCCTTTAGAAATTAGACAAAATTAGCTAAGTGCTAAACTAGATTAGCTGTGAAATTCGCTTGAACCACTTTAAATATGAACTGTAAGACCCAAAAACTGTAGAATCCTTAATACTACATTACCCTCTAACTTAGGATCAATCTCAAAACCCAGTTGCTCTCAGGAGCATCATGAAACTCCGTATCGGACCTGGACTACACGTCGAAAGTCCGATTACTGCAAAACTAAATCGTTATGACCGCTTTGCTGGGCTTGACAACCATCTCAGAAATCAAATCCAGATAGTATCCAGAAACGCACAACTTGAGCCTGGACCAAAGTGTGTGAGAAACACGAATATCTTTTGAAAACGAACTCAGATTTGAGTGAATTGAGTCGTTCACTTGCAGGCCAAATATAAGGATTCAGACTGTCAGAATCTGACCTAATTACACCCTCGGATCAGGGAAAATTTCATACACATGTCAGTGTACTTGTGGCCCTGATCAAGTATCGGTGACCGTTGAACTAAAACGGATCCGCCACGATCGATTTGTAAATCCAATTGGACTGAAAACTTAACTCGACCTAGATCCAATGTCAGGGAGCTTAAGTCCAACCGCACGCAAAAAGGGGGCCTCCAGAAGTGCTCCGTTGAGCCGAAATAGATGGGTTTTGGCTATAACCTAAGTATACCATGGCCCTGGGGCCATTCCCATCAATTTTGGGCCTATATAAGGGCCTTAAACCCTCTCACTCCCTTCACATACGAATTTCTAACCCTAGGTGAGAAAAGAGAGAAGAAAGAGAAGGAAAGAGAGAGAGTGAGAGAGAGAGTTGGAGTTCATCCCTGGGATTCAAACCCATCACTTCATGAGCTGAATCAACTTTTCTGTATCGCTATTCCGGCGATTCCGATTCCGTTCTTAAGTAAGAAATCCAAACCCTAATCTATTTTAGGGTTTCAAATAGTGTATGTGATGAAATAGCTAACCTATTTCATACTGTAGGTTGCCGTTGTGCCGTAAACACAGACTCGGTATACAAATTGAGTTCGTTGCTTGTTTACCGGCGAAAGGTGCGGACTATAAACGTTTAGGTTATGGTTTACAATGCTTTCAATGCCGGCTAATGATTTATAACTGATGTAGGTGCCATTTCACAAGCTAAATGCGATGCCTGTTTCACTTTACAGATATATATGAACTATGTTAAATATAGTGTATTCCATGTGTTTGTAAAAATGTCTGAATGGATATGGAATTTGGATTTGTGCTTGCCATGATTATTAACTATGCATATATGCTCATTGTGTATATGACAACCCCTTTGTAAAAGGGCGTGCCAGGATATGTGTTATAACTAGCCTAATATATGTATGTTGGAATGTGTAGTCTAAGTGTTTGATAAATTGCCTCAATGAGGATATACCTGTGGAAATGCATGCACTGAGGGTGTTGAGATAGGATTCTCAACTCCCTTAACTGTGGTTATAGTTTTCCTTTATGTATTCTATAATATTACTACATGTTATATGGTTGAATGCCTATGTATGCTAACATGTATGCTGTGTTTGTTGAAATGCTCAAATGAAACATATATTTAAGTTAGTTGCTACATGTTGTATGGGACTAGCACATATGTATTCCTATCTTGCCTGAGTTGTGTTTGAGACTATAGTCCAGGCATTTGATAATAGATTCTAATCAGGTGGCTGAGGTTGTCTCGCCACACGGGACGTGTTCGATGAATACAAGTCGTACTTTAGTTGTCGGCAGTGGTTAAGCCATACGGAGTGCTTACGCACTCATGTCGATTAACTCGAGGTACGCTCGTACTAGTCGAACTTGTCAAGTAACCCGATTGACCCAATGTATGTTCACCATGTATAGACGCTATTACTTGAACCTAAGGTACCAAACTCACCAGTGAAAACCCCGTTAACCTTGGTACCTCGATCCGCTAAGACTTATGAGCCGGACATGGTGGTATGGGACACCGTGGTCGAGCTGTCGGCCTACGTTGGGGCGACGAGCCTCCCCGTAGTGTCCAGTGAGCAACACAGCCTCGTGAGTCGAATACGGTGGTATGGGACACTGTATTTGAGCTGTCAGCCTACACTGATAAGGTGACGAGCCCTTTGTAGTAACCTCGAGCATACTCTGAGCCTGCGTAGAGGCGACGAGCCTTTCCGTAGCAACTAGAGTATAAACTAGGCCTGCACTGCATCGAGGTGACGAGCCCTTTGCAGAGACCTAGAATCGAAACATCGTATGAGATTTACTAAGACTGACGACCCTAGAATGGAGGTACCTTAGTTTCCCAATCCTGTTGTATGAAAAGGACTAATAAGAACTTGGTAATCACGCTCATGCACCGCATTGCATGTGTTGTTTGGCGTTGAGTAGAGAGCACTGAGGAAGTGACTAACATGAGCGACCGTTAGATGAAGATCGCAGAAGGAGTGCAGGCGAGGGCATGCATCATTTATACATACCATTCCTGCATTAATCAGAGTATTTAGGGATGTTTGATTGTATTGTTTTATCATTACTGCTTGACTGAATTGATAACATGTTAACCTTTGCTTTGTGGTTCCACTGAGTTGATCACTCACTCCCACGTTCCGGGACGGTGTTTTACACACCAACCAGACCTTGTCTTGGTTACAGGTGGAGGCAATGCCTACGAGGCGGAGCCGGACTATGAGGACGACGAGAAGGCATTCTCTTTCATGCAGTTTTCAGGCAGGTTGATGTGAGCCATGACCTGATCGACGGGGACTTCTGGGATGTCGACTAGATGCCCTTACACTTACTATTTTGCCTTTTGGAACACACATGTATATTCATTTTTGGTTCATTTGAGAAGTATACATGTATATATTTAACCTGGTAACATGTTCACACTCTGGAGACTTACAACAGTTTATATACTTTATATATCTATCACAGTTCTTCCACTTGCGTAATTTAACTGTCTTTGGAGTATGATATGTTGTTTTGGTTTAATCTCATCCATGTTTAATGTGCTAATACAGACAACATTTAATCATCATTATCTATGTTGCATAAGTGATGCGTTGGAACTCGGGAGTTGAGCTCCTGCTCGACCCCCGATTTTCAGGGCGTTACACATGGCTCAAAAACCAAACTGATCTAGTCATCAGGTGGACCGCATGTGCATAAAAAATGGACGTGTGGGTCCACCTGAAAACCAGACTGGCCTGATTTGGAGCCAAATCACATCTACATGCTGGCCCACCTGATGAGCAACCAATCTTGCACAATATTAGCACATATAGGAGAATAAGATTCTAGATTCTACTCTCAAAAGTAGCCATAGCATGAGCAGTGCTCAAATGCAAAATACGTTTCATCAGGTAGTTAGAATCAATGTTTTAAGTATCAACAATATCAGCCAATATATCCCACGATATATCTTGTATCCCACCTGTGCGATACGAAACATAAGTAATGGAATACATCTCACATGTTCGATCTAGTGAGCATTTTTTATTTTCGATCCTTTTTTTCCTGTAAATCATGTTAAATAATTGTCAAATTGTTATAAATCCGTGATTTTTCTTCAATTTCGAGACTTGGAGAAGATGGGCCAAGTTGCGGAAAATTGAAAAAAAAATAATAATAAAAAAAATCAAAATTTCCCAATTTCTCGCAAATCGATTGCAATCTTAGTATCCAAACATAAAATCAAACATGTATGTAACCTGATCTAGTGATTGTTCTTTTGATTTGAATGTATTGCTTATGTTTCCATACATCTTCTTACATTTATACGTTATAGGAATGAACTTTGAATATAGTTGCATCAATTCAATTAGACAAAGCATAGATTAGGACCCCATACAAAGAAAACTTATTATGTGCACTTGTTTTTTATAATGTTTTGATTTATAAGTGTGTATTGATGTCTTTTTTAACAATCACCGAAGTTTTATTGAAAATTTTGGCCAATTTTCCAATGTTTCCCCATGTTTCCAACAACAGCGATACATTACACGATACAACCGATATATCCCATGCAATAACCGATACGTATCTGTATCTCAAGGGTGCGATATGTAACGTGATACCGATATTTCGAACACTGTTTAGAATTATGGCTATGAATTTCCAAATTTAGCTGGTAGACCTTTTTATAGATGAACCTATGAAACTTGTCAGAAGCACAAATCCCACACGACTGCATCCCTGGATATCTAAATTCTGAAGAAATTGAATGAGGCTTACCGGTATCAAGCATCCAAAAGTCACCCAACCTGAAAAGAATTTAATTTAGTCTTAGCATGTTTGTACTTATTAAGCACGCACATAAAAGCAGAGAGAGAGAGAGAGAGAGAGAGAGAGAGAGAGAGAGAGAGAGAGAGAGAGAGAGAGAGAGAGAGAGAGAGAGAGAGAGAGAGAGAGAGAGAGAGAGAGAGAGAGAGTAACAAGCATGCGAGAAAAAAAAAAAAAACACAAACCGTTTGCCACCAAAACGCCCGCCAAAGACAAACATATTGCAGTCAATGGCAGCCGCAACATGAAATGCTCGTGGGCTAGGACCCACTTGTCCATCAGGTCCATTCCCAGTGCACTCCGGAGTGAACCATAATTTGTTCTCTGAAATATTCAACAAATGCAAACCATGTCAGAACCAAGAAAACTATTAAAGACTGTTGCTGCTGCTATAGGGATTCAACCAGGGTAAATGCTAGTTCATCTTGACTTGCTATGGTATATGATAGTTCAGTGATGTCTATCAATGCAAATGCTCTCTATCATACATTGGAAGTTGGGTTGGAATGGTCCATGTTTGGGCCTGGCCCAGCCCAACCCAACACTATAAGGCCCAGGCCTGAGCCCAGGGTGGGTCCAGCATAGCAAGCACAAACCCAAGAGCAACAAAAGTTGGTTGGGCCAGGGTCCAGCCCAAACTGGCCAGAAAATTGATCAAATTCCCATTTCCCAAGGCGAATATTCCTAATCCATCCCTTAATCAAGTGTGCTGCACATGCACAAAGAGTGGACATCTAGCAAATGAAGACCAAGGCCTAATGAAAGATGCATGTGTTGCTTAACCGATGCTTGGAAAATGGGCATATAAGTAGTATAGCATACAAGTACATGAAGTAGGGAATGGGTTAAAATGACGGAACCCCGAACCAAGCACATGAGCCAAGTTAATAGGTCCAAGCCCAGTCCAAAGCCATGCCAGACAGGCCACCCACGTGTTGCCAGCCCTAGTTGGAAGAAAGTACTGTGGCTGTATGGTACAAATTTCATAGGAAGCTGCCTGCCAACTGCATTGATCTCCGCAAAATTCTATTGATGGTAGTACCCAGGAACATTTGGCTGGACGATCAAATTGAATTGTAATTATTATTCTAATAAAGTGGTAATGACCACATTCCAGCCTGACAGTTTACTTCCTAAGGATTCATATTGAGAAATCCAAATTGCAATCATGTTACTTTTAATTGGATATGAAATAAATGTAACTGCAATCTGAGAGCTACTTTCCCATTATGAATAGCAGGAAGCATCCTTAATTTGTGCCATGTCCTTTTGATTAAACTGAATGTCCACAATTCAATTCGGTCAGTGCACCCAAACACAACCTAAAAGAGCAGCTCATATCAAGTGACACACGGCAGTGTTGGAACAAACATTCATGTTTTTTTTTTTTTTTTAATTCCAGAAAGATAATCCACAGGTACTTCAGCTTCTGATCCACTAACATAACCAGGTATGGCATTTCAACCGATAAGCTATGCAACATGCTCGTGTCAACAGGTTTTCCAATTATTCCAATTTTATTTTTATTTATTTATTTTATTATTATTATTATTTTTTGAATGGTAACACTACCAAGGATTAAACCCTGGATCACTCACATGCACTAAAGTCTCTACCAGATCATCTAACAAGCGGGAGATCCACACAGTCAAAGCAGTTGGGTCTGGTCTCATCCAATGGTCGCAAGTTAAAGATTGGTCCGTCTCTGTTTTGCATATTGAATACACAGATGACGTGTTATTCGGCTCTGATTCTACGTTTGAAGCTCTGGGTTTCAAAGATATCCTTGGCTGTTTCAAGGTGGTTGTTTACAGGCCAGAAGGTTAATATGTTCAAGAGGAATATTGCAATGATAAAGATGGAGCCCCTCGTGTTGTCTCTGTCTGCTGCAAGATTGTTGATCTCCCTATCAAAGTTCTGGGTTTGCCTTTCGGACAGGTAGACATCCCATCAATGCTTCAGATTCGGTGATCAAACAATGGAATTAGAAGCTGGCTACTAGCTAACATCCCCATTATACTTTGTCCCTATTCAGATATCACCAGCCAAAGTTGTTGCTAACTGGAATATATTTCAAAGTTATCATGTAACAACTGGTATCCTTGGAGAATGTGTGTTACGCATCCTTGGAGAAGTGTGTATGCCAAGGGCTTTCAGTAGTTTGGGAATCAAATCGATCAGGGATGTGCTCCTCCCTCCCTCTCTCTGAAAGGTGATGGAATTTATTAAGAAACAGAAATACAGACTGCCAAAGGTGATGGAATTTATTAAGAAACAAAAATACAGACTGCCAAAGGTGATGGAATTTATTAAGAAACAACTCAGGGCACCCACTCCCTGATACATAATTTGGCCCCAACTAATAGCACTCCCAAAGAGAGCCACATCTATTAGGGAAACAGCGGTTATTCCTCTCACTCCACAAAATCCAAGGAACGCCAAGCAAAGCAACCCTTTGCCTAGACCTACCCTTCTTCCTGGCACTGCCAATGTGCCGAGAACTGAATAGCCCCTTAATAGAACTCAACATCACCCAGGAGACATTAAAGGAAACCAGAATATTGGACCACACATCCCTAGCGAAGGGGCAATGGATGAACAAATGGTCTACCGACTCCGCATCTTTAAAACAAAGAAGACAAATGTTTGGAAGCACCATAGCCCTTCTACAAGGGTTGTCAATGGCAAGGAGCCTATTCCTGCCTACAAGCGAAAGCTGAAACCTTAGGAGGGGCACCGTAGGACCACACAATTAGTTGACAAAAGCTAATGTGTTTCTTAAACTAGGAAATGAGTACATAGGACTGCACTGAAGACTCCTGATTTGTCTTTAAGCCAAATCAACAAATCTTTCACACCTGGAGAAGGCTGCAACCCCCGCTGGCAAGAAAGGAGCTGCACCATTTCTTCGATCTCCACATTGGACAAGTGATGCCTAAGGAGGGACTCACACCCCCCCATCCCCCAGTACCAAGAAACAGCAGGTGACAAAGACGTTAGCAACAAAACAAAGCCTAGCTAGACTATGGAATTCCGAACGAAACGAGGACTCCCCACTTGATACAGGACATGAAATTAAACATGATGTGTGAGATTTCAGGCTTAAAATCACCTTAGTTCAGAAACAATTACACAAATTCCATATCCCACATAAAAAGTCCAAACATTCAAGTAAAGGGGAATCTATGCGGGTCCAGGCCTACACAGGCTAAGACTAGACCAATAAAAAATATAAACCAAACAATGCTCAAAGGGAAATAGAAATTAACGACACATGCATAGCAAACAGTCTCTAATCCAAGGGATTCCCCAATCTCAATTCAAGGAACCCTAGGGTGAAAAAGGGGACAAATAAATTAGGGTTAATGCAAACTAAGGCTAGGGTTTAGGAAATAGGAATGAAAAGATGAAAATCAGAGGAAACCTGACCCGGAGAAAGCTCCTGCGTATAGATGATGGCTCGGGGCTGACGCACGTACGCGGGTGGACTGGCCGCACGTGTGATGGAAGCCCGCCTCCCCAAAGTGACACATAGGCCTTGGTCGGCCAGGGGAGACCTCCAATCCCTCCTACAGGTCCAAATTCTGGAAACTGACTGTAGGGGGATGAATAGCTGCAAAAGCTGGAAAATTCAAAGCAATAATGATGATAGAAGATGAGAGATATGGATGGAAGAGGGTAGGGGCGGATGGGGATAAATGTGGCTTCGCACCACGTTAGTTAGCCCTTCGAAAAGGGAGGGCTTCGCACCCACTTTTGAATTCTTCCACAACTCACTAAGAGAGCAGAAAAATAAAGCAGGAATTTTTATTAAGCTTCAATGAATGAAAAGAACTACAAGGGGTGCCTATTTATAGGGAAAACCCTATACCTCAAAAACTCGCACCATGTGCACAACCTATTACTTGGCGATAAAGTAAACTAAAATAAAAACCAAATAAAGAAATCTAAAGCGTTCACGATGTTCTAAATAATAACAATAAGCAAAACCTAAAATATGAAATCAATCCGACAAGTGGGCCACGATAATGAGATCCCATGATGGGCTTTTCTTGACTATCGAGCTCACCCTTTTGAACCAAAACTTCGTCTTCTAGCTAGGAGGTCCTCCCTGGACATCATCATCAAGCCAGATCGATGTTGGGGCCCTCCTTCTGCGTACGTACATGCGTAGGGGGGGTGGTGTGTGTACGCGTGTGCACATGATGTCCCCATCACCACTCCATCCATCATCCCATAATTTTACTTGAGCCCCATCCCCAATGGTGAAGCCCACACCCTCGAACACTCTACTCACTAACCAAGTGACTGCCTTTCAAAGGTTTAATGCATAGTACAAAGACGAATTCTTGGTCCAACCGATGATGGAGTTATCTTTACCAACAATGATGATTCTCCAAAGGCTATTCTCCTCCACCGTAAATCTCCAAAACCCACTTCCCCAACAAGGTTGAGTCCACGTCATCCAACCATCTAATACTCACACCTCCAATAGCATCACCTCCCTCAATTCTAACAAATAAAATTTACCCTTGGTCACTCCGTCTTGCCAAAGGAAATCCCTTCTCAGCTTATCTATCCTAGCAAGGAAAGATTTCATACACCGAAACAACGATATAAAATAGAGGAGATCAGAGAGGGTCGCCTAGATCAAAGTGATTCTGCCTCCAAGGGAAAGAAGCCTACTCTTCCATGTCGAAAGTTTTTATCTTCATTCTCTTGATCACCTTGTACCATAAATGCTTCGCAGGTTTACCGACACAAAGATGCAGGCAGAGATAAGAAGGGGGAAAAGACTTGGCCTGGCAACCAAAAATTCCAGCCAGCCTAGGGACTTCCTCATTAGCGAATTGGATCCCGAAAGCTCACTTTTTGTCAGGTTTACTCTAAGCCCCCACACGACCTCAAAACATTTGACGATCTTCCTTAGTTTGTCCTCTATGGCTTCATCAACCTCACAAAAGATTAGAATATAGTCAGCAAATTGAAGATGGCTGATGCACTAAGCAACATTTTCTACCTCGAACCCCTTAAAAAGGCCCACTGACCAACCCTTGCCGAGAATCATGCTTAGGGCTTTTTTTTTTTAACACACACCCCACACACTCACGCTAGTGGAATTTCACCACCTATGGGTACTCGAACCCTTGACCGGGAGTTGAAACTCCTGAGAGTCTACCACTCGAACAAGAGTAAGGACCCTCAAGGCTTTGAAAAAGCCAAATTGAGAACCATTAATTAGAATAAAAAACTTTGCAAATGAGACACAAGCCTGCATCACGGTCTCCACTTCACTCCACACCCTAGCCGAGCCGGCATATAATCAAGGAAAGACTTCTATATATCATGTTTGCAAATGACTCCTTGCCTATCAACCCGGTGGCACAAGTCGAGATATTCGTGAGCGATAAGAGTAGAAGGGAAGAAACTACATGACTCGAGTTTCTTCTCGTTGTTGCCAGATGAGATCATAATCTGGAGAGCAATGAGGGAGAAGAGGATAATAAAGATCTAACTTATCCCACAAACCCCTGAATGTAGTGAAGTATTCTTTTAGGATTCCAAAATCTAACTTACAAACTCCGGATATGTTCTAAGCCTTTGAATACATGTCACGGATGGTGTCCCATATCATTTTTGCATATGTCAGAAACATGATGAAGTAACTCACTGATGCACGACATGAAATTGGAATATGATATGCAAGATGTCAGGCTTAGATCATACTAATTCAGAAACAATAACATAAAATTCCACATCCCCACACAAAAGTCCAAACATTCAAGCAAAGGGGAATCTATACGGGTCCAGGCCTATACGAGCTAGAACTAGATCAATAAAAATTATGGATCAAACAATGCTCAAAGGGAAATAGAAATTAACCACACATGCATAAGAATCAGTCCCTAATCCAAGGGATTCCCCAATTTCAATTCAAGGAACCCTAGGGTGAGAAAAGGGGCAAATAAATTAGGGAAAACACAATCTAGGGTTAGGGTTTATAAAAAACAGGTATGAGAGGATAAAAGAGGACGAAAACCTGATCCAAAAGACTGTTCCCGCATGTAGACAGCGGGCCTGAGGCACTCGCACATGCGCAGGTACCTGGCCGCATGTGCGAGGGGGCGTCGATTGCGAAAAAGCTCTCCTTGGCCCTGGTCGGCCAGGGGTATGCTCCAAAACCTCGAAGTTTTAGGTCGATCCGAGCTACGGCTTGTGTGGTGCTTCGCCGAAGCTTCAGTCCTCCTGCAGGGCCAAAATCTGGAATTCTGTTGTAAAGAAGAAAATTGTTGCAACAAAGGACGAATTTGAAGCACGGATGGTGGTAGAAGATGAAAGAAGAGAGATGATGGAAGATGGGGGTGAATCGGGATCGATGTAGCTTCGCACTACGGTAGTTAGCCATTCGAAAAGGGAGGGCTTCGCACCCACTTTTGAATTCTTCCACAACTCACTAAGAGAGCAGAAAAATAAAGCAGAAATTTTTATTAAGCTTGAATGAATCAAAAGAACTACAAGGGGTGCCTATTTATAGGGAAAACTCTATACCCCAAAACTCGCGCTATGTGCGCAACCTATTACTTGGCGATAAAGTAAACTAAAATAAAAACCAAACAAAGAAATCTAAAGTGTTCACGATGTTCTAAATAACATAAATAAGCAAAACCTAAAATATGAAATCAATCCGACTAGTGGGCCACGATCATGAGATCCCATGATGGGCTTTTCTTGACTATCGAGTCCACTCTTTTGAATCAAAACTTCGTCTTCTAGATAGGAGGCCCTCTCTGAACGGCGTCATCGAGCCAGATTGACGGTGGGGCCCTCCTTCGTACATACGTGCATGGGGGGGGGGGGGGGGTGCATGCACGTGTGGACGGCGTGCGGGCGTGCGTGTGCACGATGTCCTCACACTCACAGAGGGTTCCATATTGTTGAGTAACCGCCAAAACTTGATAATTTTCCTTAGTCCAAGTTTTAAATTTTCCATTTGTTGGCGTAAGAGCTTCGTCCGATATATATGAGTCTGTCTCTACTTCTTAAAAACAACTTAACCGATTGAGATAATTGGAGATGGTTATTACCATTCAACTTAACAGTCATAATCAATAGAGTATGAGACTCTAAAGACCCCACAATAGATCTAGAAGAAAACTTTTCTTCCATATTGGTACCCAACCTCAAGAAAATTTGTACACAATAGCCTTCTCAAAGAAATAAAGGACCCAAACTAGGGTATACAACTTCAAGTCATACACCACATATATGATGTATAGATTTTCAAATCAATATAGCACAAAGAAAGCACCATAATGAAACCTTGACACAACAACTCATCAAATCCCTAGATTAATGCATTGGACACCTTCATAAGACTGTAGAATATACCTTAAGAATCTGGTGTATGGCCAGAGGCGAAAGAAGCCCAAAACTGGTGGAACCGCCCCACTACAATTACCAAAGAACCACCAAAAACCACAAATCAATTGAAAACAAGGTTGTGGATAGCCTACTAGGGTCAAATTGATCCACCCTCTGTTTTAAGAAACAACATGCTATTTGGGAGAAATCTAAAATAAAATGTGATTTTAGGGATTTTCTTGCAAATGAAAATTATGGCTCAAACGTACCTCGACGCAATCCTAAAAATGTCACAAAGATCATGACAAATCTTCTAAAATCAAGCTGCATCTAACCATGCTTTTCTCAATAAAAAAATTTTTTGTACAGATGTATATATGTTGGCCTCAACAATACGGTTGCTAACGTTGATGAGGTCTTATACCTGCAATTAAAGTGAAGATTCCCTACTCTAATACCAAGTAAAAAATAAGAGATTGGGAGAAGAAATAGAAGAAAATGGGGAAGAGGAGGAGGAAAAGATGATGATGATGAAGAAGAAGAAAGTGAAGAGTTCAGGGTTTGACAAAGATGGTGTGTTATGTCAAGATGACTAACACCTTTTAAATTATCTTTTTTTTTTTAATTAAAAAATAATAAATAAATAAATAAAACATTACATATTGTGCAGAGCTACTCAAGGACTATGCACATGCACACACACAATTTACAATATTCCATCTCTTATAATAAGAGCATTGTCGAGGATCTATCTACCAGAGATGAACATGCTCTAGAAAGGAGAAACAACCTTAGGAAGCACGACCCTCAATCAAAGAACTTAGCAATGATTTTATAAAGACTCGATGGGTCTGATATCTTTCAGACACTCAGCACCTTTGAGCTTTGAAATAAGAGCTATGAAGGAGCTACCCATCTTGAGCGAAAGATGTCTGGAGTCAAAAAAAATCAGCAACAAAACACAGCAAATCCGTCTTGATTGACTCTTAGAAAATCTTAAAGAAGGCTAAGGGAAACCCATCTGACCTCGAAGCTTTATCCCTACCAAGAGCCATCACTGCAGCTTTGACCTCCTCGTCACGAACAGGCCTTTTGAGATCATCAGCCTCCTCAAAAAGAGATATTATCAAAGAACTAATTATCGAGACTTGGCCGCATCTAGTTCTCCCCCTAGAGCAAGTTCGACTAGAACTTGATGAAGGCTTCACAAATCAGGCTTTTATCGACAATTCTCCTACAATCAACCAAAAGCAAGGCGATGCAGTTGGCCCAGGCTCTAGCACTGGCAATCCCATGGAAGAACTTCGTATTCTTGTCTCCTCCCTTGAGCTAGGTGGCCCAAGAGTGTTGACACTAGCCCAAAAGCGTTGACACCATTTGATCTCCTCCTCTTTTAGCCCGAAGTTGTACTCGGCAGAAAGCTTATCCTTAGCAGCTTTTTTTACTTACGACAGCGCCCCTCCTTTCTCTTTAATGCCCAGCATTTAGAATGCATGCAAAATAGAGTCCATAGCTTGCTCCAACTGCCCAAACACTTTTTTTACACACTTTGAGCTTGGCTTTCAGCAACTTTAGCTTTTGGAAGAGCTTGAAACCAGCACAACCTTCAATCTCAAAGGCTGACCACCAACTCGAGACCAAGTCCTAGAAACCCTCTACTTTGAGCCAAGCCAACTCGAAACGAAGGGGTTTAGGGCCCCATCAACTTCATCGACCTCAAGAAGGATAGGGCAATGATCAGAGACAAGCCTAGGGAAGCCCTTTTGACACGGGAAGGGAAACCTTTGCGCCCACCTAGGAGAGACCAGGAATCTGTCCAACTTGGAGATGGCAAGACTCGCTTGGCCATTAGACCAAGTGAATTTGATAACTCCCAGTGGAAGGTCCACCAACTCATGCTTTAGGACCCAACCTAATCTCCGTCAGGGATGTTAATATTATGCTTCTTGCAAAGTGGCAGTGGAGAAGTGATAGTGGGGAGACTTCTCTCTTAAGGAGTATTCTCATATCTAAGTATGGGTTGGCTACTGACAAATGGGATGTTAATGTTGTTAGAGGTAAAAAGGGGTATGCTATTTGGAAAGCAATATCCTCAGTGTACAACATCTTCCTAGAGCACATCAATTTTAGAGTTAAAGTCATGTTTTAGGAAGACAAGTGTTGCTCGAAGGTTCCTTTATGCATTTTGTATGGTCCCTTACTTGCGACTGCAATAGACAAAGGAGGTTTGGTGGGTCAGTTTTTCCATGGGCTAGTTGGGAAGGCGATCTGGACCCCCTCGCTTTAGGTGCAATCTCAAGTACAAGTAAATTCCCTTGTTGTCCTAGTTATTATTAAGTATGGATCAAGTATATACCTGTGGGTGGGTAATGCATATCACAAAGTTTGGGGGTTGGAATAGGATGGTAGTTTTTTCATGAAGTCATTCTCCAGTTTCATCCAATCAGGACTAGGGCCTTCCTTGGCTTGGTCTTCTTGAGTTTAGGTTATGGTGCAACTCGGTTATTAAGTCAATGAGATCTCGACACCCGAATCGCAAAGAAATTGACAAGATTACACCCACAAGAATATTTAAGTAGAGAGTGAGGAATACTTCGTTGATATCAAACTTCTTCTTGCAAAACTTACGAAAACTCACACCTAAAAAATTTTGGAATGCCTACTTCCTACCCCCCATTCCCCACTTCCATTTTATAGACTCTTAAGTGAATCTTTAATTCAGAATCCTCCCAACCAGGAGATTAATTTCAAATCAATCTAATCTACCTAAGATGGTAAGAGCCTGATAATAGCAAAAGCAAATATAGAAAATAATCCTAGTCACATCTCTAAATCAGTCCCATATCTTCAATTACATCCCCCTCATATCTCCAATCACATGTTTAAATCAGCCCCCATATCTTTCAAAAACAATAAATTGCAATCATTGATTTAGGCCCCCAAATCTGTAAACAATCAATAAAAACACAGCACATATTGGGACCTACAGTGGACTGTGGGCTTGCGTCATTGATGGGCCCCATAATGGACCTAGAGCCATGGTGTGCCATAACGGTCGTTACAGGGTCGTAAAGGCTATTATGTGAAGGTAATGGTGCGACCGTTGCACGTTACGAAGTCGTAATGACCGTTACAAACCTCGTAACGGCCGTAACACCCCCCGTAACGGTTCGTTATGGGGCTAATGCAAGTATTTTGGGTTTTTTTAATAAATTAAAAAAGATTAATGGCCGTTGAGGGGGCCGTAACAGCCATTACAACCGTATCGTAAAGGTAACGCTAGTGGCCGTTACGGCCATCGTTACCGTTACAGAATACATTGCCTAGTGAGTCGTGCATCTACGTGGTCATAGGCCTACATCATTTCCCTTAGGTTGGAAAGAACTCGATCCCGACGAGTTGCGCTTCATATAAATAGTAGAGATTCAGATACAATCTTTTTAATTCATTATCCGTGATCCACGTGCATTCATAATAGAGCATGTTCTTTCATTTCACCAAGTATTTCCTGTATTGACCCCATTGAGTGTCAATAGTCTTCATTCGCAAAACTTGTTCAACTTCTTCCTTCTTTTTCTTGGGGAGTTGTTTATCCATATCGATAATGGTTTCATCTTGCACATCAGACGCCTTGCTATGGCATTGAAAGTCAGCGAGTTATCTAAGTCATTCGGCAAATCGATCCCATAGGCACTGTCAATTTATCACCCAACTTCCTCTTGACTTAGCATGGACCAATGTTTTCATACTTAAGTTTGTTATAAGTTCCCTTCAGAAGCCTTTCTTTGCAGAGATAAACCATATCTAAGTCACCTTCTTTATACATCTTTTTCTTGCCAACATCATTCACAGCTTCTCGGTACCTGACGTTGCTTTCTTCAATCTTCTTCTTCATCTAAGCTTGCACTCTTGGATGTGTGTGGTGTAAGCGTCGACATCTTCATTCACTTAATCTTGTACAATAATGTGGAGTTCTCCTGTTTGCAATTTTGAATGGGAATTTATGAATGGTACGATTTACTGAGTTGTTGTAGGCAAACTCGGCTTGGGATAGAGCCACGTCCCACTAAGATACGCTATCACTTACAATAATCCTTAAAAGATTATCGATGCTCCTACTAACTACCTCGGTTTGGCCGTCTATTTAAGAATAACATGCACTAGAGAATTGAAGCTTTAGACCCCAACCGCTTCCATAAAGTACGCCAGAAGTGGCCTATGAACTTTGAATCACGATCCGAAGCCATTGTTTTCAGTACCTCGTTAAGTTGCGTAATTTCTGCAAAAATTATGTTACCAACATGCATGGCATCCATCATCCTTTTACAGGGAATGAAGTGAGTCATCTTCAAAAAACAGTCTACCACAACAAAAACTAAATCTGCCCACCTTTAAGTCATAAGAAGATTTAGAATGAAGTCAACAGAAATAACCACCCATGGAGCGACTGGAACGGAAAGCAACATATAAAAAGCCAGTGTTCTGAACATAACATTTGGAGATGGCATCGGTGACATCGTACTACAAATTGTTTAATGTCACAGCGCATACGTCGATGTTTTATCTCTTCTAAAGTGTCCACCAAATCCTCCATGTAGCTCAAATAGGATCTTCTCTTGCAATGATCCTTCAAGAATGTGCAAGAACCCTTGAATAGATATCCATCATGTGAGATGAATTCACACTTTGGATCTCAGCCATCCACACACCTGTTAAGTACTTTGCCAAAAAATGGGGTCCACCTTATATTGTTCTCTTGATGCTTGGAATCCGACAACCACCATGGCAAAGTTCCTAGTAGAACCACCCTTCTACTCATCTGCCACTTTGTTAGAGTTAAAATATCTCAACACCTCTTGGTCCGAGTAGAGAATGAATTCCTGATGAAACAAGTAATATCTCCAATGTCATAGCACCTAAACCACTGCATAGAACCCAAGATCATACGTGGAGTAGTCCTTCCGTGCATCATTAAGCTTCCCACTAAGGAATGCAATCAGCATTTCTTACTAACTCAACATCATGCAAATGCCAACATTTGAAGTGTCGCTTTCCACTTTAAAGACTTTGTTGAAGTCTAGAAGTGCAAGAACTGAAGCCTGTCTCATCTTCTCTTTTATGACACCGAAACTTCTATCCATCACCTTAGTCCATTCAAACTTGCCTCCCCATACGCAATTGGTGACATAGGTGCGATGATAATGTTGAAATTCTAGAAAAATCTCTGCTAAAATGTTGCCAATCTGTGGAAAGAACGAACTTCCGAAAGAGTTCGTGCTGTGGGTCACTCTACAATGGCATTGATTTTCTCCTGGTCAACCTTGATCCCTTTTGTGGACACAACATACCCCAAAAACACAACACTATTGACAAAGAATGAGCACTTCTTCAAGTTAACAAATAGTAACTCTGATGCAGGAAGAAATGATCTAACCTAATATGATGCCATGAATTTAAAAGACTGATTAATTAGAGCAATGGAACGACAAAATAAAGCTAATTTACCGTAAATTCAGAAATTTTAGATTCATGACATGTCCAACTTCAAGCCTACGATAGTCCCGCAATGCGAATCTCATAAATTACTGATAAACCAGGACCTATGAGAGATAGAACCCCCATCCTAGTATAGGGTTAAATCTTAATTCCATAGAAATCATGTGTCTTGTAAGAGTTTTGACGTGTCAAGGCTGTTTAAAGGCTAAGGGAATGTGGGAAATGGGTTTGGGGTATCTAGGCTCAGAGCAATTAGGGTTTGGAACATTAAGGTTCAGGTATTCGGAGGTTTCGGGTTAAGATTTCAGATATTGGGTTTAAGGGATTTAGGATTTAGGGTTTCTAGAATTAGAAATATGAGTTTCACGTTGTGAGAATTATGGATTTATGATTTGGAAAAGGGATTCTAGAATTTGAAAATTTTAGGGTTAGGATTTTTGTGAGATTAGGATTGGGGTTTTGGAGATTTAGGGTTTTGAAACTATGTTTGGATGGATTAGGGGTTGTAGAAAGAAGAAGAATGAAGGTTTAAAAGAAGAAGAAAGAAGAGTGAGTTGTAAAGATGGAGAAGAATAAATACCTTGAAGAGAATAGAGAAAAGTAGACAAGATAACTAGGGAATCGCTCCCCATGGTTTCACACCATCAATCCAATCACGGGATGAAATTTTTTTGCTCAATCTCAAAGCAAAAGGAGAGAAATCTCTTTCATTCATAACATGCATATTGGTTAGGGTGGAGATGTCAAACCCTTTATAGTCTTAGAAAAGATCTTTTACAAAAAGGCCCTCTCAGATAAGATTCTCAACATAAAGACACTTAATGAATTACAAGTTGTTCCTAACTCCCTAATCTCAACACAAATATGAGTTATACCAAAAATAATGAAACATATAAACAAACTAAACAACAAAACTATTTCGTGGCCCACGGGGTCCCTGATCAAGATGTTCGGTCCACGATCCAGATGTCTAATGATGATGATCCAACTGTCAGAATGGCCCACGGTCGAAATCCAATGGTCTAATCATCGTGTCCACTCGATCTAACGGTCTGATGTGTCCATCAAGCTCCTATATGCAGCCCACGTGCATCTTCCCAGTGTGGGGTCCTCAAAGATGCACGAACATGCACGTGAGGTCTTCAATGTGGCTAGGAATGTGGATTGGGCCAAGTAGGCCCTATATTGTCGTCGTCTAGCCATAAGGAGAATGTCTCAGCCCTCCTCTGGTATGGTGCTCGGATGTATTCATCAATTCCCCTCAGCTGAGGAGATTTCACCTCGCATAAAGTTGCAATAACACTCGAGGAGATCCGAGTCTCGTCGTTGAAGCTCTGCCTCTGTGATCCACGTACTGTCTGACTTTGGTCTACCCTTCCACTTAATGAGATACTTCTAGTAACCTCCATGTTATATGGAAACCACTCACTCATCCCGGATATACTCTATATTTTCTCTCTTGGTAGGTGTGTATGGCAAAAGAGGTGGATGCTGGGAAGAATAGTCGGGTATAAGCCAAGGGTCATGGGACAGGTCGAGAGGGATATCATCAGGATCAAGGTGATAGTCTGAATAAAGGCTTGTAGGTGTAGATGTTAGACCCTTAAAAGACACAAGATCTTCCACATTGAATATAGATTTAATACACATGTCAAGTGGAAGACCTATAACATATGCATCGTGTCCCAAATTATTCAATATCTTATAAGGTTTTGTACTATGGGCTTGTAGTTTCTTAACGGTCGCTTGTGGAAATCGTTCAAGCCTTATATGAACCATCACATAGTCACCAACCCGAAACTTTCTAAACTTGTGATGAGAGTCGGCAAATATCTTGTACGTTTCATTGCTCATGCTAATCCGTTTTCTAATTTTAACAAATGAATCATTAACGCAAGGATGGACATGATGAGGTCAATCACCCTATTCCTCAAGGGGATAATTACTCCAAATCCACGAAGAGAAATAGAAACTAGAAATAATTTCTAATAAATTCGAAAATAAATTGATTGATAATTGTCTAACATGTGTGTGTTCCTGTTACACCATTAATAAAGAAAAAACTAAACCTGAATTCATAATTACGAAAAATAGCAAAATTCTAACTCTAATAAAAATCCTAATTCTAGTAAAACTCTTCTAAAACCTAATTTTAAAAAATAAAAATTCCAAATAAACTTTTACTAGAAGAGTCCTGGCATGAGTAGAAGTTATTTTTAAAAAAGAAGAAAATCTAAAAGTCTAAAATAAGAAACTATTAAAAAATCAGAATTACTAAAAATAGTAATTTTTTCCTTAAAATTTTGTCTTTGAGCTGAAAGCACGCGTTTTCTGGCGAAACGGACAGACACAACCCACTATGTGGGTCGGTTGACCTCAAATGGCCCGTAGTAGTAAAGATTAATAGGTTGTGAGCCCCGTAATGATACCAGGATCAAAAGTTATGGCCAATTTACAGTTCACCTTCTTTTGGCCCAACCATGTGAGGAATGTATCTGTGCCACGTCCTACATCAATCATGGATATGCTATGTAAATGCATTTGCGGACTCTGATAACCTATGTGAGACTAAGGTGGGAATAAGATCTATGGGCTGAGAGTCAGCAAATATCTTGTATGTTACATTGCTCATGCTAATCCATTTTCTAACTTCAACATGCAAATCGTGGATATGACATGTAAATGCATGTGCGGACTCTGATGACCTATGTGAGACTAACGCATGAATAAGATCTATAGGCTTCCTAGGCTCATCTACTTGTCTTTCCAAACTTGCTTCCTCCGTGGGAGTCATTTGTTCATGAGGAAGCTTTGGTAGAGTCAACCCAGGAACAAGATCTAGGGCATGTTGAATGTCCTGCACGGGTGTTAGCTCATCCGTTATGTCCTCTAGGATAACATCACTAGACTCCTCCAATATCAGAATCACCTCAGGTGGTAACTCTACACTACCCTCGAGTGTAACCTCAAGTGACATCTCCATACTAACCTTAGGTGTGACCTCACTTGCCATGTGGGCATACACCATCAAATCAGCTTTGGTCTCCCTTTCAAACTCTTTGACATTTATTATAGGGAGAGACTCAAGTTGGAATTTCCTCACATCTTCAGGATCGCGTTTCTTGATGTCCTACTCCTTTTCCGAGGTACTTTTGGGCGGGAGAGGATTCAACTTTATCCTCTTACCCTCAACATAAATGAACACGTATTCAAGAGACCGAATAGTGTCACATCGTGATCATACAACCAAGGTCTGTCCAAAATAACGTGGCCTACATCCATAGGAAAAACATCACACCACAGCATGTTCGTATAGGAACAAAACTGGAAGGGAATGGGACAACACTGAGAAACCGGAATCGAAGACGCATCAACCCATGAGACTCGATAGGGCTAAGGGTGAGGAACGACTATCAAACCTAAGCGATCCACAGTGCTAGCAGAGACCACATTGGTGCAACTGTTACTATCAATGATCACCTTGCAGTTTTTGTCACCATACTTGACATAAATGTGGAAATTTGAATTCCTACGCCAATCATCACTTTCTATAGTTTGGCCTAAGGTGCATCTAATGACTGCAAATGGCGCAGTCTCAACTCATTTAACTTCACTTCCCACTTGAGATTGGCCATCTTTCCCATTGTTAGTGTTTGCCTAGAGGGAATCTTCCAACTGTTTCATGCGAGTGTTGATCTCATTCCTTAAGGCTACCAGTTGGTGATTGCTAGATTTACTTTGGGCATCGATGGCCGCAAGATGGCGGTTGATGGCGTTGAGGGCCTCGATAAGCTGTTTCGAGTTCATTGTGGGGTGTAGAGCAAAACGCCAACTACGGGTGAGCATACACTAGACACTAATTGGGGAGAACTAACCACTAAAATCCTAAATAAAATATGTTGAGAATGAAAGGCTACTTACTCAAAACACAACAATATGTAAACCCCAGACTCTAATGCGATGGACACGCTAAACCCAATGCTAACCTAAGCTTTGATACCAAAATTTGATGTAGGACGGAATGATCTAACCTAATATGATGCCATGAAATTAAAAGACAGATTAACTAGAACAATGGAATGACAAAAAAAAGCCAATCTACCATAAATTCAGAAACTTCATATTCATGACATGTTCAAATTCAAGCCTATGACAGTCCCTCAATGCGAATCTCATAAATTATTGATTAACCATCACCTATGGGAGATGGAACCCCCATCCTAGCATAGGGTTAAATCTGAATTCAATGAAAATTATGTATCTTGTAAGAGTTTTGACATGTTAGGGTTGTTTAAAGGCTAAGTAATGTGGCAAATGGGTTTGGGGTATCTACTATCTAGGCTCAAAGGAATTAGGGTTTGGAACATTAGAGTAGAGGTTTTGGGAGGATTCAGGTTAGGATTTTAGATTTTGGATTTAAAGGATTTAGGATTAAGGGTTTCTAGAATTGGAAATATGGGTTTCATGTTGCAGGAATTAAGGATATATGATTTGGACAATGGATTTAAGAATTTACGAATTTTAGAGTTAGAATTTTGGAGAGATTAGGATAAAGGTTGTGGGGATTTAAGGTTTTGAGAACTAGGGTTGAGAAAACTAGGGTTTTGGAACTAGGGTTTTGAAAACTAGGTTTGGACGGATTAAGGGTTGTAGAAAGAAGAAGAATGGAGATTTAAACAGTGTTTTCAGTAGCGCTATAGCGTAGCGTACGCTACGTAGAGTAGCAAAAACACTACGTAGCGTACGTATGTAGCGTAATTCCCTAGTAGCGTAAGCGACAGGGTATGTAGCGTAGCGCGGATAGCGTAAGCTACCTAAAATCTCTTTTTTATTTCAAGTGTTTTTTCTATGTTAGTTAAACGCCCATTTTAAAATGGTGATGACTTATACCTATGACACATGGCACTACATTAAACTAATCCGAACCATCCAAATTGTGGTCTATATCATGAATTTATGATGTTTCAATAAATAAAAAAGAAGTCATACTTAGATATGTCTAAAGGCAAAGAGAGAGGGATTTTGCAGGGAAATAAGTGGTTGATTATCCAGATTCGTATTCAAGAACTCGTAGAAATTATGCATTTTGTAAATTCTATCATATGTTCTATTATTTTAATTAAAAATATTAAGGATTGTGTAGCTTACGCTACATGCTATGTAGCTTACGCTACACGCTATAGAGGGCCAAACACCACACTATACGCTACGCGCTATTTAAAACACTAGATTTAAAAGAAGAAAAAAGAAAACAAAAGAAAGAAGAGTATGTTATATAGATGGAGAAGAAGAAATACCTTGAAGAAAAGAGAGAAGTAGAAAAGATAACCAGGGAATTGCTCACCGTGGTTTCGCACCATCAATCCAATCACAGGATGAAATTTTTTTGCTTAATCACAAAGCAAAATGAGAGAAATTTCTTTCATTCATAATATGCATATTGGCTAGGGTGGGGACGTCCAACCCTTTATAGTCTCAAAAAAGACCTTTTACAAAAAGGCGCTCTCAGATAAGATTCTCAACATAAAGACGCTTAATGAATTAAAAGTTGTTCCTAACTCCCTAATCTCAATACAAATATGACTTATACCAAAAATAACGAAACACGTAAACAAACTAAACAACTAAACTATTTCGTGGCCCATGGGGGTCCACGATCCAGATGTTCAATGATGATGATCCAACTGTCAAAATGGTCCACAGTCGAAATCCAACCGTCCAATCATTGTGTCCACTTGATCCAACGGTCTGATGTGTCCATCAAGCTCACATATGCAGCTCATGTGCATCTTCCCAATGTGAAGTCTTCTGTCACGCCCCAAACTCGGAAACCAGGCTCACAAAATTCTCGATCGCCAAATCCGGTGCCGACAACCTCCATAGTATCCCATTTTCGACTTCCAACATCCATACGCAAGATTCCGATCCTCGGATCTTACAAGGAGGATTTTTTTTAACGTAAATTTGTTTCATAACAAGCATAACCACAAGTTTCCTCAAATCACAAAGACAACATCATCATCACATATCCACTAATATAAACATTTGAATATAATGTTGAAAGAGAAATACATATATCAAAAATCAAAGCGCAAGAAGATCGCTACATGCTCCAAGCTCAATGCTGCTGCAACCTAACATCACCTGCACGCATGTATCGTGAATAAGCTTATAGAAAGCTTAGAGGGTGGTGTAAGTGTGTGCGATGCACGTGCCAAGCATATAGATATCAGAATAAGCGGAAATACTGGCAATCCATAAATCGTACAATATCAGAGTAATGCGGAAACACGCTGGTAAGTCCATAAATACCATCATCCTTATCCAGGCTATGCGATGCAAAAACATAATAAGTTAATATCATATACTGAGATTACAATGCAGTATGCAAATCCTAACAAGTCCATGAATATCGTTAACCTCCTTTAGGCCATATAAATGCAAAAACGTAGCAACCCAGAATACCATATGTCGTAGATGTAATACAATATGCGATGCGAATGAAATGACCAAGCTGAAGTGTGAAGTCAGGATGATAGTACGTAGTATCGTAAGCTACGAGATCCATCACAAGGGACTTCTATCCAAACTAGTCTCATACCTAAATTTGGATAGATAGACTCAATGTGATGAACTCCTGATCTCAGGTTAGTCGTGCGCCCCAACCAAAATCCTGGCCACTGCGAAGGTACACGTAACAAATAGTTGCGCACCACCAGCCCGAGTGGATAATGAATGAATGAGTATGCAACTCCTGCTCATTAAGTCCACATATCAATACCGCACATCGGTGGGATCATCACCGGGGTCTAGTACACTCTACATGCAATCGCCGCCCACTGGACGCGCAACCATGCAAGTGGAAGAAACCTCACTATATGCCTGGCCAATAGTCAACCAATATCTACTCGGCACGTCGATAGCGGACCCAATTACGAGCTGGTCAAACTCAGCCTAGCTATGCCCACTACCCTCTGGGCGGGTAAGGCTACACCCCCTCCCAACCGACCACGACACAGTGGGAGACGTGGCCTACTGGTATTCGACACTCGGGCGCTCATGTATCCACTCGGTCTAGACGTTGGGGCGTCTCTTGGCCTCGAAGGTTTAGGGATTTTCACCTAGGGACATATATAGCGCCCCGATGCTAGTAACAGATTTCCGGTGTCCCATCTAACTATCCACGACATGCCTATGGAGGCTACGGCCCTGATGTCACTAGAGCGTACAGTAATCACAACACAATGCAAGATGTGTGAGTCATACAATCCAGTCATACATCAATCCTGCGCATACCGTGCGCTCATGTGAGACAATCTCCGCCTATTAGGGAGTCTCATAACAACTTACCCAATGACATATCCAATGGTCAACCACATCTCATAACAAACATGCAGATGATGCGTATAGGCATGTATCATGATACTATGTTGTCACATACTCATAATCGATATCGACAACCGGCACTGATAATCGATATCGATAATCGGCCTATACAATCGGCCTCAACAATCAGAATTGGCTTCGATAATTGGAATCGGTCTCGACAATCGGCCTCGATAATCGGAATCGGCCTCGACAATCAAAATCGGTCTCGATAATTGGCCTCGACAATCGGAATCGGCCTCGACAATCGGAATCGACCTTGACAATCGAAATCGGCCTCGACAATCAGAATCGGTCTCGATAATCGACCTCGATAATCAGAATCATCCTCAACAATCAGAATCGGTCTCGATAATCGGCCTCAACAATTGGAATCGGCTTCGACAATCAGAATCGGTCTCAATAATCAGCCTCGACAATCGGAATCGGCATCGACAATCGGAACCAGCCTCGACAATCGGAATCGATGAGAATGGGCCTAACAAGGCATAAGGAAAGGTCACAATGTGGACATTCAACCATCATTACCATCAATGTGGACATTTAACCAACATCACTCCCAAGGAGTAGCCCACATAGAGCCAAACGTATAGTGGGCCCATGGCCTCATACAAAGGCCTCATTCATGGGTCACACATACATCACGATGGGCCTCATTCATGGGTCACACATACATCACGATGGGCCTCATTCATGGGTCACACATACATCACAATGGGCCTTGGCACATGGGCCATAAATACATCACATCGGACCTCACTCATGGGCCGCACATACATCACAATGGGCCTTGGCACATGGGCCATAAATACATCAAAGTAGGCCCCACACATGGGCCTCAAATACAAAATAGGTAGGCCCCATCACATGGGCCGGGTATACATCGTATTGGGCCTTAAACACGAGCCACAAATAAAACAAGGTGGGCCCACCGTTCTAAGTGAACTATCTACAGATTCTACACCACACATCTATTTTTAGAAATCATTTTAGAATATTACCCAAAAAATGAATCATATCAGAAGATCATCTGGACCGCACTCCAAATAGCGGCGGAGATGATGATTGGAAGATCATCTGGACCATACCACAAATAACAGTGGTGATAATGATTTCCACTGTTAAACAAATCACAGGGCCCACCATAAAGTTTATTCTCCATCCAATCTGATCATAAGGTCACAAAGACCTAGATTAAGAGGGAAAACAAATATCATATTGATCCAAACTTCTATGACCCAAAAAGGATTTCAATGGCAGACGTTCAACTCACCACTGTTTTCTATAGTGTGGTTCACCTGATAGATCTGCCTCGTTTTTAGTCTCAGGCCTCAACGCAAGCTTGCCAATTGGATGAACAGTTGAGATATAACACATACATCATGTCTAGGCCCCACAGATGGGCGGTGGTCATACATACATCAATACAAGGTGGGCCCCACACGCTGCCATGGGAGGTCCACATCCAATGGATGGACGGTTTGCATAAAACACATACATCAAAGTAGGGTCCACCGTCTAGATGGACAGACAGTGGATATAACATATACATCAAGGGGGCCCATAGAACTTGCTCACATCATCACAGCAGCTACATGCTGTTGGGGCCCACAGAACTAACGTCAACACATCAGCTAGGAGGCGGGGTCCACATAGATGGACAGTCTGGACTAACAAATACATCAGGGTGGCCCACTACAGCACAGTTCAAACAGTCCAGCACCGTTCAAACATTGTCTATGTAAATCAGCACTGTCCAAACATTATCCAGCACCGTCCAAATAGTGTGGACGGTGTGGATAAAACAAATACATCACTGTGAGGTGTCCACCGTCTCGACAATGGACGGTGTGGAATATCACATATATCATGGTGGTGTTCACGGGACTTGCTGATGTCCCACATCAGTTGTATAGTTGGTGTGAAATATACCAACCAATCTGCTTCTTAGCAGTGGGTCCCCACGTGGGGCCCACTAGATATTATGAATATATATATTTATTATTATTAGTATTATTATTATTATTAAAAAGGGCTCCATCCAGCATCCAGGAAGGGATGGACGGCTGGGAGAATGGGTCCCACTAATCTAGACGATGGGATAAAACCCATACATCATGGCTGGTCCACACGTCCTACGTGTGGACGGCTTGGATATACAGCACATACATCATCGTGGGGGTCCACGTCCCACTTGGACAATGTGGATCACATACATCATGGTGGACCCCACTCAAACAGCAGGTGGGTCCCACCGTCCCTACGTGGACGGTGGATGAAACACGTACATCAGGGTAGGTCCCACAGCATGGATGAAACGCATGCATCATTGCTGGGCCACACATCAAGAGAGAGAGAGAGAGATAAACGGTGACGATGGGAGGAGCTCCGCCACTATGAGCTCCTCTTCTTCCTTCTTCCGCCAATGCATGCTAGAGCTCCAAAGGAACAATTTCAACGGTTGAGATGGACTTACGATAGTGGGATTGGGTGGTAGGAAGGTGGGCCATACTAGCTCTCTCCCATGGAGCTTGGACGTTGGGTTGCTTGGGAGAATGAGAGAGAGAGAGAGAGAGGTTGTAAGAGAGAGAGATGGGTGAGTGATGGGTGTACTTGATAGGTAAGGGTTGTAAGAGAGAGTTGACTTTGGGGATGGTGTTGTACTTGACATTTGATGTGTGATGTGTACTTGATTGATGGGATATATTCTCTTGGAATTTGCAACGCGTGGCATTTTCCTCGAACTGAACGCGGGCCCACATCTCCTGGTCCGGGTATCTACATATCGCGGTTCAGCGCGCGAGACACGGCGTCAGAACCGCGGCGACGGCGCGGTCGCAAGGATACAAGTCTCAGGTCGAGCTGACTCTGGAATACGAGATACGACCCAAGGTCGAGCGCAACTGCTATCTACATATCGCGGGTCGCCAAAATTCCACTGAGAGGATCGCGGAAGCCTACAGAACGGTACGGTCTAAAACACGGGCCTCACATCTTCACTCTTCAAAGATGCATGAACATGCACGTGGGGTCTTCAACGTGGCTAGGACTATGAATTGGGCCAAGTGAGCCCCATGTAAGGGTCGTCTAGCCATAAGGAGATTGGCTCCGCCCTCCTCCTCTGGTATGGTGCTCGGATGTCCCCATCAAACTCCCTCCATACTACATCAAATATTTGTTGTAAATAATCAACATGAACATATGAATCAAGACTAAAAACAAGAATATCATCAAAATAAACAATTAAGAACTTCTGCACGAAGGAGTAAAGAACCTTTGTCATTGGCCTCACGAAAGTGATCAATGCATTTGAAAGGCCGAATGGCATGACGAGCCACTCGTACAACCCGTCTTGAGTCTTAAATGCACTCTTTCACTCATCCCTAAGCCAAATACTTAATATGATGATATCCACTCCTCAGGTTGATCTTTGAAAAAAAATAAAAATTTGCTCCATTTAGCATGTCCAACATATCGTCCAAGCGAGGAACAGGAAACTGGTACTCGATAATAATTTGGTTGATCACACGAGTGCTCGTGTACATCCTCCAAGATCAATCTTTCTTAGAGGTTAATAATGCAAAAATTGCACATGGTGACATGCTTTCCCAAATTAAACCCTCATGTAGCAACTCGATAATCTGTCAATGGAGCTCGGCATATTCAACTAGACTCATCCAGTAGTGCGCAAGATTCAATAGACTCAAACTTGGCACTAAATCAATGTGATGTTGAATGTTCCTCATAGGAGGAAGTCCAACTTCGAGTTCTTGAAGCACCAAGTATTCATATTTATGAGGGAGCTCTTGTATAGGAGACGCAACATCTGATTGCTCCATATCTTCTGTAGCAACCAAGACATAAATTATGCAAGTTTCCTTGTTTTCCAATTCAAACTTCTACACAATGACTGATTTTTTTCCCCTCCTCTTTATCAAATTTTGGTATTGGAACATGTTTCATTGGGTGCAATGTAATATTAACACCATCCTTGACAAAGGAATAGGTGTTGCCTGAGTCAAATGCATCACATTTCAGTCCCACAAACACGGTCTCCCTACCAAAACGTGGCATGCATCCATAGGGACCACGTCACACCACACTCCATCCTTATACTTAGATTCAATAGAGAAGGAAGCTAAGCACCTGGAATTAGCAAAAACTTTTCCCCTTTTCTTGAATCAACGAATCTAATATAGTCGCGGATGCTTATGTTCTTTCAGTTTTAATTTATCCACCATTTCTTGTGAGACAATGTTCTCACTACTCTCCCCATCAACCAAAATTGTGCATGTCTTCCTAGCAGAATTATAAGTGGTGTAAAAGATATTGTGTCGCAACCATCACCCTTCATCAACCATTTGAGGCATCGACAGCATAATCCGTTGGATAACCAATCTCCCCATCACCATACGCATCTACTACATCTTCCCTAACAAGCCCCTCATCCTCATATCATATTCTTCATATTTTGTCTCCACTTCAACTTTCTTTTGCATGCGATCGGGAGTATCTTCAACACGGTGTTTTAAATAGTGGTAGCGTGTTGCATAGCATTCAACCCTCTACAGCGTGTAGCATAAATAGCATAACTTGTAGCTTAAGCTACACGATACTTCTATTTTTTAATTTAAAAATATGAAAAATATGATAATTAGTAAAAATGTGTGTGTATATATATGTGTGACTAACAGATTATTCATTTTTTCAAATATAAGCATCAAACAAGTTATTAATTATTATTTATCAAAAGCTAATCCACATATATAAAGATAATAAAAAAAAAATCAATAATCAAATAATTATCGCATCAACAACTTTCTAAGCAAACCATCTTAATTAATAATGTCTAATTAAAACCACAAGTCACAACTCACAAGTATGAAAAGAAATTTTTAATTTAAAAATAAAAAATTATAATAAAAAAAAAAAAAAAAAAAAAAAACCAATGGTTAAGAGGGGTTTTCGAAACCCTTTTTCTTTTTAGTTTTAAAGGTTTTTTAGTGTGTGAGTTTCACACCAACTTTAACAAAGGATCACCACCATTTTAAGTGAAAGTGGACATAAAAATGTTTGGTTTTAACTTTACATTTTAAGTTTTTTTTTTTATGATTTGAGTTTTACACCATTTTAAAAAAACACACCACGTAACTATAGTGTACACTACGACCCCTATAGCATACGCCATAGGGGATTTACGCTATGTAGCTACACTATGAGCGTTATTTTTAACACTGCTTCAACATTTTTTTTCTCCTTAACCAAATTTACTTCAATTGTGGATTGATATTCAGGACAGTGAAAAGAACGATGTCCCAGTTGTTCACACTCAAAGCATGTGAAAGGGGTGTTGATTTGTCCCATCTTGGGTGCACTAGCCCCTCATCCATAACCACCTCCTCCCGAATTGGGGGTTGGCTTCATTGTTAGATGTGAGCACACCATCCCTCAACCTATAAGAGGTCCCGCAGTTGCCTCATGTGGGAAGTTAGTATGTTGCCCCAGTGTCGATGCCAATGATTGTGGGGCGCCAAATCCTCACCCAAGTCTCCAATTAATTATCTCCTCGGCTTTCAGTGCAAGTGTATATGCATCGGACATTTTAAATACATCTTTGAGAGCCAATTCATTTCCGATATCCAAGTTAAGACTATTAAGATATCTTGAAATCTTTTGGTCTTTACCATTATGAAACCCTGCCCGTAATGTCAACATATAAAACTCTTTGGTATACCTATTTACCAACTTGTTCCCTTGATGTAGACTGTGACATCTTTGAAAGAGGTCATGGGCAAAAGTTGCAAGTAGAAAGTTCCTTTTTAACTTCTTTTTTATCTTGTTCAAAGAACTTATTTTCTCTTTACCTTGACAAATTCATTCAGCTTGGCAGTTGGCAATCATCCCACCATGCCAACTTGTGACTAGAAAACTTTATGGTTATTAACCTCACCTTCCAATTATCAGCAATTTCCATGAACTCAAACGCCTTTTCCATCTTTACTTGGCCAATTGATGAAGTCATCAACTTGCAATCGACCATGGAATTCCACAATGCTTAGAATGTTTATATTTATTATGAGTTCTCTATGACATCCAACAATAGAGGGATTCAATCATTGGTGTCTTCACAAGCTGAAGCTACCCGTTGTTCGTTGGGACCTTGGTGGGAACCTTCCCCTACGTGTCCACGTGCTCCAACTTCAGTTTCCGGATTCCCTCCACGCCTCCAACTTGATTAGTTTGATTGCCTACCGTATGTGTGAGTTAGTCTACTTGCTCTATGAGTGCGCAAATCAATTGAGCTACCTACACGAACTATTGCTTTATCACCGCCTTCAATGCCATTAGGACATGACGTAGGGTCGAAAATCTCCAAAGATGACCTGCTCTGATACCAAAATGGTGCAACCCAGTTATCAAGTCAACGAGATCTCGACACTTGAATAGTAAAAAATAGACAAGAGTACACCCGCAAGAATATTTGAATAGAGAGAGAGGAATACTTTATTATTATCAAACTTTTTCTTACAAAACTTAAGAAAACTCACAATTAGAAATTTTTGAAATGCCTATTTCTTACCCACCCCCCATTGAGAGACTCTTTAAGTGAATATTTATGCTTCATTGTTGGGCCCTATACTGGGCCTAGGTGGGCCTAAGTGGTTCATGGGCCTACATCGGGCTTGTCATGCCCAATTGAAGGTTGAAGCATTATGTTGGACGGTATGCCTAAACAAGATCCTAACTTTGGACCATCTCTAAATGTGGGGATCCATTTACTTAATCATTGTGCTATGTGCTTGTGTGAGGGGAGCATTCTCCATTTGTTCTTGCACCGTAAGTTGTGGAGCATATGGCTATTTACCCTCATTAAGTTATTAGGTCCTCATGGATTCAGTGAGTGGTCTATTTGCAGGTTTAAGTTCCTCTGCCAAGGATCCACTGGACATTTGTGGAAAGTGGCAACTAATTCAGCTCTAAGGTGTTTGTGGCTAAAAAGGAATGGTAGAGTTTTCGAAGGTAAGACATGATCTATTGGTGACATACATAGAGAGGAAGATTTTAGATTCTATCACTGACTGGGGAAAACATGACGTTCTCATGAGAAGGGTCCCATCTTCCTCTAGGCCACGTTTGAATACATGCAATCAAAGGGTAAAAGAAAGGAAATGGAGAAGGTTTTCCTTTGAAGTGACAACTTGGGATGTTTGGATAGCAAAGAAAAGGAAAGAATTCACATAGAAATCGTTGTCCTTTTCCCTTGTAATACAAGAAACCATGCGCAACTGTCTCTTAATATGAGGTTTTCACTCACCATCCAAACAAATCCCTAATATTGGAATCCATTTCTTAACATGCTCGTGGAAATAATAATTTAGTAATAATTAATGTTTTCCTTTCCTTTTCATTTCCAATGGGTATCTGAACATGCCCTTAAGATTTAATTGGGAAGAGATTTTGTTAACCCCCCCCCCCCAAAAAAAAGAGAGAGAGAGAGAGAGAGATGGATGCTCACTTGGCAATCTCGATCCATCAACACAGGCTTCGGAGGATGATTAGGAATGACACTAGGATGCCGGTGGCAGTTTTGCCTGTCCCATTGGGCGTTCGAGACTCCAGTTATGCAAAAATTGCAGCTCTTCTTCATAGCATGAAAGCTGCTGCTGAACCCCGTCTTAGCCACTGTTTATCGAGGGGGATTCTGGGAACATCATCCAATGGATAAAAGACCCAAGATTTGGATGTTTATGCTTCTTTCCCATTGGCTCTCTCTCATGGTCACATGTCTGTGAATTCAAAAGCAGACAGTTTGGCTAAGGGGGGAGTTCATAAGTCTTGTCACAGACCGAAATTCAAATGTTTAGCCTTTGCTTTGTGGTATATTTATGTGGTTGGGTAGTGAAGTTTGATTATGTAGCAGGTAGCATTCCCATGTTGTATTTGTAGCTTTTCTTTTGTTTGTTCTCTTCCTCTAATAATTTCCATTCATTAAAAATTTTAAAAAAACAAAAACAAAACACAATTAATCTCTCATTGCAATTAACAGCTTTTAAAGCCATTTTCTGATAAAGACCATTCTCATATTGTATCGGCGGCGAAGCATATAAATCAGCATTCAGGCATTTTCCTTCCTCCAAAAAGATCTGTGAAACGTGTACATCATTACTCGACATGATACACAACATGACCATGTCAGTGAATCCATGACAAAGGCATTAAGAACACTGCAAATCTGCAACTACTGCATCTAATGATCAAATCGAGTATAATTCACAAATTATTAGCTCAGGAATAGAGCACCAAACGAACGGCAGAGATCACCGAAATGCAGACCCCGCATGAAAGGTCCCAACACTGTGTACTTCTTTTAATCCACTGATCAGAATCCATCGTTTTCCAAATGATCAAGTGGCCCGTAAAAGCCAGATTTAACAGAATCCAACAGTGAAAAGATTCAGAGTTTTGATTGCACACACCCATGTAACTTTTTATTATTATTATTTAAATTAAAAAAAAAACGCAGAATTGGGTATGATCAGGGACAGAAAAATATAATTAAAAATAAAAAATTGAGAGAGAGAGAGAGAGAGAGGGTTGAACGGACCGGTGTCGTAGACAGAAATGTCGCTGAGAAATCTCTTATCGACGAGGCCTCCGAAAACGACGACCATTGATTTCCCCACAGTGACTGCTGTGTGGCCACTGATAGAGGGACAAGATTTCAAGCCCACGCAGAGAGAGAGAGAGAGAGAGAGAGAGAGAGAGAGGGGGAGAGAGAGATTTGCCTTCGAGGGTGAGGAAGAGTTCCACTGAAATCAGACGAATCGGCTCTCACCCAATGCATCTTTTCTTCTTCTTCTTTCTTTGGTTTTCCTCTGTTTTCTTCTGCTGATTCCTTGAAATGAGCGAATTGCGGATCCTGCGTATGCCCACTTCTATGCGTCGAAGAACTGATATCCTACGGACTGCTGCATGCTGACTTACCATGTAGCAGCTCCTCCTTCAGGGAAGCGGATTCGGTGGTCGGAGGATCCCTCAATGTGGGGTCCACCGTGATGTCTGTGTATTGTATACACGCCGTCCATCCGTTTAGCCAGCTCATTTTAGTGCATGTGTGCTAACATGATGCGGCGTATCCAAATCTCAGGCGGACCACAACCCAGTTGACCCTCGTGATTGAATACCCACCATTAAAAACTCCTTGGGGGACTGTTGGGGCTTGATTTCTCGTTCTAATAACGTGATATGCGAGGGCATGTCAAAATTGAATTTTCCGCACAATTTAAATTGAAAAACTATGACTTCAACTCTTGAGATTGGCGGATGCATATCATATGACCGAGATTGAGTTGGATAGATCGTCTGTTCAGCCACTAGTAAATAAAACCAAGTAACGAAGCAAGGTAGGATTCTTCGTCATCTAACGATGGGTTACACAATTGCGAAGTAAAATGCCGTTGTGGATAGAAAACTCTAATTGATGCATGAATTGTATCCAGCGCATAAGCATAGATTCGAATTATGGCTAAAATTATCAATTACTTGATTGATGTTATGGATTATACTGTAAGATGTAAACAACAAGCAAAAAGTAAAAGATTACACTAAGAAATGTAATTAGATGACATAAAAATAGAGTGATTACACTAAAGAATATAAATGACGAGTAATTGAAAGGATAATTGAAAGATATATTCAATTTGATTAGGTTAATATGAGACATCTTTCTGTTGAATTCATTTACTGTTTATAGCCTCAATCCGGCCATCTAGATGCTTAACACATTCTGACAGTTGTTGTAACTGTTTAACACGTCTTAACCCTCTCCACTTCTACTCCTACCATTTGTCCTGTAACTACTTCTACACGATCACCCTTAGTCAACTACTTAGTGGATGATATGGTAATGCTTGACACACTCCACCTGTTTTGTTATAAAATTCTCTTCATATATCCCAAAAGATATCTAAATACACCACGCAAATCCATCCATATCACGCATAACTAACTTTGGTTGACTTTTACTAAAATTGACAACAATGGGGATGAATAGGGGTCACCGCAATGCTTATTTGTCATCCAACTTGTTGATAAGATCACGAAGATCTTAATGAATGAAGGGACCACACAAATACCATATTGACCACATACATTACGGTGAGTCCATAGGGATCCACCACAGTTGTGCCCCCTTCTTCCCTCCATGTGTCACTTGATCAATGCATTGGCTTAGCCCGGGCCAGCTTGGCAAGCCCTATCTGAGCCCATCACAGACCTAGAACAGTGGCCCAGGCCAGCTTATAAAAATGTTAGTTGGACCTGGGCTCAATCCCCTCTCATCCCAAAATCTGATCATCCTTATGTATCACTTAATTTTTTCTAATCTATCCATTGATCAAGTGGGTCATGCATAAACATAAAGTAGACATTTCAAAGGAATGAAGCCAACGAACTACATTTAAGATAAAAATCAGGGTCAAGCAAGTTGGGCCTAGTTAAACGTGAAAACCCAACATGTGACGCCTAATGTCAACCCATGGGCGAGAGATCTAAGCCCAGTTACATGGTTCAAATGTCACAAACAGAGATGTTTTGGTGCCGAATATCTCACACCACATTGGGTACTCGGAACTCATAACCACTTGTTGAAACTCTTGTGAGTCTACCAATCAACCCTTCTCTTAAGTTGTTTTAAAAACATTCTTACCATATCTATCCATTGATTAAGGCCATGTTTGTTAATATATGAAGTTTGAAGTTTGAGGAATCGTTTGGTAAACTGAAAAATAATGTTTGAAAATTAATTTAGCCGTTGAAAACTTAAAAGGCTGAATTCAAATACTTATGAGTACTGAAATTTTTGTTTCGTAATTTGTCTTAAAAACACCCTAATATATGAAAATAAATACTTTTCTCGTAGTAACCTGATTGATAAAAACATACCACAAATGTTTTAAAATCGGCGATTTGTCGTATTTCCCCTTATTGTTCCAATTTCTATCTTTTATAGAATATGAGACAAAACATATTATTGCTTTGCTACCAAATTTGATACACATATGTTCCATTCACATACATCTCTCAAATATGCCTCATAAATTGATGGACCATACTCTTCTTGATAGAATAATCATAACCATTGGATTGGTGGACTATGACGTCACATACAAGCACAATATTAAACCATTCATCTCTATTGTTCCACCCACAATATACTTCTGCCTGGATGACCTTTAATAAATAAAAATAAAAATAAAAATAAAAATAAAAAAATAAATGCTTTGGCTAAGAAAAAGTTTTCTCGTATACCGAGTTAGTGGGTCATACATGTATAAAATTTTAATTTATAGGTGCACGCACCACCAAGTCTTTATCATCCATCATTCGACCAACAAAACAGTTTCAATTAGCCTAATATATCCATCCATGATATATGTGGGGCCCACCATGCTATATATATATATATATATATATATATATATATATGGAAAAGGTACTATGCACTCGACCTCACGATAAGCTCCCATGAGGTCGAGCTGTGTGGGCCCCACCGTGATGCGTGTTGACCAGTAACACCATGCATTTGATGGGTCCCTTTTAAATTATGGGATATCCCAAAAATCAGCTGTATATGGAACTCAAGTGGGCCATACCATCTAAATTCATGTGAAGACATGCCAAAAACATATAAAAGCACTTGGTGGGGCCCACCTGAGTTTTGAATGCTACTGACACTTAGTCTGAACCCTCATCCAAGTGGGACACACATAATGGATGGGCTGGATTTGCAAACCACATCTTAGTGGGCCTACAAAATGATTATGAATGTTTTAATGGTGCATTGCCCCTCTCAACTTCTGTATGTGGTGTGGCCCACTCAAGTCACGAATTGACTTAATTTTTGGGACCTAGGCCCACGATGGAATGGTGCATCTGACTGATGGGGTAGATGTTCGAAACGCATCACAGTGGGGCCCACACAGCTCGACCTCATGGGACCTTCCCATCAGCTCGAGCGCATAGTACCTTTTCCCATATATATATGTGTGTGTGTGTGTGGGAAAAGGTACAATGCGCTCGAGCTGACGATAAGCTCCCGTGAGGTCGAGCTGTGTGGGCCCCACCGTGATGTGTTTCGACCATCAACACCGTGCATTTGATGGGTCCCCTTTAAATTATGGGATGTCCCAAAAATTAGCCGTATACGGAACTCAGGTGGGCCATACCATCTAAAATTATATGACGACACCATTAAAACATATAAAAGCACTTGGTGGGGCCCACCTGAGTTTTGCATGCGCTTGAAACTTGGTCTGAACCCTCATTCAAGTGGGACACACATAATGGATGGGCTGGATTTTCAAACCACATCTCGGTGGGCCCTCAAAAATGGTTATGAATGTTTTAATGGTGCACAGCCCCTCTCCACTTCTGTACGTGGTGTGGCCCACACAAGTCATAGATTGACTTGATTTTTGACACCTAAGCCCATGATGGAATGGTGCATCTGACTGATGGGGTAGATGTTTGAAACGCATCACGGTGGGGCCCACCAGCTCGACCTCATGGGGCGTTAAAATCAGCTCGAGCGCATTGTACCTTTTCCCTATATATATATATATATATATATATATATATATATATATATATATATATATATATATATATAATCCATGACATCCATCCATTTTGATAGATCGTTTAAGGGCATGAGCCCAAGAAGGACGCATATTGAAGGCTCAAATAGACCACACAACAAGGAAGTAGTGGAGATTGAATTCCTATTGTTGAAAACTTTCTAAAGCCTACCATGATGTTTATTTGACATCCAACATGTTTATATGGTCACATAAAACTGTATGATGTTTATATGCTATCGATACCATTTATAAGGTCATTTTGTAAAGTCCAAAAAATTGGCACCCGAGTACAGACACTTCGATCCCAAGTTTCCCGAATGTTAACCAAATGAAAACACATGTGTAACCTCATTTAGATTTACATCTATTTCATACAGAAATAGTCAGAGTAACGCATTTTAACTTAGCGGAACCAAAGTAAGGTAAAAGATAATCAAATCCAAAAATATAGGGCTACCACCCAAATTTTACAATTCCGAAAGTGATGACCACCCATATGAGAATTATAAGAACCACAATAATTGTAATAAGAATAGAAGAACAACTACCAAGTGGTAAGAAGCTAGAGATCTATTTGGCGCACCGAGTACACCACTGACCGATTCTATTCCTGAGTTATCTACATATGTCAAATAGGAGGCGTCAAATGACAACATAGTGAAGAAATATCTCCAAAATTATTACTTGGGACATTTTAATGATTAGTAGGTTTACAATGAATACATATTCATACACTCAAGTATGTTATCTTTAACGCACAACCACTGAGCAAGTTACACATACTGTCAACACAACCAAATGTAAGTAATAATAGTATAACAAACAAACAATTTTCTAATCTATTTGGTAAATATATTAATGCTATGATGAAATGATGCATGTTCCTTATAATTCGCACTCCCTCACAAGCGACTTCCACGCCTATTTTGCAAATCTCAATACTCCCTCACAAGCGACTCCAACGCTAAATCGTAACCTATCATAGGATATGCATGATTAACCAAGTTATTACTAGTCCTAGTTCAGACAGCAGGTTGGCGGAGCCAGGATACCGTCATTATGTCACAAGTCATTATCCGAATCACATGGCTCATTGCAGCACGTGGCGGCTCCTCACAGTGTCCCTTGATCCAGATTAAGGCATCAACAAGGTACGGGTCGTCACCCAATACTGAGTATAAACTATCAATTCAGATGTTCGGGCTCGTCACTCAAAACTAAATAAATTCAAAGGAAAGGGCTCGTCACCCAATTCCACTTACGCCAAGTCGTTTGAATGGTATTCTGGCACGGAACCATCGGCCATATAATTTGATGAGGGTTGTTCGAACAATATTATATCACCTCTATCAATGCTCAATGGTCATTATGGGGAGGTTCGTCACCCTAGCATGGGCTGACAGCTCGAACACGATGTCTCATATCACCATGCTCAATTCAGAGTCTTTGGGGATCGTAACGCACTAATGGTTATGAGTGGACTAAGTCAATGGTAACAGTGGTATCCCAAATTCTCTTGAATGTTATACAATCAACAAGCATAAGAATGATCGAGCTTACATTAGACTGATGCGATCGACTACGGAGGACCCCGGGCAAACCGGCATTTGGTGCAAAGCATCCCATGTAGCTCCAACTATTGCTAATCGTCCGTGTTCAACTCCAGTCGGCCGTATAAGCCTGTGATATCCACCATAAAGTGAGATATCTACACATTTAAATAATTTGCGAAACTCGATCCAACCCAACAACAATTCAATCATGTTAGCATTTATAAGCATTCAACATCCAAGAATTTCATGTCATTTAAGTATTTCATCGAGCATATTGTCAACCAAATAGAAAACAGACACATTTATTTATTCTAAAATGCCAAGTAGAAGCTTAAGGGTAGATCTTCACCTTAAAATTGAATTCCTCGACTCAGATGTGGCCTTAGCATCAGGAATATGAGGAAAAACACTCCAAACCTAAATTACAGTATAAGACAATCATTAGTAATGTTGTAAGTGCTAGGATATTGAGCACACTTAGGTTGTCAAATTTCGTAAGACAAAACACTTCAAAGTAGATCTTCAAAGATCGATTTATGTTCAAGAGAAGATCAAGCTCAAAATCAGTTAATGTTCAAGTGAAGATCAAGCTCAAGATCAGTTTATGTTCAAGAGAAGATTAAGCTCAAGATCGGTCTATGTTCAAGAGAAGATCAAGCTCAAAGATTGGCTCATATTCAAGATGAAGTTCAAGATAAAGTTTGAGCTTAAATTGAAGATGAAGTCTGAAACTAAGTTCAAGCCAAAGAGAATCAGATAATTGATATATCTCAGGTGGTATAAAACCCTAGAAAGACCTTAGGACTATGTGCTTTCAAAATTATTTAATCATGGGTTTTTCACTTGTTTTACATGGAATTCGGCCAGCTTAACTTTTGGTTCGGCCAACCTAAGCTTCCTCGGCTAGCCCAACTTCAAGCCCGAAGTGAATGACAACTTTTGTTGTAAATTCGGCTAGCCCGAGAAAGTTCAGGTCAAATTTCAGCAATATCAACTTTTGGAATTCAGCCAACCGAAGGGAAAATTTGCCTAGCCGAATTGTGTTGTTCGGCTAGCCAAAGTTAACCTCGGGCCAACCAAAATTTGGATATTCCTTATCCTATACAATCCAAAATCTGTTTAACAGAATCTGTTGAACTTAGGCTAATTGAAGCCTATCTTGGGCTAGTCGAAGTCCTAACTTCTTTGCCTATAAATTGAGTTCTTTTCTCATTCCAAATTACGCAAGTTAATTATCAGAATTTTTCTGCAAAAGAAAAAGAAGCTCAAGCTATTAACAAGTTATTGGACGGTATTTATAATTTATTTAAATAGTTTTTTCAATTCCCTTTAGGACCTGTTTGGTTTTGAAGAATACCGGTATTTGGAGTGTGTGGGGCAATTATGACATTTCACATTCGTTTGAAAAATATAATAAACAACAACATTTAAGTGACGGATGCAGTTAGATGGAAATTGAAGTAATGCAGGTGTCGAATCCTACTTAGATGCAGGTAATCGATTCGAAAGACAGCAGCATGTAATGTGATTGACAACTCATATGGTGGTCCGCGGGACATCACTGGATGGTTGCCACTCAACCAAGATATACAAATGGAAAGATTTTCTTTTTTCAGTCGTCTTCAACCCACTCGACTCGAGACGAAACGAAAATCCTTCCAAGCAAGTATGATGACCATAAATGGAGTTTCCGTCATATACGTGCTTGCCAGATGTTCTGAATGCTTCCCATCTTCGCATGTTGTTGTTTTTTCCATTCCTCGTACATTCTAACCATCCATCCAAGTCGCCATGGTTAATAGTCCGTCAAGCCCTGTGTCGCTATTAGACAACATGGTCTTCATCTTTTCGGGTGCGTCTTTAATTGGAGATATGATCGTTTTTGCAAAGGTACGGGTTCTATCTACATCGTAATCACCTTCTACCCTCGATAGATTACCTTGTTTGCAATGGCTTGTTATTATGTGTTCTAAGGTGCTTCCTCTTCCTTTCAATAGATCTCGGCTTGTGAGTACTCTATCAAAATTTTCACAATAGCCACAATCTTGTGTAGGTAGGCTCCGATTTCTTTTCTAGATATATATTCGGGTTCTAATTTGGATGCTTTATATAGGGTTTATGGACATAGGTTGCGTTGATCGCCACTCGCCTGTCATTCTCAAAGTTAGCTTTGAGTGGGTATTTTAAGAGTCTGTTTGGATATACCACAAATAGCATATTTTGGTAGAATGGGATGATCGTATGTGTTTTTTTTTTCTTTTGGAGTCGGACACCGGAATTACATTATGGAGGTTGAGTCCTTAAGCCCTAATTCTGTCACAGTTCATGAGTAACAGATCTAGCATGAAATGTGATTATAGCAGAAAAGTATCTTGCTGGTTCTTAATGTATATAGAGTTATGAAACATCTGTTTACATTCTGTATAATTTAAGAAAGAACAAAAACAAAAAAAGAAAGAAAGAAAAAAGAAGAAAAGAAGAAGAAAAGAAGCTCATATAGAATATGTTTTTGATTTAATTTCATTTTAGGTAATTGTAATTATGTCTTAGCGATCATACTTTATTGATAACCAACTATTATAATCTCTAATCCATAATTATGATTAACTAAAATGAGATAAGTTCATTTTTAGGTGCTTCCAAACAAGTCCTACCTGTATTTCCAATCATTGGCTATAAAAAAAACTTTGATGTTTTTTTTTTTTGTATTTTAAAAAAGGACAGAAGACAATAGGGTTATCGTCTGGAAGACAATACTCTAGTCCTCTACGACTCTGCGAGTTTGCCGCTAGTTTTTTTAGTTCGCTTGGACAGTCCATTCGATAGATTTAACCGTCCATTAAGTACAGAACATATCTATTAGGCTATTAAACAAAAAACTTAATGATTGGATGATTCAATTTATCTTTGATTTGGCCTGATTATCCATATCCATCCATTTTTTAAGCCATGGATGGGATGGTTACAATTGCCTTACTAAGGGCCTGTTTGGTTTTGAAGAATACCGGTATTTGGAGTGCATGAACTCTTCTTATTGTAATGCCCTGAATTTCGAGGGTCGAGCAAAGCTCTACTCCCGAGATCCAGTACATCACTTATGCAACATGGATGATGATGTTCAGATTTCGTCCACATTAATGTGCTAAACATGAGTGGGATTATACTAAAACAGTATATTATACTCCAGATATAATTAATTTAAGCAAGCGAAAGACTGAGACATATATTTGAACAGGTAAGTGTTTCATAACCTCCAAAGTATGAGTATGTAACCGGGCTGAATATATACATGTATTGTTTTAAAATATACAAAATGTGAAAATGTAAGGTGTCCAACTAAGCCAAGTATCTCCGTGTTCCCATCAAATTAGCACGAGGTCTACATAGAGTCGCCTGAGAGCTGAACGTACGAGAACTCTTCCTCCTCATTCATGAAGCCCAGCTCCGTTGCGTAGACTTCATCATCACCCGCATCTAAACTAGAGTCTGGTTGGTGTTTTAAAATACCGTCCCAGGGTGGGAGTGAGTGATCAACTCAGTGGTACTATAAGGCAAAGGTTAACAAATTATCAAGTCAATTAAGCAGTAATGATAAAGCAATACAACAATCACTTCCTAACTGCTCTTGTTAATGCAAGAATGGTGTGCAAGTAATGATGTATACCCTCACACAAAGCTCCCTCACGAGCAACTCCGACAATCAATTTCGCATATGACAACGCTCCCTAGAGTGCACCTTCCTCGCCAAAAGCACATCATAACTAATGCAATGCGATGCATGGCCGTGTTAGCCGAGTACTTAATTAAGCTTATCCATACAGCAGGTTCGGGAAGCTAAAGTACCTCCCTTTATATCATTAACCTAAACCGAAGGATCCATCTAGGGTCGTCAATCCTAGTTTAAATACATACGATAGGCAAGTTGTAGGGAATCACTCCTAATGAAAAGCAGTCGATAGGCAAATTCAAAGTTTATACTCGCGGTCACTATGAGGAGGCTCGTCCCTCAACGTAGGCCGATAGCTCGAACACGGTGTCCCATACCACCATGCCCGGCTCACGAGTCTTGGTTGCTCACTGGTCACTACGGGGAGGCTCGTCACCTTAGCCTAGGCCGATAGCTCGAACAAGGTGTCCCATACCACCATGCCCAGCTCATGAGTCTTAACGGATCGTGGTACCATGGTTAGAGAGGGTCTTTACATTAGAAAGGGGTACCTTAGATTCAAGCAATGATATCCATGCATGGTAAACACACAATAGACCAATCGGTTTATTAGGCAAATCTGATTGTTACGGGCACACGTCGACTTAATCGACATAGAGCGCATAAGCACCCCTTATGGCCTAACCACTGTCGACAATCGTCATGTGACCCGGATTCATCAAATATACCCACTGTAGCGAGATTAATTTGGCCACCCGAATAGGAACTGTTACCGATTGCCTGGGCTAGGTTGTAGCCCCAATCTTACTCAGATGCAACAATTAAATACATGTGACAATCAATATAGCATTTAATAAACAATCCAAGTGAAGTCCTCATTTGAGCATTTCATCAAACACCTTGATCATGTTACCAAATACTAGCATTTTATCAATCATTTGCATAGAGACGAATATGATTACATGAAAGAAACTATACATATGTATAAGGCAAGAGAGAACCCTATCTTAACACTTGTAATACATATAAATCATCAACAATTTCTCATTCAGACAATTCATCAAACACTTAGACTATACCACCAAATACATAGACTATGTTAGTTACAACACATATTTTAGCAAATCCTTATACAGATAGGTCAACATACATGTGACAATGATGAATCCTAGATTAGTAGTCATGGCAAGCACAAATCATGTTTACATGTTCATTCAAACATTTCAACAAACACATGTGAGGCATATTTTGTTCAACATAGTTCACACATGTATACAATATCGAAAGCAGCGTATCTAAGACAATATGACGGCAATCAAGTTAGACATAAATCATTAGCTGACATTGAAAGCATTGATAACCATAACCTAAACGTTTATAGTATGCAACTTTCGTCGGAATACTCGATTCGGACTCGATTCGAATTCTATATTCATTAAGACGGAACGTCGGACAACTAAATAACGTAAAGAGTTAGTTAGTTCGACAAATACTCAATATGGATTTCTACAACGATATTAGGGTTAAGTTTTCTTACCTAAATCATAGCCGAAATAGATTGTGTAGAGTAACAGGGAGGCGATTCAGTGCGTGGAGTCGTGGGAGAGAATCACTGCAACAATCTCTCATGATCTCCCTTCTCTCCTTCCTCTTTTCTCTTCTTTTCTCTCTTCTCTCTCCTAGGGTTTGGAGAAATTCATATATGGGAGAGAGAGGGTGTGTGGGAGGCTATTTATAGGCCCAGTAGTGATGTAAATGGCCCCAAGGCCACTATATACATGGGTTATACCCTTTGAGCAACTGTCTTTGACAAACAGGGCTCACAGGGAGGCCTACTACTCACATACGTCACAGGGTATGTTCTCTGACAATGGATCTATACTAGGATGTGGTTTCGGTGCGATCGGATAGGCCGATCGACCGTGGAGGACTTATGTCAGATCAATGGTCATATTTACTCGATCGAGGCCACAAGTATACGGATGTGTGCAAGGAAATTTTCTTTTTCCATGGGTGAAGTTTGGTTAGAAACTGACGGTCCGAAATCCTTAATTTCACGTGTGAGCGAACGGCCCGATTCACTTAAGTTTTGGTTCCTTTTCTAAAGGTATTCGCATTTCTCACACACTTTACTCAAGGCTCAAGTTGTGCATTTCTGGATACTATCTAGGCTCAATTCCCACGATGGTTGTCAAGCCCAGTAGGACGGACATAACCCTATAGTTTCGCAGTCATCGGGCTCTCGATGTGCGGTCTAGGTTCGATACAGAGTTTCAATGTACACCCGAGAGCGACAGGCTCTTGGAATTTCTCTTAGGTCTTTATGTAGTATTGAGTCAGTGGTATTAATGGTTTTAGGTCTTCTCATTTATGGAAATGATGGTTCGAGCTAAATCTACCGATTATTTAGTTTAGTACTTAACAAATTTTCGCCTAAATTACGACAAGATACGGTCCTTAAGTATTTCTGCCTGAGGTGGTACCCGGGTCTTTGTACAGATTTTTTCGAGACGTTACACTTATACTCGTCTGCATTCTTCTTGTTCTTCAATGCCTTTGGGCTTTTGCTACTTATATACAGTTTTCATACTCTATTTCTAAGCTTTGTGGTGTTGTCAAGGAGTTTTGCATGCTCTGTTATCGAGCTTGTATTGTTCCCAACTTCCATTTTAATTCAATGCATTTGTTTTTGCTGATTGTATATAGGTTTTGTGTGATGTTCGCTTGGAGCTTAAGTTGTTCTTTTGCGCCTTTTATTTTTGAAGTGTCTGGTTCTTTTATGATATGTTCTTTAGGGCTAATTTGGCTACATTGATTCAGAGGGATTTGTGGTGAGGGGGTGTTGGTTTGGTATCAAATACTTATCAGGATTTCGATTTTTATCAAAAATGAACCCAAAGAGCCTTTTTAGAAAGTTGATTTGCAAAATTCAGTTTGCTTCCACAGGATTCAAAATCATTGTTGTCAAATTATCCCATGCCTTTTCAACTAGCTTATGTTGTTCTTCATGTTTTTGCCTCGGCTGTCTTTATATCGGGCATATATGATATTGTCTTAAGATTCTGGTTTTGTATTCATGTTTTTGTTTTTGTTGTTTCTCTATTGTGATTGTATGATCTGTTCTTGATGTCTGTATATTTGATTTTTACTATATCTATTATTTAGTTGTGTTTGTTCTTATAAAGCTTTAGGCATAGTTGCTAGTATGAGAGAGCTTTTGATGATATCTTCTTCAGGTTGTGTTGCTCTTCTATGAACTTTGCGAGATGTGTTGTTTGAATATCAATTCATTGTTACACCTGATGAAATAGTGCTTCATATTGGACTAGTGGATGCTGACTCAGTTTCATTCATATGTTGTACAAGGAAAAATCATAACATGGATGGACATGGATGGATAAAAGAGAAGATGACTGCTTTTGCAGCAACAGTTGCAGCAGCAACAACTGTCATCGTGATTGGGGAATTTTGCACTAGTCACTTACTTAGGAAACCCTTGAGAATTGGTAACTATAAAAGAAGCAAGATAATTAATGAGATAATTAGAGCCGGAGGCAATGAGTACCTGACACAACTCAGAATGAACAAGGATACTTTCTTCCACCTATGCTCATTTCTCAAGGATAGGAATTTCCTTCCGGATGGGAACATATAAGTATGGAGGGACAACTTGTCATGTTCCTTTATACAGTAGGGCATAATGTGTGAAACCATGTCATCGGACATCGCTTTATACGGTCTGGAGAAATCGTAAGCCGATATTTTAGTAAAGCCTTGGACGCTATTGTGGGACTATATCTAGAGTTTGTAAAACTCCCCAATGTAGAAACACCTACAGAGATTCTAGCCAATCCCAATCGGAGCACGTACTTTCAAGTATGGATGATGGTAATCACTAATATTCAAGAAGATCCTTATCATAAGATTATGTCCCTTTTAATTTCATTTCCTGATGATGCGTATTTAAATTATGATTGTATTGGTGCAATTGATGGAACCCACGTACCCGCTTATGTTCTTACAATGGATAGTGTCACCTATCATAACAGAAAAGGGGTCCTCTCTCAAAATGTAATGGCCGCGTGTACATTTGATATGAAGTTCGTATATATGCTTGCCAGATGGGAATGATCTGCCTCTGGCACACGCGTCTTACAAAGTGCTTTGACACATTCACATGATTGCTTTACAATCCCAGAGGGTACTTTATGTTTATCTATATGATAAAACTTCTTTATTAATTGAATCAATGTGAAATTATTATATTGATAATTACTCGTAATTAATTGTAGGTAAGTACTACGTAGTTGATGTTGGTTATGCGCATTCGCCAGGATTCATGGCTCCATAACGCGGTGTACGATACCACCTCAATGAATACTACACGGGCCGCAAGCCTTCCAACAAGAAAGAACTATTCAACCGTAGACATGCTCAACTACGAAATGTTGTAAAGCGGATTTTTGGAGTATTAAAAGATCGGTTTCCAATCCTCAAATCAGCTCCACCAGACAACCTTTTAACACAATTGAAGATAGCGATCGCATGTTATGTGTTACACAACTTTATACGTTTATTTAGGGGAGATGATATTGTCGAATATGAGGACGCATCAACAGATGTAGCAGATGGTATAAATCCATCACCAGTTGAGATTAGTTCTCTCGATGATGGATGGATGGTTATCAACGTCACATAATGTGAAAGAGATGAATGGTCAAAGTTTCGAGACAATCTTACTACTAAGATGTGGAATGATTCCCATCCTATGCTTCGTAGCGTATGAAAATCACATGGTTTTTTGTTATTTTGTGGTAGGGAAAATTGAACGTATTGTACTCATTTTCTGACATGCACTTGTCTATAATACTCAAGTTGGATGTTTAACAAGATTTTATTTTCCTCCCACTCAACTTATGATATGAATGTGTCTAAATTACATTGTTATAAAATATCACATTATTTGACTTGTATGCCAGGTTTTAATGCTAATTTGAAGATGTTCATTTAACTCTTTGTAGATATTTGAAGTTACTGACGGAGAAATGTCACCTAACAAGCGAAACAATCAGTCAACCCCTATGAAAGAATCCGGTCAAGACCTAAATGTTACACCACAGAGGACACTGAGGAAATATAAATTAAAATCACCTGATAAAAAAGATCTTTTAGTGGTGAATGCGTTGGACCAATGAGATGGATGATTGCCTTATTGACACCCTTATGAATGTTGTCGCAAATGGACGTAAGAGTGCTAATGGATTTAAGAAAGAGACATACAAGATAGTTATCGATACTATGAAGGGTGCCTTAGGGATATCACTACAGGAGAAACATGTTGGGAATCGCCTCTGCACGTTGAAGAGGCTGTATTTCAAGATGTGCGAGACACTGAATGCTTTTGGGTTTGGATGGGATGACGACCTAAAGGTAGCGATTGCTCCAGATGAGGTCTGGGAGGATTACATATGAGTGAGATTCATATCAATTTAACTTTCAATACGTTCCAAATTGTTATTTTTGTTTGTACATAGTAAATAAGATATCTCCAAATGTAACCTTTTATTGACACATTCATCGTTCTTGTCAATAGTCACATCCTTACGCACAACATGTACGGGGCAAAGCGGTATGGAGGTATGATGACCTGACGTACCTGTTCGGAAATGACCGAGCTAGTGGACGGGGTTCAAGCACGGGCAACATGCCAAATTCTATGGTTTCGAGGTGGTTTAGGGTTACCAAATTATCGCTAAGAACGTTAGATGATCTGAATGATGATACGCTTGTGTTATCGAGTGACGAAGTAAGGGACAGTGCGCCTGATATCCAATGGTCGTATCAAAGTCGAGATGGCACCCATAGGCCCTACCGAAGTCCGAATGAAAACAGAGACAACTCAGTTAACACAAGCAACACCTCGACGTCAAGGATGAGAGCAAGAATGAGTCGCCCTTATGAGATCATTGGAAAATGAATGAGCAAAGTTGTGGAAGCCATGAAGTCACTAGCTATAACCATTCACCAGGAGAAGGACATGGTACGTATATCACAGATTGTTCCTACTTTGGAATAGATTGAAGGCCTCACAGGACATGAGATCCTTCGCGCAACAAAGAATCTATCAAAAGATGAACAACAATCTGCCTCGTTCTTTTCACTCCCCGAGCACAGGAGGTTGGACTTTGGGGTGATGCTGCTTTCACCGGATCAATCCTCCGACTGAGCGCAGTATGATGAACATGGTGTTTGATATTTTGGATGATTATCTGTTTTGGATATTGGCTTTTTGGACAATTACTTTTTGCTCTTTGGGTAACTATAGGTGACTAGGTGTGGATGGATGTGCCTGTTTAAAACAGGCCATGGAAGGACATCACTGGATGCTTGTGTTTGACATCAACGCGTTTCCTTTTTTTTTTTTTTAATGACTATTAATATTTTGGAGACTGATGCGTGTGGATGGTTGATACTTAACTGTCATATACTCTGTATAACATGTTTCTATACCTGGATAATTTGGTAAGTGATCTTCACTGTATGTTTTTTGCGTAATGTATCCCCAAGATTTTGCAGGTGTTACTATTAAAGACACGTTTAGGTATGTGAATAGAAATGCTATAATACCAGGGTGATCTAATCATTTGAACAAGTTTAGATACACTATTTGTTCCAGTTATTGGATGACTAGTGCTATTTTTCTTTGTTCGTCTAAATTTTTGTATATTGGGATGAGATTTTGTCATTTTATTTGATAATGTGCAAATGGGTAAGAAGGTATACATAGTATTCAACAGTCATCGTCCCGGGATATATTATGACTGAGAGGAGTGTCGTGTGCAAGTGGAGGGATATTCCAGGGCTCGTTTCCATGGTTACAGTTCGCATGTGGAGGCTTTTCTCGAATGGACAACATAGTCCGAGAAAATGGAGCTTACAAATATCCCACGAGACGATATTGTAGATGACTATGAGAGTGTTAGGTCGCAGTATAGAGACCACTGTAGTGCCATTTGCATGAGTCATCCTATAGGTCAGACCTCAGCACCGACCTCTTGTGGTCCATCTAATATTGGCATTAACACACATAGAGAAGGTATCGAAGACATGGCAGACGGTGTTTCAGTAAATATAAGATTCAACTTTGGAATCTTAATTTTGGTTATCGATATTCAGCTCATCTCGTCACTGAAATAGTGAACATCTGGTCTGCTTGGTGAACTGAGGGATTTGTGGGAGTCTGTCTTGTTGTTTGCTTTGGACTGTTTTGGACTTTTATATGCTTGACTTGCCTTTTTTAGACCCCATGTGTTTTGGAATGTGAATAGAAAATGGTGTGTTTTGTGTCTGCATATCATGTTTATCCTTTCAACTTTGTCTATATTTACCTTCATTTTGACATCTTGAGCAGGTTGGTGATCCGATATCTACCCTGATTAAGTTGGGAATTCATCCACATGGTTTAATGAAATACTTATTCACGCCCAAATATCAAGCAACCTAGTTTTGGATGGGCTATATACATACATTACGATAGGTAGTTGTGCAAATGAGACCCAAATTTGGCCAATGCCAATACTTATACTGAACACCACTTTGGTAAGAAAATATGATTCTTCCATTCATTCAAATCCTAATCATATCATTGGCTTGATTAAAACCATACAGAGGTGACTAGCGAATGTAAATCTCAGGTGGATCAGACCGTAGGGTGATAGTAGTGATTGAATGTTCACCAGAAATTCCATAGTATGGTCATGAAAATATTTTCCTTAGGTTGGGCTAAACATTTGTTGTTGATTGTTTCTAAATCCCTATTTTCTTAGGTATATATCTACTTCATTTGTCTCCAATATGTATGGACAAACGGATGGATGATATGAAGGAAACAACAACCAATGTCTACAGAGCATACTGGTGACGACAATGTTAGTATCCACACACGACTGTACAAACAGTGGCATTGTATGTCATGATCCATGCAAGGGTCATGAACTACAGGCTGAGGGTGATGCATGTTCATATCTAAACAGGTTAGGCATTCGTATCAGAGATGAGGTGGTGGACACCATAACAATGAAGAAGAGTATTACACTATCTGCCCAAACACCCATAAATTGCTATGATGCATATTCCACCCAATATAGTGAAAAAAACAAACATGGGGTGAAATAGTCAAAGCTCTCTGACAACCATTGCGATTACATGTACAAAGTAATAATGACATCTTTACCACCAATTACCTAGGTAATTGGAAAACAAAACGGGCCCTTAGTCTCAGATCTTTTAAGTTTTATCTAAGAGAGTAAACTATACTCCTCTTTGATATTTAAGATATTTGAATTAAGTAGCTTTTGGGTTTAACAAAATTAAAATCAATAGAAACCTATACCCTTTCTATCTGACTGAACACAACACCATCTACATTAAAGAAAGAGATCCTTCTGCTACATTTTCTACAGTGAAGATAGTATACCTTCTATAACTCTTTTTAGGTTTTTCTGAGATCTCATGTGAAAATCTCAATTAAGGTTTTATTTGAGATGGCCTGGTAAAATCTGAGTTTGGGTTTTTATTGTAATAGCCTGTGAAAATCACAAGGAATTGTATCAAGTTATTAAGGTGACCCTATGAAAACCTTTTCATAGTGAAAGCCAAAATTACGAGGGAAGTAATTTTGGGAGTGGAGTAGGTGTGGCTGTTTTTAAAGCACCGAACCACTATAATTCTTTGTGCCATATGGTGAATGCCTTATTTTTATTTTTGGTGGATTGGATGTATTTAATTTCAATTGTGTAGTGAATGTTGTAATTCTTTAATTTACTCTAGTTTGAAGTTTTGATTTTAAAGATATTCGTGAAATAGGGTTGTCTTGCTAAAACTTTAGGTGAAGGTTGTCTTACGAAGTATTTGGAATCAAGGTTTCAATACTCGAGTCATTTAGATCTTTGTATTATTTATGTATTCAACAGTTATTTTGATTATTTGACATTGTCCTATTCGCCCCCCTCTAGGATATTGTAAGCTCTCCTTTTCAGATGTGGATTTAGTCCTAATCAAATGTTAAACAATGAATTATGGCTCAACTAACTCGGTTAGAATGATCCCTCAACTCAGTTCGGCGAATCGGATCCCGAATCGGTGCATAGTCAAAACCCTAATAAAGTCGAGCCCGATTACAGCTCCCATAAGAGTATGGACCGCTCCAATCGATAATTAGAACTCAAAACCTTAACAAACTCAACCCTAACATTAGTGTTTGCGATAATAGATGGAAGTGAAATGGAGTTTTTAACCATAATGGTTCAAAATGTAGGAAGTGAAAGAAAGAGACGGAAAGATAAATAGAAAACCTCTTACCTAGTAAAGGAGTGAATAATCTATCCCAAAGTCATCGGATTCTGGTCGTGGAAAATGTGAAACTGAGCTTAGAAGTGAGACCTTGCAAGATCTGGCTATCACAGCAATCAGACGGCAAGATCTAGCATCGTGCTCCACCATTTCTCCCTTCCCTTCTCTTCTTCTCTTCCTCTCTTCTTCTCATTATCTTCTTTACTAGAGAAAATTAGTATGGGGAGAGGAAGAGTGAAACAAATGGATATTTATAGTGCCAGATGTGATGCAAATGGCCTAAGGCCTATGTTTTTATTATATTAGCCCTATGGGGAGTTATTTCTAATCCTTGGAGTTTTTTATTGGGTGTAAGGATCAATATACACTGTAAGATAGTTGGCTTTAATAATGGTCTACATATGGGCATGATTGTTCCGCCGTTTGGATGCGCCAATCGACGAGCATGATCAAAAGTTAGTTTAATGGTCACCAATGGTTGATCGAGGCCGTGGTTAAACAAATATATGCAAGATATTAACTTAGATTGTTGCCATAAATTTGGTCGTGATCTAACGGTCTGAAAGCTACAAATTGGGCAAAGACTGAACACAGATAAGTGACTTAAGTTCTTGGTTAATTTCAAGAATATTCGCACAACTAATGCACTGACCTTGTAAGTCCAAGTTGAGCGATTCAAGACACGATCTCGGCTTGATGTCTCACGATGGACATCAAGCCCACTAAGATGAATGTCTTTCTAAAGTCTTGGGTTTAGTGACCCACTAACAAGCAGTTTAGAGCTTGTTTGGATAGTCAGGGCATTTCTGAAATGAATTAGGTAGTGAGATTTCCTTTGCACAATGATAAGAGTTTTGATTAGCTAAGTTCATAATGTAACCTATTCCCAACTAGCGGAAATAGCGATTCGATCATAATCACCATAAATCGTTGATTCTTAGGCTACAAAGATAATTGGGTCAGTTTGGTTTGTTAATTAAGATTTGATCCCTAGTTATCTCAACTTTGGGTAGATCTTTATTTATTTTTAGTTATCTTAATTAGTTAGTGGTAGGTCGGATAAATCTGGGCCCTATGTGAATAAATCACGAGGCTTAACTCGATGTTTAAGTGATCGGCCGAATTCATTGGCTTTATGCGGTTAATTAATCAGATTTGTGTAGTTCTTTACCGGTACCACCCGCATATAGGCTAACATCGGGTGTTAATGGTCAGTAAGTGACAACATAAGTTAATTATATTGAAAATTTTTAAGGGTTTTTGGAAATCCAAAATAATGAAAATATGGGACATTATACATTCCTATTGAGATGAACAAAAAACACAAAAATATTGGCCTCATTCAAAACTTCGGTGCTCTTAGAAATATTTCAATAGTGGACTTTCAATCCTCATTTTTTTTAATGGCCACTAAAGATTTTGATATGCTTTATTTTTGCACCATGCATTAAAATGAGCTAGAAAAACTGATGGACTGTGTGGATATAAAACACTTATTGAGGTGGGCATACAGTCATGGCAACACCCAATAAAGTGTAAGCCAGGTACCTAATATGCTCCTAAGGATTGTGGAGGGCGTTGTTTCCTTTAATAGGTAGTTCTTACATTAGATGATATGTGGGCCCACCGTCATGTTTTTGAGAAATCCACCCAGTCCATCCATTTTGCAAGCTCATTTTATGACATGTGTCCAAAAATGAGACAGATCCAAAACTCAAGTAGTTCACACGAGAGGTAACATTACGGAAAGAAATGTATATTGTTGAAACCTTCCTGGCTCCACCTTTATGTTTATATGCCATCAAAGCCGTTTATAAAGGTCATTTCCACTAGGATGAAGTGAAAAACAAAAAACTTTGCCTGATACAATACTTTCATGGCATACAACTGTTTCAATGGTGGTCATTGAATAAACATTGTTTCATCTCTTGAAGCCATCTTGAGTTTTAGATTCACCTCGTTTTTGGAAATGAGCTTACAATACGAATGAATGGGTGGATTTCCCACAAACATAATAGTGGGCCCCACCTAGCATCCTAAAGCAGGACTTCCTATTTAAAGGCTTTGGCAGGAATTTTGCACGGAACCATGACACACCACCTCCTTGGTTGCCGTGTTGACATGGCAAAGTTCTATAACCCCACCATGATATGTTTGTTAGATCCATTCCATTCATCCAATTTTTTTAAATAATATTTTTGGTCATGAGCCCAAAAAAGCTCGAGTGGACCACCACATAAACAAGTGGAGATTTGATACCTACAATTGAAAACTTCCTGGGGGCCATTGAAGTTTTAGATCTATGTGACTTTATGAACATATTGGATGGCAAATAAACACCATGGTCAATCCTAGGAAGATTTCAAGAGTGGGCGTCATTGTCCCCACAACTTTCCGTGGTGTGATCCACTTAAGCTTTGGGTGAACCTCATTTTTTTTTTGCTCATGTTCTAAAATGATCTAGAAAAATGGGTGAATGGTGTAGATATAACATATATATATATATATATATATATATATATATATATATATATTTTATGATAGGGTAAAGAACTTTGTCACGTCAATTAGGCTTTTAAAAACAGTTTGATATTTTTTTTTTAAGTGAAAATCTAAATTAAGTGATTAATATTTTGAATTTACCAAATACTCTGAATTAGTAAAATCACTGAAAACAACCCCTTTCATATATAAGTGCAGAAAATAAAATTTACTAAACGGGCATGAATTTGAAATCTAAAATCTAAAATTTGAATCTAAAAACTTATTTGGTAAAAAGAAGTGTTGAAGTCTGAAAATTAAATATTGAATCTCAAATAGCCTGGTTGTTAACAAGTGTTTGAAATGCCTAAAATATGTTAATTTGACACATTTGCCCCTGTCCAATAGGAAACAATCGTGATTAAATCTATACCATTAAAAACTTATTAAATTCCACCATAATGTTTTTTTTTGCCATCCAACCAATTAATAAGGTCATGAAGACCTAGATGAAGAGCCCACACAAATATAAATTTGATCCAAATCTTTTATGGACCACAAATTTTTTTAATGGTCAATTACCATTGTTTCCTATATTATGGTCCATTTGAGATTTGGATTTGCTTCAATTTTTTATATCATGACTTAAAATAAGCTTTCAATAGAGATGGACAATGTGGATGTAATCAAATACATAAATGGTGGGCCCCATAGTCAGGGTCGCACCCACCTTGGTGGATCCGGGGATGTAAAATAAGCTTTCAATACAGATGGACAACGTGGATGTAGTCACATACATAAATGGTGGGCCCCATAGTCAGGGTCGCACCCACCTCAGTGGATCCGGTGATGTAGATTGCCTGATGACGATGTTAGTAGCCGTAGCTACGGGATGGTGTCGCGTGGCCCCCACCATGATGTATTTGTTTTATCCACACCGTCCATCCATTTTTTTCATATCATTTTAGGGAATGGTCCCAAAAATGAGGAAGATCCAAATCTCTTGTGGACCACACCACATGAAACAATGGTGATTGAATGCCCACCATTAAAAGCTTCTTGGAGACCTCAAAAGTAATAAATGAAGCTAATATTTGTGGTTTTCCTTCATCCATTTCTATGTCACCTAATCAATAGGTTGGATGGTAATAAACATTACAATGGGCCCCATGAAGCTTTTAATGTTGGGCATTCAATCACCACTGTTTTCTTGTGGTGTGGTTCACTTGAGATTTGGATCCGTGTCATTTTTGGGCGCATTGTAACATCCTGGATTTTTCACTGTTTTGGATTTTCAAAAATCCTTGATTTTTTTAAATTTTATAATTAACTTATATTATCACTTACTGACCATTAACACTCAATGTTAATTTATACATGAGTGGAACTAGAAAGGAACCGCACAAGTCCGATTAATCAACCGTAGGAAGCCAACGAATCCGCTCAATCACTTGAACATCCAGTTTAGCCCCATAATTTACTCACATAGGGCTCAAATCTAACCGACCCATTACCAACTAATCAGGACAATCATAACTAAATTAAAGATCTAATCGAAGCCGAGTCAGATAAGGCCTGGATCTTGATTAATAGACCAAATCAACCTCGTTGCTCTTTTAGCTTAAAACCGACGGTTTAAAGTAATCATGAGCAAATATCTACTTTCACTAGTTATAAACAGGCCACACTATGAGCATAGTTAATCCAAACCCTAATCATTGCCCACGAGAAATCTCAATACCAAATTCATTCCAGAAATACCCCAATTTTTCGAACAATAATTGCCCATTCCAAATCCTATGGAGCTTCTCTGTCTAGCCAACTCAACACTCACGCTAATTGACAAACTAGGGCACTTTCATCCATGTCATTTTAGGGCACCATTCAACAAAAAATGAGGCCAATATAACACTCAAGTGAGCCACACTATAAGAAACAGTGAGAATTGGGGGCATACTGTCAAAAACTTCTTAGGGCCACAGAAGGACCTGATTAAGCTGATATTTGTATTTTTCCTTTCATCCAAGTTTCTATGACCTTATGAATAAGTTAGATAACAAATAAACCTCACGGTGTATCCTAAGAAGGTTTCAAGGATAGTTGTTCAATTCCTATTGCTCTATATGGTGTGGTTCACTCAAGCTTTGGTTGTATCTCATTTTTTGGGCTCAGGCTCTAGAATGATTTGGAAAAGTTGATGGATGGTGTGGATCTAACACATAAATCATGGTGGGGCCTAAGAAGTTCCACACGTTAAACATTGGGTCGTGTATTAAGCAATCTATTTAAGAATCTCCTGGACAAATTTTTAAGTAAAACATTTGATTTTAAAAGATTTCATGGAACGCATTTTGTATTTCTTATTAAGTCAAAACTTCTATTATGAAAAAAAAATTGTTAAAATCATAGAGCACTTTCCAAATTCAAAGTTAACAAACAACACTTAATGGAGAGCGATTTCAAGTTATGCATTAAATAAAAATTTTCACTGTTAACAAACAAGCCATAAGTAGAAAACTAAGATAAGGTACTTGAGGCATAAGTTGCTTACATAAAGTAACTTAGCATTTGATTAGGGCCAGTTTGGCCTTGGTCTTTATGAATTTTAAGGAAATCTTGCCCAACCTGAACAATAATCCATCTAGGCAGGGCTTTGCAGGGCCCACCATGATGTATGGATTTTATCCATGCTGTCCATCCATTTTTAAAAATCAGAATAGGGCATGAACCCAAAAATTATGCATATACAATTCTCAAGTGGACCACAAAGTGGGGATTAAAGGATCACAATTAAAAACTTCTTGGGGCTGCAGAAGTCTTGGATCAAGTCGATATTTGATTTTTCTCTTCATCCAGCTCTATGTGACCTTGTGAATAGGTTAGATGACAAATATGTATCATGGTAGGCCCTACAAAGGTTTCAACCAAGGGCATCATTATAACGGCTGCTTCTTATGGTATGGTCCACTTGAGCATTAGATCTGCCTTATTTTGGCACACTATACTAAAATAATGTTGAAAAATAGATGAACGGCGTGGATAAAACCCACACATCATGGTGGACCCCACATAGACCCTGCTTGGATTGATTTCCGACCAGCCCAGGGCAGGATGCAATATGCTTCCGAATTTTAAGTGGGTCAGGTTGGGCCACAAGGAAACAGGTAACAGATAAATTTTGGTCTAGAATTCTTTCCATGTTTAATAAATAAACCAGGCCTGGACTGACCCCAACTCAACCTGAGCCCTACCCATTGCCACCCTTAGCTTCAACCATACCCAACCTCATCATGGACTTAATTTTCAAGCCCAAGCCCAATAACTGAAACTTAATAGATCCCAGTTAGGGCCCAAGCCCAATAACTGAAACTTAATAGAGCCTAGTTAGGGCCCAAGCCCAATAACTGAAACTTAATAGAGCCTAGTTAGGGCCTAAGACCAATAACTGAAACTTAATATTAGAGCCCAGTTCGGGCCCAAGCCGTAGGATTTAATGCTTTATTGTGAGTTTGTTGGGGGTGGTGATGGGCTGGGTTTTGGTGGGACAGCCTAGCTTTAAACTGTTAAGGTATGGCGTAGGTCCATCATCGGTCTAGCATAGCAGGCCTGAGGTTGAGCCTGAAAACTTTGGTTAGGCCCAGGCCTAAAATTAATTAGATCCTTATGATCGGTTCTTGGTCTGAGTCACCGAGTCTTCAAATAATGGTTCGTGGGGTGATCGTAATCCATCTCTTTATAAGGTAGGCCACACGTGAAGAAAGAAATAGACATCTAGAAGAATGAAACCAGCTATCTACATGCAAAGATGTATGTTTTTAGGGTCCATTAGATGGATTGATTAATGTGGCTTAAGCCATCATATGCGATCGAACCCGTTATAACTAGGTTGGCCCTTCAGAGGCCAATGTCGAGCTGACATTGATAGGTTCTGACAGAGCCTAAAGGACCATGATTTGGAACCAGGTCCGAACTTTTTCCCTGAAGGCTCAACAAGTCGGCCCGCCTGGCGCTTCCTAACTAGTTTAACACCAGCCAATCGATTCCTGTACAGCCCATATCGGCATGGCTGACTTAATCTTCAGGCTGGGCTGGACTTAGACTCGGGTCCTTAGCTATTGTATTAAGTCCCATACATGATCAAGCCCAGCCCAGATAGGCTCAATTTAGCCTTAGTCAGTGGAAAAGTGACCATGTAGGAGAAGTGTTCATGTAGGAGGAGATGAAGATATGTATAAAAATAAAACTTAAAAATGGTTAAACTATCCTTATACGTGAAATGCTATTAGTTGTAAATGAGTTCAAAAAAAGAAGACAATAATAAAAATATAAAAGGATAAAAAAGTTGAATTGGTTGTGAAAGAATATGCCAAAACATTAAGTATTAACTTCAATAAAATTATTTCTCCGGTTTGTTTGTTTGAGTATTAGTCATACTATGTTGAGTATGTCAATGATGCATTACTTAGAGCTTATGCGATTAAATGTAAAAGCTGGAGATCTAAATGACTTAACTGAAAAGCTTTCTTGAAGAAAATAATAAAAATCTTATTTGATGGCTCAACAGATTGTAAGAATTCTATAAGGTGAGCTTAATTGATTAACGGTTTGGATCTTCCTAAGGGTTGGATAATGTGATCAGGCATACTGGTGGACTCCACTCAAGTTGTGATTAATATAAAATCATGTAAGGGGCAGTGCGCTATAGCTGTGTTACACGCACAATGTTCTAATTGGACTAGCTAGGATTGTCAAATTCGTGTGGAGCCAAAATGAGAGGAGTTTTGACGAGTTTTATGTTGGGGAACAACGCAAACACACAGAGATGAATCAAGCAAAGTACTCCAATTGCACAACTAAGTTCAAACACAAACAAACCAAATTTTACGTGGAAAAACCCTTGCGGGAAAAAAAATCATGGCATAAAGCGACAGTAATGCACTATAAAAGTAGAAAATTACAAGATATAGAAATTAATAATTCAAACAAGCCTTGAATTTAATCCTAAAGCCCAAGCTATGCTCTTGAAACCCTCGGGAACAAATTTAGAAAACTTAAAATACCCCTCTTGCCACCCAAATCCTGATTATTTACACCTGATATATATATATATATATATATATATATATATATATATATATATATAGTATCCTATAGTATCACAATTGAAATAGGAAACAAATCCCGCATTTACGCAATTTTGTGCGCGTGCTCGACGACACCTTCGATGGGACTTTGATTGCATCGAGTAAAACACCCAAATGTTCCAACAATAAATCATGGATTTTTCAGATATTTTTAATGGCATCAAACATCTGTTGATGGCATCGCATCTGCTCGATGGCATCGAGTGGTCTGTTGATGTCATCAACAGATCCTATTGTTTATAGATTTAAGATATAAATAATAATCTCCACCATGTTTTCAATCTTCAATCTTCATAACTTCTTTTTTTCATCTCTAATTCTTCCTTACATCATAGCTCCATCATCATTTCTCGTGCACACCCTGTCTTCCTTTTACACTTTCGATAAATCCAAAAAGTTGCACAGAACTTGAACTTCTCTGTGGAAACTAACTTGGTGAGCATGTCAGTCGGATTCACACTCATGTGAATCTTCTATAGAGTTAAGCCCCCTTCCTCAAGTACATGTTGAATAAAATGGTGATGCACATTAATATGTTTATTACATGAGTAATAAACAGAAATTTTAGCTAAATTGATCGCATTTTTGCTATCACAATTAACTGACACGGTCTCCCGTTGAAGCCCCAACTAATTTATTATCCCCCTCAACCAAACACCTTCTTTGAACACTTTTATCAACACCATGTATTCAGCTTCGGTTGTGGAAAGAGCCACTACAGATTAAAGCTTTGACATCCAACCGATCACTCCACTCGCTAGCACAAATGAGTAATCGGAAGTCGACTTCTATTATCCACACTACTCGTGTAATCAGAATCCACATAGCCTATTAACTTAGCCCATGATTTCTCAAAAGATAAGAGGTAATCCCGTGTACTTAAAATGTATCGTAGTCATTTCACTGTCTTACAGTGTTGCTTGTTGGGGTTAGACATGTATCTGCTAACAACACCCACCACATGTGAAATATTCAGTCTCGTACAGACTATGACATACATCAAGCTACCAACTACACTCGAATAAGGCACATGAGACATATCCTACTTTTCTTCATTAGTTTTAAGACACTGTTATGAATATAGTTTGAAGTGAGTTGCACGAGGAAGGCTAACCGACTTTCCCTTATCCATCTCATACTTCATTAATACCTTATCATGGTATTCAGCCTGAGATAAGCATAGCCTGCTCCTCTTATTGTCTCTGTATATATCAATGCCGAGAACCCTCTTTACAGCCCCTAGATCTTTCATCTCAAATGTCCCTGATAACCAAAACTTCAATAAGTCAGTCTCAGACATGCAGTGATTGGTGATAAGCATGTCATCGATGTAAAAAATCAGGATAATGAATTCTCCATCACTCAGTGTCTTGTAATAAACATAATGATCATATTCACTCCTGATAAACCTCTGACTCACTATGAAAGAATCAAATTTTTTATACCATTGCTTAGGTGACTGTTTCAGGTCGTATAACGACCTTTTTAACCTATAAACATTTTCTCTACCCCTTGTATTTAAGAACCTTCTGGCTGCTTCATGTAGATTTGCTATTCCAATTTTCCATGCAGGAAAGCAGTCTTCACATCCATTTGCTTCAACTCGAGATTGTATTGGGCAACCGATGCCAACATGAATCTGATAGATACTTTACAAGCGGTGCGAATATTTCAATGAAGCCGACACCTTCTTTCTGAGTGTATTCCTTCGCTACCAACCTTGCCTTATACCTATTCAGTTTCTTCTTGAAGATTCACTTGCACTCGATTGCTTTACGAGCAATAGGAAGCTTCACCAGCTCCCACGTCTTGTTCTTGTATAAGGAGTCCATCTCATCATCCATTACTGCTTTCCACTTTTCGGCACTCATCTCATCAAGAGCCTCCTAAAGAGTAGATGAATCTCCCTGATCCGTAATAAGGAAAAATGTGACATTTGAGTTATCTCTATATCTCACCGGTAACCGGCGATCTCGTAACAGATTTCTTTTCACGAGTGGCTACTCCACCTACTCCTGTACCTCTATTCACGTGTAATGCCCCGAAAATCGGTACCCGAGTACATATACTTTGATCCTGAGTTTCTAGATGTTAACTTAATAAAATACGCATATGCCCTCATTCAGATTCATATTCATTTCACACAAAAATAATCAGAATAATGCATTTAAACTAAGTGAAATCAAAGTAAAGTAAGGATAGCACATTCTGAAAATATAGGGCTAATCCCAAAGTTATAATTCTAAAAGTGGTGACCATCAATGTGAGAATTATATGAACTACAATAATTACAATAGGAACAAAAAAATAATTACTAAGTGGAAAAAACTAGAGATTTACCGGGTTTCGTGAGAGTTCTCATTTTAATTCATGTCCAACTTACTGATTAATAAATCTCTTACTATGCCTATAGTCATATGATTATCCTAGAAAGGTTTCTAATAGCATAAAATTTTATTTGTATATTTTTATTTTGATCTTATGGCTGGTGGGCTATGAGCAAATCGTGCTTTGGTTTAGAGAAGGAAGAATAAAAAGTTCTAAGGTATTTTGGAGTTTTGAAGGGCTGGTGTCGCAAGGAAGGCCGTGGAAAAAGAAAGAGAAAGAACATCATCTCCTCAAATTGATATAAACCTTAAATTTACAAGAGAATAAGAATCTAAAATATTTTAGCGAAGTCCACCTCGAATTTGAACTACAGAGTCTTAAACAATGAAACTCAACCCTACTCAAGAGGCGTAATCTCAAACCTACTTTAGATGTTGATGACTTTCTTTTACTAAAGTTTTTTTTTTTTCCCATTTTTCCTCCTAAAGCAGGCAACCTTCCCTAGTTACCACCCTTTTCTTTGACTTCTCTTCCCGATCTCTCACTATTGTCTGGATCGAATGGGTGAGTGGGTTTATATAGATTGCATTGGAAAAAAAAAATTTCCTTTTCAGTGGTAATTGGATTCTCGTTGGTGAAAAGTTTTTTTTTTTTTTCTAGAAATGTTTTTTAAAATTATATTATTAATAAGTGTAGTGTCCACTTATCAGAGAAACCTTTTAGGCCAACAGGCATATTTTTCCCACTGATGCTTTTTGTACTTTTTCGTGGTTAGATCTGTTGATTTGTTAGTTGGGGACTTCCAAAGGGCTAAGATGATTGATATGGATTTAATTTTTTTCATTGTATTTTCTGCCAATCTGAGCCATTAGTGGGTCTAAGAGGTAATTACCGATCTTCTCCGTACAACCCATTCAAATTTGTGATTCTTTTTTGGGTCAATTAGAGTTTGATTCAAAGTTCGAGTGGAATTTCAGAAGGTAGTCGCTCTCATTTTAGGTAGGGTGTCTAAGGTTTCCAATTTCATTAGCACCAAACTAGTAATATTCAGTAAAATAATAGGGAAGCTTGAGAAACAGTCATATCACTGGAATTGGAGTGGCAGAAACTAAAAAATAAATTATAGAAAAAATAACAAACTTTTCTTTATAAGTAACATTGGTGCTAAATCAAAGAAGGAGAAAGTAATGGGGTTGAAATAAAAAGACCTTCAGATAAGGACTGTATGATAACTTATGAATTGGAATGGAGAAAGTAATATTAAGTCTTGTTGATTGTTTATATATTTTTTTTTATAGTGGTGATGATTCGATAAAAAAATAAATGATGATAAAAAAAATGGATTAAAGCAAGGTAGTATAACAACAAATATCCTAAACAAGTCAACGGGTCAAGTGGTAATGGTGTCGGTAACAAATAGGGGTGCAGTGTTTGGTAGCAATGAGGTGGGCAACATTCGATGATAGTATGATGGGTGACTATTTACACCCGACATGTCACAGCTAAATCCAGTAAGTGAGATGCCACCACGTATTGACACACTTGCACGAAGGCAAAAAAGAGACTCATGGAGCATAGAAGAGAGATCGTGAGGATCCTAAACACATCTTTATAAAAGACATGTGTCAAACCAGAAAGGCTAAGATACTTAGAGACGCATGCATAATTGAGACCTTAGAGGCGGTCATCCTCTTGGTGACATTGGCAAATAAGTATATGCTACACATACGCAAAACACTTGGAGAGTATACGTAACTTACCACAAGGTAAAAGCATTGGTATCTAGTGACATGTGACTAGATTTAATTGGTCATATATACCTGTAGACTCCTAAGTGACACACTAAAAGGAGAACGCAATCTAAAAATAGAAATACGACCACACAAGCCAATATAATGGTTAGCTAGCCCTGTCTTAAAATAGAGGTGTACTAAGCCAACGCCACTAACCAATCAGACATCGATCTTGAAAGCCAATAGATCATACACAAGGTCACAACTTAACTCAAGTTTATAAAAGCAACATAGAATGAAGAGCTCACGACCCTCATGAATCCAATCAAACAAATCTCTTTTTAGCTCAATGCTTGTAGACACCCCACTTTGCATGGTATGACCAATGTAGAAAGATCCAGACTGTGAGTGGCTTATAAATTTTCTCAAAACCAATCCCAAATCAAATCCCTTTAAACTCAAAGTCAACCCTTAAACCAAGCCTATAAACTTTAGGAAAACACCTCGTAGGAACCTATCCAACTCAAACCCAAAACCAGACCTAGAACCCACTCTGCTTGCTACTTAGTTTTTTCAAGATGGTATGACAAATCATACAATATAAGACAAAGGTAGTTTATGGTTCATTGAAAATTCATCATATTACCTTTCCAACGAACCTAAGATCACTCAAATTCAATGGATATCAAGAGAGATATAACCAACTTACTAAAGTGATGTTGTTAAAATTTGCAAGCAGTGAGGGTCAGATAATTAAGCGACTTTGCCCTCACTTTTCAAAGCTTAAAAAGATTTCAAATGAAGTGATTCTAGTCACATTAGAAATCTTATTGAATTAACCTTCCAATGAGCACAAGAACATAAAAAATAGAGCTATAATGATGGAGATATGAGCATTATGGTGAAGGGTGAGCGAAGACATGTGGGAGGCAACACATCACGAGCCATCGCTTGTCACGTGGATTGTTTCACAATTCAAGGTGCATTTTGGTGTGAAAATTTAGGAGCAATATACGAGGTGGGCAGCACATCATGAGCCATTTGCCAAATAAATTGTTTCGCAACTCAAGGTGTGTTATGCGGAAGGAGAGAGAAGAGCATCCTCTAAATCAAGTATTGCGTTTGGGCCCAAATGACCAAGTTGCCCTTAGAATTTTTCCTTTTTACACCCCATACCAAGCCCCTTAGTAAACGAGAAGACACCATGTGGCCATCCTACTCCTTCAGTTAATCACACTCCTTTTAGTCTTCTATTTACCCTCAAACTTCACCCAAATCACCACTATACCACTACCTCTACCTATAAATACCCATTTTATGATTTCATTTAGACACACCAACACACAAAGAGGGCAGGAGGGAGAGGAATCTCATCCAATTTAGCCACCCTTCTCCTAAGCTTAGCCCATCCAACTCATCTAGCCCAAGCCTAACCCATCCTTCCCAACCAACTTTCCCCTCCTTAACCAACCTAGCTCATTTTGCACATCCTACTTGTTGGGGATTTTAGCTTGCGAAATCACACAGATCTAGATCTAGGATAGCAATCCAATGACACCAAGCACACACAAGAGAACACAGATTTAACGTGGAAAACCCTTGCGGGAAAAAACCACGGCACAAAGCGACATATCTCCACTATGAAAATAGAAATTACAAAGAGAGAGGACTTACTCGATTCGAACAACCTCGAATCTCACCCTTGCTACACCCTTTAGAAACCCTAAAAAACCTTTGAAGAACCCTTGGAACTACTTTAGAAAGCCTTAGAATACATCCCAATCCTGCATACACCCCTTTAAATAAGAATAGAAAGAGGTAGAATCCAAATAGGAAACAAAATTCACAAAATCTGCATTTTCGCAATCGCATTTACGGAACTTATCGATGTCATCGAGCCACTCTCGATGACAGCCTCGATATCATCTGAAGGTCTCTCGATGATATCAGAACAGACCAAAACTGTCCAGCAACCAGGGGTGAAAATACTGTGAATTATCGATGGCATCGAAACCCTGTCGATATCATCGACAGACCAACAGACAGTTTTAAGACATCTATCGATATCATCTAAAACCCTGTCGATATCATCGACAGACCACCAGACAGATTTAAGACATCTATCTATAATAATCTCTACCATGTCTTCAATCTTCATCCATGTAGCTTCTTGTCCCCTTCTCTTATTCTACACCATATCATAGCTTCTCTTGCACACTCCGTCTTTCTTTTATGCCATCGCCAAGCCCAAAAAAGTTACACAGAACTTGAACTTCTCTGCAGGAACGATCTAAATGAGCATGTTTGCCGGATCAAAATCCATGTACTCAACTATCTTTGTTCTTTTCTTCTCAAAAAGGAAAGACGTAGTCTTCTTGCCATCTCACCGCTACCCAATATGCTTGCTGGGGTACTTGCTTACAACATTGATAGCCTGTGAAATAACTAGTCTAATCCAGACCATGACATACACTGCCAACCGCATTCGAAATAAGGCTCATGAGATATCCTGCTTTTCCTCATCTGTTTTGGGACATGTCCTAAGGAAAACTTGAGGAGAGACGCGTATGGAACGCTCTCTGGCTTTACCTGGCCCATCACATCCTTGATCAATACCTACACACAAGGTATTCTTCCTGTGATTACCAAAGCCTACTCCTCCTTCAGTCTCAACGCCGAGAACCATCTTTGTAACCCCCCGATCCTTTATCCTGAATATCCCACTTAACCGAGTCTTTAGTACATTGATTTAAGACATGTCATAATTGGCGATCTACATGTCATCAATTCCTGACTCAACATTAAGGAATTAAACCACTGCTTAGGCGACAGGTCGAACCACGACCTCCTGCAAAATCTTTTCTCACCCATTTTAACTTCGAACTGCTCTGGTTGCTTCATGTAGATCTGCTCTTCACTTTCCCTTGTAGAAGTGCAGACTCTACATCTATCTTTCCAGCTCAAGATCACATTGGCCAACCAGCGCCAATCACAGATCTAATAGACACCTGCTATACAGTCGGCGCGAATATCTCTAAGAAGCTGATCCCTTCTCTCTAAGCATAACCCTTCGCTACCAATCTCGCCCTGTATTTATACTGTGTCTTCTTGAAGATCCACTTGCTTCCAACCACTTTTCGGCCCACTGGAAGCTCCACACGCTCCCATATGTCGATCTGGTATAACGAATCCATCATATCGCCCATAATCACCTTACACTTCTCAGCACTAGGCTCATCTAGAGCCATCTGAAAAGAAGATGAATCCCCTGCGATATTAGAGTCATCCATGTACCTCACCGATATCTTGCGATCATGCCATGTGATTCTTCTCACAGGTGACTATTCCACCTGCTCTGTATCCTTGTCCGCACATCTCAGCCTTCCTGCCTTCCCGCTCATGTGACCATACCTAACATGCCACACACATGCAGAGGTGAAATCCGCTACATCCACTGCAGCTCCACCTTTTGAAGTGCTCCCGATCAACCTGTATAAGTTACCAAGTTGTTGCACTTTTATGATTACCCGTGCTCCCTTAGATACCTTAAGAGTACTATCAATACCTGTGTACTTGCATCCTTTTGCCTCAAGTACACCAAGAGAAATCAGATTCTGCTTCAAATCAGGAACATGCCTGACATCAGTCAGGGTACGCTCCACTCCATCAAACATCCTGATGCGCACCGTACCAACAGCCATAATATTGCAGGCAAAGCCATTGCCTATAAACACCTATCCACCATCGCACTCCCTGTAGCTGATGAACCAACTCCGATGAGGAGTCATGTGAAAAGATGCTCCTGTGTCTAACATCCACTCGTCCTTATGATCATTGTATGGCTGCCTGATAGTAGACACAGATAAAACATCACCATCATATCCACTCGATCCATCTGACGTGGCAACATTGGCCTCCATGTACGAAGCCTCAGAATCTTCTCTCTTCGATTTAGGATTTCCACAATATTTCTTCACATGTCCTTCCTTTCCACAATTCCAGCACTTTACCTTTCCTTTGCCCTTGCCCTTTGATTTGGATCTATAACCTGAAGAACCCGTACCTTGTTCAGAATTTCTACCCATTGTAAATAGTGCATCAGAAGATGTCCCCATGTCACCGTTTAGCTTTCTCATAGCCTTCCCTTTAAGGGCTGAGATAACGGTGTCGACACTCAGGGTTTTATTCGTGCTGCACATAGTGTCCTTGAATGACTCATACGACGCCGGAAGAGAATTCAGCAACATATATGCTTGTTCTTCATCTTTCATCACTTCCTTCATATCCAGCAATTTGTAAACTAATTTCTTAAAGTTGCTGATGTGAGCCTCCAGACTCCACCCTCTACCATCTTGAAGTTGTACCACTGCCGCTTCAAGTGCAGGCGATTTTCAGAGAATTTTTTCGCATAGATATCCTCTAACTTCATTCATAACTTAGCCGCAGTTTTCTCCCTCATGACGTTGTAGAGAACCTCATCCGTGAGACATAAATGGATCGATGACAAGGCCTTTTTATCAAGAGTATTCCAATCATCATCAGTCATAGTAGACTTCCGCTCCTCATGAGTACCATCTTCGCCTTGCTTAATTAAGGAACTCATCATCTTGATCTTCTATAACTCAAAATTATTTTTCCCTGAGTACTTCTCAATCTCATACTTGGTGCTCGCCACTATTACTAATCCTGCAGATTCAGATTTGTGCCCCAACTGATTTCTTTGATACCACTTGTTGGGAATTTTAGCCTGCGGAATCACACAGATCTAGATCTAGGATAGCAATCCAATGACACCAAGCACACACAAGAGAACACAGATTTAACGTGAAAAACCCTTGCGGGAAAAAATCACGGCACAAAGCGACAGATCTCCACTATGAAAATAGAAATTACAAAGAGAGGGGACTTACCCGATTTGAACAACCTCGAATCTCACCCTTGCTACACCCTTTAGAAACCCTAAAAAACCTTTTAGGAACCCTTGGAACTACTTTAGAAAGCCTTAGAATACATCCCAATTCCGCATACACCCCTTTAAATAAGAATAGAAAGAGGTAGAATCCAAATAGGAAACAAAATCTGCAAAATCTGCGTTTCTACAATCGCATCTGCAGAACTTATCGATGTCATCGAGCCACTCTTGATGACAGCCTCGATATCATTTGAAGGTCTTTCGATGATATCGGAACGGGACCAAAACTATCAAGTAACTAAGGGTGAAAAATACTGTGAATTATCGATGACATCGAGACCCTATCGATATCATCGACAGACCAACAGACAGTTTTAAGACATCTGTCGATATCATCTAAAACCCTGTCGATATCATCGATAGACCACCAGACAGATTTAAGACATTTGTCCATAACACTACTTACTCAACCTAACCCATCTTACCCAATTAACCCGGCCCATCTAGCCCATTCAAATCATCTAAATCCTCCAACCAATCTAGTCAATTCAAGCTTGTCATCGAAAGCCTATCTTATATCCAAGTTAATTCGGTCTGTTTAAAGCCATCATCTAACTAATACAAGTCATCTCAACGGTCTAACTCTTGCGAAGTAAAGTTGAAGTTGAAGATATCCAATCATTTCTTCTACGAAGAGTGTCGGGTCTCTTCTTTCCTCCCCGCATCTCCATTTTTTTGGTCACCTCATGTTGCACATTTACTGCTTTATTTTACTTTTCTTCTAATTAATTGCAACACTCATTCTCTCTTCAACCCCCTACTTCTCAAATCTACCGAATGTATGTTATAGGGCATGCAGGATTTTTAAATCTTGCCACATCAAAAACTTGGACTGACCTATGTCCTTTTTTTTTCTTTACCATTCCTCTCAGGTAAACGAGTTTAGCGAATCACATATGTTTCGATCCCTCGTCCCCACTCCTAAGTTGAACATTGCATCCAATTATCCTCATCATTTATGTGTTTTAGCGTCTACACTAACATATCTATTCTCAACCTCCCTGTAATTCTAGTCGATTCGAGTGTATGCACTGTGGCTTTTTGGTTTTCCGGATCCTACCACACCAAAAACTCAAGTTGACTAAAATGTCCTTTTAATTTCTTTATCGTCTCTATCAGGTAAATAGGTCTTAGTAGATTGTACGTGTTTTAATCCCTCATTCCTACTCTTGAATTAAGCATTGCACTATTGCATTGCATATTATCCATTTCATTGTATTAACGTTAGGCCGATCAAATCTCTTAAAATCTATTGAGTTCAGCAAACAAAAGACCGCACACTTGCGTTTGAGTAAAGAATGTGCCTAACACCTTCTTTCTCTATCACCGTAGTCCTTTAGAATCCCAAGTCGTAGATCATTAAGTCATTATAAAACAAGGAATCTCTAAATTATCTAATTTCTAAGGATTCTTCTGGATCTAGCTAATTGTAAAAATCTAAGTTAATTGGTTAGTGATGATTCCAAGTCAAATATTTAATCCCCCAAGTTAAGCCACATAATCACACAAGTAAAAGCTTGAAAAGGCCCCCCATGAGCATGATCCTTGTGATCTAGTATTCACAACGGTGCCTATCAATCTTTCATCCCACATAGACACCTATCTTATTTAAGCATAGCCTATTTTATCCTCTCCACTTTTATCTAACATCAGATCGATTAGCATAACTCAGTTTAGGTCTCCACTTTTATCTAGCACATTGTCACAGCAAGTCAGATTTAGTTTAGTTAAATATCCACGACCCCATTATCAGATCCCCCAAATCTCGAAGTCCTTAGCAATTCCTTAAACTACGACCGTTTGACGACCATCTCACAACCATCTGGGTTCAAAAGACTGTCAATCATCCATAGCCATCTCGCCCAGTTGAACTACCGTTTGTAATTTATTCTACTTTATTTAATATTTTTTGCTGATTGTGCTGAATCTACATTCATATTAATAAAATCAACACTTGATCTTTAATTTCATGTTTTCTTTCTGAGTATTTATTTTGTTAATGAATGTGATCAAGTTATCACCATCGTGATAAAAGTCATTGTCTTTGAGGTAAAAAGAATTCATCTGAAGGACTAACCCTCCCCTTAATAAATTGCCTAAATTGCCTAATTTATTTTCAATTTATGGTTGAGTAATCAGACCAATCTTCTCAGATCTGGTCTTAATATCTCTATTTTAGCGCATGGGGTCACAAGGCATTAGGTTCAGTTCGATTCGAGTAAAATGTGATTCTAACATGCCTAGTACATGCATACTCGTACACGCATAATAAATATTGGGCCATTCACTGCATGCATGACCGCGTATCCGAATTGAATACCAGCAATGGCATAATTGAGTGCGGTGTTCAACGACAAAAGTGTAGGCATCGAGTCGAGGTACGACAGAGGTACACGATCAAGGACAGGAGGCAGAAGTGTAGGTGTTGAGTTGGGGTGGCAGCAGAAGTGTAGGCATGGGCGTTGGGCTTCAATGGAATAATCGGGTCAATTCCTTCTTGTTTTATTTTTTTTTAACAAGAATATGTAGAGAGCTTTAGACCTACCACTAGAATTAGTGAGGATGATGGGGGAGATAATACCGCTAGAATTTGTAAGGATGATGGGGGAAAGAATAATGAAAATTTGTGCGTTAAGCTAGATTACTTGGCTCTGAAACTATGAAAATACTTGAAAATATATGTAAAAACTCTACTATCTCACTACCATGAGATAAGTCTCTGGATACCTTTATTTATTTATTTTTATTTTTTAAATAGAAATTAATACATACAAATTTTACATGATAAGGATGACAAAAATTCAAATTCTGCTCAACTTCAAACAAGACAAGCTAATTCTTTCCATGACCATTTAAGGTTTTTTTTTTTTTTTTTTTTTAAATTTTAATTTTAAGTAGGGTCACTTTTGGCATCATCCTTATACATCCTAAGGAGCCGATTAGGTGTGGCCAACATCACCCAAGACAGTGCGGCCCTTACCATAGAGCCCACCTTGATGCATGCATGCATATATTTTATATCCATGCCATCCATCTCTTTTCTCATATCATTTTATAGCATGAGCCCAAAAATGTAGCAGTTCCAATTCTCATGTGGACCATACCATATAGGTAAATATGGTGATTGATCATTAATGGGCTACAAAATTTTGGATGGCAAAAAAAAATTATGGGAAAGATTATGGCTGAACCAAGAAGTTTTTAATGGTAGGGAGTTCAATCATCACTATTTCTTATGATATTGTCCACTTGAGATTGAATTTTCTTTATTTTTGACTCACGCTCTAAATTGATCTTGCAAATAACATGGAATCATGGATATAAAATATATATATCAAGGTTGGATGGAAAATAAATTAACATTACGGAAAGATTATGGACAGCTGTGGAAGATTCTAATGGTAGGGCCGTGGAAGTCGTTAATAGATGTGAAATACATATATAAAGGTTGGATGGCAAATAAACGTAATGGAAAGACTGGACAAGCGAGAAAGTTTTGGTTGGTTGTTTAATCACCACTGTTTCCTATAGTATGGTCTACTGAGATTTGGATCTTCTTCATGATTTGTGGCTCCTGCATTAAGATAATCTTTCAAGGCGGATGGAAACGTGGCTATAGAATACATACATCAAAGGTAGGACCCAAGGGTGGCCTCCCACCAGTGAAATGGGCAGTAGTGGATTGGAGTCCGGATCAACTACAAAGCTTTGTAAGATCAGCATAAACTACTAAGCTATGATGTTGGTCGTGACACTAATCCATTCATCATATTCACTCCCCTAATCTTCTTCTTGGTGGCCTCTAAAATCAGATTTCCTGGCCCACCTAAGTTTTGGAATGGCTTGATTTCTAAAGTGTCCACTGATCCTGGTTTGATGCATTTTCTGAATGAATTAGATGGCCTATAAAAATAGTGGCCCCAAACACACTCTGGAAGGGTTTTAATGGTCAACATCTTCATTTAAAATGTTCTAACTGGTGTGTCGTACTTCTTAGCCTGATTTTTGGATCCCAACAAGAACAAGAAGTGTAACACATGATGGACGGTTTGGATGTCACTGGAACATCATGGTGGGCCTCACAAATCATTTTCTAGGTTAAGCTTAATCGACCGAAGCTAGCTTTTTAGCGGATGCGGCATGAGATTGATTATTTGGCAGCGGAAGCAGCGTCTAACACGAACCAATGCGATTATACGACAAGGACGCAGATACACCGTGATGTTTGCAGAAATTCGTATGCGGTTTTTCCTTTGGCAAGAATTTCCTGCACTGGTATGCTAAGTGGGGCAACCACGATGTTTGAGAGAAATCTACCCGTTCATCCGTTTTTGCAATCTCATTTTAGTAAATGTGACTGAAAATGAGGTGGATCCAAAACTCAAGTGGGCCATAGGAGAGGGAAAACTGAGAAAAGAGTTTCCTACCGTTAAAACCTTCATGAGCTCCACATCGGTGTTTATATGCTATCGGAATTGTTTATGCGGTCATTCCTATGGGATGAAGTGATAATAAGAAAAACTTAGCCTGATATGAAACTTTTGTAGCTATAAAAATGTTTTAACAGTGGTCAATAAGGGCCTGTTTGGCCGGGCAGATCCCACAGGATTGATTACCGTGGGATGGGATCAAATTTAAGGTAATGATGGTACTGTCGGTGGACTGATGGGAATCTCTTGGGATAGACCAATCCCGGGATGGAAATGGTCCGTCTGTTTGGGTCGTCCATGGGATGTGGACCATATCCCACGGAATGTACAAATCGGCCTATTTGGTTAGCCGTGGAATTGCAGCAAGCAGAACCCAAATTTACACCCACGCTGTTTGGCCGGGCAGATCCCATCCCAGGATTTCTAGCGGGCGGTTGGCTACTCCCCCTTACACCAGCCCTGTGGCTGGTCGTCGGTGCTCTGTGGGTCCCACCATGATGTACGTGTTTCATCCCATCTGTTCAACCATTTTTACCAATTATATTAGGACTTGATACAAAATATGATAGGGATATAAATCTTATGCGGGCTACACCACAGGACAAAAAATGGTGTGGGATATTCACAATTAAAATCCTTCATCAGCCCCACTGTACTGTTTACTTGACATCCAACCTGTTGATATGGTCAAGAAGACCCAGATGAAGGGTAAACTAAATGCATGTAGCAATCCAAACTAATATGGCCCCCAAAACTCTTTTAATGGTCAAAATTCAATCTAGTTGTTTCTTATAATGTGGACCACTTGAGATTGAGATGTGCTTCATGTTTTTTTTATCATATCATAAAATGATATGTAAAAATATATGGACGTGGATGACACACATACATCATGGTGGGCCCTACGGAGCACCGACCACCAGCCAATGGCTGGTGTCAGGGGGAGTAGCCAATCCGTTCCCGCTGCAATGGTCTTATGTGGGCCCCACCATGCCGTCGTAAGGGTTACTCTCTCCAAAAAATGGTTAGAAAACTATACAATCTACATATATAAAAACCCATACACTCTAGGTAGATCTGCAATGAAAGATAGCTAAAAAAAAAACCATACAATATGAGATAAAGGTAAAGAAAGCTAAGCTAAAGAAAGCTAGGAAAACATACAATCAAACTCCCTCCAAAAAAAAAAAAAAAAAAAAGAGATCCAAAAAATAATATTCATTATGTTACAAAACCTCTACAGCCAAAATTTAATAATGATAAGCAGGGCGAAGAAAATAACGAGAATGCCAATCAAAAGTCCACAGAAACTCTCTCCGCAAGATGGGCCGAGATCATCAGTCGTCGTGGACCTGGAAACCCTGCCACGGGTCAACTGATGGATAGACAAAGTCGATGAATGATGGATTTCGACTTCGTCTAACTATGCGTCGACATAAACCGCATGAGTTTCTGTCGCAGAACGCAATTGTGCACCAATTCCACCGAAGTAACTCTCCCAGTAGGAAACCGCTTCCCTCCAATTCTTGAATGCCCGGTGTCTCCCTCCGCTGAATCCTTCAACCTCCAGCCTAGCATCGTCCCACGTCGTATAAATGCCCAGTCGACGGCCCACGAGAACAACATAGTATTTCTCCTTCGCCATCTGCATTGACATGTATATTAGTACCATGTTCAAGGTGCGGGAAGTCTGAATGTGCATATACTAAATAAGACAAATTGTCCCATGAAAAATAAATCAACAATACGATCTTACGATTTGAATTTCAAATAACTTAATACGTACGCTTCGTCCATACGATGTGTGTGGCTCTATCTGTCTTAATTTGCTAAGCAACAAGCATGTGGCGGAACATATATAAAATATATTAAACCAGAAAATCAGAGTTTTCCCACGCCTATCAAATTGGTATACCAATTTGGTCATCCAAACATCAAAAAAATAAAAATAAAAGACATTAAACAAACAGTCCCCAGCGGTTAAAAAGTTGTTACAGTCCCATAAAACAACAGATCAACACAACAATGGGTAAGAGCATGTCAGACCGACCCAACTCCTGCATTGAGATCATTCTCGCGGAGTGTTCTCCTCAACCACTCAACGCGCCTCTCGAGTCAAAGACTAACCAAAAACGATGTCAGCTTCTCGTCTCTACTCAACAGTTGCCCAATTTCGATAAATTTTGAGTTGGTCAACCCTTGCACCTCCTTAAGGACATCAAGTACCTTTGTAGTACGATTTACCTCCTTATCGAGGCCAAAATCGCGCATTGACTCTGCAACGGTATTAAGGGAGATGCCAAGTACATCGCAGGGACGAGGAGGCCGCATAAGTTTCTTTGATGCACCCCTATCTCTATTACAGTCAGACTCTGGAGTCCGACTAGAAGTGCCACGGGTTCCGCGTCTTCCCATCGATGGCATATCTGAGGAAAAATTTTTGCCTGGCGAGTCCGCTACGTGGCCCTCAGAGAGGTCAATGGTATCCTCTAGATCATCTTCAGCGTCTCTCCAGAACTCATTGAGATCTCGCTGAATCCTAGAGGATGACGTGGCCATAGTCATACTTCCTTGCGCATATCGTCCAGTTGCTTGATCGGAGCCGACGATGACCGCAAGGTCATCCATTCTCTCAATCCTTTTCCCGCGTAGATGTGTAGCACACGGGTGAGAGTGCAACCGTAAAATGTAGTTGTAAGTTAGGAAAAATATATTCGAATGATGGGTTTGTGAATGTTTTATGGATGATGCATTTATATAATTCATACCTTCAGGTAATTCTCCCAAACCTCATCAAGGGCCATAACAACCATGCGCTCATTATCTCATCCGAACCCACTAGCTGCTAGCATGTCCTTGATCGCCATATATTCGCGCTTATAATACCTCAAACGGTTCTGTACATTTTGCCAGTTGACAGGTAGGTCCGTATTCTTCATGACCTCTTCTGCTGTTACTTGGTAGGCTTCCCTCTTGAAACCATTATCTGCCTTACGTCTCAAAGCAACTTGTTCTAGCAGGACGTTGAAAAGCACTTGATCCATTTCAGCACTCCATTTAATTTTAGCCGCTCGAGACAGAGGCTCAGCGAGGGATTTGACTGTCTTCCCATGTGGTGAACTTCTCATCGGCATCATAGGTGTCCTAAGCGGTGATTGTGTCAGTGTTGAACTATCATTAGACCTTGGATCTGCCATGTCACCTATGCATGCAGCACATGTCAAGTACACATTAATTACATTCAAAGTCAATCTTCTTCTACTAAGAACATGAGACATTGTTGAGCAAAAAGATGGTGCATCCATGTGCAACACAACTATATTTCCATAGTTAAGTAATAAATATTACGAGGATAATAGTATTGTTCGGTTTGTAGGTAAAATTGCAAAAGGGAGTAGCAAAAGTAAATTGACTATCTACTCCCACTGTTCTGTTGCGCATCTGCCCACATTCGAGCAGCAATATCATCTCGCACATGATTCCAAGCATCCTTTTCTTGTTGAGTGACGCGTAACAACCATTGCCTTTCATCATTTGTTGACACCTCATGAGGTGTTGGGTTACTCTCCTCTACAGGAAAAGATCTATCATCAAGAGACTGAAGTACGGATCGTATGAAATTGTGTAGAACGCAGCACGTTACAACAATTTTCACTTGTGTGTGAAACTCATACGGAATGGTCGTCTTCAATATGGGAAATCTATTTTTCAGTACACCAAAACAACGCTCAATTGCATTACGTAATTGTGCGTGTCAGTAATTAAACAGCTCCTTCATATTCGCAGGCGTTCTCCCAGTTCGATACTCTTGTAAGTGGTATCGCACGCCGCGGTATGGAGCCATAAAACTAGGTAAATGCGCATATCCAGCGTCGACAGCATAGTATTTCCCTACACATTTAAATGAATGTTCCATTAAATGGACACTCGAATATTTTGTGAATATGAAATGGATGGGTAATCTAGGAGAGATGTTACCAATACCATGCGGGACATGTAATGGATCATCTGATCAGGTCAGAGCATTGTGTAGCACCCGCGCATCCGAGGCTGAACCCTCCCAACCAGCTAATATGTAAAGGAAATTCATGTCAAATGAACATGCCGCGAGTAAATTTTGTGAGAGGAATCCTTTTCGATTGCGGAAGCTCGCATGATTTGTAAACTAGACCAAAGCCGGTATACGTGTCCCGTCAATTGCACCAACACAGTCCTATATGCATTATGTCAAATTTATTTTAGGGTCGGATTTGTTATTCAGGGTATGAGTATAGCAACGTACATATGCATTGATTGTCATTGAAATTGATACCTGAAAGTATGGAGCCCAACTGATATTCATCTGAATCTCGGGTGGTGTCTCTGAGCTTGACTGTTTAACAAACTCTGGGTATAATGATACAATAGAATCCAAAAAGCGGTTAAAGTGACGGCTAACGGTTTCCCCGGATCGAATAAATTTGTGCCCTATGACTCTATTGCGAACATTATGGCTAACTGTATGAAGGAACATAACCACCTGTTCTTCGAGACTGACATGACGGGAGTCACGCAAATGTGTCTTCTCGTAAAGTGTAGTACACAACTCAAAGAAAGCATCTCGACTCATCCTGAGTTGAGCTATACAATCCACTTCTGTCGCCCGAATTATAGAGTTGATGAACCTCGCCCGCTCATCATCTCCGTGTCGCGCCGGCTGTTTGAACATATATATGCGACAGTATTCCCCTACAGCTGATACACATGCTGCCATTGCTTGCATGACAATAGCCCTTTCCCTCTCTTCTTCCTCTGCACTGTCCATTCCAGGTCCAAATGTGCACCAACCCTGATGGATTTTGTAAGTTGTAAAAAACTTACATCACGATGGGACCACAAAGTGATAAGGTAGTCTGAATTTTAATATTCGGGGCAGAATGTAGCCGTTCATTTAATGAATGAGTTGGATCTAATGCATGTTCTTCTCTGACTAAGTCACAATCCTCCCCTTAAAAGTAGAAGTGCCCATTCACAGTAAATAAATGAGAAGGATTTCTATTAAACCATTTATACCACCATGTTTCTCACCTTATAGAATATAAAGATAACAGCTAAGATCGGTTGAATTATGTCCTCAGGTGAAATTCGAACTAAATCTAACCATGTAATAGAGCAAACCTCATATGAATGTCATGAATCACCTCTTCAATCTCTCCTCATATGAATTACCCAGCACTTTAAACATTGAAACATAGCTGATACAATGTTCCTGCTTCATTAGACGAGTGTCCACAAACCAGAGGTTAGGATATCTCAACCAATTTTATTTTGAGACCTCGACGTAAGCGATGGTGTGTTATGTGTTCAAAATTTTAGTCGGTTTAGTTTGAATTAATGTATGTCAGGTTTGCAATTAGTGAGTGCCTTTTGTTTCTTCTAAATTTGTGATTTTGAATCAGTGATGGTTAGGATGTGTACTGATGGGTCCTGGCAAGGTCCCTTATAAAGATGGCCTAGATCTCGGTGTATTCAACGCCCATAGCCATGCGAAAAGATGTAACTCTTCAATAGGTGGGGCAAGAAACAGTGGGCCATGGAGAGAGAAAAGGGGGCCATGAGCCACACTTTATGTAAAACTAAGACAACACTGTATAATACGAGTTCAGCCCAAACATTAAAAATTTTCCATCTAAACTAAGCTGCAAATTGCTGTCTCCATCACAGCAACGAGAATGATGTCAAAATGCTCTCAAAATTGCTTAGTTCACATGGTATGGAGGATAGATGGCTGTTTCCACTCATTTGAATGAATGACCAAACTTTTCACCTGCAAATGAGTTAAGTGCAAGGCTTGGGATGAGGTGTTGATGTCCTAAATGGCAGGCATACTCTGTCATAGAAAATCAGGGCAATCTCCATTTGGTTACATGTAATGGATATGGTTGGAGTAAACAGCAATCCTTTGTGGCCGCAGTTTCTTCATGATAGTTGAATTCCAACCAACCACATGAAGAATGGTACATTCACTTTCTGTAGAAAGACGCTTGTCTTAATTGGTGTTTTCCACACAACTTTTTTACCAGCCCCTTACGGAAATATAACAGGAAATTGGGAGTTGGATATTAACATAAATTCATATATAGCAGGGTTGTACCTGTACATTTGAGATGAAGTGCAAGCAACATAGATGATTGAGATAACTCAAAATAATGTGTTGGAATGCACACGATTGAAGTACAACCAGTAAATGCTGTAGCAAATAATTTGTTGGAATGCACACTGATATACTAGCACTATTCTCAGATCTTGGCAAGTCAAAATCCCATATGAGTCCATTCAGTACAGATCCAGGATTCCAAGCATAAGACCATGACATCAGAACTGAACATCATCATGATCCAATGCACCAATCGTATCAACAAAGTTTTTTTTTTTTTTGAAAGATGCGATATCAACAATATATTAATAGCACGCAGACCCATACTGTCACGCCCCAAACACGGAAACCGGGCTCACAAAATTCACGATCGCCGAATCCGGCGCCGACAGCCTCCGTAGTACCCCATTCTCGGCTCCCAGCGCCCATACACCAAATTCCAATCCTGGGATCCTACAAGGAGGATTTTCAGTATAAATTTTTTTTTTGTAATGGAGCATAACCACAAGCATAACCAAGTCACAAAACAACAACACCACATATTCACTATAACAAAAACTTTTAAGTACAATGCGGAAAGGGAAATACAATATAATGATATCAAAGAAAACTCCAAAAGCTCCAGAAGACTGCTGCACGCTCCGAGCTCAACGCTGCTGCAACCTAACGCTACCTGCACGCATCTATCATGCATAAGCTTACAAAAGCTTAAAGGGTGGTGAAAGTGTGTGTAAGGCGAGTGCCAAGTATACGATATCAGAGTAATGCGAAAATATGCGGTAAGTCCATGAATGCTATCAGCTATAATAAAGCTATGTGATGCAAGACATGAATGCTATCGGCCATACCAAGGCCATGCGATGCGAGGCCTATGTAGCGAAATGTCATATGCGAGATGCAAAGCAAGCGTGCCAGTACTCATCAAGTACACATATCAGTACAGTTCCTCTCTGGATATCACCAGGGTCTAATACACCTCACACTGACTGCCTCCTCCCTAGCTGCACAGTCAAGCAAGTGGAAGAGACCACACTATCCGCCTGACCAGTAGTCTGCCAATACCTACCCGGCTCGTTGATAGCGGACACATTTGCGAGCTGGTAAAACTCAGCCTAGCTTATAGCCCCCTCACTCAGGCGGATAAGGCCACACCCCTTTCCAACCGACCACGACACAGTGGGAGACGCGGCCTACTGGTATTCGGCACTCGGGCGCTCATGTATCCACTCGGTCTAGACGTTGGAGCATCTCTTGGTACCAAAAAGGTTCTGGGACTCTCACCCAAGGACATCCTAAGTGCCCACAATGCTAGAACAAAGTATTTTCGGTATCCGATACGGCCATCCACGATGTGCCTGTGGAGGCCACAACCCTGATTTCGCTAGGGCGTGCAGTGATCAAGTCACACATATGCAAGATGCATGAGTCACACCGTACAATCATGCAGCAATCTCACGCGTACCACACGATCATGTGGGGCACTCCGTCTCATAAGGAGTCCCGTAAATGTCTCAGCCCAACGGCTTATGCTATGATCAAACATTCCTCATATCAAGTATACATATAATGCGTATGCGTATGAATCATGGAAGTGCACTAAGCATGTTATAAAGTGGTGGACTATCAACAAGTATGGGCCTACTAATGGGCCCTAGGGAGAGTTATAATGCGGACATTTAACCAACATTATTCTTACAATGTGGACGTCAAACCAACATTGCTCCCAAGGCATAACCTGTCATCAAACATTATTACACACACTATGGAGGAATCCCTCATTGTAATGGACCCTAAGGACATCCTGTTGGCCTCGACCCATGGGCCTTATATTCATCAAATGGGCCACATCATATGGGCCTTTTATAAATCAAGTGGGCTGCATCAAAGGGGCCTTATGTACATTGCAATGGGCCATATCCCATGGGCCTTTGAATACATCACAATGGGCCTTATAATATGGGCCTCCAATACATTGAATGGGCCCCATCACATGGGCCTTATAAATATCAAGGTGGGCCTCAACAATGGGCCATAAGCAGGACATAATGGGCCTGATCACTTGGGCCTTATATTCACACCAAGGTGGGCTACACCAAAATACAAGTGGTGAGGATGATTTCCACCATTAAAATTCCTAAGGCCCACCAATAGATATATATTATATAATATAATATATAATACATACAATATAATATATATAATATAATATATATATATACACATACATATATATATATATACACATATATACACACACCACACACACGCACGCACACAGCACACACTCACACACACATGCACACACACGTGTACACATACACACATACGCGCACACCCGCACGCCCAGGGAAGGCTCACCGTCCACTGACGGTGGACGGTGAAACACACACATCACTGTGGGTCCCACGTGGGGCCCACCACAATGTTTATCTTCCATCCGAACCGTTCATAAGGTCGGGGAGGTCTGGAAGAAGGAGAGAAACAAATTTCAGCTTGATCCGAAACTTCTGTGGACCCAGAAAGAGGTTTCAACGGTAGAGTTCAATTCACACTGTTTCATATAATGTGGGCCACCTGAGTCATGGATGGGCCTGAAATTTGGAGGGGACCCACCTCAGCGGGTGGTCCACCTCATGGACGGTGTGGATACAAAATATACATCATAGTGGGGCCCACATGAGGGTCCGTGGGTCCCTGCATGGACGCCCGCCCGTGGAAAAAAAAATGCGCACCGCCTCTTCGCCGTGTCGATGCAGCACCGCCTTTTTTTTTTTTTTTTTTTTTGAAATCGCCTTTTCCGTGGTTTTTCCGGTGTAGGGCCCGCATCGGTTAAATCCGCCTCAGCCATTGGTCCCCATGGCTCATAACAAGGATAACAAGCCCAATATTGGGTATTTTTCAATGTACAGAAAGATTAGGGAAGTTTTCAACGGTGAAAATTTTTATTTCCAAAGGTATGGTTCGCCTGAGAGTCAGATTAACATCGTTTTTCGGCTCAACGCCTAAAATGAGGTGGGAAAAATGGTGGACGGCTTGGATTGAATACATTCATCAAGGTGGGGCCTACATGAGCACCCACTTCCAAGGCTTGAAAATTCAAGCCAACATTTGTGTTTTTCCTTCCCACGTCCAGCGTCCAGGGACGCTGGACGGCTGGACTGAACACATACATTCAAGGTGGGCCCGGTTTAGGTGGGCCACCACCTGGAGGATGGTGTGGGTCAACACATATAAGGTAGGCCCCACTTATAAATGGCTTAGATATAACCATGCCTCATGGTGGGGTCCATCCAAGTGGGCCACACAATCACACCAACATCACATGAAAGAAGAATAAAAGAAAAGAGAGGGAGAGAGAGAAAGAGAAAGTGGGACACACGTGGGATGGAGGGACCCCGATACTATGGGCCCTCCCTTGCATCTAGTCATACATCAAAAGATAATCATAGTGGGCCATTGACCATATCTTAGGGTCCCAAGTGAGATCCATACCATTGATCGGTAGGCCTCACTTGGCCCATCTAAGAAAGCATGAAAACTACCCTATCAAAGCACCCACCGTCCGATCTTCTTGGTCCGTTGAAAATCCGACCTCCTTGTGCTTCACTTTGATGGTGGGAGATGAAGATTCAAGGGCTAAAATGGAAGATTTTGGGATGGAAAGTGGGCCACACTACTCACTTCTCTTTTTCTCTCCTTGGAAAAATGTGGACGTGTGAGGCTTATGGGTTGCTTGGAATTGGTGTGAGAAAAGAGAAAGAGAGAGAGAGAGGGAGATAAGGAGAGGTGATGGGTGTGATGGGTGAGTGATGTGAGGTGAGGGATGGGTGAAGTGAGAGGTGATTTGACTTTGGTGAGAAAAAGCATGGGTTGCTTTATTTGTGGAGAAAGGTGATGTGTACTTGACATTGATTGATTGATGTGATTGATTGATTGATGGGATTGATTTGATTGATTGGATTGATTTGACATGTTGTAGAGATTCTCTCGGATCGTAAAAGCGCGGCGTTTCTTCGAAATACACGCCGGCTCACATCTTCTAGTCAGGGTATCGGATCGGTGCTTGAGTCGCGGCGTTAGAACCGCGGCGATGGTGCGGTCGCAATGATACAGGTCTCGCATTAAACCGACTTGAATCTAAAGAAAACGTCTTACGGTCGTGCGCAACGTCGGTTATCAGTTACAGATTGCCGGACTTCGACAGAAAGGATCGCAGGATTCATCGGAACAATACGAACTAGGATACGGGTCTTACATATACAGAGTTCAACTCTATTAGGTGAAATTTGTTTTGTAACCAATGGAACCTGAGCAGACCCAATCTTCAAGAAACCAAGAAAACATACGAGTGCTTAAGCTTTTTAGGAATAAACAGTGGCAAATGAAATGATTAGATCTATATAATACTTGACTTTATGAGAGGAGGGCTATTTTTGAGCAATATCTGACTTTGGTTCTGATGGTACATGTCTAATGAAGGATATCCACCATGATACCATGATTTTATCCTTTGTCGAGCCCTCTGCGCCATGCATCTATCTTGCATCCCAACTGATATAATGTTATTTATTTTGCAAGGCCGCTTGAATTTTGTTGAAGAAACAACCAAGCTATAAACTGGGCATGCAGCTTACGGTAGGGGAAAGAAGGAGGTGATCAGGAGGGACCCCTGAACTAGTGTGGATCTACATGACAGTCCATAGATGTCGGTGGGCTTCATCACTCTTCCATTGAGCTTTCCTCTCCTTCAATTCATAACAATAAAGGCAACATGAACAATGCAAAAGCTTTAGTTTGCTCCCAAAATTCCTTTTCCTTTCTCGAGTTAGATATTTTCATAGATATATCACACTATTTTGTTATATTGCTTTTGATGGAACCATAAATTTTATCTAAAATAAGGTTAAATGTCTTATTATTTCAACTTTTTCCTGTCTATGCAGTTAACTCCCTGGCCAGTCATTATTTACAAAATATCAAAAGTTGATGGTACGAGTCAATCCAAGTGGACTTGCTCATGTGTGGTAGTTGTAGGTTGTTTGTAGCACACATGCCAATTTAGGATATGTGTTATAGAAATGGGCATTCATCTGGTAAGGAACACTATCATCAAGCTAACACAAACATTAGGTTGGTCGACTCATCAGATAGGCCGTGCATGACATGAACATTGAATATGGACCATTGGTCATTTTTTCCAATGGTCCATTTTTCTCATACAAGTGTGGCCCGCCTATTGAGTAGACCAATATGATTTTTGGGCTTGAGCATTAGCATAGTGTGCCATTACTTGTCATGCTCTGCCTACTGGAACCAATCAAATAGGATCAAATAAAGATCACGCCATGGAGAAAATCCAGTCCTTTTAATACTTCAAACAAGAGAGTCAAAAGAAAGAAAGGCAAAGGAATCTGGAAAACAATGGATAGAAAAACAGACATGTAGGAATCTTTCACATAAAACAGAATAAACCACTTCAACAATACGATTTTATTTTATTTTTTTTGTTACCTTCTTACTACTCCTACTGCCAGTTCCCATCAACCACCTATTATTCGAGGCTCAGGTGACAAGGTGCTATATTGGAAACAGCCCACCAGATGTATATATACACACTTCAACATCAACATATTCCAAGAAATAGAGTAAGCTAGGTCATGATTCAGGTTGGCAAGTACATTTGAACCAAATATAAATAACAACTTTACTACCCAATTATATATGTTTTGAGATCGAATAGTTGATACAATGTACTTGTGTAGAAATGCTCATGAATCTGACAGTGAATATGTATGTCAACATTTAAATCTATTCAATTGGATTCTGCAATATGAGATATCTAAAATTGAAATCAGATGTGGGCCCTACAGACTATATATATATATATATATATATATATATATATATTATGCAAGCTAGATCTGCAAATCTGCATATAAGGCTGATATGGAACAATACATACATACCTGTGCAAATTATATCTGAATCTGTTTCCATTCTGAAACTGAATCACAACATGTATAGCAACAGTGGCTGTTATACAATTAAAATCTTATGTGTGTTGCTGCAAGTACAATGGAAGAATTTCTGATTTGTTAGGAAATAACAAAGTTAGTGTGAATCACATTTGTTAGGAAAAAACGTCCAGTTGCTGTGATTCATAACCTCTCTCACAATGTAAGGAACAGTGAGGGATTCATTCCAAGTTGTGTACTCAGAACTCATGTTTTAGGTACCTGAGATCCCCATCCTTTTCATGTATGACATGAATGTCACTCAATTGCATTATGAGGAGCATAGCTACCCATGACATTTTAACAGGAACTCTGATGAAAGAAAACAAAATTTAAAAAAAAAAAAAAAAAAAACTACATGCATCATAATGTGTGGCTTAGGAAATCTGGACGGTCAATTCATCAGGTATCTATACATTAGTTACAACAATACACAGCTTCAAAATATAGCTCTGAGATTTATAATAGAAGATAAGAATGGACAAATAGTTTATTTACTTTAAGGTTTGTAGAGAAATACAGATCAAAGATCTACATAGAGCACCACATGTATATTCAAATGGATGGATCATAGCAAGCAGTAGAATATGTCCAAATCGAAAAGAACGCCTCCAACATTAGCTGTCGCACCACATGTACATGGACATCATAAAATAGAGAGGGAGAGATGGATGAAAATAAATCAAAAGTTAACTGAATCGGTATCGAAGTTAGGGAATCCATAAGCGCTTCATTGCCCAATGGATTACGGCAATGACATTAGAAACACGAAAATCATATCGCAAATACATTTAAGATGCCCAAGAAATACAATCAAAATTGCCCGATTTCATCTCTATCATAACCCACCTTAGGCCATGAATCTGTAGAATCACGCCGGCAAATACCAATCCATCAAACAGTCCAGGAGATAACTATTTTAGACGGAGAAAGATAATGACAACCCCAGATCACAAAACCCCCAAATTATGGCTTTCAATTCATTCTAGGAATCAACTTGCTGGGAGCAGAAAATCCCATAGAGGAAGGCGTTAATATTATCAAATCCACCAAATAAGACACGCAGGTAGCAAAACCCCTAAATGGAAAGTATAAAACCATAATGGAATGAACATGTAAGGAGGAAAACAGCTAGAGTAATGCATCAACACTGAAATCCGGCAGCAGAACATGCAAGTAGCAAAACCCCTAAATGGGAAGCTTCAATCCATAACAACATGCAGACATGCAGGGACCAAAGCCCCCTAGAGGAAGGCATCAATAGTGAAATCCGCCAACAACCTCGTCTAGAAGACATTAAAATCCAAAACCGGAGATGACAACGTGCACGAGGCAGAAGCCCCAAATTCTAGGAGAAATTGAGGGCTACACCATACATGCATGAAGAAATCCCCAATCAGGAAAGCATGAGGGGCCTGTTAACAAATGAATGTCAAATACTAAGATGAAAGAAGCATAGATAGAGGCATGCATACAGAGGGAGATGAACGCATACCTTCCTTACGCAATCCCTTAGATGAAACTCACAGGGACACAGACTCTACGGAAGGCGGGTATTTGTATGCTTATCGGATTCGCGTGCGAATCATGATCTCCCGCCATCTCCAGCGACTTCCTGACCGCTACCATCGCTCGATCCCGTCGGTCCGTACGCGGGATGGGAGAGGCTTCCATGGGATGGGCTCGAGGTCGCAGCGAGGGATGGCAGGCGATCCCGAGAGCGATTTCGCAATCCCTCATTTCATCCACCGACATATACGTTCGCCGCGGGATATATGTTGCCCCAAACAGCGCCGTGGGATGGACGGTGGGATTAAGGCGATCCCATCCCTCGTAATACCGTGGGATCTGCCCTGCCAAACAGGCCCTAAATCTCCACTGTTTCCTCTTGTTGGGATCACTTGAGTTTCGGATCTACTCATTTTAGGTTTCATGTCCTAAATAAGGTCGTAAAACAGATGAACAATGTGGATTTCTCACAAACATCGTGGTGTGCCCCACCTAGCATCTTAGCGCCAAGGAAATCCGCGTCTGAGATATTAACCCCGCATGTATGGGACACAGATTTCCTGCAGAAGGGAGCAGATTAGATACTGAATCCCTACTGAAGTGACTTGGCAAAATGGCATTGGTGAATACCCATCGGCTGTTTCCTTTCAATAAATGTGCTTCCAATGGAGATCCGTTAGCGGTTGTTTTTCCGTTTAGGTCGTGAACGCACTCAGCCACGCATAGGTAATTGCTTATCTTAATAAAAATAACGATGCAGAATTCTTGTGAAAGGCTTTCGCATGAAGTTCCTGTGCTGGGAACCGGATGGGCCACTGTGATATTTGTGAGAAATCTTACCCGTTCATCCATTTTTTTGAGTTCAATGAAGACAAAAATGAACCGTTTCCAGAGCTCAAGTGGGCCAAAAATGTGATAATTGAACGTCCACAGTTGAAATATTCATGGGCCACAGAAGTTTTGAGTAATAAATGTGATTTCAGTTCATCCCATTAGGAATGAAGTTATTAACGGTATGGATGGCCTGTAAACATTATTGTCGAACCCAGGTAGATTTTAACGATAGGAATTTACCTAACCATATTTTCCTCTAGTACGACACACTTTAGCTTTGGATACGGTTAATTTTTGGCATCAGTCCAGAAATGAACTCAAAAAATGGATGGAAGTTTTGGATAAAGATTATATTTGTTTTTTTACCTTCATCCATGTTTTTTAATCCTTTGAACAGTTTGGATGAAAAATAAACATCACTGTGGGGCCTGGAAAGGTTTCAACAGTGGAAATCATTATTTCCATTGTTTCTTATGGTATGGTCCACTTGAGATTTTTATAAGCTTCAATTTTACGCTAAACGCCTAAAATTAGATGGAAAAACGGATGGATGGTGGGGATAAATCACATAAATTCACAGTGGGCCCAACTGAATTTTCTCAGTATGACAATCCTATTTTGTGGCCGAGTAGGTGCACGGCGGAAACGGAGAAAGATCTGTAAAAGGATCTAACGGGGTAGCATTTATACCAAGGGAACATGCCATTGGTTAGTTTTGCCACATCACTTCAGTAGCCAAAAGTAGGGGTGTACACGGGTCGGGTCGAGTTGAACTGGCCTAAGCCTATCCAAGCCCGTTCAACAGCCACACAAGCCCGAACCCAACCGGGCCTGGTCATCGGGCCAACATCTCTAGCACGAACCAGGCCCGACGTGAGTTCGGGCCAGTTTCGAACCTACGAGTTCGGGCCAGTTTTGAACTTAAGTTCGGGCCAGTTTCGAACCTTACAGCAAGTTCATGGGAAGGGCTTTAGCAGGTAATCTGCGTCCAATTACAAGGCCTTCGATCAACGGTTTAGATAGTTGAACTATAGACTCCATAAAAAATCTAACTAGTCAGGACATTTACATACATTTACATACATTTGACAAAGCATAAAATAAAACATTTTATACAAATTAAATACAGTCATACATGGGTCGGGCCGGGGTGAGTCGGATTTCGAACCGAGTCGGGCCGAACTGGGAGGTATCCGAATTCGGCCTGAACTCACTTTCGAGCCTAGAAAATTGGCCCGTCCTGACCCGAACTCAGCTCCAGGTCAGGCCGAGTCGGACTTTTTTGGGCCGGGTCGAGCGAGCTAACTGGGCTAGCCCAGTTTGTGTACACCCCTAGCCAAAAGGCTAAAGTGATGTGGCAAAACGCCATTGGTTAAATACCAGTGGCATGTTCCCTTAGTATAAATGTTACTCCGTTAGATCCGTTAACGGTTCTCCGTTTCTGCCGTGCAACCACTCGCCACGAAATCGGATTGTCATAATGAGAAAATTCAGTTGGGTCCACTATGAATTTATGTGATTTATCTATACCTTACATTTATTTTTTCATCTACTTTTAGGCGTTGAACCCAAAATTGAAGCTTATAAAAATCTCACGTAGACCATACCACTGGAAACACCGGAAATAATGATTTCCACCGTTGAAACCTCTCCAGGCCCCACAGTGATGTTTATTTTTCATCCAAACTGTTCAAAGGATCAAAAAACATGGATGAAGGTATATATATATATATACATATAAAATCTTGATCCAAAACTTTTGTGGCCCAAGAATTTTTCAATGGTATAAATTTAATTAACACTGTTTCCTTTGGTGTGGTCGATTTTAGCCTTCTATATACTTAGGTTTTGAGCTAAGGCTCTAAAATTATCTTATAAAATGGATGGATGGACCGGATAAAATACATAAATCATGGTGGACCCCACAGAGTTTACTCAGTACGCAGTCTGCTTCCCTTGCCACATACCGGTAAACTACACATACGTTTTATCTGGACGGGGATTTCCTCCTGCGTTGGGAACCAGGTGGGGCACACTGTGATGTTTGTGAGAAATCCTCTCCTTCCATCCATTTTTCAGTTCATTTCACGACACGATGCCAAAAATGAACTGTATCCAAAGCTCAAGTGGGCCATACAAAAGGAAAATGTGGTTAGGGAAATTCTTACCGTTAAAATTTACCTGGGTTCGACATTAATGTTTACAAGCCATCCATACCGTTAATAACTTAATTCCTACTGGGATGAACTAAAATCACAAATATTAGCATGACTCAAAACTTCTGTGGCCCACGAATTTTTCAACTGTGGACGTTCAATTATCACGTTTTTGGCCCACTTGAGATTTGGAAACGGTTCATTTTTGGCTTCATTTTCTGGATTGAACTTAAAAAACGGATGGACAGGTAGGATTTCTCACAAACATTACAATGGGCCTACCTGAGTTCCGACCACAGGGAACCGGAAATCTGCGTCCCTTTTTCTTAAGATAAACAATTACCTGTGCGTGGCCGAGTGTTATTACGGCATAAAGGTTAAAACATTCGCTAAGGGATTTATGTTGAAAGAGCATTTATTGGAAGGAAACAGCCAGTTGGTATCCACCAATGCCATTTTGCCGCATCACTTGCAGAAGCCTTTTGGTTATTGAAGTGTTCAGTATCCAATCCGGTCCACGAAGTTCCTGCGCAAGGATGTAGCGAGGGCCCACTATCATGTTTGTGAGAAATCTACTCCGTTCAACCGTTTTTCGAGCTTAGTTTAGGCTATTCGACCAAACATTACATGGATACAAAACTCAAGCGGACGATACAAAGGAAACAGTAGGGATTCAGTAAGAACCGTTTATACATTCTTGTGGCTATAAAAGCTCTGTGTCAGGTTACTTTTTTGTATTTTCGATTCGCCTCATAGGTAATGACCTTATAATCCGTTTGGATGGCATATAAACATAAAGGTGGAGTCTAGGAAGATTTCAAAGGTAAGTATTTCTTTTTCCATTTTTCCGCCTCGTGTGGCACGTTTGAGTTTTGGATCCACCTCATTTTTTCTCCCTTGGCCTAAAATGAGCTCCCCGAACGGATGAACCGGGTAGATTTCCCACAAACATGGAGTGGGCCCACCCAGCATCCTTGCGCGGGATCGCAGGAAATCCTCGTCTGTTCATCTGTTTTACGTCCCCACGGGGAGAACGACACGTGGAAAGACTCAGGACCCCACTCGGGGCTTTCCAATGGCAACCTGAGAGAGTTGCCATTCGAACTGCACTCTTCCCACGCGTGCTAATGGAGTGAGTGCGCACAAGATCCGGGCCATTCATCTCGTGGGATCCACTCTAAAGATATCCATGCCGAAATTTCAGTCCATTCCACTCATCAGGTAGGCATCGCGCACGTGATAAATGGCTCTTCGGAGAAAAATTATTTCTGTACTACACAGTATGAACAACTGTGGCCCAGGCAGTGAATTGAATGACCTATATTTTGGAACGAATAGCACTATCATGGTGGGCCTCACCAGATGAACGGAAAAGATTTTATGCATATTTTATAGGTTGGCGCTTTTCCCGCAGAAAATATCCTTAATCTCAGACGAGAGAGTAACCATAGTATTTTTATTAGGGTAGTTAATTGATAATCAATCACAGTACGAGGCTTGATGCGCAGGCACCGGGCGTCTTTGTTTTTCCGGTGAAATGGTAAATAGCGTGTATAAAAAGTAATAATTATTTCCCCATAAATTTACAACTTACCTTATATGATCACTTACTTTTTAACACGAAAATAAAAAATATTACAAAATATATGTGGGTCCCACTGTGATGCATTTCGCTTATCCACACCGTTTATCCATTATTTCAGTTGAATTCATATCATGAGTAAAAAATTGAGGCATATCCAATATTCAATTGGACCACATCATACAAAAAAGGGAATCGAATGCTTACCGTTAAAAACTTTATAGGGCCACTGTTTCTTTTGGGGTAGGCCACTTGAGTGTTGGATCTCCTTCATTTTTTGTCTCATGCTCTAAAATATTGTAATAAAACATATGGATGGAATGAATATATCATACGCATTACCTTGCAGTTCAAAAATTAAAATTATATCTTTTGAACTAATTTCACGGGCACAAACTTATATGAGTTTTCAAACACAGTGAAATCGTAATAATTACCATTTCCTTTGCATTTACCATTTCTCTTAAAAACAAACAGGCGCGATGTCCCTAGGTCATCTTGCATGTTCAGATTGATTGAACAATGCTAACCTCTGATTCGGGGCCCACTTGTTCTTCAAATAAGACCATTGGATTTTTTTTCATTCTTAACCGTCCAATAATTATCTCCAATCTGCTAATTAAATTAATAGGTAAGTGTAGAGTTGTACACGAGTAGAGTTAGCTTGGTAGCTCGCTCGACTCGACTCCAAAAAGCTCAACATGACTCGGATGCTAAGTTCGAACTGCGAGTCGAGGTGATTTTTGGAGTTTAAAATGAGTTCGAGTAGAGTTCGATCTTGCCCCAGCTCGACTCGGCTCGGCTCGAATACTACTCAAACTTGGCTCGACTTAGTACAGGGTATATATACCCTTCAATAAAAAAAAACCTTACCCCACCTTTTCAAAACGATCCCGCCCGACGACTCGACTCTCTTTGTATTTCTTAGTCCACTGCAACTGCTGTTGACTCTGTCTCCATACCCCATTACATGATTATATATCTCTCTCTCTCTCTGTCTAACCACCACGAATATCTCTACTCCATACCTCCCGGCAGGGAAGAAGATAGCTTTTATAGAGAGAGAAAGAGAGAATGCAGAGCTTGAAATGTCTGCTGGCCTCTGAAATCCTTCGGCTTTCGATTTCAAGCTCTCTTCTCAATCTCCCGTCCAAATCCTCCAAACCTTCTGAAAGAGAGCATGAAGAGGATTACAAGCTGAAGAAGCAGAAGATTCATGCTGGGTTGTGGATGAAGGAGATTGAGAAAGAAGAAGAAGCCAGTTTGGAGAATTTGAGCGGTGGTGCAGATACTGAGAGATTGCTCGACAGTTGGTCAGAGTAAGTTCGTTTCTTTGATTTTAGTATTTCGCTATGGATGGATGGGTTTTGGAGATTCTAGGGTATGGTCATCACCATAATCACCACCATCATCTTGCCATTGTTGCCGCTATTTTCGGTACAGGGTATATATACCCCCTGCTCGAACTCGGCTCGAACTCGGACGAGTCGAGCACGAGTTACTTTCCCAAGCTCGAAGGCCAAGCCGAGCCGAGCTGAGCCTAGCACAAGCGGGACTCGAGCAATCCGAGTCGAGCACGAGCTGGGCAAAGCTCGGCTCGGCTCGGCTGGTGTACGCCTCTGGTAAGTGTCATCTTTAGTTCATGATACACCGAAACTGGCACCCATATTCTATTTGAATTAATTTATGCCACGTATGCAATGTATAGTCAATGTCTAAGTGCCTGTGTATGATCCGTCGAACTCTGGCAGAGTATCAAAGTTTTCTTTACTCCAATTATCAGGCCTTTATCTAATCATCAAGGCGCACTAACTACGACGCATCATCTCATCAAAAGTGAGTGAGTGGGACGGAGGGAATCCATTTTTCTTGCGAAACAAGTGAAGAAAGTATGTTGGGAATAATCAGATATGTAGTGCCCATTTCTTTTCTTCTTTTTTTTCCCTCTCTCCTTCTCTTGGTGACACGTGGATTAGATGCCTAGTTGCTTTTGATGCGGATTGTGGAGCGTGGGGTGGATTCTCTCCGGGGCCACTACGATATATGTGTTTTATCCACGCCGATTCTCTCCGGGGCCACTACGATATATGTGGTTTATCCACGCCGTCCATCCATTTTTCAGCTCGAATTGAAGCATACCACAAGAAACAGTAGGGATAGTGACTTCCACCGTTAAAACCTTCCTAGAGACCGGTTTATAAGGTCACATGATGAGGGGAAAATAAAAATTTCAAACTCCTGTAGCCTCGTGAAGTTTTCAACTGTAGGAGTTCAATTCCCACTCTTTCCCATGGTGGGTCCACTTGAGCTTTGGGTATACTTCGAATTTCAGTCCGTGCTCTAAAATAATCTGGAAAGATGATGGACGGCGTGGATACAATACATATATCATGGCGGGCCCACAGAGGATCTACACCACGTAGAGAGCTCCTCACTACACAATCCGCGTCCGGTCGTGTTGTTACCTTTAACATAGAAAACTATATAATTAGGGCTGGCAATGAGCGGGTCCGGGTCCGATTCCCTTCAAATAAACAACGCAGGATGGGTACGTTTAACAATTGGGCCCACATTTCAATGTCATGAATAGACCCGTTCTGGGCCCAAATAGAAAGCTTTGCAAAACCTAGGACCTGGCAGTCCCCGGTTTATTAATCAGGTTTCAAATGCAGGACCCGGTGGCTAACGGATCGGATCCACTGCTAGCTGTATCAGGATATAGAGAAAATGACCACTGTAGATAAAACCTTTTACCCAGCGGTTTCTATGAAAGAATACAAACTTTAGTTACCAATCTAGACTATCACGTGCGGACGGCGACTTTGAGGACGAAACTACCCCTCCTTTCACGGAAACGGATTGGGTACTCCCCCTGCCACCAGCCAATGGCGGATGGTCGGTGGTCTGTGGGCCCCACCATGATGTATGCTATTCATCCATGTCGTCCATATATTTTTCCATATCATTTTATGGTATACGACCAAAAATGAGGTATATGCAAATCTCAAGTGTACCACATTACAGGAAGCAGTGTTGAATGAGCGTCGACCATTAAAAACTTTTTGGGGGCCCACTGTGATGTTTGTGAGAAAACCTCCCCGTCTAAGTTCATTCATAGGTCACAAAGACCTGGATGAAGAAGAAAAACAAATTTCATAATGATCCAAAACTTCTATAACCCCTAAAAGGGTTTCAATGGTAGACATTCAATTCCCCATTGCCTTTTATAGTGTGGTCTACTTGATAGTTAGATCTATCTTATTTTTAGTCTCAAGCCTGAATATGAGCTCGCCAAATAGATGGACGGTTTGGATATAACACATACCTCATAATAGGACCCATAAAAAGCGGTGGGATTACAACAGCAAAAAAAAAAAAAAAAAAAAAAACCTTACAATTATCGAAAATGGTCCAGAACTGTCCAGTGAGTTTTCCTCAAAAATCTTACAATTTTCGATATATCGACGGTCTGTCGATATATCGAAAAAGGTGTTTTACCTTTAGCTACGGATTAGAACCGTAGCCATAATTGTAGTTTGTGCTGGTCTATGAAATTTTTTATTTTTTATTTTATTTTTTACATGGAGTAATTTATTCTACCTATAATTTTCTTTAATACATATTTATATAAATAGGTATATATAAGCATATAAAAAAATTTTCCCTCTTTTTTTTTTTCATTTATTTCTTTAATCATTTAACAAAAATATCTTCTAAACCAAAATTAGTTACTTGACGTACCACATATGATTTTGGGGTAAGAGAAGCTACTTTAGCCAACCAACCTAGTTATTTTCCAAGATTTCATCAGGTCGATGGTTGAAAATACATTTCATTCACTTCGCTGTCAATTTCAGTCACTTCATGGTCAAACTAGAAATTGAGCGGGACAAATATGAAATTGAGTAGGCAAATTGAAAATTGAGTGAGGCAAGGTAGGAATTGAGCGAGGGAACCTAGAAATTGAGAGAGGCAAGGTAGGAGTTCAGCGAGGGAATCTAGAAATTGAGCGAGGTAAGCTAGAAATTGAGCGAGGCAACGTAGAAAATGAGCGAGGGAACTTATGATTTGAGCTAGCAACCTAGGAATTGAGCGAGGGAAGTTAGAAATTGAGCGAGGGAAGCTAGAATTTGAGCGAGACAACTAGGATTTGAGCGAGGGAAGCTACAAATTGTGCGAGGGAATCTAGAAATTGAGCGAGGCAACGTAGGAATTGAGCGAGAGAACCTAGAAAATAAATGAGGCAACGTAGAAATTCAGCGAGGAATCCTAGGAATTAAGCGAGGGAAGCTAGAAATTAAGCAAGGGAACCTACAAATTCAGCGAGACAACCTAGGATTTGAGTAAGGGAAGCTAGAAATTGAGCAAGGAAACCTAGAAATTGAGTGAGGCAAGGTAAAAATTCAGCGAGGAAACCAAGGATTTGAGCGAGGCAACCTAGGAATTGAGCGAGGGAAGTTAGAAATTTAGCGAGGGAAGCTAGAATTTGACGAGGGAACTTAGAAATTCAGCGAGGCAACATAGGATTTGAGCGAGGGAAGCTACAAATTGTGCGAGGGAAGCTAGAAATTGAGCGAGGCAACCTAGGATTTGAGCGAGGCAACGTAGGAATTGAGCGAGGGAACCTAGAAAATGAACGAGGCAACGTAGAAATTCAGCGAGGAATCCTAGGAATTAAGCGAGGGAAGTTAGAAATTAAGCGAGGGAACCTAGAAATTCAGCGAGACAACCTAGGATTTGAGCGAGGGAAGCTAGAAATTGAGCGAGGGAACCTAGAAATTGAGTGAGGCAAGGTAGAAATTCAGCGAGGAAAGCTAGGATTTGAGCGAGGCAACCTAGGAATTGAGCGAGGGAAGTTAGAAATTGAGCGAGGGAAGCTAGAATTTGACGAGGGAACTTAGAAATTCAGCGAGGCAACATAGGATTTGAGCGAGGGAAGCTACAAATTGTGCGAGGGAACCTAGAAATTGAGCGAGGCAACCTAGGAATTGAGCGAGGGAACCTAGGAATTGAACGAGGCAACGTAGAAATTCAGCGAAGAATCCTAGGAATTAAGCGAGGGAAGCTAGAAATTAAGCGAGGGAACCTACAAATTCAGCGAGACAACCTAGGATTTGAGCGAGGGAAGCTAGAAATTGAGCGAGGGAACCTAGAAATTGAGTGAGGCAAGGTAAAAATTCAGCGAGGAAACCAAGGATTTGAGCGAGGCAACCTAGGAATTGAGCGAGGGAAGTTAGAAATTTAGCGAGGGAAGCTAGAATTTGACGAGGGAACTTAGAAATTCAGCGAGGCAACATAGGATTTGAGCGAGGGAAGCTACAAATTGTGCGAGGGAACCTAGAAATTGAGCGAGGCAACCTAGGATTTGAGCGAGGCAACGTAGGAATTGAGCGAGGGAACCTAGAAAATGAACGAGGCAACGTAGAAATTCAGCGAGGAATCCTAGGAATTAAGCGAGGGAAGCTAGAAATTAAGCGAGGGAACCTAGAAAATGAACGAGGCAACGTAGAAATTCAGCGAGGAATCCTAGGAATTAAGCGAGGGAAGCTAGAAATTAAGCGAGGGAACCTAGAAATTCAGCGAGACAACCTAGGATTTGAGCGAGGGAAGCTAGAAATTGAGCGAGGGAACCTAGAAATTGAGTGAGGCAAGGTAGAAATTCAGCGAGAAAAGCTAGGATTTGAGCGAGACAACCTAGGAATTGAGCGAGGGAAGCTAGAATTTGACGAGGGAACCTAGAAATTCAACGAGGCAACCTAGGATTTGAGCGAGGGAAGCTACAAATTGTGCAAGGGAACCTAGAAATTGAGTGAGGCAACCTAGGAATTGAGCGAGGCAACGTAGAAATTGAGCGAGGGAACCTAGGAAATGAACGAGGCAACATAGAAATTCAGCGAGGAATCCTAGGAATTAAGCGAGGGAAGCTAGAAATTGAGCAAGGGAACCTAGAAATTGAGTGAGGCAAGGTAAGAATTCAGCGAGGCAACATAGGAATTGAGCGAGGGAAGCTAGAAATTGAACGAGGCAACCTATGAATTAAGCGAGGCAACTTAGCAATTGAGTGAGAGAACCTCAGAATTGAGCAAGGCAACCTAAGATTTGAGCGAGGCAACCAGGATCTTTCTTCTCTGAGGGCTTTGGATTCAACGATTTTTAAGAGCAAGAGAGAGAAAAGAAGCGTTGAGATAATACCTTTCGTCATAATCTCATCTCTTTTGGAAAAGGGGCCCTCTTGATCACTTAAAGAGATTTGTAGGTTCGTCGCTCAATTTATAGGTTCCTTTCGCTCAATTCTTATGTTGGCTCGCTCCAATTTCTACGTTGCCTTACTCAATTCTGGTTGCCTCGCTCAATTCCTTTCCTCATAAACAATTCTACGTTGCCTCGCTCAATTTCTAGGTTTCTTCGCTTTATTTCTAGCTTCCTTTGGTTTCTCGTTGCCTCTCTCATTTCTGGGTTCCTCGCTCAATTCCTACGTTGCCTCACTCAAATCTAGGTTGCCTCGCTCATTTCTAGGTTCCCTCACACAATTTGTAGCTTCCTCGCTCAAATTCGAGGTTGCCTCGCTGAATTTCTAGGTTCCCTCGCTTAATTTCTACCTTCCCTCGCTCAATTTCTACGTTGCCTCGCTCAATTTCTAGGTTCCCTCGCTCAATTCCTACGTAGGATTTGAGCGAGGGAACCTAGAAATTGAGCGAGGGAACGTAGGAATTGAGCGAGGCAACGTAGGAATTAAGCGAGGCAACGTAGGAATTGAGCGAGGGAACCTAGAAATTGAGCGAGGCAACGTAGGAATTCAGCGAGGTAACCTAGGAATTGAGCGAGGGAAGGTAGAAATTGAGCGAGTGAAGCTAGAAATTGAGCGAGGGAACCTAGAAATTCAGCGAGGCAACCTCGAATTTGAGCGAGGGAAGCTATAAATTGTGTGAGGGAACCTAGAAATTGAGCGAGGTAACCTAGGATTTGAGTGAGGCAACGTAGGAATTGAGTGAGGGAACCTAGGAAATGAGCGAGGCAACGTAGAAATTCAGCGAGGGAAGCTAGAAATAAAGCGAGGGAACCTAGAAATTCAGCGTGATAACCTAGGATTTGAGCAAGGGAAGCTAGAAATTGAGCGAGGGAACCTAGGAATTGAGCGAGACAAGGTAGAAATTCAGCGAGGAAACCTAGGATTTGAGCGAGGCAACCTAGGAATTGACCGAGGGAAGTTAGAAATTCAGCGAGGGAAGCTAGAATTTGAGCGAGAGAACCTAGAAATTCAGCGAGGCAACCTAGGATTTGAGCGAGGCAACGTAGGAATTGAGCGAGGGAACCTAGGAAATGAACGAGGCAACGTAGAAATTCAGCGAGGAATCCTAGGAATTAAGCGAGGGAAGCTAGAAATTAAGTGAGGGAACCTAGAAATTCAGCGAGACAACCTAGGATTTGAGCGAGGGAAGCTAGAAATTGAGCGAGGGAAGCTAGAAATTGAGCAAAGCAACGTTGGAATTAAGCGAGGGAAGGTAGGAAAACTAGAATTGAGCGAGAGAACCTAGAAATTGAGCGAGGCAATGTAGGAATTGAGCAAGGGAAGGTAGGAATTGAGCGAGGCAACCTAGGATTTGAGCAAGGGAACCTAGAAATTGAGCGAGGCAACGTAGGAATTCAGCGAGGTAACCTAGGAATTGAGCGAGGGAAGGTAGAAATTGAGCGAGTGAAGCTAGAAATTGAGCGAGGGAACCTAGAAATTCAGCGAGGCAACCTCGAATTTGAGCGAGGGAAGCTACAAATTGTGTGAGGGAACCTAGAAATTGAGCGAGGTAACTTAGGATTTGAGTGAGGCAACGTAGGAATTGAGCGAGGGAACCTAGGAAATGAGCGAGGCAACGTAGAAATTCAGCGAGGAAAGCTAGAAATAAAGCGAGGAACCTAGAAATTCAGCGTGACAACCTAGGATTTGAGCGAGGGAAGCTAGAAATTGAGCGAGGGAACCTAGGAATTGAGCGAGGCAAGGTAGAAATTCAGCGAGGAAACCTAGGATTTGAGCAAGGCAACCTAGGAATTGACCGAGGGAAGTTAGAAATTCAGCGAGGGAAGCTAGAATTTGAGCGAGAGAACCTAGAAATTCAGCGAGGCAACCTGGGATTTGAGCGAGGAAAGCTACAAATTGTGCGAGGGAAGATAGAAATTCAGTGAGACAATATATAAATTGAGCGAAGGAACCTAGGAATTGAGCGAGGCAACCTAACAATTGAGTGAGGCAACGTAGAAATTCAGCGAAGCAACCTACGAATTGAGCGAGGGAAGCTAGAAATTGAGCGAGGGAAGCTAGAAATTCAGCGAAAGAACCTATGAATTGAGCGAGACAGCCTAGGAATTGAGCGAGGGAAGCTAGAAATTCAGTGAGGCAACCTAAAAATTGAGCGAAAAAAACCTAGGAATTGAGCGAGGGAACCTAGGAATTGAGCAAAGGAGACTAGAAATTGAGCAAGGGAGGCTAGGAATTGACCTAAGCCTTATCCCAACTAATTGGGGTCGGCTAAATGAATCATTTTCCACTATTCTATTCTATCAAGATAGGTAATATATAATAATTATATGTGGGAGGTATAAACTGTATCATGAATTGTATGATAGGTTAAGCATTAAAGAGGGAGAGAAAGATGCATCAAGGAAGTGGAAAAGTAAGACAGATCTAGCTATCAAGTGGACCACACTGTTAAAGGCTGGGAATGATCATGGATTGAATGAAATGGATTTTTTACCATCGACCTGATGGAATCTTGGAAAATAGCAAGGTTAGTTGGCTAAAGTAGCTTCTCCTACCCCAAAATCATATATGGTACGTCAAGTAACTAATTTTGGTTTAGAAGATATTCTTGTTAAATGATTAAAGAAATAAATGAAAAAAAAGAGGGAAAAAATTTTTATATGCTTATATATACCTATTTATATAAATATGTATTAAAGAAAATTGTAGGTAGAATAAATTTCTCCATGTAAAAAATAACAATAAAAAATAAAAATAAAAAAAATTCATAGAGTGGCACTGAGTATAGTTATGGCTACGGTTATAATCCGTAGCTAAAGGTAAAAATACCTTTTTCAACATATCGACGGACTGTCGATATATCGACAATTGTGGAATTTTTGAGAAAAACTCACTGGACAGTTCTAGACCATTTTCGATATATCGACGGACCGACGGTTTTTTTTTTTTTTTTTTGGTGTTGTAATCCCATCGCCTTTTGTGGGTCCTATTATAAGGTATGTGTTATATCCGAACCGTCCATATTTTTGGTGAACTCATATTAAGGTTTGAGACGAAAAATAAGACAGATCTAGCTATCAAGTGGACCACACTGTTAAAGGCTGTGGATGATTGAACGTCTACCATTGAAACCCTTTTAGGGGTCACAGAAGTTTTGGATCATTATGAAACTTGTTTTTCCTCTTCATCATGGCCTTTGTGACCTTATGAATAGATTGGATGGAAAATAAATGTTATGGTGGACCCTACAAAATTTTTAACGGTGAAAATCAATTTCCCCGCTGCTCTTTGTGGTGTGGTCCAGTTGATCTTTGGATATAATTTTTTTTTTTTTGGATAATGCTCCGAAATGATCTTGAAACATGGATGAACGTTGTGGATATAATAAATATATAGCTGCGGGGCCATGTAACTTTGATCTCTTTTAAGCCGTTCGTACAACTCTCAGTTGGAGGAGCGTCAGCGCTCGTCTTCGCAGCGAAAAGGAGGGGTAGTTTCGTCCTCAAAGTCGCCGTCCGCACGTGCTAGTCTAGATTGGTAACTAAAGTTTGTCTTCTTTCATAGAAACCGCTGGGTAAAAGGTTTTGTCTACAGTGGTCATTTTCTCCAGGATATTAGCTTTAGAGGTTTTCTAGATTACATTGCGATCAATTGCAATAAGATACGTGGAGTGACTCTAGCCGTTGAATCTAGGTCATCTTCAAGTGATCCAAACCGTTTATAGTATCATTCCACTTCGAAATGAATAAAATCCCTCAATTGAATTATTTCAACCACTAGATAATTTAGCCTTTTTTCCCTTTAATATGGACGGTCACCACAATCTTTATATAGTCAATCGGTTGAAATATTTGATCTAAAAATTTTGTGGGCATCTCCCGTCCAAGCAGATCCCTACCTATAAACGGTTTGGATCATTGATAAATTCCAAATCCAACTGTTACCGTCTCGACATATCTCATTGCAATACATCATGTTGTATTCTGACAAATCTCTCAGCTTTAGTCTTTTAAAAAAAAAACAAAAAAAAAAAAAAAACAAAACTTTTTTCAGCTTAGCTTTTCCATGTTTAGTGTACTTTTGGAGCGTGTATCCCTGGTGAACTTTTGAGTCCGTGGACTAAAATTGCAATTGCGCATGTGGACTGAAATTAAATCAAATTAAACCTTATAAATAATGGGGCCCACTTTACATTGGTCACACAGATAGGTGTACATGAGTCGAATCGAGTCCAGCTTAGCATAGCTCAACTCGGCTTGACTACTAGTTGACCCCAGCTCGAACCTGGCTCAACTTGGTCCTCGAGCTTGACTGGCCAGCTAAGCTTGGTTCGGGCAGCAGCTCGGGCCAGTTTGAGCCGAGTTTGAGCTAAGATCAAGCTGAGTTCGCTTATGCAGCATTTTCACAAACACATGGACTGTACGTTCAAGTTCTCATTGTATGTAAAACAACATTAAAGGTTTTACAGGTATTCCATAAACTCCTTGTTGACATCATCAAAATAAAGAAAAAAAGATATTTGTTTCATATACATACTTTCCTTGCCACCAGCTTTCACTTCATTGAGTCATTTCATCAAACGCTTGGTGAGCAACATCAATATAAAAGTAGCCAAGTCACAAAATTGGTTCGATCTGAGTTCAATTCAAGTTGGGGTTCGATTTGAGTTGAGTCAAGCTTGGGCAAGCTCAAACTCGGTTCGAAATTTTTTTTTATGATAAAAAATCAGCTTAACTCAGCTCGAACTCAGTTTTGAACCGGGCTGAGTCGAGCAAGCTGCTCAGTTTGTGTACACCCTAGTCACACACCTAAAAACCGCGCTCTCATGATTCCCTAACAAGCCGATCAGTAGACGTCCAACGGATGGTTGAAATGAAAAGGTGTTGGGAATCATCAGGTAAGTGGGGCCCACTTCCTTTTTTCTCCTTCTCTCCTTCTTTGGTGACACGTGGATCGGATGGATGGCCTCGTTGCTTTGCAACCTTTACCATAGAAAACTAAGCGATATAATTAGTGGTGGCCACGGGCGGATCCGGGTCCCCACCAAATAAACAACCCCGGGCTGAGCCCATTTAGAAATTGGGCCCCATTTCAACATCATGAACAGACATGTTCTGGGTCCCAATATAAAACTTTGCAAAACCTAAGCCCTGGCCCTGCCAGTTTATTAATCGGGTTTCGAATTCAAGACCCGGCGGCTATCAGATCGGGTCCACTCCAGAGCTAGCTGTATTAGGATATTAGCTTTAGAGGTTTGCTATATTACATCGATCAATTGCAATAAGATACGTGGGGCAACTCTAGCCGTTGAATCTAGGTCATCTTCAAGTGATCCAAACCGTTATAGTATGATTCCACTTTGTATAAGGTGGATAGACAACAAATAAAAACTCTCAATTTGATTATTTCGACCCTTAGCTAATTTGGCTTTTTTTCTTTAATATGGACGGTCACCATAATCTTTGTATAATCAATAATTTAAATACTCAATATAAAAGTTTTCTGGGGCATCCACCATCCAAGCAGAGTCCTATCTTATAAACGTTTTGGATCATTGAAATTTTCCAAATCCAACGGATACAGTTCCGATGTATCTTGTTTCAATACTCTCCCCTGTATTCTAAGAAAACTCTAACCTTTAACCTTTTTATTTGTGGTACCTTAGCTTTACCATGATTAGTGAACTAATGGAGCGTGCATCCTTTGTAAGCTTTTGAGTCTGGCAGAATGTGGTGATTCACACTCCCCAATTCCAAAAGTGCACACGTGGACTTAAATTAAAGGGCGCGGATTGGATACTTACAATGTCAGTAGCCAAATTGCTACTGAAGTGACGTCACCAAGCTATGTGGACCCGACCATGATGTGTGTATTGTATCCATACCGTCCAACCATTTGTAGAGATCGTTTGATGGCATTACAAAGAGAACGAGATAGATCTAAATTTCAAGTGGACCCACCATAGAAAATCGTGGGAACTGTCACACCCACCATTGAAACATTTAAAGGGCCTACAGTGATGTATTTTTGAAATCCATCCTATTCATAAGTTAATATAGAGATAGATGAAGTGAAAAAAAAATATCAGCTTCATCGGAAAATACTGTGCCCCTTAGGAAGTTTTGAACGGAGGATGTCACTGTCCCCACTATTTTCTATGGTGGGGTCCACTTGAAATTTACATCTATCTCGTTTTCTTTGTAAAGACATAAAAATGGTTGGAGGGTATGGATACAACACATGCATCATGGTAGGTCTACATAGCTTGGTGACGTCACTTTAGTAGCGTTTTGTCTACTGACCTTGTCAGTATCCAATCCGCGCCCTAAATTAAACCTTCCAAATAATGGGGTCTACTACTGTACGTCAGTCCCACGCGGGAGCGGATTAGGCGTGGGTGAGGCCTTGACCGTGGGCCCACCTTGATGTATGGGCATGAGATAAAAACTGAAGTAGATACAAATATTACGTGGACCATACATAAGGAAACAGTGGTGAATGACTATTAAAAACTTCCTATATCTTGGTCCACCAGATATTTGTATCGACTTCATTTTTTGATTCATGCTCTACTTAAAATGAGCTGGAAAAACGAATGGACGGCGTGGATATAGTACACATATGGAGGTGGACCTCACGGTCAGGGCCGCTCCTAATCCACTCCTGCACACACGGACGTGGCATCGGTGGATCCGGGGCAGCCGAGCTCGGTGCTTCCTGGACTGTGGTGTGGGCCCACTGTGATGTATGTTTTTATTTATTTATTTATTTATTTGTAATATCCATGCCGTCCATCCGTTTTTTCAGCTCATTTTAGGGCATAATTCGAAAAATTAAGCAGATCTGATTCTCAGGTGGACCGTACTACAGAAAACAGTGGTGATTGAATGCCCATCATTAAAAGCTTCCAAAGGGCCAACCGTAATGTTTATTTTCCATCTAAACTGTTGATGAGCTCACAAAATCCTGGATGAAGGGAAAATACAAATATTACTGTTGACCTAATACTGTTGTGGTCCCGAGAAGCTTTCAGCGGTGGGCGTTCAATAAACACTGTTCACTGTGGTGTGGTCTACCTGAGATATAAATATTCTTTATCTTTGGTTTCATGAGCCATAATAATCAGGTACAGCGGATGAACGGAGGGGATATAAAGAAAATACAACCTATATATAAAGCGTGATAATTCCGGAAGCGGATTGCTTCCTGCCCCCGCCCGGAAGGAGTAAATGCTTAATGCGTCCGGGCAAGGGCTCTGTGGGGCCCACCATGAAGTATGGGTTTTATCTACGCGGTTCATTATTTTTTCATATTATTTTAGTAAACGAGTTTAAAATTTGGGAAGGTCCAAAGCTCAAGTTAACCACACCACCCTAAACGGTGGCGACAATGAAACTCACCATTGAAAACTTCTTAGGCGCCACGGTGATGTTTATTTTCCATCCAACCAGTTCATAAGGTCATAAGGTCATATATATATATATATATATATATATATATATATATATATATATATATATATATATATATAAGGCTGTACACGAGTCAAGCTAGCTCAACAAGCTCGCTCGACTCAGCTCGAATCAGCTCGAATTGACTTAGCTTGAAAGGCCGACTCGAGGCAAGTCAAGCTTGTTTGCTAAAACTCGAGTTGAGTTCAAGCCAAGTTCGACCATGGTGTATTTTGATTCAGCTCGACTGGAAGCTCGAACTCGACTCGAGTAATATATTTTAATAATATTATATATATAAGTTTTAAAAAAGAAGTTAAATTTTAAAAGTTTTTACTTAAAAACCTTATCCGACTCATTACCTGTCCTCATTCTGTCTTTTTCTTTCCCTTACCTTATCGAGGTAAACTCGACTCGACTCAAACCACTAGCTCTACTCGAAAGCTTTAGTAAACAAGCCAAGCTTCAGTGTTGAGCTCGAGCTCGAACTCAAGTATAGCATGGACGAGTCAAGCCAAGCTTGGCCCACCTCGACTCGACCCGGCTCGATGTACAACCCTACATATATACCTTCATGAAGGGAAAACAAAAATATCAGATTGATATAAACTTCTGCTATTCACAAGAAATTTTTAATGGTGAGAATTCAATCTTCACGTATGGTCCACTTAAGCTTTGGATGTGCTTCATTTTTTGGGTTAATTTCCTAAAATGACCTGAAAAAAATGGATGGATAGTGTAGATAAAACTCATACATCACGATAGGGGCCATAGATCCCTGCCTAGACGGATTATCATCCAGTGGGTAGGCCACAATCTGCTTCCGATAATTCGCTAACAAGCCGATCAGGACATCCAACGGATGGTTGAAATGAAAAGAGCCGACATTAGGGATTCAACAAACAAAGTGAGTCGATCAGACGTTGAGATTGTTCGATCAATTTTATTTTAATCTACCTATAGTTATTGGCAAGATTCGGACAGTTTGATTTGAATTTTGGTGCACGGTAGCTGTAGAATTGCCATGTGCATGCGCACCAACTATCCCCCTCTGCCGGAGCATCAAATAACCCGCATTATCGTATTCTATCACTTGCTTGTCTTCTGAAGCTCCTGCCTATCCAACTTACCATCTGCACCCCCCATGGTAGGTGAAAGGGGACGGAGTTTGGCTGATGACCCCATTACCAGCTGGTAACCTGATGTCAAAGCTATGTGGGACCCGCCACAGTATATATGTTTTATCCATGCCGTCCATCCATTTTTCCTGCTTATTTTAGTGCATGAGATTAAACATGAGGCAAAATCAAAGATCAAGTGGACCACACCACATGAAATAGTGGGGATCGAACGTTCACCGTTCAAAATTTTCTTAGGGGCCACGAACGTTTTGGATCAAAATGATATTTTTGTTTTCCCTTCACCAAGGCTTATGTGACTTTATTAACAGGTTCGATGGAAAATAAACATTGGGATGGGCCCTAGGAAGCTTTCAATGGTAGGCGTTTAATCCCCACTGTTTCCTGTGGTGTGGTTCCTTTGAGCTTTGGGTCTACATCACTTTTGGGCTCATGCCCTTAAATGAGCTGAAAAAATGGATGGATGGCGTGGATAAAATTGATGGGTTTTTTTTTTTTTGACTCGTTGTCCTTTCACAACTGGGATGCGTAAAGTCCTTTCGCAACTAGGATGCGCAAGTCCTTTCGCAAATAGGATGCGGAAAGGAGTTTCCTAAAACTATAAAAAAGGGTCCCTAGGATTTTTCTACGTATGTTGTGTTGATAAGAAAAACACAAGAGGGCTATCAAAGGTGAGAGAGAGAGGGAGAAAGAGAGAAAGGAAGCTTGTAGAAGGGAGGTTATGCTCGTGGAGGTGATCTATGGTGCAGTCTACATCTCAGCGCTCCTACGTCCTCGTAATCGGTGAGATCTCTCTGGTTTTCTTTATTCTTTCATTATTTATTCACTCCTGCGTGAGTGAAGAAGGTTGTAAACGTTCTACTTCATAGTGGATTGTTGATCTGGACGAGGTCCCGTGGTTTTTACCTCTTTGAGGGTTTTCCACGTAAAATTCTCTTGTGTGGTGTGTGATTGATGCATTGATTATTTTCATTGCTTTATTATCCATAATTCTGGTTTGTTCTGGAGGGCTAGATCCTAAGGCTTTGTGCAAGGCCCCCAACAAAGTGGTATCAAAGCCAGGTTCATTGAACGGGTAGGATCGGTTTTGAATTATGGAAGGTGGCTCAAGGATGATCAGCCTCAATGGTTTTAACTGGACCATAGGAAGGCTAAGATGGAGGACTTGCTTTATTGCAAGGACCTATATTCTCCAATCTCAGGCATATCAGCAAAATCCAAGGATATGACTGATGATGATTGGAAGAAGATGGACCGAAAGGCGGTGGGGTTTATTAGACAATGGTTGGATGATTCCGTGTTTCACCATGTGTCTACAGAAACCTCAGCCGCAAGCCTATGGCTAAAATTACAAGGGCTGTATGAGAGGAAGACAGCCGGTAATAAGATATTTCTGATAAGGCGACTTGTGAATCTCAAGTTCAAGGATGGTGGTTCTGTGGCCGAGCACATGAATGAGGTCAGCAATATAGTGAACCAACTCACCTCTATGAAGATGGTCCTGGATGATGAATTGCAGGCTTTACTATTGCTTAGTTCATTGCCTGACAGTTGGGAGACATTGGTGGTGTCTCTAAGTAACTCCGCGCCAGACGGAAAGATATCCATGGAACAGGTAACCAGTTGTCTCTTCAATGAGGAGACAAGGAGGAAGTCTCAGGGGTCTACTCAGCAAGAGGCTCTTGTGACGCAGGAACGGGGGAGAGGAAAGAACAGGAAGGGCGGGAAGGCCCGAGATAAATCAAGAGATAAGTCGAGTAACAGAAAAGATGTTGATTGCCGGAACTGTGGCAAGAAGGGCCACTATAAACATGAATGCCGTGGTAAAAAGAACGACAAGAAAGGCAAGAAAGGAAAAGGGAAGGAAGATGAATCAGATTCCACTGCGGTCGCTTCAGATGGCGACATGGTAGTTATTCTTTCAGCAGATCACGATGTATGTCTCACGGGTACGAGTCAGGACACCGACTGGGTGGTTGACTCGGGAGCTTCTTTTCATGCGACTCCACGCAGGGACTTCTTCATAAGCTACAAGTCAGGTGACTATGGGACTGTGAAGATGGAAAATTCTGGCGTATCAAAAATTGTGGGAGTCGGTGATATTTGTGTGAAGACCGATGTGGGCTGCACATTGGTTCTCAGGGATGTGAGGCATATCCCAGACCTTCGCCTCAACTTGATGTCGACGGGAAGGTTGGATGATGATGGCTATGAAAGCCGGTTTGCTGGTGGGCGATGGAAGCTCATCAAGGGTTCATTGATCGTGGCCAGAGGAAAGAAGTGTTGCACCCTTTACAAGGCAAGTGTCAGTATGTGCAAGGGTGGGTTGAACGCAGCGGAAGATTCAGCTATTGACATGTAGCACAGGTGTCTAGGCCACATGAGTGAAAAAGGGCTTCAGCTACTAGCAAGGAAGCGGCTCCTTCCAGACGTGACAGGTATATCTCTCAAAACCTGTCTTGATTGTTTATCAGGGAAACAACATAGAGTTTCATTTGTTAAAACTGCTTCTCATGTTAATAAAGTGCATGCATTAGATTTGGTTTATTCTGATGTTTGTGGTCTTATGAAGACAAAAACCTTGGGTGGGGTATTGTATTTTGTTACTTTTATAGATGATGCATCTAGGAGGGTTTGGGTTTATGCTTTGAAATCCAAGGACGAGGTCTTTGGTGTGTTTAAATTGTTTCATGCTATGGTCGAGAGAGAGACAAGTAAATCATTGAAGTGCATCCGCACTGACAATGGTGGTGAATACATTGGCGACTTTCACGAGTACTGCAAGTCCCTGGGTATACGGCATGAATAGACGGTTCCCAAGACCCCCCAGCATAATGGTGTAGCTGAGCGAATGAATCGCACCATTGTTGAGAGAATCAGATGCATGTTATCCCATGTGAAATTACCCAAGACGTTCTAGGGAGAAGCAATGCACACAGCGGTGTATTTGATAAACAGGTCTCCATCAGCCCCGTTGAATGGAGAAGTACCTGAGAAGGTGTGGACTGGACATGATCCATCGTACAGTCATCTCAGGGTGTTTGGATGCAAGGCATCCGTTCACGTACCAAAGGATGAGAGGTCCAAGTTCGATATGAAGATTAGGCTGTGTGTGTTCTTAGGGTACGGTGATGAAAAGTTCGGTTATAAATTGTGGGATCCGACCGAGAGGAAGCTCGTCAGGAGCAGAGATGTGGTTTTCTTTGAAGATCAGTGTATAGAAGACATTGGTAAGCCAGAGAAGAATCAGCCTAGTTTAGGAGAGCTAGAGGACATGAATCAGATTATTCCTCCCGTGGTGCCTGATGACGGGGGAGTACAGCAAGGTGCAGAGGACGAGAGAGTTCCTTTAGAAAATGGACCAGGGGAGCAGCCCCCACTTGATCCACCCGTTGAGCCACAGGTGAGGAGGTCATCTAGGGACAGACAGCCGTCCAAGAGGTACTCGCCACATGAGTACATTATGCTGACTGATGGGGGAGAGCCAGAAGATTATTCTGAGGCCCTAGCCGATGAGCATAAGGGGGAGTGGTTGAAAGCTATGCAAGAGGAGATGGAATCTTACATAAGAACCACACCTATGATATGGTAAAATTGCCTAAGGGTAAGAAAGCTTTGAGCAACAAGTGGGTGTTCAGAAAGAAGATTGAGCAGAAGAATTCACAGACGAGGTTCAAGGCCAGACTTGTGGTGAAAGGGTTTGGTCAGAGGAAAGGTATAGACTTCGAAGAGATATTCTCACCAGTGGTGAAGATGACATCTATACGGGTGTTACTTGTGTTGGCGGCTAGCATGGATCTGGAGATAGAGCAGTTAGATGTTAAAACTGCCTTTCTCCATGGTGACCTGGAAGAAGAGATCTACATGCACCAACCAGAGGGGTTCGAAGTCAAAGGCAATGAGCATATGGTGTGTAGGCTGAGGAAGAGCTTATATGGGCTGAAATAAGCTCCACGGCAATGGTACAAGAAGTTCGACTTGTTTATGTTGAAACATGGGTATGACAGAATGGAGTCGGACCACTGTGTGTTTGCGCGCAAGTTCTCAGATGGTGATTTTTTAGTTCTGCTATTATACGTTGATGACATGCTCATCATGAGAAAAGACATCAAGAAAATCGATAGGCTGAAACAGGAGTTGGGCAAGTCTTTTGCGATGAAAGACTTGGGCCCGGCTAGACAGATCTTAGGAATGGAGATGACCCGTGACAGAAGCAGCAAGAAACTTTGGCTGTCACAAGAGCGGTATATTGAGAAAGTTCTAGAGCGGTTCAATATAAATGCAGCGAAGCCGATCAGTACTCCACTGGATGGTCACTTCAGATTGAGCGACATGCAGTGCCCCAAGACGAAGGCAGATGTGGATGAGATGTAGAAGATACCCTACGCGTCAGCTGTAGGAAGTTTGATGTATGCTATGGTGTGTACACGCCCAGACATAGCATATGCGGTTGGTGTTGTTAGCCGGTATCTTGCCAATCCTGTTAAAAAGCATTGGGCAGCGGTGAAATGGATACTGCGGTATTTAAGAGGCTCATCCAGGTTGAGCCTATGCTATGGTGACGGTAAACCTGTGTTAGAGGGCTACACAGATGCAGATATAGCAGGTGACATAGACTTCAGGAAGTCTACATCGGGGTTCATGTTCATGTTTGCAGGGGGAGAAGTTTCTTGGCAGAGCAAGCTACAGAAGGTCGTAGCATTGTCAACTACAGAAGCCGAGTACATTGCAGTCACAGAGGCATGTAAAGAGATGCTTTGGATGAAGATGTTCCTATAGGAACTTAACCTGAAGCAGGAGGAGCACGTGGTCTATTGCGATAGTCAGAGTGCTATACACTTGAGCAAGAATCCAAGTCAGCATTCCAAGTCAAAGCACATAGAGATTCGGTATCAGTGGATCAGGGATACTTTGGAACAGAAGGTGTTACAGCTTGAGAAGGTCCACACGGACGATAATGGGTCAGATATGATGACCAAGGCCTTGCTTAAGGACAAGTTTGAAGTTTGTAGAAACCTGACTGGCTTAAAGAAGGTGAATCCCTCCTGGGTCAAAAAGGGAGAGATTTGATGGTTTTTTTTTGACCCGTTGTCCTTTCGCAACTGGGATGCGCAAGTCCTTTCGCAACTAGGATGCGGAAAAGAGTTTCCTAAAACTATAAAAAAGGGTCCCTAGGATTTTTCTACGTATGTTGTGTTGATGAGAAAAACACAAGAGGGCTATCAAAGGTGAGAGAGAGAGGGAGAAAGAGAGAGAGGAAGCTTGTAGAAGGGAGGTTATGCTCGTGGAGGTGATCTACGGTGCAGTCTATATCTCAGCGCTCCTACGTCCTCGTAATCGATGAGATCTCTCTGGTTTTCTTTATTTTTTCATTATTCATCCACTCCTGCGTGAGTGAAGAAGGTTGTAAACATTCTACTTCATAGTGGATTGTTGATCTGGACGAGGTCCCGTGGTTTTTACCTCTTTGAGGGTTTTTCACGTAAAATTCTCTTGTGTGGTGTGTGATTGATGCATTGATTATTTTCATTGCTTTATTATCCATAATTTTGGTTTGTTCTGGAGGGCTAGATCCTAAGGTTTTGTGTAAGGCCCCCAACAAAAACACATACGGTGGGGCTCATGGAGCTTTGACACCACTGGCTGGCTGATGCTTGGTCACCAGCCTACCGCGTCCGGTGAAAGTGGAATCCTGACCGTCCATCTAGCGATCCCCGCTCTGGATACTCTACAGTTCGAAATCCATCGATAAGGTGAATCTATGGCTTTCGATGGCTGATGAGAAATAAGAACCGTTAGTTGTTGACATTTGCAATGCCTAGGATCATCCAATGGTGTGTTTTGAAGTTTGGGCTGTGCTCTATGCCTTGTGCGACCCACTAGATGGGATGGATGTGCTGAATCATTCTGGTCCCGGCCCCTGAGGCAATAAGACAAGGTATATACATCACCAGAATTGAACGGCTCATCTACGTACACGTGGCATTCATGCAACCCAATTTGGAGGATCCTCATTGTGGGCCACGTTGCAGGAGAATCCGAACTCCAAAGTCACCCCCAATTACATAATCTTAACCGTCCAATGTCACATGCGATCGCTTGATAGCCGAACATTTTCTTTTTAATCGTCCCCTTTGACGGGTATATGTTGATTAGGATGATGATAGGCGGGTAATGATCTATCCACGGTAGGTCCATGATTTGGACGATGGATGTACGCCATGTGTACGCTAGATAAGTTGTTGCACCGAGTCCATGATTTTTAACAGCACATTTTAAGGCATCAGCTAAAAGATAAGGCAAGTTCAAAGCTCAAGTGGACCACACCTCATGGAACAATGATCATAAAGACGTCAATGGTTGAACTGTTTTCTACCTATGGCCCACATTGATGTTATTTATCATCCAACCTATTTATACAATGTCACACAGTCATGGATAAAGGGGGAACAAAAATATCAGCTTGATCCAAAACTTATGAGGTCCTCAAAGAAGCTTTCAACGGTAGGAGTTCAATTTCCATTGTTTCCTGTAGTGTGGCCCACTTAAGCTTTGTATGTGCTTAACTTTTTTGGTCTCATGCCTTAAAATGATCAGGTTAAAGGGATGAACGGTGTAGATAAGACACACATCTTGGTGGGCCTCATAATTTAATGTTTTTCTCTTCAGTTTGACAGAGGAGTGCTATGAACGAAGGAGGCTGTGAACATAGACTCGAAAATCCAACTGTAAATACAAAGGTAAATAATTATTACCCTTGAATTACCAGTATAATTAGAAAATCAAACAACCTAAAGCAAAGAATAACGTCTTGTGTCAAATTATCAGAAGTCAACACCTGGTCAGTGGTTCGAGTAACTGAAATCCTACTATGACGTGAGTGTGTGGCGGTGTGTGTGCGTGTGTTAAAAAAAAAAAAAAAAAAAAGTCTTGTGTCAAATTCTGAGAGTAGCAATCTATGAGCCGTCCATTCATTTCGATGGTGAGGCCTCCCGATGATGGTTAGATGGTCCTGATTTTCAATGGTGAGGCTTCCTTACGTTGGGCCCTACTGTTTACATGGATCAGATGTCTTACAAAACCCACATATGGGCGGGAAAGATAGGGCTGCATAGGAATTTAACATGTAGCCGGTTGTACGTTAAATCCTGAAGTGAGCTCTAGCTTTGGCTTTTTGTTACCTTTTAAAATAATCAGTGCCGTGGGAATCCGATGTTGGAGTGGTGCCATCTCATCGACGGTGGGATTTGTTTATGACGAAGTAGGTACGTTGGTGGGTCCCACCTAAGACAAGCATCCGACCATCTCTGAGCGGAGGAGATACTGAGCGCCCACTGGCACGTGGGAGAGACGCTTCGAAGACTACTAGAAGGCGCCGAAGACCGGCGGTGCTTCTAATAATAATATTTTGTCCTTTACTGCAGTCTTGTTTTGTCCTGTTGGACCCATTCTTCACAAGTGAGGCCACTGTTCGGTGATCCAGACCGTTGATGTGAAGGACTGCGCAGTGAATGGTCGGTCACTGGAAAATTTTCCAAGTTAGATTATTATAACACTGTGGCTAGTGTCCTACAAATAAGCGGTTACAGGAAGAGACAGCCATGGTCAGATGGACAGAGTCGTACAATCTGTAAAATCTTTTCTGGGCCCATCACATCAACGATCAAGCTACCAAATGGTGGTTAAAAGGGAGGTGGGGTCATGTGGATGAGTGGCGTGGGAATCCACACCACAGATAGAGTACGGACGGCCCTCTATGCCGGTAAAGATAAGATGATCCTCACCATAGGAGGATGATCTTGAATGTAGACCGTTGATCATATTATGAATTTACGGAGAGATTAGGTGTCGTCGTTTTGTTGCAAATACCAACAAGGAAGCCATGGTGCAAATCTACCGTAGAAGATTGCAGTGTCCTCACCTAAACACAAACCCCATTTTTGTCATGTTCAATGCATCCCTGTAGCTGAATAAAATAAAAAGTGCTGCATTAAAACGGTCATATATATAATCTGACCGTACGATACAGTCGAATATAGGGTGGGCCTATGTCGGGTGTGTGCCCAGACGTTCACGGAAACGGATTAGGTAATGTTGGATGCTGTGGGGCCACCGTGATGTATATGTTTTATCATCACTGTCCATCTCTCCACTTTGCCAGCTCATTTTAGAGCCAAAACGAAGTAGATTAAAAACTCAAGTAGACCACACCACTAGAAATACTGGTGATTGAACACCCACCGTTCAAAACTTCCTTAGGCAACCGAAGTTTTGGCTGAAGATGATATTTGTGTTTTCCCTTCATCAGGTCTGTGTAACCTTATCGGCATGTTAGACGTTAAATAAATATTATAACGTGTCCTGAGAAGGTTTCAATGGTGGGAGTGGATTCGGTGTTACCCATATAATATCTTACTGGGTGTTACCTTTGGGGCTCACCTTGATTATATTTTGTATATCCATGCTGTCCATCTGTTTCTCCAGCTCATTTTAGGATAGAATACAAAAAATTATATAGGTCCAAATCTCAAGTGGACCACACCACAGGAAAATAGTGATTGAATTTCTCACCATTAAAAATTCCAACAGCCTATCCTAAGAATTTCGCAATGTTTATTTGCAATCCAACCTCTTTTTTTTTTTTTTTTTTTTTTTTTTTTTTTTTTACGCACGCACACACACACCCCCACACACGCACACACTCACTCCCTACACCTGGGGAATTCCACCCCCCTATGGATACTCGAACCCTGGAACGGGAGTTGAAACTCCCAGAGTCTACCACCCGTCCAAGAGTAAGGATCCAACCTCTTGATAAAGGGAAAATATAGAGATTAACTTAATCCAAAACTTTTGTGATGTACAATTTTTTTTTATAATGATTATTCATCCCTATTTTTAGTGGTATGGTCCACCTTATATATGGGTTTTCTTAAGGTTTGGAGTCACATCCTTAAATGAGATGAAAAATCAGATGTACAGCATGAATATAGAGAAAATACATGTTTGGGGTAACACCCACTAAGTTATTTACCAGGTAATAGCTAATCCACTCCCTCACCTCAATTTTTAGGTGTCATCATCTACAATGTTTCATGTGATGTCGTCCACTTGAGCTTCAGATCTGCTCTTTTTATTTTTATTTTTATTTTTATAGCTCATGTCCTAAAATGAGCTGGTAAAATGGATGTGCGGTATAGATATAACCCCATAAATCCATGTGGGCCCCATAGGTGGTGTTGGGATCACCACCCAATCCACTTCCAACGTGCACCCAATCATGAAGATGGGCCACCCAAAATAAGTCTGTTCAATCATCAGGTGGACCACACATCCAATCCATTTGCCAAGAGTGGCTCACCTGATGATCTTGATAGACTAACTTTTGGAGTGTCCCATTTTCACAACGTGGCCTATTCTTCCACGTGATGTGGCACCGCCTACATTAATGGATAATATCAGAGCGAGCGATGCGCGGAGTGTGCAAAAATCCAGAGAAGAAGATACGTAGTATCACGAGCAATGGACGTAGAAGAAAAAAACAACGTACGTATTATCATTTTCTCATATACAGTGCATGCATGTTTGTCATTCAACAAAGGCTGCTGCATCCAATCCAACACGATGTATGTACGTCTGTTTGGGAACATTTAGCAATGTCCCCTGAATTTTTATTCAGCATTTTAAGGGTGGCCAATCATTGATCTAGATCGTCCATTTCTTCTTACCACATAGGATGATGTGAATAGTCAGGTGGGTCCAATGATTCTATTCTCATGATAATTGACTTTGTGGACTAGCATATCAGGAGGCTTGTAGATTTAAAGATATATCATGGCCACGGGAAGGTATAGTATGTTTTAAAGTGTCAATTAATAGAGTCACTGTGATGTTTGTATTTTATCCACACTGTTAGTCTATTTTATCAGCTCATTTTCAGGCATGTTCCAAAAATTGAAGCATATCGAAAGCTTAGGTTGACCACACCATAGGAAGTAGAGGGGATAATGATGTTCACCGTTGAAGCCTTCCTGGGCGCCGTAGTGATGTTTATTTGTCATCCAAGCTGTTTATAATTTCATACACATATGAATGAAGGAAAAATTATAAATATTAGCTTGATCTAAAACTTTCCATGGTCCCATTGGGTTTTCGACTGTGTTCAATTTTCATTATTTCTTGTATTCTAGTTTACTTGAGCTTTGGATATGTTTTAATTTTGGGATCATGTACTAAAATGAACTGATACAATGGATGGATGGCATAAACGTACTCCATAGTTTACTCAGTACGCTAACCACCTCCTCTTTGCCTTATGTCAACATGATCCTGGCCCTCCATGAAGTTGTCCTTCCAATTAAGATAGATAGAGCTGATAAACACATTGATCTAATATTCATGTATTAAATGAGCATCGTATCCGATTCTGGACACGATGCTAACCATCTGATCCATTGGTCGTGAAAAAAGGATGGTCGTAATAAAACAGGCTACATTCAAAGGCTAGGATGATCAGATCCGCATGATTTTTGTGCTGGGAGTGATATGAATGAAAGGGTAGGCATGATCCATGATTATCCGCCGGTTTAAAAGGTAGTCCAAAACCGGCACGTATCGTCTTTAATGTAGCTCGGTATCGTCGATGAATGATATGGCTGTGTGGTCACCAAACAGTCAGATAGTGGGCCATATGAAACGACAAGACACTGTATCGGCGGTCAACGATAGGACACGCCGATATCTTAACCTCTCACGTGTGATTTAAAAGCATTGGAAATGCTGGAGACATCCCCACATGGATGGGAATCACCTGCAGCACCTGTGTTTTTTTTTAAATTTTTTTTTAATTTTTTTTTTTTTTTTTGCAGTTAGATTCACCTGTTTTACAACCCAGCTCTGTGGGGCTCACCATGTTGTATATCTAATTCACTCCGTCCATCAAGTGGAAAACCTATTTGAAAGGTTCGAAACAAACTCTAGCATGATAGAAAAACTTCTATGGGTCGCATCAATGAGAACGTAAAACTGCTCCTAAAGTTCACGTGGGGTGGCCAGATGAGTTTAGGATCAGGCCGCATATCTTTAATCTTCTCTTCATCCGGGTGAGTTACACGAAATTAACGGTTTTGATGAAAAATACACGTCATAGTGACCCCACATGCGAACCTTTGATTGTGCCCGCGGAGGACCATACTTCATAATCCCGAAGTTAGAAGATCCCGGCCACCCAATCTTCAAACTTTTTTTTTTGGTCCAATTGAGTGTAGGTGGCTAGTGAATCCCTGTTTTTTTTTATTTTTTTTTTTTTTTTGGGGGGGGGGGATCCATCTATGATGGGCACACGCCATGAAATAAATGGTTTGGATGACCTAATCTTGGTCCTAGTTTGTCAGCTATATGGAAGTTTCCCGTTGGTAACTAACAATGAATTTAGCCACACTCTACGTATGAATAAATGGAGAAGTTCATGTAATTTACTTTGGTTTAGATTCTCACCCACATGGCAAGCATGTATAGTGTTACTGGGAAAACTGAATTGATCTGATCTATAACACAACATATAACCATTAGAGTAGACTTCTGGAACTATCCATGTGTCCATTAATAGGGAAGTTGAGTAGAGTAAGAAAACCTAATGAACGAGCTGAACTAGTCAACCAAACTTGGAAATAAGCATCATCAGTCGACCTCGACCACGGATACCGACTTCGACCATAGATATCAACCTCGAGTTCGAGATGAAATATTTAGAGAGAATCTCGTGTCGTATACAAGCAGAATTACCAATCGAGATCATATCTGAAAATGATGCTAATCGAGGTATAATCGGAGATACTCTAAAAAACATATTCCGATTCTAATACGAGCCCCTTCAACAAATCCACTCAGACACACAAATCGCGTAAAAAACCTATAAATACATTGCTTGCCTAAGGGAAGAGGTACGCACAAAAATCTCGACTTTAGCCACACCTACTTTGGGTTCATTTACCTGACCTAGGCATCGGATGGCCAGCGGCCATAATTGACGCCTCTAGTGTCTCTCCTTTTTTCATTAAAGTGCAGACACCCATCAGTTTACAGGAGGTATTACAGGATCGACTAGATTCGAGTGATAATAATTTAGTGTCGTCAGTGGGAATGACATCAAAGCCATTAAAAAGTTCCCCCAACGTCGACGAGCCTAACCGCCCTTCACTTCTCCCCTCTTGATGGCTAAGGGAAGAAGAAGAGCATTGGCCGCTATCGCTGAGCCAATATTAGAGAAATAGCTTGAAAACCCTCAGGCTTCACAATTAGGCCCCCAATCTGACCCTCCTTCCCCGACTATTGCACAAAGGTACTGGAATAGGGGAAGTTAGCCCATCTCTTTGGAAAACCAAGTTAAAGCTCTAACCGGCAACATCGACCACATCATGAGAATATTAGAGAGGCAATATCCTCTCCCCGATAACCAATACATAGAATTTGGGGCAATGACCAAGCAATCTCACCCTCAAGTTGTACTTCCCGAATCATATGTAGCAAAAGATTGGCCATTGCAAAGCAGGTGCATCCCCACGTAAACCATGGGAACAACCGAGCTCGTTGAGTCTAATCTGAGACATATCCTGGGAAAGAGAAGGTAAGCTTGAGGAAAGGCCCCTGAAGTCACGGTAGAGAATGAGGTCCTGTGGTAGGCAAAGTTGAAAGAAATCCGAGATCAGCTTGAGGACATCTAATAGGGATGCCGGGCTAAGGTCCCTGGCTTCGTTGATGCCTTGCTCGAAGAAACTGAGGCCCCATTTACGAACGACATTATGAAATCCCAGCTAGCATCCAGGTTCTGAATTCCCCAGATAACCCCCTCCTCGGGAGCAGGGGATCAGGCTAAGTGTAACGACTCGAAAAATTCCGTACAATGACCCGAGAACCACCTCAGGCAGAAATCACTTAGGATCAAATCCTTTAGAAATTAGATAAAGCTAACTAAGTGCTAAACTAGATTAGCCATGAAATCCGCTTGAATCACTTTAAATACGATTTGCAAAACCCAAAACTTGTAGAATCATTGACGTTAGGTTACCCTAAAATCTAGGATCAAACTCATTACTCGACTGCTCTCAGGAGTACATTGAAACTCCGTATCAGATCCGGACCGCATATCGAAAGTCCGAATGATACGAGGTTATAGATTTAGGACCGCCTCACTGGGCTTGACAACTATTTCGGAGATCAAATCCAGACAGTGTCCCACGGCTATTCGCTTGAGTTCGGAGCGAGGAGTGTGAGAAAACCTAGTTTTCTTTAGAAATGTAATGACATTTAAGTAATTTGAGACTTGGTATTTGCGGGCCGATTATAAGTAATCAGACCGTCGAAATCTGACCCAGGTACACCCTCGAATCAGAAAAAATTTCATATACATGGCAGTATACTTGAAATCTCCGATCGGGATTCGATGACCGTTGAACTGAAACTGGTCCGCCACACGTGATCTGAGAATCCAACTGAAATAAAAACTTAACTCCACCTAGATCCAAGGTTGGTGAGCTTAAGTCCGACCTTTGGCTCAAGGGGGGCCGCCAGAAGTCCTTCGTTGAGCTGAAACTAACCCACTTTGGATATAACCTAAGTATACCTTGACCTTAGGTCTATTTTGGTGTGATTTTAGGCTATATAAAGACCTTAAAACCCTTTCTCATTCAGCCATATGAATTTGAGAAAAACCCTAGGTGTGAGAAGTGAGAAAAGAGAGAGAAAGTGTGAGAGAAGTGGGAGAACCTCCCTACTATTTTTCCCTGCCGCTCTACAAGCTTAGCCACTCCATTCTAATCGCTTTTCCGGCGATTCCGACATCGTTTCTAGGTAAGAAACCCTAACCCTAACCTGTTTTGGGGTTTTGATAGTTGTAGGTTATGAAATAGTTAACCTATTTCATTCTATAGGTTACCAAGCTGCCATATACTAAAGCTTAGCAAATCTATCGAGTTCTTTATGCTTCTACGGCGTAAGGTGCGGACTTTAGACGTATAGGTTATGGTTTTCAACGATTTCAATGTCAGATAATGATAGATTCATGATCTGTATGTTATTGCACATGTATAAAGTGCTGTCCGTTTCACTTTTCGGTTATACGATAACTATGTTGAATATACTGTATTCCTAGTAATTGTAGAAAGTACCGTATACGTATAAATTTTGAAAATGTGTTTGCCATGATTATTTACTGTATGAACATATTATATATGTGTATAATACTTACTTGGCGAAAGGGTTCACCCTAATACATGTTTTTGCTAATATACACAATGTATGTTAAAATAGTGTGTTCTAAGTGTTTGTGAAAATGCTTGTAAGAGTAAGTGCTTAGATAATCATGCTTCAGGTAGGTGTTGAGATGGGATTCTCAACTACCTTAGAGATGTATATGATTTCCTCCATGTTGGTTGTTTAATTTAACCACTTACTAAGAAATATATGTATTTGTATTTCTTGTTTATATTGTGCTTCGTAACATGCTTTATGACATGTTTGTTAACATGCTCGAATTACTTTGTTTATTATGCTTTACTCTATATGCTTCTGGTTAAGGATTGATTGTGATTGGGGCTATGATTATAGTACAGACGATCGGTAACAGACTCGAGTACGTGGTTGAGATTTATTCGCCACGTAGGATGTGTTCGACGAACCCGAGTTGTACTTCGGTTGACGATAGTGGCTGGCCACACAAAGTGCTTATGCGCTTCATATCGTTCAAATTGTTGTGCACTCGAGCTAGCCGAGCTCGTCAAGTAAACCGATCTGTTTAATGTATGTTCACCATGTTTGGACGCTACTGCTTGAACCTGAGGTACTAACCTTACCAGTGGAATCCCGCTAACCGTGGTACCATGATCCGCCAAGACTCATGAGCCGGGCATGGTGGTATGGGACACCGTGGTCGAGCTGTCGGCTTACGCTGGGGCCATGTGCTTCCTCGTAGTGACCAGTGAGCAACCCTGACTCATGAGCCGAATACGGTGGCATGGGACACTGTATTCGAGCTGTCGGCCTACACTGATTGATGACGAGCCCTTTGTAGTGACCTCGAGCATACTCTGAAGCTATAAAGAGGCGACTAGCCTTCCCACAGCAATAAGAGTATAAACTAGGCTTGTATTGATAAGGTGATGGGGGAGTGGTGTAACGGTTCCGTGTAACAGCCCTGACAGCCCTTGCAGCGACCTAGAAACACACCACGTATGAGATTGTCTAGGACTGACGACCCTAGAATAGATCATTATTGGGAATGATATAAGGAAGATACCTTAGTTTTCTAATACTGCTGTTTGAAATGGACTAATAACAACTCGGTAATCATTCTCATCATCGCATTGCATGTGCCTGGAAGATGTGGAGCATTGAGGGTGCCAGCATGCCGCGGACGTAAGATGGTGTCGCACGAGGGAGTATGTTGGCGAGGGAATGTATCATAATTGCATCTCATCCTTGCATTAATTACAATACTTAGGAATGTTGTTTGTACTGCTTTATTATTACTGCTTGACTGATTTGATAACATGTTAACTTATATTCTATTGTTCCATTGAGTTAACTACTCACTCCCACGTTACGGGACGGTGTTCTAGACACCCACCAGACTCTGTCTCAGACGCATGTACCGACGATCCACAGGAGGCTGATCTTGATTATTATGAAGATTAGGATGAGTTTTCCTTCATGCAGTTCGCTGGAGTCTTCGCGTAGGCTAACCAGATTTACGGGACTAAAGGGTTCATGATCACAGTTGTACCATTTTGATATTTTGATTCAGGAACAAATACATGTATATGGTGACTCAGTTGGTATTCATACTCTTGATATCGAGATTGTTTTGTTTTATATACATCTATATACATCTTTCAGTCTTCCGCTTGCGTTTATACATGGATATGGAGTATGAATTACTGTTTTGGTATAATATCACTCATGTTTATTGCACTAACACAGAGAGCATTCAATCATAAGCATATGTGTTTCATAAGTGATGTTTTGGAACTCGAGTGTTAAGTTGCTACTCGACCCCCGATTTTCAGGGCATTACACTAAGCATCTAAAATCCTTCTGGGCATGGATGGAACTAGACGATGCTTCTGGACCCATAATGTGCATGACATTCTCCCTAACTTTGTCAGGAGCTGCAAGGAAATGGTACAAATACCTGAAGCCCAAGTCCGTCAGCTTGTTCCCCCAGCTCAGTAAGGCCTTCATTAATCAGTTCATTGGTAGAAAAGACATGAGAAAGCCTACGCCTCACCTCCTTACGATAACATAGAGAGAGGACGAGCTTCTAAGTGACTACATTGTCCGCTTCAACGTTGAAGTAGTTCAAGTGGACGATTATGCCGATTAGATAGCCCTTACCGCCATGATGGCTAACCTCAAACAATGGAAATTCGTTTTTTTTTATTGGCAAGAACCCCCTACCACTCTCGTTGACATACTCAACCGAGCTAAAAAATATTCAAACGCAGAAGAGCCTTTCAGTGCATGGAGGGCTACTTGTGGCAGAAACAGCTTGGCAAGAGACAAGAAGTGAAAGGAAGAAGGGGAGCCATTTGTTGTCAACTACAAGAGAAAAAAGGAAAATGACTAGACTTAACCGACATTCAGAAAGTTGCTTCCACATGTACTGTCATGCCCCAAACTCGGAAACCGGGCTCACAAAATTCCTGATCGCCGAATCTGGCACCGAGAGCCTCCGTAGAATCCCATTCTCGGCTCTTAGTGCCCATCCGCCAGGTTCCAATCCTGGGATGCTACGAGGAGGATTTTCAACATCAGTTTGATTCATAATAAGCATAACCAAAGGCATAATCCACAAACAACAACCAAAAACTCCATTACATTTCTACTATGATAAAAAATTTATAAGTACAAAGCGCATAAAAGGAAATACAATGATGATAGACAAAAGCTCCAAGATGATCTGCAATGCGCTCTAGCCTCAGTGCTGCTGCGATTCAACATCACCTGCATGCAACGGTCGCGCATAAGCTTATGAAAAGTTTAGAGGGTGGTGAAAGTGTGTGCGTAATGTAGTAATACCGTAATGCAATATCAGAGTAATGCAGAATATGATGAAGAATTGGCCATACCAAGGCTATGCGATGCAATGAATGAATGATGTCGGCCATACCAAGGCCATGCGATGCAAGATGCAACTAAAGCATAGAATCCTCATCTAAGTCCACATGACAATGCAGCTCATCTCTGGAATATAACCGGGGTCTAGTACACTCCAAACCAGATTGTCGCCCCATCGCGTGCAATAAGGTGAGTGAAAGAGACCTGACTATCCGTCTGACAATATCAGGCCTGACTCGTCGATAGCGGACCCATTCCTCGAGCTGGTCATAGTCATTTTGAGTTTTAGGTCATGTCCTTCGAACTGACCAATGCACCTGCGGTCTTCATACAGTTGATGAACGAGGTCTTTCATCAGTATCTCGATCAGTTTGTTGTAATCTTCATCGACAACATTCTGATCTATTTAAGGACCTGTGAGGAGCACGAGTAGCATTTGGAGATTGCATTACAGAACCTCCGCACCCACCAGCTGTATGCGAAGCTAGAGAAGTGCGAGTTTTGACAAAAGGAGGTGAAGTTTCTCGGTCACGTGGTGACGAGGGAGGGTATCGCGGTGGACCCCTCGAAGGTTGAGGCAGTACGTTAGTGGGACTAGCCCACGAGAGCATTTAAGATCTATAGTTTTCTTGGTTTGGCGGGCTACTACCGGCGTTTCATTGAGGGCTTCTCCTGTATCGCAGTCTCGTTGACCAGGTTGACTCGAAAGGGTGCAGAGTTTGTTTGGGGTAATGCATGTGAGCAGGCATTCGCAGAGCTGAAGGACCATCTCACGTCCTCTCCTGTCCTCACTCTTCCCTTTGGGAGTGATGGATTTGTTGTATTATTGATGCATCACATATTGGTTTGGGTGCTGTCCTGATGCAGCACGGGAAGCTAGTGGCCTTCGCATCTCGCCAGCTCAAGGTGCACGAGTAGAACTACCCCACGCATGATTTGGAGTTGACAGCAGTTGTCTTCGCACTGAAGTTTTGGAGGCACTATCTCTATGGGGTCAGGTTCGAGCTCTTTTCTGACCACAAGAGCTTAAAGTACCTATTCTCTCGGTCTGAGCTGAACATGAGGCAGAGACATTTGATGGAGCTCCCGAAGTACTATAATTTTGACCTTCAGTACCACCCAGGAAAGGCAAACGTGGTGGCGGATGCCCTCAGTCGTCAGCCACGGGGCTTAGTGGCACACATGATGATTCAAGAGTGGAGGATGCTCGAGGATATAACAGAGTACAACTTCGAGTTTGGTCTGCAGTCTTCTCTCGTTCAGCTATCGAGCCTGTCGATTCAATCCTCTCTTGTCGCGAGGGTGATCGAGGCTTAGCAGAGAGACGAGTCGTTATAGGATTATCAATCAGAGGCAGCATCTGAGAGTCAGACAGATTGGTAGGTTGGTTCTGATGGTGGACTTCGCTTCAGAGGCCAATTGTGTGTCCCGGATATTCCTGAGTTGCACAGAGATCTTATGACCGAGGCACATCAATCACGTTTTTCTATCCACCCTGGCTCGACGAAGATGTATCATGATAGGAGGAGATAGTATTTTTGGGAGGGGATGAAGCGCCAGGTCGCTAGTTTTGTGGCCGAGTGTGACACATGCCAGTGTGTCAAGACCGATCATCAGAGACCCCCTGGTCCATTACAGCTGTTGAGCATTCTGATGTGGAAGTGGGAGCACGTATCTACTGATTTTATCATGGGTTTGCCGAGGACTCAGCGTGGTCATGACGCCATCTGGGTTGTCGTGGACCGTCTGATGAAGTCAGCATATTTTCTTGTGATTCGTGAGACATGGCATTTAGAGCGGCTCACCAAGCCGTTTGTTGATGAGATTGTGATACTGCATGGTGTTCCTGTCTCGATCATTTTAGACTGAGACTCGAAGTTTATGTCTCAGTTTTTGGGGAGCTTTTAGAGAGCGATGGGCATTGATTTGCAGCTTAGCACCGCGTATCATCCGTAGACTGATGGGCAGGCCGAAAGGGTCAACCAGATCCTTGAGGATATGCTCAGAGTTTGCGCGATGGACTTCTCGGGTAGCTGGGATGAGCATATGCGATTGGCTGAGTTTGCATACAACAACAGCTATCAGGCGACCATTGGCATGCTCCTTTTGAGGTATTATATGGTAGACCGTGCAGATCTCCGAGTTGTTGGACCAAGGTTGGAGAGCAGTGTCTCCTAAGTCTCGAGCTTATGCAACAGATGTCAGAGGCTATCGATATCATCAGACAGAGGGTGCGCACAACTCAGAACCGACAGAAGAGTTTTACTGGCCGTCAGTGTCGTCTCTTAGAGTTCGTTGTCAGGGACAGAGTGATCTTAAGGTCTCGCCCATGAAGGACGTAGTTCGATTTGGAGCGAAGGGCAAGCTTGCTTCGAGATTCATAGGACCTTTCGAGATCATTGGGTGAGTTGGCGCTGTGGCCTATCTGCTTGCCTTGGCATCTCAGTTGTCCGGCGTCCACAAAGTTTTCCATGTCTCTATGTTGAGGAAGTGTGAGTAAGTGTAAGTGCTATAGTTTATATCCCTTTCTGTTGTCAAATTTGTGGTGCCAAAGACACTGGTATGTAACTTGCTATGTGAAGCTCTACTCAAGATCAAACAAAGATCCACTCAAGATCAACTTTGATGAACAAGCAATGCTCACAAGTGTAAAGAAGAAAGTTCTACTTAAGTTCAACTGTGATTGACAAGTATTGCTCTCAAGTCAAGACATTGCAAGATGTCAAGAAGCTTACAAGTTCAATCGTAAAGAACTCAAGATACTTTCAAGGATTAGCTACAACATGACTTCAAGGTTTACTACTTTCAAGGGTCACTTGTCTTTAAGTTTCAATGTCCTTACTTCACGATTGAGGTTTGACTGACCTTAGGTTGACCTTTAGAGTAGGCTATTTTGAATACATAAGTCATATGTTTGATTACATGAGTTTGGTCAGTTCTAAGACTAGTCCTAGACTTTGTTCGACTAGTCCTAGCATTGCTTCGACCCGTTTAAAAAATTCCTGGATCAATCGTAAGTTTGTTACAAAATTCAGATATTTTCTGTTAGGCTTCGACTAGTCCTGGGGTCTATTCGACTAGTCGAAGGAACAATGTTGACTGCATCTAAGACCAGTCGAAAACCTACGACTCAAAGTCCAGCACTGAAATTTGGATCCTACGACCAGTCGAAGGAGACCTATGACCAGTCGAAGGAGACCTACGACTAGTTGTGAAACGGTCAAATCTTATCACACCCAAATTTTCAAATATCTATTGGTTCTATGACTAGTCGTAGAGGTCCTTAGACTAGTCGAAGACGTGATTTGCTCACCTATAAATAGAGCATGAATCTCAGAAGAATTAAATCAATTCTAGCTAATCTAATTTGGCCTTCTGAGAGATAGTTCTGTGCTCCATCAAAGCTAAGTGTGCTTATTTAATATTCTCTTTCTTTAACTTTTTTGATTGATTTTGTTTCTAGCATTCCAATCTTATATGAAAAGAGGAATTGTTGTTTTCCTTTTTTTCAAATCAAAATCAATTAAAGCTAGCTCGTTGTTTTTAATTTAAAATCTATTAGAACCTAGAACCATTATAAAGTGAGTATTGGACATTGATCTTGGACATTCAAATCTCTACTCCAATTTGGTTCTTCCGGGCTGCTACAACGAAGGAGATAATCAGGTATTTTACATTTGTTGTAAATTCTGTTTGGTTTTCTTTTGAGATTTGCCAGAAAAATCTCATTGTATTGGTTATCTGAGGAGAGCCAGAAAACTCAGAAGTGGGGTTTTTTTAATTGTGTAAGCCCACAGATAAAGACACAATTGTGAAGGTTTTTAGGTGAACCCGGGAAAACCTATTTTTGTTAGTGAACGCTAATATCCCCTGTGTGAGGATATTAGGAGTGGAGTAGCTGTGTGGCTGTTGTTGAATAGTTGGTATACACACAGGCGAACCACTATAATCTCTTGTGTTTTGTGGTTGTTTGATATTCATTTCATACCTTTAATTATTCAGTGTGGGATGTATATGTGGATGTGAATGTTGTAATCATTTCATTTCAAGCTAAGTGGTGAATGTTGTAATAGTTAGATTTATATTTCTGTAATTTATCGCTTACTATTACTTTATTGGTTTAAGCTTCTATTTCTATATTTGTTCTAGAAATAAGGTTGTCTTACCATAAACTTTGGTTTTTGGTGTAAGGTTGTCCTTAGAACAATTTTTGATTGCTTTCCATTCCTATACTGCAATTCAAGTTTAGTGATTTAAATTCTTATTCTTTATTCCGCTGTGTCTTTTATTTAAATTTGGCATAGTCCTATTCACCCCCCCTCTAGGACATATAGCTTGGCCATTTCAAGTGGTATTAGAGCCTAATAGCTCATTCTTATTACTTTATATTTGGATTTATTTCCTGAGCTAACGATCTAAGCTATATATATATATATATATAATATGTCAAATTTTGATAGCCTATCAGTCACTAGGCCTCCACCTTTCGATGGCTCCAATTATGCTTATTGGAAAGCCAGGATGAGGATCTTCTTCAAATCCATGGATGGAAGTGTGCGGCTAGCCACAGTGAATGGTTGGACCCCTCCTACCACTGAAGTAACTGGTGTTGATGGTTCAAAAACCACAAAAATAATGGCTTATTTTTCTTGGACCACACTTCAGAAAAGTGAGAGTAGTGCAAATGTTAAAGCACTAAATACAATTACATGTGCACTATCACCGGATGAATTCAAAAGAATTATATCTTGTGATTCTGCAAAATAAGCTCGGGATATATTGGAAATGACACACGAGGGTACATCAATTGTCAAGAAATCTAAGATACAAATCCTCACAACTAAATTTGAGGAAATACATATGGAAGAAAATGAAATATTCATGGACTTCTATACCAGATTGAATGACATTGTAAACTCTATGTGGGGTCTAAGCGATAAAATCCCGGAAAGCAAGATAAAATCCCGGAAAGTAAGATATGTGCTAAAATACTACGCTCACTTCCTGAACGGTTCAATTCTAAAGTAACCGCAATCCAGGAACTTCGTGATACGAATAATATGAAGGTTGAGGAATTAGTTGGATCGTTACAGACTTATGAGTTAAACTTTAAAGCTCCTAAAAGTAAATCCATTGCTCTCAAATCTACTAAAGGTATTTCTCAAGAAAACTCTGATTCAGAAAATTCTGAAGACGATATGGCTCTTTTAGCAAACAAATTTTACAAGATTTTCAAAAGCAAGAAAAGGGTAGATCTTCAAAAATCAAATGATAAGAAAAGATATAAACCTAGATCCAAAAATTGGAAGTCTTTGAAAGATAGTCAATGTTACAACTGCCAAGAGTATGGCCACTTAGCAAACAAATGTCCTAAAAAGGACAAACCAAAAAGAAAGGGTATATTGGCTACATGGGATGAATCATCTGATTCTGAAGCTTCTTCTGAATCAGAAGATTCTGGAATTGAGTCGGGCAATGAAGTTAAAGCCCTTATGACTCTAGACAAATTCACATTCTCAGATAATGATTCAACAAGTGAAGAAAATCTGAATAGTGAATGTAAAAATGAAGAAGATCTTCAAGATGCTTATAACGCACTATATAAGGAAAGTTGTAAAATTGCTGTCAAACTTAAACTTCAACAGGAAAAATTTTTTAAACTCAAAGAATGTTTGGAATCACTTGTTTTAGAAAAATCCCAAATTTCAGATTGTTTTGAAAAATCAAAATACGATTTAGAATTCAAAACCTCCCTGATTGAAAATCTGAAATCTGAAAATGAGAAACTTAGAAACGAAGTATCTTCTCTTCTGAGTTTAAAGGACACATGGAGATATGCCCAAGGTGATCCAATGTTAGAAAAATTATTATCTGGATCAAGAAAATGTGGCAATCGATCCGGGTTGGGCTATGATAAGAATATATCTTCTAAACAAAAGTATACTTCTCCCAAGTTTGTGAAAGGAGAGTCCTCAAACTCAAAAGGGAAAAGTACTTACCAAGGTTTTTCTAAAACTTTTCGAAAACCTAAAAGCAGCCATGTTAATTTTAAAAATCAGAACCGAAACCCTCTTGCTGAAAAGATAGTTGATTTACTCAAGGAGCTCTTAAAATCTAACTCAGTTGGTCATTCTTACAACAGCAGACAGAAGAAGACCAACTATACTCCTAAACCCAAAACAATTTTGAAATGGGTTCCTAAAGTTGCCTGCTTGGTTGCTCACACAGCTTTCAAAGCAACGAGCCATTCAAAGTGGTACCTAGATAGTGGATGCTCCAGGCATATGACTGGCGATAAATGTTTGTTCACCGATCTCAAAGGCATGACTGATGGTTCAGTCACATTTGGTGATGGCAACAATTGCAAGATTATGGGCTAAGGTATGTTTCATCTCTATAACCTTCCTTTATTTAAAAATGTTTTATATGTAGAAGGTTTGAAACATAACTTGCTAGCATATCTCAAATATGCGATAATAACCATAGTGTACGATTTTCTAATCAAAGCTGTGAGATTTTAAACAACAAGGGTTCAGTAATACTAACTGGACGTAGAACCTCTGAAAACTGCTATATTGTTAGAGAATCCAGGTCATCTAATCAATCATGTTACATGGTCCATACAGACGAGACTGATTTATGGCACAAACGTCTTGGACATGTACACTACCGAAATCTATATAGATTGAGCAAATGGAAATTTATAAGTGGTTTACCCAAATCACAAAAATTAGATAAAATATGTGGTGAATGCTAGATTGATAAACAAACATGGAACTCACACAAAAAGGTGAATTCCAATACCACATCAAGACCACTCAAGCTTCTCCATATGGATCTAGTAGGACCTACCAGGATGGAAAGTCGAGGTGGTAAAAAATATATCTTGGTAATTGTAGATGACTTTACCAGATATACTTGGGTAATCTTCTTAAGGGACAAATCTGAAACCCTTGAAGAAGTAAGAAAAGTTCTCAAAAGGATTCAAACTGAAAAAGGTTCTCAAATCAGTAAGATTCGTAGTGATCATGGATCTAAATTTGAGAATAGCGGTTTTGAGAAGTTTCGTAACGACCAGGGAATATTACATGAATTCTCAACACCCAAAACTCCACAACAAAATGGTATAGTGGAAAGAAAAAATAGAGTACTTCAAGAAATGGCTAATGTCATGTTGAATAGCATGAAGCTCTCTAAGAATCTTTGGGCTGAAGCAGTCAATATAGCTTGCTATATTATTAATCAGGTTTACACTAGTAAAGGTAATAATAAAACGGCTTATGAAATGTGGTTTGATAGAAAGCCTACTGTCAAATAGTTTCGAATTTTTGGCAGCAAGTGCTATATTTTACGAGATCGTGAAAATCTTGGAAAGTTTGATACGAAAGGACCAGTGTGATTCAAGAGTCCATCAATGTGATCATTGATGATCACTTAAACACACCAGTCTCAAGTTCAGATAATGATGAAATTCTTGTAATTGATAAACCTGATACTTCATCTAATCAGACCGATTCTGAACTAAGGACTGTTAAAGATCATCCAACTACACAGATTCTTGGAAACCCTCTTACTGGTGTTCGTACTCGTAGACAACTTGAGGATATATGTAATTACATATGTTTTACATCCCAGATAGAACCATCTAACATAAAAGAAGCTCTTGCTAATGAAAACTGGATTGTTGTGATGCAAGAAGAGCTTAACCAATTTGTGAGAAATGATGGTTGGTATCTCGTACCTAGACCTAAAGATAAACACATCATTGGAACCAAATGAATTTTCAAAAATAAGTCTAATGAGCTTGATAATATAATTAGAAATAAGGCTAGGTTAGTGGCACAAGGTTACACTCAAAATGAAGGTATTGACTATGATGAAACCTTTGCATTAGTAGCCCATCTTGAATCAATTAGACTCTTTATATCCATTCAATGTTTTAGAAAGTTCAAGATTTACTAAATGGATGTAAAAAGTGCGTTCTTAAATGGCGATTTGCATGAGGAAGTCTATGTTGAACAACCAATGGGTTTTGAAGACCCCAAGAATGCTGATCATGTTTATCGACTTAAAAAGACACTTTACGGTTTAAAACAAGCTCCTAGGGCATGGTACGAGAAACTAACAAAGTTTCTATTAAGCCATAATTTTCAAATGGGATGCGTTGATAAAACTCTGTTTATTACAAAACATAATGAGCACATCTTATTAGTACAAATCTATGTTGATGATATCATTTATAGATCTACCTGTACTAACATGACTATTGAGTTTACAGATTTGATGAAATCTCTGTTTGAAATGATCATGGTTGGGGAATTGAATTATTTCCTTGGGTTGCAAGTAAAGCAACAACCTGATGGAATGTTCATATCTCAATCTAAGTATGTTATGAATCTAATTAAGAGATTTGGATTTGAGAATGGTAAGAATTTCGATACTCCTATGAGTACAACTTTGAAACTCTCAAAAGATTTTGTAGGTAAAAATGTAGATCCAAAATTATATCAAAGTATGATTGGTAGTTTACTATATTTAACTGCTAGCAGACCTGATATTTCTCTAAGTGTTGGTATTTACTCAAGATATCAATCTAATCCAAAAGAATCGCACTTGACTGCTGTCAAGCGGATTATTAGATATGTCGCAAGTACTGTTAATCTCGGTCTCTGGTATCCTCATGAGACTAATGTTCAATTAGCTGGATACTCGGATGCTGATTGGGCTGGTAATCTAGATGATAGAAAATCAACCGGTGGTAGTTGCTTTTATATCGAAAATTGTTTAGTTTCCTAGTTTAGCAAGAAATAAAATTCTATATCACTTTCAATAGCTGAAGCTGAGTATATCGCAGCTGGTAATGCATGTACGCAGCTTGTTTGGATGCAACGAATGCTAAGTGATTATGGAATTAAACAGGATTCTATTTTATTACATTGTGATAATTTCAGTGCCATAAATATTTTGAAAAATCCTATTCAGCATTCTCGTACTAAGCATATTGACATTAGATTTCATTATATTAGGAAATTAGTAGAAGAAAAAGTTATATCTCTGGAATATATCCCTACCGAGGATCAACAAGCTGACATTTTCATTAAACCGCTCGACAAAAGCAGGTTTAACAAGATGAAATTTGATCTAGGCATGTGCATTTTACAATGATTATTTATGCCTACTTGTATCATAGTGTATATATTTGTTAGTTTGAATATCAAAATCTGAATTTTTGGCCAGTATTCGACCAGTCGTAAGTATACACGACCAGTCGTACTTCAACCGGTCGTGCATATCCACGACCAGTCGTAGATTGCGGTGAATCACTTAAAAATTGGGGATTTCACTTTCTTCCTCATTCCGTTTTCACTCTTTAAGGAGTCGAGCCTCGACTAGTCGAACCCATTGTTACATTTCTTCAAGGTTAGTGCTTCATTTACGTTTTTCTTGTAGTTATGTGTCTAGATTGCTTCCTTTTCTCTCTTGGAGCTTTCTATTTTGGATTTCGTTGTGATTTGAGGTTTTTCTTTTACAAAATCTGATTTGAGCAAACCCTCTTCTCAAACCTTTGCAACTTTTTCTTTTCTTGAAATCTTTGTTGTAAATGGCTTCTAGAGGAAAGAAAACAACAACCCATGGTCCGTCTTCCTCTTCCAGATCAGTCCTGATTACTAAATGTCATCTTCGGCCTCCCGATGATGATCCATCTTATGTTCGGGACATCAGATTACACAATGTTATTGTTGAACACCTTGTTTTCATTGATCATGTTGCACCTTTTGACATCCTCCTTATGCTTAAATCTGTAGGTTGGGATAACTTATTACATTGGGGTGGGCCAACATACCAGTCCATTGCCCAATCCATATTTGCATGTATTAGTACTTTTTCATTGGATGAGTTAACATTTAAAATATTTACTAGAGAAGGGCCTTTTGATGTTGATCGTCATTTGATTTCAGCTCTTATGGACATTCCAGTGAATGATGAGGGTATTCCTATTCATAATTTGACTGATAAACCCTCAGTTTCTGAAAAACGTATGCTCACTAGAGACTTGTGCAACATAGATGTTCAATGGACACATAAAGGGAATGCGCTTCCCGCAAGGTATTTGTTACATAAATACAGAGTTCTCCACAAAATCTGTGTCTAATCTGTATCCTCGTTCGGGTAATAAAAAATCGATTTGACTTCATATATGGTTTGTGTTATCCATGCTGTTGTCAGTGGAACTCAGATTTGTTTACCATCCTTAATCTGTCATTTCATTCTTCAGTTTAGACTCCATCCGGGTCACGGTGACATTCCTTTTGCCTATTTGATGACTGTGTTGGCTACACATATGTTAGTCGATATGCCGGTTGGAGAGGCACCTATCCATCATCTGATGTTCAACAATTCTAATATCAATAAGATGAAGCTGGATTTCCATCCTGACCAAGGTGGTGGTGGTGGTCATGCTGAACATGAGGGAGAAGCTGGTGATCTTCCTCTTGATGACATAAATATGGATGACATCTTTGAAGAACTTGAATCTGATTCTACGAATGATTCAGATTTTGTACCATTTGATGTTGATGCACGTCTGAGTGCATTAGAGGATAAATTTAATAATATAAATGTTAAGATGGAAAACATGTCTGTTGCTCATGATTTACAATTCAAGTACATGCGTAAATATCTTAGGTGCTTGAACAAGGGGATGTATAAACTTGATCCATCTATCCCTGCTCCTTCTGGTTCAGATTAGTGTTTAAGTTATTCAAGTTGTAATAACTTTACTACTATGGTGTTAGCTATGCTTAAACTCAGTATTTAATTTCTGTGTGTTAATTATGCTTTTATCTCATATCTTGTCTATCTGTTCCTTGTTTTCTTTTGTCCTCTTATGACAAAAAGGGGGAGAATGGATATGTTTCACTTATTTGGATATGTTTTATTCATGGGGAGTTTTATATGTCTTATAAAGACATATATGGAGAATGGATATGTTGAATATTTGCATATTTGTAGGTTCATATTAACCGTGACAGTTGATGACAACTGGTGCATGATTTGTTACTCAGATATTCTGTATTCTATGCATGATTTGTTACTCAGATATTCTGCGTTCTGTAAACATATCTTGGTAGTGTGTTTTGTCACTAATTTGATAAAGGGGGAGATTGTAAGTGCTATAATTTATATCCCTTTCTGTTGTCAAATTTGTGGTGCCAAAGATACTGGTATGTAACTTGCTATGTGAAGCTCTACTCAAGATCAAACAAAGATCCACTCAAGATCAACTTTAATGAACAAGCAATGCTCACAAGTGTAAAGAAGAAAGTTCTACTTAAGTTCAACTGTGATTGACAAGTATTGCTCTCAAGTCAAGACATTGCAAGATGTCAAGAAGCTTACAAGTTCGATCGTAAAAAACTCAAGATACTTTCAAGGATTAGCTACAACAAGATTTTAAGGTTTACTACTTTCAAGGGTCACTTGTCCTTAAGTTTCAATGTCCTTACTTCACGATTGAGGTTTGACTGACCTTAGGTTGACCTTTAGAGTAGGCCATTTTGGATACATAAGTCATATGTTTGATTACGTGAGTTTGGTCAGTTTTAAGACTTGTCCTAAACTTTGTTCGACTAGTCCTAGTACTGCTTCGACCTGTCTAAAAAATTCCTGGATCAGTCGTAAGTTTGTTACAAAATTCGGATATTTTCTGTTAGGCTTCGACTAGTCTTGGGGTCTATTTGACTAGTCGAAGGAACAGTGTCGACTGCATCTAAGACCAGTTGTAAACCTACGACTCAAAGTCCAGCGCTGAAATTCAGATCCTACGACCAGTCGAAGGAAACCTACGACTAGTTGAAGGAGACCTACGACCAGTCGAAGGAGACTTACGACTAGTCGTGAAACGGTCAAATCTTATCGCGCCCGAATTTTCAAATATCTGTTGGTTCTACGACTAGTCGTAGAGGTCCTTAGACCAGTCGAAGACATGATTTGCTCACCTATAAATAGAGCACGAATCTCAGAAGAATTAAATCAATTCAAGCTAATCTAATTCGGCCTTCTGAGAGATAGTTCTGTGCTCCATTAAAGCTAAGTGTGCTTATTTAATATTCTCTTTCTTTAGCTTTATTTGATTGATTTTGTTTCTAGCATTCCAATCTTATATGAAAAGAGGAATTGTTATTTTCCTTCTTTTGGAATCAAAATCAATTAAAGCTAGAACCATTATAAAGTGAGTATTGGACATTGATCTTGGACATTCAAATCTCTACACATTGATCTTGGACATTCAAATCTCTACTCCAATTTGGTTCTTCCGGGCTGCTACAACGAAGGAGATAATCAGGTATTTTACATTTGTTGTAAATTCTGTTTGGTTTTCTTTTAAGATTTTCCAGAAAAATCTCATTGTATTGGTTATCTGAGGAGAGCCAGAAAACTCAGAAGTGGGGTTTTTTAAATTGTGTAAGCCCACAGATAAAGACACAATTGTGAAGGTTTTTAAGTGAACCTGGGAAAACCTATTTTTGTTAGTGAACGCTAATATCCCCTGTGTGAGGATATTAGGAGTGGAGTAGCTGTGTGGCTGATGTTGAACAGTTGGTCTACACACAGGCGAACCACTATAATCTCTTGTGTTTTATGGTTGTTTGATATTCATTTTATATCTTTAATTATTCAGTGTGGGATGTATATGTGGATGTGAATGTTGTAATCATTTCATTTCAAGCTCAGTGGTGAATGTTGTAATAGTTAAATTTATATTTTTGTAATTTATTGCTTACTACTACTTTATTGGTTTAAGCTTCTGTTTCTATATTGTTCTAGAAATAAGGTTGTCATACCATAAACTTTAGTTTTTGGTGTAAGGTTGTCCTTAGAACAATTTTTGATTGCTTTCCATTCTTATACTGCAATTCAAGTTTAGTGATTTAAATTCTTATTCTTTATTCCGCTACATCTTTTATTTAAATTTGGCATAGTCCTATTCACCCCCCCTCTAGGACATATAGCTTGGCCATTTCAGTAAGACTTAGTTCCTGTTATTGATTGGCAGCTGTTGGAGGTTCGCAAGGGCGCTTCTTATATTGAGCAGTCAGTTTGTATCCTTGATTGGAAGGAGCAAGTCCTCCGAATGAAGGTCATGCCATTGGTGAAGGTTCAGTGGGGTCACCATTCTGTTGATGAGGCGTCTTGGGAGTGTGAGGCCGAGATTCGAGAGCCCTATCCCCATCTCTTTGATGATTGACTATATGTTGTATCTTGTACGCTGTCTCCGATTTTATATGATGATGCTTTTTTCCTCTTCTATTATGAGTTATGTTTACTTGTAATGAAGTACAAATTTCGAGGATAAAATTTTTATTTAGAAGGGAGAGTTGTAAGACCCGTATCCTAGACCGTACTGTTCCATAGGCTTCTGCGGTCCTCTTGATTGAATTCCGATAACCCTTGACCTGTATCCGACATTTGCGCGCGATCCTAAGTCAAGCTCTGCATACTAAAGTCGGGTCGACCCGAAACTTGTACCCTAGTGACCGCGCCGTTGCCGCGGTTCCAACGCCACGACTCGCGCACCGATCCAATACCCGGGCCAGGAGATGTGGGCCCGCATTCATTTCGAAGAAACGCCGTGCCCTACGAATTTCGAGAGAATCTCTACAACCTATCCCATCAATCAATCTATCAATGTCAAGTACATATCCTATCACATGTACAAGTCAAGTACAAGCAAGCCATCTCTCTCCCATTCCTAAAGTCAACTCTCTCTCTCTACTCATCCCTTTCTTACAACCCTATCGCCCATCACCCATCATCCCATCCCGTTTCACCCATCACTTCTCTCTCCCTCTCATTTCTCTCTTCACTCCTAAGCAACAAAAATATCACACGTCCAAGCTCTCCCAAATCTCCATGAGAGAGTTTTGTGTGTGGCCCACTTCCTAACCCTCTCATCTCCCATCTCAACCCTTCATTCTTCATCATCTTCCGTTGAAATTGAAGCCAAGGAGTTCGACGTTCCATTAGACCAAGAAGGAGGCCAATAGGTGGGTGATCCACCGTTGATTTTCTATTAGAAGGCTCAACTGTGAGGGGACCCATTTTTGATGTATGTATTGTAATTATGGAGGGCCCATAGTGGCGGGGTCCCTCCATCACCATCCGACCTCTCCTTTTTTTCTCTTTCTCTCTCTCTTTTCCTTATTTGTATGGTAATGATGATGATGAGGTGTGTGACCCACCATGATGTTTACATCCATGCCATCTACCGGTGGACCCCATCCATGTGGGTCACACCATGTTGTTTATATGTCATCCCAACCGTCCATCTAGGATGTGGCCCACCCCACACGTGTGGGTGGGGCCCTCCTTGATGTATTTATTCTAATCCACACCCAGATCCATAGCTCTACTGGCAGAATGTCACGCCCCAAACTCGAAAATCGGGCTCACAAAATTTTTGATCACCGAATCTAGTGCCTACAACCTTTGTAGTACCCCATTCTTGGCTCCCAACGTCCATACGCTAGATTCTGATTCCGATTTCGATTGTCGAGGCCGGATATCGAGGCCAATTGTCAAGGCCCAGTGTGATGTATATGAAGCCTATATTTGAGGCCCATTGTGATGTGCATTCGGCCCGTATTTGAGGCCCAATGTGATGTATATGCAGCCCATATTTGAGGCCTATTGTGATGAGTATTCAGCTCGTGTTTAAGGCCCAATGTGATGTATATGAGGCTTATGTGATGAGGCCCATTGTGATACATTTGAGGGCCAGGCGATGGAACCCATTGTGATGTATGTTAAGCACATGTGAAAGGCCCATCGTGATGTGTATTAAGCTCTTGAGTGAGGCCCATGGTGTTGTATATTTGGCCCTTGTGTGAGGCCATGGGTCCACTATATGTTAGGCTCTATGTGTCCACATTATCGAGGTCGATTGTCGATGCTGGTTATTGATACCGATTATGAGTATGTGATAGCATAAAACATGATACATGCCCATACGCATCATCTGCATGTTTGTTATGAGATATGATTAACTCTTGCATATGCCATAGTGTCGGTTGTTTATGGAACTCCCTAATAGGTGGAGTTGCCCCACGTGAGAGTGTGGTATGCGCAGGTTTGATGAATGACTAGATGGTATGACTCATGCATCTCACATTTTGTGATATGACCACTGTACGCTCTAACGACATCAGGGCCATAGCCTCCACAAGCATATCGTGGGTGGCCAGATGAGACACCAAAAATCTGTTCTACATGGGGTGCTATAGATATCCCTGGGTGAAAGTCACAAAACCCTCTTGGTTCCAAAGGTTGCTTCAATATCTAGACTGAGTGGATGCATGAGTGTATGAGGGCCGTATATCATCAGGCCTCATCTCCCACTGTGTCGTGGTCGGTTAAAAGGGGGTGTGGCTTTACCTGCCCAAGGTGAGGGGGCAATGCTAGGCTGAGTCTAACCAGCTCGAGGAATGGGCCCGCTGTCGACGAGCCGGGCCTGATATTGGCAGGCGGATAGTGAGGTCTCTTCCACCCACCTTGTTACCCGCGAAGGGGCGACAATCTAGTTTGAAGTGTAACAGACCCTGGTGATTTTCCAGAGAGGAACTGTACTGATATGTGGACTTATTGAGCAAGAATTTGCATACTTATTCATTCACTATCCACTCAGGCTGGTGGTGCGCAACTATTTGTTATGTGTACCTTCGCATGGCTAGGATTTCGGTTGGACGCACGACTAACTTGAGATCAAGAGTCTACTACATTGAGTCTGGCTATCTAAATTTAGGTATAGGACTGGTTAGGATAAAAGTCCCTTGTGATGGTCCCCATAGCTTGCGATATTACGTACTATCTCCCGACTTCACTCCATCTTGATCATTTCATTCGCACCGCATATTACATTGTATCCGCAACATTTAGCATTTTGGGTTGTCATGTTTTTGCATTGATATGGTCGTTAACATTCATGCCTTGTATCGCATAGCCTTGGTACGACTGATGACACTCATGGACTTACCAGTATATTTCGGCTTACTTTGATATCGTATGATTCATTATCTTGCCAGTATTTCTGCTTATATTTATATACTTGGCATATGCATCGCATACACTTACACCACCCTTTAAGCTTTCTATAAACTTATGCATGATAGATGCGTGTAGGTGGCGTTAGATTATAGCAAAGTTGAGCATGGAGCATGCAGCGGCCTTCTAAAGCTTGATTTTGTCACATGTATTTCCCTTTCAGCACTGTATTCAAATGTTTATATTAGTGGATATGTGATGATGATGTTTCCTTTGTGATTTGGGTAAACTTGTGGTTATGCTTATTACGAGTTAAATATACATTGGAAAATCCTCCTTGTAGGATCCCAGGATCGAAATTTGGCGTATGGACGCTGGGAGCCGAGAATGAGGTATTATGGAGGCTGTCGGCACCGGATTCGGCGATTGAAAATTTTGTGAGCTCGGTTTCTGAGTTTGGGGCGTGACAGTCTACCACTAGAGCTATGGATCTGGGTATGGATTAGAATAAATACATCAAGGAGGGCCCCACCCACACGTGTGGGGTGGGCCACGTCCTAGATGGACGGTTGGGATGACATATAAACAACATGGTGTGACCCACATGGATGGGGTCCATCGGTAGATGGCATGGATGTAAACATCATGGTGGGCCACACACCTCATCATCATCATTGCCATACAAAGAAGGAAAAGAGAGAGAGAAAGAGAAAAAAAGGAGAGGTCGGATGGTGATGGAGGGACCCCGCCACTATGGGCTCTCCATGGTTACAATACATACATAAAAAATGGGTCCCATCACAAGTGGGCCTTCTAATAGAAAATCAACGGTGGATCACCCACCTATTGGCCTCCTTCTTGGTCCGATGGAACACCGAACTCTTTGGCTTCGATTTCAACGGAAGATGATGAAGAATGAAGGGTTGATATGAGAGATGAGAGGGTTAGGACGTGGGCCACACACAAAACTTTCTCATAGAGTTTGGGAGAGCTTGGACTTGTGATATTTTTGTTGCTTGGGAGTGAAGAGAGAAATGAGAGGGAGAGAGAAGTGATGGGTGAAAAGGGATGGGATGATGGGTAATGGGTGATGGGGTTGTAAGAAAGGGATGGGTGGAGAGAGAGAGTTGACTTTGGGAATGGGAGAGAGATAGCTTGCTTGTACTTGACTTGTACTTTTGATAGGATATGTACTTGACATTGATTGATTGATGGATAGGTTGTAGAGATTCTCTCAAAATTCATAACGCGCGGCATTTCTTCGGAATGAATGCGGGCCCACATCTCCTGGCCCAGGTATTAGATCGGTGCGCGAGTCGCGGCGTTGGAACCGCGGTGACGGCGCTGTCTCTATGGTACAAGTTTTGGGCTCGGCTTGTACCATCTAGCAAGGGCTCGGCTTAGGATCATGCGCAAATGTCGGATACAAGCCAAGGGTTACAGGAATTCGATCGGGAGGACCGCGAAAGACTACGGAACAGTACGGTCTAGGATACAGGTCTTACATGTACACTCCTTTAAACACTATAATGGAGCAGGTACTTATAAACGTACAAGACAAAAGGATCTTAAAATGACCAAGTAAGTTAAAGGCTGACTTTGAGAAGACAGATAACAAGAGATATTGCCATTTCCATCGAGATCACGGTCATAACATAGCTTAATGCTTTGACCTAAAGGAAGAGATCGAATCCCTTATTCAAAATGGACATCTACGTGAGTTCATTGATAAAGAAAGGGAAGATCGACTAACCAGGCAACAGAGCGACAAACAGAACAACAACGAAGCAACATGTGAAACACACACCATCTTTGGCGGATTCGTTGATGGTGGAGACTCGAATGGGGCATGCTAAGCTCATGCTCGAAGTATGACCAACAACGAGCGGGAGCACCATGTTTACCTTACTGGCAGATCTATGAAGGAATCGAGGTTGAACTCCTACAGCCTGACCTTTACAGAAGTGGATGCCGATGACTCCACTACCCGCATGAAAATGCCTTAGTAGTCACCATGACCATGGTCAACCACAAAGTACATCGAATACTGGTCGACACCAGTAGCTCGGTCGACATTCTGTTTACTATCGCATTCAACAAAATGGGAGTCGGAAGATCTAGACCACCACCATGGTCGATTTCCTTGTGGTAGATTGTCCCTTAGTTTATAATATGATTTTGGACAGGTCATCCTTGAACACCATGAAGGTTGTGGTATCCACTTATCACCTCGCCATGAAATTTCTGACAAAGCACGGAGCTGGCTTGGTCAGAGACGATCAACATGAGGCCTGACAATACTACTTGACAACGTTCTGAGTGAAAGTGCAACGACACCAAGCAATGCAAATTACCTCCCTGAACCTGCGACTAGAGACTGCTGAAAGAGGATTGCTGGTAGAAGATCGCATCTCAATACAACTTTTTGAGTCCGATCTGTCCCGCACCATTGTAACGTCCTGGATTTTTTGCCAACTTAGAGTTAGACGTCCTTGGGCAATAGGCCTATCATAACACCTTATCAACTTCTCAAAACTCAATCTCAAAGTCTCAAATCCCCTTTCGACCTATCTCTTAAAAAATCTCACCTTTCACCACCTTATTCTTCAAATAGTTCTAAGTATTTTTATATTAGACACCAATCCTAAAGCTCAAAGGATGAAGAACTATAATTAAACTAAAATTTACTATAAATAGTAAAAATACAAATAAAATGGACAGTAGACCATTAACCTGATAGAATATGGGGAAATAACTAGGTTATTTGGATAGCTTAGCTTCTCCTACCTAAAAATCATATATTGCATGTCGAATAACTCATTCCAGTTTGTAAGATACACTTGTTTCAAGAATTGAGTGGTAGAATCACCACCAGGACCACCAGAGGGTTTAAATTTTCTGAATTTCGGTGGACCCTGGCTGAAATTTTCTGCGTTTTCAGGACGACTTCAAAAAGTCATATCTCTCTCAATATAATTTTGATTTAGGTGATTCAAAAGCTAGATTAAAGCTTGATAAGTCTAGTTTCATATAAAAATAAGTGAAAATAAAATAAAACTTTTTATATAGTTAAATATAGGTTGATATGACAACTGTCCAAAACATTATTAGTTCGGACAGCTGTTACTTCCAGAATTTTTAGAATTTTTCTAGATCAAGAAATTTAATGAAATTTAGTGAAGATAAAGTAGACTTGATGATAAACTACTAAAAAAATAATTAAAATAATATAGTAACTAAAAGTGCCAATAAAAAATATAGAACTACCTAAGGACTTTATCCTGTCGTAATTAAGGCAGAATTTAGTTTAGTACTAAACTAAATAATTGGTGGATTTAACTTAAACCACCATTTCGACAAATGGAAAGACCCAAAACCATTAATACCATTAACTCATCGTCCCTTGAAAACTTAGGAGAAATCCCAGGAGCCTATTGCTCTCGGGAGTACATTGTAACTACGTATCAGACCTAGACCGTACATTAAAAATCTGATGACCGCAAAACTATAGGGTTATGTCCATCCTACTGGGCTTGACAACCATCGCGGGAATCGATCCCAAATAATATCCAGAAACACACAACTTTAGCCCTAAATGAAGTATGTAATAAACGCGAATATCTTTAGAAAATGAAATGAAACTAAAGTGAATTGGGCCATTCGCTTATGTGCGAAATTGAGGATTTCAGACCGTCAGTTTCTGACCTAACTTCACCTATGAGAAAAGGAAATTCTCCTGCACATATCCGTATACTTGTGGCCCCGATCGAGCAAGTTCGACCGTTGATCTGACACGGGTCCTCCACGATCGATCGGCTTATCTGATCGCACCGAAATCACATCCTGGTATAGATCCATTGTCAGAGAACTTACCCTATGACGTAGATGAGTAATGGACCTCCCGATGAGCCTCGTTCGTCAGAAGCAGTCGCCCTTTGGATATAAATTAAGTATACCATTGCCCTGGGGCCATTTGCATCACTTCTGGGCCTATGTATAGCCCTTAAACCACCCCATTTCTATTCCATACGAATTTTTCTAACCTTGAGAGAGAGAAGAGAGAAAAAGAAGAGAAAAGAGGAAGGAGAGGAGAGAGACTTTAGGCGATCATTGCTGGGATTCTCTCCCACTACTCCACGCACTGAATCACCTTTCCACTTCACTACACAATCATTTTCGGCTTTGATTTGGGTAAGAAAACCTAACCCTAATCTTGATTTAGAAATCAGGATAGCGTAATCGATGAACGAGCTAACCTATTTCGTTGTTTAGGTGCCCGACGTTCCGTTTTCGGGAACGTAGGATTCGAACCAAGTCTGAATCGAGTATTTCGACAAAAGGTGCAGACTATAAACGTTTAAGTTATGGTTTTCAATGCTTTCAATGTCTGCTAATGGTTTATGTCTGACTTGATTGGTACCATATTGTCTTACACACACCGATCTCGATATATTTTACATGTATGAAATATGTTGAACAAAATATGCATTCCATGTGTTTGTTGAAATGTCTTAATAAACATGTAAACATGATTTATGCTTGCCATGCATACTAATTTAGGATTCATCGTTGTTATATTGACCTCTCTATGTAAGGATCTGCTAAAATACATGTTGTAACTACCATAGTCTACATATTTGGTGAAGTGTAGTTTAAGTGTTTGATGAATTGTCTGAATGGGAAATTGTTGATGATTTGTATGTATTGCGAGTGTTAAGATAGAATTCTTTCTTTCCTTACATATATGTATAGTCTTTTCATGAAATCATATTCGCCTCTATGCAAATGATTGATAAAATGCTAGTATTTGGTAACATGATCAAGGTGTTTGATGAAATGCTCAAATGAGGATTTCGCTTGGATTATTTGTTAAATACTGAATTGATTATCATGTGTATTTAATTGCTGCATCTGAGTAAGATTGGGGCTACAACCTAGCCTAGGCAATCGGTAACAATTCCTGTTCGGGTAGCCGAATTGGTCTTGCCACATTGGGTATACTTGATGAATCCGGGTCGCACGACGATTGTTGACAGTGGTTAGGCCACGAGAGGTGCTTATGCGCTCTATGTCGATTTAGTCAGCGTTTGCCTGTACCAATCAAACTTACCTAACAAACCGATCGGCCTATTGCGTGTTTACCATGTATAGACACTACTGCTTGAATCTAAGGTACCCCTTACCAATGTAAAGGCCCACTTTAACCATAGTACCACAATCCACTAAGACTCATGAGCCGGGTGTGGTGGTATGGGACACTGTGTTCGAGCTGTCAGCTTACGCCGAGGTGATAAGCCACCCCGTAGTGACCAGTGAGCAAACTCAGACTCGTAAGCCGGGCATGGTTGTATGGGACACCGTGTTCGAGTTATCGGCCTATGCCGAGGTGATTAGCCACCTCGTAGTGACCACGAGTATAAACTTTAGAATTTGCCTATCGACTGCTTTTCATTGGGAGTGATGACCCTACAACTTGCGTATCGTATGTGCTTGACTAGGAGTGACGAACCTAGATGGATCATTCGGTTTGGGTCGATGATATAAAGGGTGGTACCCTAGCTTCCCAAACCTGCTGTATGAATAAGCTTAATTAACTACTGGGCTAATATGACCATGCACTGCACTGCGTTAGTTAGGACGTGCTTTAAAGGCATGGAAGTCGCATAGGAGGCAGTGTTGTCATATGCGATATGGTGTTGGCATCACTTGTTGAGGGAGATTTTGATGTGAGGGCATGCATCATTACTTGCACTTCATTCCTACATTAATAACAGTAGTTAAGATGTGATTGTTATGCTGCCTTATCATTACTGCTTGATTGACTTGATAACATGTTAACTTTTACCTTATAGTACCACTGAGTTGGCCACTCATTCCCACTCTGGGACTGTGTTTTAAAATACCAATCAGACTCTGATTTAGATGCGGGTGATGATAAAGTCTATGTGACGGAGTAGGACTTTATGGATGAGGAGGAAGAGTTCTCCTACTTTTAGCTCTCAGGCGAGTTTATGTAGACCTCGTGCCGATGCGCAGGGACTACAGGGATATTTGGCTTAGTTGGACACATCTACTTTCCCATATTTTGTTATTTTAAAATAATACATGTATATATTAAACCCGGTTACGTAATCATACTCTGGAGGTTTGTGAAACTCCCACATGCTTAAATATATATGGTTTAGACTTCCGCTTGTTTAATTTAATTATATCTGGAGTATGATATGTTGTTTTGGCATAATCTTACTCATGCTTAACTCATTAATATAGATAAATTCTGAATATCATCATCCATATTGCATAAGTGATGTGCTGGATCTCGGGAGTAGAGCTTTGCTCGACCCTTAAAATCCAGGGCATTACAACCATCTAGGTCGGATCACTGCTCGAGCCAGACATCAGGCAAAAATAGTTGACATGTTGAGACAACATGCTGATGTCTTTGCTTGGTCCTACTAGGATATGCCCAGTATAGACATGGAGGTTATGGTCCATTGACTGAATGTGGACCCCAACCACAAGCCAGTGAGGTAGAAATGACGAGTGTTTGACCCTAAAAGGTACGTAATATCGGTGAGGAAGTTGAAAAACTCCTTGAGGCCGGTTCATCGAGGAGATCTACTACCTTGACTGGTTAACAAATATTGTGCTAGTGAAAAAAGATAGCAAAAAATGGTGGGTTTGTGTAGATTACACCAACTTGAATAAAGCATGTCCAAAAGACAACTTTCCCCTCCTAAGGATCGACCAGCTGGTAGACAGCACTACCAGGCATTGCTCCTCCGCTTCATGAATGCCTACTCAGGATATAATCAAATCTCTATGCACAAATATGGCAAACAAAAAATAGATTTCTTCACTGCTAGAGGACTATATTGCTATCAAGTAATGCCCTTCGGGCTGAATAATGCTGGAGCAACTTACCAACGCCTGGTCAACAAAATATTTGCCAAACAGATTAGCAACATGATGGAAGTCTACATCGATGACATGCTCGTTAAAAGTGCTGAGGCAGGAGATCATGTGGCAGATCTGAAAGAAATGTTCACGATGTTAAAGAAATATCAGATGAAGCTAAACCCAAACAGGTGCTCCTTTGGCGTCAGCTCGAGGAAGTTCTTTGGGCTTCCTTATCAATCAGAGAAGGATAGAGGCCAACCCTGACAAGATCCGAGCCCTCTTATAGATGAGCTCCCCAAGAACAACAAAAGAGATTTAATGCCTCACAAGCAAGGTAACAGATCTAAACAGGTTCATCTTTAGGGTTATAGATAGATGCTTACCATTCTTCAAGCAGTTGAAGGGAAACACAAAACTGACCTAGACAAATGAGTGTGAGGAAGCGTTCCAGCAACTCAAGGAGTATCTGAGATCCCCCCACTACTCTACAAGTTAGAGCTAGGAGAGCCATTGCTATTGTACCTGGCAGTGTCGATCATAATAGTTAGCTCGGCCCTAATGCCTAAGGTGAAAAACAAGCAACTACCAGTCTATTACATGAGCAAAGGTATGGTCCAAGCCAAGACGTGATACCCAGACACAGTAAAATTAGTGCTAGCACTAATTTATCATCTCGACACCTCCGACCATACTTCAAGGCTCACACTATTGTGGTTCCAACTGATCGATTGCTTCACCAAGTGCTGCAAAAACTTGAGACGTCAGGGGGGTTGGCGAAGTGGGCAATCGAGCTTGGTGAATTTAATGTCATATACAGACCTAGAGCAGCGATCAAGGCCTAAGCTGTTGCTGACTTCATTGATGAATTTTCTATCACGTTCCCCCACAAGAAATAAAGAACGAACAGGAAGTCAGCTTACAAGAATGGACCCTTTACATAGATGGGTCATTAAACTCTTGGGGAAGTGAAACAAGGTTGATCCTCCTCGCACTTGATCGGACCAATGTAGAGGACGCCCTAAAGTTCGGGTTCCCAGCCTCAAACAATGAAGTAGAATACAAAGCACTCCTCGCCGGGCTTAGGCTGGCCAAGACAATGGGAGCCCGAGCATTAAAAATCCACAGTGACTCCCAACTCATAGTTAACCAGGCCGCAACGAGACTTGCTCCAAGAATTTGAGAAGTATGAAGTCATCCTGGTCCCCAAGTCAGAGAATTCTAAAGTCGATGCCCTCGCCAAGTTGGTTGTAGCAGTTAACGACGACCTCTCCAGGACTGTACCAATCAAATTCTTGTCTGAGCCCAATATAAGCCAACTCGACCAAAATGAGACCTTCCCGATAAGCCAATTACCGAGATGGATGGACCCGATCATGCGCTACTTGCGAGAGGGTGAGCTGCATGAGGATAAGCTGGAAGCTCGTAAAATAAAAAATAGGTCAGCTCGGTGTACAATCTTAGGAGACGTCTTATACAAAAGGGGCTTCTCATTACCATACCTAAGATGCTTACAACTTGATGAGGCTGAATATATCCTAAGGGAAGTTCAAGAAGTTATCTTTGGAAATTATTCAGGCGTAAGAACCCTATCCCACAAGGTGATTCGATAAGTATACTATTGGCCGACCATCCGTGAAGACACAAAGCAATACACAAGGAAGTGCGATTAGTGCCAGTGCTTCGCTGTCGTACCACGACAAACACCTGAGCAGATGACCCCAATGAGTGGTCCCTAGCCCTTCGCACAGTGGGGGGTTGACATCATAGGACCTCTGCAGATGGACAAGGGACAAACTAAATTTACCATCGTTTTTGTCAACTACTTCACCAAGTGGGTAGAGGCCGAGCCTTTAGCTAAGATTACCAAGAAAAAGACTATCGACTTCATTTGGAAGAATTTCATTTACAAATTCGGTATCCCCCACACCATTGTTGCTGATAACGACAGGTAGTTCGACAATGCTCATTTCCTATGATTATGTGAAAAGCTCGGCTTCTGCAATGCCTTCACCTCACCTCGGCACCCCCAAGCTAACGGTCAAGTGGAACCCATCAATAAAATCATAAGGAACCACTTGAAACCCAAACTCGAATAATTTAAAGGAGCCTGTGCTGATGAGTTGCCACATGTCCTATGGGTATACCGAAACTTGGCCCGAACAACGACTGGGGAAACCCCATTCTCTTTGGCCTTTAGTGTAGAAGCAATAGACCCAGTTGAGATTGGGATACCCTCGACATGAACTAAGCTGTTGTTCACAACCCCAAGTGCAGAGTCACGATGTGGTAATAACTCGATGAGACCGAGGTCGAATCCACAGGGACTTATATGTGTATCTTTCTAAAATAAACTAGAACTAGAACTAGGAACTAGATTTAAGTAATAATATGAAGATTTAAGAGATCAATGATTTAACAATCAATAATAAAAGGAAAACTAGGGCGCTAAGGATCCACATGTAGCTATTAAGATGCTACCTTACTTGATTCAAAGAGCTACAACTAGAATTAGAGTCCTATCCTATCCAATTAGATGATAGATTAGTAAAAACCCAAAAATCTGAATTTTCCATCAACATAGTTCTCCCATGAAGCATTCATATGATAATCTCATGGAATCTAACCATCCATCATGCCATAAACTATGATGAATCACAGATTTTATAGATCACACACTTCTCAAAACATATTGAGAAGATATTTAAAGGTATCACAATATCTATTGCAATTTGAGTCACAATAAACAATAGAAAACTGAAAATATTCCTTTAATTAAACTATAAATCAATAGGAATTCAACATATACTTGAATCAAAGCAAAGGAAACATCAAAATAAACTGTAGCTTCAACTTTTAGCCCTAGCTAAGAGATTAGCTAGTCAAAGCTAACTCAAAAATAAAAGAAAGAAAAAAAAATTAAAAGATATACTAGAATCCATGAAGAAATTAAAGTGGAAGAACATTGTCAGCGCTCCACCAAGGCCTTCTCTCCCTTTCCAAACCCTAGAAGATAATTTGGAATAGTCTAGGGACTCCTTTAAATAATTTTGCAACTCAAACTTTCATACAAACTTCAGAAAAGTTCGCAAACTGCCTCAAATTTATGCACTCTGCGCATGTTCCCAAAATAGACTTCGATGAAATTATTTCAGAACTTTCATTTTTTAGACTTGGAGTTTCAGAATATGTTTTTTCTGGCCAATTTTCAGGATATTTTTTCTTCACTTCAACTCTTTGATTCTCTTCATTCCTCACTTCGTTTCCTTGGATCTTCGGCATGTGAATTGTTCATTAATGACTTCCAAATCGCTAAATCCTCATTTAGTAATCTTTTGAGCATCAATTTTTCTTTTAATATCAATTTCACCTTAAACTCTTGAAATCACCTCGCACATGAAAACATGCATAATTAAATCAATTAAGTACTATCATGTTTATAAAACCAAGATATAAATAGGGGAAAATATGCAATATTTCACACTTAACAACTGCTTGACATGGGAGAAAATGATGCGTAGCTAGCTTTGTGTCTAGATTTGGTTGAAGAATTAAGAGAAAAGGCGTAGCTGAATGTTGTTGCTTATCAACACAGGATTGCTCAACATTACAACACGATGATCAAAATACACAGATTCTAAGCAGGAGACTTAATCCTCCAAGAAATCTTTCAAAACAATAAGAAACCCAGCTTAGGAGCCCTGGGACCAAACTTAGAAGGACCATACAAGGTAGCTAGTATGGTCTGCATAGGGACATATTAACTAGAAGACATAGAAGGTCAGCTCTGATCCCATTCATGGAATGCTAAGCACCTAAAAATCTACTATTCATTAGGGTAGACCTAGGAAAAATCTATAGCGTTTCGACTGTTTGCCTTAGGAACAAACTACTAACCATCGACTGATTGCTACCTATGTAAGAAAACCCCATTATAAAGGAACAATGGTTTTAATTCCTACTATCTTTTCTACTAACTTCACGACTAAAAGTCCACATGCTCGACTATCGTATCTACTAAGTAATCATACACGACCATCGGCACACAAAAACACAAAATTGAACAAAACATTTTTTTTTTCATTTATGAAGAAGAATTTACCTTTAACAAAAAAAGAAAAAAAAGAAAGGAGACCTATCATTGGGGAAGCCCCTCAACCTCGGGGGTAACAACATTGGGGCCTTCTGGAACATCGTCATTAAGGCACCCTAAGTCCAGGTTAGGATACTTTTGCTGGGCATCTTGTCATGCCCCAATCTTGGAAATCGGGCTTATAAAATTTTTGATTGCTGATTTCGGTGCCGACAACCTCCATAGTACCCCATTCTCGGCTTCCAGTGCGCATACACCAAATTCCAATCCTGAGATCCTACAAGGAGGATTTTCCAACATACATTTATCTTGTAAAAAGCATAATCACAAGTTTACCCAAATCACAAAGGCAACATCATCATCACATATCCACTAATATAAACAGTTGAATATAATGCTGAAAGGGAAATACATATATTGATAATCAAAGCTCCAGAAGACATTTGCATGCTCCAAGCTCGACGCTGCTGTGACCTAACGCCACTAGCATGCATCTATTGTGTATAAGCTTATAGAAAGCTTAAAGGGTGGTGTAAGTGTGTGCGCAAGGTAAGTGTCAAGTATATAATATTAGAGCAATGTGGAAACATGCCGGTAAGTTATAATTACCACCAGCCTTTCCAGGCTATGCGATGTAAAATATAATAAGCTAATATCATATCGGAGGAAACAATGTAGATCAGTTATGCAATGTGAAGTCATAGTAAGCCAAATATCATATACTGAGGATACAAAATAATATGCAAATCTTGACGGGTCCACGAATACCGTCAACCTCATATAGGCCATATAAATGCAGAAACATACTAACCCAAAATGCCATATGCTGTGGATGTAATGCAATATGCGGTGTGAGTGAAATGACCAAGCTGGAGTGTGAAGTCGGGATGGTAGTACGTAGTATCGTAGGCTATGGGGTTCATCACAAGGGACTTCTATCCAAACCTGTAACGCCCTAAAAATTGGGGGTCGAGCATAAATGCCACTCCCGAGTTCCAATGCATCACTTATGCAACATAAATAATGATGATTAAATGTTATCCGTGTTAGTGCATTAAACATGAGTGGGATTACACCAAAACAGCATATCATACTCCAGAGACCGTTAAATTACACAAGCGAAAGAACTGTGATAAATATATAAAGTATATAAAACGTTGTAAGTCTCCAGAGTGTGAACATGTTACCAGGTTAAATATGTACATGTATACTTCCCAAAATGGACCAAAAATGAATATACATGTATGATTCAAAAGACAAAATAACAAGTGTAAGTGCATCTAGTCAACATTCCAGAAGTCCTCGTTGATCAAGCCACGGCTCACATGAATTCACCTGAAAATTGCATGAACGAGAATGCCTCCTCGTCATCCTCATAGTCTGGCTCCGCCTCATAGGCATCGCCTCCACCTGCAACTATGACAGGGTCTGGTTGGTGTGTACAACACCGTCCCATAACGTGGAAGTGAGTGATCAACTCAGTGGAACCATAAAGTAAAGGTTAACATGTTATCAATTCAGTCAAGTAGTACAATCAAACATCCCTAAATACTCTGATTAATGCAAGAATGGTATGAATAATGATGCATGCCCTCGCCTACTCTCCCTCAGCAACTTCATCTCACGATCATGGCACAAAACCCTTCCTCAGTGCTTGACCTACTATGCCAAACTCACACGTAATGCGGTGCATGCACGTGATTTCCAAGTTCTTATTAGTCCTTTTCATACAGCATGATTGGGAAACTAAGGTACCTCCCTTATATCATTTCCCAAACAATGATACATTCTAGAGTCGTCAGTCCTAGTAAATCTCATATGATAGGCAAGTTTAGGTCATTACCACCAACGCCCTACCAACTGGCAGTCTATTTTTGAAGGCTCATTGCCAACTCGCCTGGGGACCACAGCCAGGCTGCACCGGGGTAGGCCTATTTCATACTTGAGCTAACTACAAAGGGCATGTCACTTGATCAGTGTAGGTCGACAGCTCGAATACAGTGTCCCATACCACCATATTCGGCTCACGTGTTTGGGTTGCTCACTGGACACTACGGGGAGGCTCGTCGCCACAGCGTAGGCCGACAACTCGACCACGGTGTCCCATACCACCATGTTCGGCTCATGAGTCTTAGCGGATCGATGTACCAAGGTTAAACGGGCTTTCCATTGGTGAGATTGGTACCTTAGATTCAAGCAGTAGCATTCATACATGATGAACATAAATCGGGCCAATCGGGTTGCTTGATTAGTTCGATTAGTACGAGCGTACGCTGAAGTAGCCGACAAGGTATCACTGTCGACAACCATCGTACGACTCGGATTTATCGAATGTGTCTTATGTGGTGAAATGACCTCAGCCATAAAATCAAGACCTATTACCGATTGCCTAGACTATGTAATAGCCCCAACCACATTCAATTACAACAAGTAATCATATGAGATAATCAAAGCAGTAATGAACAAGTGATTCAAATCCTACGATTATTTGAGCATTTTCTGAAGTACAACATAAACATGAATCCACACATATGCATTCCATAAGTAAGATAATTAATATAAAACAAATTTCATGGAGGAAATCATACACATCATTAAAGTAGTTGAAAATCCTATCTCAACACTCACTTAAAGTACAATTTACCAAGTGCTTACTCAAACAAATATTTTTTTTCAAACACTTTAGACTACACATATCAACATACATGACGTATACCGATCACAACGTGTATTAGGGCAAATCCTTTCACTAAGGAGTTGTCACGAATGTAACCCGTATATACCCACGACGGATTATCATAGCAGGCAGGAATTCGAATTCCATACTCATTCAATCATTTCCACAAACACTTAGACTACCCATTTCAACCTACAGGGTACAACTTAAGCTATATTAGGGCAAATCCTTTCATAAGGAGTTGTCACATATACAACTATCACATAAATACCATAATTCATCATGGCAAACACAAATCCAAATTCCGTACTTATACGATTATTTCAACAAACACATGGATTACCCTATATTCAACATAGTTCATGTATAACTGAAAAGCGAAACAGACATCGCATTTTGCATGTGAAATGGCACCCACGTCAGTCATAAATCATTAAGCGGCATTGAAAGCCTTGAAAACCATAACATATACGTTCATAGTCCGCACCTTTCACCGGTATACATGAAACGAAATCAGTTTAAATGCTAAGTCTTTGTTTACGGCACCACAATAACCTATAACAGGGAATAGGTTAGCTAATTCATCTATTACCCTAGTTGAAAATCCTAAAACAGATTAAGGTTGGGTTTTCTTACCTACAAATGAAGTTGGAATCGCCGGACTAGCGATGCCGAAGTGGTAGCTAAGCTCGTGGACTGATGGGATCGAATCCCAGGAACTCTCTCCCACTTTCTCTTTCTCTCTCTCTCCTTCACTTTTCTCTCTTCTCTCTCCTATGGTTTCCCAAATTCGTATGGGATGAGAGAGTGAGGGTTTAAGGCCCTTATATAGGTCCAAAACTGATGGGAATGGCCCCAGGGCCAAGGTATACTTAGGTTATAGCCAAAGATCGGCTGTTCCGATCCAACGGAGCACTTCTGGAGGCCCCTTTTCTGCGTGCGGTCGGACTTAAGCTCCTTGGCATTGGATTTAAATCGAGTTAAGTTTTCGGTCCTATCAGATTTACAGATCGACCATAAACCCTTTTCTGCGTGTAATCAGACTTAAGCTCCCTGACATTGGATCTAGGTCGAGTTAAGTTTTTGGTCCGATTGGATTTACAAATCGACTGTGGTGGACCAGTTTTAGTTCAATGGTCACTGGTACTTGATCAGGGCCACAAGTACACTAACATGTGTGAGAAATTTTTCCTGATCCGAGGGTGTATTTGGGTCAGATTCTGATAGTCTGAATCTTTATATTTGGCCCACAAGCGACACATCTAAGTTTACTTAAATATGAGTTCAATTTCTAAAGGTATTCACATTTCTCACACACTTTGTTCTGGGCTTAAGTTGTACGTTTCTGGACACAGTTAGGACTTGATTTCTGAGATGGTTGTCGAGCCCAATAAGGCGGTTATAATCATTTAGTTTCGTAGTAATCGGACTTTCGACGTGCGGTCCAGGTCTGATACAGAGTTTCGTGATGCCCCCGAGAGCAACTGGGTAATGAGATTGATCCTATATTAAAGGGTAATGTAGCATCGATGAGTCTGCAAGTTTTGCGTCTTGCAGTTCGTATTTAAAGTTGTTCAAGCGAATTTCACAGCTAATCTAGTTTAACACTTAGTTAATTTCGTCTAATTTCTAAAGGATTTGGTCCTGAGTGATTTTTACCTGAGGTGGTACTCGGGTCCTTGTACGAATTTTTCCTGGACGTTACAATCTACCCCCCTTAAGGAACAATTTCATGCTCGAAATTGCCTAACGGTAATACGTAAAGGTTTACATACGTGTTAGGGTATATAACAACTACACTAGCCTAGCTCATAATAGTCTACCCTCCTTAAAAGTTTCTACCTTTGAGGTTTGAAAATAAATGTCCAATTCATTATTATTGTGCTACGTGTTTGATGATAAAGTTTACTTAAGGGTGGTATGTTCTACCATTTATGATTGGGCTCATACGGAAAGTCAGTTGTGGTAGGCTCGAACCTAATACATCAATTGTCTGCCTGACTAGGGCAGATAACATGTTATATCCCTTCCTAATCCTGATGGATCCTGGTCTTCTACTCGGTCAAAGCAGTGAGTTCTTTGGTAATCACCCATGATTGAGAATTGAGTTAAGCCACGAATGCCTCGTACGGATATGGTTCTGAAATTCTGAAATCGGATCATCCTAAGTATTTAAGGAGTATTATAATTCGCTAGGAGGTTCAAGCCTCATGTCTATAAGGTTGTCCTTTGGATCTTGTTCAACGAGAGTTCTTGTTTAACCTATGTTTAACTTGATGGATAATAAGTTCTATCCCGGTGCTCATAGTCAAAAGACTATGCTAGAAGGGTCTTCAATCTCCTAATATTATATTTGTATGTCACCATTTCGATCATACGGCTAGGGGGTTATGAGCAGATTTGGACTTTGGTTTCATTAACTTCGAGAGGTAGGGAAGAGTCGGGAGTCTTAAAATATTGCAAAAGTTTGGAATGCTAGCAACATAAGGCCGCGGGAAAGGAAAGAAAATAGATATCTCCTCAATGCGGTATGAATCTTGAATTTACAAGGGAAATAAGAAACTTATAACCTTACTGTGGTCCGCCTTTAACATGAGCTTACGAAGTATTAAACTATGAAACTCAATTCTACCCGAGGGTCCTAATTTAATTACACAAAGACAATTAAAATATATATCTATATACGGATATACATATTTATATGTATAATTTAAATTTAACCACAGGATGATTCCTAGTAGGATTACAAATAATTCCTAAATAGATACCAAATACTAAACTTTAATATGAAAAGGTATGACCAGCCTATTGGCAACTTAAAGTTGTAGAAATTTTCTGTTTCGACACTTCTATTATTTACAACATATTTGTCCTCTCTAGTTACTATATTATTGTTATAATGAGGATAGTAATTCATTATTAGGCCTATTCTTTCATACAAATTGGTTTAATAGATCCAGTGTCTGCCAATAGGAATACAGGTGTACCTTGAATGTGCGTAGCGACCTCAAAGGTTAAAGGCGCTGCAGTTGTTGACTCAGGTGATTCAGCTGCAAGTGCATGCACACGGGCTTGTTGAGGATGGTTTGGTTGCGTTGTCATAGGTCTTTGAGGCGGCTTATTCTGAGGTACAGGTAGTCAGTAAAATGGCTATGTTGGTAATGCAGATTGTAGAGGTAGGGTCGCTATATCATGTGGTGGCCGATGGTCGATTTTCTGAGCTGGCGTGACACCGTTATTTTTCATCTTAGTGAAACAGAAGGGGTCAGTGTATCCGCCTTTATCGCAATATGTACACCAACGCTTCACTCGCCTTTGCTGGGTCGGCGGAGCCATAGGCCCAAGAGGCAAGTCTACACGTGGCCTCTTACCTAGGACTGGCCGGTCCTGTGATTCGGGCTGAGGCGTCAGGCCCATTGGTATACGTGCTTGAGAAACTCTGTCTCCATTTTACTCAACTCGTAGAGACATGTTGACTAGCTTGGCGTAATTGGGAATGCTAGTGCAACACGCCTGAGTGTGGATATCGGGCCACAACCCATCTGAAAAATGTCGCGTTTTCATCGGTTCATCCACTAGTATCAAAGGGACGTATCTGGCTAGCTCCGTAAATTTGTTATCGTACTCTGTCATAGTCATTCCTCCCTGTCGGAGGCGGAGAAACTCACCCTCTTTTTCATTATGATAAGTGAGAGGGAAGTACTTCTCATGGAAGTGTGTCTCAAATGCATCCCAGGTCCACACGTGTCCTGTAGGAACTGATCATAGGATGCTGTCCCACCATAAACTAGCCTCATTCTCGAACATATAGGTGGCTAGCTTAACTTGTTCTGCCTCAGTACCGTGCAGCGGCTTCAACATCTTAGAGATAAGATCTATCCAATACTCAGCCGCCTCTGGTCTGTGAGTACCTGCAAAAGTGGAAGGCTGAAAACGTTGAAAGCGCTCAAAAAGTCCGCTGGTATTCATGTTCCCAGCAGGGTGCGTAGGTGATGCAGGCGGAACTACACTCATCTTCTGGGCAAGGGCCCCTGCTATGGTGGCGAAAAACCGTTGCTGCTGCTGCTGTGCCTCCTGCTGCTGCTGCATCAACAATATCATTTGCTCCAACCTATCAGTAGGGGGAGCCGGCTAAGGCATGGGTGGCGTCGACGTAGACGCACGGTTCTGCTCAGGAGCCCATGGTGTAACATGTGGCACTACAGGCAGTGTCATATGTGTCGACCTAGTGGCAGGGCCGTGGCCGGCTATGAATCCGGCATGGCAGTGTGGGTCGGGCCCAAGCTAAGGTCCATCTGGCTATCACTCAGGGAAGATACCCCGTCAATCAGATCACCAAAAGTGAGATGTGCCGCAATCCGTGCGACCTTAGGTGGCATTCCCTATATACAACATAGGGTGCAACATCTGTCAGATTTAGCATAGCATTACTCAACTTATCAAGCATTCTACCTAGTCTATAACAAAAGGAGCTTCATGCATACCATAACAAAATTGGTCACGGTACATGGGATATAGTTTCACATGAATCATGACAGAAGATGCATGTGAGCTAGTTTAATCAAAGCTCTAAACAACAAACAACCATCAACCTACCCTACTACTAAGCCTATCTAGGCTATAGTACAGGAAATAGGAAAGCAAAGAAAACTTAAGGGCAACTACAACATAAGACTAGTCATAAAAATTTGGTGATGGAGGAGGAGTACCCTTGTCCTGCAGATAACACAGCATAGCCTTCAAGTTGCAAGACACCTTTATGAATTTATGTTTCATGAAGGCCTCGTTCTCCTCAAGCTTTTGTCTTGCTTTGGCTCAGGCCTCCTGGATCTCCTGCTTTAAGGCAGCTTGGCCCTCCTCAAGTTGAGCCAAACGGGCTTTCATAGTAGCCCGATCACCGCCACGCTCCTGGGTGGCAGGAGGAGAGCTCTCATTAGTGTCCTGGGCCTCCTCTTCTTCTTTCTACTCTCCTTCTTCCTCTATCTCACCTCCCTCTTCAGTACTCTCCTCTTCTTCTTCGCTTTCTGCTCATCCTCACTCTCGTCGAGTCGGGCATAACGCTGTCGTAGTCCATTCTCCATGTTGTTGAGAGTAGTGTCATTGATGAAACGAATCGGCACAGGGGGTTCTACACCAAGTCCGTAGGTGAATACACGTGCAAGCTTGCATATGAGTCGATCGAATGAGAGTGAAATGACTGTCCTAGTAGAGTGTGCAGTCTGCACTATCTGTAGCAATACATAGGTAGGCACGCACAACTTCTCTCCCTGCCTAACTTGGAACATAAAGTCGACTATCAGGTGTGTGCACTCGCTGCGATTACTTCACCTGGGATATATGTTGTACGTGAAGATGTGATGGAGCAGGTGGAAGTCATCATCTTACTGGTCGCTAGGAGGCTATTGTTTAGATTCCGGTGGGCCAATTGGTCACAAAGGAATCGCGTGCGACGATCTCTTTCACACGCTCCCTTAGAATACTCCTTGTTAGCATGCACCTCACAACGCTGTACCCTCATGACCCTAGCTATCGGACCGACATCGACGACAGCTTCCCACCATCACACGGGGATAGAGAACTATAGTGGCTCCAGCAGGGGATCTCGCATATAGGCATAGAAAGCTTAGAAAGTGCCCACATTTGCGCGGTACTTGCCCTCAAATATCGGACCCCACCTAGCCTCCACCAAGTGGTCCATCAAAAGATGCTCCCCAAAGAGCCGCTCATCCACGTGTGCTTTAAGGAGAACCCGATGGCCCTCATAAACTCCATGAGACAGCTCTGCCAAGAGAGCCCTTCCAACAGGAGTCCGGGGATCGAGATCCCTCTTGGTCTGCAACTCCCGACCGGTGCTTGTACTCGTGGTGGCACCTCTCGGCCTCCTTGAACGAGTGAGGCGACTAGGCCCAGCTTCTTCCACAGGAGCTTGCTTATTTCCCATGAGTGAGAGAAGGGTAGAAAGGGAGAAGATAGTTGTCACGAGCTCAAAAAGAGCCATTAAGGCAGAATAAAAGGTGGGAGTATGATGGCTTATGGGCTGCCAAGATCGTTGAAGCACATAATGGTACTTGTGCATTCAAAATGAAAAGGAAAGAAGAATATAGAAGAGGGATTGTTGGATTTCAGAATCTTGAGCTACAAAAAGAGAATGTGTAGGCTCAAATGAAAGGGAAAGAAGGATAGAAATAGCTATGGTAGAGGATTTGAAGGGATGGTGCTGGTGGTGCACGAAAATGGAAGGAAAAGTGATTGGAGGGGGGACTTGAGTGGGGATTTTGGATTTTTCTTTAGAAAAGGAGAGCTTGGACGGGTAGTTTGTGAAGAGAGGGGGTAACAAAGGGAGTTAAAACCATCATAACGTGGATCAGTAGGCCACACAACCCCCAAGAAGCATCGGCTCGAGCCGGCCCGCCCGATCTGGCCAGTTGGTCGGCGAGGCCTCTGGACAGTCCAGCGAGGACTCACCGGTAAGATGATGTCCTCTGCCCCCTGGGTCCCAAAAATGTGTGGGTCCCACCTTAGGTCCTCTTAGACATGTTCTTTTAGGCCCCCGACTCCGTTTTGAGCCGTTTCGGGTTATTTCGAGTAGATTTGATGTATATTTACGTTTATCAATTTTTAAATGGCTGAGATAGGATAAAACATGGTCTAAACCCATCGATTGACAGTACAGAAGTAGTTTGGGATCATTTTGCATGATCATAGGTGTGTACGGGCCCAATCTCAGCGGTTGATTTCAGTTGGTTTTGTCGTTCGTCGAATTTGAAAAATCATAAGTCTGTTTCTACGTTCTGTCGCTCCCTTTTAAGTCAAAGTACGTCAATGTGCATCGTGTGAGCATAACCCAGGTTCAGTTTCATCCAAATCATGCTCTGATACCAACTTGTAACGCCCTGAAAATCAGCGGTCGAGCATAAGCTTCACTCCTAAGTTCCAACGCATCACTTATGCAACATAGATAATGATGATTAAATGTTGTCCGTGTTAGTGCATTAAACATGAGTGGGATTACACCAAAACAGCATATCATACTCCAGAGACCATTAAATTATGCAAGCGGAAGAATTGTGATAAATATATAAAGTATATAAAACGTTGTAAGTCTCTAGAGTGTGAACATGTTACCAGGTTAAATATATACATATATACTTCCCAAAATGGACCAAAAATGAATATACATGTATGATTTAAAAGATAAAATAATAAGTGTAAGGGCATCTAGCCAACATTCCAGAAGTCCCCGTTGATCAGGCCACGACTCACATGAACCCTCCTGAAAACTGCATGAACGAGAATGCCTTCTCGTCATCCTCATAGTCTGACTCCGCCTTGTAGGCATCGCCTCTACCTGCAACTAAGATAGGGTCTGGTTGGTGTGTACAACACCATCCCGTAACGTGGGAGTAAGTGATCAACTAAGTGGAACCATAAAGCAAAGGTTAACATGTTATCAATTCAGTTAAGCAGTAATGATAAAGCAGTATAATCAAACATCCCTAAATACTCTAATTAATGCAAGAATGGTATGAATAATGATGCATGCCCTCGCCTACTCTCCCTCAGCGACTTCATCTCACGATCGTGGCATGAAACCCTTCCTCAGTCCTTGACCTGCTATGTCAAACGCACATGTAATGCGGTGCATGCACGTGATTTCCAAGTTCTTATTAGTCCTTTTCATACAGCAGGATTGGGAAACTAAGGTACCTCCTTTATATCATTTCCCAAACAATGATCCATTCTAGGGTCGTCAGTCCTAGTAAATCTGATACGATAGGCAAGTTCAGGTCACTACCACTAATGCCCTACTAACTGGCAGTCTATTTTCGAAGGCTCGTTGACAACCCGCCTGGGGACCACAGCTAGGCTGCACCGGGTTAGGCCTATTTTATACTCGAGCTCACTACAAAGGGCTCATCACCTGATCAGTGTAGGTCCACAACTCGAATACAGTGTCTTATACCACCATATTCAGTTCATGAGTTTAGGTTGCTCGCTGGACACTACGAAGAGGCTCGTCGCCCTAGTGTAGGCCTACAACTCGACCATGGTGTCCCATACCACCATGTCCGGCTCATGAGTCTTAGCGGATCGATGTACTAAGGTTAAACGGGCTTTCCATTGGTGAGATTGGTACCTTAGATTCAAGCAGTAGCGTTTATACATGGTGAACATACATCGGGCCAATCGGCTTGCTTGACCAGTTCGACTAGTACGAGCATATGCTGAAGTAGCTGACAAGGTACCACTATCGACAACCATCGTATGACTCGGATTCATCGAACGTGTCTTATGTGGCGAAATGACCTCAGCCACAAAATCAAGACCTGTTACCGATTGCCTGGACTATATAATAGCCCCAACCACATTCAATTACAATAAGTAATCATATGAGATAATCAAAGCAGTAATGAACAAGTGATTCAAATCCTACGATTATTTGAGCATTTTTTAAAGTATAACATAAATGTGAATCCACACATATGCATTCCATAAGTAAAATAATTAATATAAAATAAATTTCATGGAGGAAATCATACACATCGTTAAAGCAGTTGAAAATCCTATCTCAACACTCACTTAAAGTACAATTTACTAAGTGCTTACTCAAACAAACATTTTTTTTCAAACACTTAGACTACACATATCAACATACATGACGTATGCCGATCACAACGTGTATTAGGGCAAATCCTTTCACTAAGGAGTCGTCACGAATGCAACCCATATATACCCACGACGGATTATCATAGCAGGCAGGAATTTGAATTCCATACTCATTCAATCATTTCCACAAACACTTAGACTACACATTTTAACCTACAGGGTACAACTCAACTTAAGCTATATTAGGGCAAATCCTTTCATTTGGAGTTGTCGCATATACAACTATCGCATAAACACTACAATTCATCATGGTAAACACAAATCCAAATTCCATACTTATACAATTATTTCAACAAATACATGAATTAACCTATATTCAACATAGTTCATGTATAACTGAAAAGTGAAACAGACATCGCATTTTGCATGTGAAATGACACCCACGTCAGTCATAAATCATTAACTGGCATTGAAATCCTTGAAAACCATAACTTATACGTTCATAGTCTGCACCTTTCACCGGTAGACGTGAAACGAAATCAGTTTAAATGCAAGTCTTTGTCTACAGCGCCACAATAACCTATAACAGGGAATATGTTAGGTAATTCATCTATTACCCTAGTTGGAAACACTAAAACAGATTAGGGTTGGGTTTTCTTACCTACGAATAGAGTTGGAATCACCGGACTAGCGATGCCGAAGCGGTAGCTAAGCCGTAGACTGATGGGATCGAATCCTAGGAACTCTCTCCCACTTTTTCTCTCTCTCCTTCTCTTTTCTCTCTTTTCTCTCCTAGGGTTTCCCAAATTCTTATGGGATGAGAGAGTGAGGGTTTAAGGCCCTTATATAGGCCAAAAACTGATGGGAATGGCCCCAGGGCCAAGGTATACTTAGGTTATAGCCAAAGATCGGTTGTTCCGATCCAACGGAGCACTTCTGGAGGCCCCTTTTCTGCGTGCGGTCGGACTTAAGCTCCTTGGCATTAGATTTAGATCGAGTTAAGTTTTTGATCCTATCAAATTTACAGATCGACCATGGCAGACCAGTTTCAGTTCAAAGGTCACCGGTACTCGATCAGGGCCACAAGTGCACTAACCTGTGTGGAAAATTTTCCCTGATCTAAGGGTGTATTTAAGGGTCTATTTTGGTCAGATTCTGACGGTCTGAATCCTTATATTTAGCCCGCAAATGACACGTCTCAGTTTACTTAAATCTGAGTTCAATTTTTAAAGGTATTCGCATTTCTTAGACACTTTGTTTCGGGCTCAAGTTGTGCATTTCTGGACATAGTCAGGACTTGATTTCTGAGATGGTTATCAAGCCCAGTAAGGCGGTCATAATCGTTTGGTTTCGCGGTAATCGAACTTTCGACGTGCGGTTCAGGTCCAATACGGAGTTTCGTGATGCCCCCGAGAGCAACTGTGTAATGAGATTGATCCTAGATTAAAGGGTAATGTAGCGTCGATGATTCTTCAAGTTTTGGTTCTTACGGTTTGTATTGTTCAATCAAAGTTCACAACTAATCTAGTTTAACACTTAGTTAATTTCATCTAATTTCTAAAGGATTTGGTCTTGAGTGATTTCTACCTGAGGTGGTACTCGGGTCTTTGTACGGATTTTTTCAGAAGATTACCAAACCATTCTCATACCTAAATTTAGATAGCCAGACTCAATATGGTAAACTCCTGATCTCAGGTTAGTTGCGCGCCTTAATCGAAATCTTGGCCATTATGAAGGTACATAACCATTAGTTGCGCACCACCAGCTCGAGTAGATAATGAATGAATGAATCAATTAAATGCTGAGTACGCAACTGCTACTTAGTAAGTCCACATATCAGTATCGTACATCTCTGGGATCATCACTGGGGTCTAGTATACTCCAAGTCGGCTATCGCCCCTATCGGCCGCGTAGCCCAGCGAGTGGAAAAGACCTTACTACCAACCTGCCGATATTTGCCCGGCTCATCAATAGCGGACCCATTTATGAGCTGGTCAAACTCAACCTAGCTTAGAGCCCCTTACTCGGGCGAATTAGGCCACACCCCCTTCCAACCGACTATGACATAGTGGGAAGGCGCTCATGTCTTCCCCTCGGTCTAAACGTTGGAGCATCCCCTGGCTATGAGAGTTTAGGGACTTTCACCCACGGACATCCAAAATGCCCATATGCTCAAACCAAACATTTTCGGTGACTTGTCTGGCCATCCACGATATACTTGTGGAGGCCGCAACCCTGATTTGCTAGGGCGCCAAATGATCATGTCACAAAATGTAAGATGTATGAACCATACCATACAGTCATGCATCAAACCTGTGCGTACCACGGGCTTACGTGGGGCAACTTCGTCTCTCATGGAGTTCCATAAACAATCAGCCCAATGGCAAATGCTATGTTCAATCACTCCTCATAATAAGCATGCAAATGATGTGTATGGGCATGTATCATGCAGTATACTAAGCATGATTATAATCACATTTATCATGGTGGGCCTATATAAGGCAGTCCATGTCTGTAATAATGAACGAGTGACGTGCACACAATCACATACACATGGTGGGTCTCACACATCGCAATTAGGCCTCGCACATACAAGGGGCTTCACACAATCACAATGGGCCTCATATAATCACAATGAGCCTCATATAATCGCAATGGGCCTTATATAATCACAATGGGCCTCCTACAATCACACAATGGGCCTCATACAATCATCATGGGCCTCATATAGTCATAATGGGCCTCATACAATCACAATTTTATGCTAACACATACTCAGTGTGTATACCAATCATAGTCGTAATCGATAATGGGCCCATATATAAGGCGGGGTTCATAAAAGGACAGTAGATTTAATTCATAACATGAGGATCGGTCCTCCACAGTGGATATACCAAACCTGATACCACCGATCTTTCCATCTACGGTGACAATGTTCTCTCCTCATATCAAGGATGGGCCTAGATGACCTGCTCCTATCAAGAATGGGCCTAAGAACAAGGAGTGGGCTTCCTTGCCCATTCTATCATGTAACAATTTGGGCTTCCTAAGGGCCCAATAAGCACAAGGTGGACCACATTCCCTATGGAAGGCTCGGTACGAACATGAGATGGGCTCTAAGGCTTTTGTGGTCCTACAGGGTATGGTGGAAAGAATCATTATCAAATGGGGGCCTAACGGATTGGGATAGCCTAATCAAAGGGAAAGATGAGTAATATAATCATAAATGGAGACCCAACGGTTTGGGTTAGCCTATTAAGGGGAGATGAGAATGGGCCTAACAAAGGGCCCTAGGGAGAGTTACAATGTCGACATCTAACCATTATTGCTCGTACAACATGGACATTAAACCATCATTGCTCCCAAGGCATGACCCATTTAATATCAACTAGAAACATGGATGGGCATCATAAACATCATTACATACATCTTGGTGGAATCACACATCATAATGGGCCGCATCACATGTGTCTAATACACATCACAATGGGCCGCATCACATGGGCCTCACTCATGGACCACATATACATCATAATGGACCACATCCCATGGGCCTAATATACATCAAAATGGGTTGCATCACGTAGGCCTCATATACCTCAAGTGGGTTGCATCATGTGGGCCTCATATACATCAAGTGGGCCGCACCGCATGGGCCTCATAGGCCTCAAATATATCACAATGGGTCGCATTACGTGGGCTTCAAATACATCACAATGGGCCGCTCATATGGGCCACACAAATATATATTGGGCCACATATATGGGCCATACAAACATCACATTGGGCCGCACATATGGGCCACACAAACTTCATATTAAGCCTTAACAAATGGGCCATATATACATCAAAATGGGCCTCATTCAAAGGCCTTATGTTCATCATAGTGAGCCTTCCTCATGGGCTTCAAATACATCATACCGGGCCTCATCATATGGGCCTCAAATATATCACGATGGGCCACATCCCATGGGCCTCGAATACATCACATCGGGCCACAACCTATGGGCCTCAAACACATCATAATGGGCCTCACATCTAGGCCTCAAATACATCAAGTGGGCCACATCACATGAGTTACACCAATGGGCCCAGCAACCTAGACGGTCCATCAACACCATTAATCTATTTTAGAGATCATTTTAGAGTATTTCCCAAAAATGAATCATATCGAAAGATCATCTCGACCACACCCTAAAAAGCGGCGGAGATGATGATTGAAAGATCATCTAGAACATACCACAATTAACAGTGGAGATAATGATTCTCATTGTTAACAATTCACCGGGCTCGCCAAAACGTTTATTTTCCATCTAATCTGATCATAAGGTCACAAAGACCTAGATGAAGAGGAAAACAAATTTCATATTGATCCAAAGCTTTAGGAACCTCAAACGGGTTTCAATGGTAGGCGTTCAAACCTCCACTGATTTGTAGTGTGGTCCACCTGATAGACAATGTGACATAGAACATATACGTCAGTGGTGGGTCCCACTGTCTAACCATCTGGATGGTGTGGATAAGGCCCATACATCATGATCAGACCCACAGAACTTATGACGTCAATACAGCAGCCATATCTGTTGGTGTCACCCAGCAGATGGACGGTGTAGATACTCACATCCAGTGGGTCCCACGTGGTGGCCCACACAATGGATGGATAGAATGGATATAACACATCATCATAGAGGGCTTGCACGACAACGCCCAACTGTTGGACCTAGCCCATTCTGGGCGTTAATCAGATGGATGGTTTGGGTAAAATACATGGCCATGGTGGGTCCCACCTACACATGGGCCATCCCACAGGTGGCTAATCCCAAACACCCCAAGTTAGGTGGGTTCCCACGTCCTCCAGATGGACGGTGTGGATAAAACAAATGCATCAGGTAGATCCCAGTAGCTGCTAGCCGTCAATCCTCACTATTTTTGCAGTGTGGTCCACTTGAGAGATGACCCACCGATAGATGGTTGGATATAACACATCCCACATGATTGAACGCACAGAATTGCTGATGTCAATCTAGTAGTTATCTAGTTGGTGGATGGACAGTCTGGATTTAACACACGCATCATGATCAGGTCCACAGACTTGTTGACGACAAGTACAGCCGCTGTATAGCCGGTGGGGTCCACATAGATGGACGATTTAGATAAAACACATGCCCCATGTGGTTTCCACGTGTGGGGCCCACACTGCTGGGCAGCATGGATAAAAGGCATATATCACGGTGGGTCCCACGACTTCTAAGTAGCATAGATAAAACACTTACATCACGATGGATCCCACCATCCTTGCTGGATGGTGTGGATGTCACATATGTGGGGGGTAGGCCCCACCGTCTTGGCCCTTGGACAATGGAAAACATGCATGAAACATATATGTCTGGTGGGGTCCACGTCAGCGTGGCCCACCAGCCTTGGAGCAGACTGATATTTATGTTTTCTCTCCATCCGGACCGGTCCAAACTGACAGCAAGTGGGCCTCAGACATGGTAGCAAGGTGGGCCCTGCTTGGACAGCTATGAGGTCCACCAATGTATGGCATGGATAAAGTACGTACATCATAGGTGGGCCATACAATCAGGGGAGAGAGATATAGTGAGAAAGAGAGAGATCAATGTAGTGGAGGGACTCCACCACTATGGACCCTCTTTGTTTACAACACATACATCAAAATGGGTCCTATCATAAGTGGGCCTTCAAATGAAAATCAACAGTGGATATCCTAAAATCACCTACCTATTGCACTCGTTGGTCCCTTGGCTTCCTTAGCTCCTATGCTCAACCTTTGATGGTGGATGATGAAGTTTGGATGGTGGAGATGAGAGTTTTTGGGGTAGGGAAGTGTGTGACACCTAGCTTCTCCTTGGGAGGCTTGGACAATTGCTCTCTTGGTTGCTTGGGAGTTAAGAGAGAGAAGTGATGGGATGAAAAGGTGATAGAGTGATGGGTGATGGGTGTTAGGAAAGGATGGGTGGAGAGAGAGAGAGTTGACTTTGGGAATGGGAGAGAAATGGGTAGGGTATGGGTTGCTTGTACTCGTGATAGATGTGTACTTGATTGATCAATGTGATGGGTTGTAGAGATTCTCTTAAGATTTGCAATGCATTGCATATTACTTGAAATAAACGTGGGCCCACAACTCCTGGAATGGGTATCGCATCGGCGCGCGAGACACGACGTTGGAACCGCGACGATGGCGCAGTCGCTAGGATACAAGTTTCGAGTCAAGCCAATTCAGGTTGACAGGGTATGACTCAGGGTTGCACACAAATGCTATCTACGCATCGCAGGTTACCAGAATTCGACCAGGAGGACCGCGGGTTCCTAAGGAATGATGCGAACTACGATACGGGCCTTACACATCTTCTAGGCACCACTGGAAGCCAGCATTAAATATCTCCACTAGCTCAGCCGTGTTCTCCTCAAAGGCCTTAAATACCTCCACGGTGGCTTCTTCCCTCCTAAGAATTGAGGCCTCAACTGCTGTAAACTTGACCTCCACATCGACTTCCCGATCCCTCGTATTGGCAAGGCGGGACTCCACCTTAACCACATGGGCCGCCAAATCGGCCTTCTCCCACTACTCCATGGCCAGTAAAGCAGTGCAGGTAGCCTCGTCCTCCCTGGAGACTCTTAAGGCCTCACAAAGGGCCATGACCATAGCATGGGCCACCGCTCGGGCCTCAACAACCACTTCCAGCTCTACAACTTTGGCCTGAAGCTAGACCTTGACAGACTTAAGCCTCCGGGCCGCTTCTTTCATGTTGTCCCTCAGGTCGGTCAGACAGTGGCAGGTGATGAGAACCCTGGTGGCACTCCACGAACGATATACAAACAAAGATCAGTAAACGTAAACAATAAATGATAATAATATATAAAAAGGGACCGACAATACTACCTTGATCAGCATCGAAGCTATCATGCCTAGCAGGAGTTCAGGGTGCAGGGAGAGCATCTCGTTTACCCCCTCCTCAGGCACATGACCATGGCTTTAATGAGCCAGTACAACCATATGTCATGGGAGAACTACATGGATTGCTGTCCAAGATACCCCAGTAGCCGAAAGCCCTTCTGGGGCATGAGGCTCAGAAGCTCCTCCAGCTGCAATCTCCGTAGACGGGCCTATTAGAGCGCCCTCCGTCCGTTCCTCTTTTGCATGAATGGGAGACGACTCCAGGTCTACGAACTCCCTTGAAGGCATACGCGAGGAAGGAAAGCTCCGTGCAACACCATCTAGGTCAGTATCCTGGAGCGCAGTAGTAGCTGTCCCCATGAAAACTCATACAACAATGGCTGCCTCCGCTTGCTCGAGTGGGCGAAGAACCTCGGGGGCAAGCCCCTTCGTTGACCTCCCCGATCTCCACAACCTGGACTCCAGACACCTGCCAGGCTGATGATCAGGGAGTAGTCCTCTTTGAACGTGCCCTTGTTTGTCAATATACATGAGTGTTGAGTCAGTCAGTTTAAGTGAAATTTTAGAAGAAGACATCAAGACCTCGCCGCAACAAATGATGAAGGCCATGTTCAAGATCAAACCTGTCAGCCATAGCCTCATCATCCCATAACAAATCCTAGCAGGTATATGACCCCACATAATCTGAACTTACCCTTAAAATGAATTAAAATATCCTTTGGTAGAGTTGGTATATATAACACTAAGAGAATAAAGGGAAGAAAGAAACAAAACCTGAAAAATCACAAGTCCGGGTTGAGTGAATTGAACTCAATCGAGGAGTCTTCGATTCATCAAACATCACTCGATTAAATCGAACGATCACCCATTCTGTCAGGCAATAAAATGAATGATATGCTGTAGATCTCGATAGAATTGACTGCTATTTAATATCATTGAAGTCCATTCTTCGATAACAATGAATGACTCTCGATTACTTGGACCTTGAAATTCTTTCAAAGAAAAAGAAAAATACTCTAAGTGCTCCTCGATGACATCGAAGCCTCCTCGATGTTATTGAGAGTATGTTGTCGATAACATCGAAATCTATTCGATAAAACTGAAACTTACTCAGTTTTGTCCAGCAAGTTTTCAAAAGAAAAACTATTTTCTTCAAGTATTTCAAAGATCATTTGATATCATTGAAATTCAAACTTCGATGAATCGAAAGGCTCTTCGATTATATCAAACATGAGACAAAACTATCCAGCAACCTTCTGTATTTTATTAAAGAAGATCTCGATGGATCGAGAGTCCCTCGATGAATCGAAGTGCACGTAGATATCATCGAAGGATGCTCGATGAAAGATAGTCAGAATTTTTCCTGCACCCAAATATAAATCTTGTGTAGGAAGTCAGTGCAATCAAAGATGGTTCGATGATATCGAAATTCAAATTTCGATAACATCAAACACCCTTTGATGACATCGACAAGTTTAAAATTCGGTCCATTTTCTAACTGTTAGGATCTTGTCTCTATAAATACACAAGTGTTGTTTTAGTTACGATGAGCTAGAATCCAAGAGAGTTTGAGCTTGTTATTTCGAGATCTATCTACCCTCATACTCACTCTCTCCTTCCCGTTAGAGTTCATTATTCAATCCCTTGCTTGAGCATCAACTCATATCATACATGCTTGGATTGGATTATGAACTCTAGCATTCATGAAGTTTCCAACTAATCATACTATCTTTGGAACTTCTGAATGCCTAGCTCATGGGAACCTTCTCTATTGATTTAAATTTCATCATTTAAATAGAGAAGATCAAAAAACCTAAACCTCATAATCTCAGAGACTTTACAAAAGCATCATCAGCAGGTTGCGGTTCAAGGGAGCTGAAGTTTCTTCGTCATCATTGAAGATCTTTACACTTTGCGAGAATGGGACTCACCAACTTACTATGTAAGTACTTAGAGTCTAAAGTGTCTGAAGCCCTTTCCTTGTGTAGGATTCGGATTCAGAGTTTGAGTGTCAAACTCGCCAAGTCCTAGTTGTAGGCCTCTGACGGGAGAATATGTTTGTGTCCTTGTGTAGGGTATGCCTTGTGTAGGCTTTGTTGCCTTGTGTACGCCTAGGTTGCCTTGTGTAGGCTCCCAATGTTAAGTGCTTAGGTAAGACGTGTTGCCTTGTGTAGGTATCTAGGAACCTTGTGTAAGTGTCCTACTTTAACCTTGTATAGGTTGTGAAGGTTCATGGTTAACTTGATTTAAAACCATTAGATAGTGAAATCTGGTACACTTTAAGAGAGATTGCGTCCCCCAGGAGTGGAGTAGGCAAGTAGCCGAACCATTATATATGATTGTGTTTGGGATTGTTTTGAGTACATTTACCTAATTATGCTTAAGTTCGTCATATATTCACATTGACGCATGATTTAGTTTATGTATAAGTATTGATAGAAGCCACATCTCACACATAATACACACTATCCTTATAGGCTTTGATTTTACATATGTATCTTTTATAAGCCTATGTGAATTGGACCCTCTATTGGCTTGGAAGCCATAGAGTTACTTTGCCTTACTTCTCTGTTTGTAAAAGTTAGGCATAGGTTGTTATTAATAGATAACAAAATTTGAAAAAGTCTTATTCACCCCCCTCTAGGACAATTAGTCATATTTCATACTTCAGTATTAGCCGTTACACCGCAATTTCACTCTTAGCACCGGCCTTCAACCGCTATATCTCCACCGTAGAGGGAGCCTCAACCTCTTGCATTGGGGACAATTTTCCATCTCTGTAAGACAAAAAGGGGAAGGATATTAGTAAAAGAAAATCCAACTACATCTACCAAAGCCTTACCAAAATCAAACATACCTAACGACCTGACCACCGACAAGCAGACCTGGTCCAAGATAATTAGAGTGATCAGCCTCCTCTAATCCCTCTGGGCTGCAGGATACTCCTGGGTAATCCTGACATGGGAAAGGTTGGCTGTCGAGAGCTCATGCCGAAGCTGAGGGAGATCTGCAAAAGAAGTGGTCAAGTAAATTAAAAGCTACAAAAGGAGTAATTATAAACAAATTACAAATACAGAAGCCACAACTCAGGACCCAACCTAGCTAACTCTTCTGCAGGTGCCTCACACTCTCCTGTAGTGAAGAACCACTTGTTCTTCCAACTCTTGTTGGAGGGGTTATTGGTAATAATGGCTTGACCCTTGCCCAGTAAGGAGGAAAAATAGTACTAGCCGTAAGAGCCCAGGCTGTTCTTGGTCTTATACAAGTATAAAAGCTCGTCCACAGAGAGCTTAAAGTGGCCGAGCTGGTGGCACAAAATATAGCACCGAAAAATAACTCGCCACATGTTCGAGTTAAGTTGTCCTAGGGTGAACCTTTGGTGGTGTAACACCTCTCTCACCACTAAGGGGAAAGGCAATCGCAAACGGTAGGACTACCTCCCCCATGGGAGGACTACTCAGAAGTTCTCTAACTCGGGGTAACCACATCCCCACCAAATCAAGGATCTTGAACTCTGACTATAGGGTATATAAATCCTCTGACCGTAGCCGGGAACCAAAAAAACTAGCCGATAAGGCTTCTCCATGAGAAGACGAAGAAGCCACCTCCGATTGAGGTAGAAGGGCATCATCACGAGGATCGATCGATGGTGATGACTCCCTCGAGGACGCTGTTAACCTAGAATCCATGCTATTATGAGCAGATTCCCCATGAAAAGCTCCTGAGATAGAATCACCCCTCGAGAAATCTTCGGAAGACATGGCGGTAAAAGAAAGATAGAAATGAGAAAAAGAGAAGAATGAGGAATGTAGAAGAAATGTATCGGAGAAAGTCAAGTTTCCGGACGATCAACACAGTGAACGGAGAAGGACCGAGACAGAGGAAGAAAGGAACAAGTTGGCGTAGATCAGATTTCGCTGAGATTGGTGAGTGAAAAATAAGGGGGAAGACCCTATTTATAAGCATCCCGTGGGCAAAGCCTTTAATATCAACACTACCACGAGGCTATGAAGAGAAGCGTTAATGCACGATCTCCACCACATGGTGACATGGGGTTCGCCCAGAAGAAGCATTTAAGAAATAGGGATAAGTGTCCGCTGGCGAGTTGCCTAGAAGGCGAAACGATGCTCGCCACTCTATGCACGACTCCTCGTACAATGATATTGTCATAATATCTTCATCGATTGCTGCGACATACGCTGTCCTTTCCAATTCCCGCCTTCACTACTAAGCAATAAAATTGAGGAAGATGGATGGGTCGAGATGACAACTCATAGTTGGAAGTTCAAATTCTCCTGCTCACACATTAGTTGGAAGTTCAGATTTGGTATAATTGCTTCATCTTCCAATTGGGATAGGACTCCAATTCCAATTTTGTTCCTTGCATCAAGTAAGGTAGCATCGTGATAGTTACAAGTGGATCCTTGGCACCCTAGTTCCCACCTTTTAATTGATAGTTTAAATCAACATTATTCACAATTGCTCTCTTTCATTCCATATTTAGGTTTAGATCTTCTTTTAGTTCTAGTTCTCGTTAATTTCAAAATACGTACAAGTTTAGTCCTTGTGTATTTGACTTTGGTCTCACCGAGTTATTACTACATCGCGACCCTATACATGGGGTTGTGAACAATTACCCAGCGAGATCCTAGCTGAAAATCACACCAATCGAGGCATAATCGAAGATACTCTCATAAACAAATTCTGACTCCAATATGGGCCCCTCCAACGAATCTAATCAGATATGCAGACCTCCTAAAAAACATATAAATATATTTCCTACCTAAGGGAAGAGGTACGCATAAAAACTTTGACTCTAGGCACACTTACTTTGGGCTGATTTACATTAGAGGGACCCGGCTATAACCAACGTCCTCTGTTTCCCTCCTTTTTTCATTAAAGTACAGGCACCCATCATCTTATAGGAGGTGTTATAGAATAGACTAGATTCGAGTGATAACACATAATATTAGAATCATTCATCTTATAGGGGTGCAGATTGGGTACTACCCCCACCAGGACCGAGCACGGATTGCATACTACCCTATCAATACCTACAGAGATGGATGGTCCTGACAGGGGATCACTGGGGCCCATCGTGATGTATATATTTTATCCACACTACTCATTCATTTTGATAAATCATTTTAGGTCATTAGCTCAAGATTAAGATAGATCAAAGTCTTGAGTGGACCACTTCAAAGAAGCAGGAGGGATGAAATGCGTACTGTTGAAAACCTCAGAGGGGCCAAAAAAGTTTGTGTTCTCAGATAACATATCAAAGTAGTCCCACGCGTAATGAGTGAAGTCAGTCCATAGTAGAAAACGCTTATTACCTGCCAAATCTCGTAGTCATGATGTGGTGTAAGTGATTATACTTAAGCACAATTAGGATTGTCAAATTTCGTAGTACTGAAAGGAACACAAGCACTCATGAAGATACTCTTCAACGACTAACGAAGAACTGTTATTGACTCGATCAAGCGTCTCAGGGAAGACTCAACATCTCAAGGCATAAAAAGACATGATTCAAAGATCAGAGCACTTCGTATTAGTCAACCATCAGGTGGTATAACCTTAGATTGACCCTAGTTTAGGTGTATTTCACCAAGCATTATAATGAACACAATTTTAAGTAAAATACACTATTTATGCCAGCCCGACATCTAGTTTGGCTAGCCTAACTACCTTTGGCTAACCCAACATAATTCAGGCAAGTTTATAGATAGACAAAGATTTTCCTCGTCAAGTTTGGTCAGCCCAACCTTCGGTTCGGCCAGCCGAACATGACTGCTCGGCCAACACGACTATGTTCGGTCAAGTTTCCAGCACGTAAAGATCTCAGATCTCAGGGAGATTCGGTCAGTCGAACCCTATATTCGGCCAACCGAACTGAAGGTTTCGGCTAGCCAAATCTTGGCTTGAGCCATCCATTTTTGAAAGATCTTATCCCGCGAAATCTGAGTGCCATTGAAACGAAATTGTTAGAATCTGACTAGCGGAACCAACACTCGGGCCAGCAGAATTTTCAAATCCTTTGGCTATAACTAGAGGCCTTCTCTCATTCATTTCCACAACGAAAATCTGTGAGAAACCTCCTCGAAGAAAGAGAGAAAACTAGTCCCTCATTAAGCTATTTGTGCGGTAATTTTAATTTTCTATTAGTTTATTTTATTCTCCTTCTCAAGTTAGATTTAATTATTTTTTAAGAGAGTTATTATAACATATTGAATTTTTGCAGCCCGAGTACATACTCGTGACCGAGAATTCCACGTGTTAATAATGTAAAAATTGGATGCTTAAAAATCGCGCCTTATTTTTATTTTTTTCCATTTAGATAACATTCATGAAGATTACCATTCATGAGAATAAAATTGATTGTATTTATTATTCCATTAGAGTAAAAAGCGTACAAATAATTCTTTAATGCCCTCTCAATGGGAGCTTATTATATTATCAAAGTTTGCATCGAAAAATAAATAAAATTCCTGGTGTTATCCTTCTTTTCTTTTCAAAAGAATCTTCCATAGAATGATTATCGGTCATATCATCAACCTATAATTCAACTAATATATGTATGGTTAGAGAGAGTCAATGCCCTACTCATAGTGATGGTGGTCCTTAAAAGTTTACAATGATTCAAGTGATTCATAAGAATAACAGAAAGATCTCAATACATCTCATACTCCACAAATATAAGTGGTATCGGTATGCACAAACATTCTATATGAAATGCATGTCTAGCAAAGTATGTGCAGTCCATCACACTCAGCGATCATCACAATGTGCAAAGTAGTTTAAAGATATTCAGCTTACCCCGCATCCCATACTACGAAGATTCGTTGGTGTGTCCAACGTTAACAAAGATTTATGCGAATATCTCAAAGCGACACAACAACCCGATTGGAAGATTTACGTGACACGATTTTCCTCTCCTTTCGAACGACCATTTTCTTTCTATATCTCTCTCTCTCTCTCTCTCTCTTCTCTTTTGAAATCTAGGCCTAGATTCTCTCCTTTATTGTTGCTGAATGATTTGTGGACGGAAGGCTTATATAGAGTTTGGAATGAGTTTTTGTATTTTGAGTGAGTTCGTGTTTGAGTTTACCTCGTGAGCGAAGGTATCTTACGCATCATATTGCGCGTTCGTAGTTTGTTCTTGACATTGGATTCATCCTTAATTTTGTTAGTCATTGGCTGATTGAATGGGCCTTGCTGTGGTCGAACAGAACATGGATGCGATGGCAGAACAGAGTCTACGTCTGTTATGGTTCGATGGGGAAGAGAACCCGTCCTCTAATGACAGATTTAATATGAGGGGGTATTTCTTCAAATCATCATTGCTGGATGGATCAGATGGTCTACAAGGAGCTTGTGGGTCCCCAGAAATCAATGTTCAAAGTGATCTAGGCGGAGGTTTTGGAAGGAACATATTGCAGGTGATTTTTCACAACCGACTATAAAAGATCAGATAAGCTAACATCTTTCTCGTTTCTCTATCCTTCCAATAATCCCATTTGGATTCGGAAATCATCCCATGTCATTTGTCCTTTGTTTTGAATGGTTTGGATGATCTTTTTAATCCCTCTTATAAGGTTTTGAATGAATCGGTCCCAGGATATAAGAGATAGTTTACAGACGTTGTTCATGGACACGTTACAATTTAGGTGGAGTTGCTAAATGGTGGAGATCATCCCATGTTATGATCAAATGGGAATGACCCTACTTCGGTCATGCTTGTTTTTGGGAGGAGGAATCGGAGATGGATTCCTTTTTGAACACAAACGTAGCGCAGAAGGAGCTTCCGTTTTAGATTGTTGTGAAAGTGGGAGAATTGCCTTATCAAGTGGGACCTATTGTGTTATTTGTAGTGAAATCCACTCCATTGAATAGTTTCTTAGGGTCGTGATAGGATATGGTTGCGAATATGGGGTTGGTCGAATGCTTTTCTTAAAAGTTCTACTATCGGGTGCCAAAATGGGCTTAATCTCAATTAATGGTCCACGCTTAATGATCAGGGCCCGATTTTGGGGGATATGTGTAGTCAGGAGAGGAAAATGGTTAGAAAAAATTTGGTGGTTGATCGATAGTGGAAAAAGCCTAAATCTAAAATTTCACCTTTTGCCCAAAAATGAAGGAATTGGCTTCAACGTTCAATGGTATAGGATTATAGATCAGGGTCTAAATTTTGTATGATCTTGTATTCATATGAGGTCAAAGTGTGGTCCAAGTTTGAATTGCGATAGACAGTGAAAAATGGGTAAATCGGAAGATCTAAATTTATAAAGAGTTGGTAAGCCTTGAAAGGATAACTTTGCGCTTAAGGAAAAGCCTACCAAAGTGGGGACTTCATATTCACACTTAGTCCATATGATGGGTCATCCAAGTCATTCATATGAATAGAAATATCCTAGTACAACTATCCACGAGCTTTCTTCACTCGATAGACACCAAAATTAACGGTTAAGGGGCTGATTTGTCAATTGGGCCACTTTTACAATAATATAAGGGTTGAAATTCGACGTGTATGGTTAATTTATGATAAATAGGTATGGTATAAAATTTTACATGAAACAGATCATGAGAACTACATGATCTATAATTCAAGGGTATAGGTTAATGGCATTAAGTATTTATGATTTTGCCATTATTTATTTCTCCAACTTTCACCATCCATAACGTCGGACTACATCATCCAAATACATTAAAATTTGACAGACATTATTTCTTTTTCATTCTCTTTCCATCACTCCATTTTGGGCCTTGATCGCTTATAATTGACCAAGATCCCTTTTTAATGGGCTATACCACCCCAAGGTCTAAATCAACACTTTCATATATCTAATAAAGAAGTCAGCCAGTAGTTATGGCATATACCGTACGATCTTTGAATTGAGCAGTTTATTCTGATATTTAGGCGGCCCATTTGACGAATCTAAATATGATGGACGGTCAGATGATATGTTAAAAATATGAAAACTTGATAATTAGTACTCTGATCATGTATGTAGGTGGTTGTATGGTCGGTTTTGTAAACGAATAAATACAAGTAGGTTTTTGGAGTGATCAAGAGGTAGAACATATGTACCGTTAGATTCAAGTGACTTGTTCATATGTGTAAGTTCATCAAAATGTAGTCCTGATAGTGGGTTAAGCATATTTATAGGTAGTGAACAAGATAAACGGATTAGCATCTCGACTCTATAGGTGTACGAGAGGATGTACAAATCAGGTAGTTAGTTTACCATGATCAAGTGGTCCAAACTCAAAGTGAATGGTCAGATATCTTTACCTAGCGGTGAATAGTTGATTGAACGGTTAGTTATGATGAACAAGTGAGAATACTTGGATATGTGATGATCTTGTTCTAAAAATCAATGGTTAGATGACTTGATCTATGGATGAAGATTATTCTCAACGGTCAAATTCAGGTTAGAGAATAGATGTAAGGTTAGAATAAGCTAAATTGTTGACATATATATGTATATACTAAATTAAATTTCATTGTAACAATCGAGAACTTTCAATACTCAGGTATTGAAAAGTTTGGGGTGTTACAATCAACCCCTCTTAAACAAATTTCATGGTAGCAATCGAGAACTTTCAATACTCGGGTATTGAAAAGTTTGGGGTGTTACAATCGACCTCCCTTAAACAAAATTTCATCTCCAAAATTTAATTACTTCTACCACTTTTAGTAATCCATTATGTTTAAGTTTTCACTGTACTCCTTATGAGGTAGATATATATGTCTAGGTGTGTGTATAATTGGATACATGAAATCGGGATGCTGTAGTTATCTAAACTTTACTTGAGATTAAGAGAATAAAATTTGCAGCAATTAGGGTTTTGTTTATATATTGAAAACACATTAGATCCCTATATTCTTTTTAGGTTGAACTCATACACGACTACATCAAGATCGCTGGAACAATCAAGTTACAGTAACGTCTTCGACTCTCTATTTGAAGATAAGTACTGTATTTACATTCATTACATTTTAGGTTTTTTTCGAGATAACCTAAAAATCTCAGCGGGTTGTTTTGCGGTGATCCCGTGAAAATCACAAAGCGGGTTTTGTTGTGATAGCCTGTGAAAATGACAAGAATTGTATAAGGTTGTTAAGGTGACCCTATGAAAACCTTAAAATAGTGAAAGCCAAAATTGCCAATGTAGTAATTTTCGGAGAGGAGTGGGTGTAGGTTTAAGCACCGAATCACCATAAATCTTTTGTGCATTGTGGTGATTGTTTTAATTCTTTATATGCCTTTCTTGTGATTAATTAGCTCTTGCGAGGTTTAATGTTTTGATTTCAAAGACGTCGTGAAATAAGGTTGTTCTCCCTAAATCTTTTAGGTAAAGGTTGTCCTACGAACTATTTGATATCAAGAATTCAATACTTTAAGCAATTGAGTATAATTGTATTATTATCCGCATTGTATCGAAACATTTTGTATAGTCCTATTCACCCCCCATCAAGGACATGCATAGCTCGTCCTTTCATGTGAAAAAGCGTTTGGAAGTTCCTTAGACCTCTGAAAACATTGGAAGAAGATTTCCTCCTCTTTTTTGTGAAAAAATCATTATAACTCTTTTGAGGGTGTTAGTCTTATGGACCAGGAAGAACTTTTTATGGAACTCAAATGTCATCTTACCCTATGTCTCAATTGATCTTGGCCTTAAGAAGTAGAGCCATGACTTGGCCTTCTCCTTCAAAGAAAAAAGGAACAATTTTAATCTCGAGGTGTCATCAGACACATTATTAAAGTGCAGGGTGGGTACAATCTCATCAAACGCTTTGAGATATAGATATGGACTTCAGAGTCTAGTCCATGAAATTTAGAAGTAGTAGGATCACTCCCACTTAAAATCCATGTTACTTACATTGTGTAGAAAAATCATGTAGGAAGGGGTGCTTGTCCTATCTAGTTGTAAATAGTCACATAAACTTTTAATTAGTGGACCATTGTGCACATCATTGGGTTAGTTCCCATCCAGGTTCTCAACTAGGCCTCCCTCACTTAAAAGATGAAGAGCGTGATCACGAACTCACTTAGGCATGAACCACTTAAACATATTTCTAAACCTACTTTTACTTTTAGAGGTAAACAATTAATACTTCTAGTGAAAGAAAAATTCAAAAACAATCTAAGCAAGAGGGTTGGAAGGATAGTACTTATTTGACAATTCTAGGTTGCATTTTACAAAATAGAATAACAAAACAATCGAATGATGTTAGTGTCTAGATTTTTATGGAAACCCTAACTTAAAAACTAAGTGAAAACTAATCCCTATCCTAAAAAAAATCTAACCCTACAATATTTCAGAAAAATACAACCGAAGTCTCTGGCAACGGTGCCAAAAACTTGATTGATCCAGAAGGATGACAACCCCAAGTGAAGAGTTACGAAGTAGTTTTAACTTTGTGAGTTCGAGATTAAATCCTCAGAGACATATTAGTACATTCGAGCTGGGGAGAGAAAATTTAGGATGCAAAGATCCCTCCCAAGATCTCCGTCCTTGTGTGGTGCATAGTCAAAAGGGTGCTACCGGTTGATCGAGCCATCCAGACCCGCGGTATCCAGCTAGCCTCACATTGCAGTTGATGTAGCGAGTCCCAAAATCAGCAGCTAATTGTGGAGACGACCGAGTATCTCTTCTTACACAGTGCCTGGGCAACAACAGCTTGGTCCCATTTCGCTAGGATGTGCAATATTCGTCTGAACCACGCTGCCTCGGTTGAGTAGAGACTTCGCCATTGGTGGGGTCAGCATCTAGCGCACAAGCCAACTGGACCAGTCACAAACCTCATCCCCTACTTCATTCTCTGGGAATTATGGAAGGATAGAAACACCACCAGATTTGATAGGTCCTTGGGTAGCACGAATATGTTGATCTCCAGCATCTCCGGTTGGATGCGGGCCATTGCGTTGAGATGGGGCGTGCATCCCTCCCGTACACACAGCCTTGGAGGGGCCTTGGGTTCTTTGGGTTTTGCAGGGCAGCCACTACAGGAGAATTGTTCTCAGGTGGTGCATTGGAAAAAGCCCCCTTTGGGTTGGGTGAAACTCAATGTCGACGGATCGTCTAGAGGGAACCTAAGAGTGGCAGGAGGTGGGGGTGTATGTAGGGGTGACAATGGCGAGTTTCGATTTGGGTTCTATGCGGGTTATGGCCTTGCCTTGAATACTCGGGCAGAGTTTCGTGCGGTACATGATGGCCTTATTCATTGCATCCTTCAAGGCCTTAAAGACATGATAGTTGAGTCCGACTCACTTCTGGTGTTTTAGCTACTATCGGGTGCCTCTCTCACAGGCTAGAAATGGAAGTATTAGATCAATAGAATCCAGAAGATTAGTAGTATTTGCAATGTAAATTTTGTTCATATTTGTAGAGAAGGTAATGGGCCGACAGATGGGATGGCCAAGTGGGGTAGTGAGAGTCATGGTTGCGCCCTGATCTTCTCCCAAGCTAACCTCCCTCAAGTGGTGAGGGGCCAACTTTTCCTTGATAGGGTGGGTTTAGGGGTGGTCAGAAGGAGATTTAGGAGATAATCTCTTGCCATACGATAGGCTCCTCGTTCGATTTTTCTAGGGAGAGTCCGAAGCTTAGATGTCTTATTGGTAGAGCTATACATCTTTTGTTTGTTTTAATGAAATCATAGTTTTACCATATATATATATATACATACATACATACATATATATATATATATATATATATTAGTATATTCTTAAAATACTTTAGAACTAAAACTCAACCTAGAATTAACTAAACTAAAACTCAAACTAGAACTAACTATGAAACTTGAATTAGAGGAAGCAATAATGAAAATCTTTGTAACATAGAACTAAAGAATGTACTAATATATATATATATATATATATATATATATATATATATATATATATATATAAATATATATTAGTACATTCTTAAAATACTTTAGAACTAAAACTCAACCTAGAACTAACTGAACTAGAACTCAAACTAGAGCTAACTATGAAACTTGAATTAGAGGAAGCAATAATGAAAATCTTTGTAACATAGAGAGAAAATCAATAAGATAAAACACTAGAGTGCCAAGGATCCACTTCTTGCCATTCTTAATGCCTAATTTGCTTGATTCAATTAGATAAAATAACTAGAATCAAAGCCTTATCCTATCCAGCCGGATAATAGAGTGGTTAATTCAAAATTCATAAACCAAAATAAATATGAACTTCAATTGAGTCAATTACCACATGAAGCACCATGGTATTGATCACTGGGAATCTAAAGAATCTATCATGCCCATAGTCTACTATAAATCTATGAATTTTACATATCAATCCCTTACAAAATAGATAAGCTAACAATCTTAGCCTTCATAATCATCCAAAGTGCGCGGAGTCAACAATGGATCAAAGTAAACTAAAATAAAAAATTTATTCAAACCAAAATCAATGAGTTATTCATCATTCAAACTATAAACTTGAATAAAAGTAAAATATAACATTAAAAACAACTAAAAGCTTCACCTTTTAGCCTTGTTTAAGAGATTTAGCAAACCATTGTCATAGTTGAACTAAACATAAATAACAACTTGAAAAATAAATTAGAACTGAAAGATTAAGGAAGAAGAATGGCTTCATAGAAGCTTCGCCACCTCTTGCTCTATCTCCCAAATGCTAATTCTTGTTTAAAGAAGCTTAGATCACCCATTTAAATAGAAAAATCCCATCTTGACTTTGTACCAATTTCAAAATTGTGCACTTTTGTTATACTTCGGTCACATCGACGATCACCTTCGGCTGAAGATTCCTTCAGTTAGAGCCGAATTTCTCCAAAATTGCATCGAACTCTGTCTCCTTTTTGTCGGGCTAGACCACCTTTTGGTCACACTAAAAACCACTTCGGTCGCACCAAACAGTCCCTTAATTGGAGTTGAATTTACTTTGAAAATCCACTGTTTGTTACTGGATTGTTTTTGGCACTTTTGGTTGAACCAACTTGCCTTCAATGGGACTGAATAATCTATTATTTTCATAATTTGACCGTGTGATTTTTCAAACTTTTCTCTATCTTCAGCACATGATTTTCTTTGATCTTTGATACTTGAATTCTCCAATGCGATCCTCTAAACATTCAATCTTTCACTTGATTATTTCTTGAGCTTTAAGTCATTACTTTAATCACATTATCATCTTAGCTCTCTAAATAACCTTGTGTAGTAAAACATGTATAATTAGACCAACTTAGTACATTTATGCATATAAAATCTCCATATTTCACATTCAATATTGAGTCTCCATAGGAAAACATTAAAGATTAAAGACTTAAAGACTTAAAGCATCAAGGACGAACACAAAAGGTAAATCATGAGGTGCCTTGTTAAACCTGACCTTAGACCATTTAGATTCCAAAACAACCCACCTCTAGATGATTCACCTCATAGGTAAACATTTAACTCACATAAACCAAGCCTTAAACCCTCCATAAACATGATAAGTTAGGCTTTTAAGAAGTAAAAAGTTGTTGTAAAACATGTCCAAAAACAGTAGTTTTCAATTGATGCTCAATTCTATTGACAGGCTGTCGTTGGGTTGAAGCTCAACGCTCGATCAATTGAAGATAGCCAAAAATGTCTAGCAACAAATTGTTTAAAAACTTAAAGTTTATTGATCCTTTCAAATGAGAGTTCAATTAATCTAATGCATCGCTCAATCAATCGAAGGTTTCATTTTTTTTGCTCATATTTTTTTTACTGTTGGAACTTGATTCATTTATAAAGGGCACTCAAACCTTAGCCCTTTTGATGAATTTTTGGTGTCATTAGAGCTTAGGTGTTTCCTCACTCATATCTCTCATACTAAGCCTCTAAACCCATGGGATTCAAGAAATCTTCTTGAGCTTTACCACTTTAATGGGGATTTTAACCTCCATTAGGAAGATAAACTTGATTTCTACCTTATTCTAGATATTAGACGCAAACCTATAGGCATATCCTAGTTTAAATCCTTTATAACACCCATCCAGGTGAATCCCTACTAGTAACCAAATATAATCTTTAGTTGTAGGAGATTCAACCTTACTCCCATCACCTTGGTCACTTACTTAGAGCATCGCATGTAGGGTGTTTTGATTATGGAGCTGAACCTTCGGCATCAAAAAATGTGAGAGTAATTGAGAAGTTGACTCAAGCACAGAAGAGCATTGAAGAAGCATCTCAAGAAGGCGCAACAATAGACCTCAATCTGATAAGTATAATTGTTAACTTAGAGTCCACACACTCTTTCCTTGTTTAGGATTAAGTGTAGAGTTTATGACACAAACTCGAATAGGTTCTTATGTAAGACCCATGATCTTATGTAGGGCCAAATTCACTAGACATGGGTGCGTAAGTATTAGTATCTATAGGGAGCCTCTGGTGGGAGTGTACATAGGGCCTTAGATTAGGGCCACATTCATCGACCACAAGTGCCTACATGTTAGTCTCCATGGGAGCCTTCGATGGGAGTGTAAATAGTGCCTTGGATTAGGACTGCATCCAATGAACATTGGTGTGTATGTGTTGCTCTCCATAGGGAACCTTCAACAGGAGTATACGTAAGGCCTTGGATTAAGACCAATGGTGGTTGTAGTTAGCTGATAGAAAAGTAACTAAATCTCCATGAGAGCCATCGACGCAGGTGGAAATGTGTTCCTCCAACACGGGACTGTACATGTAGGTTAGTAGCTAGCCTAAGAGAAACCATTGTAAAGGTTAGAGGTGAACCTAATTTAAAACCTCCGACAGTAAATTTTCAGTACACTCAAGGAGAGTGCATCTGACGGGAATCGAGTAGGCAAGTAGCCGAACCTCTATATATACTTGTATTTGTAATTGTCATTTGTACAAATTTCTATTCGTGCTTATGAATTTAATTGATTAAATGTAACGACCCGTAAATTTCCGTACGTTGGTTCGAGTACCACCTCGACCAGAAATCAATTAGGATTAAATCCTTTAGAAAATTAACAAAGTTAACTAAGTACTAAACTCAATTAGCCATGAAATCCGTTGGGATCGCTTTAAATACGATCTGCAAGACCCAAAACTTGCAAAACAAGTGACGCTAGGTTACCCTAAAGTTTAGAACCAAACTCATTTCCCGGCTGCTCTCGGGAATGAAACGAAACTTCGTATTAAGTCTAGATCGCACATCGGAAGTCCGATTTACACGAAGCTAAGGAACTAGGACCGCCTCACTGGACTTGACAATCATCTCAAAAATCAGGTCCATCCGATGTTCCACGGCCATTCGTTTCGATTCGGAGCGAGGGAGTGTGAAAAACACTATTCCCATCCTAATAAAAATATCAGGAATAGTGATCTGGCATCGTTCGGTTGCACGTTAGTATTAAGCAACCTGACCGTCAGAATCAGACCAAATTACACCCTCGGATTAAAAAAAATTTCAGGAACATTTACATGTACTTAGAATTTCTAATCGTGGCCCACTGACCGTTGAACTGAAAGTGGTCCACCACATGCGATCTGGGGATCCAATCAAGTCAAAAACGTAATCCCATGTAGATCCATAGATGGTGAGCTTAAGTCTGACGTTTGGCTCAATGAGGGCCACCAGAACCTCCCTTTTGAGCTGGAAAAGTGGCGAAATGCCTATATAAGCAGTCACCCTTGAACCTAAGTCTATTTTGGGAATGTTTTTGGCTATAAAAGGGGCTTAGAACAGCCCCTCTCACAGCCATACGAATTTCGGAGAAAAACTCTAGAGGGAGAGAGAGAAAAGAGAGAGAAGAGCTTGGGTTTTGTGGGAGATCTTCCTCCTACTGCTTTCGGTTGTCGCACGGCCTACACCGCTCCATTCCAGGTGTTTTCCCAGCGGTATCCATCCCATTTGAAGGTAAGAAACCCTAACCCTAGGTCTAATTTAAGGTAGGATCGTTGTGGGTTATGAAAAGGCTAACCGATTCCGCTCTTTAGGCTAGAAATCTCCCGTATACGGAAGCTCTACTACCCTTGCTGATTCATTGGAATTCCAAAGGCAAAGGTGAGGACTTTAAGTGTATAAGTTGCGGTTTTCAACACTTTCAATGTCAGATAATGGTAGATTCATGATCTGCATGCAATTGCACATGTACAAAGTGCCTTCCGTTTTCTGTTTCGATTAGAAGTGTAGAATTTGGAATTTCACATACTTTAGGTATTCGTATAAAATACCGTATACGTATTTTTTTGGGAAATGTGTTTGACATGTTTAATTGTCGTATGGACATATGATGTATAGATAAAATACTCATTTGGCGAAAGGGTTCGCCTAAATACATGTTTACTAATATACGCCATGTATGTAGAAATACGGTATTGTAAGAAGTACCGTGTACGTGTATATTTTTGCGACGTGTTTGTCATGATTAATTGTTGTATAAATATATTAAGTGCGTATAAATTAATGGCTTGGCGAAAAGAATCGCCGTATTACAAGTTCCCTTGTAAACACTATGTATGTCGAAATTGGGTATACTAGGAAGTACCCTATACGTATAAAATTTGTTGATGTGATTGTCAGGTTTATTTGCTGTATGAATATGATGTATATGTATAAAATACTAGTTTGGCAAAGGGACAACCCTAGTGCACATTCCTCTAGCATACGTCATGTATGTTGAAATAGTGCATTCCAAGTGTTGGTGAAATCACTTGCGAGTGTAAGTGCTTAAGTGTTAGAACCTTAGGTAGGTGCTGAGATGGGATTCTCAGCTACCTTAGAGTCACATATGACATCCTCCATATGGTTATTCATTCTAACCATTCACCTATGAAATATATGTATTTGTATCCCTATTTGCATAATGCTTTATAACATGCTTTTGAACATGCTTTGTAACTTGTTTATTAACATGCTTCATGATATGCTTTATAACATGATTGCTAGTGTTCTTGAATTACCATGTCATCATGCTGTATTTCACATGTTATGGTTAGGACTTGATTGAGCTTGGAACTATGTCCATAGTCCAGGCATCCGGTATCAGACTTGTAATTGTGGTTGAGATTCGTTTCACCACACATGATGTGTTGGCGAACCCGTGTCGTACTTCGGTTGGCGATAGTGGTTGGCCACACGAGGTGCTTCTGCGCCTCATATTGCCCAACTTGTTGTGCGCTCGAGCCAGCCAAACACGTCAAGTAACCCGTGTGTCTTATGTATGTTCACCATGTTTGGTCGCTGATGTTTGAACCTAGGGTACCAAACTTACCAGTGAAAATCCCGTTAACCTTGGTACCTCGATCCGCTAAGACTCATGAGCTGGGCATGGTGGTATGGGACACCGTGGTCGAGCTGTCGGCCTACGCTGGGGCTACGTGCCTCCCCGTAGTGACCAGTGAGCACCTTAACTCGTGAGCCGATTATGGTGGTATGGGACACTATATTCGTGCTGTTGGCCTACATTGATAAGGTGATGGGGGAGTGGTGCAACCTTTGTGTGTAACAGCCCTGGCAGCCCTTTGTAGTGACTGCGAGCATATTCTGAAGTTGCAGTGCGCCTTAGGGTTCGCCGCGATATATAGAGTATGAACTAGGCCTGTTTCTGTATAGTGATGAATCGTTTAAGGGATGATGGGGGAGTGGTGCAACCTTTGTGCGTAATGACCACCGGCGACCTCTGCAGTGACCTAGAAAACACACCATCGTCTGATATTAACTAGGACTGACGACCCTAGAATGGATCATGTTTGGGAATGATACAAGGGAGGTACCTTAGTTTTCCAATCCTGCTGTTTGAAATGGATTAATTAAAAACTCGGTAATCATGCTCATCATGCATCGCATGTGCCTGGAAGATGTGGAGCACTGTGGGATGTAAGCATACGCGAACGTGAGATGGTGTCGCATGAGGGAGTATGTCGGTGAGGGCATCCATCATACCTGCATTCATACTTGCATTAATCAGAGTAACTAGGAGTGTTTGATTTACTGCTTTATCATTACTGCTTGACTGTATTGATAACATGATAACTTATGCCTTATTGTTCCACTGAGTTAGCTACTCACTCCCACGTTACGGGACGGTGTTGCGCACACCAACCAGACTCTGTCTCAGGTTTAGGCGATCCTACTACTCTGGAGGCGGTGCCTGATTATGACGAGGACCAGGAGGAGTTCTCGTATATGCAGTTCTCTGGCGGCTTCGACTAAGTCGCCAGGATCGATGGGTTCTACAGGGATTGTACCTAGTTTATTTTTGACTTTTTTTATTATAAACAGAAATGTATATGGACTCAGATGGATTCATATTCTGGAGAATGAAACGTTTATTTTGTCTCTTTACATACATATATATATATATAGTTCAGTCTTCCGCTTGCTTTTATACAATTGATCTGGAGTATGAATTACTGTTTTGGTATAATCTCATTCATGTTTATTGCTCTAACACAGACAACATTCAAACATCATTAAATATGTTGCATAAGTGATGCGTTGGAACTCGGGAGTTGAGTTACACTCGACCCCCGATTTTCAGGGCGTTACATTAAATTATGTAAATATTTGAATAGATTGAATGTTAGGCATCTAATTGATCACATACGTACACATAATATCACTATCTCCATAATAGACTAGTTGCTTAGATTGTTGTATATATTATAGTCTATGTGATTGGACCTACTTTAGCTTGAAAGCCAAAGTGTTAATATCCTTTTTAGTTTAAATTGGTAAATCATTTTAATTAGGAAAGAATTTTAATTGTTCCTATTCACCCCCTAGGACTTAGTTGTAATTATAAGATTCGCTAAGCTTCCTCGTTTCATTTTAGAAAAGAGAAGGGCAAGAAGGGAGTGCCAAAAGCAGAGGCAGATTCACCTGACTTGACATAACCGTCAGTAATCAGAAGCTCTGCAAAATCCTCTAGGATTTCCTCTCTTCTCCTTTTCTATAAACTGTTCCACATCATGACTACTCCCTGACTCTATTTTGAATTCAATCTCTTTAAAAGAGAGATAGAGAATAGAAGATAAAGATATTCTGAGAGATGTTTTGATTCTATTTATGAGAGAGCTAAACCATCCTATAATCATTGTGCCTAGAAGGCAGCTAGGGTTCCGATGCTCGGCAAACCTCTTCTATTGAAACATCATCCGAACATGAGCACAAGCCAACATGTCATTCTAGGGAGATTTGTCAAATCTCATCCTCGATTCACCCATACAACAAATCTTCCAACCCACAACAAACCCTATAATAGCCAGTCTAACTTCCAACATGAATAGGATAGAGAATTTGATTACCCGATTTTTCCAAACAGCAGTCCAACAGTCCATCCGCAGTGCACAACAACCTCATACTCTTGTGAATCTTTTAGATCCTACCATTGACAAGTTCCAGCCTATCCATCCCGAGGAAAACTGGGTCCATTTCCAATATCCTTCTGCAGCTCAAAGTCTCACCCATCCGTAGCCAAGTGTGGGCCAACTAGTCTTTCACCAAGCATACTTTAACTAATCTTAATCCAACTAGTACCAGCCACCTCCCCCTAGCGGGAGCTCTATCCAATTCCAATTTGGACAACCACATGCACAATCTAGTCTATCTCAAGATTTACCCTTTGAACTCGCTTATCGAGAGAGGTAGGCTCACCCTTTGGCAGGAAATCCATTCCCACCTCCTCAACTATCGGTACCCCACCAGTAAAATCCTTCCATCAGGGACATAAAAAACACAGGAGAGGTAATCATTATGAAGAATAAGTCGTTCAAGCTTTTTAGGGGCATGGGATCCCATTCTATAATCGCCACCACCTAAGATCGATGAACTCCATGAAATTACATGGATTGTCTACCAAGGCACATAGAGGCTTACTGGAGTTTAGAATTACGACTAAGTCTTAGAGGGGAGTGAATAGGACCACTTAAAAGTTTAGATTCACTTTGCTTGAATTGGAACAACGTACTATGATTTTCATGTTTACATTATGCTTAATTTGAAATTTATGTTATGTATCATATTGGTTATATTTTGAGGAATCATATTTATTACATTGCATGCATGCAATGAATTGAATTGAGATCGGGTGTACAACCTTGGGTTTCCTAGAACTGTCTTGGTCAGTGTGCTGTCATAGATTCCCTAGAAGGTGCGCTACCCTAGGACCCTAAAACTATCATGGTCAGTGCACTGCCATGGATTCCCATTTATGTGATATGCTCGGAGTCCCTAAAACTATCTTGGTCGGTGCAGTCTTGGTATCTCTTTGTTGTGTTGTTCGGATTCCCTAAAATTTTCTTGGTCGGTGCACTGCCATTGGATATCCTTGATGCATGTTTTCTAGGCTTCTAAAATTGTCTTGGTCAGTGAACTGCCTTAACACCCTTAAATCGTTCTAAAACTCTCTTAGTCGATGAATTTCCATGGACGATTCCTTGTATGGACAAGTGATTGTTGTGTTAATATCATGATGCAATAAAATCATTTCAATGCGCATTACATCTCCTATATTGTGATTCATGATATTATTATTTATTCTTTCAATTCAACTTTATTTGTATGGATTCAACATTATTCAATAATTGATTAGATGTAATTTTATGAGCCATTGTACTCATCCCCTTGTAGGTGCTGAGTGAAATATTCGAGGAAACTAGACAATATTTGTTGATGCAAAAATCTGGCTCACCCTCTCCAAGCTCCGAGCACTGGTACTGAGCCCTGTAAGCGTGCACATGATGAAGTCAAAGGAGACCCTGGCCAGAGCAGGGGACCCTCTGATGCCAAAGTCAGGCTAGGAATCTGGGTCTACGTAGTGGCGATAGGTTTCGGGTGAGTGATTTTACGTACCTATTCCTGTAGACATCTCTCCTATTTATACCTTCTGCTTGAAGTGAATGAGTCCGTTATTCTTGGCACGATTTCTGCCATTAAGTGGGAACAACGCATGCGCTGATGCTGATAGTAACCCTGAAATCGTGCGCAGGATGTTACTCCATACGTGTGTTACTAGAGTTGAACCTTGAACTCCGAGCTGACCCTATAGTCTGGGTGTTAACTGTGACAGACCGAGCCCATAAGCGGGTCGAGCATGGCCACTTGTCGACGAGGGTTTGATCGGAGCCAACAAATGAAGTGTGTAATGGCTTCTTCTGGGTTCCAGGCTGATGTGAAAGCTCTATAAAAGAACTTGGTAGCGGGAAACTGATCGTCTAGACTTAGTAAGAACAGACAAGCTAACCATGTGGCTGTGGGTTGACTTATCTAGCTTTGACGTCCCCCTACCTTAGTTCGGTTGTTCAACCGGCTGAGCCAAGCTTACTTTAATAGGGGTCAGCTCAAATTCTCCCATAGCAGAAGCCCCTTACTCTCTGAATTTGAGCTCGGTCTCAAGGAGTAAATGCCTGGGGAGATGATCCGTCGTGCCTTATAAAATAATGAGTCGGCAAAATCAGAGTGTATAATTGCAATCATGGTTCTCTGTTATCAATGCATCGTACTGCAGCGACAGCTTTTCGATCACGCGCCTGTGGTCGTCAAACACATGGTGGCGGTTAAGGATTCGTATTGCTAAGATGTGGACTCATCATAACAGAGAGAGAGAGAAGTGTAAATGAGGAAAATCTTAGATTCGCCACAAACTAATGCATCGTACTGCAGTGACAGCTTTTCGATCACGTGCCTGTGGTTGTCAAACACATGGTGGCAGTTAAGGATTCGTATTGCTAAGATGTGGACTCATCATAACAGAGAGAGAGAAGTGTAAATGAGGAAAATCTTAGGTTCGCCACAAACCAATACCCCTACGCCCAAATGGGCCACCGCCGACTCAATCTAACGTCCTTGGTCCATTTTGGACCATTGGATGGCCAAGATGGGGAAGAATTATGAAAAAGAGGAGTTAATGGGCCAGAAGGCCGCGTTGCCCACACTCGAGTTACCCAGAGCTGGGCGTTGCCCACGCCTAGACCAATCAAAGTGTGGGCCTCCTTTGAGAGGAACACACATGTAGGTCTCACTTTCCTTGCTTCAAAGGGTCCTACACCCCATTTCTACTCAATTTTCCTATGCTGCATCTCCCTCAAATCCCTAGCGACCTCCCTCTCCCCTCAATCTCTTTAAGCTATCCCAAAATCTACCCCAAACCCACATCAACTTCATCCCTCTCTTCTTATTCCCAAGCTTCAAGAACCCATCCCAATCTCTTATGATACCTATAACACCCCAGTTCTCGAAAATCGAGTACACTACTTGTTTTCTGAAAACCCGAGTGTTAACCTTTGAAGATCCCCAAATTTCACGTACATTTTTTTTTCTTTATCAGAGTTAATAAACTAGTGGAATATAAACAAATTAAGTATAAGAGGGAGTCCAAATACACATATCCAAATACTCGAGTGGTTACCCAAAACTTATACAAACCAATGTCTCACAGTTAAGATTGAACTATCAAATAATAAAAATAAACTAGAAATTAGAGTCATATGGCCATCGATCTCTCCTTGCGATACACCAGAGTCAATTCATACATCATCCACATATCCTGCATACCGAATACGGTTTGATAGTGTCAATGGCTATCCTAGTGAGGTATAACCCCCAAGATTTATCGTATCATCAAGATAATTAAGCATAGTTATCAGGAACAGTGTATAACAAATATTTCACAATGATTATCATAGAAATCAGATAAAGTTCATCAGATACGCATTCATTGGAGAAATTCCATAAAGATAATCTTGTTTAAATGCATGAATGCATGTATATGCTCACAGACCTGGGGATGCACATTCAACTGGCAAAAAGTCACCCAAGGAGAACTAGCCACCCAAAAAAGTATTTAAAGGTACGCCCCGAGGAGAACTAGTCACCCGAAAAAGACTATGCAACGAGGACACCCAAGGTGGCCTAACTTCCTAGAAGAGTACTCTACGTACGTCCAAGGAAAACTAGACACTCGAAAAAGTCTATGCAAAAAGGATAGCCTATGGTAGTCAAATGCACACAACGAAAACTTAGGATCACTAGGTAAAATACTCTATGGTACAGCCCGTTGTGATCCAAGAAAACCTCGCGTCTTGTATCGACCATCCGGTAAAATTCGTCTGCCATGAAGATTCATGACTAGCCCAATCAGTATTATTTCAATTTCAAACAACCATTTTAAGAAAGCTCAAAGGTCACTATGGGGGGTTTATCACCCAACATAGGCTGACAGCTCAGGCATAGTGTCTCATTCCACCACTCTGGCTAATGAGACTAACAAATAAGATGTTTAAAGGTAACCTACTCGACTAGTGGCTAGTACTAATTAAACAAGTGGAACATACCATCGTGTGGTTGTACAAAAATCATTCATAAAAGCCACTTAGGGCAATTATTCTATCAAACCACAAGGGGTAAACCCACAATCAAAGCCACATAGGGCAATTAGCCAATCAAAGCCACATAGGGTAAATAGTCTATTCCAGGATACGGTGAAAGGGATTAACCTCAAAAGCCACAAAGGCACAACAATTCCTTAGATGGTAAGTCCACAACAAACTTTGATTTAATTTATTAGATAGAATGACCACTAGATCGAGGACCTCCAAATGCACCATAAAGTAATCACAAGTAGTCAAACAAGCCACGAAAAATATCAATGACACTTACACATATAAAATATTTGTTTTAAGACAGAATGAGGATATTTAAGATCCATAGCATGTTCATATAGGAATTTAAATCCAATTCATCAATCAATTATAAGGAATCAAAATTAATAAGAGCAATGAAACACATTAAGCAATCAATATGATAAGTGGATGAAGATGAATAAACAAGCTAACTATCGTGATTTAGAAAAAGCTTGAAGGTAATCCTCACCTCTCAAGTCAGGTCCACTTTCAATGCTTGTTGGAATTTACGTGCACACCTTAGGATCAAATCCTATCATGAATTGCCAAATGGTATGGTTATATCCACGTTTACACCCTATCTATGGTTAAGATCATAACCTAGATTTTGGATTACTTAAGTTTAGGGTTTTATTCTATGGTTTTGGTCTATGCCTAGATTTTAGGATTTGTACTATAATTGATGTATAATTAAGGAAAATGTTAATAATGTGAGTATTTACAAAATAATTATTAACATAACAATATAATTAATATTAATTAACATACTAAAAATAATCATTGCAATGACAATATTTTAGAATGATGAATAAAATACTAATACTTAGTAATTAAAATTTTATTCATAATAATTAATATTATCATGAATAGACCACTAATGGCTAATTGTTTAACAATCGTTATAGAAATGACAATTAATGGTAAATCAAAGATTAAATTTGGGGAAGGAAAGGTGACTCACATTAGTCGACTCAATAGCTCGACTCGGCGATGTCATCACTCACCTTCCTTTCTCTTTTCTTCTCTTTCCTTTCTCTTCCTTCTTCTTCTTTCTTTTTCTCTCTGATTGGTCCAGCAGTGGATGCCATACCTGACTTGACTCAACTAAGTTTGACTCGACGAGTTTCAGCCTAGTCAACTCAGTAGTGCTCTCTTTCTTTCTTGTTAGAAAGCCCATATGAGGTCTTGGATTCGAAGGTAAACTGGTTGGAGAAGACCAGCAATAACCCACTCGACCTAGACTCATTCTGGACTCCTAGCTCAAACCGTGACTCAAATCGAGTCAAGATAGCCTGACTCAGCAGTAACTAAACCCAACTTCAACTTGCCCTCTCTCCATTTCCTTCTATTCTTCTTCTTTCTTCTTCTCTTTCTCTCTGCTTTCCTTGCTTCTCCTCATCATGACTAGTGTCACGCCCCAAACCCAGAAATCGGATTCACAGGAATCCCGATCGCCAAACCTGGTGCCGATAGCCTCCGTAGTACCCCATTCTAGGCCTCCAGCGTATATACGCCAGGTTTCGATCATGAGATCCTACAAGGAGGATTTTCCAACGTACATTTGTCTCATAAGAAGCACAACCACAAGTATACCCAATTCATAAAGGCAACATCATCATCACATATCCACTAATATAATCATTTAAATACAATGCTGAAAGGATGTCAGGATGGTGAAAGTGTGTGCACAAGATAAGTGTGTGCACAAGATAAGTGTCAAGTATACCATAAAGCCCAAAAATCATACATCATTGGAATAAGTGAAAATACTGACTAGAACATGAATCATGCGATATCAGAGTAAGGGAAAATATACTGGTAAGTCCATGAGTGCTATCAGCCGTATCAAGGCTATGCAATGCAAAACATAATAAGACATTAACAGATGTTGAGGATACAATGTAATATGCAAATCCTGATGAGCCACGATACCATTAACCACATCTAGGCCATATAAGTACAAAAATATAGTAACACAAAAGGTTAAGTACTACGGATGCAATATAATATGCGGTGAGAATGAAATGACCATGCTGGAATGTGAAGTCGAGATGATAGTACGTAGTATCGTAGGCTACGGGGTCCACCACAAGGGACTTCTATCCAAACCAGTCCCATACCTAAATTTGGGTAATCCGACTCAATGTGGTAAACTCCTGATCTCAGGTTAGTCGCACGCGTAACCGAAATCCTGGCTATGCAAAGGTACACATAACAAATAGTTACGCACCACCAGCCCGAGTGGATAATGATGAATAAATGAATGGATATGCAATTCCTGCTCAATAAGTCCACGTATCAGTACAGTTGCTCTCTGGGGAAATCATCGGGGTCTATTACACTCCACACCGATTGCCTCCTCCCTAACTGCACAGCCCAATGAGTGGAAGAGACCTCACTATCCACCTAGCCAGCAGTCTACCAATACCTACTCGGCTAGTCGAAGCGGACCCATTTACGAGTTGGTCATACTCAGCCTAACTTATAACCCCGTCACTTGGGCGGATAAGGCCATACCCCCTCCCAACCGACCACAATACAGTGGGAGATGCGGCCTACTGGTATTCGGCACTCGGGCACTCATGTTCCACTCGGTCTAGACGTTGGGGCACCTCCTGGCCTCGGAGATTCTGAGATTTTTACCCAAGGACATCCTAAGTGCCCATAGTGCTAGAACCAAGTATTTTCAGTGTCCCATTTAGCCATGCACGATGTGCCTGTGGAGGCCACGGCCCTGATGTCGCTAGAGCGTACAATGATTAAGTCACACATATGCGAGATGCATGAGTCAACTATCCAGTCATGCAGCAATCCTGCACATACCATGCACTCATGTGGGTAACTCCTATCACTGAGTCCCATAAATAATCTGTTTAATGGCATATGCTATGATCGATCACTCCTCATATCAAGCATACATATGATGCGTATGGGCATGAATCATGGAGTTACACTAAGCATGTTATAAGGTGATGAACTACTCTCACAACGAATATAGGCCTAAAGGCCTACACACAACAAGTATGGGCCTATTAATGGACCCTAGGGAGAGTCATAATGCAGACATTTAACTAACATTATTCTTACAATGTGGATGTCAAACCAACATTTCTCCTAAGACACGGCCCGCCATCAACATCATTACCTACATTATAATGAAATCACACATTACATCGGGTGCACATTCCTCGCATTAAGCCACATGTACACCACATCGGGCCTAGCCATGCGGGCCACAAATACGTCAAGATGGGCCTCATCACATGGGCTAAAAATATATCACAATAGGCCTTAACCCATGGGCTCCAATTACATCACCATGGGCCCTAATACATCACAATGGGCCTCAACCCATGGGCCCTAATACATCACAATGGGTTTCAACCCATGGGCCCCAAATACATCAAACGGGTCGTATCAAAGGGCCAAATCAAATGGGCTTCATGTATATCAACCAGGCCCACCCTTCTGTATTTCTGAGATCCGACCTATTCATAAGTTAACATAGAGGTAGATGAAGTGAAAGCAAAAACATTAGCTTGATTGGAACTACCACGACCCTTAAGAAGTTTTGAACGGTGAATGTCATTGTCCCCACTATTTTCAATGGTGGGTCCACTGGAACTTGAGATCTAACTCATCCTTCCTCCCATGCTATAAAATGATATCTCAAAATGGTTGGACGGTTGGATACAACACATGCATCATGGTGGGCCCTTGAGATGGATGACACATAAGGAAGCACATGCATCGAGGTGGGGTCCACATCCCCTGGACTGGATAGGGTAGGTAAAATACTTACATCAGAGGGCTCCGGTGGGTAGCGTGAATAAAACATATACATCATGTGTGGTGGCCACACTAATGGAAGTGTGGATATAATACATACATTTGTGGGTCCCACGTGGGGCCCACCATAACGCTTGTTTTACATCCAATCTGTTGACGAGGTCACACAGACCCAGATGAACAGGAAAAATAAATTTCAAGTGATCCAAAACTTCTATGATACCCAAAGGGATTTCAAAGATAGATGTTCAATCACACTGTTGCCTGTGACGTGGGCCACCTGAGCTTCCTCTATGTCTGATTTTTTTCGGGGCCCACTGTCCCAAAGGGGACCCAACAAATGCACGGTGTGGATGTGGCCATACATCACGGTGGGGCCCATAGCTAGGACCTGTGTTCCCTTGCCCGACCGTCCGTCAACCGTAGTAGGAGGCTGCTGCACGCCAGCAGCAGCAGCGCCTGCTGCTAGCTTATTATTTTTTTTTTGAAAAATAGGTTTTTGTGCGATTTTTCACGCGTGGGGCCTACATCGAAAGAATTTCTACAGTCCATAATAAATCCATCAAGCCCAATATTGAGCATGTTTCGGCGTGTAGAAAAATTTAAGTAAATTTAAATGGTGAAAATCACTGTTTGTTAAGGTATGGCCCACTAGTTAATCAGATCAGCTTTATTTTTCGGCTCAACGCCTAAAATGAGGTGGGGAAAAGGATGGACGGGTTGGATTGAATCCATACGTTAACGTGGGGCCTACACAAGTGGCCCATCCAAAAGCTTATGAATCAAGCTAATATTGTGTTTTCCCAGGTCATGTCCAGCATCCCAGGACGCTGGACAGTTTGGGCATGATACATACATTTGAGGTGGGCCCCACCTATGGACGTGGGCCACCAAAAGGATGGACATCATGGGTAATACATACATCAAAGTGGGGTCCATCCAAGTGGGCCACACGACTACATCATCACAAAGAAAAAGGAAAAGGAGGGAGAGAGAGAGAGAGAGAGAGAGAGAGAGAGAGAGAGAGAGACGGGACACGTGTGATGGAGGGCTCCGCCACTATGAGCCCTCCCTTGCCTTCAATCATACATCAAGTGGGTCCCAATACATGTGGGCTCACCAAATCAAAGATCAACGGTGGATGTTTCTTCTCCACCCAAAATGGACGGTCTAAATGACCTCTTTTTATGCAAGGAAAATAAACATCATGATGGGGTCCATGGAGGATGGCCCCATCATGGAATGATCATGAGGATCAAGGTGGGCTATCGGCCAAACCTAGGGTCCAAAGTGAGATCCAAACCATCAATCGATAGACCTCACTTGGCCCATCATCAAAATATGAAAAAAATCTAGTCAGTAAGCACCCACCGTTCAATCTTCTTGGTCCGTTGGAAACCTGATCTCCTTGTATCTCACTTTGATGGTAGAAGATGAGAAATGAATGGCTAGGATAAAGGTTTTTAGGATGGGAAGGTGGGCCGCCAAAATCACTTTTCTCTCTTGGAATGCATGGACGTGCACTTCTCTTACTAGCTTGGAATTTGTGTTGAGAAATGAGGGAGAGAGAGAGGGTTGTAAGGGAGGTGATGGGTGATGGAGTGATGGATGTGAGGTGATGTGGTACTTGACATGTATGGGTGTGTAAGAGAGAGGGTGAGAGAGAGAGTTGATTTAGTGGTTGCTTGACTTGGGGAGAAAGAAAGTATGGGTGTGTACTTTGATGGATTGATTGATTAATTGATTGATTGATGAATGGGTTGTAGAGATTCTCTTGGGATTGCAAACACGTGGTGTTTTCCTCAAACTGAACGCGGGCCCACATCTCCTGGTCAGGGTATCGGATCGGTATGCAAGATGCGGCGTTGGAACCGCGGCGATGGTGCAGTCGCAATGGTACAAGTCTAGGATTAAGCCAACTCAAATCTACAAGATATGACTTAGGGTCGCGTGCAAACATCGATTATAGGTCACAATTGCCGAACTTCGACGAAAAGGATCGAGGGAGTCGACGGAAGAATACGGGCTAGGATACGGGCCTACTGTAAGTGTTATGGTCTCATGCTCCTTTGATTGTAAAATTTTGTGGTGCCAAAACCTCTATCTATGTATTGTGTTTGTATGTTGATATGATCAAGACACTGCATCACAATGGTTCAAGACATGTACGGTACTCTGCTTCAAGAAATGCAAGGTTATGTACTTTGTCCTCTTCTGTAAGCATCAAGGTTCAGAGTTACATCGATAAGAAGAGTGCATTTCAAGACTCGAGAGTACATTTCAAGACTCAACGTGTATTATGAAGTTTAATTTCAACCTTTCAAAGATCTCAAGATCAAGCTACGTCGAGTTAGAGATCTCAAGCTTCATAAGGTTCAAAGGTCAACCATCATCTGAAAGAATGAAGTTTAATGCTCATACTTCATGTCCCAGGTATGATAGACCTTAGATTGACCTTAGGGTAGGTCATTTTGTATATATAATTCAAAATAAATCTATTTATATGAATTTGGTTTGTTCTTAGACTAGTCCTATACCTTGTACGACTAGTCCTAGACCTTGTTCGACCATTCCAAGAAAATTCACGACCAGTCCTAAGTTGTAGAAGATTTTCAGAATTTTTTGGTTATTCCACGACCAGTCCTGAGACCTGGTCGACCAGTCGTAGGGATGTCTCGACTCATTCTTCGACTAGTCCTAGAACTACAACTCAAACTTCAGCAACCAAATCTAGTTGTCTACGACCAGTCCTAGGTCTGCTACGAGTAGTCGTAGGTGGTCCACGACCAATCGTAGACACCCTAAGACCAGTCGTAGAACAGGTTCTAAGATCGCACTAAAAAATTTCAAAATGTTGTTGGTGCTACGACCAGTCGAAGGGTTCTTAAGACCAGTCGTAGACGTGATCTTTGCATCTGTAAATTGAACACGAATTTCAGAGTTTTTCATTAATTAATTTTAAGAAAATTCAAACCTCCACTCTGAGATAAGTTAGTGTTCATTTTAAGCTAATCTGTGCATATTTAATATTCTCTTTTGTTAGCTTATTTATATTTGATTTTCTTCCTATATTCCAATCTTATTTGAAAAAGAGGAATTGTTGTATTCCTTCTTCTTGGAATCAAAATCGAATAGAGCTACCCCCAATTTGGTTTAATTTAAAATCAATTAGAATGTTATGACCCAAACTCGGAAAACGGGCTCACAAAATTCCCGATCGCCGAATCCAGTGCCGACAGCCTCCGTAGTACCCCATTCTCGGCTCCCAGCGCCCATACGCTAGATTCCGATCCTAAGATCCTACAAGGAGGATTTTCAGTATGAAAATTTTTTTTTTGTATAATGGAGCATAACCACAAGCATAACCAAGTCACAAAATAACATCACCACATATCCACTATATCAAAAACTTTAAGTACAATGTGGAAAGGAAAATACAGGGTGATTAAAAAGCTCTAAAAAGATCTGGTATGCGCTCCTGCCTCAGCGCTACTGCTGTCCAACTGTACCTACACGCAACGGTCGTGCATAAGCTTACAAAAGCTTAGAGGGTGGTGTACGTGTGTGCGTAAGGCAAGTGCCGAGTGTACAATATCAGAGTAATGCAGAAATATGCGATAAGTCCATGAATGCTATCAGCTGTACCAAAGTTATGTAATGCAAGGCATGAATGCTATCGGCCATACCAAGGCCATGCGGTGCGAGGACCATGAGGCCAAATGTCATATACGAGATGCAAAGCAAGCATGTTAGTACTCATCAAGTACACATATCAGTACAGTTCCTCTCTGGATATCACTGGGGTCTGATACACCTCACACTGACTGCCTCCTCCCTAGCCGCACAGTCAAGCAAGTGGAAGAGACCACACAATCTGCCTGACCAGTAGTCTGTCAATACCTACCCGGATCGTTGATAGCGGACTCATTTGTGAGCTGGTCAAATTCAGCTTAGCTTATAGCCCCCTCACTCAGGCGGATAAGGTCACAACCCCTTCCAACCGACCACGACACAGTGGGAGACGCATCCTACTGGTATTCAGCACTCGGGCGCTCATGTATCCACTCGGTCTAAACGTTGGAGCATCTCCTGGTACCAAAAAGGTTCTGAGATTTTTACCCAAGGACATCCTAAGTGCCCACAATGCTAGAGCCAATATTTTTGGTATCCGATACGACCATCCACGATGTGCCTGTGGAGGCCACGGCCCTCATGTCGTTAGGGCGTGCAGTGATCAAGTCACACATATGCGAGATGCATGAGTCGCACCGTACAATCATGTAGAAATCTCACACGTACCACACGCTCATGTGGGGCACTCCGTCTCATAAGGAGTCCCGTAAATGCCTCAACCCAACGGCTTATGCTATGATCAAACATTCCTCATATCAAGCATACATATGATGCATATGCGCATGAATTATGGAAGTGTACTAAGCATGTTATAAAGTAATGAACTATCCTTACACTGAAGATGGGCCTAGACGGCCTACGCATAACTAGTATGGGCCTATCAATGGGCCCAAGGGAGAGTTATAATGCGGACATTTAACCAACACTATACTTGCAATGTGGACGTCAAACCAACATTGCCCCCAAAGCATAGTCCGCCTAATATCAACACACAAACCATGGGAAAATCACACATTGCAATGGACCCTAAGGACATCCCGTTGGGCCTCGACCCATGGGCCTTAGATACCTCAAATGGGTCGCATCATATGGGCCTTATATAAATCAAGTGGGCCACATTAATGGGCCTTAGGTACATTGCAATGGGCCATATCCCATGGGCCTTTGAAAACATCACAATGGGCCTCGTAACATGGGCCACAAATACATTGAATGAGCCTAAACACATGGGCCATATATACATCAAGGTGGGCCTCAATGGAAGACCATAAATACATCAAGATGGGCCTCCTCACATAGGTTATATGTTCATTAAATGGGCCACACCAATGGGCCCCATGTATATCAAATGGACCACACCAAATATAAGTGGTGATAATGATTTCCACCATTAAAATTCCTAAGGCCCACCATAACATATATTTCTCATCCAACCTATTCATAATAGGAAACTACAATGGCCCCTTCGAAATTTTGAATGGTAGACGTCATTGTCCACTGCATAAAATGGTGGGGTCCACTCGAACTTTAAATCTGACTTATTTTTACTCTCAAGCCTGTTAAGACAAGCCTGCCAAATGGTTGAAAGGCTTGGATGCAACACATGCATCATGGTGGATCCCATATAGACGGACGACATGAATGAAATAGGTGGGTTCAACGAAGGGCCCACCATCAGGTATATATTATATAATATAATATATACAATATAATATATATATAATATATGATATATATACGTATATATATACATACACACACGCGCACACACACACGCTCACACACACACACACACACACGCACGCGCACACACACACACACGCGCACACACATCACTGTCCACTGTCAGTGAACGGTGAAACACATACATCACTGTGGGTCCCACGTGGGGCCCACCATAGTGTTTATATGCCATCTAACCCATTGATAAGGTCACGTAGACCTAGATGAATGGAAAAAAAAATTTTCATCTTGGTCCAAAACTTCTATGGACCCCAAAAGGGTTTCAATGGCAGGTGGTTCAGCCCTGCAGTTTCTTGTGATGTGGGCCACCTGAGTCCTAGATCAGGCTGATTTTTGGAGTGGGTCCCCTTCAGGGAGTGGCCCACCCGATGAACGTTGTGGATATCAAATATACATCATGGTGGGGCCCACGGCTGGAGGCCGTGGGTCCCTGTCGTCCGCCCGCCAGCTGACGCAAGATGCCTGCGCTCGTCTTCTCCCTGTTAGCAACAGCAGCAACGCTACTGCTGTTTATGATTTTTTTTTTAAAAAAAAAAATGAATTTTTGTGGTTGTTCAGAGGTAGTGCCCACATCAGCTGAATCCAGGCCCGCCAATGGATTCTACCATCCATAACAAATCCATCAAGCCCAATGTTGGACATCTTTCGGCGTGTAGAAAAATTAAGGCGAGATTCAACGGTGAAACTCACTTTTCCAAAGGTATGGCCCACCAGAAAGTTGGATCAGTTTCATTTTTCAGCTCAATGCTTAAAATGAGTTGGTAAATAGGATGGATGGTTTGGATTGAATCCATTCATCAAAGTGAGGCCTATACAAGTGGCCCACCCCAAAATGTCTTAAATCAAGCTCATATTTGTGTTTTTTCCATTCAACGTCTAGCGTCCCTGGACGCTGGATGGTTGTGCATTTCGAGTGGGCTGCTCACGTGAGCCACTACATGATGGATAGGGTGGGCACAATGCTTATAAAGTGGGGCCCACCTATAGATGACTTTGGATAAATACATGCCTTATGGTGGGGACCATCTGGGTGGGTCACATGGCCACTTCAATCACATACAACAACAACAAAAGAAATGAAGGAGAGAGGGAGAGAGAGATCGAGTGATGGAGGGACCCCGGCACTATGGGCCCTCCCTTCCATGTTTACAACATAAATCAAGGTGAGTCCCAATACATATAGGCCCACCGATTCGAAATCAACGGTGGAGACCCTTTCTCCACCAAAATGTACGGTCTAGATGACCCTATTTATGCAAAGAAGATAAACATCATGATGGGGTCCATGGAGAATGGCCCCATCATGGAATGATCATGAAGATCAAGGTGGTCCATCGGCCGCATCTTAGGGTCCAAAATGAGATCCATACCATTGATCAGTAGGCCTCACTTGGCCCATCACAAAATATAAAAATTTAGCCTATAGGAGCACCCACCATTCAATCTTCTTGGTCCGTTGGAAAGCCAACCTTCTTGTGCTTCACTTTGACGGAGGGTGATGAGGGATGAAAGGCTAGGATGAAGGATTTGGGATGGGGAAAGTGGGCCACACACACACACTCACTTTTCTCACACTTAGGATGTCATGGACGTGGGATTTTTTTCTCCTTGCTTGGGAATGTGAGTTTGAAAAATGAGGAAGAGTGAGTGTAGTAAAGAGAGGGAGAGAGTAGCTTAGGTAGGCCATGATTACTTGTAAGAGAAGGTGGCTTGCAATAAATGGTTGTAAGAGGGCTAGGGGTAGGGTGGCTAGCCATAAGTGTTTGTAAGAAGGCTAGGGGGTAGGGTGGCTATAACTAGGGTGATGTCATCCATCACCCTCATAATTACCTAGGGATTTGTAACACATGAGATGGGTGGGTCCCACAATGTGCAGTCCTCGGTCATTATAATGCACGGTCCACATCTTATGATCTAAGCGTCGGATTGGCATATGAGACGTGGCGTTAGAATTGCCGCGACGACACGGTCGTAATGGTTTAAGTCTCGGATTAAGCTGACTCAAACCTACGGGATACGACTTAGGGTCATGCGCAAACATCGGTTATCGGTCGTAGGTTGCCGGAATTCGATGGAAAGGATCGTGGGAGTCGACGGAATAGTACGGACTAGGATACGGGTCTTACATAGAACCTAGAACCTTTTCTTAAGTGAGTATTGGACATTGAATGTTGATTCAAACTTTTACTCTAATTGGTTCTACCGGGCTACTATAAAAGAAGAATTTCAGGTATTTTACATTTATTATAAATTTCATTATTTTAATTTTGTTTGAAATTCGCCAGAAAAATCTCATTGTGTTGGTTATCTGAGGAGAGCCAAAAAACTCAGAAAGTATGGGTTTTTGGATTGTGTAAGCCCAAGTTAAAAAGACATAATTGTGGAGTTTTAGGTGAACCTATGAAACTTATTTTGATAGTGAATGCTAATATCCCCTGTGTTGGTTATCTGAGGAGAGCCAAAAATCTCATTGTGAAACTCATTGTGAAACACAATGAGACACAATTATAAATTTCATTATTTTAATTTTGTTTGAGATTCGCCAGAAAAATCTCATTGTGTTGGTTATCTGAGGAGAGCCAAAAAACTCAGAAAGTATGGGTTTTTGGATTGTGTAAGCCCAAGTTAAAAAGACACAATTGTGGAGTTTTAGGTGAACCTGTGAAACTTATTTTGATAGTGAATGCTAATATCCCCTGTGTGAGGATATTAGGAGTGGAGTAGCAAGCTATGTGGCTGTTATTTAACAGTTGGTGAACACACATGCAAACCAATATATATCGGTGTGTTTTGTGATTTGGATGTTTACTTAATTTCTATATCTTTAATCATTCAGATGTGTGGAGTGTATATGTGGATGTGAATGTTGTAATATTTTCATTTTAAGAAAAGTGGGGAATGTTGTAATAGTTTAGAATTTATTTCTTGCTATTTCCTTTGTTTCCTTTCAGTTTGAGTTTTGATATTCAATTTGTTCTAGTAAGGTTGTCCTGCCATAAACCCTTGGCTTTTATGGTGCAAAGGTTGTCCTTAGAACAACATTAGTATCAAGCTCTTTATTTAAGATTGCTTTACATTTCTGTTCTTTGATTTATTTAAAGTACTGTCTTTTATTTATTTGTTTATAAGGCTATCTTATTTTCGATTGAATTCCACTGTTAAATTTTAATTTGGCATAGTCCTATTCACCCCCCTCCCCCCTCTAGGACATATAGCTTGGCCTTTTCAACAACTAGACCCGCTCGACTCGAACCAGGGTAAGGTTCGACTTGGGCGCAAGTGCGGCAACGACAACCGCCAAGAGCATCAGCCGCCCGTTTCTCTCCAACACACACACACACACACACACACACACTCTCTCTCTCTCTCTCTCTCTCTCTCACTTCTTTCTTCCATTTGCCAAAGTTCTATCAACAATGATGGGAGATTGGCTTCAAATCAACCCGATCCAACTTAGCTGGTTGAGTTGACTTGACTCGGCAGTGATACAAGGAATGGACCAGCGTCATCTCTCCTCTCTTCTCTATCTTCTCATCCTTTCTCTCCTTCTTTTCTTCTTCTCCTGATTCTGCTTTTCTTCCTTTCTTTTCTCCGTTGGAACGACTAGGTGACGCCCTGGACTCAACCCGTTCTTGCAGCGACTCAGACCGAGTCAGCTTAACTCAGTGCGACGGCATCTCTCTTTCTCTTTTATGCTTTCTATTTTTTATAAAGGGCTGCCCTAAATGGCAGCCTTTTCTAGAGTCTATTAATCTATTTCTGGATGCTTCCATGCCAACTAATTAGCAGATTAGTTACAGGAAGATTGTCTCAATTCGTCCAAGTTTTGAGATGTAGTTCTGGTTACAGGTCGCATGGCATCAATCGGGTGTTGTATATGGTTTTTAGGCACCATGGTCCATCGAATGGATGAACCTGATCAAAAAATGGGCCCCATCACCAGTTGATGGGTTTCCTGGACGAATGGAGGAGATGATGGGTCTAATCATGGTGGTTTCTGATCCATGACCCCATCGTCTGATCTAATGCGTCTGGATGGTCTGGATGTGACCATTGATCATCGTAGGGCCCATATTATGGAAGGACAAGAGGGTTCCTTGATGATGCATGAGATTTTCTCCTTTCACATGTTATTTCTCAGGCCAACGAGTTTTCACCCGAGATCTCCTTATTATATCTGAATGGGTTTCCTAATGCCCTAGTTTGGATGTCTGAGATAATCTAAGGGGGTTCCTAAAAGGAATCCTATGGCTGAGATCGTGCCAGCGCCAAAAGCTAAAGATTCCTTCCACCTTTTCATTTTATAGCTATGAAGCCCTAAATCGGAATGAATGAAGGGTTGAGATGCATCGGAATGGAAGGTTGGGATATCGGGAAGACTTTGCTGTGGTTTCCAGCGTGGTAGGAGAAAATTGGATTTCCATTTTCAAAAAAAAATTCCGCTAGAACATCTTGTTTGTGTCTTAACATGTGCTCTCACCAGTGAGTTCCAATGAGTGGAAGGACCCGGGTTTTAGTGGGATCCATCCTCTAAATCAGATGGACGGTTTAGATCATCTAGCATGATCAAGATGGTAGGCCTAAATTCAAACGGATGGATTTCGTTCGTCGTGAGAAAAGAAAGAAACGAGAGAGAAAACTCTCTTTTTAAGTGTTTATCGGGTCAACACCCGATTGACCAGCTGGCTGGTACAGTGTGCTGTGAGTGCATACATACACCGATACACACGCAACAAGGGTGGAGTCCACTGTAATGCTTGTGGGAAATCCACTCCATCTGTTTACTTTGGAGGTTCCAAAAGCCCCTCTGATCAAGGATGGGACAGATCCTAAACTCGGATGGCCCACAATTATCAGTTCTAGTGAGTTTTTTTTATAATTTCCTACAATCCAGTGGTCAAATCTTCCTCAAGGCTGATCATTGATGTTTTTGAGTACCCTAAGGTTAACATGGGTAGAATTTATCTATTGATTTCTTAATTTAATGACATGACAGTATGAGTGAATGATTGATTCCCATATTTAAGTAACACAGGTAAGAAGAACAGGGAATCTGGTGATTTTGGGCTATGGGTTGTTGAGAGGATCTAAGATCAGGACCATTCTTAGTTCACATTGGATGGTTTTAATGGTTGGTTTAAGTGTCAAATGTTCTGAATTTCCATTTAACAACCCAATCTCACATGTCCAATGGTCATCCGATGGCCAAATCCTTTGATTTGGGGCCTTGTGACTGTTGAAAGACATATAATGACTAATCCTTCGAATAGATGATTAGATTTGTGCAATCATCACTCAGGTCATTTCACATATGGTGTGGGTCACTTTGACCACTAGGATGGACGTTTTGATTTACGGATGGGGATTACTTTTGATGGTCGAATTTAGGCTAGAAAGAAGGTAAATGTTCACAAAATCTAGGTTTGTATTTATACTAAGTTACGTTACAAGTTGACACCAGAGTACTGAGAAGTACGGGGTGTTACAATACCTCTTTCCATTCTCTACTTTTCTAAACCCACCTAAACCATCTTCTTCCAAGCTCTACTCCATTCTTCCATACTCATACCATCCTTCCATCTACTACCACAAAATCCTGTTCCTCATTCTTCAAATCTCCAAATCTCCATTCCCTTTCTTGCAAATCCATTCTCCTTCATCAACTTGGGCAAGAAGGATGACATTTCTTGCAATCCTTTCTTTAATCTTCTCCATTCCCATGATTCTCTCCCTCAAGGGGAAGAAAAGACCGGCTCCTGACGAGGCGGGGCTAAGCCGCGAGAGGCGAAGTAAGAAAAATGTCGACCCGCAAGAAGGGCCAAGCTACGAGAGGCATAGCAAACGGAATGCCAACCCGTGAGAGGGGCTGAGTCACGAAGTCTTATCCAAGAGGAGGAACAACGCTTAAGAAGAGCTTATGTTGCAAGCCGCCAGGCCAGCCATGATAGAATTGGGGAATTTTAGGAAGCACAAGGTTGCCTTCGAGGCCACCGCGGACAATCACTTGTTCGGTAAGTATGACCTACTCAACCGACTTGTGCAAAAAGGGTAGGGCCCCATGTTCGATGGGAGCCTTCGGGCCAGTGCGGCATAAACAAGGGCATTCTAAGCCTGAATCAACAACCCCGAATACAAACCCTTTGAGTTTGACATTGAAGTTGGCAATAATGTCATCCACTTTGGAGTGGAGGCCTTCTCGCAAATACTTAAGAATGCCGAAAGGAAATTTTTTAATCGACGAGAAGGAATTAGCAACGCAGCAAGGTTGGGAGAAACGTGCACTCCTCTTATGCAAACACACGGTTTCGTGGAAAAGGGACAACACCATCTACGCCTCAACCCTGATCCCAAAATATCGTCTCCTCCACCGTATCTGTACTTATCGTGTGTACCCAAAAGCGGAGAACCGTATTAATTGCACCTGTTACATGGAAGAATTCCTCTATTGAGTGGGTCGTGGAGAAGACGTGTGCATTCCCAGCGTAGTACTTCTCCAAATCGTGAAGGCCGCAAGGGCGAATGTAAATTCCGAGCTGATTAAAAATTTCGAGATCAGGTCGTTCACGCACTGGATCTACCCCTTCCACCTGTGATGCGACGGAGACAGCATCAACATCACATGCTGCATCACAGGCATCTGAGCCCTCGGTTGAGCATACACCAGGCACTACATGTAAGTGTAGACATATTTCTTTTAATGACTTCTCTTTATGTTTAGACTTACATATTTCTTTTGTGACAGCATCGTTGACCAACCAACAAGAACGTGGACCCACACGTGGGTTAGTTTTAAAGCAACTTACGCGTGAGGGTAGGGTGACGATAGAGTTTCCACAGGACTCCCTTAGACCTGTTGGGGACAATGTCAGATTGTTTACGTCGGAGGTTGGTGTCCTATGTCGATCTCTAATCCCTGCCACCACCCCTATTGGGCAGACGTGACAAATGATGTGCAGCAGCTCATCCGTCAGCACTTTCAGGTAAATTTTAGTAAATTAAAAATTAGGCCTTCCTTTTGGCCGTTTAGTTTGCTAACTAGCTCGCCAGTATGGGTTTGGGGGATCAAATGTAAATTCTGAGCCGATTAAGATATTGGGCTATGAGACCTTGAATCGCATGGGGCTAGGCCCCAAGGAATGATAGGCCTAAATAGAAGAGTTTGGAGATCAAGATGATGAGGAAGAAGAAGAGGAGAGTAAAGGAGAAGAAGAAAATGAAAGTGATGAGAATGCTAATAAGGAGGAGGCTGAAGAGGCCGACGAAGAGTCACTCGCCGCTCGGGTTATACATGAGTGCCTGGATGAGCTCAACGCTTGAAGAGTCACTCACTGCTCGAGTTACACATGAGAGCCTAAAAAGGAGAATTAAGAAACTATCTTGCACGATGAAGGCAATATTATGCTGCGTCCAGGAGGAGGGAGCACCCCCTCCTTCGCCCGACTCTAAAAATCAGTAGTTTAATGATTACGTTAATTATTTACTTGTTGCCTAAAGTAGTTAGGATTTGCTTCTCTTTGTTTTACACGTAATGGTTAGTTTCTGTTTTGACTAGGCTTTAGTTTTCTTATATTTAAGTGACTAGTAACTCCTGAATTCCCTGTGCAAGTGATGTAACAACTCATGTTTGAATGACATTTTGGCTATAATGAGAATATATAGAGTTACTTAAAATCGCATGTTACCTATAAAATTTTAATAATTTTTCTATAAATCCAAATGAAATGAAATTTTGTGAGATGACTTTAAGATTAATGATAAACCATCAAGTTTTTCTAAAAAAATAATTCAGTAATATATATATATATATATATATATATATATATATATATATATATATATATAATGTTATAAGAAATGGAGACATTTTAGAATCATACAGAAAACCACTGGTTTTAGACAGTCGGTACTTCCAGAATTTTTATAAATTTTTATGGAACTTTAAATGAAATGAAATTTTATGAAATAAAAGTCAACTTAATAACAAATAATAATAATAATAATATAATTAAGTAATTAAAAGTGACAAGGATGTTACAAACAATAGACGAGTTGGACATGAATTAAAATGAGAACTCTCTTTAACCAAGACCCGAAAGACAACCTCATAAACGTGAAACTCGAACTTCCTAATAAATTTTGATATTCCCCCAATGTCTAGATTAATCGGACTACGGAATTACAGAACCATACACTTGCGAAGCATTCGCGACTTGTCCCAATTCTCAATCCTGGGCGACTACCAATGGACTCACTGCTTTGACCGAGCAGAAGACTAGGATCCACTAGGACTAAGAAGGGATACAACGAACCTTCTACCCCGGTCAGGTAGATAATCGACGTATCGAGTTCAAGCCAACTGCAACCATCTCTCTATATTAGCTGAACATTGAAAACATATATTTTTACTCTAGATAAAGGGGAACCGTCGTCATGAATCTAAATCTTTTGAAAAATTGTAGTAAACCGTCAGGGTGAAAAAGTTTAAAGGGGTTAGACTACAGTGACTAGCATAGTTAGTATGCACCATTCATACACATGAACATGAAATTTATGTAACTTAGTCATACGAAATTAGAATATCTTAACCTATTTATATTAGGCAATTACGGGGATGAAATTGTTTTTGAGGGGGGTAGATGGTAACGCCCTGAATTTTTGCTATTTCGAATTGTAAAAAATCCTTAAATTTTATATTTATATATATAGCCTATGTCTTCATTTACTGACCCATGATGTTCGGAGTAAACCTATACGAGGGAGGTACTGATAAAGAACAATACAAATAGGATTAGTCAACCGTAAAAAGTCAATGAATTCGACCAGTCACTTAAACATCGAATATAGCCCCATGATTTATTCACATAGGGCCCAAATCTATCCAACCTATCCCTGGCCAATCGAGATAACCATAACCAATTAAAAATCTACCCAAAGCAGAGCCAGGTATGGCCCAGATCTTAACTAATGGACCAAATCAACCCGATCACTCATTAATCCAAACCCTAACAACTGCGCCCAAGAAATCTCCCTACCTAATTCATTCGAAAAAAACCCCGATTACCCGAACGAGCTCCAGACTGCTCGTTAGTGGCCCACTAGTTTCGAAATTATAAAATAATGTTCATTTCACTGGGCTCGACGTTTATCAAGAACGGTGGGCTCAAACGATGCCTCGAACCGCACAACTTGGACCATGAAAGTAGAACTTGAAAAGCACGACTCTCCGGCCCGGACTTAAAACCTGAAACTTAAGTGAGTTGGCCCCGCTACTAAAATGGTAAAGTTGTGACTTTCCAACTGTTGAATTGCAATCAAACTCAGTCCATGAGTCAGGGATATCTCCTTGCTCATATCCATATAATTGGGGCCCTGCTCAAACATCAAAGACTGTTTATCACAAATCAGGCCCCCGCGACCAATCGACTCATCCATTTTCCACTAAACTTGGAACAACCCTTCATCTGACCATGGGGCACCTACTCCATAATGCAAATGTGCCAGGGGGCCATTGGGATAGCCTCAAGGACTAAAACCCTACTCACTAGGGGTATATAAATTAAAACAAGTCTCCCTAAGGCCAACTAGACCAATTTCCAAACTATATAAGCCCTTAAATTTCTCTCCCACACTTCCATACGAATTTCTTGCAAGTGGGGGGAGAGAGAGGAGAGAGTGAAGAGGGAGTGGACGTTGAGGAAGAGCTCGAGGGGGCTGGAAGTTGAGAAATTTCCTCCCTTACCTCAGTCTCGCTCCAGAGCTTGCAACCCCACCACCGTGGGAGCAACCCACCAGCAACCAGAAGGTATCCTTCCAACCCTCTTTCAGTTTTTCGTGCATTAAGCCCCTTACATGTATCCTAACATGTTAATCCTAATGGCACAGGGCTCCAATACTCCAATTCGCGGGACCAGCACCTTGGGAGCGGCTTCACAAGCCGTCAAACCATTTTAGGTGCGGACCATTACCCTTAAATTACTAATTATCGAACCTCATATCACGATTAATGATGTGTAGTGAATGAATGATTGCATGTTAACCAGTGTAGGCTCGTATAACCCTTTGCCTTATATAAATTGCTAATCATGTGCAATGTAGCTCGAAAGTTCAATTGGATGCTCGAATAAGTTGAAATTACAAAATTTGTTGCTCATGCTTCCTATTACTCACCTTGCTATGCACCCACTATGCCTTACCTCATATGAATTGCTAGGTTCATTGTAACACGGCTTGCACGTTCGATAAAATGCCCGACATAGTAGAATTTTCTGATTTGTTGCTTATATCCATTCCTATAGATGCATAGTTAATTTATTAGTATTATTGATTGACTGTGACTATCTAATTAATTGAGTTAACCAGTAAAATCAAAAAGATTGGCAAGGGTAGCCTTACTGGATCGGCTGCCCTGGGCCAATTCGACCGATTTAGGCCGAAGACGAATAACCGACAGTAGTTGGACTACACGGGATGCTTACACCCAGTACCGGTTGCTCCATACTTCACCAGTTAGCCAACTATGTATGTTCACAATGTATGGTCACGTCTGCCTGAATTTGAAGCATCTCATACCTTTGAGAGGTCACTATTAACCATTAATGATACGATCCCCAAGAATCATGAGCTGGGCATGGTGGATGGGACACCGTGTCCGAGCTGTCAGCCTACTCTGGGGTGACGAGCCTCCCCGTAGTGTCCAGTGAGCAACCAAGTCTCAAGAGCCGGGCATAGTAGAATGGGACACTGTTTCCGTGCTGTCGGCTTACGCTGGGGTGACGAGCCTCCCTATAGTGACTAGCGAGCACATGGGGTGATATGTCCTTGTTTGAACGACCCCCGTTAAATTATCCGGCCGATGGTTCCGTGTTAGAGTACCGTTCGAATGACCCGGGCATGAACGGAATTCGGTGACGAGCCATTTTCCTTGTGGTGATTTGGTTATGTGACAAACCAGCACCTCAGAACTAAGTGATCATACTCGGTGTTTGGGTGACGACCCATACCAAGTTAATCCTCATAACTTTGGGTATCATGCCTTACCTTTGGAATTATTAATTTGTGAGACAAATAGATGATACCTAAATTTGGATCAAGGATCGCAGGTTCAAAGCCAATATGGCCGCCCTGGGCCAAGTGATCTGGATAAGGCCATTGATTAAATGGAGGTGTTTCAGCTTCCCCAATCTTGTTGGATGAACGAACTTAATTAAATACTTAACTAACATGAATATTCATAGCATTGCATTAGCATAGATTAGCGACTCGGCAGTCGAGGTCGCATTGAGGGAGTGTTGGTCATTGCGAACGTAAGATGTTGTCGCTCAAGAGAGTGTTATATGGTGTGGGAATGCATCATATCATAATACCATGCATGTGCATTAACAAGGGTGTCTAGGAACTATATGCTCACTTTGTTTTTCATTAATTGTGTCTATGGAATTGATAACAAGTGTAACTTATTGCTAATGGAACCCACTGAGTTAATCACTCACTCCCACTCTGGGACGGTTGTTTAAAACACCAACTAGACCTCATCTTAGATGCGGGTACTACAAAGCCTGACGCGCTGGATGAGGTGGCCATTGCATAGTTTATTTTAATTTCAAGAATTGCTCAAAGCTCAGGTAAAATGAACTATACAACCCCGCTTCCGCAAAACATAAGTGACATCCAGGATTAGGGGTGTACATCGGGCTGAACCAAGTCAAACTAGGCTCAACCCTGCCCAGCCAGGTCACCAACCAAACCCAGCCTAAACCTGACCTGGCCCAGTCATCGAGCCAACATGTCCGGCCCAAAATTGGCCCGGTCAGCGATTAGGTGAGTTCGAGCCAGTTTTGGACCTTACAGCAAGTTCATGAGTCGGGTGGCGTTCTCACTTCTCTTTCTCAAATGGTTATGGTAAGGATATATATATATATATATATATATATATATATATATATATATATATATATATATATATATATATATATATATAGGAAAAGCGCTCACTGCGAACCGGTTCGACGTAGTACGTACGAACTTTTTGATGACCCATCATACGTGATGAATCTCATAAATCTGAACGGTTCACATGAAGCGAACCTCATGAAACCCCGTAGTATAAATTTTTACCTTGATCTGAAACTTTGGTGGACCGTGAAAAATGTAAATGACTTCTTTCCTTGATTTGAATTTCTCTTTGCTATGGACGATATGGATAAAAGTTTTAGATAAAAGTAAAACTTGGTCCTGGGGGGTTTCACTAGGTCCGCTTCACATGAACGGTTCAGATTTGCAAGATTCATCAAGTATAATGGGTCATCAAAAAAGTTAAATGCATTTACTACGCATTTAACCGGTTCGCATGTGAGCGCTTCTATATATATATATATATATATATATATATATATATATATATATATATATATATATATATATATATATATAAACGGCCTAGTTGGGCCAGGTTGAGTCAGGTTTTGGACCGAGTCAGGCTGAACTGGGACCTGTTCGAACTCAGCCCGAACTCAGTTTCGAGCTGAAGAAAATGGCCCATCCTGTACCGAACTCAGTTCCGAATCGGGCCGAGTCGAGCTTTTTCGAGTTGAGTCAAGCGAGTTAACCGGGCTAACCCGGTTCGTGTACAGTGCTACCTATGATATAGGATATCGGGAGTCGAGTATCTACTCAGCCCTCGAAATTCTGAACATTACACACACTGCTTGGAATATAAAATAACTAGAGTTGCTGGTCTTGGATTGCCCTGCGACTGTTACACCACCTAGCTAGCTAGCTGGTGGAAAGGATTTGTGGGCCCCATCATGATGTATGTGTTTTATCAAAACCGTCCATTCATTTTCCAAGATAGTTACATAGAAGAATTCCAAAAAATAAGGAAGATCCAAGAATCAAGTAGACCATGCCACAGGAAACAGTGGAGATGAGCTTCTACCGTTGAAAATCTCTTGGGGCCAATCACCATGTTTATTTGCCATCCAACTTTTTCATCAAGTCACCAAACCCTGGGTGAAGGAAAACTCAAATATCAGATTGATCCAAAACTTCTGTAGCCTCCTAAGAAACTTTCAATGGCAGACCTTCAATCTTTAGCTGTTTTCCGCGGCGTGGTTCGCTTGAAAGTTGGATCTTCCTCAATTTTAGGCTACTGGTCTAAAATGAGCAGGAAAAATAGACGGAGGGCGTAAAACACATACTGTGCTTTTCCACCAGATGTGTAGGGGTCACCAGCCAATCCCCGTCCGGCCTGCGGACCATGCACAATGCAACGTAAGGCTCGTTGCATGGAAACCCTGACGTGCAACTAGTTGGACTTGTTGGAATCCACGTCACCTACCTTATCCAGTTTTATACGCTACTTGCAAAAGGTCAGACTGATAAGGTGATCTATACCGTGTACGCAATGGCATGCAGAAATGGATGGATAAGATCAGTACTAGAATTTATGTCCACGGATTTTTTGGGGCTATTCGATTGCTTTAATTCTCGCAATGCAGTGAATGGACAGTGGACTGGACCTAATGGACGGTCCAGATAGATCATGTAGACGCCAACAAATCCAAATGCAACTAGGTGCATGGGAAGGTCTTTGTACACGCCCACAGCCCCTTATTTGAATGGCCGTGACGGTCAGATCAGGATCATATAAACCGTCGGGGTAGTAGTCCATCTATAGTGTGGCCCCCAAAAGAACGATCTAGATCACCGTACACAGGTTTAGGAAGCGGATTGGCTGGTGTACCACACATCAGCGATATAGCGGGTGTGGGTTCGGGTCGTGCGAAGACGAGCGCGGACGGGCTCCGAGTTGTACGAACGGTTCAAAGGTGATCAAAGTTACATGGCCCCAAAATGATGTATTTATTATATCCACACAGTTCATCCATTTTTAGAGATCATTTTAGAACAGGGGCCAAAAAATGAACCACATCCAAAGTTCAACTGTAACACACCACAAATAGCAATGGGAAAATGATTTTCACCCTTAAAACATTTGTAGGCCCACCATAACGTACGTAAATACACCAGCTAGATAGCTGTTGTGTGGTACACCCGCCCATCCGGAAGTGGCTTGGCTTCCTTTTCTTTTCTTTTCTTGCTTTTGTTTTTTTTACTCCATGTTAGCCAACCCGCATCGAGCATCCGTACCAAGACCTGCCCGTTTGGCCGGGTGGATAGGAAGGGATTGAATGGTACCAGGGTGGATGGCATTGGATTCCTAAGTAATGATGGTATTGTCAGTGGATTGTCTTAAGATCGATGGGATTGCTCTATACCTAGATTACTTATGTCTGTTTGGCACCCCGGCAAATCTCGGGATTAAACCTTTCCATCCCTTCTAATCACTCGAATCAAACTCCTCTCAGGCAAATTTGAACGGATAATGGTGGATTAGATGGGATTTAAAGGTAATGATGGTGTTGTCAGTGGATTATCGGCTCTGTTTGGCACGCCCGGCCAATCCTAAGATTTAACTTCCAATCTAATACCATCCAATCCCTTCCAATCGGACCGGCCAAACGGGCCCCAAGTGTTGAAACGAGGTATATTCACTCAGTCTGCCAGTTGAGCTGACGATCCATTTTTCAAAGGATATCAAGGTTATATGGGCCTGATAATGATGTATTTATTATACCTCTACTGTTCATCCATTTTTCAAGAACATCTTAACCAATATCTTAAAAATTATTCATATCCAAAGCTCAAGTGGACTACACCACAAATAGCAGTGGGGAGAATGATTCTCACCGTTAAAGCATTTGTAGAGCTCGCCGTAATGTTTATTTTCAATCCAATCTGTACATGAGGCCAAACAGAACTGGATAAAGAGTAAAACCAAATATCATATTGATCTAAAACTTCTGTGACCTCCAAAAGCATTTCAATGATAGACATTCAATCCTTCACTTCTTTTTGCAGTGTGGTGCACTCGATACTTGGATCTGTCGTATTTTTCGGGTCAAGCCTTGAAACGATTTCGTCAAATGGAGGGATGGTTTGGATATATAACATACCTCATGGTTGGACCCACAGAACTTGGTGACGTAAACACATCAACCAGTTGGGTGGTTTGTGGTACACCAGCCAATCCGCTTCCGCTTAGATAGGAGAAATTTACAACTATACCACCCATTTATGGCCTATTTACAATTTTAAGCTCACTTCTTTTTACCACTCAAGAATAAGCCCCATAGGTACGTACGGCTTCCCAAAGGTCGAAAATGCCCCTCCTATATTAAACACACCTTATTCACGCTACCAGCCTTCTTCACCCAAAAAACCTGGTTTTTCTTCTTTCCTCTCTCCGATCCTTCATCGTAGCCATAGATTATCATTTTCTGATTACTTCTCCCCCTCTATGACTATCCACCCTAGCAGTAAAACCCTCATTTTACTGCTTTCTTCTTTCCCCTTTATCTGGTTGAGAATACACACCCCACACACATCCTTTTCAACTTTTTTAAGTCCAAGATAGGACGAAAAATGGTCCCGCTCAGCTAAGAAGCTTCGAATGGCAGGTATATTCAAATCCCTGCTTTCGTTTTGTTGACCCCACTGTATATTATCCTATATATGTGCACGGTCCACAATCCATTTTCATTTTTAAAAAATATTGAGCTTTCTTTGTGTGGACCCCACTGTATATTATACTATATATGCGCACGATCCCCAATCCATTTTCATTTTTAAAAATACTGAATGGTATGACATTTCCTGATAAATGAGCAAAATCAGGACTCAAATGACCCACATTGAGGGTTTTTGAAATAAAGAATGAAATGAGATGTGAAACTAAACGAAGACCGTGAAAGAGACTGAGCTCCGACTCAGTTAACCGACCGAGGACCCACTGAGTTATTGATGAGGACCGTGAACTAAGATAAAATTACCGTGAACTGAGCTAAAATGACCATGAACTGAGATAAAATCACCGTGAACTGAGTTAAATTAACCGTGAACTAACTTAATTTCGGCCATTCCCCGTCATTTCACGGTCAATTCCCTTCACTTCACGGTCGTTTCCAATCATTTCATGGTCATTTTCGGCCATTCCCCTTCACTTCACGATCAATTCCATGCATTTCACGATCAATTCGCTTCACTCCATGATCATTTTCATGCATTTCACGGTCAATTCCCTTCACTTCACGGTCATTTCCAATCATTTAATGGTCATTTCTGGCCATTCCCTTTCACTTCACGTTCATTTCCATGCATTTCACGGGCAATTCGCTTCATTTAACGGTCATTTCTATACATTTCACGGTCAATTCGCTTCACTTCACGGTCATTGCCATGCATTTCACGGTCAAATTCCTTCACTTCACGGTCATTTCCATGCATTTCACGATCATTTCTGGCCATTCCCCTTCACTTCACAGTCAATTCCATGCATTTCACGGTCAATTCCCTTCACTTTACTGTCATTTCCATGCATTTCATAGTCAAATGCCTTCACTTCACGGTCATTTCCGGCCATTCCCCTTCACTTCACAGTCAATTCCATGCATTTCACGGTCAATTCGCTTCACTTCACAGTCATTTCCATGCATTACTCGGTCAATTCCCTTCACTTCACAGTCATTTCCATGCATTTCACGGTCATTTTCGGCCATTCCCCTTCACTTCACGGTCAATTCCATGCATTTCACGGTCAATTCGCTTCACTTCACCGTCATTTCCATGCATTTCACGGTCAATTCCCTTCACTTCATGGTCATTTCCAATCATTTCATGGTCATTTCCGACTATTCCCCTGCACTTCACAGTCAATTCCATGCATTTCACGGTTAATTCGCTTCACTTCACGGTCATTTTTATGCATTTCACGATCATTTCTGGTCATTCTCCTTCACTTCACAGTCAGTTCTATGCATTTCACGGTCAATTTGCTTCACTTCACGGTCATTTCCATGCATTTCACGGTTAATTCCCTTCACTTCACGGTGGCCATTGCCCTACATTTCACGGTCAATTTCATGCATTTCATGGTCAATTCGCTTCACTTCATGGTCATTTCCACGCATTTCATGGTCAATTTCCTTCACTTCACAGTCATTTCCAATCATTTAACGGTCATTTCCGGCTATTCCCCTTCACTTCACGGTCATTTCCATGCATTTCACGATCAATTCGCTTCACTTCATGGTCATTTCCATGCATTTCACGATCAATTCCCTTCACTTCACAGTCATTTACAATCATTTCAAGTCAGTGTCGGCCATTCCCCTTCACGGTCAATTCCATGCATTTCACGGTCAATTCTATGCATTTCATGGACAATCCCCTTCACGTCACATTCAATTCCACTCATTTCACGGACAATTTCCTTCAATTCACGGTCAATTCCATGCATTTCACGATCAATCCCCTCACTCATGGTCAATTTCACGACATTCTCGGCCAAAATGCAACATATAACTCTAAAAATTAACCCATAACTTAGTGAAATTGGTCGTCGACTTGTTGAATGTCACCTATGAGTCGACCGTTTGATATGGAATTCGTCAAAATGGCCGATGACTGCTTGATATTGACATGTTTTTCACCGATAACCTTGGTATAAATTTACCGACAAACTACATGAAATTAACTGATAAATGAGTTAAACAGGCCCAAAGCGAGTGAAATAAGCCCAAAACTTGTGAAAATTCACTAATAAGTCTTGTACTTCCATTTGGAATTCGCCAAAAACTAACCACCGACTCAGCAGACTCACACCATACTTTATGAATTTTCACCACAACAAGTCAACTTTCACACTATGTCTTGTTAAATATTAAATGTTATCGTTGATATAATTTCCAATTCATCCTTATAGATGACAAACCCTTGCATAAGGGATTTGGCGAGTTGGTCCTCACCATCTCATGCAGATGTTCTTTGACACGGTGGTTTGATAGTGTGAAGAGTGGGTTGGAGAAAAATAACACTAGATTAAATATATTTAGACAGACCTTATTCTTATTTTTATTACACGTTCCATCATTTAGGTTTGTAGGAGCCATTTTTCGCTCACTTATTAAGAGATATATAGGAAATCTTGTATTCAAGATACAGGGGACCGTGTAAAATTTTTCCAGACGGACTTCACCCTAATAACAGGGCTGAAACTGGTGACCTCTCCATACCCAATATCCATCATTTGAAGAAGTCAATAAGAGAAAAAATACTTCAATGAATATCATATCCTAAAGAAAAGTGTACAGGAGGTGTTCAATAGGATAGTTAATAGCAATAAGCATGAAGATGTCGTGAAGGTAGCCCTAATATTATGTGTAAAGTGGTTTGTTAGGGGAACTGACACGAAGATTATATGTTGTACAGACTTTATCGACCTTGTCGACTCATTGGAAGACTTTAATATCTACCCTTGGGGTAGTTTGGCCTTCCAGACGATGACGGAAAGGATCGAGAGTGCCTTGATGGCATCGTAGGGGACTCATTACAATGTCACCGGTTACATATTTCTCCTACAAGTAAGGATTCTTTCCTTGTCTATTTTAATTCATAGTTTATAGCAAACTGTATTTATTTAAGATCGTCTTGTCATTTCATTGTAACAGATATGGGCCCTTGAGAGATTACCGGCTCTTTGAGAATGTATAATTTTATACGTTCCCTCCTAAAGTCCACGATTCATACAATATCGGGGATGGAAGGGTTGAAGATATATGAAGATTTATCAAATTCTAGAGAGTAAATATGTAAGTCAATTTCTATGAAGCTAAGTGGTCACTCATTCAACTATATAAATATATATATATATATGTTTCTGTACATAAAACGAAGATGTTTTCTTACAGACTGAGATCGTTCTTATCTTAGAGCCTACCACTGATGAGCTGGAGACGGAGGCCGTTCGTTTGGTCCGTGATAGATTTGACGTAAGATGTCAGAAACGTCTTATTTTATATTGATATTTTGTATTTAATTAGATATGTTATATAATATGATACATACATTGCTTCATTTTGTAGGGCATTAAGATGAAGATGATGAAGATATGGAAGAGAGATCGGGACAGGGAGAAGGAGAAGAAGGGGGAGAGGAAGAGAATCGATGAGGGAGAGGGAGAGGGAGAGGGAGAGGGAGAGGGAGCGGGATTGTAATTGACTGGGGAGTTGAGGGAGGATAAGGAGGAGTTGGAGGCGGAGAGGCTTCGGTTGGAGAGAGAGAGAGAGAGAGAGAGAGAGAGAGAGAGAGAGAGAGAGAGAGAGAGAGAAAAGAGTTAAGCTTCTCGAACACACGCTAAAAGAGAGAGGAGAATCGATGGAGAGGGAGAGAGAAGTAGTACTCAAGGAGTTTAAACTAATGCTAAAACTGAAAGAAGCCTTGGAGTTAGAGAAGGAAGAGTTGAATGAGAGGGCGGTTTTAAAGAAGGAGAGGGAAATGCTAGTGAGGGAGAAGAAAGAACTGAAGAAGGAGAGGAAAATGCTAGTGAGGGAGAAGAAAGAACTGAAGAAGGAGAGGGAAGAGTTGGAGGAGGGTAAGGTGGAGTTGAAGAGGAAGACGGAGGCGTTTCGTATAGAGAAGATTCAGTTTTGGAAGGAGGAGTTAGAGAATGAGAAGGAAGAGTTCGAGAATGAGGATGAGGATGCGTTAGGCGTTGATATATGTGAGAAATCACTGCATTCTATTCCGGTATATAAGAGGAGACTTAAGAGGGTGATGAAGTCATCTGTCTACAAGCGTTCTCCATTCACTTCCATCTCTGCCATGCAAACCACTCCAAGTAACGTCACCGACAATGAGAAACGGAGAGAATTTCCTACTTCTCTGATACCCTTCGAGGCCAAGATCGATCTATTTAGGGTAATATCGGAGGAATAACTTAATGAATTGGAAAGTTGGGTCAACGTAAACAAAGAATCACCAGAATTTGTTTGGTTCAAGTCCATATGGGAGAAAAATACATGGGTTGATAGCGTGGTAAGTAAATCACACACATGCATACATGGTTATTGAACACTTATATTAGAGTAGAGCTTAATTTTCCATCTTTATTGATTAGGCTATCGATAAGTACGTTGATTTCTTGGAGAGAAGGCACCGATCATTTCCTACTTTATACACAAAGGATTGCAAGTTCTGTCCCACATTTTTTCTGGTAACTATATGAATTGGATCATGGTTATTTTGTTATTTCATTATATGATCTATGTTCTAATTTGGTATGTTGTCTGTAATAGCCATGTATCGACATGCAAATATTGACATTGAAAATGTATTGGGATGTTGGCAATGATGAAACTCGTTTATTATTCGAAGGGTTTGAAAAACTCACTGTGATCAGCATTGTTAAGCCTCGTGACAAGCAGAAAGCTATGTGGTAGCATGAAGAGGTAATGGTGTCGTTACAAGTTATCAACGCTAGGTATACCCATTTCTATAATTTTGGATATTGATATTTTATCTTGCTAAACATGGATAGGCATACGTACCTGTCAATCACGCTAACAGTCATTGGTACCTGATGGTCATCCACCCTCAAGATCGAGAAATCATTCTACTTGACAATTTATACTCAAGGACACTCAATCGATACAGGGAATATATCGAGCTGATAAAGGAGGCCTTATATATAATATTCTATGCCACAGGAGATATGTCTGCATTGGAAGGAAATGCATGGACGGTCAGAGAAGATACTTCTATACTAAAGACGAACGGATATGATTGTGTCATTTTTGTCATGAAATATATCGACATTTTGTGCAGCGATCAAATTTTATCAGGGAGAGACTTGCAGCAATTCACTCCCAGCTTTAGGAAATCAATAGCCTATGATTGCCTGAGTGACCTCAAAATATGATATATTTGTCTTAGGCATGAGAGAAATCAGGAAATTTTGTGAAATGTTGTAAATTGTTGTAAATGATGTCTTGTAAAACATTCATGGTGACATGACGTAAATGAAGTGTTGTATATCTGGTCTAAATTTTGTAGCAAATGATGTCTTCCTAATAATGATTTCATTATGAATGGTGAATCTATACATTTTGCAGTAAATGATGTCTTCACTTCACATTCAATTCCATGCAATTCATAGTCATTTCCATTCACTTCACGATCAATTCCATGCATTTCACGCTCAATTCCAAAAATGATGTCTTCACTTCACGGTCAATTCCATGCATTTCATAGTCAGTTCCCTTAACTTCACGGTCATTTCCATACATTTCACGGTCAATTCCCTTCACTTCACGATCATTTCCATGCACTTCATGGTTAATTCCCTTCACTTCACGGTCAATTCCCTTCACTTCACGGTCAATTTCATGCAATTCACGGTCAATTTCGACGATTCTCCTTTACTTCACGGTCAATTCCATGCATTTCACGATCAATTCCCTTCACTTCACGGTCAATTCCGATGATTCCGCTTCACTTCACGGTCAATTCCCTTCACTTCACGGTCATTTTCATGCATTTCACGATCAATTCCCTTCATTTCACGGTCAATTCCGACGATTCTCCTTTACTTCACGGTCATTTCCATGCATTTCACGGTCAATTCCCTTCACTTCACGGTCAATTTCATGCATTTCACAATCATTTCCCTTTACTTCACGATCAATTCCATGCATTTCACGGTCATTTCCCTTCACGTCACTGTCATTTCCATGCATTTCACGGTCAATTCCGATGATTTTTCTTCACTTCACAGTCATTTCCATGCACTTCACAGTCATTTCCCTTCACGGTCATTTCCATGCATTTCACGATTAATTCCATGCATTCCATGGTCAATTCTGACGATTCTCCTTTACTTCGCGGTCATTTCCATGCATTTCACGATCAATTCCCTTCACTTCACGGTCAATTTCGACAATTCCGCTTCACTTCACGGTCATTTCCATGCACTTCACAGTCAATTCCCTTCACTTCACAATCATTTTCATGCATTTTACAGTCAATTGCCTTCATTTCACGGTCATTTCTGGCGATTCTCCTTTATTTCACGGTCATTTCCATGCATTTCACAGTCAATTCCCTTCACTTCACGGTCAATTTTATGCATTTCACGATCATTTCCCTTTACTTCACGGTCAATTCCATGCATTTCACGATCATTTCCCTTCACTTCACAGTCATTTCCATGCACTTCACGGTCATTTTCCTTCACTTCACGGTCATTTCCATGCATTTCACGGTCAATTCCATGCATTTCATGGTCAATTCCGGAGATTCTCCTTTACTTTACTGTCATTTCCATGCATTTCACCATCAATTCCCTTCACTTCACGGTCATTTCCTGCATTTCATGGTCAATTCCCTTCACTTCACAGTCATTTCCACGCATTTCACAGTCTATTCCCTTCACTTCACGGATAATTCCATGCATTTCACGATCAATTCTCTTCACTTCATGGTCATTTCCATGCATTTCACAGTCAATTCCCTCCACTTCACGGTCATTTTCCTCCAATTCTGTCACGCCCCGAACTCGGAGACCAGGCTCACAAAATTCCCGATCGTCGAATCCGGCGCCGATAGCCTCCGTAGTACCCCATTCTCGGCTCCCGGCACCCATATACCAGGTTCCGATCCTGGGATGCTATAAGGAGGATTTTTAACAACCAATTTGATTCATAATGAGCATAACCACAAGCATAACCCATGAACAATAACCACAAGAACACCATCACAAAATCCACTATGATCAAAAAATTTTGAGTACAAGACGTATGAAAGGAAAATACAATATACTGAAAATGATAAAACTCCAAAAGCTCGGCTACACGCTCCAACTGCGGCGAGACTACGACTGCGTCCTGGCATCACCTGCACGCATCAATCGTGCATAAGCTTATAGAAAGCTTAGAGGGTGGTGTAAGTATGTGCGAACGTGCCCAGAATGCAATGCCAAAGTAATGCGGAATCATGTTGATGAGTACGTAAATACAACTAGCCGTACCAAGGCTATGCAGTACAAGATATGAATGCTATCGGCCATACGAAGGCCATGCGATGCAATATGTAAGTCAAGTATGCCAATCCTCATACCAATGCAACTCCTTACTAGAGCATCAAATCAGTACTGTTGTCAGTCTGGATAATCACCGGGGTTCAGTACACTCCAAATGGCATTGTCTCTCTCCTAGCGACACAGTCCAAGTGAGCGTAAGAAACCTCACTATCCGCCTGGCCAATAGTTTGCTAACATCTATCCGGCAAGTCGATAGAGAACCCATTTCCGAGCTGGTCAAACTCAGCCTAGTAATGCCCCTTGCTCTCGGGCGAGTAAGGCCACACCCCTTTCCAACCGACCACGACACAGTGGGAGACGCGACCTCCTGGTATTCGGCCTTCATGCGCTCATATATCCACTCGGTCTCGACGTTGGAGTCATCCTCTGGTACCATCGGGTTCAGGGACTTTCACCCAGGGACATCTATGGCGCCCCAATTGCTTAGAACACGATTTCTGGTATCCAACCAGCTACCCACGGTGTGTCCGTGGAGGCTATGGCCCTAATGTCGCTAGGGCATATCACAATCACACAAATGCAAGTGCATGTATCACCTTATCAGTCATGCAACCATCCTGCGTGAGGCACGCACTCATGTAGACAACTTCGCCTATCAGGGAGCCCGTAAATAGTCAGCTTGAAGGCATATGCTATGATCAGTCACTCTTCATACCAAGCATACATATGATGCGTATGATCATGAATCATGTATCTATACTAAACATGTTATATAGGTATGGGCTTGTGCATAACGGATATGGGCCTAGATGGCCTACTCACTACAAGTATGGGCCTATCAGTGGGCCTTAGGGAGAGTGACAATGCGGACCATTTAACCAACATCATCCATACAATGTGGACATCAAACCATCATTGCTCCCAAGGCATAGCCCACCACATAAACCATAAGAGTCAACACATAAACCATGGTGAAATCACGTAATAAAGGGCCTCATGTACATCTTATTGGGCCTCGACTCACGGGCCTTCAATACACCAAATGGGCCTCAAACCATGGTCTCATATATATCAAAGTGGGCCTCAATGGACGGCCCATAAAAACACCAAAATGGGCCTAACACATGGCCTTATAATAATCTCAGAATGGTCGGATGGTTGAGATGAAACTCATGCATCATAGTAGGTCCCATGGGGATGGAAGGCGTAGATAAATCAAATACTCCATGGTGGAGGTCCACACTGATGAAAGGTGTGAACACAATACATACATAAGTGGGTCCTAAGTAGAACCCACTAAAATGTTTATTTTTCCACCCAACCTAGGGCCCAACATAATGTTTATTTTCCATCCAAACCATTGATCAGGTCACTCAGACCTGGGGGCCCACCGTGAATTTTATATGTCGTCCAAACTGTTTATAAGGTCACTTGGACCTGGGGGTGGGCGTGGGGCCCACCGAGATATGGTTCACAAATCTAGCCCACCCATTATGTATGTCCCACTTGACTGAGGGTCCAGACCAAGTTTCAGCCTCATCCAAATTTCAGATAGGCCCCACCAAGTGATTTTATGTGTTTAGGCATGTCTTCACATGATTTTAGATGTTATGGCCCACCTGAGTTCCGTATACGGCTGATTTTTAGGGACGTCCCATATACAAAGGGGACCCATCAAATGCCCGGTGTTAATATTCGAAACGCATCACAGTAGGGCCCACAGCTGAGCCATGAGGCCGGGCACGTGCGTCCATGCACGCCAGCATCCAGCGCAGGACGCTGGGTGTCCTCTGGTGTGTCAGCGGCAGCAGCAGTGGCTGCTGCCTCATGTATTATTTTTTTTTGTAAAAAACGAATTTTCATGGTTTTTCCCATGTGGGGCCCGCATATGGGAAATCCTCCCCGTCCATTGGCTTCCACGGCTCAAGACTGTCCTAATGAGCCCAATATGCAGCCTGTTTTTGGCGAGTAAAAACATCAAAGTGGGTTTTAACGATCAACACCACTATTTCCTATGGTATGGCCCGTTCGATAATCGGATTAGCCTTAAACTTCGGCTCAACGTCTAAAATAAGCTGGGGATTAGAATAAACGGCTTGGATTAGCCCCATGCATCAAGGTGGGGCCTGCATAAACAGCCCATCCCAAAGGCTCTCTTTTTTTTTTAAAGCTTGAAAGTACACACCCATGCCAGCGCACGCACTCCATGTTAGCCACCTACGTCCAGCGTCCAGAGACGCTGGATGGCCTGGATAACCGTGGACCTCATGGTGGGTCCCATATGAACGTGGCCCACCCCATTCGTGTCAACGCGATATTTGTGTTTTCTCATCATCCCGGCCCACTAAATGGCCTGAATGATATAGATGAATGGCCTTAAAAAAATGCATCCGCCATGGTGGGTCCACGATCGGCGTGGATCTAGTGGGCCGCACCCAACATAAAAGAGAGTGAGAGAAAGAGATAGAGAAAGAGGAAAGGAGAGAAATGAGCGGTATAGATGGAGGGACCCCGCCACTATGGGCCCTTCATATGATTGCAACACATACATCAAATTGGGCCCCACATAAATTATGAAATCAATGATAGAAATTCAAAGATCACCTACCTCTAGGCCTCCTTCTTGCTCCCCTTAGCCTCCTTAGCTCCTTGCCTACACTTTTAACGGTGGTTGATGGGGTTTTGATGGTGGAGATGAGAGATGAGAGGGGTGGGGAAAGTGGGCCACACTTGTTGTTGTGGTTTGGGAAGAGAAGAGGGCTTGGACGTAAGATGCTTGGGAGAGTGTTTGAGAGTGAATGAGAGAGAGAGGGAAGTGATGGGTTGAGAGATGGCTTGTAAGAAAGTGATGGGTTGTTGTACTTGACTTGATGTATGATGTGAACTTGATTGATGGGATTGATTGATGGGACATCTCGTAGATATTCCCTTGTAATTCACAATGCACGGTGTCTTCTTCGAATTGAACGCGGGCCTACATCTTCTACCCCGAGTATCGGTTCGATGCGTGAGTCACGACGTTGGAACCGCGACGACGGCGCGGTCGCAAGGTACGAGTTTTGGATCGAGCCGCCTTCGGTAGGCAGGACTTGGCTTAACATCGAGCGCAATGTCGGATACGAGTCAATAATTACTGAAATTCGACCGAAAGGACCGTGGAAGCCTACGGAACGGTACGGATTAGGGTACAAGTCTTACAAATTCACGGTCAATTCTGGCGATTCTCCTTCACTTCACGGTCAATTCCATGCAATTCACGGTCAATTCCCTTCACTTCACGGTCAACCTCTTATTCCAAACAATATGACATTCCAAACTCATGCTAGGGCATAAAAACTGAACGTTGATAGAGTGGAATGGCAGAACAAGATTCATGCAACCCCAATTAGTTTCACTAAGTCTTACACTTTAGATTATGATGATGATGATCCTCATGAACTCCAATTAATTTCCCTGTGAATTGTGAACCCAATATTCACTCCAAAGTATCAAGATTTTTAAAGCAGCATTCTTAAAAGCTTAAACTGAAGTGGATAATAGAATAAATCAAGCAGGATTGGCCCATGTTCTAAAAAATCTAGCAAATGTAGTCCTGTCAAAGATTTGTTTAACAAATAGGAGATGCAGCAAAAATGGTAAAACTATTCATGTGTATACATGTCAACTGTCAAGGGATAGTATCGCCAACAAAAAGCACCATCTTCCGCACTCTCGAAGAGGTGAGCGCAGAGGCTTATGATCAACAAGACTAGGGGCAGGTAAACATCAACTGTTCTAGCAACATCCACAGTTCTAGCATATTTAGTGTGAGCCAACTGAACATGACTAGAGATCAGTATGACAAGAATAGTGCCCGTGGAATGATCCTAGATCACATTCACACTAAAAGCAAACGAACTCAAGACCAACAGCAAATGTGATCATCTCGTCACCCTACCCTAAAAACATTGAAACAAAAGGCTGCAATAGCCCCAAAATGAAGGAAAAATCAAGGGCTTATTTGGCACCATGGATTTGAACTCCGATGGAATCAACTGGATTTTATTCTATACATAATCAAGTGGATTTGGAATGATTTGGATTTCTCTCAACTACATATCCCTCCAATTCACTGAATTTTATGATATCGAATTAAATTAGATATAGATTATAGTTATGACAACTCCAGAGAGCTTGAGTTAATTTAAAATGAATTATAGATTATATCGAAGTATATTCGATGTTATCGAACTTAATTTATCGATAACATCGAACACTATTCGATGTTATCGTAACTAAAAGACACAGCTCACCATGACATATTGAAGTCAATTCGATATACTCTTCTTCGATGTATCGAATAGGATTAGATATATCGAAAAAAGTCCAAAAGTCTCTAGAGAACTTATGTTCATTTACAACGAATTTTCGATGATATCGATTAGCGTCCGATATATCGAAGGACTATACGATATGTATCGACGTATACACAATTACAAAGACCTTGAATTCAATGCTAAAAGTAAAAAATTCCTCTTCGATATATCGATACCCCTTCGATATGCTACTTTTCACTATATCGAAAGGTAGACGATATATCGAAAATTGTCCAAAAGTGTTCAGAGACATTACGTTGTTTTAAAACAATTTTAAGATTATATCGAGTGAGTTACGATATATCGAAGACATTTCAATATCAATCGAAAGATACTCGATTACAAAAACACAATCTATTGAATTTTTTGAAGGTAAAAGTACAAAGTACTCTTCAATTTTATCGAAATGCTAATCGATGACATCGGGCTTAAGTTGTCAAGTACATCGAATTCTATTTGATGTTATCGAACTAAACCATCATTGTAATGGAACGATACATCGACTGTAATTCGATATGTCATGTGTCGATATATCGACTAATTCGATATATTGAAAATGATAAAAAACTGTCCAAAGACAAGCTGTTCTTTTAAAACGAATTATCGATAATATTGATACCACTTCGATATATCAAAGGAGATTTCGATATCACTCAAATTGTACTCGATTACAAAAACTGAGAAATTTTTTGCGAACTCAAAGTTAACAATGGCAATTGCGCTTCGATATATCGATTACACTTCGATATGTATAGGATGATATATCGAGTGGTATATGATATATCGAAAAGTACCCAAAACTGTCCATGGATGAATGCTCATTTAAAATGAATTTTCGAGTTTATCGATTAACATTCGATATATCGAAGGACTTGTCAATATATCTTGAAGTGGACTCGATTGAAAACAATTTGAAAACCTAAACCCTTTGCCATCCATTGGACTCCTTTCGATATATCGATTGACCGTCGATATATCGAAGGCTTGAGTGTATTTAAAGCACGCCACGTCCATTCCACTTCATTTCTTCCATTTTCTTCTTCCTCTGCGACACATCCTCTCCCAGAAGTCAGTGGAGGTGAATTCGAGCCATTTTCCTAAGCTTTTAAGGTTGGTAAATCGCTTTTGTTGGTTAATCATTCAAAACCTTAGATTTTTCTACATTTTCCTTTTGTTGTTCATCCCTACTTGTTGTCCTTTTCTTCAATCTCGTAGATTTCCATTTCATTTCTTTCAGAATAACCTCTAAAAGTTTTCATCTACATGGGAAAGGAGAAGAGTAAATCGGTTCATCAGGGAGAATCATCCAATCCTAGGCCAAAACGTGTTAAAACAGTTACCAAGAGAAAAAAAAATGCTCAACCACCGACCCAAAATGTCTCTCCACCTCCTAGAAACAATCCGGCACCCGAACTTCTAATCCTTAATGTGCCACCACCTCCTGAGGATCTGTATCAAAAATTTATGGCAAGGAAGATGGACCATGAAAGACAAGTTGATAGGTCTTATCTAGCTCCATATGGGATTGTACCAATGCTCGAGGCCATTGGCTAGTTTCGTATGCTTGACTGTGGTGGAGTGACACGGAATGAACAAATATACAGGTTTTTAGCTTACTGTCATTCCCCAGTATCTGACCTCCCGGCCGTAGATGTCACCATTGGCCAAACCACAACTCACATCACTCCTGCCATTACTGATCAATTAATTGGAATTCCGTGTAAATCCCAAGGCTTTGCAGACCACGACTTCAACTCACTTGAAGTTCGTTAAGAAATTACAAAACATCAATGCAATGGCCAAGACATTCTTTGGCATGAGGGTAACTCCCGGCGTGCCACCCACATGTCTGCACAATTCCACATTCTTCACACAATTTTTTGTACAAATGTCTATCCCAGGGACACCAACCGGTTTGATCTTACCCCATTCATGTTGGGGATTCTCTATGCCGTCAGCCAAAAAGTCGAACTGTGTCTGCCTACTCTCATGTTACATCAACTGGTCGTGGCCATCCAAGCCACTAGAGATGTGTACATTTCATGCCCTCATCTTATCTGTCTATTGCCTCGACATGTGGGATTGCTTCCCACCACTGATCGTCCCCGAGAGCCTCACAAATTTACCAAATTAAACATAAAAAGAATGGGATTTCCTGACACACCAGCTTCCTCTTCTGCTCCGCTTAATACTATGGCCGAAACCGAAGCTGAAGGAGCTGAGATTGAAGCGATGGACACCGAGGCAACGGACACTGGAGATGAGAGGCCCCAACACAGTGACCTGACGTTCTCGACAGTCCCACATACTCGTCGTCATGCTGGCCACCGAGAGTGTCGAACCTCGATTATATATCATCTTCGCCAGTAAGATGAACGACTTCGCCAGCACGATCAATGATTGTCGTAGATCGAGAAGATCGCAATTGCAATGAAAGAAGCTGTCGAGCGAGTGTAGAAAAATCTCCAGGACCTAATGTCGATGATCACATGCAGACGAGATGACATCGTGCCACACGGTGCCGGTTCTTCAGCCCAGCCTGATGCGTAGTTGAAAATTATTGTTAATTATAAATTTTTAAATATTGTATGTGTCACGCCCTAAACTCGGAAAACGGGCTCACGAAATTCTCAATCGCCGAATCCGGTGCCGACAGCCTCCGTAGTGTCCCATTCTCAGCTCCCGACACTCATGTGCCAGATTCCGATCCTGGGATCCTATAAGGAGGATTTTCAGTGTAATTTTTTTTGTAATGGAGCATAACTAAGTCATAAAACAACATCACCACATATCCACTAATATAAACATTTGAATACAATGTTGAAAGGTAAATACATATGTATCAAAATCAAAGCTCTAGAAGTCCGCTGCATGCTCCAAGTTCAACGCTGCTACGACCTAACACCACCTGCACACATCTATTGTGCGTAAGCTTATAAAAAGCTTAGAGGGTGGTGAAAGTGTGTAAGGTAAGTGCCAAGTATATAATAATGTCCATAAATCATACATCATCGAAATAAGCGGAAATACTGACAAGATTATGAATCATACGATATCAGAGTAAGTGGAAATATACTGGTAAGTCTATGAGTCATATAATATCAGAGTACGCAATGTAGATCATAATGAACCAAATATCATATACTGCGGATGCAATGCAATATGCAGATCTTGCCAAGTCCGTCTAAGTCATATAAGTGGAGAAACATAGCAATCTAAAATGCCATATGCCGTGGATGAAATGCAATATACGATGCGATTGAAATGACCAAGCTGCAGTGAAGTCGGGATGATAGTACGTAGTATCGCAGGCTATGGGGTCCATCACAAGGGAATTCTATCCAAACCAATCACATACCTAAATTTGGATAGTCAAACACAATGTGGTAAACTCTTGATCTCAGGTTAGTCGCGCGCCCCAACTGAAATCCTGGCCATTGGAAAAGTACATGTAACAAATAGTTGCGCACCACCAACCCGAGTGAATAGTGAATGGATGAATGAATGAGTATGCAACTCCTTCTCAGTAGCCTGCCAGCACAGTAGCCTGTCAACCACTGGTAGCTTGCCCAGTGTGGTAGCTCGCCTAAGCCTCAACCCCGCCCACATCACACCTACCCACATCATTGTCCGCCCACGTGCGCATGCCCACATGTGCAACAGTGACGGGGCGTCGTAATATCATGTCTGTTCTCATATCAAGTCCACATATCAATACAGTTTCTCTCTGGAGAATTATCGGGGTCTATTACACTCGACACTAACTGCCGCCACCGTAACCGTACAGCCCAGCGAGTGGAAGAGACCACACTATCCACCTGACCAGTAGTCTGCCAATACCTACCTAGCTCATCGATAGCGGACTTATTTGTGAGCTGGTCAAACTCAACCTAGCTTACAGCCCCATCACTCGGACGGATAAGGCCACACCCCCTCCCAACCGAACACGATACAGTGAGAGAAGTGACCGACTGGTATTCGGCACTTGGGCGCTCATGTATCCACTTAGTCTAGACGTTGGGGCGTCTCGTGGCCTCGAAGGTTTTAGGACTTTCACCCACAGACATCCAAAGTACCCAGATGCTCGAACCAAACATTTTTGGTGTCCCATTTGGCCATCCACGACATGCCTGTGGAGGTCACAGCCCTGATGTCGCTAGGGCTTACAGTAATCACAATCATACAATGCAAGATGCATGAGTCATGCAGTCCAATCATGCATCAATCCTGCGCATACCGTACGTGTAAGAACTCAAAAAATTCCGTACAATGGCCCGAGTACCACCTCAACCAGAAATCACTTAGGATCAAATCCTTTATAAATTTGACAAAGTTAACTAAGTGTTAAACTAAACTAGCCATGAAATCTGTTTGAATTACTTTAAATATGATCTGCAAGATCCAAAACTTGTAGAATTGTTGACGCTAGGTTACCCTAAAATCTAGGATCAAACTCATTACCCGATTGCTCTCGGGAGCACATGGAAACTTCGTATCAGATCTGGACCGCACATCGAAAGTTCAAATAATACAAAGTTATAGACTTAGGACTGCCTCGCTGGGCTTGATAACCATCTCGAAATTCAAATCCAGACAGTGTCCCACGACTGTTGGCTTAAGTCCGGAGCGAGGAGTGTGAGAACACTTGTTTTTCTTTATAAATAAATATCTCAAATAGTAAGCTGAGACTTGTTACTTGCGGATAATTTGTAAGTAACCAGACCATCAGAATTTGACCCAAATACACCCTCGGATCAGGAAAAATTTCATATACATGGCAGTCTACTTGAAATCTCTGATCGAGTTTCACTGACTGTTGAATTGAAACTGGTCCGCCACGTGTGATATGGGAATCCGACTGAAACGAAAACTTAACTCCACCTAGATCCGGAGACTGTGAGCTTAAGTTTGACCTTTGGCTCAAGGGGAGCTGCCAGAAGTACTCCGTTGAGCTGAAACTGGCTCACTTTGGTTATAACTTAAGTATACCTTAACCTTAAGTCTATTTTGGAGTGTTTTTAGGCTATATAAGGACCTCAAAACCCTCTCTCATCCAGCCATATGAATTTGAGAAAAACCCTAGGACAGAAGAGAGAAAAGAGAGAGAAAGTTAGAGAGTTGTGGGAGGATCCTTCCAACCCTTTCTTCCTTCCGCTACACAAGCTTCACCACTCCATTCTCATCGCTTTCCCGGCGATTCCGATCTTGTTTCTAGGTAAGAAACCCTAACCCTAACCCTAACCTGTTTTGGAGTTTTGATAGTTGTAGGTTATAAAATAGCTAACCTATTTCATTCTATAGGTCACCTAACTGCCTAATACGAAGACTTAGCAAACCTATCAGATTCGTTACGATTCTAAAATAAAAGGTGAGGACTTTAGGTGTATAGGTTATGGTTTTCAATGCTTTCAATGTCAGATAATGATAGATTCATGATCTGCATGCAATTGTACATGTACAAAGTGCTGTCTATTTTTCTTTTCAATTAAAGACGAAGATTATGGAATTTTACATATTCTAGGTATTTGTAGAAAGTACCGTATATGTATAAATTTTGGAAATGTGTTTGCCATGTTTATTTACTGCATGGACATATTATATATGTGTAAAATACTTGTTTGGCGAAAGGGCTCGTCCTAATACATGTTTTGCTAATATACACTATGTATGTTGAAATAGTGTATTCTAAGTGTTTGTGAAAATGCTTGTAAGAGTAAGTGCTTGAATGATTGTGCCTTAGGTAGGTGTTGAGATGGGATTCTCAACTACCTTAGAGACGTATATAATTTCCTCCATGTTGGTTGTTTAATTTAACCGCTTACTTATGAAATATATGTGTTTATATTTCTTGTTTACTTTGTGCCTTGTAACATGCTTTATGACATGTTTGTTAACATGCTTGAATTACTTTGTTTATTATGCTTTACTCTACATGCTTTGAATAGGGATTAATTGTATTTGGGATTATGATTATAGTCCAGACAATCGGTACCAGACTTGAGTTCGTGGTTGAGTTTTATTTCACCACGAAGGATGTGTCTGACGAACCCGAGTCGTGCTTCCGTTGGCGGCAGTGGTTAGGCCACACGAAGTGCTTATGCACTTCATGTCGTTCAATTGATTGTGCGCTCGAGCTAGTCAGGCTCGTCAAGTAACTCGATCTGTCTAATGTATGTTCACCATGTTTGGTCGCTACTGCTTGAACCTAGGGTACCAAACTTACCAGTGAAATCCTGTTAACCATGGTACCTCGATCCGCTAAGACACATGAGCCGGGCATGGTGGTATGGGACACCATGGTCGAGCTGTCGGCCTACGCTGGGGCCATGTGCTTCCCCGTAGTGACCAGTGAGCAACCTTGACTCGTGAGCCGAATACAGTGGTATGAAATACTGTATTCGAGTTGTCGGCTTACACTGATTGGTGATGAGCCCTTTGTAGTGACCTCGAGCATACTCTGAATTTGCGGTGAGGCGACGAGTTTTACCGCGATGTATAGAGTATGAACTAGGCCTGTATCAAGTTAGTGATGAATCGTTAAAAAGGTGATGGGGGAGTGGTGTAACAATTACGTGTAACAGCCCTGGCAGCCTTTGCAGCACCCTAGAACCACACCATCGTATGAGATTATCTAGGTTTGACGACCCTAGAATGGATCATGTTTGGGAATGATACAAGGGAGGTACCTTAGTTTCTCAATCCTGCTGTTTGAAATGAAATAATAACAACTCGGTAATCATGCTCATCATCGCACTGCATGTGCCTGGAAGATGTGGAGCACTGAGGAATGAACGCATGCCACGAACGTAAGATGGTGTCGCATGAGGGAGTATGTCGGTGAGGGCATGCATCATGACTACATTCTTACTTGCATTAATAAGAGTAGTTAAGAGTGTTTGATTGTACTGCTTTATCATTACTGCTTGACTGAATTGATAACATGTTAACTTATGCTTTATTATTCTACTGAGTTAACTACTCACTCCCACATTACGGGATGGTGTTGTACACACCAACCAGACTCTGTCTTAGGTGCAGATGAGGTGACGACTCAAGAGGCTGAGCCGGACTACGACGAGGACCAGGACGAGTTCTCATACATGCAGTATTCTGGTGGCTTTGACTAGACTGCCTGGATCGACGGGACTTACAGGGCTTACTTCTCTAGTCGTATTTTTGACATTTTGTTCGTAAAACAAATACATGTATATGGTGACTCAGTTGGGTTCATACTCTGGAGATTGTGATGGTTTTGTTCTTTTACATACAATTATATACAGTTTCAGTCTTTCTCTTGCCTTTATACAATTGATCTGGAGTATGAATTACTATTTTGGTATAATCTCACTCATGTTTAATGCACTAACACAGACAACATTTAATTATCATTCATTATGTTGCATAAGTGATGCGTTGGAACTCGAAAGTTGAGTTTATACTCGACTCTCGAATTTCAGGGTATTACAAGTTGGTATTAGAGCATGATTTTGATTAAACCAGACCTGAGTTATATTTCCACAATGTACGCTGACGCCTTTTTGACATAGGAGGGTGCGAGAACAATGTAGTAATAGTCTTAGGAATCCCAGTTTCGTCCAACGGCAAAGTTCGCTAAAACGAACGCCGAAATCCAGTCTGTACCCAACCCTGGTCGCACGAGTCAATCCTAAAACACTTCTAGGACGTCTGTCGATGGGTCTAGATTGCAATCCACCCAACCCCAGCTGTTAAAATGCAGTAAACGTCAGTTTAGATCAGAGACTTCTCGAAACTACCTGGATTTGGAATGAACGGAGTTGTGGGCCTCCCCGCGCTAATCCAGAGAGACCCAGGACAGAACCAGGGTGTATTTGGCACCTTGGGAGGGTGGTGAATACCGCCCTACCACGGTGGTACATTTCCCAGCCAAGCGGACCGCGGCGGAACCGCGGTCACCGCGGTCGGGCCCATCGGGTCTGGTCGGGCCAGGTCTAGTCAGGGTCAGCCCAACCCCAGAACATGTGTGGGGCCCACGAAATCGTGCGGGGGCCCCTATTTATATTCTGTTTGCCCCCCACCCCTCATTTCCACCCTTTCAAGCTCTCCAAATTGCTGCCTCTCTCTCAACTCTCCCTCCCAATCATCAAAAGCCTCATTTTTTATCACAACCCATCCCTCTCCTTTGTTCACAGCAACCCTACCTCTCTATCCTCTCCATTTCTCTCTCATTTCAGCCCATACACTCCCCATTTCATCTCAAAATCGTGCACACCCCCTACCCCACTTCATCTCTTCTTCTTTCTTCTTAAACCCTGGTCGTTTGGGCCTCTACAACCACTGTTAAGACCCAAGCTCGTGGTGAAGCAAAGAGAGCAGCCCTTTCTCTCTCTTATCTTCACTTTTCATGGCTTTCTTCGCCATCGTTTCGGCCATTTTCTCTGTCTCCGCCGTCCTTTCTCTTATGGGGAAAAGGAAGACCGCTGCAGATAAAGCTGGACCTAGCCGTCCAACTCGTTCGAGGAGACAAGTGGACGATGAAGCTAGCCCTAGCACAATTCGGGAGTATAGGTCAAAGCGAGACCTAGATCCCCAACTTTTGATCAAAAATACCTTTCCAATAGGCTTCGAATACGGTCATTTTGCTGACCGTAAGATAGTGTTTGAAGCTCACGTGGATGAGAGAATGTTTGGGCTACACCCGGTGATGGACCGCTTGGTGGACATTGAATGGGGTCCTATTTTTGAAGGTGAGTCTCCTGCAAGTAAGAACACGGTTCGTGCTTTCTATGCCCATATCATAGACCCATCGTTGGAGCCTCTCCAGTTCACTGCCTCTGTGAGGGGCATAGTGCGCACAATTACTATGGTTGAGATGGCGTGGATCATGAACATCCCACGTGGAGAAGTGCTTCCTAATGACAACTTCTTCAGGAGTGTGCGAGAAAGGGATCGCCGTACGTGATACCTTTGTGGTCGATGGGTTTCTTGGACACGAGAAAACTGTCTTTCGTCGTCGAAGTTGACAGATGACTTTCGTTTGCTTCACCACATTTTCACATATAATGTGTATCCACGGTCGGGTAACCACACGGAGTGTACTCGATTGATGATGGACTTCCTATACAAGATTAGACATGGGGACAACTTATGCCTACCCACGTTCATCCTATTTCAGATAGTTAAGGTCGTTCGATCTGTCAGGAATGACCTCTCGCTCCCATTTGGCCACCTGATATGTAAGATGGCTTGAGATGTCGGCTATAGGCTTAACATGGAAGACCTTGCACCAGTCCGGGTCATAAGTGAGGCTACGCTTAACAACATGAGGATTGGCCCTCGACAACGGTAAACCCGACTCGACAAGTCTGGAGATGAGTCGGATAGCGCAGGTGAGGAGAGTGTTGACCTCGAGGCAAGAAGAGAAGAAGGAAGCGGTGATGAGATACGGGAAGAGGAAGATGAGGCTCAGGATACTGAGGAGAGCTCTCCTCTTGGAGCACCAGAGCCGGACGCTGCTCAGGCTATGAGAGATACTCGTATGTTCGCATTGAGGAGAACCAGTCTGCCCTGCGGCAAGAGATTGGGTAGGTTCGGGCTGAGCTTGGTGAGACCCGAGCCAAGCTTGAGGTGACCGAAGCCTACATGAAGAGAAGTTTTAAGAAGGTGTCCCGTACATTGAGGACTATCCTGTGCTGTGTACAGGACAAGGATGCTCCTCCTCCATCACCTGACTCAGATGCCTAGTCATCCAAGTTATTTTTTGTAGTTTGTTTTGCTTACCGCTTTAAGTGGTTTATGTTTTCATGTTGATGGATGTAGTAGTTAGTAGTATGTTTTTGTAGTAGTTGAAGCTTGGTTATATTAGCTCCCCAGCATCTTCTGTCATGATTCATGTAACTCTGTATTCCATGTATTATGACAATTTTGGTAATGAAATGCATACAACCTCTTTTGCTATGAAGTGTGTGGAATGCTTAAGTGATTATGAATTGTGTTGTCATGCTTTATCTCACATGCGATGTACCCTATGTTGTATAGGGCATGTCACGGAGGTTTACGAGGAGCACGGCACCCCTCTTACTCACTGACTCAATGGAGCAGACTCCTCCTCGCAGAGGTGGTCCTATGGACCCGAGTTTAGGCTCAGATCAGCCTTCTGCTGGTCCTACTGGTGGATTGCCACCTTATACACCCTCGGTTCATGAGCAGAACCGGGCATCCTCTTCTACACCGTATGAGCCGCAGGCTGCTCCACCTACTGATAGGTTTGAGCAGTTGATGTTGATGATGCATCAGCAGCAGATGCAGCAGCAGCACCACCAGCAGCTTATGGCCACTATTTCTGAGGCCTTACCTCAGGGTGGGAGTGCGACCCCACCTTCACCATCTACACGTCCTGCTGAGCCTACAGAGCCTCCTGCTCAGGCTGAGGATGTGCCTCTGCCCACACCTGTTGCTTATCTTACCGGAGACGTGGGTACTCGCGGTCTACTCGAGCGATTTCAGCACTTAAGGCCTCCGACTTTTACGGGTTCTCAGAGACCTGAGGAGGCTAAGTACTGGTTAGACCGCATCTCGAAGATACTAAAGATGCTACATTGTTCTAAGGCTGAACAGGTTGAGTTGGCCGCCTTCATGTTTGAGAAGGAGGCTAGCTTATGGTGGGACAACATACTGCAGACCATCGCAGTGGGTTATGTGTGGACTTGGGAAGCATTTGAGTTCCGTTTCCACGAGAAATATTACCCTCAGGCTTACCGACATGAGAGGGAGAATGAGTTTCTGCGCCTCAGACAGGGAGGCATGACAGTCACTGAGTATAAGCATCGCTTTACAGAGTTGGGCCGCTTTGTCCCGACTATACTTGCTGATGAGCCGATGCGGATTCGACGCTTCACTGAGGGCTTACGACCTGACATTTAGTCGAAGATGTGCTGTGTCCGGATACCATCCTATGCAGAGTTGATTCATATGTCCATTCAAGCGGAGTAGGATGTGGACCGCTTGACACCCTCTCGTGGCCCTATGGTGCTTAGACCACGACTTGATGTTCAGGGCAGGCCTTTCCTTGGCAAGAGGCATCGTGCTGATTCGCCTCCCAGGATCGCAGCGCCAGTGGCTCCGATGAGGAGCCCTATTGTGACCTGTACATACTAAGGGAAACAGGGTCATCCTGTTGGGAGCTGTTTTGCGCGAATGAGGAACAGCGGGTTCTCTTCGCCGCAGATGATTGGTCGTTCTCACCCACAGGCTCTATCGGCTCCACCACTTCGGACGACACCTGCACATCCGTCCTTCAGACCACCTGCACCTCGCTTCTGGCCGCCTCAATGGCCCATGGTACCTCAACCTAACCGATCGCAGTAGGCACGTGTTCATGCCCTTATAGTAGAGGAACCAGAGACTGCACCTTCAGCGCCTATGGCCTTCGAGGTCACTGCACACGTCCAAGGTACCCCCATCTTCTTATTGGTGGACACTGGATCCACTACCTCTATGATTTCATGCACGGCAGTCAAGCGACTGGGTTTAGTTACTGCTCCTACGAGAGGAGTGAGGGTTACCACTACTACAGGGACTTCCTCTGAAGTTACTCGTATGTGTGAGGGCTGCCCGATAGACTTGGGTGGCAAAGTGATACTAGTTGACCTGATCGTCGTCCCCCTATTCCATTACGACGTTATCTTCGGTATGGATTAGCTCACTGAGATGCGAGCAGAGATTGACTGCGAGACTAAGGTGGTGACAGCCTATGGACTTGATGGCATGACCTTTACTTTTCCTGCTCAGGTTATTCACGCTACTCGGTTGCGATGTTACGCTTCTTCATTAGAGGCTGTTGATGTTCCGATGCTTGAGGATACGCCTGTAGTTCAGGCTTTTGCGGACGAATTTGCACCGATTCCAGGGTTGCCACCTCGGCGCGAGATCGACTTTACCATTGATCTTACGCCCGGTGCGACACCTATCTCTTTACCGATGTATCGCATGCCTCTGTGTGAGATGGAGGAACTGCGAAAACAGAATGAAGGGCTAGTAGAGAAGGGCTTTATACGACCTAGTGTGTCTCCCTGGGGATCACCTCTACTGTTTGTGAAGAAGTAGGATGGCTCACTACGGTTGTATATTGATTACCGTAGGTTGAACCAGGTCACCGTGAAGAACAAGTATCCTTTGCCCAGGATAGATGATCTATTTGATTAGTTGAAGGGGGCAAGGTATTTCTCGAAGCTCGACTTGCAGTCAGGGTACCACCAGTTGCGCGTCAGAGATGAAGACGTGCAGAAGACAGCTTTCAGGACCTGTTTTGGGCATTACGAGTTGCATTAATAAGAGTAATTAGGAGTGTTTGATTGTACTATTTTATCATTACTGCTTGACTGAATTGATAACATGTTAACCTATGCTTTATTATTCCACTGAGTTAGCTACTCACTCCCACGTTACGGGACGGTGTTGTACACACCAACCAGACTCTGTCTTAGGTGCAGATGAGGTGATGACTCAGGAGGCTGAGCCGGACTACGACGAGGACCAGGACGAGTTTTCATACATGCAGTATTCTGGTGGCTTTGACTAGACTGCCTGGATCGACGGGACTTACAGGGCTTACTTCTCTAGTCGTATTTTTGACATTTTGTTCGTAAAACAAATACATGTATATGATGACTCAGTTGGGTTCATACTCTGGAGATTGTGATGGTTTTGTTCTTTTATATACAATTATATACAGTTTCAGTCTTCCGCTTGCCTTTATACAATTGATCTGGAGTATGAATTACTGTTTTGGTATAATCTCACTCATGTTTAATGCATTAACACGGACAACATTTAATCATCATTCATTATGTTGCATAAGTGATGCGTTGGAACTCGGGAGTTGAGTTTATGCTCGACCCCCTGAATTTCAGGGCGTTACAGTGCGCTCATGTAGGATAACTCCACCTATCAGGGATTCTCATAAGTCATCTGTATTATGGCATATGCAAGTGTCAATCATATCTCACAATAAACATGCAGATGATGCGTATGGGATGTATCATGATGTTATGCTGTCACATATTCATAATCAGTATCAATAACTGGCATCCACAATCGGCCTCAACAATGAGGACATTTAACCATCATTGCCCCTAAGGAATGGCCCACATAGAGCCTAACATATAGTGGACCCATGGCCTCACACAAGGACCTAATATACAACACCATGGGCCTCATTCAAGAGCTTAATATACATCACGATGGGCCTCTCACATGGGCCTAATATACATCATAATGAACTCCATCGCCTGGCCCTCAAATGCATCACAATGGGCCTCAGCACATAGACCTCATATTCGTCACATTAGGCCTTAAACACGGGCTGCATATACATCACATAGGTTTCGACAATCGGCCTTAGCAATCGAAATCGGCCTCAATAATCGAAATCGGCCTCAACAATTGAAATCGACACTCGGAATCGGCCTCGATACTCGGCGTCGACAATCGGAATCAGCATCGATACTCGGCATCAACAATCGGAATCGACCTATATAATCAGCCTCGACAATCGGAATTGGCCTATACAATCAGTCTCGACAAATCGGAATCGGCCTCGATACTCGACCTCGACAATCAGAATTGGCATATACAATCGACCTCAACAAATCAGAATTAGCCTCGATACTCGGCCTCAATAATCAAAATCGGCCTATATAATCAGCCTCGAAAAATCGGAATCGGCCTTGACAATTGAAATCAGGCTATACAATCGGCCTCGATAAATCAAAATCGGCCTCGATAATCAAATCGGCCTCGATACTCGCCCTCAACAATCGGAATCGGCCTCGACAAATCAGAATCGGCCTATATAATCGACCTCGACAAATTAGAATCGGCCTCGACAATCAGAATCGGCCTCGATACATGGCCTCGACAATCGAAATCGGCCTATACAATTGGCCTCGACAAATCAGAATTGACCTATACAATCAGCCTCGACAATCAGAATCGACCTATACAATCGGCCTTGATACTCGACCTCGACAATCGGAATCGGCCTATACAATTGGCCTCGACAAATCAGACTCGGCCTATACAATCGGCCTCGACAAATCAGAATCGACCTCGATACTCGGCCTTGACAATTGACATCAACAATGGTATTTGGCCTCAACAATCGGAATCGGCCTCGACAAATCAGAATCGGCCTCGACAAATCAGAATCAACCTCGATACTCAGCCTCGACAATCGGAATCGGCCTATACAATCGACCTCAACAAATAAGAATTGGCCTATACAATCGGCCTCGACAATTGGAATTGACCTATACAATTGGCCTCGACAAATCGGAATCGGCCTATACAATCAGCCTCGACAAATCAAAATCGACCTATACAATCGGCCTCGATACTCGGCCTCGATAATCGAAATCAGCCTCGACAAATCAGAATCGGCCTATACAATTAACCTTGATAAATCAGAATCAACCTCGACAATCAGAATCGGCCTCGATAATCGGTGAGAATGGGTCTATCAAGGCTTAAGAGAAGGTCATAATGAGGACTTTAAATCATCATTGCCCATCGATGTGGCCATTTAACCATCATTGCTCCCAAGGAGTAGCCTACATAGGGCCAAACCTATAGTGGGCCCATGGCCCCACATACAATCATGATGGGCCTCATTTACGTCACATCAGCCTCATCATTGGGCCAACATACATCACGTCCAGCCTCGAATACACAACAGGTGGGCCTTGCACCTAGGCCTTAAATATATCATATGGGCCTCATCGCACGGGCCTTAATACTAGGCCTCATATATCAAGTGGGCCTCATTACATAGGCCTAACAATACAAATGGGTGGGCCCCGTCCATGGGCCAAAATGCATCATGATGGGTCTCATGGTTGGGCGGCACCAATGGGCTTCATGTATATCAAATAGGCCGCACCGATGAGCCTCATGTATATCAAATCGGGCCGCACCAATGGGCCTCATGTATATCAAATCGGGACACGCCAATGGGCCTCACATATATTAAATCGGGCCGTGCCAATGGACCTCATGTATATTAAATCGGGCCCACCCTTATGTATCTTTAAGATCCAACCTATTCATAAGTTAACATAGAGATCGATGAAGTTAAAACATATATCAGCTTAATTGAAAACTACTGGGGTCCTTAGAAGTTTGAATGGTGGATGTCATGGTCCATTATTTAAATGGTGGGGTCCACTTGAACTTTAGATTTGACCCATCCTTTACATCATACCATAAAATGATATCTCAATATGGTTGGACGGTTTAGATACAACGTATGCATCATGGTGGGCCCCACCATCGAAACAATGGACGGTGTAAAAATACATACATTAATGTGGGGCTTGCGGGCTTGCTGCCAACGAAGGAGCAGCTAGATAGATGTTGTACATGCAGCTGGCTGCACTAAAAAGGCAGAGGTGGGTCCCACGTAGGGCCCACCATCATGTACATGTTATATAATATATAATATAATATATTATGTTTATAATATATCTGACATCCAGGCCGTTCATGGCCAGGACAGTCACATACATCAGGGGTATCCCCACACATGGGGTGGGTGTGGTGAAACACCTCATCAGTGGATCCTGCATGGGGCCCACCATAACGTTTCCATCCAATCTGTTAATAAGGTCATAGGGACCTAAATGAAAGGAAAAACAAATTTCATAATGATCCAAAACTTTTATAACCACAGAAGGGTTTCAATGGAAGACGCTCAATCCCACAGTTTCCCTATGACGTGGGCCACCTAAGCTCATATACGGCTGATGTTTGGAGTGGCCCATGGCTAGAAGGGGGCCCACCATATGTACAGTGTTGATGTTTCATGCACAATCCCTACACACCGTCCACAGCGCCTACGCAGCGTCCTGCTGCTACAGCAGCAGTAGCAGCGTCAGCTGCTTTATATATTTTTAAAAAGAAAATGGATTTTTTTACAATTTTTCGCAAGTGGGGCCTGCATCAGGGGAATCCACCCCGTCCACTAGCTCCTATGGCTCAAGACAAGCCAAACAAGCCCAATATTTGGTATATTTTGGCGTATTGAAACATCAGGGTGGGTTTTAATGGTAAAAACCACTATTTTCTATGCTATGGTCTGCCAAAAAATTGGATTGGCTTCACATTTTGGCTCAATGCCTAAAATGAGCTGAGGAATGGAATGGACGGCATGGATTGGATCAATGCATCAAGGTGGGGCCTGTATTAGTGGCCCACCCAAAAGTTTGGAATCAAGCTGATACTTTATTTTATTTTATTATTTTATTTCTCTTTCTTTCTGTTGTGAGTGCAACCCATTGTCAGTTCACACCTCACTGGACCACATCTAGCGTTCAAGAATGCTGGATGTGTGAATGTCCATTAAGGTGGGTCCCACACGGACATGGCCCACTTGATTGGGTCAACCTGATATGTGTTTCCCCATCACCAAAGGGTATGGCCCACATGGCTTGGACGGCCATGGGGTCCATTTGATGGACGGTCTAACTATCACATACACTCATCATGTGGGCCACAAAAATAAAGGAAGCAGAGAGAGAGAGAGAGACATGTGATGGAGGGACCCCGACACTGTGGGCCCTCCCTTCCATGCATTCAATCATACATCAAGTGGGTCCCAATACATGTGGGCCCACCAAAATAAAAATCAATGGTGGAGATTACTTCTCCACCAAGATGGAAGGTCTAGATGACCTCTTTAAATCTTAGAAAAATAAACATCATGATAGGGTCCATGGAGAATGGCCCCATCATGAAATGATCATGAGAATCAAGGTGGGCCATCGGCCACATCTGGGGTTAAAAGTGAGATCCATACCATCAATCAATAGGTCCCACTTGGCTCATCATCAAAATATGAAAATCTAGCCTATAAAGCACCCACCATTTGATCTTCTTGGTCCGATGGAACGTCGAGCTCCTTATGTCTCACTTTGATGAAAGGTGATGAGAAATGAAGGGCTAGGTTGGTGGATCTTCGGGTGGGAAGTGGGCTACATACACTCGCTTTTCTCACTTAGGGTTGCTTGGACGTCCACCACTTCTTGGTTGCTTGGAATTTGTGTTGAGAAAGAGAGAGAGAAGGGGTAGTTGTAAGAGAGGTGATGGGTGTGAGTAATGAATGTGAGGTGATAGGTGATGAGCATGTACTTGACATGTATGGGTGTGTAAGAGAGAGAAAGAGAGAGAGGGAGATAGTTGACTTTGGAGTTTCTCTTGTACTTGACATGAGGTGATTGATTGATTGGTGGGACATGATGTAAAGATTCTCTTTCTATTTGTAACACGCGGTGTTTTCCTCGAACTGAACGCTGGCCCACATCTCCCTATTAGGGTATCGGATCAGTGTGCAAGACGTGGCGTTGGAACCGCAGCGACGGTGCGGTCGCAATGGTACAAGTCTCGGATTATACCAACTCAAATCTACAGGATATGACTTAGGATCATGCGCAAATGTCGATTATACGTCGCAGGTTGTCGAAATTCGACGAGAAGGATCGCGAGAGTCGACGGAACAGTACGGACTATTATATGGGTCTTACAGTATGTCCGTAAAGGGATTCTTCTTCTTTTATTGGATGTTGATTATACTATCCAAACTTGGGGTAGTAATTTTGATTATTCCCTAGTGAATCAATGAATGAATGATGATAATTTTGGTTTTCAACTATATAATTTAAATTATAGGCGTCACGTTGGTTGATTCTTGCATGGACTTTCTGTTTGGGACAATACTTGTATTGCCCGCATTTAAATTATGGGACAATGCTACTTTCAAGAATCAACGATTTTCTTCAAAGTGCTTAGTGCTTAGTGTTTACAGACTTTCCTATCTGAGTTTCTACCACCTCTTAGTATTAACTCTAATTGCCCTTTATATACAAAAATTAATGATGTTGCAGAACGAGGAAATAGCCCTCAGAATCATGCTACCTTCTTTACTTCAACTTGAGAGTAACACAATTGCAATTGGAGCCAAGTTTGGGGATTCATGAATGGCATGGTAGAAAACTGCAGTTTGGTTATTTTCACTTTATAAGACTGGTAGTTGGATTTCAATTCACTAATGCATCAGTCAGAATTGACTGTGAAGTGAAGTGGAATCGCCGGAATTGACCGTGAAAGGCATGGAAATGACCGTGAAGTGAAGCAAAAATGTCGGAATTGAAATGCATGGAAATGACCTTAAAGTGAAGGGAAGTGACCGTGAAATGCATGGAATTGACCATGAAGGGAAGCGGAAATGTCGAAATTGACCGCGAAATGCATGGAAATGACCGTGAAGTGAAGCGAATTAACCGTGAAATGCATGAGAATGACCGTGATGTGAAGGGAATTGACCGTGAAATGCATGGAATTGTCCGTGAAGTGAAGGGAATTGAACATGAAATGCATGGATATGACTGTGAAGTGAAGCGAAATCGTCAGAATTGACCGTGAAATGCATGGAAATGACCATGAAGTGAAGGGAATTGACCGTGAAATGCATGGAATTGTCCATGAAGTGAAGGGAATTGACCATGAAATGCATGAAAATGATCGTGAAGTGAAGCAGAATCGTCGGAATTGACCGTGAAATGTGTGAAAATGACCGTGAAGTGAAGGGAATTGACCGTGAAATGCATGGAATTGACCGTGAAGTGAAGCAGAATTGTCGAAATTGACCGTGAAATGCATCGAAATGACTGTGAAGTGAAGGAAATTGACCGTGAAATGCATGGACTTATCAGTGAAGTGAAGGGAAATGACTGTGAAATGCATGGAATTGACCGTGAAATGCATGAAATTGACCGTGAACTGGATGTCTTATTGGAAATTTAAATCGTTGTGGTAAGAAATTCACAATTTCAAAGAAAACAACATATGTATTAGAAGAAATGTATAATTGAAAACAACATATGTATTAGAAGAAATGTATAACATCGACATATGTATTACAAGAAATGTATAGCATTCACAGTCGTATTATAAAAAATGTATAACATTCACAGTCGTATTACAAAAAAATGCACTACAACAGACATTATTCCGGAGGTATTGAAAATTTATAACTCCGACGATTATGCCCTGCTTATTTGCAACGTCCGCATTTTTTTGTTGTTCGTTCCTCTTCACGGGAAAGGATCCATGCCTTCTTCGGTCTTCCAGCTGACCTCGTCTGTAGCAGGGGCTTGATACTCGAACAATACTCCTTGAATCCAGAAGAAATTTTTCATTAACTCTTACCCCGTACTGGGTACACGGAATCTTCATACGTGATCTGGTAATTCCTGGCCGTGTACAACGAGGAGCAATACAAATAATGAGAAAGATTATAGTTTATACATGCTGAAAGAACATGAAAACAAGGGTATCCCTTTACTTCAAACTCGCGACATGTACATGAAAGCTCATTGAGCTTGACAGTATCATTGTAGTCTCCCGAAATATAGTATTCATCCCGAGAAATTGCGGGCAACGAACATCTCATGCTTTCAGTATGAGATCCTTTAATTGTTTCTCAACCCACGGTGTCAAGGGTCCAACGAATAATGATGCTGATTCTCTTCTCTAATAGAACATCTCTTGAATTTTTATTCTGACCGTCTCTATGAATAAAGCATTAACACACTCAACTATGTTTGTAGTGACCAAATTGAATCTTTTTCTTGGGAAGTGTGAAGATGTGTACTTTTCATACCCTATTTCCCTCAGTCATGCATGTACTGGGGGGTTGGCATGTTTGATATCATGCATTAATTTTTTGAACTCAGCCCTCCTACAAGTCTTTACAGCTTACTAGTAGTAGATTTCTAACGACTTGTCTTTGAACGTGTCCACCAAGTTTCGATATATATATAATACGCGCAGTACCCATGGATTGTTACTTGAAAGACCTGGGGAACTTCTTTTATTAGACTTTTATGCCGTTCTGATATGATCACAAGACCAGGGCAATCCCCTAACGAATCGCTGAGGTAGGTAACGAACCAGTTCCAACAGCTGTTGTTCTCTTATTCTCCATACCAAAAGTGACTAGAAAGATATGATTGTCGCCATCCAAAGTCGTAGCAAACTGTACTTACTTTTAGATGCATCCCGACAATGGCTAAAACCCTTCGCAGAGATGTTTGAAAACTTCTGATGCACTATCCGAGCACAACAAAACATCTCTCGAACCTCACCGTCTGTTTATTCACAAGCAACGCAGTCACTGTCCCCAGGTTCGTCATCCTCAACTCATGCAAGTACATCGGGAGTTCTTTATAAGAGTCTTTATAAGACTCCGTTACGCAATCGATTACAATCTCTTTAGCGCGTCATGCCTTCTGATAGCCAATAACAATATTATACTTCTCTTTCATTGCGAATATAACATCCTTCGGCCTTAACCCCAGGCGTTGCTTAATGCGATTGACAACCAGTTCATTGGCCAGCTTACTACTTGCTTGTCGATGATCGCTTTTCATCTATGACATTCCACATGTATCTATGGACCTGTAAGTCTTAATCTTGAATATCCCCACTTCATTCACCCTAGATGTGTGTACCCTCCATTCACACTTATCTTCCATACACGCCACAATGAATTTCTTGGATGTGGAATACAGGACCTTGTATTGAAAGTTGTTGCGAATTGCAAATTGGTTCAAAACATACATACACTGACTCTTATCCTTAAACGTTTGGCCAACGACTATATCAATCGGGTCATCAAGTAGATATGAATACAGTGATAGGTCTGCATTGGTGTAACCACCATCCTCGAAAGGCACAATGGGAAGCCTGATGGTGAAGTTCGATGTTCGAGCCTGTTCAGACAATGGAATGTCGCTTCCACTTACATTTCTGGTATTAGATGTTGAGGGCAAGCCTACACTTGTAAATGAAGGTGATGCCATATATTCACTTCTGAGATTCACGTCAGCTGACGCCCTCACTTGACTTGTCATGAGGTTTGATGTCTGAGCCATCTCGGGTATTGGAGTGTTGCTTAGAAGAACCTGTGAAGGTGATGTCATGTCCTCACATTTCCATCCATGTTCCTCACCCAAACTTACAACAGCTGGGGCATCATGTTCGAACGCATTGTAAGCCACCGGGTCTTCGAGTACTGCCTCATTAACGCGTTGCGTTATCTCGATGAATAGAGGGATGTAATGATCCGGATGCTTCAGCTGTGCTGCCAAGAACATTCTCACATCTTCATCGTCTTCAATTATAGCTGGAGGGGTTGATTTGTTTGTGCAAGGGTACAGTACTTTCAACCTTATATCGTAATGCTTAGGTCTAGTCTTCGCAACTCGATGCATTTTCGATACAAGCTGTTCATATGTAGTGTCAACTTCCACCACTGAAGGTTTCGAGTAACCACCCTTGTACATGTATCGATTATTTTCTCTAACAAACTCCCCACCATATGAGGATATGATCATTACCGAAGCCATTTTCTTAAAACAAACACAATAATATAACTCGTTTAGTATTCACATGTATAAGGTGGATTTGACCAAGTAGTATGAAATCCACCATTATACTATCTCAAATATGATCGACTTAGCGGTCAAATTTTCAAAGTTCTCAAATATGCCACTCAGTTCGCGATGATTTTCCCTCTCTTCGCGGTCAATTTCACTCACTTCTAGGGCAGGTTCACTCACTTCGCATTGAATTTCACTCACTTCTCGGTCCTGAAGTAATTGAAAATGAGTGCAAAGTGAGTGTGTGTCTGATTTTTGGGCTCAATTGTAATTACCATGTAAATGGGTAACAATTATTCACCTAGGTAATGACCACATCTTTCCCAATGTAGATGTGACAACTTACTTTTTTAACACTTAAATCATAAATTTACAAAATCAATGTGGGGCCCACCATGATGTATGTGATGTATCCACACCACTCTTTTGTTTTGTTAGCTGAATTTAGGGCATGAGCAAAAAAATGGGGCAGATCCAAAGCTCAAGTGGACCACATCATTGGAAACAGCGAGAATCGAACACCAACCATTAAAAACTTTTTGGGGCCTTTAAAAGTTTTGTATATAGCTAATATTTGTGTTTTCCCCTTATCCATGTCTATGTGACCCTATGAACGGGTTAAATGATGAAAACACCTAAATGTGGGCCCAGTTAAGGAAATAACTTTCAACGGTATAAGAATTAAGGTCATTGTTTCCTTTCGTGTGAGCCATTTGAGTGTTGGATCAGCCTCATTTTTCGTCTGATGCCTCAAAATGTTATAATAAAATAGATGGACGGTGTGGATATATCATATACATTACAGTGGGGTCCACATATTCAATTCCATGCATTTTTTGTGAAGGAAATTGACAGTGAAATGCATGGAATTGTCCGTGAAGTGAAGGGAATTGATCGTGAAATGCATTGAAATGACCGTGAAGTGAAGGGAATTAACTATGAAATGCATGGAATTGACCTTGAAGTGAAGGGGAATTGTCAGAATTGACCGTGAAATGCATGGAATTGACCGTGAAATAAAAGAATTGACGGTAAAATGCATGGAAGTGACCGTGAAGTGAAAGGAATTGACCATGAAATGCATGGAATTGACCGTGAAGTGAAGGGGATTATGTCACACCCCAAACTCGGAAACCGAGCTCATAAAATTCCCGATCACCGAATCTGGTGTCGACAGCCTCCATAGCACCCCATTCCCAGCTCCCAGCGCTCATACGCCAGATTTCAATCCTGGGATCCTATAAGGAGGATTTTCCAACGTACATTTATCTCGATAGAAGCATAACTACAAATTTACCCAAATCACAAAGGCAACATCATCATCACATATCCACTAATATAATCATTTGAATACAATGCTGAAAGGAAAATACATATATCGAAAATTAAAGCTCTAAAGGTCCGCTGCATGCTCCAAGCTCAACGCTGCTGTAACCTAACGCCACCTGCACATATATATCGTGCATAAGCTTATAGAAAGCTTAGTGGGTGGTGAAAGTGTGTGCACAAGGTAAGTGCCAAGTATTCGCAATGCTGTAATCATACAATGTCGAAAATACTGGCAAGATCATAAATCATACGATTTCAGAGTAAGCGGAAATATACTGGTAAGTCCATAAGTGTCATCAGCTGTACCAAGGCTATGTAATGTAAAAATATAATAAAAACAATATCATATACTGATGAAGCAATGTAGATCAACTATGCAATGCGGGGATAGTAAGCCATATATCATATGTTGATGATGCAATACAATATATTGTATGAATGAAATGACCAAACTGGAGTGAAGTCGGGATGATAGTATGTAGTATCGCAGGTTATGGGGTCCATCACAAGGGACTTCTATCCAAACCAGTCTCATACCTAAATTTGGATAGCCAGACTCAATGTAGTAGACTCCTGATCTCAGGTTAGTCGCGCGCCCAACCGAAATCCTTATCATTACGAAGGTACATAATAATTAGTTGCGCACCACCAACCCAAGTGAATAGTGAATGAATGAATGAATATGCAACTCCTACTTGATAAGTCCACATATCAGTATGGTTCCTCTCTAGGATCATTACCGGGGTCTAGTACACTCTACATGCAAATCGCCACCCACTGACGTGCAACCATGCAAGTGAAAGAGACCTCACTATCCGTCTGGCTAGTAGTCGGCTAATATCTACCTGGCACGTCGATAGCGGACCCATTCATGAGCTGGTCGAACTCAGCCTAGCTATGCCCCCTACCCTCGGGTGGGTAAGGCCACACCCCCTCCCAACTGACCATGACACAGTAGGAGATGCAACCTTCTGGTATTCGGCACTCGGGCGCTCATGTATCCACTCGGTCTCGACATTGGGGCATCTCCTGGCCACGGAGGTTTAAGAATTTTCACCTAGGGACATCTATGGCGCTCGTATGCTAGAACCAAACATTTTTAGTGTCTCATCTAACCATCCACGATATGCTTGTGGAGGCTATGGCCCTGATATCGCTAGGGCGTACAATAGTCACAACACACAATGCAAAATGCATGAGTCATACAATTTAGTCATGCATCAATCCTACGCATACCGTGTGCTCATGTGAGATAGCCTCCGCCTATCAGGGAATCTCATAACAATCATGTAACGCCCTGAAAATCGGGGGTCGAGTATAACTCAACTCCCGAGTTCCAACGCATCACTTATGCAACATAAATAATGCTGATTTAATGTTGTCTGTGTTAGAACAATAAACATGAGTGAGATTACACCAAAAATAGGAATTCATGCTCCAGATCATTAGTATAAAGGCAAGCGGAAGACTGAACTACATATACATGTAGGTAATGAAACAAAAATCATATTTGTTTTCCAGAGTATGAATCTATCTGAGTTACTAAATACATATATTTGTTTGCGAACAAAATGTCAAAAATACTCTAAGGAATGATCCCTGCAAATCCCGTCAGTGCGGCAACCTAGTCGAAGCCGCCATAGTACTGCATATACGAGAACTCCTCCTGGTCCTCGTCATAATCAGGCTCCGCCTCCTGAGTCATCGGCTCGCCTAAACCTGAGATAGAGTCTGGTTGGTGTGCGCAACACCATCCCGTAATGTGGGAGTGAGTAGTTAACTCAGTGGAATAATAAAGCATAGGTTAACATGTTATCAATACAGTCAAGCAGTAATGATAAAGCAATAAAATCAAACACTCCTAACCACTCTTATTAATACAAGTATGGATGCAAGTATGATGGATGCCCTCACTGACATACTCCCTCATGCGACACCCTCTTCGTTCGCGGCATGCTTTCATCCCTCAGTGCTCCACATCTTCTAGGCACATGCAATGCATGATGAGCATGATTACCGAGTTTTTTTTAATTAGTCCATTTCAAATAGCAGGATTGGGAAACTAAGGTACCTCCCTTGTAACATTCCCAAACATGATCCATTCTAGGGTCGTCAGTCCTAGTTAATCTCATACGATGGTGTATTTCTAGGTCGCTGCAAGGGCTGTCAGGGCTATTACACAGAATCGTTGCACCACTCCCCCATCACCTTATCAATACAGGCCTAGTTTATACTCTGTTACTACGGGAAGGCTCATAGCCTCACCGCATATTAGAGTATTCTCGAGGTCACTCCACTGACACCCTACCAACTGGCAGTCTATTTTCGAAGCCCGACCAGTCCGCTTATTGAGAATGGAACTCGGATGCATCCCGACTGGGGACCACAGCCAGGCTGTGCCAGCGTAGGCCGACAGCTCGAATATAGTGTCCCATACCACCATAATCGACTCACGAGTTTGGTTGCTCACTGGTCACTACGGGGAGGCACGTGGCCCCAGCGTAGGCCAACAGCTCGACCACGGTGTCCCATACCACCATGCCCGGCTCATGAGTCTTAGCGGATCGAGGTACCATGGTTAAAGGGGATTTCACTGGTAAGTTTGGTACCCTAGGTTCAAGCAGTAGTGACCAAACATGGTGAACATACATTAGACATATCGGGTTACATGACGTGCCTGACTAGCTCGAGCGCACGATCAATTAGACGACATGAAGTGCATAGCACTTCGCGTGGCCTAACCACTGTCGCCAACTGACGTACGACTCGGGTTCGTCAAACACATCTTACGTGGCGACATGAAACTCAACCACGATCTCAAATCTGATACCGATTGTCTGGACTATAGACATAGTCCCAAACTCAATCAATTCTCATCCATAGCATGTAGAGTAAAGCATGATAGACAAAATAGTTCAAGCATGCTAGTAGGCATGATTTAAGGCATGTTATAAAGCATGATATAAAGCATGTTGTAAAGCACTACATCAATAGGAATAAAAACATATGTATTGCAAGTAAGCGATTTAAGTGATCAACCTCATGGAGGTAATCATACATGTCGCTAGGGTAGTTGAGAATCCAATCTCAACACCCTACTAAGGCATCTACATCCAAACACTTACTCACTCTAGCATTTCCACAAACACTTAACATACACTATTTCAACATACATAGTGTATGTTAACAAACATATATTAGGGCGAGTCCTTTAGCCAAGCAAGTATTTTGTGTACACATAATATATTTATACAACAATTAAACATGCAAACACATCACTAAAATATACATGTACACGGTACTTCTTACAATACCGTATTTCTACATACATAGTGTATATTAGTACAACATGTATTTACGCGAATCCTTTCGCCAAATCAGTATTTTATCCATATACTATATAATCATACAACAAATAATCATGTCAAACACATTTCCAAAAAATATACATATACGGTATTTCTACGAATACCTAGAATATGTAAAATTCCATATTCCACAACTTTAATCGAAACAGAAAACGGAAAGCACTTTGTACATGTGCAATTGCATGCAGATCATGAATCTATCATTATCTGGCATTGAAAGCGTTGAAAACCGTAACCTATACACCTAAAGTCCTCACCTTGCTCCTTGGAATCTCAACGGATCAGCAAGGTTTGATGAGCTTCCGTATTCGGGAGTTTTCTAACCTAAAGAGTGAAATCGGTTAGCTATTTCATAACCTATAGCCTATACACCTCAAAACAGATCTAGGGTTAGGGTTTCTTACCTTAAAACGGAGTCGGTATCTCCGGGAAAGCGGCAAGGAAGGGGTGGTGCAGCCCGTGTGGTGATCGAAAGCAGTAGGAGGAAGATGCTCCCACAATCTTAAGCTTTCTCTCTCTTTTTCCTCTCTCTCCTTAGGGTTTTAACCCAAATTCGTATGGCTGTGAGAGGGGCTGTTCTAAGGCCCTTATATAGCCTAAAACCTCTCCGGAATAGACTTATGTTCAAGGCTTACTTACATTGTAAGCAAATCGGCGTTGTTCCGGCTCAAAAGAGGGTTTCTGGCGGCCCTCCTTGAGCCAAACGTCGGACTTAAGCTCACAATCCATGGATCTACGTGGGGTTATGTTTTCATCTCGATCGGATTCCCAGATCACGTGTGGCGGACCACTTTCAGTTCAACGGTCAGTGGGCCTCGATCCGAAATTCCAAGTACATGTAAATGTTCCTGAAATTTTTCCTGATCCGAGGGTGTAATTTGGTCTGATTCTGACGGTCTGGTTGCTTAATACTGATCCGCAAGCGAGTGGTGCCAGATCACTATTCAAGATATTTATTTTGTAAAGAAAACAGAGGTTTTCACACTCCCTCACTCCGGACTCGAGCGAATGGCCGTGGGGCATCGTCTGGACTTGATTTTTGAGATGGTTGTCGAGCCCAGTGAGGCGGTCCTAGTTTCTTAACTTCGTGTTCATCAGACTTTCGATGTGCGGTCTAGACCTGATATGGAGTTTCAATTTATCCCCGAGAGCAGTCGGGTAATGAGTTTGATCCTAGACTTTAGGATAACCTAGCGTCAATGATTCTACAAGTTTTGGGTCTTGCAGATCGTATTTAAAGCGATCCCAACGGATTTCATGGCTAATCTAGTTTAGCACTTAGTTAACTTTGTTAAATTTCTAAAGGATTTAATCCTAAGTGAATTCTGGTCGAGGTGATACTCGACCCCTTATACGGAAATTTACGAGTCGTTACAAATCATGCCCAATGACATATGCAATGGTCAACCACATCTCATAACAAACATGCAGATGATGTGTATGGGCATGTATCATGATGCTATGCTATCACATACTCATAATCGGTATCAATAACCGGCATCGACAATCAACCTCGACAATGTGGACATTTAACCAACATTGCCCCCAAGGAATGACCCACATAGAGCCTAACATAAGTGGACCCATGGCCTCACACAAGGGCCAAATATACAACACCATGGGCCTCACTCAAGAGCTTAATACACATCACGATGGACCTTTCACATGGGCTTAACATACATCACAATGGGCTTCATCGCCTGACCCTCAAATGCATCACAATGGGCCTCATCACATAAGCCTCATATACATCACATTGGGCCTTAAACATGGGCCGAATGCACATCACAATGGGCCTTAAATATGGGCAGCATATACATCACATTGGGCCTCGACAATCGGCCTCGATATCTGGCCTCGACAATCGGAATCAGCCTCAATAATCGGAATCAGAAACAGCCTCAATAATCGACCTCGACAATCGGAATCAGAATCGGAATCAGACTCGACAATCGAAATCAAAATCAGCCTCAACAATTGGCCTCGACAATCGGAATCGGAATCAAAATCGGCCTCGATAATCGGAATCAAAATCGGCCTCAACAATCGACCTCGGCAATCGAAATCGGAATCCGCCTCCACAATCAGAGTCCGCCTCAATAATCGGAATCGGAATCGACCTCAACAATCGGCCTCGACAATCGAAATCGGTATCGACAATCGGAATTGGCCTTGACAATCGAAATCAGCCTTGACAATCGGAATCAGAATCCGCCTCGACAATCGAAATCCGCCTCAATAATCAGAATCGAAAACGGCCTCAACAATCGGAATTAGCCTCGATAATCGGCCTTGACAATCGAAATCGAAATCGAAATCGGCCTCAACAATCGGAATTGAAATTGGCCTCAACAATCGGAATAGGCAATCTGCCTAACCAAGGGCCCAAGGGAAGGTCACAATGAGGACTTTCAACCATCATTACCCATCAATGTGGACATCTAACCAACATTGCTCCCAAGGAGTGGCCCAAACCAGTGATTCATACACAACGTAACGGGCCTTACATACATCGCATTGGGCCTCAACCATAAGCCTCGAATACATCACAATGGGCCTTGCCCATAGGCCGCGAATACGTCACAATGGGCATCAAATTCAAGTAGGTGGGCCCCGTCATATGAGCCTTGTATACATCACATCGGGCCTAATACACATCACTATGGGCCTCTCACATGGGCCTAATATATATCACGATGGTCCTCACTAAATGGGTCACATATACATCATATTAGGCCTCGCCCATGGACCTCAAATACATCACAATGGGCCACATCCCATGGGCTAAATACAGATCATAGTGGGCCTCTCATACATCAAGTGGGTCGCATCAATGGGTCGCACCAATAAGCCTTGGGTTACATTAAAAATCATTTCAATAATTGCAAGTGTAACATGTGTATTACTATACACTATCATTCTATAGGACACACGACTCACTAATGATGATCAACACTGTCCAAAGAGAGTCCATGTAAATCAGCACTGTCCAAACATTAGACAGCACCGTCCAAACATTGTCTAGCACCATCCAAATATTCTGCACAGTATAGATTAAACAGATACTTCACGATGTCGGCTAGATAAAATAGATACATCAGACATGGGCTCCATATGCTGGACAGCATGTATGTACAACACATACATCAAGGTGGGGCCCAGCAGATGGAGGGCATGGACATACAATACATACATCAATGGTGGGTTACCACTGTCCACGTGGCCCACCAGATTTGGACCTGCCTCGAATTAGGCTCATATCTTAAAATGATATATCTTAAATTAGGTGGACGTTGTGGATACAACACATGCCCCCACACGTGGGGCCCATAGAACTATGATGATGTCAGCAGTTAGCAGCAGCTGCTGCTGGGACTTAGCACAAATGGATGGTATGGCTGTAACACATACTTCATGACCCGCCCCACTGTCCATGTGGACGATGGGGATATACAATACATCATTAAGGTGGGCCCCACCCTCACATGTGCATCACATGTGGGGTGAGTCCCGCACCCTGCAAATAGATGGACGACATGTATATATAATACATCACGATGGGCCTTACACCACATCGTACCGATGGACAGTGTGAAAGTAGAATGCATACATCAAGGTGGCCCCACCTCTACACGTGTCACACATGTGGAGTGGGTCCTACGGTCCAACGACGGTGAGGATGAAATACATGAGGTGGGTCCCACGTGATGGGCCACCCTTCCCAATAACATAATAATATAATATTACATATTATAATAATATTATATATTTTATTCTATTTTTTGTTGCAGCTGGCTAGTACACCCCCACTATCAGTTCACACTTCATTGTTGGCCACGTCCAGCGTCCAAGGACGTTGGACGGACGGTGTGGATATGTATGCATCAAGGTGGGTCCCACCGTCTTTCTGTGTGGACGGTGAGGATGTACCACATCATCACGGTGGGTCCACGTCAGTGTGGGCAGACGGTGAGGATAAAACACATGCAGTTGGGTCTCACGTGGTGGGCCATCCCACGGATGGACATCGTGGAGAAAACATGTACATCGCAGTTGGGTCCCACGTGGTGGGCCATACCACGGACGGACAGCATGGAGAAAACACGTACATCACAGTGGAGTCCCACCGTCAATGGACGGTGTGGATATCCCACATCAGGTGGGTCTTGCAAGGATGGTCAGCACAGATAAAACATATATAATCCCGCGTCAGGTGGGTCCTGCAAGGATGGTCAACATAGATAAAACATATATATCATGGTGTGGATCCCACCATCCATTGCTAGATGGTGGTGATAAAACACAAACATCAAGGTGGGCCCCACCCCTTTCACACGTGCAGGGTGGGTCCCGCACAAGCCATGTGGACCCCCACTACTAGGAAACAAGCTGATATTTGTGTCTACCTCTCAACCAGACCTGTCCAGACGGACAGGCAGCTGGCCTGCCTGCTGGACAGGCTGCAAAGGTGGACCCCACGTGTGGGCGGTGGAGATAAACCCATACATCACAGTGTGGTCCACGTATGTGGGTCACTCAACTAGGATCAAGCTAATATTTGAGTTTTTTTCCTTTCGTCTGGGCCAGTCCAAAATGGATAGCAAGGTAGGCTCCATACATGGCAGCGAGGTGGGCCCACTTAGACAGCGGTGTGGTCCACGTAGTGGATGGCATGGATAAAAAAATACAACATGGTGGGCCACAAAACGAAAAAGAGAGATAGAGAGAGAGAGAGAGAGAGAACGGAGAGATGGAGAGACCCCGCCACTACGGGCCCCTCTTGCTTATAACACATACATCAAAATGGGTCCCATCATAAGTGGGCCCTTTAAACGAAAATCAACGGTGGATCACCCACCTATTGGTCTCCTTCTTGGTCCGATGGAATGCTGAACTCCTTGGCTTCAATCTTGATGGAAGATAATTAATGAAAAATGAAGGGTTGAGATGGGAGATTAGAGGGTAGGAAGTGGGCCACACATAGCCTCCTCTCTCCCTTGGGAGGCCATGGACATTGGCTCTCCCTTGGGGTTGCTTGGGAGTAATGAGAGAAAGATGAGAGAGAGAGTGATGTAAGATAAGTGAGGGATGGGTGTGACGAGTGAAAGGGTGAGTGATGGGTGAAAAGGTGAGTGATGTGTACTCAACATGTAAGGGTGAGAGTTAACTTTAGGTAAGGTTGTGTAAGAGAGGGATGGGTTGGGTTGCTTGTACTTGATTGATGGATTGATGTGACGTGTGGTAGAAATTCCCTTAGAATTGTAAATGTGCAGCGTTTCCCTCGAACTGAATGCGGGCCTACATCTCCTGGCCCAAGTATTGCCTCGGCGCGTTATACACAACGTCGGAACCGCGGCGACGGCGCGTTCGCACTGGTACAAGTCTCGCGTCGAGCCGACTCAGGAATATGGGATACGACTCAGGGTCGCGCACAACTGCCGATTACAGGTTGCGGATCGCCAGAATTCGACCGGGAGAACCGCGGAAGCCTACGGAACAGTACAGGTTAGGATACGGGTCTCACAGATTGACAGTGAAATGAATTGAATTGACTATGAAGTGAAGGAGATTCGCATGGAATTAACCGTAAAATGCATGGAATTGATCATGAAATAAAGTGAATTGATCGTGAAATGCATAGAATTGACCATGAAATGAAGTGAATTGACCATGAAATGCATAGAATTGACCGTGGAATGAATGTCTTATTGGATCATTTTGAATCGTAGTGGTAAGAAATTCATAATTTCAAAGAAAGCAACAAATATATTCAATATATAACATTCACAGTCATATTACAAAAAAATGTACTACAAATTCACAGTCATATTACAAAAATGCACTAAAATTTGACTGGTAAAATGCGTGAAATTGACCAAGTAGTGCATGAAGTTGACCGATCAATTGAGTATATTGACCGAGAACAAAGTGAAATTGACAGCGAAACTTTGTCAAATTGACTACGAACTTCTTCGAGTTTATTGGATAGCCACATAAAATTGATTAGCAATGCATGAAATTGACTACCGGAAATTGACCATAAACTTCTAGGTAAACATTTAAGAATTTATCGGGAATTTAAACTTCAAGGTAATTAACGGTGAAGTCTGATCACTCCCTAACACTCAGTGAAATCCATGTTTGAGAAAAAGAGAAAGAATGCATTGATGTAAAACATGTTCTCTGAAGAAAGGTCTTCAAAATTTCATGCCTATCAATGCATTGACATCCTCTCAGAAAAAGAATGCACTTAGGCTTGAGTAAAATGCAACATGGAAGATGTAACGTGACAATAGGTGAATTTAAGATGGAGATTATACTGAAATTTAGTGAAGAAAAGTGGTGAATTTAAGAAATAGGGATGATACAGGTGAGCCGGACGTGTATTTGTACGTAAAGGAGGTGTATTTGTACGTAAAGGAGATAACGGAGTAAAATTGATACACGAGGAGCATTTTCAACCCCCGGGAAGTTGTCCGTACACATGGGGCTTATTCTTGAGAGGTAAAAAGAAGTGGGCTTTCAAATGTAAATGTAACATAAATGGGTCGTACAGTTGTAAATTTCTCTTTAGATGGGACACCCGACTCATGACTATACGGTGGGGCATGTTTAGCTGTCTCAATTTTAAAACGGAATGTTCACATACAACGCTTTATACTCCGAAAATGTGTCAGCGATGCAGACTCATCAGAGCCGTGCAAGTTGCGGACCGCACCGAAAAGATAAAACTAGGGTGAAAGTGAGAGGAGTCCACTAATCAGGTCTGTCACTCCCGTACACTGAATCAGACCCTCGGCTGTCCACTGACTTAGACAGCTTTGTGTGGCCGTATTTATTATTGGGCCATCTTAGATTTCAACACCAGGGATCTTTGCATTGTGGTCCACCTTTTGCACGGCTACCATTTTAAACACAAGTGGCATGTTGGCGGGAAATCAATGATTGTATTTGAAAGTTCCCATACTGAGTTGCATGTGAACATCCCATTCTACTCTCGTGAGAGATACTTATGACACTAACTTCACTCCCTCGCATAGGATTGAAAATGGTCAGCTCAATATTTGCAAATTTAAATCGAATATTTAAAGATCCAAACCGTTCATCATGTAGAATTTGTTGCATAAAATTCTTTAAAATGTAACGGTAGACTATAAACGTTATAAAAATGGATGGTTCATATTTAAATGCAAACGTTTACATAATGATAAATGAAAAACATAAATTTCATTTTACAATGATAAAAAATGTTTTATAAGTCATTATGAATGACATGGATCTTAAACACGTAACCTATATTGGCAGGTACGATGAGGATTCCTCATCCCCATCTCAAACGAGCGCGTGCGGAGAGCATTCCTAGAGGTTTTTTCAAATTAAAGGCAATGGAGGGGTGAGGGCGTACGGTTGTTTTCTGCAATGCGCATTTGCATACGGGAGCGGATCAGCTGTTACCCGAGTAACAGCTTTAGTGGGTGTTACCCTTACCGTGGGGCCCACCTTAATGATATGTTGTATATCCACGCCGTCCATCCGTTTCTCCATCTCATTTCAGTACATATTACTAAAACTTTATGTAGATCAAAATCTCATGTAGACCACACCACAGGAAACAGTAGTGATAGTTCAGTCACCATTAAAAAATTACTAGGGCCCAACATTAATGCCCTTCGTAATGTTTTCTTTCCATCTAACCATTTGATAATATCAAAAATTCCTGGATGAAAAGAAAATATAAAGATCAGATTGATCCAAAAATTTGGTGGCCAATAAAATGATTTTAATGATCATTCACCATTGTTTCCTGTTGTGTGATCCACCTGAGATTTTTTTTTCTTAATTTTTTGAATCACGTCTTGAAATGTATGGGAAAACGGATGGACGGCGTGGATATGCAAAAAATAAAAAATAATCATCAAGGTGGGTTCCACACGGTAACACCTAAATCGCTGCCTTGCATACGCCGGGCGTACTGTGAAAGGAAAGGAAAGGAAAGGACTACTAGTGGTGGGACCCACCGTCAAAGATCGCGTCAAGATGCGGGTTTCCCTCGTCTGTCAGAATCGGGAGGAGTCGTCGACACGCGTGGGCTCGCTTTTGTTTGCTAGCGTTTCGGCTCTTGTTGTAGCGGGAACGGATTGGCTACTCCCCCTGACACCAGCTCCGTGGCTGATGTTCAGTGCTCTGTGGACCCCACCATGATGTAAGTGTTTCATCCATTCCGTTCATCCATTTTTAAAGATCATTTTATTGCTTGATCCAAAAAAATAAAGGGATATATATCTCAAGTGGACCACACCACATGAAAACAATAGTGATTGGATATTAACCATTAAAATCCTCCTATGGCCCACTATACTGTTTATTTGAAATCCAATCTGTTGATTATGTCATAAAGGCCCAGATGAAGAGAAAAAACAAATATCAGCTTGATCCAAAACTTTTATGGCCCCTAAAATATTTTTAATGGTCGATCCTCATTCAACACTGTTTCCTGTAATGGGGTCCACTTGAGAACATCTCATTTTTGGACTTCTATATTAAAATGATCTGTAAAAACAGATGAATGGCATGGATGAAACACATACATCATGGTGTGGCCCACATAGCACCGACCATCAGCCATTGGCTGGTGTCAGGGGGAGTAGCCAATCCGTTCCCGTTGTAGCTCCTCACCCCGACACGACACGATCCGTTCTTTTCACCTTATCTCCCGAGAAATTGAATTATCGTATCGAGAAGGGCTCCGTGCATGGAGCACCTGTAGCCAGAAGCCCTGTGGGGGCCAACTCGATGTCCGTATTAAATCCTCTCCGTCCATCATTTTCTTCAGTTCAAGTTAGAAGATGAGACATAAAGCAGATCCAAAACTAAAGTGGGCCACGCATTAGAAAACAGTGGGGCTTGAATGCTTGCCATTAAAACTTCGTGGGGCCCACCTTGACGCATGTATCGTATATCCACGCCGTCCATATTTTTTCAGCTCATTTTAAGGACATAAAAGCAGATCCAAATCTCAGGTAGACCACTCACATGAAACAGTGATGATTGACCGTTACAAAACGTCTCATGGCTACACAAGTTTTGGATTAAGTGGCCCATCTGTTGACGTGATAAGGATCAGTGGGGCCCACCATGATGCATGTGTTATATCCATACCGTCCATCCATTTTTTCATATCATTTTAAAACATGAGCCTAAAAATGAGGCAGATCCAAAGCTCAAGTGGACCATACCAGAGGAAGCTGTAGGGATTAAATGCCTACCATTGAAATCTTCCTTGAGGCCACAGAAGTTTTGGATGAAGCTGATATATGTGATTTCCCTTCACCTAGGTCCGTATGACCTTATGAACACGTTCGATGGCAAATAAACATAATAGCGGGCTCTAGGAAGTTTTTAACGGTGGGTGTCATTGTCCAAATGCCTCAATTTTAGATCCACGCTCTAAAATAATCTCATGAAATGAATGAACGGTGTGGATATAATACATACATCATGCAAGATAGGGCACGCGAAGCTTTGCCACGTCAACCCAACGGTGAGTCGTCCCCGCGTGGGATCGGCTGAGAGCGGATGGGTTAGACCCCGGCCTAACTGAAGACAGTGCGGCCGTTGGGCCTACCTTGACGTATGTACTGTGTATCCATTCCGTCCATCCGTTTTTCTGGATCATTTTACAACGTTATTTCAAAAATGAAGCAGATATAATTATCAGGTGTACCATACCATGAGTAAGAATGTTGATTGATGTTCCTACCATTAAAATCTTCTTAGGGCGTACCTTAATGTTTCCGTAGTGTTGATTTACAATCCAATCCGCCGGTGAGGTCACGTAAGCCTGGATGAAGCGAAAAAACAAATATAGATTGATCATTAATGGCAGTCACCACTGTTTCTTAGTCCACCTGATAATTGGATCTGATTTGTTTTTTGTTTTGGATAATGCCCTAAAATGATTTCAAAAACTGGATTGATGGCGTCCATCCATAATACATTCATCAAGGTGGTCGCAACACTAAGGGCCTGTTTGTTAATGCTGAATTTTTGTACTTAACATGGGATTGGGGAAATGTTTAAAAATTTTTTAATGGGAGTGGCTTAACGGTGAATGCGAATTCACTTGATCAATTTTTTATTAAATAAGAAATTTTGTTTTCAAAATTATCACTTTTCAAGTTATTAGGATAATTTTTTCTCCTTTAAATTGTTTGCACAATACAAAATAAACTTTTTAATCCGTGAAATTTCTTTATGCCATAGATGTATGTGATTCATCCATTTTTAAAGACCATTTTAGAGCTTGATACCAAAAATGAAAGAAATATAAATCTCATGTGGACCATACCACAAGAAAACAATAGTAATTAGATATCCACCATTAAAATTCTCCTAAGGCCCAATGTACTGTTTAATTGACATCCAGTCCATTGATTACGTCATATAAACCTAAATGAATGGAAAAAACAAAAATCAGCCTAATCCAAAGCCCCCAAAAAGTTTTTAATGGTCAACATTCATTCAATGCGTTTTCCTATAATGTGATCCATTTGAGATTGGGATATACCTCATTTTTTATCTCACACCAAAGAATGATCTGAAAACATAAATGAATAGGGCCCTCCGGGGAGTACCCAATTTGTTTCCATGGGACACGGATGGAATCGGATTGCGTAATGAGTTACTCAGTATGCTCTTATCGTACTGAGTAAACTCAATTGGACCCACCGTGAAAATAAGTGGTTTATCCACACTGTCCATACGTTTTTTCAGCTCATTTAAAGGGTTGAGCCCAAAGTTGAAGCATATCCAACTCTCAAGTGGATCATAAGACAGGAAACGGTGGGAATAATGGTTTCCACCGTTGAAACCTTCCTAGGCCCTACAGTGATGTCTATTTTATTAACAATATCACAAAGACATGGATGAAGGGAAAAGAAAACAAATATAAGCTTAATACAAAAATTCTGTGACACTCAAGAATTTTGCAATGGTACAAGTTTAATTCACACTATTTCATGTAGTGTGGTGCATTTGAGCTTTAGATATCCTTCAATTTTAGATCCATGTATAAAATTATCTAATAAAATAGGTGGACGGAGTGGATAACATACATAGATCATGGTGAACCCTGCAGAGTTTACTCAGTACGCCAAGCGTACTGAGTTACTCAGTACGCAATCCGCTTCCGACGCGGATATCATGCGAAAGCCTTCCGCATGAAGTTCCACAAGCGGATTGGCTGGTTTACCACACATCAGCTATATAGCATCAAATTCTGTAGGTTTGATCATGAGGTATGCGTTATATCTAAACCGTCCATACATTTGACTAGCTCGTCTTAATACTTGAGATTAAAAATAAGATAGATCTAACTAGCAAATGGACCACACTGAAAAAAGCAGTGGGAGATTAAATGTCTACCATTGAAATTCTTTTTGAGGTCACATAAGTTTTGGTTCAATATGAATTTTTTTTTTCCTCTTCATTCAGGTCTTCGGGACTTTATTAACAGATTGATAGAAAATAAACGTCATGGTGGGCCCTACAAATTGTTTAACGGTGAAAATTTTTATCTCCGCTGCTATTTTTGGTGTGGTCCAAATGATCTTAGATATCATTCATTTTTTCGATAATGCTCTAAAATGATCTATAAAAATAGGTGAACAGTGTAGATATAATAAATACATCACCGTGCGGCCATTAACTTTGATCTCCTTTGAACCGTTTGTACAACTTTGATATAACAAATACATCGAGGAGCGTGACACGTACCTGCAGAAGCTATGAGTGGTACACCAGCCAATCCGCGCGCTTCCGGAAGTTCCTTAGCTGGGAACTTAGGTGGGGCCCACTGTGATGTTTGTGAGAAATCCTCCCGTCCATCCGTTTTTTGAGTTCATTTCAGGGCATGTCACCGAAAAAGAATCGTATCCAAAGCTCAAATGAGCCGTACTCAAGGAAAATGTGGTTACGGAAATTCCTACTGTTGGAACCTTCCTGGGTTCAAGAGTGATGTGCCCATGAATATTTCAACAGTGGTCATTTAATTGTCACATTTTCGGCTCACTTGAGATTTGGACCGAATTAATTTTTGATAACATGTCCTGAAATGAACTCACAAAATGGATGGACGGGGAGGATTTTTCACAAACATCACAATGGGCCCCACCTGGTTCCAGCACATGAACTTCCTACGAAAGGCTTTTGCAGGAGATCGGTGTCCGTTTCCGTGGACGTGGATTGGATACTAACACGTGATGTATGTTTTGTATCCACGCCATCCATCCATTTGGAAATATAATTTTAGATAAAGATCTAAAGAATGAGTCAAATCCAAAGCTCCAATGGACCTCAGCACAAAAAACAGTGGGGAGAGTGACGCCCACCATTAAAAACTTAAATAGCCCACAAAAGTTTTTGATCAAGCTGATATTTGTTTTCGTCCCTTCTTTCATGTCTGTGTTAACTTGTGAGCAGGTTGGATTTCAAATAAAATTTATGGTGAGCTTTAGGAAGGTTTCAACGGTAGGCATTAATCTTGCCACTCTTCTTTGTAGTGGGGTCAACTACATATTTGGATTTGCCTCATTCTTTAACTCATGCTCTAAAATTAAATCTCCAAATGGATGGACGGTGTAGATAAAGCACATACATCATAGTGGGCCCATGGAACTTGATGACGTCACTTCGGTAGCGAATCTCCCTATTCAACCTGTCGGTAGCTAATCCGTGTCAGATGTCGGATTGGCTGGTGTACCTCACACTAGCTATATAACTGCTGTATTGACGTCAGCAAGTTCTGTTGGTCCCATCATGAGGTATGTGTTGTATCCAAATAATCCATCCATTTGGCAAGCTTGTATTAAAGTTTGAGACGAAAAATAAGCTACAAAAAGCAGCGGGGGATTGAATGTCTACCAATGCAACCCTTTTTGAGGTCACATAAGTTTTGAATCAATATGATTTTTTTTTTCCTCTTTGTACAAGTATTTGTAATCTTATGAACATATTGGATGGAAAATAAACTTAAATAGGCCATGGAAGTTTTAGATCAATATGTTTTCACTTCATCCAATTGGGAATGACCTTATAAACGTACAACCTATAAATATAACGTGGGTTATATTTGAAGGTTTTGTTGCTATTGGTGTTCAATCCTATACAACACATCATGACAATCTTCCTGCTAAGAGGAATTGAGGCCCTTATTTTAGTTTTCTATTAAGTATTTTAGTTTATTTGAATTAAATATAATGATTTTATTTTCATTTAATAAAAAATAATTTCTTTATAATGTAAAACATTTCCAAATGAGAGATAAGGGTAAATGTGTCAAATTAACATATTTCAGATATTTAAGATGTTTGTTAACCAACAATTTGTTTCAGATTCAGTACTTAATTTTTAGACTTCAACCATAATTATCAAACAAATTTTTTTACTTTAGATTTTAGATTCAGGCTTTAAATTTTAGATTCAGGCTTCAGATTTCAGATTCGGTCTTTAGACTTCAGATTTAACAAATGGGGCTTAAATCTATGATGGAATCGAATTGGCTGGTGTACCTCACACCAGCTATATAGCTGCTATATTGACGTTAACAAGTTTTGTAGGTCTGTTCATGAGGTATGTGTTATATTCAAACCGTCCATCCATTTGGCGAGCTCGTCTCAAGGCGTGACATGAAAAATAAGATAGATCTAATTATCAAGTGGACCACACCGAAAAAAGTAGTAGAGGATTGAACGTCTACCATTAAAACCCTTTTTTGGGGTCACAGAAGTTTTGGATCAATATGAAATTTGTTTTTCTTGTTCATTCAGGTTTTTTTGACCTTATGAACATATTGGATGGAAAATAAACATTATGGTGGGCCCCACGAATTGTTTAATGGTGAAAATCATTGTCTCCGCTGCTATTTGTAGTGTGGTCCTGATGATCTTTGGCTATGATTCATTTTTTGGATAATGCTCTAAAATGATCTCTAAAAATAGGTGAATGGTGTAGATATAATAAATACATCAATGTGGGGCCCATGTAACTTTGATCTCCTTTGAACCGTTCGTACAACTCAAAGCTCGAGGAGCATCGGTGCTCGTCTTCGCACGACACGTACCTACAGCAGCTATATAGTTGGTGTGTGGTACACCAACCAATTCGCTTCCCTCTATGATATACCTCATTAAAATGACCTTCAATTATGATATAATAAAGGTGTTGAAACTAGATTTTAATTCGTATATTCTTTTTAACTCTTAGGTACTTTTTGGCTTTTTCAAGGATAAAAATACCTGTGCCAACATTCTTATGCGATGTTAGCTTTTCTTAAAAGTTGAAAAGACCTTTTGGGAATTGGGTATGGGCCCGTTAAATTAATAATTGGGGCTACCCCTCGACCGATTTAATCCGTTCACTTTATTCGAACAACAATGAATCCAAAGTAAGATCATTTTAAATAAAATTAGATTTGTCTGCGGCTCACAACTGTATTAATGTTGTGAGTTAATTCTGAACTATTTCTTCTGGTGTGATCCATCCGTGATGAGTTTTTCCCTCAAACTTGAGCAGATGGCATGAAATTAAAACTCATTTCATATAGATTGCTTGAATTTGATACAAGATTATCTAGTGGGCCCCACATAAGACCTGGGATGGATCTAATAGATTAGTACCTTGTGTGTGAAAAGTCATTTAGCATTTTCATTCTCTTTCTTCTTCATTTTTTTATAGGAGGAGACCATTTTTTATGTTAAGACCATTGCCACCTCCATGGGACCCACTCCGATGTGAAATTGCGGTTTACACCGCACTAGTAGAAGCATGAAACTGTTCTTATAGTCCTAGAGGGGGGTGAATAGGACTTTTCAAGTATTGTACCAAATAAAAGCTTCTATTACCTAACTTAAATGATTTAAAAATAAACTTAGCAAGACAATGTAACTCTAATGACTTCCAAGCCAGTTAGAGGGTCCAATCACATAGGCAGCTTACGATATTTCAATGAAGCAACTAGCCTATATTATAGTGAGCTTGTGTGTGGGAAGTGTTTCCTATCAACCAAATAACATTCATTCAATCATGTATAAAAATTTAAACATTCAAGCATATATAAGCATGATTAAATAGATGCACAAATGACAATCCCAAAATAGATGCACAAATGATAATCCCAAACACAAGCATGTATAGTGGTTCAGCTATGTGCCTACTCCACTCATGGCATCCACACTCAATCCCAAAGTGCACCGGATTTTACTATTGATGATTTTAAATCTGGTTCACCAACAACCTTTACGGTCCTACACTAAGGACACAATTTATACTCTTCAGAAGAGGCAAGGTCCTACACCTAGAACCCACGTTTAGGCCCACTAGCCAAGGTCCCACACAAGGCACCTACCATTTAGGCCTACCAGCTAAGGTCCCACACAATGCACCTAACATTTAGGCTCACCAGCCAAGGTCCCACACAAGACACCTAAATTTAGGCCCACCGGCCAAGGTCCCACACAAGGCACCTAATGTTTAGGCCTACCGGCCAAGGTCCCACATAAGACACTCAATCGAGTTTGTTGATGGAAAACTCTTCGCCTCAATCTTAGACAAGAATAAAGACTAAACTTTTGAACTCTTAACTATGATACTTACTTGTCGGATTGAGTTCTCTTTTGTAGCTCATCTTGGGATGTTTGATCTTCGCGCTTACGTGCTTGAATCAGCTTCCCGGTGCTCCCTCAATCGCATCGCTTAGAATTACTTGTTGGCTCAGCTTCACGATCTATAAAAATCTTGTATATAATATACCTATAAAGGTGACTAAGGTTATGGGAGTTGTTTGAATCTCTAACGAAGTTTATAAGTGGGTTTCCTAAGAGATTCAACTGATGGATACACTAAAGTATGATTGAGATCAAGGATATACCTATAGGTTTGGTTTCAATAATCTAATGAAGGCTTGAGATCATGTTCTTCATAAGTTCAAGCTTTGAATGCTCTTAAGATGATGAATCACAATGAAGAGAACATGAATCTCATATGGATAGAGTCTAGGTAGGTTATGATAAGCTTGGGTTACATTAGGGACTCTTAACAACCTTAATCCATGCTTTTTACAGGTTCTTACAAGCCATTTTTATAGATAAAAGCTTTTAACAGATAGAAAATGACTATAAAACAGCTAGTTTACGATGCTATCGAAGTGACCTTCGGTACCATCGAACTTGCTTCGGTAGTACCAAATTATATTCCCAAGTTGCCGATTGAAAACGGTCTCTTTCGGTGGCACCGAAATTTGTTCGTCGGTGGCAATCGGCGTCACCGAAATATCCAGTCGGTGACACCGAATTATTATTGTAAGCTTGCTGGACTATTTTGAGCCCCTTCGGTAACACTGAAGGTATCTTCGGTGGTTCCGAATGTGCTTTTCGGTGGCACCTTCGTCCTACCGACAGTGGACAGATTTTTTTGTTTTCCCGTTTTGTCCAATAAATCTTTCACCAACTTGGGACTTACTTAAGCCAAGTCTATAGGATATAAGATATAGACTTGGGATTGGCTTAGAATAGATGACCTAGGTGGGTTTTCCTATTTTTGTTGGGATCATCTATTTGCAAGGTTTAAGATCGTAGAAGTAATCCTTTGTCTTCAATGTGGCTTCGATGCTTCTGATCCAGTTGCGTCGTCAGTCTTCATTTGGTTAGAACTCATCCGACTTCAAGACACAACTAGTCACGTAATTGACAAACATGAGTGCAAGTAAGTGCACTAACAATCTCCCCCTTTGTCAATTACGTGATAAAAATAACCTAACCTACGACCATGTTATAGTCCATATCAATGACATACCAAAACAATAAAGATTACATATCAAAAATTAAATTTACAACTCTAAACTTGACATGTAATACAAAATCATGCTGCTCCCCCTTAGTGTTTACCAAGACTAACTTGCAATAATGAAAATAAATAATTTCTGCAAGAGACAAACATTGTTTTTGTGGGTAGGTTTCTTCTCCCCCTTTTTGTTAGTTATTGGCAAAAAGTTAATCAAGAAATATTCCAATAACATTTGAGAATGGATAAAACAGAGGGTAAGATGATAAATCTTATGATGAAATAAGCATTAAGAACATCATCCAGGCAAGAAATATATCATCATAAGCAAGCAACTCATATGTTAGATAGAAAAGATAGCAATATAAAGAGTATTTAACATGAGTAGAAAAGATAATACTAAAACTTCATCAAAATTACTACCCCAAGGTTCAGTAGATTAAGCCATTATCGAAAAAAAAAAAAAAAAGAGCCATTAAGGGCATAACAAAACCAACATATCAAAATAAATTATCCAGTTTTAACAACACAGCAACAAAACTTCATCAAGAAGATCCACCTCCATGTGGAGGGTAAAAGTGTGCCGAGATAGAAGCAACTCCATGATATGCTCCCCAGTATGTTGAAGAGCGTCAAAACGCAGTTTAACGCTAGAGAGCCTATTTTCGCACTGTCGGAGACGGGCTTCAATATTCTATTGTCCATCAAGTAGAAGATGAATTGGGTCATTTTGGCAAAGATGGCGCCTTGTGCTGATTGACAGAGGACTCGATGCAGGCAGTGGAGTATGACATGAATCCCAGCCAGTGGCCATGGGAGTATCTCGAGCTTTGTCGACGCTCCTGTATTCCTGATTTTTCTCAAGTGTAGTTGCAAACAATTTAGTTGAATTAGAGTTTCTTTGGTGAAACACACGGTAGGATATACTGTATCATGAGTAGGTGGCAGCCTAAGAAATTTTGAGAGTTTGCAGATGACACTAGGGAAAGGAAGGCTAGTGCAATGATTGCCCTTGACTACTTGGATCAATTGTTTTAGGATAAGAGGGGGTAGACAGATCTCAATCCCCTGAAGGATGTCATACAAGATATTCAGAATAAAAGGAGATATCATATCTTTGAAAACTTCGCATGGGTATGCATTTGTACTTAGAATGTTATGCATCACTTTCATGGTTGAGTCCAAATGAGATGAATGGAGGAAATTCCGTTTGTTCCGGGGAATTGAGGAGCTATCACACAATGCTCGAGTTACTGCTCCCAGACTCCCAAATGATTCAAAGGACGATCAGTCGGGGGAGTGTATGTGACTCTGAGATGCAATAATTGGCTCAGTATTAAAGGAGTAATCTCCTTGACTTTGTTCATGTAGTTAAGGCTGACTGATGGAGGATCATCCTCTGTGTCATGACAAGAGTTTAAAAATTGATGAATGAGATCATATTGGATCTCCCCTCCAAAATACAACAGGTTATCCCACCCAATTGATCCTGAGTAAAGATCAATCCCATATGGTTCAATAAGGAGGGATCTAATCACTTTTTCATGGACAGCTTTGTTTGACATAGTCATTTCAGTCAGATTTGAATATGAGCGATTATTTCTTCTGGAGGAATTTTCTCCTCTCACAGGAGCCTTGCCCTTGTCTCTAACCATTGCTGTGATCATATATCAGAAATATTAATGGGAGGGTTAACAGTATGCATATGAAGTTTCATATTTTTCAGATATACCAGGAAGAGCAAATGAAATGTTTCAAAGTTATACATATGTAACTTCAGATAATCTGTTCTTCAAAATAAAGTAACAACTATGACTCAATAAAACAAAAGGCTGGAGACTTCTAATTTCCTTTGAAAATTAATTATCAAGGAAATGAATAATTGATTCATCAATATACCAAAGTAAGTATCCAACTAGCAAAAAAAATGAAGGAAAATACACACAACAGAAATAGTCCTAATACATAGTAAATCTTAAGAAGATTTATCAGCAATATCTTCTTCAAGGCATGACAAATGTGCCACAATCTGTTCCACTGACTGTTGAAGTGAGGAGATATTTTCTTCCATCGACTTCATCTCACCAAGTTTTGATTGATCCTCCAAAAGTTGCATGAGAGCATTCTTTTGAGGAGTAGAAATTGTAGGAGCTAAAGTTGGTGAATAGGTATCTAGGCCTTCTTTAACCATATCATCTTCCTTCCCCGGAAGCTCTTCTTCTACCAATATTGGAACAATAATTTCATTCTCAAAAGAGAGATTCATTTTCAGGATACTATTCTCATTGATTTCTGGAGCTGATATGGATTCTCCTTTAAGCGCCCTGAATCCACATTGATAGGCCAACTTGCATAGCAGATGACCGAAAGGTATTGCTGTGAAGTTAGACTCAAGACTTGAAACTATTTCATCGTATATCAAGGTAGGTGGACACAGTGATTCCCCTTTACCGATGTGATATAAGTCTCCACCATGAATGGTGTAAGCTCAATGTGATTTCCATATCTAGGATAGATGTTGGAAATGCAAATCAATGGAGTATACGATAATCATTTGACATATTTGTGGCCCGTAGTGTCTTCCCGTGATGCCAAGGGACATTCTTCCCACTGCATAAAAATTTTGTCCAAACAACTCTTTTTGCTTCAGTAGGTAGCTTTAATTCAGTGGGTTGTTTGGAGCACAATGGTATTCCTATAAGGGTTTAAATGCGATATGGGGTGATTTTGATTTTACGGCCATCGCAATCAACTTCAAAGCCCTTAAATAGAGTGCAATGAGACAAGAATGATTGGACTAAGGTTCGTTCACTGGCCCTCTAAATGACAAATTGAAAGAATTTCCTGAACTTTGAATTTTTCAAGACATTTGACGTTTACATTTCTTTCACAAACAATTCTTCCCTTCAAAAATCTTTCTGCAATGGAGCTGATAGAATTAGGATTTGAAGAAGATGAAGGTCTAGATGATTGTTTAGAAGATCGTCCACGCTTTGGAACGCAAAGTTTTTACCTAGTTCCGGTTGGACCTTCGGTGTCATGCTACCTCTTGGATCTATTTTCTCAAGGCGGTGATGACTCCATTTGGGAAAATGAAGTGAAGTGAAGGACGGACCTATCAAGAGAAGACAAACCTAAGACAAATGAACCTATTTTTAGATTTATTGAGAAAGCACTAGAAAGTACCTCTTTGTACAGCCCTCCAACCAAACTTGGGAAGAAACATGAACAGTCACAGTCTAAATAGAAGTGGTCATTAAAGGTTTTAAGTAGTTTGACCAGGCTCAATTTTCGTAACACCGAAGGTTGGTTCGGTGTTACCAAAATATCCCTGAGATTTAGAATTTTCTACAACAAATTTCCTAGTGTACATTCAAAAATATTTAGAGGTCAGGAATCCTCATATTTATCAGTTTGGCAAATTAAAGGGCTTAGTCCTTTGATTTGACTCTAATGCTTATATGGGAGACATGATCCTCAGATGTAGCAACTTCAGCTCAAGTCGACCTCTGTGGTCGCTATTCAGTATTTTTGAGAGGATTATATGATATGAGCCAATAAACAGCACTCTTGGCTCTCATCCTTTATATTCATGTCTTCTTCTTTTATTTTGTTCTTCAGATTGGGAATGACAGTAGTTGTAGATGTCAAGAGTATTTTTAGTGACTTTTGGTCATGTTCACTTTCGGATTCCCTATTTTCAGAATTGGAGTCGTCTGTGTCATCTCATGTGGTTGTCATGCCTTTACCATTTATTTTCTTTATTGGACATTCGGTGGATATGTGTCCAAATTTTTGGCAGCTATAGCATTGGAGATCTTTGGACTTTATAAAAGATTTGCCCATCTGGCATTTGTTGTCCAATTGTTTCCCATTAAAGGACTTGTCACAGTTCTTGTTAAAGAATCTTTTGAACCTTTTGGCCAGAAGAGCCACTTCCTCGTTATCTTCTTCATTTTCAATTTCTTCATACTCCACTATAGTTTTGGAGGTTTTGAGGACATTGTGTTTTGATTTTGTGGAAGTTTTGAAATGTAGCTTAAAGGCTTGTAATGATCTCACTAGTTCTTCAACTTTCATCTCATCAATGTTCCTATATTCCTCTATTGTGGTGACTTTAGAGTTGAACCATTCCAATAGGGATCTTAAGATTTTCCTACAGATTTTGAGTACCAGAACTTTTTCACCTAGTCCTCCCATAGAATTGCATATAACATTCAATTTTTTGAAAAATTCCATGAAGGTTTCATGTTCTTCCATTCTTATGCTTTCGAATTGGGAGGTTAACAGCTGCAACCTTAATCTTTTTACTGTGTCGATTCCTTCATGGGTGGTTTCCAATAAATCCCATGCTTCTTTCGAAGTTCCACACATTCTGATTTGATTGAACACTTCTTGTAAAACTCCACAGTAAATAACGTTCATGGCTTTAGCTTCATGTAATTTCATTTCTTTATCATATATAGTCCATTTCTCTTTTGGTTTTGGTTTGGACACAGTTATATTGTTGTCTAGTACCGTTTGTTCAATTGGAGGTACATATCCAGTCTCAACAACTTCCCAAACTTTAGTATCCAAAGCTTGTATAAAATACATCTTGGACTTCCAATAAGAGTAATCTGACCCATCAAAGAGAGGAGTGTGAGAGACAGCTGGTCCTTCTTTACTCATAATTCCAACTCCTGTTTAGGATCTCCCTCTAGGTTGTTAAACCCTTAAAGAGGAACCCGCTTTGATACCTGTCACGCCCCAAATCCGGAAATTGGATTCACTGGAATGCCAATCGCCAAATTCGGTGCCGACAGCCTCCGTAGTACCCCATTCTCGGCTCCTAGCGTCCATACGCCAGATTCCGATCCTGGGATCCTACAAGGAGGATTTTTCAATGTACATAATATGCATAACCACAAGATTACCCAATTCACAAAGGCAACATCATCATCACATATCCACTAATATAATCATTTGAGTACAATGTTGAAAGAGAAATACATAAATCAAAAATCAAGCTCCAGACGACCGCTGCACGCTCCAAGCTCAACACTGCTGCAACCTAACATCACCTGCACGCATCTATCGTGTATAAGCTTATAGAAAGCTTAGAGGGTAGTGTAAGTGTGTGCACAAGGTAAGTGCCGAGTAAGCAATATCAGAGTAATCAGAGTAAGCGAGAATACTAACAAACTCATAAATCATACAATATCAGAAATAAGCAGAGATACTGATAATAGCATGAATATCCGAGTAAACAACATCATTAACAAGGTCATAAATCATACAATAACAGAGTAAGCAAAAATACAGACAAGTCCCTGAGTCGATCAATATCAAAATACTCATTATAGAACATCTATGCAAATGAGGAGTCATAAAGAGCCAAACATCAGATGCCAAGGATGCGATGCAGTACGCAATTCCTGATGAGTGCATGAATACCGTCAGTCGTATCTAAACCGTATAAACGCATAAACATAGTAACCCGGAATGCCATATGTAGTAGATGTAATGCGCTATGTGGTGCGAATGGAATGACCGTGCTGGAGTGTGAAGTCGGGATGATAGTACGTAGTATCGCAGGATATGGGGTCCATCACAAGGGCCTTCTATCCAAACCAGTCCCATACCTAAATTTGGATAGTCAGACTCGATGTGGTAAACTCCTGATCTCAGGTTAGTCGCGCGCCCCAACCGAAATCCTTGCCATAACGAAGGCACACAACAATTAGTTGCGCACCACCAGCCCGAGTGGATAGTGAATGAATGAATGAATGAGCATGTAACTCCTACTCAATAAGTCCACATATCAGTACAGTTCGTCTCTGGGATCATCACAGGGGTCTATTACACTCTATGCCAGCTTGCCGCCCCTATCCAAGCGCATAACTGGGTAAGTGAAAGAGACCTCACTATCCGCCTACCAATATCGAGCACGGCACGTCGATAGCGGACCCATTCCTCAAGCTGGTCAAACTCAACCTAGATATTGCCCCCTCACTCAGGCGGGTAAGGTCACAACCCCTCCCAACCGACCACGACACAGTGGGAGACGCGGCCTCCTGGTATTCGGCCCTCGTGCGCTCATATATCCACTCGGTCTCGACGTTGGAGTCATCTCCTGGCCACGGAGGTTCAGCGATTTTCAACTAGGGACATCTATGGCGCCCGTATGCTAGAACCAAACATTTCTGGTGTCCCGTCTAGCCATCCACGATATGCCTGTGGAGGCCACGGCCCTGATGTCGCTAGGGCGTACAATGATCAAGTAACATGTATGCGAGATGCATGAATCACACCATACAAACATGCAGCAATCTCGCGCGTACCATGCACTCATGTCGGGCACTCCGTCTCATAAGGAGTCCCGTAAATGTCTCAGCCTAATGGCTTATGCTATGATCAAACATTCCTCATATCAAGCATACAAATGATGCGTATGGGTATGAATCATGGAGCTATACTAAACATGTTATAAAGTAATGAACTATCCTTACACCGAAGATGGGCCTAGACGGCCTACACATAACCAGTATCGGCCTATCAATGGGCCTTAAGGAGTGTGACAATGCGGACATTTAACCAACATTATACTTACTATGTGGACGTCAAACCAACATTGTTCCCAAGGCATAGCCTGCCATATAGGTCAACACATAAAACACGGTGGAATCACCTTCAATGGGCCTTATGTATGCCCTATTGGACCTCGACCCATGGGCCTCCAATACATCAAATGGGCCTCACAACATAGGCCTCATGTATATCAAGGTGGGCCTAAACAACGGGCCATAAATATGACAAGTGGGCCATATGTATATACCAAGGTGGGCCTCAACGGATAGTCACAAGTACATCAACGTGAGCCTCACCACATGGGCCATATGCATATCGAATGGGTCACACCAATGGGCCTTATGTACATTACAATGGGCCATAACCCATGGGCCTTTGAAAACATCACAATGGACCTCGTAACATGGGTCATAAATACATTGAATGGGCCTAGACACATGGGCCATATATACATTAAGGTGGGCCTCAACAATGGTCATAAATACACATCCAGGTGGGCCTCACAGATGGGCCTCAACCACATACCAAGGTAGGGGTCCGCTTGAACTTTAGATCTGCCTTATTTTTAGTCACACTCGGGTAAGGACAAGTTGGCCAAATGGTTGAACAGTTTGGATGCAACACAAGCATCACGGTGGGTCCCATGAAAGCCCACCAAATGCTATATACAATATATATAATATAATATTATATTATATATATACACACACACATGCACACACCCGCACACACACGCATACACACACATACACACACAGGGCACACACACACTGCCGCACCCACCGTCCCCTGGACGGTGGGAATACAACACATATATCATGGTGGGCTCCACCGTCCAAGGTGACGGTCGAGGAGAAATACATACATCACTGTGGGTCCCATGTGGGGCCCACCATAGCGTTTATCTTCCATCCACTCCGTTCATAAGGTCACACAGACCCGAAAGAAGGGGAAAAACAAATTTCAACTTGATCCGAAACTTTCTCGTGGACCCAGAAAGGGTTTCAATGATAGAGTTCAATTCCCACTTGTTTCTGTGATGTGGGCCACCCGAGATCTGGATTGGCATGATTTTTGGAGGGGGCCACGTCAGGCAGTGGCCCACCAAATGGGAGGTGTGGATACAAAATATACATCATGGTGGGGCCCACGGCAGGGGCCGTGGGTTGCTGCCCAGTCGCCCGCCCGAATGACGCAGGACGCCTAGCATCCTTCCTATCAAGAGCGAGCAGAAGAAGAATTCTTCTTTGTTGTTATTTTTTTTTTGAAAATCGAGATTTTGTGGTTTTCCATATGTGGGATCCAAATCGATGAATCCACCCCGTCCATTGTTTCATACGGCGTTCAACAATCACAACGAGCCCAATATTGGGCATATATCATGGGTACGGATCAACGGGGGTTTTCAATGGCAAGGAGACTGTTTCCCATGCCATGGCCCACTAGAAATTCCGATCGGCATAATCTTTTGGCTCAACGCCTCAAACAATATGAAGAGTGGAATGGACGGCTTGGATTGGATGCAAACATCAAGGTGGGTCCTATGCAAGTGGGTCACCCCAATGACTTGTAAATCCAAGCCAATATTTGTGTTTTCCTTTTCACGTCAGAGAGTCCCTGGACTCTTCTTCTCTTTTTTTTTTTGTGGGCATGCAGTGCCTTTAGGGTGGGCCCTTTGTAGATGGGCCACCACATGGTGAGGTGGTGTGGTCACCATACGTATGTAAAGTAGGCCCCACCTTTAGATGGTTTGGATTCCAATGCATGCTCCTTTGTGGTGTCCATCCAAGTGGGCCACACAACTATATCATCACAAGGAAAGAAAAATGTAAAGAGAGAGGGAGAGAGGAAAAGAGTGGGACACACGTGTGATGGAGGGACCCCGACACTATGGGTCCTCCCTTGCATCTAATCGTACATCAAATGATAATCAAAGTGGGCCATTGGCCACATCATAGGGTCCCAAGTGAGACCCATACCATTGATCGGTAGGCCTCACTTGGCCCATCACAAAATTTATGAAATCTAGACTATGGAAACACCCACCGTTGATCTTCTTCGGTCCATTGGAATGCCAACCTTCTTGTGCTCCTCTTTGACGGTGGAGATGGGAAATCAAGGGCTAGGATGAGAGGTTTTGGGAAGGGAAAGGTGGGCCACACAAGGTCATTTTTTCCATGGAAGGCTTGGACGTGGGAGCTCTCTTTGCTCTTGGTGTTGCTTGGAAAATAGTGTAGAGAAAGAGAGAGATAAGGAGAGAGAGTGATGTGAGGTGAGTGATGGATGTGAGTGATGGGTGAAGGGATGGATTGGTTAACTTTTGGTGGTGGCTTTACTTATGGAAAAAGAAAGCATGGGTGCTTTGTACTTGACATGAAGTGATGGATTGATTGATGTGATTGATTGATTGATGGGATTGATTGGATTGATTGGATTGATTTGACATGTTGTAGAGATTCTCTCGGGATCGTAAAAGCGCGGCGTTTCTTCGAAATAAACACTGACTCACATCTTCTGGTTAGGGTATCGGATCGGTGCGTGAGTCAATCGTGGCGACGGTGCGGTCGCAATGATGCAGGTCTCGGATTAAACCGACTCGAATCTAAAGGATACGACTTACGATCGATCGCAACATCGATTATCAGTCGCGGATTGCCGGACTTCGACGGAAATGATCACAGGATTCATCGGAACAGTACGAACTAGGATACGGGTCTTACAATACCAATTGAAATTGTGGTTTGCACCGTACTAGTAGAAGTATGGAACTGTTCTTATAGTCCTAGAAGGGGGTGAATAGGACTTTTCAAGTGATTGTACCAAATAAAAATTTCTATTGCCTAACTTAAATGATTTAAAAATAAACTTAGCAAGGCAATGTAACTCTAATGGCTTCCAAGCCAGTTAGAGGGTCCAATCATATAGACAGCTTAAGATATTTCAATAAATCAACTAGCCTATATCGTAGTGAGCTTGTGTAAGGGAAGTGCTTCCTATCAATCAGATATCATTCATTCAATCATATATAAGAATTTAGACATTCAAGCATATATAAGAACGATTAAACAGATGTACAAATGACAATCCCAACACAAGCATATATAGTGGTTCGGCTACGTGCCTACTCCACTCCCATCATCCACACTCAATCCCAGAGTGCACCGGATTTCACTATTGATGGTTTTAAATCCAGTTCACCAACAACCTTTACAGTCATACACTAAGACCACAATTTATGCTCTCCGTAAAAGCAAAGGTCATACACCTAGAACCCACGTTTAGGCCCACTGGCCAAGGTCCCACACAAGACACCTACCGTTTAAGCTCACCGGCTAAGGTCCCACACAAGGCACCTAACATTTAGGCCCACCGACCAAGGTCCCACACAAGGCACCTAAGTTTAGGCCCATCGGCCAAGGTCCCACACAAGACACCTAACGTTTAGGCCCACCGGCCAAGGTCCCACACAAGGCACCCAATCGATTTTGTTGATGTTAAAATCTTAGCCTCAATCTTACACGAGGATAGAAACTTAACTTTTAAACTCTTAACTATGACACTTACTTGTCGGATTGAGTTCTCTTTTGTAGCTCGTCTTGGCATGCATGATCTCTGCGCTTACGTGCTTGAATCAGCTTCCCGGTGCTCCCCCGATCACATCGCTTAGATTTACCTATTGGCTCAGCTTCACAATCTAGAAAAACCTTACATATGATGCACCTATAAAGGTGACCAATGGGAGTTGGTTGAATCTCTAACGAAGGTTATGAGTGGGTTTCCTAAGAGATTCAACTGATGGATACACTAGAGTCTAGAGTATGATTGAGATCAAGGATATACCTATAGATTTGGTCACAATACTCTAGTGAAGGCTTGAGATCATGTTCTTCATAAGTTCAAGCTTTGAATGCTCTTAAGATGATGAATCACAATGAAGAGAACATGAATCTCATAAGGATAGAGTCTAGGTAGGCTAGGATAAACTTGGGTTACACTAAGGACTCTTAACAGCCTTAATCCATACTTTTTGCAAGTTCCTACAAGCCATTTTTATAGATAAAAGCTTTCAACGGATAGAAAGGCTATAAAACAATTAGTTTATAGTGCTACCGAAGTGACCTTCGGTACCACCGAACTTGCTTTGGTAGTACCGAATTATATTCACAAGTTACTAATTGAAAACAGTCTCTTTAGGTGGAACAAAAATTTGTTCGTCGGTGATACCAAATCATCATTGTAAGCTTGCTAGACTATTTTGAACCCCTTCGGTAACACCGAAGGTGCTTTTCGGTGGCACCTTTATCCTACCAACAGTGGACAGATTTTCCTGTTTTTCTTGTTTTGTCCAATAAATTTTTCACCAACTTGGGACTTGCTTAAGCCAAGACTATAGGATATAAGATATGGACTTGGGATTGGATTAGAATAGATGACCTAGGTGGGTTTTCCTATTTTGGTTGGGATCATCTATTTGCAAGGTTTAAGATCGTAGAAGCAATCATTTGTCTTCAATGTGACTTCGATGCTTCTGATCCAGTTGCGTCGCTAGTCTTCATTTGCTTAGAACTCATCCGACTTCAAGACACAACTAGTCATGTAATTGACAACCATGAGTGCAAATAAATTTACTAATACGATGACCTTTCAGCATGCATCCGGTGTCATTCCCTCCATTCTGATGAAATTCTGAGTGTTTTTTTTTTTAAGAATTTTTATCCCACGAAAATGAACATAACTCCCCGTTACATGCCCAATTTGAGTGATCTTATGCTCATTAAAAAGGTAATTTGATGAAAATTTTTTAATGGCTTTGCAATCACCTCAGTTGAACACCCTTTGATTTCCCAAAAAGGAGCCCAAAATTAATGTGGATCGTCGATACTCATTGTAGATCGCCGGTCCCACAAAGATAGTCATAATGCCCTCGTTACATGCTTGATTTAGGTAATCTTATACTCGTTGGAAAGATAATTTGATGAAATTTCAAATATCTTTGAAATCACCTCATTCGGAGCCCATTTAATTGCCCAAAAGTGGGCCCAGATTTACTATAGTTTGTTGATACTCACTATTGATCACAAATCCCACGAAAATGGTCATAACTCCCTCATTATATATTTGATTTGGGTGATCGTGTACTTGTTGAAAATTTAATTCAATGAAATTTCAAATGGAATTAGAATTATCTCATTTACACACCATTTGATTACCTAAATGTGAGCCCAAAATTACTATGGATCCTAGATCCTATGAAAATGATTATACCTCCCTCATTATATGTCTGATTTGGGTGATCTTATATTTCTTAGGAAGGTAATTTAATGAAATTTCAATTTTCTTTAGAATTACTTCATTTGGACAATATTTGATTGCCTAAAAGTGGGCCCAAATTTCATCTATTTAGATATCTCATTCGGTGATAAATAACATAATGAACTTTTAAGAAATCAAATGGTGTCTGAATAATTTAATTCCAAATCCATTTGAAATTTCATCAAATTATCTTTCCAATGAGTACCAGATCACAACATATAACGAGGGAGTTATGATCATTTTCGTAGGATTTATGATCCACAATGAGTATTAGCAAACCACAGTAACTTTGGGCCCACTTTTGGGTAATAAATTATTTTTAAAATAAGATGATTATAAAACTATTTAAAATTTTATTAAATTACCTTTCAAACAAGTATAAGATCACCCAAATCGAACATATAACGAGGGGGTTATGACCATTTTCGTGGAACCGGCGATCCATAGTGAGTATCGGTGAAGCATAATAACTTTGACTAAATTTTGGACAATCAAGTGGTGTCCAAATGAGGTGATTCAAAAGTTGTTAAAATTTTCTTCTAATTACCTTTTCAACGAATACAATATTAACCAAATCAGACATGTAACGAGGGAGTTATGATCGTTTTCGTGGGATTGACGATCCACATTGAGTACCGACGATTCACAGTGAGTGTCGAAGAACCATAGGAACTTTTGGCCCACTTTTGGATAATAAAATGGTGTTTAAATGAGGTGATTCTGAAGCTATTTGAAAGTTCATCAAATTATCTTTCCAACAAGTACAAGATCACCATAACCAAACATTGATTGAATGCCCACCATTAAAAAACTTCATCAGGTCCATCGAAATGTTTATTTGCCCTCCAACCTGTTGATAAGGTCACAAAGACTAGATGAAGAGACCATAAAAATATCAAATTGATCCAATATATTTATGGCCCATGAAAGTTTTTAGTAGTCGATTACCATTGTTTCTTGTATTATGGTCCACCTGAGATTTGGATTTACTTCATTTTTAACATCATGCCATAAAATTAGTTTTCCAAATGGATGGATGGTGTGGATATAAGACACATACATCAAGTGGGTCCTACAATCAGAGATCCTACCCACCTTTATGGATATGGGGATCAATAGAAGTCGCGCTCGAGATGCATGGCGTTGATCAAGTGAGCCCCACATAATAGTTTGCCAATCAGGATGATGGTAATATTTGAACACCACTTGATAAGGTGGGAACTACAAATTTTGAATTATTTATTTTTAACCGATAAACATCCTGGTAGGGCACACCACGTGAGCAGTTCTAATTATGTACACCCGTGCAATGCTTAGATTGAACATAAGAAGCATATCAGCAAGAGATCCTTCTCTTTAATCTCAAGGGATCTTGTGTCATAAGATCCGGGCTATCATTGTTCTTGCTTGACTGGCCATGCATATCAAAATTACCTCCACCGGTAAATGACACAGCATTATTCTCAACTTGAAGTATTTACTTGTGTGTATAGATATAGAGTAATGCTCTGCTAAGAGCCGGCTTTCAGGGGAACTTGTGAAAACTTTTGACGCATAACATGGGCACAAATCTAGACGGCCCACTAGATGAGTCACCTTATGAAACTCGACTGCTAACTTTTAGCCTGATGCAAAAATTTAGTGGGGCCATAGTAAAATTAAAGCCAAATCAAGGCCTGAGGGTTTTCACTTTGCTATTGTTGTATAGATGTCTTCAATCTGCACAGAAATAGGGGTTTCAATTGATCAAATAGACTGTTTGATCAATCGAGTGAACTCGGATTAAACAGATTGGTCTCTGGATAGTTTCAGATAAGTTCGATCGATCGACCTTAGAGGTTCGAGCAATCGATGTAATTAAAAAAATTCATATTAACTATTTGGATACTTTTGAGTATGTCTAATTGATCAAACATGGGGGCTCGAGCGATGCTTAAAACAATAACGCACGCCGTTTTGCATAATTACACGATTTGTTTCCTATTCTGGGTGTAACACCACATACATGGGTGTAATGTGGGATTTGGGTATCGAGGGGCTTGTTCTAAAGAGAACCTGGGGTTTTGAGAAGGGTTTTCACATATGTAAGTTAATCTATCACTTATACTTTTATTTTAATAATGGTTGTTAGTCGCTTTGTGCTGTGGTTTTTTCCTACAAGGATTTTTCCATGTAAAATCATGTGTTCTGTGTTGCTTTGTTTGTGTTTATCTTTTATATGTGGGATTTGAATACAGGGTTTCCTTCTGTGGCTTCCAACAAGTGGTATCAATGCAATACGTTTGTATTCGAGTTTAAATCTAAGACATGACGATGAAGAGATCTAACGTGAAGTATGAAACGGAGAAGTTCACCTGAAAAAATAACTTTAAACTATGGAAGGTGAAGATGAGAGGCTTTCTAGTTCAGCAATGATTTCAACAGGCACTCCTTGGTATAACAAAGCGTTCTACGACTTTGAATAATGAAGAGTGGGAAGAAAGTGATCAGAGGGTGATCCCCTCGATCCAATAATGTTTGAAGGATGACATTTTTTATAATGTCCTTGATCAAAGACCATCATAGGACTTTGGACGAAGTTAGAAAGGTTGTACGTTATGAAATCTCTCTCAAATCATCTAGATCTAAAAAAAAATAATTCTATAATCTGAAGATGGTGGAAGTGTCGGATCTTAATAAACACATTAGCACATTCAATCAACTACTTTGTAAGTTGACAAGTGTGGAGGTGAAGGTTAAAGAAGAAGACCAAGCTCTGATCTAGTTAAATTCTCATCTAGAGTCATATGAGAGTCCCATAGACACTATGTGTCATAGTAGGGAGACCATTGACATCAAAATTGTTATTTCATCCCTTCATTCAAAGTAGTTGAGAAAGAAGGACAGTGGTAAGGGTTCCTCTAAGTATGCATTGGTTGTTAAGGGAAGAGATTCTAAATGGGAGAAGGAAAAATTGTTATCTAAGTCCAAGTTTAAGGGCAAAGGGAAGCTGAAGTGGTGGAACTGTGGGATGATGGGACATATGAAGAAGGATTGTCGGAACCTTAAACCCGAAATGATGAGAAATTAGAAAAATTGACAAGGGAAGCCAATTCAGCGAAATCTGATGTAGCCACGAGTGATTATGATGTGTTGTTAGTGTCCAAGGTCGGTCACTTATCGATGAATATAAGAATGAGTGAATTTTAGATATGGGGTATCATATCACATGTGTCATCATCAAAGTTGGTTCACCATATACATCGAATTTTATGGTGGTCTGGTTCTTATGGGCAATGATCATTCCTGTAGACTTAGATCTGTTTACATCAAAATGTTTGATGGGGTAGGGCATACTTTAATAGATATGAGGCATGTTTCGAATTTGAAGAAGAATTTGATCTCTCTATGTGCTTCAAGGCACTTAAATGCAAGTTCATTTGATTTGATTGTATCCTAAAAGTTTTAAAGGGGGTACTCATTGTTAAGAAAGTACAATAGACAGGTAACCTTAACAAGTTGATCGGGAATACCTTATCGAGTGGAGCTACATCATCTGTAGCACAGTCTACATTATCATGTGTCTAGCATGCACGCTTAGGCCACATGAGTGAGCACGGTATGAAGGTACTTTCCTGTCGGTGTTTGATTTTAATGTATGTGAGCATTGCATATATAGTAAATAATTGCGGGTGTTCTTTAAGTCTTGAAAACATGCAAGTAAAGATGTACTTAATTATATGCATTTGGATGTATGAGTACTGTTGCCCGTGGTTTCTGGGGCAGGATCATCATTCTCTGTTACATTCATTAACTATATCTCCATAAAGGTGTGGGTTTATTTTCTGATAAATAAATTCAATGTTTTTGCCACTATCAAGTTGTGGAAGGCGATAGTGAAAAATTATTAAGGCAAAAGTTGAAAGAGTTGGGGACAGCCAACGATGGAGGGAATTCAATAAGTTTCACAAAGATGGAGGATCATAAGGCAAAATATAGTAAGGCATACACTAGAGTGGAATGATGTAGTAGAACAAATGAATCAAACTCTCTTAGAGAGAGCCCAAAGCATGTTGACCAACGATGCATTGAGAAAGGAGCTATAGACTAAGGCTGTCAATATAGCTTGTTACTTATTAAATCGGTCCCTATTTATGTCAATTTGTTGTAAAATTCTAAAGAAAGTGTAGAGTGGTCATGATTTAGATTACTCGGGGTTGTGAGTATTTTGTTGTGATATTTATTCTCATGTATAGCCAGTTGAGAGAGATACGCTAACCAAAAGGTGAAGAAGTGTACCTTTTGGGGCTATAGTGATGGTGTGAAAGTATATAAGCTGTATGACCGGGTTACATGAAAGATCACAATTAACCATGACGTCAGGTTTGATAAGAATTTCTTATGTCCACAAGGATGAACACAAGGAAATGAAAAAGTCAGTGGCAATTGACATTGAAATTAAAAAAAAAAAAAAAGGTAAGACACAAGTAGAAGACGAGCCGCATTAAGAAGTACAAGAGAAAGTGGAGAAGCCACCTGTGAGGAGAAATCCACTGAGAGATCACATATTACTGGTGAGATATAAAAATGAGTCAAATATTGCATTCACTTTCATTATAGAAGAGGGGGTCTGTCTACCTTTTAGGAAACATTGGATGACACGGATGCTGAGAAGTGGATGGCAGTAATGTAGGATTAGATAGATTATTTGTACAAGAATGAGACGTGGGAGCTAGTGAAGCTTCCCATTAGGTATAAAGTGATCAAATGTAAGTGGATCTATCAAAAGAAATATGATAGATACAAGGCTAGACTGGTTGCAAAGGATTATATACATAAGGAAGGTATCGACTTTAGTGAGATTTTCACACCTATGGTCAAGTATGTATCTATCAGATTTATGTTGGAGTTAGTTGCCCAATACAATCTAGAACTGGAATAAATAGATGTAAAGATCGCTTTCCTACATAGGAAACTAAAAGAGAAGATCTACATGAAGCATCCATAAGGGTTCGAGATACAGGGGTCAAAGAATAAGGTTTGCAGGTTGAGGAGGTCGTTGTACGACTTGAAATAGTCACCTATGTAGTAGTATAAAAGATTTAATTCTTTTATTAGGAGTTGGTGGTTTATCATAATTGAATATGATCACTATGTCTACTTTAAGGGACTAAGTGATGGAGAATTCATTGTACTGGTATTATATGTTGATGATATACTTATTGCCAGCTATAACATTTTTTAGATCAATATATTGAAGAATCAATTATCATGGACATTCGATATGATAGATTTGGGGGCTGCAAAGAGGCTTCTCGGCATTGATATACACAGAAATAGGGAGAGGAGCAGGTTACAGTTGCCTCAGTCATAATACATTGAGAATGTGTTGTTCAAGTTTAAGATGGATAAGGATAAACTGGTTAACACACCTCATGCCGCTCACTTTCGGATTTCTTTAGAGCAATGTCTCACTACAAATGAAGAAAATCAGTTTATGTCTCTTGTGCCCTATTTGAGTGCAGTTGGCAGTTTGATGTATGACATAGTATCTACGAGACCTGATATTTCATATGCAGTTGATGTTATGAGCAGTGAAATAACTACTTTGGAATCTACGAGGTATGAAGGACTACGTCTTGACATTTGAAAAATCAAATGAAAAACTTATAGGCTATGTGGATTTTGATTATGCAGGAAATGTGAACAATAAAAGGTCGACTTATGCGTACTCGTTTATGCTAGTGTGTGAAGTAATCAGTTGGATGTCAAAACTTTATTCAATGGTTGCTTTTTCCACAATCAAATTTAAATATAGGCAGTGACGAAGGCATTCAAAGAAGGTGTTAGTTGATAGGAATGATGAACGAGCTTGGACTTCAATAGGATGCCATATAGGTTAATAATGACAGCAAAAGCATGATCAATTTGGTAAAGAATTCAATATATCATTCTCGGACTAAGCATATTGACGTCTGTCTCATTTTATCTAACAAGTGCTTGAGGAATGCAGTGTCAGTCTTGAGAAGATCCACTTGAGTGTGAATCTGACAGGTATGCTTACAAAGGTGGTTCCTGTAGAAAAGTTTGGATTTTGTTATACTTCTTTGGGCTTGGCAAAGGTTTAATGAAAATAGAGTGTGTACAAGTGTAACGACTCGTAAATTTCTGTACAATGGCTCGAGTACCACCTCGACCAGAAATCACTTAGGATTAAATCCTTTAGAAAGTTGACAAAGTTAACTAAGTGCTAACTAGATTAGCCATGAAATCCGTTGGAATCACTTTAAATACGATCTACAAGACCCAAAACTTGTAGAATCATTGACGCTAGGTTACCCTAAAATCTAATATCAAACTCATTACCCGACTGCCCTCAGGAACACGTTGAAACTCCGTATCAGGTCTGGACCGCATATCGGGACTTCGAATAACACAAGGTTAAGGACTTAGGACCGCCTCGCTGGGCTTGACAACCATCTCGAAAATCAGCCCCAGACAGTGTCCCACGGCTGTTCACTTGAGCCTAGAGTGGAGTGTGAAAACACAAAATTCCTTTACAAAATAAATATCTGGAATAGTGATCTGAGACTTGAAACTTACGGTCAATTTATAAGAAACCAAACCGTCAGAATCTGACCCAAATACACCCTCGGATCGGGAAAAATTTCAGGAACATTTACATGTACTTGGAATTTCAGATCAAGGCCCACTGACCGTTGAACTGAAACTGGTCCGCCACGCGTGATCTGGGAATCCGACTAAGACGAAAACATAACCCCATGTACATCCAAGGTTAGTGAGCTTAAGTCCGACTTTTGGCTCAAGGAGGGCCGCCAGAAACCCTCTTTTGAGCTGAATTAAAGTCGATTTGGATATAACCCAAGTATACCTTGAACTTAAGTCTATTTCAGAGACTTTTTAGGCTATATAAGGACCTTAGAGCATCCTCTCTCATAGTCATACGAATTTGGGAAAAGCCCTAAGTAAGAAGACAGAAAAGGAGAGAGAAAGCTAGAGAGTTGTGGGAGAATCTCCCTCCTACTATTTTCAATCACCACACGGGCTGCCCCACCTCTTTCTTGTCGCTTTCCTGGCGATACCGACTCCGTTTTAAGGTAAGAAACCCTAACCTAGATCCGTTTTAAGGTATGAAGGTTATAGGTTATGAAATAGCTAACCGATTTCACTCTTTAGGCTATAAAACTCTCGAATATGAAAGCTCATCGAACCTTGCTGATCCGTTGAGATTCCAAGGTGCAAGGTGAGGACTTTAGGTGTATAGGTTACGGTTTTCAATGCTTTCAATGTCAGATAATGATAGATTCATGATCTGCATGCAATTACACATGTACAAAGTGCTTTCTGATTTCTGTTTCGATTAAAGTTGTAGAATATGAAATTTTACATATTCTAGGTATTCGTAGAAAATACCGTATACGTATATTTTTTGAAAATGTGTTTGACATGATTATTCTTTGTATAGATATACGATATATGGATAAAATACTTATTTGGCGAAAAGATTCGCCTAAATACATGTTTTACTAATATACACTATGTATGTAGAAATACTGTATTGTAAGAAGTACCGTATACATGTATATTTTAGAGATGTGTTTGCCATGATTAATTGTTGTATAAATATATTATGTGTGCATAAAATGTTTGCTTGGCGAAAGGATTCGCCCTAATACATGTTTGCTAACATACACTAAGTATGTTGAAATAGTATATGTTATGTGTTTGTGGAAATGCTTGTGTGAGCAAGTGTTTGGATGTTGATGCCTTAGGAGGGTATTGAGATGGGATTCTCAACTATCCTAGAGACATGTATGATTACCTCCATGAGGTTGTTTACTTAAACCGCTCACTTACAATATATGTGTTTGTATTCCTATTGATGTGGTGCTTTACAACATGCTTTATATCATGCTTTATAACATGTCTTATAACATGCCTACTAGCATGCTTGAATTACTTTGTTTATCATGCTTTACTCCATATGCTATGGATGAAAATTGATTAAGTTTGGGACTATGTCTATAGTCCAGATAATCGGTACTAGATTTGAGATCGTGGCTGAGGTTCATGTCGCCACGTGGGATGTGTTTGACGAACCTGAGTCGTATGTCAGTTGGCGACAATGGTTAGGCCACACGAAGTGCTTATGCACTTCATGTCGTCTAATTGATTATGCGCTCGAGCTAGTCAGGCTCGTCAAGTAACCCGATGTGTCTAATGTATGTTCACCATGTTTGGTCGCTACTGCTTGAACCTAGGGTACCAAACTTACCAGTGAAATCCCCTTTAACCATGGTACCTTGATCCGCTAAGACTCATGAGCTGGGCATGGTGGTATGGGACACCGTGGTCGAGCTGTCGGCCTACGCTGGGTCCACGTGCCTCCCCGTAGTAACCAGTGAGCAACCAGACTCGTGAGCCGATTATGGTGGTATGGGACACTATATTCGTGTTGTCGGCCTACATTGATAAGGTGATGGGGGAGTGGTGCAACGAATACGAGCAACAACCCTGGCAGCCCTTTGTAGTGACCGCGAGCATACTCTGAAATCGCGGTGAACCTTAGAGTTATGCCGCGGTATATAGAGTATGAACTAGGCCTGTTTCTGTATAGTGATGAATCGTTTAAGAGGTGATGGGGGAGTGGTGTAACCTTTGTGCGTAACAGCCCTGACAGCCTTTGCAGTGACTTAGAAAATACATCATTGTCTGATATTAACTAGGACTGACGACCCTAGAATGGATCATGTTTGGGAATGATACAAGGAAGGTACCTTAGTTTCCCAATCCTGCTGTTTGAAATGGACTAATTAAAAACTCGGTAATCATGCTCATCATGCATTGCATGTGCCTGGAAGATATGGAGCACTGAGGGATGAAAGCAAGCCGCGAACGTGAGATGGTGTCACACGAGGGAGGGTGTGGTGAGGACATCCATCATACCTGCATCCATACTTGCACTAATAAGAGTAGTTAGGAGTGTTTGATTTTACTGCTTTATCATTTCTGCTTGACTGTATTGATAACATGTTAACCTATGCTTTATTGTTCCACTGAGTTAGCTACTCACTCCCACGTTACGGGATGGTGTTGCGCACACCAACCAGACTCTGTCTCAGGTTTAGACGAGCCGACGACTCAGGAGGCAGAGCCTGATTATGATGAGAATCAGGAGGAGTTCTCCTATGTGCAGTACTCTGGCAGCTTCGACTAGGCTGCCGGATTGGCGGGATTTGTAGGGATCACTCCATAGTTTATTTTGGACATTTTGTTCATAAAACAAACATATGTATATGGTGACTCAGATAGATTCATACTCTGGAGAATGAAATGATTTTTATTTCTTTACATACATATATATACAGTTCAGTCTTCCGCTTGCTTTTATAAAAATGATCTGGAGTATGAATTACTGTTTTGGTATAATCTCACTCATGTTTATTGCTCTAACATAGACAACATTTAATCATCATTAATTATGTTGCATAAGTGATGCGTTGGAACTTGGGAGTTGAGTTATACTCAACCCCCAATTTTCAGGGCGTTACAACAAGAAGCAACGACGGTTATGCTATGATGGAGATGATTAGAGATAGAGCTTGGAGTTGTGGTTAATGATGATTAAAGCCATGGTGGAGATTATTGTTTAGATGTCTTCAATCTGTGCGGAAACAGGGGTTTTGATTGATTGAATAGACTACTCGATCAACAGGTCAACCCTGATTTAAACAGATTGGTCTCTTGATGGTTTTGAACAGATTCGATTGATCGACCTTGGAGGTTCGAGCAATCGATATAATTCAGAAAATTCATATTAACTCTCTGAACACTTTTGAGCATGTTTGATTGATCAAATATGGAGGCTCGATCGATGTCGATCAATCGATGCTTAGATCGACAACGCATGCAGTTTTTCCTAATTACGTGATTTGTTTCCTATTCTGGGTGTAATATATATATATATATGTGTGTGTGTGTGTGTGTGTGTGTGTGTGTGTGTGGGTGGGTGGGTGGGTGTAATGTGGGATTAGGGTATCGAGGGGCTAATTCTAAAGAGAGTTAGGGTTTGAGAAGGGTTCTCACATCTATAAGTTGACATTTCTCTTGTACTTTTATTTTCATAGTAGATTGGTCGTCCCTTTATGCCGTGTTTTTTTCCCACAAGGGTTTTTTCCATATAAAATCGTGCATTCTTTGTGTTGCTTTATTTGTGTTTATCTTTCATTTGTGGCATTCAAATTCAGGGTTTACTTCCACGGCTCCCAACAGTTATGACCCACTAGATTTTTGGATTCAGGCAAAAAAAATAGCCTAAGTAGTTTTATAAGGTGACTCACCTAGTAGACCGTCCAAATTTTGTACCCACATGACACAACTAAAGTTTTCATGAAATTCCCATGAGAAATTGTTCTTAATAGAGTAACTCTCTCTCTGTATTTTATATATATTAGCTCTCAAGTCCAACTAGTTACATTATAAGTTATAATGCACTGAGCTGATAACTTCCAACCAGTTAAGAGCACGTGACATCTAATGCTTCAAATAGGTTAGCCCAACTATGAGAATTAACTAGTTCAAAAATCAGCCCCATTCGCTCATTAAGCATGCCACCACATAGAAAACAATTTTTTAGCCATTAATAAATAGTACATTAGAAGTTTAGTTTACTTCAAAAGTGGATGTCACAAATTTTTGCTAAAGGTGATCCTCATGATAAGGCCAACTTATTAGATGGGTTAGATGTTGCATAGGCATCACAGGATGGTAGTTATCTATTGGATGGACTGTAATTTATAGTCTAACAACTAGTTCGAATCGAGAGCTATATATAAATGGGAAATGGTACTATGAGGTCGGCCTCATGGGATCTTCCCATTAGGTCAAGCTTTGTGGCTTCCATTGTGATGTGTGATGGACATCCATGCCATGCATTTGGTAGGTCCCCTCTAGGTAATAGGATTTGCAAAAAATCAACCACATCAAGAACTCAGGCCGATGACACCATCTAAAATCACGAGAAATCATGATTAAAATAACTAAAAGCACTTTGTGGATCCCACAAAGTGACGTCATAGTACCTATGCCCATATATACATATATGAGGCACTTAATTACACCTAATAAATGTCATGAGAGAAGGAAAAGAAGTCCTTGGCTTTGGCAAACCCCACTCTGGTGTTTATGTGAAATCCACCCTGATCGTTATGTGTGTTACCCCATGTTAGTTCTAGGATTATTTTAAAAAAAAATCCTCATTTTTTTTAGGTGGACCACATAATTAGAAATATCGAATAAGGCAAAGCTCACCCTCCAAATTGTTTTCCTTGGTGTGACCCATCTGAATCACTAATGAGCCTAATTTTTATGCCCTAAGACTATGTTTTAATGTCACATCCCAGGGTTGGAGTGGATTCAATATAATAATCACGGTCGGTGTTGAGACACGAATATTGCAATTTATACTCTAATATGCATTAGTTTCGTGCACAATCAAGTGTTAATCAATCTAATTATATATGTTTTCTACATGCGAGGTGATTTGGAACTAAAGTTGAATGTATGCACAGAGTGGTGATTTAAAGCAACAAAAGAAGAAGTAGAGATTGAAGAATGAAAGAATGGAGCATGAAAGGGAAGATTCGAAGTGTTAAAGATATAAGAAAACAAAGATCAGAGTGAGGAAGTGGATGTTAAAAGCATCGAAGGAGAAGTGAAGAAAATCAGACCTCATTGATCCCATGGATAGGAGTCTCAATCACATCAACATGCATTGATAGTACCTGATGAGATTGAGACATAAATCAAGAAATTCTGGATTTTTTTAGAAAGGGTTCTAGAGAGTTCCTTCGATCTCATCGAGAAACTCATAAATTTTGAAAGTTTGTTCCTGGATAAAATTTTGTTTGTTATTCAATTAATCAAGTGATCCTTTGATCCCATTGACAAGATCCTCGATAGGTCTCAATCCTATCAAAGCTCCTATCGACGAAGGTTGTGACTGCGTAAATTTGTGAAATATCTAAGGCGATGCGAAAGTTGGGTTCTTAATCTTATAAATAGGGGTCTGTAAGACATCCCTAAACATCATCCTAGGGTTTTAAAAAGAGAGAACATGAAGACAAAGCTCTTTCGGCATTGTTCTTCTGTCCAATCTTTGGTTCTAACTTGATTTTTTGCTCTCTCTTTTTTTTAATTTTATGTTTGAGATGTTAGCCATTCTAGTCTAATCTCTTAGCTAAGGCTAAGGGATGAACTTCTTAATGAATTTTGATATTTAATTCATTTTTAATTCAAGTTATTAGTTTTAAATGTTGAATTGTGATTTCGTGTGATTGAATTTCTAGATTGGAGAAGGAATCAATTTGTAAAATTGATTAATTTATTGTGAACTTCGAGTATAATAAATACTTTTAATTCCAATCAATTGATTACTGATATCTTCATTAGAGATCGGCCTATCTCAATTCTCATATGGCTGGATGATTGTTAATTGAATATACTGAATTATCTTCTGAATAGAACAGATTAGAATCCGATTCTAATTGAGTTATCAACTTGAAAAGATGAATTAAGTTCAGATTGTATTAATTAGGGATTCATAGATCCTTAATTATTTTTGATTGATTGTTCAAACCCTGTTTTTGCTCTATTGGATTAAAATCCAAAAATCTTGTTTAATTCTAATTGTGCTCTCAACCCAATTCCATGTGGAACAATCTTGGTCTCGCCGAGTTAAGCCTACGTTGTAGCCCTGCTGTAACAGCACAACCCCAACAATATGATATTGTCCGCTTTGTCGGAGGGCGCACGGTTTTGTTCTGAGGGTTAGCCCAAGGCTCACCCTAAAACGCGTTATACCATTGAAGGTTGAACCCCAAATATAGCCCGGATCGAGAGGCACTCCCTTTCCAATGTGGGACCAAGCGCGTTGCCCCCGTCCAACTGGAGCGCTATTTTTAAAACTAGACCGATCCCACATCAAGGACCCAGATGACAACCCACACTCGGACCACAGCCCGGCAAGGCAGGCACCCACCCCCCTCGGGAGACAGAGTGCCCCCACTCTGATACCATCTATAACAGCCCAGCGCCAATAGTATAATATTGTCCACTTTGCCCGCGGGCGAACAGTTTTATTCTCTGTGTTAGCCCTATTGCACAGCACACCAACAACGTAATGAGCCTAGATTCAATCTCCGGCCTCACCCACAAATGATAAACAGAAAGAAATATAAACTAGAAACAGATTAAAGCAATCCAAAACAAACCACAAGACAAGATATACATGAAAAAACCCCAATCTAGGGTAAAAAACCACGGATGCAAACTTCCACTATGAAGAACGAAGATTACAAGGAAATATACTAACCTCACCCTTGGAAGTACAGAGAAAATCCCTTGCCCATACCTTAAAAGTATTTCCCAATATTCACCTTCACCCTAAAAAAACCCTAGGGACTCCTATATATAGTTTAGGCAACTTCCCTTTCGCACTCTTGCAAAAGGCGACACCAAAATCTGCAGTCTGTATCAAATTCAAAAACTAATCTGCGTAACCTCGACTAGTCGAGCAGACTGCACGACTGGTCGAGAATGATCCTCGATCAGTCGAGCACCTCGGAACCCAAAAAACTATGCTCGCTGGACTTTGAGTCGAGCCAGTCCACGACTGGTCATGACCAGTCGAGTGGGCTCCTCAACCAGTCGAGCAGGGGCCACGACTGGTCCTGTGCGGCCCCAGATGTGGCTCCACTTCTTAATAATCTCCCACTTGAAGACACATAGCTATAAACCTTTGTCTTCTTCATCTGAAGTACACCACCTCCCCGTCTTCAAGCCCGAAGACCAATCAAAGCTGAACAGAGCTTCAGCTTCTCCTGTATGACCACCTTGGTCAATATATCCGCAGGATTCTCACTTGTATGAATCTTCTGTAGAGCAATCGATACATCTTCCAGTAACGAACGTATGAAGTGATATTTGATGGCAATATGCTTGGTCCTTGAATGAAAGGTTGAATTCTTAGTCAAGTGTATTGCACTCTGACTATCACTGTATAGCTTGCAATCTGCTTTCTTCTTACCCAACTCCTCTATAAAACCTTGCATCTACACCATCTCCTTGCATGCTTCTATAGCCGCAACATATTCTGCTTCCGTCGTACTGATAGATGTTATTTTCTGCAACTGAGAGACCCAACTGACTGCAGCACTACCTAGAGTAAAGACATAACCCGTAGTATTTCTTCTACTGTCGATATCTCCTACCAAATCTGAATCCACGTAGCTTTGTAGCTTGATTTCCAATCCACCATAACATAGCCCTACATCCTTAGTACCCATCAGGTATCTAAGGATCCACTTCACAGCTTCTCAATATTCCTTTCCGGGGTTATTCATGAACCTGCTAACAACTCCCACTGCTTGAGCAATGTCTGGTCTCGTGCTTACCATAGCATACATGAGACTCCCTATCACTGACGCGTATAGGACTTTAGCCATGTAGTCCCATTCCTCCTGCATCTTTGCACCTTGCTCCTTAGATAGCGTGAAGTGGTTGGCTAATGGAGTGCTAACCGGCTTAACACCTCCCATATTGAATCGATCAAGTACTTTGGCTATGTACTTTGCCTATGACAAAACCAGTTTCTTGTTTTCCTTGTCACGCTTTATCCTCATGCCTAGGATTTATTTTGCAGCTCCCAAATCCTTCATGGCAAATTCTCTAGACAGCTGTGTTTTAAGATCTGAGATGTCCTTTATGCTTGAACTAGCCATAAGCATATCATCAATGTATAGAAGAAGGATGATATATGACGTATCAAACTTCTTCAAATAACAGCAGTGGTCAACATAACATCTCCTGTAACCATTTCCCAACATGAAACTATCGAACTTCTTATACCACTGCCTCGAGGCCTGCTTCAGGCCATATAGACTCTTCTTTAGTCTGCAAACCTTATTCTCCTTTCCTGGTGTCATGTATCCTATCGGCTGATGCATATATATCTCTTCTTCAAGGTTCCCACAAAGAAAGGTTGTCTTAACATCTAGTTGCTCTAGATATAAGTCATCTGTAGCCACTATACTCAAGACCATGCGAATCGTAGATATTTTCACCATAGGTGAAAATATTTCAGTGACATCGATACCTGTCTTTTGTTAAAAACCTTTCACAACCAGTCTAGCCTTGTATCGTTTCGAACCATCGTGCTCCTCCTTCAATCTATAAACCCATTTGTTATAAAGAGCTTTCTTTCCCTTGGGTAGAGTGACTAGCTCCCATGTACGATTAGACTCAAGAGAGTCCATCTCATCATCCATGGCCTGCTCCCACTTAACCCTTGTATTTAACTGTAACGCCTCTTAAAAACACTCTGGCTCACTATTATTTGTCAGCAGTAGATAATGTAAGGAGAGCGAGTATCGGACCGTGGGTCTCCTCTCCCAAGTAAACCTCCTGACAACCGGTGTATGCAGTTCTGCCTCATAATGCTCCTGTGCATGATCATCCTGTGGCGATGTAACACCTGCGTCCGGTAACTCTTCCATCTCTACGAATTCCTTTTTCTCGGCCTTATTTTCCTGCACACTGTCCTTATGCATCACTTTTTCATTGAAGGCTACGTCCTTGCTTCTGATAATTTTCCTATTTTCTGCATCCCAAAACCTGTAGTCAAAATCATGCTGCCCGTAGCCTAGAAACATGCACCTCCTAGATTTCGCATCTAGCTTATTTCTGTGCTCTGCATCAATGTGAACATATGAAGTGCAACCGAACACTCTGAGATGTGCAAGGTTCACTTCTTTCTTAGTCCACGTTTCTTCTAGTAGCCCACTATCCAATAGTGTTGAGGGACTTCTATTGATGAGATACACAATAGTATTCGCAGCATCTGCCCAAAAGGTCTTGAAAAATCCTGCATGTAACCTCATGCTCTAGGCACTCTCAAGGATGGTCCTGTTAATGCGCTCAGCCACACCATTCTGCTGTGGTATCCCTGAAATCATTTTCTGATGTTTAATTCCATTTGCCACACAATACTCATCAAATCTCTTATCACAGTATTCTCCCCCATTATCAGATCTGAGACATTTTACTATTTTACCTGTCTCGTTTTCTACCATAACTTTCCATTTCTTAAATACATCAAATACATCAGATTTATGCTTTAAGAAATAGCCCCACGATTTTCTACTAGTATCATCAATAAAAGAAACAAAATAACGTGAGCCACCAAGAGATAATACCTATGCCGGTCACCACACATCAGTGCGTATAAGCTCCAACAGATGCGTCTTTGGAACGCGTCCTGTCTTCTAGAAACTTACCCTATTCTGCTTACCATACATGCAGTCCTCATAGATTTTCAAGTCAATAAACTTCAACCCTGATAGCTTCCCTTCTGACAATAGTATATTCATCCCCTTTTCACTCATATGTCCCATCCTCTAATGTCATAACTGCCCATTCACACCAGTTGATGCAACTACAAGTGAAGTATACGATCCTGAAGTCACATACAAAGTACCTTTCTTTTGCCTCGAGATATCACCAAGACACCTTTTGTGATCTTTCAAGAATCACTATCGAATGTCGTCACATAACCGGTATCGGCCAACTGCAGCACTGAGATCAAGTTACATTTCAAACTCGATACATGTCTGACATCCTTCAATTTCAAAACCATTCCGTCTTTCTGATTGACATAAACGCCCCCTTTCCAATAATATTACACGGCTCATCATCACCCAGGTAGACTCTCCCAAAGTCACCTGACACATAATCACGCAGAACTTCCTTATATGAAGTGGCATGAAACGAAGCACCCGAGTCTATAACCCAAGACTCGTTCCTCACATCAAGAGATAAGATTAACACCTTTGTGTCACTCTCCTCAGATAGATTCACTAAATCCTTCCCGCCTTGAGAGCTTCCTTCTTATTTCTTAAGTGCCCTACAATCGCGTTTCATTTGCCCCTTTTTGCCACAATGCCAACACCCGTCTTTGTCTTTCGGTCCCTTGGACTTCTTCTTCTACTTAGAACGTCCGTGTTTATTGCCTCCTTTGTTCAGTGATCTTCCTCTTCCTTTAACGTTTAGAGCATTCCTTGAATCTCCTGAAACTCCTGATGCCTTTCTTCTAGATTCTTTGTTGAGAATTAGACCGGCCACATCATCAAATTTTAGCTTTATCGACCCGAAAGAATTACTCACAGCAATCACCAGACCTTCCCAACTGTCTGGCAGACTAGATAAGATCAATAACGCCCTGACCTCATCTTCAAAAATAATGCTAACGCATTCCAACTGGCTCGTGACTGTATTGAACTCGTTTAGATGTTCAGCCACACTCCCACCATCTGACATCTTCATGTTAAATAGTTGTTTCATAAGATGAACCTTGTTGGATGCTGAGGCCTTTTCATACATGGTGGCTAGAGCTGTACACGAGTCGAGTCGAGTCGAGTATTGCCCTACTCGTACTCGACTCTTAACGACCGACCGCTGCTCGTACTCGACTCTTAACGACCGACCCGTGCTCATTTGCTCGGCTCTACTCTACTCGGCCGAGTAGCATGACCCCTCTCAGACTCTCTACTCGCCCGAGTACTAGCCGAGTACGAGTAGTAAATGAGTCGAGTCGAGTCCGAGTTTTCGAGTCGAGTTCGAGTACGAGCACACGAGTTGAGTACCGAGTGCGAGTTTTCGAGGCGAGTTCGAGTCCGAGTCTAAATTCGAGGCCAATAAAATATATAAATTGCACATAATTACATTAACGTCTTTACATAATTATATTAACGTCTTTACATAATTACATTACATTGTTCAAAATGACAATTTATAACTAATAACCTCTATAAGATGAGTGCCTTCTTGTTCCTGTATTGTCATCTGATCCATCGGAACTGCTATCTATTTTTTCATAAACAAATTGATTCACTTCCTTTAAGTCAGAAGGCGAAGAGATTTTTCCTTCGTGCTCTTCTACACTTTCAACTAGATTTTTCAAACTTGCTTTATGTGAAGAATTGTATGTAGTACCCAATGCCCTATAAAATTCACCGAGACGAGTCAGGAATTTCAATTTGTTACTCTTTTTCTTGTTCTTGTTTGTCGTACTCGACGAGTAACTCGATCCTGCTTCAACATCGTGTTGTCTTTGACTCGAATATCATTTGAAGTCTAGAAGCATCTTCTATACTGCGTTTTATGGCGATTTGGAATTGTTCTTCCTCCAAAGCTTTTAATCTGGCTTCCTCCTCTACATCTTTTGTGGATGTCATTTGTGTACCAGATCCAGAAGCAGAAGGTTTGGATGAAGTGGAAGACTTTCTATTCGAATCTAATAGGGCTTGAAAAAGAATTTGGACATCCTTAGGCGCATTGGGGCATGATTTTGCATCACCACCTCGACATGACAAGTGTAGGCAAAAGTGATTAGTCTTGTTTATAAACTTTGCGTCACACAAACCACACTTAATCTTTATTTTTCCAGACCGTGGCGGTGATTCAACTAGGGAAGCATAGTCCCAAATGTTTGTCGATGGCTCAGATGACGACATTTCTACATTCAATTTTTAAATAAAAAAATCAGAATATTGATAAATAAATTGAACTTGATATAGCAATAAAAGAAAGCAATATAAATGTATCAAAATTCAAAAATAAAAGCAAATGAACAGACATATGTAAATAAATATCAATGATTCAAAGTCTTCCAAACCACATTCCAAAAGAACCAATACTTTTGTGTGTGCAGTTGCAGTGAAATAATATTACAGATCATTCAACATTCAACCAAAAAAATTTGAAAAATCGAAAATAATTACTGATCTGTAGGTAGAGACTCGTCATGAATCTCAATCTCCTCTTCTTCATCATCATCATTCATATCTCCTCCCCATATCGAGTATGAACCAATCTTGCGTACAAATCAACGCTTCAATCAGTGTTTGGGGAAAGTGAGCTTCGATACTTGCTCACAACCCGTTCCTCTGTCTTTGAATGCGGATTCTGATGCCACTGTTGAAAATGGTATTGATAATATGTCCCGTGCCATCACAGATAATTTAGGGTATTTTGATTCACTAACCCTCATCTTCCACCATTCCAACACATCAAATTCAGCTCGCACTACGATTGGCTCCTTGAGGTACATTTCTAACTCTGATTCCTTAGTATCAACTCCTATTTGTGCTTGTGCCAAATATGATATGTATTCATTTAGCACATCCGGATTACTAGGTACAGAAATATCCGCATCTCTACTTTCTTCAACACCCGCTGTGGGTAAAGTATTAACATACGATTTATACAGATCTTCAAGGGCTTCACGAACCTTAGACGTCTCTGCTGCCGCTCTTTCAGTAGAATAAAGCTTCATGAAAATAAAGCTAACCAATCCCATATTACAACGGGGATCAAGAACAACTGCCAAGGACATCAACAGATGACATTCGTCCCAATATTTATCGAACTTCGTCTTCATACCAACTTCCATCTGGCGTATGAAATCTGGACCCGCACTGGCATTTTTCTGCAGAGCATCCTTAATCTTCCAAAGATATGGAAGAAACAGATTCGAGGTTGGATATTGATTCCCAGAAAAAATCTTCGTGCACTCGTAGAAAACTTGGAGAAATGTATGAACTTGTTGTGCTTTGGCCCAATCATCTGTGCTCGGCAACCAAGAATACGTTCTGTCACGCGCCGCGTATTCAGGAAATGCAAGCTGTAATTCCATTGCCGCATCTAACATTTCATAGGTCGAGTTCCAACATGTACAGACATCCAACTTCAACGTTTTTTTAGATGGCACATTCAAATGTTGGATGATGTCATTCCATGCACTCAGTCTCGATGGCGACCCCTTATATATTTCACACTTTCTCTTATGTTCTCTATAGTGTCGTCGATTTCTTTCAGCCCTTCTTGTACAATCAAATTTACAATATGGGCACAACATCTAACCTGGAATATTTTTCCTTCAAAAAATAAATTTCCTGTAGCCCTGAACTGGTTACGTAAGCATGAAATGACACTATCATTTGCTGAAGCATTGTCTAAAGTTATTGCTGAAATTTTCTTCTCAATGCCCCAGCCTTTTAGACAACTGTAGATGCAATCTGAAATAAGTAAACCAGTATGTGGAGGAGGAAGGTGTTTGAAGTTTAAAATTCTCTTGCATAGTTCCAATCCTTATCAACATAGTGAGCGGTTAATAAAATGTATCCTTTTCTTTGATTGGACGCCGTCCATAAATCAGAGGTCAAAGCTATTCTGGTCACTGAAGCTAAAACTTCTTTCAGTTTCATCTTCTCCTTTACGTATATCTTCATGCTTTCTCTCTACACTGTGACGCGGGAGACATTCTCGGCCCGAGAGTTAAGGAATTGACAGAAAGCCCTAAACCCTTTACTTTCAATCATTCTGAATGGTTTTTCTTCCAAAATCACTAATCTAGCAAACCACTCATTCAACTTCTCCTTGTCAAACTTATGAGTGGACACTACGCCTTGGGAGTCGTCCCCTTCTGACTTCGTAAATGACAGCGTCTGTTGGCCGGGAGGAGGGAGTCTTACTTTCTTAGGACACGTCTTCAAATGTCTAATTAAATGTGTCGTAGATCCTCCTAGAATCTTACTGAATAACCCTTTGCAGTGATTACACTTTATCTTATGTACACCGTTAATTGTCACATCGAAATCATCCCACACCTTCGATCTCTTCTTCTTCCCTTTGCATGCGGTTGACGTGTACGTGTCTCCCTCTACTATTAGAGGAGATGTGGCCGATGCACCCATTCCGGGGTATTTGGGCTTTCGTCTTGACTAGCCATCTATAAAATAAAGTTCTCGATATGTTAATACAGCTATACCTAGGGGATAGGATCCTAGATGGCTAGACCGCTAGACGGGCGTAATTACTTAACTGTCTAAATCAGTCACCCATTCAAAGTTAGATGGATTGTAATGCTTCATTTTCAATTTAAATGCTACTGTAGAAATTTAAAGACATCTCCTCTTATCTCTCCAGAATATATTAATCTTGTATTTGATTCCCATGTCAATCATCAACACAAAGTGTGGACATTTGACGACGGAAATAAATACATGAAATATATCCAAAGAGAAAAAGGAGAGACGAAACCAGAACAAACATATGCATTTAAATTGGAATAAATGAAGACATTACAATCTATCTAACCCTGAACTGTCCAAAAAGGGACAATTTGAGCAATTTCTATGCATCCAAGAACACACTGAATCTATGTCTGGCAACATAGAAATCCTCAAATTGGCAACTGATTATCCTATACTACAAGTCTACAAGTAGAATAATACAAATAATTCATATCTATGCCAAATATTTAGGGAAAACACAAATATCAGGTTAATTCCAAAATTATATTAAACAAATTCTATATTAACAACTGATATCAGGTTAACACAAATATCAGGTTAACACAAATATATTAACAAATATCAGGTTAACACAAATATATTAACAACTATATTAACAAATATCAGGTTAACACAAATATATTAACACAAATGTATTAACAAATATCAAGTTAACACAAATATATTAACAACTGATTAACAAATTCTCTATTAACACAAATATGAAATATATTAACAATTGATTAACAAAATTATAGTAAACAAATTCTATATTAACAACTAATTATCCACCGAATATTTAGGGAAAACACAAACACGAGGTTAATCTCAAAATTATGTTAAACAAATTCTATATTAATATATATTAAACAATTTCTAAAAATAAAAAATAAAAAATAAAAAATCACACACATTAGGAAAATTTGGGTAGGAACGAGCAAGCGATGACGAGTAGTGGCGGCAGCGTGGGACGATTTTAAACCGGACGACTGACAGGGACGAGCTCCGTCACCGGACAGGCCGCAGAGACGAGCGGCAGGATCTAGCACCGCCGGACAGGGACGAGGGGCGAGTGTGAGAGAGAGAGACGGAAGAAGAGGGACGGCGGAGTCCGGACGAGCGCTGAAGAGGGAGGGGAGAGGGAGAGGGGTTTTTTTTTTCAAACGGGCGGGAAGAAGGGTTTGGGTGCCGTGGTTGAAAATGACGGGTGGGTGGGGTAGGGTTTTTTGGGACGGGCGACGGGCTAGTGAGAGAGAGAGAGAGAGAGGGAAGAAGAGGGACAGTAGGAGTCCGGACGACAGCCGGAGGGAGAGAGGGTTTTTTTTTTCAAACGGGCAGGAAAAAGGGTTTGGGCGCTCGGCTACTCGCTGGTTGAAAATGACGGGTGGGTGGGTAGGGTTTTTTGGGCGCTCGGCTACTCGCTGGTTGAAAAACAGGTGGGTGGGTAGGGTTTTTTGGGGCGGGCTTATATACAGAGGAACGAGTCGAGTACGAGTCGAGTTACGAGTCGAGTACCGAGTCGAGTACCGAGTCGAGTACCTCTAGACTCGAACTCGTTATGTAAACGAGTCGTGGAAACCCGCTCGTACTCGGCTCTAACTCAGACGAGTTGAGTATGAGTCGAGTATTCCGAGTCGAGTCGAGCGAGTACTCGAGCCTTAGTCTGCTCGTGTACAGCTCTAATGGTGGCTAAGGCTTCCATTAATTCTTTTATAGTTTTTACCTTGGATATATTGAAGGCGATGCTCTTAGACAAAGTGAGTCGGATCGTTCCTAAAGCCTTCCTATCCAGTAAAAACCATTCATCATCTGTCATCTTTTTTAGTTTCTTCTCTTTTCCTCCTAGAGGAATATAGAGGTCCTTCTGATACAAATAATTTTCCATCTGCATCTTCCAGAAGGCAAAGTTTGAACCATCAAACTTCTCAATTCTAGTTTTCCCTTCTTCCTTCATCGCTCCCAATAGAACTATACATGGTGGCTAAGGCCTTTTCATAAATAGTTGTTTCATAAGATGAACCTTGTTGGATGCTGAGGCCTTTTCATACATGGTGGCTAAGGCTTCCATTAATTCTTTTATAGTTTTTACCTTGGATATATTGAAGGCGATGCTCTTAAACAAAGAGAGTCGGATCGTTCCTAAAGCCTTCCTATCCAGTAAAAACCATTCATCATCTGTCATCTTTTCTGGTTTCTTCTCTTTTCCTCCTAGAAAAATATAGAGGTCCTTCTGATACAAATAATCCTCCATCTGCATCTTCCAGAAGGCAAAGTTTGAACCATCAAACTTCTCAATTCTAGTTTTCCCTTCTTCCTTCATCGCTCCCAATAGAACTATACCAATAGCTCTGATACCAGTTGTTGCGCAGCACGCCAACAACGCAGTGAGCCTAGATTCAATCTCAGGCCTCATCCACAAACGATAAACAAAAAGAAATATAAACTAAAAATAGATCAAAGTAATCCAAAATAAACCACAAGACAAGATATACGTGGAAAAACCCCAATCTAGGGTAAAAAACCACGGATGTAAACTTCCACTATGAAGAACGAAGATTACAAGGAAATATACTAACCTCTCCCTTAGAAGTACAGAGAAAATCCCTTGCCCACACCTTAAAAGTATTTTCCAATATTCACCTTAACCCTCAAAAAACCCTAGGGACTCCTATATATAGTTTAGGCAACTTCCCTTTCGCACCCTTGAGAAAGGTGACACCAAAATCCGCAATCTGTATCAAATTCAGAAACCAATCTGTGTAACCTCGACTAGTCAAGCAGAATGCACGACCGATCGAGAAGACCCCTTGACTGGTCGAGAATGATTCTCGATCGATCGAGCACCTCGGAACCCAAAAAACTATGCTCGTTAAACTTCGAGTCGAGCCTATCCACAACTAGTCACGACCGATCGAGTGGGCTCCTCGACCGGTCAAACAGGGGGCCACGACTGGTCATGCGCAGCCCCAAATATGGCTCTACTTCTCAACAAGCCCAAGGTTCACCCCAAAACACATTATACCATTGAAGGTTGAACCCCATATATAGCCCAAATCAAGAAGCACTCCGGTGCCTGCCCAGCCAGGCTGTGGTTCGAGCGTGGGTTGTCATCCAGGTCCTTGATGTGGGATTGGTCTGACTTTAAAAATAGCGCTCCAGTTGGTCGGGGGCAGGGCGCTTCATCCCACATCAGAAAGGGAGTGCCTCTCGATCTGGGCTATATGTGAGGTTTAGCCTTCAATGGTATAACGCATTTTGGGGTGAGCCTTGGGCAAAGTAGACAATATTATACTGTTATGGCTGGGTTGTTACACCTGCACTTGGGGTTGTCAACCCTTGGGTTCAATCAGATGAATTTGTAAAAATCAAGGGTGGGCATCTATCTCCCAATCATTTTCATCATTGTGGCTCACTTGAATCACAGGTCAGCCTAATTTTTTGGCTCTAAGGCTTACATGGGATTACACATCTAATAGCAGTAGTGGATCTCATATAAACATCACAGTTAGCCCTGTCAAAAATTGAGGGATCCCGTAAAACTCATTAAAAAAGGACATGGATTGCTTATCAAAGCCTTTTATAAGAAATTGTGACGGAAAGTTAGTTGGGTCCCACCATAATGCTTATCAGAAATCCACCCCATCTATACGTTTTTCCATATCATGTTAGGACATGGACCGAAAAATGAGGTAGATCCAAAACTCAAGTGGACCACACGACAGGAAATAGTGAGGATTGAACGTCCACCATTGAAACATTTGTGGGGCCACAAAGGTTTTGGATTAGGCTAATATATGTGTTTTCAATTCATTCCAATAGAATGACCTTATGAACAGTATGGATGGAAAATAAACATTACAATGGAATCCAGGGACGTTTCAATGAACCACTTTTTTCTATCATGAAGCACACTTGAGTTTTGGACTTCCTTTTTGGGCCCATGTCCTAACATGATCCAGAAAAATAGATGGATGGGGTGGATTTCTCACAAACATCTCGATGGGCCCCACTTAGTTTATCATCACATGAAGTTCCAGCGAAAGGCTTCGTAGGCAGCCTACGTCCCTGAAAAAGTGAGGTCGCATATCCAACTAACTGTAGTATAGTTTAAGGTCTGATAAATTTCCACCTTTCATGTATTCGCGACATCCAACTCATGTAACGTGGACCCCATCATGATCATCACCTTTTGAAAACCTCGATAACAACCACTCATTGAATGGATCACACTTGGGTTTTGCTATTTACCAATGTCTGAATGTTGTTTTACATGGTGTGGCCAAGTTGTTGTGTAGACAACATTGAGCATTGCATTATATGATCCTTGTGGTGGGCCAACTTATCGGAAGAGTTGTATGTCACATGTACTTAATACTTTTGAAGTTATCACATAGATGTACTATATCTTTTGATCTAAATGATTGGTCTAAAGAACTCCTTTTTAAGAATAAATAGTTACTCCACGGGAATAGGCAGGAGACGAACGCCCCAACATTAATTTTTAAAGGGGTCCACTATAATGCGTATGTGAGATCTCTAGTTGTGTTGGAACACCCCGAATTTCAAAATTCTAGCATGTACTCGATCTTTGATATTCCTGGTATCACTTATGTTTTACAGAAGTGTGATCTTTTGATGTATTTAACCTGATATTCAAGCAATTGTAGAGCTAAGCTAAACAGTGTAACATATTCTGATATAAACGCAAATAAAGAAAATAAATCAACTATATAGGTATAGCAAGTCTATCCAAAGTACTTGTCCACAACTGGGGCCTAATATATAGTTCCAAGAAAAAGTAAATGTGTCAATCGTAAGGTCTCATCGATGCCCAAAATGTCTGCCACGTCTCACCAAACAGCTCATCTGCTACATCTGTCACGCCCCAAACCCAGAAATCGGATTCACAGGAATCCCGATCGCCGAACCTGGTGCCGACAGCCTCCGTAGTACCCCATTCTCGGCCCCCAGTGTACATACGTCAGGTTCCGATCCTGGGATCCTACAAGGAGGATTTTCCAACGTACATTTATCTCATAAGAAGCGTAACTACAAGTATACCCAAATCATAAAGGCAACATCATCATCACATATCCACTAATATAATCACTTGAATACAATGCTAAAAGGGAAATACATATATCGAAATCAAAGCTCCAGAGGACAGCTGCACGCTCCAAGCTCAACGCTGCTGCAACCTAACGCCACCTGCACGCATCTATCGTGCATAAGCTTACAAAAGCTTAAAGTGTGATGAAAGTGTGTGCACAAGATAAGTGCCAAGTATACCATAAAGCCCATAAATCATACATCATCGAAATAAGTAGAAATACTAACAAGATCATGAATCATACGATATCAGAGTAAGCGGAAATATATTGGTAAGTGCATAAGTGTTATCAGTTGTACCAAGGCTATACGATGCAAAACATAATAAGACAATAACAGATGCTGAGGATGCAATGAAATATGTAAATCCTGACGAACCATGAATACCATCAACCTCATCTAGGCCATATACGTGCAGAAACATAGTAACCCAAAATGCTAAGTACTGCGGATGCAATGTAATATGCGGTGCGAATGAAATGACCATGCTGGAATGTGAAGTCGGAATGATAATACGAAGTATCACAGGCTATGGGGTCCATCACAAGGGACTTCTATTCAAACCAGTCCCATACCTAAATTTAGATAGTCAGACACAATATGGTAAACTCTTGATCTCAGGTTAGTCGCGCGCCCAACCGAAATCCTGGCCATGCGATGGTACACGTAACAAATAGTTACACACCACCAGCTCGAGTGGATAGTGAATGAATAAATGAATGGATATGCAATTCCTGCTCAATAAGTCCACATATCAGTATGGTTACTCTCTGGGGAAATCATTGGGTTCTATTACACTTCACACCGATTGCCTCCTCCCTAGCTGCACAGCCCTGCGAGTGGAAGAGACCTCACTATTCGCCTAGCCAGCAATCTGCCAATACCTGCTCGACTCGTCGATAGCGGACCCATTTACGAGCTGGTCATACTCAGCCTAGCTTATAGCCCCCTCACTCAGGTAGATAAGGCCACACCCCCTCCCAACCGACCACGACACAGTGAGAGACGCAGCCTACTGGTATACGGCACTCGGGCACTCATGTTCCACTCGATCTAGACGTTGGGGCTCCTCCTGGCCTCGGAGGTTCTAAGATTTTCACCCAAGGACATCCTAAGTGCCCACAGTGCTAGAACCAAATATTTTTGGTGTCCCATCTAGCCATCCACGATGTGCCTGTGGAGGCCGCGGCTCTGATGTTGCTAGGGCGTACAATGATCAAGTCACATATATGCGAGATGCATGAGTCACACTATCCAGTCATGCAGCAATCCTGCTCGTACGGTGCAATAATGTGGGCACTCCATCTCATAAGGAGTCCCGTAAATAGTCTACCCAATGGCGTATGCAATGATCAGTCACTACTCATATCAAGCATACATATGATGCGTATGACATGAGTCATGGAATTACACTAAGCATGTTATAAGGTGATGAATCACTCTCACAACGAAGATAAGCCTAGACGGCCTACACACAATAAGTATGGGCCTATCAATGGGCCCTAGGGAGAGTCATAATGCGGACATTTAACCAACATTATTCTTATAATGTGGACGTCAAACCAACATTGCTCCCAAGGCACGGCCCGCCATAAACATCATTATATATACCATGGTGAAATCACGCATTGCAATGGACCTATGTACATCTCGTTGGGCCTCAACCCATAGGCCTCAGATACATCAAATGGGCCGCCTCATATGAGCCTTATACAAATCAAGTCGACCATATCACATGGGTCGCACCAGTGGACCTCATATACATCAAGTGGACCGCATCCACGGGCCGCACCAATGGGCCTCTTACACATCAAGTGAGCTGCATCGATGGGCCAATACACATCACAATGGGCCACGAAATATGGGCCGGAAACACATCACAATGGGCCTTGCCAAATGGGTCGGAAATACATCACAGTGGGCCTTGCCAAATGGGTCGAAAATACATCACAATGGGCCTCAACCCACGGGCCCTAATACATCACAATGGGCCTCAATCCATGGGCCCCAAATACATCATAATGGGCCTCAACCTGTGGGCCCTAATACAGCACAATGGGCCTTAACCCATGGGTTCCAAATGCATCACAATGGGTCTCAAATACATAACAGGTGGGCCCTGCACCTGAGCCTCAGAACAGGCAACAGGTGGGCCCCACTCATGGGTCAAAGATGCATAATGATGAGTCACATGTATATCAAAGTGGGCCTCTCAATTGGGCCACAAAATATATCAAAGTGGGCCTGGACGATGGGCCACAAAGTACATCAAGGTGGGCCTCACAGATGGATTATAAAAATACATCAAGGTGGATCTCACAGATGATCATATCACGGAGTGGCCCGCCTGATGTGTTTGAGATCCAACCAATTCATAAGTTAACATAGAGGTAGATGAAGTGAAAACAAATATCAGCTTTATTGAAAACTACTGTGGCCCTTAGGAATTTGAATGATGGATATCACTGTCCTCATTGATGGTGGGGTCCACTTGAACCTTAGATCTGACTTATTTTTAGTCTCAAGCCTGTTAAGACAAGCTTGCCAAATGGTTGGACGATTTGGATGCAACACATGCACCAAGGGTGGGGTCCACATGAAGGCCCACCATCCTATATATAATATATAATATAATATATAATTATATACAGTATATATATACAATATTATAAATAATATTATATTATATATATACATACATACATACACACACGCACACACACACGCACACACACACACACGACACAGTGGGAGCAGGTCCCACCGTCCAGTGCGGACAGTGAGGATAGAACACATAAATCATGAAGGGTCCACCATCCACCGTCAGTGGACGATGTGAATGACACACATACATCACTGTGGGTCTCACGTGGGGTCCACCATAACGTTTATAAGCCATCCAATCCATTCATAAGGTCACGCAGACCTGGATGAAGAGTAAAAACAAATTTCATCTTGATCCAAAACTTCTGTGGACCCAAAAATGGGTTTCAAAGGCAGACGTTCAAGCATCGCTGTTTCGTATGATGTGGGCCACCTGAGCATCAGATCAGCCTGATCTTTGGAGGGGGGCCCACTGCACTAAGGGCCCGTCAAATGCACGGGGTGGATTTGCAACACACCTCAGGTGAGGCCCACGACAGAGACCCGTGGTCCTGCCCGTTCGTCCATGGCGCACAGTAGCGCCTGCTGCTATGTCAATGGCAGCAGGTGTTGCTACCCCCTTTTTTTATTTATTTTTTTGAAATTTTAGTTTTTGTGTGTTTTTTTTTTTTTGCATGTAAGGCCCGCATCAGGTGGATCTGACCCAACCATTGATCACTAGGGCTCGAGACAAGCCAAATGAGCCCCATATCCGACATATTTTGGTGTATAGAAGTGACAAGGGGTATTTCAATGGTAAGCACACTGTTTGCTATGCTATGGCCTACCCGAAAGTCGGATTGGCCCCATTTGTCGGCTCAATGCCTAAAATGGTATGGGAAAAAGGATGGACGGCATGGATTGAATTTATACATCGAGGTGGGGCCTACATAGATAGCCCTTCCCAAAAGCTTTGAAAACAAATCTAATATTTGTGCTTTACAGTGATGTCCAGTGTCCCTGGACGTTGGACGGTTCGGGCTTACCACGAATGCAAGGTGGGCCCTCCTTAGGTGGGCCACCAAATGGCGAATGGTGCGGATATAACACATATAAAGTGGGCCCCACCTATAGATGACTTGGATAAAAATACATGCTTTATGGTGGGGTCCATCCGGGTGGGCCACACGACCACATCATCATACCAAAGAAAATATGAAAGAGAGAGGGAGAGAGAGAGAGAGAGAGAGAGGCACGTGATGATGGAGGACCTCGGCACTATGGGCCCTCCCTTGCATGATTTAAAACATACATCAAATGGGTCCCATTTCATATGGGCCCACCAATCACAATCAACGGTGGAAATCCTTTCTCCACGGAAATGGAGGGTCTAGATGACCCTATCCATGCAAGGAAAATAAACATCATGATAGGGTCCATGGAGAATGGCCCCATCATGGAATGATCATGAAGATCAAGGTGGGCCATCGGACACATCTTAGGGTTCAAAGTGAGATCCATACCATCAATCGACAGGCCTCACTTGGCCCTTCAAAAAAAAAGGAAATCTAAGCCTAATAGAGCACCCACCGTTCAATCTTCTTAGTTCGTTGGAAAGCCGATCTCCTTGTGCTCCACTTTGATGGTGGAAGATGAGGTTTGAATGGTTAGGATGATGGATTTGGGATGGAAAAGTGGGTCATACACAAACTCACTTTTCTCTCTCACATGAAATGCTTGGACGTGAGCCTCTTCTCTTGCTTGGAATTTGTGAAGAGAAAGAGAGAGAGAGAGAGAGAGAGAGAGAGAGAGAGAGAGAGGTGTGGTGGTTGTAAGAGAGATGTGAGTGATGGATGTGAGGTAAGTGATGGGTGAGGTGAGAGGTTGGTTAACTTTTGGGGTTTGCTTGACTTGTGGAGAAAGGAAGTATGGGTTGCTCTTATACTTGACATGAGGTGATTGATTGATTGATTTGAGTAATCGATTGATGGGACATGTTGTAGAGATTCTCTTAGAATTGCAAACGCACGATATTTTTTCAAAAGAAACGTCGACCTACATCTTCTGGTCAGGGTATCGGATCAGTGCATAAAACGCGGCGATGGAACCGCAGCGACGGTGCGGTCGCAATGGTACAAGTCTCGAATTAAGCCGACAAATCTACAAGATACAACTTAGGGTTGCACATAAACGTCGATTATACGTCGCAGGTTGTCAGAATTCATCAGGGAGTATCGCAGGAGTCGATGGAACAGTACAGTCTAGGACACAGGTCTTACAACATTGGTCCGTCAAATAGTTGAAAGTATAAGAACTCTTGCTCCGGGTCCATATATACGTCCTCCAATGTGTCCGCCTCACTAACCCCTGCATCTATAAGATTGTCTGGTTGATGTTTTAAAACGCTATCTGAGAATGGGAGTAAGTGATCAACTAAGTGGTTCCATTAGTTCTAAGTTTCACATGTTATCAACTCAATCAACGTAGGTAATGATAAGGCAAGTAAATAATCACTTCTTAAATATCTTGTTAAATGCACGTATGAAATTATGTCATGATGCATGCTTTTACAATCCAGCACTTCCTTGCAAATGACTTCAACACCTATTTCGTGAATGCCAACATTCCCTCACAAGCGACTCCAACACCAAATCGCAACAACCTAACTAATGTAATACAATTGATATGAATATTAGCCAAGTAGTTATTAAGTCTCATTCATCTAGCATATTGGGAAAGCTAAAGTACCTCCATTTTATCATCGGCCTCAACCGAATCACTAGGCTTAGGAAGCGACTGTAGCAGCTCCTAACCTGTGTCCCTTGATTCATTTGAATTCGCCAACCCCAATCAAACATATACAATAGGCAAGTTGTCAAAATGTTACTTAATGGATACTATAAGAAGGCTCGTCACCATAGCGTAGGCTGATAACACGAACACAGTGTCACATATCATCATGCTCGGCTCATGAGTCTTGTAGATCGTATTGCTAACGGTTTTCAGTAGACTCATCCAATGAGAACAAGGTACCCTAGATTCAATTGGTCATTATCAAACATTGTGAATATATACAATCAATCGGCCATGGGACTAATTTGATTAATCTGGGGGAACCCCGGTGCAACCGGCATTGGGTGCAAGCATCCCGTGTAATCCACCTATCGTCGGTCGTCTGCGTTTGACCCTGGGTAGATCAAACGAGCCAGGGGTGGCTAACACAATACAACCACCCCTTTAATTCGTCCGATTCACCAATTGACCAACATCCTATAAAATTCTAAGTGACAACACAGACTAAACATGCATTAGGCAATCAAGCGAGCTTTCTTATAACCCTAAATCTAACAAATTAATCACTTAGGCATTCCATCGAGCATATAAGCATCCATAAGCAAGTAGTAGCATGAATTGAAATCAAAAATCAAAATATGACATGTTAGCATGCTTCGAACTATCTACAACAAGAAATCATTCATTGAGACCCTCAAGGGTTGATAAACGGCAACCTAGGAATAATGGTACGCATCTTTCATTAGCTCGCTCGACTTGAATTTTCTCCTAGAGTTAGGGTTTTAGGGAAAGATCATTGACCACTTAATCAAGCATGTGTGCTTGTAAGATTAGGAAGAAATCAAACTAGAAGACCTAAACGTACAATGATTCAACGATTACCTCCTATCATTGCCCAAGAGACTCCGATGAAGGACTCGATCATAGCTAGATTGCGGATATAAAGGGTGGAGGATAGCATCTTCCGATCGACCTCTCGCTCACTCTTTCTTCTTTCCTCTCCTCCTCCTCTACCTCTCTCTCTCTCTCTCTCTCTCTCTCTCTCTCTCTCTCAAGGCTGGGGTTTAAAAATCGTATAGGGAGAAGGGGGTGAATTTGAGGGGTTATTTAGAGTGCCAGAATGTGCACAAATGGCTCCAATGACCATTTGTCCATTATACCCACACTAAGGGTGGTTGTTTCCAACCAACGAGGTCCTATAGGAGGTTTACGGGTCAATCTACGCCATGGGATATGTGCCCCACTAAGAGACCTACGTTCAGACCCAACCATCTAATGATCGGGCATGTAGATCAACTTGGAGGTCTCTAACACAAACCAATTGTCACTGAGCGTCAATCAGGTCTCTGAATATACGGATGAGAGCGGAGAAGTGTTCTTGATTGGTGCCCCGAATTTGTTTGTCATCTAGTAGTCCAAAAGTTACAACTTCGTGAAAAGGTAAAGGGGCTAGTTTCACTTAAACCTCAGGTTTTCACCTAAGGTATTCACATATCCCACGCACCCGGCTTTTAGCCCAAGTTTAGCGATCCTTGACACCATCCCAGCTCGACATCCATGATGGACATCAAGCTCAGCAAGGTAGACATTATTATATAGTTTTGAGTCTAACGGGCCACTAACGTGCAGTCTAGAACTAGTCCAATAAATCGGGCATTTTCGGGAGAAGTTAATCCTTGGGATTTAACTCTAATTAGCCCAAACCTAACCATCTTGGTGAGATTAGGGCAACTAGTTGGGCTAATACTGTCCTCAAACGGCTCCTCTCATGGACTTACTTGGGTTTTAGTACGGAATTTTCCATGATGCTACATGTGTAATCTTATTCTAGGAAATTAGATTGCGTGCCGAGTAACTCGGTACGCTTTAATTGTATAGAGTAAACTTTGTTGGGCCCACCATGAATGTATGTTGTTTATCCATGTTGTGCATTATTTTTGCAGCTCATTTTACCGGTTGAGACCAGAATTGAAGCATATCTAAAGCTTAAGTGGACCACACTATAGGAAAGAGTGGGAATAATGATTTCTACCGTTAAAACCTTCTTAAGGCCCACCGTGATGTTTATTTGTCATCCAACCTATTCATAAGATCACACAGACATGGATGGATGGAAAACACAAATATTAACTTAATTCAAAACAACGTTAGACATTGAATTCACACTATTTCCTACGGTGTGGATATGCTTCATTTTTTGTTTCAAGCACTAAAATTATCTAGTAAAATGGATGGACGGAGTAGATAAAAAACATAAATCATAACGGCCCCACTTAGCATACCGAGTTACTTAGAACTCAACCCGCTTCCCCACTTTAGGCCCAAATCCACAAAATGTAATTGACATGTGATTCAAGGGACCACAACCATGAAACTAGGTTGTGGGAGAGATGTTCATCCTTAGTTTTTATAGGGTCCATCGTGATTATTATATTGAATCCACTCCAACTATTGAATGCCACACTAAAGCATAGTCTTAACACCTAAAAATCAGGCTCATTAGTAATTTAGGTGGACCACACTAAGGAAAAAAGTTGAGAGAGTATGCTTTCCTCTATACATTGTTTCTAATTGTGTGGTCCACCTCAATTACAAATAAGGCTGATCTTTTTCTCTTAGACCTAACATGGGGTGACACACATCGTGGTCAGGGTGGATTTCTAATAAACACCACGGTAGGGTCCACCCAAGCGGAGATCCCTTTTCCTTCTCTCAAAGTAACTATTAATAGTAATTAATCGCGTACTAGTTGGACCACACGTATAATCCAACCAATTGGACTTGTGTGTGCCTACACACAGACACACACATAAACAACAAATTGTAACTAAAGTGTTTGTTGACCCATGGTAAAGCCACTTTCACTTTGTCAAGTGGAAATTAAAGTGTTATCGGTGGGTGTAAATCTCGGCCATGTAAGTTAAAATGATTCCTTTCTTTGAATATTTGGTGTACTTGGTTTCGTTAATGGTTATTTCAATTTTAACAATCACTGGTTATTATTTTTGTAAGCGTGCGTTTGGTAAATGGAATGAATAAAGTCTGAAATTAATTTAAGTATTAGATCCATTGTGTATGAATTTTAAGTACTGATATGTGCTCGAATACTTGCTTGGTAAAGTGTCTTAAAAAATTCTGAAATAATAATTTTGTAATGGTAAGCGTCCAATGACCACTATTTCATGTGGTGTGGTCCACTTAAGATTTGGATCTGCTTAATTTTTGGGACCATGGTCTAAAATGAGCTGTAAAAACTGATACACAGCGTAGATATACAACACATACGTTAAGGTGGGTCCCATGGTAAGGGCAACATCCTAAGGTGTTAACGGGTAATACTCCTCAACCAGACTTGGATGGAGCAGCTTAAAACACCGCCAAGGTAGGTGCAAAGTTAAGTGGGCCATGCTATGATATATATGTGTTAAATCCACACCGTCCATCCATTTTTTCAGATCATTTTAGAGCATGAGCCTAAAAATGAAACAGATCCAAAGCTCAAGTGCAACACACCACATAAAATAGTTGAGATTGAACACCACCATTGAAAACTTCTTAGCGCCACAAGTTTGTGTGGCCTTGTGAATAGGTCGTATGGAAAATAAACATCATGATGGACCCGAGGAAGGTTTCAATGGTGAATGTCATTGTCCTCATTGCTTTCTATGGTGTGGTCCACTTGAGTTTTGGATCTACCTCATTGTTTTTGGGTCATGAATCATGCCATATGATGATTTGGAAAATTGGATGGAGGGTGTGGATATAACAAATACATCATAACAGGGACCACAAGTGACAAGACTTTGCCATGTCAAAATTTCCATAATCGAATCACATACGAAGGGGCAAAGTTGTCATTTAAAAAAGAAAAACAATAATAATAACCCAGAGTCACTTATCGTATTCTGGACACATCACTTACCACTTTCGGTGCATACACCACTCTTTCAATTAATTTTGTGATTAATTTATGTTAATGGCTATTTTTAATTGTGTTAAATAAAGCCCAAAATAAGATATTAAGTGGCCAAAATTTGTTTTTAAGATTTCGGTTACATATTAAGTGGTAAACAAACAACTCCTTAATTAGAAACACTCTAGTGCTCCCATAACTCTATAACTTATGGTGCATCTAGTAGGATCGGTCTATTTGCATGGTTCATCGAGAAATCTAAACCGTCTATTATGAGTTTTTCTACTACCTATACACACCATAGAAAGCTAAACACTAAACAATTGTATCCTGAGAATAACACATCGAGAACTTATTTGTATTGGTGGATTACACCATGGGGCGCAAACCATCTCAAAGAAAGCGACCTAATTTGTGCCTTGATCTAGCAAATAAATTAATTTATTCATCATTTATAGAGGTACAACCTTTTTATTTGGCATATAAACCTTAATTTCAATTGATATATATTGGTGATTTATTGTTATTCAATTTTTTTTTCCATAAAAGGAAATTAACATCTCCACTACACACTTAACTAGGAGATGTATGAAGAAGGACCATCCATCTAATTTACTACCATGGTTGATGGAATATTGTTATGTAAACATTCTCGTTCGATAAACCTAGGTCATCTATCCAGAGGCCTTTAAACAAATGGTGGCTTTATCTATTAGATTGATTAAATAATTTTGTATCTCCCCAATCTAATGTATCAAATGGCTAAAAAGGCCTTGTAACACCAAGAGTAGTGCAGGGATGCATGGGTGATCAGTTCTCGCATGAAAAAATAACTTAATGTGCATGAGATCCACCTCGTCCATCTAGGTGTTGCATGAGGTAGTCCACAACAGAGGTAGTTGATTAATTGAGAAGTGACACCCACGAAATTTTTCATATTATGTGTGTGGGGTCTATGTACCGGTTATCTAATTCATTAATTTTACAATCACCACCATGTAATGCCCAAAAACTCCTGTCATTTTAGATCTCGCAGGGGTTACACCACATGAACTTGTAAGTTTTAGGTATAATTTTATACTTCCAAATAGCGTGGCTAACAGCTTGACTTATGGGCTCTGTGGTGAATATGTGACGCCCCACTTGATGAATAAACAAAGGTTTATATCATAAACATTCCTCACACATAATGCTTCATTATTTTGTTAAGGTGATAGACATCTCTCTCTCTCTCTCTCTCTCTCTCTCTCTCTCTCTCTCTCTCTTGTCTTTTATAGAGAGATGGTTCTCTCTATTGTCTTTTATAGAGAGATGGTTCTCTCTCCTCTTGCGTTTTCTTTTGTGAAGCCTACTTGGAGTAGGCCGTGGCACATGTTCTCTTGTGCGGTCTATCTAAATATGACACAGCTAGGGCTGTACACGAACTGGGCTAACCCAGTTAACTCGCTCGACTCGGCTCGACCCGCAACTGAGTTCGGTCCGAGACAAGCCTTTTTCTCTAACTTGAAACTGAGTTCGGACCGAGTTCGAACAGGTCCCAGTTCGGCCCCACTCGGTCCGAAACGCAACTCCGCCGTTATATATATATATATATATATATATATATATATATATATATATATATATATATATATATATATATATATATATATATATCCCTAAATCTTTATTCTAACCATTTGAGACAGAGAAGTGAGAATGCTGCCCGACCAATGAACTTGCTGTAAGGTCCAAAAATGGTCCAAACTCGTCTGATGGCTGACCGGGCAGAGTTCGGGCTGGACATGTTGGCCTGGCGACCGGGCCAGGCCGGGTTCAGACTGGGTATGGCTGGTGACCGGGCCGGGCTGCGTTGAGCCCAGTTCAACTCGGTTCGGTCCGATGTACACCCCTAAGCACAGGTAAAGGGAAGTACATTACATTTTTCTGAGTATCCTTAGTGAGAGAGTTCTTGCATATATGAAGAGTGTGAGAGAGGTAAGCCATGTATTTTTTTTTATTTTTTTAGTTTTAGTGAAGAAGAAATTTCAATATTGTTGTCCACTGGACATATGAATATTGTCAAATTGCATAAATCCCCGTGCATCTCATCTTGTGCTTTTGCTTTAGCTTTTGGATTTTTTTTTACTTGGCCCTTTTATTTTGTCGTTTTGCTTGCTTGCATCGATTTGTTTCGGTGTTTTTCCACGAAATATTTTGCAATGATCCAACCCATTTATATGATGGGCTTGATCATGGATGCGGCATACCCAAAAACACAATCAACAGTGGAAGATTCTACCAATGGGCCACAAAATAATAATTAATCGAAAGGGTTGAGTTCTTCCAATCTAAGAGTTTTGCATTTTTGTTGTCTCGCAATGCGACCTTTTTATTTTTTTATTTTTGGTGTTAGCTTGTTAGTACAAGCACTGTCAATTCAGACTTCATTGTTAGTCACCCCCACTAGGGATCGATACCACCTCAGTGTTGAAATGAGGTATCTTTCACTCAATCTATCACTTGAGCTATGGATCAACCTACTTCATAAGGGCCTGTTTGTTTTGCCAATGACACTAGTAGAGGAAAAGATGTCACCTGTACAATTATACCATTGCCAAACCAAGTGCGAGTGTTGTCAATTAAATGCAGTTGTATTGAGAAGACAAATAAATAAATTCGTAATCATATTATTTTTTCATTATCTTAAAAGTTTTGAATTCAAATAACAACCTGATAATTTTATGATGATTTAATATTTTAAAAAATGTATAAATATCAGTATAAATCTAAAAGCTCTGCTCAATAATTTGGATACATTGTCGCTAGCATCTAGTGAGGAAAAGTATAAAAAGTAGTGCCATGATCAACCGTTAAATGTCATGCAGTGCATAAAATGGATGGTTCACCATCCACAACTTCCCTTGCCACCTGCATGGTGGAGTGATGGATCCATCATATTAGGATTGTTCCTGCTTCATCGCATTGGTTCCCTCAAATCAGAGACTTTGGGATCTTACGCTGAAATTTTCTGTTTTTCACATTAACTGCAGCGTATAATGTTGCGGCCCAATTGCATTGCATTGATCATAAATTTTCTGTTTGGCAACCATAGGATCCAGACCATGGCACCTACCATTGCCACTTGCAGAAGCGGAAGGTCTTCATTTGTTCCACTACTCCGTTCATGCATTTATTAAGGGCAATTTTGTTATATATAATGGAGGTCTATCAAAAACGAGAATATACCATCTGAAGAAAGGAAGCCAATTGCCTACTGAGCAAACCCTATGGACCTACCGTCCTTGGTGCATTTTATCCACTCCATCCATCCATTTTACCTGATAATTTTAAGACTAGCTATATAAAAAAATATCCAAAGATTAAGTGGCCCACACTACGAGAAATAGTGTGAATTAAACATTTACAGTTGAAAGTTTATTAAGGCCAGAAGTTTTAGATTAAGCTTGTATAGGTATGATCTTATGAACAGGTTGGATGACAAATAAGTATATATCACTGGGCCTTAGGAAGGTTTCAAAGGCGGAAATCAATACTTCTTTTATTTCCTGTGTTATGGTCCACTTTAGCTTTGGATATGTTCCTATTCTAGGCTCAACTCTTAAAATGATCTATTCACATGCATTCAGAGTGGGTTCAAATGAGTTAACTCAGTACGATAAGAGCCGACTGAGTAACTCAGTAGGCAATGGGAAGAGGTGGAATTTCAACTTCTAAGACACCCATCTTCAAGCGCCAAACATGAAACGTGACAAATGCGCTAAACCGGAACATGTGTGTGATATCCAACACGTTCATCAGATATTACCCCCCAATTTACTGTTAAAATTTTAGGTGTCCCACCAATGAACAGGAGCCATTGGTTTTCCTATATCTCTAACCATCCTTTTTTTTTAAGGATAGTATAATTTATAAATTAACTATATGGATCGATCACAAGGAAAATTCATCATGGGTCATCCTCTGAAAGGTCCGGATCTCGAACGGATGTGCTAAATCAGCACTCTTTGTGAACCTGTGCTTGAAGCGTGGTTGGCCGGGCGCTGGATATGGGATATCCGTCGATTTTTTGTGGTTATCCAGACTCGTCCATCCCACCAGCTATTTGGCGAGTATCTGTACGGGCGATAGCGCCGCCCTCGTAAACACTGCATGGGATTTTGATCGGATTCGGTGAATCCGTCCCACCATTTTCTCCATTCCCTTCATCGGTTGTACACTCCTTCAAAAATGGCAATGCCTCTTCCACCGTACACTATCATAGTTGTACACTATGTCAACAATGTGCCCCACAACCTTGATGGTCTGGATGTCCATACAAGAATTAATTTGGACGAGTCAGTGTCACTCTTAGACGGTGATAAACTATCATGGAAGTCTAACCAGATTCAAAGATGGTAAAAATCTACAATGACCAGACACCCCAAAAACAAAGGAAGATCATAGCGGCTCATCCAGCAAATAGATGGACGGCATGGATGAGACACAAACATCATGGTGGGGCCCACATAGCGGATGAAATGCACGGGCGTTGGATACGGCAGAGGTCTATTCCAAACACGCCCTGTTGCAAATCCACGGTCTACACCGACAACCACCGCCATCCCAAACATGCACTCCGTCATCCTGGAATTCGTTCCATCCCGTGTGTTGTGGGTTTACACAACATCCACTGACACCACCATCATTACCTTAAATTACATTCCATCCCTCCAAATCCCATGGGATCGGTCCGGCCAAACACGCCCTTAGTGCTTGAAGAAGAGGGCATTCAAAATAGCTTTCATTTGAGATCCTGCATCAAACGGTCCACGATTCACAATCTTAGTGCCTTGGCTCAACGATCAAGCTGGCCCACTTATAGGTGGGCCACGCTTGTACAAGAAACAATAAAGACAAATAGAAAGAACTAGAATTGTCGGATATACTTTTTTAAAATAAAGAAGAGTTATGATTATCCATACACATCCAATCTAATGATGCATGGGTAGAATAACTTAAGCTAATCCAAACTATCTAAATCATGGGATCCAATGTAGATTGGATTAGATTGAAGAATCCTAGTCTCTTTTTCTTTTTTCTTTTTTAAGGAACAATTGTTTGTAAAATCTTAGCTGGTTAATTACTTTCTATTTTCACCGTCTATTTTATGGGCCACTTAAATCAGGATTAATCATAAGGTAGATGAAGTCGAAGCACCAGAACAAGTTAGAGTAATCTGTCCATGTTACACTTGGAAGGACAATGTATCAATCGTGATGTTCTGTCTACTTGACCATTGGATTCATCATGGCTTATATTTCAAAAATTAACCGATGTGGATCACCATATCTATCAAGTTTCATTTTCTACCGTCAATCTAACTGCCCCCAGCCTTAATGTATGAGATTTATTATTAGGCGTATTTTCTAGGAAGCAGATTGGCTGGTGTACCCCACACCACCAACTTGGCTGGATGTCACAAAGTCGTGGATCTCATCATCATATATATGTTTGATATATATGTTTTATCCCAACCTTTTGTCTACTGGGTCCTTGCTCTTGCTCCGGTGGTAGACTCTCAGGAGTTTCAACACCTGGTCGGGGTTCAAGTGCAGGTGGTGAAATCCAGCAGTATGTGCGCTACCACATTTGAACTTTAGATATGCCTCATTTTTTGTTTGTGGTGTGGTCTACTTAAACTTTAGATATGCCTCATTTTTTGTGGTGTGCTCTAAAATGATCTCTCCAAATGGATAAACGGTATAGATATAAGAAATACATCATTGTGGGCCATGTTAAGTTTTATCTCCTTTGAACCGTTCCTGTAGGTGGGAGCTCGAAGAGCGTCAGCGCTTGTCTTCGCATGACACGTATCCACACCAGCCAGGTCGGTGGTGTGTGGTACACCAGCCAATCGTGACACCATATCACCTCCTCATCTGTCAACTATTTGAACAGTTCTGATTAGAGACATATGTGCCAAGTGTACGGATGGTCTAATCACCCTACAGGGGATCATATTTGGCGCTTTGCAAGTATACTTGCACAAGTTTGGTACTCGTATCTCGTGTGGTCCACTCGTTCTTAAGAGAAGTCATTGATTAATTGGGCTACACTGTGACCTCTCTTGCAACATGATTTGATCTTTAGGTGGGTTGGACAAGTAGAAACGAAGTGGACGGCTACAATCAAATTTGCCAACGGTAGAAATTGAATATACAGTAGGGTCCTCATAGAGATATGTATCCTAGCCTTCTTTTTCATCCATCACATCCACGTGATGGGTCCCACCTTATAATAAGCTTAGATCTTTCAAACGTGTACCCATTTGACACGTGTGAGATACAAATGTGGATGAAATGCACTCGCATTGGTTTCCTTTATTAGGGCATGTTTTGGCACCAAGGAAACGGTAGTCAATGAATAGATGGTAAATGCACAAGGTACGTGCACTTAGAGAGTGGTACACAGGTTTTCATATACTATCCATTCATCCATTTCTTATTCATTGTTAAGAGATATATTTTCAAATCCTATTATCACTGTTTAGATGTTTAGATAAATCATGTAAATATCAAATATCAAAATCAACATTATGTTTGCTCCAAGAATTGGTGGGCCCCGTTGTTATATTTATGTGAAATTCACCCCGATCAATAAGTATTGCTCATTAATTTAACTATGCAGTTTAAAAATCAGTTCGACGTATGATTCAGGTAGGCTATACCAAAAAAAAAAAAAAAAAAAAGATGAAAATGAGACTGACCTTTGATTTTTTTTTTGAGGCTTACCAAGATTATTATATGAAACCTACTCCAACTATTAGATATAAAGCTAAAATGTAAGCGTATAAACAAAAAATTAGGCCCATTCTCGAGTCAAATGGGCCACGCAAAAGGAAATAATTTGAGAGCAAAGGTTATTGTTTCCCTTCATATGACTCACTTGAATTACACAGCAATTTGATATTTGGCCCTATAACTCAAATTAAACGACACACTTGGTGATCGAAGTGGATTTTATGTAAACATCTTGATGGCCATGTCCCACATGATATTTTTGAGCAGATGGATTCATGTCAAGAGTTCTCTACGTGAAAATAACTTGATTGATTTCAAGAATTAGTATACCCCACCTTAATGTTTATGTAAAATCCACCTCATCAATAAGTGTGTCACTCCATTTTAGTCATGGGGATCAAAAGTTGGCCCGATTTGTATTTCAGGTGGGTCGTATGGAGGGAAATAGTTGGAAGTTGGGAGATATATCCCTTATATATTGTTTCCAATTGTATGGTCCACCTGAATCATGAACTAAGCTGAGTTTTGAGCCCTGTAGGTAATATAGAGTGATACACTTGATGATCAGAATAGATTTCACATAAACCTCAGGGGTCGTTTGGCACCATGGATTTGGGGAGATTTCAAGTCCCCTAATTGTTTGGTAGCATAAAGTAATTGGGGGTTTCAAATATAGGAGGTTTCAAATCCCCTCAAAGAGAGGGTTTGAAATGCATAGTGAGAGCTTGGATTACACTGAAACCATTTCAATAGTTGCATGTGTAACATGTGTGTCACTGTACTATTATTCTATTGGGTACATGACACACTAATGATATCCAAAAATAATTAGATTATTAATGGCATCACCATTAATTACTTCAATATGATGATCAACACTGTCCAAACATTGTCCATGTAAATCAATGGTTAAAAATCATTGGTTAGTCATTCAGACGTAATCTTGTGTTTGTGACCCATCCAAGACTTAGAATTTCATCATTTTCTGGAAAAGTATATATTTCAGCAGGCTTATTACAACCAATGTGTCAAAATTTACATAAGTTGACTAATTAGAGATATTAAAGTTGATTTAGTAATTAAATTCAAACCCTTGTAAATATACTATGAATATTTACTTTTGGATTAAAGTTGATTCTCAATCTATGGTGCCAAACACGGTAAGAGGATTTCAAATCCAGGGGATTCTGAATTCAGAAGGTTTCAAACCTACACTACCAAAGACGCCTTTAAGGTGGGCCAATATTAAGAATGCATATCAAGCATGGAGAAATGTGCATAATTTTTGAATTCATAAAATTATTCATGTGCATTGTGACAAACAAGACCTAGGATTCCATGTAAACAATGAAATCTACACACAGATGGTTAGGCATTGATTAAGATAAGATGGTGATGTATTGCCATAAAGACTACCGACCATCAGATTCACAGAAGATTAGAGAAAGTAAATGCAGTAGGGAAGAGTTATTTGATACTCTAGCGGAGTTTGATACTCCCCAAACATGAATGTGTAACTTGCACAAGTAGAGTATGTAGACTTCAAGTTAAACTGTCCAAGTAGTAGGGAACCATGTATATGTCCCATAACCCTAAATCAGACTGATTAAATGATCAAAATCGCATATTAATTGGACAACTCTTCCTTGAATCTGGACTAGTGATTGTTTTCATTATGGTCATCCCTCGGTTATCCACCAAATACAATAATGCTTTTCCTTTATAGTTGTCAAGCATCAAGTCATAGAAAGTGACACTAATCACTTTTGCCAAAGAATTTGCAAGTACTATGATTAAAAACTATAAGAGTAGTCATTTGTCTTTTTGGAGCTGTAAAAATTTTATAGTAGTAAGATTCATCAGACTCTAGTGAATCTTGATTAAAAACAAATCACCAGATAGGCGGCATTGAAAGAATGTCCAGCCACTTGGCATGCGGACTTTGTGGGGCCCACCCAGATGTATGTAGTTTTATCCATGTCATCAATTACTTTTATCAGATCATTTTAGGTCATGATCCAAAAAAATGAGATAGATCTAAAGGTTAAACTTCTTCGGGCCTACCATAATTTTTTTTAACCATCCAACATGTTCATAAGGTCATAATGACCTGAATAAAGGGAAAACACAGACATAAGCTTGATCCAAAACTTCTTAAGGTCTTAAGAAGTTTTCAATGGCAGGCGTTCAAACCCACTATTTTTATGTGGTGTTGTTTACTTGAGCTTTTGATTTGCTTAAATTTTGGGGCCATGCTCTACAATGATCTATCAAAATACATGGATGGCATGGATAAAACATAAACATTACGGTGGGCCCTACAGAGTCCAGTCACCAGGATATCCCTGGAGACCCGGTCTCCTGGCAATCCGTGTCCAAGTGAGTGGATGGATTAGAATGCATGACCCGAGGCTCTGCAACGGATGCATTGTGGGACCTACGTTTACGTGATCAAGACCATTGGTTTGTTGCTTCCTAACATGGATGGACCACCCAACAAGGAAAATCCCCCAGATTAGAATATCTCAGCTGATCAATTTTGCCATGTGGGACCTACGTTTATGTGATCAAGACCAATGGTTTGTTGCTTACTAACATGGATGGACCACCCAACAAGGAAAATCCCCGAGATTAGAATATCTCAGCTGAGCATTATTTTAACTTTTTAGATGCATGTGGACCGTTGCTGCGCTTCTCAAACTGAAAGTTTATGATAATGGGCCATACACAGTTGGAAACAACATTGGGACCATTGTTGCACCATCCATCCATCTAGATTATAGTACCATGTTCCCACTTATCAGAATTGTATTCTACAATTCTGCTGAACGGTCTGGATTGCTCAATTGGTTTGATTTAAGTAATGGCCCACTAGCTGATCTCTGGAGATTGGCAAACAAGTCAAGTGATGGAATAGAAACGGATTGGCTACTACCCCTGCCACTAGCCAATGGCTAGTGGTCGGTGCTCTGTGGGCCCCACCATGATGTATGTGGTTCAACCATGCCGTCCATCTATTTTTCTAGATCATTTTATGATATGAGCCCAAAAATTAGGTATATACCAATCTCAAGTGGACCACATTACAGGAAAAAATGTTGATTGAACCTCGGCCATTAAAAGCTTTCTGGAGGCCATAAAATTTTTGGATCAAGCTGATCTTTGTTTTTTCCCTTCATCTAAGTCTGTATGACCTAATCAACAGGTTAGATGTCAAATAAACAATACAGTGTGCCTTAGGAAGATTTTAATGGTGGATATCCAATCACTATTGTTTTCCTGTAGTGTGGTCCACCTGATATCTATATCCCTCTCATTTTTGGTTTTAAATCCTAAAATGATCTTTAAAAATGGATGAACGGCATGGATAAAAGACATACTTCATAGTGGGATCTGCAGAGCACCGACCACTAGCCACCGGGCTAGTGGCAGGGGGAGTAGCCAATCCGTTTCCTGATGGAATATGCCATGTGTGTGGCTAAAATAAGTATTTGATGTGCGAAAAAGATCGATTCAAATAAACTCTACCAAACAAATGTATGGTGATTGGACCATTCATCAGGTAATCCATTGTAGTTGGGAGCCATAGTCCTATCAAACTGAGAATCTACATTCTAATTATTTGTTTTAACTGTCCATTGATTGGATGGGAGGGTAGCTTTTTTAAGCTGTTCATTTACAGCCACTGATTAAACGGTTCTGATTGGATGTCTGGAGATAGGGTAAGAGTCGGTGGTCCTTGGTCGACTATGGTCAAACAGTAGGCCAGCAGCTGCCACTGCCGCACCGCGAATATGCGGATTGTAACCATTTGAAACTGAGCATAAATATAAACCATTAAACATTATATGATTTTAAAAATAATGGTTGAACGGATAGGATCAGTTTTAGAAACTTATCCTTTTTTTCTTATGAAATGTCATTTATCTGATCCACTTCTTGAATGGTTCAGATCATTCGTAAGTCTGGCCCAGCTTTCTTTTTTTTTCTTGTTGTATATATATATTGTGTATATATATATATATATATATATATATATATATATATATATATATATATATATATATATATATGGGAAAAGGTACAATGCGCTCGAGCTGACTATAAGCTCTCGTGAGGTCGCACTGTGTGGGCCCCACCGTGATGTGTTTCGACCATCAACACCGTGCAATTGATAGGTACCCTTTAAATTATGGGATATCCCAAAAATCAGCCGTATACTGGACCATACCATCTAAAATCATGTGAAGACATGCCTAAAACATATAAAAGCACTTAGTGGGGCCCACCTGAAATTTGGATGCATCTAAAAATTGGTATTATCCCTCATCCAAGTGGGACACACATAATAGATGCGCTGGATTTTTGAACCACATCTCGATAGGCCCCACAAATGATTATGAATTTTTTAATGGAGGGTAACCCCTCTCAACTTTTGTATGTGGTGTGACCCACGCAAGTAACGGATTGACTTGATTTTTAAACTCCACACCCACCATGGAATGGTGCATCTGATTGATGGGGTGGATGTTCGACACGCATCACAATGGGTCCACACAACTCGACCTCATGGAAAGTTTCCATGAGCTCCACCACATAGAACCTTTTCCATATATATATATATATATATATATCCGAATGCTCAGTTGCGCGTCGTGCAAACCATTTTGAGAACTCATCATACGTAATGTAACTTCAAAATCTGAACGGTCCACGTGAAGCAGCACCTCATGAAACCCCTTTGACCTACACCTAGATCCATAGCTCAAGTGGTAGACTGAGTCAAAGATACCTCGTTTCAACACTGAGGTCTTGGTATCAATTCCCTAGTGGGGGTGGCTAACACTGAAGTGTGAACCGACAGTGGGTGTATTAACAAGCTAACAAAAAAAAAAAAAAAAACCGTCGGCCTAATTTTTACTTTGATCCGAAACTTTGGTGGTCTATGAAAAATGAAAATAGTTTACTCCCTTGATTTTCATTTCTCTTTTCTATGGCCCACCAAAATTTTAGATCAAGGTGAAATTTTGTCTCTTATAGTTTCATGGGATTCCTCATCACCATGGACAGTTCGAATTACACACCCATGAGTCCATGACGTGTGTGCAAAGGTGCGCACGTGCGTAATTGTGTAGGTGAGCATGACTCTCTCTCTCTCTCCACACACGGGAAATGGTATTATAATGTCAACCTCACAGGAATTTCCCATGAGGTCCAGGTGTGTGGGCCTCATCCTTATGTGTGTCAAACATCAACACCATGTCCCCTTTAGGTCATGGGATATCCCAAAAATTAGTCATATACTGAACTCAAATGGGCCATACCATTTAAAACCCTGTGAAGACAAGACGAAAACATATAAAATCACATGGTGTGGCCCACCTGAGTTTTGAATGTGGTTGAAACTTGGACTCACCCCTCATCTAAGTGGGACACACACAATGGATGGGCTGGATTTGTGAACACATCTCGCTAGGCCCAATACATGATTAGAAATGTTTTAATAAGAGGGTAACATCTCTCAACTGTTGTATGTTGCGTGGCCCACCCAATTCATAGATTGACTTGATTTTTAAGCTCGTGTCCCAGCATGGAATGGTGCATCTGACTGATGGGGTAGATGTTCTACATACATCACAGTAGGGCCCACAGCACAGTGGAGCCCACACAACTCACCTCATGGAAAGCTCCTGTGAGGTCGACCTCATAGTACCATTTCCACACACACACACACACACACACATATAGGGAAAAGGTACTATACGCTAGACCGTATTATACCTTTCATAAGGTCGAGAGCTGGCAGCACATTATTCGTCGGATGATAAAAATTTTAAACAACAGGAGATTTTATAAGAAACTGGAGAAACAAAATTGGTGCTATGTGGACCCCCACCATGATGTATATTTTATATCCATGTCGTCCATCCATTTTGAAATATAATTTAAGGGATTTACACCAAAAATAAGTTATATCTGAATCTCAGATGGACCACACCATGGGAAAACAGTTGTTATTGAATTTCTACTGTTACAAACTCCTAGGGCACACTGTAATGGTTATGTAGGGAAAATTAAGTTGTTATTGAATTTTTACCGTCCAACCTATTCATAAGGTTATGTAGACGTGGATGAAGTGAAAACACAAATATTAGCTTGATCCGGAACTTCTCCAGCTCGTAAGAAGTTTTTAATGGTGGACGTTCAATCCCCACCTTGTGGTCCACTTAAGCCTTGGACTTGCCTCATATTTTGGTTCATATATTAAAATGATCAGAGAAAATCGTTGAACGGTGTGGATATAAAACACTTACATCACGTTGGGCCCCACAAAGCCCTGCCCGGACGGATTACCGTCCAGGAGGTGGTAGGACGCAATCTGCGGTCTAATGGAAGCGGATTAGGATTGGCTAATGGGACGCGGATTGTGTCCTACCCCCCCCCGGACAGTAATCCGTCCGGGTGGGGCTCTGTGGGGCCCACCATGATATAAGTGTTTTATTCACGCTGTTCAACAATTTTTTTCAGATAAATTTAGTATGTGAACGAGGCAGGTCCAAGGCTTAAGTGGACCACAACAAAGGAACCTGCACTGATATGACACTCACCATTAAAACCTTTCCAAGGGCCCACATGATTTTTTTTAAACCATAAAACCTATTCATAAGGTCATGTAGACATGGATGAAGTGAAAACACAAATATTAGCTTGATCCGAAACTTCTTCGGCTCCCAAAAAGCTTTTAATGGTGGACGTTCAATCCCTACTTTGTGGTCCACTCAAGCCTTGGACCTGCCTCATTTTTTGGGTCACATATTAAAATTTTTTGAAAAAATCATTAAACAACGTGGATAAAGCACTTACATCATGGTGGGCCCCACAGAGCCCTGCCCAGACGAATTACTGTCCGGATGGAGGTAGGACGCAATCCGCGTCCTTAACTAGTGTACCTCATGTTATATTTTGTTTTAAAATAATATTAAAATTTGAATTTTTAAATTTTTGGTGATTTCCCTCCACATTTGAAAAGTTGTGGTACTTTTGTGTTGTGGGTTTTGTCCCACATCGGATTTGACAAAGTAAACTATCTTGTATATAAGATAATCTTTTTACCTAGGGCTGGTACCCCTTTCAGGGGGCACGTGAATTTAGTCCTGTATGGGGGCTATGCCAATAGCACTAATCTATGTTATTGACCACACGAGCCGAGCTATGCTGTGCCGAGCCGAGTCAAGTCCGTGTCCATGTCCGTGTGCGCGTGCGAGACGCGACGGGACGGGACAGGCTGGGCGCGGGTGCGAGTGCGGTGTGAGTGTACTCGCGTGGGTGTGTGTGTTGTTCACACCCCAAGTATAGGGTTGTGATGTAGTAATAAACTCGGTGAGACCGAGGTCGAATCCACGGGGACTGAAACTTGTACGTAATCTGAAATTTACCAGAACTAGAACTAGAATAAGATGAATTCTAAATCAAGTGTAAATTGAGGAATAATGATGAAATAATTATCTAAACTGGTGAAATTTAAAGGTAGGAAACTAGGGATTCAGAGGATCCACTCGTAGAGATCAGGGAGAACTACTCTTGATTCATGAAAATCAACTGAACTGCCATTGATATAGTTTTCAAGAGATGACGGGTATATGAATTAGAATGGATTCCATCACCAAACCATGCCCAGGAGACAAAGTAAACAACAGAATTAAACTAATTGACAACCAATCAGATGATTATGAAGGTTAGGAAAGGTACCGACATCCAACCATGCCCAAGAGACTATGGTGAACAACAGGGCTTCCTGACGTCATAAACAAAAAAAGGAGAAGGAAATACTCAAAGCCATCGCAGACCCATTGTAATTTCAGTCACAACAGACCATTAAGTACTAAAAATATTCTCATAATAAAATTAAATCAAAATCCATTCAGTCTAAACAGAAGGCACAAGCATAGACTCATCCCATCACGCTACAAGCTTCACCTCTTCGCCCTAGCTAAGAGGTTTAGCCACACATGGATGGACTAAATCCCTAGACAAAACAAAATAAAATAAAATAAAAATAAAAATAAACTCTAATCTCTCTTGTGCTTCACGTCCTAGCAGCCAGCTTCCCCTTGCCACGCTTCCTCTCCTCCTCTTTTATAGCAGGGAAATTCTGTGGTGTGGAGCTCAGAGCGAAATCCTCTTCCGCAAAGGAGAACAGGTGCGGAGTCTGTTCGCACTCCCCTAGCCTACGATGAACTGAAAGTGGGGCCCAGAATCAGGCTTTTCTTGCGAAATCCAATCCGCTCATTGGAATGCCCGTGAGATTTCAGCAAAAATAGACTATTTTTGGACCGGAATTGGCGTGTCCCACCGGTCTTTCTGTGCCACCGTTCATACATTGTTAGACGGTTGAGATCATCCCAGCGGTTCTGCTCTTGAATATTTGACACCTAGGCTTGGATGAGAGATCCCTTAGGCTTCTAATAGACGGTCCAGATTGAATTTCTGAACTGCGGTGGTGGCCCACACGGTCGGTCCGCAAGCTCCATTGCCTAACAGAGCTTTCGCAATAGACGTTGTGATGATGGTGAGTCCCACCTCGATGTCAAGTGGAAAATCCACTCCGTCCATAAGATTGCCCTCGAAAAACCAGTCGGACCTGTCCCGTTTTGGATCAAAATCATGGTGTCTCACCTGTTGGATGTCTCGACCGTCTAATCTACGTTTGGACGGCCAGATTTAGATCCTCGCTACCTTCTACAATTATACCACCTAGGCAGTGATGAGACGCTCGCTGGGAGGTCATTGGACGGTTCGGATCATCGAACCCGATGATGAGTGGGGCCCACTACACGAAACCGGCCAGCCATGTGCAGTCGCTGAAGCTTTTTACGCAGAGAAGGAGAAGGAGACGGGTCTCCTTTTATTGACTTGAGGTCTTGGTCCAGTGCACGTTAAGTGCACTTGCGCACTGTGCACTGGCGCTGCCAGTGGGGTCCAGTCATGATGTATATATGAAATCCGTACCGTCCATCCATTTTTTCGCCTCATTTGAGACGTTGAGTCCAAAATCGAAGCGCGTCCAGAGATCAGGTGGGCCCAAAATCAACGGTTTATGGGATGATCTGTCTGTTGGCCCATTTTTCGAGATCTCCAATGGCTGAAATTGAATATGTACAGTTCATTTCGGGTCCTCAGGTGATGTATGAAATCTCGACCTGAACGGATGGTGGAAATCCTGTGATCTTGCATGTCGGATCCTTTTTAGGCCACTTGAGCTTCGGTTTCTGGATTTTTGCGGATCTCTGGCATGTAAACTTGTTGATCTTGGTCTCTTGGGGTCCGTCCCTTGCCTTTGTGACCTTTGAGTGTCAAATCCACACTTTTAGTGCTCTTTTACAATCAAAGCTCCTAATTTCAACCTGCAACATAAACATGATTAAGTTGGCCTTTAAACAATATTATGTTCGTAAATCCAAGCAGTAACTAGGGTCTGATATGCAATATTTGACCCTCAACATGTGTATGGGTACTTGCGGGACTTTATTTGCGAGAGTGTACTCGCACTTGCGCCTTTTCGTTTTAAACCTCCGGTTGGTCGCACTTGTTGGGTTTAAACCCAACGGACCTAACCTTTTGTAAAGGGTGCTTATGCACCACTTCGGAGCTTATATAAAGACTACCGATTCCAGTTTCAAATATACGAAAATACTCTCTTTTATAAAACTCTCTCTGATACGATTTTAAGCATTTTTATTACTGAGTTCATCGCTGAGTCAACTCAGCACTTTCGGATTAAACTGCAAGTGGTTCGAGCCCGTGTACAGTGAGTGCACCGCTGGGACCGGGTCATAGTCGTTGTATCCTGGAGGTCGATTAATCTGGAAACCTGTTGCACTTGGGATGCTGTCCAAGGGGAGCAAATTCGATTTCAAGCCGAGTGACTCAGTCACGCCTCAACTCAATTCAATAAGTTTTTATTTCTAAAAATTTTATTTTTCTTTTTTGGTTCTCGATTTTAATAGTTTATTTAATTCAACCATATAATCCAACAATCTTGAAATCAAATTATTGAATTACATAAACTATGGCTACAGTAACAGTAAATGCTTCTGCTGAGTTAGCTAAAATCGAACCGTTTGCTGGATAATACTTTAAACGGTGGAAACAAAAACTGATGTTCGCTCTGACCACCCTGAAAGTTTCATACATTTTATCTGAATCATTTACTATAGATCCAAAAAATCAAACTGAAGTAACAGATGAAAATAATTGTAAAAACTATATTCTAAACTCTTTATCCAACGAACTATATGATGTGTATGTTTCTTACGTGTCTGCTAAAGACATATGGATTGCTTGAGAAAAGAAATACATATTGGAAGATACATGCGCTAAGAAACATGCAATTGCTAATTTCCTTCATTATGAAATGACAGATGATAAACCTGTCACAAATCAAATTCATGATTTTCAAAGTCTAGTTCACGAACTATCGACAGAAGGAATTAAGTTGGATGAAGTGTTTCTGTCAGGAGCGTTACTAGAAAAATTACCGCCCTCCTGGAAAGAATATAAGAATAAAATGAAACATAAAAAAGAACGGTGTTTCTTTGGAAACCACTGTCGTACACATACGAATAGATGAGGCCAATAGAATCAGGGACCAAAAAGAAGATGAAAATGAGATAGATTCAAATGCAAATCTTGTGGAATCAAGTCGGACAAATAATAAGAAAAAGGGCAACTGCAATAACTGTGGCAAACCTGGACATTACGCAAATGAATGCTGGCTCGAAAAGAAAAATGCAAACAATCAATTCAAGAAAAAGGGAAACTGCTACAACTGTGGAAAGCCTGGGCATCATGTTAAAACCTGTAGGCTTAAGAAAAACAAAGATAAGCCTCAGGTTAATCTTACAGAAATAGGCAATGAGTCTGACATAGTAGTAGCTGTGGTGTCAGAAGTCTTCCCGGTAAACAACTTGGAGTGGGTACTAGACACTGGTGCAACTAGGCACGTGTGCAAGGATCATAGCATGTTTACCTCCTACCAAGTATCAAGAGATGATGAACAGGTGTTCATGGGTAATGCTAGAACGTCTCCAGTTGTAGGGAAAGGGAAAGTACTTCTGAAACTCACTTCTGAAAAGACTCTAATGTTAAATGATGTCCTACATGTGCCCGACATTAGAAGAAACTTGGTCTCTAGTTCGCTCCTCAATAAGACTAGTGTTAAGTTAGCATTTGATTCAGATAAGCTTGTAATTACTAAGAATGGAACTTTTGTTGATAAGGGATACTGTAGTGATGGTTTATTTATTGTAAATGTATCTAATGATAATAATAAGAAGACATCTAGTTCTGTTTATATCGTTGAACCTTTTTATCCATGGCATAGTAGATTAGGTCATGTGAATATAGTATGTTTGAAGAAAATGAAAAGATTAGGTTTATTACCTAATATATCTAATAAAGAATTCAAAAAATGTGAAACATGTGTAGAATCAAAATTCATTAGAAAACCCTTTAAACGAATAAAAAGATCATCTGTTCTATTAGAATTGATACACAGTGACTTACGTGATTTTAGAAATCATATGTATAGAGGTGGAAAAAGATATTACATAACTTTTGTAGATGACTACTCTAGGTTCACTAGAGTCTATCTGTTAAGGAATAAATATGAAGCTTTAGATGCTTTTTCATCCCCCAAACCCAGAAATCGGATTCACAGGAATCCCGATCGCCGAATCCGGTGCCGACAGCCTCCGTAGTACTCCATTCTCGGCTCCCAGCGCCCATACGCCAGATTCCGATCCTGGGATCCTACAATGAGGATTTTCAGTATGATTTTTTTTTTGTAAGGGAGCATAACCATAAGCATAACCAAGTCACAAAACAACATCATCATCACATATCCACTAGAATAAATATTTGAGTACAATGCTGAAAGGAAAATACATATGTCGAAAATCAAAACTCCAGAAGACCGCTGCACGCTCCAAGCTCAACGCTGCTACAACCTAACGCCACCTGCACGCATCTATCGTGCATAAGCTTATAGAAAGCTTAGAGGGTAGTGGAAGTGTGTGTAAGGTAAGTGCTAAGTATCAATAAAGCACATAAATCATACATCATCGGGATAAGCAGAAATACTAATAAGATTATGAATCATATGACATCAGAGTAAGCAGAAGTGTACTGGTAAGTCCATGAATGTTATCAGCCGTACCAAGGCTATGCGATGCAAAACATAACAAGACAATAACGGATGTTGAGGATGCAATGCAATATATAAATCCTGACGAGCCATGAATACCATCAACCTCATCTAGGCCATATAAGTGCAAAAATATAATAACCCAAAATGTTAAGTACTGCGGATGCAATGTAATATACGGTGCGAATGAAATGACTATGCTGGAATGTGAAGTCGGGATGATAGTACGAAGTATCACAGGCTATGGGGTCCATCATAAGGGACTTCTATCCAAACCAGTCCCATACCTAAATTTTGATAGTCAGACACCATGTGGTAAACTCCTGATCTCAGGTTAGTCGCGCGCCCAACCGAAATCGTGGCCATGCGAAGGTACACGTAATAAATAGTTACGCACCACCAGCCCGAGTGGATAGTGAATGAATGAATGAATGGATATGCAATTCTTGCTCAATAAGTCCACGTGTCAGTACGTTGCTCTCTGGGATTCTCACCGGGGTCTATTACACCCTACGCCAGCTTGCCGCCCCTATCCGAGCGCACAACTGGGTAAGTGAAAGAGACCTCACTATCCGCCTGCCAATATCGGGCCCGACTCGTCGATAGCAGACCTATTCTTCAAGCTGGTCAAACTCAACCTAGATATTACCCCCTCACTCAGGCGGGTAAGGTCACACCCCTTCCCAACCGACCAGGACATAGTGGGAGACGTAGCGTCCTGATATTCGGCCCTCGTGTGCTCATATATCCACTTGGTCTCGACATTAGAGTCATCTCCTGGCCAAGGAGGTTCAGGAATTTTTACCCAGGGACATCTATGGCGCCCGTATGCTAGAACCAAACATTTTCGGTGTCCCATCTAGCCATCCATGATATGCCTGTGGAGGCCACGGCCCTCATGTCGCTAGGGCGTACAATGATCAAGTAACATGTATGCGAGATGCATGAATCACACCATACAAACATGCAGCAATCTCGCGCGTACCATGCGCTCATGTCGGGCACTCCATCTCATATGGAGTCCCGTAAATGTCTCAGCCAACGGCTCATGTTATAACCAAACATTCCTCATATCAAGCATACATATGATGCATATGGGTATGAATCATGAAGCTACACTAAGCATATTATAAGGTGAACTATCCTTACAACACAGATGGGCCTAGACGGCCTACACACAATAAGTATGGGCCTACCAATGGCCCTAGGGAGAGTCGTAATGCGGACATTTAACCAACATTATACTTACAATGTGGACGTCAAACCAACATTGCTCCTAAGGCATAGCCCGCCATATAGGTCAACACATAAAACACGGTGGAATCACATTCAATGGGCCTTATGTATACCCTATTGGGTCTCGACCCATGGGCCTCCAATACATTGAATGGGCCTAAACACATGGGCCATATATATATATATCAAGGTGGGCCTCAATAATGGCCACAAGTACACATCAAAGTGGGCCTCGACAACGGCCATAAATACACATCCAGGTAGGCCTCAACAATGGCCATAAATACATATCAAGGTGGGCCTCAACAACGGCCACAAGTACATTAATATGGGCCCCATCACGTGGGCCTCACATATGCACTAAGGTGGGCCTAATCACATGGATCAAATGGGCCAAACCACCATTAAAATTTCCAAGGCCCGCCATAATGTATACAATATATAATATAATATATAAATGAGAAATATATATAGGGAGAAAGTACAATGAGCTCGAGCTAACAATTAAGCTCCCATGAGCTCAAGCCGAGTGGACCCCACGGCTGATGTTTGTCAAACATCTAACCCACCAGTCAGATACACCATCCCATCGTGGACCTAGGTCTCAAAAATCAAGTCAATCTGTGACTTGTGTGGGCCACACCACATACAGAAGTGGAGAGGGGTCGTGCACCATTAAAACCTTCGTAACCATTTTTGAGGGCCCACCGCGATGTGGTTTGCAAATCCAGCCCATCTATTATGTGTGTCCCACTTGAATGAGGGTTCAGACCAAGTTTCAGGCGCATGCAAAAACTCAGGTGGGTCCCACCGTCCACAGCAGTGGACGGTGTGAAACACATACATCACAGTAAGCTCCACCATCCGCTGGATGGTGGAACACAACACATACATTGCAGTGGGCTCCCACCGTCCACCTGGACGGTGGGGATAAGACACGTACATCACTGTGGGCTCCCACGTGGGGCCCACCATAGTGGTTATCTTCCATCCAATCCGTTCATAAGATCACACGGGTCTGGAAGAAGGGGAAAAACAAATTTCAGCTTGATCTGAAACTTCTATGGACCCCAAAATAGTTTCAATGGTAAACGTTCATTCACACTGTTTCCTATGATGTGGGCTACCTGAGCCATGGATCAGGCTGATTTTCGGAGGGGACCCACCTCAGGAGGTGGTCCACCTCATGGACGGTTTGGATACAAAATATACATCATGGTGGGGCCCACGGCTGGAGCCGTGGGTCCCTGCCTACACACCTGCCCGCCGTGAGAGCGCTTGACGACATCTGCCGGGCCGCCGGCCGTGTCGATGTCGCCAGCAGCGCCTACCTCTCCCCCCTTTTTTTTTTTTTTAAACCAGTTTTTTCTGAGGATTTTTCTGTATGGGGCCGACGTCAGGCGAATCCACCCCTGCCATTGGTTTCCATGGCCCATAACAACTCCATCAAGCCCAATATTGGGCCTGTTTCGGTGTGTAAAAAGAATCTGGAGGACTTCAAACGGTGGAGATCACTGATTACTAAGGTATGGCCCACCAGAAGATTGGATCAGTTTCTCTTTTTGGCTCAATGCCTAAAATGGCCTGGGAAAAATGGTGGACGGCTTGGATTGAATACATTCATCAAGGTGGGGCCTACATGAGCACCCACTCCAAAGCTTGGCAAACTAAGCAATTATTTGTGTTTTCCCATTGCGGTTTACGTCCAGCATCCTAGGGACGCTGGACAGTTGGGGATAACACATGCATTCAAGGTGGGCCCCACTCAAGTGGGCCACCAAATGTACGGATAGTGTGGATAAGACATGCATTAAGGTGGGGTCCATCCAAGTGGCCACATGGCCACCCCATCACACACAAAGATAATTAAATAAATAAATAAAAGAGAGGGAGAGAGATAGAGAGAGAGAGAGACGGGCCACGCATGATGGAGGGCTCCGCCACTATGAGCCCTCCCTTACAAGCAATCATACATCGAGTGGGTCCCATTGCATGTGGGCCCACCAAATCAAGGATCAACGGTGGAGATCCCTTCTCCACCAAAATGAAAGGTCTAGATGACCCATTACAAACTAGAAAATAAACATCATGATGGGGTCCATGGAGAATGGCCCCATCACGGAATGATCATGAAGATCAAGGTGGGCCATCGGCCACATTTTAAGGTCCCAAGTGAGATTCATACCATTGATCGGTAGGCCTCACTCGGTCCATCATCAAAACGTGAAAAACCTATCCTATAAGGCACCCACCGGTTGATCTCTTCGGTCCGTTGGAACGCCACCCTCCTTGTGCTCCTCTTTGATGGTGGAGATGAGAAATGGATGGCTAGGATGATGGGTTTTGGAATGGGAAAGGTGGGCCACACAAACTCTCTTTTCTCTCACTTGGAATGCATGGACGTGTGAGTACTTGCTTGGCTTAGGAATGTGGAGAAATGAGAAGGAGAGAGAGAGTTGTAAGGAGATGTGAGTGATGGGAGATGTGAGTGATGTGTACTTGACTAGGTATGGGTGTGTAAGAGAGAGGGTAAGGAAGAGTTGACTTTGGAGAGAGAAAGCATGGGTTGCTTGTACTTGACATTGAAGTGATTGATTGATTGATTGATGGGATTGATTTGACATTGTGTAGAGATTCTCTCGAGATCGTAAAAGCACGGCGTTTCTGCGAAATAAACGTCGGCTCACATCTTCTGGTCAGGGTATCGGATCGGTGCGTGAGTCGCGGCGTTGGAACCGCGGCGACGGTGCGGTCGCAATGATATAGGTCTCGGATTAAACCGACTCGAATCTACAGGATACGAATTACGGTCGTGTGCAACGTCGATTATCGGTCGCGGACTGCCAGACTTCGACGGAAAGGATCGCGGGATTCATCGGAACAGTACGAACTAGGATACAGGTCTTACATGCTTTTTCTAAATACAAAATTGAAGTTGAAAATCAGTTAAATATAGAAATTAAAAGACTTAGAACAGACAGAGGAGGTGAATATGAATCTTCTCAATTTAGAGAATTATGTGAAAAGAGTGGAATAGTTCACGAAACTACAGTTCCTTATACACTAGAATATAATAAAATAGTAAAACGTAAGAATAGAACTATAAAAGATATTTTGAATACTATGTTAAACAGTTCAGGCTTACCCTCAAATATGTGGGGAGAAGCAATTCTGTCTGCTTGTTATATTCTAAATAGAATTCCTTCTAAATCTTCTGAACAAACACCTTATGAACTTTGGAAGAATCATGTTCCTAGTTATAAATATATTAAAGTGTGGGAGTGTCTTGCTGAAGTAGAATTACCTAAAATTAAGAAAAGAAAGTTAGGTTTTAAAATGACCGACTGTGTATTTATAGGTTACGCACAAAACAGTGCAGCCTACAGGTTTCTAGTTTTAAAAACTATGGATAATATTCTAGATCCTAATACAATTATAGAAGCTAGGGATGCAGAGTTCTTTAAGAACGTATTTCCTATGAAATCTAAATCTATAGAAATAGAGAAAGTCAATGGATCAGATATCGCGTCTACTAGTAAAAATGCTTACAAGAAAGTAGTAGAAGAGATACAACTAAGAAAAAATACTAGGGTTAGAAAAGAAACTAAACTAGGAGATGATTTTTTCACTTTCTTGGTAGAAAATGAACCTACAACCTATTCAGAAGCTATTAACTCTCCAGATGCAACCTTTTGGAAAGAAGCAATAAATGATGAGTTGGAATCTATAATATCTAATAACACTTGAGAACTTATAGATCTACCACCTGGAAACAAACCAATAGACTGTAAATGGGTGTTTAGAAAAAAACTAAAACCAGATGGAACTATTGATAAGTTTAAGGCTAGGTTGGTAGCGAAAGGCTTTAAACAAAATGAATGAATAGATTATTTTGATACATATTCCCCTGTAACTAGAATTACAACAATCAAGGTCTTAATAGCGATAACGTCCATATACAAACTAGTGGTACACCAGATGGACTGTAACACCCCGTACTTTTGAGTACGTGGGCGTTACCATTGAACCGTAGGAAGTATTTAGGCGTACAACGACTTTTATTTAAATCTTAGACACAACTCACAATTAGGATCAACTATCCACTATTTTATATTTAGGCGGACCATTACATTCGTAAAGAAACTCAATTTGAGATTTCAATCACCTTGGTTGACAAGTCAAATCACCTAACGTTAATATTGAAACCCTAAAATCATTTTAAATTAGGTTTAGAAACTACCTGACCATCAATGTTATGAAGATTGACAAATCTAGATAAAAATGACCACAAATTCCATAGTAAGACGTAATAAATTTATAACCATGTAGTGTAACCCACTTTAATCTGAATCATCAGATTGCCACCGTGCCACATTTAGATTCAAATCCTCTCCACGCTAATCTTGGTGATTAGTTGTGGAAACTTCCGGAAGCATTAAAGGCTATAAGTAGCCCGATTTTAGAACTCCAAGTTTATAGCAAAGGAAAAGAAATGAAATAGAAAGAAAGATAAAGAGTGAGAGAAGAGTGATTGCAAAGTGTTGTTACAATATGAGTCGTTTGATTACCGAGGAGGGAAAAGAGCGGTGAGAGAGAGATAGAAGATAGTGAGAGAAATAGAAGAAGGGAGAGAGAATTGAATGCATTTATGTTAAATACTCTTGTTTCAACCGGCTCGAGTTTCGGCCCAATCCAGTATTGAAATCAAAACCTCCCCCTGTAATGGCTTTATAGTAAGCTAGTCGCCAAGAAACCAACCTAACTCTCTGATGAACCAGGCTAGCATCACCTTAAAGCGGTGACTGGAATCGAGTCTGGGAGACATTTTTATGATTTCTGGCATACATGGAGTTAAGCACACACACCCAAGACCTTGCAACACCAAAAACGGCTCTGATCAGGTACCGCAAATGGCGCCTCCCTCTCAGTTATGGAGGATTTCTAACCCACTCGACCGACGGTGGTCACAGTCGCTCCCAACTCGGTCTTGAGTGGCCGGACTTTGATCCTCTTCTCATGATAAGAACCCTGATTAGAATCCATGGCAGTGATCGGCCTGCCTTGTGCATGGATTAGCACCACGATCCGATCCCTAGTTACGTGCTAGCCAAATGAACTCATTTGGATCGTTTCTAAGATCGAGTCAACTCAATGCTCGATAATCGGGTTGACTGGTCAATTCCCGACCGAAGCCGACTCGATCATTTGGAGATGATTTGAGTGGCATGACATTCTCTCGGATTAGTAGCCTAACCTTGATGATGGTAGATTTCTTGAAACTAACTTCTCTAATCATCAGTGTTATAAGTCAACAGTCATGACTCAAAAATATAGTGTGTCGAGTTACAATGATACCCCTGAGGGACACTTCCCTTCAAACAATTTCAATCAAGATCTTATAAACTCACCTTACAAGAAGATTCAAAATAGAGGAACAACCACTCAAGGTGAGGAGCATCCCCTATAGCTTCTTCCATTTCCTAATTTTCATGTAGATTACATCTCTAAATGTGGAGAATGTTAAAGAATTATCAAATCTTAATTACCTTGATTATCATAAAGAAGTTGCTCTAGTATCATAATTCCTTGCAATTATGTATGTGATGTATTGCCATATAAACTCCATGTCACATTTATGATTACTTACCTATGAATATAGCTTAGTTAGATATATTAATAAAAGAATGTTCCCACCCTAGATTAGCTGTGAATTGTATAGTGATACATCATCTTCATAAATCTCTACATTTCTTAATCTTTAAATTATTTGGCCCTATCATATGGATAGTTCTTAAAACATGGCAAATATGATTCTGTTTACATGTAGTGTACAAGGGATGATTGGGATCCATCTTTTATAATTATTACTGTTGCTATGAGACCAAATGCCTCTTGTTATCTTAATATCGTGAGCATAACTCTAATGTGATTGACTTGAGCTTCATATGACTCTTGGTGAGCCCTCCTTTGAATGTACAGAAATCATGGAAATTCACATGGAATTCATAGTTGAATATTGCCTATTTGAAATTGATGGTCATTCCTATTCTATCAAAGTAATGTATATATATATGCGTCATAGTGCATAACATCCACGCATGACATGTGAGCTTTTCCGAGTGCTTAATGTAAGCCATGTTCTGCTCGATTTACTGTAGATCAGTTGAATGACCAGAGTTGTGCATTCGAGTCACTTTGGGCGCTCTTATTTTACACGAGGCTTTTCCGGGATTTTTATTCCTCCTCGGACATACCTCGGGTATTTTTCCAGGAGATCGTCCTTGGGTGCACTCACCTTCATGGCCTTTTCCTGGTAGTCTACCTACCACGGGCGGTCTTTTATTTTGACAGCTGGATTGCATACCCAGATCTGTGACTTGAGCATACATTTATACATGCATACATTCATTTATAATTTCATGATTAGTCTCCTTGTAATTTGAATATGTTGTATATGTATTTGTATTGCCTTGCGAATTAAAATGACTTGTTAATCTATTTCGGGATGATGGGTTATGGTTGAATCTATGAGGGAAGTTCCCACTGAGTTTTCACTCACCCAATCGTGTGGTTGCACCAAATAGACACAGGTTTGACAAACAGGTGAAGACCCCTATGACGGGATTTCAGGGATGGCTGAAGTGGAGTTTGGCAAAGGAGAGTTCTATGTGAATGTTGTTGAGCCATTGAAGCTCTAGGATTTACTTACTTTGTATTTCAGATTTTGTGTCTTGTTGGAGTTGTAATAAAATATATTCCCTGTCATGGGATTTCATTTTACTCCCACTTAAATGTATTAAACTTCCGCTTTGTTTACTCTTGATATCCTTAGTTTATGAAATGTTGACTTACTCCATATTATGAGATTTGCCGCTATTTAGATGTATGTTAGTCCATTTTATAATGTAATACTTGGGTTCTTTATGAGGAGCGACTATCCTCGGGATTCAAGAACCAGGGTGTTACATGGACGTTAAGACGACTTTCATAAATGGAGACTTAGAAGAAGAAATATATATGGAGCAACCTGGGGGTTATAAGATATCAGGTAAAGAAAATAAAGTATGCAGACTAATTAAATCACTATATGGTTTAAAACAAGATTCTAAACAATTGCATGAAAAGTTTGATGGTGTTTTAAAATCAAATGTTTATCATATAAATTATGTAGATAGATGTGTATATAGTAAAAGTTCTGAAAATAATTATGTTATTATATGCATTTATGTTAATGGCATGCTTATTTTTGGAACTAATATTAAATTAGTTAATGCAACTAAGAAATTATTGTCATCTAAGTTTGACATGAAAGACTTACGAGAGGCTAGTGTAATCTTGGGTATTGAAGTAACCAGGAAAGATGGTGTTATTATATTATCACAATCTTATTACATTGAAAAGATATTGAGAAAGTTTAACCATTTTGACTGTTTACCTGTCAGTACTCCTTATGATTATAGTGTGACTTTCATGAAGAATACAGATAATAGTGTGTCTCAATTAAAGTAGTCCAAAATAATTGGTAGCTTCATGTATCTAACAAACTGCACTAGATCAGACATAGCATTTGCAGTATGAAAGCTAAGTAGATATACACATAACCTTGGAAAAGAATATTAAAATGCCTTATCTAGGATTTTGAGATACTTAAAAAGCAGTATAGCCTATGGTTTACATTATAATGGTTATCCTGCTGTATTAAAAGGATATAGTGATGCTAACTTGATCAGTGATTCAGATGAGACAAAATCTACAAGTAGATATGTCTTCACTTTGGGTGGAGGAGCAGTCTCTTGAAAGTCTACCAAGCAGACATATATCACTCGGTCAACTATGGAATTCAAGTTTATTGCCTTAGAAAAGGCTCGATAGAAGCCAAGTGGCTTAGAAATCTCTTAGCTGATATGTCATTGTGGCCAAAGCCTGTATCAGCCGTGTCTATTCATTGTGACTGTCAAGCAGCTATAGCAAAAGCAAAGAGTAAAATATATAATGGAAAGAGCAGGCATATTAAACTCAGACACAACATAGTAAAACACATATTGCATGATGGAGTCATATCTATTGACTTTGTAAGGTCAGAAAAGAATCTAGCAGATCCTGTGACCAAAGGACTATCTAAAAGATTAGTCAATGATACATCGAAGGAAATGGGACTGAGTATAATATATGAGTTGTCAGTGTCGGCAACCCATGTAACAGCCCATGAGATAGGTTTAATGGGTAAACAACAAGACACGAGGTAGACAATTGTATTAAGTTGTATGAGCCCTTTCTATGGTGTACAGTGCGAGCAGCGATGCAGAAAGATGAGTTGTTAGAACTCTTAATGAATCCATAACCATATATTTGGTGGTGTATACAGTTGTTGCATACACTTGATGGAATTCACCTATATGAGTGTGGAGGTAGAGGCCGCTTCTTATGAGAATCTAGACGAATTCTCTAGAGCACTCATGAAATCCAGGTAATGGTATATGGCCGAAACGCATCGAACCATAGAATCACTTGCAGAGGAAGAGTTGTGTGAGTGACATGTATTTGCGATCTACATTAAAAGGATTCAGGTTCAAGACTATGGTGTCACCTGATTCTTGTAGACCTGTCTTGCTTACTTTAATGTCGGTTCAAGTCTATGGTGACACCGGCATTATTGCACAACTATTACGCTTTAATCCGAAAGAGTTTTATTTTAAACCATGTGGGGGATTGTTATATTTTATTTTAAAATAATATTAAAATTTAAAATTTTAAATTTTCTGTGATTTCCCTCCACATTTAAAAAGTTTTGGTAATTTGTATTGTGGGTATTGTCCCACATCGGATTTGACAAAGTAAACTATCTTGTATATAAGATAGTCTTTTTGCCTAAGGCTTGTGCCCCTTTTAGGGGGCATGTGAATTTGGTCCTGTGGGGAGGGGGGCTATGCTAATAGCTCTAATCTATGCCATTGACCACATGCGTGAGCGCGCGCCGAGCTAACCGTGCCGTGCCGAGTCCAAGTCCGTGTCCGTGTGCGCAACGCGACGAGACGGGACGAGCTGGGTTGGGCTGGGTGCGGGTGCGGTGTGAGTGTACTCGCGTGGGTGTGTGTGTATGGGTACTCGTGGGACTTTATTTACGAGAGTGTACTCGCACTTGCGCCTTTTCGTTTTAAACCAGAGAGATGCATCCCTTCTAGTTGGTCGCACTTGTTGTGTTTAAACCCAATAGACCTAACCTTTTGTAAATGGTGCTTATGCACCACTTCAGAGTCTATATCAAGACTACCGATTCCAGTTTCAAATATACAAAAATACTCTTTCTTATAAAACTCTCTCTGATATGGTTTTAAGCATTTTTATTACTGAGTTCATCGCTAAGTCAACTCAGCACTTTCGGATTAAACTGCAAGTGGTTCGAGCCCTTGTACAGTGAGTGCACCGCTAGGACCGAGTCATAGTCGTTGTATCCTGGAGGTCGATTGCTCTGAAAACCTGTTGCACTTGGGACGCTGTCCAAGGGGAGCAAATTCGATTTTAAGTCGAGTGACTCAATCACGCCTCGACTCAATTCAATAAGTTTTTCTTTCTCAAAATTTTATTTTCCTTTTTTGGTTCTCGATTTTAATAGTCTATTTAATTCAACCATATAATCCAATACCTCACACCAGCCATATAGCTGTTGTAGGAATGTGTTATGCGAGATGAGCATTAACGCTCCTCCATCTCCGAGTTGTACGAATGGTTTAAAGGAGATCAAAGTTACATGGGCCCACACTGATGTATTTATTATATCTACACAGTTCATCTATTTTTAGAGCATTATTCAAAAAATGAATCATATCCAAAGACCATTTGGACCACACCACAAATAGCAGCGGAGATAATGATTTTCACCGTTGAAAATTTTGTAAGGCCTACCATAACATTTATTTTCTATCCAATCTGTTCATAAGGTCAAAAAGACCTGAATGAAGAGGAAAAAAAATTCATACTGATCCAAAACTTCTGTGACGCAAAAAGGGTTTCAATGGTAGATGTTCAATCTCACACTGCTTTTTGCATTGTGGTCCAATTGATAGTTAGATCTGTCTTATTTTTCGTCCAAAGCCTTAAAACGAGCTCACCAAATGGATGGACGGTTTAGATATATATAACACATGCCTCATGATTAGACCAAAAAAACTTGCTAACGTCGATGCAATAGCTATACAGCTGGGTGAGGTACACCAGCCAATCCGCTTCCCCTTTTAATCTGGAAGTAGATGTATGCACAATTGAGTAGTGAGTCGGCTACCGAAGCTACGTCACCAAGTTCTATGAGCCCCACTATGATGTATGTGTTATATCCACACCGTCCATCCATTTTGAAATATCATTTTAGGGCATGAGTCAAAGAATAAGGCAGATAAAAATCCGTAGTGGACCCACCACAGAAAACAGTGGGGAGAGTGATTCCCACCATTGAAACTATCCCAAACCCCACCATAATGTTTATTTGAAATCCAACCGGTTCAAAAGTTAAAAAAGACATGAAATAAGAGAAAACACAAATATCAGCTTGATCTAAAACTTCCATGGCCTTTCGAAGTTTTCAATGGTGGGCCTCACTATCCCCACTATTTTCTATGTTGGGTGCATTGGAGCTTTGGATTTAACTCATTCTTTGCATATTGCCCTAAAATGATCTCTTTAAATGGTTGGAAGGTATGGATATAAAACATACATAATGTGGGGCCCATAGAACTTGTTGACGTCATTTCAATAACATTTTTAGCTATTTTAGTATCTAATCCACGCCGTGTTTCTTCGGTTTCCTATAAAATCTCCCCATTGTTTAAAATTTTTATCATCCGACGAATAATGTGCTGCCAGCTCTCGACCTTACGGAAGGTATAATACGGACCGTATAGTACCTTTTCCCATATATATATATATATATATATATATATATATATATATATATATATATATATATATATATATATATGGGAAAAGGTACTATGCGCTCGAGCATAAAGCGGTCCTATTTGCGGTCGAGCTGATGTGGGCCCGACCGTGATGCCATTCGAAAATCTATCCCCTCAGTCAGATGCACCATTCCAGAGGGGGCCCACACAGCTAAAAATCAAGTCAATCGTGACTTTTGTGGGCCACACCACGTACAGAAGTTGAGAGGGGTCGTGCACCATTGAAACATTCAAAACCATTTGTGGGGACCTTTCGAGACGTGTTTTGATGATCAACACCGTCCATCATGTGTGTCCCACTTAGATGTAATTTTATACCAAGTTTCAGGTGGTATCCACAACTCGGGTGGGGCCCACCAAGTGCTTTTACATGTTTTTACGTGTATACTTATGTTTTCCGATGGTATGGCCCACCTAAGTTACGTGGACGGCTGATTTTGAGCCGTGTGAGCCCACCTTGGGCTCGTGCATTTGGTGGACGGTGTGGATCTTCGAATGGAATCATGGTGGGGCCCACATCAGCTTGACCACAAATAGGACCGCTTTACGCTTGAGCGCATAGTACCTTTTCCCTATATATATATATATATATATATATATATATATATATATATATATATATATATATATATATATATATATGCATGCTCACCTAGGCACGTGCGCACCTTTGCACACGTGTCATGGGTGTTGAATCCGAACAGTCCATAAGATGCGGAATCCCATGAAACTATAGGGGATGAAGTTTCACCCTGATCTAAGATTCTAGTAGGCCATAGCAAAGAGAAATTCAAATCAAGGGAATAAACTGTTTGCATTTTTCATGGCCCACTGAAGTTTCGGTTCAAAGTAAAAATTCGTACCAAGGGGTTTCATGAGGTTCTGCTTCATGTGGACCGTTCAAATTTGTGAGACTCATCAGATATGATGAGTTCTCAAAAAAGTTCGTATGTTGTACGTACGAACTGGTTCGCAGGTGAGCGTTACCGTGTGTGTGTGTGTGTGTGTATATATATATATAAAACAAATTTTTACTGGCATACGAATCATCACCTTGTGTTGGAACTCTTGTGAGTTTACCACCGAGCATGAGTAAGGACAACTCCACATTGGACAAAATTACAAGAGATCTATTATTCTGGGAAAGTTTTTTTGTGATTGTAAGTTGTTATTTTTAGATGGTGGTAACCAAACTAAGACACAATGTACTTGTACATTAAAATAAAGAATTGAAAGGGTGGGGCTCACTACATAGCTGTAAAGTCATTAATCCCGTGTGTATATCTAAGAATGGATATCAAGTGGTCCAAGTACAGAGTTGAAAATGGATTGGGTAAGATCAACCTACCAGTTTTACTTTCTTCCTGTGATTCATCCCACCAGGTTCTCATCATATTTAGAAAAAGGTGGTGAACTATCTGTTTAGTTTAACTCCCATAGCATATCGCGTGACCGAGAAATTCATGGAGAAGCCACACTTCTCATTTAAATGATATAATATTTCAGGGTAATTTCTCGTTTCTCTCTAACAGATGGAGGGTTACAAGACTCAATCGTGTGAGAGTGAGTTTGTTCTTCGCGCATATGAGCTCCTTATGAAACTGAGGATAGCCCAATCACAAGATGAGTATCCGTTAATTTCACTCAAACAAGATAGATGTAGAGTTGGGGATTGGGTATTGATAATAAAAAGTGCAGTAACCACACATTTTTTACCTTCTCCTCGAAATATTTGATGGTCATGTTTGGTTTATTTATAATAAAAATTAAAATGACGGCACTTTTCAATTACCTTAAAGGTCTTGTTTTATCAATTACTAAACTAATATTCAAAAAATTTGTAATGATTATAAATTATTTTAACCAATTCTATTAATATTTATATTTAACTATTGATTCTTGTGCTTAATTTATTCATGTTAAAATCATAATGATAATATTTTTATATTACTTTAATTTTAAATCATTATCAAAATACACTAATGACTTAAAATTTTACAATAATGCTATGAAAAAGTATAAGGATAACAAAATTATAATGATGACACTCTTTTACTTTACATTACAAAGGTAATGGGTGAAACAAACAGGCCTGATGTTAAATCATTAAATTTATGCACTAATGTGTATTTAAAATTTTAACATATGAATTTTTTCAATAATATAATTGAATATTACCATGGTAAAGTATATAAAAAAAAATGTGTCATTATTATAATTTTATTACAATAAGAACAAATGATGGGATCAATAGTCAAATATAAATGTATTCAGAAGTCAGTAAATTATAATTTTACTGTCCACAAGCCAAACACAAAAATTGATGATCCAATGTACTGTCAGGAGCAGTAATTTATAGTTATTGGACATTTCCTTTTCATTTTGTGGTAATTGGTGAAACCGACTGGTGTTTTTTAGTTATACATCGATAAAATTTGAATAATGACATTTTCTATTAAATGGTAATCCCTGTTCCCTCTTGCAAAGCCCTTTTTTTAGCATATTTGCAAGGAAAGAATCGATTTTAAACGTGCGAGGGCACATCATGCGATGTGTTTCTGGCTTTCTGCAGTGCAGACTGAAACTCCGAGACTCGTACAGCGTGAGAGAGAGAAAAGCCACCTAAGCCTCGCTTCTCTCTCTCTTCTCTCGCACGCCTCTCTCTCTCTCTCACACACTCACTCCTATCTCTTTCTGATTATTGTTACTTTTATTTTATTTATTAGACTATCATGGTCTGATAAACGAGCCTCGAAACTGTAAACCAGATTTCAAAGGAAGTCTCCTCATTCCTTCCTTTTTCTGCCACAGCTCTCTCTCTCTTCTTATATCTATCGATTCGATTTCGCTCTAAAGACACTTTCCGTTTTATAACTTCTCTCTCTAAGACCTGCTTGAGTTGAAATTTCGTCAACTCTACGAGTTGAAATCTCTTCAGCTTTCCATTGCTTCGTATCGACTTGAAATTCCGAAGTTGTGGTTTTCTTGTGTTTTTCTTCCTCTCTTCCTCTTTCATAACTGCTTTCAGTTGAAATCTCTTCTACTTTCTATTGATTTTGAATTGGTTTAGTGAGATTCCGAGTTTGGTTTTTCCTCTCTCCCTCTCTCTTTCAGAACTGATTTGAGAAGAAATCTCTTCAACTTTCCTTGTTAGAATCCTTTTATAAAGATTCCAAAGTTGGTTTTGTCGCTCTCTCTCACCAGCAGCTGAAATCTCATTAGCTTTCCATGCCTTTGGGAACCTTGTAGAGATTAACTTGCGTTTCTCTGCTTTCTCTTCTCCTTCTCTTTTCAATGGCGAAGAAGCACCTCCAAGAGCTCTTGAATGAAGAGCAAGAGCCCTTCGTTCTCACCAACTACATCAATGAAAGATGCTCACAGCTTCGAAAATCTCCTCCCAAAACCCAACTCCACCTCAAACGACGAAAACCCATCTCCCAAAATCCCATTTCGCCCTGCAATTTCCGCAAAAACGCCTGCTTTTTCCCCTCCCGCGCCATAAAAAACTCACCTCTTTTCGATTTCCAATCCACCACAACAAACCCATTTCTCAAAGCTGCTCAAAAGTCCAAAACCCCTAAAAACCTCAGCTTTGGGCTCTTGGGTTCGATCCTGAAGATAATCTCGCCGAGAAAGAAGCCTCAGAAGCGTAAAATCTGCGTAGAGGAGATTCGAGTCTCAGTCAGAGATATCTTGAGATGGGATTCGTTCGATGGATTGCAAACATTTTCAGAGGAGAAGAGCGGAGAAGCTCTGGAAATGGGAGAAAATAGGATTTCCGAGGTGGGTTTTTCATGTTCTTGCGAGAGCAGCGGATGGTCTGAAGATTTCGAAGGGAAATCAATGGATTTGGAGATCTGGAGCAATGAAAGCAGCAGCAGCTGTTGCAGGGCGCTGGATTTGGAAGAGACAGAGGGAGGTAGCGGGCCTTGCGAAAAAGCCTTTTGCTCGAGCCCATTGACATTCCGAGGGCCGGAGATGGTGTCAGATTCCGGCCACAAGACGCCGGAATTCTCGTCACCGGCAATGACACCCGGTCGCCGGAAAACAGAGGTACGGCTCCTCGGGCCTCTCTCTTCTTCTATCTCACGCTCCTTCCGTTTCCAGGTGGTCTGTCACGTATGGCACACGTGTGATAGATACAAACTTTCCATCAGGTGGGCCATAGTGTACAAAACAAGTGGATGGTTGAGACATCTTTTCCCTGCCATCCATTTTCTTTGCTCACCGTGGCCCACTTCAAGGCCAGTGTGGCCCACCTTGTTTTAAAGACCTGAATCCCCATCTAGGACACGTGCGAGGGAACGAAACTTGGTTCTCTACACGCGTGTGGGTCCCTTTAAGAAACCTCTTCTTTCAAAAATCAAAACCCAGAGAGAGCGAGACGCTTCCGGGGCACACTTGCCCACGTGGCATTATATGGGAGAGTTGGGGGTATTATTCATCAGTTGGGTTCCACGGTCTGATGGACCACACGGAGGATATGTGATGACGCAGCACAATCCCTGCCCTATAAAAACAGATGGTTGAGAGAGTGTCCAAGAGACACACCTCCATATTCATGGGCAATAGAGAAGGAGAACACTGCTAAGATCTTACAATCTGGGAATTCTTTAATGGTATCATCCATGCACGATGTGACCCATCAGATCAACGGTCTGGATCATATACCACACGAAATCCTTCTGGTATGCTCAGGACCATGTAAAATGACGGAACTAACCTTGCCAAATACGGTAAGATACGCTTTAGTTTAAGGTATCTTGGTCATTTGGGGTCGACAGTGGTGTCGGTGCGAGCTTACGGACATCTATATTTAAGTGACGAAAATGCCCTCTATAGAAGTGATAGGATTTTGGGTATGGCAGGGGTATTTCTGTCATTCAGTCGGTAGTGTGGTTGTTCCGTCATTTTCTGTTCTGTGCAGATCCTAAATTACCCTGTTATATTGCTTGTCTCCCGGCAAGACTATTTTGTCTTCTTTTGAGTTGAATCTTTGGATTAGAAAAGACAAAACTGTCCGTTGTCTTTTCTCTAAGACATACCCTGAAATAACCTTGTAATAATTGTCCATGGACCTATGGTTAGGGTGGCCATGGGTCAGGTAGGCCCCGAGGTCAGCTGCCCAACCTGGTTTTGGGCATTGGGTTGGGTCTGGGCCTGAAAATGGGTTAGCCTCTGGCTAACCCCTGAAAGATGTTGAATTGCATGCAAGTGTTTGGGTATTTTGCCATGATGCCTGCCCCGGCCTGCCCACCTTAGTATTAGGTTGACTAGGTTAGGCGAGCGGATGTGATGTAGAGTGGGTTGCTGATAATTTCATGGACAAGATGGACCAGAAAAGGTCCGATTGGAGACGGAGTTGATCCAGACCGTTAGAACTCAAAACGGACGTATCTTTCAAACCGGAATGAGTTATTCAACGTGTCATCCATGATTTTGGGGTAGGACGAACTACTTTAGCCACCCAACCTGGCAATGCCGAGTTATGCACATGGAATTTGCAAAATATCATCAGATCGACCATCGATATCTGTTTTAATTTCGTCCGACTCTAGGAGTTGCACCCAACATAAAAAGTGGTTAGAATAATTATAAGAATCACACAATTGATCCAAATAGGACACTTACTATTTTTGGCCAAAAACTGCACGCACTAGTGGAAATCATGACCGTCTTACTATTTATAGTAAGTCACGATTTCTAGTTGTTTTAGTTGTATTTTAATTCCGAAACTTCATCCTAGGGTTTATCTTATTATTTAAGAGGTTGTAAGCTCGTTTTTTCATCATCAATCAAATTATTACGAATTTTATGAGAATTATTTTCTATTTTCTATCTCTCCTCCTGGATTTGAGGCATCTCAGTGAGGAGTTCAAAGAAGTTCCGTGGATTCGAAATAGTTATCCCCCCGAGGAAGACAGTGCTCACCTCAACATGTCCTCCCCTGCATCAGGATGGCCCATGGTTCAAAAGGCCAATCAATCGATGCTTTGCTTGCCTTTTCTCATGTTGGGCCGGGTTGGGCCTCACCCATTTGTAATATGGGTATTCCGGGTCAGGTGTGGTGAGAATCCTACATTAGTTTGGGCTGAAATTCTGGCCCATTTTTGTCCAATCCTGTTTGGATGTACACCAGAATTAGAAAGCGTGCAGATCCAAACAATACGAACTGCAAAGCCCACAAATCTGAATGGTCTGGATCTTTCGTAGTTAAGGCCTGCTCATCCATGAGGCTAGAAGTTTGATCCCAGTTTGCAAAGCGATAGGGGCCCATGCCTACTTGATTGCTTATATTTCTTAAGGCTGAAAGTTGGGCGGGTTCAACCTGACCGACCCGTGACCAACCCAACATTGGGTTGGGCTTGGGCAAGATGTATTGGGTTCGGTCTCGGGCTTGGGCTATACAAACACTAACCTGATAAAACTTGGGTTGGGCTCGGGTTGCCCGACCCAACCCGATCAATATATAAGTTAATTATAAATTATAATTGAGCGCAGATCGTCTATGTTGAAGGCACAAGAAATTCCAGTGTTGTTGGGTCTCATTAGTCCACATCATATCCAATGACTCAAGCTAACATGATATGCCGGATTTCTCTCCCAAATAGATTGCGTGCTACACAACAGGACTTTTAAAGGAGTAGTTGTCCTATATTTTAACTTGTTTATTTAGAAAAAATGAAGTTCTTTACAATAAACAATTATATATAATTATATAATAAATAAAATCATAAGTACAAAAAACAAGACTTGTATTGAAATATAATAGACTAATGTAATAATGAAAATATTACTATGTATCCACCCGACCGAGCCCACTTGGGTTGGGCTTAGGTCGAGAATTCCCAACCCTATATTGGGTTGGGTTGGGTTAGGGTTGAGGTATAGGAACCTTGGGTTGGGCTAGGGTTGAGCACCAACCTGACCCAACCCAACCCAACCCAACCCAACCCGCCTGACTTTCAGCCCTAATATTATTTCTTCTTTGTTAGCAACTTCTCTAACTTTACTTAGTCCCACGCTAATGAGAGATTAACTTGGATTTCCAGATCCCAGGGAGCACGTTGTTTCCATGCACAGGTGGCAATGAAAGTGCTAGCAGCGCCCATAAGGAGCTTGAGGAAGAAGAAGAGAAAGAACAGTTCAGTCCTGTTTCGGTGTTGGATGTTCCTTTCGACGACGATGATGAAGACAGTCCTGAGGAAGCAGAAGGAGACGAGGATGATGAAATCTTTGAACACACATTCGCAGCGGTGCAGAGTACGTATTCCTCTCTCATTTGTTGTTATGGTTGCTTTTGCCAGGACCTTTCATCAAAGTGGGCCCTACTGTTTGTATGTCTTGTCTTGATAATTAAGCTGCTCAGTCATGAGAAAATGGTCCTAATCCAGATCATTGGTCTATTGTCCTCCACCATCGATGGGGTTTGAAAATTTTCCAATTGAATGCTGATCATTGCTGTATTCATCTTCTTAACTGTACATCCTAAGGCGAGAAATCAAGTGGTTAAGATCATCCTACCAATAAGAACTAGCCCATAACTGACCAATGGTCTAAATTACCGGGCCATGGACCTCACTTATCAGAATCAAATATCTATATATACCATACAAATAAAATGCAAGTTCTAGCTTCTCGTGATCTTATTTTATTTGAATCTCAAGTAATTGAATTTTCAATCTTATTCTATAGGAGCAAAAAACCAGCTATTGAACAAAATTCAAAGATTTGAAAGGCTAGCGGATTTAGATCCCGTTGAATTAGAAAAGAGAATTGCAGAAGCAGAATTAGAAGAAGCAGAAGCGGAAGAAAAATGCACCGAAGAGGAATCAGTAATAAATGAGACTCTGGAGGAATTCGTTAGACTTGTTCTTAGCAGATCAGACGGCTATCTTCGGCCAAAGAGAATCCCAGCTGACATGAAGAGATTGGTATTGGACCTCGCTGATGAAGAGAGAGGAGATGATGATATGATGGATGTGGAAGTAGTCACGAAGAAGGTCGCTGAGAGGATTGAATTGTGGAAAGATGTTGAGCCTCACACTATCGATATGATGGTTGGTTTGGATTTTAGAAGGGAAGACAATGAGTGGCGGAGAAACGTTGGGGAATCACGGGAAGTGGCGGTCCAGATCGAGTTCGCCATCTTTGGGTTGTTGGTCCATGAGTTAACGGTCGATCTCGCTCGATCAAATCACCAGTAGGATGTTTTTTTTTTTTCGATTTTGCTTATATTTGTTTATTTTATGGGAGGGGAGGCTAGCATGCGACAGGGCATGTAAGTTAACTGTGACATGTATGTATGTATGTATGGTACAAGGGCGAATGGATTTTGAGGAATGCTGAACGGAGCCTGGTGATTGGTAAAACAGCACCTGGCATGTGGTGATTGGTCAGGCAATCATGTGGGGCCCGCCCCGACCTGCACACGCATGATCTAATCATCACGTAACTGGGCAATGTTGTTCTGGTGGGATGGCTCAGCTTAGCATTCTTTGGATGGAAAATTTTCTTTGTGACTTCTCTAACAATTGGAATCATATGTTGAGCTGTTTTAGGGCATGTTGATGGATTGGTTTGGTCATGTGCACACCCCAGCTTATGTTAGTACTACAATAGTGTGATGGGAACCATGATGTTGAGACTTGGATGAGTTATGTGAGACTTTGTCCGAGTCCACTCATACTTGGTTGGACCTGACCTGGTTCGACACCATGAGTCACCCCAGCTCGGCAACTCACCTTCAGCTTGGATGTGTCATGACTCATGATCGACTTGATACCGGAGGACGACGGGTCAGTCTTCAGTCACGATTGGGCCACCTTTGAGAGTGCATCACCACTGCAACCTCACGTATAGCCGCCACTGTCAGCGGGTGAGTATTGGCTTGGGTACTAGTTAACCTGTATGCAAACCTGAGAAGAGGATCACTCAGCCTTGCCGGTAACATCTATATTAGGTAAGAGTTGTACACGAGCCAAGTTGTTGGCTTGATCCAGCTCGGTTTGACTTGGCCTTTATGATGACTCAAGGTAAGCCAAGCTTCATGTGATTCAGCTCGTTTGAAAACGAGCTGTGGTTGAGCAGAATAGAGCTTAACTCGACTCGAAGCTCGAAACTCAATTCCAAGCTTTGTTAGTTCGAGTTTGACTTGAATATAATATAATATAATATATATATATATATATATATATATATATATATATGTATAAAATCTTAAAGGCCTTATCATATCCATCCATTTCTTTACCTTTTCCTTTACAGATCCAACTTGTTGCACCTCTCTCTCTCTCTCTCTCTCTCTCTCTCTCTCTCTCCTATTCAGCAACTCACCCGAGCTCAACTCAGCTCTCAGCCGCATGGCCCGCACCCACCTGACTCTCTCTCTCTCTCTCCAATAAAATACCTCTAAATCTAATCATTGAATTTTTATTTATTTCTGTAATTGTTTGAAAATAGAAAATTTTCAATTTTTAAAATTGAGATTCGAGTTTTGAATTTATGATTTGCAAATTGATTTTTACAAAATAAAATAAAATAAAATTGGGTCGGGTTGGGGTTGAGAGCTCGAATGTTAAGCTTGAGCTCAAGAGGAACACAGACAAGCTAGGCCAAGCTTCAATCGTAATCTTGAGGGCGAGATCAAACTCGAGGAGAGCACGAACGAGTCAAGCCAAACTTAGCCCACCCTGACTCAACTCAATGTACAGCCCTAACATTAGGTGGAAAATCTAAATCCCATTGAATTTAGGTGGCCCGGTAGATCCGAGAGCATGGTTTTAAGACTCGGATGAGTCTTGTGCAGCTCATCTAAGTCGACTCACACTTGGTCGCACCTGATCCAACTAAACACCACAAGGCATCCCGACTCAGCTGGGTCTGGTTGATTCACCCCCAACTTGGGAACGGTCTAATAGGTCCAAGTCACTGAGCCTTGATTGAGAGAGCCCTTCTCACTGCTTAACACATTGCCCATCCAAAGCCCATGAGCTAAATACTTGTTCTCCGGCCCCACCCATACAGCTAGCCAAGCGACTCGGCCCAGTGCAACCCAAAATGTTAATGATTCACTTAGCCAGTTATGGTTCAACAAGTCCATCTGGATAGGTTCATCTTATTAGGGCTTTATGCATGCTTCAACCCATGCCTGCCCTGTGAGATATTGGGCTTTCAAATTCAGACCCAGCCCATGAACCACCTTTCTTTCCAGGCCATTGCTTTATCCTTTCTTAATCGTCCATTCATGGGCCACAATTTAAGGGTTAGGAGCTTCCAACGGAGGACAGTTCTGAGCGTCGCCTATGCAGGATGTGGTCTATCCGATCAATGCATTTCCAAGCCATGGACCTTTGTTACAATCAGGACGTATAATTCCTATGTGATTCTCTTCAGTCTTCGTTACATGCGTCCTGTGAGATGGGCCATTGAATTGGATTATGGACAGTCTTCTTCGCAACCGTCCATTTTCAATTTCAGGCAGCCATCGATCGAATATGGACGGTTTGATGTCCAGCAACAATGATATCCCTCATCTGGATCGTCTGCATTAAATGGACGAGTTACCACCATTTAGGAAATGATGGAAAAATACAAGGTAGCTTTGCACACCTTTGGGTGCATCTAAACCCTTCAAACAATGGACCTGATGTAGAGCGGGTCGCGGACAATTACATGGCAAAGATGGATCAGAAAAGGCCCGGTCGGCGAAAGAAGTGATCTGGACCATCAGACCTTAAATCAGGCGTATCTCACAATCCGGGATGAGTTAGCCGACGAAAAATATATGATTTTGGGGTAGAACGAGCTACTTTAGCCAACCAACCCAGCTACGCAGGGTTGCGACGCTCGGAATTGCGAGAAACCCCTGATTTGATGGTCGTTTCCCTGTTTCAATTTCGTTTTTACTATAAATAGTAAGTTTTAGTTTGTTTATAACTCTTCATCCGTCGGGCTTTAGGAGTTGCGTCCAACGTGAAAAGAGCTTAGAATAATTAGGGAACGGTTTGGTGAAGCCAAATAGGACACTTACTATTTTTGGCCGAAAACCTTGCGCACTAGTAGACATCACGACCGTCTATAAATAGTAAGTTTACTATTTATAGTAAGTCGCGAATTCTAGGAGTACTAGTTGTAGTTTGATTCTGATTTTTTCCCATTGCTTAGTACCCTTATTTAAAGGGTTGTGAACTCGTTTTTATTCATTCATTAATCTATTTCGAATTTATTTAGAATTTATTTCTATTTTCTGCTCTCTTTTCTCGTGGATTCGAGAAAGTCTCTGTGAGGAGTCCGGAGAAGTTCCGTGGATTCGGAATAATTATCCTCTTGAGGAAGACGGTGCTCGACCTCACGTTCTCCCCTGCGTCAGGACCTCAGGTAGTTATAAGATGGTCACGTTTGGGTGTATCTAAACCCTTCAAACAATGGGCCTCGGGGTAGATCGGTGATAGATTGGAGATAAACGTTCCATATGGAAAAGGTATTATGAGATTCAGCTCTGCGGACCCCACCGTGATGTGCGTTGGACGGACAAGGTTTGCCGAGTGATGCTGCCAGTAGGCGGGTGGCTATTGGTCGGTACTATAAGGGTTCCACCATAATGTATGTGTTTTATCCATGCAATCCATCTATTTTTCAGGTCATTTTAGGACTTAGATTTCAAAAAAAAAGAGAGTCAAATATACATATAAGTTGGACCACACCACAGGAAAACAGTAGTGATTGAATGTCCACCGTTGACATCCAAAGTATTGATTAGATCATACTAACCTGGATGATGGAAAAATAAATATCAGTCTAATTCAAAACTTTTGTGCCCATAAGAAGTTTTTAATAATGGGTGTTCAATCAACATTATTTCCTTTGATGGGGTCCACTTGAAATTTAGTTCCATCTTATTTCTGGCCTCATACCAATGGATGGCTACGTGGATGAAATATATACATTGCGGTGTTGCGGTGGGGGTCATCGAGAGTCCAAATTGAGAAAATGACGACTTTAGACAAAACCTTTTACCCAGCGGTTTTTATGAAGGAATACAAACTTAAGTTACCAACTTAGACTAGCACGCGCGGACAGCGACTTTGAGGACGAAACTGCCCTTCCTTTCCACTGCGAAGACGAGCGCTGACGCTCCTCCAACCGAGAGTTGTACGAACGGCTCAAAAGAGATCAAAGTTACATGCCCCACAGCTATGCATTTATTATATCCACAACGTTCATCCAGATTTCGAGATCATTTCGTAGCATTGTCAAAAAAAAAAAAAATCATATCCAAAGATCAACTGGGTCACACCACACAGAGCAGCGGAAAATTGATTTTCACCGTTGAAACTTTTGTAGGGCCCACCATAACATTTATTTTCCATCCAATCTATTCATAAGGTCACAAAGACCTGGATGAAGAGGAAAAACAAATTTCATAATGATCCAAAACTTATGTGGCCCCTAAAAGAGTTTCAACTGTAGACGTTCAAGCAAAATGGTAATGGCGTATGCACAGGGATATGGATATAGCTACGGTTATAATCCGTAGCTATAACCGTAGCTGAGGGATTAATCACAAATCCCACTATTCCACCGCAAGTCGCTGTCCCGATTGGCGATCAATTGCGGATTCCGTAACTCCACTCCCGATCTATTGCTACGGATTATAACAATAGCTATAACCGTATCCCTATGCACTTTTTTTTTTAATTACATGGAGAATTTTATTATACCTACATTTTTCTTTAACGCATATTTATATAAATATGTAAATATAAGCATATATATATATATATATATATATATATATATATAGGAAAACGCTCACTTTTCAGTTTTGCAGTAGTACGTCTGAACTTTTTTGAGAACACATCATACGTGATGAATCTCTTAAATCGAACGGTCGCATGAAGAGAACCTCATGAAACCCCATAGTATGAATTTTTACTTTGATCCGAAACTTTGGTGGACCGTGAAAAATGTAAACAGTTTCTTTCCTTGATTTGAATTTCTCTTTGCTATGGACGGTATGGATAGAAGTTTTAGATAAAAGTAAAACTTGGTCTGGGGGGTTTCACTAGGTCTTCGCCGCATCAACTGTTGATTTGCGGGATTCATCACGTATGATGGGTTCTCAAAAAAAGTTCATACGTACTACGTACGAAGTTCGCAGTGACTCTCTCTCTCTCTCTCTCTCTCTCTCTCTCTCTCTCTCTCTATATATATATATATATATATATATATAATCTCTTTTTTTTTCATTTCTTTCTTTATTCACATAACAAGAATATCTTCTAAACCAAAATTAATTACTTGACATACCATATATAATTTTAGGGCTAAAAGTTGGGCGGGCTCAACCCGACCAACCTGTGACCGACCCGACATTGGGTTGGGCTTGGTCAGGATGTATCGGGTTTGGTCTTGGGGTCAGGATACAAACAGCAACTCGATAAAACTTGGGTTGGGCTCGGGTTGAGGTCTCAAGAATCGCTGGGAAATGCATGGAAATGACCGTGAAATGCATGGAAATGACCGTGAAATGAAGGGAAATGACCGTGAAATGCATGAAAATGACCATGAAATGTACGGAAATGACCGTGAAATGAAGGGAAATGACCGTGAAATGCATGAAAATGACCGTGAAATGAAACGGAATCGCCGGGATTGACCGTGAAATGCATGGAAATGACCGTGAAGTGAAGGGAAATGACCATGAAATGCATGGCAATGACTGTGAAATGAAACGAAATCACTGGGATTGACCGTGAAATGCATGGAAACGACCGTGAAATGAAACGGAATCGCCGGGATTGCCCGTGAAATGCATGGAAATGATCGTGAAGTGAAGCGAATTGACCGTGAAATGCATGAAAATGACAGTGAATCAAAACAGAATCACCGGGATTGACCGTGAAATGCATAGAAATGATCATGAAGTGAAGCGAATCGACCGTGAGTGAGGGAAGCTAGAAATTCGGTGAGGCAACCTAAAAATTAAGCGAGGCAACCTACGAATTGAGCAAAGAACGCTAGAAATTGAGCCAGGCAACCTACGAATTGAGCGAGGGAACATATGATTTGAGCGTAGGAAGCTAAAAATTCAGCGAGGCAACCTACGAATTGAGCGATGGAAGCTAGAAATTCAGCGAGGGAAGCTAGAAATTCAGCGAGAGAACTTACGGATTGAGCGAGGCAACCTACGAATTGAGCGAGGGAAGTTAGGAATTGAGCGAGGGAAGCTATGAATTGAGCGAGGGAAGCTAGAAATTGAGCGAGGTAACCTACAGATTGAGGGAGGCAACCTAAGAATTGAGCGAGTGAAGCTAGGAATTGAGCGAGGGAACCTACGGATTGAGCGAGGGAAGCTAGGAATTATACGAGGCAACCTAGAAATTGACCGAGAGAACATAGGAATTGAGCAAGGGAACCTAGAAATTGAGCGAGACAACCTAGGAAATGAGCGAGGGAACATAGGATTTGAGCGAGGGAACTAGAAATTCAGCGAGGCAACCTAAAAATTGAGCGAGGCAACCTACGAATTGTGCGAGGGAAGCTAGGAATTGAGCGAGGGAACCTAGAAATTGAGCGAGAGAACCTAGGAATTGAGCGAGGGAAGCTAGAAATTGAGTGAAGCAACATATGAATTGAGCGAGGGAAGCTAGGAATTAAGCGAGGCAACCTACGAATTGAGCAAGACATCCTCGTACTTATTGGTGTTAACTAATTTATTAAACACATCTAATGGGGATTGCTTGAATAGATGTAGCCGAGTATCATGCTTCTCTAATCCACCCTTCACCATGTCGAACCACCGTTTCAATGAACACTTAGAGGATGGGTTTGGGAATTGAGAACAAGAATCGTCACCTACAAACATGTAATGAAAAATATATTAAAACCAAATTTCACTACTTACAGAATCATAACGAAAAAAATTAAACATAATTGAAATCAAGCGAAGCAGACTAAAAATTAAGCGAGACAAATTTAAAAATGAGTGAGGGAAACATGAAATTCAGCAAGGCAAACATTAAATTCAACGAGACAAGATGAAACTGAGCGAGGCATCCTAGCGAGGCAAGGTGAAATTGAGCGGAAAACCTAGAAATTAAGCGAGGCAACCAAGAAATTCAGCGATGGAACCGAGACAATGAGCGAGAGAACCTAAAAATTCAGCGAGGCAACCTAGGAATTGAGCAAGGAAAGCTAGAAATTGAGCAAGGGAACTTAGAAATTCAGCAAGGAAACCTACGATTTGAGTGAGGCAACCTAGGAATTGAGCGAAGGAACCTAGAAATTGAGCGAGGCAACGTAGGAATTCAACAAGGTAACTTAGGAATTGAGCGAGGGAAGGTAGAAATTGAGCAAGGCAACCTAGGAATTGAGCGAGGAAAGCTAAAAATTAAGCGAGGGAAGGTAGAAATTAAGCGAGGGAAGCTAGGAATTGAGCGAGGCAACCTAGGATTTGAGTGAGGAAAACTAGAAATTGAGCGAGGGAACCTAGGATTTGAGCGAGGGAAGGTAGGAATTGAGCGAGGCAACCTAGGAATTGAGCAAGGCAACGTAGGAATTCAGCGAGGTAACCTACGAATTGAGCAAGGGAAGGTAGAAATTGAGCGAGGCAACCTAGGAATTGAGCGAGGAAAGCTAGAAATTAAGTGAGGGAATGTAGAAATTGAGCGAGGGAAGCTAGGAATTGAGTAAGGCAACCTAGGATTTGAGTGAGGAAAGCTAGAAATTGAGCAAGGGAACCTAGAAATTGAGCGAGGGAACCTAGGATTTGAGCGAAGCGACCTAGAAATTGAGTGAGGCAACGTAGGGATTGAGTGAGGGAAGCTAGGAATTGAGCGAGACAGTCTACAAATTAAGCGAGGGAAGCTAGAAATTCAACTAGGGAACCTATGAATTGAGTAACGGAAGGTAAAAATTGAGCGAGGCAACATAGGATTTGAGCGGGGAAAGCTAGAAATTGAGCGAGGGGACCTAAAAATTGAGCGAGACAACATAGGAATTGAGCGACACAACTTAGGAATTCATCGAGGTAACCTACGAATTGAGCGAGGGAAGGTAGAAACTGAGCGAGGGAAGCTAGGAATTGAGCAAAGCAACCTAGGATTTGAGCGAGGAACGCTAGAAATTGAGCGAGGGAACGTAGGAATTGAGCGAGACAACGTAGGAATTGAGCGAGGGAAGCTAGAAATTGAGCAAGGCAACCTATGATTTGAGCGAGGCAACCTAGGATTTGAGCGAAGAAAGCTAAAAATTGAGCGAGGAAACCTAGAAATTGAGCGAGACAACGTAGGAATTGAGCGAGGCCACCTAAGAATTGAGCGAGGGAAGCTAGAAATTGAGCGAGGCAACTTGGATTTGAGCGATGAATGCTAGAAATTGAGTGAGGGAACCTAGAAATTGAGCGAGGCAACCGAGGAATTGAGCGAGGCAATGTAGGAATTGAGCGAGGAATCCTAAGAATTGCGCGAGAGAAGCTAGAAATTGAGCGAGGGAACCTAGGATTTGAGCGATGCGACCTATCAATTGAGCAAGGCAACGTAGGGATTGAGCAAAAGAAGCTAGGAATTGAGTAAGGCAACGTAGAAATTCAGCTAGGAATTCTAGGAATTGAGCAAGGGAACCAAGAAATTTAGTGAGGCAACCTAAGATTTGAGCGATTCAAGGGAAGCTACAAATTGTGCGAGGGAACCTAAAAATTGGGCAAGGCAACCTAGGATTTGAGCGAGGCAACCTACGAATTGAGCGAAGAAGCTAGAAATTGAGCGAGGCAACCTAGGATTTGAGCGAGGGAACATCGAAATAGGAGCGAGGCAACCTAAGAATTGAGCGAGGGAACCTAGAAATTGAGTGAGGGAACCTAAGAATTGAGCGAGGGAAGCTAGAAATTGAGCGAGGCAACGTAGGAATTAAGCGAGGGAAGCTAGAAATTGAGCGAGGCAACCTAGGATCTGAGCGAGGGAAGCTAGAAATTGAGCAAGGGAACCTAGAAATTGAGCGAGGCGAGCGAGGCAATGTAGAAATTGGAGCGAGGATTGAGTGAGGGAACCTAGAAATTGAGCGAGAGAACCTAGGAGTTGAGCAAGGCAACGTAAAAATTCAACGAGGCAACCAAGAAATTGAGCAAGGGAAACATGAATTTGAGCGAGGCAAGCTTGAAATTGGGTGAGGCTAACATGAATTGGAATGAACTTTAAATGTAATTGACCTAACCTAACAATTTGCTCTTTGTTGAATTTGACCGATCAGTTAATGAAATTGACTGAGATTTACATGAAATTCTCTTCAGTGAATTTGATCAAGCAGTTAATGAAATTGACCGAATGGTTCATAAAACTTTCCGTTACATTACATGAATCCGTAGAAGTTTCCCATCATATTTTTATGATATCTCCGTCAAATTTATGAATTGCTCGGGGAATTTCACCAATCATGAACTGAGAAGTAGGTCAAATGGACCAAAACCTCTCGCAATTTGGATTTATAGTTTGCTCAATACGCACTTATAGTGCTGAGTTAACTAAGTTGGGCACACCCAGATCCATAGCTCAATTGGCAAACTGAGTAGAGATACCTCGTGTCAACACTCGAGGTCTTGGTATCGATCCCTAGCGGGGGTGGCTAACATGGAGTGTGTGTACTAACATGGGTGTGTACTGACAAGCTAACCCAAAAAAACTTTTTAAAAAAAGTAAAATATATAATAAAAGAATATATATATTGAGTTGGGCCCGCCTTGAATGTATGTGGACTATCCACAACGTTCATCCCTTTTTCCATCTAAAGTAAGGGTTTCAGCCCAAAATGGTGGCATATTGAAATATCAAGTGGATCACACCACAGGAAACAGTGGTTCTACCGTAGAAACCTTGTTATGCCCCCACAATGATGTTTTACTTGTAATCCATCATGTTCATAGGATATTTTTGCATAGATGAACTGAAAACCAAGATGCAAGCTTCATTCGGCATTTCAATGGCCCACAAAAAATTTACGCCATTTAGGTAAATGCATATCATACCTGTCATGCGTACTTTCTTCTGTGGAGGGACCATTTTCAGAAAAATGAGATAATGTTGATGAATAGAGAGGGTGGGATCCAGCTAGACCATGGTGTGATCCAAAAAATAGATGTAGTGGTGGAGTTTTCATCTTTAAAAAAAATGGAGCGAGGGAAGGGAGGGAGAGGAAAAGCAACGACAGTAAAAAGGAGGGGTAATTTCGTCCTCAAATTCACTGTCCGCACGTGCTAGTCTAAGTTGGTAACTTAAGTTTGTATTCCTTCATAAAAACCGCTGGGTAAAAGGTTTTGTCTACAGTGGTCAGGTTTATGTACCCGTCAACTATGATAACTGTCATTGGTTCTTGATGGTCCTATATCCAAGATAACGGGAGATCATTATTATCGATAGCTTAGTGTCAAATGCTCTCCTAAAGTATAAGCAGATGATCAATTTGATGATGGAGGCGCTCCCGATTCTCTTCCATGCCACCGGAGACGTCACCGCGCTTGAAGGGAAGACTTGGATCTCCAAATCCATGAAATCTGTGCCGAAGCAATGTAATGGTTCCCTCGCTCAATTCCTAGCTTGCCTCACTCAATCCCTAGGTTCCCTCGTTCATTTCCTAGGTTCCCTTGCTCAATTTCTAGCTTCCCTTGCTAAATTCGTAGGTTGCCTCGCTTAATTTGTAGGTTCGTTCGCTCAATTCCTAGCTTCTCTCGCTCAATTCCTAGCTTCCCTTGCTGAATTTGTAGGTTCCTTGCTTAATTCCTAGTTTCCTTCGCTCAATTCCTAGCTTGCCTAGCTCAATCCCTAGGTTCTCTCACTCAAATCCTATGTTCCCTCGCTCAATTCCTAGCTTCCCTTGCTGAATTTGTAGGTTCCCTCCCTAAATTCCTAGCTTCCCTCGCTCAATTCCTAGTTTGCTTCGCTCAATCCCTAGGTTCCCTCGCTCAATTCCTAGCTTCCCTCGCGGAATTTGTAGGTTCCCTTGATCAATTCCTAGCTTCCCTCGCTCAATTCGTAGGTTGCCTCGCTTAATTTGTAGGTTCCCTCGCTCAATTCCTAGCTTGCCTCGCTCAATCCCTAGGTTCCCTCGCTCATTTCCTAGGTTCCCTCGCTCAATTTCTAGCTTCCCTCGCTAAATTCATAGGTTGCCTCACTTAATTCGTAGGTTCCCTCGCTCAATTCCTAGCTTCCCTCGCTGAATTTGTAGGTTCCCTCGCTCAATTCCTAGCTTCCCTCGCTCAATCCCTAGGTTCCCTCACTCAATTCCTAGCTTCGCTCGCTCAATTCCTAGCTTCCCTCGCTCAATTCCTAGCTTCCCTCGCTCAATTCCTAACTTCCCTCGCTCAATTCCTAACTTGCTTCGCTCAATCCCTAGGTTCCCTCGCTCAATTCCTAGCTTCCCTCGCTCACTTTCTAGCTTCCCTCGCTGAATTTGTAGGTTCTCTTGCTCAATTCCTAGCTTGCTTCGCTCAATCCCTAGCTTCCCTCGCTTAATTCCTAGCTTCCCTCGCTGAATTTGTAGGTTCCCTCTCTCAATTCCTAGCTTCCCTTGCTCAATTCGTAGGTTGCCTCGCTTAATTTGAAGGTTCCCTCGCTCAATCCCTAGCTTACCTCGCTCAATCCCTAGGTTCCCTCGCTCATTTCCTAGGTTCCCTCGCTCAATTTCTAGCTTCCCTCACTAAATTCATAGGTTACCTCGCTTAATTCGTAGGTTCCCTCGCTCAATTCCTAGCTTCCCTCGCTGAATTTGTAGGTTCCCTTGCTCAATTCCTAGCTTCCCTCGCTCAATCCCTAGGTTCCATTACTCATTTCCTAGGTTCCCTCGCTCAATTTCTAGCTTCCCTCGCTAAATTCGTAGGTTGCCTCGCTCAATTCCTAGCTTCCCTCGCTCAATTCCTAGCTTCCCTCGCTGAATTTGTAGGTTCCTTCGCTCAATTCCTAACTTCCCTCGCTCAATTTCTAGCTTGCTTCGCTCAATTCCTAGCTTCCCTCGCTCACTTCCTAGCTTCCCTTACTGAATTTGTAGGTTCCCTCGCTCAATTCCTAGCTTGCTTCGCTCAATCCGTAGGTTCCCTCGCTCAATTCCTAGCTTCCCTCGTTGAATTTGTAGGTTCCCTCGCTCAATTCCTAGCTTCCCTCGCTCAATTCCTAGCTTGCTTCGCTCAATCCCTAGGTTCCCTCGCTCAATTCCTAGCTTCCCTCGCTCACTTCCTAGCTTCCCTCGCTAAATTTGTAGGTTCCCTCACTCAATTTCCAGTTTGTCCCGCTTAATTTCCAATAAATTCCCTTCACTTCACGGTCATTTCCATGCATTTCACTTAACTTCACAGTCATTTTCACACATTTCACGATCATTTCTAGCGATTCCGTTTAGATTCACGATCATTTCGATGCACTTCACGGTCAATTCCCTTCACTTCACGGTCATTTTCATGCATTTCACGTTCAATTCGCTTCACTTCACAGTCATTTTCATGCATTTCACAGTCAATTCTGGCCATTCCGTATATATTCACGGTCATTTCCATGCACTTCATGGTCAATTCCCTTCACTTCACGGTCATTTCCATGCATTTCATGGCCATTTCGCTTCATTTCACGGTCATTTCAAATGATTCCGTTTAGATTCACGGTCATTTCGATGCACTTCACGGTCAATTCCCTTCACTTCACGGTCATTTCCATGCATTTGACTATCAATCCCGGTGATTCCGTTTCCAAGTTTTATCAGGTTGGTGTTTGTATGGCCCAACCCCAAGACCAAACCCGATACATCCTGCCCAAGCCCAACCCAATGTCAGGTGGGTCACAAGTTGGTCGGGTTGAACCCACCCAACTTTCAGCCGTAAAATCATATATGTTACGTCAAGTAACTAATTTTGGTTTAGAAGATATTCTTGTTATATGAATAAAGAAAGAAATGAAAAAAGGAGAGAATTTATATACATACATACATACATACATATATATATATATATATGCTTATATATACATATTTATATAAATATGTGTTAGAGAAAAATGTAGGTAGAATAAAATCTAAACGTAAAAAAAAAAAAAAAATTAAAAATTAAAAATAAAAAATAAAAAAGTAAAGTACACAGGATATGGCTATAGCTATAGTTATAATCCGTAGCCATTGCCTTTTGTTTGAATCGGGGATCAATCGCGGATTCCGCGATCCATCCCCAAATCCTACGGTAAGCTGCGGTGGAATCGCGGAATCCGCGATTCATCGCAGATTCTGTTTTTTTTTTTAGTGAAATTTTCGTTGCTTCTGTGGGCCCCACCATGAGGTGTGTGTTATATCCAAACCGTCCATCTATTTGACGAGCTCATATTAAGGCTTGAGATGAAAAATAAGACAGATCTAACTATCAAGTGGACCACACGGTAAAAGGCAGTGGGGAATTGAACGTCTACCATTGAAACCCTTTTAGGGGTTACAGAAGTTTTAGATCATTATGAAATTTGTTTTTCCTTTTCATCCAGGCCTTTATGACCTTATGAATAGATTGGATGGAAAATAAATGTTATGGTGGGCCCTACAAAATTTTTAACGATGAAAATCAATTTCTCCGCTGCTCTTTGTGGTGTGGTCCGGTTGATCTTTAGATATGATTTTTTTTTTTTTTGGATAATGCTCCGAAATGATCTCGAAATATGGATGAACGTTGTGGATATAATAAATATATAGTTGTGGGGCCATGTAACTTTGATCTCTTTTAAGCCGTTCGTACAACTCTCAGTTGGAGGAGCGTCAGCTTGTCTTCGCAGTGAAAAGGAGGGGTAGTTTCGTCCTCAACGTCGCTGTCCGCACGTGCTAGTCTAAGTTGGTAAGTAAAGTTTGTATTCCTTCGTAAAAACCGCTGGATAAAAGGTTTTGTCTACAGTGGTCATTTTCTCGTCCAGATTTTCTGCTTGCCATGGGCAGAAAATTTCTGTGTTGTGCGTCATGATTGGTCCACATCATAACTAACACTGTCAGCAATGCTGCATTAAATACGGTGTTCGATAATGTAACAAACAATAATTTTCTATTTATGACAAGTACAGATTTGGATTTAAAGCATTGACTAGTAGCTAGCATCTTCACTAGCCAATCGGGTCCCCATCAAATATCCACACTGTTCATCCCCATTATCACAAAAACTTTGGTGGCCATGAAAAATGAAAATAGTTTCCTCCCTTGACTTGCATCTCTCTTTGCCATGGCACACGAGAATTTTAGAACAAGGTGTAAATTGGTCCCTTAGGGTTTCATGGGATGCCACATCACATGGACCGTTCGGATTAGACACCCATAACACGTGTGCAAAGGTGCACATGTGCTTAGGTGAGCATGCCTATATATATATATATATATATATATATATATATATATATATATATATATATATATATATATATATATATATATATATGGGAAATGGTATTATGAGGTTGACCTCATGGGAACTTCCCCTAAAGTCGAGTTGTGTATGCCCTACCGTGATGTGTGTCGAACATACTCACTGTGCATTTGATGGGTCACCATTAGGTTATGGGATATCCCAAAAATCAGTAGTATAGGTGGGCCATACCATCTAAAACCATGTGAAGACATACTTAAAACTTATAAAAGTACTTGGTGGGGCCCACCTAAGTTTTGGATGCAGCTGAAACTTGGTCTAACCCCTCATCCAAGTGGGACATACACAATGGATGGTCTAGATTTATGAGCCACATTTTGGTGGGCCAATAAATGATTATGAATGTTTTAATGGGAGAGTAACCCCTCCCCACTGTTATATGTGGTGTGGCCCACCAAAGTCATAGATTGACTTGATTTTTAAGCTTGTGGCCCACCATGGAATGGTGCATCTGACTGATGGGGTAGATGTTCGACACACATCATTGTGAGGCCCACACAACTCGACCTCATGGGAAGTTCCCATGAGGTTGACCTCATAGTACCATTTTCACACACACACACACACACACATCATTGTGAGGCCCATTTTCACACACACACACACACACACACACAGACATACACATATATGTGTGTGTGTGTGTGTCTGCTCACCTTGTCCAGTCACCAGGATTCCGGTCGACAATGGGGTTATTGTCAATCTTTTACCACTAAGAATGATGTCAAAATTGAAGAAGACGGCCATCGATTTAATACCATCAGAGATGACTGTTAGTAACTTTGCTGGTCATGTTACAAATACTCATGAGGTCCTGCCAGTCAACCTAATAGTGGGGACCAAAATAGTGTTGGGCCCATTTTTTGTGGTCGATACCTCATCTAATTATAATGCTCTACTTAGCAAGGACTAGATCCATTCATTTGCATGTATCCCATCATCTCTGCGCCAGTTTATAAATTTCTGGAACCAAGATAAAATTGAATTGGTTTTGACCGATAATAAACCTTTCTTGGCCGCCTCGAATGCAATGAAGTATATTACTATGGCGAAGAGGTAGGGCCAATATCAGTTCACTGGAAGGAATAAGCATGGCCAGGGGACATTATTCATTTTCAGCCGATTCCACATTGTACTATCGAAGAAGTCCCATGATTGGTACGCCTGAAGATAACCAATGTCAAGCTGGTTTCATGGCCAAAATAAAAAGGCTCGAAAAAAGCCTGAAAGATGTCGACAACAACTGTCTCGTCAACATGGCTAATGTAGACTGTCTCAATTAAAGAAAAAGACACAGAGCTTAAGGAAGCCCTTGATAAGCTAGAGGATTATCATACCCAAGTTCAAGACTCCTTAATGGAGGTGAACTTAGGAACTGAGTAAGACCTGAAGCCTACATTTGTCAACGGATTTCTTAGGTCCCAAGATAAAGTGCAATTGACCAATTTACTCAAAGAGTTCATCGATTGCTTCGCATGGGATTACTATAAGATGTCAGGACTCGACTGGGGCTTGGTCGAGCACAGGTTACCTATAAAAGAAGGGTATCGGCCGCATAAACAACCGCCCAAGCAGATGGTAGCAAAAGTAACCTAGAAAGTAAAAGAAGAAATCGAACGACTATTAAAAGCTAATTTTATCAGGCCCATTGAGTACACTGAATGGATCTCAAATACAATCCCAGTCATAAAAAGAATGGTAAGTTGTGGATTTGCATCGACTTCCGAAATTTAAATCTAACAACGTCGAAGGATGAATATCCAATGTCAGTGGCCGATCAGTTGATCGATAGGGCTGCCAAACATCGAGTTGTGTCCTTCATGGATGGCTATTCCAGGTACAATCAAATTTATATTATGCTGGATGATGTGTCAAAACAGCATTTAGGTGCCTAGGCCCCTTAAGGACCTACTGTTGGATGGTATTGCCCTTTGGGCTTAAAAATGCAGGGGCCACATATCAGAGGGCAATGAATGTCATATTCCATGACATGATTGGCTGGTTTATGGATGTTTACGTTGACACTGTTTAGCAAATTCGGTCGCCATAGAGAGTCACCTTGCTCAATCGCGTAAATCATTTGAGCGAATAAGACCTATAAGCTAAAAATGAACCCCCTTAAGTGTGCTTTTAAAGTCTCGGTCGGTAATTTCCTGGGATTCTTGGTGCATTAGTGAAGGATCGAGGTTGATCAGAACAAGGCTCGAGCGATTATAAATGCTCATCCGCCGAGGAACAAACTAGAGCTGCAGTGGTTCCTAGGCTAGGAATTTCATGCAAAGGTTTATATATAACTGTACAAGAAAGACTAATGTATTTTCTCCATTGGTGAAATTGAAGCAGGGGCTCGAATTTAAATGAGAGGCAGAGCATTAGTAGGTTTTTGAGAAGATTAAGGAGTATCTGATAAAGCCACCAATATTAATGCCGCCAGTTGAAGGTCATATGCTCAAGCTGTATGTTGCAGCATCGGTGGAGTCGGTCGGAGCCCTCCTAGCCCAAGATGACAATGACCGGAAAGAGCATGCAATTTATTATCTGAGTCGAACGCTCCTCGATACCGAGAGATGCTATTTGGCTATATAAGTTATGCTTATCATTATATGTCACAGCTACCAAATTAAGATATTATTTGTTGGCCAAAAGAGTAAATGTAGTAGCAGTGACCGATTTACTAAAATACATGCTGAATTGGCCAATTTTGAATGGTCAAATTGGAAAATGGGTGTTGGGTCTGTCCAAATTTGATCATTGTTATGTTCCCCAAAAGGCTATAAAAGGTCAGGCCATAGCTAATTTCTTAACCGACCATCCATTTGACTTGCAAGAACAAATTTCTCCAGGTGTTTAAGATCTATATTACATATATCTAACCCCATGGAAGTTTATCTTTAATGGGCCAAATACTCACAAAGCATCAGGATCTAAAATCATTTTAATTGCACCAAATGGAAATAGGCAAGAATTTACATTTCAATCGAAGTTCGAATGCACTAATAATCAGGCCGAGTATGAAACCATGATAATTGACCTGAAATTATTAATGGAGTTGGGTACAAGAAATATGATAATTATAAGAGAATCACAGTTAGTCATCAACCAAATGGCAGGGCTTTTTAAGTATACTAGTTCAGCCCTTTTATCGTACCACATATTAGTATCTCAGATGATCGATGGCTTTGAAGTAGTCTAACTAATGCATGTGACTAGGGATCATAATATGAACGCTAATTAAATGATGCAATTAGGGCCTGTTTGATTTTTTGGCTCAATTGTAATTACCTTGTAGATGGGTAATAATTACTTACCTAGGTAATTATCGCATCTTTCCCAATGCAGATGTGACAACTTACTTTTTAAACACTTAAATCGAGAAATTTACAAAATCAATGTGGGGCCCATCGTGATGTATGTGGCTTATCCACATTGCTCATTTGTTATGTCAACTGAAAGCGTTGGAACCATGCCAAGGTGCCTGTTTAAGGCCATACAGAGCTTTTTTTTAAGCGACAAACCTTATTGGTAGGGATTAAAGAGCCGGGAGGAGGTTTCAAATATACTGTTTCTTGGAGGTCTCCGTGAAGAAAAATATTTTTCACATCCATCTGAGCGAGTGGCTAAGAACGAACGGATGATATTGCCAGAAGAGTGCGAATAGTTTTCATCTTGGCCACATGAGCGAATGTCTCATCATACTCAATTCCGTGTTCCTGTTTGTATCCTTGAGCAACAAGCCGAGCCTTGTATCGATCCAATGATCCGTCAAACTTGAACTTTATAAAATAAATCCATTTACTACCAATTAATTGTTGGTCAGTAGGTCGATTGACAATGTCCCACATATGGTTATCATCTAATGCTTCAAGTTGTTCTGTCATAGCCTTCTTCCAACAATCATGAGTGGCTGCTTGAGGGTATGAAGTAGGAATAGATACAGTATTCAGAGTAACATTCATGGTAGACATAGAGTATATTAAGCGATCAGGTTGTCGATGTACACGAGCGGAACGACGTATCAAGGTGGGTTCTGGATCGACAACAGGTACAGTAGGGAGAGGAATAGGTGGTGGATCTGTACGTGGTCATCGTGAGTAAACCTGCAACGGACGAGAGAGTGTACTCAAGACAAAAGGAATGTCAGGAAAAGCAGTAAGACCAGGAGAGTTTGGTGCATGTGGAGGAGGAACAGATGAATGAAAGGCAATATGCTCAAGAAAAATAACATGTCGTGACACTCGAACACGATGAGAGACCGAATTATAGCATCGAAAACCCTTCTGAATTTCTTCGAATCCCAAGTACATACATTTGATTGATTTTGGGGAGAGTTTGTTACGTTCTCGTGATGTCAGGTGAACATAACATACACAACCAAAAAATGAAATGTGGAATATGTAGGGAGTAAACCGGTGAGAACGAAGTAGGGAGATTTACTATTTAGAACTTTGGTTGGCATTCGGTTAATCAAGTAGACTGAATGTATCATAGCTTCCCCCCAGAAAGAACGAGGAACACTCATAGCTGTCAGCGGAGTGTTGGTAGTTTCAACAATATGACGATTTTTTCGTTCAGCCACCCCATTCTGTTATGGAGTATCAGAACAAGTGGTCTGATGAATAATCTCATGACCGTGAAGATATGTACAAAAATTTGTGGAGAGATGCTCTCCCCCGAAGTCAGCGCGAAGAGTTTGAATTTTTACTCGAAATTGAGTGTCCACCATAGAGTGAAATATCTTGAATTTTTAAAAAACCTGGGACTTAGAGTGCAGAAAGTAAATCCAGGTGCAACGTGTGAAATCATCAATGAATATAACATAATATCGTAGTCCAGATAGTGACATAATTGGTGAAGGACCCCAGACATCCGTATGCATTAGCTCAACCATAGATGATGATTTCGTAATACTTAACGAAAAGGGAATACACTTACTTTTTGAAAGACAACGGGAAGAACAAGAATAATCCAAATTATTTTTATTAAGAGAAATATTCCCTAACATGCCAGAAGAAAATAACCGAATCAACCGATCTGAATGTGGATGACCCAGGTGAAAGTTTCAGAGTTTCCACATTTTATTTTTCGAACAAATATATGAGGAAGATGGAGAAAAGAAATAACGAGCCGGAGTGACGGATGAGTCAAAGTCCAGCACGTACAGACAATCATGCCGCCTACCCCTCCCAAGTACCTTCCCAATTGTCAGATCTTGCACAAAACAACAGTTTGAAAGAAATATGACAAGCAGTTATTGGATGTAGATTGACCAATAGAAATTAAATTTGAGGAGAGTTTAGGGACATGAAACACATCACAAATGGTGAACTAGCGATGGGCAGAAGGAGAGAAAGTCAATGAACCAACGGACTGAATAAGTAGTCTACTGTTATCCGCAGTAGAAATAGCCCAATTGTCAGTGTAGGGACGAATGCCGCGAAGATGTGATACGTCACCAATCATATGATTGGAAGCACCAGAATCGAAGAACCATGTAGAAGATGATGACATACCGGACATACTGGCAACAGAAAGGGCCTGCACGATCTACTAGAGCATCGCAGGAGTCAAAGGTGAGGAAAGTCCTTCAGCAGAAACAGTAGATGGAGTATCACTAACAGAAAGCTCAGAAGAAATAGTGGCAGAAGTAGAAAAAAGAGCACGACCACGCCCACGACCTCGATCGCCACGTCCACGGCCGAAAGAGGATGCATTGGCACATGAACGGTAGTCTTAAATACCATGACCAGTTCATCGACAATAAGCGCATCAATCTTTGCATTGAGCGACGACATGTTCCACTTTATTGTAGCCGTGACAAGTTAAAGGAGTGGAACCATGGTTTGGTGCAGAGGTGAATACAACGAGTACCAAATTAGATGGTCCCGGAGGTAGGAAAGTGGGAGAGAGAACTTTCAGTCGTTGTTCATCAGTTAATAAATCATTAATAACTGAATTCAATGAAGGAGTTGGGCTACGGTTCAAGCGAGCAGCCCTACAATGCTCAAATGCCGGACACAGCTTCATAAGAAATTGTCGAACTTGCGCACTATTGGGCATTGTTTGGAATATCTTAAAGTTATGAGGAAATTTTGGATCCATCATAGCCATCTTCGTCCAAATTGTAACAATTGTAGAGTAGAATATTTGAATACTTTTATCACCATGAGTAAGGTAAACCAGATCTTATTCCAGGCGGTATAACCGAGCCGCATTACTCTATTGATAAATTGTCTGGAGATGCTCCCACATTGCCTTAACAGTGCAGTGTGGCGTGAGGCCAATAGCAATTGACCGATCGTCTGAATCGAGAATCAAGGTAATAATCTGTCCATTTTTTATTTCCCACTCAGCTATTTTGTCGGCATTTGTGGAAGTGGGGATAGTAATAGATCCATCAATTAGTCCACCACAAATCACGATCCTTGAGGAAACTCTGAAAGTGGATGGCCCATATATTGTAGTTGGTACCATCGAAACCACAATGTGGGCCTTTTGTACGGGAGGAGTTTTTGTCCATAGATCTGAAGTGATGTAAACTACGCCAAGGAAGGATATACCGACATGCCAGAAGAGCGATCATAAAGAAGAACAACAAGAAGATCTGGTTGCAAAGAATGAAGAATAGCAAAACAACAAGAAGATCCGGACGCAAAGAACAACAAAAGGAAAGGGATTAGGGTTGGTTGAAACAGGGTTAGGGTTAGTCGGACGGGGGTGGTTGACCCAACAGGGGTGGTCGGAGGGGGCTGGGTGACACAGCAGGGGTGGTCGGACGAGGGCTGGGTGATGTAGCAGGGGCGCAGGAGGCCGAAATAAGGTTTGCTGACGCATGAGGGGCCGGATCTGTCAGGAGGTGGTGTCGGTGATGAAGGAGGTGCCAGATCAGGATGTGCAGCTGAAGATGGTGGAGCAGAGTTGGATTGCTGGAGATCGGTATGTCTCTGATACCATGAAAAAAAAGAGAAGACAATCCTCCTTTGGTTTTCTTGTATTTGAGACAACCCTAAAGGGTCGAATATATAGAGATCTACAATCATCTATACAAGGTAAATAATAACAATAGAATCATCTGTCTAACATGGAAATTAGTTATACAAGGCATGTTTCCTGTCTAATACTTTCTCCATAATTCTTCTTTTGGAGTGAGTAGATGCAACTGTGGATTTGAACCAGAGTAGGGCACTTAGCTCCGTATGGGTTGGGTCTGACTCACCTAACTTGACCCACTCTCTAACTGATTCTCACTCCTTCTCTCTTCTTTTCTTACCGATGATTCTTCTTATTCTCTGATCTTTAAATATCCTTTCTACTCTCAGGACGTTCCTAGATAGTTCGAGATGAAGGGGGAATCGACGTCCGACTTAGCCAGACTTGCCTAGACTCAGACCATGACTCGGCTCAACCTGGTGCGACGCTCTCACTCTCTCTCATTTTCTTTTTCTGAAAAGGAAAGCTCTAAAAGGCAGGCTCTTATAGGTTGTATTAATCCTATTATAGAGGACTCGAAACCAACTAATTTCTAGATTAGTTACGCTAGGTCGGTTTTGAACCCGAACGTTACACAGTGATATTTCACTGAATCAAATTTACTTGATTAAAATAGCTTACGTGGCTCAGATCAAATGTTAGGAATGCACTTCTAGGTTCCCAACCCACCTAATGCACGTCTTTGATCAAGAAATGGGGCCCATCCAAGAAGATGGCTTATTTCAGTTGAACGGAGAAGATAGTCCCCCGCTAATGGTAAATTATCATCAGATGGTTATCCTTGTGATTCAATGGATATGGGTGGTGTGGATTGATCCAAAGCAACTTGTGGGGCCCATATTTTGGACAGACATCCTTGATATCTCTATGGTTCACGAGATACTTCGGTGTGGACAGTATTGCGTTAGTCGTCAATATCTCACATGAGAACTAGAGGTCGTTTTAAGTGCGGTGTTGGTTGCTATAAGACAGATGTTGAGGATTGATTGGAAAGGCTTCTAGAAGCAAACCAATGGTTGGGATTGTGCCAGCACCCGAAGCAAAAAAGATTCCTTTCGGTCTGTTTTTGTAGCTACCGAAAACCTAAAAGCAAGGCAACCTTGGATGGCCGGGATTTTATGGATTTAAGGGATGAGATTGAAGGAGAAGAGTTCCCTTAGATCGCTAACACGTCGTGTTGAAACACGACTTCCATTTTTTGGAAACCCCTTCCCTGCCCGCACAGATCTATCTGTGCCGAATATAGAGCGCTTGAACGAGAGTGGTAACGTGTGGGATGACTTGGGGTTTGATCAGAATCGAATTCTAAACCCAATGGACTGTTCAGATCATCCAAATCGGTTGATGATAGTGGGCCCTTGATCACACGAGTGGACGTCGTCTGTTCAAACCCAGTTCAGGCGAGAAAAGAAGAAGAAGAATCTCCTTCTTGGGGTGGTATCGAGTCACACCTGATTTGACCGGGTGCCATGTTGGTTGCGGCGTGGGAGTACACAAGTTGTGTACGGACAACTCTAATGTGGGGTCCACCGTGATACTTGTAATAGATCAATTTCGTTCATTGGCCTCTATTGGTCCTAATAGACATTAGTCCAAAATTTGGGTAGATTTAAAGCTGACGTGGGCCGCATCTCGAGAAATTCAGATTTATTTAGCAAAATTTTATTAATTCTCCAGTCGGATAAACTCTGAATTGGAACATCGACGAACTAAAGGATCCTAGGGCTCGTTTAAGTGAAAGTCAATAGAAATATTAGTGGCTAGATAACTTAATGGTGTCATCAAGTGGTGGTTTGTCAAATCAAGTGTTGTGGGTCTATGAATGGTGGATCAAGTGACTTAAGTCTCAAAACTGATTTTGTACAACTTAGTCAATATAACAAAGCATTGTCTAACGTGTTATCCCAACTGAGTTCCTAGAAATAAGTCTCCTAAGGTTCATTGTGGATCACATGACGATGTGGTGGTCCAACTTGAAATTCAATAGGTGGCTTGATCTATAGATGAAGATTACCCCCAACGGTTAGATTCAAGTTAAAGTGTAGATGTACAGTTAAACTAGGTTAAAGTGACCTACACATGTATACACTAGCTTTCGTTTTCATGGTAACACCTGAGTATTTAAAAGCAGGGGGTGTTATAACAACGATTTGGGATTCCCCTGGTACATGCTCATTTTTAAAGCGACTAATGATGGTGCAGAGCTCGTGCTTCTCTTTAATGTATCCCAACAAATCCTTAAGGCCTGACAGTTTGGCTATGAGACTTATGTTTGTACAAGAGATGTAAGGCCCGTATCATAGTTCGTACTATTTCGTAGGCTTCCGCGGTCCTCTCGGTCGAATTCCGACAACCCTTGACCTGTATCCGACATTTGCGAGCGATCCTAAGCCGAGTCCTGCATATCGGAATCTACTTAACTTGAAACTTGTACCCTAGCGACCGTCTTGTCGCCGTGATTCTAACGCCGCGTCTCACGCACCAATGCGATACCTAGGCCAGGAGATGTGGGCCTGTGTTCATTCCGAAGAAATGCCACGCGTTGCGAATTCCGAGAGAATCTCTACAACATGTCCCATCAATCAAGTCAGGTACACCCTCCATACCCAATGTCACCTCACCCTATCACAAGTACAAGCAACCATTACCTCTTTTCCCCAAGTCAACTCTCTCTCTCCCCACCCATTCCACCTTTACACAAATTTTAACCCAACCCATGCTTTCCCATTCCCATCCCTTACAACAACCACTCCATCCATCCATTTTCATCCATCATTTCTCTCTCTCTCTCTCATTTTTATCTTCACTCTTCAACCCCAGGAGCAAACATCCAACGTCCAAGCTCTCTCCCAAATCCAAGTGTGGCCCATTTTCTTATCCTCTCATCTCTCATCTCAACCATTCATTCATCATCAACCTCCATCAAGATTGAAGATAAGGAGCTTAGGAGTCCAAGGAACTAAAGGAGAAGGCCAATAGGTGGGTGATCCACCGTTAATTTTAAATCTTAGGGCCTACTTGATGTGGGACTTACATGATGTATGCATTGTATAAGGGAGGGCCCAGTAGTAGCAGGGTCCCTCCCCTTCTTGTTTTTCTTTCTCTTATGATGTTGGTGTGTGTGTGTGTGGCCCACCATGAAGTATGTATTTTATCCATGCCGTCCACCGAGTGGCCCACATGGCAGTCCGTTTGGACAGGCCCGAATGAAGGAAAACACAAATATCAACTTGATCCAAGAGTGTGGCCCACCTGACATGGGGGCACTGTGTTACGTAGGGCCATCCAAACCGTCCATTCATGTGGGGCCTACTAAGTTGGAGGTGCCCCTTTCATCCAGGCCGTCCAGCATCCCTGGACGCTGGACGCTGCCACTTGCAATATTTCACACACACACACACGTGTGTGTGTATAATACATATGGTATATATAATATTATATAATATAATATATTATAATATATAATATTCTATGGTGGGCCACTCTCACGTGGGACCCACCTTTATTGTGTAAACCAGCACCGTCCAGATGGGTCTGGACGGTGGGTCTGGGCGGTCTCTGCCATTGTAGTGTGTGTGTGTGTGTGTGTAGGTGGGCCACTACGTGGACCACACCATGATGTATGGTTCTATCTGCACCGTCCAATTGCTGGACGATGCAACAGATATGTTATCCAGACCATCCATCCAATGGACACGGTCATGGACCCCCCATGATGCATGTAGTGTATCCTTGCCGTCCAATTGTTATGGACGTGGGGACCACCGTAATGTATGGGTCTTAGCCACACCGTCCATATGGTTGGACGGTAGGCCCTATACCCTGATGTATGGGATGCATCTAGACCATCCATTCCTTTGGCTAGTTTGCCTCAAAGCTTGAGGCTAGAAATAAGACAGATCCAGTTATCAGGTGGACCACACCACAGAAAACAGTGGATTGAATGCCCACCATTGAAATCTCTTTTGGGTTTACAGAAGTTTTGAACCAATGTGATATTTGTTTTTCCTCTAAATTCAGGTCCTTGTGACCTTATGAACAGACTGGATGGGAATAAATACTGTGGTGGGGCCCACTGAGAATTTAACTGTGGAAATCATTATCACCACTGCCAATTGTGGTATGGTCCAGATGATCCTTTGGATATAATTCTTTTTTTTTAAAAAAAAAATAATGCTCTAATATAATTTCTAACAATAAAATGAATTGTGTTGATCGGCCCATTGAATCAGCCCATTTGATTCGACCCATTTGAATCAGCCCATTTGATTCGGCCCATTCAACTTGTCCCACTTAATTCGGCCCATTTAAATCAGCCCGTTTGATTCGGCCCATTCGACTTGGCCCATTGATTCGGCCCGATGTGATATATATATTGGCCCATGAGTGAGGCCCAATGTGATGCGTATATACCCCATAAGGGAGGCCCATGATGATATATATTAGGCCCTTGTATGAGGCCGTGGGCCCATTATAAGATTGGCCCTATGAGCGTCATTCCTTGGGAGTAATGTTGGTTAAAGGTCTACATTGATGGGCAATAATGGTTGGATGCCCACATTGTGACCCTCCTTTAGGCCTTGTTAGGACCATTCTCATCATTCTCTTGTGGGTTAACCCAAACGATTGGGCCCCATTGATATTGCTTAATCCATCATCGGTCGTCCATCTATGGACCCCGCCTTGCATCGACGCCGATTATCGATGTTGATTATCGATACTGGCTACCGTTGTCGATTATAAGTTTGTGACAACATAGCATCATGATACATGATCATACACATCATCTGCATGTTTGTTATGAGATATGATTGACCATTTCATATGCCATGGTGCAGGTAGTTTATGGGACTCCCTGATAGGCAGAGTTATCCCACATGAGTGCATAGTATACGCAGGATTGATGCATGATTGGACTGCGTGACTCATGCACTTTGCATTTGTGTGATTATGATTATTGTATGCCCTAGCGACATCAGGGCCATAGCCCCCACAGACATATCGTGGATGACCGGATTAGATACCAGAAATATTATTCTAGCATCGGGGCGCCATAGATGCCCCTGGGTGAAAATCCCTAAATCCGATGGTACCAGAGGATGACTCCAACATCAAGACCGAGTGGATACATGAGCATACGAGGGCCGTATACTAGTAGGCCGCGTCTCTTACTGTGTCATGGTCGGTTTGAAAGGGGTGTGACCTTACCCGCCTGAGTGAGGGGGCAATTTCTAGGTTGGGTTTGACCAGCTTGAGTAATAGGTCCGCTATCGACGAGTCGGGCCAGATATTGGCAGGCAGATAGTGAGGTCTCTTCTACTCACCCAGTTGTGCGCTCGGATAGAGGCGATAAGCTGGTGTAGAGTGTACTAGGCCCCATTGATTATCCAAAGTCAGAACTTGTAGACACCCCACCTGGGCTGACATCTTGAGAAGGCTAAAATTACCTAGGAACCATGATCACATCTTAAACCACACCCCAATCCCAATCTAAACCCAAAACCTCAAGCCAAAATTTTCAAATCTCAAAACCAAGATCCAAAACCTCGATCAAAACCATTCAGCACAAATACAGCCCCGCCTATACCCTATACCTTAGCTAGAACTCCCTATATGCACCAAAATCCATTACTTTAAGCCCCGAAAAATACAAAAGGAGACCGCTGGACGAACCAGAGCACCACACGAAGCCCGCACGTGCAAACCCAGCTCGAGCGCATCCCGGGCGGCAGTCTGACTGCCGCGGGCGGTGATTGAATTACCGCCTGAGGTAATCTGGTTGTTACCGCTCGCGGCCCGGTGTGGACAGTTTTTCTCGAATTTACCCCTCCCATCTCCATTATTTACAGTTTTACCGGCCTTAAGATCCAATGGGAGTGTGTCATGTGGCATCTCTCTCCCCTCCACCAATCACCACTTGCCACCTCACCTTTCAACCCTCTCAAGCCTAATAATTACGGCAATGCCATTGGAGAGGGCTATAAATAGCCCTCTCCTCTTCCCATTTCAAGACACTAACAAAAAGAGAGGAAGAGAGGGAGAGAGAGTGAGAAGGAGAGTGAGAGAAAGAGAGTGAGTGAAGAGGAGAGTGAAGGAAGGGAAGGGGCTCCCAAGCCTTCAAGCCCAAATTTTTCGGCCACCCCCTAGCCTTCACCTCAACCCTTCCAACCTACAAGCCTAGCCTAAAAAGATCATGGTTCAATCTATAGCCTACTCAAGACCAAGCCAAAGATTCATCATCCTACAAGCACTCATCATTACATCTACTCCCTTCTCAACTCTCATGCTTCTCTAGATCTCTAGTGAATGTATGCTCTGTGACTTACCGTACATCGGATCCTGTCACATCAGAAATTCCTAGTGATCTAGTCCATTTTTCTTACCTCTTTGCATAAGCATCATCACATCCACCCTCTAGAAACATTGTCAGACGTATGCTCTATGGCCTGTCGAAATCTCGGATCTTGCTACATCAGAAATCCACGTGTGACTAGTCCCATCATGACCACAGCATCATCATCATCCCTTGAGAATATTTTACTACACTAAGTAGAGACCATATGTTTGTACGGGCAGAGAGGGTGCCTAACACCTTCCCTCTTTGTAATCGAGGTCCCTTACCCAGACTCCCGGATCGCAGATCAGGAGTCAATGTAAGGTCGGAGAGTCTTCAGATTTCTCCAACCTTACATATTCCGTGGTTCTAGCCGACCGCAGGATTCTGAGATTATTCGGCTAGTAGCAACTCCAACATTTCCAAATCAGCCTAATCACCCCCACCACCAAAACCATAATACTTTTAAGCCAGCGTGGGCGCCAATTTCCAGTGTCTACAGAACTATACTGATATTTGATATTATAGTGATGAACTGCATTGATATGTGGATTCGGATGAGGATTGGTATGCTTGAATTGCATCTCACATCGCATGACCTTGGTATGGTCGGTATCATTTATGCCTTGCATTGCATGGTCTTGACATGACCAATAGCATTCGTGTCTTAGCCTTGGTACGGCTAATTGCATTCATGGTCTTACCAGTATATTCCGCATTTCTCCGACATTGCATTCTGAGCACGCTTATATTGCGCACACACTCTCACCATCCTCTAGGCTTTCTATAAGCTTATGCACGATTGATGCGTGCAGGTGACGCCAGGACGTAGCCGTAGGTTCACCGCTGTAGGAGCATGCAGTCGAGCTTCAGGAGTTTCCGTTATTATTATCTTGTATTTCCCTTCATACGCATTGTACCTTAAAGTTTTTTTATCATAGTGAATTTTGTGATGGTGTTCTTGTGGTTATTGTTTGTGGTTTATGCTTATGGTTATGCTTATTACGAATTAAAATCATGTTTGAAATCCTCCTTGTAGAATCCCAGGATCGGAACCTAGTGTATGGGTGTCGGGAGCCGAGAATGGGGTACTACGGAGGCTGTCGGTGCCGAATTCGGCGATCGAGAATTTTATGAGCCCGGTTTCCGAGTTTGGGGCATGACAAGAGAAGGCCCGATATTGATCGATTAGATAGGTGAGTCTATCAATCATCTCGGCTGATGTAGTCCCAGATAATCTTGAATGTACAAGGGTTCAGAGCTCTTCTTTGAGACATTGCAATTCAATCAAGAAAGAAGGTGACTTGTCCACACTGATATTGTCAGCAAGGGCTTGTTGGAGGAAGGAGAGAATGTCTTCAACCAGAAGTGAGTCTTCACTGGTTGCAGAGGAGTTTGAGGAGTCATTGAAGATTATCGATGTTGATACAGGAATCAGAAGCGAACTAGGCAAAGGGATATTGGCCGCAAGGGTCTTATTTATTGCCTTATCATGGACTATCACCTTGGGTGTCACATCCAGTTGTAGATGTTCTTCAATGGTTGAGGGAAGAGACGCAACGGTTGGCGGAAGCTGCTGAACAGAAGGAGGAATAGGTTGAGGAGACCATCCTCGGTTCGAGCCCTGAGGAGTGGCACTCAAGAGACCTTCATCTTCATCTTCTTGGTCGACGACTGTAGGCTGTGTCTGGGGAAGGTCGACCATATATTCAAACTATGTGACAAGATTCACAACTTCAGGAGAAGCATAAGAAGGAAGAGCCTCCGTGTTGATCATGCCCTCAGACTTAATAGTCTGCATGTTAGGAATCTCAGGAGCATTGGTCGCTGGTTGGCGTTGTTGTAGTGGTTGTGGCACAATGATTTGTTTCTCTACGACCGATAACTCTCAAGTAACCACGAAGGAAGATAGAGTTAGTAGGAAAGCGAGATAAAAGAAGCTAAGTAGTTATACGAGTGAAAATAACTTCCGACTAAATCAGAACAGCTAACATAGGTGACAAGTTGTCTATCCACAGTTTGAGGATTTTTTATAATCATCACCATTACTCAATTAGAAGTGTAGAATGGTGGCAGACTGGGTTGTTAATGAGTAAGATATTTTTCATCGAACGGGATATTGGGATTGTTCAATCTCTCCCTATCTTGCCACCATTCATTTTATCATTTATTATAGTGAGCTTCTTGGTGACATTTCATACCTTCCTCAATTTCTTTAAAATAGTCTTCAATGGAGAGCCCTGGTCAACACAATCTCACTCGAGGAAGTACCTGATTGCTGTCGTCCCTTGAATGAAGTCCGCAGTGGCCAATTCACTATGGTCGACTGAGGAGGTGGGTCAGAGTGCTTGAAAACTAAAGTAGGAGGTTCGGGAGGTGGGCTGAGAGGGGTTCCTAAATCAAGGATCCTCTTTGGAGCTGATGAAGGCGGTCGAGCTGCTAGAGATGTGGGGGCGACAAGTGCCTTCACCTTAGCTTTTTGACACTTTCGATTGAGGAGTTGTCTCAGTTGGTGAAGCTTGTGGATGGGAGATAGTGGCCGATTTGGTCTTCGACTTATTTAGTTTTTGGCTCGGAGTCATGGCTGATTGAGGTATTTCTGCTTTCTTTCCTTGAAGTTCTATAGTAGAAGAAAGATGGGATATAATAACTTGAGGAGACTTATTGATCAATTTTTTTATAATGACCCTCCCACCAACTGGTGAAAGTATCCATTACTTGAGGTTGATTCGGAAAGATGGAAAGATTGAGAATTAGACTGGCCGATTGAAAAGTAGAATTGAGAGAATGATAGATATTGACCGGATCGATGATCGACCGAGTGAAGGGAGGTTGGTTACAGGCCGTCTGAGTAAATGGACAAGGGATGCACTGGATCTGACCAAACTGACGGGCGAGTAGGTTTGGATAGTACTGCTCGATTCCAACTTCGGCATACTTGCCAGTGTCAATCGTACTGCCATAAGGGAGGTCTTTGCAGATGAGGTAATTTTTCCAAGAAAGACGGATTTGAGACGCCTCCTAATCGTCTTCATTTTTGTATTGGCCAGTGAACCAAGCTAGGCTGAACTCTCTATCATGAAAGGGATTAAACGACTGACTTCGCTTACCTTTATTCAGAGAACAGAATAAGGGGTCCATATAAACGGAAAATGTATGGATTTCCTGGAGAGAATAAATGACGTGTTCACCGTATGAAGAGTAAACAACATCAGAATGTAGGGAAGCATGTACATGGGAATGGTGGAAGTATTCATAGATCTACATCTGAAGGAGCCATAATGGTCTTCCTCCAAGATATAGACCTTTGGTGGTAATCTCGAAAATACCTATGTATAGGTGGCCGAGTGCAAAAGGTGCCAGAGTAAGTTTCTGACCCCATGCAAGCACCTCAGCCAGTTGAACGTACTAGTTTGTGATTTGTAGAGCATTCTCACATAATAGATACCTGCAGATCCAGAGCAACAGGAAGGCCATATGTTCTTCATAATCGACTGGGCCTCCACATTTGCGATACGTTTGCATAAAGTAGGAATAGGCCTTGCCGACCTTATTTGTGAAGTGTTTGGGTTCTTAGTGGGCGAAACTAGGGAGGACGGTCTTGTCGAAAGGAAGAAGTTGAGTCAGAGCTGCAATGTTCAATATCGTTGGACTCATAAGGCTGCCTCTGATACGAACATGTTGGTAGATGGGCTTTAAAATGTTGAAGCTGGTGTGAAAAGGGCAAGATTTGATGGATAGTCATGGACGGAGAGTTTAATGCACTCGTAAATGCCAAAATTCCTCCATGCTGCCTCATATTGAGATGAGACGCGAGTGAACCAAACATCCCCTTCCGACAGTGGTATCGACTAAGATCGGGGATTCTTTATAGCATTGGTGGGTTTGGGGATCGATCCAAACTGAATCAACATGTCTCTCTCGGACAGATGGGAAACATGGGATCCATCATACTAATTTCGCCAGCATCTATCACAGGAGAGAATGTTGGTCCCATACAATCATAGTCTCCGATGGGCGATTTGAAGACTATATTGTTGGAATATTTTTCATAAAAGGACATCAATTACAATAACTATGTCATCTTGATGAATGAATGGAGAGAAAGATGATGAGGTAGCCATTGTTAGAGTACGAGAATGAAAATAATTAGAATGTTTTGAAGAAGAAAGAAGCATGGGAAACAAGAATGACAAAGCAACGCTAATATCAGTCGAAGCAATGGAGCATTTATTAGGGCATCATTAAAATTTCACATTAGACGATGTAAGTATATGTGTCGCAATGGGTTTAGTTTGTATTTCAAAAAAGGGTGGTTGTGGCTGATGTGTAGGGATGTATCAGACATAAACGATTACCACATTAATGCTGATGCGTGTATGGAAGGGACTACTGCATTAATGAGGGATCACACGTCGCTTTTATATTTTTTCCAAAGGTGAAGCGACGTGGGGAGTAATGTTCATCTCCATTGTCGTCAATTCCTGAGAGTGAGTTATGTGCGATCTAGGTGGATTTGCGTGATGTATTTGGAGATATACAGGGATATACGAAGAAGATTATATGATACTACATCTGGGGCACATTAAGCGATGCCACAATATTGCTTAAGTGGCCGATGGAAGAGCAATAATGTAAAAGCAGTTATAGGACATATAACAAGAGTAGAAGTAAAGAAGGCCAAGTAGTACTAAGCGGTTATAGTAACCATCAGAACATGAGAATGAACTAGATGATCAAGGTAAGACTGTAAATAACAAAAAAATTCAGCTATGAAATTTTGTCTCTTATCAACCCAAACAAACCCAAACATTCCTTAAGTGTAATCACTCTACATTTTTGCCAAGTCAATTATACTTCATAGTGTAATCTTGTATTTTTTGTCTGCTGTTTACATTCCATAGGATAATCCATAGCGTTAATCAATTAAACTGGTAATCTTAGTTGTAATTTGAGTCTACGCTCATATGTTGGATTCATTTTTTCATCCAGAAATGTACTTCACAATTATTCTTCATGATTGATTATAATAATTAAATTTTCATTTATCTTTTTAAAAGTCATTTTGTTAGGCAATAGTATAATCCATCATTGGAGGACGAACCCTACCTCTAAACATTGCCAAATTATATTTATATATTGAGCTAGTGGTTAAATAACCATTCGATTTCATTCAATCTCAATAATATATTATGTATCTATTTATTGGGTGATAGTTGTACATTTGAATTGAGCCACAGAATCAATTCTAACAGGCCAAGGACCAAATTGGCCAGAACATCCAGCAACATACACCAAAGTGAGCTCAAAGTAACAGTACCTGCGTAAATTTTTTTTTTTTTTTCTCTTAACCGTCCCTTTGCGGGCCATTTTGCAGAAGACTTGGAATATATTCATCTGGGAGCGTATCACCCCCAAGTGGGCCTCACGTGCATATCCTTAAATCATAAGCTTGCTAATAAGCACGCTCGACAGTTACTTCCTGCTAACAAAGTGCAATGCACAAGATGGGGATCCAAACCGTTCATCTGATAGACCCGCCTATTAAATCGTGAGAAAAGGTATATTCACCGTCCTTAAAATCACATGAACGGGTGGGATTATTATAAAAAGATCAAAGTTGACACGTGCAAATGGCGCTTGATCATCGTGCCGTCAGAATCTAGCACAAGGAACGCTGTCCAAAGAACACGACATTAAGTGTTGCTACAAAAAACATGAAATCACTTGGGTACCTCCGGCGAGGTACATACCCAGGTTAATTTCATTAACATGGGAGAAATGATTTAACATGCATATAATCCATTCCGTCCATCACATACATTACTTTTCCTGGCCCTTAGTATCAAAATTCAGTATCATTCAACTCGCAAGTTGATCAGTCCACTAAAATTATATCTAAAACCATTAAATTCACTTTTCATGGCCCACTTGAGTTTTAAAATAATCCAAGTTTTTGGTAATTCTTTTATCCTGATGGGACACGTCAGATGAACAGATTGGATGGCATGTAAACACTAAGGTGGGTCCTATAATAATCAATGGTAAGCGTTCTATCTTAACTGTTTACTAATTTGTAGGCTAATTCATTTTTAAATGATTATCATTTTTATCTTTAATGGTTAAAATAAGTCATCGTACCTGATGGACAGTGCAGATCGCATTAAAGAGAGACACCTGGCTCTCTGTTTATAGAAGTCAGCATGCGAGTTACCCTAGCTCGGCTCTAAAAATAAAAGAAATCATGGACGGATTTAGTGGTGTCCGTCTAGCGACGAAACGAAGCTTCCTCCACGTATCTCAAACGCCAACGGAAGAACTCACGCAGCAGCTGCTTCTGCAGCAGAAGATGCAAATGACCAAAACGCCCCTCTTCTCTCTCGTTTCTAGGATTAGGTTTGCAAAATTCAATTCGAAAGAGATCTCTGCTCTTTCTCTCTCTCTCTCTCTCTCTCTCTCTTTGATTTATCACTCAAATTCCTTTGAGCTGCTGCTTCTGCAGAAGATGCAAATGACCAAAACGCCCCTCTTCTCTCTCGTTTCTAGGATTAGGTTTGCAAAATTCAATTCGAAAGAGATCTCTTCTCTCTCTCTCTCTCTCTCTCTTTGATTTATCGCTCAAATTCCTTTGAGCTGCTGCTTTGAGCTGGTATTCTTGGAAATTTGAGCTGGATTTGGGGGTTCTTTTGAAGCAGCTGGAGCTGAGGATCGAAAGCTAGGGTTTTTTTTTTTTTTTCCTTTCTCTGTACGGATAATGCAGGATTCTGGGGTTGAAGGTCACGAGAGGGTAGATCAGAGGTATGGATCTTTGACTTTATTGACTTTTTGTTTTTGTGTTTTTTAAAAAAAAAAATTTTTTTTTTTGGAAGAATTCGAGATTTTTTTGATGCTTGGGAATTAGGGTTTTTAGGGTTGGCGTTTTTTGGAGGACTGGTTTATAGTCCCCATGAGTAGTTGAAATTGTTGTCTACTGGCCGTCCACGGCACGTGAGTCCCATCCTTGTCAGTGATTGGGAACATTCATCTGGCGGGTCACAGCATGAATTTATGATTGTTCGGTAAATTGGGATGATCAAACGGTCCTTAGTGTTCCATTAATTGAATTTGAGCAGCGGTAGAGTGTGATTCATGGAGTTAGTGAACATGGCACGCGTGTGTGAGATCCAGGCCACTCATCAGGTGGGTCACCATTGTGAACGTGTCAGGCCCTGATTCTTCCACTCATCAGCTGGGTCCTCCTTGAGAAAATCTCTAGTATAATCTAAGGAGTCTAAAAATAGAATTCTTTGCTGTCCAAGATCTTTAAAATAAGAAAACTCTTAAACATGAAAGTTTAATACTTATTTCCTAGCTTAGAGATATTTTCCCATTTGTGAGAGGTCCGACGCTTGTCCTCCCTCCGATCTGCTCCGGTGGTTGGCTCCTCCTCTAACAACACCTCACCCCTTTGTCTTTCTTTCTCCCTTTCTTGCTTTCTCTCTTCCTTTCTTTTCTCTTTTCTTTCTCTCTTCCTCTCTACAAGCTTTTGGGTGTGTAGAGAAATTTGCTAAGGGTTGGAGTTGCGAGTGTGTGTAGAGAAAATGGCTAAGGAGTTATGAGTGGAATAACCCATCATGGGCTGTGAGGTTGAGTGGATGGTGTGTTGGGATTTTCGGCCCGCGGAATCACACAAATCTATATCTAGGATAGCAATTTAATGGCTCCAAGCACATACAAGAGAACACAGATTTAACATGGAAAACCCTTGCGGTAAAAAACCACGGCACAAAGCGACAGATCTCCACTATGAAAATAGAAATTACAAAGAGAGAGGACTTACCCGATTCGAACAACCTCGAATCTCACCCTTGCTACACCCTTTGATTTCCCTAGAACCCCTTTTAGAAAGCCTTAGAATTATTTTTCATACCCTAGAAAAGCCCTAGGGGCACCTATTTATAGTTTAGGCAACTTCCCCTTTCACACCCTTGCGAAAGGCGACACAGAATCCGCAGTCCACATCAAATTCGGAAACGAATTTGCGTAACTATGACTGGTCGAGCCGAGGCTACGACTGGTCGTGGGACCCCTACGACTGGTCGAGCCATCTCTTCGACCAGTCGAGCAGCCCGGACACCAAAAATCCCAAGTCGCTGGACTTTTAGTCGAGCGGCTCCCACGATTGGTCGTGGCTAACCCACGACCGGTAGAGCAACACCCAAAAACAGATTTAAGACTTTTTTCAATAATCTCCACCAAGTCTTCAATCTTCAACCGTGTACCTCCTTGACCTTTTTTCTTATCTCTTCATCGCATCATAGCTTCAATCAATGCTTCTCGTGCACACTCCGTCCTTCTTTTACGCCATTGCCAAGCCCAGAGAAGTTACACAGAACTTGAACTTCCCTGTAGGAACGATCTAGGTGGGCATATCTGCTGGATCATAATCCACAGACTCAACCACCTTTGCTCCTGTTTTCTCAAAAGGAAAGACGTAGTCTTCTTACTATCTCACTGCTACCCAACATTGCTTGCCGGGGTACTTGCTCACAACATTGATAGCCTGTGAAATAACCGGTCTAATCCAGACCATGGCATACACTGCCAACCGTATTCGATTAAGGCTCATGAGATATCCTGCTTTTCCTCATCTGTTTCGGGACATGTTCTGAGGAAAACTTGAGGAGAGACTCGTAGGGAACGCTCTCCGACTTTTCCTGGCCCATCACATCCTTGATAAATACCTACACACAAGGTATTCCTCCTGTGATTACCAAAGCCTACTCCTTCAGTCTCAATGCTAAGAACCATCTTTGCAGCCCCCCGATCCTTCATCCATGAAGGAATCAAACCACTGCCTAGGCGACAGGTCGAACCACGACCTCCTGCAAAGTCTTTTCTCAGCCCTTTTAACTTCGAACCGCTCTGGTTGCTTCATGTAGATCTGCTCTTCACTTTCCCTTGCAGAAGTGCAGACTCCACATCCATCTTTCCAGCTCAAGATCACATTGGCCAACCAGCGCCAATCACGGATCTAATAGACACCTGCTATACCGTCGGCGTGAATATCTCTGAGAAGTCGATTCCTTCTCTCTGAGCATAACACTTCGCTACCAACCTCGCCCTATATCTATGATGTATCCTCTTGAAGATTCACCTGCATCCAACCGATCTCTGGCCCACTGGAAGCTCCACCTGCTCCCATATGTCGGTTTGGTACAACGAATCCATCATATCGCCTATAGTCACCTTTTACTTTTCAGCACCAGGCTCACCTAGAGCCATATGAATAGAAGATGAATCCCCTGCGATATTGGAGTGTCCATGTATCTCGCCGATATTCTGCGATCATGCCGTGTGATTCTTCTCATAGGTGTCTGCTCCACCTGCTCTATATCTCTGTCCGCAAGTCTCAACCTTCATGTCCTCCCCGCTCATGTGGCCATGCCTAACATGCAACACACGTGCAGAGGTGGAATCTGCTACATCTAATGTAGCTCCACCGTTTGAAGTGCTCCCGATCAACCTATACAGGTTACGGAGTCGTTGCGCTTTCATGATTACTCGTGCCCCCTTCGATACCTTAAGGGCACCATTAATACCTGTGTACTTGCATCCTTTTGCCTCAAGCACACCAAGAGAAATCAGTTTCTGCTTCAAATCAGGAACGTGCCTGACATCAGTCAAGGTACGCTTCACCCCATCAAACATTACAGGCAAAGCCATTGCCCATAAACACCTGTTCACCATCGCACTCGCTATAGTTGGCGAACCAACTCCGATGAGGAGTCATATGAAAAGATGCCCCTGCGTCTAGCATCCACTCGTCCTTACGATCATCGTATGGCTGCTTGATAGTAGACACAGACAAAACATCACCATCACATCCACTCGATCCGTCTAACGTGGCAACATTGGCCTCCCCGTACGAAGCCTCAAAATCTTCTCTCGTCGATTTAGGATTTCCACAATCCTTCTTCACATGTCTTTCCTTCCCACAATTCCAGCACTTTACCTTTCCTTTGCCCTTGCCCTTGGATTTGGATCTATAACCTGAAAAACCTGTACCTTGTTCAGAATTCCTACCCATTGTAAACAGTGCATCAGAAGATGTCCCCATGTCGCTGTTTAGCTGTCTTGTAGCCTTCCCTTGAAGGGCCGAGATAACGGTGTCGACACTTAGGGTTTTATTCATGCTGCACATAGTGTCCTTGAATGACTCATACGACGCCGGAAGAGAATTTAACAACATATATACTTATTCTTCATCTTTCATCACTTCCTCCATATCCAGCAATTTACAAACTAATTTATTAAAGTTGCTGATGTGAGCCTTCAGATCTCTACCCTCTGCCATCTTGAAGTTATACCACTGCCGCTTCAAGTGTAGGTGATTTTCAGAGGATTTTTTCGCATAGACATCCTCTAACTTCGCCCATAACTTAGCCGCAGTTTTCTCCCTCATGACGTTGTAGAGAACCTCATCTGTGAGACATAAACGGATCAATGATAAAGCCTTCTTATCAAGAGCATTCCACTCGTCATCAGTCATAGTAGACTTCCGCTCCTCAAGAGCACTATCTTCGCCTTGCTTGATTAAGGAACTCATCATCTTGATTTTCCATTAACTCAAAATTATTTTTCCCTGAGTACTTCTCAATCTCATACATAGCGCTCGCCATTATTACTAATCCCTCAAATTCAGATCTGTGCCCTAACGATAGCTCTGATACCACTTGTTGGGATTTTCGGCCCGCGGAATCACACAGATCTAGATCTAGGATAGCAATTCAATGGCTCCAAGCGCATATAAGAGAACACACAAATTTAACGTGGAAAACCCTTGCGGGAAAAAAACCACAGCACAAAGCGACAGATCTCCACTATGAAAATAGAAATTACAAAGAGAGGACTTACCTGATTCGAACAACCTCGAATCTCACCCTTGCTACACCCTTTGATTTCCCTAAAACTCCTTTTAGAAAGCCTTAGAATTATTTTCTATACCTTAGAAAAGCCCTAGGGACACCTATTTATAGTTTAGGCAACTTCCCCTTTCGCATCCTTGCGAAAGGCGACACAGAATCCGCAGTCTGCACCAAATTCGGAAACGAATCTGCGTAACTACGACTGGTCGAGCCGAGGCTACGACTGGTCGTGGGACCCCTACGACCGGTTGAGCCATCCCTTCGACCGGTCAAGCAGCCCAGACACCAAAAATCCCAAGTCGCTGGACTTTGAGTCGAGCGGCTCCCACGACCAGTCGTGGCTGATCCATGACCGATCGAGCAACACCCAAAAACAGATTTAAGACTTTTTTCAACATGGTGATGGTGGCAATGAGATTAGTGGAGTGCATGCATTGGTGGTTGTGAGAGGTGTAGTGGAGGGCATGCATTGGTGCATGTCGGAGGTGGGAGGAGGAGAGAAAGGTAGTGGGCCTATTAGTGGAGGGTGGTGTTAGGTAGTGAAGTGTGATCTAAGAGAGAGGGTTAGTGGAGTGTGTTGTAATGGATCATGAGCTTTGTCTTTATGGGCTTGACTTGGTCGAGGCCCACCACATAAAGTGGTGGTGATGTAGAAAATGAAGTCAATGTTTACACCTTCGGTCTTGGTTATCACCCTCTTTAATGCCTTTGTTTGTGCATGTGTATGGGGCGTATGCATTGCTCACTCACGACGGTTTACATGTACATGAACGTGTGCGGGTGCGGAAGTGTGGTTACACATGTATGAGTAGCTAGGGCACATGCATATAGTTCTAGTCAGGCTCGGAATACTATCGAATCAACTGTAGAATCCCCCCCCCCAAAAAAAAAAAAAAAAAGGGAAAAAAGTCGCACCTCAAGAGTGGTGTCAAGGGCCTGGGCTCTGCTTTCGGGGCGTGACAGTTACAACTTCATAATGTGTAATGGCTCCCATCGTTATCATTACATAACCATTTTTGAATGCCATGATACAAACTCCTGATGAATGAGGTAATGACACCAATTTTTCAAAGCCTTACAAAAACTTAAAATTCCATGTCGCATTTAACATATTTCTTTTATGCCTCCTTGAGTTTTTTTTTTTTTTTTTGTTGAAAAAGGCCACCAGATGTCATGAGGACGCCTCTTATGCGTATGTGGGATGAATTCATCGTGTGCCGTAAAGGCCATTACGTAAAGGTAACGGTGGTAACTGTTACACGTTACTGGGTCGTAACGGCCGTAATAAGCATTATGGAAAAAAATAACTTGTAATTGCCGTTAACGATATGTTACGTTCCCTATAAAGGCCATAACAACCCCGTAATTGTCTGTTATGGGGCAGATACATGTTTTCCATACTTTTTAATCAACGTTACGGGGCAAATACAAGTGTTTCAGGATTTTTTTTTTCAATAAAAAAAGAGACCGTAACGGCTGTTACGGGGGCCGTAACAGCCATTACGACCCGTATCGTAAAGGTAATGGTAGTGGCCGTTACGGCCACCGTTATCGTTACAGAACACCTTGGATGAATTATAGGTAACCTTGAATTCCTTCTCAAAATTATGAAGCTTAATGATCTTTTCTTCCTCCGGTGCCTCCATGCCAAGTCCACTAAAGATCTCGAGTTGAGCCCAACATGACCCAAAGCTCCTCAAAATCTGCTATGAAATAATCCCAAATCTTGGACCTAAAAGGACAGAATATGAACAAGTGATAAATGGACTCGATGTCCTGATAGCACATTCAACACATGTCTGGGATAATCAAGGATCTCTTCTGGAGGTTATTAATCGTCAAACACCCCTCTTTCTGCCCACCAAGTAAAGGTAGTTACTTTGGGCAGCTCACCATAGATCAAAAAAATGGTATGCATGCTCCCCTTGGATCACAAAATCTTCCTTCCTGATCAACTTGTATAAAGACTTGACTGAAAATTGACCCGAGCCGTGTGCACGCCACATCGTGGAGTCGGCTTTCCTAGATGGATGTGCATGCTACAAGCGGGCCAAGAGATCAACAAACTCATCCACATCACTAATTGAGAAAGCTCTCTTGCAAAAAAGAGGGAACCAAGAAACGCATGACCCACAAATGTAATAACAATCTACCTCTTTAAGACCTTCAGAAGGAGCTAGACTAACCAAATTTGGGAACTAGAGGTGCAACAAGGTGTCACCATGCCAAGTATCTTTCCATAATCTGACTCCGGAACCGTCCCCCACAGAGAAGGAGATGCACCAGAAATCCACTCTAATTACTGAAATAGATTTCTAGATATGAGAAGCTCTATATTAAGATGAGCTCACCCACCCTCCTGAAGACCGTACTTTCTAGCAACAATCTCTCACTAAAAGCTCCCCTCCTCCGACATGAATTTCCATAGCCATTTTCCAATAAGGGCGATCTTCATTCCATTAAAATCCACAAACCCTCCTCTCCTTGAGTCATGGGTTTACAAACCTTCTCCCATTTCAACCAGTGGAATTTTTTGCCGTCTTCAGATCCTTTCCAAAGAAAATCCCTTCTCAACTTGTCCAAGATGACACAAACCGCTTGAGGGCACTTGATAAAAGACATGAAGTACAACTGCATGTTTGAGAAAGCGAACTTTGATGAGAGTGAGATGGCCGCCTAGCGAGAGATAGTAACTCTTCCACTTGGATAGCTTTCTTTCGATTCTCTCGATCATGTTGTTCTAAAGATGCTTGGTTGGCCTACCCATACATAAGGGGAGCCCCAATTAATAGGAGGGAAACAAGCCATCTTTGCACCCAAAGATAGAAGCTAAATACGAGACTTCATCTTTAAATTAGCTAAATATGAGGCTTCTTCCATTCACCCCCAAGAGGAATTCTTATTTGTGATTCCTACTTTGTAGATCGATCTTTGAAAATATTGTAGCATTCGTGATCATGTAGAGCATGTCCTCCAGATGTTGGATTAGAAAATTGTATTTTACCGTTATCTTGTTGATTGCATGGCTTTTAACACACTCGGCAATTGCCATCCTTCTTTAGTGTCAACAACACTGGCATGACACATAGGTCGAGGCTTTCACAAATGAAATCTTTGGCCTACAATTCCTCCACCTATTGATGAAGCTTTGCATACTATGTCAGATTCATTTAGTATGCTGGAAATTTAGTAATGGCACTCCAGGCATCTAATCAATCTTGTGTTGAATGTCACGCATGGGTGGAAGTTCCCTAGGAAATTCGTTAGGGACCAAATCGTGAAATAGGGATAGAATGTTTTGAATCTCAAGTGGTTGGACAGAGCCTTCACCAGTTGGATCGGTCTTGTATTCGCATCCCACTGGAGCATACATGGTTCTCTTTTCTTGCTCAACATTGTGGAAAGCTAGCTTGGTCTCTTCGGCTTCGTCATCTCTCATAAGGTTGAAAGTGATAGGCTTAACTTTGTACATGAAATTGCACACATTCTTGCGACCCTAATGAGTCACATATTTGTCGTATACCTACAAGTGACCCAACATTGTATGCATGACTTTCATTGAAATGATGTCACAACAAGGTGATTCTTCGCAACAACCCAGGGAGAAGTTAACGAAACACCACTTGGTCGTGGGAATGACCGTTTCATTCATCCATGCAATCTTGTACAACTTGGGATGCTTTTGAATCTTCAGCTTCAACTTGTCCACCATGCTTTGCGAGGTCACATTCATGCTATTGCCTCCATTAATAATGACCTCGATAGCCTTTCCACCACAAGACACTTGTTAAGCTTCCTCTTTTAGTATTGTTAGAATCCTTTTGACCAACAACAATAACTTATTTTCCTCAAGGCTACCTATGCCTTCTTTAGGTTCTTGATCGTCACATTTTGTATCGCTTTTGTGTTTACCTTCTCTTGGTCTTTGACGAAGTTCTCTTTGTACATTTTGCCTTCGTCCCTCACATAATTGGAGATTGCGAGAGGCACACTTTGTCACGTAATGTTTGTGACCATCACACTTGAAACAAATGTTGATCGACCTCCCTCAAGTGGCACAACATACTTTCGCTTTTCGTCATAGTTTCAGGAAAGAGGATTTCACTTGCTGATTATAACAGGAGTAGTAGAGATGAGGTTTTGTCCAATTTCGTAATCTCGAAGAAAATTACTGTGGGAAGCAGCTGGTTGTGGACGCATTATGGAGCTACTAGCAGTAGGAGGGGCGATTGTATAGGGTTATTGTGTTTTGTCACCAACTTATGCTCTTGTGCTTTTCGGCCCATTTGGTACACTTTGTCCATACTGTTGAGCCGAATGGTAATCAATTATCATTGAATATCAAACCATAGTCCATTGCAATAACGTGCTACTTGTTGCTCTCCCATTTCCATTAGGCGGCAATGGATCACTAATATCATAACACTGTGTATTTCTCCATAGCCAGATTGCCTTACCACAATGTGAATAGCTCCTGAAAGGAAGTTGTCTCATAATCCAATGTTAGAAACATTTTCTTCAATCCCGCCTTCATTTCCTCCCAATTGCTTATGGGAGGAAAACCACAACATTGTAAGTCTTCTTCGGTAGCGTATCACCAGTCTTAAGCCATGCCCGTAAGTGTCATGGCAGCAAAACTAGCTTGATGGTTTCTTCCATTTCGCACAAGCGAAAATACCTCTCCATTGACTTCAGCCGGTCATTGAAAAACCTTAGGATCTAAATACCATTGTAATTTGGAATCTTAATCTTGATATGCATGGTGGGATTGGTAGTGCAAACATTTCATCATCTTTGATGATAATTTGGGTAGCCTATTGGAGGTTGGTTGTTCCTCTTGTTCACGAATGTGCATAATAATGTTGTTGGATCCTATAACTAGGCTCATACTCGTGGAAATCACCATTTCAGCTAGGATGCCTTGGGTCAACATTCCTGGGTTCAAGGTCTCCTTTAAGGCGATCCATAGATGTTTGATGGTCTGTATTGATTCCCTCTGTTGCTTCTCCAAGAAGAGTAATCCATCCCTCCAGAGTATCTATTTTGGTCGTGAAAGGAGCCTCCATATCGTTCAACCGTTTCGTGATCAAATAAACCATTTGCTGCAAGGTCGATACAATCCAATCTTGAGGTTCAGTAGCCATCCCACGATTGTCAGTCTTTGTTCATGTGACAACATATCTAGGCACAATATGCGCAAATGGCTTTGGGTGAGGTTTTTTTTGGAAAGGAAGAAAATGGTACATTTTGGGTTTGATGGGTTTTATTATTTTATTTGGTATGTGGGGAATGGGAAGGTTGGGTTTATTATAGATTATGGGCTGTTTACTGGCTGAACAACGGGTAGGTCTTGGCGCTATTTGCAATAGAAATAAGGTGATGGCTCAGGCGAGATGGAAGCTGTATATGGTTCGTGGCGAAGGGCTGAAATAACAGGCTGGTTTAGGGAACTGTTTTGAGGGCAGGTTTGGGTTGAATATTGGGACAGAATTTAGGGAAGAATAATATTGGATAGAAAAATAAAAGAGTAAAGAATCTCCGAAGAGTAGAACTTGCCCGGATACAAAAAATAATGCAACTAGATCAATGAAGTTCAATGTACCGGATTGAAAGTTTCAATCACACAAGAGAAAAGATGCAATGACTGTGAGCAAGTTCAACAATCCTCGTCTTATGTTAGAGATCACCACTCCCCCCCTCAACATACTGCCATAGAGAAACAAGAGAACTTTGCTCAAGGAAAGTATTATTCAACTGCATCTTATGACATGGAGCCTTTGCTTTATTTATAATGAGTGTTTACTAGGCTTGCTCCTTGAGAAAATCTCTAGCATAATTTAAGGAATTTAAAAATAGAATTCCTTGCTAGCCAAGATCCTCTAAAAGATGAAAAACCCTTAAACATGAAAAATCTAATGATCTAATAATTACTTATTTCTTAGCATAGAGATACTTTTACTAACATAGAAATATGAAAGAAAGGAAATTAGGAACAAGTTAAAAGGGGAAATTGGGCATTTTCTTGTGAAGCGTGCACGTGTAGATGGGGCACGATTGTATCAATATGTTAATTGGGTTGTAGGGTTATTTTTTGGTTGTGGCCTTTTGGTTAATGTATTGTTCATAATTCATGGGTTTTGGAGAGTATGGGAGATTTGAAGAATTTGGCGGGTTAGCAAATTGGAGATTGAGATGGGAATTAGGGGTTTGATTTCAGTTTGCCAATTGTGAAATCTATTCTCTTGGAAAGTATTTGGATTATTATTATTATTATTATTATTGTTGTTGTTGTTGTTGTTGTTGTTGTTGTTTCTAACTGAGCATGTGGGGAAAGGGGTATTAGCGTGAGTCAACTATCGATTAAAAGAAATTAGTGTTAGGGAATTAGGGTTATGTTGGGTTGTTCATATTTTATTTCTTTTGCTCAAATTGATTGTGGAGGGCTTGATAGATTTTTGAGAAGTGCAAGAAGAGTTCCATTTAGTTTCCTACATTGATTTGGTTTTGTAATCTTGGGGAAACTCAGGGTATGTGAATTAGGGTCTGATTTGAATATGCTAATTCTGTTCATGGGTTTTAGAAAGTATTTAAAATTCAAATTAGATTTCCTCTAGTGAATGTGGTATAGGATTTCAGGTTCAGCATGTGTTTATGCGTTTACTTGGGAATATGTCTCTTTAATGATTGTGGGTGCATTCATGGGTTTAGGAGAGCGTGAACTTTGGTTCTCCAATGCATTTTCTATGTTGGTTTCTGTTTAGTGACTGTGGAGAGTTTCAGGTGGTTTTTGGTCAGGCTGGCAACTGGACAGGTCCGTCTTGGGTACTGGGCTACCTGTATCCATACCCGCCTAAGGGGTTTGAGTTTCGGTCTGGGTACTGTGTTCAAGGCACTGTACCGAATCCAACTGGCTGTACCTGAATCTGATTGGTTCGTGTACCCATCAGGTCTTAGGGAGTAGAGGTAGGGATACCCGATGGATGCTTGATTGTGTACCCGACCCAACCTGATTTTTAAACGGGTCCAAAATGATGAGCCCAGCCTTATGCAATTTTTAAATGGGTCCAATTTTATGATCCATATCTGTTTAAATTAGGTCAGGTATCTCAGGTACGTGTTGATCTGGGTATCTGCTGGCAGTCCTATTTTTGGCTGTTTAAGAAGTGGACTTTGGGAAGCTATGCGAAATGGGTTTTACTTTGAATAACCTACGAAACTTCTAGTTTTGAACTGCAAATTGTGGATTAATGAAAGGGCTTTTAGAGTTTATGGTTTATAAATTTTATTTTGAATTTTCTGCATCGTTTTGATTGGCAGATTAAGAAATCTGGTTTTTTGGATGTCTTGGCATTAGGATCATGTGTTGGGGTTAAGTTTTGGTTGTGAATATTATTTGACTTACTTCCGGTTTGCTGTTTGCCATAGAATTGATTTGGGGTGTTGGTAAGTATGGGAACTAGAATTCTGGTTATTGGGTGTTGAGGGAGAGGTGATTTATACTCAATGGATTTTGTGTTTTCAGGAAGAATTCTTCTATGGAGGACTCGACAATGACTATTGAGTTCCTTCGTGTTCGGTTGCTTTCTGAAAGATCTGTTTCAAGAACCGCAAGGCAGAGGGCTGATCAATTGGCTAAAAGGGTTAGTTCATTCAATTGTTTTTGGTCTCTGTAGTTTTTTTCTTGTTTGATTGCCTTTTGAAAAGTGAGTTGATTTTTTACCTAGCTTCCATTGTTTCTTTCTTCAGCTCCAAAGTTGTCTGCTCGTCTAGATTTCTTTTGCCATCTATGAATGGGTGCTGTCTTATGGCATCCGTCCCCGTTTTTCGCTCTTTAGTCTTCATGGGCTTTTCTTTTTTGCAATAGTAGATCACACTCTTTCAATTCTTCAAATAATTTGTATTACATATGCTCGACAAATAGGTAGTAGAACTGGAGGAGCAGATAAAAAGCGTGAGTAGTCTGAGAAAGAAAGCTGAAAAAGCATTAGCAGAGGTTCTTGCGGTCTTGGATAGCCATGGGATTAGTGAACTTTCTGAGGGTTTCGATTCTAACTCAGATCAGGAAGGGGACCTGTGTGAATCAAAAGAGAGCAACAGTTCTGTAAAAGAAGAGGAACTGTCCATGACCTCGAAATCGGGTTCAGAGCTCGAAGTTTCTTCCAATCAGGGCAGAAGCTTATCTTGGAAAAGCGGCAGCAATACTCCAAATCCCCTTGAGAAGAAGAAATTCGGTCTAGTGAGGCGGAGGAACAACAGTGTCGTGTCTACTGGCGGATCTTCTTCAAATCGTAGGTCGGGCAAGTCATGTCGCCGTATAAAACAAAAGGAAACAAGGTTAATTTACGAACTTCCTTTTGTCCATGAAATGTATATTGAGGAATTATCGGGTTCTGATTCATCAGGATGTGAATCGTGGTTCGTACAAGTTGGTCCCTTGGTTTGCTAATGCGGAACCTTACTCTGATGGATGCAACTATGGATAGGGAATGTCCAAGAAGTCTTCACTGAATGTGATCCTAACCCTCTGTGACCACGATGACTAGGAACCTCCATATCTGGAGACTGTTGGGCTCCCCTATCCAGGGTGATTTCTGTCCTATCAATGGTCTGGCTCATCTGACCTTGGGCCTGATTTATACAGAATGTGCTCATGAGGACAATATTACAACATGGCACATCGAAGCCTGATAACTCTCTCTCTCTCTCATCCACCATGAAGTTTTCATTGTATCAGCTGTTTTTGTCACCAGATTGACAGGCGAGGATAGAAAAGATGCTACCCTCCTAATTGATGCTCAAGATAATGGAGTGGCTACTGGGCCAGAATATCTTTCTAATCATTCTGAAGACAGACCTGAGATTGCAAATGGAGGTTTCACAAACGAGGAAGATAAGGTGTTGTCGGAAGCTCGGGTCCCAAGCTCTCTAGATGATCAAAGCAAAGAAAATGGTGCTGGTCTTCACAGTAATGGAAGTGATAGAGATGCAGAGATGGAGAGAGCACTAGAACAGCAGGCTCAGCTCATTGGTCGTTTTGAAGCACAGGAAAATGCTCAAAGAGAATGGGAAGAGAAGTTTCGAGAGAATAACAGTCATACTTTGGTAATCGTCTTCTTCCTCTCTTTCAAGCCATCTGTAAATTTCACACCACTTCATGTCAGGAGTCTTAGATCTATAAGTTATTTTCTTATAGAGAAATGGGGTGGCTACTTGTCAGTAGGGTTTTGAACCCTACTCTTCCCAGGCATGCCAATGTGGCAAGATGTGAGTGAGATCTGACCATTCATCAGGTGGGCTCCATTTTATATGGGAGTGTCCTGAAAATGGAGTGGTGGAACAGGATTCGTGTAGCTGACCCAATTAGTTGGGTAAGGCTTAGATGATGATGGTGGTGGTCTGAAAATAAGGCCTGTTTAGTCATCAGGTGGGCCTCATTTGTATTGAAAAGTAGATGGTTAAAAAGAATGGACTAAAGGTCTACATTTGACATGTGGCATGGCCCACCTGATGATCAAATTGGTCTGATTTTGGGCCAAATTATGTACAATGTGGGCCATTTGATGAATGGCCACTAACTCCTGCATGTTTTCTACATTTTCACGTAGGGTGGGGGTGTTTGGGGGTTCAATTTGAGATCCTATTCCTTCAGTAGATGTAGTAGGGCCTCATTCTATGAGATCAATCTTCATTACAGAGATCGAGCCAACATCCCTGTGTGCAGAGGTGGTGGTTTTCCAAAAAAGGGTGCCCAAACTCCAAAAGGCGCGACTCCTAGTTGCTTTTAAAATCTATAAAATAAACACCATTTTCTAAGATAGCTACTTGAGGACACATGAATAAAGATTGAATCTGATTATATTAAGACATTTACAGACCAAGAAGGCTAATAAGTTAGAAACCTATGCTACTTTCTCTGGTATTCTTGGACTTTTGCACTTTCTGTCTATTTCTTTTGAGAGTTGATTACAGGTTAGGTTGGACCACCATATGTTTAGCATCACCTCTTTCCATTGTAAAGGGGAGGGCCTGTCCATCTCATCCCAGCCCTGCTATGGCTCCCACGCTAGGATAGGATATCAGATCCTACTCTCCCCAGTCCCCACATGTGCGTGCCCTGGGTGGACTACATGTGCCCTGGCCTGAAAATCAGGCTGGTCCAGCTATTAGGTGACCACACATATGTCAACTGTAGAATGTTTTATTAGTTCTTTTAACCTCCATGTTTTCACAAACATCTGGCCACCCGATAATCAGTGTGGCCTTCCTGATTTTTGGGCCATGACAGATGCATGGTGGGGCCTGCTGATCCTTCACGAGGAGGCAGTAGGAGTTGAAATCATGAATGTTTTATTAGTTCTTTTTACCGCCGTTTTTTCACAAACATCTGGCCACCCGGTGATCAGTGTGGCCTTCCTGATTTTTGGGCCAGGACAGATGAATGGTGGGGCCTGCTGATCCCTCACGAGGAGGCAGTACGAGTTGAAATCATGCTCGTGCAAGATGTGGTCATCGTATTTCTCATCTTATCCAACTGCTTTGATCAGGTTCACTGTCCATGCATGACCATGTTAATGAATGGCGAGATATCACTTGGCTGTATTCTTCTTTCTTTGCTATATTGCAGTATTTATGCAATTGATTTTTCTTGAGGTTTAATTATGCTTATCTTTGCATGTGTTAGATGTTATAATTCGGTGGAGCTTAGTAGCAGATTTGTTTGAATTTGCCAAGTCTTGTGATTTATCCAAGTTGATACAGAGGCAAGCTGTGTGTTTTGATGATGGGAACTCTAAAATGGCTTTTTCGTGTCATTCTACTAATAACTCCAATTGGCAGTGGTGTGCTAGCCGGTCCCAGTCCACGGAATGTTGTGATTGTTCTAAAGGTGGAAGCATAAAAGTTTTGAAAACTCGGTTTTTTATTTTTTAGGATCAATTCCCATCTAAATATAGCTTAATTTCAAGACTCTAAATTGAATGGTTCAAAACATGCCTTCTGCCACGAGGTTTTGATACGAAGATTCGATTTTGTTCATACGCAGATTGAGAAGGCCTCTCCCTGTCTATTCCCTAAAAAGACTGGGATGAAAGCCATCAAATCTTTACGCTATAGGGTTGTAGTGAAGGATCAGAAGAAGATGAGCCATTGATCAGATGGGCCGCCAAGAAGAAGCGATGATAGAGAAAAAGAACACACAATCTCTCTAAGGTTGTGGACGTCCAACCCTAAGGAGAGGGGGGACGTTTTGTCTTTGGTAGTTATTCCCTTTGGGAATAGGATCTATATACAGGAAGAGCTCTACAGTTTCAAGTAAAGCACATGTTTTGATGCTTTGGCACCATATGAACTACGATAACGGCCTACATCATCAAAAGTCCATTGTCCTACCTAATTCATATACCAAAATAAGAGTACGTCCTTCCATTTTACTATGACATCCAATCCAGGCCTCTAAAACCCAAAGCAAGCCTCTAGAATGGACAGAAAAATATCTGACCGTCAGATTTCTATCGAGCTATGTAAAAATAAGTTTAAGGTGAAGACAAGGTCCAATGGCTGAAATTCATCATAAAACCTTTTGAAAACATTTAATGCTGCTTGCCTCCTAGACGAGATCCAACCACTAATCTTAGACCCGGGCAACAAGTGGATGCCTTTTTTTAATTACATCGGGCCTCAACTGAATCATAACATGAGAACTCAATGACACTGATGTGTCAACCGCTAATGTCGCATCAAAATATATATCAAAGTTTCCAAGCATGATAGGTATTTTTGATTAAGAGACTCGATGTGTTCCATCTAATGCAAATGTTCAATCGAGCCTATAACTAGGTCCTGATAAACATATGAACATCCTTACTCATATATATGAAAGGTGATGGCAACTGAATGGCAAAACAAATCTTGAGTTGCCCAAACTTGCTGGGTTGATCGCGATTTTTTTTGGATACTTAAGAATATGAAACTTCAACTTTCCAATAACCCATCTGGGTCATTGTGTCCATTTCATTCTTTCCCCAAGGCAACAAAGAGATTCAATAGATCACATAACAAGAAACAAAGAGGTTCTATAGGAAATTCCTATAACTCATTAATTCGTCCAACTTTCAAATCACAATTCATAACAAAACACATAGAGAAGTGGGATGTAAAAGTGGAATGCGGGAGAGAAGATTATGGAGAGATTTCAAAATTGCATGAGAAATTTGGCACATATCAAATTCAAGGTAGGCCAGGGCGATAAGGTGAGATTCTGGAAGGATGGATGGTTCTATGTATAGCCCACTGTTTAGAATAGCTTTGGAGGGAACAGTAGGGGGCATAGTGTGGTTACTGTGCTTTAGGAGAGCTCCGAAGGACAATAATTTTCCTCTGATTCTTAGCTTGCATTCCAGGCGAGAGGAGATTTAAATGCGGTAGGATATAAGGGATAAGAGGGTATGGATGATCATCTTTCAATAAAATAAATAAATAAAAGGGTAGGGCGCTGAATCCTTGTGGGGAATTTTCGGTCAGGTCATGGCAGAGGTTTTATGGAACTGGCATATCCCCACTGGTGGAATGGGCTTCAGTGGTTTGGAAAGGAATCCATGTGAAAGTAAATGTTTTGTGTTGGACAGAAATAGCAATTTAACTAGAGATAAATTACAGAGAAAAGGGATTCAAATGCCTAACAGATGTCCAATGTGTGGAGAAGCAGAAGAGAGCTGCTCGCATCTTAAAATCCATTGTAATTACGCCTGGCAAGTGTGGGCAGCATTACACAGAAAGTTTGGGGCGCTTGGGTGAATCTGGAGATAGTGAGGGGACTTTCTTCATGATGGAAGGGAATCAAATGGAAGCCAGTGGGCAGGAAGATGTGGTCTTTTGCGCTAAAAACAAAGATATGAGGTGCTGTGGAAGGAGAGAAATGAACAGATGTTCAAAGGGAAAGTGCTCTCGAGCTGAATAGAATTCTGAGGTCGATTGTGGAATGGACCGCATTGGACAGTCGGGTGAGGGGAATTCAGCGGAACTAGTTCTATATGAGCTGGGATGCAATGTGTTTTTTTTTTTTTTTGAAAGATCACGAGAATTGTATTAAAAAAGAGAAAAGATACAAAAGAAAGGAGAGAGAGTCCGCTGAGGAGGCACACTCTACTAAGCTCCAAGAAACAGAAAATCACTCCTTAAGGTGCTCTACATGAACCCCCCATTCTATCAATACACGCTTTGCCTTACAAGCTATAACCTAGCAGAATTAGAGACGTCCCTAAAGCATCTACCGTTTCTCTCTTCCCAAACAGACCACCAAACTGCAAGGATAGCCATTCTCCAAAGCCGCCTCCTATGCTTGCCTAAGCTTACCCCATGCCAAGCAAATAGAAGATGATCAGCTGAGCCCGGGCTACGCTAGTTGGTACCGAAACGATAGAAAAACTCTGATCATATTTGAGTGATAAAAGGGCAATGAATGAGGAGGTGATCAACCGATTCTTCTTCCTTCATACAGCAAAGGCAGACATTGACAATGGTCATCCCCTTTTTTCTCAAGTTATCGACCGCGAGAATTTTCTTCTTACCAGCCAACCAACCGAAGGCAGCAAATCTTGGAGGGACCGAGTATTTCCACATGTGAGTTGTCGGATGATTGTCATTAGAGTAGGATAGACTATCCAGCATTTTGTATAACAATTTTACCGAGAACATACCGGACTTATCCAACCTCCAGACTAGCCTATCTGTGGATTGCTGATCTGGCTTAACTCTGTAGATGCGGACAAGGAGATCGACATACTCATTTATCTCCCAATCTTGAAGGTTCCTTCTGCAAACCATGTTCCATTCTATTTGCTCACCTGCAAACCACGTTCCTTCTGCAAACCACCTTCTGCAAACCACGTTCCATACTCTAGGTCTTTGTCGTGGGGTAGGGTTTGTAATGCTAATCTGGGATCGATCAACTTTTGCTACACTATCCAAAGCCAAAGATGTTTATTTGGCCTTGTATTTTTTTTTTATTTTTTTCCTCCATTTTTTCTTTGAATAAAATCGACCATTCATAAAAGAAAAAGAGTGAGAAGTGGGTCACCCCTGACCCAGTTCCATTCATCAGTAAGGTCACCAATGACCAAGTTTGAATCAACAAAATCAATAGAGTCAAATTGCTTTCCAGGACATGCATAAAACCAATTTCGCAGCTGGGTGCAGAACTTTTGCAAAGCAAGCACAAGATGGTGACCCCAAATAGCTGGGACACGGCTATGTTGGTGATGATGTTCTTCTGACGTTCTCCCATTGATTCATATCTTTGGCCACTGTACAATCAAATAGGAAAATTATGAGCTTGACCCAGTTCTAGTGGTGTACCCTTGTCCCTTAGTTGACTAGGATAAATTATATGATCCTTTCCTGAGACTGTGAAGTATCTGCATTTCCTGTGTAGGAGTGGAGCCCATGGTTCATTGGTTTGGACCGTTGATCATGGATGGACCTTGCGCCAAAAGATCACCTACCCAATGGGACTATTGTAACCCTCAGGTATATGCCCAGCATGTAAACAATGAAAGGAAAAGAGAAAAGAAATGGAAAAAGAAAATGAAAAGCAGCAGTCCACATCAAAAGAAAAAAAAGAGGTTATAGGTTAGATGGCTAGGGTCTTCCAATCTGGGAGATCTCTGGTGTGTTCCCCCATCCACGGGAAGTCCCACCTACCATTTGGGACTGGTCACTGAAGCATGAGTTGCACTTGTTGGAATTCAGGGCCTGAGGATATATTTGATCCTCAATATATGATTCCTGCGCTTTTGGACAACGGAGGGTCTTGACTTGATTCATTAACCTTATTCTGTGAATGTACTATTTAGGTGGACAGCAGCATGTTTCTGATCACCACTCATTTTTCTGGGTAATGACTAGTAATTTTGTTTGATCATGACCCCGTAGGATTGCAAACCTGGTAACCAGTCAGATATGATCGAAGAAAGAAATGAGCCCAAGACGGAAGCTGCAGGACCAGTTGACACAACTCCCTCTTCTAATGCTGCAGAGCTGGGCCTCCCAATCCCTTCTAATGAACAAGGACCCAAGCAGTATGCAGATGAAATTTGCGGCAGTGAAGAGCCAACAACCAGAACTCTTTCCAATGCCTTTGTGCCAACAGGCCCAACCACCCACGTTCGAGCCAGTTCACGTGTGGATGAATTCCTGCCAGGCCAGCAGCATGGTAGAATGCAGATCAATGGATATGGAAGTGGCTTTCAGGACCCCACATTTACAAACCAAGAACAAGCAGGAGCTATGATGAAAGGGAACCAGAATTTGGAGCGGTCGAGAAACAACCCTGAAGTTAGTTTGCCTAGCGATTTGAAATTCCGTTCACTCTCTTATGGATCTTCCCAGAGCCAACCAGCTTGGATGTCTTCATCCTTTCAAGGAGACGGGAGTTTCTCCAAAGGAGATTGGTCGTGTAGCCAAAATCAACTCATTGAGGTGCCGCACCTAACATCTAGCAGCTTGGGGGGTGTTGTGAATGCCTTCCACAGGGATGAGAATTTCTCCAGAGGAGAGGTGTTGGGGAGCCAAATTCAGCTTGTTGGAGTGGCCCATCAAACATCCAACAGCTGGGGGGGCGTGCTGGAGGCTCTTCAGCTTGCCAAGCTATCACTACAAAATGAACTTGAGCGAGTGCCGTCACCAATCCAAGGCATGAAGACAACAGTACCAGACACTCGGACCCAGGCTATTAAAGCTGTTGATGCTGTGGACATTCCCATTGGCTCTTCTGGGCTGTTCAGACTACCGATCGAATCGGTATCCAGTGCCTCCTATCAAGCAGATTTCTCGAGGACCTATCCTGATTATGGATCAAGTTCTACGAGGCATGGTTCTGATTCTGGATTCGGCATTGCTTCTGCCGATCGCTACCCCACAAATCTTTGCATGGAATCTGGGTCTAGAATCTCTTCCGGCGAACCATACTACGATCCTTACCTGGATTCAGTGATGGGAACACCAGCAGCTAGTAGAAGCCCCTATCCGTATAAGGACTTCATGGCAAGATTGCCATCTGGTGATGGTTTTCCTGGGCCATATTCACATACAAGAACTGGGATTCCGTTCAGAAGTCAATACTCCCTCAATGATGACCAGTTCAGATCAAATATGCATCGGCCATAGCCGTTGCTGGTTGGCAGCCAGATGAATTTTCTTTTATGTCGTTTGCAAGAGGAATTATATGATTCTGGGCCTGAGTAAAGGTATAGTATTTCCCAAATGTCAAGCTGTAGGAACTCTAGCCCCGCCACTGCATCAACGGCCTGTATCACTGAATCATGTGCCCCACTCCTAAGAAATCTAGGCTGAAGACAGGGATCATGCAATTCCTTGGTATGTAAGTGGGTTGTGTTATAACACTAGCCATTTTTCTGTATTGTATTCAGTGGTTTGCTCATTGCGTATATATAATGTTGTAGATTCAATTATCTTGATGTTATCAGAGTATGTGATGCACATCGCATCTGGACTGTCTATCTGGCCAGTCGTCAACCCCTTTTTTATCTTACAACTTTTGCTCACTGAATAATGTTGCTGTTTTTCTTTTTCTTTTCCTAAGTATCTAACATTGCAGGCCTTTGTTTGGATGGTGGGTAGGGTATCATATGGCCAGCAGCATACCTTTTGGGGCTACTGCAGCTTCATGGTGGGACCCACTTGATGATCGCTGTGAAGCTGAGGGTAGCCACTTATAATGATCCCACCCCCACTAGGGAATCGATGCCAAGACCTCAGTGTTGAAACGAGGTATCTTTCACTCAGTCCACCACTTGAGCTATGGATCTGGGTGTGACATCTTATAACTTCTCTTACTAAGATCCGTGAGACGGTCGATGCGATTTGTTCCCATCCCTGAAAGGATGGGACCCTTGTGTCATGGTTCCCCTACCAAGAATTGGCCTCACCATTTCACTCGGCTCAGGAATGGAAGCAGCAGATTGCGTTCTAACTTTGGGGCCCACCGTGGATGTACGTGTCTTATTCATCCATTTTCCCGATCATTTTAAGGGCATGATTCCAAAATTGAAGTATATACAAAGCTCAAGTGGTCCAAACCACAGGAAACAGTGGGGATAATGACGTTGAAACCTTCCTAGGGCCCCACTGTGATTTTTATTTGTTATCCAATCTTTTCATAATGTCACAGAGCCATGGATGAAAGGAAAACAAAAGTATCAGCTTGATTCAAAATTTCTGTGGGTTTACAATGGTAGGTGCTTTCCTGTGGTATGGTCAATTTTAGCTTTGGATTTTACTTCAATTTTGGGTTCATTCCCTAAAATTTGCTGGTAAAATGGATGGATGCATGGATAAGACAAATACATAACGGTTGGCCCCACAGAGTTTACTCAAGTGCACTGAATTTCTCGGTACGCAATCAGCTTCCCTCAGGAATCATCCAGTGTACCCACCATGATGTGTCCAACTAAGACCCAGTTAAAATTCGATCTGGTAGGGTCAGTTAGTTTGAATGGAATAATAATAATAATGATGATGATGATGACAACGAAGACTTCGACCCAAACCAACTAGAGACCTAGATCTAAAAATTTGTTGCCACGTCCAATCTAATTGAATTGGGTTTGGGTGTTTACGAATTAGACTCAAACCCATCAAGACCCGAATCCAGTTAGCCCGGGGTGGGTTATCAGAAGGCCTCACCTGAACCGGATCAATTGACAGCCCTATCTTTGAACTGTCTCTTCTTTTTAAACCAGAGACTTGATTATTGGACCGGTCTAAGGGACCCAAATACTCTACCGAGATTTCAAACTCAGGCCCATCTGTTAGCTAATTTAGGGGCTCCTAGTCCAAGAGGGTCAGGCCAAGCCAGCTGCCGGAATTGCTTGCCAGTGTGGCTCATATCTTAGAAGTGAGGATCATTCATCAGATCGTCCCTAAGTTTAGGATGAACGTGATCCACTCGTCATATGGGCTGCACTTATACAGTGGCCCATGCCCTGCCAAGCAAATAAAGGATTTGAATAGGCCCGCCCCAATAGGATAGGCCGGTAAGTGCGCCTTTTTGGCTCCGTGCATGGTCTTAAAGGGTCGTTTAGATGCCTGTAATTTTTTTTAGATGTAAACACATTACAGTCAAAAAGAGTTTCAGTGTAATTGGATTGCATTTACAGGTAAATAGATTGTGTGTTTGGCTACATGTAAAGTGTTTAGTAGGTATTCATATCATAGAGCTTGGGCGGTGAACCTTTCAAAATTAGCAAATCACATAAGGAGTTAATTTTTTTTTAAGGGCCTAAAAGAGCATTAAAACATGCACACACTAAATGGATTTGATGTCTTCCACCCATCACATTAGGCCCCAAATGCAATCTAGAAGTTTTTAATGGTGGACATCTCATCCTTCCCTCGTGTGATCCATTTGATAATGGATAAGCCCTTTTTTTAAGGCCATATGAGAGCATTAAGAGAAGTACATGATGGATCGATACGATGTACCATATACATTATGGTGGGTCCCGCATATCATAAGTGTATATTAACTATTGTGGTCTAACATATATAATGCCATTTTAGTTAAAAATATTTTACCCATAATCTTAAATTTGGCTTTTTACCAAGTTTCGTATTATAGCTGAAAGCTGTAATTGATTACAATCTATAAGGCCTCCTTTACATGCATCCAAACAGCCCCTGTGATGAGATGACCTGCAATCCCTTTACAACTTACAAGGATTTTACAGGCATCCAAACGACCCCTAAAACCAGCAATCTGGGGACCGTGTTTGGCCTAGACCACCCAGCCCATTTTCAGAGAGAGAGAGAGAGAGAGAGAGAGAGAGATATGGAGGCGGCTCTGCTCGGAAACCCTAACTCTAACCCTAACCCTAGAGAAGAAGGTAAGCCAAAGGTGGTAGTGGTGATGGGAGCTACGGGCGCTGGAAAATCTCGACTCGCCATTGACCTTGCTTCCCACTTCTCTCTGGAGATCATCAACGCCGACTCTATGCAGGTCTCTCTCTCTCTCGCCCGAGTCAAGATCTCACGCTGACTAGTCGAGTCTCGAGTCGGATCTCTCACGACTCGCTCGAATCGTTGTTTCAATTAAGTCACTGGTTTGACTCGCTCGAGTCATGATGCTTTCTCGCTACTCAACTTCAACGGTTTCACTCTCACGAGTCATGTTCTCCAGCTGAACGAGTCGATCCGGTAATAATACTTTCTCATTCTCTCCATGTGTGTGATTTTTCTTAGGTATATGAAGGACTGGATGTTCTGACAAACAAAGTCCCATTCGAAGATCGGAAAGGTCTGTTGATTTTCTTCCCCCTTTCAGTTCCATCAAAATCCCATTCTTTTTTCTTGAAAATGAAAATTCTTTTTCTTTCCTTTTTATTTTTTAAAAATAATTTCTCATTTTTTCTTTAAAATATGTGTAAGTTTTATGGACTGGATTGAACGTATGTAGGAGTGCCGCATCATCTTCTAGGGACCATCTCGCCCAATGTTGATTTCACATCAAAGGAGTTCCGTGATCGAGCAATTCCTGTAAGCATGCTGGACCCACCAGATTTCTCTGTTGTTTTGTAATGTTAGAGTAGCGTAGCATTGTTGCTTACAGAAATTGACTTAAAAAGAATTTGTAATTTCTTCTATCATCTATATTTGCAATTTGTAGTTGTTCCCTTCATTTTTCTTTAGGGGTCTTTTGGATGCCTGTAAATGGTTTAAGTCAATTTACAGCCTGTCTGTTTGGGTTTGTGCTGTAAATGATTTACAGGTAAATCATGTACAGTGTTTGGATAGCCTGTAAATGGTTTATATCCTGTAATTGGGTATTCACACCTGAGATAGGTTTTTTTTTTTTTTTTTGAGAAGTCACAGTAAAGATTGTATTAGAAGAAAGAAAATACAGGGAAGAGAATAGAACGTCTACTGAGAAAGCAGAAGAAACTTAACTCCAAGGAAAAGAAGGTCATAGCCCTTCAAAAATTCAACATGAACAGCCCATTCTAAGATAAAGCGCTTAGCCTTTGAGGCAACGGCGGGACCAGAATTAGCAATATCCCTGAAACATCTGCCATTTCTTTCTTCCCAGACTGACCACCACACAGCGAGAATAGCCATTCTCCAAAGCCGAGTCCTTTGCTTACCAAAATTGATCCCATGCCACGCCTTGATAAGCTTATCCACCGAATCAGGAAAACACCAACTGATATTAAAACATCTGCAGAATTCAGACCAGATTGGAGTGATGAAGGGGCAATGAAGAAGGAGGTGATTGACCGTTTCTTCATTCTTCATGCAGCATAAACAGATATTTACTAGGGGCATCCCTCTTTTTTATCAGATTGTCCACCGTCAGGATCCTTTTCTTACCAGCCAGCCAGCCAAAAGCACAGATCTTTGGAGGAGCCGAATACTTCCAGATGTGCTTAAACTGCAGCCCGTCAATTGTAACAGCACTATCCAAGGCATTAGAAAGAGATTTAACCGAGAACTTACTCGACTTATCCAGCTTCCACGTTAAACTGTCTGCCATGAAGGGATTTGGCGAGGATTTGTAAATGCCATACAGGAGGTCTGCATATTCCTGAATTTCCCAATCTTGAAGGTTCCGCCTACATTCGACGTTCCATTCTACTTTCCCTGCTAAAAAAGAATAGCAATCAGCTACATGGATAGCTTGATTTGGAGCAAGAAGGAAGATGTTCGGGAATTTTTCTTTCAAAGGAACGTCTTCCACCCATTTATCTTCCCAAAAAAGAAATTTATCTCCCTTTCCAAGCTCAAATCCGATACCTTTTAGAACTTCTTTTTTCATTGTAAGGATACCTTTCCAGATGGCCGAGGCCCTATAGGAAGACGAATCTTTTGTTCACCTGCCACCCACAGTAATCCCTTAAAAAACATTCAAATGGCATATAAGAGTGGATTTTAAAGTGGATCATTGGGTTAAGCCCATCTCACTAAAGCTCGGGGTTGATCCTCATAGAAAACCAAACATTAGGTGAGCCATAGAAGTGGACCATCCAAGCATTAGGTGAGAGGGAGGTGTGTCTTTGCGCGTGAATGATTTATAGGCAAAAAGGGCCATCCAAACACGAGTTCAAATTGCCTCATTCACAGGCATCCAAACGACCCCTTAAGATTCTATGATTATCACACAATGATTGTAGTGTCCCATTTAGTGTATGGATCAGATGTGCAACACACTTGTGGCATGAAGTACAAATCCTACTACCTGCCGTGGACAGATCACGAACATGCAGCAGACAGATCGCAAATACGTAGTGGATTCATACATGTGCACCACATGCGACAATGATATCGGTTGGTGCAAACTCCATGGGAGTTAGTACCAGCAAACCTAGAGAATCACATGCACACAAGCAGCTGAGAGAACCACACGTACATGGACCGCAATGAACCCTGCAATGGAAATTTTAACTAATGACAGGAAGAGAGAGAAACATAACTCTTTTTAATAAAAGAATATTTCTCACAATCGGAAATTCTACTCTTAAGCAAAGGTTCCCTTTATATAGAGGGAAATACAGCCCACTTTCTAGCTCCTTATGTGGGACTAAATAACAAAAAGCATAAGTAAAACAAAAGCAAAAGCAAACCTAAAAAGAGGTTGATGGTTCGACTCCCATTAGTCGCAAAATTAACCAAAAAATATTTTTTTTTGAGGGGGTCAAAATTAACCCAAATATAAAACAAAGCCTAGGCAAAAGCAGAAGGGTCCACATGTGGAACCTACAAATTGACCAATTAGCTTCAACAATCATAAATGGCGAGGTGGTTCGTGGCATGGTGCCAGTATGGCACATGTGGTGACGATCCAGTTCACTCATTAGGTGGATCCCACCATGAGCATGCAACAGCCAAGTAATCAGAAATTCCACTCATCAGTTGGTTCACACGTGTATGTTGGATATTAGAGCAGCTGCCATCTTTTGTATACTCTCTTGAATTGCTTACTTCTCACTTGTTTAAGGGCCTGTGTGCATGTGTCGTATCTGATCGGATAGGATATGGTTAGCCTAATACACTTTGTCTCAAGCAGTGTTTTAAATAGCGGTAGCGTGATGCGTAGCGCTCAACTCTCTATAGCGCGTAGCGTAAATACGTAGCGTGTAGCGTAAGCTACACGATACTTCTATTTTTAAATTTGAAAATAGGACAAATATAATAAATAGTGAAAAAAAAGGGGAAAAAAATATAAAAATGGCTAAAATATGATTCATTTTATCAATTATAAGCATGTTAAAAAAAGTTATTAGTTATCATTTATCAAAAGTCAATCCACATATATAAGCCAAATCAAATAATTATCACATCAACAACTTTCTAAGAAAACCACTTTAATTAATAATGTTTAATTGAAGCCATAAGTCACAATTATGAAAAGAAATAAAAATCTCATAGGTTAAAAGTATCAAGTACAATACAAGTGTCACATTCCTCAACATTAGAAACAAAGAAAACGTGAAAAAATAATAAAAAACTAAAATAGTAAAAAAATACATTGTAGCTTATGCTACGGACGCTACGCGCTACGTAGCTGTAGCGTACGCTACGACCCCTGTAGTGTGCGCTACAGGGGATTTACGCTATTTGGGACGTTACGTAGCGCTACGGCCACGGTACGCTACGTAGTGTACGCTACCGCTACGCTACGGGCGCTATTTGAAACACTGGTCTCAAGTGGGCACATAGTTCAAAAATGTCCTCAGATATGACTCAATTTCACTCAAGTTGTATTGGTTTTGGTCAGGCCTGACTTGAATCACCAGACTGGCATGGGGATCGAAACAAAATGAGTCGGGGTGATTCGCATATGATTCGGACTCCTGGGTAGTTGCGCTCTAAAAATGTTGTTTAGAACCATGACTGAAGGCAAAGGGAAACCCATTGAAAAATGGTTCCCTTTTTGTGTTTCAGCTTCGGCATGGTTTGTTTTGTACAAACAAAATGTTTGGCTTTTTCAGATTCAGATTCTTTCTTTAAAATTAATGAGTTGTGATTCACCTCATGTCCAGACAAACCTAAGGTTCTCTTAGTAATTTCTGAAATGCTTCCAGCTGAAAATTTTCTTTGTTCGTTACTCGTAGCCATCTTCTTCTTTTATTGGTCCCCTGATTCAAGGTTTTCCCCTCATTTTTTTCAGATTGTGGATGAGATATTGTCCCGCAACTGCTTGCCGGTCATTGTTGGGGGTACAAATTATTATATTCAGGTATTCCATCCCAATCCTTTATTTCTTGGAAGTTAGGATAGTTTTTCAAATTTGTGTATGGAAATACATCCGAGCTGTTTCCCATTTACGTACACTTTTTTTACTGTTTATTGATCTATCAATCTGCTGCTCTTCCTATTTTTGAATTGTGGGATTCTGCAATTACAAATAACATACTGTTGTTTAGAGGCATTCAAAATGAAAATAGTTAAAATATACCCATATTAACAAGCAAGCAAATTTTTGTTGGTGAAGTTTTAAAGTCTCTTTATTGGTTTGCGCCAAGGAGCCGCTACAGATCTAGTAGCACTCATCAATATTGTCAAATCACACAAGTGATCCTGAGCCATTGGGCTGTGCTGATCGCTTCACATAAGCGACTGCTCAGCCCCCCCCCCCCAAACTATGCCTAATTACTACAAGTGATTGGATTTATTGTTTTACTTATTTCATTATAGTTTGTTACATTACGTGATTATATTTACATCTAAATGACTATTACACCTTCTGTAAGTTATAACAATTAACAAGTTAACTAACAAACAACTTATTAAAAACTACGAACAGAGAAATTTTATTGATAACTTGATGAGTTGATGTATCAATAGTACAAACTACAAACTAAAGCAGTAAAAACAACTACAAAGTTACAAATCCAATTACAAGTTAAATTTACAAACTAGAAATTAGTTACAAGTTACAAGTACAAATTACAAAGGTATAGCTTAGTGACGTACAAATTCAAAAACTAAAAATTAAAAATAGGCTACTATACTAATACTATACACATTGATCCCTAATCCATTATGGTACAACATCACCTCTAGCATCATTGTTATCATCAGAGTCGTCTCCTTCTTCGACGTGTACTTCATTGTCTTTTGTTTCTTCATCATCGGTTTGCATTAGTTGTTTATCTACATTTAATGGTTGATCATCTCCTTATATCTCCTCAATCTTGTTTATTTCTTGGCCTTGACTGCTAGTCTGCTACTAGGCCTCATTCTACTGCTCACCCCTCTTCTTTGCTTTTGAGTTGAAGAACTTTTTCAGGTGCCGATCCAAATGCGACATCTTTTACTTGGGCCCATGTTAGCTCCTTAGCTGCAAAGACTGGGTCTTTTGTCTCTACAAGCCACTCACTGTCTACCTCTAAATCATCTAGGCAGATGGGACCATAGAAACCGGGCTTTTCTATCCTAGCTTGAAATCGTTCTTGCAGCTTTTGGTTGTACTGGATGAAGACTAGATTATCTAGTTTCTTTTGTGCAAGACGATTTTTTTTTTTTTTTGTGAGTTTATATAACATTCCAATTGAAAGTGAATTAGTGATAGGCTGGTGTTCGATTACTTTGAAGTTTTAATATTCATCCCAAGTCTAAATTCAACATTTGAGGAGTGAATTGACAAAAAATTACCAATTCAAACATACTACAGTTGCGTTTGCAACCTCTAGAAGAACATGTAAGGTTGAGAATTTTCATGGCCAGCTTCTTTTATGCTAGATCCTTCTTGTTTGGATCCACTCTGTATATTGACCACTAGTTAGTTTTGCAAGTAACAATTAAAGTATATTAGATTCTGTAGATTGTAAGAAATTATTTCTAAGTTAGAGTAACTCGCCAAGGCATTCATACTTGGCAATTTCATAGTTCTATGCTTGATGACTATGTCTCTTAAGAAAATCCGTGCATCCTTTACGTAGAATTCTAGTAGAGCAGAAATCATATCTTGTTCATCTTTATTTGGCACCACTCTCCGAAACATAAAAAAATCCACCATCTGTTGCTTCTGCCTCACTCCGATCGGCAGAAATGGAGGATATGGCCGGATTAAGGATGCAGACGAATATAATAGAGTTGGCATTTGGCTCCCTCATCTCTTATCTATAATATCTAATATAGGTCTATAATCACATTCTTTATAATTAAAGTGGTCCATATTTTGTTTATAGCCATCTTCATCACATCATAGATGCAGACCATTAGTGGCTTCTCATCACTGTCAACTAATCTTAACATACCTACTAAGGGTTCTGATGATTTTATTACTTTTATCACTTGTGTCCAAAACAATTGCGAAAGGTTGGTTTGTTGGACTAAATTCCCGTCGGTCTTCTTTGACTAAGGCCCATTATTCCAATCAACCGACACTATAAAGCTTTTAATATTAGTTTTTTTTTTTTTTTCATACAACATTTGTAATGTTAAAAAAGTCTAGTGTGAATCGAACAACAACTCGACGAAGCAAATTACATCCAATTTGTATTCTCATGTGATGGAGAAGGATATTTTTATACATAAAGACAACTATTCTTCTAGCCCTAGCAATCACTTTAATATATAACCTACATATATCTTTTAACATTAAATCTAAACATTGTATCGTGCATGGAGTCCAAAATAAACGATGCCTCTTCTCTGTAAGAATATGACCGATAACCACGTAGGAGGTTGTGTTATCCATGATAACTTGGATAGCATATTCTTCTCCTATTTTTTCAACTACACTCTAATAATTTAAATGAATATTAAGTTGTGTGAGAATGGGTTGATGCATTTATAGACTTAAAAAAAACAATCCTAGTTGGATAGTTAATGAGGAAGTTAATGACTGTCCGACCAGATCTATTGGCAAGGTGTACCAAAACGGTTACATTTCGTCTGTAACGGCCGATTCGTATCGATAACGACCAAGGTCGTTACGCGATACGGGTTTGAAGTGGGGGTGGGGGAGAAAAATGGAACCGTAATAGCTCTTACGACCTTGTATCGTCCGTTACAGCTCCTTGATGGAGAAGAAGATGAAAAAAAAGAAGAAAAAAATTACCTCTTCTTCTTCTTCTTCTGCTGTGAGCCTGTTGTGGCTACCGCAATGGCCAACATCTCTCTCTCTCTCTATTCATTTTCCTTCCTCTTTAGGTGAGAATGAAACGTGGCCATTCCACAACGATGTTTAAGTTTTTTTTTAAATATTCTACTTGGGTTATGATGTTGTGCACTTGCAGTGTTTCGTGGGCCCACCTTGATGTATGTGTTGTATATCCTTGTCGTCCATTGGTTTTTCCAACTCATTTTAGGGCGTGGTCCCCAAAATGAAGCATATCCAAATCTCAAGTGGTCCACACAATACGCATTGAATGCCCACCATTAAAAACTTCCTAGGGCTCACTGTAGTGTTTATTTGCCATCCGACCTATTGATAAGGTCACACAGACCTAGATGAAGGTAAAGCATAGATAGCAGCTTGATTTAAAACTTTTGTAATCTCAAGAAGTTTTTAATGGTGGGAATTCAATCGCTACTATGTGGTCCACCTAAGATTTAGATTTGCCTCATTTTTGGGGCCATGCCCTAAAATGAGCTTGCAAAATAGATGACGGCATGGATATGCAAACATACATCAAGGTGGGCCCCACGTTCAGGGCCTCACCCAATCGAGCTCGGATTGTGTAGTGTAGCGCACACCATCGACCTCGATGGTATGCTGACGTGGCAAAGTTTTTATGGGCGCCACTGTGATGTGTTATATTCACAGCGTCCATCCATTCTTTCAGATTTTTTTAGGGCATGAGCCTAAAAAATGAGGCAGATCCAAAGCTCAAGTGGACCACACCACAAAAAATAGTAGGGATTGAACGCCTACCATTGAAAACTTCCCAGGGGCCATTGAACTTTTGGATCAAGATGATTCTATTTTCCCTTCATCTAGGTCCATGTGACCTTATGAATAGGTTGGATGACAAATAAAAGTCATGGTGGGCCCTTGGAAGGTTTCAATGGTGGGTGTCATTGTCCCCACTACTTTCTGTGGTGCGGTCCACATGAGCTTTGGATCTGCCTCATTTTTGGGCTCATGCCCTAAAATTATCTGGCAAAATGGATGGATAGTGTGGATATAACAAATACATCACAGTGGGGCCCACAAAACTTTGCCACGTCAACACGCCACTGAGGTTAGTGGTGTGTGCTACACTACACAATCGACTCCCACCTAATCTGGGCTCTAAAAAAACTATACACGAGGCATGTATTAAGTCAAAATTAGCTGATTAAATTATGAGACTATTATTGCCAAGTCACAAGCCCAAAATCAAATTGTTTGAACGATTTTAACTGTTAATTTGCGGACACTTATTTTTTAAATAGGACCATTTGATATTTTCATTCTTCATTGATAAGTGCCAATAGATTTGAGGCTGATTTGGGGCTTCGGGTGGTCCGCCAAATCAACAGCACTATACATACGAATTTAATTTAAATTTTTTCTTAATATTTATTGGGTGAAATGATATTAAAAATTTAAATATAGAAATTACACGATAAGGCAAAAGTATTTGTAGTTTGTAACGCGAGTCGCGAGGTGTGTAATGCACTCACACTGTAAATAATAGGAAAACCTAGAAATATGAGATGTTTTGGCATTAATTCATTCTAATAAATTTATAATTGATATTACATAATTAGAAAATTAAATTTAGAAGGTTCGCAGTTAATCCCAGGTTGTCAGGTTCATAAATTCTCCAAACACTCCTATATAGGATTCTCACCAAAGAGTGGACCATTACACCACCATAAACATGTTCAAAACAAAAATGAATATATATATTTGAAATATTTACATTTTTTTTTTTTTTTGTGGATTTTCTGAATATTTTTTCCAGAATTTTTTGAGAAAAAAATTCAATTGATACATCCGTTATGCCGATACTCTGTATCGGTAACAGTAGTGACTGTGATGCAGGACACATGATTTAATGTTAGCATGCAATTTGGATATTATGAAAGAGTCCATAAAGTAATTCAATTAATAAAAGATGCTAATCCCCCAAGTAATTAAGAGTAAACAATAGGAAATAAAATTTGATTTAACCTAAATCACATGCCCGTATGCTAAGAAATCACATAAATCAATTAAAACTAGGCCTGATAGAAGGATAGAACTTCCAATTTAACATAGGCACGTTCCACACTTAAGGGACATATTTGTAGGTTTTATGATTACGATTAGGAAGGGAAAAATCTGAAATTTGGAAAATTAGGGTTCATGGGAATTGGAGATTTTGGAAATAGGGTTTTTAGAAATTGAGGATCTAGGGTTATGGATGGGAAATCAATGGGTTTTGATGGGGGAAGCAAGGGGAAATCAAAGGATTGAGTGGTTGTTTATACGGTCAACCTAGGGTTTTTTGGGTCCTCAATGGTTGATTTTAGTTGGGGTTGAAGTTAGATGATGAAAAGTTGAAGAAAAAGATGATTTGGATGGTCTTGGATAGGAAGGGAAGAAGAGAGACAAAGTTTTTTTTTTATTTTTAGAAAATACCTCTTTTAGATAGAAAGAAAGAGAGAAGGAAGATGATAGATGGAAGCCTCACACTTCCGTTGAATGGGGAATGAAATCACACCACACCCAAGCTCCAAATCGCATGGAGTATTCTTCAAATCACATGAAGAAGAGAAAATACAAAGTTTTTTTTTTTTTTTTCAAAATAATGGCATTAGGGCTTCACACACCCATCTTTCTCTTTTATAGTCTCAGAAAAGACATTTTACAAAAAGATGTTCTCAGATTAGATTCTCAACATAAAGATACTTAATAAATTAAAAGTTGTTCCTAACTCCCTAATGTCAACACAAATATAAGCTATGCCAAAAATAATGAAGCATGTAAATAATTTAAATAACTAAACTATTTCGTGGCCCATGGGGGTCCACGATCAAGATGTCCGATGATGATGATCCAACGGTCCGATCATCGTGTCCTCCCAATCCAACGGTCCAATATGTCCATCAAGCTCTTATATGCATCCCACGTGCATATTCCCAGTGTGGGGTCTTCAAAGATGCACGAACATGCATGTGGGTTCTTCATTGTGGCTAGGGATATGAAGTGGGTCAAGTGGGTCCCATGTAATGGCTGTCTAACCATAAAGAGACTGACTTAGCCCTCTTCCTTTGGTATGGTGCTTGAATGTCCTCGTCAGACTGTTTTAGCCACTGTTACCGATATGGAACACCTTCTCTATTGGTCCATCCATTGGCCATTAATATGCATCCATTGATTTTCCAAGCTACTTCGTATTCGGCGATAAAGTCTATAGTAAATTCAACATCATTTAGGCAAGTTTCCCTCACTTCATGATACTAATGAGGCTTGAGTCCAGGTCCAAGTTGCCTAGACCATGTGCTGTCATAAAAATCAGTGTAATAGTAACCAAAATGAGTTCATATCAGCTACAAAAGAAATCTCAATTCATTTGGTTTTTCTCATGCAAATATACCCTATGTCAGTGCTTTCTTTTAACATTTAGTAGATTCAAGATGTTGGTCAGCTGAGTTTAATGTTTCAAAGTTTTTTTTTTAAAAATTTATTCTTTATGGAGTCACATGGATGCACAAGTAACATTTACAAAGGCACTCTTATCTTTCTTTGCCTTAATGAAACCAACTTGGGTATCTTACGTGCTCGAAGCTTGCATCCACTTCTTGTCCATAAACTTCCTTTTGGTGCGGGATCATATCGGTCCAACTTACAAGTTGTTGAACCATCACACACGGTCGGGCTGGTCATTATTTAAATGACTCTTCTTTATCTTCTTGTTTGTATGTGTAGGTGAGTGCATGTTGCATTCATGTGTATGTGCTTTGCTATGCCGCATTGATGATGAATGAAGACTTCTATTCTGTGAAATTCGTACTATTTTGCATCACACAGATTTCTTTGTAAACAAGTATACTGCTCTACCCTTTGAAACACACACACACACACACACACAGAGGAAAATGGAAAGCAAAAGAAAAAGAAGTTGATTGCTCAAAGTCTATGGTACAGTATGCATATCAATATCATGTTCTTACCTTCTCTTTTGTGTTGTGACTTTGGATTAATTTCTTAGGAGAAGCATTAATGTAGTGTTTGAATTCTATGATGAATAAACCAGTCTCTGAATCAAGGAAATTGGATATTATGAGGTCATTTCTTATAAACTACTGTTCCTTTGTAATGTGTTTAGGCTCTTGTGAGCCCATTCCTGGTGGATGATTTGATAGATGATGCAGATGAATGCAATCGTAATGACTCCCTCGGTAAGGAGCCCTCCTTTGGTACTGTATGTAGAGTTTGTATTCCGTCATCATTTTATATTGGCCATATTTATTGCAGGGGACCTACATCCAAATTTTGGTTTTGATCAGGGCAGTGAGTTTAGTGGTTTTGACCGTCTTAAAGCGCTTGATCCAGTTGCAGCTAACAGGATCCATCCAAATGATCACAGAAAAGTAAGGAATTTTGGAGATTTTATTTCATCCTTATTTATCTCTTTCTAATAGGAAAATTGGCTGATCCTGTTATAGTAGGTTTTGCAGAATTGCTCTCTAATATGCAGTGTTTTAAATAGCGGTAGCATGATGCGTAGCGCTCAACCCTCTATAGCGTGTAGCGTAAATACATAGCGTGTAGCATAAGCTACACGATACTTTTATTGTTCAATTTAAAAATAGGATAAATATAATAAATATTGGAAAAAAGGAAAAAATATAAAAATGCCTAAAAGATCATTCATTTGATCAATTATAAGCATGTTTAAAAAAGTTATTAGTTATCATTTATCAAAACCCAATCCACATGTATAAACCAAATCAAATAATTATCGCATCAACAACCTTCTAAGCAAACCACTTTAATTAATAATGTCTAATTGAAACCACAAGTCACAATTATGAAAAGAAATAAAAATCCCATAGCCATAGGTTAAAAGTATCAAGTACAATATAAGTGTCACATTCATCAACATTAGATACAAAGAAAACATGAAAAAATAAAATAGTAAAAAAATACATTGTAGCGTACGCTATGCGCTACGTAGCTGTAGTGTACACTACGAGCCCTATAGCGTACACTACAGGGGATTCACGCTATTTAGGATGCTACGTAGCACTACAGTCACGCTACGCCACGTAGTGTACGCTACCGCTACGCTACGGGCACTATTTGAAACACTGCTAATATCGTATATTGGGTTAATGAGCAGGTTATTGCAAGCAAGTAATTAGATGTGTATTATCAATATGATAATGAGATGTAACTTCAAACTTGAAATGATCGTTTATACTACATTTTTTTTTTCCCAGTCTCCTAAATAAGCTTGTTGAGTAATAGGTATTTGTGTAATCTGGATTAAGGTCGTCGTATGGTAACTGGAAACTGTAGAAATAACTTGATTACATGTTATCTATGATATTTACGACGGGAGTTTAAAAATCAGGAATGTGTTTGCTGCAGGTAAATCATTACCTAACTTTGTATGCAAGCTCTGGTGTCCTCCCTAGCAAACTTTTTCAAGGAAAGGCTTCAGAGGGTTGTGCTCCTTGTTAGTTACGATGACTGGATTATGTATTTAGAGCTTTGCTAAGCTCACACGTGCATATAAGATAGCTCAAGTAAACATAACACATATGCCAGCATTTCACATAGGTGCAAGATCCAACCAATCATCAGATTGGTACCACTATGTAGATGCTTTGGCCCAAGAATAAGTTGGTCCACTAGGCCATTTTTACGAAACAAATGTACAGCTGACAAAAACTTGGCTGAAGTTTTCTCATCCTTTCAGTTTTTTTATGTGCCTACCTGCTGAATGGATTTAGAGTATGGAAAAAGGCATGGTTCACAACCTCCATCCCCTCCAAGGATTTTTATTATTTTAATCCTTATTTCCTTACGACACCTATGGCACAGGCATTGTTGTCATATGCGATCACATAAGCACTTGTCGCATATGCCATTTTGGACCAATGGAGTGCATATGCCATGGTGGCATATGCGGTTATTGTGCTGTTGGGACTTACACAATCGCATAGAGAAGAATGTGACCGCATAAGCCATAATTATGTGATTACGTCATCACATACACGGTATGTGATGACATAAGCTCCCAAAGGTTAAGATTTTTTTTTTTTTTTTGGCTTCATTTTCTCTCACATTTTGTGTATAGATAGGCACTCCCACCCCCTATTTTCACAACCCTCTCTCTCTGTCTCTCTCTCTCTCTCTCTCTCTCTCTCTCTCTCTCTCATACTCTCATCTCTCAATCTCTCTAGTCTTGTCTTTTAACTCTCTTACTCTCTCTCTCACACTATTACTCTCATTTTTTTTTTCTTAAAATGACATCAATAATATATATATATATATATATATATATATCACATTTTTTAGTACAAGCATTCATTTGAGTAGTTGTTAGTTGACTTGTTTTAGTCAAATATCCTAATAAAACTATAAAAAATTCCCTAGACTTGTAGTCCTTTTTCATAATTTTCACACACACACACATATCATTTTCCCTTGAAATTTCTGGTTTTTTACTTTAAAAAAAAAGTTTGGGGGATGTGCCATCACACATATGATTATGCCAACGCATAAGCACACAACTACCCTTGGGTCGAATGGGATTGATTATGCCATTTGGCAACATTGGGCATGGGACACCAAGATTTTCTGGATGAAGTCCTATGGAAAATTCAAAGGGTCCGAAGCCCACATTGCGATTATGCCAACGCATAAGCACACAACTACCCTTGGGTCGAATGGGATCGCTTATGCCATTTGACAACATTGGGCATAGGACACCAAGCTTTTCTAGATGAAGTCCTATGGAAAATTCGAAGGGTCCGAAGCCCACGAGAACCTCCTCCTAGGCTTGAGGCAATGCTTGGTGTGCATAAAATAGATCACTATCCCATCCCCCCCCCCCAAAAAAAAAAAAAAAAAAAAAAAAGAAAAAAAAGAAAGAAAAATAATAATAATAATAATAATACAAAAATAAAAATAAAAACACACACAAATGGTAAGATCACCTGACAGGATGGCAGCCCCTGTACACTTGTGTGGACTTAGTGAAGTTCTTATATTTATCTGGAAATCTTTGTAGCTTCGTTGCACGATCCTTCTATCTAGGCACCACTCCTTTGAATTGTGCTTCAGACTTTTGCTCCCAGTCCCTTTTCCCAATAGTTTATACTCACTACCTTTTGACATAGATGCTTCCCTGCTCCTGCACTTGAATTTTTTGCGGTTTTGCTTCACACTTCGTGCAACCATGTAGTTGTCTCTTGGTTTTGTATTACCATCTATGCGCTGATGACTACATGTTGATTTATGCAAGTGTACGATTTTAGTTCCCAAAATGGAACCCCATGTAGGCTAATTTGATGCAGGACAATTAACATCCATTTGCTCTAAAAGCTCGAACTGTTAGAGTATGGCGAATTAATCCCTTTATCTCATAGCCCAGGCCTCACATCGCATGGGTTAGGACCTCGGCCGAACCCCCTTCGTGGGCCCTAAATCACATGGGCCGCCCACCCCGAGCGTGTCCTCGCATCCCACGGGCTACCCCACTCGAGCCCGGTGTGAAATGCGCATTAATCACCCCTGGTGAGGAGTCTCGATCATGAGATCTCCCCCGTGGGCCCCAAATCACATGGGTCACCCACCACGAATGTGTCCCCGCATCCCACGGGCTACTCCACTCGAGCCCAGTGTGAAAATGCTCCTATATTAATCACCCCCGGTGAGGAGTCTCGAACACGAGACCTCCTGCTCTGATACCAATTTGGTGCAGGACAATTAACCATTTACTCTAAAAGCTCAAACTGTTAGAGTATAGCGAATTAATCCCTTTATCTCATAGCCCAGGCCCCACATCGCATGGGTTAGGACCTCGGCCGAACCCCCTTCGTGGGCCCCAATTCACATGGGCCACCCACCCCGAGAGTGTCCCCGCATCCCACGGGCTACCCCACTCGAGCCCTGTGTGAAATGTGTATTAATCACCCCTGGTGAGGAGTCTCGAACACGAGATATCCCCCGTGGGCCCCAAATCACATGGGTCACCCACCCCGAGTGTGTCCCCGCATCCCACGGGCTACTCCACTCGAGCCCAGTGAGAAAATGCCCCTGCATTACTAATCAAAGAGAGTGCATGGGAAACTATAAATAGTGGATCCCTTTTATTAAGCTATTCTATATAGTTATCTTTTCATCACCATATTATGTGTGAACAATTTTTGCGAGACATGCTTGGCTTTTCACTGTTTTCTTTTCCTGAAATGACCCAAGGTTCTCCAATTTCTCTTTTACCACTTTTCAAAACCCTTCCATGGAGAATGGTCAGAAGAAGTAGAGTCAAGCTTTACCAAAAAATCAAAGTTTGCAATTCTTGGAAAAGAAATGATGAATGCAATTTTCAAAATAATAATAATAATAATAATAATAATAATAATAATAATAATGTAGTTTTTGCTTGCAGCTAACTCTATATGTGCAAATAATGCTCCGAGATTGCATGTGGCAGGGCAGAGGTGGGGCCAAGCTGATAATTTCAGATATGATTGCTGCTTTGTATGGGTCGATGCTTCCCTAACTGTGCTGGATAGATATGTTGAGCAAAGGGTAGACAGCATGATGGATGCTGGTTTGCTGGCTGAAGTCCATTACATTTACAACCCAAATGCAGCTTATACACGAGGCTTGCGGCAGGCTATTGGTGTTCGTGAATTTGAGGAATTTTTGAGATATCACCACTCCAATGCAAATAGATGCCATTCTTATAATGACGAGAATAGGTCTGGGTCCAATTGGGAGTATGGGATTCCCGCGATAGAGCTAAGAGCGATCATGGATTTCGATGATAACAATCTCAAGATTCTGTTAAGTGAATCCATTGACAAGCTTAAGGCAAACACACGCAGACTTGTTCGTCGTCAAGTAAGTCTCCTTGTTTACCTCTCGCACATCATGCACGTGTACATGCCTCTCAAAAAATCATGCATGTGTACGTACTCAGAAGGAATTATGTGTTTCTCAACCCTAAGATATGTTGTGTGGTCTTGGGTTTTCAGTTTGCATGAGTCCATGGTTCAGTGGTTCATACTACTGAGCTGAGAGGCCCCAAAACGGATGGATCATGTCCCAAAAATTTCCGGACTGGACGATCCTTAGTTTCTTATGGCCTATCCCTCCAATCTTTTGCCTTCTTCCATTGATTGTGGATAGTTGCTGTATTTTTCTTCACTGCTGTTTTATGACCACCAATTGAAGGCTAAGATGATGGTCTTAAATAGCAGTTTTGAAGTGCTACTTGACTGGAGACTAAAACTGCTATCACTTGCCCTGAGTTGTTCTTGGGACCTGTCTTCTTCCCAAGAGAGTCGATATGAATTGGGCAAAACTGAGTCATATCTGACAATATTTGTAACATGGTTAGTATTGTCCCATTTTGAGGAGATTTCTTGGCACTGTCTATCCACCTTGCAATGGTCTGGATTACTTAATCATGGGCCACACTAGTACAAAATAAGACTCGAGGATGCTATACATACCCTCGGCCACAGATCAGATAGTTCTAATGCTGGTAATGGGCTGGGCCTGGACCCAGAAAAATCAAACTTTTGAACAGGACCGGCTTGACCATTTCAAAATCTTGGCCTAAGCCCACCCGGGCCTACCCGTTGCCAGGTGTAGATAATTCCTTTGTAGCACCCATGGCTGGTTAAAAGGACATGATTGACTTTGGAACTGACAATTCATTTTTAGAACATAACCTGATATGCATACATATTGTTCATTTTTTAAGATTACAACTGAAAATACCTCATTGTTTTCCAGAAACGGAGGCTCAATCGATTAAAAACTTTCTTTGGATGGGATCTGCATTACATCGATGCAACAGAAGCTTTCCTGTGTATGCCTCAAAAGTCATATTGGTATTCTGTTGGGGGTAGTAGGGTGTTGATCCCCAATAAGGGTGTAGTTTTTGGAAAACTATTCTGTACGTGTGGAGCCATGGTTTTCGGGAACAGTTTCACCAGACTGTTGATCTGATTTCACTACTATGGACAGGGGATGTCCCAAAAGAAACTCCAGATCTGAAAATGCTTTCTTATGTGTAGGCCACCAGGGGAAGGGCTTCCATTCTGAGAGATTTTGGGGCAGCCTGCACCCGTGATGGGGCCCTTCAGGTCAACAGTGTGGATACTGAACCATGGGCCCCACACAGACGGAATATTTCTCCGTAGCATTTTATTCGCTTGTTGAGGCTCAACAACGCTGTAATTCCTCTCCAGTTAAATGTATATTCTACTGCATCCGTTGTGGTGTTTCCCTGAATTAAATCAAATCTTTTTATTGTCAGCCAAGGCAGATGATTCATGGACAACGCAAGTGGTCGAACCCTGTGTCAACATAATCAGGTCTTTCTTATATGAAGGTGCAAGCTCAGTGACTGACCCAGATCTGCTGAGTAACTCCAATAGCCAGAGGAGGGACCTGAGGGACTTGTGGACTCAATATGTTTGTGAGGTTAGTGTGCTTTGTATGAAAGCTATGGGCACCTTTACTTCAAGAGGTTTGCCAGCCCCACCTGTGCACACACACACACACACACACACACGGGGCATCTTACCATCTCATCAGGTGGGCATATCAGTACTAATATGATGGGCAGTTTAAAGAATAACCCGCCAATGGTCCACATTCAAAAGGCATTGGAAGAGTTTAACCTACCTGATTTCTGCACCCGGGCATCTGTACGGTGGGGCCTATCCTATACACTGCTCTGTGATGTGTGGCTGTTCATTGCATCAGTTAATTGTCCCCTTTACTTCAATTGGCATGACAGGCGTGTGGGAACCGGACTCTTAGAGGTGCACATGAATGGGAACAACACAAACTGGGTCGTGGGCATCGGAAGCGGGTCCTTCGGCTTAGGAAGAAGTCTCAAAGTTCTTGTGTGGTGGATCAGAAGCATCATCCGATGGCTAGTGAATAGAACAAGCACCTTCTCTGTCTCACGTGATGCCATGTCCAATGTTCTATACTGCTGAGCTGCACTGTTGCACTTGAGTCCCAAGTAATCCCAGCCAAAACAGCCACAGGTTAGATGGCAAGCATGACTTGAGTAATTTCGTACTAGAAGAACAATAGTACTCTGGCAGGTTGTGACCATCAATACACATGCACATTCCATTGCACAAGTGGCATATGCTTTCATCAAGCTGTTTGAACTGGGGCCACATTTTATGTGGGGCATGGCCCCAAAATCAGGACTGGACAATCCAAAACTTTAGACTAACATGCATTTGCTGCATTTGGACGGTCGGATCTTTCCTTTTTCTTTCTGGCCCTTTGATGGTTTTTGTTTTCTTATTTAAACAAAACTTGTACATACTAAATCTCTCTCTCTCTCTCTCTATATATATATATATATATATATATATAGAGAGAGAGAGAGAGAGAGAGAGAGAGAGAGAGAGAGAGAGAGAGAGAGAGAGAGCTATGGACAAATTTACAAGGGCAATTGGTCATCCGAAGGTTAGTGAACTTTGGGTTTTAAAAGGAGATTTGATGTTTTTGTTCAATTGAGAGTGTTGAAATGGATTTTGGAACAAGTATGGATATTACTTTGGGATCCTATTGATTGTTATTCATTCATACAACATTCTCAAGACATTGTCACATTCATATGAGAGAGACGAGCTCACAAAATTGAAAGGTTTTCATTATAATCCAAGTTTAATTACATTCTGGGCCATGACATACCTCAAACCCTTAATTACATTCCAAAGGAATCAGTCTTGATTCTAAAGTAAAATATAAATAAAGCAGGAATAAATAAGTGCAAGGGACTAAAATTATATACGTGTACAATGGGTTAACTAGACTATATCAGATAGAATTCTTGATATACAATTGAGAGGGCTTAATTGATATGGGCTGCAAGACTAGTAAGGAAGAGAGTTAGGTGCCGTTTGGTAAACTGAAAAAAAAAAAAAAGTCTGAAAATTAATTGAAGTGCTAAAAGCTTGAAAGTGCTGAATTTTAATACTCTAGAAGTACTGAAAAATCCCTTTGGTAATTTGTCTGAAAAAAGCCCTGCTATAAGTCAATATGGTAAGCATTGTAGCTATTGGATATTAGCTTAGCTATTAAAAGAGAGTTTAAAAGAGGGTGAGAGAAGATAAAAATAATGAGTAATGGGCTTTGGAGGAAGGTAGGTGTGGCCCAATAGGGGTTAGCATGCCCTGCGCTAGTGACGGGCCGGCAGCATCTCTGCTCTAGTTGATTAAATAAAGTGATGATGCAACCTTGGTAGCCAGCCATCCGCATGAATTATCCAACTTAAGAGGTTGCGTGCTTACCCCCCTAGTTGGGTGGTTGCTGCGGCCGCCCCAACCTTCAAAGTTCCAAAATCCTAAGGAAATGATGCAGCAGCCAAGAGGAAAAGTTTTCAAGTCTTAAAATGAATATCAGCTGTGGTAGTTATAGGCGAATCCAGAGGGTGATGTGTCACTTTTGGATTGGTTGAAGGCATGGCGATTTTTGGATTGGTTGAAGAAGGCAAATCAAGTGACAGTTGTATCGCACTTTCGAGATGGCATGGCGATTTGGCGGAGGGTGGGTTAGCACGAGGGCGTCATTTGCGTGTAACTTAGTAATTTCATGAGAATCTAAAGAAAACATCTTAAAGAGCTGCGCTATTGTGGCTACAGCCTTGTTAGCATAGAACTTAGAAATTTTCGTTTTAAAAAAACAACATATATTTTCATCTAGAAAAACTTAACTGTCCCTTTTTTCTCATCCTTACATATAACCTGTGAAAAGAAAAGAAAAGAAAAAGCTCCAGAGGACCCACAGCTATGTTTGTGCCAAATTCACTTTGTCCATCAATTGTAGTGGCTCATGTTAGGATGTTAAAAAAAAAAAAATGTAGATCTGGAACTCAAATGGATCACTGCACTGTAAGCGGTGGGAATGAGAGTTTGGATGCCACCAATGGCTCTCTCTCTCTCTCTCTCTCTCTCTCTCTCTCTCTCTAGTTGCACCCTTCTACTCTTGAGGTTTTCTGGAATACATCCCAAAGTATTGGAATATGATGATCCAAACCATTGATATCACGAACCTTGGTAAGGTAGATTGACAACAAATAAAAACATTTTAATTTTATAATTTCAACACTTGGGCAATTTGGCTCGTTTCTTTGAAAATGGGTGGTCAACGTAACCTTTTTATAATCAAAAGGGTTGAAATATTCAATCCTAGAGTTTTTTTTTTTTTTTTTTCTTCATTCATACGGTCATTAAAAAGAACTCAAATCCAATGGCTAAAATCCCAAGGTATCCTATTATTTGATGTATTAGCAAATGTTTTTCCCTTAGATCTCTCCCATTTTCTCACTTGCTACTCTACATGCGTTCGTTTCAACCATTTTCTACTGAATTCATTTTCGTTGCTTGACCTGATTCAGTTGCCTTATTCTTCTCAAGAATTTGGCACTTTAAACCTAAGATTTTGGGTAGTTAGGAATTCACATCTAAGATTTTCGTTTAAAATTATATTTGGCACCTTTTCAAAATCCTGGAATGCATTGAATTCATATTGATTGATTCGATGGGCAAAGATTGAGTGGGGGTTCCCCTGGTCTTTATGGCAATGATGATTGATATGGTGGGCAAGATCGAGCGGGGGTTCTCTTGGCCTTCATGGCAATGAAGATTGATATGGTGGGCGAGATCAAGTAGGGGTTCCCTTGGCCTTAATGGTTAGCGTAATTGATAGTACAGTAAGCGAGACTGAGGAGGGGTTCCCTTGGCCTTTATTATAAGGATGATTGATACAGTGGGTGAGATCCAGCGGGGGTTCCCTGAGAGATCATACTTAAGATGAATTGCACTGCATGCAATAAATAACTCATGCATCATGACATCATATACATCCTGTGCATCTTTTATCATGACATTACATTTTGTTATATATTCAATTGTCTCTATCATAACTATTTTGAGTTCACAACATTCATTAACCTTATCTTGTTTTGTGCTTCCATTGTTTGTATTTCATCTCAATAGTTTATCTTGTTATATATTGAGTCATGATTTCTTTCCATTCTCGAGTTTGTACCCAGTTCGTTGTGGATATTATCTCATTGGGCTTCTAACTCACCAAATTAACAACACCTATAGGTTTCTATGATGAAGAAGGGCTAAAAGAGGAAAAAGATTTGAATGACTACTTTCTTTAAAACTTAGTTCATAGATGTTTCTTTTATTTTTAATAATATTGTAGTAAACAATTAGTAGAATCTAGAATGAGAAGTAGAAGTAGTGGATAATAGGATTTAGTTTTATGGGTTTAAGTTTAAATTTTAAATTTGAATTATTATGGTCAGGATGTTTTATCTATAGTTTGGTTTGGATGAATGATGATTCAAATAAGAATGTGGATGTATGAATGTATAAAATCCCAAAACTCGAGATTTGAGTTATAGTACTTAAGTTTTGAATTTCAAGACATGATAGATTATTATTAGAGCATAATTCAGTCTTATAGAGGACCTTAGGTATAAGTTACATAGGCTTGAATTAGTATTCGAAGTTTAGGAGAAGATGTTAATGAAATATAGAAAATCTTGGAACATAGGGACCCCAATGTAAATTTGGATTTGAATTTAATGATTTTATGGACATATGATAAATTCTTGACTATTCTACGTTATTAGATCTGATGGGGATTTTCTCCTCATTGCTGGGTTCGATGAAATTGAACTAGCTTCGATATCATCAAATATTTTTGGGATTTTTCACCCCTGGTCGCTAGACAGTTTTGTTCCATTTTCGATATCATCGAAGGACCTTAGATGAAATCGAAGGTTGTCATTGAAAGACCTTCGATATCATCAAAGAGTTACGTTGATGCGATTGTGGAAACGCAGATTCTGCGATTTTTGTTTCCTATTTTGATTCTACCTCTTTCTATTCATATATAAAGGGGTGTATGCAAGATTGGGGTGGATTCCAGGGTTTTCTAAGGTTTCCTAAAGGTTTTCTAGGAGGACTTAGGGCTATCAAAGGTGAGAGAGAGAGAAAGAGAGAGAGGAAGCTTGTGAAAGAGAGATTTTGTTCGTAGAGGTGATCTACTTTGCAGTCCACATCTCAGCGCTTTTACGTCCTCGTGATCGGTGAGATCCATCTGTTTTTTCATTATTCTCTTATTGTTCATCCACTCTTGCGTGAGTGAAGAAGGTTTGATCCAAGCGGTGTGTGCTTGTGATCAGTTGTAACGTTCTGCTTTATAGTGAATTATTGATCTAGACGAGGTCCCGTGGTTTTTACCTCTTTGAGGGTTTTCCACGTAAAAGTCCCTGGTGTCGTGTGGTTTATGCTTTGATTTATTTCATTGCTCTATTATCCCCTAATTCTGGTTTGTTTTGGGAGGCTAGATCCTAAGGTTTTGTGTAAGACCCCCAACAAGATCAACATCTAGAGAAGAAAAAGTTAGAATTTTCCTTAGATTTCCTCTACCGATTGAAGATGTGATTTAACTTATATTTTGGATAATTACCCAAGTTTGAAATTTCTCTTCTTGGGATAGTCAAGAATAGACAAGTCTTGGGTGGAAACAATACTTAAGGCCTTGGAACTATAGTAAGTTATTAAGGTTGTAAGCTTAAAAGACCAACGTAGAACCCATAGCTCATGGAGGACTAAGTCAATGTACTTAGAAGACTTCAATAATTTAGATTGCTTGTATTTAGAGGGTATCCAATTCTATAAAGGCAGAGAACTATATGAATCAAATATTCAAAGCTATGAGGTATAGTGAAAAATATGTTCAAGACAAGAAAGTAATTGATTTCATAAACTTAGCCATAAGTATGTGAATATCAGGGACGAGATTCTCATAAAGGAGGTGGATTGTAATAACCTGAATTTGTATAGATAGTTATACAAACCAGAGCACACCAAACCGATGAATCGTGGAATATAGCATACACTTAAACACATAGTAAGGTAACATCTTCATCCGTTAATAGGTGCGACTAAATTTCGAGGATGTGATTTTTGTAAGGGTTGTAGAATGTAATATTCCGAAAATTTTCACATGAGATGATACACAAGTGCTCTCCCACGTGTATATTTTAGAGTGTAGAATATAAAAAATGGATGCTTTAATGAATGCGTATGTATACGCTCTTATACTTGCATACATACACTATTACAAACTTCTGATCCTCATATATCCCCGTATATATAATAGTTCATCAAACCAATCGTCCATATAACTCACCATCACTATATTAAGATATCTGATCAGCCATTTCAATTTTGGACTACTCGATTATAGTAAACCCACTACGAGATCTCTACATATGTTTATACTCACATCCAATTAAGAATCTAATATGTCTATCTTACTCATCACCCAGGTATACGCTTAATCCATCGTCGGAATCACAATCTAAGGTCCACACCCTTTTATTCATAGACATGTACATGTACCTACATACTCTGAGACTAATTATCATTACACACATAACCATCAATTCACACCATTGAGAAGACTCTTCATGGACAAATAAAACTATCCAACTATTTGATTTCAATATGGACTCGTACATCATCATTAAATAGACCTAGAGTCCATCTAAACCTATACATTTGATCAAGCTCAATTTTGGACCTATCATCTTAATTGTATTATACTATCAAGTGTTTTACACTGTTGAAATTGAATCTTAATGGTTACATACATACCATTAATCGTCTTAAATTTTTCACTGTATATATGTGCATACCCGACACTGAATCTCAGAAAGCCTATTTCTAAGAATCTAATTGTGATGAAATTTCTGACAATGCTTAGTTAGACCAATTGTGCCATAAATTATCAATTTTGGGACCTAACTCACAAGATCCATTGCACATGAAATTTTGTATTATATCCACTAGATGACTAACTCGAAAATCACATAATGACCACCATCGTGATCCATAGACCATCCTCAACGAATCCACTGGTCTACATCTCACCTAGGACACGACTATACTTGTTTCCATAGACACCAAATTAACCTACTCAACCTACAGTTTCTAAAACTAAAATTAGGCATGGTAATCGTGTATATAATTTTTATCATTCACCCTTGCACAATTAAAATATAATCTAATTGCCGATCTGGGAGATCACCCACACACTTATAACTAAACAATCCCAAGAAACCCCATAAACTCTTAAGTTATGATCATAACTGGATCGTACCATTAATTTGCCGACCAAACCTCTCATAACTCTTTAATTAAGAGAAGTCACTTTGAAATCAAATCCCCATGATCAAGACTGTACATTAGTGGGCCACAAAAGATCCTGACCATTGATCAATTGACAAACCCTGTGTAATTACTCGTACAAATAGAATCATGTACCATGTGTGTGCATTCACACGTGCGTGTAGTCGGGGATGCAAAAATCCTCCTATGCATAACAACTATATTAGAAAATCTTCTTCTTTCCAGAATAATCAATATTCTACAATCCAAGAAGCCCACATTTAAGTGATCATGGCCGTCTAAAATGGAAGATCAAAGTCGTCTGATGCAGGACAAATGGATCAGCATGCAAGGCATGAAATCGAAAGTCGGTTCTAGTGAGTGCATGAATGTGATTAAAAAAATGGAAACTCCCATGTCTTTTCTTTTAGCGTAGAAAAGATTCTTTTGTGAATCCAAGTAGGAGATACTTCAACCAATCAAAACCATTCAGGAAAGATAATCTCAATCGTTTGAACTAGAACAGATCACGACCTAATGAAAAATGCTCACATGCGAAGTCTTCCTCTTTACTAACTATTTTTGTGATAAACTTGTAAACCGTACTTCTAGATGTCATCTATACCATTCATTTACCATAGAGGGATCTCTGTATTTAAGAAGGAATTCAAGAAAATTGACAAATAGCCAATCACAGTGCCGACTTCCCATTTCTTGTGGCAGTAGTCGAAAATTGATCTACTGAAACCTTCTTTTACGGAACCCACCGGGTAAACTCAATCAGAGCTTCAATTTTTTTCACTCCTCCATGCTTCATATGGCTAATCTAGATCATCCATAAATCCTCGGTTTGAAGAAAATCTAATGGGCTAAGTTTTGCCATTAAAGGACCTCATCTTCTTCGTTTAAACATCAGATCTGTGCGATCTCTAGTGGTCTCTGTTTTAAGATCAATAACCACTGTTGTGTGGCCCATATAATGAGTGACTTATCATTATAAATTCCACAATGATCATGCATCACAACTGGATACAAAAAACTAATTTTTTATCTAGTAAACATGTTATTTTCTGCGTGACTCAAACCACATTGATTCCACACTATTACCTTACACAAAGAACCTTCCAAATAAACGAAATATGGTATAAAAATGGCACCTCACTGAGGAAAATAAACAAATCCAATGATAGAGAGAAAGAGAGAAAATCAGGAGAGAGAGAGAGAGAGAGTTTAGGCGAGACATTGACCTGCTAAACTAAGTTGTGTTAGTCCAAGTCCAAAATTCAAACTTGAATTTAAAAGAAGAAAGAAGAAGAAAGAAGGAAATCAAAAGAGTAAAGGAGAAGGATAGAAGAAGAAAAGAAAAAGACTTCAGCGAGTCAACTCGCTGAGTTGATTTATTGAGTTGGCCCATCGAGTTTGACAAGGCAGGGTAAATCTAAGTTGGGTTTGGTCCAATAAAACTTGAACTACCTGGAGAGAGAACTGAAAGTTTAATTCAATACATGTTTGCGTAGAACGTCACCGATTTTGCATCGAGTTGCATCAAGTCGCACCAAGTCGCGTTGAGTCATGCTAAGTTTAGCTGAGTTATGCTACAACTATACCAATACGTCGATCTAGAACGGGTGAGTGATCTTCTACCTGTTTGATTTTATTATGTTTCAAATTAAGTTCATCTACTCCATATTTTGTACAATTTCTTCACGTTTCTTAAAAATTTTCATTTCTTCGTTTTTATTGTAAATTCGTGATCCTTAGTATGAGATCCTCCTCACTCTTAAATTAATGCTCATGTATACACATAATCACTCTCTATTGATTTAAGTCTACCCTATTATATTGGGTCTAGCTCTCTTGCCTTAGATATGCCCATTTTCACTTTAAACACATGCATACACGAACGAGAATAGCTCATTTACCTTCCATTGAATTAATAAGCTCTCATTGATGATAATCCCTTGACATATTCCTTTAAAATATCAAACTGCGACATTATATTACTTTTAAATTTATCCTCTGCATTATGCCATGTGTAGTTCTCGAATTATGATTATACTCTCTCATATGTACCCTATATTGCATTGTCGATTCTTATGTTTGCATGCATCATGAATGCAAATGCATAAATTTGTATTAATTGATTCGGTGGGTGAGATCGAGTGGAAGTTCCTTTGTTCTTTATGACAAGGATGATTGATACGTTGCGAGAGATGGAGTAGGGGTTCCCTTGACCTTTATAGCAAGGATGATTATACGGTGGGCGAGATCAAGCGAGGGTTCCCTTAGCCTTTATGGCAAGGATGGTTGATACAATAGGGGAGATCGAGTGGAGGTTCCCTGGAAGATCATGCCCTGGATGAATTACGCTCCATGCATTAAATAACCCATGCATCATGACATTATATACATCTCATGCATATTGTATCATGGTTACATCTTATTATATGTTCAATTGTCTCTATCATAACTATTTTGAATTCATGACATCCATTAATCTTATATTGGTTTTATACTTCCTTTGTTTATATTTCATCTTAACACTTTATCTTGTTATATGTTAAGCCATGCTTTCTTTCTGTTCTCAATGGGCTTCTAGATCACGAAATTAATAACACTTGCAGGTTTTCAAGATGAAGAAGGGTTGGAGGAGGAAGAATATTTGGATGGCTACTTTATTTAAAAATTAGTTTATAGACATTTCTTTTATTTTCAATAGCATTATAATAAACAATTAGTGATATATGAAATGAGAAGTAGAAGTAATGGATAGTAAGATTTAGTTTTATTGGATTTAAGAATATTTAAATTTGAATTATTATGGTTTGGATGTTTTATCTATAGTTTGGTTTAGATGAATGATAATTCGAATAATAATGTGGATGTATGAATGAATAAAACCTAGTTCACACACTGGAGCTTAAGATTTTGGGCACAGTACTCGGGTTCTGAATTTTGAGACGTGACATCAATTATGGCAATATGGTATATACTACACATATGAGGTCATCTAAATCCATGATCATAGTCATTACTGACTTTTTAGGATACATAGTACAAAAAAGTCCAACCTCCTTAAAACATGAGAGAGAGAGAGAGAGAGAGAGAGAGAGAGAGAGAGAGAGAGAGAGAGAGTTTTGGGCATGCAAGCATCAGACTAATCATGCATGCAATTGTAATCATGTGTTGGCCACTTTATGCTCAATCATCTCATCCATAAGGGTTATGTACATCATCTACATGGGTTCCACTTGTTACCACCACATAGTTGGATTTTAACAATTATAAGATAACACATTGGAGACAACTTGAGGTATGTAGTTAAGATTGCTTTAATATTTGTAATTTTCTCGATTCTTTGAGAATAACTCCAATTTAAGAAGCTTACAGATCACTACAAGTGACGGTCGCATTTGCATTATTGCCGACACGTGAAGGGGCACCTTTCGACATAAGAAGGAAGACTTGTTGCCAGTGCAAATGATTTTAGGTCTAAAATTTTATATAATAATAGTAGGAAAGTCCCATATAGTAGAAAATTGACTTGAGGCATTTTCAAAAGATATATTATTGTATGTGAAGCATAACTTTAAAAGCTCGATACGGAATAACCATATTTGAAATTCTATTTTTGTTAAAAAATGTGTTTGTTTATTTTATGCAAAGTATGCCACACCAACACTAAAAAGTTAATCTCAGGCATAAGCTTGAGTAGATCAAACCTTGTAGCATCTACTATGAGATTAAAAAAAATTCTTGAAAAATGCTATTTCTTGGCATTCTTTAAAAGTTGAATATACTAAATATGGTGTCCAATATCGATAAGTATATGGTAGTTATTGAAGAAATGATCACAAGACTTGTTAGCAACCTTATAAAGAACACAACTAGTGTAAGTGTAACGTCCCGGAAAAACCCAGAAAAACCCATACAAAGACCCGAGTACAGCCTCATGCAGAACAACCCAAGGATCGCATCCTGTCGTATAATTTAGACGGGATTTAGTTAAGTACTAAATAATCGGTGGATTAAGCTTGGGCCACCATTTTCACAAATGGGAAGGCCTAAAACGATGAGTACCACTAACTCAATGTCATCTTAAGACCTAGGAGAAATCCCAAGGGCCTGTCGCTCCCAGGAGTACACTGAAACTTGGTAACGGACCTAGACCGTACGTCGAGAGTTCGATGACTGTGAAATTATAGGAAGATGTCCGTCCTGCTGGGCTTGACAACCATCGCGGGAATCAATCCCAGATAGTGTCCAGAAATGCCCAACTTGAGCCATGAGTGAAGTGCATGGGAAACGCGAATATCCTTAGAAAATGAACTAAAACTTAAGTGAATTGGGCCATTCGCTCTTACGTAAAATTAAGGAGTTTGGACCGTTAGTTTTTAACCAAACTTCACACATGAAGAAAGTAAATTTCCCTGCACATATCTGTATAACCGTGGCCCCGATTGGACACGTATGACCGTTGATCTGACACGGGCTCTCCACGGTCGATCGGTTCATCCGATCGCACCGAAATCATGTCCTGTTATGGATCTATTATCAGGGAGTGTACCCCATGACGTAGATGAGCCATAGGCCTCCCTATGAGCCCTGTTCGTTAGAAACAGCCGCCCACGGGGTATAAACCATGTATAAAGTGGCTTGGGGCCATTTGCATCACATATGGGGCTATAAATAGCTTCCCACACACCCCCTCTCTCACAAATACGAATTTTAAACCCTAGATAGAGAGAGAAGAGAAACGTTGGGAGATTGTTGTAGAAACCTTCTTCTACGAATCCACACGCCAAATCATCGTCCCGTTGCGCTACCAAACCTCTTTAGGCTACGATTTCGAGTAAGAAATTCCAAACCTAATATTGATGTAGAACTCCAGGATAGTTTTTCGTCGACGTAGCTAACCAGTTTCATCGTTTAGGTGCCCGACGTTCCATTTTTGGAAACGTAGAATTTGGACCGAGTCCGAGTCGAGCATACTGACGAAAGGTGCAGACTATAAACACTTAGATTGCGGTTTATCAATGCTTTCATGACAGCTAATGATTTATGTCTGTCTTGATTTCTGCCGTATTGTCTTAAATATGTTGATTTCTGTATGAGATACACCTATGAACTGTGATAAATAAATGATGCAGCCTATGTGTTTGTTGAAATGTTTAAATGAGTAATAGAAAATGATTAGTGCTTGCCATGATTACTAATCTAGGATTCATCATTGTCATATGCATGTAGATCTCTCTGTATAAAGAATTGTAACTAACGTAGTCTATGTGTTTGATAAATTGTCTAAATGAGAAATTGTTGATGAATTGTATTTATTACAAGTATTAAGGTAGGATTCTTCATTGTTTTATGCATATGTATGTTTCCCTCTATGAAATCAATTGATAAAATGCAAGTTATATTTGACATGGTCTATGTGTTTGATGAAATGCCCAAATGAGAAATCCACTTGGATTGTTTTGTTGAATGCTGGGATGGATATTACACGTGGTTGTAGCAGCATTTAGATAGCATTGGGGCTACAAACATAGCCCAGGCAATCGGTAAGTCCTTTTTCGGGTGGCCGAATTAGTCTCACCATCTTGGGTGAAATCGATGAATCCGAGTCGCACGACGATTGTCGACAGTGACTAGGCCACAAGGAGTGCTTACATGCTCCATGTCGATTACGTTAGCGTGCGCCCGTACCAATTGAGCTTGCCCAATGAACCGATTGACCTATTGTGTGTTTATAATCTAAGGTACCCCTCACCAATGTAAAGATCCACGTTAACCATGATACCATGATCTGCTAAGATTCTTGAGCCGGGCATGATGGTATGGGACACCGTGTTCAAGCTGTCGGCCTACGTTGGGGTGACGAGTTTTCTCGTAGTGACCAGTGAATAACTAAGACTCGTGAGCTGGGCATGGTGTTATGGGACCCGTGTCTGAGCTGTCGGCCTACGCTGGGGTGACGAGCCTCCCTGTAGTGACCGCGAGCACAACTTCTTGCAACTTGCTTATTGTATGTGTTTGACTAGGAGTGACGACCCTACAACTTACCTATCGGATGTGTTTAACTAGGAGTGACGAACCTAGATGGATATAGAACATAGGAGTAGGACCACTGCGGTAGTCCGATGTCTAATGTTCGATTCGGGTCAATGATATAAAGGGAGGTACCTTAGCTTCCCACACTTACTGTACGAATGAGCTTAATTAAATACTTGGCTAACACGACCATGCATCGCACTGCATTAGTTAGGATGTGCTTAAAAGGCGTTGGAGTTACACCGTTTTGATGAAGTGTTGTCATATGTGAAATAGGTTGTTGGAGTCGCTTGTGAGGGATCTTTGATGTGAGGGCATACATCATTACTTGCACTCGATCTCTGCATTAAAAAGAGTAGTTAGGAAGTGATTGTTATGATCGCCTTATCATTACTGCTTTGATTGACTTGATAACATGTGTAGCTTTTGCCTTATAGAACCATTGAGTTAATCACTCACTCCCACTTTGGGACGGTGTTTTAAAACACCAACTAGACTTTTATGTAGATGTAGGTACTGATGGAGCATGTGCAATGGAGCAGGACTTCATGGATGAGGAGGAGGAATTATCCTACTTCCAACTCTCAGGCGGGTCGATGTAGACCACAGATCGTTATGTATGGACACTGGGCATCAGGGCTTAGTTGGACATATTTACACTACCACTTTTTGTACATTTTGAAACTATACATGTATATATTGAACTCGGTTACGTACTCATACTCTGGAAGAAGCCTTGTGAAACATCTGTGTACTTATACAGATATTTTTTAGACTTCCGCTCTTGCTTAATTTCATTAAATCCGGAGTATGATGTGTTGTTTAGTATAATCCCACGCATGCTTAACTCATGAAAATGAAAGAAATCTGAATATCATCATCCATAATGCATAAGTGATATTCTGAATCTAGGGAGTAGAGCTTTTCTCGACCCTCAAAATTTAGGCGTTACAGTAAGACCCTAACCCATGTGTGCACGTCATTCCTTTAGGTTTTGTGGTCCTATTAGTCGAATCACAGCGACCCGCGACCTATGGATAGTGTTTGCGGTCATCCTTAAGTCCGGTCACGGCGACCCGACTCATAGCGACTCGAAACCTATGCCATTACGTCCGCATCGGTACTGTGGTTCCAACGCCGGGTCCCGTGCGTGAATCCAACGTGTACATCGCAAGTTATAGGCCACGCTCGATATGGACCATTGATATGTGATTGGTGGACCCCACCAAGGCCATGCACGTTTTCCCATGTGATGGGTGATGTCATGCTTAAGTGTAGGTTTCTAGAAACCCTATAGCTAAAGCCTAGCCCCTAACAACATTGGTTGTATCTCCCTAGCCTAATCATCTCATTTCTCTAATTTAGGTAGTCTCTTTTAGAGAGATAATGATTACCTTTTTCTACAACTCCCAAGTTGCCTCTCTTTCCCTCTCATTTCTCCTCTTTCCTTCTCTTCTCCATTTGCTAGCAACCCCCTCCAACGTCCCACCCTCTCCATATTTTCTAGCCACTTCTACCTCAAATCCCCTCCAATCCAACCCTTTCTAATCCATCTCACCCATAGAAATACCTTCATTGGAGCTTGTAGATCAAGGTGGTGTAGATTTGAAGCTAGATCTTTGAGGTGGGTGTGCATGCAGTTACAAATTCTGATTTCTTTAATTTCTTAGTTGTTCTTCCCATGTCTTTCATGTTGGAGCTTGTGGGGCCCATCAAATGATGGTGGTGGCCCCCATGACTCCATGGATGTGGCTCATAGCTCATCTTTTGTGCATGCATGTTTCATGCAAGGGGCCATTCTCCATGGACCCCTTCATGACTTCTTCTTTCTTTGATCAGGGATCTTTGGGTCATCTACACCCTTGATCCTTGGTGGAGATTGCATCTCCACCATAGATCTCAAGTAGAAATCCTATGATCATGTGGATCTTGTATATCTTGTGATAGTGGAATGTGTATGCATGTGTGATGAGGGGAAGGGCCTCAATGTGGTAGAGACGTTTCCCTTATGGCCGAATCTTCATTCTTTTCTTGTTTAATACCTTTGATCATATGTGTATGGCCCACCTTGTGGCTTAGAACCATCCAGGCCATCGAAGATGGGTGGACGTATTTAACAGTCCACCCTTGACATTGGAGCCCCAAAATATACCCAAGAGGGGTACATGCAATGGACCTTTGATGGTGGGAATGGCCTGGATGTTTGTGGGGCCCACTGGGGTAGTCCATACCACACATTTCATGGATTGATTCCCTCTTTTTATAGTGTTTATAATTATTTTAATTCAGTTATATGTTGTTGTCCAGAAATTGTCTGGACAGATTTTTAGGTCATCTTGAGCCCAGATTTTTGGACATTTAGTGGGGTGTTTGATCCCATATGATGTATGTTTCTTGAAGTTGTGGACCCCACCTATATGCATGTCAAATTTTAGCTTCAACTGACCTCATTTGGGCATCCAAAAGAGTGGGCCAAGATGGTTGGACTGCCAGAATTTTCTAATGTGCAGTCCAGCAATATAGTCTGATAAAAGCTTTAATTCATAAATATTTCTACTATAAGCGGGCCACCAATTTTGTTGAGGGACTCCATCTTGTTGTATACATATTGAGGGACCTTAGCCCCCAATTTCCAAAATTTTACAGGCCCTGGACCCACTCCAATGGAGTGCCCAAATTGAGGACAACAACATGCAATTGCAAAATTTTCCTTAGAACTATGCTGTCCTCTTTGCTATGATAGGAGTTTTGGGCCCCAGCCCATTTGACTTTGTGTATGATTTTTGGGGCCCACCGTCTAATGTTATAGAGGCCCATTGGCCATGATTGTGGGGTCCATTGAGCTGGACCAGCGGCCCTCTGGACGTCCAGCATGGCTGGCCGTCCCAGCGTGCCGGCCCACCATGATTGTGTGTTTCATCCATGCCGTCATCCATCCTTGGGTGGCCCACGTGGAAGGGTATACCCTTGGTGGATGTCCCCTATGGGGCCTAACTCAGTTTATGTGGAGCCCACCTTAATGCATGTTTAGCCCAAGCCGTCCAGGCCTTAGACCGCCCAGGCCTTGGGACGCCCATTGTAGTTGGGCTGCTGCTGGACTTGTAGACCAACAGCAGGCCCACTTGGTTTTCATGCCAAATCCCCTTCCTCCATCTGGTGGGGCCCCCCTGTGAATAATGTTGGCCCTTATGGGATTAATTCCCACATGATTTGACAAGTTTTTGGACTTCAGCAGCCCCAAGATATTGGGTGGGCTGAAAGTCCAGCAAGGGCCCCAAATAAACATTCTTATTGCTGGATTTTTAGTGGATGTGGGGCCCACCATATTGAGAAATTTGGTTATTTATTGCTGTCACGCCCCAAACCTAAAAATCGGGCTCACAAAATTCTCGATTGCCAAATCCGGTGCCGACAGCCTCCGTAGTACCCCATTCTCGGCTCCCAGCGCCCATACGCCAGATTCCTATCTTGAGATCTTACAAGGAGGATTTTTCAATGTACATTTAACTCGTAATAAGCATAACCATAAGTTTACCCAATTCTCAAAGGTAACATCATCATCACATATCCACTAATATAAACATTTGATTACAATGCAGAAAGGAAAATACATATATCGAAAATCAAAGCTCCAGAAGACCGCTGCACGCTCTAAGCCCAATGCTGCTGCAATCTAACATCACCTGCATGCATCTATCATGCATAAGCTTATAGAAAAATTAGAGGGTGGTGTAAGTGTGTGCACAAGGTAAGTGCCAAGTATTCAATATAATGCCATAATCATATATTATCAAAAATGCTGGCAAGATCATGAATCATAAGATATCAGAGTAAGCAGAAATACTAACCAGTCCATGAGTCATACAATATCAGAGTACGGAATGCAGATCATAATGAGCCAAATATTAGATGTCGAGGATGTAATACAATATGTAAATCCTGATGAGCCACGAATACTATCAACATCATCTGAGCCATATAAATGCAGAAACATAGTAACCCAAAATGTTAAATGTTGCGAATGCAATGCAATATGCAGTGCGAATGAAATGACTAAGCTGGAGTGAAGTCGGGATGATAGTACGTAGTATCGCAGGCTATGGGGTCCATCACAAGGGACTTCTATTCAAACCAGTCCCATACCTAAATTTGGATAGCCAGACTCAATGTGGTAAACCCCTGACCTTAGGTTAGTCGCACGCCCCAACCGAAATCCTTACCATTGCGAAGGTACACAACAATTAGTTGCGCACCACCAACTCGAGTGGATAGTGAATGAATGAATGAATGAGTATGCAACTCCTGCTCAATAAGTCCACGTATCAATACTGTACATCTTTGGGATCATCACCGGGGTCTAGTACACTCTAAGCTGGCTACCGCCCCAGATGACCACATAGCCCAGTGAGTGGAAAAGACTTCACTATCCACCTGCCAGCAGTATACCAATGCCTACCCGGCTCGTCGATAGCAGACCCATTTAGGAGCTGGTCAAACTCAGCTTAGCTTACAGCCCCCTCACTAGGGCGAATAAGGCCATACCCCCTCCCAACCGACCACGACACAGTAGGAGACGCGACCTACTGGTATTCGGCACTCGGGCGCTCATGTATCCACTTGGTCTAAACGTTGGGGCGGCTTCTGGCCTCGGAGGTTTAGGGACTTTTAACCATGGACATCTAAAGTGCCCAGATGCTCGAACCAAACATTTTTGATGCCCCATCTAGCCATCTACGAATGCTTGTGGAGGCTGCAACCCTGATGTCGTTAGGGCATACAGTAATCACAACACACAATGTAAGATGCATGAGTCATACAATCCAGTCATGCATCAATCCTGCGCATGTCGTGCGCTCATGTGAAATGATCTTCACCTATCAAGGAGTCTCATAACAACCTGCTCAATGACATATGCAATGGTCAACCACATCTCATAATAAACATGCAAATATGCGTATGGGTATGTATCACGATACTATGCTGTCACATAGTCATTACCGGTATCGATAGCTGGCCTCGACAATCGGCCTCGATAATTGGCCTCGGCAATCGGAATTGGCCTAGACAATCAGAATCGGCCTCAACAATCAGAATCAACCTCGATGATTGGCCTCGACAATCAGAATTGGCCTTAATATTCGCCCTCGATAATCAGAATCGGCCTCGGCAATCGAAATCGGCCTCGGCAACCTGAATCGGCCTAGCAAAGGCCTAAGAGAAGATCATAATGTGGACATTTAACTATCATTGCCCATCAATGTAGACATTCAACCAACATTGCTCCCAAGGAGTGGCCCTCATAGAGCCAAACATATAGTGGGCCCATGGCCTCACACAAGGGCCTCATACATAACATAATGGGCCGCATACGATCTCGATGGGCCTTATACAATCGTAATGGGCCTTACATAAGGGTCTCATACATCACAATGGGCCGCATCACATGGGTCTAATACACATCACATGGGCTGCAAATATATCATATTAGGCCTCAATAAATGGGCTACATATACAACGAGTGGGCCGCATTACTTGGGCCTCATATGCATTAAATTGGTCACAACCCATGGGCCTCCAACACATCATAATGGGCCTTACTAAATGGGCTGGAAATACATCACAATGGGCCTCATCATATGGGCTGAAAATACATCACATCGGGCCTCACTCGTGGGCCGCACATACATCACAATGGGCCGCACCAATGGGCCAGGTATACATCATATTAGGCCTCAAACATGTGCCATATATACATTATGAATGGGCCACAAATAAGTTAAGGTGGGCCTCATGGATGGGCCATAAATACATCAAGGTGGGCCTCATCAATGGGTCGCACGAATGGGCCTCATATGCATCAAGTGGGCCGTATCAATGGTTCGCGCCATCTACACTATTCATTTATTTTAAGAGATCATTTTAAAGTATTACCCAAAAATGAATCATATCAAAAGATCATCTAGACCATGCCACAAATAGCAGTGGAGATAATGATTTCCACCTTAAAATTACCAGGGCCCACCATAACGTTTATTTTCCATCCAATCTGATCATAAGGTCATAAAGACCTAGATTAAGAGAAAAATAAATTTCATATTGATCCAAAGCTTCTGGAACCCAAAATGGGTTTCAATGGTAGGCGTTCAATTCTTCGCTGGTTTCTACAGTGTGGTCCATTTGACATGCATATCTGTCTTATTTTTAGTCTCAAGCCTTAAGACGAGCTCACTGTTTGGATGGGCGATTTTGATGTAACATATACATCAAGGTGGCCTCGCACCACCTATCCAGATGGACGGCGTGGATATACAATACATACACCAAGGTGGGCTTCACCTGCCACCGTCCAGATGGATGGATGAATAAAATACATACATCATCTGGTGGGCTCCACACAGCACATACATTAAGGTGTGCGCTGCACAGCACCGTCCAGACGGACGGTGCAAATATAAAATATACATCATGGGGGGTAATACACAGCACCGTCCAAATGGACGGTGCAGAACATATACAACAAGGTGGGTCCCACGTGGGCCCACCATATATGTATATGATATATGTAATATTATATTATATTATTAATATTATATTATATATTGTTTTTTTGTTTGAAAAGGGGGTCCAGCGTCCAGAACTGGATGCTCGACGGACAGCTGGATAGAATACATTCATCAAGGTGGGCCCACCCCACACGTGTGGCACGTGTGGGTGGGTCCCACGAATGCCATAAAACAATCTCTTCAATTGGCTGGACGGTATGGATGAAGCGCATACATTAGGGTGGTGCCACGTCAGTGTGGCCCACCCGTTTAGGAATCAAGTTGATATTGGTGTTTTCCTTTCACACAGTCCAGTAGCCTTAGCTGCTGGACGATCCACTACTGGACGGTGGATCACACACAGATAGACGGTGTGGAATAAAACTCATAATCATGGTGGATCCCACCATCCCTAATGGACGGTGAGGATACAATAAATACATCTGGGTTGGGTCCCACTACATGTGGCCCACCAGCTAGACAGCTGGTACTGCATGCTGCTACCGTCCAGGTGATGGACGGTAGGATGAAACATACATCCTGGTGGGGGTGCATCAGGGTGGGCCACACATATCAGAAGAGAGAGAGAAGAGAGAAGGAGAGAGAGGGAGATCGGGTAGCAGAGGGACCCCACCACTATGGGCCCCTCTATACAATGCATACATCAAGATGGGTCCCACCATAGGTGGGCGCTACATCAAAAATTACAATATGCAACTACGAACACCCACCTTTGATCATGGACTTCTCCTTCCATCAACGCATTCTAGAGCTCCAATGGATGAGATTTAACAGTCGAGATTAGTTTTGGAGGGTGGGTTTGGGTGGTAGGGAGTGGGCCATACTAGCTTCTCTCTCATGGAAGTAGCTTAGACGGTTGCTCTCATGGAGCTTGGGAGGAAAATGAGAGAGAGAGAGAGAGTGATGTAAGAGAAGTGATGAGAGAGAGGGATGGTGAGTGATGGATGGGTGTACTTGATGGGTGGAGAGAGAGAGAGAGTTGACTTTAGGGGTTGCTTGGGGATGGGTATTGTACTTGACATGATGGGATGAAGTACTTGACATTTGCGTGATTGATGGGACATTCTCTTAAGATTACAACGCATGACATTTTTCTCGAATTGAATGCAGGCCCACATCTCCTGGCCTGGGTATCTCCTTGGCATATGAGACGAGGCTTGGAACCACGGCGATGGCGCGGTCGCATTGGTACAAGTCTCGGGTCAAGCCGACTTTGATATACGGAACACGACTCAGGATCGCGCGTAAACGGTGATAACAGACCACGGGTCACCGAAATTCGACCAGAAGGACCGCGAAAGCATACGGAATGGACGGGCTATGATATGGGTCTCACAGTTGCTCCCTTGTATTTAGAATATTCTTGGGCTTGATTAATGCATTTTTGGGTCACCATTGATGATCACTTGTGGACCTAAATATAGACCAGATTTTTAGGACTTCCAGTGGGTATAGATTGGGCTGGGACATCCTAGCTTGGCCTAGCTATATGTATGGGCTGCTTCCACTATTTTGTTAGACTTGTGGGCTGAGGTGAGGGTGGAATTGGGCCCTTGAGTGCCCACTTTAATTACCAATTATTGGACAGATGTTGTGAGGCCCATTTCACCCAACTTAGACTTATTTTTAGGCCATGTATTTGTGTACATGGGCTGCCCATTAAATTCAACTTAATGCATGGATTCTATGGCCATTGGGACTTAGGCCTTGGGGAACAGGTTGTTGAAGGTAATATTGGACCCTTTTTCTTATGCCTTTATGTGGGGCTTATGTATATGGTTTGGATGTGGGCCTTGGGCCTTGTAGCTATATGGATTATGGTTAGTTATGCCTTTTGGGAAATGGTAGTTGAATGTCCCTATTATGGACCCCTCCTGGCTCGTTTGTATTTAAGTATGGTTGAATGCTCACATTAGACTCTTGGTCGGCCCATATCTATATTATTTAGGCCCGTAGCTTATATGCTTAGTCTCGTGGGCTACCCCAGGTAAATGAGTCCCCACTAGAGGTTATATATATTCCCTATGAGGGATTGTCTAAGTGCCTAAACCCTTCATAGTTAGGTAGAAAGTTCATCTTCACCTCATTGGCACCCCTATTCATCTTCATGGCCCACTCCCATACGCATCATATGCATGCTTGGTTGATGTATGATCGGCCATGGATGTGCTATTGTGTAGGACATGTTGGTATCTCCCTGAGGGATGAAGTTTCCCCTCTTGAGCACGCAGGGTGCTTGGGATTGATGCATGGTTGACTGTGTAATTCATGCATCTGGCATTGCATAACATATGCATATTCGCCCTTGCTTTATCAGGGTCTTAGCCTTCACAGGTATATCGTGGATGGCCGTGTGTGGACACTGGAAGTGATACTTGAGCATTTGGGCCGCATAGGATGTTCTTGGGTGAAAGCCCCTAAACCTTTACAGTACCGAGAAAATGCCTCAATGCTGAGACCAAGTGGAAATCATGAGTGCCCAAGTGCCTTATACCGTTACGCCGCGACTCCCATTGTTACAAGGTCAGTTGAGATAGGGTTTGGCCTTACCCGCCTGAGTGAGGGAGCATAGCTAGGCTGAGTTTGACCAGCTCGTGAAATGGGTCCGCTACCGCTAAGTCTCGCTAGTGATTGACTGTCCACAGGTAGGTAGTGAGGTCTCTTATACTCGTTTGACTATGCGAGTCTTAGAGAACAATAGTCATCCAGAAGTGTACTTGACTCCGGTGGATTTCTTATAATGGAACTGTACTTGATATGTGGATTGGGTATGAGGACTGGCATTACTTTAAATTGCATTTGCATTGGCTGTATAAGCCTTTTGTTGCATCGCCTCGGTATGGCGTCTAATACTCATGTATTGCACTGCATAGCTTTAGTACGGCTTACTGCATTCATAGCTCAGCCTCGGTCTGGCTGGTGGCATTGGTGTCATTCATGGTTTCCTCTGCATCCTCCTATTTCTTCTGAGCACTATTGTCACACACTTACACCGCCCTCTAAGCTTTCTATAAGCTTATGTACGATTGATGCGTGCAGGAGATCCTAGGTCGGCGTAGTAGTGGTGGAGCATTGGATTGGAGCGTGCCGAGGACTCGTTGTAGACTTTTCTCTTCCTTTCTTACCTTATGTATTTCCTTTTGAGCCTTATATACCTGTAAAAGTTTAAATTTCTAGTGGATTTTGCAATGCGTTCCTATGGTTACTTTCTTATATTTACTTGCTATGATCTTGGTATGCTCGATTGAATTGGATTTATGATATAGAAATCCACCTTGTAGGATCCCAAGATCAGAACCTGTCTTAGGAGCCGAGAATGGGGGTACTTTGGAAGCTATTACAGCCGGAACTGGCAATCGGGTTCCTTATGAGTCCAGTCACTGAGTCTTGTGGGGCGTGACAAGAGTTGGTACCAGAGCATAACAAGTATTCCCGAAATAACTTGGGATAACATTACATGTTTGCTGTGAGCTTAGGACAAATCGTGTCCCGAGAGCGTTCCCTTCATTCCATTGAGCCTGCAAGATTTTGATCCCTTTACACCCATAGTCCTTGCTATTTTGTAGGCAATGCCGCCTAAGCGAGGCACCCATGGCCGTGGTTCTCATTCTGCTCCAGCGACCCTCCACCCGAGCACATCCTACTCCACCCGTTGTGGACCCTAGTCACGATTCTATACCTAAGGTTATGATTTCTCCCTCAGTGGCACTTGTTTCCCCACCTGAGCCTGCTATTCCAGTTTCTGAGGCTCCTGCCGCTCTTGTGCCTCCACCCGAGGCTAGTGCCCCCCTGTTTTCCCGACGGTTCCTGTAGTAATTAAGCATTTTCAGCAGATGATGCAGGCCGTCACTGCTGCCCTTCAGTCCCTTCAGCCTGTCCCTAAGGCCCCTGTGCAGTCTCAGCAGTTGCTAGCGAGCGCGCTGCTCCACGATTTTAGGCAGCATGATCCCTCACGGTTTAGGGGTGAGCCCGATCCTTCTACCGTCGAGTTTTGGAGCACTAAGGTGGAGAAGATTTTTGACACCATTCAGTGTAGCAGCGAGCAGTCTCGTTAGCCACTTTCCTTCTGCAGGGTGAGGCCCGACATTGGTGGTCATCAGTATCGAGGATGGTTGGGCCCAATTTTGTTTGGACTTGGGAGGAATTCGTGGTCCGCTTCGACCAGAAATTCTTTGTCGAGCATGTTCGAGATCAGCGGGCTATGAAGTTCGAGACTCTAGTCCAGGGTGATATGATGGTGTCTTGTATGAGGCCTGTTTAGTAGCGCTTTCCAGATTTGCTCCCTATCTCGCCGACGACGAGAGGATGAAGGCTGCCATTTTCAAAACGGTTTACGTCCCGCTCTGTGCAGTCATGTGGTGGGGCATTGGTTGACGATGTTTGATCAGGTCATCCATAGAGCATTGTTGTATGAGGAGGACTGGGCCATGACCCAGAGGACCTGAGATCAGAGTTCTGGCGGAGACCGGAAGAGGAGGGCACCTTCCGGTAACTCCCGACAGCACCGTCAGTAGAGGCAGAGGGGCAGATCTGAGTTTAGGCAGCCCGCAGTGTAGTCAGTAGCTTCATCATCGGCGCAGCTAGTAGCTCCTTCCTCCGGGCCATTTACTGGTGTTTGTTATGAATGTGGGCAGATAGGGTATCGGAAGCGTTAGTGCCCTCTTCCCTTACAGCAGTAGAGGCCTCGCAGTTGCCCCCACCCCATCCACAACAGCAGCAGTAATAGCATCAGTGAGCACAACATCAGGCTCTCGCTCCTACGCCTCCTCCTCAGCAACAGAGGCAACCAGGCAGGCCTTCACAATGGCCACAACAATAGCAGAGACAATAGCAGTAGAAAGGACATGTACCTCCCCCACAGGCCCTAGGTCGAATATATATTGCCGCACAGCAGGTGCAGAGTCAGGATCCACAGTCTTCAGGCTTGCTTCCTTTGCCAGCTCAGGGCAGATTCTATTCCGTGCAGTAGGCATAGGGTCAGGACCCGCACTCTTCTTCCAGTGGAGTCGTCGAGGGTATTCTCCTTATTTCTGATTATGTTGCTCATGTTCTGTTTGATTCTGGCACTTCCCATTCCTTTGTGGTTGAGGAGTTTTGCCGATCGACCGGTATTCCGTCGGAGTCCACGTCTGAGGCTTTGGCCTTTTCGACTCCCTTGGGGAAGTCCGCCGTTTGGTGTCGTCATTGCCCTTCTTGCCCAGTTTTGATTGGCGATATGTTCTTCCCCGTCGATTTATTTGTGTTACCGATGATGGAGTTCGATGTTATCCTGGGTATGGATTGGCTTACCGAGTACCATGCTATCTTGAACTGTGCTGTGAGGACAGTCACGTTTCATATTCCCGGCTTGCCAGTGTTCCAATTCGTTGCCAAGCCCAGAGGAGAGCCGTTGTCCAGTTTATTGGCTTGTATTGTCGAGGAGTCTGTGGCAGGGTCTATTAAGCACTGGTAGTAGTTTGCGATTACTCAGATGTGTTCCAGGACATCCCAGGTTTGTCGTCACGTCGGTAGATTGAGTTTCAGATTGATTTGGTGCCCAATACCGTGCCTATCTCGAAGGCCCTCTCCGGATGGTACTGATGGAGTTGTAGGAACTGCAGGAGTAGTTGGATGAGCTCTAGGAGTTGGGTTTTATTTGTCCTAGCAGTTCGCTGTGGGGAGCCCAAGTATTCTTCGTGAAGAAGAATGATGGCTCGTTAGGCTCTATGTGGATTACCGCGAGCTCAACAGGGTCACTATCAAGAACAGATACCCACTTCCCAGGATAAATGATTTGGTCGACCAGCTACAGTCTGCTCAGTTCTTTTCCAAGATAGACTTGTGCTCTGGTTACCATCAGATTCGGGTCCAAGAGGAGGACATTCCGAAGACAGCATTCCGGACGCGCTACAGTCACTTTGAGTTTCTGGTCATGTCGTTCGGACAGACCAATGCGCCCGCCCTGTTCATGCAGCTGATGAACGAGGTCTTCCGGCCCTTCCTCAATCAGTTTGTGGTTATGTTTATTGATGATATTCTGGTATATTCGAGGACTTGGGAGGACCATGAGGAGCACTTGCAGATTGTGCTTGAGACCCTCTGTGCCCACCAACTGTATGCGAAGATGGAGAAGTGTGAGTTCTGGCAAGAGGAGGTAAAGTTCCTCAGTCACGTGGTGACGAGGGAGGGTGTCGCTGTGGACCCCTTGAAGGTTGATGCAGTGCGTCAGTGGCAACCCACAAACACATCTGAGATCTGTAGCTTCCTTGGTCTAGCGGGATACTATAGACGATTCATCGAGTGTTTCTCCCATATTGCAGCACCGCTGACCCAGTTGACGTGAAAGGGTGCTGAGTTTGTTTGGAGTGACGCATGTGAGGAGGCATTTATAAAGTTGAAGGACCGTCTCACGTCCGCTCTTGTCCTCACTCTTCCTGATGGGAGTGATGGTTTTGTTGTGTTTATCAGTACCTCCAGAGTTGGCTTGGGTGCTGTCCTGATGCAGCATGGGAAGCCTGTAGGGTATGCCTCGCGTCAGCTCAAGGTCTACGAGCTGAACTACCCCACCCATGATCTGGAGCTAGCAGCAGTTGTCTTCGCACTGAAGTTGTGGAGGCATTATCTTTATGGGGTTAGGTTCGAGCTCTTCTTGGATCATAAGAGCTTTAAGTATTTAATTTCGCAGTCCAAGTTGAACATGCGACTGAGGCGATGGATGAAATTGTTAAAAGATTATGACTTCGACCTTCAGTACCACTCGAGGAAGGCAAATGTGGTGGCTGACATGCTCAGCCGTCAGCCACGAGGCCTGATAGCACAGATGATGGTTCAAGAGTGGCAGATGATCGAGGATGTTTCAGAGTTCGACTTTGAGTTCGGTCTGCATTCTTCCATGGTTCAGCTTTCGAGCTTGTTCAACCCTCTTTGGTTGTTAGGGTGATTAAGGCTCAGCATACGGTTGAGTCACTTCAGGAGTACCAAGCAAAGGCAGCATCAGTGGAGAAGTCAGATCGTCAGATTGGTTCTGACGGTGGATTACGCTTCAGAGGCCGATTGTTTGTCCCGGACATACTAGAGTTGCGTCGTGATCTGATGACTGAGGCACACCGATCGAGACTTAACATCCATCTGGGCTCCACGAAGATATACAGAGATATGAGGAGGCAGTACTTTTGGTTGGTGATGAAGCGCCAGATTACTAGATTAGTGGTCGAGTGTGACACTTGCCAGCGTGTCAAGGCCGATCACCAGAGACCTCCTGGTCCCTTGCAGCCGTTGAACGTTCCAGTTTAGAAGTGGGAGCATGTATTGATTAATTTCATCATGGGTTTACCAAGGACTCAGAGCTGTCACGATGCCATCTGGGTTGTCGCTGATTGTCTGACAAAGTCGGTGCATTTCATTCCGATGCGTGCTTCCTGGACTATGGATCGGTTGGCAAGGATCTTCATCGAGGAGATAGTAAGACTGCACAACATTCCGGTTTCGATCGTATCTGACCGAGACCCCAGATTTATATCTCAGTTTTGGAGGAGTTTTCAGCAGGAGATGGGTTCTACTTTGCATCTCAACACCACTAATCATCTACAGACGGATGGGTAGATTGAAAGGGTCAACCAGATCCTTGAGGATATGCTCAGAGCCTATGTGATTGACTTTATGGGCAGTTGGGACGAGCATTTACGCCTTGCTGAGTTTGCGTACAACAACAATTATCAGGCGACTATCGGCATGACTCCTTTTGAGGCACCATATGATAGATCGTGTAGATCTCTTAGTTGTTGGACCGAGGTTAGCGAGTGTTGTTTCCTACGTCCCGAGCTTGTGCAGTAGACATTAGATGTTGTGGATATTATTAGGTAGAGGATGCGCATAGTTCAGAGCCAGCAAAAGATTTTTTCTTATCGTTGGCATCGACCCCTTGAGTTTGCAGTCGGGGACATGGTATATCTCAAGGTCTCACCTATGAAGGGCGTGCTTCGATTTACAGCGAAGGGCAAGCTTGCCGCGAGATTCATTGGACCTTTCGAGATTGGGCCCTGTGGCCTACAGGCTTGCCTTACCTTTAGTATTGTCTAGGATCCACGATGTGTTGCATGTATCTATGTTGCGGAAGTGTAGGTCAGACATCATTCCAGAGATTGATTGGCAGCCCCTTGAGGTCCGTGAGGATGCTTCCTATATCAAGCAGCCAATTCGTATCCTTGATCGAAAGGAGCAAGTTCTCAAGACCAAGGTCATTCCCCTAGTAAAGGTGCAGTGGGGTCATCATTCGGAGGCTGAGGCGTCTTGGGAACGTGAAGCCGAGATTCGAGAGTGTTATCCCCATCTATTTGATGCTTGATAATTGTATGATTCTATGTATTGCCTTCTCTTATGATTGCTGATTGATATATATGATGATGTTTTTGCATTCCTCTTTGTCTTGGATTTGGTAAATTTTGAGGACAAAATTTCTTTGTTGGTGGGTAGAGCTGTAAGACCCTAACTCGTGTGTGTACGTCATTTCTTTAGGTCTCACGGTCCTACCGATCGAATCTCAACGACGTATGACCTACGGATAGTGTTTGCAGTCATCCTTAAGTCCGGTCACGTCGACTCGACTCAGATTGACCCGAAACCTATGTCATTGCATCCGCATCGGCGCCGCGGTTCCAACGTCGCATCCCGTGCGTGAATCTGACGTGTACATCACAAGTTATAGGCCACGTTCGATATGGACCATTAATGTGTGATTGGTAGACCCCACCATGGCCATGCATGTTTCCCATGTGATGGGTGATGTCATGCCTAGGTGTAGGTTTCTAGAAACCCTATAGCTAGAGCCTAGCCCCTAGCAACATTGGTTGTATCTCCCTAGCCTAATCATCCCATTTCTCTAATCTTGGTAGTTTCTTTTAGAGAGATAATGATTACCTTTTTCTACAACTCCTAAGCTACCTTTCTCTCCCTCTCATTTCTCATCTTTCATTCTCTTCTCTATTTGCTAGCAACCCCCTCCAACATCCCACCCTCTCCATATTTTCCAGCCACTTCTACCTCAAATCCCCTCCAATCCAACCCTCTCTAATCCATCTTCACCCATAGAAACACCTTCATTGGAGCTGTAGATCAAGGTGGTGTAGATTTGAAGCTAGATCCTTGAGGTGGGTGTGCATGTAGTTACAAATTCTGATTTCTTTAATTTCTTACTTGTTCTTCTCATTTCTTTCATGTTGGAGCTTGTGGGGCCCATCAAATGATGGTGGTGGCCCCCATGGCTCCATGGATGTGGCTCATTGCTCATCTTTTGTGCATGCATGTTTCATGCAAGGGGCTATTCTCCATAGACCCCTTCATGACTTCTTCTTTCTTTGATCAAGGATCTTTGGGTCATCTAGACCCTTGATCCTTGGTGGAAATTGCATCTCCACCATAGATCTCAAGTAGAAATCCTATGATCATGTAGATATTCTATATCTTGTGATAGTGGAATGTGTATGCATATGTGATGAGGGGAAGGGCCTTAATGTGGCTGAGACCTTTCCCTTATGGCCGAATCTTCTTTCTTTTCTTGTTTAATACCTTTGATCATGTGTGTGTGGCCCAGCTTGTGGCTCAGAACCATCTAGACCGTCCAAAGTGGGTGGATGTATTTGACAGTCCACCCTTGGACGCTGGAACCCCAAAATATACCCAAAAGGGGTACATGCAATGGACCTTTGATGGTGAGAATGGCCTGGATGTTTGTGGGGCCCACTGGGGTGGTCCATACCACACATTTCATGGATTGATTCCCTCTTTTTATAGTGATATAATTATTTTAATTCAGTTATATGTTGCTATCCAGAAACTGTCTAGACAGATTTTTGGTTCATTTTGAACCCAGAGTTTTGGACATTTGGTGGGGTGTTTGATCCCATATGATATATGTTTCTTAAAGGTGTGGACCCCACCTATATGCATGTTAAATTTCAGCTTCAATTGACTTCATTTGGGCATCCAAAAGAGTGGGCCAAGATGGTTGGACTGCCAGAATTTTCTGCTGTGCAGTCCAACAATATAGTCTGATAAAAGCCTTAATTCATAAATATTTCTACTATAGGCGGGCCACTTTTCTGGACTCCATCTTGTTGTATACATATTGAGGGACCTTGGCCCCCAATTTTCAAAATTTTAGAGGCCATGGACCCACTCCAATGGAGTGCCTAAATTGAGGACAGCAACATGCAGTTGCAGAATTTTCCTTAGAACCTTGCTGTCCTCTTTGCTATCATAGGAGTTTTGGGCCCCAGCCCATTTGACTTTGTGTATGATTTTTGGGGCCCACCATTTGATATTATAGAGGCCCATTGGGCCATGATTGTGGGGCCCACTGAGCTGGACCAACGGCCCTCTGGACGTCCAGCATGGCTGGCCGTCCCAGCGTGCAGGCCCACCATGATGGTGTGTTTCATCCATGCCATCCTCCATCCTCGGGTGGCCCACATGGAAGGGTCCACCCTTGGTGGACGTCCCTTGTGGGGCCCTCTTCTGTTTATGTGGAGCCCACCTTAATGTGTTTTAGCCTAGGCCGTCCAGGCCTTGAACCGCCCAAGCCTTGGGACGCCCATTGTAGTTGGGCTGCTGCTAGACTTGCAGACCAGCAGCAGGCCCACTTGGTTTTCATGCCAAATCCCCTTCCTCAATCTGGTGGGGCCCCCTGTGAATAATGCTGGCCCTTATGGGATTAATTCCCACATGTGACAAGTTTTTGGACTTCAGCAAGCCCAAGATATTGGGTGGGTTGAAAGTCCAGCAAGGGCCCCAAATAAACATTCTTATTACTGAATTTTTATTGGATGTAGGGCCCACCATATTGAGGAATTTGGGTATTTGTTGTTGCCTTATATTTAGAATATTCTTGGGCTTAATTAATGCATTTTTGGGTCACCATTAATGATCACTTGTGGACCAAATATAGACCAGATTTTTAGGACTTCCAGCGGGCCCAGATTGGGCTGGGACGTCCCAACTTGTCCCAACCATATGTATGGGCTGCTTCCACCATTTTGCTGGACTTGTGGGCTGAGGTGAGGGTGGAATTGGGCCCTTGAGTGCCCACTTAAATTACCAGTTATTGGGCTGATGTTGTGAGGCCCATTTCACCCAACTTAGACTTATTTTTGGGCCATGTATTTGTGTACATGGGCTGCCCATTAAGTTCAACTTAATGCATGGATTCTATGGCCATTGGGACTTGGGCCTTAGGCCTTGATTCCCCACTTGGGCCCATGTTGTCGAAGGTAGTATTGGACCATTTTTCTTATGTCTTTATGTGAGGCTTATGTATGTGGTTTGGATGTGGGCCTTGGGCCTTGTACCTATATGGATTATGGTTAGTTATGCCTTTTGGGAAATAGTGGTTGAATGTCCCCATTATGGACCTCTTTAGGCCCGTTTGTATTTAAGTGTGGTTAAATGCCCACCTTAGACTCTTGTTAGGCCTATCTTTATATTATTTAGGCCCGTAGCTTGTATGCTTAGTCTCATGGGCTACCCTAGGTAAATGAGTCCCCACTAGAGGTTATATATATTCCTTATGAGGGATTGTTTAAGTGCTTAGACCCTTTATGGTTAGGTAGAAAGTTCATCTTCACCTCATTGGTACCCCTATTCATCTTCATGGCCCACTCCCATACGCATTATATACATGCTTGGTTGAGGTATGATTGGCCATGATTGTGCCATTGTGTAGGACATGTTGGTATCTCCCTGAGGGATGGAGTTTTCCCTCTTGAGCACGCAGGGTGCTTGGGATTGATGCATGGTTGACCGTGTGATTCATGCATCTGGCATTGCATAGCATGTGAATATTCGCCCTTGCTTTATCAGGGCCGTAGCCTCCACAGGTACATCGTGGATGGCCGTGTGTGGATACCAGAAATGATACTTGAGCATTTGGGGCGCATAGGATGTCCCTGGGTGAAAGCCCCTAAACCTTCATGGTATCGAGGAGACGCCTCAACGCTGAGACCGAGTGGAAATCATGTGTACCCAAGTGCGTTATTCCGTTAGGCCACGATTCTCACTATTGTGAGGTCGGATGAGATGGGGTTTGGCCTTACCCGCCTGAGTGAGGGGGCATAGCTAGGCTGAGTTTGACTAGCTCGTGAGATGGGTCCACTACCACCGAGCCTTGTGGTGATTGGTTGTCCACAAGTGGGTAGTGAGGTCTCTTACGCTCATTTGACTGTGTGGGTCTTGGAAAGCGGCAGTCATCCAGCAGTGTACTTGACCCCGGTGGATTCCTTATAATGGAACTTTACTTGATATGTGCATTACTTGAAAAAGCCAAACTAAGAGTCCTAGAGGGGGGTTGAATAGGACAATGCCAAATTAAAATTTTTAATGCGGAATAAGAAAGAAATAAATAAAGATACCACTTATCAATTCAAATAGTAGAAATGAATAGCAACCTCAAATGCACATGTACTGAGAGGTTGATACAGATGTTGTTCTAAGGACAACCTTACACAAAAAACTAATGGCTTATGGTAGGACAACCTGATTTCTAGAATGGTCTGTGTATCAAAATCCTAAACAAATACAGAGGAATAAAGAATAAAATAGAAATAAATTTTTACTACTATTACAACATTCATCACATGTGCAGAAAATAAATTACAATCATTCTCCACAAAGGCTTAAAGAGAAATTACAACATTCACACAAAGCCACAAACAACCATCCACCACAACACTAGAAATTATAGTGGTTCTCTTGTGTGTACACCAACTGTTGAAAAAATAGCCACACAACTACTCCACTCCCAATATCCTCACCCATGGGATATTGGCGTTCACTATAAAATAGGTTTTTTAAGGTTCACCTAAAACCTTCACAATTGTGTCTTTCAAGTGGACTTAAACAATTCAAAAACCCCACACTCTGAGATTTTTTGGATCACCTCAGACAAACTAAAAAGGAAAGAGAGATTTTTCTGTCACAACCTCAAAAACCAAAAAGAGATTTACAAAAACGTAAATATACTTATCTGGATATTCTCCTTTTGGTGAAGCCCGATAGAACCAATTCAAAGTAGATGTTCAATGTCCACACTCACTTATGAAAGGGTTCTAAGTTCTAAATGATTTTTAAATTAAATCACCTTGAGCTAGCTTGATTTGATTTTTGATCTCAAGAAAGGAGAAAACTTAAATCCCTTATTCAATTAAGATTGGAATAGAGAATTCAAAATCAAATGCAAAAAGTTAAATTAAAGATAATATTAAATGAACACGATATAACTTAAGAATATCACAAACTTATTTCTCAGAGTGGTGTCTTGATTTTGCTTGAATGACTTACCAAACTCTGAAATTCGTACTTAATTTATAGGCACAAGTACTGTTCACTCGACTGGCCTAGTGGTCAGCTCGACTGATCAAAGGACCAACAAAATTTCAAATATTTTGGGCGCGATAAGATAAGACCGTTTCTCAACTGGTCGAGCGGCCTGCTCGACTGGTCGAGCCCTGCACTCGACTGGTCGAGTGGGACCTAAAATGGCTGCTGGACTTTGAGTCGAGCCTGCTCGAATGGTCGAGCACTGTTCACTCGACTGATCGAGCAGTCTTCAGGACTGGTCGAGGGTCCAATAGAACATCACAAAAATTAGTAACAAACCTTGAACTGGTCGAGCCAGTGCTTGGACTAGTCGAACATAAGCTATCAAGAAAAAGCCTATAAAATTATATAATGACCCAATTTAAGTATACAATCAATATGACCTAACCTATGGTCAATCTAGGGTCATTCATACCTTATAAGTGAAAATCGAAAATTGAAACGTCGTTCGCTTCGGTTGATAGTTTATCTTGAAGTACTTTGAAGCTTGTCATCTTGACGTACTTTGAAGCTTGTCATCTTGAAGTACTTTGAAGTTGAGCTTGTATTCTTAAGTAATGCACACTGTCTTGACATAGTTGAAGCTTAAAAACTTGATCTAGTACTTGATGTTGTATTTGAATATCTTATTTTTGTACTTGAACTTCTTGAACTTGAATTTGAGATGCTTGAACTTGAATTTGAACTGCTTGAACTTGAATTTGAACTTCTTGAATGTAGGCAAGGATGATATAAAGTTGAGCTATATAAGATACAGATTCCAAGAGGTTTTGGCACTACAAAATTTGACAAATCTAGGAGTTAGATAAGATAGCATTTACAATCTCCCCCTTTGTCAAATTTGTGACAAAACCAAATAAATAATATGATGCATAATACACATAGTAAAGAGTCATATATGCACACTAAAGAATCATGCACCAGTTACAACCTAGTCAAAGAATCATGCACTAGTTAAAACTGCAAACCAAACCAATACTCCCCCTCAATATATTACTCTATAGAATCCAAGAGGAGACAAGAGGAGATTAAAAATTTGTACCTAACCTCACTTCTCTACATTTCTACATTTTTAACATTCACTCTATAGAATCCAATATTATTATGAAATAGGCATATCAACACAAATTCTCCCCCTTTTTGTCACAATATGACAAAGGAAAGAACCTATAAATGATGATGGAGACAAAAGAGCAATGAGTAATGATAGAAAGAAGTAAGTTCAAGATAACATAAACCATTCAAACATGTCCACAATAAGAAGAAAACATGTCCAAGCATATATAGTTAAGAAAAATCCAAGTATAAGAGTTATTACAGACTAGAAATTCAAAACTAATCAGAACCAGAGGAAGGAGCAGGTATAGAAGGATCGATTTGATGTAGACCCTTGTTAATGCACCTTAGATATTTGAGCATTTATTTAAATTGAGTATCTTGGGACACATGCATACCCTCTACCTTTTTCTCAAGGGAACGCAAACGTTCATCGAAATTAGATGGTTGAAAATCAGGATCCGCTGCAGAGTCAGATTCAATCTCATCAAAGATGTCATCCATATTGACATCATCTGGAGGCAAAGCACCCTCCTCTTCGTTTGCTTCAGCTGCTCCACTAACACTCTCATCAACCTGCCCTAGAGCCAACCTCAAATTCATCTTATTTATATTTAAGTTGTTGAAAGGAAGATGATGAATGGAATCTTCTCAAACAGGTTTAACCACTAGACTATGGGTGGCTAATACAGTCATAAGATAAGCAAAAGGTTTATCACTGTGACCTGGATGGAGACAGAACTGAATCATGATATAACAGATAAGTGAAGGGAGACACACAGAGACTCCAGTAATAATATAATGAAGAATACGAACCATGACTGTAGTAAGCTCGGTTTTGTTACCAGATCTAGGGTAGACATTTGAAATGAAAATCCGATGAAGAACCCTATATTTAGGTAACATAAACTTGGAAGCGAGCGCATTCCTAGTACTCCATTCCGCATCCATATTACATAAAACTCTAGTGAGCATTCGCTTCTCAAATTCAGACGGTTTTGTTACAAGAGTATTAATGGGAATACCGTCATCATTAACTGGAAGATCCATTAATCCAGAAATGAGGTGATGGTCCACATCAATTGGACCTCCTCTAGTAGAAATTGTAAACATAAGATTCTCAGTAGAGAAGTCAGTAATACAAGCATACATGGCTTGTACAATAGAGCGGAATGCCGGACCACCCCAATGTAAAATTTATCCCATCCTACAGATTGAAGGAGTGGAAGGACACCAAAAGGTGCCAAATGATCAATGTTAACTGTCCGTTCACCTATCACGTTGTGTAAGCGAATATCCTACACGTACTCGGGATCTTCCTCAGGTGACCAAAAATGACGCATCGTGATAGGAGTGGAACGAGAAGAAGAGGAACCACGAGATCCTTTCTTCTTATTTCTACTCTCCATTATAACAAGGAAATTAAGGAATACAAGGATTGTAAAAGAGGTAAGAAGGGTTTCAAGCAAATCAGATTTTTAGCTAAAAAATCCACCAAACAACCATAAACCTTGAAATAAACAACACAAACAAGGAGATGGAAGATCAAAGAACTCAAATCTATAAGGAAATTGAAAATAATGCACTAACCATGGAGGAATCGAATATGGGTTCGACCGGTTGTGGTAGGGTTTGTTGGAGAAGAAGAATCAAGTGAAGAAAAATATGTTTTTCCCCAAATAAAAAGCAAAACCCGAGTTCCACGACTAGTCGTGTACATACCCGATCGGTCAAGCCACGACTGGTCGAGTGTGTACTCGACTGGTCATGCAGCACCGAAAATTTGCAATTTTTTATCTATTTGAATTTTAAAAATTTTAAGATAATAAATATATATATATATTATGATACAGAAAGACACAAATCATCAGTTCATGTTGCACATACCAAGATCAAATTTCAATTTTGCAAACCTATTTTTGTCGAGCAGTTTTGTGAATGTGTCTGCAAGTTGATTCTCGGTCAGAATATATTCCAATGAAATTATCTTATCTTCCACTAGTTCACGAATATAATGATATCTAATGTCAATATGCTTGGTTCGTGAATGCTGCATTGAATTTTTAGAAATATTAATTGCGCTTGAATTGTCACAATATAAAACCATGGATTCTTGCGCAATTCCGTAATCGCTTAGCATTTTCTTCATCCACACAAGTTGAGTGCGTGCATTACCAGCAGCAATATATTCAACCTCAGTTGTGGAGAGCGATATGAAACTCAGTTTCTTACTTAGCCAAGAAACCAAACAGTTCCCAACATAGAAACAACCACCGTTGGTCAATTTATGATCATCAATGTTTCCAGCCCAATCAGCATCCGTATAACCAGCTAATTACACACCATTATCATGTGGATACCAGGGACCAAGATTAGCTGAACTAGCGACATATTGCAAAATGTGCTTAATCGCAATCAAATGTGACTCTTTAGGGTCCGACTGATATCTAGCACAAGTTCCTAACGCTAAAAGCAATATCAAGTTGGCTGACAGTTAAATAAAGTAAACTACCTATCATACTACGCTACAACTTCGGATCCACACTCTTACCTGTTGAATCCTTAGAGAGTTTTAGAGTAGTACTCATTGGAGTATCAAAATTTTTTCCACTCTCAAATCCGAACTTTTTAACTAAGTTCAGAGCATATTTGGTTTGAGAGATAAAGAAATCATCAGGGAGCTGTTTGACTTGTAACCCTTGGAAATAGTTTAGTTCCCCAACCATGCTCATTTTAAATTTAGATTTCATAAGATCTACAAAGTCAACAGTCATGTTAGCACAGGTAGATCCATAGATAATATCATCAACATAGATTTGCACTATAAGAATGTGATCATTATGTTTTTTTACAAACAATGTCTTATCAACACTTCCCATTACAAAGTTATGACTTAGTAGAAACTTAGTCAACTTTTCGTACCATGCCCTGGGAGCTTGTTTCAAACCATGGAGTGCCCTTTTCAGGTGATAGACATGATTAGCATGCTTAGGGTCTTCAAAACCCTTTGGTTGTTCAACGTACACTTCTTCATGTAAATCGCCGTTTAAGAATACATTCTTTACATCCATTTGGTATATTTTGAATTTTTTAAAGCATGCAATGGATATAAATAGTCTGATTGATTCAAGACAGCTAATGGGGCAAAGGTCTCATCATAATCAATGCCTTCAATTTGAGTGTACCCTTGTACAACCAGCCTAGCCTTGTTTCTAATAATATTACCAAGTTCATCAGACTTATTTTTGAAAATCCATTTTGTTCCGATAATGTGTTTATCTTTTAGTCTTGGAACTAAGTACCAAACATCATTTCGAACAAACTGATTGAGCTCTTCTTGCATTGCAACAATCCAGTTTTCGTCAGTAAGAGCTTCTTTTACGTTAGCTAGTTCTATCTAAGATGTAAAGCATACATAATTGCACATATCTTCAAGTTGTTTACGAGTGCGCACACCAGTGAGAGGGTTTTCAAGGATTTGATTAGATGGATGATCTTTAACTGTCCTCAGTTCAGTGTTATTTTGGCTAGATGAAGAGTCTGGTTTATCAAATAAAGGACTTCATCATTTTTTGAACTTGAGACAAGTGTATTCAAGTGATGTAGCACATTAATGGACTCTTGAATTACACCGGTCCTCTTGTTAAGAACCTGATACGCACGACTATTCAAAGCATACCCTAAAAATATCCCTTCATCACTTTTGGTGTCAAATTTACACAGATTTTCTCAGTCATGTAAGATGTAGCACTTACTGCCGAAAACTCGAAAGTATTTAATAGTAGGCTTCTTATCAAACCACATTTCATAAGCCATTTTACTATTTGATTTTCTAGTATAAACGTGGCTAATTATATAACAAGCAGTATTTACTGCTTCAGCCCAAAGATTCTTAGGAAGCTTTATACTATTTAGCATTACATTTGCCATTTCTTGAAGCATTCTATTTTCTCCTTTCCATTATACCATTTTGTTGTGGTGTTTTGGGCACAGAATACTCATGTGATATTCACTGATCACTGCAAAACTTCTCAAAACTGTTATTTCAAACTCAGAACCATGATCACTACGGATCTTAGTGACTTATGATTCTTTTTTAGTTTGAATACGTTTAAGTACCCTTTTTACTTCATCGAGAGTTTCGAATTTCTCTCTTAAGAAGACTACCCAAGTATACCTGGTAAAGTCATCTACAATCATCAGAATATACTTCTTGTCACCTCGACTCTCCATTCTAGTTGGTCCAATGAGATCTATGTGGAGCAGTTCTAGTGGTTTAAATGTGGCTTTGGAGTTCACCTTTTGTGAGCACTCCTAGTTTGTTTACCAATCTGGCACTCACCACATATTTTATCCACTTTCTTTACTTTGGGTAGACCTCTTACCAATTCTCTTTTGCTCAATCTGTACAAGTTGTGGTAGTGTACATGTCCTAGGCGCTTATGCCATAATTCGGTCTCATCGGTTTGGACTATGTAACACGATAGCTTAGATGAGCTTGAATCACTAACTATGTAGTAGTTCTCAAAAGTTCTGTGACCAGTAAATATTATAGAACCATTCTTATTTAAAATTTCACACCCTTGGTTGGTAAATTTTACACTATGATTATTATCGCATATTTGAGAGATGCTTAATAAATTATGTTTTAAACCTTCTACATATAAAACATTCTCAAATAGAGGGAGGTTAAAGAGCTGAACCGTACCTTGGCCAACAATTCTACAGTTGCTACCATCACCGAATGTGACTGAACCATCAGTCATGTCTTTAAGACTGGTGAACAGACCTTTGTCACCTGTCATATGTCTGGAGCAACCACTGTCTAGGTACCACTTTGAATGGCTCGAAGCTTTGAAAGCAGTGTGGGCAACCAAACAAGTAACTTTAGGGGCCCATTTCATTACAAATTTGGGTTTAGGAGCATAGTTGGTCTTCTTATGTTTATAGTTGCTATAGGTCCTACCCACTGAGTTAGATTTTAAGAGATCCTTAAGCAAGTCAGCAATTTTCTCAGCTAAAGGATAACGATTCTGATTTTTATAGTTAATATGGTTGCTTTTAGGTTTTAAGGTCTGAAAAGTTTTAGTATTTTTAGAATTATTTTGATTTAGAATTTTCCCTTTTGAGTTAGAAGACACCTCTTTAACAAATTTAGGTGGAGTATTCTTATATTTGGGAGTAATACTTTTATCATAGCCCAATCAAGATCGAATGCCACATTTCTAGATTCAAATAAAAGTTTTTCTAATTTAGGATCACGTTAGGCATACCTCCATGTGTCCTTCAAACTCAAAAGTGAAGAGACTTCTAGTTTTAGCTTTTCATTTTTAGATTTTAAGTTTTCAACTTGGGACGTTTTGAAATCTAAGCCACACTTAGTTTTTTCAAAGCAATCTGAAATGTGTGATTTTTCTAAGACTAGATTATCAAAATTTTCTTTTAGTTTTGAAAACTTTTCTTTCTGAAGTTTTAGCTTTACAACAATTTTACAACTTTCCCTGTATAGGGCATCATAAGCATCTTGAAGGTCTTCTTCATTTTCATGGTCACTATTCAGATTTCTTCACTGGTTGAATCATCATTATCTAAGAAAGTGAACCAGTAGCTAACATACCTTTCTTTTTAGACTTGTCCTTCTTAGGACATTTGTTTGCTAGATGCCCATATTCATGGCAGTTGTAGCATTGACTATCTTTTAAAGATTTTTAAGTTTTAGATCTAGGTCTTTTCTTTTCAATAGGTTTTTGCAAATCAACCCTCTTTTTACTTTTAAAAATCTTGTAAAACTTTTTAGTCAAAAGGATCATATCATCTTCAGAAGTTTCTAAATTAGAATTATTAGTATTTTCATGAGAAATAATTTTACAAGACTTAAGGGCGATGGACTTACCTTTAGGAGCTTTAAAGTTTAACTCGTAGGTTTGTAAAGAACCAATCAGTTCTTCAAGCCTCATATTATCCGTATCACGAAGTTCCTGGATGGCGATCACTTTTGAATTAAACCGTTCAGGCAATGAGTGCAGTATCTTTGCACAGACTTTACTTTTTGGGATCCTATCACCAAGACCCCACATAGAGTTGACAATGTCATTCAAACTTGTATAGATGTCCATGAAAGTTTCACTTTCTTCCATACGTATTTCCTCAAATTTGGTTGTGAGGATTTGAACTTTAGATTTCTTGACAATTGTTGTACCCTCGTGTGTCATTTCCAAGATATCCTAGGCTTGCTTTGCAGTATCACAGGATATAATTCTCTTAAATTCATCTGGTGATAGTGTGCAAGTAATAGCCTTGAAAGCCTTTGCATTGGCACTACTCTCACTTTTCTAAAGAGCGGTCCAAGAAAAGTAAGGTGTGACTTTCACAGTTTTAGATCCATCAGTACCAGTCACTTCAGTGGTAGGAGGGGTCCAATCGGTCGCTGTGGCTTGCCACACGCTCTCATCCATAGATTTTAAAAAAATCCTCATTCTGGCTTTCCAATAGGCATAATTAGAGCCATCAAATGCTGGAGGCCTAATGAATGAAAGGCTATCAAAATTTGACATCTTAAAAAGCTCAGATCGATTAACTTAGGAAATTAATCCAAATAACAATAAATAGAGCTATTAGGCTTTGATACCACTTGAAAAGGCCGAGCTAAGAGTCCTATAAGGGGGGGGGGGGGGGATAGGACAATGCCAAATTAAATTTTTTAATGCGGAATAAGAAAGAAATAAATAAAGATAACACTTATCAATTCAAATAGCAGAAATGAATAGCAACCTCAAATGCATAAGTATTGAGAGGTTGATACAAATGTTGTTCTAAGGACAACCTTACACCAAAAACCAATGGCTTATGGTAGGACAACCTGATTTCTAGAACGGTCTGTGTATTAAAATCCCAAACAAATACAGAGGAATAAAGAATAAAACAGAAATAAATTTCAACTGCTATTACAACATTCACCACATGTGCAAAAAATAAATTACAATCATTCTCCACAAAGAATTAAAGAGAAATTGCAGCATTCACATAAAACCACAAATAACCATCCACCACAACACCAGAAATTATAGTGGTTCACTTGTGTGTACACCAACTGTTAAAAAAACAGCCACACAACTACTCCACTCTTAATATCCTCACCCACGGGATATTGGCATTCACTGTAAAATAGGTTTTCCAAGATTCACCTAAAACCTTCACAATTGTGTCTTTCAAGTGGGATTACACAATTCAAAAACCCCACACTCTGAGATTTTTTGGATCACCTCAGACAAACCAAAAAGAAAAGAGAGATTTTTCTGGCACAACCTCAAAAACCAAAAAGAGATTTACAAAAACGTAAATATACTTATCTGGATATTCTCCTTTTGATGAAGCCCGGTAGAACCAATTCAGAGTAGATGTTCAATGTCCACACTCACTTATGAAAGGGTTCTAAGTTCTAAATGATTTTTAGATTAAATCACATTGGGCTAACTTGATTTGATTTTGATCTCAAGAAAGGGGAAAACTTAAATCCCTTCTTCGATTAAGATTGGAATAGAGAATTCAAAATCAAATGTAAAAAGTTAAATTAAAGAGAATATTAAATGAACACAGTATAGCTTCAGAATATCATAAACTTATCTCTCAGAGTGGTATCTTGATTTTTCTTGAATGACTTACTAAACTTTGAAATTCGTGCTCAATTTATAGGTACAAATACTGTTCACTCGACTGGCCCAGTGGTCAGCTCGACTGATCGAAGGACCAATAAAATTTTAAATATTTCGGGCGTGATAAGATAAGACTGTTTCTCGACTGGTCGATTGGGACCTAAAATGGTTGTTGGACTTTGAGTCGAGCCTGCTCGACTGGTTGAGCACTGTTCACTCGACTGATCGAGCAGTCTTCAGGACTGGTCAATGGTCCAACGGAAAATCTCAAAAATTAGTAACAAACCTTGGACTGGTCGAGCCAGTGCTTGGACTAGTCGAACATAGGCTAGGACTAGTTGAGAAAAAGCCTATAAAATTATATAATGACCCAATTTAAGTATGCAATCAATATGACCTAACCTATGGTCAATCTAGGGTCATTCATACCTTATAAGTGAAAATAAAAAATTGAAACATCGTTCGCTTCAGTTGATAGTTCATCTTGAAGTACTTTGAAGCTTGTCATCTTGATGTACTTTGAAGCTTGTCATCTTGAAGTACTTTGAAGTTGAGCATGTATTCTTAAGTAATGCACACTATCTTGACATAGTTGAAGATTGAAAACTTGATCCAGTACTTAATGTTGTACTTGAATCTCTTATTCTTGTACTCGAACTTCTTGAACTTGAATTTAAGATGCTTGAACTTGAATTTGAACTGCTTGAACTTGAATTTGAACTTGTTCACTGTAGGCAAGGATGATATAAAGTTGAGCTACACAAGATACAAATTCTAAGAGGTTTTGACACTACAAAATTTGATAAATCTAGGAGCTAGATAAGATAACATTTACAATACTTTGGATTGCATTTGCATCGGCTATATAAGCCTTCTGTTGCATCGCCTCGGCATGGTGCCCAGTACTCATGTATTGCATTGCATAGCTTTGGTATGACTTACTGCATTCATAGCTTAGCCTTGGTACGGCTAGTGGCATTGGTGTCATTCATGGTTCCCTTTGCATCCTCCTATTTCTTTTGAGCACCATTGTCACACACTTACACCACCCTCTAAGCTTTTTATAAGCTTATGCACGATTGATGCGTGCAGGAGATCCTAGGCCATCGCAGTAGCGGTGGAGCATTGGATTGGAGCGTGCTGAGGACTCGTTGTAGACTTTTCTCTTCATTTCTTGCATTATGTATTTCCTTTTAAGCCTTATTTACCTGTAAAAGTTTAAATTTCTAGTGGATTGTGCAACGCATTCCTATGGTTACTTTTTGAGATTTCCTTGCCATGATCTTGGGTGCTCGATTGAATTGAATTTATGATATAGAAATCCTCCTTATAGGATCTCAGGATCGGAACCTATCTCAGGAGCTGAGAATGGGGTACTACGGAAGCTGTTACGGCCTGAACCGGCTATTGGGTTCCTTGTGAGTCCGGTCACCGAGTCTAGTGGGGCGTGACAGGCGTCTTAGCTTATATTCTTATATAGAAAAAATTGTCTTAACTTGATATGACCACATGATGAGCCAAGCCATGAAAGATCGCATAGAAATATGGCCTTTAAACTAGATTTATGAGATCCATTAAACTTTGTTATGATTTCATTGAATAGCTTTAACAACAATGCATGTACAATCTAAATAATTGCATTGACAGATTTACAATAGGAGGGCGATAAAAGTAATTTCTCTCTAAATATGTATGAACTTATGTTTATTGGAGGGAAAAAAAATCCATTGTCCGTATAAATAAATTCTTTAATCAGTATTTCTTCTCCAAAGTAATTCATAAATAGGCCTATGTTAAGATCTATCAACAACTTTGCCATTGGGCATCTAATGGTTGTACCAGAATAATGTGATGTTTTTATTATCAATGAGGTGTTGAATATGTTTTTTTAGGGTTATAAAGCATTGAGAATGCTTTGACAACACCAAGATGCATTTAAATGAAATTTTCATATCCCAAAATAATATAGAATGGAGTATTTAGCATTAGCCTAGTGAATCAATAAATTCACTCTTTTAGTTGTTATCATTTACACCTCACAAGAACACTACGTGGTTTAAAATTTTGATTTGAGCCATTGGCCTCCTTCATCCATAGGTTGGTAAATAGTTTTCTAATTTATGAGGTGGATCAATCTCTCTTCCCTTGTAGAGCCTTTGAAAATTTTTTTGATATGCCTCTCCAAGAAGTCTTGTACCCTTTCTGGGCAAGAAAATTATTTTTTTGGCAAATGTGTAAGAAAGAAGAGTGGTTTATATTAATTGAAGCATGCCCATGTACAATAAGTGATGAGCCTTCTACCTTAAAAGTTTTTACTGCACTTTGTTAAGAAGATGACCAGAATCTCGAATATAGAGCCTTAATGAGGAGAGGAGAACCCTAAGATATCTAATTGATAAGTTGCCCTCCTTATTTAGTAGTTTAGAGGAAATATCTTCTTTCTAATTATAGGAATCAGAGAAAAATAATAAATTTATGCTTAGGTTGATGGGTATGGTTAGAGAAGTTTTCAAATAGTTTCATATGATTCTTGACAAAGTAATATATATAACTTTGTTAGGCTTCAATTTGGCCACACAACCACATGTAGTGTTTGGCCAAGATTCGATTGTGTGTGTTATGAGTATGTATGTGTTGGGCGTGCCAGAGTTATATGCAACTTGAATGGAATCGATGCTTTGTGACCCCACGCGCTGAAGTAGTCAGATTAGGACCAAATTTGTGAAGATTGGTCTAACTACTCAGCCACTAATTACAAGGAATCAACTGATTTGCTGGGGGGGGGGGGGGGGGGTGGTTAGTCCTTCAGACGAGTTCTTTTACCATGAAAGCAAGGACTTTTTATTACAATAGTGACAACTTGTATCGTTTATCAACAAAGAAAAATACTTAAGCAAGAATTAAGGCCAAATGCTAATTTTATTGGTAAATAATTCAATATGAATGACAAATAAATAAATAAAGCAGAGATGAAAATGATTTGTGTGGGAAAAGTGGCCCTGGATGGTTGGTGGTCATTTGAACTTGGATGGTTGAGATACGGTTACGCTTTCGCTAACTGGTCATGGGCTAGACAGATTAAGTAAGGACTTAGTGATTTGAGATCCGATGACTTCGTGGATGAAGAGTTAATTTAATTCCAACTTGCTGCAGTAATGTGTTGGACATAAGCGAATGAAACTAAACTAAAGCTACATTATGTTGGACGAAAGTGGAGATACTAAACTAGGCTAAGCTAAGATAAGAGTACATGTGGGACAAAAAGATAAGATAGGTAGGTTTGAGTTGAATAAGAGGTTTGTTTATTTAGATTGTCGAGGGCCCGAAGCTCTTTGTTCTTGGCAGCTTTTATAGACTTGGATGGGTGGTGACTTTGCATATGGTTCTCTTGATCTGTGTGATTGATTGGTTAAATCATTAGTGGTCTTGGCCTACTATTGGTTCTAATTCAATTTGAGACCAACAAAGTCATACATTGTCATATCTATTTATATTCGCAATTCTTTACGTCTTTCTTTTTCTCCACAGTGCTGACAAGTTTCTAAATGCTCATGACCAATCATATCTAGCCATGTGTCATTATGCATCATCACCTTAGCATTATGCTTGGTTAGGTGTTCTCTTAGAAGCTTATGTAGCCTTTGTATTTCATCCACATGTCGCTAGAAGAATAACCACCTTTAGGATTTTGGTTGTGCATATGTCTCTAAGTATTGTAGGACTCCTCACATGACATGTGTGTTTGGTGAAGACATCCTTTTGATCCTTATGATCAATCTCTGTCACTCTGCAAATATATTTTATGATATTTTGTATGAGGGTACCGACATGTGATGATATCCCATTCATTGGATATAGATGTAGGAGGTTAATAGTAAATACATTCACAAAAAGTAAATGAGATATGTTAATATCACCATTTTGAAATGGTGAATGGATTAGCCCAACATAAGTGCATTTGGATGATGACAGAGAACACCCCCACAATTATAGAGAATAGGAATGTTAACATGAAGAACATTGCTGAACCCCATTCGTTTTATGAAAGGAACCATGGGAGGGGTAATTAATCAAAATAGAGAAACATTGTGTGATGATGTAGTCCATGATCCAATTAATCTAAGTATATATGCATATGGAAAGTTTGTAGCATGGATGACAACAAGAAGAAAATCTTTTAGAAATTATACAATGTTACGGTCAAAGTTTTTATACAAACTAATACCATTGCGGAAAAAATGCCAATATGATGGCACCTACTGTGGACGATGAATATGAACCATTGATATTTTTAAAGTTTCTGACATAAACCATCATCTTTTTTCCCCGTATGCTAAATAACCCATTTCATTTTTTAGTATTTCCAAATAGCCTCAAATTCTTTTTCATATATAGTCATAAAATACATCGTGGTTAATTTTTGTTTGAAGTATCCATTATGAAATAAAATGCGTGACATGTCTTCTATACGATTTACGCGTAGTTCTTTGGTCTCCCATACCATTGTAGACTGATAACACTAATGCCACCCGTTCCACCTCCAATCTAGTTTTCCACAAATGCTCAAACATATTGAGGTTGACTATTACTTTATTTAAGAGAAATACTTAGCTGGATAAATTACAGTTCCTCATGTTACTTGTCAATAAAAAGTTGTAGATATTTAATGCATTATGTTAGTGTATATTAAAGTTAATTAGAGTATCTCATTTGATTATGGATATTTCCTTATTTATGATGTGTATCTGTTAGGATCTCTCCAAATCCCTTATACATCTCCCATCTTCTTTATATATTCAGTTGTTATTAAAGAAATAATTATTGGGATTTGGTCTAAGGAATCACATAGATATGGATCTAGGATAGCAATCTAAGAGAACCAAGCAATCACAAGAAACACAGAGATTTAATGTGGAAAACCCTTGGGGGAAAAATCCATGGCACAAAGCGACAGAAAAATCCACTATGAAAGCACAGATTCAAAGATAGTGGACTTACCCGGCTTGAACAATCCTCAAACCTCACCTTTTCTCCATCCCTTGAAACCCTAGAACACTTTTAGAAACCCTAGAATGCCTTAGAATTCCCTTAGAATCCCTCCTAGTTTCGCATACAACCCTTTATATAGCTTTCGAAACAAGTAGAACTGGAATAGGAAACAAAAATCGCAGAATCTGTGTTTTCACAAGCGAATTGCGTAAACCTTCAATGACATCGAACTAGCTTCGATGTCATTGAAAAATGACAAAAATATGTCCAGCGAATAGGGGCAAAAATTCAAAATATATTCGATGACATCGACTGGCTTCGATGACATCGAAGCTAGTTCAATGCCATCGAACCATGCTAACAGATTTAAGACATGTTATCAACAATCTTCACCATGTCTTTAATTTTCAAATGTAGCTCCTTGTCCTCTTCTCTTATCTCTGCCTCGCATTATAGCTTCATCAACGCTTCTCATGCACACTCCGTCCTTCTATTACGCCATTGCCAAGCCCAGAGAAGTTGCACAGAACTTGAACTTCTCTATAGGAATAACCTTGGTGAGCATGTCTGTTGGATTCATGCAGTGTGAATCTTCTCTAGTGTTACGCCTCCTTCCTCATGCACCTGTCGGATAAAATGGTGACTAACATCAATGTGTTTAGTACTTGAGTGATAAATAAAATTTTTAGCTAAATTGATAGCACTTTCTCTATCATAATTAACCGGAATGGCCTCCTGCTGAAGTCCCAACTGATTTATCATGCCTCTGAGCTAAACACCTTCTTTAAATGCTTCCGTCACTGCCATATATTCTGCTCTAGTCGTGGAAAGAGCCATCATGGACTAAAGCTTTGACATCCAACTGATTGTTCCACGTGCTAGTACAAACAAGTAACTTGAAGTCGACTTTCTGGAATCCACACTCCCTGTGTAGTCTGAATCCACATACCCTACCCACTTTGCCTGTCTTCTCAGAAGTTAAGACGTAATCTTTTGTACCTCGAATATATTGAAGTAGCCATTTCACCGCTTCCCAATGTTGCTTATCAGGGTTTGACATGTATCTTCTCATAACACCGACTGCCGGTGATGTAAGACCTTTAACCACAGTGTCCATTTTATTCCATTAGGTCCCCTGGTCTTACCGGTCAAATTTCAGTGACCCGCGACCTATAAATTTTATTTACGATCATCCTTAAGTCTCATCATGTAAACCCGACCCAGATCGACCCGAAACCTATACCATTGTGACCGCATCGACGTCGCGGTTCCAACGTCATGTCTCGTGCGTAAATCCGATGTGTACATCAAAAGATGTAGGCCAATCAATTTTTGGACCTTTGATCATGATGTGGGGCCCACCATATCCTTGTTGCACGTTCTCCCCTGTGGGACCACCATAATATTCCTCATTCCCTATGTAAGCTACAAGCTAGCCTATAGCCACCCTAGTCTAGCATGATGTCATCCCTACCTAACTTAGAGCATGCCTTGCTTGTCATGATTGCAAGCATGCTCCCATCCTCCCAACAACTAATCATTTCATTCCTAGCTACCATTTCTCCCTCTCTTCTCTATCTTTTTTCTCATTTCTCTTCTCTAAGCCCCCTTGGACGTCCATGAGAGAGCTTTCTCTCCAGCCCCTTTCACCCTAAAACCCTCCAAATCTAACCCTCCAAATCCCATCTTAGCCATTAAAACCTCTCCTATGGTGCTATAGATCCCTAGTGTGGAGAAAGAAGAAGAAGTCTTGAGGTGGGTGATTTATAGGATTAGTTTCTTTCCTTCCTTCTTGCATGAACCTTTTTCATTTGTTTGGGAGTGTGTAGGACCCACCAATCAATGGTGGAGGTCCTACATAACTCCATGAGTGTGGCCAACGGCCCACTTTATGCATGCATGATTGCCATGATGGGGCCATCTCCATAGACCCCATCATGAGATTTCCCTTTGATTTATAGGTTTGTGTGTCATCTAGACCGTAGATCCATGGTGGAGATGGTATCACCACCTCAGATTTCTGATTTTGTAAGGGCCCATTCTTGTATTGGACCTATGATCATGTAAATGTGGTTGTGATTGTTGGGGAAGACTCATAGTGGCGGAGTCCTCCCTATGGCCGTGACTCTCTCTCTCTCTCTCTCTCTCTCTCTCTCTCTCTCTCTCTCTCTCTCTCCCCTTCCCTCTTTTGTTCCTGATGTATGTGGCCCACCTGATGTGTTCATAAATTCCAGACCATCCAGATTTTTGGGACGTCCAAGCCCACCCGCTGGACATCCAGGCCCATCTTGTTTGTATGGGTTGGATGGCCACTAAGGCCTAATTTCTTGGATGATTTTGTAAGGGGCTTGGGTCTGGAGTATATGTGGCCCATCTAGGTGGACCCCACTTTGTTGAATCTAAGCTTTAATCCCTCCATTTATTTTACAATGGGTTGAAAATGGACAACAACATGTTGCTGTCCAGATTTCAGGCCCATTGTTGTATGGTTTTGTATGTTGCTGCAAGGCCTATTTACAATGCCTTTCTTCCAGATTTTTTTTGGGTATTCTCTGAGGTTTGGACCCCACCTTGATGTAGGATGGAGCCCACACCATTCACCCTTGATTTGAAATCCATGGAGTGGGCCCAAGAGGGCTGGATGGTCCAAATTTTCTGGACTGTCCAGTAGTCCTGCATGCAGAAAATACACATGTATCAACTTAGTTTTGGGGATGGTAGGCCACTTTGGTGGACCCCATTTGTTGTCCATATATGGGTACATGCAATCCACCCATTTCCCCTTTGATTTGGCAGGCCTGGGCCCACCCCATTGGGTGTACAAGATGGGGCTAGCAACATTTTTCCAGTAGCAGAATTTTATTCAACCTTGCTATCCACTTTTGTAAATTGCTTAAACATGTATTAATGGCTTCTCAAATCACCCTTCTTATGGCCCACCTTGCTAGGACCCACCTCATGTGCTTATGGGCCATCCGGGCCACCATTATTGGCGGTGTACATTGCTGGGCCAGTAGCCTTGCTGGACGTCCCAGCTGGGTTGATGTCCAGCAAGGGCTGGCCGTCCCCAGCTTTTAGGCCACCATGATGATGTGTTTTCATCTAGCCGTCCCTCCCTTTAGTGTGGCCCACTTGGACGTGGCCCACCCCTGGTGGGACGTCCATAGTGGGGCCCACCTTGAGCACTTTAAAGGGCCAGCCGTCCAGCTCCTTAGGACGCCCAAATTTTTGGGTGCTGCTGGACTTGCAGTCCAGCAACAAGCCCACTCTGATTTTTTATGTTGTATTCTCGCCTCCCATCTGGTGGGGCCCACTGTAACATGCATAGGCTACCAGGGAGCATTTATTTTACCCAGAAAACTCATCTGCTGGACCCCAGAAGGCCCGTGAAACTGGGTGGGCTGGATGTCCAGCAAGGGCCCGAAATTACTGCATAGAGTTGTATGTTTTGGAGTTGTGAGGCCCACCAGATTGAGGGTGTTATGTATACACACCATACCTATATTTTCTGAGATTGTGGGCCCCGTTTATGCCTTGTACGGCCCACTAACCATCTGATTGTATGAGGACCTTGCTGTCCAGATTTTCGGCCGTCTAGGCAAGTCCAGATGGGCTGGACGTCCAGCCTTGTCATTCTCCATATGCAAGTGCTGCCCATTCCATTTTGCTAGATCTTATGGTCTGGTTGTAAGCTCACTATGGTGTATGTGATTATATCTTTATGGCCCATCCAATTTAGCAACTTTTAGACTGACTTATAAGGCCCACAATGTGAATGTTGGACACCTTAGCTACTTGTTTTTGGGCATATGGGCTGCCCATGAGACCCATCATAATGTATGAATTTGGTGGCCATTGTACTTGGGCCATGATTTGCCCCTTTTGGGCCCATGTTAATGTATGTAGGCTTTAGGCCATTTTCTTGAAGCCCATCATGTGGTGTAAGATGTATGTATTGCTGCCCATCTCATTTTTATGGTTGTACTCAGGCCACGGGCCTTGTCTTGGCTAGACTCCTTGATGGGCCACCTTCTTGGGGACAATGGTGGTTAAATGTCCCCATTGTGGACCCCTCTAGGCCTATTTGTTAGGCTTACCCTCATCTACTGGTGGTTGAATGTCCACCTTAGACCCTTTATTAGGCCCATTCTTATTATTTTAGGACCATACTATTGCTCTCTTAGTCTTTGTGGGCTACCTTAAATTGTTGGGCCCCCACTAGTAGTTATGCTCTTCCCATTCCATGTAAAATTGTCTAAATACCTAGACCTTACCTTGTTATGAGGAGAGTACAACATCAACGCATGGCATACTTAGTTATCATCATGACCCATTCCCATGTGCATCATATGTGTGCTTGGTTGAGATGCGATTGGTCATGGCTTCTGCCATTGGGTAGGCTATTATGGGACTCTCTGAGTAATGGAGTTGCCCCTCTTAAGCGTGTTGTATGCGCAGGACTGATGCATGGTTGATTTGTGTGATTCATGCATCTGGCATTGCATAGCATGGTTGATATTTGCCCTAGCTTCATCAAGGTCATAGCCTCCACAGGCATATCATGGATGGCCAGATTTAGACACTGGAAATGTTTGTTTGAGCACTGTGGGCACGTAGGATGTCCTTAGGTGAAAGTCTCAGAACCTTCATGGTACCAGGAGATGCTCCAACGCCGAGACCTAGTGAAAAACATGAGTGTCGGTGCCTTTGCCATTAGGCCCCGTCTCCCACTGTATCGTGGTTGGTTGGGAGGGGGTGTAGCCTTACCTGCCTGAGTGAGGGGGCGATAGTTAGGCTGAGTCTGACTAGCTCGTAAATGAGTTTGCTACCGTCATGCCTTGTTGGTGTTGGCTGTCCATAGGTGGGTAGTGAGGTCTCTTATGCTTGCTGGGCTATGCGGCTAGGAGAGCGACAGTCAACAGGTAGTGTATTTGACCCCGGTGATTCCCCAGAGAGGAACTATACTGATATGTCGAATTAATATGTGGATGAGCTTGATTGTATTGCATATCGCATGAGGCATTGGCTCTATAGGCCCTGCTTTATATTGTTTAGCCTTGGAATGGCTATTGACACTCCTACATAACATTTCATAACCTTGTTATGGCTGGTGGTGTTCATGGTCCTTATCGCATACTCCGCATACTCTGATATTGCATTCATGGCGCTGGCCTTACACACAATTATATCACCCTCGAAGCTTTCTATAAGCTTATGCACGATTGATGCATGCAGGTGATTCTAGGCAGCAGCAGTAGCTGAACAGGAGCGGGGAGCGTGCCGTGGACCCTTTTAGAGTTGTTTTTGTATAGTCTTTGTATTTCTCTCCTTTGAGCCTTGTACTTGTAAAAAGTTTAAATTCTTAGTGGATTTTGTAATGTTGTTCATGTGGTCAATTTTTCTATGGTTATGATGTTATGATCTTGGGTATACTCATTATGAATTAGACTTATGTTATAGAAATCCTCTTTGTATAATCCCAAGATCAGAACCTCGTGAATGGGTGCCAGGAGTCGAGAATAGGGTACTGCGGAGGCTGTCGGTGCCGGAATCGGCGATTGAAAATTTTGTGAGCCCGGTTTCCAAGTCTGGGGCGCAACATGTGAAATATCTGGTCTCATACAGACCATGACATACGTTAAACTATTAACCACATTCGAATAAGGCACATTAGAAATAACCTGCTTTTCCTCATTTGATTTAGGATATTATTCCAAGGAAAGCTTAAAGTGAGAAGTGTGGGGAACGCTCACTGGCTTTGCTTGGTCCATCCCATACTTGATCAGCACATTTTCAAGGTATTCTGCCTGTGATAACCAAAGCCTGCTCCTCTTCCTGTCTTTACGCATATATACGCCAAGAACTCTTTTTGCAACCCCTAGATCTTTCGTCTCAAATGTCCCTGATAACTGAGTCTTCAGTATATTAATTTCAGACATATAATGACTGGCGATCAACAAATCATCAACATACAATATTAGGATGATGAATCTACCATCACTCAGTGTCTTGTAATAGACACAATGATCTTATTCACTCCGAGTAAATTTCCGACTCAACATGAAAGAATCAAAATTTTTATACCATTTCCTAGCGACTGTTTTAGGCTATACAACGACCTCATTAACCTACAAACTTTTTTCTCGGCTCATTTAATTTCATAGCCCTCTCATTGCTTCATGTAGATATGCTCTTCTAACTCCCCATGCAGGAATGTAGTCTTGACATCTATCTGTTCCAGTTCGAGATCGTATTGGGCAACCAGTGCCAACATGAATCTGATAGACACCTGCTTAACCACCAGCGTGAATATCTCTATGAAGTTGATTCTTTCTCTCTGAGCATAACCCTTCGCTATCAATCTGGCTTTATATCTATCATATTTTCTTTTGAATAACCACTTGCATCCGATTGATTTTCGCCCCACTGGGAGCTCCACCAGCTCTCATGCATGATTTTTTTGTAATGAGTCCATCTCATCGTCCATAGCCACCTTCCACTTTTCTGCATCAGGCTCACTGAGAGCCTCCTGAATAGTAGACGGGTCCCCTCATCTGTAACGAGGGCATATGCAATATTAGAGTCGTCCCTGTATCTTGCTAGTAACCTACGATCACGCGGTGAGTTTCTTCTCACATGTGGTTGCTCCACTTGATCTTGTACCTCTGTCCGTGCATCTGTCTTTGCCTGAGTATCATCGGTGTCAATTTGGACATTTACGATTAACCTTTCTATTTCCTCTTACTTCTCTTGATCATTTTTGTGGAATAAGGAGCTTTCATCGAATCTGACGTCACGGTAGTGATGACCTTGCGTGTGACCTTCTTGAACAACCTGTAACCTTTCACACTAACATTATAGCTAATAAAAAATGTACTTTTTGGCTCTACGGTCTAGCTTATCTATCTCAATTGATGGTACATGAGAGTAAGCTTCACAACCAAATATGTGTAAATTATAGTAGTCAATCTTATGACCACTCCATACTTCCTCTAGGATCTTACATTCAATTGCCGTAAAAGGAGACCGGTTCACCAAATAGCAGGCCGTGTTGACGGCCTTTATCCATAGGTTCTTGTCCAACGCAGCATTACTTAACATGCATCGGCCCTCTCCAAGAGAGTCTGATTCATTCATTCAGCCACACCATTCATTCATTCATTCATTCATTCAGCCACACCACTTAACAACATTACTTAACATACTGTGTTGTGCCTAATGATCCCTTCATCCTTACAATATTCATTAAACTCAATGGAAGTAAATTCTCACTATTATCAGTCCTTAAAACCTTTATTTTTTACCTAACTAATTTTTCATCATTGCCTTCCATTATTTGAATATGGTGAAAACTTCGGATTTACGTTTCATGAAGTAAACCCAAACTTTTTTGGAGTAGTCGTCAATAAATGAAATAAACCATGACGACCCCCTAATGGAAACCTCTGGCGATGGGCCCCATACATCAGAGTGCACATAATCAAGCACTCCCTTACATACATATTTTCCTATTTTAAAAGATAATCTATATTGTTTACCATATATACAATGCTCGTATATATCTAAATCAGAATTTTTAAAAGCTGGAATCAAACAACGATTAGATAGTACCTTCATGCCCAACTCGCTCATGTGGCCCAGACGAGCATGCCACATACGTAGAGATGTGAAATTTGCAATAGCTGTTGTCGCTCCACCTGCTGAAATGCTCCTGATCAACCTGTAAAGGTTTCCGTGCCTTGCGCTCTCAAAACCACAAGCACCCCTTTTAAAACTTTAGGGACACTATTAATACCAGTGAACTTGCACCTTATAGCCTCGAGTGCACCAAGAGAAATCAGACTTTTCTTCATATTAGGAATGTACCTGACATCAGTCAAGGTACACTCCATCCCAACAAACATCTTGATGCTCATAGTACCAATATCGACAACAATACAGGCATTATCATTGCCTATAAAGACATGTCCACCATTGCATTCCTTGTAACTGGCAAACCAACTCCGATGAGAAGTCATGTGATATGACACTCCTGTGTTAAGGATCCACTCATCTCCATGATTGTCGTGCAAGTGTCCGATCATAGACATAGACAGTAGATCACCACCACTTGTCTCTTCCTCAGATGTGACAATATTGACCTCCTTGGAAGAAGCTGCTGAATTGTCTTTCTTCGCTTTAGGATTGGTACAATCCTTCTTCATGTGTCCAATCATCCCACAGTTCCAGCACTTTAGTTTTCCTTTGCCCTTACCCTTGGATTTGGATCTAAATTTTGAAGATCCTGTACCTTGCTCAGAATTCCTCCCTCTTGTAAACAGTGCATCGAAAGATATCTCCATGTTACCATTTAGCTTTCTTATGGCCTTCCCTTGAAGGGCTGAGATAGCGGTGTCGACAGTCATGATTTTATTTGTGGTGCACATCACGTCCTTGAATGACTCTACGATGCCGAAAGAGAATTCAGAAACATACATGCTTGTTTATCATCTTTAATCACTTCCTCCATATCCAGCCATTTGTAAACTAATTCATTAAAGTTGTTGATGTGGGCCTCTAGATCTCCACCCTCTGCCATCTTGAAGTTATACCACTATAGTTTCAAGTGTAGGCGATTTTCAGAGGATTTTTTCACATAGATGTCCTCTAACTTCTCTCATAACTTAGCCACAGTTTTCTCCCTCAAAACATTATAGAGAACCTCATCCATGAGACATAAACGGATGGAGGTTAAAGCATTACTATCAAGAGCCTCCTATTCTTCATCTTTTATAGTCAATTTCCACTTCTCAGGAACCTTAACTTCGCCTTGTTAGTTAATAGACTAATCATCTTAATCTTCAATAACTCAAATTTATTTTTATCTGAGTACTTCTCAATATCAAACTTGGTGTTTCTCATTATTGCTAATCCTGCAGATTTAGATCTATAGCTTTGATCCACTTATTGGGATTTGGTCTACGGAATCACACAGATATAGATCTAGGATAGCAATCCAAGTGCACCAAGTAATCACTAGAAACACAAAGATTTAACGTGGAAAACCTTTACGGGAAAAAACCACGGTACAAAGCTACAGAAAAATCCACTATGAAAGCATAAATTACAAAGATAGAGGATTTACCCAGCTTGAGCAATCCTCATACCTCACCTTTTCTCTATCCCTTGAAACCCTAGAACCCTCTTAGAAACCCTAGAATGCCTTAGAATTCCCTTAGAATCCCTCCTAGTGTTCACAACCCCAAGTGTAGGGTCGCGATGTAATAATAATCTCAGTAAGACTGAGGTCAAATTGTCACGCCCTAAACTCGGTAACAGAACTCACATGGGACCCGATGACCGGTTCTGACCGCAATAGCCTCCATAGTACCCCATTCTCGGCTCCTGAGGCAGGTTCTGATCCTGGGATCCTACAAGAAGGATTTCCATAATAGTATAATCATTTTCGATGCGAGCATACCCAAGATCACAGCCAGTATATCTGAAAATAACAAAGGACACACATCACAAAATCCACTAAGAATTTGAACTTTTACAAGCTTACATCAGGTTCAAAAGAATATACATAAGGTAATAAAAAAAGAGAGAGAAATCAGCAACACTGGAATCCTCATTGCTCAACTCTACTCCACACTCTGCTGTTACGACACCTGCCTAGAGTCTCCTGCACACATCAATCGTGTATAAGCTTATGGAAGCTTAGAGGGTGGTGTAAGTGTGTGACAATAGTGCATAGAAGAATAATAGAAGGTACAGGGAAAGAAACATGCTCAAGAGAATATCACTAGCCTTACCAAGGCTTATCATGAATACGATGCAATGAGTACTAGACGTCATACCAAGGCAATGCATGAAGGGGCTTACACAGCCAATGCTAATGCGATGCAAGTAATACTAGTGCTCATATCCAAACCATATGTCAAGTACATTTTCAATCATAAGGAAATCACCGGGGTCTATTACTCTACTGAATGACTGCCACTCTACAGACCCCACATAGTCAAACGAGTGTAAGAGACCTCATTACTCGCCTATGGACAGTCAATCACTAGCAACTCTTGATGGTAGCAGACCCATTTATGAGCTAGTCAGACTCAGCCTAGCAATGCCCTCTTACATCAGGGGAGTAAGGCCACACCCCTATCCAACCGACTACATGACAGTGGGAGTCATGACCTAACGATATAAGGCCCATAGTTTTCGTTCGGTCACGGCGTTGGAGCAAATTCTTGGTACTATGAAAGTTTTGGAAATTTCACCCATGGGCATCCTATGTACCCGGTATGCTCAAATAATATTTTTGGTGTCCACACATACGGCCATCTACGAATATCCCTGTGGAGATGAGGCCCTGATGAAGCAAGGGCGGTATCATCATGAAAAGCTATGCCAATGCATGAGTCACACACACAGATCATGCATTAGCTGCAGGCACACAATGTGCATAAGGGAGAAACTTCATCCCTCAATGACCACCATACAATGCAATCAATTCATACAGATGATGCATATGGGTCATAAAAATGTAAGTGTGCTACCTGTGGGATATGGAATCCTCCATCCTAAGGAGGGTCAAGGTCTAGGCACATAGATATGTATTCTAAGAAGAAGAGGAGTCCTCTAATGGGGGCCCAATAATTTAGGATGGTCCATAAACTAAGAGAGAGCCATGGCCCTAAAGAGGGACGGTTCTAGCCAACCCAAGGTGGGCCTTTAATCACCTATAAAAGCCTTTATGGGCCTACCTTAGGGCCACCAAGGAGGGCATCCAACCTCAACTGGGTCCCAAAAAGGTAGCCCGCTATGCATATGATAAGAGATCTAAGGTCTAAGCAATGTATAGTCTAGTGGGTCATACCCTAAGCCCAAATCATAGACCATGTAGTGAGCCCTCAAGTGAGGTTTGGGCTCAACCATAAGGATCATGGGTTCACTCATTGTGGTGGGCCCAGTGGGCAGCCCATTATCCTAACATATGGGAAATCCATATATTTAACACAAGTAAGTTGGGCCTCACATCTCGGCCCAAGTATGGATTATTATAGTGGGCAAGCAAGGGCCTAACTACTTGAGTATATAGCCCATAAGACCCATCATAATAATATAGTAAATATAGGAACAAAGGGCCCAATGGGCCTATCAAAAGTTCCAACCCAACCAAGGCTATAAGGCCCATTAATTAGAAGACTAACCCAAGAGGAATCCATTTGGAAAAGGCCTTTAATCATGCACTAATTAAGCCCAAAAATAAAATTAAAATGGTAAGACACTGACTTAAATCCTCCTCAAATATAGTGGGCCATACTGCCCTAAAACAGACATTTATGGGGCGGCAACATTGGGCCCATTGCTAAATTTCCAGCCCACCCACTTTCTGAGTTTGTTGGAGTTCAGTAAATAATTTAATTTATAGTATTTATTTTTTGATGGCCTACATCATCACTATGGGTCTCACCAGATGAGAGGAGAATATTTAACACACACTAGAAGTGGGCTATGCTACTAGAATACAGGCCTAGCAACAGCCCAAGGTAAGGGCGTCCCATGGTGGGTAGTCCTATGGGCCTGGGTATTTGGCCCAAAATTGACCCAAATTGTGGGCCACACCAAGGTCAGTTCAAATGTCCGTTGGGCTTAAAATTTTGTAGGGTGAAACTTTCATAGGTGGGCCACACCCTAACAAAATTTCAGAATTTTTGGATATTCCTAAGTATTTTAATTAATTAAAATGAGACAGTCTATCTAGAAAATCGGACTGACCTGGATGTACCAATGTGGTGGGCTAGTCTAGACCTTTCCACGGTGTGTACAGGGGTCTATTAGCCCCAAAAATTGGTAGGTGGGTCCCTCCATAGGTGAAACACTACCCTGTAAATTTTCATGATTTTAGGATACCTAGAAGTATTTTAATTAATTTGAAGAATACAATCTGTCCAGGGTAGAATATTGCTGGAATATAACTGTGCTGAGTTTGGGCCATCCAATGGGCAGGTTTTGGGCCTCCAAAATTCTTGAAATTTGGATCCAAGGTCCCTCATCATATATACAACAATATGGAGTCTATAAAAGTGACCCACCTATAGAAGAAATGTTTATGAATTAAGGCTTTTATCAGATTATATTGCTGGACTGCACGGTAGAAAATTAAAGTACTGTTGTCCCTGATTTGAACACCCCAAAGGGGTGGGCCCAAGTTCTCCAAAAATTGGGGAAAATTAATTCTAACCTCCCCATACAAGTGTACTACAAGGTGGGGTCCACAAAAGCAGCCCACCATTACAAAAACTATTATATATTTATGGATTTCTAAACTGCAATGTTGTTGGACAGTCCAGAAAATCTGGACTGGCCACCCCACTTGGGCCACTCCGTTGGGACCTCAATCAAAGTCAGATGGAGGTAAATTTTGGGGTGCATCTAGGTGGGGTCCACACCTTCAAGAAAAGTATATCAAATGGGTAGAAACAATCCCCTAACCAGTCCAAAAATCTGACCCAAAACCAACCAGAAACTGTCCAGAAATTTTCTGGACAGCAACATGCTAATGAAATAAACTGAGTATATAATTCAAATCAAGGAGAAAACACCCCATGACACCTGAGTTGTGGTCCACCACAGTGGACTCCAAAAACATCCAGACCTATTCCTCACATAAAAATTCATCGCATATGCATCTAAAGGGGGCAACAAGTCATTACCATCCATAGAGTCGACTGCCATGAGCGTCCACCCTCCTTGGACGGTTTGGATATCTCCAAGCCAAATGGTGGGACACACACCTTAGAAAAATAAGAAATTATTAAGAGAAGAGAGAGAATCGGCTACAAGGGAAGGGGGCTCTGCCAAATTGAGGCCATTCCCTTCATCACAAACCACACATCTCACTATATTGATGGTATCACAAGATCTACCCATGCATGCATCTTCAAATCAAAATCCATTAGTGGTGATGCCATCTCCACTAAGGATAAAGGGTCTCGATGACCTAAGGATCCTTCTAATTAAGAAAAGAAACCTTGGTGGGGTCCATGGAGAATGGCCCCACCCATGAGTTATGCATGCATAAAAGGATGGGCCAATGGCCACATCCAAGAAGACATGGGGCCTCCACCATCATTTGGTGGCCCCCACATATTTCAAACATGAGGTGAAAAGAAGAAATAAGGAGAAAGAATGTAGATCCTAAGATTCTAAGTACATGCACACCCACCTACAAGGTTTTCAAGCAAACACCTCCAAGATGGTCTTCAAGCTCCAAGGTACATGGATCTAAGGTTGAGATCTTTCTTCAAGGGTTAAATGGGGGATTATATGAGTGAAAGTGAGCTAGAAAATGGAAGAAAGTTATTAGAGAAGAAGAGAAGAAGGAGAGAGAGAGAGAGAGAGAGAGAGAGAGAGAGAGAGAAATGAGAGGGAAAAGAGAGAAAGAGGGTTTTAAGGCAAGAAATGATGAGTTTCTCCTAGAGAAGGGAAAAAATCTGAATTTTGCTAGAAAAGAGGGGCTTAGAATAGAGAAATGCATCATGGTTTTTTAAGAAAGAGAGAGTAATCATTGCCTAGGTTAGGCAAATCCATCATACTAGCTCAAAAATATTTAGGGTAGCTTGTAGGTTAGACTCAGTAATGATGGGATTCCACAGTGGGTGTCTCTTAGGAAAATGTGCACAAGCACCAGGTGGGTCCCACATCGTGATCAATGGCCTAAATAATGCATGGTCTCCAACTTTTGATGGACATGTCGGATGGATGCACAAGACGCGGCGTCGGAACAGTAACGACGAAGCGGACAAGATGACACAAGTTCCAACTCGATCTGAGTCGGGTCTTCATGACTGGACTTACGGATGACCAAAAACACTATCCAAGGGTCACGGGTCATCGGGATTCGACCGGTAGGACCATGGGACCAAGATGAACGAGATGCATACTTACACACGCATGCGCACATGTAGACTCGGGTCGGGTCTCACAAAAATCCACAGGGACTAATCTTGTGTGTATTCTAAAGGTAATTAGAATTAGAACTAGAAAAATATCTAAGTTAGAAATCTAGAAATAAAGGAAGTAATTGTGAATTGTTTAACTAGAACTTGTAAATTCAAAGGCGAGAACTAGGGTTCCAAGGATCCACTTGCAGCTATTACGATTTTCCTTATCTAATTCAAGGAACTCAATTGGAATTGGAGTCCTATCTTATCCAATTAGAAGATAGATCAATAGAATCAAATCTGAACTTTCATTGACCTAATTCTCAATGAAGGAGAATTGTGAGGGTTGGAAGGGATTCCATCACCAAACCAAGCCCTGGAGACAATGGCTAACAACAGGATTTACCAATCCCACAATCTCAAATAAAAAGAAGAAGATACTCAAAGCTATTGCAGATATATTACAATTTGAGTCACAACAAACTATTAAAAACTAAAAATATTCCTTAAATATCAAATTAGAATCAAAGAAGTTCCACAAGAACAAGAATCAAACAAGAAAAACATCCCAACACGCTACAAACTTCACTTCTTAGCCTTAGCTAAGAGGTTTAGCCAACCATAGACATGATTGGAATCAAAACCCTAAAAGAAAGCATTAAAAACTATGAAGAAAGGAAGAAGAACTCTTGGATGACGGCTCCAACCCTTTGCTCTGCTCCTCCAACCTTAGATATCCTAAAAAGACTTAGGATACCCATATTTATAGGCTAGTTTCCATAAAATCGTAAGATCGTATCAAATTTACGCAGTTCGTGTAACTCCGCTTAACACCTTCGATGTCATTGAAGGGAATGGAATCTAGAACTCGTGCCTTTTCGCCTTTCATACTGTGTAACTCTTCTTGTCATCGAACCTTCCTTCGATGTCATAGAGCGTATCTTTGAGTCATCAAATAGGTCCTCGAGTAATCGAAAAAGTGTCCAAAATAGTCCAGCGAGTTGCTTCATAATTCTTCAGAAAATTCGATGTTATTGAACAAACTTTGATGTCTAACTGAGTTTACTCAGTACGATAAGAGCTTACTGAGTAACTCAGTACACAATCTGATTTCCCAAATAGGCTGGGGCTATGAGGGCCCACCATGATATATGGGTTTATCAGCATCATCCATTCATTTTTCCATGTCATTTTAGTATATAAACTAAAAACAGAGGTAAATCCAAGGATAAAGTGGAACACATGGTGAGGATTAAACAAGCACTATTAAAAACTTCTTGAGAGCGATAGAAGCCTTGGATCTGCATTATTTTTAGGCTATTATGTAAAATGACATGGGAAAATGGAAGGATAGATAAACACATATATCACGGTGGATCCATGAGAGCCCAACCTGTTGTGAGCTCGGGTAGTACATAATTAGCGTCCCACGCTGTAACGCCCCAGATTTTTGCCAACCTGGAGTTAGATGTCCTTAGGCAAGGGGTAGATCCTAACCCCTTTTGAACCTCTCAAACCTCAAATCCTTTAGAAATTAGACAAGTTTAACTAAGTGCTAAACTAGATTAGCTGTGAAATCTGCTTGAATCACTTTAAATACAATCTGCAAGACCCAAAACTTGTAGAATCATCGACGTTAGGTTACCTTGAAATCTAGGATCAATCTCATTACCCAGTTGCTCTGGGGAGTACATTAAAACTCTGTATCGGATCTGGACCGCGCATCGAAAGTCCGATTGCTACGAAATTATATAATTAGGACCGCCTTGCTGGGCTTGACAACCATCTCGGAAATCAACTCCAGATAGTGTCCCGGGGCTATTTGTTTGAGCCCGGAGCGAAGAGTGTGAGAAAATGTGGTTTTCTTTAAAAATCAAATCTAATTTAAGTAATCTGAGACTTATCGCTTGCGGGCCAAATATAAGGATTCAGACTGTCAGAATCTGACCTAAATACACCCTCGAATCAGGAAAAATTTCATACACATGGCAGTGTACTTGTAACCCTGATCGAGTTCTGGTGACCGTTGAACTGAAACTGGTCCACCACATGTGATCTGGAAACCCGATTGGAACGAAAACTTAACTCGACCTAGATCCATGGTCAGGGAGCTTAAGTCCAACCTTTGGCTCAAGGGGGGGCTCCGAAAGTGCTCTGTTGAGCTGAAACAGATGTCGTTTGGCTATAACCTAAGTATACCTTGGCCCTGGGGCCATTTCCATCAGTTTTAGGCCTATATAAGGACCTTAAGCCCTCTCTCATTCACTCCATACGAATTTGGAAAAAACCCTAGGTGATAGGAGAGTAAAGAGAGAGAAAGTGAGAGTGAAGTTGGAATCACTCGTGGGAATCAATCCCTGCCATTCTACGCGTCGATCCATCACTACCGTATCGCTTTTCTGGGGATTATGATTCCATTTTCGGGTAAGAAAACCTAACCCTAATCAGTTCTAGAGATTCAACTAGTGGAAGTGATGAAATAGCTAACCTATTTCATGCCATAGGTTGCCGTTCTACCGTTGATAAAGACTTGGTGTTTAAACTGAGTCCGTTACTCATTTCTACGACATAAGGTGCGGACTATAAACGTATAGGTTATGGTTTTCAAGGCTTTCAATGTCGGTTAATGATATATTACTAACGTGGATACTATTTCACATGCATAAAGTGATGTCAGTTTCATTTTTCAGTTATACGTTAACTATGTTGAATATAATGTATTCTTCGTAATTGTAGAAAATACTGTATACGTATGAAATTTGGATTTGTGCCTAACATGATTATTTACCGTGACTATATACTTGTTATGTATGCGACAACTCCCTAGCGAAAGAACTTGCCCTAAATCACGCCATGGCCAAATATACATTATATGTGATAAAGTGTATAGCCCAAGTGTTTGTGGAAATGAATGAATGAATATGGAACTTGGATTCATGCTTGCCATGACTATCCGTCGTGGGTGCATGCTTGTTATAAATGAGGCAATTCCCTAGTGAAAGGATTTGGCCTAATACCTATGTGATCAATATACATCATGTATGTGGATGTATATAGTCTAAAGTGTTTGTTGAAATGTCTGATTGAGTAAGTAGTTAGTCATTTGTAATGTGTAGGGTGTTGAGATATGATTCTCAACTCCTTTAACTATGTGTATGCTTTCCTCCATGTACTGTATATTATAGTGTCTGTTTCTCTATGTAATGTATATGTATAAATCCATGTTCCATGTTTAAGTTGCATTCCAACAAAGCCGTGAAGGGTGATGGGGGAGTGGTGTAATAATTCTGTGCAACAGCCCTGACAGCCCTAAAGAGGACATGATTGTATGATTTGAAATCTTGATCCGTTACTGCTTTAACTATCTTCTAGGATGTTTTGTTGTAATTGAATGTGATTGGGGCTATTGTATAATCCAGGTAATCGGTAATAGAGCCTAAATTGGTGGATGATGTTGCTTCGCCACATAGGATGTGTTCGACGAATCCGAGGCGTACTTCAGTTATTGACAGTGATTAGGCCACACGGAGTGCTTACGCACTTCATGTCGATCAACTTGATGTGCGCTCATACTAGTCGAGCTCGTCAAGTAACCCAATTGGCCCTATGTATATTCACTATGTTTGGACGCTAATGCTTGAACCTAAGGTACCAAACTCACCAGTGGAAACCCCATTAACCTTGGTACCTTGATCCGCTAAGACTCATGAGCCAGACATGGTGGTATGAGATACCGTGGTCGAGTTGTCGGCCTACGCCGGGATGACGAGCCCACCCGTAGTGACCAATGAGCAACCCAGACTCGTGAGCCGAATACGATGGTATGGGACACTGTATTTGAGCTGTCGGCCTACACTGTTTTGGTGATGAAGCCGTGTTGGGTTATGGGGGAGTGGTGTAACGATTCCGTGCAACAGCCCTAGACGTGCCCTTTGTAGTGACCTTGAGCATACACTGAACCTACATTGAGGCGACGAGCCTTTCCGTAGTAATCAGAGTATAAGCTAGGTCTACCCCATCGCAGCCTGGCTGTGGTCCCCAGTCGGGTCGGTGACGTGCCTTTAAAAATAGACTGTCAGTTGGTAGGGCATTGGTGGTAGTGACCTAGAACCACAACTTCGTATGAGATTTACTAGGATTGACGACCCTAGAATGGATCATTGTTTGGGTATTGATATAAGGGAGGTACCTTAGTTTTCCAACCCTGTTGTATGAAAAGGACTAATAAGAACTTGGTAATCATATACATGCACCGCATTACGCGTGCGTTCAAGCGTAGCAGGTCAAGCACTGAGGCAGTGTTGTTCATGTGCGAACGTGAGATGAAGTCGCTGAGGGAGCGTAGGCAAGGGCATGCATCATACATTCATACCATTCTTGCACTAACAAGAGTACTTAGGGATGTGTGATTTACTGCTTTATCGTTACTGCTTGATTAAATTGATAACATGCTAACCTTTGCTTTATTGTTCCACTGAGTTGATTACTCACTCTCACGTTACGGGACCGTGTTGTACACACCAACCAGACCCTGTCTTAGTTACAGGTGGTGGCGACGCTCAGGAAGTAGAGCCAAACTTCTATGACGATCAGGAGGAGTACTCTTATATGCAGTTCTCCAACGGCTTCTCTTAGGCTCTCCTGGTCGGTGGGGCTACAGGGTTTTATTACCATTAAACCATTTTTGATACTTTTGACTTTTGTAATATTATATGTACACAGTGACTCAGTGTTATATTCATACTCTGGAGATAGGTTTCAGTTTATATGTTCCTCATGTATTTTATATAATTTCCAGTCTTCCGCTCTCTTGAAAACAACTTAATCTGGAGTATGAATTACTGTTTTGGTATAATCTCACTCATGATTAATGCACTAACACAGACAACATTGAATCATAAGCATATATGTTGCATAAGTGATGTTTTGGAACTCGGGAGTTGAGTTGCTACTCGACCCCCGATTTTCAGGGCATTACACCCGCACTCACCTACACCATGCCGGATTGGAAGATAATTCTGCTACGCGTGATACGACAATATTTCCATACGGCGTTTCAGTTATTCCGGCTACGTGGTGTTGTATTCCCCTTTTATTTTAACACTAGTTAAATCTTATGGATGAAGTAACTATATACCGTACACGTGGTGGTAAGTACAATGGATCATAACCGTTCACCTAGTGGGATTTGCTGGATGGTCATGATTTGAAAATCAATGTGGATTAGCTGTGACCTCAATATAGGAGTGTGGGTGGGACCTGGACATACGTCCATCTCGATGTATGCATTGAATGTCCATGTCCTACATCTGTTTTGCCCACTCATTTTAAGTAACGGGCTTAAAAATGAAGCATATCCAATATGAGGTAGACCACACCACAAAAATAGTAGTCATTAACCATTAAAGATTTTTTTATGTCACAAAAGTTTTGAATCAAGTTGATATTTAATGACCGTTGTTTCATGTGATATGGTACATCTAAGATTTGGATTTGCTTCATTTTTGGGGCCATGCACTAAAATAAGTTAGTAAAATGGATGGATGGCTTGATATATAACGTATGCATCAAGGTGCGCTCGACAATCTCAGTCTCACCACATCGCTGAATTCATGGTCGTAATTAATACACTTAGGCCTCGTTTGTTAAATCTGAAGTCTAAAGACCGAATCTGAAATCTGAAGTCTGAATCTGAAATCTAAAGCTTGAATCTGAAATCTGAAGTAAAAAAAACTTGTTTGATAATTATGGCTAATGTCTAAAAACTAAGTACTGAATTTGAAACAAACTGTTTGTTAACAAACATCTTAAATGTGTAAAATATGTTAATTTGACACATTTGCCCCGATCTCTCGTTTGGAAATGTTTTACATTATAAAGAAATTATTTTTTATTAAATGAAAATAAAATCATTATATTTAATTCAAATAAACTAAAATACTTAATAAAAAACTAAAATATCATCATAAGGCCCTCAATTCCTCTTAGCAAGAAGATTGTCGCTATGTGTTGTATAGGATTGAACACCAATAGCAACAAAACCTTCAAATAAGGCCCTTATATTTATATGCTATCCAAACCGTTTATAAGGTCATTCCCAATTGGATGAAGTGAAAACATATTGATCCAAAACTTCCACAGCCTATTTAATTTTATTTTCCATCCAATATGTTTATAAGGTCACAAATACCTGTATGAAGAGGAAAAAAAAATCATTTTGATCCAAAACTTATGTGAACCCAAAAAGGGTTTCAATGGTAGACGTTCAATCCCTTGCTGCTTTTTGTAGCTTATTTTTCGTCTCAAGCTTTAATACGAGCTTGCAAAATGGATGGATGGTTTGGATATAACACATACCTCATGATGGGACCCATAGAACTTGCTGACGTCAATACAGGAGGTACACCAACCAATCCGCATCCTACTTGACGCGGATTAGCTACTGACAGGTTGAATAGCGAGATTCGTTACCGAAGTGACGTCATCAAGTTCCATGGGCCCACTATGATGTATGTGGGCCCACTATGATGTATGTGCTTTATCTACACCGTCCATCTATTTGGAGATTTAATTTTAGAGCATGAGTTAAAGAATGAGGCAGATCTAAATATGTAGTTGACCCCAACACAAAAAACAGTGGCGAGATTGGTGCCTATCGTTGAAACCTTCCTAAGGCTCACCGTCATTTTTATTTGAAATCCAACCTGTTCAAGGGAAAAAAAATATCAGCTTGATCAAAAACTTTTGTGGCCTATTTAAGTTTTGAATGGTGGGCGTCACTCTCCTCACTGTTTTCTGTGGTGAGGTCCATTGGAGCTTTGGATTTGACTCACTCTTTGGATCTTTAACTAAAATTATATTTCCAAATGGATGAACGGCGTGGATACAAAAAATACATCATGATGGGCCCACATAACTTGGTGATGTAACTTCAGTAAGCGAGTCTCGCTACTCAACCTGTCAATATCCAATCCGCGTCCACGGAAACAGATGGCTACTCCCCTGCCACTAGCCAATGGCTAATGGTCGGTGCTACGTGGGTCCCACCATGATGTATGTGTTTCATCCATGTCATCCATCTATATTTCTAGATCATTTTATGGTATGAGACCAAAAATGAGGTATATCCCAATCTCAAGTGGACCACGTTACAAGAAAATAGTGTTGAATGAATGTCGACCATTAAAAACTTTTTAGGGGCCATAAAAGTTTTGGATCAAGTTGATCTTTGTTTTTTCCATTCATCTAGGTCTATATGACCTAATCAACAGATTGGATGTCAAATAAATAGTACATTGGGCCTTAAGAGAATTTTAATAGTGGATATCCAATCACTATTGTTTTCCAGTGGTATGGCTCACCTGAGATTTATATTCCTTTCATTTTTTGTATCAAGCCCTAAAATGATCTTTAAAAATGGATGAATGGAATGGATGAAACACATACATCACGGTGGGGCATAAACAAGTTTCACAGTTAAAAGTTGATTTTGCATTGCGTAAACAATTTAAAGAGAAGAAATTGTCATAGCAACTTGAAAAGAGGTAATTTTGGAAGAAAAAATTTTTATTTAATGAAAAATTCACTGAGTGCATTCTGCATTCACCATTAAGCCAGACTCCTATCACCGAAAGAATTCAGTGAAAAACCACTTAGCACTTTCCTTCTTCCGCGTTAACGACGCATTAACAAACACCACTAAACACGGAACATTTTCTCAATTTCGCGTTAAGTGCAAAAATTCAGCATTAGCAAACAGGCCCTTAGCAGAGCAATCCTATATCATTTTTGTCCTTTTTATCTCTTCATCTCAATCTCAACCATTAATTAACATTCTCTGAACCATAAAATTTGGCAAGTCATGAATCAGTTGCACATGATAATCTCCTTCTGATTAATCTTTTTACTTAAGCCCATGGCAGGATCTATTGAATGGATGTCTTCAATCTATGCAAAAGTAGGGGACATTGATTGATCGAACCTTCCCAAGATTCGACAGAGTGCTCACTAGACAGTTTTGGCCCATGCTCGATCATTGATCGATTGACATTGTTCAGAAAAAATCTTTATTTACTATTTGGACAGTTTTGGACCATGCTCGATCATTGATCGATCGACATTGTTCAGAAAAAATCTTTATTTACTATTTGGACAGTTTTGGACTAGTTCGATCGCTCGAGCTTTGGTTTGTTTAATCGATCAAATGGTGCTCGATCAGTGTTGATCGATCGACAGCACGCGCATAACTGCGTAAATGTATGATTTATTTCCTATTTCGGTTATAATTGTATATACATCAGGTGTAATCCTGATTGGGGCATAACAAGAATTTGCTAAGACATTCTTAAGAGTTATATAGTTAAGGTTTTGGGAGATTTGAAAGGGGTTCTCGTCATTGTAAGTGTATCATCTATTTTAATATCGCTTTATAGTGGATTGCTTGTTACTTTGTGCCGTAATTTTTATTCTCAAGCGGGCTTTTCCACGTAAAATCCATGTGTTATCTACATGTTTTGTTTATATTTGATTTTGTCCTATTTGATTAAATTCAGGTTTGCTTCCATGCGATCTCCTACAAGTGGTATTAGAGCTAATGTTAGGGTTTGGAGCTCTAATATGAAACATGTCGACGAAAGGGTCTAATGTGAAGTACGAAACGAAGAAATTCACTAGTAAAAAATAAATTTGAACTACATAAGGTGAAGATGAGAGGTATTTTAGTTCAACAAGGATTGCAACACGCTTTCCTTAGTAAGGCAAAGCATCCTGCATCTATGAGTGATGAAGAGTGGGATGAACTTGATGAGAGGATTACAACCTTAATTCATTTGTGTATAGTGGACAACATTCTCTACAATGTCCTGGATTAGAAGATCGTTGTAGGGGTATGGATGAAACTTGATAGTTTGTATATGAGGAAATCTCTGGGTAGTCATTTATATCTTTAGAAACAATTCTACAATCGTAAGATGATAGAGACATCTTATATTAACGAACACATAAGCACATTTAGTGAATTGCTCTAAGGCTAAGATTGGAGATGAAGATCAAGACTTAATTTTGTTGAATTCACTTCCACTGTCTTCCAAGAATCTCGTAGACACTCTAATCATAGTGAGAATACTATCGATGTTGAAACTATCATCTCAATCCTTTATCAGAAACAATTGAGAAGGAAAGACAGCTACGAGGGTAACTCTATAGATGCATTAATTGTAAGGGGAATGAATTCTAAACAGGAGAAAGGGAATTCTCGATGTAGATCCAATTCGAAAGGGAATGGCAAAATGAAGTGTTGGAATTGTGGCATGACAGGACATATGAATAAGGATTGTCAGAATTCTAAGGCTCAAAAGAGAGAAAAATATGATAATATGTTAAAGGAATCCAACACAGTAGAATCCAACAAGGAAGTAGATGGTGGTGATGTTCTCACCATATCCAGATTTAGATATCTTAATATTGAGTGAGTTTTAGATACGTGGGCCTCATACCATGTGACTTTTCAGTGAGATTAGTTCACCAGTTACACCGAGTGTGATGGTGGACATGTGTTTATGGGTACATATCAGGATGTTCAATGGGGTGGAGTATATTTGATGGATATCAGACACATTTCTTGACCTTAGGAAGAATCTAATATCTCTTAGGGCATTAGAGGCACTTGGGTGCAAGTTTACCAGTTTTGATCGAGTTCTTAAAGTTTTTAAAAGGGCACTCGTAGTGATGAAAGCACATCGAAATAACAATCCTTACAAGTTGATCGGGAATATCGTATTAGGTGGAGCTACAACTTCTATAGCAGACTCCCTATTGACACATTCGTGGCATGCGCGTCTAGGCCACATGAGTAAGTTGGTATGAAGGTACTTTCTAATCGTAGTTTGATTCTTGGTTTTAAAAGCGTTGGTTTTCATAAATGTGAGCATTGTATATATGGTAAGCAATTACTGCTAACTTTTAATGCTATAAAGAATGAATGTAAAGGAGTGCTTAAGTATGTGCATTAAAATGTTGAGCATGAATGTAAACTAGTTTCTAAAAACATATTAAGAAAGTTTCTAAAAATAAATTAGAAAAGTTTCTATCTAGAATTAGAAAGTAAATTAGTTTTTTAAAAACAGAATAGAAAAGTTTCTAAACCTAGAAATAGAAAGCTAAGTTAATTTTTAAAATAATTCAAAAAAAAAAAAAAAAAAACTGAAAAGGCCAAGCTAAGAGTCCTGAAGGGGGGGGGGGGGGGGGGGGGGGTTGAATAGGACTATACCAAATTAAAATTTTAAGTGCAAAATAATAAAGAAATAATCAAAGATACAACTTATCAATTCAAATAGTAGAAACAAATAGCAACCTCAAAAGTACAAGTATTGAGAGGTTGATACAAATATTGTTCTAAGGACAACCTTACACCAAAAACCAATGGCTTATGGTAGGACAACCTGATTTCTAGAACGGTCTGTGTATCAAAAACTCAAACAAATACAAAGGAATAAAGAATAAAACAGAAATAAAATTTTACTGCTATTACAACATTCACCACATGTGCAGAAAGTAAATTACAATAATTCATCACAAATGCCGAAAAAATAAATTACAACATTCAACCACTTAAGTACATGCAACCATTCACCACAACTCTAGCAATTATATTGGTTCGCTTGTGTGTACACCAACTGTTAAAGAACAGCCACATAACTACTCCACTCCCAATATCCTCACACAGTGGATATTGGCTTTCAATATGAAATAGGTTTTCCAACGTTCACCTAAAACCTACACAATTGTGTCTTTCAAGTAGGCTTACACAATTCAAAAACCCTACACTATGAGATTTTCTACATCACCTCAGACGAACCAAAAAGGAAAGAGAGATTTTTCTGGCACAACCTCAAAAACCAAAAAGAGATTTATAAAAATGTAAATATACTTATCTAGATATTTTCTTTGATGAAGCCCAGTAGAACCGATTCGATGTAGATGTTTAATGTAGATGTTCAATGTACAATCTCACATATGAAAGGGTTATTAGATCTAAATGATTTTTAGATTACATTATCTTAGGCTAGCTTGATTTGATTTTGATCTCAAAAAGGGTAAAATCAATAGTCCCTTTACAAAAGAATTAAAATAGAATAGTGATCACAAAATCTAATACAAAAATCTATTAAAAGAATCTTAAATACTAACCAATTAGCTTCTCAAATGTAGGGACAAGTTCTCTTAGAGTTGTAACTTGAATATCTTGGAATTGAATGAAAAACTCTGAAAATCGTCCTCAATTTATAAGCAAAAATATTGTTCACTCGACTGGCCCAATGGTCGGTTCGACTGGTCGAAGGACTAATAAGAATTCAAAATTTCGGGCTCAATAAGATAAGATTGCTACTCGACTGGTCGAGTGGCTTGCTCGACTGGTCGAGCCCTGCACTCAACTAGTCGAGTGGGACCCAGTTTGGTTGCTGGACTTTGAGTCGAGCTTGCTCGACTGGTTAAGCACTGTTCACTCGACTGGTCGAGCAGTCTCCACAACTAGTCGAGGGTCCAACAGAAAATTCTAAAAATTAGTAACAAACCTTGGATAGGTCGAAGGAATTCTTGGACTGGTCGAGCCAGTTTTTTGACTAGTCGAACATAGGCTAAGACTAGTCGAGATAAAGCCTATAAAATTATATAATAACCCAAATTAAGTATGCAATTAATATGACCCATCCTATGGTCAATTTAGGGTTATTCATACCTTATAGGTGAAAATTGAACATTGAAACATCGTTCTCTTCGGTTGATAGACTATCATGAAGTACTTGAAGTTTGTCATCTTGAAGTACTTTGAAGCTTGAGCTTGAGAGCTTGTAACTTGAGTTTCAACTTGAGTATATGAGCTTAAGCTTGAGAATATTACTTGAGCTTGAATTCTTTAAGTAATGCACACTGTCTTGATTTAGTTGAAACTTGAAAACTTGATCTAGTACTTGAACTTCTTGTTCTTGAACTTCTAGATCTTGTACTTGAGTTGCTTGAACTTGAATTTGAACTTCTTGAACTTGTACTTGATTGTAGGCAAGGATGATATAACGTTGAGCTACACAAGAAATAGATTCCAAGAGGTTTTGGCACTACAAAATTTGACAATCCTAGGAGCTAGATAAGATAGCATTTACAATCTCCCCCTTTGTTAAATTTGTGACAAAACCAAATAAATAATATGATGCACATACTAAAGATATGCACAATAAATAATCACGCACCAGTTACAACCTGGTCAAAGAATCATGCACCAGTTACGACCTGGTCAAACCAATACTCAAAGAATCATAATCATGCACCAATACTCCCCCTCAATACATTACTCCACAAAATCCAAGAGGAGAGGAGAAATTAGCTACCTAACCACTTCTCTTCTCCACATTTTTAACAAACATCCACTCTATAGAATCCAATATCATAATGAAATAGGCATATCTGTAAATGCTATTCTATCTAGCTCCTATGATTGTCAAATTTTGTAGTGCCAAAATCTTTTGGAATCTGTATCTTGTGTAGCTCATCTTCATATTCAAGATCAAGCAATTCAAGTACAAGTTCAAGATGTTCTAATTCAAGATTCAAGCAGCACATGTATTAGAACAAGAGATTCTTATACAAGTTCAAGTTTTCAAGCTTCAACTATATCAAGACAATGTGCATTACTTTAAGAATTTAAGCTCAAGTAATCTTCTCAAGCTTAAAGCTCATATACTCAAGTTGAAACACAAGTCACAAATACTTCAAGTACAAGCTTCAAAGTACTTCAAGATGTCAAGCTTCATGTACTTCAAGATCAACTATCGACCGAAGCGAATGATGTTTCAATGTTCAAGTATCACATATAAGGTATGAATGACCCTAGATTAACCATAGATTAGGTCATATGGATTGCATACTTAATTTGGGTCATTATATATTTTATAGGCTTTTTCTTGACTAGTCTTAGCCTATGTTCGACTAGTCCTAATACTGGCTCGACCAGTCCAAGGTTTGTTACTAATTTTTGGGATTTTTTGTTGGACCCTCGACCAGCCCTGGAGACTGCTCGACCAGTCAAGTGAACAGTGCTCGACTAGTCGATCAGGCTCGACTCAAAGTCCAACAACCATTTTTGGTCCCACTCAACCAGTCAAGTGCAGTGCTCAACCAGTCGAGCAAGCCACTTAACCAGTCGTGGAATGGTCTTATCTTATCACACCCAAAATTTTGAATTCTTGTTGGTCCTTCGACCAGTTGAACCGACCACTGGGCCAGTCGAGTGAACAGTAATTTTGCCTATAAATTGAGGACGATTTTCAGAGCTTTTCATTCAATTCAAAGATAATCAAGACACTACTCTGAGAGATAAGTTTGTGATATTCTTAAGTTATATCGTGTTCATTTAATATTCTTTTTAATTTAGCTTTTTATATTTGATTTTGAATTCTCTATTCCAATCTTACTTGAAGAAGGGATTTAAGGTTTCCCCTTTCTTGAGATCAAAATCAAATCAACCTAGCCCAAGGTGATTTAATCTAAAAATCATTTAGAACATAGAACCCTTTCATAATTGAGTGTGGACATTGAACATCTACATCGAATTGGTTCTACCAGGCTTCGTCAAAGGAGAATATCCAGATAAGTATATTTACATTTTTGTAAATCTCTTTTTATTTTTTTTGAGGTTGTGCCAGATAAATCTCTCTTTCTTTTTTGGTTTGTCTGAGGTGATCCAGAAAATCTCAGAGTCTAGGGTTTTTGAATTGTGTAAGCCCACTAGAAAGACACAATTGTGAAGGTTTTAGGTGAACCTTGAAAAACCTATTTTATAGTGAAAGCCAATATCCATTGTGTTAGGATATTGGGAGTGGAGTAGTTGTGTAGCTGTTTTTTTAATAGTTGGTGTACACACAAGCGAACCACTATAATTACTGGAGTTGTGAATGGTTGAATGTGCCTAAGTGTGTGATTGTTTTAATTTATTTTTCCAGCATTTGTGGTGAATGATTGTAATTTACTTTCAGTACATGTGGTGAATGTTGTAATAGAAGTAGAATTTTATTTTTGTTTTATTCTTTATTCCTCTATATCGGTTTGAGATTTTAATACATAGACCGTTCTAAGAATCAGGTTGTCCTACCATAAGCCATTAGTTTTTGGTGTAAGGTTGTCCTTAGAACAACATTTGTATCAACCTCTCAATACTTATGCATTTGAGGTTGCTATTCATTTCTGCTATTTGAATTGTTAAGTGCTATCATTGTTAATTTCTTTCTTATTTCGCATTAAATTTTTTAATTTGGAATAATCTTATTCACTCCCCCCCCCCTTTAGGACTCTTAGCTCGGCCTTTTCAATATCAACACAAATTCTCCCCCTTTTTATCACAATATGACAAAGGAAAGAACGTAAAAATGATGATGGAAAAAAGAGAGCAATGAGTAACGATAGAGAGAAGTTATGGCAAGATAACATAAATATTGCAAGATAATCATTCAAAACAAGTCCATAATAAGAACAAAACATGTTCAAGCATACAAAGTTAAGAGAAATCCATGTATAAAAGTTATTACATATTAGAAATCAAAACTAATTTGAACCAGAAGAAGGAGCAGGTCTAGAAGGATCGATTTGATGTAGTCTCTTTTTAATGCACCTCAGATATTTGGCATGTATTTAAATTGATTCTCTTGGGACACACACATACCTTCAACCTTTTCCTCAGGAGAACGCAAACATTCATCAAAATCAAATGGTTGAAAATCAGGATCCGCTACAGAGTCGGATACAATCTCATCAAAGATGTCATCCATATTAACATCATCTGGAGGCAAAGTACCCTCCTCTTCATCTGCTTCAGCTGCTCCACTAGCACCCTCATCAACTTGGCCTGGGGCCAACTTCAAATTCATCTTATTAATATTAGAGTTGTTAAAGGGTAGATGGTGAATTGGAGCTTTTCCAATAGGCTTAACCACTAGACTATGGGTGGCTAATACAGTCATAAGATAAGCAAAAGGTATATCACTGTGACCTGGATGGAGACGGAACTGAATCATGATATAACAAATCAGTGAAGGAAGACACACAGAGAATCCAGTAATAATAGAATGAAGAATATAAACCATGAATGTAGTAAGCTCGGTTTTGTTACCGGATCTAGGTAGACATTTGAAATGAAAATCCTATGAAGAACCCTGTATCTGAGTAACATAAACTTGGAAGCGAGCGCATTCCCAGTACTCCATTTCGCATCCATATTACATAAAACTCTAGTGAGCATTCGCTTCTCAGATTCAGAAGGTTTTGTTACAAGAGAACTAATGGGAACACCGTCATCATTAACTGGAAGGTCCATTAATCTAGAAATGAGGTGATTGTCCACATCAATTGGACCTTCTCTGGTAGAAATTGTAAACTTAAGATTCTTAGTAGAGAAGTCAGTAATACAAGCATACATGGCTTGCGTAATAGAGCGGAATGTTGGACCACCCCAATGTAAAATGTTATCCCATCTTATAGATTGAAGGAGTGGAAGGATACCAAAAGGAGCCAAATGATCAATGTTAACTGTCCATTCTACTATCACATTGCGTAAGCGAATATCCCGCACATACTCGGGATCTTCCTCAAGTGACCAAAGTTAGCGCACCGTGATAGGCGAGATCCTTTCTTCTTATTTCTACCTTCCATTGTAACAAAGAAATCAAGGAATACAAAGATTGCAAAAGTGGCAAGAAGGGTTTCAAGCAAATCAGATTTTTAGCTTAAAAAACCCACCAAACAACCATAAACCTTGAAATAAACAATAAAATCAAGTAAATGGAAGTGCAAAGAACTCAAATCTATAAGAAAATTGAAAATAATGCACTAACCAAAGAGGAATCGAAGATGGGTTCGACCGGTCGTGATAGGGCTTGTTGAAGAAGAAGAACAAAGTAAAGAAAAATATGTTTTTTCCCAAATAAAAAGCAAAACCCAAGTTTCACAACTGGTCATGTACATACTCGACTGGTCTTGGCTGTCTACTCGACTGGTCGTGCAACACTGAAAATTTACAATTTTTTATCTATTTGAATTTTTAAAATTTTCAAGATAATAAATATATACATTATGATACAGAAAGGCACAAATCATCAGTTCATGTTGCACATACCAAGATCAAATTTCAATTTTGCAAACCTATTTTTGTCGAGTGGTATTGTGAATATGTCAGCAAGTTGATTATCAGTCGAAATATATTCCATTAAAATTATCTTGTCTTCCACCAGTTCACAAATATAATGATATCTAATGTCAATATGCTCGGTTCGTGAATACTGAATTGGAATTTTAGAGATATTATTTGCGCTTGAATTATCACAATATAAAACCATAGATTCTTGCGTAATTCCGTAATCGCTTAGCAATCTCTTCATCCACACAAGCTGAGTGCATGTATTACGAGCAGTAATATATTCAGCCTCAGCTGTGTAGAGTGATACGGAACTCTATTTCTTACTTAGCCAAGAAACCAAACAGTTCTCAACATAGAAACAACCACCGCTGGTCGATTTATGATCATCAATGTTACCAGCCCAATTAGCATCCGTGTATCCAGCTAATTGCATACCAGTATCATGTGGATAGCAAAGACCAAGATTAGAAGAATTAGCGACATATCACAAAATGCGCTTAACAGCAATCAGATGTGACTCTTTAGGGTCAAATTGATATCTAGCACAAATTCCTACGCTAAAAGCAATATCAAGTCGGCTCGCGGTTAAATAAAGTAAACTACCTATTATACTGTGATACAACTTAGGATCCACACTCTTACATGTTGAATCCTTAGAGAGTTTTCGATTAGTATTCATTGGAGTATCAAAAATTTTCCCACTCTCAAATCCGAACTTTTTAACTAAGTTCAAAGCATATTTGGTTTGAGAGATGAAGAAACCATCAGGGAGCTGTTTGACTTGCAACCCTAGGAAATTGTTTAGTTCTCCAACCATGCTCATTTCAAATTTAGATTTTATAAGATCTACAAACTCAACAGTCATGTTAGTACAGGTAAATCCATAGATAATGTCATCAACATAGATTTGCACTATAAGAATGTGATCATTATGTTTCTTTACAAACAATGTCTTATCAATACTTCCCATTACAAAGTTATGACTTAGTGGAAACTTAGTCAACTTTTCATACCATGCCCTGGGAGCTTGTTTCAAACCATAGAGTGTCTTTTTTAGGCGGTAGACATGATTAGGAGCTTGTTTCAAACCCATTAGTTGTTCAACATACACTTCTTCATGCAAATCGTCGTTTAAGAATGCACTCTTTACATCTATTTGGTATATTTTGAATTTTCTAAAGCACGCAATGGATATAAATAGTATGATTGATTCAAGACGAGCTACTGAGGCAACGGTCTCATCATAATCAACACCTTCTATTTGAGTGTACCCTTATATAACCACCCTAGCCTTATTTCTAAGAATATTACCAAGTTCATCAGACTTATTTTTGAAAATCCATTTCGTTCCGATAATGTGTTTATCTTTTAGCCTTGGAACTAAGTATCAAACATCATTTCTAACAAACTGATTTAGCTCTTCTTGCATTCTAACAATCCAGTTTTTGTCAGTAAGAGCTTCTTTTACATTAACCGATTCTATCTGAGATGTAAAGCACACGTAGTTAACATATCTTCAAGTTGTTTACGAGTGCGCACACCAGTGAGAGGGTTTCCAAGGATTTGATTAGATGGATGATCTTTAACTGTCCTCAGCTCAGTGTTATTTTGATTAGATGAAGAGTCTGGTTTTTCAAATAAAAGGACTTCATCATTTTTTGAACTTGAGACAGGTGTATTCACTTGATCATCTATAACCACATTAATGGACTCTTGAATTACACTATTCCTCTTGTTAAGAACCCGATATGCTCGACTATTAAGAGCATACCCTAAAAATATCCCTTCATCACTTTTAATGTCAAATTTATCCAGATTTTCTCGGTCACGTAAGATGTAGCACTTGCTGCCGAAGACTCGAAAGTATTTGACAGTAGGCTTCTTATAAAACCACATTTCATAAACCATTTTACGATTTGATTTTCTAGTATAAACACGGTTAATTATATAAGAAGCAGTATTTACGTCTTCAACCCAAAGATTCTTAGGAAGTATCATACTATTTAGCATTACATTTGTCATTTCTTGAAGCGCTCTATTTTTCTTTTCCACTACCCCATTTTTTATGGTGTTTTGGGCGCAGAATATTCATGTGATATTCCCTGATCACTGCAAAATTTCTCAAAACTGCTATTTTCAAACTCAGAACCATGATCACTATGGATCTTAGTGACTTGTGATTTTTTCTCAGTTTGGATATGTTTAAGTACTCTTTTTACTTTATCGAGAGTTTCTGATTTCTCTCGTAAGAAGACTACCCAAGTATATTTGGTAAAGTCATCTACAATCACCAGAATATACTTCTTGCCACATCGGCTCTCCATTCTAGTTGGTCCAATGAGATTATTGTAGAGGAGCTCGAGTGGTTTAGATGTGGCATTAGAGTTCACCTTTTTGTGAGCACTCCTAGTTTGTTTACCAATCTGGCACTCGCCACATATTTGAAATTGCGGTGAAGACCACTTTAGTTGAAGTCGGGATATGTCAATATATCGTAGAGGGGGTGAATAGAATTTTTAAAAGTTTTTATGGTATATCTAAAATCCTATTACACTAATCTTAACAACAGACATATATTAGGATAACTTAAGCATAACTCTACTAGCTTCCAAGCCAGGTAGAGGATCCAATCACAAACTATTTTAGAAGTAAGCAGTATGCAAACTAGCTTATGATGGATATAACTGTGTAGGTATGTGTGGTGTGATCAAATATCCAGATGTGAAAGTATTAAAGAAAATCACACAATCATAAGAATAACAATCTTAAACACAGTCATTTTATAGTGGTCCAACGATAAGTGTACTCCACTCTCGATAACTGCACTTAACCCTTGAGTGTACCGGATTTCACTAAGGAGGTTTCACAGCGGTTCACATCAAACCTAAGGTTTTAAATCAGGTTCACCTTCAACCTTTACAACCTACACTGAGGCTGATTGTTTATGCTCTCATGAGTAAAGGTCAACACAACGCACCCACTTTTATGCACACTGGCCAAGGATCTTCCATAAGACCCTACTGGAGGTTCTACATGGTTCACCTCAAACCTGAGGTTTTACACGATTTACCTCAAACCCAGAGTTTTACTGGTTCACTCCTAACCAGATGTTTATGCTCTCCACAGAGCAAGGGTCCACATAACGCACCCACCACGTACACTCCCGCCGGAGGCCTCCTTAAGGGCTTCAAAGGGTGAGAACCACTTAAGACCCATTCCTATAAAGGAATGATTATAAGTGTCCTCTTGGACTCTAGATACTTATAAATAAGTTGATGAGTCCCATTTAGCGCAATGCCGAAGTTCTACTCCTCCTTATTGATGAAGAGTCTTTTGCTCCCTTGATCCACAACACAAGATAATATACCAATACTTGGCTTCGGGTTGGGTCAAGGTCAAGATGGAATCCTACTCTCAAAATATTTTCCTATTAGGAAGATAGAGCAATTCCAATCTTATGCATTCAAGGCATCCCAGCTTAATGATTTACCATTAAGGTAGTAGCTGGGGGATCCTTGAATGCGGAAGTTCATTCCCCGATCCACTCTATTGAATATAATGGTAAGGGCGGATTGGAGGATGAACTTCCCCGAGAGAAAGGGCTTTGGGTATATGCTCTAAGGTTAAACACTCAAAAGCTCTCTCTTTTTTCTCTCATAGCAACAAAAGATGAGTCCTCTATATATAGGCAAAAAGTTCCAATAGATATAAAACGGTCATATTTATGACAGAGTTTGATATCATCGAGCAGGTTCGATATCATCAAGCGTATACTCTTGATAGCATCGATGGTCTGCTCGATGACTCGAACTCAATGTCAAACGCTTTTAAAACTTTTACAAATTGGTCGATGAATCAAAACTATTGTCGATGTCATTGAATTTCGAACTCCGATTCCATCGATGACAGGTTCGATCCATCGACACTTAAAAAATGAGAGAGACTTGACTTTGAAATATTTCAGGATTTCATGAATGATCGGGGAACCATCAAGATCATCGGAATTCAAAATGTCGATGATATTGAGATCAGAGTCGAGGCATCGATAAATCCAGCGGATTTTTCTTTAGCTTGTTGGACGGTTTATGACCTTGTTCGATGCAATCGACCTGGTGCCGATATCATCGATATTTGAAAATCGATTTTATCGAAGGGCCCCCGATCATAGTTAAAAATAACCTGAAATATCTGCTGTAAGATATGTACACCCTCGATCGATATCATCGATGGACTTCTGATATTTTCGATATTTGATTTTAGATCAAATCGGAAGAGCGTTGATATATCAAAGGATTTTGAGATTTTCATTAAAAAACAGGGGCACCGAAAATCTGCCGTTGATCTTATCGAGCCACTTTTAATGAGCTCGAGATTTGTATATTGATGATATCGATAGGGGAATCAATATATCGATAAATCAGTCCAAATGAGTATTTAGTTGCTGGACACTTTTAGTCCTTATATCGATGAAATCGATAGGTGCATCGATGGATTGATAAATCCGTTCAGATGAATATTTAGTTGCTGGACACTTTTGGTCCTTATATCAATAATATCGTTAAGGTATTGAGGACATCGACAGAGCAGGTCAATCATATCGAGGGTGTTTTGATAAAATCGACAAGGCAAGAAAAACTTAGAGATTTTCCTATTTTGAAAAAAGTTCTCTCACCTTAAAACCCTATGATTTCTAACTTATTTTTAAGGATTTTATTCACCTGGTATTTTGGGTCATGGGATGTAAGGCTTTAAGTTTACCTGTGGCGAGCTTGCACACATCTGGTTGAGGCAGATGCTTGAATCGATCTTCCTATCAGGCTCTGTAGACAATCTGACTCAACACTCACGTAACTTGACAAACCAGGGCACTTTCAATATTTTATCCACCTTCTTTACTTTGGGTAGACCTCTTACCAATTCTCTTTTGCTCAATCTATACAAGTTGCGGCAATGTACATGTCATAGGCACTTATGCCATAAACCAGTCTCATCGGTTTGGACCATGTTACACGATAGCTTAGATGAGCTTAATCACAAACAATATAGCAGTTCTCAGAAGTTCTACGACCAGTTAATATGATAGAACCATTCTTATTTAAAATTTCACACCCTTGGTTGGTAAATTTTACACTATGATTATTATCGCATATTTGAGAGATGCTTAATAAATTATGTTTTAAACCTTCTACATATAAAACATTCTCAAATAGAGGGACGTTTAAGAGTTGAATCGTACCTTGGCCAATAATTCTACAATTGTTACCATCACCGAATGTGACTGAACCATTAGTCATGTCTTTAAGATTGGTGAACAGACCTGTGTCACCTGTCATATGTCTGGAGCAACCACTATCTAGGTACCACTTTGAATGGCTCGAAGCTTTGAAAGCAATGTAGGCAACCAAACAAGTAACCTTAGGGACCCATTTCATTACAGTTTTGGGTTTAGGAGTATAGTTAGTCTTTTTATATTTATAGTTATTATAAGTCCTACCCACTGAGTTAGATTTTAAGAGTTCCATAAGTAAGTCAATTATTTTCTCAGCTAAAGGATAACGATTCTGATTTTTATAGTTGATATGGTTGCTTCTAGGTTTTGAAGTCTGAAAAGTTTTAATATTTTTAGAATTATTTTGATTCAGACTTTTCCCTTTTGAGTTAGAAGACTCCTCTTTAACAAATTTAGGAGGAGTATTCTTATGTTTGGGAGGAATACTTTTATCGTAGCCTAATTCAGATTGATCGCCACATTTTCTGGATCCGGATAAAAGTTTTTCTAATTCAAAATCATCTTGGGCATACCTCTATGTGTCCTTCAAACTCAAAAGTGAAGAGGCTTCTAGTTTTAGCTTTTCATTTTCAGATTTTAAGTTTTCAACTTGGGACGTTTTGAAATCTAAGTCGCACTTCATTTTTTCAAAGCAATCTGAAAAGTGTGATTTTTCTAAGACTATCTTATCAAATTTCTCTTTTAGTTTTGAAAACTTTTTATTTTTTTGAAGTTTTAACTTTACAGCAATTTTGCAACTTTCCTTGTATAGGGCATCATAAGCATCTTGAAGGTCTTCTTCATTTTCATGGTCACTATTCAAATTTTCTTCACTGTTGAATCATCATTATCTGAAAAAGTGAACTTGGCTAGAGTCATTAGGGCTTTAACATCATTAGCAGACTCAGTTTCAGAATCTTCTGACTCAGAAGAGACTTCAGAGTAAGAAGATTCGTCCCATGTAGCCAACATACCTTTCTTTTTAGACTTGTCCTTCTTAGGACATTTGATTGCTAAATGCCCATATTCATGGCAGTTGTAGCATTGGCTGTCTTTTAAAGCTTTTCTAGTTTTAGATTTAAGTCTTTTCTTTTCAATAAGTTTTTGCAAATCGACCCTCTTTTTACATATGAAAATCTTGTAAAACTTTTTGGCTAAAAGAGCCATATCATCTTTAGAAATTTCTAAATCAGAATTACTATTTTCATGAGAAATACTTTTAGAAGACTTAAGGGCAATGGACTTACCTTTAGGAGCTTTAAAGTTTAACTCGTAAGTTTGTAAAGAACCAACCAGTTCTTCTACCATCATATTATCCATATCACGAAGTTCCTATATCGTGGTCACCTTTGAATTGAACCGTTCAGGCAATGAGCGTTGTATCTTTACATAGACTTTACTTTCTGGGATCCTATCACCAAGACCCCATATAAAGTTGACAATGTCATTCAATCATGTATAGAAGTCCATGAATGTTTCACTTTCTTCCATACGTATTTCCTCAATTTTAGTTGTGAAGATTTGAACTTTAGATTTTTTGACAATTGTTGTACCCTCGTTTGTCATTTCTAAGATATCCCGGACTTGCTTTGCAGTATCACAGGATATAATTCTCTTGAATTCATCCGGTGATAGTGCGCAAGTAATTGCATTTAAAGCCTTTGCATTGGCACTACCTCACTTTTCTGAAGAGCGGTCCAAGAAAAGTAAGGTGAGACTTTTACAGTTTTAGATCCATCAGTACCAGTCACTTTAGTGGTAGGAGGGGTCCAATTGGTCGTTGTGGCTTACCACATGCTCTCATCCATAGATTTTAAAAAAATCCTCATTCTGGCTTTCTAATAGGCATAATTGGAGCCATCAAAAGGTGGAGGCCTAGTGACTGAAAGGCTATCAAAACTTGACATCTTAAAAGGCACAAATTGATTAGCTCAGGAAATTAATCCAAAAATTAAAATTAGCTATTAGGCTCTGATACCACTTGAAAAGGCCGAGCTAAGAATCCTAGAGGGGGGTGAATACTATACCAAATTAAAAATTTAAAAGCGAAATAATAAAGAAATAATCAAAGATAGCACTTATCAATTCAAATAGCAGAAATGAATAGCAACCTCAAAAGTATAAGTATTGAGAAGTTGATGCAGATTTTGTTCTAAGGACAATCTTACACCAAAAACCATTGGCTTATGGTAGGACAACCTGATTTTTAGGACGGTTTGTGTATAAAAAACTCAAACAAATACAGAGGAATAAAGAATAAAACAAAAATAAATTTATACTACTATTACAACATTCACCACATGTGTAGAAAGTAAATTACAATCATTTACCACAAATGCTGAAAAAATAAGCACATGCAATCATTCACCACAACTCCAACAATTATAGTGGTTCACTTGTACGTACACCAACTGTTAAAGAACAGCCACACAACTACTCCCCTCCCAATATCCTCACACAGTGGATATTGGCTTTCACTATGAAATAGGTTTTCCAAGGTTTACCTAAAACCTTTACAATTGTGTCTTTCAAGTGGGCTTACACAATTCAAATTGATCCTACTATCCCTGCTCCGTCTTCTAGATCGGATTGAGATTTTAATCTTTGGTTTGTAATAACTATAATACTTTTTACTTTTTCTGGTTATGTTAGACTCTATCTGACTTGACTTTATAACTCCTTATGTTATGTTCTGTACTCTTAACTTTCAACTTTCTATCTTTATGACTTGATCAATACTTTACTATCTTTCAAATCCTATTTGTGTTTCTTCCTTTGTCATAATTTGACAAAAAGAGGGAGAATTTGAGAAATCTATTCTATGGATTATGATTGGATTGATGGGGTGATGGGATAGTTGAAGTGTACTACTAAGGGGGAGTTGTACAGAAAGTAAATTACAATCATTTACCACAAATGCTGAAAAAATAAATTACAACATTCAACCACTTAAGCACATGCAATCATTCACCACAACTCCAACAATTATAGTGGTTCACTTGTGTGTACACCAACTGTTAAAGAAAAGCCACACAACTACTCCCCTCCCAATATCCTCACACAGTGGATATTGGCTTTCACTATGAAATAGGTTTTCCAAGGTTCACCTAAAACCTTTACAATTGTGTCTTTCAAGTGGGCTTACACAATTCAAATTGATCCTACCATCCCTGCTCCGTCTTCTGGATCAGATTGAGATTTTACTCTTTAGTTTGTAATAAATATAATACTTTTTACTTTCTCTGGTTATGTTAGACTCTATCTTACTTGACTTTATAACTCCTTATGCTATGTTCTATACTCTTAACTTTCAACCTTCTATCTTTATGACTTGATCAATACTTTACTGTCTTTCAAATCCTATTTGTGTTTCTTCCTTTGTCATAATTTGACAAAAAGGGGGAGAATTTGAGAATTCTATTCTATGGATTATGATTGGATTGATGGGGTGATGGGATGGTTGAAGTGTACTACTAAGGGGGAGTTATACACAAGAGAAGTTAAATGGTTGTGCATGAGGTTGTATGCAACAGAAGTTAAATGGTTGTGCAGGAGGTTGTATGCCGTATGCTAGGTATGTTAGTTCATGACAACTGGTGCATGATTCGTTAATATACATGTTGTGCTTCTCTTGTTGAAGTACATTTTGTCACAAATTTGACAAAGGGGGAGATTGTTAGTGCTATGGTTTGATTCCCCTTTGATTGTCAAATTTTGTGTGTCAAAACCTCTGTATATCTCTTGTGTTTATATCTTGATAAATTTGTTCAAGACACTATGTCAACAATTGAAGTCAAGAAGATGAATTCTTCAAGCTAGTTCAAGCTACAATATAGAAGATATTAAAGAAGAGTTCAAGTTCAAGACTCAAGCTCAAGTTCACGTGTATTCAAGATCAAGACTCAAGCATAGTTTGGGACTCAAGTGCAACTCAAAATGACACTGATTTCAAAGCTTGTGAAGTAGTCAAGCTGCATCAAGAAGAACTCAAGCTTCATAATGATCAAAGTCTAAGCAAATGAAGTTTTTAATGTCCATACTTCATGTCCCAGGTATGATAAACCTTAAATTGACCTTAAGGTAGGTCACTTTGGCTACATAATTCATTTGAATATTAATACATGAATTTGGTCTGTTCTAAGACTAGTCCTAGACCTTGTTCGACCAGTCTTAGCACTGGTTTGACCAGTCTAAGAAATTCCAGGACCAATCCTAGAGTTGTTGCAATTTATTGAATTTTTTTCCGTTCGGCTACGACCAGTCCTGGGGTCTGCTCGACCGGTCGTGGGATGGTCTCAACTCGATCTTCAACCAGTCGTAAAGCTACTACTCAAACTCCAGCGACTAAATCAAGTGTCGCACGACTAGTCGTACAGGGATCTCGACCGGTCGTGGACAGCTTTCGACCAGTCGTGGACTGCCTATGACCGGTCGTACCACGGTTTTAGGCGATCGCGCCCAAAAATTCAAAAATCTGTTTCTTCTTCGACCAATCGTAGTGGCCTCAGGACCAGTCAAAGATAAATTTCTGCAGCTATAAATAGCACACGAATTTCAGAGTTATTCATTGAAAATTAAGTGAATTTAAGGCTCCACTCTGAGATAAGTTTGTGTTTATTTTTAAGCTACATTGTGCATAATTCTGTTTCCTTTTATTAGCTTATTGTTATTTGATTTTGATTTGCATTCCAATCTGATTAGAAAAAGGAAAAATTCTTAATTCCTTCTTCTCGGAATCAAAATCAAATATAGCTAGCCCTAAGTTGATTAAACTTAAAATCAATTAAAACTTAGAACCATTTTAAAGTGAGTATTGGACATTGAACTTCCATATTCGAACTTCTACTCCAATTGGTTCTTCCGGGCTGCTACAAGAGGAGAAATCCAGGTATTTTATAATTCTGTAAAATTTTCATTCTTTTGATTTTTGTTTGGGATTCACGAGAAAAATTTCATTTGTGTGGTTATCTGAGGAGAACCAGATAACTCAGAAAGAGGGGTTTTTGGATTGTGTAAGCCCAAGTTAAAAAGACACAATTGTAAAGGTTTTAGGTGAACCTGTGAAACCTATTTTGATAGTGAACGCTAATATCCTCTGTGTAAGGATATTAGGAGTGAAGTAGCATTTTGTGTGGTTATTGTTTAACAGTTGGTGAACACACAGGCGAACCACTATAATTCTTTGTCTTGTGGATTGAATGCTTGCTTAATCTTTTATCTTTTATCATTTATCATTCAAAGCTATGGAATGTATGTGTGGATGTGAATGTTGTAAATATTTACATTTCAAGCAAGTGTGGGGAATGTTGTAATAAGTTAGATTTAAATTTCTGCAATCTGTTTTAATTCATTGCTATTTATTTTTATTGAGTTCTTGATACAAAGGACGTTCTAGAAATAAGGTTGTCCTGTCATAAACCTTTCGTTTTTATGGTGTAAGGTTGTCCTTAGAACTGAATTCGTATCAACCTCTCAATACTTGTTAATTGAGGTTGAATTTATTTCAGCATTGTGAATTGATTTATTTTTGTAAGGCTATCTCTTTATTGTTTATTCTGCTGTTTTAATTTTAATTTGACATAGTCCTATTCACCCCCCATCCCCAAGGACATAGCTTGGTCATTTCAAGCTTGTCATCTTGAAGTACTTTGAAGCTTGAGCTTGAGAGCTTGTAACTTGAGTTTCAACTTGAGTATATGAGCTTAAGCTTGAGAATATTACTTGAGCTTGAATTCTTTAAGTAATGCACACTGTCTTGATATAGTTAAAACTTGAAAACTTGATCTAGTACTTGAACTTCTAGATCTTGTACTTGAGCTGCTTGAACTTGAATTTGAACTTCTTGAACTTGTACTTGATTGTAGGAAAGGATGATATAATATTGAGCTACACAAGAAACAGATTCCAAGAGGTTTTGGCAAAACAAAATTTGACAATCCTAAGAGCTAGATAAGATAGTATTTACAAAAACCCTAACTTAAAAATAGAAAATAAAAAAATCCTAATCTTAAACTAATTCCAAAACTAGTTAATCTTAGAAAAACTTAACCGTTAGTCTCCGGTAACGGCGCGAAAAACTTGTTCACAACCCCAAGTGTAGGGTCGCGATGCAGGAATAATCTTGGTGAGACCGAGGTCGAATCCACAAGGATTAATCTTGTATGTATTTTGAAAGCAACTAGAAGTAGAACTAAAAAAATATATGAATATAAATCTGGAATTAAAGGGAGTAATTGTAAAGTGTGTAATTAGAAATTTAAGAATTCAAAGGTGGGAACTAGGGTTTCCAAGCATCCACCTGTAGCAATCAGGGTGATTCCTTACTTGATTCAAGTAACACGATTGGAATTGGAGTCCTATCCTATTATAGACACCCCACCTAGGCTAGTATCTTGAGAAAGCTTAGACAATCCGGGAACCATGATCATATCCTAAACCAAACCCTAATCCCACTTTTCTTTTAGCCTAGCCTCCTCCCTACCAGATTGATCATGGTGCAACACATGTCTTAGCCTACTCAAGTTCAAGCCAAAGATCATTTCACTTTTATGCAAGCATTCATCATGACATAACTTTTTGACTCGCATACATCAATCCTATCACATCAGAATTCTAAAGTAATCCAAACTCTAGCCTTAACCTTAAACCTAGCCTAAACTTTAAACATAGCCTAACCCTAGCTTAAACCCTAATCCAAACCCTAGACCATCACCCAAGCCAAAAGTCAACTTTCATATGGAATTACCCCTATAGTTTACTCTATTTACCATCCTACCGAGCTAAAAGTTAACTTTCATATAGAATTACCCCTGTAGTTTACTCTATTTACCATCCAACTAAGTCAAAGTCAACTTTCATATGGATTTACCCCTATAGGTCACCCTATTTACCATTTTTACTAACCTCACCAACCACTAAGAGCCAATAAGAGCATGCCATGTGGCATTCCTCTCCCCTCAACCAATCCCAAGCTGTCATGTCAACATTTACCCCTCTCAAACCCAACAATAACCACATTGTCATTGGAGAAGGTTATAAATAGCCCTCTCTTCTTCACATTTCACACACTTCCCATTCTTAAAATCCAAGTGAGGGAGAGAGAGAGAGAGAAAAAAAAAAAAAAAGGAAGAGAGTGAGGGTTTGAGAGAGCTCCCAAACCTCCAAGATCAGATTTTTCTAGCCATCTCTTAGCCTCCTCCTAACCTTCTCAATCCCAAGTCTAGCCTGTATTGATCATGGTGCAACACATGTCTTAGCCTACTCAAGTTCAAGCCAAAGATCATTTTACTTTATGCAAGCATTCATCATGACATATATTCCCTTCTCAACCCCCCTGCTCCTCTAGATCTCTAGTGAACGTATGCTTTTTGACTTGCCATACATTGAATCCTATCACATCAGGAATTCCTAGTAATCTAGTCCTTCTTTACCTTTTTACATAAACATCGTCACATCTTCTCTCTAGACACGTTATGGACGTATGCTCACAGAGTGGTTAACTTTCTATAGCCTGTAGTTTACTCTATTTAAACTCGGATCATATGGATTTACCCCTATAGTGCATCATTTTTAAATCACCAACCCACATGTGGCTAGTCCCATCTCGACTACATCATCCAACCCTTGAATTGTTTTATCACACTAAGTGGAGACCGTATATTTATATGTGTAGAGAGGGTGTCTAACCCCTTCCTCTTTGCGAGGTCCCTTACTCTAGTGGAATCCTGATCACTGTGGCTTGAAAGAAAACTCGGATGTGGCTAGTCCCAGGAGAGGGTGTCAGAGTCAATTTAAGGTAGGAGAGTCTTCAAATTTCTCTAGCCTTAAAATATTCCACAGATTCTAGCTAACTGCGGGATTCTAAGATTAAGTGGCTAGTGGCGGCTCCAAACTGACATCACACACCCCCATCCATCTAACAAACAAAAAACATCTGCAACATCTGGAAGATTCGCCAGATGAGCATGGGCGCCGATTTCCAACGTTCACAGAATGGTGACTCCACTGGGGAATACTTTGCTATAACACACTAGCTGAGACCCGACTCAAAAACGTGTGATATTACAATCTCATGGGATATTCATCATCGCATTCATAGAAAATAAACTAAGAAAAATACATAACAATCGCAAGACAAATAAACAAAAATAAAACATCAATCTTTAACTTACACTTGTCTAGGCATCAATTCGAGCTACGACTACTTGATCCCATGTAGCTATGGCTACCCATGAAGAAGAGCCTGCAGCTCTGTCAGCTCCTGAAGCATCGGCATTGGCACCAGCGCCGACACCTCTGGCAACTCTAGCAAACTCACTAACTACTGTAGCCATGAATGAGATGGCCCAAAATCTCAAAGTATTGCAAGAGCTATTGCTTCACTTGGTACCACGCGCCATACTAAACATGCAGGCAACACACCCTAGTGTGGAAAACAACTCAATCCCACAAACTTCTTTTGCTTTCTCCCTCATTCCTCCAGTAAATCATGTTCTCCCTCTTCCTGCAAAATTAGCCCAACATACAAATGGGAGCAACCCTCCCACACATCTTCCTCCTAATAGGAGATCCAATCAATTCCAAGGGGCAAAACCCCTCTCGACCGGTCCCTCCGAAATTGAAGAGCTCCGAGAGCAATTGCAAGATATGCAGAGGAAACTCGAAATCAGCAGGGGGTGGATCTCCCATCTATTAAGTTCAGGGATCTTTGTCCCGTCCCTGATGCAATGGCCAAAATCCAAAAGGTATGATGGTACGGTGTGTCCTATGGACCATTTAAGAGCATTATGTGGAGAGCTTAATACTATAGCAGGTAATGAAGGAGTGTTGATCCTTTTATTTAAAAAATCCTTGAAAGGCGATGCCTTAGATTGGTACACATCATTAAACTACCATCGAATTAAAACTTGGAAATAACTTTCCCAAGCTTTTATTGATCATTTTATTTACAATCTTAATATAGCACCTAAAAGGGCGGATCTTGCTACCTTAAGGCAGAGGAATGATGAGTCATTGTCAGCTTACGTTGGACGGTGGCGGGTAATGACCGCTAGAATGAAAACACCCATTGATGATGAGGAGAAAATCTACTTGATCATCCACTCGGCAAACCCGAGTATCTCTGGATACCTTGTCTTGTATCCATATGCCAACTTTACCCAACTCATCCGCGTCGGGGAATAAGTCGAAGCCAGAATAAGGGTTGGGACAATCTCCCCCTGGTGGCCTCATCAGGCCTCCCCAGTACAACGGATAGTGGAATGAGGGCTTACTGGATACGAGAGTGGTAACAGAAGTATTCCTGACCTCTATCCAACAAAAGAAGATAATCTTATCGCGTCTACCCAAGGTGCTCAATTCACTCCTCAAGAGGGACAATGATAACAACAACAGCAAAGGGAGATTCCTCAGTACCCTAATCATGGTCAGTAGATGAGGATGGCCCAGGAACCTAGGCAGTTTACACCGATAGCCCAAACTTATAGTGAGATACTAGCCACGCTAGTCTAAAAGCAAATACTTACACCGCTATTGCCTAGGCTCCCCCCAAACCCTCTGCCACCAAATTATAATGAGAATGAGTACTGTGCATACCACTAATCCGGAAGCCACACAACGGACCATTGTTTCGCCCTAAAATATGTGGTCCAAGATTGATTGACAACCAAACAATTGTGGTTACCTCTCCTGCTATTGTCACCACCAATTACACCCTCCAGAATCCCCTGCTACTGTAACAAGTATGCCCCAGTTCATCAGGAACCCCTACTAACAATATTAGTTAAGGAGAGCCACCCCCGGTCAATTCAGTCCAATGCATCCATTCAATCACTGCTAGCCCAACAACAATAACCCCAAGTCTAGAAGGGTCACACCCTGCTAGTCCAATCATTCGCTCTCAAATATGCAAGGGGCATCTCCAGCCGGTCCACTCTCTATTCCCCCAAGTCTACAAGGGGCACACCCTGCCAGTCTAAGCTCTTCGCTCTCAAATATGCAAGGGGCATCTCCAGCCGGTCCAATCTTCACGTCCCCAAGTCTACAAGGGGCACACCCTACCAGTCCAATCTCTTCGCTCTCAAATATGCAACAGGCATCTCCAGCCGGTCCAGTTTCCATGCCCCCAAGTTTACAATGGGCACACCTTGCCAGTCCAATCTCTTCGCTCTTAAATATGCAACAGGCATCTCTAGCCGGTCCAGTCTCCATGCCCCCAAGTCTACAAGGGGCACACCCTTCCAGTCCAATCTCTTCACTCTTAAATATGCAAAGGGCATCTCCATCCAGTCCAATCTCCATGCCCCCAAGTCTACAGGAGTCACCATCGATCAATCCAGTCCATACATCCTTTGTCTCATAAGGGGCACCACCTGCCTATCCGGCCCCTACTCCAACCCTCGTGATCCAAGAAAATGCTCCTTCCCTAATTAACATAATGCATGCCCTAGTAAAATCAGGGCCCAACTTCAATCATGTGGTAACTTTCCAAGAAGGACAATCTGGTACTCAAAAGGATTTACCTAGCTCCACTCAATCTTCAATCCTTCAAGAGAAGAGTCTAGGATGAGTGGTTCCCTCCTCTAGGAGAAAGGTTGAGGAAGATATTAACGTCGAGAGCTTGATTAGCCTTAAAGCATCAACCATCACTTTTCAGGTCTTTGACATCACAGCTTCATTTCATCTCCTCCTTGATCGGTCTTGGATCCATAGAGTCAAGGCTCTCTTTTTGACTCTTCACCAAAAGGCTAACTATATGTTCACAGACAAGGCGCTGGCCATTCTGTATGATCCCGAACAAACTTTTCTGATAAAAGCAGCTGACCGTTAAGAGCTAGATATCCTAATCATAGACATACAACGCTTCGATGAGGATATCCCAAACCATAGTCTCGAGTTCGAGACTGTGAATTACATCCTCTTGCATGTCCCATCGGATTAAACTATGTCTTCCCTTTAGTCGAGCGCCAACATTTTTATTATCAACTCGAATATTAAGAAAATGCAGGCATGACAGGACTGGAATATTTACCTCCTATGGGTGAGATAGCAAAGCACAAATGCATCGGAGGAGAGCAAACTCGGCAAGAGAAGGATGATTCCTTCATCCACGCATCAATCAGATCCTTTAAAGAGGGGATCTGAAAAGGCCGAGCTATATGTCCTAGAGGGGGGGTGAATAGGACTATGCCAAATTAAAATGCTAATAGTGAAATTTAAACAATTAAAGAAAAGATAGCACTTTAAACAAACCACAATACGGAAATGTAAAGCAACCTCAAATTTTAGTATTGAGAGCTTGATATAAATGTTGTTCTAAGGACAACCTTACACCATAAAAACCAAGGGTTTATGGCAAAGACAACCTTACTAAAACGGTTTGTGTATCAAAAACTCAAACTGAAGAGGAATAAAAAGGAAATAGCAATAAAGGAATTCTAAGCTATTACAACATTCCCCATAAAGCTTGAAATGTAAAGGATTACAACATTCACATCCACACATACATCCCACAATATTGAATGATAAAAAATATAGAAAATAAACCACACATCCGCAATACATAAAGAATTATAGTGGTTCGCTTGTGTGTACACCAACTGTTAAACAACAGCCACACAGCTACTCCACTCCTAATATCCTCACTCAGTGGATATTAGCGTTCACTATAAAAATAGGTTTTTCCAGGTTCACCTAAAACCCTCACAATTGTGTCTTTTAAGTGGCCTTACACAATTCAAAAACCCCACACTCTGAGTTTTCTGGATCTCCTCTGATAGCCAAAATAATGAGATTTTTCTGGCTCAATCTCAAAAGAAACCAAAAACAGAAGATTTACACAAATGTAAAATATCTGGATTTCTCCTTTTGTTGCCACCATGAAGAACCAAATTGGAGTGGAAGTTCGAATAAAAGTTCAATGTCCAATACTCACTTATGAAATGGTTCTAGATTCTAAATTAATTTTAAATTAAATCAAGTTGGGCTAGCTCTATTTGATTTTGATTCTAATAAGTGGGAATTCTTCAATCCCTCTTTCACATCAGATTGGAATGTAGAATACAAAATCAAATATACAATGCTATTAAAAGAGAATATTAAATGAGCACAATATATCTTAAAAAGAATACAAACTTATCTCTCAGAGTGATAACTTGATTATACTTGAATTAAATTATTAAACTCTGAAAATCGTGCTCAATTTATAGCTAAACAAATCGTGTTCACGACTGGTCATAAGAATACTACAACTGGTCGTAGAACCAACAACATTTTAAAATTTTGAGCGCGATCGGATAAAACCGTTCCATGACTGGTCATAGGCCATCCACGACCGGTCGAGAGACCTTCACGACTGGTCGTGACCTGTCCACGACTGGTCGTGTGGAACATGGAATGGTTGGTGGACTTTGATTTGAAGTTACAGGACTGGTCATGAACGAGTCATGTACTTTTCACAAGACCGGTCGAGTAGTCTCCAGAACTGGTCGTACCATAACCCGAAAAGTTGCAACAACTTAGGACAGGTTGTGGAATTTCTTGGATTAGTCGAGCCAGTGTTAGGACTAGTCAAACATGTCCAGGACTAGTCGAAGAACAGACCAAACACTTATAAAGTAATTTAATTTGAATTATGTATTCAAAAATTACCTACCCTAAGGTTAATCTAAGGTCTTCCATACCTTGGACATGAAATATGAGCATTGAACCTTCTTTTCTTCAAATGATAGACGGTCTTTGAAGTTCATGAAGCTTGAGATCTCGACACATAATGGAGCTTGAACTTGAGATCTTTTGAAGCTTGAATTTGTAGTACTTGAGTTGTACATCACCTTGAGTCTTGAGTATGAATAGTTGACTTGTCTCTCAATGTCGCTTTAAAACTTAGAACTTTGAAGCTTAAAGGAGTGAACAATGTACTTGATCTTGCATTTCTTGAAGTAGATCTTTGTTCTTGACTTGAAGCATTGTCCATGTACATGTGATGTATTGCTTTAAACATATATATCAATGTGCTACACAAGTCACATGTTGTGGTTTTGGTACAACAAAATTTGACAATCAAAGGAGCAAACAACCATAGCACTTACAGGATCATCTATTCGGTAGGCAGGCTAAGATCCACTGTGGAGGATCAAATGAGCAAAATGAGCCCAACTGGGCTGTTTGGAAATAACTCATGTAAAGGGTAAGAATTGCGTCTGGTTGATTGGACCACAGTCTGGGTCTCACTTGAGCAGGAAGAATCCAAAGACTCACAACGCATCGAGGATGAGCTGAGGAAAGTGACATCCAACATTAACTTAAAGCCCAATCCCAAACTCATCACAATATTTGGGCACGACAAAGAGGGCCTACCTACTGATCCGTCTGGCCCTGCCTCTTAAGGGGAGTGAGTGCAGGGCAATAGCTAGTTCACAGTCCTCAAGACGACATAATAAAAAAAATAATGTTTCACTCCTCAAACAGAATCAGGCAATCCATGGTTCACATCGCCGTCTTTCTCAAAAAAAATAAAAAATCAAAGTCAAAAAATTCTCAAAAGCCAAAAACATTAGATATTTTCGAAATGACAAAAAAATTCAGATACTTGTCAAAATGCTAAAAAAAATCATATATTTGGCAAAATAAAAAAACAACAGAAAATTCTCAAAACACAAAAAAGTAGAAAATCTTTCAAAACTCACAAGCAATAATGTGTCTAATGCGTTTGTTACAACACCTAAGTTTAAAGTCAACTCATATGATTTCGATCTAGAGTTAGACTTCAAAATCACGGGTTTAAATGAAGCCCAGAATGAGGAAAATGATGATCCAACTCTCAAGCTAGAGGATTCCCTCAAAAAGTTTGAAATAAAGGCCAATGTTGTTATGGACAATTTTGAAATTGTGAACTTGGGATCCCTTGAGCTCCCTAGAACAGTACGCATCAAGAGATCCTCGCCTCATGAATACAAGCAGACAATGACAGAATTCCTGAGGCCCGAGGCTATCTAACTTTGGGTTCTCCTATGGAGCCTTACTTAGATCAAATGAAGAACCAATCATACACTATCTGTTATGAAGCCCGAAGTCAAGCCCATCAAGCAAAGCTGTCAAGATTATGTCTGAAATCTACAATGGAGTCCACAACTTGCGCGTAAATGCACATGCAATGTCCAAGAAGAACTTGTGATGAACGATGAAGATAAGCTATTGCAGCATGTCAGGAAGTGCTTCAAATATTCAAAGCTTGCATAACGGATCCATGTGCATGCTTCGAGTCTTTATAACCTGACAACACTCTAGCCCTTCTTCATTATGGGGTGTGGACATCATCGAAAGAATGAGCCCAAAGGCATCCAATGGTCATGAGTATATTCTCATGGCAGACAAAGGCGAGCGCCAACAACATTCACATCATTGGTACGAATGAAAAAGAGAAGTCAAGGAAAATGACTAGTGGTAATCTCGATACAACCAACTACATCTTGTAGATGTAAAGTGCATGGCGATCGCTAGGACCAACGACAAGCAAGTTTGAAAAAAAGGTTAGCAACGTGGTAATAATGCATATCTTATCATCGTGCCTACTAAATCCAGGGGGCAACACTAGGCCATCCTGAGACAGTCCGCTGATCATCCACGAGGTTCTTCTGGGAGGTGCCCTTTGTCTCACCATTATTAGGGGCAAAGATCTTCCAGAGCCCACCAACGCTGACAACGTGAATATCTATCATGGGTAATCCTACCTGACTATGTCAAAAACCACAATCGTAAAGTTAAAGTCAAATGATAAGAGGTTAGCATCCTGAGGTACATTCCATCATCATTCCTCCCCTCCAATAAGTGTTCCAAAAAAATAAAGGGTTTAAAAAAAGGAAAAAAGAATGGACGAATAAAGCACGCAGTCCAAAAAAATAAAGAATAGACGAATAAAGTGTATTGTCCCAAAAAAAAGTCAAACCCAATGAGTGAGAACATAATTCACCAGCCCGTTCTCCTCTCAGGATTGTTTACCCCAATGTCAGCAGCTTCACGATCGTGATTGAAGATAAAGTTAGGCAGCTCACCAGTCGGCCGACAATGAATGAAATCTAGCCCCCGCTTCTGTTACTTGAAAAGAAAAATTAAAAGAAAAGTAACATGCCTAAGAAAAATGGGTGAGGTGAAAACCCGAAAGGGCACCTCAAGTAAAAATAGCGGGCATGTAGTGGACTTGGTGAAAACCTAAAAAGGTACCAAGGGTAAAAAGAGCACAGCTACCAAGGGGTAGGCAAGAGTAAAGACCCTGGACGTAGTGAAAATCCGAAAGGACACTATGAGCAAAAATGACGGGAAAGCCAGTCGTGGTGAAAACCTGAAAAGGCGCTACAGGCAAAAATGGCTATAAAAAAATAAGAAAAAAAAATGCAGGTACAAAAGAAGCCAAGGCAACGAGCAAAGTGAAGAAGCACAAGGAAAAGATAAGTCCTGGATCAGAATTCTATCAAACTCTACTCAAATCCAAGGGGCATGATCCTAGTATGCACTACTCTCAGGGAATCGAGATCCCTAGTAAACAACTCAGAATATCGGATTCAACATGGGCTAAGTTCAATGTTCTGATTCCACCATCCAAGCACAAATCCAATCACAAGCAAACACCGACAAATTTAGCACAAACAAAAATTTTCGTTCCTTTCAAAAAGTCTTTCTATACATTATTTTCCTTCTTTTACAAGAACAAAAATAAAAACATACATGCATATACAGGACAAACAGCCAACAAAGTTACGGATCCACAAAGTCATTTCAAAGCCCTAGAGGCCTACATTTCAAAGCCCACAAGGCCCATAAGTTCAAAACTCAAGAGATCCATATTTCAAAGCCCACGAGGCCCACAAATTCAAAGCCCCAGAGGCCTACATGTCAAAAGCCCACCAAGCCCATTGTTCAAAGGCCCATGGTTCAAGGTACATGTTTTCAAGCCCATTTCATAGGCCCACATATCCAAAGAAAGGCCCACTTCACAAGCCCAATTTCAAGGTCCATAGTCCTGGGCCCACATGTCCAAATCAGTCCCATGTTCCCCAATTGCCCCATTAATTCATTAGTGGAGGCCATCTGGCTATTCGATCCAGACCATATAATAAAAGCCGAACGACGACACCAACCCGCGAGATCGAACGGATATTTTTTCAAAATTTCAAAAATATCTTCAAATAAATTCTTCAAGGAGTCCAGCTCTGAAGAGGATAGTTTTGAAAAACGCATGTAACACGCAATACACTGAGGAATCTTCCATATTCTCCAGTTGCAGTCAGCGCAAACAGTGAAATAAGATTCGATCCCTTCCGATTTATCCTGGGGATAATCGAATCCGTACATAATACAAGTATGGTCGGCCCGATCTTTATGTCTGGATAGTCGTACGAATACGAGTAAAAATGATTGGATCTATTTCTGGAAAGAATAATTAAAGTCAAAGTGACTACAATCCATTGTAACCAAAGTATCAGAATTAGCAGACTGCATGGTAAAAGGTTATTGGCACATACCTAGTTCGGGATGTTCAAAAAAGTTGATCGAGTCCACGTCGGCGTAGTAAGTTCCCCATAAGGCTGCATCCATGCGCAGGGCAGCTAACCACTTTGATGATCAAATGAAACGAATACTTCTAAGGTGATTACGTAGTAAAGGAAACGACAGATTAAACGGTACGGGAATCCTCGTAAAGCTGCATCAACACGTAAAGACCCTAATTTTAAACTTACCCTCCAATGCTATTAACAATCTAACGTGAAATGGTTGTGATTGGTGACCCGTAATGCCGCATCAACATGCAGGGACAATCACAACATTTTCCTCAAATCCTCATGACATGTGCAAGTAATCTCTTTTCCAAATACTCAACTGACAATGATACAATGGCAAGCAACAATTCGAACCACTACCTTTTTCTGACTAGAAGGGTGGAGTGTCCACTCGCTTTAGAGCTCGGTTGCTCGCAACCCCGACCAAAGAGGGGCATCTATAGACACCCCACCCAGGCTAGTATCTTGAGAAAGCTAAGACAATCCGGGAACCATGATCATATCCTAAACCAAACCCTAATCAAGCTTAAATCTAACCCTAACCCTAACCCTAGCCTTAACCTTAAACCCAGCCTAAACCCTAAACCTAGCCTTATCCTAGCTTAAACCCTAAACCATTACCCAAGTCAAAAATCAACTTTCATATGGAATTACCCTTGTAATTCACTCTATTTACCATCCTACCAAGCCAAAAGTCAACTTTCATATGGAATTACCCCTGTACTTCACTCTATTTACCATCCTACCAAGTCAAAGTCAACTTTCATATGGATTTACCCCTGTAGGTTACCCTATTTACCATTTTTACCAACCTCACCAACCACTAAGAGCTAATAAGAGCACGTCATGTGGCATTCCTCTCCCCTCAACCAATCCTAAGCTTCCATGTCAGCATTTACCCCTCTCAAACCCAATAATAACTATATTGCCATTGGAGAAGGCTATAAATAGTCCTATCCTCTTCACATTTCACTCACACTTCCCAATCTTAAAATCCAAGTGAGGGAGAGAGAGAGAGAGAGAGAGGAAGAGAGTGAGGGTGAGAGAGAGCTCCCAAGCCTCTAAGATCAGATTTTTCTAGCTATCTCTTAGCCTCCTTATAACCTTCTCAATCCCAATTCTTGCCTGTATTGATCATGGTGCAGCCCATGTCTTAGCCTACTCAAGCTCAAGCCAAAGATCTTTTTACTTTATGCAAGCATTCATCGACACTTATTCCCTTCTCAACCCCCTGCTCCTCTAGATTTCTAGTGAACGTATGCTCTATGACTTGTCATACATTGGATCCTGTCACATCAGAAATTCCTTGTAATCTAGTCCTTCTTTCTATACCTTTTTACATAAATATCGTCACATCCGCTCTCTAGACACGTTATGGACATATGCTCTGTGGCTTGCCGAAAACTCGAATCTGGCTGCATTAGAAATCCACATGTGCCTAGTCCCATCTCGACTACATCATCAAACCCTTGAGATTGTTTTATCACACTAAGTAGAGACCGTACATTTATACTGGCAGAGAGGGTGCCTAACCCTTTCCCTCTTTGTAACTGAGGTCCCTTACTCGGAATCCCAGATCGCAGACCAAGAGTCAATCTAAGGTAGGAGAGTCTTTGGATTTCTCTAGCCTTAAAATATTTCGCAAGTTCTAGCCGACTGCGGGATTCTAAGATTAAATGGCTAGTGGCGACTCCAAACCAACATCACACACCCCATCCATCCAACAAATAAAAAACATCTGTAACATCTAAAAGATTCGCCAAATGAGCGTGGGCGCCAATTTCCATCGTTCACACCTATCCAATTGGAAGATATAGCAATTAAGATCAAATCTGAACTTCCTTTGACCTAATTATCAAACGAAGATAATTATTATAATTGGCAAGGATTCCATCACCAAACCATGCCCATGAGATAATGGCAAACAACAGGATTTACTAATCCCATAATCTCAAAATAAGAAAATAAGATACTTAAAGCTATTGTAGATCTACTATAATTTAAGTCACAATAAAACATTAAAAACTGAAAGTATTCCTTAAATATCAAAGTATAATCAAAGTAATTTCAAAATAAACATGAATCAAAGCAATAAAAATATCCTGTCACACTACAAGCTTTACCTCTTAGCCCTATCTAAGAGGTTTAGCCAACCATAAACATGATTGGACCAAAGTCTCTTAAGAAAAATATGAAAACAACTAATGAAGAAGAAAAACTCTTGGCGACGGCTTCTCCACCCTTTTGCTCCACTCCTTAAACCCTCGAATATGCTTAGGAACACCTAAGGAGTCTTATTTATAGTTGTGGAACTCCAACTTTCGCACCTAGTTGGAAAACTCTAGAAATTGCCTCAAATTTACGTAGTTTGCTAAAATAGACTTCACCCTATGTAGTTTCCCAAAATAGACTTCACTATGAGTAATTTCACAGAATGATCCATAGTTTCAGAATATGCTTTTTTAGGATGATTTCAGGATTCCTTTTCTTCACTTCAAATCTTTGATTCTCTCCATTCCTCACTTAGTTTTCTTGGATCTTTGACATGTGAATTCTTTAATCTTGGTCTCTTAAAATCCATCCCTTACCTTGGTGAATCTTGAATATCAAATCCATGCTTTTAGCACCCTTTTCGATCTAAGCTCTTAAATTCACCTTGCAATACAAACATGAGTATAATAGAACATTACGCATTATCATGTTCATAAAATCAAGATATAAATAGGGGATAATGTGCAATATTTGACCCTCAATAGGGCATGTCGGCTGTTGTTTCCACTGGGGGTCATCATTTTTTATTTTATTCATAAATGACTACTCTAGGAAAGTATGAATTTATTTCCTGAAAAATAAATCCGATATATTCGACACATTCAAGGTGTAGAGGGCAATGGTTGAGAAGCAGACAGGGCAGAAACTAAAGGTTTAAAGGTAAACAATGAAGGTGAATTCACTTTAAAGGAATTCAACAAGTTTTGTAAAGATGAAGGGATTATAAGGCACAATATAGTAAGGAACACACTTGAATAGAATGGTGTAATGGAACGGATGAATCAAACTCTCTTTGGAGAGAACCCGAAGCATGTTGAGTAATGTTGGATTGTGCAATAAACTATGGACTGAGGTCGTGAATTTGAATTGTTATTAGGTGAATAGGTCCCCGTTTACGCTGATAAACTGTAAAATTCTTAAAGAAGTGTGGAGTGGTCATGATGTTTACTACTCAAGGTTACACGCATTTGATGCAACACTTACTCTCACGTACTATCAACTGAGAGAGATAAGCTAGACCAAATAGCGAAGAAACTTACCTTTTGTGGGCTATGGTGATGGCATGAAAGGGTATATGTTGTACGATCTGGTCACTTGGAAAAACATTTTGAGCCACGATGTTAGATTTGATGAAGATTCTTTATTCCGTAAGGAACCGAAAAAATCAGCAGTGATTGGCGTTGAAATCGAAGGGGTGAGATACAATTTGAAGCTGGGCCAAAGACAGAGGTATATGAACAGGTGGAGCAACCACCTCTGAGAAGAATTTCGCCAAGAGATCGCAAATTACCAGCCATATACAGAGATGACTCAAATGTTGCATTCACCTTCATTACGATGAGGGGGATCTGACTACCTTTTAAGAAGCACGGGATGACCTAGATGCTAAGAAGTGGATGACAGTCATGCATGACAAGATAGACTCTCTATATAAGAACAAAACATTAGAGCCGGTGGAACTTCTAGTGAGACGTAAAGTGATTGACTATAAGTGAATTTACAAGAAGAAACATGATAGACATAAGGTGAGATTGGTCATAAAATGGTATGAGCAAAAGAACAGTGTTGACTTCAGCAAGATTTTCGCGCTCATAGTAAAGCATATGTTTATTAGATTTGTATTGGTGTTGGTTGCCCAATACAATATGAAATTAGAACAGATTGATGTAAAGACTACTTTCCTACATGGGGAGTTGGGGGAGCATATTTACATGAAGCAACTCAAATGGTTCGAAGTACAAGGGGTTGAGAATAAAGTTTGCAGGTTGAGGCAGTCATTATGTAGCTTGAAACAGTCATTTAGGCAGTTGTACAAAATGTTTGATACTTTCACGATGTGTCAATGATTTAACAATAGTATGATCATTGTGTATATTATAAGATACTAGATGATGGATAATTCTTTGTATCAGTATCATACGTAAATGTCATGCTTATTATCAGCCATAGCATGTCTAAAATCAATATGTTGAAGACTTAGTTATCAGGGACATTTGAAATGAAAGATCTAAGAGCTGCAAAGAAGATTCTCGTTATGGACATTCACATAAACAAATAGGAGCATGCTACAGTTATCCCAGTTAGAGTACCTTCAGAAGGTATTGGTTAATTTCAGCATGGACAAGGCGAAACTGGTTAGCACACCCTATGTTACTCATTCTAGGCTTTCTTCAAAACAATATCCTACTACGGATGAAGAAAAGCAATTGATATCTCGTGTACCCAATTCGAGCATCGTTGTCAATTTAATGTATACTATGGTTTTTATAAGACTAGATATTTCACACGCAGTGGGTGTTATGAGCAGATATATGGCTAACTTCAACAATAAACATTGGGAGGCAATAAAATGGTTACTTCAGTATAGACAAGGTACAGTAGAATATGTCTTAACGTTTGGAAAGTTAAATGACAAGTTGATAAGCTATGTAGATGTTGATAACGCGAGTAATGTGAATAATAAAAGGTTGACTTCCAGCTACTTGTTTGTTCTATCGTGTGGTACGATTAGTTGGATGTCGAAGCTTTAGTTTGTAGTGGTTCTTTCCACAATCAAAGCTGAGTATATATCGATGACGGAGGCATTCATTGAAGTTGTTTGATTGAGATGAATGATAAATAAGCTTGGGCTTCAGCAGGAGGTCATGCCGGTTAATTTGGATAATAAAAACATAATTAATTTGGCTAAAAAATCAATTTTACCACTCACGTACTAAACATATTGATGTTCGTCATCATTTTATCCGTCAGATCCTTAAGGAAGGCGGTGTGACTCTAAAGAAGATCCATACAAGCATGAACCCTGGTCAACATGCTTAGGAATGTGATTCTGAAAAGGCCGAGCTAAGAGTCTTAGAGGAGGGGGGGTGAATAGGACTATGCCAAATTTTAAAAAAAAAATTAATAGCGGAATTTAAACAAATAAATAAAGATAGCATATAAACAATCCATAATGCGAAAATGTAAAACAACCTCAAAATTCTAGTATTGAGAGGTTGATACAAACTTGGTTCTAAAGACAACCTGACACCAAAAACCAAAGGTTTATGGTAGGACAACTTCACTAGAACATGGGTGAGTATCAAAAACTCAAACTGAAGAGGATATAAAAGAAATAAATAGCAAAGGAAATATCTAAGCTATTACAACATTCCCACACTTGTATAAAAGAAATTTACAACATTCTCCACAAATGCAAAAAGGGAAATTATAACATCCACAAAATGAAATAAATAATCAATCACCATAAAACCAGAATTATAGTGGTTCACTTGTGTGTACACCAACTGTTTAGAAAAACAGCAACACAACTACTCCACTCCTAATATCCTCACACAGTGGATATTAGCATTCACTACGAAAATAGGTTTTTCAAGGTTCACCTAAAACCCTCACAATTGTGTCTTTCAAGTGCGCTTACACAATTGAAAAAACCCCACACTCTGAGTTTTCTAGATCACCTCAGACAGACCAAAATAAAGAGATTTTTCTGGCACAATCTCAATGAAATCAAAAAGAATAAATTTTACAAAACTGTAAAATACTTATCTAGATATTCTCCTTTTACTGCAGCCCGGAAGAACCAATTCGGAGTAGAAGATCAACGTAGATGTTCAATGTTCACACTCACATATGAATAGGTTCTAAGTTCTAAATTGATTTTAAATTAAATCACTTTGGGCTTGCTTGATTTGATTTTAATTTCAAGAAATGAGAATACAACAATCCCTCTTTCAAAATAAAATTGGAATGCAGAATTCAAAATCAAATGTAAAAATCTAATTAAATAGAATATAAAATAAATACTAAATAGCTTAAGAATATCACTAACTTATCTCTCAGAGTGGTGTATTGATTTTGCTTGAATTGGATATCAAACTCTGAAATTCGTATTCAATTTATAAGTACAGAAATCGCATCTTCGACTGGTCTTGAGGTCGCCCCAACTGGTCATAGGACTAATAGATTTTTGAAAATTTGAGCACGATAAGATTAGGCCGTTCCACGACTGGTCGAAGGACCTGCTCGACCGGTTGAGTGGCCTCTACGACCGATCGAGTCCTGTCCATGACTGGTCATGCGATACTCAATTTAGTTGCTGGACTTTGAGTCAAGCCTGTAGGACTGGTCGAGCACGAGTCGAGCACTGTTCACACGACCGGTAGAGCAATCTCCAGGACTGGTCGAGGCTCTAACAAAAAATTCTGAAAAAATATAAACAAACTTAGGACTGGTCGAGGATTTCTTAGACTGGTCGACCCAGTGCTAGGACTAGTCGAACATAGCCTAGGACTAGTAGAAAAACAAACTATGTACTTATAAAAAGATCCAATTGAATTATGTATTCAAAATGACCCACCCTAAGGTTAATCTGGGGTCTTTCATACCTTGTTAGTGATGTGTGAACATTAAGTATTCTCTTTGTTTCAGTTGACAGTCATTCTTTGAAGTTCACGAAGCTTGAGAACTTGACATATGATAAAGCTTAAACTTGAGATGTTTGAAGCTTGAATATGACTAACATTGAAGCTTGAGCTTATGGTTCAAAGTAAAGAACTTTGTCTTAACTTGGACGTAGCTTTGAATACTTGAACTATTGAAGCTCGGAAGATTGAAATTCACTTGATGTAGATTGAAATCCACTTGATGTTGAGCTTAAACATGAATATGTAAACTTGCACTTAAAGTTCTTGAGGTAAAGACCTTTGTTCTTGTACATGAGAAGCACAGTCTTGAATATGTAGATGCATTACACAAGACATCGATTCCAAGAGGTTTTGGCATTATAAAATTTAACAATCATAGGAGTTAGGAAACATAGCACTTGCAATCTCCCCCTTTGTCAAATTAGTGACAAAACACACTTCATTAAAAATAAGCATAATATGCACAATAAAGAATCATGCACCAGTTATCAATATAAACCAATTACATCCTGGTCAAAGAATCATGCACCATTTATAAATAGGTCAAAATAATTTGCAAACAATTAGTATTAACTCCATCAACTCCCCTAACAATACTCCCCCTTACTAAAAAAATTGGAAGGCTACCTACCTATCCACATCCACGATCCACTGTAACACCTCAGATTTTTGGCAACCTGGAGTTAGCGTCCTTGGGCAATGAGTCGATCATAACACCTTAATTGACTTCTCAGAACTCAATTCTAAAGCCTCAAATCCCCTTTCAACCCATTTCCTTCAAAATCTCACCTTTCACCACCTTATTCTTCAAATTTTTCCAAGTACTTTTATATTAGACATTAATCCTAAAGTTTAAATGACGAAGGATAATAATGAAATTAAAATTTACTATAAATAATGAATATATAAATAAATTAGATTTTTGACCATTAACCTTTTGGAATCTCATGAAATAAGTAGGTTATTTGGATAGAGCAACTCCTTCTACCCCAAAATCATATATTGCATGTCGAATAATTCATTCTGTTTTGTAAAATACACCCGTTTCAAATATCAGGTGGCGAAACCATATAAAACGGACTCAGGGGCCCAAACGACGCAAATCGGAGGGATCCGAGGTGGGTCTCGCGTACATCCGGTGTCCCCGAGGGGGGGGGGATAGCATCCCCAAATTGGAGAGGCATCCCCTAACTGTCCAGCGACCAGGGATGGCATCCCCGAATCAGGGATGCCTCCCCACCGGGTGGCCCGTTTGCTGCCCCATTTTCTACAGTTTTTCGTCCAACTTCAAAAAGTCATATCTCCCTCATTATAACTCCGATTTAGGTGATTAAAAAGCCAAATTGAAGCTTGATAAGTCTAATTTATATAAAAATAAGTAAAAAATATAATAAGAATTTTAATGTAGTTAATTATAGGTTGTTGTGACAACTGCCCGAAAATTATTAGTTTGGACAACTGTTGCGTCTAGAATTTTTCTAAAACAAGAAATTGAATGAAATTTGGTAGAGATGAATTAAACTTTATGAAGAACTACTAGAAAAATAATTAAAATAATATACTAACTAAAAGTGCTAGAAAGGGGCGTAGAACTGCCCTAGGATCTTATTCTGTCGTAATTAGGGCATAATTTAGTTAAGTACTAAAATGAATACTTAGTAGAATTAGCTTGAACCACTTTAAATACAAACTGCAAGACTTAAAATGAGTAGAACCGCTAACTCTACGCTACCTCTAAACCTGGGATCAATCTCTAAACCCAGTTGCTCTCGGGAGCACTTTGAAACTCTGTAACGGACCTGGACCATATGTCGAAAGTTCGATGACGGCAAAACTATACGGTTATGACCTCCTTGCTGGGCTTGACAACCATCCTGGAAATCAAGTCCAAATAGTATCAAAAAATTGAAAACTTGAGCCCGGAGTGAAGTCTGTGAGAAACGCGAATATCTTTAAAAAATGAACTCAGATTTAAGTGATTTAGGCCGTTCGCTTGCCGGCCAAATTTAAGGTTTCAGACCATCAGAATTTGACCCAAATACACCCTCAGATCATGAAAATTTCTCTACACAGGCCAGTATACTTGTGGCCCTGATCGAGTGATGACGACCATTGAACTGAAACCAGTCTGCCACGATCGATCCACAAACCCGATCAAACTGAAAATTTAACCTGGCATGGAACCAATGTCAGGAAACTTTCTCTGGACCGTATGCAGAAAATGGGCCTCCAAATGAGCTTCATTGGCCCAAAACAGCCAACTTTTGGCTATAACCTAAGTATACCATAGCCCTAGGACCATTGAGGTCAGTTATGAGCCTATATAAAGACCTAAACCCACCCAACCTCTCTCATATACGAATTTGCTTAAAACCCTAAGGAGAGAGAGAGAGAGAGAGAAAGAAAAAAAGGAGAGAAAAGAGGAATGAAGGAAGAGGGATTCTTGGAGATCGTTGTCGGGATCTTCTCCTGCCACACCACGCGCCGATATACCTCTCTCTTACGCTACATAACTTATTTCGATTCCAATTTGGGTAAGAAATCCTAACCCTAATCTTGATTTAGGGATTCAAATAGAGTAAATGGCAAAATAGCTAACCTATTTCATGGTCTAGGTTGTTGTTGTGCTGTAGATAGCGACATAGTGTACAAACCGAGTTCAAAACGAGTTTTCTGACAAAAGGTACGGACTATAAACATTTAGGTTATGGTTTTCAAGGCTTTCAATGTTAGCAATGATTTATGTCTGACTTGAATGTTGTCGCATGTGTGTAGATACGACGTATTCCGTATATTACACATATATATGAACTATGTTGAATATAGTGTACTTCATGTGTTTATTGAAATATTTGAATGAAATCATTATCATGATTATTAATCTTGAATACATGTTTGTTGTATGTATAACAACTCCTTTGTGAAAGGATTTACTATAATATAATCTATAACTAAATTAGGGTATGTACGTAGTAATGTATAGGTTAAGTGTTTGATAAAATGCCTGAATGAGTGTTTGTTTGTTAAATTGTAATTATTAAGGGTATTGAGATGGGATTCTCAACTACCTTATCTGCGTATATAAATTCTTTCGAGTAACCTACCTTACTACTACGTTAATTATGGATGAAATGTCTATGTATGATAACATGTGCTATGTGTTTGTTAAAATGCTCAAATGAGATTTATATTTGGATTGTTTGTCACATGATATTCGACTATCACATATGAATGCCTATTATGTTTGGATATGATTGGGACTACTGCGTAGTCCAGGCAATCGATAACGATTCCCGAATTAGTGGTGGAGGTCGAATCGCCACACAAGACACGTTCGATGAATCCGAGTCTTACGCTGCTTGTCGACAGTGGTTAGGCCACGTGGAATGCTTACGCACTCCATGTCGATTAAGTCAACGTACGCTCATACCAGTCGAGCTTGTCAAGTAACCTGATTGGCCTAATGTATGTTCACCATGTATGGACGCTACTGCTTGAGCCTAAGGTACCAAACTTACCAGTGACAAGCCTATTTAATCTTGGTACCACGATCCACTAAGACTCATGAGCCGGGCATGGTGGTATGGGACACTTTGGTCGAGATGTCAGCCTACACTAGGGCGATGAGTCTTCCCGTAGTGACCAGTGAGCAATTCAAACTCGTGAGCCAAATACGGTGGTATGAGACACTATATTCGAGTTGTCGTCCTACGATCAGGTGACGAACCTCTTGTAGAGACCTTGAGTATACTCTACGACTATGCTAAGGCGACGAGCCTTTTCGTAGTTACCTCAAGTATAAAATAGGCCTACCCTGGCTCAGCCTAGCTGTGGCCCCCAGTCGAGTTAGTGACGAGCCTTCAACAATAGACTACCAGTTGATAGGGCGTTGGTGGTAGTGACCTCGAGTATGAATTTAGTCTACACTGAGGTGACGAGCCCCCCGTAGTAACCTATGGTATAAACTCGCGAACTTGCCAATCGTATGTGATTAACTAGGATTGACGACCCTAGATGGATCATTATTTAGGTAAATGATTTAAAGGGAGGTACCTCAGCTTCCCGAATCTGCTATATGAATAAGTTTAATTAAGAACTTGACTAATCATGAACATGCATCGCATTTGCATGTGCCTTTGGCGTTGGAGTTGAGCATAGAGGAAGGGGTGCATGCCGCAATCGTCAGATGATGTCATAGAGGGAGTATAGGTGAAGGCATGCATCATTCCAATATATCATTCCTGCATTAATAAGAGTAGATAGGATTGTCTGATGTATTGCTTTATCATTACTGCTTGACTGAATTGATAACATGTTAACCTTTGCTTTATAGTTCCACTAAATTATCTACTCATTCCCACCTAGGACGATGTTTTAAAACACCACCCAGACTCTAGTTTAGATGTAGGTGATGGTGAGGTCTATACAGTAGAGTTGGACTTCGTAGACAAGGAGGAATGATTCTCCTACGTTCAGCTCTCAGGCGGGTCTACATAGACCTCGTGCTGATTCGACGGGATTTACGGATTAGTTGGACATTTACATTTTGGTATTTTATATAATTTGACACAAAACCTGTATATATTAAGCCTGGTAACACACTCATACTCTAGAGGTTGTGAAACACTTATATACTTTACATATCTATTATAGTCTTCTGCTTGCCTAATAACATTAACTCTGGAGTATGATATGTTGTTTTAGCATAATCTCACTCATGTTCGAATGCACTCATCATAATCATCATAATCTATGTTGCATAAGTGATGCATTGGAACTCGGGAGTTGAGCTTTGCTCGACCCCCGATTTTCAGGGCATTACAACAATCCATCCACAATCCACATGCCATATCACAAGCATAAGCATGATAAAATTCTCCCCCTTTTGTCACAATATGACAAAAGAAGGAATCCAATAAAAGGAACAGGAAGTAGATCAATAAGAAAGAATAAGAAGAGTAATGAAGAGAATATATGATCAAGATAATCAAGTTAACCAAAGTCATAAGCAAATTAGATTATAAAAAAAAAAAAAAAAAAAACTTGTTCAACCAAGTTTAACCAAGTTTAACCAAGTTCAATCCCCAAAATATCCAAACCAAAAACCAAGTATCATAAGAGTTATTACAAACCACGTAATTAAAAACGAATCAGAACCTGACGAAGGAGCAGGTATGGAAGGATCAATTTGATGAAGTCCCTTGGTAATGCGCCTCAGATATTTGCACATATATTTGAATTGTAAATCATGGGACACATTCATATTTTCTACCTTCTCCTCTAGTGAGCGCAAACGCGCATCAAAGTCAGATGGCTGATAGTCAGGATTATCCACTGAATCGGATTCGATCTCATCAAAAATGCCATCCATATTGATGTCATCAGGAGGTAAATCACCTTCATCTTCATCTGCGGCATCAGCTCCACCGACACCCATATTAACTTGGCCTGGGGCCAACCTCCAATTCATTTAGTTAATATTTGAGTTGTTGAATGGTAGGTGGTGAATTGGAGCTTCCCCAACAGGCATTGCCACTAAACTATGAGTGGCCAATACAGTCATAAGATAAGCGAAAAGGATGTCACTGTGTCCTGGATGGAGACAAAATTGAATAATGCAATGACATATCAAAGAAGGAAGACATACAGATGTACCAGAGATGATGGAATGGAGAATGCGGACCATAAACGTAGTGAGTTCTGTTTTGTTACCAGAATGAGGATAGACATTCGAAATGAATATCCTATGAAAGACTTTATATCTGGGTAACAAATACTTTGAGGCAAGCGCATTTCCGTTAGTATTCCATTCTGCATCTATATAACATAAATCTCTAGTAAACATACGTTTCTCAGTTTCAGATGGTTTAGCTACTAGAGTGCTAATAGGAATACCTTCATCATTGACAGGTAAATCCATTAGGCCAGAAATAAGATGTCGATCCACTTCAATTGGACCTTCTCTAGTGGAGATAGTGAATGTCAAATTTTCAGTCGAAAAATTGCTAATGCATGCATACATATCATGTGCAATGGAGCGGTATGTCGACCCACCCCAATGCAGGATGTTATCCCATCTTACAGACTGAAGGAGGGGAAGGATATCAAAAGGAGCAAGATGATCAACATTAACAAGTTACTCAAAAATAACATTACACAACCTAATATCCCATACATATGAGGAATTATCTTCGGGTGATCGAAGGTAGCGCACTGTTATAGGAGTCGAACGGGATGTAGAGGGACCACAAGACTCTTTCTTTTTAGTTTTATCTTCCATTTGTATCAAAGATAACAAAGAACTAAGAGATTACAAAAAAAGAAGAAAGGATTTTCACTAAATCAGATTTTTAAGAAGAAAACTCCAAAATCAACTAGGAATCATGAAATAAACAACACCAATGATGAAAAAAGAGTGCTAGGAACTTAAATCTATAAGGAAAACACAAACAAAGCACTAACCTTGAATAAATAGGAGATGGGTTCGACCAGTCGATCTAGGAGCCGTTGAAGAAGAAGCCCAAAATGAGGAAAAAGTGATTTTTCTCCCAAATAAAGTACTAACCTGCGTTACACGGCTGGTCGAGTACATGCTCGATCAGTCATGCAACGACTGGTCGAGTATGTACTCGACTGGTCGTGCACCGCCCCAAATATGCATTTTTTATAAAATTTGAAATTTGAAACATTTAAAATACTAAATATATACATTATGATACAGAAATGCATGAATAATCAATTCAAATTGCACATACCAAAATCAAATTTCAATTTAGAAAACCTACTTTTGTCGAGCGGTTTTGTGAATATGTCAACAAGTTGAGTTTCGGTAGGAATGTATTCTAAAGAAATAGTCTTGTCTTCTACTAATTCATGAATGTAATGATATCTAATGTCAATATGCATGGTTCGTGAATGCGGGATTAGAATTTTAGAGATATTAATGCGCTTAAATTATCATAATATAAAACCATAGTATCTTACACAATTCCGTAATCGCTTAACATTCTTTTCATCCACACAAGCTGAATACATTCATTTCCTACTGCAATGTATTCAGCCTCAGCAGTTGAGAGCGATACGGAACTTTGTTTCTTACTTAACCAATAAACTAAACAGTTCCCTACATAGAAACAACCACTACTGGTTAATTTTCTATCATCAATATTGCAAACCCAATCCGCATCTGTATAAGCAGCTAATTACACATTAGTATCATGTGGATACCAAAGACTCAGATTTGCTGAACTTGCGACATATCGTATAATCCGCTTAACAACAATTAAATTAGACTCTTTAGGGTCAGATTGATATCTAGCACAAATTCCTACTCTAAATACAATATCAGGTTGGCTTGCAGTTAAATAAAGCAAACTACCTATCATACCGCGATACAATTTAGGATCCACATTCTTACCTGGAAAGTCCTTTGAAAGTTTTAAAGTAGTACTCATAGGAGTATCAAAATTTTTACCAATCTCAAATCCGAATTTTTTAACTAAGTTTAGAGCATATTTGGTTTGAGAGATAAAGAAACCATCAGGTTGCTGTTTTAATTGCAACCCTAGGAAATAATTCAATTCCCCAACCATGCTCATTTCGAACTTAGACTTCATAAGATCTGCAAACTCAACAGTCATGTTAGCACTGGTAGATCCATAAATAATATCATCAACATAAATTTGCACTATTAAAATGTGATCATTATGCTTCTTTACAAACAATGTCTTATCGACACTTCCCATTATAAAGTTATGACTTAGTAAAAACTTAGTCAACTTTTTGTATCATGCCCTGGGAGCTTGTTTTAAACCGTAGAATGCCTTTTTCATGTGATAGACATGATTAGCATTCTTAGGGTCTTCAAAACCCGTTAGTTGTTCAACATACACTTCTTCATGCAAATCGCTATTTAAGAAAGCACTTTTTACATCCATTTGGTATATTTTGAACTTTCTAAAGCATGCAATGGATATAAATAGTCTGATTGATTCAAGATGAGCTACTGGGGCAAAGGTTTCATTGTAATCGATGCCTTCAATTTGAGTGTACCCCTGTACAACTAGCCTAGCCTTGTTCCTAATAATATTACCAAGTTCATCAGACTTATTTTTGAAAATTCACTTTGTTCTGATTATGTGTTTATCTTTAGGTCTAAGAACTAAGTACCAAACATCATTTCTAACAAATTGATTAAGCTCTTCTTGCATCGCAACAATCCAATTTTCGTCAGTAAGAGCTTCTTTTACGTTAACCGGTTCTATCTGAGATGTAAAACACACATAATTACACATATCTTCTAGTTGTTTATGAGTGTGAACACTAGTGAGAGGGTTTCCAAGAATCTGATTAGTTGGATGATCTTTAACTGTCCTCAGTTCAGTGTTCTGTTGACTTGATGAAATATCTGGTTTATCAATTAAAAAAATTTCATCATTTTCTGAACTTGAGACAGGTGTATTCAAGTGATCGTCAATAACCACATTAATGGACTCTTGAATTACACCAGTTATACACGAATCACTCGACTATTCAAAGCATACCCTAAAAATATTTCTTCATCACTTTTCGTGTCAAACTTCCCAAGATTTTCTCGGTCACATAAAATGTAATACTTGCTGCCAAAAACTCAAAAGTATTTGACATTAGGCTTCTTATCAAACCATATTTCATAAGCCGTTTCACCATTTGATTTTCTAGTATAAACGCGGTTAATTATATAATAAGCAGTATTTATGGCTTCGTGTAAGACCCGTGTCCTAGTCCATACTATTCCGTCGACTGCCGCGATCCTTCCCATCGAATTCCGGTAACCGACAACCGATAATCAATTATTGCGCATGACCTTAGGCCGTATCCTGTAGAATTAAGTCGACTTAATCCGAGACTTGTACCATTGCGACCGCACTGTCGCTGCGGTTCCGATGCCGCGTCTCGTGCACTGATCTGATACCCTAGCTAAGAGATGAGAGTCGGCGTTTATTTCGAAGAAATGTCGCGCTTTCTCGATCCCAAGAGAATCTCTACATAATGTCAAATCAATCCCATCAATCAATCAATCACTTCAATGTCAAGTACAAAGCAACCCATGCTTCCTTTCTCCACAAGTAAAGCAACCACCAAAGTCAAACCATCACTCACCTCACCCATCACTCACCTCACATCACTCACCTCACCCATCACTCACCTCACATCCATCACTCTCTCTCCCTTACAACCCTTTCTCTCTTTCTCATTTCTCACCACAATTCCAAGTAACCAAGAGCACCCACGTCCAAGCCTTCCATGAGAGAAAAAAATGCATGTGTGAGGCCCACTTTTCCCATTCCAAAACCCATCATCCTAGCCATCCACTTCTCATCTCCACCATCAAAGTGAAGCACAAGGAGGTTGGCGTTCCAACGGACCAAGAAGATCAATCGGTGGGTGCTTTGATAGGGTAGTTTTCATGTTTTCTTAGATGGGCCAAGTGAGGCCTACCGATCGATGGTATGGATCTCACTTTGGACCCTAAGATGTGGCCGATGGCCCACCTTGATTCTCATGATCATTCCATGATGGGGCCATTCTCCATGGACCCCATCATGATGTTTATTTTCCTTGCATGAAAGAGGTCATCTAGACTGTCCATTTTGGGTGGAGAAGGAATCTCCACTGTTGATCTTTGATTTGGTGGGCCCACATGTATTGGGACCCACTTGATGTATGATTGAATGCAAGGGAGGGTTCATAGTGGTGGAGCCGTCCATCACACGTGTCCCTCTCTCTTTCTCTCTCTCTCTCTCTCCCTCTCTTTTTCATTTTTTTTTCATGTGATGATGTGGCTATGTGGGGCTCACTTGGACGGACCCCACCTTGATGTGTATCTTATCTACACCATCTAGCCATTAGTGGCCCACCTGTAGCAAGTCTGTAAGTGGGGCCCACCTTATATATTTATTACCCAAACCGTCCAGCGTCCCTGGAAACTGGACATGGCTAGACAGTAAAGTGTGAACTGACGGTGAGGAGTACCGTAAAGCAACCAAAAACAAATGTCAGCTTGTTTCCAAACTTGGAGTGGGTTGCTCATGTAGGCCCCACCATGATGTATTTTTTTTAATCCAACCCATCCACTCCCTTCCTTAGATCATTTTAGGCGTTGAGCCGAAAAATGAAGTTAATCCGAATCCCAGGTTGGCCATACCGCAAATGCTAATGGGTTGGGTTACCCACGTCATTTCTTACTTTTTTTGCATGAGAGGTTTGGAGTGAGTTTTCACTCATGGGACCCATATTGATGTATTTCTTAGATCCACACCATACATCAATTTTCTGGCACATTTTAGCCATGTAGCCCAAAAATCTACTCGATCCAACCATCAGGTGGACCACACCACAACCGATGGTGGTAGTGGGAGCACCCCCTCACGTCAACCATGCGGACGTGGGGTGGGGGCGTCCCAACCATGGCCCCACCTTGATGTATTTATTTAATCCATGTCGTCCACCACCTTCCCCCTATAGTTTTAAAACTGCTTGTGAGTTGAAAAATGAGGACGAGTTGGAATTTTAGTTCTTAGTGGACCGCATACCGAGCGGAAACAAATTCCCAAATTGTTGGAACTTTCTAATAATACGTGTTTTCGTATGTATGGGACCAAAATCTGCATTAAACATGTAGGGTCATGTGTGTATAAGTGGTGGACCTATCCATCATTAGACTCATTTGGTCCATGAGAGAGTGCATGTTAGGTCGATGTAATAGACGGTATGGATTATCCACTAGTGGGCCCCACATAGTAGAAAAAAAATTATATATATATATAAAGGAAGAAAGAGAAGAAGAAGAAGAAGAAGAAGAAGAAGAAAAAGTCCCTGGACATATTGTTCCAGTGACGGTGAGGGTGAGGGTGGAAGGCTGCCACCACATGTGGATCCCACCATGATGAATTTGTTTAATCCATACCGACCACCATCTCCTCCTTATAATTTTAGGCCATGTGCCAAATTTTGAGGCAAATACGGGTCTCAAGTGGGCCGTACTAGGGGTATTAATGTCCATCTGTTAAAACACTCTAGGATGTCCGGTAAAACACTCTAGGGCACTCTTTGGAGTCCCTTGTCATCCAAACAAGTCCTAGTCAGAGTCTATTTGACCTCATTCGAGGTGGCCAAGACGGTGAACGGATTAGATTCTTCACTTGGGGTGTCCCACCATTGTGAGGCCCAAAATGATGTATGTGTTTTACTCACACCGTCCACGGCAATGGACGGTGGAAATCACCGTGTATGTGTTTTAACAATGTCGTCCAGGCATTTGCTGGACGGCCAGTAGGTCCCACCTTTCGTGTCTGTGTTATATCCAAAACTGTCCACTTAATTGGTGGGCCATGTGTGTGGACCCCACCATGATGCATGTGTTGCATTTTAACCGTTCAACTCTTTGGCAAGCTTGCCTTACAAGCTTGTGACTAAAAATAAGTCAAATCTAGAGTTCAAGTGGACCCCACCATTTAAGTGGTGGCTAATGAAGCCCACCGTTCAAAAATCTCTAAGGGCCATAATAGTTTCCGATTAAAGTTGATATTTATTTCCCCACTTCATCTATCCCTATGTTAATTTAGGAATAGGTTGGATGGGAAACATATTTTATGGTGGCCTTAGGAATTTTAAATGGTGAAAATCATTATCACCACTTATTTGGAGCGGCCCTTTTGTTATATATGGGGCCCAATTGGTGTGACCCATCTGATACACATAAGGCCCATTGTTGTGGCCCATTTGATATGCATATGGCCCATGAGATTAGGCCCACCTTGATTTGTTTGTGGCCCATTGTTGAGGCCCACCTTGATGTGTATGAGGCCGTTGTTGAGGCCCACCTTGATATGAATGCAAGGCTCATGTTATAAGGCCCATTTGGGTGTATCCTAGGGCCCATGGGTTGAGTCCCATTGTGATGTATTAGGGCCCATGGGTCCAGACCCATTGTGATGTATAAAGGCCTGTGGGTTGAGACCCACTGTGATGTGTATAGGGCCCATGTTATGAGACCCATTTGACGTATTAGAGGCCCATTGGTAGAGGCCCATGGGTCGAGGCCCAATGGGATGTACATAAGGCCCATCGAAGGTGATTTCACCGTGGTTTATGTGTTGACCTTTATGGCGGGCCATGCCTTGGGAGCAATGTTGGTTTGAGTCCACATTGTAAGTATAATGTTGGTTAAATGTCCGCATTACGACTCTCCCTAGGGCCATTGGTAGGCCCATACTTGTTGTGTGTAGGCCGTCTAGGCCTGTCTGCGTTGTAAGGATAGTTCATCACCTTATAACATGCTTAGTGTAGCTCCATGATTCATGCCCATACGCATCATATATATGCTTGATATGAGGAATGTTTGGTTATAACATGAGCCATTGGGCTGAGACATTTACGGGACTCCATATGAGACGGAGTGCCCGACATGAGCGCATGGTACGCGCGAGATTATTGCATGTTTGTACAGTGTGATTCATGCATCTCGCATACATGTTACTTGATCATTGTACGTCCTAGCGACATCAGGGTCGTGGCCTCCACAGGCACATCGTGGATGGCTAGATGGGACACCGAAAATATTTAGTTCTAACATTGTGGGCACTTAGGATGTCCTTGGGTGAAAATCCAGAACCTCCTTGGTACCAGGAGTTGCTCCAACGTCTAGACCGAGTGGATTATGAGCGTCGGTGCCTATACCATGAGGTCGTGTCTCCCACTGTGTCGTGGTCGGTTGGAAGGGGGTGTGGCCTTATCCGCCCGAGTGAGGGGGCTATAAGTTAGGCTGAGTATGACCAGCTCGTAAATGGGTCCGCTATCGACGAGCCGGGTAGGTATTGGCAGACTACTGGTCAGGTGGATAGTAAGGTCTATTCCGCTCGCTGGGCTGTGCAGCTAGGGAGGAGGCAGTCGGTGTCGAGTGTAATAGACCCCGGTGATTTTCCCAGAGAGCAACCACACTGATATGTGGACTTAATGAGCAGGAATTGCATATCCATTCATTCATTCACTATCCACTCGGGCTAGTGGTGCGTAACTATTTGTTATGTGTACCATCGCACGGCGAGGATTTCAGTTGGGCGCGCGACTAACTTGAGATCAGGAGTTTACCACATTGTGTCTGACTATCCAAATTTAGGTATGGGACTGGTTTGGATAGAAGTCCCTTGTGATGGACCCTATAACCTGTGATACTTCGTACTATCATCCCGACTTCACATTCCAGCATAGTTATTTCATTCGCACCGCATATTACATTACATCCGCAGTACTTAGCATTTTGGGTTATTATGTTTTTGTACTTATATGGCCTAGATGAGGTTGATGGTATTCATGGCTCGTCAGGATTTACATATTGTATTGCATTCTCAGCATCCGTTATTGTCTTGTTATGTTTTGCATCGCATAGCCTTGGTACGGCTGATAGCATTCATGGACTTACCAGTATACTTCTGCTTACTCCGATGTCATATGATTCATGATCTTATTAGTATTTCTGCTTATCCCGATGATGTATGATTTATGTGCTTTATTGATACTTAACACTTACCTTACACACACTTCCACCACCCTCTAAGCTTTCTATAAGCTTATGCACGATAGATGCGTGCAGGTGGCATTAGGTTGTAGCAGCGTTGAGCTTGGAGCGTGCAGTGGTCTTCTGGAGTTTTGATTTTTGACATATGTATTTCCCTTTCAGCATTGTACTCAAATATTTATTCTAGTGGATATGTGATGATGATGTTGTTTTGTGACTTGGTTATGCTTGTGGTTATGCTCCATTACAAAAAAAAAAAAAATTCATACTGAAAACCCTCCTTGTAGGATCCCAGGATCGGAATCTGGCGTATAGGCACTGGGAGCCAAGAATGGGGTACTACGGAGGCTGTCGGCGCCGAATTTGGCGATCGAAAATTTTGTGAGCCCGGTTTCTGAGTTTGAGGCATGACACTTTGGCCCAAAGATTTTTAGGGAGCTTCATACTATTTAACATTACATTAGCCATTTTTTGAAATACTCTGTTTTTTCTTTCTACTATACCATTTTGTTGTGGTGTTTTGGGCGTTGAGAATTCATGTGATATTCCTTAATCATTGCAAAATTTCTTAAAACTATTTTTCTTAAATTTTGATCCATGATATCTATGGATCTTACAAACTTGAGAACATTTTTCCATTTGAATACGTTTAAGGATCCTTTTTTACTTCATCGAGAGTTTCTGATTTGTCCTTTAAAAAGGCTACCCATGTATATCTGGTAAAGTCATTAATAATTACCAGTATGTACTTCTTGCCACCTCGACTCTGTGTTCTGGTTGGTCCAATAAGGTCCATGTGGAGAAGTTCGAGTGGTTTAGATGTGACATTGTAGTTTACCTTTTTGTGAGTACTCCTGGTTTGTTTGCCAATCTGACATTCACCACATATCTTATCTATTTTCTGTATTTTGGGTAAGCCTCTCACTAACTCTCTTTTGCTTAATCTATACAAATTATGGTAGTATACATGTCCAAGGTGTTTATACCATAACTCAGTCTCATCGGTATGGACTATGTAGCACGATAGATTAGATGAGCTAGAATCACTTACAATGTAGCAATTTTCAGAAGTTCTACGACCAGTTAATATTACAGAACCATTTTTATTTAAAATTTCGCATCATTGGTTAGTAAATTTTACACTATGGTTATTATTGCATATTTGAGAGATGCTTAATAAGTTGTGTTTTAATCCTTCTATGTATAAAACATTCTCAAATAAAGGGAGGTTAAAGAATTAAACCGTACCTTGGCCAACAATCCTGCAGTTGCTACCATCACCGAATGTGACTAAACCATTCCGAATGTGACTGAACCATTAGTCATATCTTTTAAATTAGTGAACAGACTTTTGTTGCCTGTCATGTGTCTAAAGCATCCACTGTCTAGGTACCACTTTGAATGGCTTATAGCTTTGAAAGCGGTGTGGGCAACCAAGCAAGTAACCTTAGGAACCCATTTCAGTATAGTCTTGGGTTTAGAAGTATAGTTGGTCTTTTTATGTTTGTAGTTGTTATAAGACCAACCCATTGAGTTAGATTTTAAGAGCTCCTTAAGTAAATCAACAATTTTCACAGCTAAAGGATTATGATTATAATTTTTGTAGTTGATATGGTTACTTATAGGTTTTAAGGTTTGAAAAGACTTAACATTTTTAAAATGACTTTGATTTAGGCTTTTCCCTTTTGAGTTTAAAGACTCCCCTTTCACAAATTTGGGTGGAGTATTCTTATGTTTAGGAGGAATACTTTTGTTGTAGCACAATCCAGATCAATTGCCACATATTCTGGATCCGGATAAGAGTTTTTCTAACTTAGGATCTCCTTGGGCATACTTTCATGTGTCTTTTAAACTCAAAAGTGAAAAGACTTTAAGTTTTAGTTTTTCATTTTCAGATTTTAAGTGCTCAACTTGGGAATTTTTGAAATTTAAGTCGCACTTAGTTTTTTTTAAATAATCTGAAATGTGAAATTTTTAAAAAACAAGACTATCAAAATTTTCTTTAAGTTTAGAAAACTTTTCTTTCTGAAGCTTTAGTTTTACCGCAATTTTACAACTTTCTTTGTATAGGGCATTATAAGCATCTTGAAGGTCTTCTTCATTTTCATGATCACTATTCAGATTTTCTTCACTAGTTGAATCATCATTACCTGAAAAAGTGAACTTGGCTAGAGTCATAAGGGCTTTAATTTCATTACCCGACTCGGTTTCTGAATCTTCTGACTCAGAAGAGGCTTCAGAGCAAGAAGATTCATCCCAAGTAGCTAACATACCTTTTTTTTATTTGTCCTTTTTAGGACACTTGTTTGCTAGATGCCCATATTCATGGCAGCTGTAACATTGACCGTCTTTTAAAAAATTTCAAGTTTTAGATTTAGATATTTTCTTATCATTAGATTTTTGAAAATCAACACTCTTTTTACTTTTGAAAATCTTATAAAACTTTTTAGCATAAAGGGCCATATCATCTTCAGAATTTTCTAAATCAGAATTACTACTATTTTCTTGAGAAAAACATTTAGAAGATTTAAAGGCGATTGATTTACCTTTAGGAGCTTTAAAAGTTAACTTATAAGTTTGTAATGAGCCAACTAATTCTTCTACCTTCATATTATCTGTATCACGAAATTCCTGTATCGCAGTCACCTTTGAATTGAACCGTTCAGGCAGTGAGTGTAGTATCTTTGCACAGACTTTACTTTCTGGGATTTTATCACCGAGACCCCACATACTATTGACAATGTCATTCAATCTAGTATAAAAGGTCCATGAAAGTTTCACTTTCTTCCATATGTATTTCCTCAAATTTGGTTGTGAGGATTTAGACTTTAGATATTTCTTGACAATTGTTGTTCCCTTGTGTGTCATTTCTAAAATTTCCCAGACTTGCTTTGCAGTATCATAGGATATAATTCTTTTAAATTCATTCGGTGATAGTGCACAAGTGATTGCATTTAGTGCTTTTGCATTGACACTACTTTCACTTTTCTGAAGAGTGGTCCAAGAGAAATAAGGTGTAACTCTCATAGTTTTGGATCCATTAATACTAGTCACTTCAGTGGTAGGAGGGGTTCAATCTGTCACTGTGGCTTGCTACACGCTTTCATCCATGGATTTTAAGAAAATTCTCATCATGGCTTTCCAATAGGCATAATTGGAGCCATCAAATGGTAGAGTCCTAGTGACTGAAAGGCTATCAAAATTTAACATCTTACAAAACTCAGATCGGTTAGCTAAGGAATTTAATCCAAAAGAAATAAAAATTAAAATGAGTTTTTTGGCTTTGATACCACTTGAAAAGGCCGAGTTAAGAGTCCTTTGGGGGGGGGGGTAAAAAAAGTAATTTAATAGCGGAATTGAAATAAATAAATAGAGATAACACATAAACAATCCACAATGCGAAAATCTAAAACAACCTAAAAAATCTAATATTGAGAGGTTGATACAAACTTGGTTCTAAGGACAACCTGACACCAAAAACCAAAGGTTTATGGCAGGACAACCTTACTAGAACGTGGGTGAGTATAAAAAACTCAAACTGAAGAGGATATAAAAGAAATAAATAGCAAAGGAAATATCTAAGCTATTACAACATTTCCACACTTGCATAAAAGAAATTTACAACATTCTCCATAAATGCAAAAAAGGAAATTACAATATCCACAAAATGAAATAAATAATCAATCACCACAAGACCAGAAATTATAGTGGTTCGCTTGTTTGTACACCAACTGTTTAGAAAAAACAGCAACACAACTACTCTACTCCTAATATCCTCACACAGTGGATATTAGCGTTCACTATGAAAATAGGTTTTTCAAGGTTCACCTAAAACCCTCACAATTGTGTCTTTCAAGTGGGCTTACAGAATTGAAAAAACCCCACACTTTGAGTTTTTTGGATCACCTCAGACAAACTAAAATAAAGAGATTTTTCTGGCACAATCTCAATGAAACCAAAAAGAATAAATTTTACAAAACTATAAAATACTTATCTGGATATTCTTCTTTTGTTGCAGCCCGGAAGAACTAATTCGGAGTAGAAGATAAACGTAGATGTTTAATGTTCACACTTACATATGAATAGGTTCTAAGTTCTAAATTGATTTTAAATTAAATTACCTTGAGCTTGCTTGATTTGATTTTGATTCTAAGAAATGGGAATACAACAATCCCTCTTTCAAAATAAAATTAGAATGCAAAATTCAAAATCAAATGCAAAAATAATTAAAGAGAATATAAAATAAACACTAAATAGCTTAAGAACATCACTAACTTATCTCTCGAAATGGTGTATTGATTTTGCTTAAATTGGATATCAAACTGTGAAATTCGTGTTCTATTTATAAGTGCAAAAATCGCATCTTCGACTGGTCTAGAGGTCGCCACAATTGGTCGTAGGACCAACAGATTTTTGAAATTTTGAACGCGATAAGATTAAACCGTTCCATGATTGGTCGAAGGACCTACTCGACCGGTTGAGCGGTCTCTACGACCGGTCGAGTCCTGTCCATGACTGGTCGTGCAGGATTTAATTTAGTTCTTGGACTTTGAGTTAAGCCTGTAGGACGGATCGAGCACGGTTCACACGACCGGTTGAGCAATCTCCAAGACTAGTTGAGGCTCTAACAAAAAATTTCAAAAAAATATAAACAAACTTAGGACTGGTTGGGGATTTCTTGTACTGGTCGAGCTAGTGGTAGGACTAGTCGAACATAGCCTAGGATTAGTCGAAAAACAGACTGTGCACTTATAAAAAGAGCCAATTGAATTATGTATTCAAAATAACCCACCCTAAGGTCAATCTAGGGTCTTTCATACCTTGTTAGTGATGTATGAACATTGAGTACTCTCTTTGCTTTAGTTGACAGTCGTTCTTTGAAGTTCACAAAGCTTGAGAACTTGACATATGATGAAGCTTGAACTTGAGACGTTTGAAGCTTGAATATGACTAACATTGAAGCTTGAGCTTATGGTTCAAAGTAAAGAACTTTGTTTTGACTTGGACGTAGCTTTGAATACTTGAACTGTTGAAGCTTGGAAGATTGAAATCCACTTGATGTTGAGCTTAAACATGAACATGTAAACTTGCACTTGAAGTTCTTGAGGTAAAGACCTTTGTTCTTGTACAGGAGAAGCACAGTCTTGAATATGTAGATGCGCTACACAAGACATAAATTCCGAAAAGTTTTGGCATTATAAAATTTGACAATCATAGGAGCTAGGAAACATAGCAGTTACAGATTCCTACAGAGAAGTTCATGTTTTGTATGACTTTTTTGGGCTTGACGAAGGCTTAATGGAGATGGAGTGTGTACGAGAAGTAACGGTGAAGCCATGATGGAAGACAATTAGGGATGACATTGATAGCGGAGTAATGGAGCATGAAGATTGAATCTATGGTGGAGATTGTTGAATGTATGTTTTCAATCTATGAAGAATAAGGAGACATCAATCAATCAACAGCCTTGCTTGATCGATCAAACCTTCCCAGAATTAGACAAATTGCTCTGGATAATTTTAGACCATGCTCGATTGATCAAACCTTCAGGTCTATTGATCGAGAATATTAAGAAAAATCCTTATTTACTCTCGATTGATCAAACCTTCAGGTCTATTGATCGACATTTTTGGGACTAGTTTGATCGGCTCAAGCTTTGGTATACTCGATCGATTAAAGGGTGCTCGATTAGTGTTGATCAATTGACACTGAGATCAACGATGTGCGCGAAATTGCATTAGTGTATGATTCGTTTCCTATTCTGGTTGTTATAGTATATATATTTGGTGTATTCGAGATTAGGGCATAAAAGAGGGTTATCATCATTGTAAGTGCATCAGGATTGTTTGTCGCTTTATATTGCGATTTTTTTAAGTTAGGTTTTTTTATATAAAATTTACGTATCTTATGCATATTTTGTTTCCGTCTGATTTTATTTTATTTGATTGACTTTGGTTTTACTTCATGGATGCACAGCTGTATTGTTTGTCTCATCTCACTTCAAACCTGCGAGGCCAAGCACACCTAGAGACTGTTATATCATTTCATTTCTTATAACATATTTTAAATTTTCTCTTTCGCATTCTCAACCATTTAAACAGGGAGATTGATTAGATACTGCTTTTCTCTCCCACAATGTGCCACACGTATATAATAACTGGTTCGTTGAAACAGTGGACCGCACGCTGATGATCACGTGTTTGATCCTCACGCGAATTGCATTACAACGCAAGTAGCCACATTGCTGCTGGACGGTGTTCCGTGGACCCCACAATGATGAATGTGTTTCATACACGCCGCAGATCCATTTTGGATAGTTACCTTATTGCGTGAGCCAAAAAAGGAGGAATACCAAATCTCAGGTGGACCACACGAACGGGAAAAGAGCGGTTATTAAACGCCCACCATAAAAAGTTGCCTACGGCCCACTGTAATATTTGTTTGCCATTAATCTGTTGAACCGTTCACAAAAACCGGACGAATGGAAAATATAAATATCATCTTGCTTCAAAACTTTTGCAGGCTTAGAAAGTTTTCACCGGTGAACATTCAATCGCCACTGTTTCCTATAGTGTGGTCCACCTGAGATTTTGATTTGTTTCAATTTAAGGCTAGAGCAGTAAAAATGAGCTAGTAAAATGGATGAACGGCATGGATAAAACAGATAATCATGACAGTGTCAGTAGACGATCAGCGTCCAGTTGAGCCACTCATTCAAAATCAATGCACGGCTGATGGTACGGTGTCCCCATCGAACGGTAGATTAGCCTTATTTTCAATATCAGATGATCTTAATGGTATGACCTACCTTGCTACGGATTAGATAGTATACCAATGAAATATTGGCTTGAATCGATGGATGGATGTGACAACTCACATACAGCCGTTGTATGTGCTCATTTCAAGAAGGACACGTGCTTTCCTTTTCTGCCCCTCTCTGTCTCGCGAAATTACCTCCAACTAGAAAATCTCGTAATTTAAACCCCTTCTTAATACCGAATCCCTCACCAAGATGTTAAACCCTAGCTTCTGTGAAATCCCATCTGGCATGATGGGCGAGAAATGCCGAAATTCTGTCAAAATGGCGAGAGATTTCCAAGATTCTGAAATATAGGGTTTCTGCAACAGATGGTGTGTGGAGAGAGAGAGAGAGAGAGAGAGAGAGAGAGAGAGAGAGAGAGAGAGAGAGAGAGAGAGAGAGATGGTGTTGATGAGTAATCTGTGTGGAATGTGAAGGTTTATTTTAGGGAATTTGGGAGACGATGTTCGGGAAGGAGAACAATATGGCGCTGATGGTGGTCGGGTTTGCCGCGAGCATGTTGTTCATTGTGTTCGTCTGCACGAGGCTCCTCTGCGCCCGCATCGTCCAATTCACTGATTCGCGGCGCTCAATCCCAATGGCCCGTCCCAGATCTGATCTCAGTATTGTAAGTTCCCATTTTTATTCATTTTGATTTATTTATTTATTTATTTATTATGATAATGCTTCTGTGTATAGTAGCCTTTGCTTATGCATTTTGTATTAGTTGTGGTGGAATTCTTGTTTTCATCGACTTTTTTTCGCTCTTGATTCGTCTGTAATATTTTGGAATTTTAAGTTTGTTGCTGTTGTTTGATTAAAGAGAATGGAATTTCAAAAAAGGAGTGTTTTTCGTTGAATTCCTTAGTTGCCATTTGATATATGATCTTCCACCAGACAATGCTGATAGAATTATTTGTTTCATTGGTATAAGTGTGGCCCATGGTTTGGTGTTTGAGCCATTCATCTGATGATGGGCCATGTTATGGATGGATTACAGTCAAAAAGCTCGTCAATGGGACAATGTGGACTTGCCAGTTGGTGGCTTGCAAATGGACGGTTAAGAAAGGAAATGTAGTGACGGTTCACATTCAATTGAAATATTGCCGAAGTTTGGATGGCAATTGTATTCTGATCTGTTTTTTTTTTTTTTTTTGCTGCATATTTCATCCACATTGTCGTTGATGGTTAAGATTGTTTGAATCCTCAATCTGGACTTTTCACATGGCTGGATCATCTCATCTCAGATCAACCTATGGTAAGCCTTCAACTGTGGATGAAGCTGTGGGACCTCAGGCAACCAGTCCGAACTCCACACCACTCCATTGGTTGATCCAACATTTTCACGTGCACCAAGGGCCACACCATGACAAGAGTAAACTCCAAAGGAAAGTTTGGATGGTGGATGTTCTCTGCGCATGGCAAAACCATGCCTCTAGGAGCAAGCATGGGTTTTGAGCTACTAAGCCATCTCCAGAGCACTAAAACCGCCTCCCATAGATAGATGATTCTCAGCTTCTAGATACCCCACAGCTTCTAGAAATTGAAAAACATAACCCTAAAATTAATCCAAGTGATAACAGCCTGTAGCTGAACTCTAGTTGTGTGGCCAGGGCCCTGGCCGCTAGATTGTGGCTGCCTAGCAGAGCCATTGGCAGCTAAACCAAGACCCATTTTTGGAGACGGTTATAAGTTGTAATTGGTCTGAAAGTTGTGATCATACTTCCCTTGCCCCTTGCTTAGCCAAATTCATTCCCCCCTGTTAAAAATACCCTCATTGACCACGTGAAATGGGATTGGAAAAACCACAAAATGGCCAATACTCTGCCAGATCGTGCAGACAACCTCAAAATTCCACAACAAGGAAAAATCTCTGCTGCTGTACAATTTTTTTTTTTTTTGGTTTTTGTTTTGCTCTTTCGTCTTTTATTGAGTTGTAAGGAAGGTTTGGAGTTCTAGGAGAGTCCAAGGTACAAATGCAACCTTGATTTGCTGGTAAATCAAGTATTATGATTTGTACTTGAGCCACTTTGAATCCACTTTGTTAGAAGGGTTTCTCATTCTTGTCATGTTCTCTTTTGTTGTGTTTTATAACACATCAAGAGGAATCAGGAAACCCAATACGAGTTGAGCAACTTAACCCCGAACGATGGTGTGTACAGGTCTGGATCATTGAACCATGGGTCCTGCTTGTACAAACTGAAAGATGAAGGATGCTATGCATATCCTCATATTGAGGACTGATTGTTTAAGTGACCATTTTGAGGCACAATAGAGCCGATGGCCATCCTTTGTAGTGAACATTGGAGTGCAGCTGAAAACTGAAACTGGACTGAATGGGATGCTGTCTTTCCATCTTTTCCACCCATGCCAATTTGGCAAAAAAAGCATCCATCTGCCCTAGTGGCCAAGAGACATCAAAACAGAGTCTAAATTTTGATACAAGGGCACATTGGATCTCTCCTGAAACGAGATGTATCAACATGTAAGCACACAACATATTATTGCTATGGGTGTGAGATGTTACTGATTTAGTGTCATACCAGTGATGCGTACAAATATTATACTGCATCAAATACATATTTTATGGGTATTTACGGTAGCCACAACATGGTATTCGTTTTTTTTTTTTTTTTGGTGAATTTGGACTGATTTAGCGCAGCACGAGAAAGACATTGTATCACATTTCGTGCATCATGATTCTGATGAGCAACAAGTGGTACATTTATATCGGTTTAGATTTTATACCATGATGTGATTAGAAGTTTGTAAGGGTATTTGATGCTTTTCTATGACCATTCAGAAAAGAAAAGAAACAGAAGTGATGATTTTCTCTGGGTGCTTTCTTGGGCTTCGTTCCTTTTTTTGTTATCTTTTTAGTTGTGTAATTAATTCTGATATCCTGCAAGTAGGATGTCTCTTTTTCATGCTCTCCTCTTCTTTGTAATTATAGAGCGATTATTCCAATTTCATTTTTGTGGGTTTTCATGTGGTTATGATTGTTTTTTTTTTTTTTTTGAAAGATCACTGATTTGTATTATAAGAAGAGCAAAAGACAAAAAAGGAGGAGAGGGGAAGCTGAGAAAGCAAGCCCATCTAAGCTCCGAGAAACAGAAAATTACAACCCTTAAGACTGTCTACTACTGTGGCCCATTCAATAATCGTACGCTTGGCCTTACTAGCTACACTCTCGGCTGAGTGCGCCCTATCCTGAAAACATCTTTCATTCCTTTCTACCCAAACACACCACCAAATAGCGATTGTTTTTCAGGATTAGTAATTCGTAGAACTGGGTTATTATTGTCATCTAAAGGCGATAGTCCCGTGCTAGTTGTTGTGGTGCTTGACTTCATCATAGTCTCTTAGAACTTGGTCTTCTACTAGTCTTTATGGTTCTTCATAGTATGACTGAAATCAGTTTTTACTCATTAGAAGTTGTTATTTGCAAGGTATTCTGTAATCGTAACAGTGGCTGTAACGGCCACCATTGTTACCTTTACAATACGGGCTGTAATGGCCATTAAGATCTCCTTTTTTATTAAAAAAAAATGAAAAACCTATATCTGCCCTGTAACGGACGGGGGCCATAATGGCAGTTACGGATCATTTTTCCATAACGGCCATTACCACCCCGTAACGTGTTACGGTTGCCACCATTTCTTGTGGTTGGCATGTCAAAAGCCTAAATGAACATCTTCTTCAACTTAATTTCTGTGCATTAGATTCACATTTACCTGTTATAGTTTGGCAGATGCTGAACCATCTTCCGTTATTTCCATGAAACAGCTAGAACGTGGGCTTCATGGACTGGAACCTGTGGTGGTAGCAACATTTCCTACTAAAAAGTTCAGTGACGAGTTCTTCTCTTCTGGTGAAGACACTCAGTAAGTTCATTTTTTCTTAGTCCAACTTCCTATTGCTGATTGTTTTCTTGTATTTTCTGGTCCTCTGTGTCACTGAGGACACATTCCATTTTGCCATTTTATCTGATTCAAATTCTAAATGTTCTTGCTTTTTAGGTGCAATTTTAATCCATTTGGTGAAATTAGCTAGTTAGTTTGGAAGCACATGACTGTCAATCATTTTATTTATCATAGAATATTAATTTGAGTTATTTTTTTAGCATTCTCTCTGGATATGACTAAAAGAGGATATTTTAAGAAAGGAAAAAAGAATGCCTGTCAAAGAAATGTTCTCTACTGGCGTCACTACTTGAGCCCAAGATGCTTTCAATTGGTATTGCAGAGAGATGATCATTATCTGACAATAGGGGGTATGGCATGTGGCCCACACTTGAGAGAGAGAAAGTGAGTGAGGGGGGTGGGGGTGGATTAGTACCCTTTCTTCATGGTGTCTTCATTCTTGAGAGGGAGGGATTAGTACCCTTTCTTCATGGTGTCTTCATTCTAGAGAGGGAGGGATTAGTCCCCTTTCTTAACGGTGTCTTCATTCTTTGATGAGTGAAATGGTTTTCTTCATGGTGTCTTCATTCTTGAGAGGGAGGGATTAGTCCCCTTTCTTAACGGTGTCTTCATTCTTTGATGAGTGAAATGGTTTTCTTCATGGTGTCTTCATTCTTGAGAGGGAGGGAGGTAGTACCCTTTCTTAACGGTGTCTTCATTCTTGGATGAATGAAATGGTTTCATTTGTTCTCGAAGCATGATTTTTTCAGATCGATTTCCAGTTGCTAGGCGAACAAAGAGTGTTGGAGGCTTGGAGCTCACTGCTCACATGATGTACATCTTGTTATACTTCTTTTTTTTATCAGTGCCTTTCCTTGAGTGATTTAGAGAGCCAAACATCTGCTTACAATGCTAGTTTCTATTGTCATGCTTTACGTAGATACCAGTTTCCAATGCTACCTAGCAGATGAGCTTGTGGAACAACACTGTCAGTTGATTCTTACTTTTCCAGTGAATAAGATTGCTCCCTTTGTTCACCATGTGGATTTTCCCTGTAGTTAATTCATAGGAGGTAGTCGACACCATGTGACTGTTTTTGCATGTTGAATTTTCCAACATCAGCTTATATATATATATATATATATAACCACACCTTCTGGCCTGATGCCCTTAGTGCTCTTTCCTCGTGAGAACCTCGACATTCATCAGAGGGAAGTAGGACTCTCTTTTATACCAATCCTTTTGAAGTCTCTCTATAAGCCTTCATTTAACACCTCCTATCCTTGCCCTCCTATCCCTTTTCCTCCTTGAATGCTATTCAACTTATGGGTGTTGTCCTTAAAGCTAAACCCCACTAACACAAAGTTCCTTTGCTTGTGACGACTCTATCCTGTCGTATAATCACCTCTCTATGTAAGATTTATTTGCAGACAACTTGACGAGGACATCACTACATGCAGACAACCGGGGGGGGGGGGGGGGTGCTTCTTCTTCCATCTTCATGTGATTTGAAGGTGACTTCAATGTGGTTTGGAAGAAAGATTGCGAAGCTAATCTTTATTAACGGAGGTGGGATGTCTCCATTTATCACTCTCATTATCATCCCTTCATCAACCATTGATATATTCTTCCACGTTCTTCGATTTTCGTTCTCCTTCTTCCCAAGCTATCAACATCCACCTAATATTCATACCTTATACATCCAAACCCTAACATTAAACCTGGAAATACCAAAATTTCCTATTTCCCCAAATTACCGAACCCTAATTCTTCACATTCTTCCATTAAGCCCAAATCCTTACATTCCCCCATCCAAAACTCTAATTCTCTTATCCTAGTACCTAAACCCTTTAACTCTTCTACCTACTTTATCCCATTAACCCTAATTCCAAGTTTTCCTAAACCCTAATTTCACCCTAGATAGTATTAGATCTTTTCCTTTGAAATAGGCTTTACTCTTTGCTATTTGGATGCTCCTACATCCATTTGATCCTAGTTTCTTTTATTCGATGGTCTTGTAGGATGATGTTTGATAACCTAGGCTAGAATTATGCATGATCTTCTGTTGGGATTTTGATATTTGTGATGATGATAGCAAGTTTTGTGTGTGTGTGTGTGTGTTTTTTTTTTTTTTTTTTTTTTTTTTTAAATAAAAATAATTAAGTTAATTTTGTTAATTGATCTCATCAATATTTGAGTTCATGTATCGATCATACATCAAATTTGGTATCAAAGCCCATAGGTTTAGCATTGGATTTTTATGTTGCATCTAGGTTAGAGTCACATCTAGGGTTAGTAGATCATACATTGCATATAGGATCATATTGCTGATTTTTTTTTTTTTTTTTTTTGTGTCATAGTTGGGAATATCTTATTGCTATATTTTCAGCTAGTGTTTCCACTTGTACCATTGCTGAATTTTCAGCATGATAATCTCGGGTTGTCACATTGCTGAATTTTCAGTTTGTAATTTTCAGATTACATTCTTGCTGAATTTTCAGTTTGGTACCCTCGGATTACCATCCTACTGAATTTTCAACATAATATTTGAGGGTAGTAACTTGTTGAACTTTCAGATTAGTGTTACTAACGTGTCCAGTTTGCTCTTTAGGTTGGTTTCATCATTGTCATAAATTGTCCTAGGACCTAGGGTTTCCTTTTGGAGTTTCCTTGTGTATGCCCACTCGTTCGGGACGTGGTTTTGGTCTACAACCCATAATGAATCTAGAGCAGATTACCGAGGCTCTTAATGCTATCAATAACTGTCTGATGACCATTGAAGCGCACAATAGAACGACTGCTACTCAATTAATCGGGATTAATGCGCGCGTCAATCAACTTGAGGCCTCCCCACAGGCAAACCCAAACACTGAGGAAGATGTTCAATCTCAGGTTGGAGATTAAGTTGATAGGTGAGGGCGTGGTCGTGGCCAAGGCGTTGGCCGTGGTCAAGCACACGTGCCACCACAACGTGGGGAACTTTATGACCATCATGATTTAGATACACAAGTCACGAAGGGTGTAAAAGTTGAGGCTCCTTGTTTTGATGGTCGCTTAGACCCCAAAGCATTCCTTGATTGGGTGACAAACATGGACCACTATTTTGAGTGGTATGATATATCTGATGCCCGTTGAGTAAGATTTGCCAAGATGAAGTTAGTGGGCCAGGCTAAACTTTTTTTGAACCAATATGTAGAGTAAAATTGAAAGGAGAGGAGAATCCCTAGTTGCGCACCGGGCTGAAATGAAAGAGGTCCTTAAAGAAAAGTATCTCTCTTTTTTATCGCCAGGTGCTCTTAAACTAGTGGCAGGCCTTGCGTTATGGACTTATGATTGTGTCAGATTACATTGCTAGGTTCTAGGAATACATGATGCAATGTGACATTGAGGACCCAATGATTACATTGTTCAGATTCAGGATGGGCCTCCAATTCGAGGTCCAACGAGAACTTTATTCTTGTGACGTTGGCACATTGGAGCACATGTACCAAGTAGTGCAAGACATCGAACACTATCTCAAAGCACCGGTTGGGAAGAGTTATGACTCTTGGGAGCCAAGTGTCAAGACTTACACTTAAGGGACCAAGCCTAACATGGGGAGTCAATCCAATCCCCAAATTGGTTCTTAATCCAACCTTAGAGATGTCAAAGGAAAAATGATAGCAAGTGCTAGTTCTAGGGGAGGTGAACAAATGTGATGCTTTAATTGCCAAGGATTTGGCACTTTGCGCATCAATGTCTCTCGAAAGATAGGAACAAGGCCCTGGTGATTGACAATGGTGAGGAAGGAGGAGCTGAACAAGGTGATTTTGAAGAAGTCTATTAGCCCAATATCACTGGTGCTAGTGATGTGGAAGTAGAAGAAGAGACCACACCACTTTCAGTAGTTAGGCGTGCCTTGACTAATGTTAAGGAGAATGATGATTAGCGTCGGACTATGATATTTTACACCTATGCAAAATGTGGAGAGAAGAATTGGGCAGGTGATACCTATGCAAAATGTGGATAGAAAGTGATCGTCGATAGTGGTAGTTGTACCAATGTGGTCTCCACTAACATTTTGTCCCGTTTGGGTTTGAAACCTGAACCGTACCCTCAGCCCTATGGAGTGTCATGGGTGGATGCATCTTCCATGCTTATTACTCAGCGATGTCTCATGCCTGTTAACTTTGAATCCTATTCAGATTCGCTGTGGTGCGACGTTTTACCAATGGGTGTTGGGCACATCATTTTGGGACGACCTTGGTTATTTGACTGCAATGTGACGATATACGGCCGCTCAAATGTGTGTTCATTCATACGTCAAGGCAAGAAGATCATTCTAGTTCTTCTCCCACCAAAAAGCAACGCAGAGAAGAAAGTTAAGGGGAAGTCGAGTAACCCAAGGGATACGAGGAAATCCCAACCGAAGTCTCTCTATGTTATCAATGCCAAGGAGTTTGAGAGAGAGGCTACGATAGATTTGATGGTCTACGCCTTAGTGGCTAAAGAAGTTACACCCAAGGTTAGTGTAGACGGACCCCCTGAGGTGAAGTTGATTATGGATGAGTTTCATGATGTATTTCTAGAGGACATCCATCGTGCCATTGATCTTGTCATTGGGTCGACTCTACCAAACCTTCCTCACTATCGAATGAACCCTGTAGAGTATGTAGAGTTGAAGAGGCAAGTAGATGAGCTCTTCAGAGTTGAAGAGGCAGGAGAGTTTTAAGTTCGTGTGCCATGCCAGCGCTTCTCACGCCTAAGAAAGATGGCACGTGTTGCATGTGTGTGGACAGTAGAGCAATCAATAAAATCACAGTCAAGTGCCGGTTTCTCATACCTCGTCTTGATGATATGTTAGACATGATGGCGGGTGCCACAATCTTTTCGAAGATTGACATCAAGAGCGGGTATCACCAAATACGTATATGCCTAGGAGATGAGTGGAAAACAGTCTTCAAGGCGAAAGATGTGCTATACGAGTTGCTAGTCATGCCCTTTGGCTTGACTAACGCCCCAAGCACATAGCACATTTATGAGTGATGACTCAGGTGTTGAGATCCTTTATGGAAGTTCCTTGTAGTGTATTTTGATGACATTCTTATCTATAGCACATCAAAGGAACAACAACTCTACCATTTGAGGCAAGTTTGCGGGGTCCTCAGAATTGAAAAGCTGTACGCCAACCTTAAGAAGTGCACATTCATGTCAAAGAGCGTTATCTTCTTAGGGTTCATTGTATCATCTGAGGGCATGAGAGCGGGCCACGAGAAAGTCAGGGCCATAGTCGAATGACTTAAATCGTACAACATTCACGAGGTGCGAAGCTTTCATGGCTTAACAACTTTTTATAGGCGGTTAATTAGAGGATTTAGCTCCATCATGGTTCCTATCACGGATTGCATCAAGAAAGGGGAGTTTGTATGGACTAAAGCTGCCTCCAAAGCATTTAAGGAGATTTAAGGGCAAGATGAGCGACGCCCCCGTCACGCACCTTCTAGACTTTTCCAAAGTCTTTGAGGTTGCGTGTGATGCATCTGAGGTAGGTATAGGTGGAGTGCTCAGTCAGGAAGGTTACCCCGTTGCTTATTCTAGTGAGAAGTTAAAGGAGGCAAAGCAACGTTATTCCACCTATGACAAAGAATTCTATGTAGTTGTCCAATCCTTGCTCCATTGGCGGTATTATTTATTACTGTAAGAATTTGTCTTGTTTTCTGACCATGAGACCTTACGTTACCTCAGTTTCCAAAAGATTACCTTAGTTCCCAAAAGAAACTAAACCCTAAGCATGCTAAATGGGTCCAATTTCTTTAGGAATATTCTTTTGTTCTTAAACATGAAGCTGGGGACGAGAATAAACTTGTTGATGCCCTTAGTCGTTGTGTGGCGCTACTCCAAAGTATGAGTGAAAGTAATTGGGTTTGATCGGCTGAGAGAAGAGTATCCTACATGTCCAGACTTTGGTGATTTGTACGCGTTACTACGAGATGGTCAGTTGACCGACGGTTGCGGGTTTGTCATCATCGATGAGTTCCTATTTAAAGGTGACAGACTCTGCATTCCCCGTACCTCCCTCTATGATTTCTTAGTTTGGGAACTTCATGCAAAAGGGGTAGCCGGTCATTTGGGGAGCAAGGTATCCCGTATCGGTATTGGTTGGCGTAACGGTGCCCTCTGATACCGATACGGATACGGGGGTGTAACGGCGATACGGGGGTGTAACGACCCGTAAAGGTGCATTTTTTTTTTTTGCCAAAATAATATGAAAAAATATGGATTAAATTCGAAATATTCTAAGCATTCCAAATATGCATTCATTTATAAATTGGAACATGTTTTTGGTGGTGTAACGGTCCACTCTTTGGCGAGAAGTTGTATCGGATTGTCTGATGAATTTATGAACCAAATAACCTGAATTTGACTACAAAATTCATATATTTAATTTTCTAAATATCTAATTTATATACTTAACAATTTGATATCATTTCTCCCAATAGTTCTTTAAAAAAATGAAATTAAATTTAGGTAGATGGTGTTGCCAATTTGGGGCTGACTTGGAGGACCAATCCATGCCCCAAATCGGCATCAAATTCATGCAATTTATTGACATTATCCCACTTATGAATTGGTGGACATTTATTGGACAGTGAATCATGAAAAAAATCAAAAGGCCCTATTTTAAAAAATAAGAGTCCATAAATTAACAATTAAAACTACTAAAACTATTCAAACAATTTGATTTTGGCATTGTGAGTTAGCAATTACAGTCCATAATTTAATTGGTAAACTTTAAGTTAATACATGTGCGTGTACAATTTTTTAAGGGCCCGAATTAGGTGGGACTCGGATTGTGAAGTATAGCACACGAGTGTCAAAGTTTTTTGGGCCCCACCCGTGATGAATGTGTTATATCCACACCATCCATCCATTTTGCCAATAATTTTAGGGCATGGGCCCAAAAATGAGGCAGATCCAAAGCTCAGGTGGACCGCATCATAAGAAACAACAATAATTAAACGTCCACCATTAAAAATTTATTGGGGGCTACAAAAGTTTTAGATCAAGCTGACATGTGTGTTTTCCCTTCATCCACGTCAGTGTGACCCTATTAACAGGTTAGATGAAAAATAAACATTACAGTGGACCCTAAGAAAATTTTAAGGTATTGAAAAAAAAAAAAGGTAAATCCAGATCTTAGGTGGACCACTAGTGGGCCAGGCGGGCCACCTCGATATATTTGTATATCCATGCCGTCAATCCATTTTGCCAACTCATTTGAAGACATGGTACAAAAATTCAGGTAGATTTAAAACTTCAGTGGACCACTAGTGAGCATGCCTTTAAAAGTGGGGCCCACCTCAATGCATTTGTTGTATATCCATGTGGTCCATCCTTTTTGCCCACTTATTTCAGGGCATGGACCAAAAAATGAGGCTGATCCAAATCTTAGATAGATCACAAAATGGGCCTTAAGAAGATTTTAACGGTGGGCATTCAATCCCAACTGCGTGGTCCAATTGAGATTTTGATCCCCTCATTTCAAGGATCATGCTTTAAAATAAACTTGAAAAATTATGAATGGCATGGATTTACCATACATAAATCAAGGTGGGCCCCATCGCACGCAATAAAATAGTGAGCGTGCACTATGCATTATGCAAAATAAAAAAAAAGAAAAAAAAAAAGAAAACTGCGTGGTTGTGAAATAGCCACGCCATTTCGTTCGGTTTTTCTGGAAAAAGAAAAGAAAAGAGAGGGAAATGAAAAGAAAAGAGGAAAACAGAGAGGGACCGAACGAGAGAGAGAGAGAGAGAGAGAGAGAGAGAGAGAGAGAGAGAGAGAGTCGCAGAAACCCCATTGTAAGAAGAAGAGAAAAAAAAGGCATGTTTTTTTTTTTTTTTAAATATATTTTTTAAACCATTTTTTTTTTCATTTTTCTTTAGAGTTATGGACCGTAACAGCCGTTACGGGTTCGTAACGGCCGTTTCGACCCCGTATCGCGTAACGGGTCCCATCGTTAACGTACGTATCGGCCATTACGGCCAAGGTGTGCCATAACCGATTTGGCACACCTTGGCCGTAACGGCCGATACGTAACGGTAACGGTGGGACCCATTACGCGATACGTGGTCAAAAAGGCCGTTATGGATTTCTGTGACCGTAACGTTACGTGGTTACGGGCCATAACGGTCGTTACGGACTGTATTACACTAAAAAAAGAAAAAAAAAAAAAAAAAAAAAAAAAAAAAAAAAAAAAACATACCTTTTTTCCTTTCTTTTCTTCTTTTCTTTCTTCTTTCTTCTTCTTCTTCTTCTCGAGCATTACTACTGTTGCGCGCTTCTCACATTTATTTGTACTTGCAGCCTTCTTCTCTCTTCTTCTTCTTCTTCTTCTTCTTCTTCTCTCTCTCTCTCTCTCTCTCTCTCTCTCTCAATTTCTTCTTTCCCCCTTTCCGCTTTTTTTTTTCTTCTCTTTCTTTCCCTCTTTTTTTTTTTTTTTTCTTTTCGATTTCTCTCCATTTTTATTTTTATTTCCAGCAGCAGCTGCTGTAGTACGTGTCATGCAAAGACGAGTGCTGACACTCCTCGAGCTCCGAGTTGTACGAACGGTTCAAAGGAGATCAAAGTTATATGGGCTCCACAGTGATGTATTTATTACATCTACACCGTTCATCAATTTTCAAAGATCGTTTTAGAGCACCCCCCAAAAAAATGAATTATATCCAGAGATCATCTGGACCACACCAAAAATAGCAGCAGAAATAATGATTTTCACGGTTAAACAGTTAGTAGGGCGCACGATAACATTTACTTTCCATCCAATCTGATCAGACCCGAGTGGGCCCCACCATGATATATATATATATATATATTATCCATATCGTCCATCCATTTTGCCACATCATTTTAGGTCAGGATCCAAAAAATTAGTAATATCCAAATCTCAGGTGGACCACACCATAGGTTAATGTTGTAGGTTATAGGTTATCGTCCATCCATTTTTATATTTTTTTCTATTTATGCATTTATTTTGGCCCTTTTTTGAAAATTCGAAAATTCATTTTTTAATGATTCTTTTGCTATTTTAATGATGTCATATGATGTGTTAATCATAGTAGAACATGTTAATGTGCATTTTACATATTTGGGGTGCCATTTTATATTTTTTAAATATTTTTTTCTATTTACGCATTTATTTTGGCCCTTTTTTTGAAAATTCGAAAAATCATTTTTTAATAATTCTTTTGCTGTTTTAATGATGTCATATGATGTGATAATCATAGTAGAACATGTTAATGTGCATTTTACATATTTTGGATGCCATTTTATATTTTTTTAATATTTTTTTTCTATTTACGCATTTATTTTAGCCCTTTTTTTGAAAATTCAAAAAATCATTTTTTAATGATTCTTTTGCTATTTTAATGATGCCATATGATGTGATAATCTTAGTAGAACATGTTAATGTGCATTTTACATATTTTGGGTGCCATTTTATATTTTTTTAAATATTTTTTTCTAATTACGCATTTATTTTGGCCCTTTTTTTGAAAATTCAAAAAATCATTTTTTAATAATTCTTTTGCTGTTTTAATGCCATATGATGTGATAATTATAGTCGAACATGTTAATGTGCATTTTACATATTTGGGGTGCTATTTTATATTTTTTTAATATTTTTTTTCTATTTACGCATTTATTTTAGCCCTTTTTTTGAAAATTCAAAAAATCATTTTTTAATAATTCTTTTGCTGTTTTAATGATGCCATATGATGTGATAATCATAGTTGAACATGTTAATGTGCATGTTACATATTTGGGGTACCATTATATATATATATTTTCTATTTATGCATGAATTTTGACCCTAAAAAATAATTGCAAACACCTAAATGTAAGATATTTTCATATTACATTCATTCTAATATATCTATCATTGATAGTAGATAGTTAGAAAATTAAATATATGAATTTTGTAGTCAAATTCAGGTTATTTGGTTCATAAATTCCCCAGACAGTCCGATACAACTTCTCACCAAAGAGTGGACCGTTACACCACTATAAACATGTTCCAATTTATAAATGAATGCATATTTGGAATGCTTAGAATATTCCGGATTTAATCCATATTTTTTCATATTTTTTTGACAAAAAATTTTTTGCGCCGTTACGGGCCGTTATGCCCCTGTATCGCCGTTACGCCCCCGTATCCGTATCGGTTTCGGAGGGCACCGTTACGCCAACCGATAATGATACGGGATACCTTGGTTACGGCTGATACGTAACCGATTTGGGATACCTTGTTGGGGAGGGACAAATGACCCTCTAGAGAGTCGGGCGGGTGCGGCGGGGACTGGGTAGTGGGGAGAGAGAGAGAGAGAGAGAGAGAGAGAGAGAGAGAGAGAGGCTCAGGTGGGCGCGACGGGTAGGGTTTGTTTAGGAGAAAGGGAAAGAAAGGGACGGGTAGGGCTTTAGGTTGTGTGTGTGTGTGTGTGTCTATATATATATATATATAAAATACTCGCACGAACCAAGCTTAATAATAATAATAATAATAATAATAATAATAATCAGAATAATAATCGAGCAAACCAAGCTTGGAATCGAGCTTCGAGCCGAGCCGAGTCGAGCTCCACTCTGCTTGACCTCAACTCGTTTTCAAACCTGCTAAGTCATGAGAAGCTTGGCTCACCTTGAGTCCTCGTTCAAGCCGAGTCGAACCAAGCTAGATCGAGCCAAGTGGAGCTAGAAAAAACTCTATTTAACTCAAAATATTCAAATGACAGATGCGTGATCTCAACAATATCCCGCTTCTCTAGCCTAGAACAAATTTGGGTATACCCCTTTGCAAGTGGTAGTTAGGACACCCATCTCAAATGTTTTGTCGGTTATTGTGAACGACATGTTGATGCCCTAGTCTTTGAACGAGACTCCAGTTAAGACTCTTCAGAAAGTGACTGATCATACTGCCAGCTGTCCAGAAAAGTTCTTAGCAATAATTCACTGACATGTCACTATTCTCACACAGTGACCACTTTGGTTGCTTTTCGGATTTCATCCCCATTTATTCTCCTAATATATGGTTCTATACCGATTGAATGCCTCCTCTATGAATAACAGATAATGTTGATGGCACTAAATCATAAAAATAGGGGAAAAATAAGAGACAGTGACCACTTTGGTTGCTTTTCGGATTTCATCCCCATTTATTCTCTTAATATATGGTTCTATACCGATTGAATGCCTCCTCTATGAATAACAGCTAATGTTGATGGCACTAAATCAGAAAAATAGGGGAAAAATAAGAGAAAGTAGGGGGAACTTTCCTAAGTTAATAGATAACTAATTTTATATGTTTAAAATACATTTGAGTGAAATAAAACCAATTAAACAATGAATTAAACATCAAGTCATCAACATTCAACAATATTGTTAACAAATATCAATTAACACTAAGTAAACAAAATGAAAAAGCTATTTATTTATTATTGATTGTAGAAAATGGAAATATAATTTACAAGTCAATAAGGCATAAAGTCACTAACAAAATCATATTAAATGGTAAATGTTACTATATACATTGATCTATTTGCCATTGTGGCATTTGATCACCACCACCATCGTCATCGTCGCTATCATCATCTGAATCATCTCCTTCTTCCACATACACTTCTTTTTCATCGGTTTCTTCATTATCTGTATGTAGTAATACTTCATCAACATTCAAATGTGGATCTTCAGCCTGATCATCATCTACTCTTTCTATATCCTTAATCTCTTCCATAGGTTGACCGTTACTACTCGTCTCTCTCTCCTTCGCCTTCGAGTGGAAGTAGAAGTACCTTCTCCATGTGTCGATCCGTATGTAATATCTTCAACTTGTGCCTATGTTAGGTTATTGCCAACAAATACCAGGTCCTTCGTCTCTACGAGCCACTTGTTATTTGCATCAAGCTCATCTAAGCAGATAGGGTCAAAGAAGCCAGGCTTTTCTTTCCTAATTTGGAATTGTTCTCTCGATTTCTAATTGTATTGGACGAAGACCAAGTCGTTGAGCTTCTTTTGCTTAAGGCGATTTCCTTTTTTGGAGTGAATTTGCATGAAAGAAAGTGCATTTGCAATTAGCTATTTAGCTAATTAGCTTACACTTATAAGTTGAAGTTACAATTACCAAACTGTAAGTCTGTAAAATACTAACATATTAACATTTTCATTCCAAACTTACAACCTCGAACGTGCTCAGTTGCACTCGCAACCGTTGACAGAACACATGAGGAATCCTTATGACCAACTTCTTTAGAGCCGGATCCTTCCTGTTCGGGTCCACTCCACAGGCAGCGCACTAGTCAGCTAAGAAAAACAATTTAAGTAGATTAGACTTGTAGAATAGATGGTAAAAAATTATTTGTAAAAGAGCTGAGACATTCAAACTACTTGCTAGGCAATTTCATTGTCCTATGCCTGATGATGATATCCCTTGAGAATATGCCCTCACTTTTTGTATAGAACTCCGGTAGAGCTGAGATCTTGTCTTGTTCTTCTTTATCTGGAATCATTCTTTCCAATACATTAATAAATCCAACCATATATATAGTAAGTGCTTTTGCTGGATAGAGAGAAGCGAATAAACAAGCTGGATTAAGGATGCAGGAAGCCAAATACAATGGAGATGACATTTGGCGGCCTCATCTTCTATCTATGATATCTATAATGGGCTTGTAATAATGCTCTCTATAATAAAAATGGTCAATGATCTTATTTCTCGCCCTCTCCATTGCATCATATATGTAACCCATTAGAGTCTTCTCATTCCCATCCACCAATCACAACACAGTGATTAAGAGCTCGGATGCTTTTAACGCCTTTACCACTTGAGTCCAAAACCTTCACGAACGGATTGTTTGTTGAACCTGTTTCCCTTTAGCCTTCTTTGACTAAGGCCCACGTGTAAAATCGATCGACATTACAAAGCTTCTAAGTTTAGATTTATTATTATTATTATTATTTATTTTTTTCATATAATCTTTGCAGGGTTAAGAAGTTTGTAGTGAAACAGGTAACTACTGGACATAGCAAGTTACCTTGTGTTTTCTCATTCGACTGAGAAGAAGGGCGTGTTTGTACATAAAGACCATGATTCGTCTATCCCATGTAATCATACTTAAAAATAACCTTCCTAAATCTTCTAATATCAAATCAACACAATGGGCCGCACATGGGCTCTAAAATAAACGATGCCTCTTTTCCATTAGAAGACGACTGGCGGCTACATATGAGGCGGCATTGTCTGTAATTACCCGGACAACGTATTCCTTACCTATTTCCTCAACTACACTATCTAGTAATTTAAACAAGTAATCTCCAGTATATGAATGACTCGATGCATCTACGGACTTCAAAAACATTGTTTCGGCTGGACAATTCACCAGAAAGTTAATGAGAGACCTATACATTTTCCATGATTCCTTACATTCGGATATAAAAGATCACGTATAATCAACTTCGGCTTTGATGCACGTCTCCCTCATCTTATGATATGAAGGAGCTTTAAGCACAACTCCAAATTGACCTATATAGCCAAGGTATTTCGTATCGGTAATAGTGGCCATAACAGTCACCACCATTACCGATACGGGGGCGTAACGGCCGTTATGACCCCATAACGGTTGAAAATTTAGATTTGTCCAAAAAATTATGAAAAAATATCTAGAAAATCCAGAATAATGTAAATATTCCAAATATGTATTCATTTTTTTTTTTTTTTTTTTTTTTTTTTTTGTTTTGAACATGTTTATGGTAGTGTAACAGTCCACTATTTGGTGAGAGTGTTGTATTGGCCTGTCTAGTGTATTTGTGAACATGATTATAAGTCTCTAATGTTTATACATCACAATCAAGCACTAGAACTAGAAACCAGTTATACATAAATACTACTTTTTCAATTTAAAAAAAGGGCCCTTGGAGGTTCTATTCGCTCAAATCACTTAAATCTACGGTTTTAATATTAAAAACTATAGTAAGAGTGGTCGAAATCAGTTGTAAAATGACCTAGGAGAGTTTTTGGAATGAGAAAAGCGAAAAAATGAGAAATTTTTATTTACATAGAAAAAAAGTGGTTGTTTTTTGACCTTTACGGGAGTAACGGTCGTTATGCCTCATAACGACCTTTACGACCACCGTAACGGCTGATACAGTCTAAAAAACCCAACTGTCCCGTTTGACCCCTGTATCGCGTAACGGTCATGACCATTACCTATACGTATCGGCCTTTATGGGTGTATCGTAATGGATATGGAACACCTTGCCTATAGCCTCAACCATAACTTTGAAGCTTCTCGATTTAACTGTGTTAAAAACAATGATGGTTTGGTGAAACCACTTAGTAATATATTGAATAGTAGTTTTTCTATCTTTTCGTTTATTCCGGTTTTCTAAAGTTGTTTGAGTTGATCATTTGCCCCAACCCTCAACAACATCCTCGTGGTGTGCTTTACACCATTTATCCATGGGCCCGTGCCCTCGGGCTCTTTTTGAGGCATCGGTAGTTTAGACCAACCTATCGAGAGGGGGGGGGGGGGTCCTTATATTCCTCTTGACGTAGGATACTATCGCATCCTTTCTCGATTGTTTATCCATATACTCCATGATCTTTCTTCAGATTTTTAGACTAATTTTATCGCATGCTTTTGTATTTGACCCCGATAAATGTGTAAGGTATTTTTTGTGCCGTACAATGCCACCAGAACCATATAACTCACATATTATATGAGTCTTATCCATAACTACGATAGTGCCCATACTTCCAACCCGAGTCATTGGACTTTGGTTTTAAAGAGGAAGATTGGGAAGAGGACATGGTGTAGGGGGTGTGTGTGTGTGTGTGTGTTGATTCTTCTTCTTATAACTTGTAAGTTGTAAACTTGTAAAACTTAAAAACCAAACTAAAGGAAATAGTCAAGACTAGAGAGAGAGAGAGAGAGAGAGAGAGAGAGAGAGAGAGAGTTACACTTACACTAGTAGTAGAAAGGGAGGGAGTTAGAGTTACACTTGTAGTAGAGAGAGAGAGAGAGAGAGAGAGAGAGAGAGAGAGAGAGAGAGAGAGAGAATTACACAAACACAAATTACATAATCTAAAATTTGGAAATATATTCTTATCTTGACTCTTGAATGTTGTATACTTGTAATTGTAGTCTTGTATTCTTGTAGAATGTAAATTCTTGCATTCTTTGAACTCTTACTTGATTCTTGAAAGTTGAATCTTATGAATCTTTTGGTAAGTTGTAACTTGTAAGTTATAACAAACTAAAAATAAAAAATGTCTTGAGTCTCTTGACTCTTGAATGTAAAGAAAGAGAGATAGAAAGAGATGTAGAGATTAGAGAATGATGAATGAATGTAGATTGGTAGAATAGAAATGATTAGAATGTAGAGAATGATTAAAGAGATATAGAAATGAGAATAGAGATTAATGAATAATGACTAAAGTAATGAGTGACTAAAGAGAGAGAAATGAGAATGATGATCGATGTATGAATGTAGATTGTAGGATAGAAATGATGAGAATGTAGATATTAAAGAGATATGGAAATGAAATGAGAATAGAAATTAATGAATAATGAGTGACTCAAGAGATAATAGAAATGAGAATGATGAATAAATGTAGACCTCTACTTGTTAGTTATGTAGATTATAGATTGTAGAAATGAGAATCTAGGGAAATATAGAAATGAAATGAGAATGAATGTAGAGAAAATGTAGAATGTAGGGAAAGAGAATGTATGATTATGAATGAATATTATGTAACTAGAGAATGAACATATAAGAGAATGTAGAAAATGAAATGAATGAGAATTATGAGATATAGAAAATGAAATGATATCTAGAAACTAGAAAGAGGTGGATGTAGAAAATGAAATGAGAGACTTAGACTTGGAATTCGATTTCGACATATTCTTGTTTCTACTTTCTTGAATCTTGATTGAAACTTGAAAGAAGATGGATCTTGGGCCCAGGAGACTTCGAATTTAAGATTTGAAATATGGAGAATGTAATTATGTAAGAGAGAATGAGAGATTTTTGGGACTTTGAAAGTGTATAAGAGTAGAGAGAAAGTTTGAGTGCATGTAGAATGCAAATATGGGGGGGTATGAATGCCTTTTTATAGGGAAAAAGGTTGGATTTTGAAACAAAAAAAGTTTCAAACAGTCAGATTTCTAACTGTTGGGCCAATATGCGATCACGTATGCTGTGTCCTAGAGCATCAAGGGAGGTACAAGTTTTACTCAAGGTTCTTGTAGACTCCAACAGGAAGCCTTCCACACCGATTATAACAAGATATACCATTACATGCCTATTTTAATCGATGAAGAATTAGAAACAGAGAGAGTGAATAGAATTAGTAGGGAAGAGAGAGGAGAAGGTAGATTGAGAGCTTTGGAAGAAAAGCAATTAAAAATTGCCTTAAAGTTAAGCAAGGAAGAGGCAAATATCAACGATGTCCTCCTCGACATCATGACGCCGAAGCATGGTCGAGCACGAGACGTATGAAGCCATTGAAGTTATCTCCAAACTCGCCTCATTGTACAAGATCTTGGGTAGTCCGTATGGATCATCTCACAAAAAAAGTTTGTAAAAGCTAGCTGAATCTATACAAGAACATGATGGAAAAGTCTCCCCACCTCATTCAGGGGAGGTTAATGAGAATCGTGGAGAAGATACTAGCTCGGGCACGAACGACTAAAATGATGGATCTAGTCCTGGCTCAGATGGAGAAGATGAGTATTATGGAATTGGTGGTTGCAGTTATGAAATTAAGCCATGAAGGCATTCATCCTATGGAGAACATTAAAATCATGAAAGATGTATTAAGTTTGTTACTTGTAGACTATAAATACACTAACTTACCTACATGGCATGCTTAGTTCGGCTTGACCGTTCAAGTCGAACTGAGCTAGCGTTTTGAGCTTGAAGGTCTAGCCGAGCCAAGCTCGAGTTGAGGCAGTCATGGGAATGGTGAGATTTGGCGAAAGGAAGATACTTTCTCATGGTGTTTTTTTTTTTTTTTTTTGTTTGTTTGTTTGTTCAATTGTTGTTTGGGATTGTGCATCTGATTTCAAGTAGGTTTTCTTTTTGGTTTATGGTCCTGTTCCACTAGTTTGAGAGATCAAATGTGGATTGAGCTTTTGTCTGTCAGATAGTGATGGAATCATCCATGGTACCAATATTGGAGGGGATTTTAACATTGTGCGATTTTCATATTACATGTCTAATGGGGGGCCATGTCAATCAAATCATCCATGGTACTAATATTGGCTTCTCATGATTTGGTTGATCTTCCTTTGGGGGGTGCAAACTATACCTAGACAAAAAACCAAGCAGAAGCAATTCTTTTGTGCCTTGATAGATTCTTCTTCTCGTTTGATTGGCTCCATAAATTTCCTTTTGTAATCAATGAGCTTTGCTATGCCCTATTTCTTGTCATAAGCAGATTGTTTTGAAGGTGAATGATGTAAATTGGGGGCTAAGACCATTTATATTAGACTTGGCTTGGATGGAAATTGAGGGTTTTGCACTTGGTTACGGATTGGTGGTTTTTGTTTGATGGTTACGTGGGCTTCAAATTAAGCCACAAGCTCAAGATGTTAAAAGACAAAATAAATATATTTTGTGATTGATTTGGATAATGACGGATTGGTGGTTTTTGTTTGATGGTTACGTGGGCTTCAAATTAAGCCACAAGCTCAAGATGTTAAAAGACAAAATAAATATATAGAAGAAAGAACTTTTGGGTGATAACAAGTAGAATTTGATTATATATTGATAATGATTCCCGAGTTTGAGCTCTTCAAAAAAAAAAAAAAGATGCACAAAGTCCTAAAAAAGAGAGATTCAATTGGCAAATAAAGAAAGAGAAGAAAGAACATCTTTATCTGTTAAGTACAATGATCTCTCTAAAGGAGAAATCAGATGGTGGCAAAGATCTAGAACTTTGTGGCTGAAAGAGGAGGACAATAACACTTGTTTTGTTCATAATATGGTTAATGCTCGAGCTCGGGTTAACAAAACTAGTAGTTTGGTGGTGTGGATGGTTCTAGAACTATGGAAAAGGGGCAAATTTGCGATTCTATTGTCCGGTTTTATAAAATTTTGCCTTCCCGCGATCATTGGAGGAGGCCGCGTTTGGATAACTCGGATTTTTCTCAGTTATCTAATGAGAAAGCCAATTCTCTTGAAAAGATATTCTCCAAAAAAAAAAAAAAAAACTCTTGAAAAGCTAGTCTTAAAAGAAGTCGAATTTCCTTTTGATTCCATGTGTGGAGATAAGGCTCTTGGTCCTGATGGTTATTTGATGAAGTTCTTTAAGGTTTTTTGGCCAATGTTTAGTAGAGATGTGATTGATTTTATCTCCACAAGAGAAGTCGCCTCTCGAATGGCCAATGGTTAGCAGAGGTGAATTCTTCAAGAGAAGTCGCCTCTCGAATGACCTAGGAGCTACCTTCATCGCTTTAATCCCCAAGATTGAAGGGGCGGTGATGTTGAAAGACTTAGACCTATAAGCATGCTTGGAGCTTGTACAAAATCCTTGCCAAAGTTTTAACTTTAAGATTCAGAAGAGTTCTTTTTTGTGTTATATCGGAGAACTAAGTTGCCTTTGTTGGGGGTAGGAAAATTCTACATAGCGCTCTTATTGCTCACGAATGCATCGATTCTAGTCATAGGGATGTGAAGAGTGGTGTAGTTTGCAATGTTGATATATAAAATGGTTATGATCACATGGATTGGGAATCTTTGGATTGTATGCTCAAGAGGCTACGATGCAGTCTCAAATGGAGAGGTTAGATTTAATTTTGTATCCCATCTCTGTCATATTCTATCTCGATCTACGGGTCATCAAACGGCTTCGTCAAGGTTACTTGTGGCATTTGGCAGGGTGATCCTTTGTCCTTGTATCTTTTTGTGGTGGTCGGGGAGGCTTTTAGTAGGATGCTTCACAAAGTCGGGGAAAATGGTTTAATTGCTGGTTTCAAAGTGGTGAATTCGGGGGTTTAAGTTAGTCACCTTCACCTTCAACATGTAGATGACATGATTCTTTTTTGCTCAGACACGACATCGGTAGATAATCTCCGGTAAATTGTGGTTTGCTTTGAAGCAGTTTCGTGCTAAATGTCAACGGCTATAAAGCGAATTGTTAGGGATTCATATGGATTGTGAAGATTAAATGCAGTTGGTGATTGTCTTCGGGGTGTAAAGGAGGAGCTTTCCCTTCTATCTATTTCGGGTTGCCCCTTTCTATCGGAAGCTGACGAAGCACTTATGGGATAAAGTCACTGAAAGAATTGATAAAAAGCTGTCAAGTTGGAAGCATCAATACATTTCCTTTGGAGGTTGGTTAGATCTTATAAAAACGGTCTTCTCTAGTATGACAGTCTATTTTATGTCATTTTTAAAATGCCCAAAATTGGTGTTGGATAGGCTTGATAAGTCGAGAAGAGACTTCTTGTGGAGAGGAGCTGAAGAAAAAAGGAAGTTTAGTTTGTTAAAATGGGAAGAGGTTTCTAGGCCCTTAAATGAGGAGCCGGTTTGAAAGGTTTGAAAGACTTGGGTCTTATGAATGTTGCTCTTCTCGGAAAGTGGGATTGGAGTTTCGATTCCGAAGAGGGCAAGTTATGGAGGGAATTTTTAGTTTCAAAATATGGTACTTATACATGTAATTGGAGCATAAGGAGTTCCTCTCTCTACCTTGCTTCGAACGTTTGGAAGGCGATTGCATCAACCGGGCAAATGTTTGTAGAGGAATTTCATTTTTCGATTGGTAAGGGGAACCACATTTATTTTTGGGTGGATGTTTGTTGTGGAGACCAGCCATTGCTAGAGCTCTTCCATAGAATTGCTAGTATTTCTTTGGACCAGTTCATTCTTATGGATCGTTGCTATTCTATTTTTGGTGGGGTATTAGTTTGGTTTCCTCCATGTCGGAGGAACTTGTTGGATGAGGAGCTTGAGGAATTAGTTAGCTTGCTTAATTATCTGTAAATTGTCATCCCTTTGCCTCAAGATGAAGATTTGAGGGTTTGGAGGGCGCACAGCTCGGGCAATTTTTCGACGCGTTCATTCTACAATTTGATTTCCAAGCCTCCTAGTTTGACCTCCCATCCATTCCCTCAATGGTCTTATGGAGCTCATCTTAGGTTTGCATCTTTTGTTTTGCTTGTGGCAAGAAAAATAGTATTAACCGTTGATAACTTTGAAAAAAGATTCCTATTCCTTTCCAACATCTGTTTGATGTGTATGGGGGACGCGGAGCTGAGTGTCCACCTTTTCATTCATTGCCCTTTCATTGGTAGGGTTTGGGAGCATTTTCGTGTCTTCTTCCATGTTTCATGGGTGATGTCGAAGTTGGTTGACAATTTCCTGTCGGCTTGGCATGGAGGCGGAGTGGGGAAATCTTGGAGAGTAGTTTGGAGACTCACTACGATGGGAATTTTTTGGTTCACGTGGAAGGATCAAAACAATAGTTGTTTTCAGAACAAGGGATCCTCTATGGAAGAGGTCATATTTAAAGTGAAGATTGCTGTTTTCAAATGGGCTTCTTGCTTATGTTAAAGCAAAGTTTGCTTATCTTTCTTTTTTAATATAGCGACATCAAGTTATATTCTTTTCCTACCTTTTTGGTGCGCTTTACAACTTGAAAAAGTCCAAACTACCTCACAAATCGAAATGGATTGGGATAGCATGCAACCAGGAACAATGCCATACAATTTCATCATGGAACAAGTGCGATAGCATGGACTCATAGATCACCTCAAAAGCCTTAACCGCATCCTTTTGGAACCTTGGCAACATGGAAACTATGTGAGGGCATCGTGCTAGAGATGGGTGAAGTGGTTGGAGAAAGGCCAAATGACACTGTAACCATATTTGAGAAGCACGAAGAGAGAATGAGTGTTTGAAGAAATGAAAATGAGGGAGGAAAAGCATTTAGTGGACTCATAGATCACCTCAAAAGCCTTAACCGCATCCTTTTGGAACCTTGGCAACATGGAAACTATGTGAGGGCATCGTGCTAGAGATGGGTGAAGTGGTTGGAGAAAGGCCAAATGACACTGTAACCATATTTGAGAAGCACGAAGAGAGAATGAGTGTTTGAAGAAATGAAAATGAGGGAGGAAAAGCATTTAGTGGACTCATAGATCATTTAAGTGGAAGATGGAAACTATGTGAGGGCATTAGAGATGGGTGAAGTGGTTCAAATGACACTGTAACCATATTTGAGAAGCACGAAGAGAGAATGAGTGTTTGAAGAAATGAAAATGAGGGAGGAAAAGCATTTAGTGGAAGATGCGTTACTTGGAGTCGATGGCATCCATAGAGAATGCCAGTCTTGCAGTTGACACCGTTTGACAACCGCTTGTAGAACTTGGACAAGATGAGGGGCATGACCACCTTCACGCTCAAGATGGCATCTACGACAACAACAAGGATGTGGTCAAGGTATTCCAAGCTCCCTAAAGAAGATCTCACCGAAAATGCAAAGGATAGGGGCGTTCCTACAGTTGATGAAGCATCTAAACTCTATGGGCAGTTGATCAGTAGAGAAACCCTCATACAAGTATTCAGTCCAATAAACGGTGATGCTCTCATGGTAGGTGTGTTGTTTTGAACAAATTTTCATCCCAAAGAGCCGCATCATGTCCATGTAATAGCCACTTTTCACATTGATGATAGCTAGAGGGCTGTAGAGCGAAAGTCCTGTTAGTCAAGCTACTTCTTCAATTGACATAGAGAGTTCATTCCTGCTAAAACGGAATGGTAATGCTCGAGGTTCCCAAAAGACGATGACCGCTTCGAGCTGGCTAATTAAGAATCACACGGCAAAAGGTCCAACGCTTGTGAAAAGCCTATCCACTCAAACTCATCCTTCTCTAAGAGGGTTAAGTCATCAATCCAATGACAAAGGCAGTTGGAATTTTTTTTTTGTTGATTCAAGCTACATCCACATTTGATCAAGTTTGATGATGAAGGATCTGTGACCACCAAAGAAAGAGGGTTATCCATTTGGTGGTGTGAGACCTAAGAAAGATTTGGGCACTAGGGTTGACGCAGAAAGATTGCAAATGATGCGAGGGTGATGCAAGATATGGGGGCACTATTTTATATTATGAATAGGAACTACTACCGTGTGCGGAAATATTTTCTCCACATCCCAATTCTACACCCTAGCTTAGTGCCGTTCCGTCTGCTAAATACCTTGAGCTACAATGTTAGACTTGCATTGGTTGTCCAAATCACCTAGGTGCCCTTTACAAAAATTTCGTCTACCCAATTAGTTCATACATTAAATCCAATTTCCAAAGCCAATTGTCCATATCATGCATTTCTTCCCCATACAACACTCCTATGCAAATATCCACATTCCACCATTCTAATTCACACAAACTTCCTATATTTGCATTCCATTCATGTACCACTCCCATTCTCATACCATTCATACACGCACTCAATCAAATATGCAGTCATTAAAATATTCCATACACGCACTCATCCCATCCACACATGCATTCAAACAATCCATTCACATCCATGCATTTGAATCACTAATACATTAAAGCCAATTTTGTCCATACAAGTGATACAGAAAAAAGTGAAACAAAGAAGAAAAAAAGAGCAAAAAGAGTCAGTTTGAGAACACCAGAAGATTCCTAAATAGGAAGTAGACATTATCCTGAGATCAATGTTGATGGTGGTGTAGGGAGCTCTATCCAAATCCTGTGTATAGCCGCCCCACTTGTGAGAAGATGTCTTAAAGGCTCCAAATAAATCTAGGAGGATGACGGTCATGCCATGGGTATTGATGCCATTCAGTGTAGTCTTTCCTAGTCAACCAACGTCATCTCCTACTTATTAGTAGGAATCTTATTGATCCACTCGGTGATGTCTTCGCTGCTTTGACCCTTCAAACCGAGGATGGTTGCTAGGGGGCACGTGGCATTGCAGGGAACCCATCAAGTTGCTAGAGAAGGCACTTTCCTCACAAGTACTGAGCTTTGTTCGTCTTATTGTAAAAAATGAGGCAATAATGCCGGAGTCGAAGCGCCTCAGCTACCAAAGCAAATTGGAAGCAAGCAATGTATGGACAAGTGAGAAACTACAGGGTAAACAGAAGAACGAAGAAATATAAAGAGTCGGAAAAAGAAGAAGCTTGCGCATGAGAACTTAAATTCTCCTGGTGAAGCAGATTAAGTTGTGCATGGAACTAGTTTGTGGAGTGATGTAGGCGGTCAAGCCTATTCCCTCGACTCCAACAATCCATTTGTAGGAAAGCGGCATCATCATAGTTAAGGCGAGGACGACAGACTTGGAAGTGCTATTGCACAAACTTGATAAGTGGAAAACACACGAGTCTCATGGAGAATAGAGAATTGAATTTTGAAGCGCTAAAAGAAATAACCTCCGGTATTTGATAAAAGCCACAAATCAAATTTGTAGAACTCATAGAAATGCTATCCAGATAGTGTTATAAATGTGCGAGGGTTGTTTCTACCCAATTATACTCAATTAGAAAAGATAGGTTGGTGGACCATTCAAGCAACCAAAGGATGACATGCTCGTATCCCTAGGAAAAGATAGATCCCCTGATGAAGAGGAGGAATGCGCATGCTTGATGCTCAGCTATTACTGGGGTTTGCAATATCAATGATATGAACTGATATATCATGCATACACTTGTGTGATACGAAACACACATGTAGTTTCTGAAATTTTTGGTATCAGTGTATATCGCAATGTATCACATGGTATCATAGATATCGCGAAATATCGTGCGATATCACGACCCCTCCTTTATGGAAAATACTTGGTATTGACGATATCTGTTGATATCGACAAATGTCGCATGAATGCATGGGAAGACTAGTTTGACGGCAGAAAAATTGCAAAGAACCCATCCAAACTTGTTTTTCTTGATTTCTCTCCACTTCTAAATTAATCTATTGTGGATTTTGACACATTTTTTGAATCCCTATGAAGAAAAACACAAATTTCGAGCTGGAATCAAAGATTGAAGCCAATTTGTTACAATTTTTGATCTGATGAGCATTTTCAATTTTTGATCCTTTTTTTTTTTGGGCTGTAAATCATGTCAAATGGTTAGTTATTAATCATGGACTTGGAGCTTTGATTTTGAGGTTTGATTAGCTAGGGCGAGCTGTGGATAATTGGGGAAGGATCGAAATTTTCCCAATTTCTCCCAATTTTAGAGTATTTAGGAGTGTTTGATAAAATCATCATCACATACATACACTCTATTTTTGGGATTTGGGGGAAGATGGGTTGATTTGTAGAAAGTTGGGAAAAAATTGAAATTTGGTTGACGATGCATAGATTAGAATCCTATACAAAGGAACATATTATGTGCACTTGTTTTTTTTTTTTGGTGATGTTTTAATTTTTAAGTGTCTATTGATGTCTTGTTTAACAATCCCTAAAGTTTCATTGAAAACATCGACTAATTTTCCATGTTTCCCCACAACAGAGACATCACGTGATACAAGTGATGTATCCCATTGCGATACATTACGTGATAGCGATATATCCCATTGTGATATGTATTTGTATCCCGAGGGTGCAATACATTACGGGATAATGATATAGAAAACATTGGCTTATCACCCACCAAGTTGGGGGATTGGTTGTTTTCTTTCAGCCATTTTTTATTTAACATTCTTCCAAGGTATTCTGTAACGGTAATGGTGGCCGTAACGGCCACCACCATTACCCTCTCTCTCTGTCTCTGTCTCTGTCTCTCTGTCTCTCTCTCTCTCTTAAATTAAAAAGAAATTCGAAAAACCCGTATTGACCCTGCAACAGTCCATTACGGGGCCATTACGCCCTTTATGGGGGGCGTAATAGGATGTTACGGGGGTTGTAATGGCTGTTACGGGTCATTTTTTTCGTAATTGCCGTTACGACCTTTACGGGTCATTTTTTTTTCTCCATAATGGCTGTTACGACCTTTATAACCCCCTAACGTGTAATGGTGGCCACCATTACCTTTATGTAATGGCCTTTACGGCCCCATAACAACCTTTACGCCCCCATAACGGCCATTACGACACACCATGCATTGTTCCCATCCACGTCATGAGGGATTGAAACTTAGCCCAAAATCTTCGTCACTTGGTCTACTAGATGAACCTCATGGAGAAGAAGGGTTTTCCAGATAGGGGCAACTCTATTTGAACATGGATGTCCAGAGGAGTGATTTTTCACTTAAAATAAGGGGAGTGGGAAGGTATGCATCTCCCCCCACCAATGTTCAACAAGTGCAAACATGAGATAATTGCTATATGCAGTAGGATTGGTCTCAAGGAACTAATGGAAGGGAGAGAATCGTAAAATTCCTCACACACTAGCATCCATGCCCTCGAATATGAGAAAGCTTGGTTCTAAGAAGATCGTCATTGAATATTGGATAGGGGTTGCAATGGAGAAGTATGGGAAATTTAAAAATAAGGAGAGGGCTTGAAAAAGGAAGAGGCAAGCTATACCTAGTTGGTGCGACCTAAGTCATAAAGATGTAGATCATTAAACAATAAAATGCGCCCTAGATCATAAAGATGTGGATCATTTAACAATATGAGAAAGCTTGGTTCTAAGAAGATCGTCATTGAATATTGGATAGGGGTTGCAATGGAGAAGCATGGGAAATTTAGAAATAAGGAGAGGGCTCGAAAAAGGAAGAGGCAAGCTATACCTAGTTGGTGCGACCTAAGTCATAAAGATGTATATCATTAAACAATAAAATGCGCCCTAGATCATAAAGATGTGGATCATTTAACAGTACAATGCGGGTGGGGTCGTTATCTGGTTTAAGAGGCACTACTTGTAGGGCACTCCTGGAAGATTGTTTGGGGGCCTTTTGTTATCGAAATGACGAAGAGGCTTTTGGTAGCCTCACCCCTTCAAGGAATGACCGTAAGGCTCCTCTAGCTAGGGCTGACAACAATGGGCCCCCGAACAATCTTCTTGCAGTGCCTGATGAGCGGTGACTCCTAAACTAGACAACGACCCCACATGGTTGTATTGCTGAATGATCTACATCTATATGACCTAGGGCACTCTAAGCAAGTAGTTTCTCCTTCTTTTTCGAGCCCTCACTTATTTTTCAATTTCACATGCTTCTCTATTGCAACCTTTACTCAATGTTTGATGATAATTTTCTTGGAATCGGGCTTTCTCCATATTCGAGGGCGTAGATGCTACCATGTGGGAACTTTTAGGATTCTCTCCTTTCCATCATTTCTTCAAGATCGGTCCTAGTACCTATTGCAATTATCTCGTGTTTGCGCTTGTTGAATGATTGTAGAGGGAGTTAACACCTGCTACTTCTCTTATTTCGAGTGGGGATCATCCCTGTGGACATCCATGTTCAAATAGGGTTGTCCTTATATGGACAACTCTTCCTTTTTAAGAGATTCATTCAATAGATCTAGTGACAAAGCTTTTGGGTCAATGTTCTGAGCCCTTGTTTGTCGTGACATGGTTGGGCACAATGTTGCGTGTGTATATGCATTCCACTCTAGGAGGGTGACAACTGAGCATCAAGCACATGCATTCCACTTCTTCGTCAGGGGATCTATCTTTTCATAGGGATATGAGCTCGTTTGGTCCCATTACTAGATTGAATCATGTTGGCCATTGACTATGTGACTATCAAGTTGCGTGTATGTGGGTGGAACCTTCAAGGGTATTAATGGTAGTTTGCATTGAATCTCGTGATCTTTCCTCACAACACGTTTCTCACCTCTAACTCAATGAAAGCCTGGAGGGTCGTAGTGTGTACTCAAGAGCTGTTGCCTAACACTCAAAATGAGAAAATAAGGGTCCTACCTTCTCGGTTCTCCCGACGATCTTGAGTATGTGTCGTGGAGGTGTGCCTTCCACCATCAAGAGCAGGGAGGTGCTCCCTATTTACGCACTATGTTCCTAGGCTCTCAAACAAAGAAGAAATAGCTCGCTCTGATGCAAAAATGGATGCTATTGGTGTGATTTCAACTAACTCACCCCTCCGGCTTGCAACATTTCAAGACAAATGATGCAAAAGATAAGTAAAACAAAAACTAGGAAAGGCAACGAGAGTAATGTGAATGATGCCCACTACAAAAAAGACCAGAAAACCAACACAACAAACTGAAGTGAATTGAAGAGTGAAAGAGGGAGCCAATTTGCCAATGCGTTTGTCAAAATTCCTTTAACTCAATTCTCCTCTGTTGAGTTTGGTCTACATTAAAATGGTGAGTTCCGCGTGGAGTCATCATTTTGTTGGCGTAACGATAAAGGCCTACTATCGGGTATGGTAGAGCTTATGGGGGTTGATTTTGGAGTCACCACTAGCCTTCTCTTTGGATGGTTTGAGGATAGCTAGAATCTTCTCAATATCAAAGAGAGGAATATCCTGATTTTGCAGAATTGATCTCCATGCCATTCTTTAGAGTAAAGACCACAGTTATGGAGTAGGAAGGGGTCACCTGCAAAGATATAGTTTCAACTCGAGGAAAAGGAAATTCCAATGATTGGAATTTAGACAAACGGTTGTCTTCCCAAATCTAAAAGAAAAGCAACTAAAAAAACAGAGAAAGAATTTGAAGGGAGAAGAGAATGAAGAGGGAAAGCTTGGGTATGTGGCAATTTGATCGCTTTTTGTCTTCTTGTGGTTTGGATGAAACTTTCTTAAAAAATTCTTATGCTTGTGAGCTTGAGCTCCTTGGATTGAAATTAGGTTGTTTCTTGAAGGAGGGTCTTGCCTTATGTAGCAAGGTATGCAAAATTGGTTACGTATCGACCGTAACGGCCGATATGTAACAGTAACAGCTTCGTAATGGTGACCCCCTCTTTTTTCGACTCGTAACTGTCATGACGGCCCATAATTGCCAAGCACGCCGTAATGTGACTTTTTTTTTTTTTTTTCCTTTTTAAGTTGTGATTTTTCTCATTTTATAGTACTTTTCTCTTCCAAAATTCTTCCTATTGCAAATTCCGACCACCCTTAGCTTGAATTTGAGGATCAAAACAAGTTATTTCAAGGATTTTGTTGAATTGAAGCTCCGTGGGCCATTTTCTGAAAATCTTCAAAAATAGGTATTTATATGTTTTTTTCAATATATTTCTGTTTTAATGGTTGGATATGATGTGTTAATCATAGTAGAACATACCAATGTGCATTTAACAGATTATGCGAATACGTAGTGTTCTAAGAGAAGTGAGGAGGGAAAAGAACAAGCGAAACCTCTACCCCCCAAGGTTGCCAAAGCCTTGGCTGAGTTGGCTCACTACCAAGTGTAGATTTGTATCACAAGCTCTTAGCGCTTCGCTCATGTTCTCTTGTTTCTCCATAAGATTTGCAGAAAATTTTAAGCATTGGGACTAAGCTCTTAGAGAAAAGCTAGGGGGACTTAAGGAATTTTTTTTGGCAAAGGCCCCTCTTGTAGCAAAGAGGCCTCTATTTATAGAGGAGAGGAGTGGCAAGGTTGTGATTTGAAGAAAGGTTGGGGGTATTCTAAAGGGTGCATAATGAGTGAGCTGGGAAATGGGATTGCAGGTTGAATTCTCATCATTTGATTGAATATTCAATCAATCAATTCGCCTTCACCTTTGGAATTTTGCTAGCCTCTAATAGTGATTACGCACTATATGATATATTCTTGTTTTGGGGGTAGGGGGTCACTCTCCTCCTCTTCTTCCATTTTCATTTAGTGGAATTTGGAATAAGCCTTTCTTTCACTTCAGAAGCTTTTTTCAACTGAAAAACTTTCGTGTGCGAGAAAATGAATAAAGAACTTTTTCACTCGAGAAGCCCCTTTGGATTGGTTGACTGTCAGTTTCTTATAGCGAGAAAATGAAAAAAAAGGAGAGTATGGATGATTAACAAGTGGCATGATCTTGGATGGTAATTGGGTGGTTTAGGTGTAAATTGAGGAAGCTCTAATGGTGGTTAGGATATAGGGAAGTTTCTAAGAGGTTTCTAGATGCTTTGGAGCTGTGCGGCTAAGATTCAGACACTTGGAAGCATGTCATGCCTTGAGCTTGAGCATGGGTTTAGACTTTCTATGCTTGGCAAAAAACTCTGCAAAGCTTTCACCTTGATAAAATGTAAGATTTTGTCTCCATGATGAATAGCAGAAAAACTCTGTGGAGTGGGTTGTCTACACATTGCATAAGCTAATTTGGATAAAAAGTTGAAGGTACACTTGGGAGTATCGATTTTTTTCTATACATGTGGCTCATGTGGCATTTACCATTGTCATATGTGAAACCACCCATCTTCACTTACTACGTGTCACATTCAACCTTCAAGTGCCTCACATGTGCCATAAGTACATAGGCCACATGTGCCCTAAGTACATAAGCCACATGTGCCATTGTACATCTTCACTCACTGCGTGTCACATTCAACCTTCAAGTGCCGCACATGTGCCATTCATTGTACATCTTCAGGCAGCCCACATTTGCTACATGTGCCACCATCAACCTACACGCACCCCTCATGTCCACATTTCCCAATATGCCAATGTGCCAAATGTACAAGAAAAACATGTCCTTGTCTATCCATCTATAATCTATAGTGTGTTTGAAAAACAAAAGTTAGGATAACAGAATAAGCCTATACAGATAGGCCGTAGCTAGATACCTGTTTCCATAATAGCCTCTACAGGCAAAACTTTAGTGGTACCAAACGGGCCTGTGTTTGGAAATCAGTAAATTTGCATGTAGTGGAATGGTTGTTGGCCCCTAGTAGAATGGCCTTTGGCCCCTAATGGCAAGTGAACTCATTTGTCCAAATTGAAGAAACAAGCTCACTTCCCATTTGGAGCTTGATTATGGACCGTCTCCTTTCCATTCGATGTGGAAATGGTAGATGTTCCCGTAATTTTCAAATGAATCACTGTTTTGGAATTTAAAGTGGGTGCCATTCGAAAAAGGGCACAATTGCATGTCCAAATTGCAGAAACAAGCTCACTTGCTGTAACGCCCTGAAAATCGGGGGTCGAGCATAAGCTCCACTCCCGAGTTCCAACACATCACTTATGCAACATAGATAATGATGATTAAATGTTGTGCATTAAACATGAGTGGGATTACACCAAAACAACATATCATACTCCAGAGACAGTTAAATTATGCAAGCGGAAGAACTGTGATAGATATATAAAGTATATAAACTGTTGTAAGTCTCAAGAGTGTGAACATGTTACCAGGTTAAATATATACATGTATACTTCCCAAAATGGATAAAAAATGAATATACATGTGTTTCAAAAAGACAAAATAGCAAGGGTAATGACATCTAGTCAACATCCCAGAAGTCCTCATCGATCAGGCCACGACTCACATGAACCCTCCTGAAAACTGCATGAAAGAGAATGCCTCCTCGTCATCTTTATAGTCCGGCTCCACCTCGTAAGCATCGCCACCACCTGCAACTAAGACAGAGTCTGATTGGTGTTTAAAACAGTCCTGGAACGTGGGAGTGAGTGATCAACTCAGTGGAACAATAAAGCAAAGGTTAACATGTTATCAATTCAATCAAGCAGTAATGATAAAGCAGTATAACAAACATGTCCTAGATACTCTTGTTAATACAAGAATGATATGCGATAATGATGCATGCCCTCGCCTACACTCCATCAGTGTCTTCATCTCACGGCACGCATGGCAAACTCCTGAAAGTGCTCTTCCTCGCCAAAGCACATGCAGTGCGGTGCATGCTCATGTTAGCCAATACTTAATTAGATTGATTCATACAGCAGTGTTGGGAAGCCAAGGCACCTCCCTTGTATCATTTGCCCAAACAATGATTCATTCTAGGGTCGTCAGTCCTAGTAAATCTCATACGATGTTGCGGTTCTAGGTCGCTACAGAGGGCTCGTCACCTGATTAGTGTAAGCCTAGTTTATACTCTAGTGGCTACGGAAAGATTCGTCGCCTCAACGCAGTCTTAGAGTATGCTCGAAGTCACTACAAAGGGCTCGTCACCTGATCAGTGTAGGCCGACAGCTCGAATACAATGTCCTATACCACCGTATCCGGCTCACGAGTCTGTGTTACTTACTGGACACTACCGGGAGGCTCATCGCCCCAGCGTAGGCCGACAGCTCGACCACGGTGTCCCATACCATTATGCTCGACTCTTGAGTCTTAGCGGATCAAGGTACCAGGGTTAACGAGGCTTCTCACTGGTGAGTTTGGTACCTTAGATTCAAGCAGTAGCGTTCATACATGGTGAACATACATCGGGTCAATCGGTTTACTTGACGAGCTCGACTGGTATGGGCGCACATCGAGTTAATCGACATGAAGTGCGTAAGCACTCTGTGTGGCCTAACTACTATCGACAACCAAAGTACGACTTGGATTCATCGGACACGTCTTGTGTGGCGAAGCAAACTTAGCCACCAAATCAGGATCCGTTACCGATTGCCTGGACTATATCGTAGCCCCAAACACACTTCAAATAAGATAAGAATACATATGTGCTAGTCCAAAACATTATGTAGCAACCAACTTAAATCTGAGTTTCATTTGGGCATTTCAACAAACACATAGTGTACATATTAGCATACATAGGTATTCAACCATAAAGCACGTAGTAATAATATAGGAAACTATAACCATAGTTAAGGGAAATGAGAATCCTATCTCAACACCCTCATTACATGCATTTCAACAGGTATTTCCTCATTGAGGCATTTTATCAAACACGTAGGCTACACATTTCAACATACACAGATTGGATTAGATATAACATATATCCTGGCAAGCTCTTTTACAAAAGAGTTGCCACGTACTCAACAAGCATATATTCATCGTTAATAATCATGGCAAGCACAAATCCAAATTCCATACGTATTCAATTATTTCAACAAATATATAGAATACGCTATACTTGACATAGTTCATACATATTCGTAAAGCGAATCAAACATCACGTTTTGTATGTGAAATGGTACCCACGTCAGTAATAAATCATTAACCGACATTGAAAGTCTTAAAAACCGTAACCTAAATGTATATAGTCCGCACCTTTCGCCGGTAAACTCGTAACGGATTCAGTTTGAACACTCTCGCCTTGTAAACTAGACTTTGGATACTTAATCAATGAAACAGGTTAGCTATTTCACCGATCCGTATTTGGATTCCTAAAACAGGTTAGGGTTAGAATTTCTTACCCAAAAACGGAACTAGAATCGCTGAAGTAGCGACACGGTAGCATGGATTCGGTACGTTGAACGGCAGGGAGGAATCCTTGTAACAAAACCTAGACTTCCCTCACTTCTTCTCTCTTTCCTTCTCTTTCTTTTCTTCTCTCCCTAGGGTTTGCAAATTCGTGTGGGGAGAGAGAATGAGGGTTTTAAGCCCTTATATAGGCTCAGATGTGAGCCCAATGGCCCCAGGGCCATCGTATATTATTGCCAAAATCCGTCTGTTTCGGCTCAACGGAGCACTTCCGGAGCCCCCTTTTCTGAGTGCGGTCGGACTTAAGCTCCCTAACCTCGGATCCAGGTCCAATTAAGTTTTCGGTCCGATCGGATTTACAGATCGGCCGTGACGGACCAGTTTCAGTTCAACGGTCACCAGTGCTCGATCAGGGCCACAAGTGTACTGACATGTGTTGGAAATTTTTCCTGATCCGAGGGTGTAATTGGGTCAGATTCTGACGGTCTGAATCCTTAGTTTCGGCCCGCAAGTGAGACGACTCAATCACTTAAGTCTTAGTTCATTTTCTAAAGATATTTGCGTTTCTCACACACTTCGCTCCGGGCTCAAGTTGTGCGTTTCTGGATACTATTAGGACTTGATTTCCGAGATGGCTGTTAAGCCCAACAAGGCGGTCATAACCGTATAGTTTCATAGTAATCGGACTTTCGACGCGTGGTCTAGGTCCGATACGGAGTTTTGGTGTGCTCCCGAGAGCAACTGGGATTAGAGATTGATCGTAAGTTTTAAGGTAATGTAGCGGTAATGATTCTGCACGTTTTGGATCTTGCAGATCATATTTAAAGTGATTAGTGCTAATTTCACAGGTACTCTAGTTTAGCACTAGCTAATTCTCGCCTGATTTCTAAAGGATTTGGTCCTGAGTGATTTCTGCCTGAGGTGAAACTCGGGTCTTTGTACGGATTTTTCTGAGACGTTACACTTGCCATTTGGAGCTTGATTATGGACTTTCTCCTTTCCACTCGATGTGGAAATGGTAGGTGTTTGTGTACTTTTCAAATGAAGCACTGTTTTGGAATTTAAAGTGGGTGCCATTTGAAAAAGGGCACAATTGCATTTGCGCCCTTTTTCCTGCATTCTAAGTTGGGCTTTCACTCATTTTGAAAAGTAAAATAAAATTGAGTAGGTTTTCATAAAAAGCCAGTTCTGAGGCTGAAAGCATAGCTTCTGAAACTCTGATCCAGGGCTTTGAAATGGTACAAATGGAAATCATATTTAAACAAAATCTAATTCCAAACAATCATGGAAAAAAATGATTTGATGGTTCTTCCAAACGGCCCCTAATAATGGGACTCAGAAGAGTGTCATATATTGGGCCTCTTATCTAAATGTTCGATTGTGTGGAGGTTCTCTTTCATCATCGGAAAAAATTGAGTTTAATGGAATGGTAACCCTTTTCATTTTCTTTTGTTAGTAGAGAGGCATATGAAATTACCAATACATCTTGCTAAATAGGGTGCGGTGCCGTGCTGCCTAGACTTTGCAACGTTTTCCCCTCATGTAATGTACTCTTCTTTTGGAATTGTCACTGTCCATTACCCAGCTAAAAAGCAGAGAATGTTTCTCATATTTAGTTTTTATTTTCAACATGTTATCATGATTTAAGCTTTTTCCCAACTAATTGCGGTCAGCTACATGAATCCCGTTTCACTGTTTTAATCTATTGAAGGACCATATACATGAATCCCGTTTCACTGTTTTAATCTATTGAAGGACCATATCCTCATTTAAACCTCAGCTCAAGTCTTTCGTTATTACCTCCACCCACATCTTGTGGGCGTTCCCTTGCCCTTTGCCTTGAACTGAACCAACTTACTCTTAACCGGTGCAGTTCTCGGTCTCCATTGCAACATGTATGTTTTAAATTTCTGTTTTGCTTGGGATACTTGTTAAATAAATTCTGCCATCTCAGGATTTGATGGCATAACTTGTACAAAGAATGATTTGGGGTGGCCTCTATTACTATAGAATGTAATATAGTGTTTTCTCCATTTGGGCAGGAAAACTCTCAAAATCAGGATTCACCATTACTCCAGATTTTGGCAGGCCCATGCCCTCCATGCTATCCGTGCCATATTAGTGTGTGTTAAGCAATATTTCCCTTTGGAACACGTTAAATAAAAATGTACCATAAATCACAACCAAGCGTGTGAATGTGCTCCTTAACTCGCTAATTTGAGGTGAAGTTTGTTGTCCGTGGGAATTCCCTGCTGGGTGCGTGCCATTGCTACGTTTCCTACCTAACCATCTATTTTTAGGCACCATTGATCAAAGGGTCAGGATCTTCTAATGTGGGAGATTTTCAGGGCAATCCCAAATACATAGGGGAGGACAAGCTACAGATTTTGCTCGCCAATCTTCCATTGTGGGAGATTTTCGAGGCAATCCCAAATACATGGGGGAGAACAAGCTATGGATTTTGCTCGCTTGCACGGATGCTCTAAATCCGATCAGAAGTGAGAAACAACAATGCTAGGATCATGTTTCGGACACTCTTTACGAATGTAATAAAATGTTCTCGTTCCGTTTTTGGCAGGTGTACAGTGTGCCTTGCCGAATACCAAGAGAAGGATACATTGCGCATTCTGCCATATTGCGGTCACTTCTTCCATGTTGCCTGCATCGATTTATGGCTGCAGCAGAATTCTACATGCCCTGTTTGTCGGATTTCACTTCGAGATTCTTCTGATAGGAAACAGATCATGCCACCCATGTTCAGTGTGCCCGTCCAATCATCCCCTCATACCCCAGGTATCTTTGACTCGTTATGGTATTCGTCCCGGATGGTTGGTGCTCCACAGACTGAACTGGTTCAGGAGGATCAGTTGCCGTTGCATCTCAATGCAGTGGAAGAAGGAGAGGTGAATTCTACAGTAACCACGGAGGGAAATAATGTCCCGAAAAACATCGGCCATCATTGCTTAGAAGGCAAGCATGTGGAGAGCCCTTCCAATACATAGCAATGTTTGGTTGATAGCTTGAGATCGATCCCAATGCTGCCCACCAGAAACGAAGAAATGATTGAATTTTCATGGACCGGCATGAAAATGTCTGATCGTCTTTGGGAAGTTAGATGTTCTTGTGGCTGTGTAGATATAGGTTACAATTTCAGTTATTCTTTTGGTTTTTTTTTTTTTTTTTTGTTTTTTGTTTTTTGTTTTTTTTTTTTAAATAAAAAATTTCAGCTCCAAAATCAGAATTAGTTGAATTCCAAGGTTGGCCTGGGCTGCCCTGACTCACCAGGCCCAACTGACCTATCGGCGTTGGTTCTGATTTATGGTCTTGGTTGTTCGTCAATTCCAGCCCAAATATCTTGCCAGGATCCATGCCTGAGCCTGACCCACTTGTAAAAAAGTGTTAGCAGGGTTCAACCCAAAGGCGAAAACATTTACAAGGTTAAATTTCTACAACCAGGTTGAGCGTACGGTAAAGATGGCGTGGAAGTAGCATGGATGGGATGGGCTAGTTGGATTAGAGTCCAACCCCATTACCTAAATGGCTTATGTTTTCTGACCCAAAACCCAGTGGGCCATGATTTCCGAATCTAAATGGTGATGATGAGAGGTCGGCATGGGTTGAAGTTACAGTCATCAAGGTGGGGTTCAAAAAGCCTAGGATCTCACACATGGTGATGATGAGAGGTCGGCATGGGTTGTAGGCATTAAACAAAGTAGGTTTTTATAGTTTCCTTTGGCCCACTTGAGTCGCACATGCCTAAATTTTGGATTGATGTCCTAAACATGAGAAGTGACGCAATAAATAAAATAAAAAGATTCAGTGAATGTTACCCAGTAATCAGGTTGGGTTTTAATTTTTTAATTTTTTTTGAATTGTCTCGTATGACACTATAGATATATGGAGTGGACATCATTCATTAGAAGGGGTGGGCTACTAGATATATGAAGTGGATGTCACGCAATCATTAGGTTGAGCTACTAGATATATGGAGTTATGCAGTGTACGTTACAGAGTCATTAAGCTGTGCTACACGCACGGATGTTTCGGATCATTAGTTTCCACCATCATGAGTAAAGGTCCCACCCTCATGAGTAAAGGTCCCACCCACATCCCCCATCCATCATATGGCCCAACCTTTGATGTGGACCATTCATTGTATGGGTCCCACATTTGATGTGGCTGGGCTGTCTATCATATGGGGCCCACCTTGGATGTGGACCATTCATCGTTATAGCTCGACCTTTAACATACTCCATTCATTATGTAGGGGCATCCTTTGATGTTGGTCATCATCCATCATGTAGGGCCTATCATCAATGCTATTTATTGTCCTTCATGTGAGGCTCACCTTCGATATCCACTACTTATCATGTGGATCCCACCTTTGATGTGGACCGTCCATCATTTGGGCCCCACCTTTAATGTGGGTCGTCCATCATGTATGGCCTGCCTTAGATATGGGCCACTCATCATTAAAGTTGACCTTTCATGTGGATCGTCCATCATGTGGGACCCACCTTGATGTGGGTCATTCATCATATGTGGCCCACCATTTTTAATAGCCCATCATTTGGAGCCCACCTTGATGTGGACTCCATCATGCGTGCCCCACCCCACCTTCAACGTGGGTTGCCTGTTGTGCATGGCTCACCTTGGATATGGGTCATTCATCATTAGGGGCCGACCTTTGATGAGGACCGTCCGTCATGTGGGGTCGCCTCAATATGGGCCATCCATTATGTGGTTCCTAGTTTCAATATCCATTGTCCATCATGTGGAGCCTACCTTTGATGTGGATCGTCCATCATGTAGGCCCCACCTTTTAAATAGGTCATCCATCATATCAACCCGCTTTGGATGTGGTCTTTTTATCATTATGGGCCATCCTTTGTTATGAACCATGCATATGTGGGCCCATATTAATATAGGGTCATGTGGAGCCCACCTTTAATGTGGACCATCCACTGTGTGAGCCTTACCTTCAATCTAGAAAGTCCACCGCATGAGGCTTCCTTTAATATGCATTGTGATTGAGAAGTAGAAAAGTCATTTGTTAAAAAGCTAAAAAAATTACTCATCAAAATAAGTAGCTTTTGACACATAAATTACTCTTACGATAATACTCACCAAATTAACTTAAGTGAATAAAGTAACTCAAAATTTTAACCCAAGTTAAAAAGTAACTTACTTGGTGGTATCCAAACGGGTCGTAATTGTGAGGGCAAAAAGGTCCAAAACTAGTCTAGTCATGCATAGCATAGATATAAATACTGATAGACAGACATGGATAGGGACACTAATTTTGAGGACAAAATGTCCAAAGCTACTAGCACTATACATAGTATAGATATAAATATTGATGGAGAGATGTAGATAGAGTTTGGGACGCTAATTTTGAGGGCAAAAGTTTCCGAAACTAATAAGCAATATACTTAGTACAGATAAAAATATTGATAGATACGGATGTAGATATAGATTGAGACTAAACGAATCCACCGCACATGGTCTGCTGGTGGTCTGACTTTAGAGTTTCTTTTGACTTGTCAATCCAAAGAAGGTACACGTGCAATATGGAGCACGTGTTTAAGATATGAGCTTTCCATCTGGTTGGAAATCAGCCCGTACCCTTTTCAGATGGGCCTCAATGCCTAATGGAAACTGACGGTCATTCAACAATTTTTTTCTAGCCATCCATTTGTCCTATATGCTGTGGCCCACCTGAGGTATGAAATAGCCTCCCTTTTAGCTAGAAGATCTAAAATGTATCCTACCTAATGGACAGTTCAGATCCAGCATGCGTGTCTTGTGTATTGGCACGTGTGCATGCGTGTCCATGGGCAGGAGTCCCACACGCATGTGGGTTACCAAATCTCAATCTACTGATATTCTTTTAAGAAAGCTACATGGAGAGAGAACCATTACAGTCCATTTAACTAAAAAAGGCCATGGAAAGAAGTATGGAAGTATCTGCACTGTGTGTCTCTCTTTTCTGGAGATGATCACGTGGGTGGGCCACGTTGTATGTGCCAATGAGGAGCAACCTTCTTTTTACTGCACTTTCATAGTCTTTAAACGTGCTATCAGTAGCTGTCATTGTTCAAAACCCTATGGGAATATTGGTACTAACAAAAGAGAACTGACCCACTGCAATGGACTGTATGATACAACCCATTTTCTTGTGCCTTGGAATTTTGGTTTCTGATTTTACTCTTGAAAATAGAGTGTACTAATCGCCTACAGCTGTAGGCTAACCTACCATGTGGCCCCACCTCTGTGTGCCACTTATGCAGTATGTGAGATCAATGCAAAAGGTAAAAACGTTGGGCCCCACCATCAATATTAGCCAGCACGAAAAGTCAGTCCGAACAACTCATCAGCCAGGTCACACCACTGAAATCAAATAATGGTATTGGTGGACGGTCAGTCTCGGCGTCCATGTGCGACTGACCCAACGAACCGAGCAGCTTGCTCTTTTTAATTTTTAATTTTTAATTTAATTAATTAATTTATTTTAAAAAAATTTTAACTTTAATATACTTACATTAATCAATAGGGGGTAGGGCCGTACACGAACTGAGTTAGCTCGGTTAGCTCGCTTGACTTGGCTCGAAAAAGTTTGATCCGACTCCGAGCCGAGTTGAGTTGATTTTTTGAGCAGGAAAAAATTTCGAACTAAGTTTGAGCTTGCCCAAGCTCGACTCGACTCGGATCGAAACCCAACTCGAATCGAACTCGGATCAAACCAGTTCGATGACTTGGTTACTTTGATATTGATGTTGCTCACCAAGTGTTTGATGAAATGACTCAATGAAGTGTCAGCTGGTGGCAAGGAAGGTATGTATATGAAACAAATACCCTTTTTTCTTGATGTTGATCTTGCCTACAACGTGTTTGATGAAATACCTGTAAAATCGTTACTGCTGTTTTACATACAATGAGAATTTGAAGGTGTAGTTCATGTGTTTGTGAAAATGCTACACAGGTGAACTTGGCTCGAATCAGCCCAGCGCGATCGGCCCGAGTGGTAGCGGTCAGGCTCGAGGACCGAGCCGAGCCGAGTTCGAGCTGGGGTTAGCTAGTGGCCGAGCCAGGTTGAGCTGTGCCAAGCTTGACTCGGTTCAACTCATGTACACCTCCAGTAGAGAGTTCTCACGGACACTCCATATTTACAGGATCCCAAGTAATTTCTAAAAATACAGGTATTGTGCATACTTCATATTTTGATCTGGGTCTTGGCCCAAATGTCAGCTGCAAAATTCGCCTCTCAGAAAATGTGTGGAGCCTTCTAAGTAGCTAGACTCTTAAGAATCCTTGAGGCATTGTCCACAGGAGTTTTTACGTTCAATATTGGTTCCACCAGATCATTCACAATAGCCGATCATCAAGGCAGAATCACCTTCAATCTCTATGTTTTTTAGCATTTAGTTCTTCAACAACCTGGAAATCTAAGAAGAGCCAAAAGGCTCCATCCTGAGTAATCATACGCTTGTTAATTAGGGCATGTTTGGATACCAGGATTTAAGAGTATTGTAGTGCAAGAGAGCCTTCATCACAATTTTACCGTGTTTGTTTAAAGATGTAATTTGGTGTTCAAATGCAGATATAATACGAGAGTCGTAAAGGGATTTGCAATTATTACAAATTTATAATAGATTTTAGTAGAAATCATGATAAATTTTTTGTTGATTTGACATTCTAATAATGTGAACGTGTCGTCATTACATTTTTATCATGCATAATTGAATATGAGAAATCTTAGTAAAATTACTTGTTGATTAGGAGACCAATATGGTAATTTGTAACCATTACACTTTTATAATTCATTACAGTTGTTGCCTCTCGGTTTCAAATTCGGTCACGTGGTTTGTGCAAGTGTACCACAATTGAATGTGCAACTCAATTAAAACTGAACAACTAAGACCCCAAGCGCCAAGATAGACAGATATGTTGAAATCGACCGTGTGTGACTGAGATTGAATAAGATCGATCGCCTATTCAGCTACTTACATAGTGTTGTTTAAGATGATCAAGCGATTATAAGATGCTGGGGTTTGTCCTCTGAAGATGGGTTGCACCTTTTCCTTTCGTATGAAAGGACTTTTTCAATACAGATAAAATAAAAAGGAAATTCTTATAGTCGACCACGAGAAAAACTGCATGGAGCCTTTCTGAATGGAGAATTTGCTTGATATTCGAATTAAATCCAACGTATGAGCGTAGATCCGAATTACAACTAAAGTTAACAACTACTTGATTACTGCTACCGATTATACTAAGGAATGTAAACGACTATAATGCTAAGGTGCACAAAGTAGTTGAAAGATAGATTTAATTTGATTTAGTTGGTATGAGGCGCCTTCTTCTACTGAAGTCCCTTGCTATTTATAGCCTTAAATCGATTATCTACATGCTTCCCACGTTCTGATGGTTACTATAACCGCTCAACACTAATGACCTTTCAAAGCCTTCCTTTTAAGCTTTCCACCTGTCATGTAATCACTCTAGGCTTCCTTATTGACTCGACCATGATCCACTCAGCCACTATTTCTTTTTGGATGATGTGGCACCGCTCGATAGGCGCCAACTGTATTACTGCAAAATCCTCATCGGGTATCTCTGCAGATCTTGAATACACCATGCAACTCTCATAAAATTACACATGCCCCTTTCTAATTGGCTCTCATAGGAACGAATGGAAATATGGTAGAACATTACCCCCCATGCCACTTCTCCTTTGTGTAAAAGATGAATGCAACATTTGACCCCTCATAAATGCAACTGTCCTTTAACCCACATGGCGACGTTTCATTTACCATGCCTAACCGAGACAATTCCGAATGACGATCATGCTTTTCTTTTTTAAACAAAGAGATACTCCCATGGCAATGCGTGTATAAGTGTCGTACCATACGAGATAATGATTACACCCTAATTAATGCACCCAATTCCAGCTAATATAAAACCTATTTCAATGTGTTTACCAATTCCTTACGCTATTTCCTATTTTCTTCATCTTCGAAACCCTAACTTTCTCATTCCTACGATGGCTGCTTCCTCATCCTCTGTCTCCCTAACTTTCCACCAAGATGATCTAATATATACATTAGAAAGCCTTTTCTAAAAGTTTATAATTGAGATCATTTTTAAATCTCTAATCGAAGATTACTATTGCCTTGGCCAACTTTCTTTGTCAAAATCGAAGCTTATGAGAACCATTCATCGGATCGTTTCTTTCCAAACTGTCCTGGCGAGACCATGCTAATTCAATCTCAATCGATTCTAGATCATTCCAATGCCCTAAAAACCTCGCGATCCTGGCTAAAACCCTTATTAGGATGACGCGATTGGTTTGATTGCATCACTACATAATATGAAGTTTCTTAGAGAGATTGACATCTATGAATGTATTAAATTGTCACTATTTGATTATGCACCAGATACCCATCTTCTCACTGTAACATCGACATTCTGGAATCCGTCAACCAATACTTCCTTCTTTGAATGCGGTCTCATGAGTCTAACAATTTTGGATGTTTGTGCTCTTACCCAACTTTTACCTTTTGGCGATGCTGTTTTTCCAAGTTTCGCTCATGATGAAGAAAGAAATTTTAGTACTAAGGTCGACAAGGCCTATCCCCATTTTATGCTAGTGTACTGTAAATATGAAGGCCAAGTTGAGTATGAAGAACACACGGCCTTCTTGCTGCCGTGGATCTGCCGTCACTTGCTCTCTGTCAACGCTCTCCAGATTACCAACAAGTACATTCAACTGGCCGAGGCACTCACATAGGGTAAAAAATTAGCCCTTGTGCCCTTTGTACTTGTCACTTGTACAGAGGCATGTATGAGCTAACTATCAAAGCTATATTTCATAGTAGAGGACCATTGTGACTTCTCTAAATGTGGCTCTATGAATACTTCCATTCTTTTCTTGTATATTCTCCTCCTCCCTTCAATATCGTTTATACTTCTTATAGTCATCACAACATTCATTTTCCTCAAGACGTCCATACATTTCCCACATATATGGACTTCCTTTTCTTTCCTCTCAAATCCGATAAGCGTTATTGCACTTTTACCCCTTTCTACTTAAAAGAATTCGGTCCAACTTGGTTCACAAGCGATTTTGAAGAAAATGATGAACAAACAACCTCACTGATGCTCAATGCTTGGGAAAGTTACTTCATCTGTAGGTATCTCCCTTACAGCGGCACGGTAGAAACTGGTAAAAATGCCAAGGCTGGAATCGAGCAATACTGTCCAAATTTACTTGCTTGACAATTCGGCCTCATCTAATTATCTCCTGTCCATTTACCCAGAAAACTTGTAACCAACCCCCTTACTCTTGACCAATTTTCACTCAATATGTCTTTTGAACTTCTTACATTTCCAAATCGTCCCTAGTTGATGGACACCTTTTCTGAATGGTTGGGGAACCATTACAAGCAACTGGTTGTTAAACTTACAGAGCTCATCACTGATCAACTTTACTCCTCGATGGATTTGTGAGAAAAGAAGAAAGTGGCATCCAAATCAGTCATGACTTTCAGCCGAAGGACAACCAGGTTGAAGAATATATCGACTGACACTACACCAGCGACAGTAGCTCAAGTAGTCGATACTGCTTCTAAGTTAAAATGCCAAAAACTCAAAGTGAATGGGCCTATTTTTCAAAAAGCTCTAGCCCAATCTTCTCCATCCGTTCCCACGAGGATCACAGGCCTGGGATCTCCTCTAAGTCCAACTCTCAAACCTTCTACCATAGTTATTGTTCGAGCTGACACAACAACGATTCAACCAACATCAACTGTAACACACGGGTGAGTAGGATCACAGAATCTAGTACTTCTTCGGGCAACGCTGTTTTCTTTTGAAAAATATTTCAAAACTAAGTACTAGCCAGGGCTCCCCATTAAAGATTATGCCATGAAAATTGAGGAAGGCCTCAAACATTAAAGAAACACTCATTATAATGGGTGCTATACCAGATGGTGGCAAGATAGAGAGAAATTGAATAATCTGATTCTTCCTTTCGATGACAAATGTCTTACCCCATATAAATCCAATCCACTATCATTCCAAACTTCTGCTCGACTGATAACAACGATCCTTATAAATCCTCGGTCAGTGAATAGTCGATTCACCACGATTGCTATCCGTTCCGACTTAGGTGGATGTCACTTCGTTCCCACCTGTTCACGTTCTTTTTCATTATTTTCTTTCTAACCCCGCTATCTTTACTTGTAGTCACTTGGGAGTTATCGGACGTGGAAAAGCAAGCTGTTCGAGAACCAATACTTCAACAGATCGAACAAGCTGCCGAAGCCATAGAGGTAGCAGAGTTGCAGGCTACCGATTCCTAAGGGACTTTAAGCAACGAATTTCTTCATTTTCCCCAAATCCTAGAAACAATGGTTGATGAGACAAAACCTATGCATACATTCGATCAACCTTTGATGCCCACCATTGTCCTTGACCAAGGGGATGAAGAAGATGTAGCTGAAGGGAACGCCCGCCCTTTGGTTGCCACTCCCCAAAGTTCTCGGAGAGCATCATCCTCGCGATCCACTCTGGCGTCCACTCAACATCCATCTCCAGCTTTAGGATCCCCTATGATGAAAAAGAACCGCTTCGGTCATGTGCAGCATGCGAGGTCATTTCCTCTGGCCAGGCCCTAATGACAGAAGTTCAGGCGCTCGATGTTTCTATTCCTCATTCGGAACCAATACCTGATCTAGCGCCAATATCAGTTGATGGTGCTTCAGTCTCCTACAATGACTGAAGACATGCTTCCCATTAAGGACATTCTCTTTTGACAAATGCAAGATGCTTTTATGAAAAACTAGGGAGTAAATGCAAGATGCCTTTTATGACAAACTTTTTCTCTTATGACAAGGAAGTTAGCTTGACCAAATTGGCTTCCATCCACTAAAGAAAAGGCGAACCAATTGATTTTTTTTTTCGACCAGTGGAAAACCATGGGGGCATCATGTCGACAACTTCCAGGAGAATCAGACTAGGTTAAACTTGAAAGTTCCCTGATTTGTCAATATATGTGAGTGTTGAGTCAATCTGTCAAGTGAGCCCCAAATTGAAGACTACAAGATCAAATGGCTTATCATTTGAAGAAGTTTGAGTGCTCCACATAGGAAACAAAGCTTCGCTTTCCTAACGAAACCCTTGAGGTATATGACCCCATCCATAAGAACCTAAACTTACCCACGAATATATTTAAAAAAGCCTTGGTAAGCTTAGTTTAGAATATTTTAAGTATTGGTGGAAAGATGAACTATACAGGTAAAACTTTGTGTCTTGATGATTGCATCAATATGCAATCGAGGATAGTTTTGATGCAATCGAAAAAGATGAACTATACAGGTAAAACTTTATGTCCTGATGATTGCATCAATATGCGATCGAGGATAGTTTGGATGGAATCAAACCTGGTTCGATTGCATCGAAATCATGACCAAACAGTCCAACAACAAAATGAATATATGCTGGGCATTGACGATTACATCGAGTGATGTTCGATGGCATCGAACCATAAGTTTCGATGACATCGAACCCACTTCGATTGCATCGACCTTGACCTCTTCCCTCTACTATACTTGATGTAAGACCCTAAGCCAAGTGTGCACGCCGTTTCTTTAGGTCACACGGTCCTACCGGTTGAATCTCGGTGGCCTGCGACCTTTGAATAGTGTTTGTGGTCGTCCTTGAGTTTGGTCATGTTGACCCTACTCGGATAGACCCAAAACTTATGCCATCTTGTCCGTATCGGTGCCACGGTTCCAATGCCGTGTCCCGTGTGTGAATCCGACATGTACATCATGAGTTATGGGTAATATTCGATTTGGACCTTTGATGTGTGGATGGTGGACCCCACCCCACACGTTTTCCCATGTGCATGTGGATGATGATGTCATGCCTAGTGTAGGGTTTCTAGAAAACCTACTACCCTATAACCCTACCCCCTCTAGCAACCTTGTTTGTATTACCATATGCCAATGATGACTTTTCTCTTATCTAGGAGAGAGAGAGTGATGATTGCACTCCTACAACTCTCTCCCTCTCTCTCTTTCTTCTCATTTCTCTCTACCTCTACCTCTCCTCTCCCTCTTGCAACCCTCCAATGTTCCCACCTCTCCAAAATCTTCCAGCTCTCCTACCTCAAATCCTCTCCCAATCCAACCCTTCCTAGCTCACCTCATCCATAGAATCATCTCCCTTGGAGCTTCTAGTTGATGGTGGTGTAGATTTCAAGCTAGATCCTTAAGGTGGGTGTGCTTGTATGTCTAAATTTCAGATTTCCTTTCATCCCTTCTTATTCTTCATTCTTCTTTCATTGATGGAGCTTGTGGGACCCATCAAGTGATGATGGTGGCCCCAAGACTCCATGGATATGGCTTGTAACCAATCTTACATTACGTGCATGTGCATGCAAGGGACCATTCTCCATGGATCCCTTCATGCTCTTTTCTTCCTTAGATCAGGGAACCTTGGGTCATTTAGACCCTTGATCCTTGGTGGAGATTGGATCTTCACCATAGATCCCAAGTTAATAGCCTTTAATTATGTAGATTTTGTATGTATCATGTTATAGTGGATAATGTTGCTTGTGTGATGAGGGGAAGGGCTTCAATGAGGCGGAGACCCTTCCCTTGTGGCTGATCTTCTTCTTTTCTTGCTAATAAGTCTCTGATCATGAGTGTGTGGCCCACCTTGTGGACCAACAAAGTCCAAATCGTCCATGGAGGGAGGACGCCCATGATAGTCCATCCCTTGGATGTGTGGCCCTTAAAGGCACCAAAAAGGGGTACATGCAAGGCTGTTTTGGATGGTGGGATGGCTTGGATGTTTGTGGGGTCCACCTGGGTGGACCACACCATGATTTTTTGGGATTAAATCCCCACTTAAATAATGTTTACAATTTTTTTTTATCAGACATATATTGCTGTCCAGAACTGTCTAGACAAATTTCTGGGCCATCTTGGGGCTTGATTTTTGGGCATTTGGTGGGGAGATTGGTACTATGTAATTTATGATTCTTGAAGGTGTATATCCCACCTATAAACATGCCAAATTTCAGCCCCAATTGACCCCATTTGAGCCTCCAAAAGGGTGGGCCAATATGGTGGACTACCAGAAATTTCTGTTGTGTAGTCTAGCAACATTGTCCCATAAAACCATAATTTAAAAATATTTTCTCTGATGGTGGGCCACCTTTCCGGGTCCTACCTTGTTGTATACATGATGAGGGACTTTGGCCCTCAATTTCAAGAATTTTAGAGGCCCTGGACCCACCCCATTGGAGTGCCCAAAATCAGGACAACAACATGTATATTGCAGAATTTTTGTTTTCATCTTGCTGTCTTCTTTATAATTGTGGAACTTATTGGGCCCAGCCCATTGGGGCTTTTGTGCATGACTGTGGGGCCCACCCTATGATGTTTTCAGAGGCCCTTGGGGCCATTTTTGTGGGGCCAACTAGCTAGACCAACCGTCCATGATGGACGTCCAGCTGGTGGACGTCCACCTTGGGGTGGACGTCCACCTTGGGCTGGCCGTCCTTGGCGAGGTCCACCATGATGTATGTTTTCATCCACACCATCCTTCTCCATTTGGGTGGCCCACGTGGAGGTTGGGTCCACCCTAGGTGGACATCCCATGTGGGGCCACCTTGGACGTGTGGAGTCCACCTTTGATGTATGTGGCCAGGCCGTCCATGGCCTTAGGCCGTCTCACCCTTGGGACGCCCATGCTTGGGGCTACTGGGGGGCATGCATTCCAGCAGCAGGCCCACTTGGTTTTGGGTGACAAATCCCCTCCTCCACATCTGGTGGGGCCCCCTATAAGAAGTGCTAACCCCTTTGGAAATAAATTTCCACTCATTTTGGCAAGTTTTAGGGCCTCAGTAGGGCCAGGAAATTAGGCGGACTGACCATGGCCATTTAAATATACATTGTATGGCTAAATTTTTATTGGAATTGGGGGCCCACCACATTGAGGGGTTTTGGGTACTTGTTGCTCACCTATTCTTTAGAATATTTTGTGCTCAATTGGTGCATGTTTTGGGCCACCATTTATGACCATTTGTGGGACCCAAACTCATACCAAAATTTGTGACTTTCTCATGGGCCCGGTTTGGGCTGGACCGTCCCATCTTGGCTAACCATATGTTGGGCTGACCTTCCACCGTTTGTTGGACTTATGGGCTGAGGAAAAAGGTGAATTTAGGCCCTTAAATACCCACTTAAATTGCTAGTTATTGGGCTGGTGTAGTGGGACCCATTTCACCCAACTTAGACTTATTTTTGGGCCATATTTTTGTGCTCATGGGCTACCCATTCAGTCCAACTAAATGCATGGATTTGATGGCCATTGGAACTTGGGCTTTGGGCCTTGATTCCCTTCCTTTGGCTCATATTGTTATGTACATCGATTGGATGTAGGCCTTGGGCCTTGTAGCTTATGGTTTGTGGTTGGATGCCTTGGTTGAATGTCCCCATTTGGACCCCTATATGCCCATTGTATCTAAGTGTGGTTGAATGCCCACCTTAGTCTCTTGCTAGGCCCATCTCTATATTATTTAGGCCCGTAGCTTGTATACTTAGTCTCGTGGGCTACCACAGGTATATGGGCCCCCATTAGAAGTTATATATATTCCTTATGGGGAATTAGTTAAGTACCTAGACCCTTCATGGTTAGGTCGAGAGGTCATCTTCACCTCATTGGTACCCCTATTCATCTTCATAGCCCACTCCCATGCGTATCATATGCATGCTTGGTTAAGGTATGATTAGCCATGGTTGTGCCATTGTGTAGGACTTGTTAGTATCTCCCCAAGGGATGGAGTTTACCCTCTTGACCATGATGGATGCTTAGGATTGATGCATGGATGATTGTGTGATTCATGCATCTGGCATTGCATAGCATGTGAATATTCACCCTTTCTTTATCAGGGTGGTAGCCTCCACAAATATATCGTGGATGGCCATGTGTGGACACCAGAAATGATTCTTGAGTATTTGGGGTGCATAGGATGTCCCTGGGTGAAAGCCCCTAAACTTCCATGGTACTGAGGAGATGCCTCAACGCCGAGACCGAGTGAAAATCATGAGCGCCCGAGTGCCTTATATCGTTAGGCCATGACTCCCACTATTGCGAGGTCTGTTGGGAGGGGGCGTGGCCTACCCGCCTGAGTGAGAGGGCAATAGCTGGGCTGAGTTTGACTAGCTCGTGAAATGGGTCCGTTACTGTCGAGCCTTGCTGGTGATTGACTGTCCACAGGCTGGTAGTGAAATCTCCTACGCTCATTTGACTGTACGGGTCTGTAAAGCGGCAATCATCCTTTAGTGTACTTGACCCCGGTGGATTCCTTATGATAGAACTGTACTTGATATGTGGATTTGATATGAGGACTGACATTACTTCACATTACATTTACATCAGTTGTATGAGCCATCTATTGCATCGCCTTGGTATGGCGACCAGTACTCATGTATTGCATTGCATAGCCTTGGTACGGCTTACTGCATTCATAGCTTAGCCTCAGTACGACTAATGACATTAGTATCATTCATGTTTCCTTCTGCATTCTCTCCTATATTCTTCTGAGCGCCATTGTCACACACCTTCACCACCCTCTAAGCTTTCTATAAGCTTATGCATGATTGATGTGTGTAGGTGATCCTAGGTCGGTGCAGTAGCGGTGGAGCATTGGATTGAAGCATGCTGAGGACCCCTTGTAGACTTTTCTCTTCCTTTCTCACCTTATGTATTTCCTTTTGAACATTATATACCTGTAAAGTTTTAATTCTTAGTGGATTTTGCTATATGTTTCCTGTGGTTATATTCCTAATATTTACTTGCTATGATCTTGGGTATGCTCAATTGGATTGGAATTGTGATATGAAAATTCTCCTTGTAGGATCCTAGGATTAGAACCTGTGCTAGTAGCCGAGAATGGGTGCTATGGAGGCTGTTGCGGTTGGAACCGGCTATCGGATTCCTTGCGAGTCCAGTCACTGAGTCTGGGGCGTGACACTTGAAATACTCTAAGTGTTCTTCAATGCAATCAAACCTCTGTCGATGACATTAAAGTAAATTATCAATGGTATCGAAGACGGTTCGATATCATCGATATATGGATCAGTTTGTCTAACAAGCTTTCAAGAAAAATCATATATCTTCGAGTACATCGACAACCGTTCGATGACATCGAAATTCAAATTCCAATGGCATCGAAGGTCTGATCGATGGCATCAAAATATGGGGCAAATTGTCTAGAGAGTTTTAATAGGTAAATCATTTTATTCTCGATGGCATAGATCCGTAATCGATGTCATCGAAACACTGGTTGATGGTATCAAAAATGGTCTCAATTAATCTAGCAACCAAAGTGTATTTTTTAAGGAAATCCCAAAGGCATCGAACCATCCCTCGATGACATCGAAGTGCACGTCAATGACATCGAAGGTTGCTCGATAGGATTAAACAGAATCTGTCCAACATTAACTGAATATCTTGGTGCAGGAAGTCGATGCAATCGAAGAAAGTTCGATTACATCGAAGGAAACTTCGATGGCATCGAAGACCCTTCTATGGCATCGACAATGTCAGATTTTTGCTCGCTTTTTTATGTTAGGATTTGTCTTTATATATCACTTGGGTTGTTTCTTGGACTTTTGAGCTAGTATTGAAGTGAGTCTTGAGAGTTATTATTATAGTTAATACCCTCATCCTCAAGCTCTTTTTCTTATAGGAGTTCATCATTCAATCCATTGCTCAAGCATTTATTGACATATTCAATGGTTTGGATTGAACTATGAACTCTAGCATTCATTAATCTTCTAGCAACACTCATTATTGGCAAATCATTGTGTTGGGATCCTTGAATGCTAAGATAATGGGAATCTTCTCTAGATCTTGATTGCGCATCATTCATTAGAGAAGATCAGACCAAACCCTAAACTCAACAACCTCGCATTGTTGATTGGAGCATTTATAAGTAGTTGCGGTTCAAGGGAGTAAAGACTCTTCATTAGTAAGAGGATCTTCAACAACAAGTGCTACAACGGGGCTCACTCACTTATCAGTAAGTATATAGAGTTCATTGAGTCTGAAGTCCTTTCCTTGTGTAGGATTGTAATTCAGAGTTTGAGTTTCAAACTTGGTAAGACCTTTTGTAGGCCTTCGATGGGAGAATAGGTGTAGTGTCTGTAAGTGCACCCAACTTTGCACACTTATTTGTCAATAACGTGACTAGTCGTGTCTAGTAGTCGGATGAGTTCTTGAAAAATGAAGACCGGTGATGCAATTGGATCAGAAGCATTAAAGCTACATCGAAGACAAAGAACCACTTCTACAATCTTGACCTTGCAAATAGATGATCCCAACCCAAATAGGAAAACTTACTTAGGTAATCTATTCAAAGCCAATTCTGAGTTCATATTTTCTATCCTTTAGTATTGGCTTTAGCAAGTCCCAAGTTGATGAATGATTAAATGGGCAAACAGAAAAATTTGTTCACTTTTGGTAGGAAGAAGGTACCATCGAATAGCACATTCGGTATCACCAAAGATACCTTTGATGTTATTGAAGGGGCTCAAAATAGTTCAGCAACATTACAAAGATAATTCGGTGTCATCGACTGGATATTTTGGTGATATCGACTACCACCGACGAATAAATTTCGGTGCCACTGAAAGGAACCTTTTTCATTCAGCAACTTAAAGAATTAATTCGGTACTACCGAATGATATTTCAGTACCATCGAAGCAAGTTTGGTGATATCGAAGTTGGCTTCGGTAGCACTGTAAACAAGCCATTTTCTATTCGTTGGAATTTTTTATTTATAAAAGTGGCTTGTAGAAACTTGCAAAATTAGTGGAAACAGACATCACAGAGTCTCTAGTGTATTCCAAGCTTATCCTACCCTATCTAGACTCTATCTATACGAGTTTTATACTCTCTTCATTGTGATCTTTCACTTCTATGAGCATTCAAAGCTCTTATTAATGAAGAACATGAACTCGTGCCTTCTCTAGAGTACAAAGACCAAACCAATAGGAAAACCCTTTGTCTTTTTGATACTCTAGAGCATCCATAGGTTGAATCCCTTAGGAAATCCACTCATTATCCTAGATAGGAGATTCAACCAACTCCCATTACCTTGGTCACCTTTATAAGTACATCTTATGAAAGGTTATTGATCATGAAGCTGAACCAATAGGAAAATCTAAGCTACGCAATCAGGGGAGCACTGAGAATCTGATTCAAGCATGAGAGCGCGAAGATCAAGTAACCTAAGACTACAACAAAAGAGAACTCAATCCGACAAGTAAGTGTCATTATTAAGAGTTCACAGTTTAGATTCTTTCCTCGTGTAGGATTGAGACTAAGAGTTTGCTATCAACAAACTCGATTAGGTTCCTAGTGTGGGACCTTGGCCGGTGGACCTAAACATAAGTGCCTTGTGTGGGACCTTGGTTGGTGGGCCTAAACATAGGTGCCTTGTGTGGGACCTTGCCCGGTGGGCCTAAACGGAGGTGCCTAGTGTGGGACCTTGGCCGGTAGGCCTAAACGTGAAGTCTTAGTGTAGGACCTTTGCTCTTACAGAGAGCATAAATTTGTGTCCTTAGTATAGGACTATAAAGGTTATTAGTGAACCTGTTTTAAAACCATTAATAGTAAAATCTGATGCACTCTGGGATTGAGCGTGGATGCTGGGAGTGAAGTAGGCACGTAGTCGAACCACTATACATGCTTGTGTTTGGAATTGTCATTTGCACATCTGTTTAATTATGCTTATATATGCTTGAATGTTTTAAATTTTTATACATGATTGAATGAATATTATTAATTGATAGGAAGTACATTCCACACACAAGCTCACAACACTAGGTTAGTTGTTATATTTGTATATCTTTAATAGCCTTTGTGATTGGAACCTCTAACTAGCTCGGAAGCCATTAGAGTTATATTGCCTTTCCTGCTTTAAATTGAATGATTATTTAAGTTAGGCAATTAGGATTTTAAATAGGCAAAAATATTTGAAAAGTCCTATTCACCCCCCTCTAGGACCTTCTCTCATATTCATTCTTCAGTATCAATGGTATAAATTGCACTTTCAGTGTCTTTGTATATGACCTACTGCCTTGTGTAGGCTTTTAGGCCTTTATGTAAGACCTTGGTTTGTGTGCCCTAAATCTTAGGTTCTTGTGTAGGACTTTGTCCTGTGTGGCCTAAATCTTAGGTTCTTGTGTAGGACCTTGTCCTGTGTGGCCTAAATCATTAGGTTCTTAAGTAGGACTTTTGTCTTTGTGTAGGGCATAAATCTAGAGTCTTTGTGTAAGGCCGTGAAGATTCATGGTTGTTGAGGCATAAAAAGAAGAAGCACTACCAAGACAAGCTATGGTGTAGAGAAAACCTTTGTGCGCAAGTTGCTGAGCGGAAGAGAGCCTTTGTGCGCAAGTTGCTGTGCGACAGCTGTTGTGCATAGAAGACCGATATGCGTCGGCACAACAGCGCTCGCACGATGGGCGCTCGCACGATGGGCACTCGCACAACGGTGTCCGCACAATGAAGTTCGCATAACAGAAGTCCGCGCAAAGCTTACATGGCAAGTTCACACATGAAAAGGGGTCATTAGCGACCAATTGAAGAGAAGGATCAGACTGGAGAGAGAGAAAGGTAGGACCCGTTGAACGTTGTGTGGAATAGCTGTTGCGTGGCGCACAACACTCGTTGCGCACGACGGCCTGGAGCTTACAACGGCCTGGAGCGCACAATGCTCACAGCGTATAATGCTCACAGTGCATAATGCCTCCAGCATGCAATGATATTCTCTTCAGTTCATAATGTTCTTTACCAGCATATGCGTCTCAACGCGTCATGTTATAAAGACACCATGCATTGTATTTTTTTTATATAGTATTATGGTATCATGAGTATTTTATTTTGGAATCAAAGGAGAAAAATGATGTGAAAGAACTTGGAAGAATAAATGATATGATTATCTTTCTTTGTTAATTATTGAGTGAATGAATAAAATTCCCCAAATCAAATGCATTTGTTTCTTGTTTGAAACAAAATGGCGACTCTGTTGGGGAACATCCTACCTTTCATCTCCAAAATAGAATATAACTTGATTTAATTGCTAATTTTTATTATTTTGCAATCTGGCATAATTCAGGAGAAAAGATATTGCAACCAACTAACCAATCAATGAGAACCGCTTGGAAGGATATAGTCTTCTAATGCGTAGAGTATCTTTGAAAGCAAAGACATCAACCAAGCGTTGAGCCACGAGCGACTGCCTTCTGATTATAAGCTGTTTCACCTATCGCACAGGAAGAAAGAGATGACTAGATCGTCATCGCTTGCAGAAGGCCAATGACCCGGAATATCACTGTCATAGAAGCAAATGCCCCACTGAGAAGAGATAGAGGGCCAATATTGCGAAATACAACAAAGAAACATCCTGAACTTGCTCCACCGACAATCTACCCTACCCAGGCGATGATTCCTCCAATCACACAAGATTTCCCTGCCTTGCCTATTAAGAGCTCCTAGTGGACAAGAGAGCAGAAAGGAAAGGCTTTACTGACAAGCCTACCAGGATCCGCATCACCAATCTCTATGTCTTCCTAATCGGCCGGTTACTCCAGAAATACACAAGGACCATATAGGTCTTTTCTTTCAGCAACCCTATGATGTCAATACATTCCCATTCAGCATCGACTACTGCCTCGTCAGGGAATGGAGAGGTTGTCGTTCACATGGCCGAAACAAATCGAGGGTCTTCCCCAACTACAGAGGATTAAATCGCTGAAATGGCAGTGGCACAGAAAGCACTAATGGAGGAATGCAGAAACCTCCGAGAAGCCTTAGGGACTCTTGCACATAACATAACCCAGATGACGGCACCCCTAGTGATCGATAACGCGAATGAATGAGAACAACACCCCGAAGGGTCACAGCTACCAAGGACCGGGTCAAACGGATCTGCCCCCATGGTGAGAGCAGTGACATAGGAAGAAGTACGACAAGTTGTCGAAGAAGCGGTTAGGTCAGAAAGAGAATGCGAGGGCATAGGAAGATTCAGATATCGAATGTCGTTCCCAAGAGAAGTAGAAGATATCTCATTCCCGAACAATTTTAAGCATCCTGATTTTCAGAAATTCAATGGGGATGGGTCACCAGAAGAACACCTGATGCACTTCATCACCAGTGTGGGAAGTTTCTCCACAGTACCCCAATATTGCCTCCAATTATTCGGGTCTTCTCTGACGAACAAGGCGTTCAAGTGGTATTTTATCTTAACACTTGGGTTGATAAGAACACGGGAACAGATGCAAGACGCTTTCATGTTAAACTTCTTCTCATCAGAATGTGATGTCAGTATCACAAAACTAGCTTTGTGTGACAGAGAGAGGGAGAGCCAGTGGAAAAATTTATAGACAGATGGAAGACCTTGGTGAAATTGCGGTGAAGATCACTTTAGTAGAAGTAGGAATATGCCAATATGTCCTAGAGGGGGGTGAATTAGACTTTTTAATAATTTTATAATAATTTAAAATCCTATCACTCTAATCCTAACAACAAGCATATATTAGAATTACTCAAGAGTAACTCTATTGGCTTTCAAGCCCGGTAGAGCATCTAATCACAAACTATTTGAGAGATGAACAATATGCAAACTAGTTTATGATGGATATGACTGTGCATGTGTGTGAGGTGTGATCTCTGATAATCAGATATGAAAGTATTTAAGGAAATTACATAAACAAATGAAAGACAATAACATTCTCAAACACAGTCATTTTATAGTGGTTCGACTACTTGTCTACTCCACTCTCAATAACCCCACTCAACCCTTAAGTGTACCGGATTTCACTAAGGAGGTTTCACACGGTTCACCCCAAACCCAAGGTTTTAAATCAGGTTCACCTTTAACCTTTATAACCTACACTTAGGCTGACTGTTTATGCTCTCATGAGCAAGGGTCAACATAAAGCACCCACTTTTAGGCACATTGGCCAAAGATCTTCCATAAGACCCTAACTGTTTATGCACTCATGAGCAAGGGTCAACACAACGCACCCACTTTTAGGCACACTAGCCAAGGGTCTTTCACAAGACCGTAATTGTTTATGCTCTCTATAGAGCAAGGGTCAACACAACGCACCCACTACGTACACTCCCGCCGGATGCCTCCTAGAGGATTTGTAAGGGATGAGAAATACCTTAGACCTAATCCTACAAAGGAATGATCACAAGGGTCCTTTGGACTCTAATAACTTACAGATAAGTAGATGAGCACCTTTTAACGCATTTATTGAAGATCTCCTCCTTTGATGAAAAACTTCAGCTTCCTTGATCCGCAACTCAGAAGATGTACCAATGCATGGTGAAGAGTTGGGTCAAGGTTATGATGGAATCCTACTCTCAAATATTTTCTGATAAGGAGATAGAGTGATTCCAATCATCTATGCATTCAAGGCATCCCAGCTTAATGATTTTCCATTAAGGTGGTAGCTTGAGGATCCTTGAATGCGAAAGTTCATTCCCCAATCCACTCTATTGAATATCAATGATGAGGGTGGATTGGAGGATGAACTCCCATGAAAGAAAGGGCTTTGGGTATATGATCTAAGGTTAGACACTCAAAAGCACTCTCTTCTTTCTCTGCCAACAACAATAGACAAGTCCTCTTTATATAGGCAAAAGGTTCCAACGGATATAAAACGGTCACATTTATGATAGAGTTCGATATCATCGAGTAGGGTCGATATCATCGAGCGTATACTCTCGATTGTATCGACTGGCCACTTAATGACACAAACTCAATGTCATACGCTTTTGAAACCTTTTGCCAACTGGTCGAGGGAATCGAGACAGGTGTCGATATCATCGGATTTTGAACTCTGATATAATCGATACGAGGTTCGATTCCTCGACATTTGAAAATGAGAGAGACTTGTTATGAAATATTTCAGGTTCAAAGGAATGATCGAGAGACCTTCAATATCATTGGAATTTGAATGACGATAATATCGATAGCCGTGTCGATGCATCGATAAATCTAACGAATTTTCTATTAAGCTTGTTGGACAGTTTATGTCCTTGTTCGATGCAATCGATACTGCATTGATATCATCAATATTTGAATATTGATTCTTTCGAGGGACCCTCGATCAAAGATAAATTATCCTGAAATATTTGTTAGATATCTGAGAGTCTAAGACCGATATCATCGAAGGCCTTCCGATATCATCGAGATTTGAATTCCGATGATATTGAGGATGACCTCAATATATCGACGATCTAATGATTTTTCTTAGTAAAAATAGGGACTCATTTTCTCTGTTGTTGATTGTATCGAGTCAACTTCGATAGACTCGAGATTTGAATATCGATGATATAGAAGGTATATTGATACATCGATAATTTTGTCCAGATGAGTATGTGGTTGCTGGACATATTTTGTCCTCATTTCGATGATATCGTTTAGTCATCGAGGACATCGACAGCACATGTCGATAATATTGATCAGTATATCGATAAAATCGACAAAGTTAAAAAACTTGGAGATTTTCTAAAATTTGAAAAAGTTTTCTAATGATATTCTAATAAATTTTAAGGGTTTTATTCACCTGGTCTTTTGGGACATGGGATGTGAGGCTTAGATTTACCTGTGGTGAGTTTGGGCGCACATCCGGTTGAGGCAGACAGTTGATTAATCTTCCTATGGAGCTTCTCTATCTAACCAACTCAACACTTACGCTAATTGACAAACCATCTACTTTCACTTGGGGGACTCTTGCAGACAATTACCAGAAGAGAAAGAACAAGTGACAATGTGCCTAAACTTTATGGAAACCAGAGTAGCATTTGGTCTCACCAGTGCTGACATCAGAACCTTCCTCGATTTGGCTACAAAGGTGCACGCTTTAGAACTGATGACTCGAAAAATGCTGGCATTCAATTATGAAATGATTAGAAGAGGAGCTCAGAAGTTGATCACAAATGTGGTTGAACACGGAAAGAGAAGCCAAGATGCGAGAGAAGTAAGGGGTAAACGGACATAAAGGAAAGAAGAGTTGAGTCACCCCAGATGAAGGTTTTATGATAAAAAACCTCGATCGTTGAATTCCCACGAGGGTTTTGCATTTGAAAAAGAGGATGTACTCCCGATGATGAATCAGTTGTTAAAAGACGGGACAATTGAACTGCCCCTATCAAAACGCCCCGAAGAAGCATATAAAATAAGGGAAAGAGACTTTTGTCATTATCACCTCATAATAGGGTATCTGACAGAAAACTGTTATACACTGAAGTGTATTATACAAAGGATGATAAACAGGGGAGAGATAATAGTCAGGAAAGAGAAAGAAAGAGACAGAAGAGCGACAACAAACGTACTTACCATGCGCAAAGGTTATCAGGAAAGGACAACAATGGATAATTAAAAAACAATGGGGAGAGTTGCAGTGATTATCTTGCGGTCAGGAAGGAACATGGCAAGCCCGCCAAACTCAAAGAGCGAAAAACCAAAAACAGAAGCAGGCAAGAATCACATAAAAAACAACGATAGCGGTGAAAGAGAAGAAGGAAAGGAGAGAGGGAAAGTAACTTATGATGTTATAAGTCACTTAAAAGGCATTCCAGCCCAATTGAGTTCTATGATGCTCTGAAATTATCAAAAGACTACCGACAAAGCCTAATCAAAGCCCTATCTGATGAAGGAATAAGGGAAGTGTTGTTGACTGAGATAGAGAATGAGAAACGAAAAGATTGTATGCCGGTTATCTCCTTCTTCGACGACGACCCAGTTTGTGATGGAGAACATAATAGGCTGTTGATGATAGTGGGTCATATTTGCGGTAAACAGATAAAGTAAATAATGCTCGATAACGGGTCTATTATGAACTTATTGCCATTGAAAATGTTGAATGAACTAGGTTATCGATGCTTGAACTACGCCCTAGTGGAATGATGATACAGGGCTTTAATCAAGACAGACAGCGTGCGCTGGGTAAGATCACCATAACACTTGAGATAGGAGAATTAACGAAAAACGTCGTCTGCCACGTCATCAATGCAGTGACTACATATAACCTCCTTCTGGGAAGACCGTGGATGCATCAATATGGCATCATATCTTCTACCCTGTACTAGTGTTTCAAATACTGCAAAGAAGGGGTGCAACATAAAGTATTAGCTGAGGCAAGACCGTACACAGAAGCCGAAGCTTTTTTTTTTAAGATGCGAGTTATTATGATGCGTTCGCTAGCAAGAACGAAAGGTGAATGATGAAAACAAGGTCCCAGAAAATGCTTGCATGAAAATAGTAAAAGAAAAAGAAACAAAGTCGTCTGTAGTGAAAAAGGCGAAGAAGAAGTTCTATTTTATTCTGAGACATCTACGGCAACCTAACGTTATTATCGCCGGAACAATTGGAAATCCTGCAGTCAAATTACACAGTGCCCCGCTTGTATGCTGAAAGGAGTAAGCCGTTTCCCCACGTTTCGAAAAGATTTCATGTTAAACCCAGTGCAAGATATCCGGAGCCGATCAAATTTTATGCTCCCTCAGAAGTAAAGAAAGGTGAAGCAGTCGATAGTGGTATAGGAAATGGAAGATTAACACCCAAAGAGCTGGAAAGATATAGCTCGGCAAGTTAGAAAATCATGAAGAAAATGAGCTTTGATCATGAAGAACCTGTTGGCTTGAATTATGGAAAAGGAATTCAGATTCCGATTGGGGTGGATCAAAAGAAACGAGAAAAATTCCGAGGACTGGGGGCAGAGGCTTCATTGAACATGGTAACAGTTGATCGAATAGAAGAAATGGACCTTGAAGTAATCAACAAACTTGACACAGCTCCAAAGCAAATGGAGGACGGGGGGCAGGTGACAATCGACAATTTGAAAGAGGTAAACTTGGGAACAGAGGAAGAACCGCGGAATACGTTCATAAGGGTCAGTTTATCAGAAGAGGAAACTAATCAATATGTTAGTGTCTTGAGGGAAAACAAAGACTTCTTTGCTTAGACATATGTAGAAATGCCAGGTCTAGAACCAACAGTAGTGATGCATTGATTGAATATCTCTAAAGATAAAAGACCCATCAAGCAAATACAGAGGTGGTTTCACCCAAATTTGGTTCCCATGATAGAGGAGGAAATAAGCAAACTAATAAAGGTCGGATTCATCTGTGAGGTTAAATATCCCAAGTGGATATCGAATATAGTCTTAGTAAAAAAGAAAAATGGGCAGATCAGGGTTTGTGTCGACTTCAGAGATTTGAACGAAGCATGTCCGAAAGATGATTTTTCGCTGCTGGTAACTGAAATGTTGATAGACAGTACCACGCAATATGCCATCATGTAACAACCCCAGTCTTAGTAGTCAGCCATGAACACTTGCACATACAAACATGCTTCACAGGGAAAGTAGTGAATGGTTAGATACAAGGAAAATAGATTTTCTTTACCCCATTTAAGGTAGAGGTATTGAATTTCGGGGACGAAATTCTCTTTAAGGAGGGTAGATTGTAACACCCCATACTTTTCAGTACTCGGGTGTCACCAAGGAAGTCTAAATCTGTTTTCACTTGTGTAGAAACGCACAAAGTCATCCATGCACACCAACACCCAGAAATCCTTGATCCATTCATCTCAACCGTCTTGTATATCATTCATTCGTACATTAAGCCATCCATTCGATTGATTTTCAAAATAGTCTAGAGACGTCTATTTTAGGATCCCAATCACTTCAATAAGAGAATCTAACCATCTAATAATTTTTCATAAGTGTGTATATATATATATGTATATTTTTGTTTGTTATATTATAAGTTTTACACAATCATAGATCAAAAGAGTATGGATGTATCTTGATAGTTTATTTATCAAATAAATAAAGCATGAAAATGCATTGTAATGGAGTGGTATGTATGTATTTAATGTATATAAGATATTATGAAAATAGTATTATATTAAACGAACATAATGAATAATGATTTCACAACATAAAACCAAATTATAAATATCAATGTAGCACTAAATATCTTTCATAAGTATGTATACAAAAATCATTAGATACTTCAATAGAATTGTATATTATTTAACAACATTATTAAATACAAATATAATTTTAATTAAACATAATATCGTACAATCTTCAATTCCTTCATATGTATAATATGATATTGTAAATTATGAATTATATATTAATAAATATGTGATCAATGGCATGAATATAGTAGTATGTTAATATTTAAAATTTTATTTACATATGTATATGAAATTTTAAACATTGTAATTATAAGTAATACACAAAAATAATAAAAATTATATTAATATTCGTATTGGTTAGTAATATACTAGGGAAGCCTTATAAATGGCCCATTAGGACCTTTTAACCGTTGACGTTCAATCTCGGAATGATCCGTCTGTTAGATCAACGGGAAGTCACCATTAGGGCTATGAATCAGCTCATACGTCCCACCTAAATCTTAGATATACCTAATCTTTAGTATGGGGACCCATTTAGGCCCCTGGAACCTTATGGACGGAGTGGATTTCTATAAATATCATTGTGGACCCCACAATTATTATGTGTGTGCACCAAGAGTGGTGCACTAGACCAAGGGCCTGGTCAAATCAAGTCTGACATGTGTCTAGCTAAAAGAGGCAAAAGCCTCTTCCACGTTTCTCCTGTCAGTGAAATTTTGAACCGAGGAGTCTGTTTTAATTGCACTGTGGCCCACCATGAGGAACCATCAAGACGATCAGAACTATCCATCGTATCCATAACGCGAGGCTGACCAAAACCCTACCCTTCCTGCGCATGGAAACACACATGCGTGCCCATGGTTTCTACCGAAATCGGACTGCTTGCAATGCAATTCTAAAAATAGAAACTGTGTTCTGTTCGCCGACAGCCTGACAATCCGCATGCGTCGCCCTCCCACCATCTCAGCCACTGGAATGAGCCCATCCTAACCATCCATTTCCCTTAAGGTTTAGGGCTCCTTGGCAGGTAAAAACCAAGACCAGTTTCGGTCCTGCCCACTGTTTTTAGAGGCGGTGTCGAGCAACTTAAATCCCGACCATCTGATCTCAATCCAACGGTCTAGGAAGATTTAGGGTAAGCAAAAAAGGAGTAAGGATCGAGCAACAAGAACACCTCCTCCGTTTTCTGGTAGTTGCACTCGAAAATCCACCTATCCCTCTTACCTTCGAACCCACCGACCTAATCTCCTCAAAGCTTCGAAGAAGCTTATTTGCAAGCTTCCTAAGGTCCATGTGGACTGCTTCCAAGAGTCAGATTGGTGGAGAAAGTAGAGATCTCAAAGACGCCATTAATGGCCTTCTTCTTATTCACCGTTCGAATCACATCAAAGCAGCTCGAGTCAGCAGAGTTCCTCTGAGTCCTTTGCTGGACGTGTCTAGCAGGAGGGGAGGAGAATGAAAAGAGAAAGGAAGAGGAGAAGTGAGAGAGAAAGTAGAAACAGGAAAGGAATGGGAGAGCGTGTGGGTGTGCGGCTTCAACTCAGCCCAAACCGAGTCACCGTTGTGACTCAGTACGACTGCTAATCATTGTTGCTCCAGCTTGACTCGGTCGAGTTGTAGGGAGGAGCTACAGGTTGTAACAGGAAAAGAGAAAGAAGAAGGAAGGAAAAATGAAAATGAGAAGGAGAAAGAGGGAGAGAGTTTTGTTGGCTGCCGAGTTAACTCGGTCAAAACCGAGTTCGGCTAGGAAGTTTGGATTGGACCTAGTCTGGGTTCGTTTTGTCCACGCCATTGTTGGGCATTCGGCATGAAGGAAGAGAGAGAGAGAGAGAGAGAGAGAGAGAGAGAGAGAGAGAGAGAGAGAGAGAGAGAGAGAAGAAGAAGAAGAAGAAGAAGAAGAAGAAGAAGAAGAAGAAGAGGGAAAGGGAGAAGATAGAGAGAAAATGGTTTGGGTGGTGTGTTGAGTCGAGTCAACTCGTCTCGAACCAAGTCAGCCAGGTGAGGATTTCCACCTCTTTTCATCAATCTGAATTTTCATTTACCTTTGCTATTAATATCATTGTTAAGAAATATAAATACATACTACACTGTCTTAATTAGTGTTGTTGTTATTATCAATTATAATTCTATTATTAATTATCAATCAGGATGATTACTATTAACATGCTACGCTAATATTAGTTATCATGGATGGATCTACCATTAATGATATTAGCATGGCATCCATCACTTGGTAATATTATCTTTAATAATAGGTTATACCATTTATTACGATTATAATATCAATTATTACCATGGCCACAATTATTAGTTATATCATTACCGTTGAAGTATAACTAACCATATTATTATTATACTATATTTAAGCTGCTCATACGTCCTAGTTCTACTCTTAGAACTAAACCGTATGGTGAAAACCCTAAGCCCTACACAAAACCCTAGACCTGGGTAATCTAACCGCTAGGTTAAGACCCTAACCCTAAATAGTGTGTAAGCTTGGGCCTAATGGTACAACTTTATAATTGATGGTAGGAATTGATTCAAAGGAAGCACGCATTTCTTAGCGATAGTGTAGGCGGTTCAAACATAAGGTGAAGACTCACCCTTTGAGCTTCCCACTTAAATTCATTAATCTAATCGTAGATGTTGCATTAATCTCTTCCCTTTTGTATCTCCTAAGTCACTTGATTGAACTGCTTAACTAGTTGTGTGAATAAGTGAATATGTTGATATGTTGTGCACCTGATTTCTATACTAGATAATGAAAACATCTCTTTAATTATAGCAAGTATAAATGAGTGATGATAACATGCGATCTTTAGTCATGCATTGTTAATTAACTATATGTTTGTCGTTCGTGATTGAGTGATGTAATGAATGAAACCTGTCATGAACCCACACTTCTTGCGGTCCATATTTGACTTACGCGACTTGGATCGCATATATGCCTTACATGGTTTGGACTGCACATTTGCCCTATGAGGCTTGGACCGCACATTTGCCCTATGAGGCTTGGACTGCACATTTACCCTATGAGGCTTGGATCATACGTTTGCCCTTTGTGGCTTTGATGGAACATTGACACCATTTTGTGGCTTGTTGGGTATGTTCACATACCCTTTTGTTTCCTAGCCATCATGTGGAGTTCAGTCGTACCATGACTTCCGGGTGGAGCTGAAGTTCGCTTAGCGATTTTCTAGCTATCTTGCGGTGTTCACGTACGATATGATTTTCGGGTGGTTTAGAGTTTGTATGTTGATTGTCTCTTCATTTTATGGAGTTCAGTCGTACCATGATTTCAGGGTGGTGCCGAAGTTCGCTTATCGATTTTCTAGCCATCTTGCGAAGTTCACGTACAACATGATTCCCGGGTGAAGTGGGGGTTTAAAGGGTAATTTTCTATTCGCCTTGTATTCCGCTTGTACCATGATTTTCAGGTAGAGTTGAAGTTTGCTTATCGATTTTTGACCATCTTGCGTAGTTCACATACAATGTGATTTCAGGCGCAATAGAAAATCATATGTTGGATTGTTTGATTATCTGGACATGTTTCCTTGAATTGCGATTGTCATTATATTTTGCCTATGATGAAATTCTGCTGATTGGTTTGACTTTCTTAACATGAGTATGACTATGAAATGCCTTGTTTAGTGTATTTAATTCCATGACTTGTAATCTATGTCAGATTATGAATGACGAGTGCGTAATCTTAGAGGGTGTTCCTCACTGCGATAGCCATTGACGCTATCAAATTGTAACAGTTGATGCAGGTATAGAGTAAGCCGATGCTGTAAGAGGGCTAAAGGATTTCACATCCCAAAATTGTTATAACTTACTTTATTTCACATGTAATATTATTTCATTTTGTATTGTAAGAATAGGGACATTGGTTTGTATAAGTCATTATGGGCAGCTTCTTATATATTTAAATGATAGTGCAAATTTCCTTTATGTCTGTATAACATCCTGGATTTTTGCCAACCTAGAATTAGACGTCCTTAAGCAATGGGTCGCTCTTGACACCTTATTAACTTGTCAGAACTCAATCCCAAAGTCTAAAACCGCTTTTGAACCCATTTCCTTCACAAATCCCACCCTTCACCACCTTGTTCTTTCAATTTTTCTAAGTACTTTTACATTAGACACTAATCTTAAGGTTTAGGTGATGAAGAACAATACTTAAACTATAAATTGCTGTAATTAGTAAACATAGAAATAAAATAGGCTTTTAACCAATACCCTTATGGAATTTCACAAAACGAATAGGTTATTTAGAACATCCGCCTCTCCTGCCCTAGGATTTCCTTCTGTTGTAACTAGGGCGTGCTTTAGTAAGTATTGATAACTTGAATCACTGTATGTGCCAACCACAAAGGCCCAAGTACCACCTTAGACAAAAATCTTACAAGACTAAATCCTTTAGAAATTTGACAACGTTAACAAAGTGCTAAACTAGATTAGCCATGAAATCCGCTTGATCCACTTTAAATACGATCTGCAAGACCCAAAACTTGTATAATCATTGACGCTAGGTTACCCTAAAATCTAGGATCAATCTCATTACCCGGCTGCTCTCGGGAGCATCTTGAAACTCCGTATCAGATCTGGAACGCACGTCGAAAGTCTGATTAACACGAAGTTAAGGAATTAGGACCGCCTTGCTGGGCTTGACAACCATCTCGGAAATCAAATCCAGATAGTGTCCCAACGCTATTCACTTGAGCTCGGAGCGGGGAGTGTGAGAAATATGAAAATAATTCTAAATTAAATTCAAAATAATGAAATCTGAGACTTGTCGCTTGCGGGTCAGTATTAAGCAACCAGACCGTCAGAATCAGGCCAAATTACACCCTCGGATCAGGGATATTTCCCCAAACATATCCATGTACTTGGAATCTCCGATCGAGATCCACTGACCGTTGAACTGAAACTGGTCTGCCACGCGTGATCTGAGAAGCCGACCGGAAAGAAAACTTAACTCCACCTAGATCCAGTGTCTGTGAGCTTAAGTCCGACTTTTGGCTCAAGGGGGGCCGCGAAGTCCTCCGTTGAGCTAAAACGGACCCACTTTGGTTATAACCTAAGTATACCTTGACCTTAGGTCTATTTTGGTGTAGTTTTAGGCTATATAAGGACCTTAAACCCTCTCTCATTTCAGTCATACGAATTTGAGAAAACCCTAGGAGAGAGAGAGAGAGAGAGAGAGAGAGAGAGAGAGAGAGAGAGAGAGAAAGTGTGGGAGTTGTGGGAGTATCTCCCTGCCACCTGATCCTGCCGCTCTGCAAGCTTAACCACTCCATTTCAATCGTTTTCTCGATGATTTTGACATCGTTTCTAGGTAAGAAACCCTAACCCTAATCTGTTAGGGGGTTTTGATAGTTGTATGTTAAGAAATAGCTAACCAATTTCACTCTATAGGTTACCAAACTGCCGTATACGAAAGCTTAATAAACCTATTGAATTCGTTACAATTCTACGACAAAAGGTATGGACTTTAGGTGTATAGGTTATGGTTTTCAATGCTTTCAATGTTAGATAATGATAGATTCATGATCTGCATACAATTGTACATCTACAAAGTGCTGTCTGTTTTCCGTTTCGATTAAATACGAAGAATATGGAATTTTACATATTCTAGGTATTTGTAGAAAGTACCGTATACGTATAAATTTTAGAAATGTGTTTGCTATGATTATTTGTTGTATGAACATATTATATATGTGTAAAATATTTGTTTGGCGAAAGGACTCGCCCTAATACATGTTTTGCTAATATACACTATGTATGTTGAAATAGTGTATTCTAAATGTTTGTGAAAATGACTGAATGAGTATAGAATTCTCATTCATGCTCACCATGACTAATTGTCATGGATATATTGATTGTTGTATTGGCGACACCCCTTTGACGAAAGGATTTGCCCTAAATCACGCCACGACCAATATACACTATATATGTTGAAATGTGAAGCCCAAGTGTTTGTGGAAAATGACTGAATGAATATGGAATTTGGATTCTTGCTTGCCATGACTATCCGTCGTGGGTGCACGCATGTTATAATTGGAGAAACTCCCTAGTGAAAAGATTGGGCCTTATACCTATGTGATCAACATACATCATGTATGTTGATGTGTGTAGTCTAAAGTGTTTGTTGAAATGTCTGAATGAGTAGTAGTTAGTAAATTGTAATGTATAAGGGTGTTGAGATAGGATTCTCAGTTACCTTAGAGATGTATATGATTTTCTTCATGTTGTTGGTTTAATTTAACTGCTTACTTATGAAATATATGTGTTTGTATTTCCTGTTTATATTGTGTTTTATTACATACTTTATGACATGCTTGTTAACATGCTTGAATTACTTGGTTTATTCCGCTTTACTCTACATGTTTCTGGTCATGGATTGATTGTGTTTGGGGCTATTGTATAGTCCAGGCAATCGGTAACGGGATTGAATTTGTGGCTGAGATTCATTTGCCACGTGAGATGTGTTCGACGAACCCAAGTCGTACTTCGGTTGGTGATAGTGGTTGGCCACATGAAGTGCTTATGGCTTCATATTGTTCAACTTGTTGTGCGCTCGAGCTAGCCGAGCTCGTCAAGTAACCCGATCTATCTAATGTATGTTCACCATGTTTGGACTCCTCTACTTGAACCTAGGGTACCAAACTTACCAGTGAAATTCCGTTAACCATGGTACCTCGATCCGCTAAGACTCATGAGCCAGGCATGGTGGTATAGGACACCGTGGTCGAGCTGTCGGCCTATGCTGGGGCCACGTGCCTCCCCGTAGTGTCCATGGAGCAACCAGACTCGTGAGCCGATTATGGTGGTATGGGACATTATATTCATGCTGTCGGCCTCCATTTATAAGGTGATGGGGGAGTGGTGCAACGAATGCGTGTAACAGCCCTGACAGCCCTTTGTAGTGACCTCGAGCATACTCTGAATTTGCGGTGAGGCGACGAGTTTTACCGCGGTGAATAGAGTATGAACTAGGCCTATATCAATTTAGTGATGAACCATTAAAAGGGTAATGGGGGAGTGGTGTAATGGTTCCATGTAATAGCCCTGGCAGCCCTTGCAGCGACCTAGAAACACACCATCATATGAGATTAACTAGGACTGACGACCTTAGAATGGATCATGTTTGGGAATGATACAAGGGAGGTACCTTAGTTTTCCAATCTTGCTGTTTGAAATGGACTAATAACAACTCGGTAATCATGCTCATCATCGCATTGCATGTGCCTGGAAGATGTGGAGCACTGAGGAATGCAAGCATGCTGCGAACGTAAGATGGTGTCTCACGAGGGAGTATGTCGGTGAGGGCATGCATCATGACTACATTCATACTTGCATTAATAAGAGTATTTAGAATTGTTGATTGTACTGCTTTATCATTACTGCTTGACTGTTTTAATAACATGTTAACCTATACTTTATTGTTCCACTGAGTTTATCACTCACTCCCACGTTATGGGACGGTGTTCCAAACACCCACCAGACATTGTCTGATTTCAGATGGCGATGCTACTTCTGAGGCGAAGCCGAACTTTTGTGACGACGAGGACGCTTTCTCATGTATGCTATTTTCTGGCGGCTTCATGTGAGCCGTGTCTTGATCGACGGAATTACAAAGATATCTAGATGACACTACACTTTTGTTATATTTTGAAACTGTACTTGTAATTCATTAACCTGGTAACCTTATCACACTCTGGAGACTTACTATAGTTTATATATTTTTCTATCTATCACAGTCGTCTGCTTACAATTTAACTGTCTCTGGAGTATGATATGCTGTTTTGGCTTAATCTCACTCATGTTCACTACAATAATACAGACAACATTCAATCATCATTCATTTTATTGCATAAGTGATGCGTTAGAACTCGGGAGTTGAGTTTATGCTCGACCCCCAAATTTTAGGGTGTTACAGTCTAATTTGTCCATACTACGCTCATCTTCTTACTCTGATGAAAGAAAAAAATATATGTGGACTTTGGCTCTTTATAAGTTAACACTCGAGTTTTTGGGAAATGGGTCATATACTCGGGTCCTGAAAAGTCGGGGCGTTACACGTCATGTCTTTCATGGATGGTTACGCCGGTTACAATCAAATATGAATGACACTTGAAGACGAAGAAGCGATGACTTTCAGAACTTCGTTGGGGATATATTGTTATAAAGTTATGCCGTTCGGTCTCAAGAATGCAGGGGCGATGTATCAAATGGCAATGCAAAATATATTTCAAGACATGATGCACAAACATGTTGAGTGTTATGTGGAAGATTTAGTGGTCAGGTCAAATCATCATGAGGAACACCATGAACATTTGGCTTCAATCTTCTGCCGAATAAAAAAAAACAGTTAAAGATGAACCCGGCCAAATGTGCGTTCGGAGTATCGTCAGGAAAATTCCTTGGCTTGTTGGGAAATTTTATTCATTCACTCAATAATTAACAAAGAAAGATAATCATATCATTTATTCTTCCAAGTTCTTTCACATCCTTTTTCTCCTTTGATTCCAAAATATAATACTCATGATACCATAATACTATATAAAAAAAATACAATGCATGGTGTCTTTATAACATGACGCGTTGAGACGTCACTCACTGTGCGCCACGCAACAGCTATTCCACGCAACGGTCAGCGGGTCCTACCTTTCTCTCTCTCGGGTCTGATCCTTCTCTTCAATTGGTCGTTAATGACCCCTTTTGGAGGGATCATGGGTATTTATAGCTCTTTCGCACATGTGAACTCGCCACATAGGCTTTGCGCAGACTTCTGTTGTGCGGATGCCTTTTGTGTGGACACCATTGTGCGAGCGCTGTTGTGCGAGCGCCGTTGTGCTGACATATATCGGTCTTTTACGCACAACAGTTGCCGCACAACAACTTGCGCACAAAGGCTCTCTTCTGCTCAGTAACTCGCGCACAAAGGTTTTCTCTGCACCGTAACTTGTTTTGGTAGTGCTTCTTCTTTTTATGCATCAACAATGGTTAACCTAATTTAAAACCATTGGATAGTGAAATCTGGTACACTCTAGGAAAGAGTGTGTCCTCTGGGAGTGGAGTAGGCAAGTAGCCGAACCACTATATATCACTGTGTTTGTGATGCTTGCCTTATCTCATGTATGTTAATTTATGATATGCTTACTTCATGCACACTACATGTTTGACACAACACAACACATTTATATATTTTTCTATCCTTACTTTTGAGGGTGAATGGTTTTACGTTAATCATGCTTTATTTTGTATAACTCAATTGCATTAATTTTAAGTAAGATTAAATTCTTAAAAGTCCTATTCACCCCCCCCCCCTCTAGGACACTTGGACGTAACTCCATACTTTTACTATAGCGGTTTACCACAATTTCAAAACTATGTTTAAGCTATATAGAGTCTGAGGTGGCGTTTGGGCTAATAAGTGCTGATATATGAAATTTTCGTGATCTCGTTACGAAGGCCCATACTCTTCAAATAATTATTAGGAAAATGTCATCTTTTTGGACGTAGCTGCAACGTTAGAGCTTTAATGGAATATTATCAAACACCGCTGGCAAAGGAGAAAAAAGAGAAGAATCCTGAAGTATATAAAAATTACGGTGGAGAAAGTAGGAAAAATTATACGATCGAGGTAACATATAAAATGCCTATACGATATAAGGACCATAAGGGGTATGCATTTGTAAAGGAAGATGTAGTTTCTATGATGAACCAATTATTGGCTACATGAACAATGAGTTACCTTAGCTAAAATGCCCGGAAGTAATAGGGAAGACAAAAGAAAAAGATTACTACCATTATCATCGTATGTAAGGCCATCCGATTGAAAACTGCTACGTCAATAAAAGTATACTCCAAAAGATGATCAATAAAGACAGAGTTGTCATGAAAAAAATGATGAAGGGAAGAAAGCTATAACGAATGCAGTTTCTATTAAAAATATGTAGTATGGAAATGATACCTCTTAGCTCTATACCGGAATCACTACCTTTTGTATTCTCTCTGAAGGTTTTTAATTCAGAGGTTGAGAGTGGGGGAGAGAAGCCGAAGGAAAAGCCATGAATAGTTTGTAAAGAAAGAAAAGAGATTTACAAGAAACTATGGAAAGCTCTCTAGAAAAGATTATTATGTAAAGTACGACTATTGTGCAATGCCGAACGCCGATCCTTTAAGAAAGGGGACATAGTTCTAATGTTTATATATCCCATCATGGTTATACATAAGATTGGGGGCAAATTTAATCTAAAATGAGATGGTCCTTTTTAACCCTCGAAGAAAATGATGACTGTAGTTTTGATTGTAATGCTTCTTCACGAAAAATCTACTCCAATTAAAAGGGGGCAGAGGGTATACTCTACAAAAGAATGAAAAATGCTACCCAAAGATGAAGAAATGTTATATAATGATGAGAATAACTTTACAAAAAGAGCATTATGTAAACAATGAATTCAATGTCATGGAACTATTTAATCTCCAATTCTCCAATTATACGTGCTTTTATTGTCGATTCTTAAAAACATTATCACCATTTTTTTGAATGATTATCGTCAATTCTCATAAAGATTATTACCAATTATCCAAATGATTATCGCCAATTCTCCAAATGATTATCGCCGATTCTTAAAGATGATAATCGTCGATAATCCTCTAGGACAATAATCGTTGATTTTATAAAACAATCACCGGTCGATCCGTAAAAATTATTGCTAATTGTTAATGGTTGATTCTCTAAGATTATCGCTAATTACCGCTGATGAATTCTCTAAAATTACCGTAAAATATTGCCAATTTTAAGGTAGCTAAAGAGTGTAAGCCCTATCGCCAATTTTAAGGTAGCAAAATGCGCATAAGCCCTAATAACAATTTTATGCAGGCAACGGTGAGAGCCAACGACAAAAGAACAAGAAGGACGACTATGCGTAAGACCTATGCCATCTCTATTACTATTCGTAGCACTATGAGGGAAGGTGAAAGAAAAGACCCTTCTATGAATGGACCTAGGTTATAGAGGTGAAGAAAAATGGGTCACGGTGTGAGATCCGTGGTTTATCCATATGATGGTCAACTGTGCATATATAAGACCCCCTAGCTCTCTGGCATGTTTCTAATAGTAACTCATGGGAAGGGCGACCTCCATAATAGCTTCCCCCCCATTGATGGATTGATGGTCTTAGACTTGGTACACGTATAAGTAGCCTTGTGAGGTCCGTGAACTCAAGAGAGTTACATGGAGGCCCACACATAAGTCCCTTATGCTCCAACTACTTACGAGCCTAAAGCATGGTTGCTCTAACTACTTATGAGCCTAAATTGTGGTTGATCTAATTACTTATGAGCTTAAATTGTGGTTGCTCTAACTACTTACGAGCTTAAACTGTAGTTATAACAAGGCGCCTTTATGTTCTAATAATAAGACCACAAGGTAGCATTGCCCATCAAAAAATAAAAAGCACATAGTATATTGATTGAATATTCTACAGCCAAGCATACATACTAAGTTGAAATGAACATATCGTAACGATGCCTCATAAATATGGTTGTAAACAAAAAGAAATTTGAATATCACTTTGGATGCAATTGCACCATGATTTATAAAGATATAAATCATTTATGAGCATCAGTTAGCAAAAAAAATAGAACATGATGATTATGCAAAATTTCATGCATTATTAAAAAATTATGAATTGTATTAAATCGATTATGTCATCTTGAAATGCCCAAAGTAGACATATAACCGTGCAAGTTCTAGCTAAACTGAACTTAAGCCATGTCAACGTTAATTTCAACCTCAGTGATAAACTCGGCTTAGTTTGGGATCCAATTAAGTTCTTGTTCTAAAGCTACTATATGATTTTTCTATTTGAGAGCTCAAACTTGTCAAACTTTACTATACTCAAAATTTCAACAATAATTTACTTGGATCTTATTAAGATTTAGCTCTTCTACCTCTTTCATGGCTTGCAGGCTAGCAATTTTCTCGTTGATAGAAACAAAAGTTTGTTCAGAAGCTTTCGCTTGCTCTTGAAGAGAGTCGCACTTCTTTTTGTAACTATATATAAGCGAAGATTGCCTGGATATATCACTATTAAAGAGAAACAATTCTTCTTAACGATGTAATATCTCCAGAGTAATCTTTATATTTCGAGTAAATTTCATGTGTTGTAAAGATGTGCAGAAATGAGTAAGGGAATTGTGGAACCTGGAGATAATAATATTAGCAAGTTTTACAGTGTTTTCCAAGATCGTTAAGGCATCGTCGAGAAAAAGACACTGTTTTGTATCTTCGAACATACAAGCAATAATTAAAAGAGCATCATTTAACAAGTTAAGCTTATAGGGAAGAATATTCTCTAAAGACAAGACATCGGATGCTGTCATTATGAAGTCTAAACCAGTAAATGAACTTGGCACCGGTACAACTGAAAGAAAAAGAAACAATATGATATAAAATAAGAAATGTCAAAGTAATTTTACTATAAAGAACTCTTGAGTTTTATAATTCTATCTGTTGTCGGAATTACTGATGGAGAAGCTGGTGTGAAGGAAGGTTCAGTCGCACTGGTGGCAACAAGAGGCTTAGGAATGCCACTTGGGGGACAATATTAAAAGTTGGCTTTCTGGCAGCAGTGCTCAAATCCATTGATTTTAGGAGTTATCGTTGTGGTATATTTTGATTCAATAGCTGGAGCGACGATGAGCGAAGAAGTGATGCTCGTGCCATCAATCGGAACGTGATCAGTGTTGACTTCGGTTGTCTTAGTGTTGGTACACATAATTGCCACATTCTGATTTACCACCGTACTTCTAGGAGAAGACAAAGGCTTGTTAGGATATAACAATGTCTCTAAAACATTCAGTGCTTTTGTGGATAACATTGCCTCTTGTGACGAGGAAAAATTTTGTGATTACTGAAAGTGTATGACGAGTAACAGGAGGGATGATAGAGAAATGAGAGATCGTTGTTGGAACAGATGTAGTGAGGACCGTGCAACACAAAGTCAATCCTACTTTAATTTCATCTCCAAAGAAATCAAAAAGGATCGATGGGGCATCTGTTATGAGATAAAATGTTTATTGATGACAAAGATGTGTGATCTGGTAACAAAGAGGTGTCATGCGGGTTATGAAGGTGTTATGCATGTTCTGAAGGTGTTGTGCAAACTTTAAAGATGTTGAGCACGTTTTGAAGCTGTTGGTAGCGCGACTGCTCTACTTGTAGTTGTACAGCTGCTCCACTTGCAGTTACGCGACTTCACTGCAGGTGTTGCACTATTGCTCTGCCATGTAGTTGTGCGACTTCACTGCAGGTGTTGCGCAACTGCTCTAACTAGTTGCGCGACTACATTACTGGCCACTGTTTGACCATTGTGATCGCAGTTGCGCAACTACTTTACTCACCATTACACGATTGCTTTGGTTGTAGTTATGCTACTGCACTGCTCACAATTGCATGACTTCAGTGTAGGTATTACACGACTGTTCTGGATAATAGTTGCTACTTGCTATTGCGCGACTGTTGTACTTAGAGTTACGCTACTACTTTAATTACACGACTGTTCTGCTCACCGTTATACGACTTCACTGCAAGAAGGTTGTGTGTGACTGTGCATTAGTGTTCCTAAGAGTCATGCATTAGCCAAAGTCAGTCACATATTGGGTCAGGAGTTTGCTGGGATCGAAGAAATAGAAAGACAATTTCAACAAGTTGAGGATTCACGTAAAAGGCATTACGCGAGCACAACCACGCAACAGTGAGTAGCATGACTATGTAATAGCAAGCGACATGGCCTCGTAACTATGAGCACAACAGGTACACGACTCTTTTCAAAAGTCCAAGATCTTTGGGATCATGTGTTGGTCATATTTCCAAGCTCTGGATGATTCAGTTACTGGTCCCGAATCACGAAGAAGGGGTTCTAAACCCATGCAACACTTCTGTCATTTCTATGTACCTCTGACAAGAGCTGAAATGCTGTCAAAATTACTTTATTAAACCTTGTTTAATTATGTATAGTTAAACATATCTTGTCTTAGAATCAAGACACTTTCTAAATGAATGTAATACGAACTCATATTAATAAAATCTTTGACGACGAACACTCTTTTATTTGAGTTTTCCTTGTTATTTTTTAAAGCATAAGTATTTCAAACACCAAAATAAGTTTCTAACCAAAACACACTTGCACCCACATTTGGTCACTATTTTATGAGATTTTGAGATTTTTGGAGGTTTAAATATTCCATGTCTTATTGCCCAAATGGTTGCTGATAAGGTCTAAAGCCGAATAGGAACTTGGTGCTTAACTTCAATTACAACCTAGGAGACTGCAATGACTCAATTTAGGTGGTGATCAAGGAGACAATGATTACCAACCAAAAAAGAACAACACTAATAGACCTCAATTACGACTATGATCATGGAGACGGTTTGCTTCCATCAATAATAAGAGGAGACGATTATTTAAAGACAATGCACAATTATTTTTTAAAAAAATTCTAGGCTTATGATGTGTTAGGATCTAAGTATTTGACAAAATAGAGAATACGCTTAAAAAATAACATGTAGACAAGAAGGGGATCTACGATAAGAAAATTATTGCAATACGTAAACAAGCAAAGTAAATGAACAGTATGAGAATCACTTGTGCATGTGGGAGATTTGAGAGGAGAAACAAGAGTCATGATACTCCTCCTTAAAGAAGATCATGGATCTTAGAACTCGGCCTTACTCTTGATACGTTAAACCATTGCAATGACTTGTGTCGATGTGTCAGCTAGGCAAGATGGTTAGGATGCAGAGAATGGGTTGGGTTGGATGGATGTTCTTCCCTTTCTTTCTTTCTGATCTCTCCCTTTCTCGAACTCTCCTTTGTAGAGAATTCTCCCTTGAAATGAGATGCTGTGAGGGTATTTATAGGTAAGCCCATGGCATTTTTGTAAACAATAGAAAATTAAGGGTACAAAACACCACATGACATGGTTTGATTGGTTATTGGAAACATGGCACCCATGAATTGGCTAGAAGGGTGGGAATATTGGTAAGTTTACCAAAGACTAGAGTAAATGGTTATCTAGGCATCCAGTGGAAATTGGATTTCCTCTGGTGCTTAAAGTGCCCGAATCTTGATGCACCTTAGTTTAGGGATCTATGCACAATATTCGAAAAGCTCAATTGGCCTTTGTAGAGTAGCAGAAATTGGATTTATGCTACTTAGCCAATCTCACATATGCACATGTCATATGCTCTATTGTATAGTCTAGGGTACCCCATTGTGGCTTTTGATTGGTCAAAAAGTGCCAATAGATTTTGAATTTTGACTTGTAGACATTTTGACCAATTTTTACTATTAGGATGGTCTTGATGAAGCCATGGGTCAATTTAAATTAGGTTATAGGGTTGTTTGGTGGACTTTTAAAGGTGAATTGGTGCCTAAATAGGGTTTTCTAACTATTGATTTTCTAAGGATTGTGGCTTTAGGTTGCCTTTAGTTCACTGTTCAATTTCATGTGCTTATTCACTAGGGTGGGGTGTTTAGAATGAGACATCCCCAATGGTAAGCAACAATGAAGGATGAGATGATAACTCTAATAAAAAAAAACATGGGAGTTAGTTAATTTTCTTAATGGTCATTATTTTGTTGGGTGTAAGTAGGTTTTTTACTCCTAAATATAATCCTTAGGGTACTATTGCAAGATACAAAGCCCATCTTGTTGTAAAGGAATTCACTCAAAAGTTTGTCGTTGACTATCACAATACTTTGCCGCCAAGCTGTATTTAATGTCTTATTCCCATTGTGAATGCTCATTATTGTTGGCTTCATCATCTTGATATCAAGAATGACTTTATATAAGGTGACTTTCATGAGAAATTATATATGTTTCTGCTAATCGAATTTAAACCAGAAGGTCTAATGGCAAAATTCCCCTTGGGCTTGTTTTGAGGGCCTCAACACTTTTGTGGCCTAGATAAGATTTAGGCGTTGTGCTTTGGATTACGTAGTCTTTGTGAAGTGCACTAGTTCCTCTATCTTAATCCTTGTAGTGTGCATTGAAATTTTGTTGTTACTAGTAATAGTGATGCATAGATTTTTATTGTTAAAGAATTTTTTTACCATGATTTTATAATTATAGATTCAAGGTCATGTTGCTACTTCCTTGGGATTGAAGTTGTCTACTCTTCCACATGCATGTATCTTTACTTCTTAGTAGAATTATATACCCCTAATCTTCTTTAGATAAATGGTATGCTTGGTTGCCATTATATTTAGACACCCATTAAGGTGAATAACCATTTGTTCTCCAAGTAATATGTTGCCGAGATGATTCAGATTCATTTTATCAATTGGTCGGAAAGCTGATTTACCTATCTATTACTAGCCATATATCACATGTGCTATGAGTGTTGTTATCCAATTAATGTAGATTCTATGTGCTCATCACCTCTTCACCGGATCCTTCGATATGTAAAATTTGCACCAACAAGGCTGTCCTCTTTTTGGATCGTGGTTATCTCATACCAATGCCTACTATGATGCTAATCGGGTTGGTTGTGTTATTGATCAATGATCCACTACTAGCTATCGCACGTTTGTGGATGGAAATCATATATGTTGAAAACATTTAGTAGTTAGTTATGGCTTGCTTCTCTACTGAAGATGAGTATTGTTTCAATGGGTATGACACTATTGAGATTCTCTGAATTCAATCTCTTCTACACGATCTTGGTGTTGAGATTACTTCTCCTATTCTTTTACAATGCAATGATCAAGTGTCTTTCGCATCACCTTTAATTCAGTTTTTCATGAGCACAGAGCTCATCGAGGTAAATTATAACTTTGTTTGTGAGAAATTATCTATCAACGTTATATCTACTAATATATATTTTTAAGGATCAACTTGTAGGCATATTCGTGAAGGTTATTTTTAGGTCTCCCTTATTTGATATTGTATTCAAGTTATGCATGCATAATATTCATGGTCCAACTTTAAAAATTCCCGTAAGAGATATATTTGACAGTTTCTAGGCTTCGCTTATTTCACATTGTATCCAAGTTGTCCATGGATGATATTCATGCTTCATCTTGAAGAGGATTGCTAGAGTAAGTGACAATTAGAACATTTCCTTGGATTTTACATTGGATGCACCATTCTTATATAGTCCTCATGACTATTATATATTTTTCATCAAGGGCATGTTTGGTTTTTCAATTTTGTATATAATTCAAAGTAAATGCGTCATTATTATCATTCCAAGATATTTATTTAAACGAGAATTACAAGTAGTTAATCAAGGGTCAAATATATACATAAAGGAATAAGGGTTGGTTGGATTTGCCAAAACTATATGTAAATTAAATTAATTCCGTAACCATTACAAATTATTTTAGCTGTTCGCTGACATAAGCTTCGTTTGACAACCAATTCCCCATGCTTGGTTTGTCCACAGTAAAATTGTAATGATGGCAATTTTTATATAAATGTCGAATCGTTATTGAAATACACCAATGTTAATGTTTGATGTAAAAATATCATATTGTTTATATGGAAAGTACAGGTACTGTAAATTCATTTATTATCTCCTAAATACATACATTTAATTGACCATTTTTAAGTTTGAGGTAAAATTACAATGATGACACGTTTCCTTTAATTTATTAAAATTTTTTATAAATGAAATTAGCCCCAAAAGAAATTATAATCATTACATTTTTATATTGTAAACCCATCAACTTTCTAGCTACATGAGGTAAAACAAATAATAATAGAAAACACCTCATTACAAACAAATGATTGTAGTGTAATTATACCCACGTCCAGCCACAACCATTTACCACGAGTTGTAATCAGAAAATCAAACAGACCATAATAAATCTAGGGTTAGATATCCAATTGCTCTTCAATCAATCTTCCCTCATACCATAAATGCTAACGTGGCAGACACGTGAATGCTCAGCCACTCCACCAAGTAGTCACACTTTGTAGCTTCCCTTGCTAGAAACTTTGGCTCTACTTATGGAGGCTGGCTAATTCCACACTCCGGCACACACCTGCAAATATTTAAGACACGTGTGAGATCTGTACCTTCTATATTCAGAAATAATGCTTATCTTCAGATTACCACAACATACAAAGTAAATTAACAGTGGTTTTGTTTTTTTTTTTTCTAGCCAGTCATTTGTATTGATACGCTGTGGCCCACCTGAGGTGTGAAATGGGATGATTTTCATGTTAGAAGATCTAAACAGTGCAGCTTACCTGATCGAAAGCTTAGATCTCACACGTGTCACATTAGGAAACATGGACCCATGTGTGGATGTGAGATCTCACCATGTGGAATTATCGAACGTCTTATTTATGAGGCGAGCAAAGGCATGTAGAAAAGTGAACGGCTAGAAGAAACGTATTTTATCTATCCATTTCTTCGAATTACAGTACTGGGGCAGCTAACAATGGGGTAATATGGCTTTTGGGCTAGAATATTTATTCAGTGTGGGCCCCTGATGACTGCTTACGTCTTGCACGGACGCGGATTGCGTCCCACCCCCACCAGTCTCCATCTGGGAATGGTCAACAGCTTTGAGTGGCCACGATGATATATGGGTCTTATCTACACTATCCATCATTTTTTAGTATCATTTAAGGGTATAATCCCAAGAATAAGGTATATCCAAGGCTCAAGTGGACCACACCGCAGGAAGCAACGGTGATAATGATTCTCACCATTGAAACTTTTGTAGGGCCCATCGTGATGTTTATTTTCCATCCAACCTATTCATAAAGTTACATAGACATGGATGAAGAGAAAAATCAAATATCAACTCCATCCAAAACTTCTTTGACCCTTAAGAAGTTTTCAACGGTAAGAGTTTAATCCCCATTGTGTAGTCCACTAGAGACTTGGATCCGCCTGCTTCTTGTGTTTATACTCTAAAATGATACGGAAAAAAAAGGATAGTGTGAATAAGACCCATACATCACGGTGGCCACTCAAAGCTCCTGCACGTCTCCACCGGAGGCGGGCTGGGTGAGACGCAATCCGCGTCCGTCTTGCACGAAATCGGATTGCGTATTAAGTTACTCAGTACGACCCACCTTGAATATTTTTGATCTATCCACGCCATCCATCCGGTTTTCCACCTAATTTAAGGGGTTGAAACCAAAATCGTAGCATATCCAAAAATCAAGTACATAATACCGCGAGCTAACAAAAAAGAAAAGAAAAAGAGAGTACATAATACCACAATAAACATTGGGGATAATGATTTTGACTGTTGAAACATAGATAGGCCCCACAGTGATGTTTATTTGTCATCCAACCTGTTCATAGGATCACAAATACATGGATGAATGGAAAACACAAATATAAGCTTGATCCAAAACTTCTATGCCCCCCAAGAAATTTTCAATAGTAGACATTCAATTCACACTGTTTCCTTTGGTGTGGTCCATTTGAACATTAGATATACTTAATTTTTGCTCTCAAGCCTTAAAATTATCTTCTAAAATGGATTAACGGAGCAGATAAAATACATAAATCATGGTAGACATCACATTATTTACTCAGTACGCAATCCGCTTCCGTCTGACACATGTTTGCTACCATGGCACATGTACTGGTGTGTCCAGATGGCCATGTCAGCACATAGTATATTGATTGAATATTCTACAGCCAAGCATACATACTAAGTTGAAATGAACAGATCGTAACGATGCCTCATAAATATGGCTGTAAACAAAAAGAAATTTGAATATCACTTCGGATGCAATTGCACCATGATTTATAAAGATATAAATCATTTATGAGCATCAATTAGCAAAAGAAATAGAACATGATGATTATGCAAAATTTCATGCATAATTAAAAAATTACGAATTGTATTAAATTGATTTTGTCATCTTGAAATGCCCAAAGTAGACATATAACCGTGCTAGTTCTACGTAAACTGAACTTAAGCCATGTCAACGTTAATTTCAACCTCAGTGATAAACTCGGCTTGGTTTAGGATCCCATTAAGTTCTTGTTCTAAAGCCACTGTATAGTTTTTTTATTTGAGAGCTCAAACTCGTCAAACTTTACTATACTCAAATTTTCAGCTATAATTTACTTGGATCTTATTAAGATTTAGCTCTTCTATCTCTTTCATGGCTTGCAGGCCAGTAATTTTATCATTGATAGAAATAAAAGTCTGTTTAAAAGCTTTCGTTTGCTCTTGAAGAGAGTCGCACTTCTTTTTGTAACTATATATAAGCGAAGATTGCCTAGATATATCACTATTAAAGAGAAACAATTCTTCTTAATGAAGTAATATCTCCAGAGTAATCTTTATATTTTGAGTAAATTTCATGCGTTGTAAAGATGTGTAGAAATGAGTAAGGGAATTGTGGAACCTGGAGATAATAATCTTAGCAGGTTTTACAGTGTTCTCCAAGATCGTTAAGGCATCGTTGAGAAAAAAACACTGTTCTGCATCTTCGAACATACAAGCAATAACTAAAAGAGCATCCTTTAACAAGGTAAGGTTCTAGGAAAGAATATTCTCTAAAGACATGACATCGGATGCTGTCATTATGGAGTTAAAACCAGTAAATGAACTTGGCACCGGTACAACTGAAAGAAAAAGAAACAATATGTTATAAAATAAGAAATGTCAGAGTAATTTCACTATAAAGAACTCTTGAGTTTTATAATTCTATCTGTTGTCAGAATTACTGATGGAGAAGCTGATGTGAAGGAAGGTTCAGTCGCACTGGGGGCAACAAGAGGCTTAGGAATGCCACTTGGGGGACAATATTAAAAGTTGGCTCTCTGGCAACAGTGCTCAAATCCATTGATTTTAGGAGTTACAGTTGTGGTATATTTTGATTCAATAGCTGGAGCAACGATGAGCGAAGAAGTGATGCCCGTGTCATCAATCGGAACGTGATCAGTGTTGACTTCGGTTGTCTTGGTGTTGGTACACATAATTGCCACATTATGATCTACCTCCATACTTCTAGGAGTAGACAACGGCCTGTTAGGAGAGAACAATGTCTCTAGAACATTCAGTGCTTTTGTGGATAACATTGCCTCTTGTGACGAGGAAAAAAATTGTGATTACTGGAAGTGTATGACAAGTAACAGGAGGGATGATAGAGAAATGAGAGGTCATTGTTGGAACAGATGTAGTGAGGACTAAAGGTGAGTGAGGGCTTATATAGGTGTCGAGAACCATATACTCAACCCTGCAACAAAAATTGTTTGTGCAACACAAAGTCAATCCTACTTTAATTTCATCTCCAAAGAAATCAAAGAGGATCGATGGGGCATCTATTATGACATAAAATGTTTATTAACGACAACGATGTGTGATCTGGTAACGAAGAGATGTTATGCGGGTTATGAAGGTGTTATGCATGTTCTGAAGGTGTTGTGCATATTTTAAAGGTGTTGAGCGCGTTTTGAAGCTGTTGGTAGCACGACTGCTCTACTCGTAGTTGCACAACTGCTCCACTTGCAGTTGCACGACTTCACTGCAGGTGTTACACTATTGCTCTACCATGTAGTTGTGCAACTTCACTACAGGTGTTGCGCAACTGCTCTAACTTACAGTTACACTACTGCTGTGCTCATCGTTGCTTGACTGCTGTGCTTGTAGTTGCGTGACTACTTTACTCGCCATTGCTCGACCGTTGTGCTCGCAATTGCGCAACTACTTTACTCACCATTGCACGATTGCTCTGCTCATAGTTACGCTACTACACTGCTCACAATTGCACGACTTCATTGTAGGTATTACATGACTGTTTTGGATAATAGTTACTGCTTGCTGTTGCGCGACTGTTGTACTTAGAGTTGTGCTACTACTTTAATTGCACGACTGTTCTGCTCGCCGTTGTACGACTTCACTATAAGATGGTTTTGTGTGACTGTGTAATAGTGTTCCTAAGAGTCATGCATTAGCCATAGTCAGTCACATCTTGGGTCGGGAGTTTGCTGGGATCGAAGAAATAGAAAGACAATTTCAACAAGTTAAGGATTCATGTAAAAGGCATTGCGCGAGCACAACCACGCAACAGTGAGTAGCATGACTGTGTAATAGCAAGCGACATGGCCTCGCAACTATGAGCACAATAGGTACACGACTCTTTTCAAAAGTCCAAGATCTTTGGGATCATGTGTTGGTCATATTTCCAAGCTCTGGATGATTCAGTTACTGGTCCCGAATCACGAAGAAGGGGTTCTAAACCCATGCAACACTTCTGTCATTTCTATGTACCTCTGACAAGAGCCGAAATGCTGTCAAAATTACTTTATTAAACCTTGTTTAATTATGTATAGTTAAACATATCTTGTCTTAGAATCAAGACACTTTCTAAATGAATGTAATATAACTCATATTAATAAAATCTTTGACGACGAACACTCTTTTATTTGAGTTTTCCTTGTTATTTTTTAAAGCATAAGTATTTCAAACACCACAATAAGTTTCTAACCAAAACACACTTGCACCCACATTTGGTCACTATTTTATGAGATTTTGAGATTTTTGGAGGTTTAAATATTCCATGTCTTATTGCCCAAATGGTTGCTGATAAGGTCTGAAGCCGAATAGCAACTTGGTGCTTAACTTCAATTACAACCTAGGAGACTGCAATGACTCAATTTAGGTGGTGATCAAGGAGACAGTGATTACCAACCAAAAAAGAACAACACTAATAGACCTCAATTACGACTATGATCATGGAGACGGTTTGCTTCCATCAATAATAACAGGAGACGATTATTTAAAGACAATGCACAAATTTTTTTTTAAAAAATTCCAGGTTTATGATGTGTTGGGATCTAAGTATTCGACAAAATAGAGAATACGCTTAAAAAATAACATGTAGACAAGAAGGGGATCTATGATAAGAAAATTATTGCAATATGTAAACAAGCAAAGTAAATGAACAGTATGAGAATCACTTGTGCATGTGGGAGATTTGAGAGGAGAAACAAGAGTCATGATACTCCTCCTTAAAGAAGATCATGGATCTTAGAACTTGACCTTACTCTTGATACACTAAACCATTGCAATGACTTGTGTCGATGTGTTAGCTAGGCAAGATGGTTAGGATGCAGAGAATGGCTTGGGTTGGATCGATGCTCTTCCCTTTCTTTCTTTTTGATCTCTCCCTATCTCGAACTCTCCTTAGTAGAGAATTCTCCCTTGAAATGAGACGCTACGAGGGTATTTATAGGTAAGCCCATGGCATTTTTGTAAACAATAGAAAACTAAGGTTACAAAACACCACATGACATGGTTTGATTGGTTATTGGAAACATGGCACCCATGAATTGGCTAGAGCAGTGGGAAAATTGGTATGTTTACCGAAGACTAGAGTAAATGGTTATCTAGGCATCCAGTGGAAATTGGATTTCCTCTGGTGCTTAAAGTGCCCGAATCTTGATGCACCCTAGTCTAGGGATCCATGCACAATATTCGTAAAGCTCAATTGGCCTTTGTAGATTAGCAGAAATTGGATTTATGCTACTTAGCCAATCTCACATATGCACATGTCATATGCTCTATTGTAGTCTTGGGTGCCCCATTGTGGCTTTTGATTGGTCAAAAAGTGCCAATAGATTTTGAATTTTGACTAGTAGACATTTTGACCAATTTTTACTATTAGGATGGTCTTGAAGAGGCCATGGGTCAATTTAAATTAGGTTATAGGGTTGTTTGGTGGACTTTTAAAGGTGAATTGGTGCCTAAATAGGGTTTTCTAACTATTGATTTTCTAAGGGTTGTGGCTTTAGGCTGCCTTTAGTTCACGGTTCAATTTCCCGTGCTTATTCATTCGGGTGGTGTGTCTAGAATGAGACATCCCTAATGGTAAGCAACAATGAAGGATGAGATGATAACTCTAATAAATAAGAAACATGGGAGTTGGTTGATTTTCTTAATGGTCATTATTTTGTTGGGTGTAAGTAGGTTTTTTACTCCTAAATATAATCCTTAGGGTACGATTGCAAGATACAAAGCCCATCTTGTTGTGAAGGAATTCACTCAAAAGTTTGTCGTTGACTATCACAATACTTTGCCGCCAAGCTGTATTCAATGTCTTATTCCCATTGTGAATGCTCATTATTGTTGGCTTCATCATCTTGATATCAAGAATGACTTTATATAAGGTGACTTTCATGAGAAATTATATATGTTTCTGCTAATCGAATTTAAACCAGAAGGTCTAATGGCAAAATTCCCCTTGGGCTTGTTTTGAGGGCCTCAACACTTTTGTGGCCTAGATAAGATTTAGGCGTTGTGCTTTGGATTACGTAGTCTTTGTGAAGCGCACTAGTTCCTCTATCTTAATCCTTGTAGTGTGCAATGAAATTTTGTTGTTACTAGTAATAGTGATGGATAGATTTTTATTGTTAAAGAATTTTTTTACCATGATTTTATAATTATAGATTCAAGGTCATGTTGCTACTTCCTTGGGATTGAAGTTGTCTACTCTTCCACATGCATGTATCTTTACTTCTTAGTAGAATTATATACCCCTAATCTTCTTTAGATAAATGGTATGCTTGGTTGCCATTATATTTAGACACCCATTAAGGTGAATAACATTTGTTCTCCAGGTAATATGTTGCCGAGATGATTCAGATTCATTTTATCAATTGGTCGGAAAGCTGATTTACCTATCTATTACTAGCCATATATCACATGTGCTATGAGTGTTGTTATCCAATTAATGTAGATTCTATGTGCTCATCACCTCTTCACCGGATCCTTCGATATGTAAAATTTGCACCAACAAGGCTGTCCTCTTTTTGGATCGTGGTTATCTCATACCAATGCCTACTATGATGCTAATCGGGTTGGTTGTGTTATTGATCAATGATCCACTACTAGCTATCGCACGTTTGTGGATGGAAATCATATATGTTGAAAACATTTAGTAGTTAGTTATGGCTTGCTTCTCTACTGAAGATGAGTATTGTTTCAATGGGTATGACACTATTGAGATTCTCTGAATTCAATCTCTTCTACACGATCTTGGTGTTGAGATTACTTCTCCTATTCTTTTACACTGCAATGATCAAGTGTCTTTCGCATCACCTTTAATTCAGTTTTTCATGAGCGCAGAGCTCATCGAGGTAAATTACAACTTTGTTTGTGAGAAATTATCTATCAACGTTATATCTACTAATATATATTTTTAAGGATCAACTTGTAGGCATATTCGTGAAGGTTATTTTTAGGTCTCCCTTATTTGATATTGTATTCAAGTTATGCATGCATAATATTCATGGTCCAACTTTAAAAATTCCCGTAAGAGATATATTTGACAGTTTCTAGGCTTCGCTTATTTCACATTGTATCCAAGTTGTCCATGGATGATATTCATGCTTCATCTTGAAGAGGATTGCTAGAGTAAGTGACAATTTGAACATTTCCTTGGATTTTACATTGGATGCACCATTCTTATATAATCCTCATGACTATTATATATTTTTCATCAAGGGCATGTTTGGTTTTTCAATTTTGTATATAATTCATAGTAAATGCGTCATTATTATCATTCCAAGATATTTATTTAAACGAGAATTACAAGTAGTTAATCAAGGGTCAAATATATACATAAAGGAATAAGGGTTGGTTGGATTTGCCAAAACTATATGTAAATTAAATTAATTCCGTAACCATTACAAATTATTTTAGCTGTCCGCTGACATAAGCTGCATTTGACAACCAATTCCCCATGCTTGGTTTGTCCACAGTAAAATTGTAATGATGGCAATTTTTATGTAAATGTCGAATCGTTATTGAAATACACCAATGTTAATTTTTGATGTAAAAATATCATATTGTTTATATGGAAAGTACAGGTACTATAAATTCATTTATTATCTCTTAAATACATGCATTTAATTAACCATTTTTAAGTTTGAGGTAAAATTACAATGATGACACATTTCCTTTAATTTATTAAAATTTTTTATAAATGAAATCAGCGCCAAAAGAAATTATAATCATTACATTTTTATATTGTAAACCCATCAACTTTCTAGCTACATGAGGTAAAAAAAAAATAATAATAGAAAACACCTCATTATAAACAAATGATTGTAGTGTAATTATACCCACGTCCAGCCACAACCGTTTACCACGAGTTGTAATCCGAAAATCAAACAGACCATAATAAATCTAGGGTTAGATATTCAATTGCTCTTCAATCAATCTTCCCTCATACCATAAATGCTAACGTGGCAGACACGTGAATGCTCAGCCACTCCACCAAGCAGTCACACTATGTAGATTCCCTTGCTAGAAACTTTGGCTCTACTTACGGAGGCTGGCTAATTCCACACTCAGGCACACACCTGCAAATATTTAAGACACGTGTGAGATCGTACCTTCTATATTCAGAAATAATGCTTATCTTCAGATTACCACAACATACAAAGTAAATTAACAGTGGTTTTGTTTTTTTTTTTTTCTAGCCAGTCATTTGTATTGATACGCTGTGGCCCACCTGAGGTGTGAAATGGGATGATTTTCATGTTAGAAGATCTAAACAGTGCAGCTTACCTGATCGAAAGCTTAGATCTCACACGTGTCACATTAGGAAACATGGACCCATGTGTGGATGTGAGATCTCATCGTGTGGAATTATCGAACGTCTTATTTATGAGGCGAGCAAAGGCATGTAGTGTCACGCCCCAAATTCCGGCACCTGCGTATATCCGACCCTGATTCTGTACCCGCAGGCATGACTTATGTTTTGTATGTTTACATTTACTAATCCACATATATTGACAAAATGATCTCATTCATAAAATATAACAATCCAAAATTTTAATAATTAAATATTTATTTAAAGAAGAAAAATGTCCATGTTCCGACTATTCAAGATTATCATTAAACACATGTCATCGTAATGTTGTTCATTACACTTATTTTGAAAATAATAAAGAAACAAAAATAAATAAAAGAAATCCCTTTAAGCTCCTCCACGTGATCCCGATCCTGAAATTTTAAAATCCCAACAGGGTACGCTGCGATGCCTAGTGAGTAATCTCAACACAGGTTTCAAAATAACCTCATATAACATGAATAAAGGTATTAAAAGATACAATACCTATTTAGGCAAAACAACAAATGAGGAGATTTAGTAAACAAAATATTTCCATGTAAATTCAAAGAAAAATGAATAAATGAAATCAACATATGTTATGCTCCATAATAACATGTACGGTTTATTCTTTTTAACACCAGGGCCAGTTTACACCGGTTGGCCAACACCCACGCCAATACAAGACCTAGCCTGGCAATGGGAACCTTTCGCATGACATGCTCACCCATCCAAAGGGCACTTGGTGAAGGACCCATTTGTACGTTAGCTGGTCAGACTACTACCCTACCGAACCTGGCAGTGGGAACCTTTTGCAATCCTAACATGCTCACCCACTCAAAGGGTACGGTAGAGGTTCCAAAAGGTACCAGTTGGGTTTCTGGGACTTTCAACCCAAGGGTCTTAATCGCCCCACCAATTTACACTTTAGGGATTTTCAACCCAGAGGACTTGATCGCCCCACCTATTTTCTGGTGTTCCAAAACTGTTTGAAGGATATATAATTTTAATATTTCATGAGCAAAATATTTCTAAGGACAAATTGTTTCTAATCATTGTAGACTGTTCATACATGATTTAAAGTTCTACGTAAAAATATATTTGTGCAATGCAATCCGTCAGATCCGATAGTCAGGAAGAGTATACTAAACTTGAAGTTTTTTTTTTTTTAAAAGATGATCTAAATCCTAACTTTCTTAAAATTACAAAAATAAAAATAATAATCAAAGAATTATTAATGCATGGGTAAACATATATCTAAATTTCAAGTTGATTCATATCTTGCTAATTAAAATAAAGAGAACTACAAAAAAAATCATGTTAAATAAACATAACAAACTATGAATCAAATAAATAAAAATGCACAATTATTGAGTTATTTGCATAATAATAATAAATAAATAAACCAAGTGGAATTTGTTACAAGAAAAATAAAGAAATAAATAAAATATCAAGTGAGAGAAACTCACTTTTTCTTAAAAATAATTTCTTTTCTTTCTCTTCCTCTCTCTTCCTTTTTCTCTCTCTTCTCTCTCCCTCTCTTTCCAACGTGAATGTCCAGCAACCTCTCTCTCTCTCTCTCTCTCTCTCTCTCTCTCTCCTCACTCTTCTCACGTCACAACACCTCACCTCACCTCACGTTCCTTTTCTGTCTCTCATGCCTCCCTTTTATAGCCTCTTCATTCACATATTTAACACGTGTAAGAGAGTGGCTCTTACTACTCTCTTACCGTTTCTCTTCCTTCTTCTTTATTAGTCTATTTAAAACATGTGTTGCATTTTCTCTGGTTTGCACGCACCACCGGTTGTACATTGCACATGTGCTATATGTGTTACGTGTGTGGACATCAAGTGCATGTGATGCATGTGGTGCATGTGTGCCACACGTATAAGAGATGTGTGTATGCAATAGGTATTCATGGTGGGAAATCTAGTGTGCATGTGCATCATGTATCTCATGTGTGCGTGCCACATGTGTGTGCATGAATGAAATTGTTATACATGGTGTCCAGTATTAAGCTATGGTTGTGATGACGTAGATGGATGGATGGATCAATAGATGGACGGATGGATGTATGGATAGATGGATGGATGTGTGTGATGTGTTTGGTGCATGTGTGTGGTTGTGATGTATTTGATGGTGCATAGGTGTATGATGTAGATGGATGGATGGATTAATGTGTGCATAGATGGATGAATAGATATATGCAGATGCGTTGTTGTATGATTGATGGTTAGACTCCAAGGTATAGTTGTGGATGGACGGGTAGGATTGCTGGTGGCCATATGACCAATATGATGGATGGTCAGTTCAGATGCAAAGGCAAGTGTTCCGATGATTTTCAACATATGGATGGTAAGAGGGTTGTATTGTTGGATGAATGGTTACATGTATGGTTAGATTCATTAGTTAATGAACAGTTGGTTTGGATATGTCCAAATTAATGGTTGAGATTGAACCAATTAATCTTGTAGATCGACGGTCAAATCAGACTAATAGGGTATGTCGATCAATGGTTAAATTTCGATGGCCAAAATTTATTTGGGTTATTACATGTAGAAAAGTGAACGGCTAGAAGAAACGTATTTTATCTATCCATTTCTTCCAATTACAGTACTGGGGTAGCTAACAATGGGGAAATATGGCTTTCGGGCTAGAATATTTATTCAGTGTGGGCCCCTGATGACTGCTTACGTCTTGCACGGACGCGGATTGCGTCCCACCCCCGCCGGTCTCCATCTGGGAATGGTCAACAGCTTTGAGTGGCCACGATGATATATGGGTCTTATCTACACCGTCCATCATTTTTTAGTATCATTTTAGAGTATAATCCCAAGAATAAGGTATATCTAAGGCTCAAGTGGACCACACCGCAGGAAGTAATGGTGATAATGATTCTCACCATTGAAACTTTTGTAGGGCCCATCGTGATGTTTATTTTCCATCCAACCTATTCATAAAGTTACATAGACATGGATGAAGAGAAAAATCAAATATCAGCTCCATCCAAAACTTCTTTGACCCTTAAGAAGTTTTCAACGGTAAGAGTTCAATCCCCATTGTGTAGTCCACTTGAGACTTGGATCCGCCTGCTTTTTGGGTTTATACTCTAAAATGATACGGAAAAAAAAGGACAGTGTGAATAAGACCCATACATCACGGTGGCCACTCAAAGCTCCTGCACGTCTCCACCGGAGGCGGGCGGGGTGAGACGCAATCCGCGTCCGTCTTGCACGAAATCGGATTGCGTATTAAGTTACTCAGTACGGCCCACCTTGAATATTTTTGATCTATCCACGACATCCATCCGGTTTTCCACCTAATTTAAGGGGTTGAAACCAAAATCGTAGCATATCCAAAAATCAAGTACATAATACCACGAGCTAACAAAAAAGAAAAGAAAAAGAGAGTACATAATACCACAATAAACATTAGGGATAATGATTTCGACTGTTGAAACATAGATAGGCCCCACAGTGATGTTTATTTGTCATCCAACCTGTTCATAGGATCACAAAGACATGGATGAATGGAAAACACAAATATAAGCTTGATCCAAAACTTCTGTGGCCCCCAAGAAATTTTCAATAGTAGACATTCAATTTACACTGTTTCCTTTGGTGTGGTCCATTTGAACATTAGATATACTTAATTTTTGCTCTCAAGCCTTAAAATTATCTTCTAAAATGGATTAACGGAGCAGATAAAATACATAAATCATGGTAGATGTCACATAGTTTACTCAGTACGCAATCCGCTTCCGTCTGACACATGTTTACTACCACGGCACATGTACTGGTGTGTTCAGATGGCCATGTCAGCACATAGTATATTGATTGAATATTCTACAGCCAAGTGTACATACTAAGTTGAAATGAACAGATCGTAACGATGCCTCATAAATATGGCTGTAAACAAAAAGAAATTTGAATATCACTTCGGATGCAATTGCACCATGATTTATAAAGGTATAAATCATTTATGAGCATCAATTAGCAAAAGAAATAGAACATGATGATTATGCAAAATTTCATGCATCATTAAAAAATTACGAATTGTATTAAATTGATTATGTCATCTTAAAATGCCCAAAGTAGACATATAACCGTGCTAGTTCTACCTAAACTGAACTTAAGCCATGTCAACGTTAATTTCAACCTCAGTGATAAACTCGGCTTGGTTTGGGATCCCTTTAAGTTCTTGTTCTAAAGCCACTATATAGTTTTTCTATTTGAGAGATCAAACTCGTCAAACTTTACTATACTCAAATTTTCAGCAATAATTTACTTGGATCTTATTAAGATTTAGCTCTTCTATCTCTTTCATGGCTTGCAGGCTAGCAATTTTCTCATTGATAGAAATAAAAGTCTGTTTAAAAGCTTTCGCTTGCTCTTGAAGAGAGTCGCACTTCTTTTTGTAACTATATATAAGCGAAGATTGCCCGGATATATCACTATTAAAGAGAAACAATTCTTCTTAACGAAGTAATATCTCCAGAGTAATCTTTATATTTTGAGTAAATTTCATGCGTTGTAAAGATGTGCAGAAATGAGTAAGGGAATTGTGGAACCTGGAGATAATAATCTTAGCAGGTTTTACAGTGTTCTCCAAGATCGTTAAGGCATCGTTGAGAAAAAAACACTGTTCTGCATCTTCGAACATACAAGCAATAACTAAAAGAGCATCCTTTAACAAGGTAAGCTTATAGGAAAGAATATTCTCTAAAGACATGACATCGGATGCTGTCATTATGGAGTTAAAACCAGTAAATGAACTTGGCACCGGTACAACTGAAAGAAAAAGAAATAATATGACATAAAATAAGAAATGTCAGAGTAATTTCACTATAAAGAACTCTTGAGTTTTATAATTCTATCTGTTGTCGAAATTACTGATGGAGAAGCTGATGTGAAGGAAGGTTCAGTCGCACTGGGGGCAACAAGAGGCTTAGGAATGCCACTTGGGGGACAATATTAAAAGTTAGCTCTCTGGCAACAGTGCTCAAATCCATTGATTTTAGGAGTTATCGTTGTGGTATATTTTGATTCAATAGCTGGAGCGACGATGAGCGAAGAAGTGATGCCCGTGTCATCAATCGGAACGTGATCAGTGTTGACTTCGGTTGTCTTGGTGTTGGTACACATAATTGCCACATTATGATCTACCTCCATACTTCTAGGAGTAGACAACGGCCTGTTAGGAGAGAACAATGTCTCTAGAACATTCAGTGCTTTTGTGGATAACATTGCCTCTTGTGACGAGGAAAAAAATTGTGATTACTGGAAGTGTATGACAAGTAACAGGAGGGATGATAGAGAAATGAGAGGTCATTGTTGGAACAGATGTAGTGAGGACTAAAGGTGAGTGAGGGCTTATATAGGTGTCGAGAACCATATACTCAACCCTGCAACAAAAATTGTTTGTGCAACACAAAGTCAATCCTACTTTAATTTCATCTCCAAAGAAATCAAAGAGGATCGATGGGGCATCTATTATGACATAAAATGTTTATTAACGACAACGATGTGTGATCTGGTAACGAAGAGATGTTATGCGGGTTATGAAGGTGTTATGCATGTTCTGAAGGTGTTGTGCATATTTTAAAGGTGTTGAGCGCGTTTTGAAGCTGTTGGTAGCACGACTGCTCTACTCGTAGTTGCACAACTGCTCCACTTGCAGTTGCACGACTTCACTGCAGGTGTTGCACTATTGCTCTACCATGTAGTTGTGCAACTTCACTACAGGTGTTGCGCAACTGCTCTAACTTACAGTTACACTACTGTTGTGCTCATCATTGCTTGACTGCTGTGCTTGTAGTTGCGTGACTACTTTACTCGCCATTGCTTGACCGTTGTGCTCGCAATTGCGCAACTACTTTACTCACCATTGCACGATTGCTCTGCTCATAGTTACGCTACTACACTGCTCACAATTGCACGACTTCAATGTAGGTATTACATGACTGTTTTGGATAATAGTTACTGCTTGCTGTTGCGCGACTGTTGTACTTAGAGTTGTGCTACTACTTTAATTGCACGACTGTTCTGCTCGCCGTTGTACGACTTCACTATAAGATGGTTTTGTGTGACTGTGTAATAGTGTTCCTAAGAGTCATGCATTAGCCATAGTCAGTCACATCTTGGGTCGGGAGTTTGCTGGGATCGAAGAAATAGAAAGACAATTTCAACAAGTTAAGGATTCATGTAAAAGGCATTACGCGAGCACAACCACGCAACAGTGAGTAGCATGACTGTGTAATAGCAAGCGACATGGCCTCGCAACTATGAGCACAACAGGTACACGACTCTTTTCAAAAGTCCAAGATCTTTGGGATCATGTGTTGGTCATATTTCCAAGCTCTGGATGATTCAGTTACTGGTCCCGAATCACGAAGAAGGGGTTCTAAACCCATGCAACACTTCTGTCATTTCTATGTACCTCTGACAAGAGCCGAAATGCTGTCAAAATTACTTTATTAAACCTTGTTTAATTATGTATAGTTAAACATATCTTGTCTTAGAATCAAGACACTTTCTAAATGAATGTAATATAACTCATATTAATAAAATCTTTGACGACGAACACTCTTTTATTTGAGTTTTCCTTGTTATTTTTTAAAGCATAAGTATTTCAAACACCACAATAAGTTTCTAACCAAAACACACTTGCACCCACATTTGGTCACTATTTTATGAGATTTTGAGATTTTTGGAGGTTTAAATATTCCATGTCTTATTGCCCAAATGGTTGCTGATAAGGTCTGAAGCCGAATAGGAACTTGGTGCTTAACTTCAATTACAACCTAGGAGACTGCAATGACTCAATTTAGGTGGTGATCAAGGAGACAGTGATTACCAACCAAAAAAGAACAACACTAATAGACCTCAATTACGACTATGATCATGGAGACGGTTTGCTTCCATCAATAATAACAGGAGACGATTATTTAAAGACAATGCACAATTTTTTTTTTTTTAAATTCCAGGTTTATGATGTGTTGGGATCTAAGTATTCGACAAAATAGAGAATACGCTTAAAAAATAACATGTAGACAAGAAGGGGATCTATGATAAGAAAATTATTGCAATACGTAAACAAGCAAAGTAAATGAACAGTATGAGAATCACTTGTGCATGTGGGAGATTTGAGAGGAGAAACAAGAGTCATGATACTCCTCCTTAAAGAAGATCATGGATCTTAGAACTTGACCTTACTCTTGATACACTAAACCATTGCAATGACTTGTGTCGATGTGTTAGCTAGGCAAGATGGTTAAGATGCAAAGAATGGCTTGGGTTGGATGGATGCTCTTCCCTTTCTTTCTTTTTGATCTCTCCCTTTCTCGAACTCTCCTTAGTAGAGAATTCTCCCTTGAAATGAGACGCTACGAGGGTATTTATAGGTAAGCCCATGGCATTTTTGTAAACAATAGAAAATTAAGGGTACAAAACACCACATGACATGGTTTGATTGGTTATTGGAAACATGGCACCCATGAATTGGTTAGAGCAGTGGGAAAATTGGTAAGTTTACTAAAGACTAGAGTAAATGGTTATCTAGGCATCCAGTGGAAATTGGATTTCCTCTGGTGCTTAAAGTGCCCGAATCTTGATGCACCCTAGTCTAGGGATCCATGCATAATATTCGAAAAGCTCAATTGGCCTTTGTAGAGTAGCAGAAATTGGATTTATGCTACTTAGCCAATCTCACATATGCACATGTCATATGCTCTATTGTAGTCTTGGGTGCCCCATTGTGGCTTTTGATTGGTCAAAAAGTGCCAATAGATTTTGAATTTTGACTAGTAGACATTTTGACCAATTTTTACTATTAGGATGGTCTTGAAGAGGCCATGGGTCAATTTAAATTAGGTTATAGGGTTGTTTGGTGGACTTTTAAAGGTGAATTGATGCCTAAATAGGGTTTTCTAACTATTGATTTTCTAAGGGTTGTGGCTTTAGGCCGCCTTTAGTTCACGGTTCAATTTCACGTGCTTATTCATTCGGGTGGTGTGCCTAGAATGAGACATCCCTAATGGTAAGCAACAATGAAGGATGAGATGATAACTCTAATAAATAAGAAACATGGGAGTTGGTTGATTTTCTTAATGGTCATTATTTTGTTGGGTGTAAGTAGGTTTTTTACTCCTAAATATAATCCTTAGGGTACGATTGCAAGATACAAAGCCCATCTTGTTGTGAAGGAATTCACTCAAAAGTTTGTCGTTGACTATCACAATACTTTGCCGCCAAGCTGTATTCAATGTCTTATTCCCATTGTGAATGCTCATTATTGTTGGCTTCATCATCTTGATATCAAGAATGACTTTATATAAGGTGACTTTCATGAGAAATTATATATGTTTCTGCTAATCGAATTTAAACCAGAAGGTCTAATGGCAAAATTCCCCTTGGGCTTGTTTTGAGGGCCTCAACACTTTTGTGGCCTAGATAAGATTTAGACGTTGTGCTTTGGATTATGTAGTCTTTGTGAAGCGCACTAGTTCCTCTATCTTAATCCTTGTAGTGTGCAATGAAATTTTGTTGTTACTAGTAATAGTGATGCATAGATTTTTATTGTTAAAGAATTTTTTTACCATGATTTTATAATTATAGATTCAAGGTCATGTTGCTACTTCCTTGGGATTGAAGTTGTCTACTCTTCCACATGTATCTTTACTTCTTAGTAGAAGTATATACCCTTAATCTTCTTTAGATAACTGGTATGCTTGGTTGCCATTATATTTAAATACCCATTAAGGTGAATCACCATTTGTTCTCCAAGTAATATGCTGCCAAGATGATTTAGATTCATTTTATCAATTGGTCGGAAAGCTGATTTTTCTATCTATTACTTAGCCATATATCACATGTGCTATGAGTATTGTTATCCAATTAATGTAGATTCTATGTGCTCATCACCTCTTCACCGGATCCTTCGATATGTAAAATTTGCTCCAACAAGGTTGTCCTCTTTTCGGATCGTGGTTATCTGATACCAATGCCTACCATGATACTAATCGGGTTGGTTCTGTTATTGATCGATGATCCACTACTAGCTTCCGCATGTTTGTGGATGGAAATCATATATGTTGAAAAAATTTAGTAGTTAGTTATGGCTTGCTTCTCTGCTGAAGATGAGTATTGTTTCAATGGGTATGACACTATGGAGATCCTCTGAATTCAGTCTCTTCTACACGATCTTGGTGTTGAGATTACTTCTCTTATTCTTTTACACTGCAATGATCAAGTGTCTTTCTCATCACCTTTAATTCAGCTTTTCATGAGCACAAAGCTCATCAAGGTAGATTACAACTGTGTTTGTGAGAAATTGTCTATCAACATTATATCTACTAATCTATCTTTTTAAGGATCAACTTGTAGGCATATTCGTGAAGGTTTTTTTTTAGGTCTCCCTTATTTGATATTGTATTCAAGTTATGCATGCATAATATTCATGGTCCAACTTAAAAAATTACCCTAAGAGATATAGTTGACAGTTTTTAGGCTTCACTTATTTCACATTGTATCCAAGTTGTCCATGGATGATATTCATGCTTCATCTTGAAGAGGATTGCTAGAGTAAGTGATAATTTGAACGTTTCCTTGGATTTTGCATTGGATGCACCATTCTTATATAGTCCTCATGACTATTATATATTTTTCATCATGGGCGTATTTGGTTTTCCAATTTTGTATGTAATTCAAAGTAAATGCGTCATTATTATCATTCCAAGATATTTATTTAAACGAGAATTACAAGTAGTTAATCAAGGGTCAAATATATACATAAAGGAATAAGGGTCGGTTGGATTTGCCAAAACTATATGTAAATTAAATTAATTCCGTAACCATTACAAATTATTTTAGTTGTCCGCTGACATAAGCTGCATTTGACAACCAATTCCCCATGCTTGGTTTGTCCATAGTAAAATTGTAATGACAACAATTTTTACATAAATGTCGAATCGTTATTGAAATAAACCAATGTTAATGTTTGATGTAAAAATATCATATATATATATATATATATATATATATATATATATATATATATATAGCTCGTTAGTACACCCAGGTTAGATCACACTTCACTGTTAGCTACCCCACTAGGGAATCGATGCCAAGACCTCGGTGTTGAAATGAGGTATCTTTCACTCAGTCTACCACTTGAGCTATGCACCTGGGTGTAAAAAAAATATGGAAAGTGGTACTATAAATTCATTTATTATCTCTTGAATACATGCATTTAATTAACCATTTTTAAGTTTGAGGTAAAATTACAATGATGACACATTTCTTTTAATTTATTAAAATTTTTTATAAATGAAATTAGCGCCAAATGAAATTATAATCATTACATTTTTATATTGTAAACCCATCAACTTTATAGCTACATGAGGTAAAACAAATAATAATAGCAAACTCCTCATTATAAACAAATGATTGTAGTGTAATTATACCCACGTCCAGCCATAGCCATTTACCGCGAGTTGTAATAAAAAAACCAAACAGACCATAATAAATCTAGGGTTATATATCCAATTGCTCTCCAATCAATCTTCCCTCGTACCATAAATGCTAACGTAGCAGACACGTGAAAGCTCAACCACTCCACCAAGCAGGTCACACTATGTAGATTCCCTTGCTAGAAAGTTTGGCTCTACTTACGGAGGCTAGCTAATTCCACACTCTGGCACACACCTGCAAATATTTAAGACACGTGTGAGATCTGTACCTTCTATATTCAGAAGTAATGCTTATCTTCAGATTACTACAACATACAAAGTAAATTAACAGTTCTTTTTTTTTTTTTTTTTTTCTAGCCATTCATTTGTATTGATACGCTGTGGCCCACCTGAGGTGTGAAATGGGCTAATTTTCATGTTAGAAGATCTAAACAGTGCAACTTACTTGATCGAAAGCTTAGATCCCACACGTTTCACATTAGGAAACATAGACCCACGTGTGGATGTGAGGTCTCACCGTGTGGAATTAGCGAACATCTTATTTATGAGGCGAGCAAAGGCGTGTAAAAAAGTGAATGGCTAGAAGAAACGTATTTTATCTATCCATTTCTTCTAATTACAGTACTGAGGCAGCTGACAATGGGGTAATATGGCTTTTGGGCCAGAATATTTATTCAGTGTGGGCCCCTAATGACTGCTTACGTCTTGCACGGACACGGATTGCTGGGAACAGTCAGGAGCTTTGAGTGGCCACCGTGATGTATGGGTCTTATCTACACCGTCCATCATTTTTTAGTATCATTTTAGGGTATAATCCCAAGAATAAGGTATATCCAAGGCTCAAGTGGACCACACCACAGGAAGCAGCAGTGATAATGATTTTCACCGTTGAAACTTTTGTAGGGCCCATCGTGATGTTTATTTTCCATCCAACCTATTCATAAAGTTACATAGACATGGATGAAGAAAAATATCAAATATCAGCTCCATCCAAAACTTCTTTGACCCTCGAGAAGTTTTCAACAGTAAGAGTTTAATCCCCATTGTGTAGTCCACTTGAGACTTGGATCCGCCTGCTTTTTGGGTTTATACTCTAAAATGATACGGAAAAAAAGAAAAAAAAAAAAAGGACTGTGTGGATAAGACCCATACATCACGGTGGCCACTCAAAGCTCCTGCACCTCCCCACCGGAGGCGGGCGGGGTGAGACACAATCCGCATCCGTCTTGCACCAAATCGGATTGCGTATTGAGTTACTCAGTACGGCCCACCTTGAACATATGTGATCTATCCACACCTCCATCCGTTTTTCCACCTAATTTAACGGGTTGAAACCAAAATTGAAGCACATCCAAAAATCAAGTACATAATACCACCAGCTAACAAAAAAAATAATAATAATAAAAGAGAATACATAATACCACAATAAACATTGGGGATAATGATTTCCACTGTTGAAACATAGATAGGCCCCACAGTGATGTTTATTTGTCATCCAACCTGTTCATAGGATCACAAAGACATGGATGACTGGAAAACACAAATATAAGCTTGATCCAAAACTTCTGTAGCCCCCAAGAAATTTTCAACAGTAGACATTCAATTCACACTATTTCCTTTGGTGTGGTCCATTTGAACTTTGGATATACTTAATTTTTGGGTTTAAGCCTTAAAATTATCTTCTAAAATGGATTAACGGAGCGGATAAAATACATAAATCATGGTAGACGTCACAGAGTTTACTCAGTACGCAATCCGCTTCCGTCTGGCACATGTTTGCCACAACGGCACATATACTGGTGTGTCCAGATGGCCATGTCAGCAAACCTCTTCTAAAACATGATAATTCATACCGTTGACCGAGTATGAGAATAATCCAAGGCCTACATCATAATGTTCAATGTCTCATCCTCATATAAGCTAATGCTAGGTGGGCCCCACACATGATCGACATCAGCTCAAGATCTGATGACACTCATTCTCTTATACATTGATGTTCCAGCGTACAGATTTATCGCATCAATAATAAGTTGTTAATTATTGAGACGTGATAACCAATAACCCCTTGCATGCGAACTTCTCATGCAGCCTGAGCTTTCCCACCAACATATCACTCATGCAAGACATCTGATCCGTTCAGATGTGGGCTCCACCTCGAAGATCAACTGTCTCTAGAATTAGGCAAATCTACTCATCAGATGGGCCATATTTGCAAATTGGTCCGATTTTCTGCCATGTATTGAATTCGACTGCGTGGCCCACCTGATGAGTGGGCTGGATCATCCTAGTTTATTCATCAGGTGAACTTCTTCATAGGCCCATTGTGTATATGGTTTGGACGTCTGCACAAGCTACATGCTTGGAGCAATAATGGCATGTTGAGTTGGCCTGCCGCAGGCTGCAGCTGATCAATTCAAATGAGGTATATGCTGGGTCGATGCGGGGAAGCGAATTGCGTACTGATCGAGTGACTCAGTTTGCTAAGGGTACTGAGTAAACTCTGTGGGGTTCACTGTGATTTATGTATTTTATCCACTCCGTCCATCCATTTTACCATATAATTTTAGGACTCTAAGTTAAAAAATGAAGCATATCCAAGACTTAAGTAGACCACAATATAGGAAACAATGTAAATAGAATGTCTACTGTTGAAAATTTCTTGGGGGCCACAAAAGTTTTGGATCAAGCTTGTATTTGTGTTTTCCCTTCATCCATGTTTTGTTTTTTTAATCATTCGAACAAGTTAGATGACAAATAAACATCACTTTGGGTCCTAGCAAGGTTTCAATGGTGGAAATCATTATTCCCACTGTTTCCTGTGTTGTGGTTCACTTGAGCTTTGTATATGCTTAAATTTTTGTATCAACCACTAAAATGATATGAAAAAATGGATGGATGACATGGATAAACCGCAGACATTCACAATGGGCCAACAGAGTTTACTGAGTAGGATAAACGCCTACTGAGTAACTCAATACGCAATCCGATTCCATCACGTGGATCATTCACACTATGTAGATCAGTCCGTCGGAAACTAATACCAGCTTCTGTAGCACACATAGTGGGATACACCTTTTCTACAAGTGGGCCACATGTGCAAGATGTGGTGGAACCCAAAGACTGACTCGGAATGACGTGTGGGTTGGAAAATAAAAGATTTCAAGTAGAGTCATGTCATTCTTCATTTGAAAAATTGTTGAGAATTAAGCGTCATTACAGGCATGCAAGGGAAAGGCCTGGTGGGAAAATGAGTGTTTGCTTATGAAGTTTATGAATGGGAGACATTGTCGGACTAGGGTTTATTTTGTTTAGAACGCTTTTAATGCAATTTCATGTGGTTCCAAGATAGGTGTTGAATAAGTATGCTTCTTGGGGACTACAGTGGTGAAAATGAGTTTTCTTTTTTTTAGTGATTCTATGTAATAGGCAAGGGAGGAAATGAATTCAATCCAATCCTTGCAAATGCCAATTTGATGGGTTTTTTTTTTACCCATCTTCGACCAATCGTGAGCCCTGCTCGACCAGTTGAAGGCTGGTGGTCGACCAGTAGAAGGTTCGAGTCGTGATACGACTCAAAGTCCAGCGAGTTTTTTTTGCTGTTTTTTACTGTAGTTACGACTGGTGGAAGGGATGGCTCGACTGGTCGAAGGGGTCCTACGACCAGTCGAAGACTCGGCTCGACTAGTCGTAAGTTACGCATTTTGTTCCGCAATTTTGCGCGAAACTGCGGATTTGAGTCATTTCGCAACTGAGATGCGGAAAGGAGTTTCCCAAAACTATAAAAGGGATTGCCTAGGGTTTTCTAGGTATAACAAGAGGGTTTCCTAAAGCTTTACAAGGGATTTGCTAAAGGGTTTAGGGCTATCAAAAGGTGAGAGAGAGAGAGAGAGGAAGAGAGAGAGGAAGCTTATAGAAGGGAGGTTCTGCTCGTGGAGGTTATCTACTGTGCAATCTATATCTCAGCGCTTCTATGTCCTCGTAATCGGTTTTTTTTTAGACACGCACACACACCCCCACACACTCACGCCACACGCACACACACCCCACACACGCATGCTGGTTAGATCTCTCCGTTTTCTCTATTTCTCTTATTGTTTATCCACTCCTGCGTGAGTGAAGAAAGGTTGTAACGTTCTACTTCATAGTGGATTGTTGATCTGGACGAGGTCCCGTGGTTTTTACCTCTTTGAGGATTTTTCACGTAAAAATCTCTTGTGTGGTGTGTGATTGATGCATTGATTGTTTTCATTGCTTTATTATCCATAATTCTGGTTTGTTCTGAAGGGCTAGATCCTAAGGTTTTGTGCAAGACCCCCAACAAAGTGGTATCAAAGCTAAGTTCATTGAACGGGTAGGATCGGTTTGGAATTATGGAAGGTGGCTCATCAAGGATGATCAGCCTCAATGGTTCTAACTGGACCATATGGAAGGCTAAGATGGAGGACTTGCTTTATTGCAAGGACCTATATTCTCCAAATTTAGGCATATCAGCAAAATCTAAGGATATGACTGATGATGATTGGAAGAAGATAGACTGAAAGGCGGTGGGGTTTATTAGACAATGGTTGGATGATTCTGTGTTCCACCATGTGTCTACGGAAACCTCAGCCGCTAGCCTATGGCTGAAATTACAAGGGCTGTATGAGAGGAAGACAACCGGTAATAAGATTTTTCTGATAAGGCGACTTGTGAATCTCAAATTCAAGGATGGTGGTTCTGTGGCTGAGCACATGAATGAGGTCAGCAATATAGTGAACCAACTCACCTCTATGAAGATGGTCCTGGATGATGAATTGCAGGCTTTACTATTGCTTAGTTCATTGCCTGATAGTTGGGAGACATTGGTGTTGTCTTTAAGTAACTTCGCGCCAGACGGAAAGATATCCATAGAACAAGTAACTAGCTGTTTCTTCAATGAAGAGACAAAGAGGAAGTCTCAGGGGTCTACTCAGCAAGAGGCTCTTGTGACATAGGAACGGGGGAGAGAAAAGAGCAGGAAGGACGGGAAGGCCCGAGATAAATCAAGAGGCAAGTCGAGTAACATAAAAGATGTTGAATGCTGGAATTGTGGAAAGAAGGGCCACTACAAGCATGAATGTCTTGGTAAGAAAAACGACAAGAAAAGAAAAGGGAAGGAAGATGAATCAGATTCCACTGCGGTCGCTTCAGATGACGACGTTGTAGTTATTCTTTCTGCAGATCATGACGTATGTCTCACGGCTACGAGTCAGGATACCGACTGGGTGGTTGACTCGGAAGCTTCTTTTCATGCGACTCCACACAGGGACTCCTTTATAAGCTACAAGTCAGATGACTATGGGATTATGAAGATGGAAAATTCTGGCGTATCAAAATTGTGGGAGTCGGTGATATTTGTGTGAAAACTGATGTGGGTTTCACATTGGTTCTCAGGGACGTGAGGCATATCCCAGACCTTCGCCTCAACTTAATGTCGACGGAAAGGCTGAATGATGATGGCTATGAAAGCCAGTTTGCTGGTGGGCGATGGAAGCTCATCAAGGGCTCGTTGATCGTGGCCAGAGGAAAGAAGTGTTGCACCATTTACAAGGCAAGTTTAGAATGTGCAAGGGTGGGTTGAACGTAGCGGAAGATTTAACTATTAACATGTGGCACAGGCGTCTAGGCCACATGAGTGAAAAAGGGCTTCAAGTACTAGCAAAGAAGCGGCTCCTTCCAGATGTGACAGGTACACCTCTCAGAACCTGTCTTGATTGTTTATTAGGGAAACAACATAGAGTTTTATTTGTTAAATCTGCTTCTCATGTTAATAAAGTGCATGCATTAGATTTGGTTTATTCTTATGTTTGTGGTCCTATGAGGACAAAAACCTTGGGTGGGGCATTGTATTTTGTTACTTTTATGATGATACATCTAGGAGGGTTTGGGTTTATGCTTTAAAATCCAAGGACGAGGTCTTTGGTGTGTTTAAATTGTTTCATGCTATGGTCGAGAGAGAGACAGGTAGATTATTGAAGTGCATCTGCACTGACAATGGTGGTGAATACATTGGCGACTTTCATGAGTACTGCAAGTCCCTGGGTATACGGCATGAACAGAAGGTTCCCAAGATCCCTCAGCATAATGGTGTAGCTGAGCGAATGAATCGCACAATTGTTGAGAGAATCAGATGCATATTATCCTATGCGAAGTTGCCCAAGATGTTCTGGGGAGAAGCAACGCACACGGCGGTGTATTTGATAAACAGGTCTCCATCAGCCCCATTGAATGGAGAAGTACCCGAGAAGGTGTGGACTGGACATGATCCATCGTACAGTCATCTCAGGGTGTTTGAATGCAGGACATCTGTACACGTACCAAAGGACGAAAGGTCCAAGCTCGATATGAAGATTAGGCAGTGTGTGTTCTTGGGGTATAGTGATGAAAAATTTGATTACAGGTTGTGGGATCCGACCGAGAGGAAGCTCATCAGGAGCAGAGATGTGGTTTTCTTTGAAGATTAGTGTATAGAAGACATTGGTAAGCCAGAGAAGAACCAGCCTAGTTCATGTGAGCTAGAGGACATGGATCCGGTTACTCCTCCCATGGTGCTTGATGACGGGGGAGTACAGTAAGGTGCAGAGGACGAGGGAGTTCCTTCAGAAGATGGACCAGGGGAGCAACCCCCATTTGATCCACCTGTTGAGCCACAAGTGAGGAGGTCATCTAGGGATAGACAGCCGTCCAAGAGGTACTCGCCACATGAATACATTATGCTGACTGATTGGGGAGAGCCGGAAGATTATTCTGAGGCCCTAGCCGACGAGCATAAGGGGGAGTGGTTGAAAGCTATGCAAGAGGAGATGAAATCCTTGCATAAGAACCACACCTATAACATGGTGAAATTGCCTAAGGGCAAGAAAGCTTTGAGCAATAAGTGGGTGTTTAGAAAGAAGATTGAGCAGAAGAATTCACAGACGAGGTTTAAGGCCAGACTTGTGGTGAAAGGGTTTGGTCAGAAGAAAGGCATAAACTTCGAGAAGATATTCTCACCAGTGGTGAAGATGACATCTATACGAGTGTTGCTTGAGTTAGCAGCTAACATGGATATGGAGATAGAACAGTTAGATGTTAAAACTGCCTTTCTCTATGGTGACCTGGAAGAAGAGATCTACATGCGCCAACCAGAGGAGTTCGAAGTCAAGGGCAAGAAGCATATGGTGTGTAGGCTGAGGAAGAGCTTGTATGGGCTGAAACAAGCTCCACGGCAATGGTACAAGAAGTTCGACTCGTTTATGTTGAAACATGGGTATGACAGAATGGAGTCGGACCACTGTGTGTTCACGCGCAAGTTCTCAGATGGTGATTTCCTAGTACTATTCTTATACGTTGATGACATGCTCATCATGGGAAAAGACATTAAGAAGATTGACAGGCTGAAACAGGAGTTGGGCAAGTCTTTTGCGATGAAAGACTTGGGCCTGACTAGACAGATCCTAGGAATGGAGATAACCCATGACAGAAGCAGCAGGAAGCTCTGGCTGTCACAAGAGTGGTATATTGAGAAAGTCCTAAAGCGGTTCAATATGAATGCAGCGAAGCCGGTCAGTACTCCACTAGATGGTCACTTCAGATTGAGCGATATGCAGTGTCCCAAGACGAAGGCAGAGGTGGAAGAAATGCAAAAGATACCCTAAGCGTTGGCGGTAGGAAGTTTGATGTATGCTATGGTGTGTACACGCCTAGACATAGCATATGCGGTTGGTGTTGTCAGCCAGTATCTTGTCAATCCTAGCAAAGAACATTGGGCTGCGGTGAAGTGGATACTGCGGTATCTAAGAGGCTCATCCAGTTTGAGCCTACGCTATGGTGACGGTAAACCTGTGTTAGAGGGCTACATACATGCAGATATGGCAGGTGACATAGACTCCAGGAAGTCTACATCGGGGTTCATGTTCACGTTTGCAGGGAGAGCGGTTTCTTGGCAGAACAAGCTACAGAAGGTCGTAGCATTGTCGACGACAGAGGCTGAGTACATTGCAGTCACAGAGGCGTGTAAAGAGATGCTTTGGATGAAGAGGTTCCTACAAGAACTTAGCCTAAAGCAAGAGGAGCACGTGGTCTATTGCGATAGTCAGAGTGCTATACACTTGAGTAAGAATCCAAGTCAGTATTCCAAGTCGAAGCACATAGAGATTCGGTATCACTGGATCAGGGATACTTTGGAACAAAAGGTATTACAGCTTGAGAAGGTCCACACGGACGATAATGGGTCAGACATGATGACCAAGGCTTTGCTCAAGGGCAAGTTTGAGATTTGTAGAAACCTGGCTGACTTGAAGAAGGTGGATCCCTCCTAGGTCAAAAAGGGGGAGATTTGATGGGTTTTTTTTGACCCATCTTCGACCGGTCGTGAGCCCTGCTCGACCGGTCGAAGGCTGGTGGTCGACCAGGCTGCACCATACATGTCTCATATCTCAAATCAAGTAGACTAACCATAGTGTGGGCGATATGAGTTAAATAAATAACCAACGGTCCACAGTCAGTGTACATATCAAGTCTATATGATGAAGAGACCACCCCGATTTTCAAACCACTGAACGTATACGGTGTGACCCACCTTCTGATCGGCCCAGATCTCTCGCACAAGGGCATGGATAGCAGAACTAAGCGCGAGTAGCAGTAGCAGGGCTTCTTTCAGTACAACTGGTCCATGTAAGGTGATGATATTTCATGCATCCTCCGAGACGATTCCTTGTGGCACATGTGACAGTTATGGAACGCCACCAAAAGCAAGCAGACCAACGAAGAAAAAGGGCAGATACAGCACGGATTTAACAGTTTAGTGGGTGAGGGCCTGACCATAGGCTACCTTGATGTGTGTTATATATCCATGCTGTCCATTCGTTTTTTCAGATCATCTTAGTGCATAATCCTAAAAATGAAGCAGATCTTTGTCGCCCTCGAGAAGTTTCTAATGGTAGGAGTTCAATCTCTATTGTGTGGTCTACCTAAGATTTGGATTTTCCTCATTTTTAGGACCATGCCTTAAAATGAGCTAGCAAAATGGATGAACGGGGTGGATATACAACAAAAAAATTGAGGTGGGTCCCACGGTCAGGGCCTCACCCACTAAGTTGTTACCCTCGACTCACCTAGACCGCGGCCAAGAAAAAGGACTCGGTAACACTCACGTACATCGTATGCAGCCATGTGATGATGATGTCCGTTGAAAGGTCCTGCACTTGGCTGAAAAAAAGCAGCATTTTCCAGCAGAGCAGTGGGGCCCGCCCTCGTTTGTTCTATGATTTGTCCTGTAATAAGTGATTTGCGAATCCCAGGTAGACCGAGTCGGTACGTGTGTTTGTCGATTAGTGGTGTGATTAGCTTTTGGTGGGCCAGTTGGTGCAGTTGGTTTACAGGACTTGCGTAGTTCTAAAAATCACTGAGTTGACTCGTGACTCGGTTGAATGAACTCCATCCCGTTTGGCTTTCAAGTTTCCAGATATGTGGGTTTTTTTTTTTTTTTTTTTTTTTTTTTGTCCTTGCCGCTCACACGCAGGCACTAATAAAGTGTCCACGAGGTTGAATTAACTCGAATTAAATGAAGTACATTGTGGAACCAATCGTCTTCAAGTCACGGTCCCAAATTTAGATTGGTGGAACAGTTTTTACCTCTGTTTTGCGTTAATTAGATCCTAGTCCGGTAAAAAATTAAAATTTCTATAGCTAAACTTAAATTTAGTTTATTTTTAAATTAGGCTTGTCCATATGTAGAAGGAAGTTTGCTCATGACCATTCCTGTTATGTCACAACCTGCCTCCGAAAATTCGAGTTCGCTAGAGTCACTGGCTGAGTATGAGATGTGACTCGGTTAGGGAAGGCTTAAACAAAGTTTACATAACCACACTAGGTTTTTAAATCATAACTAAACTTTAATGTCAAATAAACATAAGCATCCAATTATTATTACTCAACCATGAAATGTAAATAATCAAGTACAATCATCCACTTGGACATACTCAGGCTGAACATACACACAATCATTACTAAAAACAAAACCATAAATAACAATATATTCTTTATTCAATTATCAAATCTCTAGGTGCATGCTTCATTCAATTATCAAATCTCTAGGTGCATGCTTTTTAAATGATCATTCTGCTCCCGTGGTCTCCAATTCGCTTCCAAAACTTGGATGGTTTTCCAATTAGCAACATGAGCTAACAACCAAACAAATAGTTAGATGCATGACTCATAATAAGATGAAGATACAAAGGCACATATAAATAATTTGGTATATCAATTACCATAGTACAATTATAAGTAGAACAACCAAGACCATGGCTGCGCATAACACCTAGCCTGTCATTACCCATTCAACCAAGACCTACACACATTTATCACATGTAGGAGTATAGTCTTTTATCACATGTAGGAGTATAGTCACAAGACTTGCTCGTGGTTTGTCACATACGATGTGTGATCGTATAATCTGACGATGAGTGGCCTACTTTAAAGCTGGCCAAACTTATTTTCCAACCTTGACCTCGGTCTAATGATCGAAGGTATTATTGGTAGCAATTCGGGTTCTAATGGGACACTCACAGGAGAACTTAAGGGATATTCGCTCCCCAAGTTGTCCGGTGTTCTTGAGAATAAATTATATAGAAAAGTTGCATACTTAACAGATATCAATGATAATCAAAGGTAAATAGGTAGATGTACACATGATATGCCATGGGATGCATGTAGAAAAATCCATCCATGTAAGTGACTACTTACCCAAATTGTCCATTCTTCTTTTGATCATCTCCCTAATTATTTGTTGGCTAGATTATAATTTTCTTTCTTTAGACATTTTTCTCTTTTAAGTCATATCTAAGATTAAAGAATTAAGTCAATGATCTACACTAATTAGGGTAAACACATTCACATTATAAACAAACAATAAAAAATCTATAATCTAACCATTGATTGGCCAAACTGGATCCTAATCCTTAAATCAATGCTTTAAATGGTCCAAACATCACTATTCTGCACAATCCTAACTGTCCATTGAAGTTAAAACTTATATCTAGATTAAGATCTTAAGTTTGAATACGTTGGATGATAATGTCACGCCCCAAACTCGAAAACCGGGCTCACAAAATTCCTAATCACCGAATCCGATGCTGACAACCTCCGTAGTACCCCATTCTTGGCTCCCGGCATCCATACACCAGATTCCGATCCTGGGATCCTACAAGGAGAATTTTCTAATGTACATTTTACTTCTAAGAAACATAACCACAAGTATACCAAAATCACAAAGGCAACATCATCATCACATATCCACTAATATAAACATTTGAATATAGTGCTGAAAAAGAAATACATATATCAAAAATTAAAGCTCTAGAAGATGGTTGCATGCTCCAAGCTCGACACTGCTGCAACCCTATGCCGCCTGCACGCATCTATCGTGCATAAGCTTATAGAAAGCTTAAAGGGTGGTGTAAGTGTGTACGCAAGGTAAGTGCTAAGTATTCAATATAATGCCATAATCATACAATATTAGAATTTCTGGCAAGATCATGAATCATACGATATCAGAGTAAGTGAAAATATTGCAAGTCTATAAATCATACAATATCAAAATATGCAACACAGATCGGCTATGCAAATGAGGAGTTATAGAGAGCTAAATATCAGATGCCGATGATACAATGCAATATATAAATTCTGCTAAGTCCGTCTAAGCCATATAAGTGCAAAAACATAGCAACCCAAAATGTCATATGCCAAGGATGTTATGTAATATGCGATATGTGGTGTGAATGAAATGACCAAGCTACAGTGTGAAGTTGGGATGATAATATGTGGTATCTCAGGCTATGGGGCTTATCACAAAGGATTCTATCCAAACCAGTTCCATACCTAAATTTAGATAGATAACTTAATGTGGTAACCTCCTAATCTTAGGTTAGTCGTGTGCCCCAACCGAAATTCTGGCCATTGCGAAAGTACATATAACAAATAGCTGCGCACCACCAGTCCGAGTAGATAGTGAATGAATGAATGAATGAGTATACAACTCCTGCTCAATAAGTCCACATATCAGTACTGTACATCTTTGGGATTATCACCGGGGTCTAGTACACTCTACGCCAGCTTGCCGCCCCATCAAGCGCACAATACAACTGGGTAAGTGGAAGAGACCTCACTACCAATATCGGCCTGACTCGTCAATAACGGACCCATTTAGGAGCTGGTCAGACTCAGCCTAGATATGCTTACTCCCTCAGGCGACCCCCTCCCAATCTACCACGACACAGTGGGAGATGCGACCTCCTAGTATTCGGCACTCGGGCGCTGATGTATCCACTCGGTCTCGACGTTGGGGCGTCCTCTGGTACCAAGAAAGTTTAAAAATTTTCACCAAGGGCCATATATGGTGGCCGGATGCTAGTAACAGATTTTCGGTGTCTCATTTGGCCATCCACAACATGACTGTGGAGGCTACCGCCCTGATATCGCTAGGGCATATAGTAATCACCATCACACAATATGAGATGCATGAGTCACGCAGTCCAATCATACATCAATCCTGCGCATACCGTGCACTCATGTGGGATAACTCCGCCTATCAGGGAGTCCCATAAACCACTTATACTATGACATATGCAATGGTCAATCATATCTCATAACAAACATGCAGATGATGTGTATGGGCATGTATCATGGTGCTATGCTGTCTCATACTCATAATCGGTATTGACAACCGGCACTGATAATCGGCCTAGATAATCAGCGACGACAATCGGAATCAGCCTCAACGGTTGGAATCGGCGGCCTCGACAATCAGAATTGGCCTTGACAATCGGTCTTGATAATCAGAATCGGCCTCCATAATCGGCCTCAACAATCAGAATCTGCCTCGATAATTGGAATCGGCCTCGACAATCGGAATCGGTCTTGACAATTGGAATCGGCCTCGGCAATCAGAATCAGCTTCGATAATCAGCCAAACAAGGCCTAAGGGAAGGTCACAATGTAGACATTAAACCATCATCGCCCATCAATGTGGCCATATAACCAACATTGCTCCCGAGCAGTGGCCTATATAGAGCCAAACATATAGTGGGTCAATAACCTCATGTAAGGGCCTAATACACATCACTATGGGCCTCACTCAAGGGCCACATATACACTACGTTAGGCCTCGTCAAAAGGGCTGCATATGAATCACATTGGGCCTTACCAAATGGGCCAGAAATACATCACAATGGGCGTCATCACACGGGCCTCAAATACATAACAGGTGGGCTTTGCACATGGGCCTCAAATATGTCACATGGGCCTCAAATACAAGGCAGGTGGGCCCTATCACATGGGCCTTAAATACAAGGCAGGTGGACCCTATCACATAGGCCTCAAATATACATCATGATGGGCCTCATGGATGGGCCGCACCAATGGGCCTCAAGTGGGCTTGGACCACACCAAAAATTATTTCAATAGTTGTAGGTGTAACATGTGTATCACTGCACACTATGATTCTATGGGGCACATGGTCCACTAATGATGATCAGCACTATCCAAACATTGTTTATGTAAATCAGCACCATCCAAACATTGTTTATGTAAATCAGCACCATCCAAACATTGTTTATGTAAATCAGCACCATCCAAACATTATCTATGTAAATCAACACCATCCAAACATTGTCCAGCCCGTCCAACACAATCTGGATGGTGTAGATAATATAAAATAAATACATCAGGGTGGTGTCCACAAATGGACGGTCGGCATGGATGAAACACATACATCACGGGCGCCCCAAGCAGCATGTCCCAAAATGGACAGCTTGGATGTAATACATACATCAAGGTGGGGTCCCACCTGTCTAGATAGTGGACGGAGTGGGTGTGCAAGGTGGGGTCCCACCCGTCTAGATAGTGGATGGAGTGGACGCTGCACACGTGCAGCGAGTGAGGGCCACAAATGGACGGACGGTGTGCATTCAAAGGCATATAACAAAGAAGAGTCAACCATCCAGCAAACTGGAGGGACGGTGGATATAGAATATATACACCAAGGTGGGTTTTATACCTGCCATGGTGGGTCCACACGACTTCACAAGGGGGGAGGAAAGAGAAAAAGAGAGAGCGAGAGAGAGAGATAGAGAGAGAGACGTCGGATGGTGGAGGGACCCCGCCACTATGGGCCCCTCAATATAATGCATACATCAAGATGAGCCCCAAATCACGTGGACCCTACATCAAAATCAAATATTATGAACACCCACCTTTGATCATGGACTTCTCCTTCCATCAACACATTTTAGAGCTCCAATGGATGAGATTCAATGGTCGAGATTGGTTTTGGAGGGTGGGGACGGGAGATAAGAAGTGGGCCACACAAAGCTCTCTCATGGAGCTTGCTTAGACGTGGGTTGCTTGCTTGGGAGAAATGAGAGGGAGATAAGAGAGATGAGAGAGATGAGAGATGTGAGTGATGGGAGTACTTGTATAAGAGAGATAATTAACTTTGGAGGTGGGTGGTTGTACTTGGGGATGGTGTGAATGATGGGAGTGATGTGATGTTCTCTAGGGATTGAAATGCGTGATATTTTTTTTCTTGAACTGAACGCGGGCCCACATCTCCTGGTTCCGGTATCGCCTTAGCGCACGAGACGCGGGGTCGGAATCGCAACGATGGCACGATCACGAGGGTACAAGTTTCAAGTCGAGCCGACTCTGATATTCGGGACATGACTCAGGATCGCGCGCAAACGCCGATAACAGATTATGAGTTGCCGAAATTCGACCGGGAGGACCGCGGAGTCCTACGGAATGGTACAGACTAGGATACGGGTCTTACAGATAAGATCCATCTAATCTAACTGTTAGATTTCATGACCCATCTCAAATATGAATTTACATGTTTTAGATTTAAGGTTAGGTCAGGTAGATTTCACTTTCCATAGGTCAGACCTTAAGAATGAGTGTCTAATCTCTTTATGAATGGCTGAATTAGGCCAGATTGTAAGTTTAACGGTCCAAAATTGTGCATTATGTCCTTTGTTCCATCTCATGCGATCTCGATCTAAGATTTGGTCCAAGGATCATGACGATCATGGCCGAATCGAGGTCTTATTATATTTCAAATCACAAACTAGACTCAGATAATAAGATACAATGCCAAATCAAAGTGAGGATAGCAAGGCCTATTTAAATAAGCTTGTTTGGTGCAGACCCACTGGCCATAACTTGATTATTGTAAAATCTCATTGTTAGTGCATTGATTTATGCACCTTATTTGTCAATCACGTGAGTCCATGTGTCATATAGTCGGTTGAACCCTTGGAAGTTGAAGACCGAAGACACTAGTGAAGTTGGAGTATCAAGGAGTAAAAGAGCAAGTGTATGAGGTGCCTTAGTGACCATAACCCTTGAACCAAAACAACCTAAACCTCTAGATGATCTTATCCCTAATGGGTAAACCTTTTATTGATCATCCCTTAAGCCATAGGGGCCTAAATTGACTACCCTTTGATTGGCTTTAGAAGTCTTGAGTTGTTGTAAAAACTACACAAATTTAATAACATTCGGTCCCACCGAAAGTGGTTAGAATAGGATAGCAAGCACAACCCTGAAATTCATCCTAATTTGACTGTAGCTGAGTAGACCTTCGGTTTAATTCGGTGCCACTGAACTGTGAATTCAATCAGACCATGTTGAGTGTGAAATATTATACATTTCCCCTTGTTATGCATTGGTTTATAAGCATAGATATGTTTAATTGGTCTAATTACATATGTTTTACTATTCGTGGTGATTTGGAGAAATTAAAAAAAATGATTAAAAAGAAGATCTAACGCTTAAAGAATGACCAAGTAATGATTTGGAGATTTGGAGGTCATTAATGAAGACTTCAAGTGCCAAAGATTCAAGAAAACTAAGTGCAAAGGATAGAGAAAAGACCGGCCAAATCACAAAATCCAATAACAGAAATAACAGACTGTTCGGTCCCACCTAAGATTGGTTCAGTTCGACCGAATGTGCATAAAATAGTCTAGCAACAAATTATGATTTTTGGAGATAATTCGGTTCGATATTTGGTCTGATTGAAGCCATGTTCAGTGCCACCGAAGGAGAGGTTCGATGCAATCTAAAGAAGATAGAATATTCAGATGCAAATTGAAGAAATTCAGTTACAAACAAGAGTTTAATTCAATGCTATTGAAGTAAAATTTTGTGCAATTGAAGGATACAGTCAATGCAAACGATATGTAACATAAGTGTGTAAATTTGAAGTCGGTCTCAAGTCGGGGTGGATTTTTATTATTTAAAAGGATGTTTTGGGCATTTCTAGATACGAATTTGGGTAGAAGGGATAGAGTAAGGAGTCGTGGGGCTTGTTCAGTCCTCCCATTCTTCTCCAATCCGTCGGTTCTTCTTATATATATATATATTAAAGTTTTAGTTCAATCATATTTTTTATTGGATAATCTCGAATTTAAGGCTAAGAGGTGAATTTTGTAGTCATTCTTAATGCTTAGTTTACTTTGATTCAAGTAATTGGTTTGATTATTCAACAATTCATTGATATTTTATTTGAATGAAGATTTATTTTTAGTTTATTTTAATCCATTATTGACTCTGGGAGCATTAGAGGCTTAGGAAAATTAAAAATAATTTCTTATCTATTTTGTAAGGGATTGATCTGTAAAATCTATTGATCAATCATATACTAAGGGCACGATAGGTGCTTTGAATTCCATATGATCAAAACTTTGATGCCTTATATGAGAACCAATTCAATTGAAGTTAAAATTTGTTTGATGGATGAATAATGATTTAATCGCTTCATTACCCAACTCAATAGGATATGACTTCATTTCTAGTTGAGTTATATGATTGAATCAAGTGAATGAAACATTAAGGATGGCTATAAATGGATCCTTGGCATTCTAGTACTTTATCTCTATTAATTTTATTCTCAATTACATTACTACTTCTTAAATTTAATTCCATAATTTAGTTTTAGTTTTAGTTCTAATTTTAAAGTGTTACAAAAATTGCATAATCATAAGTCCATGTGGGTACGAGATCGGTCTCACCGAGCTTTTACTACATCGTATCCTTGCACTTAGGGTTGTCAACCCTTGAGTTCGATTAAGTTTCTAACGTCGTTGTCGGAGACTTTGACTGTGTTATGACAACCCTAAGGGCATGACTGCAATGTAGTAATAACTCAGTGAGACCAAGATCGTACCCATAGGGACTTCCTATTGTGTGATTTTTAGAATACGTTAGAACTACAATTAGAATCTAAACCATTTACAAAAATCAAATTTAATGAGTAATTGTGGAAGAAACTATCAGAGATAAAATACTAGAGGGTCAAGGATCCACTTATAGCTTCCTTAATGTTATTTTACTTGATTCAATGAGATCATACAACTAGAATCGAAAACCTATCCTATCTAGTCAGATAATGGAGCAGTTAAATAATCATTCATGTATTCCAAAATAGATTTGAACTTCATTGAATTGGTTCCCTCATAAAGCATCAATGTATTGTTCATAGGGAATTCAAAGCATTTATCTTGCCCGGAGTCAATGATAGATCAATGGATTTTACAGACCAAACAATTGTAAAATATGTAAGAAAATATCAAAAGTCTTCCTAAACATCCAAGGTGCCCAGAGTCAACAATGGATCAAAGTAAACTAAAAATACTTATTTATTCAAACAAAATATCAATGAGTTATTCAATATAAAAACTAAATAACTTGAATCAAAGTGGGTCCTTGCTCTTGCTCCAGTGGTAGACTCTTAGGAGTTTCAAGTGGTGAAATCCCACTAAGGTGTAAGTGTGTTCTAGTGTGTGTGTGTGTGTGTGTGTGTGTGTGTGTGTGTGTGTGTGTGTTAAAAAAAACTTGAATCAAAGTAAAATAAACATTAATAAGAACTATGAGCTTCACCTCTTAGCTCTAGCTAAGAGATTAGCTAACCATATACATGATTGAACTAAAACTCAAACAGAAAAATATAAAAGCTAACTAGAACCAAAGGATTGAAAATGAGAGAGGACTCCTTGAAGCTCCACAATTCCTTTCTATACTCCTTATACCCTAATTCGTGTTTTGAAACTTCTAAAACATTCCTTTATATAGGCTTGATTCACACCGACTTCAAAACCGAGTTGATTTTACACAGCTATCGCAGCTTCAATGACATCTTTGATAGCATCGAGCTCCCATCAAAGAGTCCGGGTGAAATAAGGAAATTGTATGGAATGAACTTTTGAATTTGCGTATTTGCTTAACGTTATCGAACCTCCTTCGATGGGATCGAACTTGACTTCGATAGCATCGAGCATGCCTTCTATGGAATCAAAGAATGCATCGATATGTCTAGCAACAAAATCAGATTTTCTGGATTTTTATGATGGGATCAAAGTGGCTTCGATGACATCGAAGGTGTCATTGATGTCATCGAAGGGTCGATTTCTGCACTTTGATTCCTTAATGTTCTTCCTTCTTCACTTGGTTTTCTTAGATATTGAAATATTGAATTATTTAATCTTGACCTCTATAGATCCAATCCATCACTTGGTAATTCTTTGAGCATTAAATCAATGCTTTAAGCATCATTTGCTCCTTAGCTCTCAAAATCACCTCGTAAGAGAAATCATGTGTAATTAGATCAAGTAAGCACATCCATGTTAATAAAACCAATGCATAAAAGGGGAAAATATATAATATTTCACTCTTCAACTAGCATTTTGCTAGTCCCAAGCATAACATGGGAAAACTAATCTTCAAAAAATCTAAATTTCAAACCTTTCTTAGAAAATAACATTTTATGCAATACTAAACATACGAGTAAAAATCAAAGATATAAGAATAAAACATTGATAATATAGAACATAATATCACTAGTAAACAAATGAACTAAGTTCCCTTTCAATAATTGAATAAATAAAATGCATTTAAACATCAAGTTCCTAGTGTGCTTAGTGGAATTCAATTTATAATCGGTAAGAGTTAGCCTTCTCTCCATAACATTAACCATAATCATTACTTCAAAGTGGATAGATCAACACAAGTTATTGATTCAAAACCTATCTCCTTTTTCACTTATTTTTTAGCTTTTCAATTTTATATCAATGTCTTTCACACTTATTTTCATTTTTTTTTATTGATTTCTTGTTAAAATACATATAATAGGTAGCCATTTTCGATTTTACTATTTTTAGCTGATCATTTTCTTCTTCTTTTTGAACTTAAGGTAGGTAATGATCTCCAGACTTAATTCCTAACACTTTTAAGTAATCATCATGCTAAAATTAGGAGTTCAAGGAAACTTCACAAAATATGAGTTATATGTGAATTGTGAGCTAGACTCAATTGATGTTTCAATTTTCTATTAATCAATTCATCAAGAGAGCTTTATTAAAAAATCCACTAATTAACTAGACTTTAGATTTTGAAAAGTTATTCTATATCCAATCATAGTACTTAAATGTATTCAATTACACAGAATATCAATCTTCAAAAAGAGTTTTGAAACTGAAAATTTTGCTAAAGTCAGAAAATACTGATTAGTTCACCTAATCTCACCCCCAACTTAAAATCTAGATTATCCTCAATGTAAAAGATATGCAATGCATCATAACATGAGACAAAAAAAAAGAGGAGTGAATAAAAAAGATAGTACCTGAGGAATATCGATGAGATGGTATGAAGTCTTCAATGTTTAAAAGGATTAGTACCAAATAAAAGAAAAACAAAAAATATAAAATCCTAATCCTAAGAGAGTAATAAATGAGTGAACCTCTATCAAACTAGAAGGTCAATCTTGATAGACAAGATCAATCAGAGGGATGGACATATCTTCTGAATTAAATTTCTCAATAAATGGTTTAAGATGATGACCGTTCACTTTGAAAATGTTACCATTCATTGGGTTTTCTATCTCGATGACCCCATGAGGATACACCATTTTGACTTTAAAGGGGTCAGTCCAATGAGATTTCATTTTATTATAAAAAAGGGTGAAGTCTAGAATTATATAAAAGGACTTTCTGATTTGGCTCAAAAAATTTCCAAGAATGTTCTGTCATGGAACACATTCATTTTTCCCTTGTAAATTCTAGAATTATCATATGCATCATTCCGAATTTCTTCAAGTTTATTCAATTGTAATTTGTGTAGCGATTCAACATTGTCTAGATTGAAATTAAAATTCTTTATCGCCCAATACGGTTTATGTTCTAACTCCACTGGCAAGTGGCAAGCCTTCCCATAGACAAGTCTAATGGAAAACATTCCAATAGAGGTCTTGTATGCCATATGATAAGCCCATAATGCATCAGTCAATCGAAGTGACCAATCCTTCTGTTCTAGGTTAACCATTTTTTCTAAAATTTTATTTATTTTCCTATTTGAAATTTCAGCTTGATCACTTGTCTGAGGATGATAGGGGATTCTCACTTTATGAGAAATACCATATTTCTTCATTAAAGCTTCGAATGGTCTATTGTAAAAGTGAGTTCCTCCATCACTTATTATGATTTGAGGGGTTTTGAACTGGGATACGATATTTTCTTTTAAGAACTTAATGACCGTGCGATGATCATTATTCCAGCATGGAATTGCTTTGACCCATTTAGAGACATAATCTATAGCGAGTAAAATATAGATTTTTCCAAAAGAATGGGGGAATGGTTCTATGAAATTGATGCCCCAACAATCAAATGCTTCAATGATGAGAATGAAGTTTAATGACATCATATTTCTACGGTACAATCCTCTTAATCTCTGACAACACTCACACGCTTTACAAAATTTATGTGTATCCTTGAACATAGTGGGCCAGTAAAAGACACTACAAAATTTTTGATGTGGTCTTCTTAGTCAAGAAGTGGCAACCACATGCATGAGAATGGGAAAAGGAGATGAAACTATGATGTTCATTATGAGGAACACATCTCCTAATAATTTTATCTGGGCAATATTTGAACAAATATGGATCATCCCAGAAGAACTTGCGTACCTCGGTAAAAATTTTCTTTTTATCTTTCGTAGTCCAATGAATAGGCGTGATACCTGTAGCAAGGTAATTAGTGATATCAGCATACTAAGATAATTGAGAAACTTTAAAGAGTTTTTTTTTATCAGGGAACATGTCATTAATGTGAGTTGTCTCTATGGAACCTAATAAAACAAGCTGAGAGAGATGATCGGCCACTACATTTTTTACTCCTTTCATATCGTGTATTTCCATGTCGAACACTTGGAGAAGAACAATCCATCTTAACAAACGGGGTTTAACATCCTTCTTAAAAAGAAGGTACTTCAGCACTGCATGGTCAGTGAACACTGTGATCTTGGATCTTATCAAGTAAGACCTAAACTTGTCTAAAGAAAACACTATAGTTAAGAGTTTCTTCTTTGTAGTGGAATATTTCACTTGTGCAGAGTTTAGAGTTCTACTCGCTTAGTAAATGTCACACCCCAGACTCGGCGACCGGACTCACAAGAAACCCGATAGCCAGTTCTAGTCGCAACAGCCTCCGTAGTACCCCATTCTCGGCTCCTGAGGTAGGTTCCGATCTTGGAATCTTATAAGGAGGATTTTTATAATCATATAATTAATCTAACATGAGCATACCCAAGATCACAACAAGTACATCTCAGAAATAACCAAGGCACACATCACAAAAATCCACTATAAATTTGAGCTTTAAGATACATGACAAGAAGGAAATACATCTTGCTAACAAGAGAAGAAGAAAAGAAGATCTGCAACTTTGGGTTCTTGGCTCAACTCCTATCCAAGCTCTGCTACTGCACTGTCGACCTAGGATCTCCTTTACACATCAATCATGCATAAGCTTATAGAAAGCTTAGAGGGTGGTCAAAGTGTGTGACAATGGTGCGCAGAAGAGTAATAGGAGATACAGAAGGGAAATATGATCAATGCCAATGCCATAAGCCTAACCAACGCTGTTATACCAAGGTGATGCATAAAGGGTTTATATAGCCGATGTAAATGCAATGCGAAGTAATGCCAGTCCTCATATCTAGTCCACATGTCAGTACAATTCCATCATAAGGAATCTACCGAGGTCTAGTACACTGTAGAATGACTGCCGCTCTACAGACCCACACAGTCAAACGAGCGTAGGAGACCTCACTACCTGCTTGTGGACAGTCAATCACCAGCAAGGCCTGACGGTAGTGGACCCATTCATGAGCTGGTCGGACTTAACCTAGTAATGCACTCTCTCACAGGCGGGTAAGGCCACACCCCATTCCAACCGACTACAAGATAGTGGGAGTCACGGCCTAAAGGTGTAAGGCCCTCGTGCGCTCATATTTTTCACTCGGTCATAGCGCTGGAGCAGATCCCTGGTACCATGAAAGTTTTGAAAATTTCACCCATGGGCATCCTATGACCCTATATACTCAAGTAATACATTTTCGGTGTCCATACATACGACCATCCATGAATGTCCCTGTGGAGGCAATGCCTTGTTGAAGCAAGGGCGATACTATCATGAAATGCGATGCTAATGCATGAGTCACACATACAAATCATGCACTAGCTCTAAGCACTCGATGTGCATAAGGGGAGAAACTCCATCCCTCGATCATATCAACCCAATGACCACGCATAAATGCAATCCATTCACGCAAATGATGCATATGGGTCATGAGGGTATGCTGTATGGCGATGAAGACTTGTAACATACTCCTCCTTCCTAAGGAGGAAAAACAAGCATAGGTACTTAGACAATTTACTATGGGATCATCATCTAGTCGGGGCCCAATACTTTGGGGTAGCCCACGAATTAGGAAGGGCCATATAAAAGCCCAATGGTAGAAACGGTCTTAACAAGGGTGCAGGTGGGCCTTCAACCACCTATATCCACCCTACGAGCCTACCTTAGGGCCACCAAGGAGGACATCTAACCTTAACTGGGTCCCAAAAGGTAGCCCGCTATTACTCGAGCGAATAAAGGCCTAAGGCCTTAAACAATCCAAGGGCTTAGTGGGCAATACACATGGCCCGATACATAGGCAATATAGTGGGCCCTCAAGTGAGGTTTGGGCCCAACCATAAAAGTCACAATCCCGCATATTGTGGTGGGCCTAATGGGCAGCCCGGTAACCCAACCTTATAGACAATTTCTTATGTTTAAATCAAGTGAATTGGGCCTTACATCTTGGCCCAAGCATGTGGCTAATTTAGTGGGTAATCAAGGGCCCAACCACTTGTGTATTTTGGCTCATAAGCCCATCATAATACCATGGTAAGTATAGGCCCAGAGGTCTAATGTGGCCTAACTTAGAAGGTCCAAGATGTGTGGGCCTACCAAGGCCAATCAACACATTGCATATAGGTCCAAATAAAGTTCAATGGATGTGGGCCTCCAAGCATACATAAATGAGGCCCAAGGACATCTTAGAAGAAGGCAATCTCAAGTGCATAATCCACCCTTAATCTAATGGGCCATGCTACCCCAAAACAAACCATTAGGGGCGGCCAATTTGGACCTTTTGTTGAAATTTTAGCTCACCCATAATCTGGGTCTGTTGGGACCCAATGAAAATCATAAAGGGGTAAGTATAAGTCCCATGGTGGCCCACATATGTCTCCATGGGTCCCAAAAGTTGAAAGGACTGATTTAAACACATAAAATAGGTGGACCATGCTACTGGACTGAAAGTCCAGCAATGGTCCAATGGGCCTGGACGTCCCAAGGGTAGGCAGTCCTATGGGCCTGGGTAATTGGCCTAAAACTCATCCAAATGGGTCCCAAATGGATGTTATTGAAGGAGAAAATGATCATGCCCCCTATGGACCCCACTTGGATGAACGGTAGGACACAAAATACATTAAGGTGGGTCCACAAGGTGGCCTAGATGGCCAGCCAAGGCTGGACGCCCCAGCTTAGGTGCCCCAGCCTGCTGGGCCACTCCAGGCCGCACCACGGATGGTACAGGGGCTTGATGTCCCTGAAAATTTACAGGATAGTCCTTTCATGGGTGGGCCACACCTCTAAGAAATTTTACAATTTTTGGATGATCAAAAGTATTTTAATTTAATTTAAAAATATAATCTGTCAAGAAATTCTGCTAAGTGCAGAATTCTAGATAGACCATGATTGAGCACCCAATGGGGTGGGGCCAGGGTGTCCAAAAATTAGAGAAATTAGATTTCAACCTTCCCATATATATGTAGTACAAGGTAGGGTCCACCAAGGTAGTCCATCTGATCAGAAACTATTTTAAAATTTTGAGTTTCCAAATTACAACCTTACTGGAATTACAGCAGAAAATCCAGCAAGGTACCCATATTAGCCCACCTTTTTGGGGACCCAAATGGGGTCAGTTGAGGCTGGAATTTAGCATGCTTATAGGTGGGATATGTACCTTCAAAAATCATATTCCACTTGGTACAAAATTTCCCACAAAAGCCCCAAATCCTGGCTTCAAGTTGGCCCAAAAATCTGTCCAGACAGATTGGGATAACAACAAGTAATTGAAGGAAATAAAATATAAACATAATTTTTCATGGGATTTAACCCCAGAAATTTATGTTGTTGACCACCCTAGTGGGCCCCACAAATGTCCAGACTTTCCCCATCATCAAATACCCTTTGCATGTGCCCCATTAAGATGAATTTTAGGGCCACATATTCAAGGATGGACCGCTATGGGCATCCAAGCTTCATGGATGGTCTGGATTTTTGTTGACCCACAAGGTGTGCCATACATGCAAGATCAGAATTCTATCATAAAGGAAAAATGAAGAATTGGCCACAAGAGGAGGGGCTCCGCTACATTGAGGCCCTCCCCTTCATCAATCACACCATACATTCCATTTGCTCATATGTTACAACAAAGATCCACCACATGCATGTCCTAGATTCAAGATCAATAGTTGGGATGCCATCCCAACCATGATTTTAAGGTCTAGATGACCTATCATGTGATGAAATACAAATAATCCTCCATGATGGGGCCCATAGAGGAGAAAACCCCATGCATAGGCATGCATGTACCAAAGAGGTCATTTGACCACAACTAAGGGATGGTGTAGGATCTCCACCATTGATTGGTGGGTCCCACACTTCCCATATGAAAGAAAAGAGATGTAAGAATGTAAAGATGAAAGTTCTAAATCCTAGGAACACACCCACCTTAGATTGCTCCAATCTTGGACCTTCTTGCTCCTAGTGCACCAAAGGTGATGGATCAAGGGATGAGATGGGATTTGAAAGGTTAGATTTAGAGGAAAAGAGGGGGATTGGGGCTGGAATGGGGTGGACGTCCCACCCCTCTATTGCTTGGAAGAAGAAAATGAGAGGAAGAGAAGAGAGAGGAGTAGAGAGAATGTGAGAGAAAGAGAGAGAAATCTCTTTTCAGCTAGGTAATGATTGCTTTCTTACCTTGGTTAGAGAGGAGAGATGATTACAAGTAGGGAGTTATAACTAAAGTTATAGGTTTAGTAGGTTAGTAGGCTTGTGGGTGGTGTTTAAGGGTGGATGGTGTGTGAGATGGAATTCTAGGTAGTGTGTGTGGTGTTTGTTGGAAATTGCACCAAAAAGGGAGTGGGCCACCTTGAAAAATGTGCTCTCCTCACGAGGTGGGCCACATGATCATGATCAAAGGATAGAATTGAATTGCCTACATCTTATGATCTACACACTGGATGGATGCACAAGACGCGACATCGGAATCGCAACGACGATGCGAACAAGATGGCATAGGTTTTGGCTCAATCCGAGTCCGGTTTACTTGACCAAACTTAAGGATGACCGCAAACACTATCTGATGGTAGCGGGTCATCGGGATTCGACTGGCAGGACCGCGGGACCAAGATAAATGAAATGCATACTCACACACACACATGCACACATGTGAACTCAGGTCGGGTCTCATAGTAAATAACGTAAGGCTTCTTCTATTTTCTCTAGCCTAACACCACCCCAATAGCATAATCGCTCGCATTCTACATGATCTCAAAAGGAAGACTCCAATAAGGTGATTGCATAATGAGAACACTAGTCAACATACCCTTAAGCTTAGCGAAAGCTTTCTGTCATTCCTTGCTCCACTTAAAGAAAGTATCCTTTTGAAGAAGATTGTACTAAGGATGAGAGATAAGACTAAAGTCCTTAATGAACCTTTGATAAAAGTTGGCATGTCCGAAGAAGGATTGCACCTCGCATATGCTTGTGGGTGGAGGTAGGTTAGAGATTAAATCTATTTTGGTTTTGTCTACCTCAATTCCATTGGATGATATAGATATATCTAAGGACTATTACCTTTTGAAGCATGAAATGACATTTTTCTCAATTCAGCACAAGTTTGAAATTGTTAAGGCATTCGCTGAAAGACATACCAAAAATAGAGAAATCGTCCATGAAAACCTCCAAGAATTTCCCCACCGTGTCAGAGAAAATACTCAACAGGCATCACTGTAAAGTGGTGGGAGCATTATATAGTCTGAATGACATCCTTTGATATGAGAAAGTGCTAAAAGGACATGTAAATGTCGTCTTCTCTTGGTCTTCAAGGGCTATCTCTATTTAGTTGTAGCCTGAATATCCATCCATAAAACAGTAATAGGAATGACCTGCTAACCTTTCTAAAATCTGATCAACAAAGGGTAAAGTGAAGCGGTCTTTCCTTGTGATGATATTCAATTTTTGGTGTCAATACACGTTCTCCAACCAGTAATGATTCTAGTTGGCACAAGTTCATTTTCCGTATTGGCTACGATGGTGATCCTGGAATTCTTGGTTACCACTTGAGTTGGACTCACCCATTGGCTATCAGATATAAGGTATATGATACCCACATCCAACAACTTTAACACCTTGGCTTTAGCCATTTCTTTCATGTTTGGATTTGACTAACCTTATTGTTATCTAGATGTTTTCACATTATCATCGATGTGAATGCGATGAGTACAACTCAAAGGTTTGATTCCCTTCAGGTCCGTGATCGTCCACCCAAGGGCTCCTTTGTGTTCCTTGAGAGTAGAAATAAGCATATTCTGTTGTTCCTTATCCAAGTGGTAAGAAATCATCATTAGATATGTTTCATCTTGACCCAAATAAACATATTTAAGATTAGCAGGTAATGGTTTTAAGTCAAGCTTCGACACCTTGGCACTAGATGGCAGAGACTTTACATTGGTTTGGGGCAGTTTTTCAAATTCTGGCCTCTACCAATTAGTTTTAAGTATCAGTATAGCATTAAGCAAGGCATCCATCTCCCTAATCATATCATCATCTAAATTAGAGGAGTGGGCCAAGCATGTCTCTAGAGTATCAAAGTATAGAGTTAAAAATGATCTATCTTCCATGAATGAGTCAATCAAGTTTACTTCATGGGCATCATCAACATCCTTGGGTTATTTGCACATATTGAATATATTCAGCTCTAATGTCATGTTTTTGAAATTTAATTTCAGGATCCCATTCCTACAATTAATGATGGAATTTGATGTTGCTAGGAATGGCCGACCAAGGATGATGGGAATTTGAGCGCTCACATCAATGACAGATTGAGTATCCAAAATAATAAAATCTACTGGATAGTAGAATTTATTGACTTGGACTAGAACATCCTTTATCATTTCCCTCGGTATATGAATTGAATGATCAACAAGTTGAAGTGTGGTCCTAGTAGGTTTTAATTCACAAAGGGCAAGTTGTTCGTAAATCGAGAATGGAATCATATTTACACTCACCCCCAAGACAAGTAGTGCATGCTCTATCTGATGATTTCCAATCACACAAGAGATGGTTGGGCTACCAGGATCTTTATATTTTTGTGGCACATCTCGCTTGAGGATGACAATCACCTTTTCTATCATAAAAATATTTCTTTTGAATGTTTTGTCGTCTCATAGCCGTAGAGAGATCTTTTAGAAACTTGGCATATGATGGGATCTATTTTATAGCATCCAATAGAGGAATATTGATATTCACCTATTTAAGCACCTCCATGATATCCTGAGTATTAGACAGAGGTTTTGGTGAAATCAACCTTTGAGGGAACGGAGTAAACGACTTATACTTCCTCTCAGATTCTTCTGAATCCTTTGGCTTCTTAGCCCTCTTCGAGATATTTTTATCAATTATCTTATCAATTATAAGAGTGGTGATAAACTCTCCATATGGTGGTTCGAAGAGCTTTGGTCACTTAATTCACATTATTGTTATGGGTTAGGTAGAGGTTGGGCCGGAAGAGTCCATTTCTTTTTAACAGCTAGTTGTGACTCAATTCTTTGGATAGACGATGCAAACACTCCCAATGATGTTTTGATATCCCGGAATGCTTGTAATATATTTTGGTTAAATTTCTCTTGGTTTTGAATGAATTTCTTAACTATATCCTCTTGGGGTCTTTTCTGATTTAATGGATTAAAATTTGCTAGAAAAGCTCCTTGAGAATTTCTTTCTATATTAGCGATTTTCCATTCCTCCAACTAAAGTTTGGATAGTTCCTCCAACTAGGATTATAAGTGTTTGAGATGGGGGCGCTGAATGGCCTTTGATAATTATTCACGACATTAGATTGCTTGTGTAATAACTCTTAGAATGTGGGAATTGTAGGACAATCATGCATCAAGTATATGTTAGTAGCACAAATACCATAAATAATTTCAATGGTTTTGAAGGGTTTGGCTGTTTCTACTTTCTTTAGTTTCATGGCCTCAACTTTTCTTAAGATGTACATTCCTCCCTTCTCTCTAGACTAAGTTGGCCTAGAATTAGTGGACTTAGATGAGGTATCCCATGATTGCGCATTTTCAGCAAGTATATCAAAATAATCTCACGCATAATCGTTGTTCATGAATTCTCCATTAAACATCAATTCTACAAATTGGCGCATGGGTGAAGTCAATTTATCGTAGAAAAAGCTAATTACCCACCAAGTTTCGTATCCATGATGCAGACATGAATTCAAAATATCCTTGAACCTCTCCCAGCATTGGAAGAAGGTCTCTTCCTTTTTTGAGAAAAATTCATGATCTCCCTCCTCACGGTATTGGTATTATGAACCGGGAAAAACTTTTTAAGGAACTCCTGGGTCATCGCAGTGCATGTCCCAATAGATCTCGGCCTCAAGGAGTGTAGCCAAGACTTGGATTTCTCCTTCAAGGAGAAAGGAAACAATTTCAGTCTTAAAATGTCCTTAGAAATGTTGTTAAGTTGTAGGGTTGGTACAATGTCATCAAATTCTTTGAGATGTAGATATAGACTTTTAGAGTCAAGTCCATGAAACTTTGAGAGTAGTTGGATCACTCATGTCTTGAAATCCATGTTTCTTGCATTGTGTGGAAACACCATGCAAGAAGGTGTACTCGTCCTCTCTGGTTATAAGTAATCACGTAAAGTTCTAGGTAGAGGAGCATTATGTACATCGTTCTCGTCTTCTAGCTCTTCAGCGGGATAGTGAGGTTGATTTGTAGCCACACTTTCTGTTAATGCAGCGGATCTCATGGTGTGTCTAATCCGATGATGGATAAGCAAACCTTCGACTAATCCTCCTTCACTTAAGAGATGTAGACTGTTGTCACATATCCACTTGGGCATGAAACATCTAACTCCCCAATATAAATTAAAACCTACTTAAGAAAAAGAAAATTATAGAAAAATAAGAAATCGAAAAATACTACAGCAATAAGAGATAGACTTGACTCAACTCGGCCTGAGCCGGGTCTAATCAACTCAAACCAAGGAGTTTGAATTTCCTGATTTAAATGCTGCGCAATGTAACTCAGACCCCCAAAAACTGACTTCTTTTTTGATTCATGGAATGAATGGCCCACTAAGATCTTTCGAGGTTGTTGATTTAGGTCCAACCAGGAGCAAGCCTCCCTTCGATGCTAACTCATTAGGGTGGTTGAGTCGACCTGACAATCATAAAATTGATCCGCGCTTAACACATAGATGAAGATGGAATCCCTGACTCACCCTTTTCTCCTTCTTCTCTTGACTATCTTCTTCCTTCTACTCTCTCTAAGTATCCAGAGATGAAACTGAACATAAACAACTCTCCCGAAGTGCTCAACTCAATAGTTGAAATGCATCAGCAACTGAGTCGATCTGACAACATGTTGAGTGCACTGGACTCAACACTAGCCTCGAATCCACTTCTCTGCTCCTCATTTGTTATTCATGTCTTCTCCTCTTCTTCTTTTTTAGCAACAAAACTGGAGGCAACAAAATGCTGGACTCCACCTCATTAAGGTCAAAAGATTTAGCGACTCAACTTGAGTTAGTGAGTCTGAACTCATTCTTCCTTTATCTCTTTCGTTTCTTTATCTTATTTTTTTCTTGTTTATTATGCCTTCTATGACATCTAGTGTGACCTGGAATCAGCCCAGCCTCGTCCCAACATGAACAATAACTCGACAGGGAGTCAAGTTAGTCTGACTCGATAGAAACCTGCGTGCAGGCACAAGCTCCATCTTCCGATTCTTCTTCTCTTCTCATTCTCTTATCTTCTCTCCTCTGGATCAGAGCTTGGACAACCTCACTTCTGGATGATTCGGTTTGGAAATGAGGCCCGACCATGAGCATGTTGCTTAAATTCAAATGAGGAAGAAGCCTTGGGCGATAATGACAGATTGCAAAGAGAGGGGTTTTCTTTCATCTGATTCTAATGGACACTTCAGATTGATCATTCGGAGCTTATGGAATGGATAAATCAAATCTTAGAGGGAGTTTAGTTGATGGTTTCAAAGGGAGAAGGGTTCGGGTGTTTTTCTCTTTCACATGCAAAAATGGCGAAGAAAATGGGATGTTGTTCAATTCTCTCTCTTTTATTGCTTACCCTAATTCTCTAGAATCGTTGGTTGGAGAATAGATGGTCTAGATTACACCATGGTGTTTGGTTTCTAGAAGTTGTAGAAAAGATAGCCGCATTGGTTTTCTAGCAAGGAAACCCTAATTCGTTTGTTATGAACGGAGGACTAGGATTGCTCTAAAATGGAAAATTAGGATGGAGGAGGATGGAGGCATGCAGATTGCCAAACTGTAATGCAATCATTCCATTTTTGGAGAAACACATATGCACAGGTTGATTTATGTTTGATTTTGTGCACACACACATGTATGCTAGCATGCGGAAAAAGTCAGGGTTCGATCAAAATCAGCTTCTATGAATGATGGATAGTTTAGATCACTAATACAGACTAAAATGGTTGCCAAATCTAGATCAAATGCATGTTGCCCATTTACATCCCTGCTCGCGTGCCATCCACTTGCGCTCGACACTGTGCGCTCACTCATGAGCAACATCATGTGAAACTAATAGGGTTTGGTCGAATCCCTTGACCATAATCGATGGGTGGTTCATATTTCCTTAATGGTTCATGATAGTGGCCCACTGATTGAATAAACCTACACACTTCATTTGAATTGACGTCGGGCGAGAAATCAGGAAAGAGAGAGAAATCTCTCCCGTTTTTAAAGAACTCGGGTTAACGCTCGGTTTGATCCGAATTCAGGTTTAGTGCGACACGGTTGTGCATGGGATGTGCACACGCACAGACTAAAGTGGGACCCATAGGGTTGGGACAAGAGATCTGCGATCAGTGATGAGATAGATCCATAACTCAGGTGGGCCATACCAAGTGATTTCATGATCAATTATTGATTTCCACCAATCCGACGATCAATTTTATTAGAAGTTTGATCAACACCAATCCTAAGAGTTTTAGGAGTCTAAGGACTATCCATATAGTAATTAACTACTGGATTTAAGGTCCAATTCTTATAACCTAATTGCGTATCATCTGTAACCCATTTTTAAGGCTGATGATCAATGGATCCGTTGATCTAGTACTAAATATTGATAGTGGATGGTTAGATTTATCTATCAAGTAGATCAGATCTAAAATATAGGTTTCATTGATGTTGCGATGGTCCATTTTAGAAATCAATGGATGGATTGCTTGATCTAAGGATGGAGATTTCTTCCAATGATTGAATTTAGACTAAAACAAAGGTGTATGCATAAGCAAGATAGATTTGAGTTACTAAGTTAGGTCTATATGGTAATAGTTGCGTACTGAAAAGTACGGGGTGCTACAATCTACTCCCCTTTAAGAGAATTTTGTCCCTGAAATTCAGTACTTCTACCGTGAATAGGAATGAGAATAATCTAATTTGCAGTGTTTTTAAGCATTCACTATTTTCCCATAAAGGTTGTTTGTATATACAAATGTATATGACTAACTACCAGAACTGGGGTCATTACAATCTACCTCCCTTAAACTAGAATCTTGCCATCGAGATTCGATAATGTACATTTCAATACAAGTAATAAAAATTTATCATAATGGTGTACTTTATCTCGAATATCTCCAATCGTGTCATCGCAACTTGGATTTCGACAAGCTATATCTAATTTTTTTTCCACAACTCTTATACCACTATTCTAACATGCATTCTAATATATATTGGTTTCACTAAAGATTAGATTAGGGATTTTTTTCAATGCTCACCGCAATCACAATTTCCAACAATATCTACTATGATAAGAAGTTTATTCAGGTGACAACTAATGCATAAAGAAATTTTTTATTACGAATATTATATATATATATATATATATATATATATAGATATATATTAATGGTAGTTCTCAATTGTCTAGAGTAAAAGATTTTTTTTTCTATTTTCAGTGCTCAGGCTAACATGAACAGACGATTTTGATAAGTTTGAGCTTGACACGCCAACTTCTGCCTGGCCAGGGCAGTAAAGTCATTGGTATCTTTATTTATCCTTGATGAATATCGATCTTCTACTTGATCAGGGCGTTGAGATCATTGTTATCACCAAGGATTTAGAAGTTTTGGATCAAACCATGTATACTTCTCTTAAACATGATTCTATTAGTTTGAGATCCCGATTATTCTAGACTCCTGGAGAATATCATGTAATTTTCTATTTTCACAATAAGAGTGCTCAGAATCTATGTGAGAAAGACCCAAATGACCATCACGCTTTCATTGAAAACTTTGATTACCTAATGCACTACCCGAAAATTCTAGGACTAAAATTTCTACATGAAAATTTGAGTTTGAAAATTTCTAAATTTATTTGATTTCTCAAATCTAGTCCCAATATGCTCAGTCTAGGGTTGAAAATTTACCCAAAGATCTATAACTTCACTTTTAGTTATTTCTAATTGTTGGAATTTGTGCAAAATATTGTTTCTAATTAAAGAGATGTCTTAGGGAATTCAAATTTTAATTCCTAATAAGTTTCCTTGAAGATTAAGTTTATGGAGTGCTTATGTTTGATTTAATGTATAATATGGTGGGTAATAAATTTCCCACGATGCTTAAGTTTATTTCATTTTCTGATTATTGTGACAATGTTATTTCTAACTAAGAATTTTTTTGGGAAAGTTCAAATTTTAAATTTCTAAAAATTGTTCCTTAAGAGTCAAGTTTAAGGAATGTGCTTTTTATTTATTTATTTATCTTAATTATATCATAGTGGACACTTATTCGCCTATGACATCTAAGTTCAACTTCTAAGTTCAATGACAATCCGAACAATTTTTCAAGGAGCCTAAAATTTTTGTTTCTATGTCCACAAACTATCTTATTTCTAAGGGAATTTCACATAGTTCAAGTCTCTAATTTCATCAACATAACTTTTTGTCATTTAAGTTTGTATAAGTCCTTTCCCCAAGGCATGGTTTGTCTAAATTTCACTTTGATACTATCTTCTAACACCCCAATTTTCGTAACCCAAGTTTAATACTCGTTTCCTGAAGTCCTGAGGGTTAACCATTAAAGATAGCCCACATTTCACATATAAATTTTTTTTATAGTGAGAATTGCAATGGAAGAGAGACAAGTCAAGTATAAAGGAAAAGTCTAAATACACATTCAAGATATACAAGCGTTGCCCATAGGGCTTATACAAATCAATGTCTCAACATTAACAAATATAATAAAGAAATAATTTAATGCATGAAAGTGAATAAAATGCAGGTAGACTTAAGCTACAAGATCACACAAATTCTCTTGAGGCAGATACATCCATACATCTACGATATCCGTCTCCTACTCCTCATCATTCTGAAATAAGTATCATTCAAATCACCTTCACTATCTGTACGGTTGTATATTTCAAAGCACGAGTGACCAACTTAATGAGAAGTTCCCTCAAGATTAGACAACATTGCATTAGTCGAGTATAATTTAAACAAGAAAACATGCTACACAATTCACAATGCAATCTTATTTAAATGCATGGATGCTTGAAAATGCACATCAGCCTAGGGATGCTCATCTAGCTGGCTTTGGAAAAAACCCATGAGTGTGGCAAAACCAACATGAAAGTGGCTAGTCACCATTGAAAGCACACCAAGTAGGGGCTCAAGTCATAAGCTCATAAAAATTGGATTGATCGACGGTGGTCTGGGAGCTAGCAAAACATACCATGACAATGATACATGTTATGACATCCAGGATTAGCCACCAATTATTGCCTATATGCCATGAAATATATGATTAGCCCAATTGTTATTGCTCAATTTTGAATAACCATTTTAAAAAAGATCAAATGTCACTGTGGCGGGCTCATCACCTAACATGGGCCGACAACTTGGGCATAGTGTCCCATACCACCATCCTCGGCTCATGAAACTCCAACAACTATGATGTTTAATGGTGAAAGTGCCCTAGTTTGTCAATTAGTGTGATTGTTGAGTTAGCTAGACAGAAGAGCTCTATAGGAAGATCAATCAAGTCTCTGCCTCAACTGGATGTGGGCCCGAACTCGCCTTAGGTAAATCTTAGCCTCACATCCCCTGTCCCAAAACACCAGGTAATTAAAACCTTTAAAATTGGTTAGAATATCTTAGGGTTTTTGGGTTCAAAATTTTAGAAAATCTTTAAGTTTTCTACCTCTGTCAATTTATCGATAGACTGATCGATGTAACCGAACAGTGCTGTCGATGTCCTCGATGACCAATCGATACCATCGAAATGAGGACAAAAGATGTCTAGCAACCACATATATCTCTGGACAGGATTATTGATGTATCGATATACCTATCGATATCATCGATCTTTGAATCTAGAGTCTATTGAAATTGACTCGATAAAATCGACATCACATTAGTTGTGTCTCTATTTTTCTAAGGAAAATCATAAAATCTTCGATATATTGAAGTTCTTCTCGATATCCTTGGAATTCAAATTTCGATGATATCGGAAGCCTTTCGATGATATCGGATTGGACACTCTGTTTTCCAGTAATATTTTCAGGTTGTTTTATCTTGGATCGAGGGTCACTCGATAAAATCAATATTCAAATATCGATCATATTGAGGCTGGGTCGATTGCATCGAGAATGGACATAAACCGTCCAGCGAGCTTACTGGAAAATCCTTTGGATTTATCAATGCATCAACATTGCCATCGATATCATCGACATTCAAATTCTGATGATATCGAGTGTGCCTTGATCATATCTTTTGACCTGAAATATTTCAAAGGCAAGTCGTTCACATTTTCAAATGTTGAGGAATTGAACCTCATGTCGATGAAATCGGAGTTTGAAATTCGATGACATCGACACATGTTTGATTTCCTCGACCAGCTGTCAAAAGGTTTCAAAAGCGTTTGACATTTAAGTTTGTGTCATCGAGTGGCTAGTCGATGCGATCGAGAGTATATGCTCGATGATATCGACCCTACTCGATAATATCGAACTCTATAAAAAATGTGACCGTTTTATATCCGTTGGAACCTTTTGCCTATTTAATGAGAGCTTGCCCTTAGTTGTTGGATAGAGAAAAAGTAAGAGTGCTTTTGTTTGCTTACCCCTAGACTATATACCCTAAGCCTTTTTCTCTCATGGGAGTTCATTCTCCAATCCACCCTCATCATTGACATTCAATAGAGTGGATTGGGGTAATGGAAAATCATTAAGCTGAGATGCCTTGAATGTATGAAGATTTGAATCGCTCTATCGCCCTTATAGGAAAACATTCAATAGAGTAGGATTCCATCATAACCTTGACCTAACCCGTCGCCATGTATTGGTATATCTTCTGAGTTGCGGATCAAGGAAGCTGAAGATTCTTCATCAAAGGAGGAGATCTTCAACAATGCGCTGAAAGAGACTCATCTGCTTATCTATAAGTTATTAGAGTCCAGAGGACCCTTGTGATCATTCCTTCTATAGGATTGGGTCTAAGGTGTTTCTCACCCATTGCAAGTCCTCACAGGAGGCCTCTGACGGGAGTGTACATGGTGGGTGCTTTGTGTTGACCCTTGCTGTGTGGAGAGCATAAACATTAGGTCCTTTGTGTAGGTCCTTGACCAAGGTGGTCTAAAAGTTGGGTGCTTTATGTTGACCCTTGCTCGTGGGAGTATAAACTTGTGAGGTTCCTTGAGTGGATCCTTGGCCAGTGTGCCTAAAATTGGGTGCTATGTGTTGACCCTTACTCGTGGGAGCATAAACTGTTAGCCTGGGTGTAGGTTGTACTAGTTAGAGGTGAACTTGATTTAAAACCTCCGGTTTGAGGTGAACCTGTTGTGAAACCTCCTTAGTGAAATCCAGTACACTCAAGGGTTGAGTGTGTTAGCCAGGAGTGGAGTAAACCAGTAGTTGAACCACTATAAAAATGACTGCGCTTGTGATTGATATTAGTCTTTAATTACTTGTGTGATTTCTTTAAATACTTTCATAATTGAATATCTAAGATCACATCTCACACACAATCACATCCATCATAATCTACAAAATGTATCTTATTCACCTATCAAATAGCATTATGATTGGATCCTCTATTTGGCTTGGAAGCCATTAGAGTTACTTTGAAGAAATCCTGATTCAGCATATCTACTCAGGACAAGTTTGATAGGATTTTAAATAAATCATAATTTTTTTTTTATAAAAGTCCTATTCACCCCCCTCTAGGACATATTGGCATATTCCACTTCAACTAAATCGGTCATTACCATAATTTCAAATGGTAACCTCTTTACCTAGTGATAAACCATAATTCAACAAGTAGAACTTACTGTGGCAATGTTATACAAAAATAATCCATCATGAGCCAGGTTGGGCAAAACGTCCATCCAAGGACATGACAACAAGGGGGTTAACCTAAATTCCACATAATCACGAATGATCTACAATATGGTAAGTCCACAATAAAATCCCATGTAATTTATTAGACAAAAATAGCCTCTAGTTCGAGGGACCATTCTATATAGGCAATCACAATCATTCAAGTTCACATCCTAATTCTGGATATACATACGTAAATTGAGTTTCCCACTAATTGATGTGACAATTCAAGCTTCATAAACAACCATAAGTATGAGAAGATATTCATATGCAATATGTAAGTGTTTATACTAGATAAATGTTGAGCATATGATTTAATAATCTATTCCAATAACCTACACAAGTAATCATGAAATAAAACTAACAATTATCAATCAAAATTAAAAGGTGAAACTATCACTTAGACTAACATGAAAGCGGAAAGCCCAAGGGGAAAGGTAATCACCTTATGAGTCGAATTGCCAACTAATGTTGCTAGGAAGTGTATGCGCCCGTAAAATCGAATCTGACCATGACTTGTGAAATTGTACCGTTAGAACCCAGCTGTACAAACTATCTATGGTTAAGATTATAACCTAAGGTCTGGATTACTTAGATTTTGGGTTTTAATGCAGAACTAGACAATTGATTTATGGTCTAGATTAATCCTAGTACAATTCTTAAAAAAAAGGGGTTTAGAGATTAGCTCACATCCTAAGATAGAGTTGACTTGAATTAGCCCAATCCAGACCCGATCAACTCAAATCGAGGAGGGCTTAAATTTCTAAAATTAATTGATTCACAATGCAACTCAGACCCCAAAAATTGACTTCTCTTTAATTCATGGAATGAATGGCCCACAAAGATCTTTCGAGGTTGTTGATTCAGGTCCAACCATGAGCAAGCCTCCCTTCGATGCTAACTCAGTGGGGCTACTGAGTTGACCCGACAATCATGAATGGGTAACCAACCCAACTCGGATCGATCCAAGCTTAACCCATTGACAAAGATGGACTTCCTGACTCACCCTTTTTTCATTCTTCTTCTGACTATCTTCTTCCATCTGTTCACTCTGAGTGTCTAGAGATGAAACTGAATAGAAACAACTCTCCTGAAGTGCTCGACTTAGTGAGTCGAAATGCATCTGTAACTGAGTCGACTCGACAACATGTTGAGTGCGGCGGACTCAACACTAGCCGGGAATCCACCTATTTACTCCTCATTTGTTCTTCCCATCCTCTCCTCTATTTTTTTTAGCAACAAAATTGGAGCTAGTAAAATGTTGGACTCCACCTGACTGAGTTTAAATGAGTTAGCGACTCGGTTTGAGTTAGCGAGTCTGAACTCGTTCTTCATTCTCTTTCGTTTCTTTCTCTTATTTTTTTTCTCATTTCTTCTGCCTTCTAGGCCATCCAACACGACTTGAAATTAGCCTAGTCTTACCACAAACTCGTATAATAACTTGATTGCGAGTCAAGTTAGTCTGACTCTATAAAAACCCGCATGTAGGCCCGAGATCCATCTTCCGATTCTTCTTCTCTTCTCATTCTCCTATCTTCTATCCTCTGGACCAGAGCTCAGACAACATCACTGCTGGATGATTCATTTTGGAAATGAGGCCTGACCATGAGCATGTGACTTAACTTCAAACGAGGAAGAAGCCTCGGGCGATAATGGAGGATTGTAAATAAAGGGGTTTTCTTCCGATCTGATTCTAGTGGACACTTCAGATTGATCGTAGAGAGATTATGGAATGGATAAATCAGAGCTTGGAGAGAGTTTAACTTATGGTTTTGAAGGGAGAAGGGTTCGGGCGTTTTTCTCTTTCAGCCACAAAAATGGTGAAGAAAACAGGATGTCTTTCGATCCTCTCTTTTATTGCTTACCCTAAATCTCTAGAATCATCGGATGAATAATAGATGGTCTAGATTACACCATGGTGTTTATTTTCTAAAAACTGGGGAAAAGATATCCACTCCATTTTTCTTGCAAGGAAACCCTAATTCATTTGTTACAAATGGAGGGCTAGGATTGCTTTAAAATGGATAGTTAGGATGGAGGGAAATTGAGACATGGGGATTGTCATCTTGTAATGCTATTGTTCCATTTTTGGAGAAACGCATATGCACAGGTTGATTCGTTCTTGATTTCATTTGCACACACATGTATGACAACATGCGAATAAAGTTGGGGTTTGGTCAAAATTACCTTCTCTAAATGATGGACAGTTCAGATCACTAATACGGACTGAAATGGTGGGCCAAATCTAGATCATATGCACGCTGCCCATTTGCATCTCTGCTTGTGTGCTAGCCACTTCAGCTCGTCACTGTGTGCTTACTCATGAACAATAATATGCGAAACTAATAGGGTTTGGTCAAATCCCTTGACCACACTTGATGGATGGTTTAGATTTCCTTGATGACCCATGATAGTGGTGTTCACAACCCCAAGTGCAGGGCTGCACTGTAGTAATAACTCGGTAAGACCGAGGTCGAATCCATAGGGAATGGGGAACACGGTCTAGGACTAGTCTAAATCTAACTTGGTTGTCTGAGTTTTTAATCCAGTGATGACGAAAAATGGTTTTAAATAATAAAGATTAAAGACTAAGGATCAATGAATCCACTTATAGTAATCTCAATATTAATTTACCGATTCAACGATAACTCGATTGGAACCGAAGTCCTATCCTATCCAATAAAAAATGGAGCGGTTAAAACATAATGGAATTCTGAACTTTCATTGGATTAGTTCCCTCACATAGCACCAATGTAATGATCGGAGGTAATTCAATTATCGACCATGCCCATAGACGTGGTGGATCATGAACTTTACAGATCACATAATTGTAAAACCAGTAAGAACATATCATAAGCTTCTTGAGCATTTACTGTAATTTCAGTCACAATAAATCATAGAAAAATGGAAATATTTATTCATTCAAACTATAAATCATGAATTGTTCAACATGAAATCCAAATAACTTGAATCAAAGTAAACTAAATATTAATAAGAACTACAAGCTTCATCCCTTAGCCTTAACTAAGATTTTAGCCTACAAAGACTAACATCTTAGAAGAAAAACTAAAAAGATCAACTAGAACCCATGAAGAAATCAAAGTGGAAGAACATTGTCAGCACTCCACCTTTGCCTTCTCTCTCTTTTCAAACCCTAGAAGATGATTTGGAATGTCCTAAGGACTCCTATTTATAATTGTGGAACTCCAACTTTTACATCGTCTTGGAGAATTCACAAACTGACCTTAGATTTACGCACTTATGTTACGCTTTGGTTCACTGAAGTTGCCTTCGGTCGCACCGAAGTTGCATCTAAAAAATCTGTGCAAAATTTGTCAAATTTAGGTCCCACCTAATCTGTCTTAAGTGGGATCGAAGTTGGCTTCATTGGAATCGAGTTAAGTTTGAAATTCATAATTCTTGCTGGACTGTTTTGTGCACTTTCGGCCAGACCGAACAGTCTATTTTTTCTTTTGTTTAACTTGTGATTTTTCTAGTCTTTTCTCTATCCTTTGCACTTGATTTTCTTGGATCTTTGGCATGTGAATTCTTCATTAATGACTTCCAAATATCAAATTATTCGTTATCTTCTTTTGAGCTCTAAATCCATACCTTTAAGTACATATTCATTTTTAGGCCCAAAACCGCCTCTCATGATGAAAACATATATAAGTAAATTGAATTAACACTTAAATGTCAGGATAACTAATGTAATTTAAGGGTTAAATTTGTAATATTTGAGTCTCAACAAGTGGCCCACTGATCAAAGAAATAGACAATTCGTTTGAACTGACATCAGGCGATAAATCAGGAAAGAGAGAGAAATCTCTCCCTTTCCAGGAGAACTGGGGTTAATGCCTGGTTCGACATGAATTCGAGTTCGGTGCATCGTGGCTGTGCATGGGTTGTGCACACGTACAAACTAAAGTGGGGCCCATAGGGTTGGGTCAAGAGATATGCACCGCTCATCTGCTTCTACTGGTCCCATTAGGATCCTAGCTAGTGAATTGACAAATTATAGCTCAGGTGGGCCATACCAAGTGATTTCATGATCAATTATTGATTTCCACCAATCCAACGGTCATATTTGTTCTAAGTTTGATCAACACCAATCCAAAGGTTTTAAGGTTCTAAGGACTATCTTGTAACGCCTTAAAATTTGGGGGTCGAGCAATACTCGACTTCCAAGTTCCTGGGTGTCACTTATATCCTAAGTGTAGTAATTTTATATATAAATCAATTGAAATGAGCATTAAAGGGATCAACTAGAACATAAACCACAAACCACAACTAAGCTATTGAAATAAAGGCGGCTAGTAAATACGGGTCTAACAGGAAATATCATACGAGTCGCACAAGGAGTCGCCCGACAAAATATACATGTGAAATGTCAAAAAAAAGGTATGCTAAACCTTCCCTTGCTCAACAGCCCATCGCCAGCCCATATGGTCTATGGAGATCTGCCTATAAGCTGGAAGTAGGAAAGCTCCTCTTCCTCGTCTATGTTCGCCCCACTCGGCTCGTCGAGCTCGTGTCACCTGCATATAATGAAGTGTTTGGTTGATGTTTTAAAACACCATTTCAGAGTGGGAGTGAGTAATCAACTCAGTGGGTGCCATTAGCAATGAGTTACACTAAATAACAATTCCATGATGATATTAATGAAAAACATTCATTCACAAATCTCTAACTATTCTTGTTAATACGTATGCATGAATTATGGTATAATGCATGACCTCACCAATGATACTCCCTTAAGCGACTTCATCTAACGTTCGCACATAACAAACGCTCCCTCATTGCGACCTTAACTACCGAGTCGCCAACCTAACTAATGTGATGCGATCATGAACGTGCTAGCCGAGTGTTTAGTTAATTCCATTTATCCAGCAAATTTGGGAAAACTGGTACACCCCGACGATATCAATGCCCTTATCCATTTGCAAGGCCTAAGCCCCACGATCCTTGATCCCATTTTGTCTCTCACCCCCGATGAAAGCACGTGAGGAGTGCTAGAAGGAGAGATCGCTCACGGTCACTATGGGGAGGCTCGTCACCCCAACGTAGGCCGACAGCTAGGGGATTATGTCCCATTCCACCATGCCCAGCTCACGAGACTTGTCAGTGGGTGTCCATGGGCATGGGTGTTCCAGGTTCCAAACAGGCATGGGCAAACATGATTAACTAACATGGTTGGTCAGTTGGTGGACTAATCCACTCAAATTAAGGCGAGCACATAACGCACGACATCAGGTGCCAGCATCCCACGTAGTCCCACTACTGTCATCTATTCGCGTCCGCCCAAATCGGTTAGTTTAGTCACAGGACGGCCCAACCGACAGGGCCGCCCTCACAATTTGTAAATCCCTGACCAACCCAGAGAATGGGCTACATTCCTTAACATTTCCAGACAGTCATGATTTATCCTCAATTACAAATGAAAATAAATATACATTCAATCAAGACATAGATTACAGGATATCAAATGAATGCAAACTACTCCTAGTAGTGGAAATTAGACATGCAAGCATACAGTGTTGGATTTCTTAAGAAACTAAGAAGATCACAAGTCACTCACACTACAGGAAAATTCAATTATGCAAGCAACAAGGAAGAGTATTCAGATAAAATTAGATGCAAGGGTGAACATGCAACACAGTTTCTAGGTCTAATCAAACTTTGGGGACTGATCTAACTTCAATTTATCATGACATGCAAGTTAAGCAAACTATTAGAAGAGTTCCTAGATGAATTTTTCTTACATATCGCACATGCACAACAATTTAGCATCCACAATCATTAACTTCATCCTAGAATTGGTGATTGGCCACTTAAGGATAATGGTCCACACCTAAGGGTCGCTGAGAGCTTGCGGAACCGTCCTAGGGGTGCTGAACTCGTGGGTCGATGCGCTGAGGTCCTAAGTCAATCAAATCTGCATGTTAGGACACATGCAAGGGTTTATCTTACTAAAGAAAATCTGGGGGAAATTTGGGTGGTTACCTCCTAACTAGTGACAATTTATTTCAATGGCAATCGAGGCATGGTCCGAAATGAGCAGTTGTGGGGAAAAGGGAGGGGGATTCTTCAAGGTTCCAACTCCCTTGGGCAACTCCCCCTTCTACACTCTCTTTCTCTCTCTTCTTCCTCTCTTCTTTCTCTCTTTTCTCTCTTCTCATTCTTTTGCTGCTAGGATTTGCTGTGGGAGTGAGAGGGAGAGAGAGAGAGAGAGAGAGAGAGAGAGAGAGAGAGAGAGAGAGTTAAAGGCTTTTATACCCTGGATATGGGCCAGATGGCCCTGAGTTCTATTTATCCCTTCTAATGACCCTGTGGGACCCACTTTCTGGCTGTTGCGGCTGCCCTGATGCTCCCTTGGCCATCAAATTTATAGGATAGGTGCTTCATGGCCCGATGAAGGGCTGTGCAAAGTTTGATGGTAAACAGATGCAAGGTTTTATCGTAATGGCCCGATTTGCGATCAACGGTCACCGTTGCTTGAACAGGGACTAGATTTGGCAAATGAGTGTAGGAAAATATCTTCAGCCTTCAATGTAAATTTAGAAGAGTTCCGATGGCTGAAATGCTCTGATTCCCTGTTCTGAGCAAAGGGCCATTGATTTAAAATTTCAAACTTTAAGCCAAGGTTAGGGCGAGTCGCATTAGGCAAGTGCCGACTAGACGGTGCAAGTTTTCTGTTTCTAGGTGTCTTTTGAGTTCGTAGTCCGTGATGAACTACAAGCCCAGTGTGGCCCATGGCCCTCCAGAGTTTTAGATTTTTCTTCCCTTCCTTGGGTGTTGCACGGCCTGTACAGGTAGTCGCCAAGTATAGTCAGGCAGATTGGCTTTACGGCCCACACTTGGTTCGAACATAATCAGACTCAACCGCATTAGTGGTGTAACCCAGGTTAATTTGTTGGTGGTAAACCCCATACGTGTGGTCGAATTGTGCGGTCCTGCGACAACTCACACGTAGACGCCTCAGGACACTATTCTTGTTGGGTCGGGTGTTACATATCCATATAGTGATTAACAATTCGATTTAAGGTCCAATTCTTATAATCTAATTATGTATCATCCATAACCCATTTCTAAGGTTGATGATCGATGGATCCGTTGATCCAATACTAAATACTGATAGTGGACAGTTAGATTTATCTATCAAGGAGATCAAATTCTAAAAATAGGTTTCATTGATGATGTGATGGTCCATTTTGCAAATCAACAGATAGATCGCTTGATCTAAGGATGGAGATTTCTTCCAATGGTCGAATTTAGACTAGAATAAAGGTGAATGTATAAGAAATATAGATTTGAGTTACTAAGTTAGGTCTTCATGATAACATCCGAGTACTGAAAAGTACGGGGGTGTTACAATCTACCTCCCTTAAAGAGAATTTCGTCATCGAAATTAAGTACTTCTACCGTGAATAGGAATGAGAATAATCTAATTTGCAGTGTTTTTGAGCATCCACTATTTTTTCATAAAGGTTGTTTGTATATACAAATGTATATGATTGACTACCCCCCCCCCCCCCCACCAAAAAAAAAAAAAAAAAAAAAAAAAAAATCTCTCCCTCAAGATTCAATATTGTACATTTTAATAAAAGTAGTAAAATTTTCTCCTAATGGTGTACCTTATCTCAAATATGTTTATGTGTGTCATCGTAACCTAGATTTTGATAGGCTATATCTAAAAATTTGACACAACTCTTATACCTCTATTCTAACAAGTCGTCTTTACTATCTACTAGAAATAAAAATAAAAATTAGGAATCGAGACTTGTGGTAAATTTCAAACTCAAATTTTCCAAGGGTTCTTTCATGTTCTTTGAGAGTAGAAATCAACATACTCTTTTAACCTTCATCTAAGTGGAAAAAAATCACCAGTGGATATGTTTCATCTTGACCTCAATAGACATATTTAAGATCAATAGGCAGTGGTTTTAGGTCAAACTTCAGTGCCTTGACACTAGACGGTAGAGACTTTGAGTCATTTTGAGGTAATATTTGAAATTCAGGCCTCCACTGGTTCGTTTCATGTACCAGTGCAGCATAAAAAAAAAAAGCATATGTAACACCATGTACTTTTCATTAATTGGGTGTTACCATGTAGACCTAACTTAGTAACTCAAATCTATCTTGCTTATGCGTTCACCTTTATTCTAGTATAAATTCGAACGTGGGGAGAAATTGACATCTTTAGATCAAGCGATCCATCCGTTGATTTCCAAATTCAGCAACACTAGACTGAGCATATTGGGACTAGATTTGAGAAATCAGATAAATTTAGCAAATTTCAAACTCAAATTTTCATGTAAAAATTTCACCACCTTAGAAATTTCATGAACTTATGCAGTCATCGCTCTTTCGATAGGTACTTGGATAGAATTGATACCTATCGAGGACTTGTCGATATGATCGAAGATTCACTCAATAGCATTAGAGAATGTATAAAAATTGTCCAGCAGCGAACTTTCAAAATTCATGATTTTCTCAATCGAATCTAAGTGTCTTCAATGGGATCGAAGAATTAGTCAAGCAATCAGTATGGAAAATTCAGAATTTCTTAATTTGTGACTTGATGGGATCGAGTCCTATCGATGGACTGTCGATGGGATTGAAAAGTGTTGATTTTCTTCAATCTTCAATGTACTTTGAAGCTTCAAATTTCTTCCATTGGCACTTTTTTTTTTTTGTTAGCTTGTTAGTACACCCCACTGTCAGTTCACACTTCACTGTTAGCCACCCCCACCAGGGATCGATACAAAGACCTCAGTGTTGAAACGAGGTATCTTTCACTCAGTCTACCACTTGAGCTATGGATCAGGGTGTTTCCATTGGCACTTAATTTCCTTGGATCTTTAACACTTTAAATCTTCCTTTTTAATCCTTAATTCTTCAATTCTTTAAACTCTATTTCTTTTGGGCTTTAAATAATCACTTTAAGCATATAATTGGCTTAGACTCTCAAATCTTCATATCAATAGAAAATCAATCTAATTTGGCCATATTACAATGTATTTGCATGGAAGAAGTGATGTAATAGAGTGGATAAATATGAAATATTTAGGCCTTTATAATTAGTTACAATTAGTGGTGAAATAACAAGTCCTTAAGACATAAGGTAAAAAGAATCCATTAGGAAGGATTGATCCCTATCCATCGCAAATTATGTGATCGTTGTTACAATTGGTTGCTGATGAGGTAGGTTGAGTCCTAAACTTGGCCTTAATTGGTCCATCTCAGTGTGGGGGTCACCAGTGTTCAATCAAACATTGAGTCTAGTACGGCTCTAGAACACATGCACTTCCTAATCGCACACAGAAACTAAATACATGCCCTCACTCACTTGTGTAGTCTTATGTTTGATTGAATTTCTCAAACAATCCTTAGGTTGAGTCAACTCCTTTCTGTCCGTTCATTTGGATGTTATGGTCCATCTTATGAATGAAACCATCCTATTTTCTACTTAAGTGATATTAATTATGGGGTCCACCCTTTTAACCGCTCGGGTACCTAAACAATGATGAATGAGAAAAATAAGTATGCATGTGAAAGTTTACATATAATGATTATATATGATCAAATGGTATGTGTGCGTGTGGGGCCCATGGTTCTTGAGCCAAACACTTTATTTGGGCCTTATAGTAGATGGTTGATTGTCCCAAAAATCTACTCATGAGACGATACTCACCATCCATTCTCTGCAAGTTGAGATAATACTCATCAACCAATCTCTGCAAGCAATACAATTGTTTACACCCCTTACTTTTCATAGCTAGACCCGATGAATAGGATGCCCCCATTTGTCGGCGTACACTTGTATGAAGGCTAAAAAGCCACCATTTGTCGGCGTACACTTGTATGAAGGCTAAAAAAAGTATTCACGAAGTATGAAAGAGAGATTGTGAGAATCTTAAACGCATCTTAGCAGAAGACGTGTGTCACGTTAAAAGTCTAGGATGCTCAAAGATGTGTGCACGACCGATGGTCGTCCTCCCGATGAAATGTGACAAGCAAATATATGCTATATGCACACAAAGCATTCAGAGAGCACGTGTAAGCAACTCGTGTTCGTGTAATGTGAAGGCAGTGATATCTAGTGACTCATGACTAGATTTAGTTGGCCACAAATAGCTGTAGACTCCTAAGTGGTGCACTAAGAGGAGTAAGCCATCTAGAAACAGAAATGTGACCATACATGGAAATGTAATGGTTAATTAGCCCCTTCTCTCGTACGAAACCAAGGAAGTTAACCGATTGGAACGTCGATCTCAAAAGCTAAGGAACCATACGTAGGGTAACTACCTAGTCCAAAATTATAAAAGTAGTAGAGAATGAAGAGCCACGCACCCTCTCCAATCCAATCAAACAATTATCTTCAGCTTAATGCTACCTATATCAATCTTTTATCATACATGGACACATATTCTTTCTTAGCTTAGACTACTTTCACCTCTCGACTTCTATCTAACACTATGTTGCAACAAGTTTGAATCTATTAGCGTAGCTTAGTTTAGTTCTCCACTTTTGTCCAGTGCATTTTTACGAAATGTCAAATATATTCTAGTTAACTATCCATGATCCCATCATCAGATACCTTCAAAATTATTAAGTCCTTAATTAGTAATTCTTCAGTCACAAACCACTGACCAAACCATGGCTGTCTCACAACTGTTCAGGTTTTGAAGACTATCTCATGACTATCCAAGTCTAGAAGATTGTTAATTGTCTGCGGTCATCTAGGCCGCTAGAATTGTCATTAGTAATTTTCACTTTATTTTACTTTTATATGCCGATTGTACTATATCTACATTCGTATTAATAAAATTGAAACTTGGCCTTTGTTTTCATATTTTCTCTCTAATTATTTATTTTGTTGGCAAATGTGACCAATCTATCATCATTGTGATAAAATTTATTGTTTTCAATGAAAAAAAAGAGGCTCTTTTGAAGGACTAACTCTCCCCTTAATAAATAGCTAGATTACTTGTCAATCGGTGGTTGAGTAGTCTGGACAATCTTCACGTATCTATTCCTAATCCAACTATTTTAGCCCTTGAGGTCACAAGATATTTAGTTTGATTTAGGCCGAATATTACTATGGTACACTCGATACATAGATACTCTCACATGTATAATGAAATGGGGCCATTCACTACACATGTGGCCACATGTTCCAATTGAATACCAACAATAACAACAACAATCCACGAAACACTTTCAGCGTGAGAAGAGTTACAGATTTGATGGCTAGGATCTTGTAACCCGTAAGAATCGTCGATCCATTGCCGGACGCATTCAATCATCAGTCTTTTCACCATCGTTGAACTTCCATATCTAATCTAGATGGATACAGAACGAGTCCCCGAGTTAATCCAACTGAGTCACTGAGTCGACCTGACCTAGCCAAACTCAACAATGAGTCGACGCGGTTTTCTGAACCATTCTCCATGATGAGTGGGGGACAGTACCGATGAAAGGCGCAGTGGGTTATGGTGTCTATATCTGACACAGACAAAAGTGGCGGGCCACTCCTAAGAATGGGAAAGCTGACAGCTTATGCTCTTTATATAGTGCCGGCCTACCCGGGTGAACTCAGTAGTGTAGAAATGGGAGACTGTAATCATTTGGTTCTGGCCAAGTTCAAGGAAGGAGTGGTGGTGGAAGACTTGCTCAAAGGGATGGAGAAGCTGGCCTCTGAGATGGTCACTGTTAAATCCTTTCAATGGTACTTCTTCCCTCTCGTTTCTTTTGATCTGGGACGTTCATCAGTCGGGTCCCAACATGTACGTTTCCTGCCCTGGCCCGATTAACTTCGACGTGGGGGGGACCATCGGTTTCTTCCATCTGTTGATCCATATTTATTTATAGGCGTGGCCACCTAAAGACCCAGCCAGCCTGAGTTTTGGGCCGTGGGGCGCACCTGATGATCCTCCCAGATCACAAATGAATGTGTCCTAGTAGGATTGGAAATCCTATTCGCAGTACTGCATATGTACGTAGATACATGTACATATGTATCTACGTATTTACTTGCACATGTCTGTATTTGGTAGGCACTGGGTGGGCCGAGGGTTTGTATTATTGGGGAGCGGATCAGGTCGGTCCACGCTAGTTTTTTAGCTCTTTTTAATGCACCATCCCGAAAATAATCCAAATCCCAAGTGGATCATACCACAGGAAACAGTTGTGATTGACCATTAAAAACTTCTTTTGGGCCACAATAGCTTATGTTCAAGGTGGTATTTTCGTTTTCCCTTCATCCAGGTATGTCTGATGTTATCAACGGCTTGGATGGAAAATAAACATTATGATGGTCCCTCGGAAGCTTTTAATGGTGAGCGTAAAATTACCACTGTTTCCTGTGGTGTGGTCTACTTGGTATTTGGATATGGTTCATTTTTTGGATCTTTTCTTAAAATGAGATGAAAAAACTGATAGACGGCGTGGATATACGACACATACATCAAGGTGGGTCCCAAGGTCAAGGTAACAACCACCACAATTTTATCCAGGTAACACCTGATCCAGATCGTTAATCTGACATTCCTCCTAAGATGGTCCACAAAACGGAAATCCCCAATAGTGGAAGACTTTAGCTTTAGAATATGTGCCTATCGTTTTGTGCATGTTCTTTCTGAACCGTCCGTTTGTTTGGCCACCGACCGAACTGGCCCATACTATCAGCGGCTTATGCTGAATCACCGCCCAACTTCTACGAAGGGAACGCTGATACGGTGCCGTAGAGACTTTCGGCACAGTTCCATGTATGTATTAATTTATACATATGTATACACTTGCATGTATGTATGCTCATGGTATCGTATGTTTAGTTTGCTAAAAATTGCATAGATGATGGAAACGATTTGGTTTCGAGACTACTATACGCATATGTACGTACTTAGTATACAATGTCATGTATTTTTGTATTTAAAACTCATGGGGATGATAAATTAAAAATGAAGCTGATAGAAGATCTGAAGCATTTAATATCGATAGTTGAATTCAGACCAGTATTTTATTTTCAGCCATCCATTTAATCTGTATTTGGTTCCGGATTGATGTGCATATCTTCGCGTGTACGGTGGATGAGTCACAACCATACACGAAGTATAAAAAAAAAGGCCGAGAAAATTACCATTGTAGACCCCACCTTTTATCCAGCGTCTTTTATGAAAGATCTAAAACTTAACTTCCCAAATTAGACCTTGGACATACGGACAGCGAACATAAATATTCCTGCTGACACTACATATAGCTACGGTTGTAATCCGTAGCTATAGGTCTACAGAAACGAAAAAACTTTGAAAAGCGGGGTTACTTTCGTCCTCAAATGCTCTGTCCGTACGTGCAAGTCTAAGTTGGGAAGGTAAGTTTTGGATCTTTCATAAAAGACGCTGGATAAAAGGTGGGGTCTACAGTGGTAATTTTTTCAAAAAACGCATGGTAGTCCAACACTTGTATTTAAAGTATATATTTATGCATGTACATCCCCATGAGCGTACATATTTGTACAATAGCCTGCACCATACGTATATGAAGAATCCAATGAATTCTTTATTGTTGTAGTACAGGTGACGAATGAGTTTTGAACGGTTAGGATTCAAAGAAATCGGCCAGAATTCTCGAGCTGGGCAAAAACAAGACTAAATGTGCACTAGACCTTCATATGGTTATCCTATATATGGGCCTGTTTGGGAGCGTGGATTTGGAACCCCCATATTCCAAACCCTTGGATTTAAAATCTCTTGGATTTAAAATCCTCGTATTGTGTTTGGCACTGAGAATCAATTTTAATCCAAAAGTAACTATGTATAGTATATTTATGAGGGTTTGAATTTAATTACTAAATCAACTTTAATATCTCTAATTAGTGAACGTATGTAATATTTGACACAGTGCTCATAATAAGCCCTCTGAAATATATATTTTGCCTAAAAATGATGAATTTTCAAGTCTCGAATGGGCTACAAGCACAAAATCATATAACTAACGATTTTTAACTGTTGATTTACACGGACAATGTTTGGATGAAGCTGATCATGGTATTAAAGTAATTATAGTGATGCAATTGATAAACTAATTATTTTGGGGTATCATTAGTGGGCCGCATTTCTAATAGATTAATAGTTTAGTGATACATATGTTAGTATGCTATACATGCAATGCTGGGAAGGATTTTAGATGTAATCGAGCTTTCACTGTAGATTTCAAACCCCCTTCTTTTAGGGGGATTTGAAACCGTCAGTTACTTGATGGTGCCAAACAAACGGGGGATTTGAAATCCCCTTGAATACGTGGTTTTCAAACAACCCTGTATCCTTTTTGCCAATATGGTTGGAAAGCTACCTATGGCCTTTTTAAGGTGTTTTTATTTATTTATTTTAAACAAATCATTTTAGGGGTTAAATTTAAATTACATTTAAAAATTAACATTTTTAATAGGTTATGATTTTTGCTATTTTTAGAGTGTTTTAAGGCTTATGACTTTTATAACAGCTTAAAGTTCCCACTTGAATCATGTGAGACAGTTTTGAGTAAGTTTAAAAGTTGTTTAATAAATTTACTACTTTTGAAATCTTTAGTATTTTGGAAAGTCACGAATTTATGGTTTAAGGTTATATAAGTTATGTTAACAGATTTGTAAAGTGGCCTTGTTTAAACTTCGGTCAACAATATCAAATTTATTTATTTTTATAGAGCCTGGAGACTCTTTTGAATTCAAAGGTTATTCCTGAGAAGAAGATGGTGATATCTTCTCTTTATTCCGTGCACTTGATGCAATGTTTGATATCAGAGCCCTAATGCAATAAAAGGTATTTCATATTTTTCGTGTTTTGGATCTCCTTCAACACTGTTGATTGCAGGGGCCATGACACGGGAAGCGATGAGATGCTCCGACAGGGGTTCACACACGTGATCTTGTTGACATTCCGAAATGCAGAAGATTTCTCCGCTTTTCTGGGGCATCCATCACACATCGAATTCTCTGGTACGTTCGCCGCAGCAATTGAGAAGATCTTGGTGTTTGATTATCCGACAGTTGTAGTGAAAACTCCTGCTTGACCAGGTTCATCTTTAGCAATGGGAATCATCTCAAATTCCACGGATGTGATGACATCGTCCGAACGTGGGAAATGCCATATTTTATGTTATTATGTTTTGTGTGTGCGAATTTGTGTGTAATAATCGTATTTTGGTTATTAATGAAAGTAAGTTATTGTGCTAATCTTCACTTGTAAATAATGGATGGTTTAAAAAGGACTGATCATCGCATGGGTCCCACCTTGCATGTTTGATGGCCTGAAATTCAGGTCAGCTGATAATCAGATGGCTACACATCCATGATTAAAGGATCAATGATTAAAAAGATTTTGATGGGTGCATGCCTGATTTTCCACCATGGACCCACATGATGAACCTAGATTCCCCCACACGATTTCCGCTATATAGGCTCTAGCGAACTGAAGGGTGGTCAGTTTGTTACACGTCTTTGAAAGATATGGCCAAAATCCTTAGTCCAATCAAAATCCGTGGACTTAAAGGAAGCCACCATTTACAGCCATCTTATCATTCTGCATCATATGAGGCTCTGCATGGAAGACCGTGATGGTTATTATGAGAAGAATGGTCCACCATCGTGGGTTCCAGTTGAAGATTTCCTTCAACGAGTAAATTCCAACTAAATGCAGTTTCCTCATACAGATTCTCTCAGTTTTTAGTTATTTAGATGGAGTAAAAGTCTCACTTACTATTTTAGCTACTTTATCTTGGGACTTGGGTGGTTTTTTTTTTAAAATTTTTTTTTTTAATTTTTAATTTTTATTTTTTAAATCAAATGATATTATAAAATAATGTAAAATTGGTGCCACTTAAAAGCTTGCTGAGTTATTTTCCAATGAATATAGACTCATATAAGTTATGACCGATTTTTTGAGAATGTGTATGCGGGTATTGGGTTATAAGTTAATATTAAATTATTATTAGATCTTTATTAGTTGATGAGATTTAAAAATATTTTCATTTGCTAAGAAATTTGTAGATAGTCCTATGTTTAGGGTCTAGACTCTAAGGACCTGTTTGTTAACGCTGAATTTTTGCACTTAAGGCGGAATTGGAAAAATGTTCCGCGTTTAGTGGTGTTTGTTAATGCGTTGTTAACCCGGAAGAAGGAAAGCGCTAAGTGGTTTTTCGCTGAATTCTTTCCGTGATAGGAGTCTAGCTTAATGGTGAACACGAAATGCGCTCCGTAAGTTTTTCTATATAAAAAAAATTACTTCCAAAATTATCCCTTTTACTACTGAAATTTTCTTCTCTTTAAATTATTTGCGTAATACAAAACCAACTTTTAACATGTAAAATTTCTTTATGCCACGCCATGATTTATGTGTTTGATCCACACCGTCCATCAACTTTTTCAGATCATTTAAGGTGCGAATCAAAAAAAGAGGCAAGTCCAAGGATTAATCGGACCACAAGGTGGGATTGAACGTCCACCATTAAAAACTTCTTAGGAGCCGGAGAAGTTTCAGATAAAGCTTATATTTGTGTTTTGACTTCATTCATGTCTACATGACCTAATGAATAGGTTGGATGGTAAAGAAAACATCACAATGGCCCTTAGAAAGGTTTCAACAGTGGTGTGGTTCACTGGAGCTGTGGACTTGCTTCATCTTTAGGATCATACAGTAAAATAATATGAGAAAAATGATGAATGGCTTAGATAAAACACTTACATCACAGTGGGCCCCATAGAGCCCTACCTAGACGGTAATCCGTTCAGGCGGGGGTAGGATGCAATCAGCGTTCGAAGCGGACGGGATTGTGAAGCGGATTGGCTGGTGTATTGACGTCAGAGCTCCGTTGGGTACCATCATTACGTATTTGTTATATCCAAACCTTCCATCCATTTTGCGAGCTCGTCATAAGGCTTGAGCTGAAAAATAAGACAGATCTAAAGATAAACTGGACCACACTGCAAAAAGTAATGGGGGATTGAACGTCTACCATTAAAACCCTTTTGGGGTCACAGAAGTTTCGGATCAATATGAACTTTGTTTTTCCTCTTCATCTAGATATTTTTGACATTATGAATAGATTAGATGGAAAATAAACGTTATAGTGGGCCCTGCGAATTTTTTAACGGTGAAAATCATTATCCTGTTGCTATTTTTGGTGTGGTCCATTTGAGTTTTGGATATGATTCAATTTTTGGATAATGCTCTAAAATGATCTAGAAAATTTGATGAACGGTGTAATAAATACATTATTGTAGGGCCCATGTAACTTTGTTCTCCTTTGAACCGTTTGTACAACTCGGGGAGTCGGCGATCATCTTCGCACGACATGTATCTACACCAGGTGTTGATACGGAAACAGATTGGCTACTCCCTGCCACCAGCCCGGTGGGTGGTGGTCGGTGCTCTGTGGCCCCCATGATATATGTGTTTCATCCATTCCGCTCATCCATTTTTACATATCATTTTAAGTATCTATCCCAAAAATAAGAGGGATATAAATCTCAGGTGGACCACACCATAGGAAAACAATAGTGATTGGATATCCACCATTAAAATCCTCCTAGGGCCCACTGTACCGTTTATTTGACATCCAATATGTTGATTAGGTCATACATGCCCAGATGAAGTGAAAAAACAAAAATCAGCTTGATCCAAAACCTCTATGGCCCCCAAAAGGTTTTCAATGGACAAATCTCATTCAACACCGTTTCCTGTAATGTGGCCCACTTGAGATTGGGATATACCTCATTTTTGGTCTCATACTATAAAATGATCTAGAAAAATATATGGACAACATGGATGAAACACATACATCATGGTGGGGCCCACAGAGCACCGACCATCAACCATTGGCTCGTGGTAGCGGGAGTAGCCAATCCGTTTTCCGTGTGTACACTGGGTACGGATTAGATAATTACAAGGTCAGTATCCAAATTGCTACTGAAGTGACGTCACCAAGCTTTATGGACCCCACCATGATGCATGTGTTGTATCCATACTGTCCATCCATTTAGAGAGATCATTTTATGGCATGAGAAAAATAATGAGATAGATCTAAAGTTCAAGTGGACCCCGCCATAGAAAATAGTGGGGACAATGACATCCACCATTCAAAACTTCTTAGGGGCCACAGAAGTTTCCGATCAAGCTTATATTTTTGTTTTCACTTCATCTATCTCTATGTTAACTTATGAATAGGTTGGATTTAAAAAATACATCATGGTGGGCCCTATAAATGTTTCAACGGTGGGTGTGACTGATCCCACGGTTTTCTGTGGTGGATCCACTTGAACTTTAGATCTTTAGATCTATCTAGTTCTTTTTCTCATGCCATAAAACCATCTCTACAAATGGTTGGACAGTATGGATACAACACACGCATTATGGTGGGGTCCACAGAGCTTGGTGACGTCACTTCAGTAGTGATTTGGCTACTTACCTTGTCAGTATCTGATCCATGCCCGTCTACACCAGCCCATGTATGCGTGGGAAAGCCTTTTGCAAACCTATATGGGGCCCACCCTGACTTTTGTGAGAAATCTACCTCGTCCATCCGTTTTGTGAACTCGTTTTAGAACATTAGGCCAAAAAATGAAGAAATTGCTGCCACACTTATACGTGCAAATCATTAATTTTTTTTTAATCTATTTTTATGAATAATGATATTTAAATTTTCTATTAAGTACTTTATAGTTTATTCGAATTAAATAGAATAATTTTATTTTCATTTAATGAAAAATAATTTCTTTTTAATGTAAAACATTTCCAAACAGGAGATAGGGGCAAATGAGTCAAATTAACATTTTTCAGACATTTCAGATGTTTGTTAACAAACATATTGTTTTTTAATTTTCGGATTTGACCATAATTACCAAACAAGTTTTTGACTTGATTTGATTCAGGCTTGATTTGATTCAAACAGATTTGATTCAGGCTTTAGACTTCAGATTTAACAAATGGGGCCTAAGTCTTATAAAAGTTCTCCTGGGAAAGAGCAAGACTTGAAAAGATCTCTTTTATAAGGGAAAATGGATTTTTATGGTTTTATTTATTTAAAATAATAATTATAAGTAGAAAAGGCAGGGCAAAGAGGAAAAGTTTACAATATCCAACCATTGAATCATGGATAACTACTATCTTTAAGCCAATAATGTCACCATCTATTGTTGTGGTGTTGAATGCCAACATCATTGAATAGGTGAAAACCATGTATGATAACCACTACACCAACCAAACAATTTGTGATAAAATTAAAATAATTTTTGCAAAGATTAAAAATACTTAATTTTATTTTATTTTATTTTGATTTTTTAAAATCTAATAGAACTCATTCCCCTTTCATTTATCTTGGGTACATGCTTCTTCTTGTGGAGCTACTCCCAAAAAGTGCAATTTTGCTGCTTTCTTCTTCAAAGATGCATTCTTGAATGGCTACCAAAGTAAGTCATTTGGTATTGCATGTATGTTTCATCTACGCCATTCATCCATTTTGCTAGATCATTTTAGATTAAGGGCCAAAAAATTAGGCAGATCTAAATCTCAGGAGGACCACACCAAGGGAAACAATGAGGCCAGGGGTCTGCCCCTTTCTGCAACGACATCCCACTCGTGGGACCCACCTTGATGGATGTGTTTCATTTATGCCATCCATCTATTTCCCCCTATCATGTTAGGCCATAGACCTAAAAATCAAGCTGATCAATAGCTCAGGTGGGCCGCACCGGGTGCAACCCCCTAGATTTGGGAATCTCATGGATTTCTGGATTTGGGAAATCCCTCAACTTGAGATCCCTGGCTATATTTGGCACCTTGGATTTAGAATTCCTACAATCTAAAGGTATCTATGCAAAAATAATTATAGGGGCTTGAATTTAATTATTAAATCAACTTTAATATTATATGCATGTAATACATTGTGGTTGTAATAAACCCATTGCAATATACACTTTGTGTTGAAATGACGAAATCTCAATACTCGAATGGGCCACAAGCACACGATCACATGCTAGTGACTAATCAACGATGTGTAACCACTTTATATCGACAATGATTCGACAGTGCAACTCATTCTATTGAAGTAATTATAGTGATGCCATTGATAATATGATTGTTTTGAGATATCATTAGTGGGCCATGTGCCCAATAGATTGGAAGCCTAGTGACACATAGGTTGCACATATGGGTGTTTATCTGTGTAATACTCTGTTTCTTTTAACAGTGGGTTCCATTGTTGCCGTTGGTGTGGCCCACCTAAACTATAGATGACCCTCATTTTTGGGCACATGCCCTAACCTTGTCGGGCAAAACTGATGAACGGTGTGGATTTATCACATCATTTATGTGGGGCCCACTCTTAAAAAAAAGAAAGAAAAGGCAACTCCCTCTCCTCCATGACTCCCTCTCTTTCCCACTTCTCCGTGGTATGGTTGCGGATGGGAACCAATCCACCATGATTGCCATCATTAGGGTGGGACCCACTCCTCAATCTAAACCGCCCATTAAACTCAGAACCCACCAACTCTCTTGACATCATTTTTTATACCTTATTTCTCATGCTATCGAGAGAAAACCATAGAGAAAATCTGTGAGAAGTAAAAGAGAGCTCAGGAGAAGGGAGAGTATCTGTGAGGGTTCAACATCGAGTTTAGAGTTGATCAATCCAAGTTAGTATACGTAGAAATCAGCATCGCTTCAGATTATTTTTCTCTCCTTACACAATTTTTCCACAGCAGGTAGGTGATCAATCCTTATTGAAAGATTCATAAGAAATTGCCTTATATAATCTAGACATTGAAAGATTCATAAATAATTCTCTATTGAAGTATATTCTTTATTTGACTATTGAACCAATGATATTATTATTATTATTATTATTATTAATATTATTATTTGCATTTGATATTATCTAGTGGTGATGAAGAATATTTATTATGTGAACAATTGTTTTTTTTTTATGCAATGATTCTTACGGGTGCTCTGCCCTAAAAAGGATCACCATATTATTTGTTATGGGTGCTCTGATATTTTTTTTTTACAATGTTTCATTGTAAGTTAGATGCATCATGTGTGTATAATTATTCTTTTATGCAGTGATTCTTACGAGTGCTTTGCTCAGGGTCCTTCCCGAAATGATCAACATGACACGGGTGCTCTGCCCAGGGTCATTCCCAAAAGGATCGGCACGGGTGCTCTGCCCTAGGTGATTCCTTAAAAGGATCAGTACACATGGGTGCACTGCCCTGGGCTTTTGTCCCTAAAAGGTTATACCGGTGCTCTGTCGAGGGTCATACCCTGAAAGGATCAACACCGGTGCTCTGCCGTAGGTCATCCCCTAAAAAGATCATCACACATGAGTGTTTTGTTCACTCCAAATCTTAGTATTTTTAAAAAAGCTATGTTAAATAATTTATTCATTTCCTATTTATGAATGTCAAATTATTAACTATGATTTTACATCCAGTGTTCAACTTATTTTGATTAATATGTCGAGGTTAAATTTGGTAATATTTGTGGGACTTTCAACTCGGGATTGATGTGATCCTATTGAGTTGTCAATTCATTATGTTTTAACCATTTCAAGTTACAAATATTTTGAAGATGCAGGGTACTACTATTAGTAGTGGAGCATCGAATGTAGTTGGATACATGTGGCATGTCATTTTATATAGGATAAATTTTATTTTATTTTGGAACTTTGAATGTAGTAATGTTTGACTTGATTTTATTACTTCAAGTTAAGTTAAATAATTAAGTATCGATGTAATAACAGATTATATAATTAGTTATCTTAGTATGTGTTTGAATTTTAAAGTTTTGGACTATAGTGGGGAAAAATGAAATGCATATGAAATTGTCGTATTTCTTCTTTTTATTTTTATGTTTTTTTTTATATAGGTCACGGGTCTGGAATTCGGGTCCTGGACACCCTATTCGGGTACCCAAATTTTGGGATGTGACAAAGTTGGTATCAGATCTAGATTGATCTTAAACATTGGACCTAAAATAGAGATTTAGCTCTAAGTCTTCCTAAATGGCCTTAACTAGGAGATGAGAAATTTAGAATACATACGTAGGACATTTTAATCTATTGTGATATAATACTTTAATTTTTTTAGGCTTTATATTAACATACAAAATCAAATTTGGACGTTAGGAATTTTCTAAGAATTTTTCTAACTATTTCTTGAGTTGGGCAGCAATAATCAATATAAAATGTTTGACTTTAAAAAATCATAACTATTTAAGTAAAACTCTGATTGAAGTGATTCAAAAACTCAATTGAAGCTTGATAAGTATAATTTTATAAAAAAATAGATAAAAATTAAAAATACTGACCCTTGATGTATGTATTTGAGGTTAAGAAAAAGTTGTCCAGAAATCATCCAAATCTGGACAATGTGTACTCTCTGAATTTTTAAAAACTTTTATAGGTTTCAAAATATAATGAAATTTTATGGGGGTATAGTATACTTATAGGTATATCAATGTAAAAATTTTCAAGTTAAAATAATATCTAAAAATATCAAAAATATCAATTAGAATAACACCCTTATGACCAGAAATTTCTGCACATAGTTATAAACTACATCTTAGTTCGACTTCTCTTAAATCTTCATGTATGGCTCCATTGAACCATCTGATTTCCTATAATCTTAAAATTAATCAGTCAAATTTATAATTCCTTTTATTTATCCTAGGCTATGACGGATCAGAATATGAACCTCGGGGTCGCATCGGAGACTCAAATACCCGATGCAGCTAGGCAAGGAACAATTATTGACAAGATCCTCCAGGCGATGGAAGGATTTGCCTCATTTATGGGAACACAAGTGCTTATAACTCAATCTCAGGAGCAGACTCAAGCGACACTTGTAGCCCCTGAAGGGACGGGGTCCTTATTAGAAAAGTTTAAGAGGCAGAGACTGCCTACGTTTAAAGGTGGGCCTGACCCAAGTGAAGCTGAGGGTCGAAAAAGACAGATGGAGAAAATTTTCACAGCTATGAGATGTAATGAACAACAAAAGGATGAATTAGCAATATATATGTTGGAAGGAGAAGCCGATCATTGGTGGGAATCTACAACCAAGGAGAACCCGAGAATAGAAAGGTGGACATGGGACCAATTTTGCACAAAGTTTGAAAATAAATACTTTTCAGCTTATGTGCGTGCTCAAATGGTTACAAAATTCATGAAATTAGAACAAGTAGATATGATGGTGTGTCAATATGATGCAAAGTTTACAGAGTTGGCACGATTTGTGACATTTCTCATACCGGATGAGCTTCGTAAAGGGTAGAAGTTTGTTGAAGGACTGAAACCTTCTATTTGTACTCAACTGGCACTATTTCTTATTAAAACGTATGTAGAAGCATTGGAATGCTCCAGCGCAATAGAAAAGGACTTTGATGAGTATTGGAAGAACCGCGAGCCGAGGAAGGACATGAGGAGTGGAGCCAGGACCACGCTTCATTCATCTCTCACACAACATAAAGCAACTAAGCGCAGAAGATGATGCCAACATCAGTACCCAGTCATGCCACTATGCAACTTTCAATGCAATTCACTGGGACTTGCCATAACTGCGGAAAGGTGGGTTATCTTGTCCGCCATTGTCTTCTACCACCTCGTCATCAATATCCAGGGAATCAAGGACCACCATGATCATTTTACAGGCCATCTCCTCATTATGCACCATATACTTCGTATCAACGACCTTCACCGTCCCTTCAGATGATTCAGCCAGCTGCGTGACTATCACAACCTTATCCTCAGAGGCCTACACAACTACATCCACGATCTCAGCAACCTGGACCCCCTCAAGCTTATTCGAGACCACCTCAACAATCGCAACAATAGGTTAAGCCTCCCTAATATCAGCAACTAAGGCTAGAAAGTCAGGTGCCTCGACCTCAAGCTCAAGGACGTGTTTACGCTCTATCTTCATTCACAAATGATCCAGCCCAACTTCAGGAGTATGAGGATTCAAACTGAAGCTATGATGATCCAACGCCACCTCAAGATGATGCTGCACAAATGTATGAGACTACTGCTTCTGCTTATGAGGACCCAACACAACCTGCAGATATCATTCCTCTACATGGTGTTGAAGCTACTAATGAAGTGGTGGAAAGTACTATCTTGGCTTACACCTCTCTTGCCAGAGCATTATTCGATTCAGGAGCTACACATTCATTTATATCTTAGTTTTTTGTATACTCACTTGGTATATCACCCGTACGATTAGATAAGAAAATTATCATAGCAACCCCTCTCGGTAAGTCCATGAATTTAGAGCAAATATGTGAAGAATGCCCCATTATAATTGAAAATGAAATGTTACCAGCAAATCTCAAAATTATGCCTATAAGGGAATATGATGTCATCTTAGGAATAGATTGGTTGTCCCAGTATCGTGCCAAGATAGATTGTTTCAGGAAGACGACTACATTGAACATAGAAGGACGATCTCCACTGAAATTATATGGGACACGAAGAAGGAATGCGCTGATTGGTTTGTCGTCTATCATAGGAATCGAGCAATCAGAAGAAGGGATTGAACAAATAACCGTGGTTAGGGAGTTTCCAGAAGTTTTTTGGGACATTTCAAGGTTACCTCCAAAGAGAGATATGGACTTCAGTATCAATCTAATGCCCGGAACTGCACCTATCTCTAGAGCACCTTACTGTATGGCTCCAGTAGAATTAAAAGAATTAAAGGATCAGATCCAGCAGTTGCTAGATTAGGGTTTCATTAGAGCCAGCACATTGTCATGGGGAGCACCGGTCTTATTTGTAAGGAAGAAGGATGGAACTATGAGATTATGTATCGATTATCGTTAGTTAAATAAAGTAACAATCAAGAACAAATATCCTCTTCTTAGGATTGAAGATTTACTTGACTAGCTTAAGGGAGCGAGGTTCTTTTCTAAAATTGATTTGAGGTCAGGTTACCATCAGTTGAGAATCAAGGACGAAGATGTGCATAAGACGACTTTTAGGACTCGTTACGGGCACTATGAGTTCTTGGTAATGCCATTTGGATTGACAAATGCTCCAGTAGTATTTATGGATCTTATGAATCGGGTATTCAAACCTTATTTAGATCGATTCGTTATTGTATTCATCGATGATATTCTTATATACTCCAAGACTCATGAGGAGTATGAGGAACATCTCAGGACCACTCTACAAACGTTAAAGGAAAATCAATTGTATGCCAAGTTATCAAAATGTGACTTCTGGAAGCATGAAGTAAAATTCTTGAGGCATGTGGTGTCAGCGAAAGGGATATCTGTGGACCTAGCAAAAATTGAAGCAATATTAGAATGGGAGCAGGCCTCTAATGTATCAGAAGTTCGAAGTTTTCTCGGCCTTGCTAGTTACTATCGAAGATTTATAGAAGGATTCTCCAATATATCAAGACCCCTAACTAAGCTAACTAAGAAGAATACAAACTTTAAGTGAGATCAAGATTGTGAGCAGGCATTTACCGAACTGAAGAAGCGGTTGACATCAGTCCCAGTTCTGACATTACTAATCGAAGAAGAAAGATTCGTCATTTATACCGATGCGTCATATCGGGGATTATGATGTGTTCTTATGCAAGGAGGCAAAGCTATGGCATTTGCATCATGACAGTTAAAGACTCACGAGAGAAATTACCCGACGCATGATCTGGAGTTAGCAGCAGTGGTTTTTGCTTTGAAAATTTGGAGGCACTACATATATGGGGAACAATTTGACTTATATTCAGACCATAAGAGTTTAAAGTATATCTTTAATCAGAATGAATTGAATATGCATCAGAGAAGGGATGAAATTTTTGAAAGAATACCATTTCGATATTTCATATCAGCTAGGAAAAGCAAATGTTGTGGCCGATGCCCTAAGCAAAAAGACACGAAGACTTGTGGCCAGCTTAATGATCAAAGAGCGGGAGATGCTAAATGTCATCAAGGATTTCGATCTGCAACTCCGGCTTGAAAAACCTCGGGCACATCTAAGTAACCTAGTAGTACAGCCTGCCCTGGTGTGTAATTTTTTTTCTTAAGTTTAATAGCTAAGTTTAACTTATTAATCTTTAGAATTGAGATTAGATCATGATAAACTTTTCTCTTGGATTCGCCGTATTCTAAAAGCTCAGAAGGAAGACGTTTGGCTACAAGAAAAAGGAGCAAAAGGAATAGGGAAGGAGAATGCAGAATGGCGAATTGACACTGATGAAGGGATTAGGTTTCGTTGAAGGCTATGTGTTCTAAACGAACTTGATTTAAAGTAAAAGATTTTGGACGAGGCTCATAGATCAAGATTCACTATCCATCCAGGAGAGACTAAAATGTACCATGTGTTAAGCGCCAATACTGGTGGAATAACATGAAGTAGAAAATCGCCGAGTACGTATCTAAATGTTTGACATGTCAACAAGTGAAGGCAGATCATCGAAGACCACCGGGACTCTTGCAGCCGTTACAGGTCCCCAAGTGGAAATGGGAGCATATATCCATGGATTTCGTAGTTGGATTTCCGAAGACAGGTCGACACCATGATATTGTATGGGTAATCGTGGACAGGTTAACTAAATCTGCAAACTTCATCCCGATGAAGATTTCTGCATCAGCAGTGGAGTTGAGTAAAATTTATATTAAAGAGATTGTCTGACTTCATGGTACTCCAGTATCCATCGTCTCCGACCGAGATCCCAGATTTAAATCGCTGTTTTGGCAAGTCTATAGGAAGCTTTGGGAACTACTCTCGACTGTAGCACAATATTTCACCTGCAGACTGATGGACAAACAGAAAGGACGAACTAGATTTTAGAAGATATGTTACGCAGCTGCATTCTTGACTTCAAGGGTAATTGGGACGATCATCTGCCGCTGGTGGAATTGACATATAATAATAGTTACCAAGCCAGCATTGGTATGACATCATTTGAAGCTTTATACGGAAGACCCTACAGATCACCAAGCTGTTGGACCGAAGTAGGAGAAAGGACATTGTTGGGACCAGAACTTATTCAAGAAACCTCCAAGAAGATTGATATCATCCAAGAACGTATGCGCGCCGCCCAGAGTCGCTAGAAGAGCTATGCAGATAATTGACGCAGAGACTTAGAGTTTTGTATGGGAGATCATGTGTTCATAAAAGTTTTTCCAATGAAAGGAGTTATGCGTTTTGGAAAGAAAGGGAACCTCGCGCCACATTTTATCGGACCCTTCGAGATCCTACAAAGAGTAGGAGTTGTAGCATACAAGCTGGCCTTACCGCCATAGTTATGCAATATTCACAATATATTTCACGTCTCCATGCTTTGAAAGTACAAGACAGACGATTTTTATGTCATCGAATGGGAGCCGCTAGATATTCAAGAAAATGTCACATATGAAGAGCAACTTGTATGCATTCTCGATCGTAAGGAACAAGTACTTCGGACGAAGGTTATACCACTCGTGAAGGTACAGTGGAGTCATCACAGCAAGGAAGAAGCATCGTGGGAGCGAGAACAAGAAATTCGAGAAAAGTATCCTATGCTCTTTTAGGTATATAAATTCCAAGGATGAAATTTTGTTAAGGTGGGTAGAATGTAATACTCTGTTTCTTTTAACGGTGGGTTCCACTGTTACCGTTGGTGTGGCCCACCTTAACTTGAATGACCCTCATTTTTATGCACATGCCCTAACCTTGTTGGGCAAAACTGATGGATGGTGTGGATTTATCACATCATTTATGTGGGGCCTGCTCTTAAAAAAAAGAAAGAAAAGCAAGTGAAGAAAAGCAAGTGACGTGCCCACAAAGCAACCCTCTCTCCTCCACGACTCCCTCTCTTTCCCACTTCTCCCCGGTATGGTTGCGGATTGGAACCAATCCACCATGATTGCCATCATCAGGGTGAGATCCACTCCTCAATCTAAACCGTCGATTAAACTCAGAACCCACTAACTCTCTTGACATCATTTTTTATACCCTATTTCTCATGCTATTGAGAGAAAACCATAGAGAAAATCTGTGAGAAGAAAAAGAGAGCTCAGGAGATGGGAGAGTATTCGTGAGGGTTCAACATCGAGTTCAGAGTTGATCAATCCAAGCTAGTATACGTAGAAATCAGCATCACTTTAGATTATTTTTCTCTCATCACATAATTTTTCCACAGCAGGTAGGTGATCGGTCCTTATTGAAAGATTCATAAGAAATTGCCTTATATAATCTAGACATTGAAAGATTCATAAATAATTCTTTATTGAAGTATATTCTTTATTTTACTACTGAACCAATGCAAATATTATTATTATTATTATTATTATTATTATTATTATTTGCATTTGATATTATTTAGTGGTGATGATGAATATTTATTATGTGAACAATTATTTTTTTTATGCAATGATTCTTATGGGTGCTCTGCCCTAAAAAGGATCACCATATTATTTGTTATGGATGCTCTGATTTTTTTTGTTACAATGTTTCATTGTAAGTTAGATGCATCATGTATGAACAATTATTCTTTTATGTAGTGATTCTTACGGGTGCTCTGCTCAGGGTCATTCCCAAAATGATCAGCACGACACAGGTGCTCTGCCTAGGGTCATTCCCAAAAGGATCGGCACGGGTGCTCTACCCTAGGTGATTCCCTAAAAGGATCAGTACACATGGGTGCACTGCCCTGGGCTTTTGTCCCTAAAAGGTTATACCAGTGCTCTGCCGAGGGTCATACTCTGAAAGGATCAACACCGGTGCTTTGCCGTGGGTCATCCCAGCACACATGAGTATTTTGTTCACTCTAAATCTTAGTATTTTTAGAAAAGCTATGTTAAATAATTTATTCATTTCATATTCATGAATGTCAAATTATTAAGTATGATTTTACATCCAGCATTCAACTTATTTTGATTAATATGTCGAGGTTAAATTTGGTAATATTTGTGGGACTTTCAACTCGGGATTGATGTGATCCTATTGAGTTATCAACTCATTATGTTTTAACCGTTTCAAGTTACGAATATTTCAAAGATGCAGGGTACTAATATTAGTAGTGGAGCATGGAATGTGGTTGGATACACCTGGCATATCATTTTATATAGGACAAATTTTATTTTATTTTGGAACTTTGAATGTAGTAATGTTTGACTTGATTTTCTTACTTCAAGTTAAGTTAAATAATTAAGCATCGATGTAGTAACAAATTATGTAATTAGTTATCTTCATATGTGTTTGAATTTTAAAGTTTTGGACTATGGTGGGAGAAAATGAAATGCATATGAAATTGTCATACTTATTCCTTTTATTTTTTTTATATAGGTCACAGGTCTGGAATTCGGGTCCTGGACACCCTATTCGGGTGCCCGAATTTTGGGGCGTGACAATCTGGGTCGTTCCTAGTGTGCCACGCCTGGTGTATATGTTTTATTCATGCTTTGCATTCGGTTACTAGACCTTTTCATGTACAGGCTACATGAGGAGCCGATGCTAGTTTAACATGGGCCACGCCACATAGACTTTTACTCTGTTTTTGGGGCCTATCATTCGGGTCCTCTATATATATATAGGACCAATTAAGGTCGATTATAAGATGATATGATGGATAACATTCTAGTGTACTTATTCTGATAGGACACACTGGTAACAAGCTTAGTGTAATGGATATTATGCCCATTTAAGTGCCTGTACACATAATCTATATGCCTATTGTGGATGAGGATTGATTATAGCATACGCCTTTCAGATTGAGATACTTAGGGGATCTCATATAGGATAGAGTCACCCCACATGAACATACGGTATGTGTAGGTTTGGTGCATGACTTAGATGGTATGACTCATGCATTTCGTATTCTGTATGTCATGACTACTATCACACTTTAGCGATTTCGGGGTTATGGCCTCCATAGACATACCGTGGCTGGTAGGATTGGAAATTGAAAATATGTGTTCTAACACTTGGGCGCTATAGATGTCCTTAGGTGAAAGTCATTAAACCCTGTAGTACTAGTAGGATGCTCAAATGTTAAGATCGAGTAGATAACATGAGTGATCGAGTGCCAAATACCAGTAGGCCGCATCTCCCACTGTGTCAAGGTCAGTTGGAAAGGGTTGTCACCTTATCTGCCCAAGTGTAGGGGGCTATCAGCTAGGTTAAGTATGACTAGCTCTTGAAATGGGTCTACTATTGACAAGCTGATTGATCATTGACATACTACTGACAAGGTGGATAGTGAGGTCTTTTCCACTCACTTGGTCATATGCATGATGGGTGGCAACCAATGTCTGAGTGTACTAGACTCTGGTGATGTTTCTAGTTACGAACTATTCTGATACGTGGATTGGTTGAAGATTGGGATACTTGCGTTGCATATATAGCATATGATACTTGGCTACATAGACCTTGCATTACATAGCCTTGGTATGGGTAACAACATTCATGGACTTGGCAGCTTGGCCCTCCATTATTTTTTACTTACTCTAATATTTGTATTCTTGTCATATGCATTGCTCACCCACACACACACTCTACCGAGGTTTGTAGGAGGCTTATGCACGTTTGTTTACGCTGCAGGTGATGCTTGGGAATATCAGCAGCATTGAGCTTGATCTTTTTAATTCTTGGTTATATTTTGCATTTTCCTTTCCAGCACTGTATTTAAAGATTATATAATGGATTTGTGATAATAATGTTTTTGCGACTTTGGTACACTTATGGTTGTACTTATTTACAATAAAAAAATTACCATAAAAATCCTCTTTGTGGGATCCCAAGATTGGAACCTGGCGTTTAGGAGCTAGGAGCCAAAAATGGGGTAATACGGAGGATGTTGGCACTGAATTCGATAGACGAAAATTTAGTGAGATTGGTTCCTGAATTTGGAGCTTGACAATATCTATGCTTATAAAACCAATGCGTAATAAGGGAGGAAAGATTTCAAATGAGTAATCTTATATATTATTGTATTACGAGGACATGAATCGATCCTTTGACTTATTCTACCATCAAGAGAGTCTTTACCACATGTCTAGTAGGTTGGTTTTTGTTTATCAAAGAGAGAAATAAATATATATTCCGGTTTAATTATTTACGTGAAGAGTATACCTATGTACTGCTTATAAAAATTCTGGATGTCCCACTGATCATAGGAGGAATGGGGTTATCATCATGAGTCCTACATGAAGTCCCCTATCTAGGTGGCTCGCATCTTAACATTGTTTCTTGAACAAATTATCTCCTAGTTTTTGTTTACTTAGATCACTACAAGAAAACTCACTTTTACCGACGAAAATTTTCGTCGCTAAATCCACTTTTTTCATAGGTAAAAAGTTTTACCGATGAAAATTTTCATTGGTAAATTTGTTGGTAAAAGACCGACGGTAAAGGCTTTTACCGACGAAAAAAATTTCGTTGGCAAAAGTAAGACTTTTACCGACGATTTTTTTTGTCGGCAAAAAAGAAGTAAAAAACTTTTTCTGATGATTTTTTTGTAGGTAAAAATATTTACAAAACTTTTGCCGACGAAGTTTTTCGTCGGTAAAAAATAAGTAAAAAACTTTTACCAATGAATTTTTTCATAGGTAAAAATATTTACAAAACTTTTACCGATGAATTTTTTTGTCAGTAAAAAATAAGTAAAAAACTTTTACCATCGATTTGTTTCGTAGGTAAAAATATTTCACGATACTTTTACCTACGAAAATTTTTGTAGGTAAAAATATTTACAAAACTTTTACTGACGATTTGTTTCGTAGGTAAAAGTATTTCACGATACTTTTACCTACGAAACTTTCGTAGGTAAAAATATTTACAAAACTTTTACTGACGAATTGTTTCGTCGGTAAAAAATAAGTAAAAAACTTTTACTGACGATTTTTTTCATAGGTAAAAATATTTATAAAACTTTTCCCTAGGTAAAAATGTGGATGAGACTTTTACCTATGAAAAGTTTCGTAGGTAAAAAACGTGGATGAGACTTTTACTTACGAAATATTTCGTAAGTAAAAGTCTCTTTTTTTCCTCATTATTCTAGCACAAAATTCCTGATATACACCTGTCATAATATATTCATCATATTCTTCTTGGTACACACCTGTTATATAAAATATTTCATCACATTCACATTCACATCCATCTAAACCTAAACTACGTTAATCCATCCAAACATAAACTACATTCATCCAAACATAAACTACATCCATCCAAATACAAACAATCTTATCCACGTCACATTCATCCACACATAAATACATATAAGTTTAACATCATAAATAAAATACAAAAAATTATTCATAGCCTATTTCCTAGTGGGGTTCATAAAATTCAGTGTGGTGATCACATCGCCGACTGTGCGCACACACCTAGGTCCTTACTCATGCCTTCATGGTAGATTCAAAATAGTTTCAATACAAGGTCACGAGTTTAAGTACCCATTGTGGCCGTAAGCGAATTTGGTGTGTGAGTGTGTGTTGAAAGAAAAAGAAAGAAAGAAAATGCTGATTTATCTTTTTGGGTTGAGCCTAATGGTACTTGGTGATTTCTCATCAGGTAGAAATTATTATTAGTTATTTTTAGAAAGGTAAGATTAGGCCACTTATAATTATATTAACATGATAAAATTTGTACGTGAGCAGACACCACAAAATAAACAATCCTATGGAAAAAAACAAATGAAAAGAGAGAGAACATATGAAAGGTGATCCTTATCTCCTTTCATGGATTCAAGCTACATATGCCCTACCCAACTTCCTATAAGGAGAAGTTATATGGGTCTTGGAATAATGTTGGTGACAAATCCACCTTGTCTATTAATATTATCATATTGTGTTAGGACATGACTCTAAAAATGAGATATATCCAAATCTCAAATAATATATGCTATAAGAGATAGTGGAGATGGAAATAGATGCATTGTGATGCTTGAGTTCAAGTATGCTTGCCAACAAAGCAAGATTTTCTTGTTTGTTGCCATGTGATTGGGCTACCTTATTACATCAATCGGCTTCGGGTTTGGGATCGGGTTTAAGTCTGGGTTTTCAAGTTTAGGTTTAAGTTTAGGTTAGGGAGTTGAGATTAGATTAGGTGTAGGTTTAGGTTTAGTGATTTGAGAATACATTTAGGTTTTAGGTTTAGGTTTAGGTTTTAGGTTATAGGTTTAGGTTATAGGTTTAGGTTATAGGTTTAGGTTTAGGTTTTAGGTTTAGGTTAAGGTTAGGTTATAGGTTATAAGTTTAGGTTATAGGTTATAGGTTAAGGTTTAGGTTATAGGTTTTGGTTTAGGTTAAGGTTATAGGTTTAGGTTTAGGTTAAAGTTTAGGTTTAGGTTATAGGTTTAGGTTAAGGTTATAGGTTATAGGTTATAGCTTTAGGGAATTGAGAATAGGTTAAGGTTTAGGTTTAGGAAATCGAGTTCGGGTTCGGGATCGGGTTTAGGTTTGGGTTTTGAAGTTTAGGTTTAAGTTTAGGTTAGGGAGTTGAGATTAGGATTAAGTGTAGGTTTAGGTTTAGGGATTTGAGAATACATTTAGGTTTTAGGTTTAGGTTTAGGTTATATAAGTGTAGGTTATAGGTTTAGGTTTAGGTTAGGTTATAGGCTAAGGTTTAGGAATTGAGTTTAGGTTATAGGTTATATGTTATAGGTTATAGGTTAAGGTTTAGGTTTAGGTTATAGGTTTAGGTTTAGGTTTAGGTTATAAGTTTTGGGATTTGAGAATAGGTTTAGGTTATAAGTATAGGTTTAGGTTATTGTTGTAGGTTATAGGTGTAGGTTATAAGTTTATGTTAATGTTGTAGGTTATAGGTTTAGGTTTAGGGATTTGAGAATACATTTAGGTTTTACGTTTAGGTTTAGGTTACGTTTAGGTTAAGGTTACATGTTTAGGTTATAGGTTTAGGTTTAGGTTATAAGTGTAGGTTATAGGTTTAGGTGTAGGTTAGGTTATAGGTTAATGTTTAGGGAATTGAGAATAGGTTAAGGTTTAGGTTTAGGAAATCGGGTTCGGGTTTAGGTTTGGGTTTTCAAGTTTATGTTTAGGTTAAGGAGTTGAAATTAGGATTAGGTGTAGGTTTAGGTTTACTGATTTGAGAATACACTTAGGTTTTAGGTTTAGGTTTAGGTTAAGGTTATAGGTTTAGGTTTAGGTTATAGGTTATAGCTTTAGGGAATTGAGAATAGGTTAAGGTTTAGGTTTAGGAAATCGGGTTCTTTGGGTTTTCAAGTTTAGGTTTAGGTTAAGGAGTTGAGATTAGGATTAGGTGTAGGTTTAGGTTTAGAGATTTGAGTTTAGGTTATAGGTTATAGGTTATAGGTTAAGGTTTAGGTTTAGGTTATGGATTTAGGTTTAGGTTAAGGTTTAGGTTTAAGTTATGGATTTAGGTTTAGGTTAAGGTTTAGGTATAGGTTATAGGTTTTGGGATTTGAGAATAGGTTTAGGTTATAAGTATAGGTTTAGGTTAATGTTGTAGGCTATAGGTTTATGTTATAAGTTTATGTTAATGTTCTAGGTTATAGGTTTAGGTTTAGGAATTTGAGAATATATTTAAGTTTTAGGTTTAAGTTTAGGTTTTACGTTTAGGTTAAGGTTACTGAGTTTAGGTTATAGGTTTGGGTTTAGGTTTTAGTTTAGGTTAGGTTATAGGTTAAGGTTTAGGGAATTGAGAATAGGTTAAGGTTTAGGTTTAGGAAATCAGGTTCGGGTTCGTGTTTAGGTTTGGGTTTTCAAGTTTAGGTTTAGGTTAAGAAGTTGAGATTAGGATTAGGTGTAGGTTTAGGTTTAGGGATTTGAGAATACATTTAGGTTTTAGGTTAGGTTAAGGTTATAGGTTATAGCTTTAGGGAATTGAGAATAGGTTATGGTTTAGGTTTAGGAAATCGGGTTCGGGTTCGAGATCGGGTTTAGGTTTGGGTTTTCAAGTTTAGGTTTAGGTTAAGGAGTTGAGATTAGGATTAGGTGTAGGTTTAGGTTTAAGGATTTGAGAATACATTTAGGTTTTAGGTTATAAGTGTAGGTTATAGGTTTAAGTTTAGGTTAGTTTATAGGTTAAGGTTTAGGAAATTGAAAATAGGTTAAGGTTTAGGTTTAGGAAATCAAGTTCGGGTTCGGGTTCGGGTTTTCAAGTTTAGGTTTAGGTTAAGGAGTTGAGATTAAGATTAGGAGTAGGTTTAGGTTTAGGGTTTTGAGAATACATTTATGTTTTAGGTTTATGTTTAGGTTAAGGTTATAGGTTTAGGTTTAGGTTTAGGTTATAGGTTATAGCTTTAGGGAATTGAGAATAGGTTAAGGTTTAGGTTTAGGAAATCGGGTTCGAGTTCGGAGATCGGGTTTAGGTTTCGGTTTTCAAGTTTAGGTTTCGGTGTAGGTTAGGGAGTTGAGATTAGGGTTAGGTGTAGGTTTAGGTTTAGGGATTTGAGAATACATTTAGGTTTTAGGTTTAGGTTTAGGTTATAGTTTAGGTTTAGGTTATAAGTGTAGGTTATAGGTTTAGGTTTAGGTTAGGTTATAGGTTAAGGTTTAGGGAATTGTCTTTAGGCTATAGGTTATAGGTTATACGTAATAGGTTAAGGTTTAAGCTATAGGTTAAGGTTTAGGTTTAGGTTATAGGTTTAGGTTTAGGTTAAGTTTTAGGTTTAGGTTGTAGGTTTTGGGATTTGAGAATAGGTTTAGGTTATAAGTATAGGTTATGGTTAATGTTGTAGGTTATAAGTTTATGTTAATGTTGTAGGTTATAGTTTTAGGTTTAGGTTTAAGTTTAGGATTTTGAGAATACATTTACGTTTTAGGTTTAGGTTTAGGTTTTACGTTTAGGTTAAGGTTACAGGTTTAGGTTTAGGTTATAAGTGTAGGTTATAGGTTTAAGTTTAGGTTAGGTTAGAGGTTAAGTTTAGGGAATTGAGTTTAGGTTATAGGTTATAGGTTAAGGTTTAGGTTATAGATTAAGGTTTAGGTTTAGGTTATAGGTTTAGGTTAAGGTTTAGGTTTAGGTTATAGGTTATAGGTTATAGCTTTAGGGGTGAGAATAGGTTAAGGTTTAGGTTTAGGAAATCGGGTTCGGGTTCGGGATCGGGTTTAGGTTTGGGTTTTCAAGTTTAGGTTTAAGTTTAGGTTATGGAGTTGAGATTAGGATTAGGTGTAGGTTTAGGTTTAGGGATTTGAGAATACGTTTAGGTTTTAGGTTTAGGTAAAGGTTATAGGTTTAGGTTTAGGTTATAGGTTATGGCTTTAGGGAATTGAGAATAGGTTAAGGTTTAGGTTTAGGAAATTGGGTTCGGGTTTGGGATCGGGTTTAGGTTTGGGTTTTCAAGTTTAGGTTTAGGTTAAGGAGTTGAGATTAAGATTAGGTGTAGGTTTAGGTTTAAGGATTTGAGAATACATTTAGGTTATAGGTTTAGGTTTAGGTTATAAGTGTACGTTATAGGTTTTGTTTTAGGTTAGGTTATAGGTTAAGGTTTAGGAATTGAGAATAGGTTAAGGTTTTGGTTTAGGAAATCGTGTTCGGGTTCGGGTTTGGGTTTAGGTTTGGGTTTTCAAGTTTAGGTTTAAGTTAAGGAGTTGAGATTAGGATTAGGTGTAGGTTTAGGTTTAGGTTTAGGTTATAGGTTTAGGTTAAGGTTTAGGTTTAGGTTATAGGTTATAAGTTATAGGTTATAGCTTTAGGTAATTGAGAATAGGTTAAGGTTTACGTTTTGGTTTAGTTTAGGTTAGGTTATAGGTTATAGCTTTAAGGAATTGAGAATAGGTTATAGGTTAAGGTTATAGGTTAAGGTTTAGGGAATTGAGTTTAGGTTATAGGTTATAGGTTATACGTTATATGTTTTCAATCAAGCTGATATTTGTGTTATTCCTTCTTCAGGTCTAGGTCTGTGTGAACTTACCAACAGGTTGGATCTCAAATAACCACCATGGTGGGTCCCAAGAAGGAATCAACGGTCGGGGGCACTGTCCCCACCATGATTTTTAGTTTTAGGTGTAGGTTTAGGGTTATACTACGGTCTACTCCAACAATTTCGAGCTAATGCATAAACACGACCTGTCCAAATGGCCAGGCCACTCCAATGCTTCCATAGGAAATGGACAACTTCATCATGGTCATAACAGCGGTTCCCACCTTCCAGGGACCCCTGCTCAACATCCGAATAGCTTCGACGTACATCTGGGTCTGCTCCATTAATTTTGAGTAAATACATAAACACGGCTTGTACAAATAGCCAGGCCACTCCAATGTTGTCCATAGGAAATAGACAGCTTCATCATGGTCATAACAGCGGTTCCCACCTTTCAGGGACCCCTGCTCAACATTCAGATTGCTCCGACGCACATCCGACTCTGCTCCATCAATTTCGAGCTAATACATTTAAAAATAACATAAAAGGTAAGTAAATCAAGAAACATCCATATGAAGATATTGAGGGGAATTACTAGTGTATCTATATTCCTTCTATGTACTAGGTTGATTTTGAGTTGATTATGACTAAGATGTTGATATTACATTATACGTGGTGAGGGTTGTATTAATAGTGTATCTATATTCCTTCAAAGCCATAATTGAACTTGCACCAGAGGTGGCTAACCCTAGCCCAGCCAAGCCATTAACACCCTATAAGTAAAGGAGACTGAGGACTGGGGTGTAGGTTAGACAGATAAAATTGGAAAGCATCCATACAAAAGTGATACTTCTCATTTCACAGGTAGAACTTCAAGCAATACCTTGGGCTTTTCTTATCCGTGTTATAATTTTAAGAACTCATCCTTTGACAAACGATTACCTGCAACAATGTCAAAATATAGCCAAGTCATTGTGAAATAAGCATGCTAGAATATTAAATGCTTCAACTTAACCTCACTAGCATCATTTACAAATTATAACTCAAATCACTATATAAGAAACTCAAAACAAATGCTTTGGGGCATGATTTCCCTCACCGCTGAGTTTATGAACAACGATAACTTCATTGAACAAAAACAAAAGAAGAAGATAAAGAATTACAACAAGAAATGCTAAGGAAGAGCTAAAAACAACCCAAGACAAATTAATCTCTCTTTCTTAGAGAGAGAGAGAGAGAGAGAGAGAGAGAGAGAGAGAGAGAGAGAGATTTATCAGAAAACTCAAAGTTAATTTAGTAATTAAATTCAAACTCCTGTAGATATACCATGCATAGCTACTTTTGGATTAAAGTTGATTCCCAATCCAGGGTACCAAACACCATAGGATAATTTTAAATCCACACTCCCAAACAGGCCCATTTCAAACATATGTGAACATTCCCTGAATTTTAATTGAACTGAATTGCAATTTATTCAATTCATTATAGAGAAAGGCTAAGGTTGTGTGGCACCATCCTAATTCACTATTAGAACATAACGTGTCAATGCTGCTCCATGAATTACTGGACACTAGTTGCAACCTTGGACTAACCCCTTGTCTTGAAGCATAGGTCTGGATCACTTGGGTTATTTAAGCTTTTACCAGACCATATTGCAATTCATTTGACTTGAGCAACCAAATGCAACTTTAATATTTTTTCTAATGAGCTAGTATTTTCTGGGACCATAAAGAGAACTCCAAGCCCAAACTAATTAAGCGCATTCAATTGACCCATTGAGCCATTGGTCCAGTGGTTCTAACCATAACATCACATCTCGAGAGACTTTGACATACCAATAGGCCATTGCACTGGTCGCTGTTTAAAACCCAAATGAGCAAATGAGAAACTTGCAACTAGCCTATTTAACTTTAATTAATATCGTGATATTTTAAATGAGTTTGGCTTTTTCCGTTCTTCCATTTTCCTTCTATGGAAATGATCAAATGCTTGTTTCTTATGGTTAACCGACCAATCACAATCATTTCATCTTGTATAAGACAGATTTCCAATAAGGAAGTTGACAATGGAATAGTCGGTTTGGATTGAGGTTCAGGTGTCCTACAGATGAGGCAACTGTGTATAGTAATATTATCCTGTCCAAAATTCTATAATAGAATATTCTTCCTTGCTGTATAATAGCTGTTTTATATAGTAAACAAAACCTAGTTTGTTAACTTTTAGATAGAATGCTTTCTTCACCATTCACTCATCAACGAAATCAATGGATAGCCAATAGTCTAACTAAATGTATGAGTGGGGCCCACATAATGACTGGACTGGCCCAGTTTTCGACGCTTGTGACTTTTTCTTTACGGCCAACCCTTTAGATGGCTCAGATGTTCTTCACGAGTGACACGTGGACGGGAAACAAGTCTTGTAGTTGTATATGAACATCTCTCAAATAATTTTTTTAAAAATATTTAAAAAAGAAGAAAAATGGAAAAAAAATTGAGGGTGATGAAATTCATCAAAATCAAGAGAGGGAGATCTGAGGCACTCAGAATGAGTAGGAGAATTTATTTCAATCAAGAAATATCAGAATAATCTTTATTCATCATCATGCCCTAGAATTAGAATATATATATATATATATATATATATATATATATAATTTAAGTATGAGTTTGGTTGAACAAAATATCAAATTTCATGATATTTTAGTGTAATTTGGTGCATAATATCATGAAATTTTAAGCTATTGGGTGCAACCAAATAGACCCAACAAAAGAAATTTTTAAAAAAAATGAAGAAAAAACCTCTTTAGTAGATTTGAGGAAATCTGAAGAGGGTTTCTCTCAGACAAATGCCTCGATTTGTCCTCACGAGCTTTGGAAAAAATGAGATTTTTATTTCCATCGGACTCGTCATCATTTCTTCATCACTGATTTTGAATCCTTGATTTGGGGCTATTTGGATGCACCACCCTCAATAATGTGAAGTAATGAGGGTCCACATCGAATTAGGAATCCACAAATTGCTAAATCCTCAAATCCCTAAATCAGTATTGAGATTGAGAGAGAGAGAGAGAGAGAGAGAGAGAGAGAGAGAGACCTCATTGAGCTTCAGAGACAGAGAGAGGCGTGCATGGGTAGGGCATACCACAACGGTAGGGTGGAGAGATGAGAGAGAGAGAGAGAGAGAGAGAGAGAGAGAGAGAGAGAGAGAGAGAGGGCGGGCGGGCGGGCGTGCGTGCAGCGGGTAGAGAAATAGAAGAAAGGGAAAGGGGTCAAGGGTTGGGTGGGGTCAGGTGGGGTCGGATACTTTAGGAAAGTGTTCTGTACGGTCGAGCTCATGGGAACTTCCCACGTGGTCGAGCTGTGTGGGCCCCACCGTGATGCGTGTCGACCATCAACACCGTGCATTTGATGGGCCCCCTTTTAATTATGGGATATCCCAAAAATCATCCTTGTACAGAACTTAGGTGGGCCATACCATTTAAAATCATGTGAAGAAATGCCTAAAACATATAAAATCACTTGGTGGGGCCCACCTGAAATTTTGATGCATATGAAACTTGGTTTGGCTCCTCATCCAAGTGGGACACACATAATGGATGGGCTGGATTTGTGAACCACATCTCAGTAAACCCAACAAATGACTATGAATATTTTAATGGAGGGTAACCCCTCTCAACTTTTGTATGTGGTGTGGCCCAAAAAAGTCACGGATTGACTTGATTTTTAAGCCCCAGGCCCACCATGGAATGGTGCATCTGATTGATTAGGTAGATGTTCGACACCCATCACGGTGGGGCCCACACAACTTGACCATATGAGAAGTTCCCATGAGCTCGACCGTATGGAACCTTTTCCCATACATACATACATACATACATTCATATATATATATATATATATATATATATATATATATATATATATAATAAATTATAAAATTATTATATATCCATCATTAAAATCCTCTTAAGGCCCATTGTACTGTTTATTTGACATCCAATATGTTGATTAGTTCATACAGGGCCAAATGAAGGGGAAAAACAAAAATTAGTTTGATCCAAAACTTTTATGGCCCCAAAATGTTTTTTAACAGTTGACGCTCATTCAACATAGTTTCCTGGAATGTGGCCCACTTAAGATTTGGATATATCTTATTTTTGGTCTCATACCGTAAGATGATCTTTAAAAATAGATAGACGACATGGATTAAACACATACATCATGGTAGGGCTCACAGAGCACCAACCACCAGCCATTAGATGGTGTCAGGGGGAGTAGCCAATCCGTTCCCCTTATTTGTGGTGTGGTCCATTTAATATTTGGATATGATTCATTTTTTGGATAATTCTCTAAAATTATCTCAAAAAATGGATGAACGGTGTAGGTTGATCCCAAATTTTTGGTAAATCCAAAACTCAAGTGTACCATGCCACGCGAAATGGTGTGGAATAATGATTTCCACCGTTGATACCTTCCTTGGGCCCACAATAATGTTTATTTGACATCTAACATGTTCATAATATCAAAAAGATATAAATGAAGAGAAAACACAAACATCAGCTTGATCCAAAACTTCTATGAATGTTACTTTTAATGGTGGACGTTCAGTCCCTACTTTATAGTCCACTTAAGCTTTGGACCCGCCCCAGTTTTTGGTTAATATCTTAAAATGATCCGAGAAAAGAGTTGAACGGTATGGAGAAAGTCAATCCATGACTTAAGTGGGCCAAGAGCTTAAAAATAAAGTCAATCCATGACTTGGGTGGGCCACACCACATAATATAATGGAGAGGGGTTTCCTTAAAACATTCATAATCATATATTGGGTCTGCCTAAATGTGATTCACATATCCAACCCACTCATTATGTGTGTCCCACTTGGATGAGGGGTTAGACCAATTTTTAGTTGCATCCAAAACTCATGTGGGCCCCACCAAGTGCTTTTAAATTTTTTTAGGATGTCTTCACATAGTTTTAGATGGTATGGCCCACTTAAGTTTCGTATACAGATGATTTTTGAGATATCTCATAACCTAAAGGGGACACAGTAAATCCACGGTGTTGATGTTTGACACACATCATGATGGGGCCCACAAAACTTACTAACATCAATTCTTAGGTTCTCACGAGGTCAGTAAGTTGGGTCACAATTTTGACCAGAATATTTGGCCCATTTTACATGTCTGGTCCATTCACTCTATTTTACTGATCAATACCCTCATTTTGACTAGTTACTCGCCTTAATCAGGCTACATATGAGAAAAGATATTGGGCATACCAAGATTAATCAACAATTTCAGTGAAATTTGATTTAAACATCTGAAGTTATTTACGCTTCAATTTGAACTGATTAGATTGTCCAAAAATGGTTAAATGTTGTTCATAATATCAAAAATATATGAATGAATAGAAAACACAAACATCAGCCTGATCCAAAACTTCTATGGCCTCCAAGAAATTTTAAATGGTAGAGGTTCAATCACACTATTTCTTGTGGTGTGGTCCACTTGAGCTTTGGATTTGCTTCCTTTTTGTTCGTTAGACCTCAAATTATCTGTTAACATGGATGAATGGAGTGGATAAAATAAATAAATAATAGTGGACCCCACAGAGTTTACTCTGGTAAGGGTAACGAGTAACTCACCTAAATGTAGTGGAGAAAGGTTTCCTTAAAACATTCATAATCATATATTAGGCCTGCCTAAATGTGATTCACATATCCAACCCACTCATTATGTGTGTCCCACTTGGATGAGGGGTCAGACCAAGTTTCAACCGCATCCAAAACTCATGTGGGCCCCACCAAGTGCTTTTATATTTTTTAGGACGTCTTCACATAGTTTTAGATGGGCCCACTTGAGTTTCGTATACAAATGATTTTTGAGATATCTCATAACCTAAATGGAACACATCAAATCCACGGTGTTGATGTTTGACACACATCATGATGGGGCCCACAAAACTTACTAACATCAATTCTTAGGTTCTCACGAGGTCAGTAAGTTGGGTTACAATTTTGACCAGAATATTTGGCCCATTTTACATGTCTAGTCCATTCAGTCTATTTTACTAATCAATACTCTCAATTTGACTAGTTACTCGCCTCAATCAGGCTACATATGAGAAAAGATATTGGGCATACCAAGATTGATCAACAATTTCAGTGAAATTTGATTTAAACATCTGAAGTTATTTACTCTTTAATCTAAACTGATTAGATTGTCTAAAAACGATTAAAGGTTCGATTAGTGGATGTGCCTAATAATTTAGTGATTTTATTTTTAACAGATAAATTTCAATTTCCATTTAAAAATAACATTTTTTTTTTCAAAATGTATATTTTTTTTGCTCTTTTAACAAAATATCATTTTTATTATAAAATATTTCAAAAAAAATTTAAAATACAAATTCTGAATTTTTATTTTCAAAATCTTAAAACTTTTCTCATATTTTAAATTTTTTCTCAAAATTTTTAAATTGCCAAATTTTTTCTTCAAAAGCATCATTTTGTTCTCCAAAATTTTCTCAAACATTGTTAAAATTTCTAAACTTCTTAATATTCTTTTTCATGTGATATTACAAATCATTTAAATATTACCTTTTAATTATATATAAAAAAACATTTCAACTCATATGATATAAAAACTAAATATATATATACATTTTCACCGACAAAAAATTTTAAAAATTAAAACATTTTTACATTTTTACCGATGGTTTTCAGCCGTCGGGAAAAAGTTTTAGGAAAGACTTTTACCGACGAAAATTTTCCTTGGTAAAAGTCTTACCACCAAATTTTCGAAGATAGCACGAAAATGTGCTACCTTAAAAATTAAAACATTTTTACCGACGAACCATTTCGTCGGTAAAAACATTTTTTACCGAAGGTTTTCAGTCGTCGGTAAAAGTCTTACCACTAAATTTTCCAACACTGCGCGAAAATTTTCTAACTTAAAAATAGAACATTTTTACAGACGAAAATTTTCGTCGGTAAAAGTGGTTTATTGCATTTTTACTGACGAAACGGTTCGTCGATAAAACTCAGGGCCAAAATTGTTTATTTGAAAAGAATATCACTTTTTCCGACAAAAATTTTCGTAGATAAAAATATTATTCCCAATGGTTTGAGTTCGTCGGTCAAACTCAACACGAAAATTTTCCAACTTAAAAATAGAACATTTTTACCGACGAAAATTTTCGTCAGTAAAAGTGCTTTATTGCATTTTTACCGACGAAACGATTCGTTGGTAAAACTTGAGGCCAAAATTTTTTACCTGAAAAAAATAACACTTTTGTGGATGAAGATTTTTGTCAATAAAAACATTATTCTCGACTGTTTTAGTTCATCTGTAAAACTCATCGCGGAAATTTTATAAGTTGAAAATATGACAACTTTACTGACGAAACGTTTCGTCGGTAAAAGTAGTTTTTTTGGTTTTTAAGCGACGAACATTTTCGTCGGTAAAACTCCGCGCCAAAATTTATGGCGATAAAAATATAACACTTTTACCGACGAAAATTTTCTTCGGTAAAAACATTATTCCCGATGGTTTTAGTTTGTCGGTAAACCTCATCGCGAAAATTTTCTAAGTTGAAAATATGATAGTTTTACCGACGAATATGTTCGTCAATAAAAGTAGTTTTATGGTTTTTTAGTGACAAACATTTTCGTCGGTAAAACTCGGCGCCAAAATTTTCGGCCATTAAAATATTACATTATTCTCGATGGTTTTAGTTCGTCCATAAAACTCATTGCGAAATTTTTTTTTAGTGAAAAATATGACAGTTTTACCGACGAAAATATTCGTCGGTAAAAGTTGTTTTATGGTTTTTTAGTGACGAACATTTTCATCCATAAAACTCCACACCAAAAATAACACTTTTACCGACGAAAATTTTTGTTGGTAAAAAACCATAAAACATTATTCCCGACGGTTTTAGTTCATCGGTAAAACTCAGGGCCAAAATTTTCCATGTGAAAAATATAATACTTACCGAATAAAATTTTCGCGGTATAAACATTATTCTCAACGGTTTTAGTTCGTCGGTAAAACTCAGGGCCAAAATTTTCTAAGTGTAGTATAATACTTTTACCGACGAAAATTTTCGTCGGTAAAAGTGGTTTAGTGCTTTTTACCGACGAAAATTTTCATCGGTAAAAGTCTTATCGTGAAGCTTTCAAAATAGTGTGAAAATTTTCTACCTTAAAAATAATATTTGTTTTACCGATGAAAATTTTCGTCGGTAAAAGTGATTTTGTGCTTTTTACCGACGAAAATTTTTGTCGTAAAACTCTTACCGCGAACTTTTCCAAATAGCGCGAAAATTTTCGTTCTTAAAAAGTATAATTGTTTTACCAAAAAAAAAAAAATTATTACCAATTCGTCGGTAAAAGTGCTGTTTTACCGATAAAAAAAAAATTTCGTTGGTAAAACAGTACTTTTACTGACGAAATTTTTTTCGTCGGCAAAAAGTTTATTGGTAAAAATGCTGTTTCTTGTATTGGATAGAGCTAAAGTCTCACTTATTCATCACTTGTAACACATTTTTGGCCATCACATAATATTAGAACAATGTGAAATTAGTCATATTTTAAAGACCATTAAATAAACTTCAACAACCTACGTGCATGTAATTATAGAAACATTCGATTGAGTTATGTAAGTTTTCTAAGGATGTGTATGGTCATGACTAAATTATAAATTAAAGCATAATAGAATTGTATCTCATTAGTTGTTGATATTTAAGAATAAGTTTAACTAAGGGGCTTTTAGTTGAATGGCCACATGTTGTCATTCTTAGGGGCCTGATGAAGAAGCTACAATAGAGGAGAGAAGTAAGAACGAGGAAAAAGGAGAGGGACAATGGAGAGAGGATGTGAGAGGTGTTTCTTAGGGTTAACAAACCCTGCATCCTTCCTTATTTATATTATTAAATAATATGTGTATGGCCCTATGGGCCTTATTATATGAGCCTCAGACCAATGGGCCTAATTCGTTTAAATACTCCTCAAGCTGGAGCATCCTAATGATACCTAGCTTGGAACAAGGCTTACTATAATCAAACCTAAGAAAATGACTGAATTTTTTTTATATAACGTCCTCCTTAAACTCAAGGTGCTCTTAAATGAGGAACTTGAGTTTAGGAGGCACACGAAACATTTATTTAAAAGCGGAAAAGAAAAGATGATGCGGTTGAGTAGCATATGATGAGATGAGAAGAGAGTAGGCATACAAGTAGTGGAAGTGATGAGATGATGAACAACTTCAGGTGTGTATGCACTTTTAAGTGATTTAAGTAATTGGACCACCCATATGGCATGAACGAGTCTAGATCTACTATTTAGCTCCAACAAGGCTATGATAACTGCTGAACACAAACAAGAGTATGAACCAACTATTCGACATAAACAAGAATAGACCAATTATTCAATATAAACGAGATCGAGCTAACTGCGTGGAGTAAGGATAAGATAGCCACCTAGTCTAAATATATAGATAACCAATTCGATACATAAATGAGTATGGGCAAACTGCCCTATACAAAAAATGAGGAAGGGCCAACTGCCCAATACAAAAATGAAACGGGCCAACTACCGAATATAAAAGATGGTCACATCACACATCATGGTAAGGAGAACTTGCTATGTCTTCAAAGAAGGTGATGAAGAAGAAGCTAGCCTGCAATGATCTGATTGATGGTGAGAACAATGACAGAAGTGGCAATCCAACACTACACCAAAATCGTGATTCTGGTACGGCTGGATGTTTGGTTCAAAAACGGCTTAGAGCCGTTTCTGATCTGAAACGGTAATGAACCGTACTCGGCTAGTTGCTGTTATACTCCGTTGTTTCCATTTTTTTGTTGGTGTGTCCTAATTGAGCATTTGATGTTCTTATGTATTATGATTATACTTTATTGTTTTATTTTGAAACAGATGGACGGAATAGATTCTATTAATAACCTCTGAGTGGACCCCACATGGCCCGAGAGCCACGTTACTGTATATACTGCAGACTACCGAATATTTTTCCTCATTTCCATACGCCAAAACGCCCTAAATCCCTCATTTCCATCTCGATGTCGCTCTCCCTCTCCCTCTCCCTCTCCCTCTCTCAATCTCCCTCGATCTCCCTCTCCCAATCTCCCTCGATCTCCCTCTCTCTCGATCTCCCTCTCCCGATCTCCACCCTCTCTCTCGATCTCCCTCTCTCTTGATCTCCCTCTCCCGATCTCAACCCTCTCTCGATCGCCCTCTCCCGATCTCAACCCTCTCTCTCGATCTCCCTCTCCCTCTTCCAATCTCGACTCTCTCTCTCGATCTCCCTCTCCCTCTCACTCTCCCTCCCTCTCTCGATCTCCCTCTCCCCTGGAACTTCCTCGGCCGCACCATCCCGCATGAGAGAGCTCCAGATTTCAAACCGTCTTGGGATCGCCTTTGCCCCTTCTCAAAACCCTAACCACGACATCCTCGTCGTTGCCTCCAGTGTGACGCTCCATCGCCCCCTACTCCATCTCCTCCTGCATCTCTCGCACAGTGAGCTCGATCCCAACCGTCGATCTCATGATCGTATCATCCTTCAAAGAGAAAAGGGAAATGCACAAAAATCATCATGAACTGCGTTTGCTTTCGATGAAGGTAGTGTTTTCCGTCGTTAGCTTGTATACGTGCTCCCCCCTGGCAATCGGGTCATTAAATTTTTGTGATATGATCTGAACTACAGTGGTAGTCCATATCCTTAAATTGTCTATAGCGAAACAATCACAATCCTTTGATTTTTGTCCCGAAAAATAGATGATTAGGAAATGGCACCCAACAGCGATTAGTTTCTCTTCTTTTTATTTCCCTATTGCTGCTTTCATTTTTTGTTTGGTTGTTTGTTGTTTTGCTTTTTTCTCCTTCTTAATATATATCAGTTATCTTTCAAAAAAAACAAGAGTCTACATTTGACAGAAGATTGATGGCTTGGAACTTCTGCTCCAGTAGGATTTTAAGGAATTGTTAATCAGTTGATGTCCTATCATATCAATTGTTTGGATGATTGAACCATGGGCACTGTCACTACCTGATGATAGTACGCATACCCTCAATTCAAGGATCATGTATTCCTCTCAGTCCATGTAATGCCTTCAATAATCGATTGTGGTAATGTGAGTATGCTAATATGGATACGATAAAGAGGCAATGACCAATGTTGGCCTGCCCCATTTCATTAATGGCATGAGACTTGCCTCCAAATTTCCATATATATAACTTCAAGTCTCGCTTAAAACACATCAAATTGCAATTTTGGGCTTAGTCATCATTATGAACTAATTTGGTGTCACCGCACTTGATGATTTACTCCTTTCTGAATTGTGACTTTGTAACCCATTGCAAGCCCACAATCTTTTACCATTTACTTACATATTTATTATGTTGCAGCCAATGCGCATTAACAAGGGTAGGCATCAAACTAGCATCCTTATGGATGAAATGAATGGGTTCGATCTTTCTTAAATGGGTTTGTGCTAAAATAGCATCTGCAACTTGCATGTTCATTTTCCATTGGAGTTGGTAGTACTTTGGTACATGGAGTTGGCAGCATGTAAAGCCCAAAGGATGGGTGGTTTTGAAAGCTATCTCATCATAGCTCAATTAGATCGCCATTTGTTAAGAGGCCCAATTTTGTGACCTCCCAGGCAGTTGGGGCTGACCCTGATGGAAGTTGGTCCTAGTCGGCAAGTCTTAAATCCATGTTAATAACCATGAGGTGGGATATTCTAAGTATGGTAAGCATTGTTTATTTAATTGCAATATTGATTTGTGAATCTGTGATGATTTTTTTTTAAAAAAAATTGAAATAGCCATTTTCATCATAGGTTTTCCATATGTAATGTCATTGAAACTCCCGATTTCTCTCTTCTTTCTTATAGGGATGACTCTTTGAGGAGCCACAAATTTTATTGGAGACTCAATGCATTAAATGGAGTTGCCACCACGATTTTCTCTTCGCTGACTACACCTATACGGTTGGTGGAGGAAGATTAGAGAGCGATTAGGTAAGACCAGACCATGAAATTCCATTGCTTGCTTAAAAATAAATAAATAAAAATAAAAAAGGAGAAAAAGAAGAAGAAACTTGTCCTTGTTGTATGTAGGACATGACTTCAGAAAGAAGTGAATGCATGACAGTTCCAGAACCTTCCCTAGTTTTTCTCAGCAAAACAATTGTTTCTTAAACCATGACCCATCTAACAGTGGATCAACCGATTCTTGAGGCAGGGCATCAACATAGTGGTACTCGAACGGATTGGATCTCGTATGTATGCACATGTGTGGCATGTACACAACTTGTGTCATGTGCTTATGTGCGTGTGTGCATGAGGATCTGTTTCTTTTACCTTGAATCTGATTGTTGGCATATTGTGTATGTTTTTCTAATGGTAGCAGGGCATGCCTGTTACGTGATGGGGCGAGGGTGGAATAACAGCTTGCCTTGTAACCGCTGCATTCGATTCTTTGATAGGTTGGCATATTGTGTATAATGACCACTACTTTAGTCCATTGCGAGCTTAGTTGCGGGATCCTTTTAACTAGATGCCACTCCTGCTTCGAGTCCCTGCTTCAGGCTCTCACTCTTACTCCTGCTTCCCACCTATTTACACTTGTTGACATTTTGAAAGAGGCGCCTCCCTGCTTACGCACCTGAATTTGTTTCCGCTTCGCTTCACGCTTTAGTGACTATGGTTTGCTTGTCAAAAGGTTTGGCAACTGTCTGCCCACACATAGACCCTCTTCTACTTGCGCTTGGGACTAGCTGGTGTATGACTACCAGATGGATTGTTTCTATATTTAAAATAATTAAAGATCGTTATTTCACCATAACGGCTGATGAAATGGCTCATAGCAGATTTTGGCCCCAGCCATTATGACTGTTATGGCAAATTTCAAACCTGGGGCCTGGGCTTGATTTTAGTTTTATTCTTCCAGATATATTTCTTAACCTGATTTTCGCATCCTGATATGGTGTCTTCTCAGTTTCTTCATCTACCTTGCATCAAAGGACGACATGGTATGGTATATAATAAATGATTGTTAATATTACGGTGTTGGTTGTTTGATAATCCTATCATCCTGATACGTTCAAAAACTCCATTGTTATAATTTACTGTTGATGTACTATAATTGCAACATTGCTCCTGCCATAAATGGGTCAAGGTTTTCCTTGGGTAAATTTTGGGTAGAGTGATTCATGATAAACATATTTCTGCTCGCATGCTCCCGAGGATATTTTTTTCCTTTTTTTTTTTTTTTTGTTGAGATGTAAGTTATGTTTTTCCTTTTTATTTTCAATTGTCAATTCACTGTGTAAAGTGATGTTGATTGGGATTGTTTCATCTCTTATAGATAAGTGCTTTAAAGTGTTACATGCAGTCATTTCCATGATGGAAAATCAGAAGCTTAACACTGCTTCCTGCAGATTGTCTTCTCTCTGATCCAATTCTTTTGCTTGAACTTCTGTAACAATTTGTTTATAACCATTCTTCTTCTCTTATGGATGAATGATGTGATGTGTGCATGCATTCTTTTTCATGCTGGGAAGTCAAAAGCTTATATTTGATTCCAGAATGTCGAAGTTTTTTAATAACCTTATCCTTCATTTTATTGTTTTCTTCATTGGTCTTCTAGCATGTTGGTGTTAGAATCTAATCTTTACATGAGCAAGTGGTTACTGATTTTGCAGACTCTTTTATTTTGAAGGGCAAGTCAGAAAAAGCTAAGCGAGTAAGAAAAATCGGCCGGTGCATGCATCCATGATAACCCAAAGGAATTATGGCATACATGATCCAAGGCTTTGTTCGATATATGCGAGTTTTCATTGATGACAAGTAGTGGGCCCATTGCCAGTCCAGACCATTGTTCTTGTTGTGTAAAATGTTGGATGGAGCATGCCCAAAAAATCTCCCGATTGGACCATCATAATGTTTCAATTTGTCGCCCACAAAAGAAGAGAAATACAACATCTATCCACATTCACCTGATAAAAGTCCAATTACTGGTGGTTTGGATCTTCCAATATGAGTTGAGGCCTGGTCCATCCACAGAAAAATAGACTGGATTACTGAAGAATGGGCCCCACTTGTCACTATAGAGAACTTGCATATATTGTGCAAAGCCTCAGGTAGAAATTCTCTAGTACTCCATGACTAAATGCTGTTGTGAACTTGTGATAGACCTATTTAAAAATCCTAAGTCTGCACTTTCCAGAACTATTGTTGACATCATATCATCCATGACGTGGTCATGTTATTTTGCCTTCATGTATATGGCTTCGTCTCATTGTTTTTCCTTAGTGCACCCCTATTGATTTGACATGATCTTCTCCTTCTCAAATCATGCATTCCCCTGCTATAGAGTTGTCTGATTGAGAAGAGTTTCTGAGCTTGGTCCATTGATGATGGAAGATGCAACCTCACTGATCTGGATCGAACTTTCTAGCCAGATTCATTACGATCTAGACCATCCATGAGATCTCCCTTAACTTCATCCTACAGCTGTCCATGTGGTCCATGTGAGCAGAATGTACAATGTGCATCCATGTAAATAGCTGCTGTTTGATTGTACTAAAAACAGGATGGCCATTTAATGTTCTAACAATTACACCCATCTCTTTATATCACATGACATCATCAACATGATTAAATATCTTTCAGTATGTTACTTACTAGAAAAAAAAAAAAAACATTTTTTGCCTACTTTTGAGGTTTTTATGCTTCCAATGGCATATTATTTCTATTCTCAGTCCGGACTGTAATTATGGATGATAGGTTATGCTTTAAACTTCATTGATCTAGTGAAAAATGAGAGTTTCATTGATGTAGGTCATACTTGTACAAGGAATGGGTTTTCACTTAATCCATCACATTAAGGCATTGGTTTCTTTTAACAGAAATGTTTATGTAGGTGGAGGAAGTTGATGATTGGATTTGTCCGGCCTTACATGCGTCAGATTTTGGGTTGTCTTTCTGTTGGACGCTCATCTTGAAAATCAAGTTGCAACACTCATCAAGTAAGTACATGTGTACATCTTAACATGGATCAGTGGTCAGCCTTTCTCTCTCACGCTTGTGGCCCATATGTATTATCGATTTTTTTTTAATGTATTATTGATCTTAATTAATAAATTATCAGGCTAAAATCCAGCAACCTGACTCATTTTTTACACACAAGTGCTGCTCGCTAATCCCTAATTACAATCATGTGAGCCATGATAAACTCTAATTACATATAGTCTTGGTTAATTTATATTTTTATTACTTCATGTAAACATATTTGTAGTTATACATTACTTTTACCTTTGTTTACGGTTCTCCTTGTTTACGGTTCTATTGTTTAGTTTAATGGATTTGATATTGAATTTGGTATGCTTAATTTATATTTTGTCACTTCATTTATATTCTGTTGAAATTGGTATCAAAACCTTGTTTACGGTTCTATTATTAGGTTAAATTTCTTTAGAACAACAGCCCGTTTGGTAGAAGAGGAAACACCTCTACCTGTGCTTTCTGAGCAGTAGCTCCTTTGGAGCCCGCTTTCACGTCGACCTAAGGGTCCTAGCGTGGAACTACCAAATCTGCCCGTTGAGTCTAAAAAAGAGACGCAGTGTTTTTTTATTATTTTAGTTTGTTATCATACTTGTGATTGAAAATGGAAATAAAAAACTTGTTTTATTTCACTAAAGAATGCATCAAAATTTGTTTATTCACTTTAAACACATTTAGTCAGTAGGGTCCAACCATCATTTGAACATCAAAATTGACTTGATTATCTCATTTGTTGCAGAATGTTGTCATTAAGTAACAAAGCATGGATGGACAAACATAGGTTAAGTCCAGAATATTTGGATGGACTTATGCATTTTATTGAGTTTACAAAGAACAACGGTGGTGGATTTGATCATTATTCGTGTCCGTGTGTGAAATGTAGAAATGGGAGTGGGATGTTCACTCTTGGAGAGATTCATGAGCATTTGCTCATTAACGGTATTGATAAGTCATACACACATTGGATTTTTCATGGTGAAAGTCTTGCGAAAAGTAACGAGAAACCATCATCATCGACGTTTGATGATCAATCCGATGATGAGTATCCTAGAATGGAGGAACTTGTTAATGATGCATTTAGAAATATTGGAGAGCATCTTTGATACTCTTATGGATGATCTTAGAAGAAATGAAAATTGTCATGAAGACCTTGATGCAGAAAGATATAAGGCTTTATTTGATGATGCAAGACAATCTTTATACCCTTCTTGCCCTAGAGAACTCACAAAATTATCGGTTACTGTTGAGTTGTATAGTTTAAAGACACGTAATGGTTGGTCGGATAACAGCTTTAATGATCTTCTTCAATTGGTTAAGAAGTTGTTACCAGTAGAAAACACGTTGCCAGTGAGCACATATCAAGCGAAAAAGATGATCAACACATTGGGAATGACTTATGAGACTATACATGCATGTCCAAATGATTGTATTATTTATTGGAAAGAGTATAAAGATAGACAAAATTGTCCAACATGTCATACTTGAGATGGAGGTCGACATTTTGGCAAAGAAAAAGGCGTTAGAGTTCCATCGAAGGTTTTGAGATATTTTCCTCGACACCAAGGCTACAGAGGCTATATTGTGTGTGCATTCAATGTCAAATATAATTTTAATATGATCCTATATACCTTTTGTTAAAAAAATTAATAAGTAATCTTTTTTTTTTTTTTTTTTTAAACTTTATTTCTAGTGTGCCATGGATAGCGGAGCAAATGACTTGGCATTGTCAACCGAAAGAATATAGTGGTGTTATGCGGCATCCATCGATTCATCAAGTTGGATGGTAATAAATAACAAGTGGCCAAGTTTTTTGAAGAATTCCGTAATGTGCGTTTAGGGCTTGAATCGATGGATTTAACCCATTTGGACATCTTAGTAGTGTCTATAGTTGTTGGCTCTGTCATTATAGTGCCATATAATCTACCCCTTCGATGTGTATGAAAAGAGAATTTTCAATGTTAACTGTATTGATACCAGGTCCAAAAGGACCGAGTAAGGACATTGATGTCTACCTACAACCGTTGATTGACGAGTTGAAGAATTTGTGGCTCAATGGAGTGTCAACATATGATTCTCATTCAAAGACAATTTTTAATTTGAAAGCCATTTTAATGTGGGAATTCATGATTTTCCCGCATATGGGAGTTTATCGATGTGATGTGTTACACATGCACAATATGCTTGCCACTGTTTTGTCAAGAGGAACCGTCTATTGCCATCAACGACTTAAGAGTGGCAAGAAGTACTCCTATCGGTAAGGCCATCGAAGATTTCTTCCTATTAATCATATTCTTTTTTAGGACCCAAAAAGCGGCATTCAATAATCAAAGTAGAAGAAGGAAGACCTTCTCATCGATTAAGTGGTTCGAGGTTACAAGCGAAATGTTTTAAAAGCATGTCGGTATTCAGATGGATATCGTGTAAATCGAAGGGAAGAAACTCAAAAGTTATTGATGATTCACCAAGAGGAATATAAATGTTGGTACAAAAGATCGATCCTATTCGACTTGCCATATTGGAAGGTGATTTCCTTAACTTTTACTTTCATTTGCATGTATGCGAGTGAATAAAAACTTAACATTCCATCATAATTGTAACTTTTTTTAGTTGAGTTACTTAATCGACATAACTTGGATGTAATGCATGTTATAAAGAATGTTGGTGATCATCTTCGTCGACAATTCTGAAGTCAAAGATAAAACTAAGGATGATATAAGTGCACGCGAAGATTTAAAAAAATGAACATAATGAAGGACTTATGGCTTAAAGAAGCGGATGGCAAAACTATTAAACCAAAGGCACCATTTACTTTAAGTCGCAAGGAGAAAGAATTGTTCTTCACAAACATTGCATGACTTGAAGGTTCCTAGGTGTTGGGATATAGTTCCAATTTAAACATCTTGTGAACTTGCAAACTCTCGAGATAAAGGGACTAAAGTCGCATGATTATCATGTCATTATGTGTCAAGAGCTATCTTACTAAATAGATTTTGTTGCTACAACATGCTTTCTCGAGCATAAGACGCGTCAATTTTCATGAAATCCTTCTTTTTATTCAACACGTAATTTTTCTTCTTTAATGTCACATGGTGTTCAAGACAATTAGCGCAAAGAGATAACATCATTGCCGAGAATCAAACAACGTTGTTGTGGCAATGTGTGTTTTAGAGAAGTTTTTTCCTCCTTCATTCTTTGTTATTAGCATTCACCTTATGGTACATCTAGTGATCTTTACAAGCATTGGATATCATTATCAAAGGTCCGTTAGATTTCTGAGTGGATGTATCCTTTGAACGGTAAATATCTAACCTTGATGTGATTCATTTAGACTTCATCGTCATCATATACAATAATATATTATTGGACACTTAACCTTTTTGGATGCCTCCATTAGGTTAATAAAGATTTATAAAGGATACGTAAAGAATACAAAGACATCTGAAGGGTGTATTGCAGAGCGTCTACATTGAGAAGAATCTATTTTATATTGTATAGAGTACATGCCAAACAGTGAGAGAGGAAGTCACAAGCATACCCGTCAAAGGTTCCTGGATGAGGATAGGGTGTGCGATGAAGAGCCTTTGGATAATGGCAAGAATATATACTTAACTAACATACAACATCAACAAGTACGCGAGATGGGTTCTACACTGCTACGATGGAATTTATGAATGGAAAAGGTAAGTAGATAAATTTTTTAAAATATCAAATCACTTGTAGTAATTGGATAAATACTTACATATATTTCATATAGGAAGTACGAAATATATTTAGGACCGACCACATCAAAGGGGCAAAGAAGAAAGGAACTCAAGTGGTGTCGAAGAACAATGAACATGATTTCATCAATTGGTTACGAAAGGAGGTATTTTTCTAATTATTCATTTAATTGATATATTTGTTCATATATAGTTATTACTTTTTTCTTATTTGCGTTGGAGTTTGTTGAGGGCAGAGTTGACATTGAAACGATTAGTAGATGGCCCTACATTTTAAACCAAAAAATGCTATAACAAGTATCAGCGTGAACGGCATTGTTTGTATTCTCAGTGAATACGAGACTACCAAGTCAACACAAAATAGTGGGGTGTCTATGAAAGCCATCACTAAATACGGGGCAAGTGCTAAAGATAAGAATTACAAGGAAGATGAGGCTACCTATTATGGAGTCTTAAAAGAAGATAATAGTTGGATTAAGTATGTCTTTTCAATCAAACGGTATTTTATTGTGATTGGGTCGAGTGGAAGACAAGACCAATGGATGTATTGTTGATCCCGAGTCAAATTTGGTAATAGTAAATATGGAGAAATTGAAAGGACATGAGAAAGAAGGAGATGAACCATTCATACTTTGCATCCCAAGCAAGTCAAGTATTCTACTCCAAGGATCAAACAAGGCCTGGATGGTATGTTGTTTTAATGTCACCAAAAAGATTGACGAAAGACGTGGACACACTTGAAGATCCGACTGTTATGTTTTCCTCTTACACGAAGTAGAGTCTAGAATACAAATTTAGAAAATATTATAAAGGAAATCGGCTATGAGTTATAGGTAATGTATTTTTTGTTATCATAGATTTGTGTTGATTCATTTGACATTTTTATCGATGTAGCAAAAAAATCTTGATAAATGAATATCTATTTGTATGATGATTTCTTCTTATATAAATTTATGTCTATGGTGTGAGCCGAGACATGTCAATAGTTGAGGAGAATATGTCAACTTCACAAGAAAGAAAGGGGCAAAAAAAATGTAAATACATTTCCTTCATTACCTTATTATTTAATACATTGTTTTAAATAATATTATTTTTGATACAACATAAGTTTTGTATGTGTTAGAACTTCATCGTATCGAAAAAATATGTCATGACTTAATCAACTTAAATGCATTTTGTATGTGGTGTCGTGGTGGAAATGGTTGGTATGTATTTTGTAATGAAGTTCTAACTGATTTTGGATGTATCCACTAATTATGTTTTTTTTTTTTTTTTTTTTTTTTTTTTTTTTTTTTTTTTATCAAAAAAAAAAGAAAGAGCCTAATTCTCCTACTGGTATGTGTGAAATGTACATCTCCGTGTATCACTTTTCACTTGTATCCAAAATACGTTGCAATTCACCCTGGAAATTCAGCTTTTCCCAGGATTTGGCATGATCTTTCTAATCAGATGCTGCTCCTGCTTCGAACTACACTTCAAAATCGCACATCTGCTCCTGTTGCCAAGCTGTTTACACTTGCTAACATTTTGAAGCAGATGCTTCCCCGATCTGTACCCAGATCTTTCGCTACTTTTCTTCACGCTTCGTGCAACTATAAATTTGAATAATCATGTTATCCATCATGCATGTTGGGCTTCAACAACCAATAGGTTAAGGATTTTCAAAATACATGCATGAACTACAAGTAAATTGAGCAGAAATGTGAAACCACTCAAGTGATGGTTCATACAAGAACTGTGTTTAGCTTTGCTTATGCCATGTGTTTTCTTGTCCAAAGGTACCCCCAAGAGGTGAATGAAACCAATGTGCTTTGGTGAAGGCCAATCGATTATCTTAACTTGCATGCATGTTAAATGATCATCGCCACATGGTTTGCAAGGCATGGTGTTTAATTTCATGCTTGCAAGGGTATGTAAAGTTTTCTTGTGAACACTATGAAAACCCTTTATGGAACATAGGATAGTTGCCTAACAGGTTATCATGCAAAGATTTGTCCAAGAATCTGTTCTTCTAGTCTGCAAGGACACTTTCAATGGAAAATCTGTTTCTTTTATTCTTTTGTAGTTTCCAGTGCCAAGTCTTGTAGTTCAGCACCCTGATTGTATCAAGAAATGCTTTTGGACTTGTTAAACATGTTCTCCTAGTAAGGTTCTTATTGATTACACATCGAAAAGCAAACTTTTCTACATTCATATTGGCACTTCTTGTGTCTTTCTTTTCTCAAAATTTAATTTTATTACATTTGATCCGAGAGAGGTCCATGTGTCTGCATTTTTATGAGCTTCTGTAGAGCACAATTTTACTTTGTTATTGTATTTGACTGCTTCTGTGCCCTTCTTTTCTCTAGATTCAGTTTTTTAAACATTTGATACAGGAAAAAGGTCCATGCCTACGCACCTTAAGAGTTTTGTAGAGCACACATAATTTTATCTTGTTGTTTTATTTTGATAGGTTAAGCGTAAATATGTTGAAATCACTATTATGGATGGTATAGAAGACATACTAGTGACAAATTAGATAGCTCAAACCACACCCCCCAAGTGGTCTCTTTATTATTTTTCTTTGTATCTTTATTTAATCAATGCTTCTGGGTTATTTCAGTAGTTTTTGCATTGTCATCTCATCTCCAGTCCATCTTATTTCTCCCTCTATTGATACTCCAAGCATAGTTGGATCTATATGTCATTAAAAACTTGTTCTTTTCAGGTTAAGCAGATGGTTATTGCTGTTTTGATGGAATCAGACATGAATCTATCGGATGAGTTTCTTGACGCCATCATTGATAAGGTAAGGCTTTGTCCAAGTTTAGTCCTTTTTGCCTTCCTTCTTTAGTCTTTTGGAATGCTCTACTCTTATTGTCTATTCATTAAATGGCAGACATTTGAAGATGCTGATACTGACAAGGATGGTAGAATCAGCAAAGAGGAATGGAGAGATTTTGTTGTTCAAAACCCCTCCCCTTTGAAGAACATGACTCTTCCTTATTTGAAGTATGCAATTCACTTTAATGTCATAATGTGCTCTTTATCACCCATAATTCGCCGCAATTGAAATCTGTGTTCTTCTTCTATTTTTTAATTCATATTTAAGCATTTAGATTTATCTAGTTCTCTCAAAGAGATTAATCCTTGCGCGTCTAATTTTTCTTGTCACATGGAAGGGAATGTGTGCAAGTTAAAATGTTCAAGGCAAGGTAAAATGTTCAAGGCAAGGGAATGTGTCCAGAAAAACGTGGCAAGGTAAAATGTTCAAGGCAAAATGAAGCCAATGTTGCCAGTGAAGACCCCGTGAAAGTTAAGGCCCACGAGCATAGGATTGACATTGGAGATGAGCAGTCTGACTTATTGGGATATGAAATTCTTTCTGGGAGGCTGATTCTGGACAAGAGAACCCCCAGTTCAAGTACTCGATGTGGAGAATGTAGCAGAAACTAAAAACCAGGATGGGATTGTTGCAAAACTCACAAGCAAGGCATTCATTTGGGGATCTCATTTGCTGTGTCTCAAGGATGTGATTTCTGTAAGTTCTTTGCAGTTGAACTGCTAAGTTTATGTTCTTCTTGTTTCCTCATCAAATTCACAACACTTAAATATTTGGTGCTATGACTTTGGCAGGTGTCTTATATCATTGGTCTCGAGACACTTTCTCAGGCATGCATACCCAATAAGAAAGAGATCATGTGGCCTATCTTGTTTTTTGAAGCCTCAGAGGAGTCGAAAGGACTTCCGCTTCTTGGCTTCTAATTCAGCAGAAACCCTTCAATGGGTTAGTGGCTTTGTAGATCAGCAGTGCTTCGTGAAATGTTTACCTCATCCATTGGTGTCTTCCAAGAAGGTGGTTCGATATAGCAAGTGATTTTTTTCACTTCAACAAAGATATCAAATGTAAAAGTCCACCGAAAATTCTCGTGATACTAAATCCACGTTCTGGGCGTGGTCATTCTAGTAAAGTTTTTCATGGCAAAGTGGAACCAATCTTTGAGGTTTGTTGCAATTGGCACCGATGAAATGTCAATTTATTATGCATTCAAATCTCTTTGGTCTGTAGCAATATTTCTATTGAATATCCATCAATTAGAAATGAATATTCAAAAGCTTAGCAAGTGATATCTTGATTGTTGGCTTCATGCGGGACATCAACTCTCTCCTAACAGTGCGGAGAATCTTCCCATGGTGGGGCTGATTTTGTAGCCATGGACACAAAGAAGAGGGGTGGGAAGGTGGGCATGTATGACCAATTCATAGAAATCCATTGATGCATTTTGGGCAGAGAACATCACAAAGATAGAGGTGTTACAAGGTAGTGAATGATGCAAAATTTAATATTGTCCATTAAAATTTAAAAATTCTTTGAATTTCTTCAATAGTTGTGCTATTGATGATCATGTGTATTCGCTACTAATGATTACTAGTGATTGTTTCTTTTGAGCTTTGTTGAATGTAACATGATTATTTGCAACATTTATTATTTAAAGTACAAGAGTCATTTAACCTGGGTTTTTACATCAGAATCGTTACCAGCTAAACAAAGGAATGCTGATTCTAGTCAATTTTGTTGAATGACTAATTGACAATTGTAATGCTTTGATTTACACCAAATCTTATATGCAATTTCATCTTTTTTCTGCATGACTTGCATTTTTTTGGTTGGATTCACCTACTCATGATTGGTGCTTTTAAAGAAATGTTCTACTAATGTTCTTGATTCTATTTGTAGGTTGCGAGTCTGGGGCATGTTGTTCTTGGATGGCGCTCTGTCCCAACTGATAATACAAAGCTTGGGCAAGTCTGCTCTTCAAACAGAACTGTCATCGAACAAGTGTTCCTTACTCCAAGTCCAAGGTCAAGTTCTGATTTCAACAACAGTGTGATTGATCTCCATTATCCTTGTACCTTCTTCAACTTCTTTTTTTTTTTTTTTCAAGGCTTCAACTGGAGTTGTGAACTATGAAATAGCTTGCATAGTTTATTATATGCAATATCTTCACACTGGACATACTGTATTTACAGATGTACATATTGAGAAGGGTTTCGATGGTGGCTATTCGAGCTACATTGAACCTGCAGCATGGTGGAGTGAAGGAATTCTATATATGTTCTCTCTTCAAGGTGTGTCCTTTTAATCCTTTCTTCATGCTTTTGATAAGCGGTATTCTCCAGTTATCGGCACAATCTAGAAACACTACAGCTTGATAAGACAACTAAGGTTTGTGGTGGTTTGGCAGGACTATTGTTTACAAAGGTCACTAAAGCCAGATCAGTTGAGGGATTACTATTATGCAGATCTTGGACATGAAAGGTTTACGAGCTACATGGCCCTGGTAAATTTCCCCACCCGCCTTCTTTATCTACGAACTCCACACTTAAACAATGAGCAGATGGGGAACTCATTGGTGAGCAGACGAGACGTAAGGTTAAGCAACAAGTTCTAAGGCATCAAATTTTGAATGATTTCTTAAGTTCTTCTACTGTCTTGAGCTCTTGTTTATTATTTGAATTTGGGTGCTGGATGCCTTGGGTAAGTTGGCAAAAAACCTTGATATGGAGTAAACCATGTTGCAGAAACTTGATGCAGTGCTCCTTATGGTCAGTACTTGACGATGAGACTTCCAATTTGGAGGTGGATGGGAAAATGTATTTGGTCAAGGTAGCTTAGGGCTTCCACATTTTATTTTTTTTTTGTATTGGCTGTAGATATAAGAAACCTAATGAGTGTCCTTAATGCAAACTTGTCTTCAATTTCTCAGATGACTTCTGGATTTCCATGAATGAAATAGAAGAAAGCATGAGCTGATGTTGTTGGGCTCTCACAAGCTTGAAGATTTCCTGGGTGGTGCAACCATGGGAGCCCACCAATACGGATCCATTGACAGGGAAGCTGTGTCTCTAAGCTTAGACAGCATGTATTACCAGCACAACCTAGGCTATGGGAACTTATGGATGGATTTAAGCAATTTGCCTGAGTTGAAGAGCCCAGAGTTATCAGAGAGCAGCCTTTATAGGTAAAGCACACAAATCCAATTTCCCTATAGTTAGATATATGTCCATATGTGCTTTTGACACGTTTAGTTTCCTTCAACAGTTACATCCACCAATACATCCAGTAATTGGAGAGGAATGCCAGGCTGGCCTTGATCACACCATTACCTGCTGAAAATGCAAGCATTCAAGCTCCTTCAACCGTTCTTTGGTTCGTAACCCGGCCCTCGCTTTATGATGTTCTGAGCTTTTGTTTTGGCTCCATGCTTTCAAGATCCATTCCCCATTGCCTCTAATCCTGTATCTCATGACCCTAGTAAAATATAGTGTACTGTAATTTTATTTGAGAGAAGATTTAGAGTGTTGGACGACCTAAAATTTCTTTTCCCTCTACTTTCATCTTGCAGGTACCACAATTTGTGGTAACTTATGATTATTCCCCCATGACACTTGTGTAGGACAGTAGTACCATGAAAAAGGTAGGTCCCATACTTTTTTGTAGTACTGATTTCCTACGCAAGTGGCTTTTGGCAGTAAATGTGGTTCAACACCCTGTTTGTAACTGCTTTCGTTTATCTGAAAGTGCCCTCCACACCGCCAAGATGGCACACGTATTTTGAATCCAGTCGTTCATCAGCCGACAAGCACCTTAATGTGCCTGAGGCCAAAACTCAGGTTGGTGTGATCACTAGAGGGGCCCCTCATGTAAGTTGAACGTGGACCACTGGTAATCCATTTTTCAACCGTCCTCTATTCCCGTACATGCACGCAACTGAAAAGAGAACTACCCTGGGACTGATTCACCTTGGGGCCTGCCAGATGGACGGCCTGGATGTCACAGGCGTAAGAAGATTTTGGTAGTGGACTACTTGGAGTTGGAGGAATCACATATCCATGGTACGGTCTCAGTTTCTTCTCCATGAAGTCCACTGTCGCTGAACAACGGTGCACCGCCGACTGCATCTCTATGACCTATCAACAGTGAGGAGTGACAAGCAGGGCCCACACGTGTGAGATGGACGGGATTCTTCGCCACTGCGAATAGAACCAGCATGTGCATGATGTGGGCCACTCATGCAGTGAGCTACTCAGGTGGATCACACGTGTGCACTGGATATGGACCATCAGGCATATTATCCTCCACAGCCAATTCCTGGGAGTTTTCAATCCAAACGGCTCAAAGTTGTGGGGCCAGGGAAGATGGGGCATTTGTCTAACTTACCGGGACCTGGCTAGATACGTACGGTCTTAAGAGGGGTTCTGAGATCTACTGTCTTGATGTATGCGTCTTATCCACACCATACATCTTTTTTGACAAAGATCACTGCTTGAATGTATCACACCACAGGAAGTATAGGTAAAAATGATATCCACTGTTGAAACCTTCCTAGGGCCTACCGTGATGCTTAAGGTCACAGAGATGGATGAAAGGCCTAGGGACGTTTTCAACGGTGATTCCCACTTTCTTGTGGCGTGGTCTACTCAAGCCTTTAATCTGCTCCGTTTTTCAGCTCGCCCCCTAAAATAATCTTTCAAAATAGATGGGAGGCGTGGATAAAACAAGTACATCAAGGTGGGGCTCACAGAAGCCCTGACCGTCCGTCTCTAGCTAGGGTAGTACCTACATCAAGCAACTCGAGCCGTTTTGAACCGTATCTTAAATTTTGTTTCCAAAATATGACCGTTGGCACTAGAACGGTTTAAAACCGTTCCTTAAACGGTACCGAAAACGGTTTTGAACCGTTCCTGATTTTCTGCGACGCCTCTTTTAAAAACGGTATTGAACCGTTCCTGAATCATTTAGGAGCGGTTTAGAACCGTTCCTGAATGACGATTTTGGTGTAGTGCAATGAAGATCGCCCACTACAATAAATCAGGCTTAAAGAGATTTAGAATGGCCTGGTACAACGGTAGAAGCGATGGTTAACTAGACCGACATCAAGAAGTATGTGAGACCCAGAGAAACAATAAGGGCCCACGAACTATAAGAGCTCGATCAACAAGCAGGCCCACAATGAATAACGGAGCCCATGGAGTAAGTGGCAAATCCAACGATGGACCACCCCATAGTAGACGATCTCAACATGTTGAAGATATCAATCAACATGTTAAAGAGATTAATCCAATCCATAGCTCGTGGAAAGCTCCAATAGATCACACAAGGTGGACTAAGGTGTAAATCACGGTAGTAACATCCTTCACAACAAATGGGCAGCCAACAACGGACCACTAGATTTAATTAGACAGTAATCAACCGTTCGCAATACAGATGGAATGTGCTAAATGAAGGCCTGCTTAGATAAGCTAGCCATGTCAATTGGGCCACTAATCAAATGCACGGTGTGGGCCACCACCACTAATAATGTGTAATAGTTAACACTAGCAAAAGTTACATTAGAACTAGTGGCCAAGAGGTGACGTCATCGTAATCTAGCAAGCAAGCAAAATAACAATCCATAGTAATGACCCACAAATCAGCGAAACCAAGCGACGGTGATGATCCGAGGATTTGATCGAGTGGGCCCCCCAACCAATTCCACACCAGATTCAAACCACGTGAAAAGCAGAAAAAAGGTCTTTTGAAGTGGTATGAGGACAACAACAATAATTCAATAATAGTCCCTGCAGCAGCTACAAGCAATGGTGATGATCGAGAAGCAGCAACTTCATATGGCCCAAGAAAAGAGAGATGATGAATGCACAATAACACGTGGAATGCAACGTATCGGATGATGTTTATGAATAAGATATTGAACACCAATCTGCACATGATTTTGATGATGAGCCTACGAACAATGGGTGTAACAATCACTTCTTATCATTTTAGTAGTAATGATGGTGACCTTGAGTATCAAATGAAGGTGCAGATGATCAACACCAGATCCAACGGTGACATAGATGATCTGATGATGAAGCTGACTAGCCCAAATAGATGATGGATCTTAATGGAGAAATTTTAATGATGGAAGATTGCAGTATCCCAATAGCCATAGATCGGCAGGAACGCATATGCAAAAACAAGAATGTGGGCCATAATCACAGTGGATAAACTGTTGAGGCATGTTACGGGTCAAATATTGCATATTATCCCTCATTTATATCTTAGTTTTATGAATATGATAATGCTTAATGTTATGTTTTATGCATGTTTGTGTTGCAATCCTGAGAGCTTGGATTAAAAAGAAAGCTAAAAGCATGGATTTAATACTCAAGAATCATCAAGGCAAAAGTGGGATCTTACGAGACCAAGAACGGAGAATTTTTATGCTAAAGATTCAGGGAAACTAACTGCAAAGGATGGAGAAAAGATTAGCAAAAGTACAAGTTAAATAGTAGAAAAACAACACATTTTGGTGCTACTTAAGCCAATTTTGGTGCCACTGAAAGTGCACAAAACAGTCCAGTAAGAAAACAACTTAATTCGGTGTCACCTAAGCTTAATTTGGTGCCACCGAAACCAATTTCGGTAGCAAATTCGGTAGCACATTTTGCCACCTAAGTACTCTGCACATACAATTTTAGATGTAGATACAATTTCAGTGCCATTGAAATCGCGTAGAGTTGTTACGCGAGGCCACCGTGGATTGCGTAATTTGAGGCGGTTTGCGGAAATTCTAAGTCGGTGCGTAAGAAGGGGATTCACAACTATAAATAGGAGTCTTTAATACGTTCCTAAGCATCTTCTAGGGTTCAAAGGTGAAGCAAAAGTGTGGAGAGCCGCTGCCAAGAGTCTTTCTTCTTCTGCCTTAGTTGTTGTTATGCTTTGTTTAAGAGACTTTAGTTCAATTCTGTCTATGGTAGGTTAAACATCTTAGCTAGGGCTAAGAGGTGAAGCTTGTAGTATGATTGAGATGTTTACTTTGCTTTGATTCATGTTTATATTCTAACTTCATTGAATTCTAGTTAAATTTAAAGAATATTTTCAGTTTTTAATGGTTTGTTGTAACTCAAATTATAATAGATCTGTAATTGCTTTAAATATCTTATTTTCTATATGAGATTGTGGATTTGGTAAATCTTGTTGTTTGCCATCATCCCATGGGCATGGTTGGGTGATGGAATCCCTTCCAATTCACCACAATTCTCCTTCATTGAGGCTAGATCAATGATAGGTTTAGAGATTTGACTGTCTCTTCTTCCAACTAGATAGGATAGGACTCTGATTCCAGTTAGATCTTTTGAATTAAGCAAGGTAGCGTCTAAATTGCTACAAGTGGATCCTTGACACCCTAGTTCTCACTTTTAATTGATACTTTACTCATTACTCAAAATTACTTCTTTAAATTCAGATTTTTGCTTTAGTTCTTTATCTAGTTCTAGTTTTAGTTAAATTCAGAAGATGCACAAGTTTAGTCCCTGTGGATTTGACCTCGATCTTACCAAGATTATTACTACATCGTGACCCTACACTTGGGGTTGTGAACATGGCATAAAAAAAAATTGTATAACCATGCAACAGAAGAAAAAATCCAGGAAAAGAATATGTATTTACATGGCTGAGAAGAAGGAAAGGATTTCGAAGCTGTTGGGCAACCGCACAACAAACCATCTTTATGAAGACTGTGTAATATGCATTGCACGATTGCGCAATGTGAGAGGTGTTGTTAGAGTTGCTAGAGTATAAGTATATAAATATCTCCTCACCCATCTCATTTGGATATACTTGAAATATATTAGAGTTGCAAGAGAAGAAGAATCGCGAAACTCAGATATTAAGAATCCCTAGTGTTAAAGAAAAATGAGAACAGAGACGTGTTAGGAGCTGAGCTTATTTTGCGATTGTGCAGTGATCAAACTAATGGTTGATGTAAGACCCGTATCCTAGCCCGTACTATTCCTTAGGTTTCCACGGTCCTCCCGGTCAAATTCCGGTGACCTGCGACGCGTAGACAGCAGTTGCGTGTGATCAAAGTCGGCTCGACTCGAAACTTGTATCCTTGCAACTACATCGTCGCCTTAATTCCAATGCCGCGTCTTGTATACCGATCCGATACCCTGGCAGGGAGATGTGGGCCCTCGTTCCGTTTGAAAAAATACCACGCATTTGCAATCCCAAGAGAATCTCTACAACATGTCCCATCAATCAATCAATTAATCAATCACCTCATGTCAAGTACAAGATCAATCCATGCTTTCTTTCTTCATAAGTCAAGCAATCTACCACAAAAATTAACAAGTCTCTCACCTCACCCGTCACTCACCTCACATCCATCACCCATCACTCTCTCTCTTACAACCACCCATTCTCTCTCTCTTTCTCTTCACATTTTCCAAGCAACAAAGAGCAAAAGAGAGGTGCACGTCCAAGGAATTTTCAAGAGAGAAAAGTGCATGTGTGTGGCCCACTTTCCACCCCAAAATCTTTCATCCTAGCCATTCCTCTCTCATCATCTTCCATCAAAGAGAAGCACAAGGAGATCGACGTTCTATCGGACCAAGAAGATCAAACGGTGGGTGTTTCTATAGGCTTAGATCTCATACTTTTGATGATGGGCCAAGTGGGGGCCTACCGATTGATGTATGGATCTCACTTTGGACCCTAGATGTGGTCGATGGCCCACTATGATTCTTATGATCATTCCATGATGGGGCCAATCTCCATGGACCCCATCATGATGTTTACTTTCTATATTTAAAGAGGCCATCTAGGCCTTTCATTTTGGTAAAGAGGTAATCTCCACCGTTGATTTTTGATTTGGTGGGCCCACATGTATTGGGACCCACTTGATGTATGATTGGATGTATGGAAGGGAGGGCTCATAGTGGAGAAGCCCTCCATCGCACGTGTCCCTTGCTCTCTCTCTCTCTCTCTCTCTCTCTCTCTCCCTCTCTTTTTCATTTTTTTTATGATGAAGTGGCTGTGTGGCCCAATTGGATGGACCCCACCCTCATGTATGTATTATCCCCACCATCTAACCATTTGGTGGCCCACGTGTAGCACGTTTGTAGGTGGGGTCCACCTTGAGAATGTGTTGCATTCAAATCGTCTAGCGTCTAGGGATGCTGGATGTGGCCGTGCAGTGAAGCGTGAACTAACGTGTGGTATATCGTCCAGCAGCAGAAACAAAAATATCGTTTTAATTCCAAACTTGGGGTGGGCCATTCACGTAGGCCCCACCTTGATGTATAAATCAAATCCACGCGGTCCATCCCATTCCTCAGCTCATTTTAGGCGTTGAGCCAAAAAATGAAGTGAATCCAATCTTCTGGTAGGCCATAGCATAGAAAACGGTGGTTTTTACCGTTAAAATCTACCCTAATCTTTCTACACACCGAAATATGCCGAATATTGGGCTTGTTTGGTCGGTCTTAAGCTATAGAATCTAATGGGTGGAGTGGATTCACCTGATGCCGACCCCACCTAGGAAAAAACTCAAGATTTCCATTATATATATATATATATATATATATATAATGCAATGACAGACGTATTGCCATCGCTAGAGAGCGTATTTGGCGGCTGGCCTGCGCGCTAGTGACGGATGGACAGGCAAGGACCCATGGTCCTAGCCGTGGGCCCCACCATGATGTGTGTTGATCATCAACACCGTGCATTTGTCGGGTCCCCTCTGACCAGTGGGCCACCCCAAAAATTAGCCGTATGTGGGACTTAGGTGGCCCACATGGCAAGAGACAGTGGGATTGAATGCCTTCCATTGAAACCCTTTTGGGTGTCACAGAAGTTTTGGATTATTATGAAATTTATTTTTCCTTTTCATTCAGGTCCGTGTGACCTTACCAACAGTCGGATGACAAATAAACGTTATGGTGGGCCCCACATGGGACCCAATGATGTATGTGTTCTATCCACACTGTCTACACCACTGGATGGTGGGACTCACCGTGATGTATGTGTTTCATCTATACTGTCCAACTAGTTGATGTGGACCCCCACCTGCCATGTGTGTTAGGGCTAGCCATGATATATGTGCTTTATATTCGCACCGTCTAGGCCAATGGACGGTGGGGACCACCATGATGTATGGGCTTTCCCACGCTGTCTAACCATTTTTAGGCCCACATGATGTATGTAAGTCCCATGAGCGAGGCCTGTCGTTACGGCCCACCTTGATATATGTATTTTATATACACGTCGTCCATTTGGATGGTGCTGTATGGGCCGACCATGATGTATGTGCTTTGCAGCAACGCCGTCCATTTGTTTTGTGGGACAGTAGGCCCCTTGATGTATGCGTTCTATACCCAGCCGCCCATTTATTTTATCATAGGACGGGTAGGGCCCACCTTGCGATGTGTTGTATATTCACACCATCCATCCACGTGGCCCACAGTGATATACGTGTTTGATCCAAACAGCCCGATGTGATATATATTTGGCCCATATGATGAGGCCCATTGTGTTGTATTTCTGGCCCATTTGGTAAGGCCCATTAAGATGTATTTCCGGCCCATATGTCGTGGCCCATTATGATGCGTATTGGCCCATTGATGCGGCCCACTTAATGTATAGGAGGCCCATTGGTGCCGCCTGTGGACGCGGTCCACTTGATGTATATGAGGCCCATTGATGTGGCCCACTTAATGTATAGGAGGCCCATTGGTGCGGCCTGTGGACGCGGTCCACTTGATGTATATGAGGCCCACTGGTGCGACCCATGTGATATGACTGACTCGATATATATATAAGGCCCATTGGTGCGGTCTATTGAGAAGTATTTTGGCTCGTGCGAGAGGCTCGTTATATTGTATTTGTGACCTAGTTGGTAAGGCTCGTTGTGATGTATTTGTCGCCCAGTTAATAAGGCCCATTGTGATGCATATGTGGCCCGCATGGCTAGGCCCGATGTGGTGTATATGTGGCCCAATGAGATGAATGTGCATCGATGTAATGTGTGATTTCATTATAATGCATGTAATGATGTTTATGGTGAGCCATGCCTTAGGAGCAATGATGGTTTGATGTCCACATTGTAATAATAATGTTGGTTAAATGTCCGCATTATAACTCTCCTTAGGGCCCATAGATAGGCCCATACTTATTGTGTGTAGGTCATCTAAGCCCATCTTTGTTATGAGGATAGTTCATCACCTTATAACGTGCTTAGTATAATTCCATGACTCATGCCCATACGCATTATATGTATGCTTGATATGAGTAGTGACTGATCATAGCATATGCCATTGGGCAGACTATATATGGGACTCACTGATAGGAGTTACGCACATGAGCGCGCGATACGCGTAGGATTGCTGCATGACTGGATGGTGTGACTCATGCATCTCGCATATGTGTGACATGATCATTGTATGCCCTACTGACATAAGGACTGTGGCCTCCACAGGCATGTCGTAGATGGCTAAATGGGACATCGAAAATATTTGGTTTGAGCAGCTGGGCACTTAGGATGTCCATGGGTGAAAGTATCTAAACCTCCGAGGCCATGTGACGCCCCAACGTCTAGACCGAGTGGATACATGAGCGCCCGAGTGCCGAATACAGTAGGCCGCATCTCCCACATTGTCATGGTCGGTTGGGAGGGGGTGTGGCCATATCCGCCCGAGTGAGGGGGCTATAAGCTAGGCTGAGTATGACTAGCTCATAAATGGGTCCGCTATCAATGAGCCGGGTAGGTATTGACAGACTGCCAGCTAGGCGGATAGTGAGGTGTCTTCCACTAGCTAGGCTGTGCAGTTAGGGAGGCGGCAGTCGGTGTGGAGTGTAATAGACCCCGGTCATTTCTCATAGAGGAACCGTACTGATGTGTGGATTTGATATGAGGACTGACATGATATTATGATACCTCGTCACTGTTGCACATGTGGGCGGGCGCACGTGGGCGGACGTTGATGTGGGTGGGGCTGAGGCCTGGGTGAGCTACCACATTGGGCAAGCTACCAATGGTTGGCAGGCTACTGTACTGGTAGGTTACTGAGTAGGAATTGCATATTCATTCATCCATTCACTATCCACTTGGGCTGGTGGTGCGCAACCATTTGTTATGTGTACCTTCGCATGGCCAGGATTTCGGTTGGGCATGCGACTAACATGAGATCAGGAGTTTATCACATTATGTTTGACTATTCAAATTTAGGTATGGGACTGGTTTGGATAGAATTCCCTTGTGATGGACCCCATAGCCTGCGATACTTCATACTATCATTCCGACTTCACTCCAGTTTTGTTATTTCATTCGCATCGCATATTGTATTTAATCCATGACATGTGGTAGTTTGGATTGCTACGTTTCTACACTTATATGACTTAGACGGACTTGGTAAGATCTGCATATTACATTGCATCCGCAATATATGATATTTGGCTTATTATAATCTGCATTGCGTACTCTGATATTATATGACTCATGGACTTACCAATATATTTTCGCTTACTCTGATATCGTATGATTTATGATCTTGCTTTTATTTCTAATATTGTATGATTTTGGCATTGTATTGGATACTTGGCACATGTATTACACACAATTACACTACCCCTCTAAGCTTTCTATAAGCTTATCATGATAGATGCGTGCAGGTGGCATTAGGTTGCAGCAACGTTGAGCTTGGAGTGTGCAGCAGACTTTTGGAGCTTTGATTTTGATACATATGTATTTCCCTTTTAGCATTTATTCAACTGTTTATATTAGTGGATATGTGATGATAATGTTGCCTTTGTGATTTGGGTAAACTTGTGGTTATGCTTATTATGAGACAAAAGTACGTTAGAAATCATCCTTGTAGGATCCCAAGATCGGAATCTGGTGTATGGACGTTGGGAGCAGAGAATGGGGTACCACGGAGGTTGTTGGCACCAGATTCGGTGATCGGGAATATTGTGAGCCCTGTTTCTGAGTTTGGGGCATGACAGAAGTTGGTATCAGAGCATAACTTAGGAATACCTGAAGGTGACATCACATATTTCTAATAGCTATCCTGCACTCCATGATTGTTGAGAACTTAGAATGATTAGATCCCCGAGTTCGAATAACTTAGTGATTTTCTGGTATAGCTCCCTACCGTTGATATTGTGAGGCTGCATAGTATCCCTATTTCAATCATTTCTGATCCAGGATCCGAGGTTCAGTAGGATCACCATAGTGTTGATGATACATCTTAGGAAGGCGAGGTTGAGATTAGAGAGCACTGTCTTCGTCCTTTTGTAAGATTGATTGAGCCTTGACACATATACTTGTGATGTTTCCTGTTCCCTTGTCTGTTCTGTAAATTTTGAGGACAGAATTTTTATTAGGTGGGGAGAGCTGTAAGACCTGTATCCTAGCCTGTACTGTTCCATAGGTTTCCACGGTCCTCCCGGTTGAATTCCGGTAACCTGCGACGCGTAGACAGTAGTTGCGCGTGATCTTGAGTCGTGTCCCATATATCAGAGTCAACTCGACTCGAAACTTGTATCCTTACGATCGCACCGTCACCGCGGTTCCAACGCGGTGTCTTGCATACAGGTCCGATACCCTGGCAGGGAGATGTGGGCCAGCATTTCGTTTGAGAAAACACCACACATTTAATATCCTAAGAGAATCTCTATAATATGTCCCATCAATCAATCAATCAATCAATCACCTCATGTCAAGTACAAGAGCAACCCATGCTTTCTTTCTCCACAAGTCAAGCAATCTACCCCAAAAGTCAACAAGTCTCTCATCTCACTCATCACTTACCTCACATCCATCACCCATCACTCTCTCTCTCTTAGAACCACCCATTCTCTCTCTCTTTCTCTTCACATTTTCCAAGCAACAAAGAGCAAAAGAGAGGTGCACGTCCAAGGAATTTTCAAGAGAGAAAAGTGCATGTGTGTGGCCCACTTCTCATCCCAAAATCTTTCATCCAAGCCATTCATCTCTCATCATCTTCCATCAAAGAGAAGCACAAGGAGATCGACGTTCTATCGGACCAAGAAGATCAAACGGCGGGTGTTTCTGTAGGCTTAGATCTCATGCTTTTGATAATGGGCCAAGTGGGGCCTACCGATTGATGGTATGGATCTCACTTTGGACCTTAGATGTGGCCGATGACCCACTATAATTCTTATGATCATTCCATGATGGGGCCAATCTCCATGGACCCCATCATGATGTTTACTTTCTAGATTTAAAGAGGTCATCTAGGCCTTTCATTTTGGTGGAGAGGTAATCTCCACCGTTGATTTTTGATTTGTTGGGCCCACATGAAGGGAGAGCTCATAGTGGCGGAGCCCTCCATCGCGCGTGTCCCTTGTTCTCTCTCTCTCTCTCTCTCTCTCTCTCCCTCTCTTTTTCATTTTTTTTATAATGATGTGGTTGTGTGGCCCAATTGGATGGACCCCACCTTCATGTATGTATTATCCCTCCATCCAACCATTTGGTGGCCCACCTATAGCATGTCTGTAGGTGGGGCCCACCTTGAGAATGTGTTGCATTCAAATCGTCCAGCGTCCAGGGACACTGGACGTGGCTGTACAATGAAGCGTGAACTGACATGTGGTATACTATCCAGCAGCAGAAACAAAAATATCATTTTGATTCCAAACTTGGGGTGGGCCGCTCATGTAGGCCCCGCCTTGATGTATAAATCAAATCCACGCCATCCATCCCATTCCTCAGCTCATTTTAGGCGTTGAGCTGAAAAATGAAGTGAATCTGATCTTCTGGCGGGCCATAGCATAGAAAATGGTGGTTTTTACTGTTAAAATCTACCCTGATCTTTCTACACATTAAAACATACCGAATATTGGGCTTGTTTGGTCAGTCTTGAGCTATAGAATTCAATGGGTGAAGTGGATTCACCTTATGCAGACCCCACCTAGGAAAAACCTCAAGATTTCATTTTTTTTAAAAATATATAATATATGTAGAGGGACGCTACTGCTACTAGAGGGCGCGCAGGCAGCACCTGCTGGGCTAGTGACGGACGGACAGGAAGGGACCCACGGTCCCAGCCGTGGGCCCCACCAAGATGTGTGTTGATCATCAACACCATGCATTTGTCAGGTCCCCTCTGACCAGTGGGCCACCCCAAAAATTAGCTATATTTGGGACTCAGGTGGCCCACACGGCAGGAGACAGCGGGATTGAATGCCTGTCATTGAAACCCTTTTGGGTGTCACAGAAGTTTTGGATTATTATGAAATTTGTTTTTCCTTTTCATACAAGTCCGTGTGACCTTACCAACAGTTGGATGACAAATAAACGTTATGGTGGGCCCCACGTGGGACCCAATGATGTATGTATTCTATCCAAACCGTACACACCACTGGACGGTGGGACCCACCATGATGTATGTGTTTCATCTATACTGTCCAACCATGTAACGACTCGAAAAATCCCCTATAAAGGCCGAGTACCACCTCAGGCAGAAATCACTCAGGACCAAATCCTTTAAAAATTAGATGAGGATTAACCAGTGTTTAACTAGATTACATACAAAATCCGCACTAATCACTTTAAATACAATCTGCAAGACCCAAAACTTGTGGAATTGTTGACCTACATTACCCAAAAATTTAGGATCAAACTCATTACTCGGTTGCTCCCAGGAGCATTACGAAACTCCGTATCAGATCTGGACCGCACATCAAAAGTCTGAATAATGCGAGGTTATAGAATTAGGACCGCCTTGCTAGGCTTGACAACCATCTCAGAAGTCAAAACCAGATAGTGTCCTAGGGCTATTCGCTTAAGCCCGGAGCGAGGAGTGTGAGAAAACAGTTTTCTTTAGAAATTAAATCTAATTTAAGTCATCTGAGACTTGTCGCTTGCAGGCCAAATATAAGCAATCAGACCATCGGAATCTGACCCAAATACACCCTCAGATTAGGGAACATTTCTCATACATGTCCGTGTACTTGTAACCCTGATTGAGTTTTAATGACCGTTGAACTGAAACTGGTCTACCACGTGTGATCTGGGAACCCGACTGTAATGAAAACTTAACTCGACCTAGATCCAAGGTCAGTGAGCTTAAGTCCGACCTTTGGCTCAAGGGGGGCTCTAAAAGTGCTCCGTTGAGATGGAACAGTCCGTATTTGGATATAACCTGAGTATACCATGGCCCTGAGTCTATTTCCGTGTGTTATGGACCTATATAAGGACCTTAAACCCTCACTCTCTCATCCCATACGAATTTGAGAAAACCCTAGGTGAGAGAGAGAGAGAGTAAAGAGAGAGAAAGTGGGAGAAAGATCCTGTTGCTCTAACTTGCTACCATATATGCTTAGCCACCACCGTCTAATCGTTATTCCGGCGATTTCGTCTTCATTCTTAGGTAAGAAAACCCTAACCCTAACTTGTTCTAGGGTTTCAACTGTTACAAGTAGCAAGATAGCTGACTTAATTCATGCTATAGGTTGTTGTGCCGCCATAGACGAAGACTTAGAGATTCAATCGACTTCGTTACGCTTCTACGATGTAAGGTGCGGACTTTAGACGTATAGGTTATGGTTTTCAAGGCTTTCAATATCAGTTAATGATTTATTCTTTTTATGGGTGCTATTTCACATGCAAAATGGATCGTCCGTTTCATCTTTCAATTATATATGATCTATGTGTAATATAGTGTATTCTATGTATGTGTTGAAATATTTGAATACGTTTGGAATTTGGATTTGTGCTTAACATGTTTATTTGTCGTGAATATATGCTTAATACATGTGCGACAACTCCTTAGCGAAAGGACTTGCCCTAAAATCACGTCACGGAAAATACACACTATATATGATAAAGTGTGTAGCCCAAGTGTTTGTGGAAATGCTTAAATGAATATGGAACCCAGATTCATGCACGCCATGATCATCCGTCGTGGGTATATGCATGTGGTTTACGGGGCAACTCCCTAGTGAAAGGAGTTGACCTCATATATGTGTAAACCACATACATCATGTATGATGATGTATGTAGTCTAAGTGTTTGTAGAAATGTCTGAATGTGCTAAGTATTACTAATAGTAGTTTTGTATGAGGGCTAAGATATGAATCTCAGTTACCTTAATTATGTATATGATTTTCTCCATATACTTTACATTATGATGTCTGTTTTATTCGTGTAATGAATGGGTGTGCAAATCATGTTTGTGTTACATTTCTCAACATGCTCACATACTTGTACGAATTGAATTATTTGTTCATTACTGTTTTGATTGTCTCTTATGATTATCTATTGGAATGAAGTGAAAGTGGGGCTATGATATAGTCCAGGCAATCGGTAATAGGTTTGACTTCATGGCTGAGATTTATTCGCCACTTAAGATGGGTTTGACGAACCCGAGTCGTACTAAAGTTGTCGGAGTGGTTAGGCCACACGGAGTGTTTGCGCACTTCATGTTGCTCAACTCAACGTGTGATCGTGCTAGTCGAGCTTGTCAAGTAACCCGATCTGCCGATGTATGTTCACCATGTATGGACGCCTTTGTTTGAACCTAAGGTACCCAACTCACCAGTGAATCCCATTTAACCTTGGTACATTGATCCGCTAAGACTCATGAGCCGAGCATGGTGGTATGAGACACCGTGGTCGAGCTGTCGACCTATGCTGGGGCGATGTGCCTCCCCGTAGTGACCAGTGAGCAACCCAGACTCGTGAGCCAAATACGTTGGTATGGGACACTGTATTCGAGCTGTCGGCCTACACTGATTTAGTGATGGGGGAGTGGTGCAACGATTCCCTGTAACAGCCCTGACAGCCCTTTGTAGTGACCTCGAGCGTACTTTGAGCCTACGTAGAGGCGACAACACTTCCGTAGCAACGAGAGTACAACTACGCCTCTACTGATTTGATGATTAGCCATGTAGGGTGATGGAGAAGTGGTGTAACGAGTGCGTGTAACAGCCCTGACAGCCCTTTGTAGCGACCTCGCACCATCGTATGAGATTATCTAGGACTGACGACCCTAGAATGGATCATTGTTTGGGAATGATATAAGGGAGGTACCTTAGTTTCCTAACACTGCTGTATGAAAAAGACTAATAACAACTCGGTAATCATCTCATAACATAGCACTGCAAGTGCCCCAGGTTGAAGAGCACTGAGGGATGAAAGCATGCCGCGGACGTAAGATGGTGTCGCACAAGGGAGTGTAGGTGAGGGCATGCATCATGACTGCATTCCATACTTGTATTAATAAGAGTATTTAGGAGTGTTTGATTGTACTGCTTTATCATTACTGCTTGATTGAATTAATAACATGTTAACCTATGCTTTATCATTCCACTGATTAGCTACTCACTCCCACATTACGGGACGGTGTTGTACACACCAACCAGACCCTATCTTAGATGCAGGTGTTAGCGAGACGCAGGAGGCTGAGCCTGACTACTACGATGATCAGGATGAGTTGTCCTACATGCAGTTCTCTGGAGGCTTCGCTTAGGCCATTCAGATGACGGGGCTACAGGGTTTACCATTATAGTTGTACCATTTTTTTTTGGCATTTTGATTTTGAAACTAATACATGTATATGGTGACTCAGTAAGGTGTTCATACTCTAGAGACTGATTGTGACCGTTTCTGGCTTTATATACATTTATATACATCTTTCAGTCTTCTGCTTGCGTTTTATAACTTGATCTAGAGTATGAATTACTGTTTTGGTATAATCCCACTCATGATTATTGCACTAACACAGACAACATTCAATCATAAGCATTTATGTTGCATAAGTGATGTTTTGAAACTCGGGTGTTGGGTTGCTACTCGACCCCCGATTTTCAGGGCGTTACAAACCAGTTGACGTGGACCCACCTTGGGACCACCATGATGTATGGGCTTTCCTACGCCGTCTACCCATTTTTAGGCCCACCTGCTGTATGCAGGGCCCACCAGATGTATGTAAGTCTCATGAGCGAGGCCTATTGTTATGACCCACCTTGATATATGTATTTTATATACACGCCATCCATTTGGACCGTGTTGTATGGGCCGACCATGATGTATGTGCTTTGCAGCAACGCCGTCCATCTGTTTTGTGGGACGGTGGGCCCCTTGATGCATGCGTTCTATACCCAGCCATCCATTTATTTTGTCGTAGGACGGGTAGGGCCCACCTTGAGATGTGTTGTATATTCAAACCGTCCATCCACGTGATGTACGTGTTTGATCCAAGCCGCCCGATGTGATATATATATTTGGCCCATATGATGAGGCCCATTGTGATGCATTTCCAGCCCATTTGGTAAGGCCCATTAAGATGTATTTTCGGCCCATATGTCGTGGCCCATTGTGATGTGTATTGGCCCATTGATGTGGCCCACTTGATGTATAGGAGGCCCATTGGTGTGGCTCGCGGGCATAGTCCACTTGATGTATATGAGGCCTATTGATGCGGCCCACTTGATGTATAGGAGGCCCATTGGTTTGGCCTATGGACGCGGTCCACTTGATGTATATGAGGCCCACTGGTGCGACCCATGTGTATGGCCGACTCGATATATATAAGGCCCATTGGTACAACCTATTGAGATGTATTTTGGCTCGTACGAGAGGCCCATTATGTTGTATTTGTGGCCTAGTTGATAAGGCCGTTATGATGTATTTGTCGTCCAGTTAATAAGGCCCATTTTGATGCATTTGTGGCCCGCATGGCTAGGCCCGATGTGGTGTATATGTGCCCTAATGCGGTGAATGTGCACCGATGTAATGTGTGATTTCATTATAATGTATGTAATGATGTTTATGGCGAGCCATGCCCTGGGAGCAATGATGGTTTGATGTCCACATTATAATAATAATGTTGGTTAAATGTCCACATTATAACTCTCCCTAGGGCCCATAGATATGCCCATACTTGTTGTGTGTAGGTCATCTAAGCCCATCTTCGTTGTGAGGATAGTTCATCACCTTATAACATGCTTAATATAATTTTATGACTCATGCCCATATGCATCATATATATGCTTGATATGAGTAGTGACTGATCATAGCATATGCCATTAGGCAGGCTATTTATGGGACTCACTGATAGGAGTTACCCACATGAGCTGGCGATACGTGTAGGATTGCTTCATGACTGGACGGTGTAACTCATGCATCTCGCATATGTGTGACATGATCATTGTACACCCTAGTGCCATCAGGACCGTGGCCTCCATAGGCATGTCGTGGATAGCTAGATGGGACACCGAAAATATTTGGTTCAAGCATCTGGGCACTTACGATGTCCGTGGGTGAAAGTCCCTAAACCTCCGAGGCTAGGAGACGCCCCAACATCTAGACTGAGTGGATATATGGGCGCCCGAGTGCCAAATAGCAGTAGGCCGCGTCTCCCACTGTGTCATGGTCGGTTGGGAGAGGGTGTGGCCTTATCCGCCCGACTGAGGGGGCTATAAGCTAGGCTGAGTATGACCCGCTCATAAATGGGTCCTCTATCGATGAGTCAGGTAGGTATTGGCAGACTCTAGCTAGGCGGATAGTGAGGTCTCTTCCACTCACTAGGCTGTGCGACTAGGGAGGCGGCAATCGGTATGTAGTGTAATAGACCCCGATGATTTCCCAGAGAGGAACCGTACTGATATGTGGATTTGATATGAGGACTGACATGATATTTTGACACCCCATCACTATTGCACATGTGGACGGGCCCATGTGGGTGGACACTAATGTAGGCGGGTGTGATGTGGGCGGGGTTAAGGCCTGGGCGATCTACCACACTAGGCGAGCTACCAGTGGTTGGCGGGCTACTGTGCTGGCAGGTTACTGAGTAGGAGTTGCATACTCATTCATTCATCCATTCACTACCCACTTGGGCTGGTGGTGCACAACTATTTTTTACGTGTACCTTCGCATGGCCAGGATTTCTATTAGGTGCGTGACAAACCTGAGATCAAGAGTTTATCACATTGTGTTTGACTATCCAAATTTAAGTATGGAACTGGTTTGGATAGAATTCCCTTGTGATGGACCCCATAGCCTGCGATACTTCGTACTATCATCCCGACTTCACTCCAGTTTGGTCATTTCATTCGCATCGCATATTACATTTAATCCACAACATGTGATATTTTGGATTGCTACGTTTCTGCACTTATATGACTTAGACGGACTTAGCGAGATCTGCATATTGCATTGCATCCGCAGTATATGATATTTGGCTCATTATGATCTGCATTGTGTACTCTGATATTATATGACTCATGGACTTACCAATATATTTTCGCTTACTCTGATATCGTATGATTTATGTTCTTACCTGTATTTCTGATATTTTATGATTATGACATTATATTGGATACGTGGCACATGCATCGTACACACTTACACCACCCTCTAAGCTTTCTATAAGCTTATGCACGATAGATGCATGCAGGTGGCATTAGGTTGTAGCAGCGTTGAGCTTGAAGCGTGCAGCAGACTTCTAGAGCTTTGATTTTGATACATATGTATTTCCCTTTCAACGTTGTATTCAACTGTTTATATTAGTGGATATGTGATGATGATGTTGCGTTTGTGATTTGGGTAAACTTGTGGTTATGCTTATTACGAGAGAAAAGCACGTTGGAAATCCTCCTTGTAGGATCTCAAGATCGGAATTTGGCGTATGGACGCTGGGAGCCGAGAATGGGGTACTATAGAGGCTGTCAGCACCGGATTCGGCGATCAAAAATTTTGTGAGCCCGGTTTCCAAGTTTGGGCCGTGACAGTTGACAACCCCAAGTGTAGAGCTGTAATGCAGTGATAACTCAGTGAAACTATGGTCGATCCGTAGGGAATATGAAAACACAAGTAAAGCTAGTCAAAAGCTAATGATTTTTTTTTTTTTTTGGGTTTTTAATCCAGCGAATAGGTTAAAGGTAAAAATAATAAAGATAAAGTACTATGAATCCACTTCTAGTAATCACAACGCATAATTTATCGATTCATCTTCTATAACTCAACTAGAATCGAATTTTAATTCATTCTAATCAGAAGATAAAACAAGTAAATCAATCACAAAATCCAACAAGGTATAATATCAATTGAATAATTCTCACATGAAGCACTCAGGCATCAATCGCAGGGAATCGTAGCATCTATTGTGCATGGAGTCTACAATAGGTCAAGGAATTGTACAGATTGATTCCTTCTTTAAATAAGCATTGTAATTACACTTCTAAGCATCTAATGTAACAATAGTTGACAATTAATAAAAGATGTAACAACATAAAAGTTTTAAGATAAATTAAATCTATTTCAATTAACTATCAACATTCAAATTCAAAAGTATTAATCCATAAACTAAAACATTATAATAAACTAGAAAGCTTCACCCCTTATCCTTATCTAAGATATTAATTAGACATAACTAACTCAAATACAAAAGAAAATATGAAAAATAAACTAGAACTGAAGGATTGAAGAAGAATGACAACTCTGTGATAGCTTCACCAGCCATTATTCTCTCTCCCAAGGCCTAATTCCTCTTTTGAATGACCTAAAACACCCATTTAAATAGGAAAAATCTGCACCGACTTTAATTTTTCACATTTTTGTAATACTTCAGTCGCACTAATGATGGCCTTCGATCGCACTGAGGTCGAGTCGAATTAACTTTTGGGTGTAGCCAAATTTTCTTACATATGTCTCTTTATCTCCTTTAGGTCGCACCAAACATCACTTTAGTGACATCAAATATCGCTTTGGTGACATCAAACATCACTTTGGTGGCACCTAACATTCAAGCTAATTTTATTCTGAAAATCAATGTTTGTTGCTAGATTGTTTTTGACACTTTTGTTTGGACCAAATATACCTTAAGTGGGACCGAACAGTTTGTTATTTCTATTATCTGACTATGTGATTTTTCATACTTTTCTCTATCCTTGGTGCTTAGTTTTCTTGGATCTTTAGTACTTGAAATCTTCAATATTGTCTTCCAAACATCCACTTCTTCATTGCCTTTGATCTTAATATCTATTTTAGCTTTAAATCATCCATTTAAGCACATATTTGACTTTAGATCCAAAATCACATTGCATGTAGAAAATATATCTAATTAATTTAATTAATGAATTAAATGTAATCGAAACTAGTGCAATTAAGGAGATAAATATGCAATATTTAGGCTTGATCACACCCCTAACCAACATTTTGCTAGTCCGAAGCAAAACAAGGGAAAGATATTTCGAAACCAATTGAATACGTTCCTATAAACTCAAGCAATTCTAAAAATAATCCTTATTAAAGAAATCCAAAGTACACTAATGGAGAGCACAACTTCCACCTAAACTCTAATACATGGTAAATATCCTAATTAATTTCAAAGCGTTAATTCTATAGTTAGAAAAATTCTAAACATTGAGTTCCATAGGTGCATAATGAAATCTAAATGTAGCATAACAAAAGGTTTGGCTCTCTATTTTCATGATAACATTGATAATCAAAAGAGTATTCATGGTAATGAAAGCCTAACCTAAAATTTGCCTTAGAGTTCAACACTCTACTCTTCCATCTTTTGATTTTTCCAAGGATGGCTTTCACACTATTATCAAGGTTTTTTTTTTTTTTTTAAAGATTTTTGTGCATTCAAATATTCTTTTTCTTATTTCCATAGACACTTTAATAAGTATCCCTTTTCAACAACAACTATTTTTTAGTTGGGTATTATATATTTTCTCCTTTTTTTTTTTTTACTAGAACATGATGGATAAATTCCCCATGTTTAGTTCCTATCATCTCAATAATCATCAAGTGAACACTATAATATCAAATTTAGACTTTTATAAATGTAAGCTAGATGTGAAATGTGAATTCATGACTCAATTAATGTTTAAACTTTTCAATCAAGAATTAATAACTTTGAACTCAACTTTGAAAGCTATTAACTAATTAGAATATAGGTTTTAAAAATTCTCAACATTTGTGCTTTGTCATTCTGATATCTAGATTAATTTAAAAAATCACTTAAATTCACTAAAGATTTTTTAAAAATTAAAAAATTTTAGCCCAAAATTTCAAAAATTCTAAACAAATTGAAGAATTTTCAAAGGAAACCGTATCCCATAATCTAAATTCTACATTAACCTTAATGTTAGAAATATATGCATTAAAAGCAATATGAGAGCAACAAAAATAAAGAGGGGTAGGTGAAAGGTACCTAAAAGGCGAAAAAACATATGAGTGCTAGTGCGAGCTTCTTCTCAGTTAGTGTTTCAATAACTAGAACTAAACTAACAAAGCAAACTAATCCTGAGAAAGCAATAAAACTCAAAATCTAAGAACGAAAAGGGAAAAACTAGTCATTTTGGTAGACGTTTTCCTCCTTTGGTCAGTACCTCAATAAATTTCTCAGTAGGCTTCTAAAAAAATTCATTCAAATGCCTATTTTGCAGTAGGATTAGATATCCTAGAGTAAGTACATCCAGAGAAATTTATCAACCTTAATAAAAAAATATTCGATCATTATTTTTAGATGTCCAAATTGTATAAAATTCAGATGTGGCAGAAAAATTTTCAATGTCAGTACATCACGATGAATTAGAGACTACAATTAATTATAAATAAATAAATAAATAAATTATTTATCCAATATAGTCTCAATGAAATTTAAAGTTTCAATCTTCAGTTCAAATCATTGCTCCTCCACCCTTAATGGTAAACATTCAGGATCGGTGAAGGAAGTACTTCAAAATAATATTTCTTCCAGTCAGTATCAACTACCAGGGTAGAGCCTTGCAAGGCATTCACTATGTCTTTAATGATGTTATCATCAGAATTTTCAAAATGTGCTAAACGAACTTCTACAGAGTCATAACTTTTAGTTAAAAGGGACTCATTCCTCATAATAGAATCACTTGTGTCATTAACTAGGTCCTTAGATGAGATCAACCTTTGGGGAAACTAGACCATAGGCTCACAATCACACTTTGGCTCTTCATCAAATTGAACATTACTAATCTCAGTATCACCCTTAATACTTATAAGAGTGGTTGAAAAATCAGTATGCTCAACAAGTGTGTTGGGAGAATTGGGATCACTCACCTCACATTTGTTTTGGGTTTGGCTGAGATTGGGATAAAAAAGTCCCTTCCTCCCTAATGAAGCATGACTCAATTTTCTCAATTGACATTATTCGCTCTTATATGGCCTACAAAATGTTTCAATTAATTTGCAATTGCCCTTGAATAAACGCTTGCAATATATTCACAAGGATCTTAGTTGGTGATGGCTCATAAATCGAGGACTCTTGGGGATAATTGTTAGCATTCATCGTTGATCTATCTCTCCGACTGACACTCTGATGATTCCTCCAATTAAGATCACATGTATTATATGTGGGTGCACTCAATGGTTGTTGAAAAGCGTAATCACCTACATAATAATCACACATTGTCCTAACTGACAGACCATCATATACCTCATTTTCCTCATAAACCAATTAGTTCTCAATCGCAGTTTTAATTAATTTACGAGACATGACATTTCCTAACATAGTGATCTGACAACCCTATAACTAATATCCAGTCTCTTAGAAGTTGATTGGAGTATTTTCGTGTCCACTTAGGCATGAACATGACAAAATCCTAAGTCTAAACCTAAAACATAAAACCTATAGAAAAATAAAATAATTCCTACAAAAATTAAGAAGGCAATTAAGAAGGTAATGGATAGTGAGATCGGAAGAGGGGACTAGAACTAGAAGAAACCTAAAAAACATTACCAAACAACTGCATTAGTGATGTTAGAAAATATGGAAAAAGAAAACAAAATCTAAAAAAAATCCTAGGTTAGAGAAATTCATAAAGTTAGAAAAACCTAACCTAAAATAAAAAATAGACCTAGAAAACTTAAACCTCCCCGAAAACGGTGCAAAAAACTTAATTGAAGCCAAGGGTTGACAACCCCAAGTGTAAGGCTACGATGTAGTAATAACTCGGTGAGACCAAGGTCGATCCAAGGGAATGTGAGAACACAATTAAAGCTAGTATGAAGATAATGATTTGTTTGGGATTTTAATCCAGCGAATATGTTAAGGATAAAATTAATAAAAAATAAAGAACTTGGGATATAAGGATCCACTTCTAGTAATCACAATGCATAATTCATCGATTCTTCTTCTATAATTCAACTAGAATTGAATTTCAATTTGTTCTAATTGGAAGATTAAACAATTAAATCAATAAAAAAATAAAACAAGATATGATATCAATTTAATGATCTCTCATGAAGCACTCAAACATCAATCACAAAGAATTCAAGCATTTATTGTGCCTAGAGTTTACAATAGATTAATGAATTTTACAGATTGATTCAGTCTTTAAACAAGTATTTAATTGCACTTCCAAGCATCCAACGTAACCGGAGTTGATAATAAATCAAAGATGAAACAACAAAAAATCTTTAAAGTAAATTTAAATCTATTCCAATTAACTATCATCATTCAAATCCAAAACTATGAATTCATAAACTAAAACATTGTAATAAACTAGAAAGCTTCACCCCTTAGCCTTAGCTAAGAGATTAGCTAGACATAGCTAAGTCAAAAATAAAAGAAAACATGAAAAAAAAACTAGAATCGAAGGATTGAAGAAGAAGGATAGCTCCATGGAAGCTCAACCACCCCTTGCTCTTTCTGACAAGCCCTAATTCATCTTTTGAATGGCCTAAAACACTCTTTAAATAGAAAAAAAAAAACTGCATTAACTTTGCACCAACTTTAATTTTCTGAACTTTATTACGCTTTGGTCACACCGATGATGGACTTTACTCGCACCGAAGTTGAGCCGAATTAACTTTCGTTTGCAGACGAATTTCTTTGGGATATGTCTAAACTCATTGTTTCCTTTAGGTCATATCGAACATCACTTTTGTGGCAACGAACTTCACTTCAGTGGCATCGAACATCACTTTTGTGGCACCTAACATTCAAACCGAAATTACTCTGAAAATCACCGTTTCTTGTTGGATTATCATTGAAGCAAACCCCAAGTGCAGGGCTGCGATGTAGTTTTACTTGGTGAGACCAAGGTTAAACCCACAGTGACTTATAGTTTTGTATTTTCTGAAATACTTTAGAACTAGAACTATAACCAAAACTAACTATGATATTGGATTTTCAGAAGTAGTAGTTATTGAAACTTAGAAAAAATTAATAAAGAAAAACACTAGTGTCAAGGATCCACTTATAGCCATTTTTAATATTTAATTCATTTGATTCAATTATATAAATCAACTAGAAATGAAGTCTTATACTATTCAACCGGATATTAGAGTGGTTAATTTATCATTCAAAAACTAAAATAGATTTGATCTCCAATTGAATTAGTTTCCACATAAAGCACCAAAGTATTGGTAACAGGAAATTCAAAACATTTATCGTGCCCTTAGTCTATGCAGACCAATGGATTTTATAAATCAATACTTTGCAGTATAGATAAACAATCACTCTTTACTTTCATAGACATCTAATGTGCCTGGAGTCGACAATGGATGAAAGTAAACTAAAAATAAATCTTCATTTAAGCTAATATAAATGAATTTTTCAACATTCAAACCAATAACATGAATCAAAGTAAACTAAGACATTAAAACCCACTATAGGCCTCACCTCTTAGCCCTAGCTAAGAGATTTAACCAACCATAGACATGAATGAACCAATGTGGGATCCCAGTCCTTTATAACACTGCTCTTGCTCACGTGTCCCAACCCACATAGTTGATACACCATTCACGGCACCCCAGTATACCCAACAATCCCACCTAAATGATTTATCCCGGATGACCTTGAAAACTCTGTCATGTGGATAGCCTCATCCTTACGGTCACAATGGTGAAACCTATGCATCAATCTGACACTCCAACACTGAGATATTATAGACACCCCACTTAGGCTTGTATGTCGAGAAGACTAGAACAATCCGGAAGCCTGATCATATCCTAAACAAAACCCTAATCTCAGCCTAAAACCCTAACCAAACCCTAAACTAAATCCTAACCATAACCTCAACCTAAACCCTAAACCCAACCTAACCCTAGCTTAAACCCTAATCTAAACCCTAAACCATCACCCAAGCCAGAGTGTATATGAAAATTAGTACAAGCCCTAAAAATACACCCAACCATTTTGAGCCAAAATCCCGAAAAAAGACTTTGGACCTAACCTGAGCACCGAAGAAAGCCCATTGACCAAAGCCCAGGGGAAACCCAGCCTAGGTGGTAGTCGGACTATCATAGATGGTAATCCGATTGCCACCCCTTATTCGACAGGTGTCCCCTTTGGGCACACAGCTGTCCCCCGTTCCAAAGTCAACTTTCATATGGAATTACCCCTATAGTTTAACCTATTTACCCTTTTACCTATCCCCAAGAGCCCATAGGAGCATGTCACATGACATTTTTCTCTTATCAACCAATCTTAAGCAGCCATGTCAGCTTTTGCCCTTCACGAACCTAACAATTACCTCAATGCCACCAGAAAAGGCTATAAATAGCCCTCTTCTCTTCACACAACAACAACAATCTAAGAGAGAGAGAGAGAGGGAGAGAGAGGAAGAGAGGGAGAGTGAGAAGGAGCTCTAAGCCTCTAAGATCTGATTTTTCAGCTACCTCTTAGTCTCCTCCTAACCATCTCAACCCCATAGTCTAGCTTGAATTGATTATGGTGTAGTCCATGTTCTAGCCGATTCGAGAGTAAGATAACCATGTTTCCTGATCATTCATTTGTACAGTCATCGAGATCGACTCTCCGGGAAATTGAACCATATGATCATTAACAGAATCCAACCCTCATTCTCAATTTCAGTATTCTCCATAATCGGATCACGTGAACCTAATAGTTGTATATCTTTTATAAGTTCTTGTATGCTTTGGAGTATGTTTTGTTGGATGAGCTCTGGAGTTTGTGTGGAATTCTGAAGTGAATTCTCTTGGATCATTTCTTATTGGATCTCAGAGGTATAGGACCCAAGAGAATTGTCACTATGATGCATTGTTGATTCAACTTCCCAATCTTGATGTTTCCACTGATCATAAGTAAGGAGTTGGGAATGAAGAATTGGATTGGGTTGAGGCTGGGGTGAACTAGCCTTTATTAGCTTATCAAGGCGCGATGCGAGCACTTCAATCATTTTTCTAATGCCAGCAAAATCATCTATGTAACCCTGAAGTGAATCCTCTTAGATCGTTTTGGTTGGATTTCAAAGGTAGAAGATCCAAGAGAATTATCACTATGATGTATTGCTGGTATAACTTTTCAATATTGATGTTTCCACTGATTATAGTCATACAGGTCATAAGTGGGAGAATTTGATAGTTGTTGATACATATTATCACCCATAATATAATCTCTCATAGTTTTCTTCTTGTTTGATGGGTGATAATAATTCTCACTCCCATAGTTATGATAACCCCAACACTCACGTACTGTTTTCTTAATCCGTGGGGTGTAATTATTCTCCTGCATATGATCGCATAATGATTTCTTAACCGGTGGAGCATTGTATTTGCGTAAGGATTCTATGTCAATATGCTGAGACATAGGTTGTTTTCTAACATAATCATCTGATAGCCCTTCATAATTTCTCGCATTCTCTAAAACTAGCTCAGCATATTGACATTCCCACTCTTGCATATACATGATGAAACCCTAATTCTGAATCTAATCCTAAAATAGAATAAAAGATAAATCCTACAAGAATATGGAAAGTAAGTAGAGGAGAAGTTAGAAGGAGTTTAATAGTTTGGAGAGTTCTATGTTAGGATCCTACAAAACAGAAAACAATGTTAGTTGCTAAAAGTAATTTAGAAAAAACCCTAACCTAAAAGCAAAATAAAAAGTTAATCCTAAAAACAAATTAGTTTTTAAAAAAATAATTAGTTTCTAAAAATAAATTAGGAAAGTTTCCAAATTTAGAAATAGAAACAAAGAATTAGTTTCTAAAAACAAATTAGGAAAGTTTATAAATCTAGAAATAGAAAGAAAAGTTAGTTTCTAAAAACAAATAAGGAAAGTTTCTAAATCTGGAAATAGAAAGAAGTTACCAAATTAGAGGTTTCTATTTTGGGATCTTGTAGAAGAAAAAGGAAAGTAAATTAGTTTCTAGAAAAGAACTAAGAAAGCAACCTAGTTTCAAAAAAGGAGAAGGAAAGTTTCTAAAAATAGAAAGTTAGTTTCTAAAAATAGAAAAAGAAAAGGAAATTAGTTTCTAGAAAAGAACTAAGAAAGCAACCTACTCTCAAAACGGATTAGGAAAGTTTCTAAAAATTAAAAAATTAGTTTCTGTAAGTGCTATGTTTTAGATCTAGCACCCCATGTTGTCATATTTTGTAGTGACAAATCACTTGGGAGTGATTGACTTGTTTGATAGATGGAAAGTTCACCTTCATTCGAAGATGAGTTTTTGTGTCATCTACATCAACAATCTAAAGCTTCTACATCTTCAAGTTGAAGAGCATGTTCAACTGCCAAAGATCATACACATGTCAGAGTGCAAGTATAACTTCATACACAAGTTCAAGTCTAAGCTCAAGTATAAGTACACAAGCTCAAGCTTAAGTTTAAGCATTCAAGCTCAAGCTTCAAAGTGTACAAGTTTTAAGCTTCAAAGTACTTCAAGTATTATATCTACCGAAGTGACCAAGTCGACAAGTTCGATGCCACATTTCAGGTATACATGACCATAGAAAGACCTTAGGAATAGGTCATACTTACTGCATATAGAATTTGGGTCATGGTACTTAATTTAGACCTTTTTTCGACTAGTCCTAGTCTTAGTTCAACTAGTCCAGGCACTGACTCGACCAGTCCAGTGTTTTTCTTGACTAGTACAGGAATTATTTGAAAATTTTCAGATTTTCTATTGAGGACTTAACCAGTTGAGCACCCTGCTTGACCGGTCGTGGAGACTGGCTTGACCAGTCGAGCAGGACTCGACTCGAAGCCCCGCAAGTTATTTTGAGCCCACTTGACCTGTCGAGTGACGGGTTTATCCGATCGCGCCAGAATTTTTGAAAATTGGTTGCTGCTTGGACCAGTCGAGGGAAGAGAATTTCACCCTATAAATAGAGGACATTTCTCAGCTTTATTCATTCATTCCAAGCTATATCAAGCCTCCTCTCTGAGAATTAAGTCCTCGTTATAGTGAAGCTATTACTTGGTAATTTTAGATTCTTTTATAGCTCTTTTGATTTTGATTTTATTGATCTCTTCTTATTCAATTCTACTTATTAAAAAGGAAATTTTGCTTTACCCTTTTGAGATCTAAGAAATCAAATCAAGTTAGCCCGAGGTTGATTTTAAATTAAAATTCATTTAGACCTAGAACTCTTTCATTTGTGAGATTGAACATTGAACATCTACGTCTACAAAGAATTGGTTCTACTGGGCTACATCGAAGAAGAATCTTTAGATAAGTATATTTCATTTATTATATTGTGGTTTGTAGGATTGCCAGAAAATATTTCATTTTGGTTTTGACTAAGATTGCCAGAAAATCTCAATGTGTTGGGTTTTTAATTATGGTAGCCCATTGAAAATATAATTGTAAAGGTTTTAAGGTGAACCTTGGAAAACCTTCGTTCTTAGTGAAAGCCGATATCCCGTGGGTTGTGGATATTGGGAGTGGAGTAAGGTGGTTGTTTGAGAACAGTTGGTGTACACTCGAACCACTATAATTCTCAGAGTTTGGATGATGATGATGATGGTGATGTATGTGATGTGCTGAATGTTGTATTTATTTTCATGTACATATGGTGAATGTTGTACTAACTAGATTTTTTTTATTGGCCTTTAGTATTAGCTTGAGTTTTTTATCCTTACTATGTTCAAGACATCAGGTTGTCCTACCATAAACCTTGGTTTTTGGTGTAAGGTTGTCCTTTGAATAAAGTTTGTATCAACCTCTCAAGACTAGTGCATTAGAGGTTACAATTTTTTATGTTATCTGCCTTTATATTCCGCATTTAATTTTTATTTGGCATAGTCCTATTCACCCCCTCCTTTAGGACCGAGAGCTTACCCTTTTCATGTGGTATCAAAGCCTAATAGCTCATTCCATTGGATTTATTTCCTAAGCTAATTGATCTCGAGCTTTCAAGATGTCAAATTTTGATAGCTTTTCTATTACTAGGCCTCCACCATTTGATGGCTCCAACTATGCTTATTGGAAAGCTAGGATGATGATCTTTTTTAGGTCCATTGATGAAAGCGTGTGGCAAGCAATGGTTACCGAATGGAAACCACCAATGACTAAAGTTCTAGGCAGTGATGGAACCAAGTCCATGCAAGTATCGCCTTATTATTTATGGACCACACCTTAGAAAAATGAGAGTAGTGCTAATGCCAAAGCTTTAAATGCAATCACTTGTGCACTATCACCTAATGAGTTCAAAATAATTATATCTTGTGATACTGCAAAACAAGCTTGGGATATCTTAGAAATGACACACGAGGGTACGACTATTGTCAAAAAGTCAAAACTTCAGATCCTCACCACTAAGTTTGAGGACTCAAAATACGTATGAAAGAAAATGAATCATTCATGGACTTTTATACAAAACTGAATGACATAGTCAACTCAATGTGGGGATCTTGGAGATAGCATCCACGGAAGTAAAGTTTGTGCAAAAATACTATGATCACTTCCTGAGAGATTCAATTCCAAGGTGACTGCCATTTAGGAACTTAGATATACTGATAATATGAGGGTGAAAGAACTTGTTGGTTCACTTCAAACCTACGAGTTGAATTTTAAAGCTTTAAAAGGTAAGTCTATTGCTCTTAAATCATCTAAATCTCTTTATCAAGATAATAATTCTGATTGTGAAAACTTAGAGGATGATATGGCTTTACTTGTGAAAAAGTTTTACAAAATTTTTAAGAGTAAGAAAAGAGTTGATTTTCAAAAATTTGAGAAGAAAAAGGGAAAAACTAAAACTTGGAAATCTGTAAAAGATAACCAATGTTTCAACTGCCATGAATACAGGCATTTGGAAAACAAGTGTCCAAAGAGGGACAAGCCAAAGCGAAAAGGCATGTTAGCCACATGGGATGAATCATTCGGCTCTGAAGCCTCTTCTGAGTCGGATGAATCAGAACCTGAAACTTCAAATGAAGTTAAGGCTTTAATGACTCTAGCAAGAGTCACTTCCCCAAATAGTTGTGATTCAATCGATGATGAAAATATGAGGAGTGACCTTGAAAACGATAATGAAGATGATCTTCAAGATGCCTATAATGCCTTATACAGGGAGAGTTGTAAGATTGCTGTTAAACTTAAGCTTCAAAAAGAGAAATTTCTGAAGTTAAAAGAGGATTTTTAAAATGTTATTTTAAAAAAGTCTCATATTTCTGATTGTTTAGAAAAAAACAAAATGTGATTTGAATTTCAAAACATTAGAACTTGAAAAATTAAGATTAGAGAATGAACAATTAAAAAATGAAGTATCTTCCCTCTTAAGTTCAACGAATACATGGAGGTATGCCCCCCTAAACTTGAAAAGTTCATAACCGAATCTAGAACATGTAGCGATAGATCGGGTCTGGGCTATGATAAATTCATGCGTTTTAAAAATAAGAGCACTTCTCCAATGTTTGTCAAAGGAGAATCCTCTAACTCAAAAGGAAAGGACTTGAAACAAAATAATCATAACAACTCTAGAAATTTAAAGACTTTTCAAGAACCTAAAGTCAATTCTAATAATATCGGCTTTAGAAAACAATCTTATAATCCTTTAGCTTAAAAAATTATGGATTTACTTAAAGAGCTTCTCAAATCTAACTCTAATGTTAGGGTTAATAGTAATTATAAGCAAAGAAAAACCAACAGTCCTCCAAAACCCAAAACAACTATGAAATGGGTTCCTATGGTTACTTTCTTAATTGCGCAGCCTTTAAGGCTTTGAGTCAATCAAAGTGGTACCTAGACATTGGTTGCTCAAGGCACATGACAGGTGACAGAGATTTGTTCACCAACTTCAAAGATATGACTGATGGTTCAGTCACATTTGGTGATGGAAGCAACTGCAAAATTATTGGCCAATGTATGGTTCATATCTCTAACCTTCCTTCTTTTGAAAATGTTTTATTTGTAGAAGGTCTTAAGCACAATCTTTTAAGCATATCTTAAATCTACGATAACAAGCATAGTGTTAAATTTACTAATCAAGGATGCGAGATATCAAATGAGAAGGGTTGTGTGATATTAAGTGGCCATAGAACGTCAGAGAATTGTTATATCGTAAATGAATCTTGCCCATCTAAATTATCTTGTTACATGGTCAACACCAATGATAGTGAGTTATGGCACAAATCGCTTGGACACGTAAACTACTGGAATCTGTATAGATTGAGCAAAGCTGATCTAATTAGGGGTCTACCCAAATTGAAGAAAATGAATAAAATATATGGTGCATGTCAAATTGGAAAACAAACACTAAGTAGTCACAAGAAAGTAAACTCCATCACCACATCTAAACCTCTTGAACTCCTCCACATGGATCTAGTAAGACCAACCAGAACAGAGAGTAGAGGAGGTAAAAAGTACCTCTTGGTAATTGTCGATGACTTTACCAGATTCACATGGGTAGCTTTCATTAGAGAAAAGTTTAAAACTCTCGATGAAGTGAAAATGATACTTAAGCATATCCAAACTGAAAAAGAATCGAATATCCCTAAAATCCGAAGTGACCATGGATCGGAGTTTGAAAATAACAATTTTGAGAAGTTCTGTAGCGATCACGGAATATCGCATGAGTTTTTTGCACCTAAGACACCTCAACAAAATGGGGTTGTTAAAAGGAAAAACCAAGTGCTTCATGAAATGACTAATGTTATGTTGAATAGCATGATGTTACCTAAAAATCTATGGGTTGAAGTTATTAATACTCCATGTTATATAATAAACCGTATTTACATTAGAAAATCAGAAGATAAAACGGCTTATGAATTATGGTTTAATAAGAAACCCACTGTAAAATGCTTTCAAATTTTTGGTAGTAAGTGTTATATTTTACGAGACCGAAAAAATTTAGGGAAGTTCGACACTAAGAGTGACAAAGGGATTAGTTATGCATTGAATAGTCGTTCATACCGTGTTCTAAACAAGAGAACATGTGTTATTCAGGAGTCTATAAATGTGGTTATTGATGATCACCTGAACACACCAATATCTAGTTCAAAAGATCATGAAGTCACAGTATTTGATAAACCTGACTCCTCATCTTATAAACCAACTCTGAACTACGATTAGTCAAAGATCATCCTACTGATCAAATCTTAGGCAACCCTCTCACTGGTGTACGTACTCATAGACAATTGGAAAACATATGCAAATATGAGTGTTTTACTTCCTAAATTGAACTAGCCAATGTAAAAGAGGCACTTACTGATGAAAACTGGATAGGTGCCATGAACTGAATCAATTTGTTAGAAATGATGTATGGTATTTGGTTCCAAGACTGTCTAATAAACATACTATAGGAACCAAGTGTATTTTTAAAATAAATCTGATGAATTAGAAAATATTATAAGAAACAAGGCTAGACTGGTTGTACAAGGGTACACTCAGATAGAAGGAATCGACTATGATGAAACTTTTACCTCTGTAGCTTGTCTTGAATCTATCAGATTGTTCATATCCATTGCTTGTTTTAAAAAGATTAAAATCTATCAAATGGATGTGAAAATTGTTTTCTTGAATGGTGATCTACATGAAGAAGTATATGTTGAACAACCTAAGTATTTTGAAGACCCTAAATATTCTGATCATGTGTATCACCTTAAAAAGACACTTTATGGTTTGAAATAAGCTCCCAAGGCATGGTATGAGAAATTGACAAAGTTTTTGCTAAGTCACGATTTTGTTATGGGGAGTGTTGATAAAACTCTTTTTGCTAAGAAGCATAATGAACACATACTTATATTACAGATCTAGGTTGACGACATTATCTATGGTTTTACATCTTCTAACCTGTCCATTGAGTTTGCAGAGTTAATGAAATCCAAGTTCGAAATGAGCATGGTAGGAGAATTGAATTACTTTCTAGCTTTACAAGTTAAACAACTTGACAATGGTATTTTCATTTCTCAAACTAAGTATGCTCTAAATCTAGTGAAAAAATTTGGATTTGAAAATGGCAAAAACTTTGATACTCCTATGAGTACAACTCTTAAGCTTTCTAAGGATGCAACAGGTAAAAGTGTATATCCTCGGTTATATCGTAGTATGTTGGTAGCTTATTATATTTAACTGTAAGCTGACCTGATATAGCATTTAGTGTAGGCATCTGTGCTAAATATCAATCAGATCCTAAGGAATCACACCTTATTGCTATACAGCGAATTATAAGATATGTCACAAGTTCGGCCAATCTAGGCTTATGGTATCCACATGATACTAATGTTCAATTAGCTGGTTATACGGATACTGACTAGGCTAGGAATATAGATGATAGAAAGTCTACTAGTAGTGGATGTTTTTATGTCAGGAACTATTTAGTTTCATGGCATAGCAAGAAACAAAGTTCCATATCGCTATCCTCAGCTAAGGCTGAATATATTGTAGCCGAAAATGCATATACTCAGCTTGTGTGGATGAAAAGAATGTTAAATGACTATGGGTTTGCGCAAGATACTATGATTCTGTACTGTGATAATTCCAACGCAATTAATATTTCTAAGAATCCCATCCAACATTCCCAAACCAAACATATTGACATTAGATATCATTACATTTGAGAATTAGTGGAAGATAAAATTATTTCATTAGATTATGTTCAAACTGAAAATCAGCTTGCGAACATATTCACTAAACCACTTGACAGAAATAGGTTCTTTAAATTAAAAATGGATATTGGTATGTGTAATTCGATCTGAGTTTATCATGTTTGCACGTTCTATTTTTGTATATTTTTTATGCAAACTTTTGGATTTTAAAAATTAATAAAATTGTGCATTTTTGTGCTTGCATGATCGGTCGTGTACATACTCGACCAGTCGTGGTGCGCGGTTGGAGGGCTTTTTAATGTGTAAAAATCACTTTTTCTCTATTTCTTTCTTCTTCTTCACCTGCCCCTTCTCCGAATGGTCGAACCCACCTTCGATCATTTTTCTTTCGGATTTGGGTTCCTTGATTGTCATTTAGCTTGATTCTTGCCTTTATTTCAAGTTTCCTTGTGATTTCCTTAGTGTTTTAAGGAAAATTTTGTTGTGTTTGAAACCTTTAAATCATTTCTTGCATTTTCTTGTTTACTCTTGCAATGGAAGGTAGTCCGAAGAAGAAACCTACTCGAACATCTTCTTCTCATTACACATGTATTTCGGTGTGTACTCTTCGGCCACCCGAAGAGGACCCGGAATATGTACGGGATATCCGTCACTGCAACATAATTATTGAGCAGACTGTCAATGCAAACCATCTTGTTTAATTAAACATTATTCCTCTCCTTTTTACTGTAGGATGAGATAACATTCTGAATTGGGGTGGAATGGCATACCGATCCATTGTGTGAGGAATGTATGCATGTATAGGTGATGTTTCTATTAAAGATTTGACCTTCACTATCATGTTTAGAGAAGGTTCATATAAAGTAAATCGTCACTTAATTTCTGGGTTTATGGGCATTCAAGTGAATGATGAAGGCATTCCTATTCCGACATTGGCTAAAAGATTGAATGAGTCGGAAAAACGTTTATTAACCAGAAATTTATACAACATGAACTCGGAATGGAGTTCTGTGAATATGCTCCGGGCCAACCAGATGTTGTCCAGATACAGAGTATTACATCGCATCTTTATTTCTAATGTTTACCCTAGATCTAGTAACAAGGCCGAACTGATTACCTTTATGGTGCGTATTCTTCATTCTATTGTGTCTGGCATTCCGGTGTGTCTTTCTTCGTTAATCTATTATTTCACTAACCAATTTTGACTTCATCCGGGGCATAATGATATTCCATTCGCTTATTTGATGACCACCCTTGCTTTACACTGTTCTGTGGTCCTGCCACCTAGAGAAGCTCCTACTTCTAATCTTCCATTCAACAGTTTAAATATCAATAAGATAAATTTAAAGTTAGCACCTAGTCAAATAGATAGGCATGCTAGAGACGTTAGAAAAGAAGTTGGAGAGGAAGATGCGCTGCCAACTAATGCCGATATGGATGATATTTTTAATGAATTGGAATCTGATGACGTTGAGGCTGATCCTGATTTTTAGTGTTTGGGTTTTGATGAGCGCCTTAGAGTCTTAGAAGAGAAGGTGAATGGATTGACAATATCCTAAGCAAATCAAATGAAATATATGCATAAGTATTTTAAACGCATTACTAAGGTATTACATCAGATAGATCCATCCATCCCACTTCCGTCTTCTTCTGGCTCTGATTAGTATGCATTACTTTATATTTTGCTTTTGGACTTGTATTAAGGATTACTTTCACTCATTGATAGTTGAACATGTATAACTCTTAAAAGTTAATGCTTTCATACTTTATGGTTTAATCTTCTACACTTTTGCTCTCTTTCTATTTATCCTTTTCATCTATCCTATTATGTTTATGCTTGATTTTATATGTCTTCGTTTGTCATATTGTGACAAAAGGGGTGAAATTTGTGTAGATGATGGATATGTTTGGTGAATGTTGAGATGCATAAGATACACGTATGTAGATTTTTTTTGGAAATGTATTTGTTAATACAGGTCTCTATAAGTCACTAAGCTCATAGTGACAGGGAGTAGATTGAGGGGGAGTTTTGACAAATTTTATAAGATTGATTTGATCGTGAATCTGTACATTGAATATATAGGTTGATTCTCTAAATTGGTTTTCTCACAAATTTGACAAAGGGGGAGATTGTAAGTGCTATGTTTTAGATCTAGCATCATGTATTGTCAAATTTTGTAGTGACAAACCACTTAAGAGTAATTGACTTGTTTGATAAATGGAAAGTTCACCTTCATTCAAAATGAGTTTTTGTATCATTTATATCAACAATCTAAAGCTTCTACGTCTTCAAGTTGAAGATCATGTTCAACTGCCAAAGATCATACACAAGTCAGAGTGCAAGTACAACTTCATACACATGCTCAAGTCCAAGCTCAAGCCTAAGCTCAAGCTTAAGTTCAAGCATTCGAGCTCAAGCTTTAAAGTGTACAAGTTTCAAGCTTAAAAGTACTTTAAGTATTTTATCAACCGAAGAGACCGAGTTGACAAGTTCAATGCTCAAATTTTAGGTATACATGACCATAAAAAGACCTTAGGAATAAGTCATACTTATTGCATATAGAATTTGGGTCATGGTACTTAATTTGGACCTGGCTTCGACTAGTCCTAGTCTTGGTTCGACTAGTCCAGGCACTGGCTCGACCAGTCCAGGGTTTTTCTTGACTAGTCCAGGAATTTTTTTAAAAATTTTGGATTTTCTATTGTGGACTCGACCAGTTGAGCATCCTGCTCAACCGGTTGTGGAGACTGGCTCAACCAGTCGAGCATCCTGCTTGACCGGTCGTGGAGACTGGCTCAACCAGTCGAGTAGGGCTCGACTCGAAGTCCAGCAAGCTATTTTGAGCCCACTCGACCAGTCGAGTGTTATGCTCGACCAGTCAAGTAGGCCACTCGACCAATCAAGTGACGGGTTTATCCAATCGCGCCAGAATTTTTAAAAATTGGTTGCTGCTTGGACCAGTCGAGGCAGACCTTAGACTAGTCGAGGGAACTGAATTTCACCCTATAAATAGAGAACATTTCTCAGCTTTATTCATTCATTCCAAGCTATATCAAGCCTCCTCTCTGAGAATTAAGTCCCTGTTATAGTGAAGCTATTGCTCGATAATTTTAGATTCTTTTATAGCTCTTTTGATTTTAATTTTGATTTTATTGATCTCTTCTTATTCAATTCTACTTATTAAAAAGGGAATTTTACTTTACCCTTTTAAGATCTAAGAAATTAAATTAAGCTAGCCCAAGGTTGATTTTAAATTGAAATTCATTTAGACCTAGAACCCTTTCATTTGTGAGATTGAACATTAAACATCTACATCTACAAAGAATTGGTTCTACTGGGCTACATCGAAGAAGAATCTTCAGATAAGTATATTTCATTTATTATATTGTGGTTTGTAAGATTGCCAGAAAATCTTTCATTTTGGTTTTGACTAAGATAGCTAGAAAATCTCAGTGTGTGGGGTTTTTAATTGTGGTAGCCCATTGAATATACAATTGTAAAGGTTTTAAGGTAAACCTTAAAAAACCTTCTTTCTTAGTAAAAGTTGATATCCCGTGAGTTATGGATATTGGGAGTGGAGTAAGGTGGCTGTTTGAGAACAGTTGGTGTATACCCGAACCATTATAATTCTCAGAGTTTGGATGATGATGATGATGGCGATGTATGTGATGTGCTGAATGTTGTATTTATTTTCATGTATATATGGTGAATGTTGTAATAGCTATATTTATTTTATTGGCCTTTGGTATTAGTTTGAGTTTTTTATCCTTACTAAGTACAAGACATTAGGTTGTACTGCCATAAACCTTGGTTTTTGGTGTAAGGTTGTCCTTTGAACAAAGTTTGTATCAACCTCTCAATACTACTGCATTAGAGGTTGCAATTTATTTATGCTATCTACCTTTATATTCTGCATTTAATTTTTATTTGGCATAGTCCTATTCACTCCCCCTCTAGGACTGAGAGCTCACCCTTTCAGTTTTTAAAAACAAATTAGAAAAGTTTTTATCCTAGAATTAGAAAGTAAATTAGTTTCCAAAAACAAAAAAGGAAAGTTTCTATACCTAGAAATAGAAAGCTAAGTTAGTTTCTAAAATAATTATGAAAAACCCTAACCTAAAAATAGAAAGTAGAAAAATCCTAATCTTAACCTAATTCTAAAACTAATCAATTCCAAAAAATGCAACTGTTAATCACCGGCAACGACGCTAAAAACTTGGTCACAACCCCAAGTGTAGGGTCGTGATGAAGTAATAATCTCGGTAAGACCGAGGTCGAATCCACAGGGATTGAAACTTGTACATTTCTGAAATTAACTAGAAGTAGATCTAGAAGAAGATGTGAAACTAATTCTGAAGTATTTGAGAGTGTAATTGTGAATAGAATAATTAAAACTAAGAATTCAAAGGTGGGAACAAGGGTGCCAAGGATCCACTTGTAGTGATTGGGGAGCCATCTTGCTTGATTCAAGTAACACAATTAGAATTGGAGTCCTATCCTATCAAATTGGAAAATATATCAATAAAACCAAATCTGAACTTTCATTGACCTAATTCTTAATGAAGGAGAACTATAATAATTGGTAGGGATTCCATCACCAAACCATGCCCAGAAGACAATGGCAAACAATAGGATTTACTAATCTCATAATCTCAAAGCAGGAGAATTGTGAAGATTAGGAAGGATTCCATCACCCTACCATGCCCAAGGGACGATGGTGAATAACAGACTTACTAATTTCACAATCTCAAGTCAGGAATAGAAGATACTCAAAGCTATTGCAAATCTACTATAATTTGAGTCACAATAAACCATTAAAAATTGAAAGAATTCCTTAAATATCAAATTAGAATCCATGGAGTTCAACATAAACATGAATCAAAGAAATAGAAACATCCCATTATGCTATAAGCTTCACCTCTTAGCCCTAGCTAAGAGGTTTAGCCAACCATAGACATGATTTGATCTAAAACCCTAGAAGAAATCATGAAAACAAGTAAAGAAGAAGAAGAAAAACTCTTGGCGACGACTTCTCTATCCTTTTGTTCCACTCCTTAAACCCTAGAAGATGCTTAGAAACATCCTAAGGAGTCCTATTTATAGCTGTGGAACTCCAACTTTCACACCTAGTTGGAAAACTCTAGAAACTGCCTCAAATTTACGCAGTTTGTTAAAATAGACTTCACTCTGTGTAGTTTTCCAAAATAGACTTCACTCTGCGCAATTTCACAAAATGACCCAGAGTTTTCAGGATTCCTTTTCTTCACTTAAATCTTTAATTCTCTTCATTCCTCACTTAGTTTTCTTGGATATTTGGCATGTGAATTCTTCAATCTTGGTCTCCTAAGATCTATCTATTGCCTTGCTGATTCTTGAGCATCAAATTCATGCTTTTAGCATCCTTTTTAATCCAAGCTCTTAAATTCACCTTGTAACATAAACATGAGTAAAATAGAACATTAAGCATTATCATGTTCATAAAACCAAGATATAAATGGGGGATAATATGCAATATTTAATCGTCAACAATGGCCACCCCGGACTTAAATCTCGTGATTTGAGATGCCTATCCTCCAATGAAATGCAGATATTGGCCAATTGGGTCATCTTTCATCATGTGTCGAGTTGGGGTGAGCACAATAGAATATGTGTAAGAGTCCATTCCATTGCCGAGATTGGGAAGGGAAGAGGTGTGAAGAGCCTACCTATCATCGTGTGTCGGGTCGAGTTGGATGACATTCCAGCTACTGAGGTCGGGTAAGGTAAAATAAATCACGGTCCCACATTGTAAGCCGATGGCTAGATGGGTAAGGGTTGACGCACCCAATAGTTTACTTTTTGAAAATGCGTCCCACACTTGTGTGAGGATGTTGGATTACACATGTGTGGTATGTTTGTGATTCTTGAGGAGATGTATCATGTAGTGTAGAGGTGTACTATCATGCATCCCATAGTTTAGTCATGTATTCATTCATCTACTATCCACTCAAGCTAGTGGTGCACAACTTAATCATCATGTGAACCATCACAATGGCTACAACTTTGGCTAGGTATAAAAATAACATGAAATCAGGAGTTTACCACATTGAGTCTAGCTATCTAAATAAAGTATGAAATTAGTTTAGATAGAAGTCCTTTGTGATAGACCCCACGGCTTGCGAGATCATGTACTACCATCCTGACTATACCACACGCCAAATTTATCATTCCTTTTCCATAGAATGACTTATAGCAGAATATAGAATTTAATTATCTTGTACATGATAATTGGCTACTATTATGATTCATGGTTACTCATTCGAGTAGTATGCCTAATATTGATAACATGTTCATGATAACTTATCTAGCTATAACAACATATGTGATTGATAACATGCTCACTGGTTGCTTAATAATATGGTATGGTTGTTTTAGATGTCTTTATGGGAGCACCCTGATAAGCATTATTTTACTCCTGACATGTCATAGACACACAAGCTGTGGTTTACTCATATAGATAATTTACACATTTTTAAGGATACGTTTAGTAGCAGGGTGTGTGTAAGAGCTATTTGAGCTTGTTACTATTTCCTTTATTGCTGTTGAAATGAGTGTACTTTTATATACATAATATGGAATAATGTATGTGGTTATTTTAAGTGACTGTCCTTGGAAGGATAGGTCAATGTCTTAGATGTATGCGTTGATACCATGTATATGATGTGTAACTGTGAAATTAGATTAAACATTAAAAAAAAAATCCTTCGTTATAAGCCGAGTTTGGTGTTCCAAAAATTCGCTAACCATTCGCCAAGTTTGGTAAAAGTCGAGGAAGTTGCTCCAACTCGAGTTTAAGACTCGGGAAGTAGTAGTGATCGGGTTCCGAATTTGGGGTGTGAAAAAGGAAAAATATAAAGACTGAAGAAGAACTAAAGGATTGGAGGAGGACTCCATATAAGCTTCATAACTCCTTACTCTCTCTCTCTCTCTCTCTCTCTCTCTCTTCTATCCTAATTCATATATTGGAAGGCTTAAATCGGTAATTTATATTGGAAAACTCACACCAACTTGGAACCAACTTCAAATTTATGCACTTTGTTATGCTTCGATCACACCGACGATAGTCTTCGGTCGCATCGAAGTTGCACCAACTCCAGGGGAAGATTTCTTCAATTACATCTAAATTTGACCAAAATATGTCTGAAGTCTTTGTCTCCCTTAAGTCCCACCAAACTCTCATTCGGTGGCACCGAACATAACTTCAGTCAGAGCTAAGTGTTAAGCTGAATTACATCCAAAAATTGCAATTTCTTGCTGGACTATTCTATGCACATTCGATCAGACCAAACCAACCTCAGGTGAGACCGAACAATTTTTATTTCTATGGATGGACTTTGTGATTTTTCTAGTCTTCTTTCTCTCTCTCTCTCTCTCTCTCTCTCTCGCTCTCTTGCACTTGATTTTCATGTATGCTCGGACAACTCTGCCCTTGTTTATCATAATAAAATCCAAAGCCTTTATCTAAATTTAATTTAAGGCCTTAAGTTCAACTAGTATAGCTTTTATGAAGTCAACCATGGTTAAATTAGCTTAATGTGTTACTCGTAATGATGGTAAAGTCACTTCTAATGGTAACACAAAATCATGTCCATATACCAATCTAAATTGACTCATCCATGTGCGTGTTTGAAATGAATTACGATATTCCAAAAGATCCATTAACAACTTAATGTGCCACTGTTTAGGATTCCTATCAATTATTTTTCATAAAATATTCTTAATAACGTTATTAGTAGCATTGGCCTAGCCGTTAGCTTGGGCATAATAAGGTGATGAATGCATTTACTTGATCATGTACAGATCGGCCATCACCTTAATATGCTTCGATGAAAATGCTGCTCTATGATCCATTGTGATCGATTTAGGAATTTCAAATCGATGAATTATATAATTCTGAATGAACTAAATAATGTTTTTTTTATAATTTGTTCCTAGCATCAGCTTTGCTTCTATTCATTTGGTGAAATAATTGGTTGCCACAATAATGAAATTGTGCCCATTGGATGAAGGAGGGTAAATCTTTCCTATAAAATCAATAGCCCATCCTCGAAATGACCAATGATTGATAATAGGATTCAATTCGGTCATGAGCACATGTTGTATCGGCCCATGTTTATGGCATGCTTCATGTACTTCACCCATGGCTAACATAGACTTTTTTTTTTAACTAAAACATCGTAATAACATATTATCAACCCATTTTCGATATAGTTCCTTATTGATCAATATATAGTTTACAACTGTCCTCCTAATATCTCAGCCGACCTTCATTTGTGAAAACCGAAGATATTTTATAATTGGAGCTCTCTAATTATCGTCTCTAACATAGACTAGACAAATTTTGCCTATTCATTCCCTCTAAAAAAGTGAGAGTTATGACTTCCTTTGAATAGTGACCATTCTTTCTTCAAATCCTCATGTGATTGGAAGGCCTGATAATAATTGTGTCATTTCATTAGCATCATTATTATTTTATTAAGTTATGTGTTTTAACTCGACCTCATCAAATCTTTTTAGAAACTATATTACCAACAGATAATATGATTGTAAAGTTGTACTTGTACAATTAAACAAAACAATGAACCAGTTTATTATTAACAAAGAATTGCTCATAATCAATACCTCTTTTGCTCCTAAATTGGTAAAAAATTTGAAACCGATTATTAAAGCTTCATATTCAACTTGATTATTGGTGCAATTAAACTCAAATTGGAATGCAAATTCTTATTTTCTACTAGTTGGATCGATTAAAACGATCCATCCTCCTGATCCTTTTTCGATCCATGAACCATCATATATCAGTTTCTAGGGTGACCGATAAACTACTTACAAGTCTAAGGCTTCTAAAGGAAGTCAACCTTCTATGTCAGAAGGATCATTGGCCAGAAAATCTGCTATGGCCTGTCCTTTTATATCCCTTTGTGGCACATAGACTAAATGACACTCGGACAACGGGAGAATCCATTTTCTAATTTGGCCATTCAAAATCAGCTGATTTAATATATATTTTATTAGATCAGTTATTGCATCTACATTAATTATTTTGGCCAACAAATAATATCATAATTTTGTAGCGCAAAGTATAATGATAAATATAACTTTTCCATAGTAGAATATTGCCTTTCAGTAACTAATTTTTTTTTTACTAAGATAGTAGATTGCATGCTCTTTTCAGTCATCGTCATCTTCCGCTAACAAAACTCTAATCGACTCTACGGAAGTTGAGATATATAACTTAAGTGGTCCCCTTTACTAGTGGTATTAACACTAGTGACTTGGACAAATACTATTTAATTTCATCGAAAGCCAATTGATGCGAACGACCCTGATTGGTCGAAACAGGGCTCGAGTGGAACATGTACAAATAACTAGATGCTTTGAATTCCTTGTGATCAATAATTTGATGTTTTAAGTGAGAATTAAATCAATTAAAGTTCAAATATTTTTTTGTTTATGAATGGTTTTTTAAATGCTCTAGTTGAGTTATCTAATTTAATCAAGTAAATTAGACATTAAGAATGGATATAAGTAGATCTTTGGAGCTTTATTATTTTTCTTTATAGAATTTTTCTTAGTTTCAATCATAATTCTTCTTAAAATTAAATTTCATATTTATTTTTAGTTTTAGTTTTAGTTCTAAAGTATTTTAGAAAATGCACAAATATAAGTCCATGTGGATACGAACTAAGTAAAATGACATCACAGCCCTGCACTTGGGGTTTGCATTAACATAACATAATATTAAAGATTTCATCAACATTAGAAATATCATAGAATTTCTAATTAGAGGATGTCACTGTCTCTGCTTTAACCAAGGCTAATCATGTAGATGGTTGTTTAGCCACTATTTCAGCTATTGTAACATCATAATTAGGGTCATAATAATATGTCCCTGCCGATGAATTCTTTTACCTCATTGACTCTTAAAGCAAGGTCTCATATCGAGACAACTTCATAGTCAAATCGTAAAGATATGTGAATTCCATTTTGATAAACTTCTTTTGAAGCTTGAATTCCAGTTTATCTTTACTTAATTGAATAAATCTGGCCTCGATCGTAAATACCTCGCATTGCCTTTTTTTCTCTTTTAAACCGAGTAATATAATTCTTGATCGATTCCCTTAGTGATTGTCGAAAATGACCAAGATCGGCTATAAAAATTTCATTGTCCTTATAAAAAGAACTGAGCATAAAAATTTTCTTCCATTTCTTACCAGTTTTATTTGGAATTTGGTAGCAAATTAGAATATCAAGTAAAGGCTACCCCAGTGCATGAATGACTAAATAACTATAATTTAAAATACTCATTATTGGCCAATTTTCTACATCGTATGGTAAATCAACTTATGTCCTCTATGGTAAATTGACCCGTATCACCTATAAACAATGTAAAGTCAGGTCATTAGTTCCTCGACAATGGATATTGCATGTAGATCCAGTCAGGATATAGCTTATGATAAACTAGAGTAGTAGTTTGGCTGAGAACTCTACTTGCTACTTTTTAAATCAATTGAACAATTTGATTACACTCCTAATATTTTTTATGCAGTAACTGGAGGTACTTCAGGGCTATCTTGATAATGTTCTTCATTATATGGTTGATTTCTAGGCAGGGGTTGCCCCCCAGGCATCCCTTGATTCTTGGCGTGATAAATTATGTTCCAATTTTCACATTCAGGACATCTAAAATCTACCGGTGGCAGTGAATATCGCATGTCCAAGACAAGAACACATTTTGGACGTCTGAAATCTACCGTTATTGGTGAATTTCAAGCATCCTAGATTGGACTAGGATAGGAATAGGTAGTGTGTTTTTCTATAATGGAACAATCTGTGGCATTGGTTGGACTGGTGGTATAAGTGCCTAATTTTCAATAGAACTTGCATCGGCTTATTGCCGAGGTGTAACAAGTGTTATATCAATGAACAAAGCCACCAACTGATTCATGCTCTTGGTGTGGCAAACCATCCACCTATTGAAAGCTTTGGTTTAAACTTGTGATTGCTCTGCCTGAACTCGTGATAGTTTTGTGATGTGCTAAATCTCCCTTTGCATATCAACTATTTCGACTGACATAATTTTAAGAGGTTTAACCTGAGATCTCGATGGTCTATCTGGATTTGGAGGAATAGGCACCAAACTAGGCGGTGGATTTCCTTGCTCAGACATTTGTTGGACTTATAACTCCTCGTAAGTAGGAGGCTTGTTAGGCACAATAGCGATTGTTGAAGTATAACGACCACCCCTTCGGCTCATGGTTCTGGATGTTTACTGCACTAATAAATATACTTGTGTAAACCAAGTAATTTGTAGTCCCACCAGGCCTACCAAAAACACATTTGGCACTTGGTTTAATTTTTATTATGCAGGCGTGCCAGAATCAATGCAATGACTCGATCTAAACTGATCAACTTTAACCCCAAGCACCAAAATAAGCAAGTACATCCAAATGAAAGTATATGACCAGATTCTGAGAATATCAGTCACTTACTTAGCCACTTGCAGAAGTTTATAAAGATCAGGCGATAATCGGAGGGTAAGGTTCTTCCTCCGAAGATGGGTTACTTTATGCCTTCCACAACAAAGGACTTTAAGAATACCAGTGCAAACCAAACATAAGGAAAAAATCACAATCAATCACTAAGAGCAACTGCAAGAACATGTCTCTTGAAAAAACTGCTTAATATTGGATAAACAATAAATCCAATGTATGGGCGTGGACTTGGATTACAACTAAAGATTATAGCGAAGAATCATCACTACTCTAGGATAAGCTAAGATAAAAGATAAATTGATAGATTTGATTGATTTGTTTGTTATTGGTATTGGTTAGAATTGTGTGTTTGCTCTATCACATTCCTTTGCTATTTATAGATTTCTACTATAGCTTATTCTTTCAAATTATTTTTCTATTATTGCAACGGTTACAGTACTTGAAAAGTCTTTCTTTATAACTTTCTTTCTATTGCTTTTCTTCTTTCTAAATGTTCCTCTTCTCTCGACCAACTTATGCTTTGGTTGTTAATCGTTCATCGGCCACACATCAGTTTGGTTCCACATGTGAGGAAATGGCTCATCAATTTTCCCACTTGATACAATTGAATTTGAAATGAGCATGGTGGTAAAACTAAATTTCTTTTTACACTTACAAGTCAAGCAACTCGATAATGACATTTTTGTAAGCCAGACCAAGTATGTAAAAGAATTACTAAAATGGAGTCTATTCATACACATCACACGCCTATGAGCACCACATTGAAGCTATCCAAGGACATGTCTGAAAAAAGTGTGGATTAACACTTGTATTGTATCATGATAGGGAGCCTACTCTATCTTACAACAAGTCAACTTGATATAGCCTTTAGTGTAGGAGCATGTGCTTGGTTTCAGGCCGATCCCAAAGAATTACATATAAGCATTGTGAAGAGAATCATTAGATATGTGGCGGGGACCACAAATTTTGGTCTCTAGTACCCATTTGACACCTCAACCAATATTTTCGGGTACTCAGATGCCGACTGGGCCGAAAACATGGACGATAGAAAATCGACAAGCGGCGGGTGCCATTACTTAGGAAATTGCTTAGTATCTTGGTATAGTAAAAAGCAGAATTCCATTTCATTACCCATCGCCAAAGCTGAATATATTGCAGTAGGTAGTTGTTGCGCCCAACTTCTGTAGATGAAACAAATGTTGACAGATTATGGGATTGAACAAACTACAATGACACTATTTCGTGATAATACTAGTCCCATAAATATCTCCAAAAATTGGGTTCAACATTCTAAGACGAAACACAAAGATATCCACCATCGTTTCATTCGAGAGCTTGTTGAGGAGCATATCATATCATTGGATTATGTGCCCACTGAAAGGCAATTAGCTAATATATTGACTAAACCCTTGGACGTAAATCGATTTGGAGATCTCCAAAAGTCGATTGGGGTATGTGCTACATAGCTAATTATCAGCTTTTCATGACTTATTGATAAATTTAAGGATTTATAGCCTCATTTGGTAATTTAATTTTTTTTAATTTTTTGTCTTGTTTTAGTGTTGTTTGGGTGTGCAATTATGAATCTTAAATCTCAAAATTTACGTACACCTCAAGTTGGAAATCTACCCTATACACAACTGAAAAAACCAAGTTCATTGTTTGTTGTTCGATGGAACTTCGATGCCATTGAAAATCAAATTTTGATGTCATTAAAGCCACTTCGATGCCATCAAAATATTAGATCTATCTATAAAATGCGCGTGATTATTCCTTTTTAAAATCTAATTCTTAGCATTTTAAAGCACCAAACCCCCATACTCACTATCTAAGGAAGTTTTTAGGGCTTCTAGCACTCCAATTCCCCTCTATCATCTCCGGTCTATGTCTTGCATCAGCTTCAAGTCTCCTTTTTCTTCGATTCGTCATGGGTTAGTAGGTCGAATGTATTTTTCTTTCCAAAGATTGTCTTGGTTTCATTCCTTTGCACAATCATTTCATCGAATCCAAGTGTGTTCGAGCTACAAATCTCCTTCTTAAATGACCAAAACCTAGACTCATAGTCCTACATCCCACACATTCCCACATTTCTCGATTTTAGATTTGTGCTATCTCTGGGGCTTTTTGAATTAAAACTTAGGAAAGTCAGCTGAGTTATCTTTATGAGGCCAAATCATTGTTAAAATATCTAAAGTTAACAAATGAAAGGCCCCTGTTGTTGGTGAAATCTCTTAGTCCACTCGAGTCAAGAAGTTGGTGCCTTGAAGGGTGAATTGTGCAACCCGCCGATCGTCATTGCCTCAGCCCTCACCTACTCATTTCAACCTTATAGAGGAACCTATTTTTCCTGAGAGATACTCGATTAACAAGTTATTGGACAAATACAAGGGTCACAAAATCATATTTGAGTAAAATGTAGATGTCACAAGTGTTCAACCTTATGACGTAGACAACATGTTAAAGTTGATAGGGTGGGAAACATATTAAAATTTGGATGTATGACTCGAAAGAGGAAGGTATACAAGTTCTTGTATAAGTGTAAAAACCCTACACTTCACCGTCCTTTTAAAGTATACGTTGGTAGTCATCTCATCAAAATCACACCAGCTCGTATTGCCCACTAACTAGTCTTCCTGTGTCCTGAGAGACCTAACCTAATAACGACCTTGCATGATGACCAAATTTTTGTGTAGCAGGAAGGATGAGCCATGGATTCATGACAATGCATCGAGTTCGTCTACCATGTCGAGTTAGTTCTGCCTTATTCATTTCATAATTTTCACGTATGTCTATCCACATCGGACAAATAGAGTTTATCTTACCCCGTTCATGGTTAACATCATATATAGTGTGGGGATGGGAGTCCACTTATGCCTTTCGACCATTATTTTGCATCAACTTGGGCACCCTGTGTGGAGGAGTCGGCCTATATATTTTCTGTTTGGCCACGTTATATGTCTCCTAGCTCAGGAGTGTGGGTTCTTAACAACTTTGGATACGCATGTTCTGGCATCATGGATCACCACAGAAAATATAAAGAAGATGCACCTCCTTGCCCTAGCAGCGGCACCACATAGTGACAATATGGATATCCTCATGGCTAGAGGTGAGGAGCAGGTGAGAGCAGGAGTCGCACCTACACATGAGCCATTACAACAGATCACACCAAATGCTACTACTTCCAGGCACACTACTCCACCAATGGATTGCCTTAAGGAGATACTCACAACACAAATAGCTATCTAGGCAGAGCACGCGAAGATTTTAGTGGAGCAGACTCGTCATGGGGAGCATCTAACTCGATTGGAGAAGATGGTGGATTCCCTCCAACATACGACATAGGAGATTTTGGCCATGCTAACATGCCACAACAACGATGTCTCTGGCTTAGGACCTAGACCCTCTACTTAGGGGGAGTTGAGTTAGGGGTCTAACAAAGTTCTTTTTTTATATCTGACTGTCTAGGTCTTGTACTTTTTTTTGTTTGACTAAAGATGACATAAGATGTACATTTTGGATTTTACTTTTGTGGATGAATCCTTCTTTTAATTATATTATACATCCTCTTCTTACTTCAGATCCTTATGTTAAACTGCTTATTATCTCTTTCCTCTTTATGATGCATGGCTTCACATATTTTGAAGCTAACTTGACCATACACACTTTACTGAATCATTTGCCAATCACTGATAAAAGGAGGAGAAACATACTTCCACCATTTGTTATGTTGTATCTTTTTAGTAACATTTATGGTGCAGAGACTTAAGAGGGAGGGGGGAGAGGGGAGGGCAATGAAGAGTGCATACAGAGTAGTTGCGTAAAGCAATACATTATAAATGTCTTAAGTCACCTTATATTTGTAAATATTATGACGAGTCATGTAAAGTTAAATGTTTTTGGGTTGTATAGGTTTTTGTCACGTAATTGACAATGGGGAATATTGTAAGTGCCCTATTTTGTCAATTAGCATGAGTTGTGAATCATAAAGTCCGGATAGCCCCAAAAAACATTCAAGACTAAAGACTCAAAGATTGAAGACATCCAAAGCACTACAATGGTAAAGTATCGGTACCTCTTCAAAAACCTATAAACACCTTACAAAACGTGACCTTCTATATGGCCAAACCCCATAGGAAAAACCTATTCAAGAAATGCTAGTAAGTGGTTTTGAAAAGAAATCTGTTAAAAAAGAAAATCACAAAGGCAGTTTAATTTTGCTCCTATCGAAATCCCATCGAACAAGGAGCCCAAAATATCCAGTAACTTAAAGTAAAAAATCTAGATTATTCCGATGGCATTGATTTGCCGCATCGAAGATCAGTTGATAGCATGGAGAAAGAAACTCTAAATGTCTATCAACTTTCGGTCAAAGGTCACTCGATGACATGGACAGAACTATCCAGAAACATATTGAAGAAAATCTTGATTTTCTCGATGACATCGAAGGTCTTTTGATGGCATCAAAGGGATATTTCGATGGCATCGAAGACCAATCGATGACATCGAAGACCAATCAAATTGATTATAGTTTTCTGCCTGTTTTCTTGCTGTTGTCAAACTTCTCTACATATAAGAAAAATGGGTTTCTTCGCAAAATGGGAGAAATATAAAGAGTCTTTGTGTGTGTGTGTGTGTGTGTGTGTGTGTGTGTGTGTGTAACCCTAGTTAAAACCCTTCTTCCCAAGCTCTCTTTCCTCATGAATTTCATTATTCAATTCATGTCTTAAAGATATTTATTGAGCATTTAAAGGTTAGATTGAAGCATGAACTCCAACATTCATTAATGCTCTAGTAACCAAATTCAGTGGCAAATCTTTTATGGTAGATGACATTGAATGCTTAACCTTTAGAATCCTAGACTTAACCTTAAAGACTCATCATTCTTAAGTTAGGGTTCACCAAACCATTAACCCAAATCTTGACATCTCCAAAGGCATATCATCATTATGGTTATGGTTCAAGGGAGCTGAAGATGCTTCACGATTCAAGAAAATCTTTAAGAATGTGCTTTAATGGGGCTCATTCACTTTCGCTAAGAAAATATATTTGAGTCCACTGTATCTAGAAACCATTCCTTGTGTAGGATTGGATTTTAGAGTTTTAAATACCAAACTCGACAAGTCCTTGGGTAGGCCTCCGATTGGAGAGTACACCCGCCATCCTTGTTTAGGACTTGGTGTTGGAATTTGAGATCCAAACTCTTTAAGACCTTGTGTAGGCTATCGATGGATGAAAATCATATAAAACCTTGTGTAAGTTGTGAAGGTTTATGGTGAACCTGATTTAAAACCATCTGAATTATGAAATCTGGCACACTCAAGGAGAGAGTGCATTAGCCAGGAGTGGACTAGGAACATAGCCGAACCACTATACATTGTGTGAAATGGGCTGAATGTTTTATCTCTCATCTTTTATATTTTGCTTAATAATATAATTGATTTACTTTAGTAAGCATGTCTAACATAATGCTTGAATGATGTTTTCACTTCGGTAGACTAAATAGTTGTACTTCTTTTTCATACAACTTTACATAAGGTCTAAAAGTGTAATGTCCTGGATTTTCACTATTTTGGATTTTCAAAAATCTTTAATTTTCTTATGTAATTAACTTATATTATCACTTACTGACCATTAGCACTCAATGTTAGTTTATACCCAGGTGGAACTAGCAAAGAACCGCACAAGTCCGATTAATCAACCGTAGGAAGCAAACAAATTCGCCTGATCACTTGAACATCGAGTTTAGCCCCATGATTTACTTACATAGGGCCCAAAATCTAACTGAACCATCGCTAACTAATCAAGACAATCATAACTAAATTAAAGATCTAACCGTAACCGAGTTAGATAAGGCCCGGATCTTGACTAATAGACCAAATCAACCCTGTTACTCTTTTAGCCTAAAACCGACGGTTTAGAGTAAACAAGACCAAATCTCTACTTTCACTAGTTATAAATAGGCCACACTATGAACATAGTTAATCTAAACCTAAATCATTGCCCACAAGAAATCTCAATACCTAATTCATTTCGAAAATGCCTCAATTTTCCGAACAAGCTCTAGATCACTCGTTAGTGGGCCACTAGTTCCAAAACCATAGAATAATATCCATCTTAGTGGGCTTGACGTCCATCGCGGGAGTCAGACCTGTGTACTATCTAGAACCGCTCAACTTGAGCCAAAGGATGAGTGGATGAGAAGTGCAAATACTCTAAAGAAAGAAGCTGAAACTTAAGTGAATTGGGTCGTCCACTCTTATGCAAAGTTGAGAATTTCGGACCATCGGTTTATGACCAAACTTCACACGTAGAGTAAGGATATTTTCTGGCTCATATCCGTATAGTCGCAGCTTCGATCGACCATTGGTGACTATTGAACAGACTTCTAATCATATCTGTCGATCGACGCATCTAAATGGCGGGCCGATCATGTCCATACATAGATCATCATTAGGGCTAACTATCCTACAGTGTATATTAATATGTACACCCCATAGTGGGCCCTAGAGGTTAGAAAAACCCTCCTAAAGGGCTAGTATAGTAAAAACTCAACCCAGGGGGCCATTTACACCAAATCTGACATTATAAAAGGGCCTCATTTGGGTACCCCCTTCTCCCATACGAATTTCATGCCCTACTTTAGGTGAAGGAGAAGAGAAAGAGAAAGAGAGATGAAGAGAAAATGAAGAGAAAGATAAGGGAGAGTGTTTGTGTGAGAGAGGGAATCTTAATGCTTATAGGGTTGGTATTTCTTCAACCAAACCGGTGGCTACTACAAAACCTCCACCAAACCCACCCATGCCAAGAATTAGAGGTAAGAATGATATATTTTTCTTTCAATTAAGCAACCTAGTGTAGATTTCTAGTCATTAATGTTATTTTTCTTAATTTTGATTTAGGAACTGATGGTTTTACCCAAATCCCCAAACCTTAAGATTTCAAAGAATGGAAATCTCCTCTTAAGGTGCGGACTATTACTCTTAGGTGGCCTAGTACCAATTTTAGAATGAATTTAATGATTATGAATGTTTGGGTGATGTATTTGGACAATCTATAGAAAAAACTAGGCAAGACCTTACATCTTAGAACCTCCCAATTAACATGGAATGATTATGGTATGTTTATTGTTCCTCAACATGATTGGGTATGAATTTGGTGATTGCATGTTCACTTCTTACTTGATTCTTGGACAATGCTTCCTTATAACATGTATGACACATTAACCCTTGTGTATTTTTGTGCTATGGGATACATGAAATGCTTGGCCTCCTCACTAACCCACACTACACACATGCACATTTGTTTCATAATATTGTTAGCAGTTGCATTTATAGAAAAATCTAAATTTTGTGTTTGATGTAAGAGTCCATAATATCACTTGTGTTAGATGATCAATTTTGATTCGTTGAAGTACTATTGAATGTCATAAACCCTTAGGTTGGTCAGGGAACTGAAGTGGGAGAAGGTGGTCCCGTTGGTAGGACCATCCTGCGACTAAACCAGCGGGTTTGGGCAGATGTAAATGGGTGACAGTAGTTGGACTACATGGGTCACTTGTACTCGATGTTGTCCGTCATGCACTTGCCTGAACTCGTTCGGTCTAGTTCACTTTCTGACCCCATGTTTGTTAGCCATGTCTGCTCATGCCTATATGGAACCTGGAACACCCTTCAACCATTGAAGCCCATTGATAATCATTTGAAACTGATCTACCATCTCAAGAGCCGGGCATGGTGGAATGGGACATTGTGACCAAGCTGTCGGCCTACGTTAGGGTGATGAGCCTCCCTGTAGTGACCACGAGCGATCCCTCTTCTCAGCACTCCCCATGTGCTTGAAATCGGGGATGGAGAACCTGATGGGATCAAGGATCGCGGGGTCTTGGCCTCGCACGTTGTGGGGCCTTGGCCTCGTAACCAGTTAAGGGTAATGATACGTGGGGTGTACCAGTTTTTCCAATCTACTGGATGAACGAAATTAACTAAATACTTAGCTAACATTATCCATATATCGCATTAGTTAGGTTTTGACGACTCAGCAGTTGAGGTTACAATGAGGGTGATTAGTCATGCGGGATCGTTAGACGAAGTCGCTCGAGGGAGTGTTGTTGTGAGGGCAGACATTATATCAAAATACATGCATATGCATTAACAAGATTAGTTAGGGATCTATGAATGTATGCCTTTCATTAAATTCATTATATAATAGATGCTTGTTATAACTTAAGGATAATAGTAATCAATGAGTTAGCTACTCACTCCCACTCTAGGACGGTGTTTTAAAACACCAACCAGACCCTTTACTAGATGCAAGTGAGGCGGAGCTCAACGATCCGAGTGAGGTGAGCATGGATGAGGAAGAGGAGCTTCTTACTTTCAGCTTGTGGGTAGTTTCACCGTAGGCTGTGCGAGTTGATTATGGGTTGTGGAGTTGTGGATCTAGCGCACCCTTTCTTTTGGACATTATTTTATAAGAATTTTGTCGGGCGACGCCTTGTGCGACCTGTTTGATGTTCTTATAGACTTGTAGTTCTTAGTCGTATTTGCTTCAGTAGATTAGTTGTGGTTATGGTTTATGTTCCAGCCGATTCCTTTATTACTCACTAAACTGATTTATGTACAAATTACCATAATTAGATTATAAATGATACCCAGGAATTCGGAGGCCAAGTTCATACATGGCCCCTGAAAACCCGGGGTGTTAAAGATGGTATCAGAGCAATGGTTTGGATTAAATTGGGCTGTGGATTATGAACTCGTCATAACGCATTTGCTGACGTAGGAGGGAGCGATCGAACTTAGAAACATCTATAGGATCTCGGGATCATGCCATTTGGCAAGTTCGAAGACTAAAATGTTAGGGTTTATGAACAGAAAGACTTAGACTGCGCAAATGATCCAAATCACTTCTAATTGGAAGGTTGGATGATTTGAGTTGACCTGACCTAAATGCGATAGGTTCAAGCTGCTGAAGTAGCTGGTGCAATCCCAACATCTAGTGTATCCCAACATCTAGTGCGATCTCCCCTCCTTCCCTCTTCAAGCTCCTTAAAGGCCCTAAGGGCTTCTCTCTATGGGCATTTCTAGACAATCCTACCCCTTTCACCCTCAATCATCACCCCATTTTCTTCCCAAGCTGTCAAAACTTAACCCCTAAGTCTCAACTCCTCCTTCTAACCCATTTCTTTCAAAAAATATCACTTTTCACCACTTTAGCCATCTAATTTCTCTAAGTACTTTCGAATTGGATATAACTACAAAGCTCAAAGGATGAAAAACTATAATCAAATGAAAATTTACTATAAATAGTAAAAATATAAATAAAATAGGTTTTTGACCATTAATATGATGGAATCTTGTGAAACTACTAGGTTATTTAGATATATTATCTTCTCTTACCCCAAATTCATATATAGCATGTCAAATAACTCATTCCAATTTGCGAGATATGGCCATCGCAAGGTGTCCCTGCCGGGAAATAGTGCGCCGGTGAGACCCTGCCCATCCACGGGCCCCTGTCCATCTGCAGGACCCCATTCAGGAGTCCAGGGCATCTGCGAGACCCCGCCCATACCTCCAGAGGGTTGGCGGGACTCCAACCAGTAGGCGTTGCCCCCGCTGAAATTTTCTATAATTTTGTGTCGACTTCAAAAATTCATATCTCCTTTATTACAACTTCGATTTAGGTGATTCAAAATTCAGATTGAAGCTTGATGACTCTAGTTTTATATAAAAATAAAAAAAAATAAAAATTATAATATAGTTAAAATTAAGATGTTTTGCCAACTGTCCAAAAATTATTAATCTCAAACAGTTGTTGCTCCTAGAATTTTAATAATTTATTTAGAGCTCCAAATGATATGAAATTTTGTGGGATGACTAGAAACTTAATGATAAATCATAATAAAAATTTTTAAAATAATTTAGTTACTAAAATTATAAGAAACATTACAAGAATTAGATACATTTTAGTATCTTACAAAAAATCGTTAGTTTCGAATAACTTATGCTTCTAAAATATTTATAATTTTTATGGAAGTTGAAATAGGTTGAAATTATGTATGAAAAGGGTCAACTTAATGAGGAATTACTATAAAAATTATAAAAATTATCCAGTAATTAAAAGTGATAAATACTTTATGAACAAAAGATGTATTGAAACCAAAAGTTTCTACAACTAAAAGTTGTCGATAGACCAGATGTATCTCTTTCATCATAGAGTTTTAGGATTCGAAGTCTAATTAGGTATTGCTTTCAAAGATCCTAGAAATCATCCTAGGTGAATAAATTAAATTCTTATTTTTAGTATATTTTACTATTTCAAATAATTTATAACTTGACGAATTAGACTTCTTAAGTAGGGTTTCGTTTCATTGCTTAAGAATTTGTGAGTTCGTATTCGAAGTGGACTTTACTAAAATATTTTGGGTTCTTATTCTCTTATGAATTCAAAGTTCATACTACTTTGAGGAAATAATATTATTCTTTTTTCCTTTTATGTGGCATTCCTTGCGTCACCAACACTCCAAACCTCCAAAATACCTTAAAACTTTCGATTTTTCTTTCTCTGTTAAAATTTATGAAACCAAAGCATGATTTGCCCATAACTCACTAACCATAGGATCAAAATGATAATGTTGAGAGGAACCTTAATTTCCTGGAAACCTTTCTAGAATATTTGTTTGATCATATGCACCGTGGGAGACTCACCACCCACTAAATATATTATAAATGTGAAATTGAACTTTTTAATAAATTTTGATATCTTCCAAATGTTAAGAATAATCAGATTACGGAATTACAGAAACATACATTTGCGAAGTATTCACGGCTTAACCCAATTCTCGATCCTGGGTGAATATCAACGGACTCACTGCTTTAACCGAGCATAAGGCTAGGATCTACCAGGACTAGGAAGGGATACAACGATGTTTCTGCCCTAGTCAGGCAGAGGATCGACGTATGGGATCAAAGCATACCATAACTGTCAATTCATATTAGCCCAATCATAAAAAGTAGAATATACCACCCTTAGGTAAATTTTATCATCAAACACTTAGCACGATAATGATGATTTTAATATTTGTTTTCAAACCTCAAAAGTAAAAACATTTAAGGGAGGTATATTATAATGAGCTAGTCTAGTATATTTATTATATACCCTAAAACGTATATAAACCTAAAACTAACAAAACTTAAGAAAATGAGATGATAATATCTTTACTTATTACCCTTGGGCAATTTCGGGGATGAAATTGTTCTTAAGGGGGGTAGATTGTAACGTCCCGGATCTTCACTGTTTTGGATTTTCAAAAATCCTTAATTTTTTTAATGCAATTAATTTATATTATCACTTATTGACCATTAGCACTCAATGTTAGTTTATACCCGGGTGGAATCAGTAAAGAACCACACAAGTCCGATTAATTAACTGTAGGAAGCCAATGAATCCGCCTGATCACTTGAACATTAAGTTTCGCCCCATGATTTACTCACATAAGGCCCAAAATCTAACTGACCCATCGCTAACTAATCAAGACAATCATAACTAAATTAAAAAACCAAAACCGAATCAGATAAGGCCTGGATCTTGACTAATAGACCAAATCAACCCCATTACTCTTTTAGCCTAAAACTGACGATTTAGAGTAAATATGACCAAATCTCCACTTTCACTAGTTATAAATAGGCCACACTATGAACATAGTTAATCCAAACTCAAATCATTGCCCATGAGAAATCTCAATACCTAATTCATTCTAAAAATGCCTCGATTTTCCGAACAAGCTTTAGACTGCTTGTTGGTGGGCCACTAGTTCCAAAACCATAAAATAATGTCCGCCTTAGTGAACTTGATGTCCATCGCGGGAGTCGGACCTGGGTACTATCCAGAACTACTCAACTTAAGCCAAAAGACGAGTGCATGAGAAATTAAATACCCTAAGGAAGAAGCTGAAACAGAAGTGAATTGGGTCGTCCACTCTTATACAAAATTGAGAATTTCGGACCGTCGGTTTACGACCAAACTGCACATGTAGAGTAAGGATATTTTCCTGCTCATATCCATATAGCCACAGCCCCGAATAGACCATCGGCGACCATTGAACAGACTTCTAATCATATTTGTCGATCGGCGCATCCAAATGGCAGGCCGATCATGTCCATATGTAAATCATCATTAGGGCTAACTATCATACGGTATATATCAATATGTATACCCTATAGTGGGCCCTAGAGGTTAGAAAAACCCTCCCATAGGGCTAGTATAGTAAAAACCCAACCCATGGGCCCATTTACACCAAATCTGGCATTATAAAAGGGCCTCATTTGGGCACCCCCTTCTCCCATACGAATTTCATGCCTTACTTTAGGTGAAGGAGAAGAGAAAGAGAAAGAGAGATGGAGAGAAAATGAAGAGAAAGATAAGGGAGAGTGTTTGTGTGAGAGAGAGGAATCTTGATGCTTATAAGGTTGGTATTTCTTCAACCAAATAGGTGGCTACTACAAAACCTTCACCAAACCCACCCATGCCAAGAATCAGAGGTAAGAATGGTATATTTCTAGTCATTAATGTTGTTTTTCTTGATTTTGATTTAAGAATTGGTGGTTTTACCCAAATCCCCAAACCCTAAGATTTCAAAGAATGGAAATCTTCTCTTAAGGTGTGGACTATTACTCTTACACTACCAAAAAATCGAGCAAAGGCTATGGACTTTGGAACTTTTTGACTACGGATATAAACCGTAGCTATTTTGCTTCGGATTTAATCCGTAGCTATAGCGTCCTTAATCTGTAGCTAAAAGCTATATTCCACTAGGATCTTAATAGAGATTGGTGATGTTTAAGGGGCTCCATAGGGCCCATTGGAATATATGTGTATTATCTAAGATGTCCATAAATTTTGATATATAATTTCATTGGATGAGCCCAAAAAGTAGGTAGATTGAAGGTCTAAGTGGACCATAGCATAAGAAATAATAAAAAATAAATTTCTATCGTTAATATTTTATGTGGTCCGCTTACAGCTTCAATTTGACTCATTTTTTGGATCAACACTTAAAAAGATGTTTTAAAATGAATGAACGAAGTAGATAAATAACATACATCACGGTGGGCCCCACAAGTCCTGAAACTATGCACTTAAAAGTGTCATCCGTCACCCCCCTCCCCAAACACAATCCCGTCCCACGCTACCCCTCCCAAAATCCAAACCCTCAAATCTCTCTCACGCGCCCGCCCCTCTCCTAAAACCCAAACCCTCTCTCTCTCTCTCTCTCTCTCTCTCTCTCTCTCTCTCTCTCTCACCCGCACCTCTCCAAAAACCAACCCTCCGTTGTCTCGCTCGTCGTGGTGGGGTCAAGACAATCAGTGGTCTGATCTATGAGGAGACGAGAGGTGTCCTCAAGATCTTCCTTGAGAATGTCATCCGTGATGCTGTCACCTACACCGAGCATGCTCGCCCGAAGACCGTCACTGCCATGGATGTCGTCTATACCCTCAAGCGCCAGGGCAGGACTCTGTATGACTTTGGTGGTTAGGGTTTCAATTCTTCTTCTTTTTACGGGGATTGTAGTCATTCTGTTGGGATATTTTGGTCTTTTTTGTGTTTGGAAATATGGCTTTTAGGGTTAGGGATTTGGATATTGATTTCAGATGATCATGATACGTGAATGAAGAAAGTTTCATTTTTGATGAAAAAAAAGGTACGTATCCCCTTTGTTCTTTTGAACGCTCTTGTTGTTTTTAATTGAGTTTCTTGGTCTATTTGGGTTTTCTGGGATTTTGGTATTGCTGATTTCATTGAGGATTTGATGGATTTTTGAAAAAAGTAAAATAAAAAATGTTGAGGATCTGAAATCTTCTATATGACATTTGTGTATTGCTTTTTGGTATGAACATATTTCATTTGCCCATTTTTCTGGTAGTGTTTAATGAGTTAATAAGAATGCCTAGTAGATGTTTGTGGAAATGCCAAGGAGAAGGCCACTAGCCCTGGGGTGTACAGCCTTGATCAAAATTTCTTCTCTTTGAATTTGGTCTAGTTTAGATTCAATTAATTATGTGAATTTGTTGATTTTTTTATTTATTACGTTGGTCAGTTGATGATTTTCGTTTCGTTGGCTATAGTGGATGTGACTATCATTCTCTGTAAGTTGCATGATTTGGTCAGCAAATGGGATTAGTTACTATCATTCTCTGTAAGTTACTATCATTCTCTGTAAGTTGCTACAATTTAGTGTGTGCGCGTGATGTCCCCATAACAAAGAGAAAGAAAAACATAACAAACTCTGGTAGGTTCTCTATGTGGTTCTGTTCCTATTCTAGAGCTGCACTTACAGAGAATGTAGTGCGTCCGTTTTGGAGGACCATGCTTTACAGAAGTGGTTTTTATGTACTAAGTAGATGCTTCTGATGGATTTGAAGCTCGTGTTAAATGGTGATGATATTGCCTGGTCATTTCTAGTTTCGAGCTTTCTTTTTACTGTTTTTAGTTTAGCTTATCCCTATTAACAGTAATGTTTCTTCAGGATTGCATTTTCCTTTTCTTCTTCTGTTTGATCAAGGATCATCAAGGGTTATACTTGTTCTAGTTCACTTAAGAAAATTGTATATCAGTTCCATTATTGTAGGATTGTGAGGGGACTTATGTTTGAAATGGTTGGTGCAGGCATTGGAAGTGGTCGATGTGGATCAGCAGACTCAAATGGTATCAGAGCTTGATGGTGCAGTTATGAAATGTGTTCGTGATCAAAATGGGAATCATGTTATCCAGAAGTTTATTGAGTGTGTTCCTCAAGAAAGAATTCAGTTTATAATCTCGGCCTTTTATGGACAAGTTGTGTCACTCTCTGCTCACCCATATGGTTGTCGGGTCATTCAAGTGCAGTAGTTAACTTTTTTTTTTTCTTATCCTTTCTTTAAGGGGTTTCTCCATGACATCTCTTGAGTTTTCTAATCATGCTAGCAGAGGGTCCTGGAGCACTGTGATGATCCAAAAACCCAACACATTATCATGGAAGAAATTCTGCACTCTGTGTGTACATTAGCTCAAGACCAATATGGGAATTATGTTGTCCAGGTAATATTATATTATTGACTCTTTTTTGTGCTTCTCCTGCAATCTGTATACCATACCATATACTATTTGGCAGTAAGCATTCTTATTATCTGAGTAGAAAAATGTGATGATGTTTTAGCTCGTTTTGTGCTAAGGATCCTGCTATACTTAAGAACTTTCTTCTCCATTACTGGTGTGTTCCTTGAGCTACAGGAAATTATGCTTGTTGCCAAGTGAAGATGCTTTGAGTTCATTCCCATAATGTTGACATATTGATTCCTGAACCTATGATTTGCTGATAGGTATATTTAACTTTTATGCCAGTCCCGATTAGTTGGGATAAAAGCTTAGATGATGACGTGTCTTTACCTTTTATGGGGCTTCTTACTTTCTAGATCAGTGATGGATGCAATAAAGTAATCTAATCTTTTTTCTTGAGCAATATAATTGATAGGTGGAAATCTAACCTAAGTTCCGGGAACCGTCAGCTTTTATTGTATTTCTGCCCTAAGAGGAAGGAAAGTTACGTTGCATAAAACTCATTTTCTTTATTAGCCATTTGATATCACGTCCTACGCATGTTTCTCCATTAAATCTCCAATATTCATCCCTGTTATGAAATCTAATCTCCATCTGCCATGGTTTTAAAAAAAAAAAGATCATGATATGGCAATATCTTATCCATATCAATCACCCTTGTCATGCAAGATGGGGGTGAACCTGTTTGTTTAGAAAAATGGGTTGTTTCTCTAGTTCTTTCATTTGTTTCTTCATTGCAACTATAGAGGAAGCTTAAAGATTCATTTTTTATACAAGCAATAGGCCTATTTTGTAATCAAAACATAAGATTTAAGTGATTCCGTGAATCAAAGTGGAATGAACGAGGTTGAGAAAAATTAGAAGGGCAAAACTATTACTTTCATCTTATTTTTGTTGTAATTCATTGTAATGGGCCCTAATTTATAAAATCATGTTGGATTTCTATTTGATTAGGGTCTATTTGGTTGACATTTAGTAAGTCAAGTCAATAGTCAACATTCTTATCAAAGTATGGTTTTATACACCATTAAATGTAAAGACAAAAAATGATAGATCCTGGATTTAAAATTTTTTATATTTTCTTTATAACTTCTAATTTATCTATTTATTTAGTTTTTTTTTTTTTTTTTTTTTTTTTTTTTTGGGGGGGGGGGGTGTTTCATTTTTGTTCAATTCTATCATGAGGGCCATGGGAAAGCAAAAATGGAGGTTTTAAATGGATGGTTGGTGGGGGGTAGAATCATCATAGTTAAAGAGGCAAGGAATTATTTAGAGAGGGATAACAAGCATAGTGTGGATAAGGCAATTGAAAGATTAGATACGACGGTCTCCTAGATCGTCTGCCCAACAACGCTAGAATCCATGTGATTGTCATTTATAATGATGTCTCATCTCAAAGAATTAAGGAGCATGCTCTTTCGCTAGTGGGGACGGTGGCTAAACCTTAACACCATTCTTCAGTTTGGTGAATGCTCTATGATTGTCTTGGTTTGACGCTTCGAAGGTTTTGATCTCCAAGCCATCCCATTTTAGCTTCGTCCTCTCATTTCTCTCTAGTAAAGAAATTATATCGTTTGCCTTGGATGTGGATTTGCATAAGACCATGTGTTTGGTGAAAGTTGGTATGGTTCCCCTCAAAGGTGGTGACCAACAAGGGGATTTGGATATGCATCTTTTGAATACTCATGCATACTTGGAGTATTGTTGTGATCATCAAAGCGTGTTTGAGATTTGGGAAGGTGGTTGAACTGGGTAACCACTTGACGAATAGGTCCTTCATGACTCCATCCAGACAGTTCTCAATTCTCTCATTCTATAAGATGATCTCGACACCCCTGAATTTGAGAAGAGGATTTCTTCCATGCCTTCTGGTACCATGGTGCTCCCCTGTAACGCCCCGAATCTTCAAGACCTGAGTACAAGATTTACAAGAATTTAATACATGAAGAATAACAAAAAATATATAAATATAAGCCGCCAGATAATGCAGCTCCTCCAAGGAAATATGGTCAAGCATCCTTGGCGATCGTACCCTGCTCCTCATCAAATCTGAACATGCATATCACTAAAGCCACCCGTAGTACCTGTACAGTTGTATATTTGATGGATGAGTGGCCAACTCAGTGTGAATTCTCCTCAAGATTACACACCGTCGCATTAGGTAAGCATAGTTATAAAACATTCAGACAACCAAAACAGAGTAAATGCAGTCTTATTAAATGCATGGATGCGTGAATGCAATCATCGCCCCGAGGATGCTCATCCATGCAAACAGTGGGCCGTCGCCCATGCAATCATTGAACCTTGGAAACATCATCTAGTCGGAAAGGGGTTGATATTTGGTGGTCTGGAAGCTAGTGAAACGATACCCCGAAGATCCTAAGGGCACGTGCTATAGCATCCAGAATAGCCACCCGTCATCGCTAACATGCTATGGATGCATGATTAGCCTATCCATTATTAATCCAATTACAACCAACCAATTTAAATAAGCTCAAAGGTCACTACGGGGAGCTCAGAGCCCAGCGTAGGCCAACAGCTCAGGCATAGTATCCCATTCCACCATCCCTGGCTCATGAGGCTACCACCTTAGGATGTTTAATGGAAACCCATCGACTAGTAACCAATCATATTACAGTATATGGGGCTTACCATCGGATGGTTGGATAATATAAAACATCAAATCCATATAAGGAAAATATCAAAACAAAACCACATAGGGCGAATATCAAAATATGCCACATAAGGCGAATATCAAAACTATATGATAAAGACCATCCCTAAAAACCATTGGACACAACAACCCTGGATGCTAGGCCCACATTAATGTTCCATTTAGACCACCACTTAATAACCTCTAAGCCAAAGGTCCATATTAATCACAACCAGTCGGGTTACATCCCAAGTATGGGTGTACATTTATAGGTGGGGGTTTCCCACTAATGTACCAGTTCAAAGTCCATAAGCACTACACAAATTATCTACAAGCATGAGCAAATATACAGGATGAACATTAAGCATGTAATATAGAAATTCAATTTCAACTATTAACACATGTGATTATAAAGGAGATATCAATTATGAATTTAAATTAAAAAAACTATAACTTAAGCTAATGAGAAGATGGAAAGCTCAAGGGGAAAAATCATCACCTTATACTTTGAATCGCCTTCTACTGTCGTTAAGTGCTTGCGCCCTTAGAATTGTATCCTACCACAAATCATGAACTTGTACAATTAGGTCCAAGTTCTAATCACTACCTAGGGTTTAAGATCATCGCCTAGGGTCATCTTTTAGGGTTTTAATGTGGAATTAGAGTTTTATCCTAGAGTTTAGTTCTAGGCAAGATACCTAGGATTTTAATGTAGAGTTTATGGTTTCATTTTAGGGTTTAATTCTAGGTTTGGATTCTATGTTTGATTATGGAATTTGAATTCTAGTTGGTGTACCATTAATTACAATGTAAATTCGATAATTACAAGATACTAGCATTAATGTTATAATTTTTATTAGCCAACATAATAATAATAACCATTATGATGAAAATTAATATTATGATTTATGCTAATATTTAAGAGTGACAAACAATGCACTAGTATTTACTAATGATATTATTTTACATGTAATAATCAATGTTAGTATAGATAGGTTACCAATGGCTATTCATTTCCAATATTAACAGTCCTAATAACGATAGGAATGGTAACAATGTTGATTGTCGTCTAAACAAATTCAATGTGGGTTCACCTGAGTTAATAGCTGTGTTAGAGACGAGTGGTTTTATTTAATTCACCCGCCCAATGTGGCAGCACAAAGTGGGCCATCTTGAGTGGGTGCCCACCGATTTACTTTTGTCCACGGGCCTAATGAGTTGGCCCAGCTTGGTGGCTGGACTTAAGTCCATGACCAGCCCAGTCATGTGACCCGATCATGGCTCCGCTTAATAGCACATCAGCGTGCATGGGAAAAACTGGGCTGGGCCGCCTCAGATCCAAGCCCATATACGGGACAGGTTGGACTTATCTATCGAACGGAGGTGGGGTACGGTATTACCTAGACTTCGCCACAAGCTGAGTCAGCCCGGAAACTCACATGATTGCTGCAGTAGCTTGGGATCTACGACAAGACCGATGGCCGCACAACAACAACAAGAAACGGCTGCCCTCGACCGCTTGAACCCAGCTCAACCCAACCGCATTTCCCTCTCTCTCTCTCTCTTATTTCTTCCTTTCCTCATTCTCCCCTCCTCTTTCTGCTGATGGAATCACCCTCGCAAGGATCGTCGCCCGGCCGACTTGGCTGGCTCGGTCCCGGCCCGGGTCGGGTGGCTCGGTTTGCTTGAGCCGGTGCAACCGAACCATTCCCACTCTTCCTCTCTCTCTCTCTCTTTGTTTCTTGTCTCTATCTTTCTCCTTTCATCTTCTTTCTCCCCACTGAGGGTCCTGCAACTGTGGCTGGTTGCTCAGGATAGACCTGACCCGCACTGCTCAACTCGGCAGCGAGTCGTGGTGTAACTGCGACACCAACAGCGAGCTCGTCCCCTCACTCTCTCTATTTTTCTTCTTCTTCTTTCTTTCTCCTCTTTTCTGCTTCTCTGGGGTCTCAGCAGACTCTCTGGTTCAACCCGATTCCGCCCTGATCCGAGTTAGCTCGAGCGACTCGAACGGAGAAGAAGGAGACGGCTCCAATGGCGGATTGTAAACAACAACTTCTACCTGCAATCCAGACCCTAGGGATGGTTAGTTTGGACTTCATGAAGCTCAGGGGCATGAGGTTTTGAAGCTTAGGGGAGGATTCGCTGGTTGGTTCGAACTTGGAAGCTCTCAGCCAAGTTTTGTTGGAAGGTCATGGGCAGTGGATAAAACTAGTTGCTGCTCGATCCTCACTCACTTTAAGCTACCCTACATTCTCCCAAAACCGTTGGATGAGGTTTAGATGGCTCAGATTGAATACTGCTATCCAGCTTTCTGGAAACAGTTGGCACAAGGGAGGTTTTGGGCATCGGTTTTCACAAACAGACCCTTAGCACGCGAGCAATGAATGGACGATCGAGATTTCTCCATTAGGGACGGTCTAGATGAGCCTTTGCAGGCTCACGCGGATCACCAACAGTGTTTACGAAAGACAATTTCCGTTTCTGGAAACTATGTTTTTGTATGGTCTACTTACACCAACATTTGTGCACGCATGCCTACACGTCTGCATGAGAGGCCCACTAGGTTTTGGCCAGGCCCACCTTCTGAGTCGGATGGACGGTTCAGATCAGCCCACGGAATCCTCATGGTGGGCCACTGATTAAAATCGCGGACGCTCATCCGCTCGCTGCTGAAACCAAAGGAGGAGAGAGATTTCTCTTTTAATAGAAATGGTGGGTCAGCGCTGGGCAGACTAGTGCTGGACATCCCGTGCACTTCGGGCACGGGTGGTTGTGGTGCACTCACACCGAGTGTAGGGCCCACCGTGATGATTGAGATAGATCCACTTCGTCCATTATGTTTTATGACTTAATTGGGCCATCTAGACTAGAGATGATGTAGATCTAATGCTCAGGTGGGTCGTGTTAATTGAATAAGGATTTATAAGTATCTTTAGTGACGATCCGATGGCCGGATCTTCCCGAGATCGAACGTCAACGGTTAAAAGGGTCCTATTAGCTGTTCGTATGTCTTTTGTAATGAGTGGCTACCCAGAGACTAATATTAATACAAATTTTTATTATTTTTATATATTACTTATAATTACAATATTTAAAATCTCATTCATATATACATAAATATACTTTTAATCTTAACATAACACTAATTACATGTTACTGATCACACATTCATTAATGTACATGATTCATGTCATACGTAGAAATGAATTGAAGATTATATTTGTATTTGATAATATTGTTAAATAATATACAACTCCATTAAATTATCTAATGACTTTTGTATACATATGGATATATATAAAAAAATGTTCACTGCTACATTATTATTTAAAATTTGATTTTATCTTGTGAAATTATTATTCATCGTGTTTATTTAATATAATATTATTTTCATAATGTCCTATATACATTAAATACATATGTATCATTTTATCCCAAAATTTTAAATTTTTACAAAATATATTCATCTCATAGTGTATATATTTAGGTTGCATTATTTTCTTATATTTATATTAATTTAAATTAAATGGTAACACTCGAGTACTGGAAAGTACAGGGATTTACAAACTACCCCCCTTAAAGAAAATCTCGTCCCCGAGATTTGGTAAAACACATCCCGATTATTAGCATGATGAGTGATCTGTGTACCCTATATTGCCTATGTCTAAGCATGCTATTGAAACTTGGGTTTAAACGGCCCATAGGAGAATTTTTATAATCTTTCATACCTTCATTTTAATAAGTTGGACGATGTATGTACCTAAGTATGAAACCCAACAAGCTATATACAGATCTAGCCCCCTTAAAGAAAATTTTACCATCAGGATTCGATAGTGCCTGTCCAACTATTAAAGTTATAAGTGGTTCGATTCTCATGAAGGCGTATCCCTTTGCTTGTCAACCTTTGAACTTCTTATAGTATTGGCTTAGACTATAACTTCATCTAGGTGGCTACTAATAATATTTTATCCTTCTTTTTACTCTCCTTTACTCCTAATGTTAATTCAATGTTATCCAAAGTACAATACAATTTTCTGGTTTTCAGTGTTCGAGCTGTCACGGATAGATGGTGGTAGTGGGTTTGAGTCTGATACATCAATCCTTTGCCTATGTAGAATAAGGGATTACAAGTATCAATTCATAATCCTACTAAATCTCGATCCTTTGCTTGATCAGGGCATTGAGATCATTGAGACTTGCTAGGACTTAGAATTTAGGTCAAACCGCGTATCTATCGCATAGACATGATTTCATCAATCTGTGACCCTGATTACTCTAAGCTCATTGGAAATATTATTTGACCATTTATTTTCATCACGAATAAGACTATGTGGCCCATTACGCTTCCAATGCGCACTCTGATCGTCTAAACACAAGATCTTAGGACCAAGGTTTTTACATGAAATTAAAATTATTATTATTATTTTTATTCTTCCTCTAGTCATTTCTAAGTACTGGAATCACGAGAGACATCGTCTCTAGCTAAAGAGATTCATTAAGGGATTCGAGTTACAGATCTTACGTATGGTTCTTAAATTTAGAGAAACTTGCGGCCAATCAAATGTACAATCTGGTGATCAAGGAAATCCCTTCAAAGCATAAGTTCATTCCATTCACTAAGTGTCGTGACAATGCCATCTCTAATTAAGGAAAATTATAGAAGGAGTTTGAATCCTAAATTTCTGAAATGTTCTTTGGGAGTCAAGACTAAGGAGTGTTCTTATTTGATCTAAAGTATGTCATGGTGGGTGTTTGTTCTTTTTCGGCACATGAGCTTAATTTCTAAGTTCAATCAACAATTATGGTAGTTTTCAAGGAAACTGAAGTTATATTTCTAAGTTTTAATAACCAATCCTAAAAATGTTTAAGGGACTCAAGTCCATTTCTAGGTCCTACAATTACCTAAACAATTCTCTAGGGAACCTAACATTTGAGTTCCTACATTCTTATCTCTTCCTAGTTCTAAGGGATTTCTACATAAGTTGACATCCAAGGGTCTAACCCAAGATTTCAAGGAGCCTAAGGTTCGAGGTATCTACGTTCTCAAATTCTTGACAGGAACTTTTCATAAATTTACATGACTATGCTAATAGCTCCAAGGGAACTTAAGTTCATTTCCAAGTCCTTGGACTATTCAAACGATTCTTCAGGGAGCTTAGAATCTCATGTTTCTACGTCCTCAATTTCTCCTAATTTCCAAGGGAAGTTCACATAATTTCAAATGATTTCTAGAAATTTGTAAGGGGACCTAAGTTCAGTTCGTAATTTCTAAAGATTATCCATCAACTCTCTAAGGGACCTAAAACATTGAGTATCTATATTTTTCAAGGAACCTTAGGTCATTTCTAAGTTCCATGGTTATCCAAACGACTGTCCAAGGGGGCCTAACATTTTGATTTTCTACATCCTCAATTCCTCCTAGCTACAGATGAAGTTCTCGTAAGTTCAAATATTTGTCCTAGTAATTCTAAGGGAACCTAAGACTTTGGGTCTGTATATTCTCAATGTCTCCTACTCATATGGGATTCCACATTAGTTAAAATGATTAGCTAAATTAGTTGTGAGGGAACCTAAGTTTGAGTTTCCACACTCTCAATCATTCTTCTAAGTCTAAGGGAGATTCACCTAAGTTCAAATTTCTAATTTTAAAATCCTAATTTGAAACATTTAAGGTTTGTATAAGATCATTTCTCAAGGCCAAGTTTGTCCAAACTATGCTCTGATACAAACTGTAATGCCCCGAATCTTTAGGACTTGAGTATATGACCCGTGTCCCAAAAACCTGAGTGTTAACCTTAAAGGATGGTCAAATTCGAGTGTATATATATTTTTTTTCTCTTCTTTTATCAGAGTAAGCAGATGAGCGTAGTGTGGACAAATCGACATAAAGGAAAATTTCATTATCATTCAAATATACAAGAAGCTGCCCATAATGACTTATACAAACCAATGTCTCTGAAATCAACAAGTACAAGATTTACAAGAATTTAATACATGAAGAATAGCAAAAAACATATAAATATAAGCCGCCAGATCACACAGCTCCTCCAAGGAAATATGGTCAAGCATCCTTGGCGATCGTATCATGCTCCTCATCAAATCTGAACATGCATATCACTAAAGCCACCTGTAGTACCTGTACAGTTGTATATTTGATGGATGAGTAACCAACTTAGTGTGAATTCCCCTCAAGATTACATACCGCTGCATTGGATAATCATAGTTATAAAACATTCAGACAACCAAAACAGAGTAAATGCAATCTTATTAGATGCATGGATGCGTGAATGCAATCATCGCCCCGAGGATGCTCATCCGTGCGGACAGTGGGCCGTCGCCCATACAATCATTGAACCTGGGAAACATCATCCAGTCGGAAAGGGATCGATAGTCGGTGGTCTAGAAGCTAGCGAAATGATACCCCGAAGATCCTAAGGACACGTGCTACAGCATCCAGAATAGCCACCCGTCATTGTCAACATGCTATGGATGCATGATTAGCCTATCCATTATTAATGCAATTACAACCAGCTAATTTAAATAAGCTCAAAGGTCACTACGGGGAGCTCAGAGCCCAGGGTAGGCCAACAGTTCAGGCATAGTGTCCCATTCCACCATCCCTGGCTCATGAGGCTACCACCTTAGGATGTTTAATGGAAACTCATCGACTAGTGGCCAATCATATTACAGTATATGAGGCTTACCATCGCATGGTTGGACAATATAAAACATCAAACCCATATATGAAAAATATCAAAACAAAACCACGTAGGGCAAATATCAAAATATGTCACATAGGGCGAATATCAAAACTATATGATAAAGACCATCCCTAGAAACCATTGGACACAACAACCTAGGATGGTAGGCCCACATCAATGGTCCATTTAGACCACCACTTAATAACCTCTAAATCGAAGGTCCATTTTAATCACAACCAGTCGAGTTACATCCCAAGTATGGGTGTACATTTATAGGTGGGGGTTTCTCACTAATGTACCAGTTCAAAGTCCATAAGCAATACACATAATCTACAAGCATGAACAAATATGCAGGATGAACATTAAGCATGTAATATAGAAATTCAATTTCAACTATTAACACATGTGATTATAAAGGAGATATCAATTATAAATTTAAATAAAAAAAACTATAACTTAAGCTAATTAGAAGATGAAACGCTCAAGGGGAAGAATCATCACCTTATACTTTGAATCACCTTCTACTGTTGTTAAGTGCTTGCGCCCTTAGAATTGTATCCTACCACAAATCATGAACTTGTACAATTAGGTCTAAGTTCTAATCACTACCTAGGGTTTAAGATCATCGCCTAGGGTCATCTTTTAGGGTTTTAATGTGGAATTAGGGTTTTATCCTAGAGTTTAGTTCTAGGCTATATAATTAGGATTTTAATGTAGAGTTTACGGTTTCATTTTAGGGTTTAATTCTAGGTTTGGATTCTATCTTTGATTATGGAATTTGAATTCTAGTTGGTGTACCATTAATTACAATGTAAATTCGATAATTACAAGATACTAGCATTAATGTTATAATTTTTATTAGCCAACATCATAATAATAACCATTATGATGAAAATTAATATTATGATTTATGCTAATATTTAAGAGTGACAAACAATGCACTAGTATTTACTAGTGATATTATTTTACATGTAATAATCAATGTTAGTATAGATAAGTTACCAATGGCTATTCATTTCCAATATTAACAGTCCTAGTAACAATAAGAATGGTAACAATGTTGAATGTAGTCTAAACAAATTCAATGTGGGTTCACCTGAGTTAATAGCTATGTTGGAGACGAGTGGTTTTATTTAATTCACCCGTCCAATGTGGCAGCACAAAGTGGGCCATCTTGAGTGGGTGCCCACTGATTTACTTTTGTCCACGGGCCCGATGAGTTGGCCCAGTTTGGTGGCTGGACGACCAGCCCAGTCATGTGACCCGATCACGGCTCTGCTTAATAGCACATCAGCGTGCATGGGAAAAATTGGGCTGGGCCGCCTCAGATCCAAGCCCATATATGGGATGGGTTGGACTTATCTATCGAACGGAGGTGGGGTGCGGTATTACCTAGACTTCACCACAAGTTGAGTCAGTCCAGAGACTCACACGATTGCTACAGTAACTTGGGATCGGTTGACAACACCAACTACTGCACCAACAACAACAGTAACAGCTGCCCTCTAGTCTGCCTTGAACCCAGCTCAACCCAACCTCATTTCCCTCTCTCTCTCTCTCTCTCTTATTTCTTCCTTTCCTCATTCTCCCCTCCTCTTTCTACTGATGGAATCACCCAACAAGGACCGTCAGCCCCAGCCTGACTTGGCCCGAACTCGGTCCAGCGAGTGGGACTCGGCAGCGGGTTAGGCTGGCTCGGTTTGAGCTGGTGCAACCGAACCATTCTCACTCTTCCTCTCTCTCTCTCTCTTTATTTATTCTCTCTATCTTTCTACTTTCATCTTCTTTCTCCCCACTGAGGGTCCCGCAATTGTGGCTGGTTGCTCAGGATCGACCCGACCCGCACTGCTCAACTCGGCAACGAGTCGTGGTGTAACTGCGACACCAACAGTGAGCTCGTCCCCTCACTCTCTATCTATTTTTCCTCTTCTTCTTTCTTTCTCCTCTTTTTTGCTTCTCTAGGGTCTCAGTGACTCTCTGATTCGACCTGATTCCGCCCTGATCCGAGTTGGCTCGAGCAACTCGAATGGAGAAGAAGGAGACGGCTCCAATGGTGGATTGTAAACAACAACTTCTCCCTCCAATCCAGACCCTAGGGATGGTTAGTTTGGACTTCATGAAGCTCAGGGGCATGAGGTTTTGAAGCTTGGGGGAGGATTCGCTGGTGGGTTCGGACGTGGAAGCTCTCAGCCAAGTTTTATTGGAAGGTCATGGACAGTGGATAAAACTAGTTGTTGCTCAACCTCACTCACTTTAAGCTACCCTACATTCTCCCAAAATTGTTGGCTGAGGTTTAGATGGCTTGGATTGAATATTGCTATCCAGCTTTCTGGAAACAGTTGGCGGAAGGGAGGTTTTTGGCGTTGGTTTTCACAGACAGACCCTTAGCACGCGAGCAATGAATGGACAGTTGAGATTTCTCCATTAGGGACGGTCTAGATGAGCCTTTGCAAGCTCACGCAGATCGCCGACAGGTTTTACAAACGACAGTTTCCGTTTCTGGAAACTATGTTTTGTATGGTGTACTTGCACCGACATTTATGCACGCACGCCTACACGTCTGCATGAGAGGCCCACTAGGTTTTGGTCAGGCTCACCTTCTAAGTCGGATGGACAATTCAGATCAGCCCATGGAATCCTCATGGTGGGCCACTGATTAAAATCGCGGACGCTCGTCCGCTCGTTGCTGAAACCAAAGGAGGAGAGAGATTTCTCTTTTAATAGAAATGATGGGTCAACGCTGGGCATACTAGCGCTGGACATCCCATGCACTTCGGGCACAGGTGGTTGTGGTGCACTCGCACCGAGTGTAGGGCCCACCGTGATGATTGAGATAGATCCACTCTGTCCATTATGTTTTATGACTTAATTGGGCCATCTAGGCCGGAAATGAGGTAGATCCAATGCTCAGGTGGGTCGTGTTAATTGAACAAGGACTTATAAATGTCTCTAGTGACTATCCGATGGCCGGATCTTCCCGAGATCGAACGTCAACGGTTAAAAGAGTCCTATTGGCTGTTCGTATGTCTTTTGTAATGAGTGGCTACCCAGAGACTAATATTAATACAATTTTTTATTATTTTTATATATTACTTATAATTACAATATTTAAAATCTCATTCATATATACATAAATATACTTTTAATCTTAACATAAAACTAATTACATGTTACTGATCACACATTCATTAATGTACATGATTCATGTCATACGTAGAAATGAATTGAAGATTATACAATATCATATTTAATTAAGATTATATTTGTATTTGATAATATTGTTAAATAATATACAACTCCATTAAATTATCTAATGACTTTTGTATACATATGGATATATAAAAAAAAATGTTCACTGCTACATTATTATTTAAAATTTGATTTTATGTTGTGAAATTATTATTCATCATGTTTATTTAATATAATATTATTTTCATAATGTCCTATATACATTAAATACATATGTATCATTTTAGCCTGAAATTTTAAATTTTTACAAAATATATTCATCTCATAGTGTATATATTTAGGTTGCATTATTTTCTTATATTTATATTAATTTAAATTAAATGGTAACACTTAAGTACTGGAAAGTACGGGGTGTTACATCCCCCCCAAGTTAGCATCTTTCGTGTGGCTAGTTGGAAGAAAGTATTCTGACTATTGACAATCTTCAGAAAAGGGCTATGATTCTTTCTAATATCTGCCTCATGTGCATGAATGATGCGGAAAAGGGGTATAATTCTCCCTAATTATGTGAATTATGTTTTTTCTTTCAATTTTTTATTTGCTACATGTTCTAATCATGATTCTTCAAACTATTTGCAGGACGAAATGCCATTTTGCAAGGAATTTTTCCACAAGTTTTTGGACTCTTCACAATGCTTGCAGGTGTGCCAACTTCCCATATTAGTTGTTTACTTCTTTTATTATCTTTTTTTATTTTGAAGATTGGAATCTCATTGGTTTATTTACTATGCTAAAGTTAAAAAGAAAGTATTGAGTGCTTTGGGAAAGAAGACTTGTGATGCATGAAATGGATGATGAATGTATTTGCGAATGTAAATGAAAATAAAGAACTTATAATATATATGTGTGTGTGTGTGTTATCAATGGAGGATACCTTGTTTAGGGGGACATAAAATTCTTGTAGCTTATGGTATGGTGCCCCAATACTGGTTGTATATTACTAGTATGTAGTAGATAATACTAGGTTAAATAGTAGATAATACTAGAGAATACCTAAACCTAAACCTAAAATAATATTCTTTTAATGGTGGGTGTTACTCTCCGCATTGTTTTCTATGTTGGGATCTACTACTGCTATGGATCTGCCTCTTTCTTTGTCTCGTGCCATGAAATAATATTCTTTTGAAAGTACGAGTGCGGGAGCCGACGCTTTCGGAGTCCGAACTCATTCTTTTGAAAAATAGAAAAATGGAAATATTAGTAAATATGGATTTTCTTGTTAAGAATAAAATGGAAGGTAAAGAAGAGACACAACTGAAACTTTGCACCGTGAAAAGTAATATTAATCATCTTACTTTCCCCGCTGAATTTGATGTCCAAGAAATGGACCTTTTCCAGAAAACCCTAGATTTAAAACCATTAAATCCTTCTCAGAAATTTGAGTTTATTGAACTGAATTGAATTATTACAATTCAATTTTGTTGAATATCCAAACGCAAGGTTTCCATGAATTAGGCAAATGAATTCATTCTAACCCATTTTGTTGAATATCCAAACGCAAGGATTATTTATTTATTTATTATTATTATTATTATTATTTTGTGATATGCAATAGCTTTTCAGAATTCATATGTAGGTGCATACTTGTGCTCATTCACATGGTCTTTGACTATCTTTCTTAAATTTCTTTAGTTTTTCTAATTTTTGTATCTAATTTTGAATTTTTAGGCCCTAAAACAAGATTCGAGGTGTCGTCAACAATGCTAACAGAATCCTCTAGGTCAGATTGTTGATTGGACCTTATTTTATTTAAATGATCTTGATAATCCATTTTATTTAAATGAGCAGACTCGGATGTGTGTTGGACCTATCTAGATATTAAGCGGGGGTCCCTGGAATGTGGGAACCGCTGTTATGACCATGATGAAGCTGTCCATTTCCTATGGATAGCATTGGAGTGGTCTGGCCATTTGGACAGGCCGTGTTTATGTATTTGCTCAAAATTAATGGATCAGACCCGGATGTGCGTCGGAACTATCCGGATGAGCGGGGGTCCCTGGAAAGTGGAAACCACTATTATGACCGTGATGAAGCTATTCATTTCCTATGGACAGCATTGGAGGGGCATGACCATTTGGACAGGTCGTATTTATATATTAGATCGAAATTAATGGAGCAGACCCGGATGTGCGTCGAAGCTATCCGGATGAGCGGGGGTACTTGGAAGGTGGGAATCGCTGTTATGACCATGATGAAGCTGTCCATTTTCTATGGACAACATTGGAGGGGCCCAACCATTTGGACAGGCCGTGTTTATATCTCTATTTGCAGGTACCACACCCTTAACCTAAACCTATTCTCAATTCTCTAAAGCTATAACCTATAACCTATAACCTAAACCTAACCCTAAACCAAAACCCATAACCTAAACATAAACCTAAACCTAAACCTAAACCTATAACCTATACTTATAAACTTAACCTAAACTATAACCTTAACCTATAACCTATACTTATAACCTTAACCTAAACTTATAACCTTAACCTAAATCTATTCTCAAATACTAGAACCTATACTTATAACCTAAACCTAGACCTTAACCTAAACATAAACCTATACCTATAACCTATAACCTATAAACTAAACCTATAACCTATAACCTATAACCTAAACCTATACCCTATAACCTATAACCTAAACCTATACTTAACCTTAACCTATAACCCAAACCTAAACCTATAACCTATAACCTAAAACCTAAACCCAAACTTAAAACCGATCCCGAACCCGAACCCGCCAATTTCCTAAACCTAAACCTTAACCTATAACCTAAAACCTAAACCTTTAACCTAAACCTATTCTCAAATCCCAAAACCCATAACCTAAACCTAAACCTTAACATAAACCTATAACCTATAACCTAAACTAAAACCTATAACCTAAACCCGAACCCAAACTCGAACCCGAACCCGAATCCCTAAATCTTAACCTAAACATATAACCTATAACCTATAACCTAAGCCTATACCTAAACCTAAAACCTAAACCTAAACCTAAACCTATAACTTAAACCTAAACCTATAACCTATAACCTAAACCTATAACCTAAATCCTATAACCTTAACCTAAACCTTAATCTAAACCTCTAACCTAAACCTAAACCTAAATTTATAACCTAAACCTATACTCAAATCCTAAAACGTATAACCTAAACCTAAACCTTAACCTATAACCCAACCTAAACCTAAACTTATAACCTAAACCTATTCTCAACCTAAACCTATACTTATAACCTAAACCCAATAACCTAAACCTATAACATATAACCAAAACCTAAACCTTAACCTATTCTCAATTCCCAAAACCTATAACAAATAGCATATAACCTATAACTTAAACCTAAACCTTAACCTAAACCTAAACTTAAACCAATAACCTTAACCTAAACTAAAAGCTATAACCTAAACCTTAACCTATAACCTAACTTATAAACTATAACCTAACCTTAACCTAAACCTAAACCTAAACTTAAACCTATAACCTAAACCTAAAACCTAAAACCTAAATGTATTCTCAAATCCCTAAACCTAAACCTACACCTAATCTTAATCTCAACTCCCTAACCTAAACCTAAAGCTAAACATGAAAACCCAAACTTAAACCCAATCCGAACCTAAACCCGATTTCCTAAACCAAAACCTTAACCTATTCTCAATTCCCAAAAGCTATAACCTATAGCATATAACTTATAACCTAAACCTAAACCTAAACCTATAACCTTAACCTAAACCAAAACCTATAACCTAAACCTTAACCTATAACCTATAACCTATAACCTAAACTTATAACCTATAACTTAACCTTAACCTTAACCTAAACCTAAACCTATAACCTAAAACTTAAATGTATTCTCAAATCCCTAAACCTAAACCCACACCTAATCCTAATCTCAACTCCCTAACCTAAACCCACACCTAATCCTAATCTCAACTCCCTAACCTAAACCCACACCTAATCCTAATCTCAACTCCCTAACCTAAACCTAAAACTAAACTTGAAAACCCAAACTTAAACCCAATCCCGAACTTGAACCCGATTTCCTAAACCTAAACCTTAACCCATTCTCAATTCCCTAAAGCTATAACCTATAACCTATAACCTAAACCTAACCTAAACTTATAACCTTAGCCTATAACCTTAGCCTAAACCTAAAACCTAAACCTAAACCTAAAACCTAAATGTATTCTCAAATCCTTAAACCTAAACATACACCTAATCCTAATCTCCACTCCTTAACCTAAACCTATACTTGAAAACCCAAACCAAAACTCGATCCCGAACCCGAACCGATTTCCTAAACCTAAACCTTAACCTATTCTCATTCCCTAAAGCTATAACCTATAACCTATAACCTAAACCTAGACCTATAACCTTAACCTAAACATAAAATCCAAACATAAACCTAAAACTTAAATGTATTCTCAAATCCCAAAACCTAAACCTACGCTAATCCTAATCTCAACTCCCTAACCTAAACTTAAAACCCAAACTTAAACCCAATCCCGAACCCGAACCCGATTTCCTAAACCTAAACCTTAACCTATTCTCATTCCCTAAAGTTATAACCTATAACCTATAACTTATAACCTAAACCTAAACCTAACCTAAACCTATAACCTAAATCTAAACCTAAAACCTAAACCTAAACCTAAAACCTAAATGTATTCTCAAATCCTTAAACCTAAACCTACACCTAATCCTAATCTCAACTCCTTAACTTAAACCTAAACTTGAAAACCCAAATCTAAACCCGATCCTAAACCCGAACCTGATTTCCTAAACCTAAACCTTAACCTATTCTCAATTTCTTAAAGCTATAACCTATAACCTATAACCTAAACCTAAACCTAAACCTAAACCTAAAACCTAAACCTAAACCTAAACCTAAAACCTAAATGTATTCTCAAATCCCTAAACCTAAACCTGCGCCTAATCCTAATCTCAACTCCCTAACCTATACCTAAACCTAAACTTGAAAACCTAATCCCGAACTCCGAACCCAATTTCCTAGACTTAAATCTTAACCTATTCTTAATTCCCTAAAGCTATAACTTATAACCTATAACCTATAACCTATAACCTAAATCTAAACCTAACCTAAACCTATAACCTAAACCTATGACCTTAACCTAAACCTAAACTTAAAACCTAAATGTATTCTCAAATCCTTAAACCTAAACCTATACATAATCCTAATCTCAACTCCTTAACCTAAACCTAAATTTGAAAACCCAAACCTAAACCCGATCTCGAACCCGAACCCGATTTCCTAAACCTAAACCTTAACCTATTCTCAATTCCCTAAAGCTATAACCTATAACTTATAACCTATAACCTAAACCTAAACCTAAACCTAAACCTATAACCATAACCTAAACCTAAAACCTAAACCTAAAACTAAAACCTAAATGTATTCTCAAATCCTTAAACCTAAACCTATAACTCGAACCTATAACCTGCAACATTAACATAAACTTATAACCTAAACCTATAACCTACAACATTAACCTAAACCTATACCTATAACCTAAACCTATTCTCAAATTCCAAAACCTATAACCTAAACCTAAACTTATAACCTAAAGCTAAACCTTAACGTATAACCTATAACCTAAATTTATAACCTATAACCTAAACTCAATTCCCTAAACCTTAACCTATAACCTAACTTAAACCTAAACCTATAACCTACACTTATAACCTAAACCTAAACCTATAACCTTAACCTAAATGTAAAACCTAAACCTAAACCTAAAATGTAAATGTATTCTTAAATCCCTAAACCTAAACCTATAACTTAAACCTATAACCTACAACATTAACATAAACTTGTAACCTAAACCTATTACTTACAACATTAACCTAAACCTATTCTCAAATCCCAAAACCTATAAACTATTAGAACTCGAGGCATTGCCACTAATCACTGACATGTCCTACTTGTAATTGACAAGTAAATGGAGATTTTATTTTCATGATGGTCAGATCTGCTTGCACATTTTTCAGGTGATAGATACTCGTGGTCAGTATCTGTTCCACTTGGGAAGTGGGTACTTATGGCTACCGATGGTCCTCCTTGCAGAAATCGTCCAGACGTTTATTTTGGCCCTATAAACCATATGGTGAGACCATTCCTTTTGTGTCAATTTCATTCCTCTTTGAGTTTTTATTAATTCATTAAGAATAAAAAAGAAAATGGTTATACATGATGCACTTCTTTCACTTTATCTTTCTTTCCTCCAATGGACACTCCGATTTATGAATGCCATGACTATTTGTAGGATGATGGAATATACGAAGCTGTTGCAGGAAGTGACTTTGTCATTACTAGAGTTGCATTTTCAGACAACTCTTCAAATGTCTACATAAATGACCGTGGAAGTAATTTTACAAAGGTCACTAAGAAATTGAATGGAAAAGGAGTGGACTTGGACAACAATCAGTTTTTGATTCTTCAAGTGGGTGATGGGCTGATGGCTGAAAAAGCATATTTACTTGTGAAAAAAAATCATACCGTCAAAATATATCTTCTCTTTCAATTCTTTATCATTGAAATTTCAGGGTAAGGTCGAGCAAATTTCTCTAATGCAGCTAAAGATTTGTATTTTCAGCATTATTGTAATTGTAGTTGATTAAATGAAGGATTGTAATTGATTGTAATTGAATAAATGAATGATTGTAATGGAGTGAATGAATAATTGTAATGGAATGAATGAATGATTATCTAGGTGATAATTGAATGAACAAATGATTGCATATTTTTTTAATGTACAAAATAGCTACGGATATTGACCGTAGCCAATAATCTAACAGCAGTAGCCATTATTAAATTTGGCATATTGCTACGGACTTTTAGCTACAAATAATATCCATAGCTATATATGCTTATCGCTACAGATATTATTGCTACGGATTATATCCGTAGCTGTTGTAACCTATAGCTATGGATTAAATCCGTAGCTATAGGTTTTAGACCTATTGTTACAGCACCTACGACTACGGTCATGCCACGGACTAGCTACGGACTAAAACCGTAGCCATAGGTCTATGGCTACGGATTTTATCCGTAGCCTTTGCCCATTTTTCTGGTAGTGTTAGGTGACCTAGCACCAATTTTAGTATGAATCTAATGATTATGAATGTTTGGGTGATGTATTTGGATAATCTATAGAAAAACCTAGGCAAGACCTTACATCTCTGAACCTCCCAATTAACACGGAATGATTATGGTATGTTTGTTGTCCCTCAATATGATTGGGTATGAATTTGGTGATTGCATGTTCATTTCTTACTTGATTCTTGTACAATGCTTCCTTATAACATGTATGACACATTAACCCTTGTGTATTTTTGTGCTATGAGATACATGAAAGGCTTGGCCTCCTCAGTAACCCACACTACACACATGCACATTTGTTTCGTAATATTGTTAGTAGTTGCATTTATAAAAAAAATCTGAATTTTGTGTTTGATGTAAGAGTGCATAATATCACCTGTGTTAGATGATAAATTCTGATTCATTGAAGTGCTATTGAATGTCATAAACCCCTGGGTTGGTCAGGGAATTGAAGTGGGAGAAGGTAGTCCCGTTGGTAGGACCATCCTGCGGTTAAACCAGTGGGTTTGGGCGGATGTGAATGGGCGATAGTAGTTGGACTATATAAATCACTTGTACTCGATGTCATCCGTCACGCACTCACCTGAACTCGCACGGTCTAGTTCACTTTTTGACCAACCATGTTTGTTAGCCATGTCTGCTCACGCCTGTATAGAACCTGGAATACCCTTCAACTACTGAAGTCCATTGATAACCATTTGAAACTGATCCACCATCTCGAGAGCCGGGCATGGTGGAATGGAACACTGTGACCGAGCTGTCGGCATACACTGGGGTGACGAGCCTCCCCGTAGTGACCGCGAGCGATCCCTCTTCTCAGCACTCCCTATGTGCTTGAAATCGGGGATGGAAAACCCGATGGGATCAAGGATCGCAGGGACCTGGCCTCGCATGTTGAGGGGCCTTGGCCTCGCAACCAGTTAAAGGCAATGATACGTGAGGTGTACCAGTTTCCCCAATCTGTTGGATGAACGAAATTAGTTAAATACTCAGCTAACATTATTCACGCATCGCATTAGCTAGGTTTTGGTGACTCGGCAGTTGAGGGCGCAATGAGGGTGGTTGGTCATACGCGATCATTAGACGAAGTCGCTCGAGGGAGTGTTATTGTGAGGGCATACATTATATCATAATACATGCATTTGTATTAACAAGATTAGTTAAGGATCTGTGAATGTAAGCCTTTCATTAAATTCATTATATAATTGATGCTTGTTGTAACTTAAGGCTAATAGTAATCACTGAGTTAACAACTCACTCCTACTCTGGGACGGTGTTTTAAAACACTAACCAGACCATTTACTAGATGCAGGTGAGGTGGAGCTCAATGAGCCAAGCGAGGTGAGCATGGATGAGGAAGAGGAGATTCCTACTTCTAGCTTGTGGGCAGTTCACCGTAGGCTGTGTGGGTTGATTATGGGTTGTGGAGTGGTGGATCTAGCGCACCACTTCTTTTGGACATTATTTTATAAGAATTTTGTTGGGCGACGCCTTGTGCGACCCGTTTGATATTCTTATAGACTTGTATTTCTTAATCGTATTTGTTTCAGTAGATTAGTTGTGGTTGTAGTTTATGTTCCAGCCGATTCCTTTATTACTCACTTAAACTGATTTATGTACAAAATACCATAATTAGATTATAAACGACACCCGGGAATTCGGAAGCCGAGTTCATACATGGCCTCTGAAAACCCGGGGTGTTACAGGAAGTAAGTGCACGTAACTTGTTCAGTCAAAATTCAAAAAGTCCTATTCACCCCCCTCTAGGATATTAGCCATATATTCATGTTTCGCTTGTGCTGGTAAAACTATAATTTCACTTGTCTTTCTTTACAAATTTTCCTCTATCCGTTTAGCTTGTGAACGCCTCTCCGCCCCTCGTTTCACTTACGTCTGCTAAGGTTTTGTTACCCTCAATTACCTTTTATATCTTAAATAACTCGACCGTGCTTCTTACATATTGACTACAATAGTTCATCTACTATTCACTAATGTGTAGAATTAGATTTACGCCACCTATAATCCTATAAAAAGTTCTCCAAATCTTTGAAGATATTTTTATCCACTTCCTATTCCTCATGCAATGACACACTAGTTACTCCCATTAGTAGCACCTCAGGCCAGAGATGGTACAGTATGTTTAGGGCTTTCACCTTGTACAAATGGGTTCCATGATTCAGTGATTCAAACGTTGCTTTCATGGGGCTTGACTTGGTTGGCCATGCATCATTATCCCCAAGATTGGATGACCTCGGCATCAGGATATTGGTTGAAGAACCAGAACCGTTATTCACTCTCTCCAAACTGTTTCTTCGTTGGCCACTTATCGTAAGTTAGTATTCGCTTTTCCCTCTATCAGAGATATACCGTGGGGCTCATAAGTTTAATGGTTTGGATCACTGGAAAAGAGCCCCACTTGCACAATATGAAGAATGGTGCAATCTCACGGCGGAGAATTTTCACTTGGGTCCTGATTTTCTATTAAGGGTCGTCGTATGAGAAAGCGGATTGTGTAGTGAGTAAATTTTATGGGGCCTACCATAATGTATGTATTTTATCCACTCCGTCCATGAGTTTTTCATTATCATTTCAGAGCATGAGCCAGAATTTGAAGCATATCCGAAGCTCAAGTGGACCACGCCACAGGAAACTGTGGGAATTGAACACTTACGTAGTAAAAACCTATAATTGGGACCACTGAAGATTTGGAAGTTGCTGATAATTATGTTTTCCTTTCGTCCATCTCCTTTTGTTTCACCCGATGGCCAGGTTGGATGACAAATAAACATCATTGTAGGCCGTAGAAAGGTTTCAATGGTAGAAATCATTATCCCCACCGCTTTCTGTGGTATGGTCAACTTGAGCTTTGAATATACTTCAATTCTGGGCTCCATACTCTAAAATAAGCTGGACAAACATGTGTACAGTTTGGTTAAAGATATATACATCACAGTGAGCCTCACAAAATTTACCTGTCACTACGCTAGACAATCCCCTCCCTCACATGACGGGTTGGAAATTACCCTCTGAAATCCAGATAATTCACCAGGTAGGGTACCTTGTAAACGCATGGGCCAGAAAAAGTAGTCGGTCATAAAAATCTGTTGGTCCAAATTAAACTTCTCTTGTGTGACTCACTTGATGAATGTACTACCTGATTTGGGTACTTACGTTCACATTGAGCACTAGGAAATGAATGCCCAGATCTCTGTTACATCTGTCCGCATTGATTTTTTAATACATTGACGGAAAAATATTTACATGGGCACTTCATGAAAACTTTTTACGCCCATGTTCCACCGGTAATCAGGCGTCCTACTTTTGTCCTCGGGCAAAGGGTCAACTAAGTTTAGGTAAGAAAGCAGTGGCCATAATTACTCCGGTCTGCCGTAATTACCGGTAAATGGTTCCATCATCCAGTTTATGTTTGAACTGACATAAGGAGGCGTTTGATTTTTAAATTTCTTTATAAATACTAATAAATGGGTCATCATTATTTCCAACATGTTTCACTTAGGGCCTGTATGGATACCACAAATAAGTTACTTTTTCAATTGAAGCAACAATAGATATATTTCATCATGTAAGTTTGGTTCATGATTACTTATAGGTAACTTTTTTACTTAAAATTACTTAATTACTTCAGCTAATTATTTTAACTTGTTTCCTTTTCATAAGTTGCTTAAGAGAGAGCCAGGATAGACGGAAGAGAGAAGAATATGATAAGTATGTCGTTTGCTAAACATATTTGGTAAATTGGTAGAAAATAAAATAAGGTACTTAAGGCATAGATAACTTACCTTAAGTAATCTACAATCTAAATGCCTCCTTAGAGACCGTTTGGATATCACCAATAAAACTTGAATATTGCATAATTATTCTCTTAATTGTATTAGTGTTTCTTATATCTAAGTGCTTAATTGATCTAACAATATATGTTTTCTACATGCAAAGTGATTTTGGAAATAAAGTTAAATATGTGCTTCAATGGATTATTTAAAGCTCAAAAAAAATAAACCTTAAAGACAATGAAGAGTTATAGATTTGAAAGACAACATTGAAGATTTTAAGTGCCAAAGAACCAAGAAAATCAAGTGACAAAGATGGAGAAAAGTCAGAAAAATTACACAGTTAAATAACAGACTGTTCGGTTACATGGAAGGAGGGTTCGATCCGACTTAAGGAAGAAAGAGACTTCAGATCTAATTTAAAGAACTCAGCTGCAATCGAAAGATAAATTCAGTACGACCGAATTTATATTTAGTGCGATCGAATGAAATCATTGGTGCAACTGAAGCGCAAGAATGTGCAAAACTCTAAAGTCGATGTAAAGACGGTGTGAATTTTTCCTATTTAAAAGGATATTTTATACTATTCTCAATGTAACTTAGGGCTTAGGAGAGCGACCAAGAGGTGGTGGAGCATCTACGAAGCCATCCTTCTTCTTCAATCTTTCGGTTCTAATTTATTTTCCTTTTATTTTAAAGGATGTTATCCATGTTAGGCTAATTCTTAGTTAAGGTTAATTGATGAATCTTGTAATTAATTACAATATTTAGTTTATTTGATTAATAACAATGGTTTGAATGATGATATTAAATTGAATTTGTTACGCCACAAACTTGGGAATAGGGTTCAAAAAATTCTCAGCCATCGAATCCGGTTCCGATAGTCTCCGTAGTACCCCATGCTCATCTTCTCCCATACGCAAGGTTCCAATCCTGGGATTCTACACAGAGGATTTCCAGGGTAATTCATTTATTTTTGTAAAGGAGCATAACCACAAGTGTACCTAAGTCAAAAAACATCATCACCACATATCTACTAATAAAATCTTTGAGTACAGTGTTGGAAAGGAAATATAAGATATAACTAAAACTCAAAAGATCAGGTTCATGCTCCAGTCACAATGCTGCTGATACGCCCTAGCATCACATGCAGCATAAACAAACATACATAAGCTTCCTACAAAGCTCAGTAGAGTGCGTGCATGCGTGCATAATACATATGACAATAATACCTATATCAAAGTATGTGGAATATGATGGAGAGCTAAGTTGTCACGTCCATGAATGTTGTTAGCTATATCAAGGCTATACAATGCAAGGCCTACATGGGCGAGTGTCATATGTTAGAGATGCAACACAAATATATTGATCCTCAACTAGTCCGCATATCAAAATAGGTCCTTGCTGGAAACATCATCGGTGTCTAGTACACTCCAACACTATTTGCTGCCACATTGCATTCTTAACCAAGTGGAAAAGACCTCACTATCCGCCTCGCCAGTGGAATGCCAATGCCCACCCAGCTTGTTGTTGGTGGACCCATTTACGAGCTGGTCAAACTCAACCTATCTTATAGTCCCCTACCCTTAGGTAAATAAGGTCACACCCTTTTTTAACTGACCATGATAGAATGGGAGACGTGGCCAATTGGTATTTGACAATCAAGCACTCATGTTATCGACTTAGTCTCGTCGTTGAAGCATCTTACTGGTATCACAAGGGTTTGTGGACTTTCATCCAATGACATCTATAGCGCTTTAATGCTAGAACAGATATTTCTAAAATTCAATCTAGCCATCCACAATATGCATATAGAAGACACAATCCCGATGTCACTAGGGTGTAAAAGTGCTCGTGACATACAAGATGCGAAATATATGTATAATACTATCCAAGTCATGCACCAAACATGTGCGTAGGATGCAATCATGCGGTGCTACCCTATCTTATATAGAGTCCACTATGTGGCTCAAGCCATTGGGAATATGCTATGAAAAATCGTCATCTACAACAAGCATATAAATGATGCTTATGGGCATACAACTAGGCATGATATCATTACACTAAATATGTTATCAGTGTGCCCTATTAAGCTAAGTATACTAGCATGCTATCAGACGTATCAGGTGATAATCGGCCTTAATTGGCACATTATATACAAAGAGTGAGACCCGAACGCCAGGCCCCACTAGAAATATAGAGGTCTATGTGTTGTGGCTCACGTTAGACTAACAAAAATTCTTCTTATTTTATACATAGGTCGTCGATTCAGCATTGGATAAAAAAAGGGCGAGACACCCATTTTTCCAGTAAATGGTTCAAATCATTTTATCGATATGAGTGTTCTATATCGGATAAATTGCCAACTATTCATTTTGAAACCATCTCCGTACTAACGTAGTGGTAGAAAGAGTACCATGTTGTGCCTGGACTTCAGGCGGTTTAGCTTTAACCATGTTAATGGTCCCACATTATTGGTTGATAGAGAATCAAAGTTGATTTACCAATGAGTCACGAAATGCTATGGTTCTTACATATGATTTCTTAATTTATTCCTATCCCAATATACAGCAATTTGGGATTTCGAATCCCAAATTTAAAATTGGGGATTTTAGATTCTGATTCCTGAATCGGATAATTAGGGATTTAGATTTGAAGCCCTAAATCCAGATTAATTAGGGATTTTTTAAAAATCCCTAAATCAATTAATTTGATTAGGGATTCAGCATCCAAAACCAGCAATTAGGAATACTGGAATCCCTGGATTGTAGTTTTTATGCCGTTACCCGCGATTTGTGAGTACCGTCAGCCATTCGGAATTGCAGATGAAGGCAATGGCATGCAATCTTCCTCTTGACCATGACTTGAAGCCATTACCAGTGTCTTCATTACTGGAGACCATATCCATCTTCCAGATGACGTTAACGACATCCATCTCAGCTCGACAGATCTACCGGAAATCCAGCAGATGATAGGAACTTGATCCCTTCTCATTGCGTCGGGCGGAAAAGGAGAGTGGCTTTGTTTTCTCACTCTCTGTCTCTCTCTCTCATGTTTTTCTGGAGATAGCAATTTGTGAAGAGTCTAGGGCTTTCTGCCATGTTGAGATTCTAAGATGTGAGAGGTCGGGATTTCTCCAGTGGCTTCTCCCTTACAGTCGAGAACGACTACTATTAGGTCATCCGACAACCTTTTATGATGTCGGGTCTTTGGACCCGATTTCATAATTTCGGGTTCGTCTCTGGACCTGCGATTGCTTCCAGATTTGGAGTGGGCCTGCTTCTTGGGCCTATACTTTGCTTCCAGAACTGGAGTGGGCTTGCTTCTTGGACTTGTACTGGACTTCCAGATCTGGAGTAGGGCTAATTCTTGGGCCTGTACCAGATCTCAAGATCTGGAGTGGACCTGAATCTTGGGCCTAATTGCATATGTGGGCCCATTATTCATATCCTGGCCATACAAATCAAACCGTAAGTGGGGCACATCCTTTTGGGACCCATTTAGGCCCTGATATCTTTATAGGCCCTTTAATCCAAGAATCTGGCCCACTCTATAATGTTCTATTTTGGTGTAGGCCATTCATGGGTTCAATCATGAGCATATAGTCTGACTCATTCAGGAGGATATGTACCATCTCTTTTGATCTGGGTCGTCTACTGGCTTGATCATGAACTTTCACTTTGAACTTATCTGTTCAATTTATGGACAACCATACATGGATCTGCCCGTCAAGTAATATAGTCCATACTATCTATCATGAGAATGACAGGAGCTCAATTTAGTTATACTCATTTGAACTAGTACAGATCAAATAAGAGTTCTGATTCGGCCCTATTATTGGCGCATCACCCATCCTTAGAAGTTAATATGGACCGTTGGAATATGTGGTGTGAAACTCATCCGAATGTTTCACTTTAAGGTTCTTTTATTCTTCCAAAAGGTCAGTACCAACTAACTTATGGGCGCATCATACCAATTAAGATATAATCCATTAAGAGGCAGGATTATAATCGCGATCCTAAGTCAATATTTATAGCGTTGGATTCGGTTGTGTTAGCCACTATAGTGACCTCAATCAATGAAAATTTTTACAAGTACAGACTTATAACATAGGGATAAGGAGGATAACATATAGTTGCGTTCACATTTTCATGCGTATGGTAACGAAAATATAGACAATTATCGTTTGACAGTCATGTGAATGGGCGAAGTAAATGGTGCTGGTGATGTAAAGATGAAAGACTTATCTCACCCATAAGTGTTGAGTGTCTCAGATTTACATAACTGACATCACTTAGCATCATGCTCAGGAGGATCACAAGCACGTTATTATTACCGCCCACAGGAGGAATGATGATGATGTAATAGATTCTCACCAGGATGAGATGATTGGGCCCATCATCATCTTTGATGATTCAGTTAATGCCTCCCTTAGCAACTAAATTCATTAACGTTGCCAGATATTTTGTTTTCATTCATGAAATTGCTTTGTGAAATAATGAACTAATGTGAGTATATATGTATCTCTTCTATTTCAGTCTCAATTCCAATTAATACGCATCAAGTCCCTACCCTAAGTGGGTATAATTATACTCAATGGAAGAACGTTATTGAAGTTGTACTGGGCTGCCTTCAATTAGATCTTGCCTTGATAACACCAGAACTGCCAAAATCATCTAATAATGCCACAAAAGCAGAATATAATCGATGGGAGGCATGGTTTAGATCAAATGATACATGCCTGAAAGTTATTAAGTATTCGATTTCTAAATCGATGAAGGGTGACATGCCTGAAACAGATAAGGTCAAAACTTTCCTGACTGAAATGGGAAAATGATTCAAGAAATCTGATAAGTCTGAAGTGAGCATTCTTTTGAATAAATTTACTTGCTCATCCTACGATGGAAAAGGCAATATCTGTGAATACATTGTAGAATAGATCGAGGTTGTTTCTAAGATCCGTTCTCTAGGGCTTGTACTCACTGATGATCTGTTAGTTCATTTGATCATGAACAACCTACCTCCCCAATTTGGCACGTTCCTGGTAAACTATAACACTCTGAAAGATATGTGGACATTGGATGTATCACTCAGTGCGTCCAAGAAGAAGACAAGATCAGGCAGATGGTCAAAGTTCAAAATGTTAATATGGTGACTTTAGGTCAAGGGCATGGGCAAGGGAATAAAGGTAAAAGGAAAAGTAAACAAAGTTCTAATAATGGATTCTCTGGTCCTCCATCTGGAAACCATGAGAATCAATCTGAAAATAGATCAAAACGCAAACAGGTTAAAGGTAAACCATGCTTCTTTTGCAAAAAGGCGGGCCATCTAAAGAAAGACTACGAAGGGTTTAAGAATTGTCTTATAAAGAAAGGTAATCATTCTATTCTTGTTTGTTTTGAATCTAATCTGAACGATGTGTCAGCGGATTCCTGGTGGATAGATTCAGGAACTACTATTCACATATGCACTTCTATGGAAGAATTACTACAGGCCAGGCTAACAACTGATGCAGTGTGCTTAGTATATGTAGGCAATGGTGTTAAGGTTGACGTGGAGGTAATAGGAGTCTATAGGCTTAAGTTGAAGTCTGGTTATTTTTTGGATTTAGTACATACATTTTGTGTGCCATCTATAAGACACAATTTAGTTTCAATTTCATGTTTGGATAAGTTAGGATATTCATTCCACTTTGGGAGTAAAAGCTTTAGTATTTACTTTAATTCAATTAAAGTTAGAATAGGCTCTATAGTAAACAACTTATACCAGTTAGACTTGATTGCCTCTGACGTTTATAATAATAATACCTTGTATGGAAATAAAGTGGGATCTAACCGAAGGCTAGACTATTAGAATTCCTCCATGTTGTGGCACAAGAGGTTATGCTATATATCTCGTGAGAGATTGACAGGCTTGTGCGAGAAGGAATTTTGTATTCTCTAGACTTCTCTGACTATAAAGTGTGCATTGATTGCATAAAAGAAAAATAGACCAGAACTAGAAAGAAAGGTACAACTAGGAGTGTAGGTCTCTTAGAGGTTATACATACGGATATTTGTGGACCATTCCCTACAACTTCATGAAGTGGACACAAATATTTTATCACCTTTATAGATGACTACTTTTGTTTCAAGTACCTCTACCTTATCAATGAGACATCAGATGCCTTGGATGCTTTTAAGATCTATAAGGCCGAAGTTGAAAATCAACTCGACAAAGGGATCAAAGTTGCCAGATCTGATTGTGACGGTGAATACTATGGCAGATATGACAAATCAGGACACAATCCAGGGCCATTCGCTAGATACCTGCAGGATTGTGGTATTGTCGCTTAGTACACTATGCCTAGCACTCCAGAGCAGAATGGTGTGGCTGAGAGGCGTAATCGCACCCTTATGGATATGGTGCGAAGCATAATTAGTAATTCGATATTGCCAGAATCACTATGGGGTGATGCGATCAAAACCGCAGTTCATATACTAAATAGGGTCTCCAGCAAAGCAGTAAGCAAAACTCCTTTTAAGTTGTAGAATAGGAGAAAATCAAGTCTCCGATATCTACATGTTTGAGGTTGTCCTGCTGAGGCCAAAATTTATAACCCGCATGAAAAGAAGCTTGATCCTAGAACCGTAAGCTGTTTCTTCATTAGATACCTAGAAAGATCAAAGGGTTATCGATTCTACTATCCTTCCTACTCTATCAGCATTGTTGAGACTGGGAATGTCAAATTCATTGAGGACACTAAAAATAGTGGGAGCACGAACATAAGAAATTTTGTATTTGAAGAACAAAGGACTGTGACTCCAGTCATAGTCAATCCAGATCATATGAATATTAGTAATGCAATCAATTCTACAATTATTGCAGAACACCACGTAGAACCTCATATACAAACCACTGATGAGGAAAATCAAGATAAGACCCAATAAGTTGAACCATTGAGAAGATCTAAAAGAGAGAGAAGGCCTATAAATCGAGATGATTACATCGTATACTTACAGGAGCACGACTTTGACATAAGGGTGAAAAATGATCCTGAATCATTTACACAAGTCAAACAAAGTATTGATCCTTCTCGTTGGTTTGATGCAATGAAAGATGAGTTGAAATCCATGAGGGACAATAAAGTATGGGATATTATAGATTTACCCATTGGAATAAAGCCGATCGGTTGTAAATGGATACTTAAAACAAATAAGACTCCAAAGGTAATGTCAAAAGATATAAACCCAGACTTGTTGCCAAAGGTTTTAACCAACGTGAGGGCATTGACTTTAAGGAGGCTTTTTCACCCATATTTAAGAAAGACTCATTCAGGATCATAATGGCTCTTGTAGCTCATATGGATTTAGAGTTACATCAACTGGAAGTAAAGACTGCATTTTTCAATGGGGATCTGAATGAGAATGTATACATGTTGCAGCCTAAAGGTTTTGTAGCTAATGGCTCATAACATTTGGTTTGCAAACTAAAAAAATCTATCTATGGGTTAAAACAGGCATCGCAACAGTGGTACCTAAAGTTTCATGAAGTAATTTCCTCAGATGGCTTTGTAGAAACACTGCAGATGAATGTATCTATATTAAAATCAGTGGGAGTAAGTTTGTTACGATGATTTTGTATGTTGATGACATTCTGTTGGCTAGTAGTGATACCAGGATGTTGAGTGACACCAAGAAATTCTTATCCAAATATTTAAAATGAAAGATCTAGGTGAAGCTTCTTACGTCATCGGCATTGATATTTGCCGTGACAAAACACTTGGACTACTCAGCTTGTCACAGAGGGCCTATATTACTAGGGTACTTGAAAGGTATGGCATGAAAAATTGTGATTCTAGACAATCGCTATTGTGAAGGGCGACAAATGTGGTCTATTTCAGTGTCCAAAGAATGATTTGGAAAAGAATCGAATGAAAGAGTTTCCGTACACATCAGTAGTAGGAAGCATCATGCATGCTCAAGTCTGTACGCGACCAGACATTAGCTTTGGCACTGGAATATTAGGAAGATACCTATTTAATCTAAGAATGCAACATTGGATAGCTGCAAAGAAATTTTTACGGTATCTACAAAGAACGAACGACTTCGAACTCACATACAGAAGATCTGATCAGTTGGAGTTGATCGGATATTCAGACGCAGACTTCGCAGGCTACGTTAACACTAAGAAGTCTACCTCAGGATACATCTTCATGATGGTTGGAGGAGTTGTATCATGGAAAAGCGTGAAATAATCTACCAAAGCCTCGTCTACCATGGAAGCTGAATTTATCGCCTGTCAGGAGGCATCTAATCACACACTATGGTTATAAAGTTTCTTCTCAGGTTTGCGAGTACTAGAGTATATCATGAAACCCTTGAGAATATTTTACGATAATTCAACTACTATTTCCTTCTCTAGTAAAAACAAGCATTCGTCAAGGTCGAGGCATATCGACATCAAATATCTTATTGTAAAGGAAAGAGTTCAGAATCATCAAGTGTCCGTAGAATTCATTGGCACTAAGCAGATGATTACAGATCCGCTCACTAAAGGGTTCCCCATCACACCATTTCAGGAGCATGTGACATCCATGGGAATCATTGATCCCACATATATTTTCAGTTAGTGGGGTTGAGCATACTTTGATCTTCACAGACATTTAGAGATCTCATTTTATACAGTTTGTTTTTGGATGATTTTCATATAAAGATCTATTTCTGCTTCTCTATATATATGCATAAATTTTGTGTAAGTAGAACTACAGTCGTATCTCGTTGGAGATATGTAAAAGCTTCAGGACCTCTTAAGGATAGACACATATCATCACACTAAAGTGTGTAATGCTTATACCACATTTTCTAGTTCCTGATCTATGTCGTTAAGATTGAAGGTACTTGTGATCGCACTTAGCCTCACTTCGCCTAAATTAAATGTTGTGACGACTATCGCATTTTGATACTGACAGTCTTGATGGACCGATTGAATAACAATACTCATATTGTACAACTATTTCATTGGTTAACCATTTGGATGTTTTCTTAAAATTAAAACTTATTTTTCCAACATTATTCTATATGAAAATCATTGACATTGCTCAATGAGGCCCAAGTGGGAGAATGTAAGAACTCTATGTGGTGAGCCTTACTGATCAACGGTCTGGATTGTCCTATCAGTTGGACTATAAGATTGAGTAAACCAGTGGTCCCCACTTCAGGTGATATGCTACACAGGTAGGTTGTGCAGCAGTGCGTATTGGGGTGGAACGCTATTGTTGTTTGCGCAGACAGCAGTTTGAATTAAACTAGGATGTAGCAATGTGGAGAAGGGGAGAGAGAGTTATGATGGGATTCAAACTCTCATCTCCCAGCTTCTATATAAGAGAAGAGCTGGGTCCCCAATCCTACACAATGACAGAACCTAAGTCCCATCTATTATTCTGTGTATTGGTGTGAAGGAGAGGAAGACTACAGCTTTGTTATTCTATTATTCTCAGCAATGGCGTCCCACTTAGGTAAGCCATCCAAACCCTTGATCCTCATGTCCTATGCACAGCAAATCTCTGGGATTTTTGCATCCAAATAATCTTACAGCCTATTCTTCAAATAAAAAACTCACACACACACTCCCTTTCCAAAAAAAGATCAATACACCAAGCACTACACTTAGATTTATTAGATTTGTTACTAAAATATCGGTATTCAACCTGAAACCCCTAGAGGATGGCTAGTATAAGGAAGTGTTGATCTTTCATAGGATGAAGGAGTAGTGTGGGTGCCATGTGGAGTTTAGACATCCAACATCATCAAAAGTAGAAATTTACAGGATACACAGTTGTGTGTGACCCAAGTCTGTGGAGCCCACCGTGATGTGTTTTATCTGAAAGTGCACCTGCTTGTGCCCTGGTTTGTCAAGTTATGTGTGTGGTGAGTCAGACTGGCTGCAGAACTCGATAGGAAGATTATTTCAAGCATCTGCCTCAACCGGATGTGTGGAAGCTCGTAATAGGTAAATCATAGCCTCACATCCCATGTCCCAAAATACCAGGTGATTAAAACCCTTAAAACAAGATAGATATCCTAGGGTTTTATGGTGAGAAAATTTTTTCAAAATAGGAAAATTTCTAAGTTTTTCTCACCTTGTCGATCTTATTGATGCACCCTCGATATGATCGACCTGCACTGTCGTGTCTTCGATACTTTAACGATATTATCGATAAGAGGACCAAAAGTGTCGAGCAACTAAATATTCATCTGGACGGATTTATCGATGTATCGATACACCTATCGATATCATCGATATAAACACAAATATGTCCAGCAACTTCACAATATATCTGGACGAATTATCGATGTATTGATACACATATCGATATCATCGATATTCAAATCTCGAGACCAACGAGAGTGGCTCAATAAGATCGACAGGCAGATTCCTGGCGCCCCTGTTTTTTAATGAAAATTTTAAACTCCTTCGATATATCGATGACCGTCCGATATGATCTGAAATTAAATATCGATAAGATCGGAGGTCCATCGATGATATCGACAGTGGGCATGCATTTCTTACAGTAGTTATTTCAGGTTGTTTTTAACTATGATCAGGGGCCCTTCGATCTAATCGATATTCAAATATCGATGATATTAACACCAGATCAATTACATCGAACAAAGCCATAAAATGTCCAGTAAGTTCAAAGATAAATCAGCTGGATTTATCGATGCCTCTACTCTGATCTCGATGTCATCGACATTCAAATTCCGATGACTTCGACGGTTCCCCCGATCATTAATGAAAACCTGAAATATCTCAAAGTCAAGTCTCTCTCATTTTTCAAATGTCGATGGTTCGATTCTATCATCGATGGAATCGGAGTTCGAAATCCGATGACATCGACAATGGATTCGATTCATCGACCAATTGGCAAAGAGTTTCAAAAGCATATGACATCGAGTCCGAGTCATCGAGCAGACCATCGATGCTATCGAGAGTATACGCTCGATGATATCGAACTCTGTCATAAATGTGACCATTTTATATCCGTTGGAACTCTTCGCCTATTTATAGAGGACTTGTCTTTTGTTGCTGTGAGAGAAAGCAGAGAGAGCTTTTGAGTGTTTCAACTTATATCCTATACCTAAAGCCCTTTCTCTCAAGGGAGTTCATCCTCCAATCCACCCTCACCATTGATATTTAATAGAGTAGATTAGGGAATGAACTTCCGCATTCAAGGATCCTCCAGCTACTACCTTAATGGCAAATCTTTATGCTGGGATGCCTTGAATGCATAAGAGAGGATCTACTCTGTCTTCCTTAGAGAAAAATCTTTAGAGAGCAGGATTCCATCTCACCCTTGACCCAACCCAAAGCCAAGCATTAGTATATCATCTTGCGTTACGGATCAAGGGAGCAGAAGACTCTTCATCAACAAGGAGGAGATCTCGACGTTGTGCTTAACGGGACTCATCAACTTATCTGTAAGTATCTAGAGTCCAAGAGGACACTTGTGATCATTCCTTTCTAGGATTCGGTCTTAAGTGGTTCTCACCCTTTGAAGCCCTCATAAGAGGCCTCCAGCGGGAGTGTATGTAGTAGGTGCATAGTGTGGACCCTTGCTCTTATGTAGGGCATAAACTGTTAGGTCCTTGTGTAGGTCCTTGACCTGTGTAGTCTAAAATCTGGGTACATAGTGTGGACCCTTGCTCTTGTGTAGGGCATAAACTGTTAGGTCCTTGTGTAGGTCCTTGACCTGTGTGGTCTAAAATCTGGGTGCGTTGTGTGGACCCTTGCTCTATAGAGAGCATAAACATCTGGTTAGGAGTGAACCAGTAAAACTCTAGGTTTGTGGTGAACCGTGTAAAACCTCTGTAAAAGTTGAAGGTGAACCTGATTTAAAACCTTAGGTTTGAGGTGAACCCTGGGAAACCTTCTAGTGAAATCCGGTACACTCAAGGGTTGAGTGCGACAGCCGGGAGTGGAGTAGACAAGTAGTCGAACCACTATAAAAATGACTATGTTTGTGATGATTATTGTCTTTCATTTATGTGATTTCCTTACATGCCTTTATATCTAATTATCTGAGATCACACCTTATACACATACACACAGTTATATCCTTCACAATCTTGTCTGCAACTTGTTTATCTTACAAGTAGGTTGTGATTGGATCCTCTATAAGGCTTGGAAGCTAGTAGAGTTACATTTGAGTAATCTTGAGAATTGCATACATGATAGGATTAGAGTGATAGAATTTTGAATAAACCGTAAACACTTTAAAAAGTCCTATTCACCCCCCTCTAGGACATATTGACATATTCCTACTTCAACTCAAGCGGTCTTCACCGCTATTTCATTATCCATGCTATTTTATAGGATACATAACTATTTTTAATCCACTGTGTGTGTGACCTGATTCTGTGGAGCCCATCCATTTTGCGAGCTCATTACAGGAAATGAGCCGAGAAATGAGCCGAAAAACGAGGCAGATCCAAAGATCAAGCAAACCACACCGCATGAAGTAATGGGATAATGACGTCCACCTTTGAAACCTTCCTAAGGCTCGCCAAGATGTTTATTTGCCACCCACCTGTTCATAAGGTCACAAATAACTGGTTGAAGGGAAAACACAAATATAAGATTTATCCACAACTTCCATGGCCTCTAAGAAGTTTTCAACAGTGGGCATTCAATACCCACAGTTTTCTGTGATGTGGTCCACTTTAGCTTTGGATCAGTGTTATTTTGTGCCCATGTCTTATAATAAGGTAGCAAAACTGATGGACAGCTTGGATAAAACACATTACGTCCGACCTAACTTACAGATGAGTGGGATGTCATGGATACCCATAATATTTGAACAAGCCTATGAAGGGACGGGGATTGCCTCCCAAAGCATTTTGCATGGGAAGCTAGGTGGGGCAATCATGATGCTTCTGAGAAATCCTTTATTCATCTATTTTGGCACATCATTTTATGACATGGGTCTCAAAATTAAGTAGATGCTAAAACTCAAGTTGCCAAACAAGTTGGCCTTCTTTGCAGTTTTATGTGCTTCTTCGCAACATTTTTTCTGCTCAATGACAATAACGGAACTTACTGAGAAAACTCTGTGGGGGCTCACCATGGATTAATGCATCTTATCCAAGCTGTCCCTTTTTTCTAGGTGATTGTAGGACATGAGTCCAAAATTGAAGCATATCCAAAGCTCTAGTGGACTGAAAAAGTGGGGATGATGACATTCACCGTTGAAACTTTCATCAGGCCTTAAGTGATACTTAGTTGTCATCTCACACATACATGGACGAAGGAAAAACACAAATATCCAAAGCTTTCGTGGCCTCCAAGTACAAGCACTTGAGCTTTGGATATGTTACAATTTTGGGCTCATGATGTCCATAGGTTTTTCCAGCTCATTTTAAGGCATGATCCAAAAAAAAAAACAGATCCAAACCTCTCAAGCAGACTACATCACACGAATTAGTCATTGAATGCCTACCATTAAAAATTTACTACGGCCCACCACCATAATGTTTATTTGTCATCCAACCTACTGAGGTTGCAGAGACATGGATGAAGGGAAAAAAAATATCAACTTGTTCCAAAACTTTTGTGGCCCACAATAAAATTTTAATAATTAATGACCTCTATTTATAGTGTGCTCTACTTGAGATTTTGATAAGCTTCATTTTATAGATCATGCCCTAAAATGAGTAAGGAAAACTAATAGATAGCATGCTTATACAACACATACATCAAGGTGGGCCCCACGATATGGGAAATAACCACCTATGTTGGTAAGCTAGGTGTGTCCACCATGATGTTTACGAGAAATCCACCCAGTCCATCCATTTTGCCACATTATTTGGGTAAGGAGACAAAATGATGAGGATCTAAAACTCAAGTGGGACACACGAGAGGAAATGATGGGGATTGAACGAACACCATTGAAACATTCATAAGGCACAAGTTTTGTATCAAGCTATGTTTTTGTGTTTTAAGTTTACCCTAGTGGAAATGATCATATGAACGGTTTCGATGGCATATAAATAATAAGGTACACCTAAGAATATTTTAACAGTAGGCATTTTCTTCCTCACCTTTTGTTAGTGCATTTATTTGTACACCTATTTATCACTCACGTGGGTCCATGTGTCAGTGAGTCAGTCGAATTCTTAAAAGTTGAAGACTAAAGTCACAAGAGGACGTGTGGCATTAAACAGTAAATAAAAGTTAAATCATGATGTGCCTTGGTGACCCTAATTTTAGACCCAAAATAACCTAACCTATAGATGATATTTTAAACAAGTAAATCTTTTATTGAGCATCTCATGGCCTTATAAGATTAATTTGATCAAAATTAGTTAGGCTTTAAAGGTGCTACGTTGTTGTAAACATATAAACTAAAACAATTGTTTTTTTAGTGATTCTCAATCCTATCGACAGGCTATCGATGAGACTTAATAGAATCGAATACCAACTCGATATGATCGAAGAAGCAATCCAGCAAGTAACCAAAAAATTCATAGAGCTACTCAATGGGATCGAAGGATAGCTCAATCCTATATAAAAAAAACCCTTCAATCCTAGCTTTTCAATCCTATTGATAGAGTCGTTAACTAGCTGTTTTATAATTGTTGCAATACAATTTCTATAAAATTGGCATTTAGTTCTTGGGCACAATAATGGTTTTTTTTTAATACAAATAGAGCCTAGGTGATTCTCCACTCATGTCCCTCATCATATATTCTATACTAAAGAGTTTCATGTCAATTTTAACGCCCTGAATTTCAAGGGTCGAGCAAAGCTCGACTCCCGAGACTCCGAACATCACTTGTATTTTGTGGAAGCCAATATCCTGATTACTTTCACGTTAGGCATTTGAGCATGCATAGAATTATATTAACAATGTATCATACTCCAGGTTTAATGTAATTAAAAAAGATGTGTAAATCAAAACATATATATCATGAAGTTTCTTCCAAAGTATGAGTCCACGATTAGGTTTAATGTATATAGATACAATTCCAAAATAATAAACAAAATGTGGCAATGTAACATCCATCTAAGCCCATATATCTAGCACTCCCTGCCTAAAGGTACATGGCCTACATTGGCCCATCCGAGAGCCGAAAATAGGAGAATTCCTCCTCCTCATTCATGAATGCCTGCTCTAGTGTATCGGCATCAACGATACATGCATCTACACTAGCATCTATTTGGTGTTTTAAAACACCGTCCCAGAGTGGGAGTGAGTGATCAACTCAGTGGTTCCATAAAGCAAAGGTTACACATGTTATCAAGTCAATCAATACAATAATGGTAAGGCAATGTAAAACAATCACTTTCCAACTACTTTTCTTAATGCGAGAATGGGGTTTATGAAATGATGCATGCTCTCACCCATCCACACTCCCTCAACTTGCAACTCCGACCACCTGTTTCGCACATGCCAACATTCCTTAACACCCGACTCCAATGCGTATTTCGCTACATTATAAACTAATGTAATGCAGTGCATGATCATGCTAGCCGAGTAGTTAATTATGTATATTCATCCAGTAATTTGGGAAAGCTAGGATACCTCCCTTTTAAACATCAATTCCAACCGAATCACTAGGCATGAGACTACCACAGCAGTCCTACACCTGTGTTCTTGATCCTTATAGGTTCGTCACTCCTAGATAAATACATACGATAGCCAAGTTGTAAAAAGGTGATGCTCACGGTCACTACGGAGAGGCTCGTCACCCCAGCGTAGGCCAACAGCATGGGCACGATATCCCATACCACCATGCCCACCCCACAACTCTTAAGGATCATGGTATAATGGTTAATGATAAATCTTTACAATAGTGAGGGGTACCTTTGATTCAGGCAATTGCGCTCATACATGGAAAACATATAATAGGTCAACCGGTTCTTTGGGTATTTTTTGTTGGTACGGGCGCACACTAACATAACTGACATGGAGCGCTTGAGCGTCCCGCATAGCCTAACCACTGTCGATAGTCAATGTCCGACACGTATCATTCGAATTAACCTAGGGTGACCAACCTAATTTGGCCACCCATATGTGAAAATTTACCGGTTACCTGGACTAATCTTGTAGTCCTATTCCTATTCAAATCATGTTAACAAACATTCATAACACATGGGTTAACATTTGATAATCAAAATTTGATAAACTACTCATTTAGACATTTCATCGAACACATAAACAATATTATACTGCAACTTGCAATTCATCAATTTATTAAATAGAGATATAAGTATACCTAAGACAACAAGAAACTCTACATTAGCAATCATAAATCATTAACTGGAATGAAAGCATTGATACATCGCAACCTAAGCACTTATAGTCCACACCTTTTGGTAGCACGCCCGACTCGGACTCGCTCCTGAGAATATGTTTTCAAGGAAGAATCATCGGCCGCCTAAACGAGCACACGGGTTAGTTAGGGTTGGAGAAAACTCATTTGAAGAAGACCTACATTTATAAGAGAGTTTGTAGTCTTAACCCTAGGTCATAGTCAGAGAAGTTCCGATGGCAGAAATGGTGGTAGTTAGGCTTGTGAGTCAACGGAAGAGAATCACCCTTCATAGCATGCACCCCTTCAATCTCTCTCTTCCTTACCTTTCTCTTTTCTCTTCTCTTTCTCACCTTAGGGTTCCCAAATTCGTATTTGGAGGAAATGGGGTGAATTGGGAACTATTTATATCTCCAAATGGTGTGTAAATGGCCCTAGGGTTACTTTATTTGATACTTATACCCTATGGATGGTCATTTCTAACTAACAGAGCCACCAGGAGGGCCCGTGGGCTCATCTATGACATGTGGTAGCTTCTCTATAAATGGATCAACGCTAGGACAGTTTCGGTGTTGTTGGATAAGCAGATCGGCTGTGGGAAGCCTGTGTCTAATTAGCAGTCGGTAATACTCGATCGGGGTAACGGTTATACGGATGTGTGTGGGGAATTATCCTTATCCTATGTGTGAAGTTTGTTCATAAACCGACAGTCCGAAGCTCTCAACTTTGCACAAGAATGGACAACCCAATTCACTTAGGGCCTGTTTGGTTTTCTGGCTCAAGTGTAATTACCTTGTAAATCAGTAATCATTATTTACCAAGGTAATTACCTACATCTTTCCCAATGCTGACTTGACCAGTTACTTTTTAAGCACTCAAATCAAGGAATTTGTAAAATAAATATGGGACCCACCATAATGTGTGTGGCTTATCCATACCACCCATTCATTATGCCAAATGAATTTAAGGCATGAGCCCAAAAATTAGGCAAATCCAAAGGTCAAGTGAACCACACCACATGAAATTATGAGAATTGAATGCCTACCATTAAAAACTTGTTGAGGCCCTTAGAAATTTTAGATCAGGCTTATATTTATATTTTTCACTTACCTATATCCATGTGACCCCATGAACGGTTTAGATGGTGAATAAACCTCAATGTGGGCTCAGTAAAAGAATCAACTTTCAACGGTGGACAAATTAAGTCCATTGTTTCCTTTCATGTGGGTCAATTGAACATTAAATCTTCTTAATTTTTTCAGATCAAGCCTCAAAATATTATAATAAAATAGATGGATGACACGGATATATTATATACATTATGGTGGGGCCCATGGATTTAAGTCAACATTTTTTGACTGATTTTTTAGGTGAAATTACTCACTCATTTCCAAACAATTGAAAAAAATGTAATAATTACTTCTTTACAGCGATTTACAGCGATTTACTTAGATTATGGAAAACCAAACAGGCCCTTAAGTTTTAGCTTATTCTTTTAGGGTATTCGCGCTTCTCATGCACACATCCTTCAGCTTAAGTTGAGCAGTCCTGGATGCCATCTAGGCTTGACTCACTTGATGGTTGTCGAACCCAGTAAGATGGACATTGCTCTATAGTTTCAAGGCTAGCGGACCCCTGATGTGCAGTCTAGGTTCTTTACAGAGTTTCAGGGTACTCCCGAGGGGGGTGGGCCCTCGGGATTTCCCTCAAGTTTTCGGATGGTGGTGCGCTAGTGTACTTGTGATCCTGAACTATATTTATTGGTAGGAATGGTAGCCCGAACTTAATTTCTCTAATGTTAAGTACTAACACACACCTAGTCGTAGCTAGTTAGTCGAGTATCGACCTCGGGCGGTCCCATTTGTGGTTGAACTCGGGTCTCAGTACAGACTTTTCCAGGATGTTACATCAATCTTCTTGTAACTATTTACTCTAATGAGCATTCTATGCTCCATTAGAAAGTTGTGGATGAACTCTCCCCTTTTTAGGGATTAGACACAGCCTATGGGTATATAGTTGTCTAAATACTCAACAACATGCATTTATCTGAATCCATACTAGGAATCAACTAAAATCATTAGTTTTAGGAGATTTAACCATCCTTCCATCACCTTGGTCACCTCATCAGTACATCGCATGCAAGGTGTTTGATTATGGAGTTGAACCATCAGTTTCAAAGATCGTTGGAGTAATTAAGAAGTTGATTCAAGCATGAGAGAGCATTGAAGAAGCATCTCAAGAAAATATTACAAAGGAGCTCAATCCGACAAGTAAGTTGTCAATTGTAAAATCCATGCTATACTCCTTACTTGTGTAGGATTGAGTATAGAGTTTGTAACCCAAACTTGAATATGTTCTTGTATAGGACTTAGGCTCTTATGTAAGGTCAAATTTACCGGACAAATGTGCATATGTGTTAGTTTCCATAAGGATCCTTTAGCAGGAGCATACATGGAGCCTTAAATTAGGACCTGTAGTGGTTATTGGCCTATAGAAAACTAACTAAGTCTCTGTGGAAGCCACCAACAAGGATGAAAACCTATTCATCTGTTATGAGAGTGTACGTATAGGTTAGTGGTTAGCATAGGAAAAATCACTGTAAATGTTAGAAGTGAACTTGATTTAAAAAACCTAAAAGATAGTGAAATCCAGTACACTCGAGGAGAGTGCATTCGCAAGGAGTGGAATAAGCAATTAATCGAACCACTATATACGCTTGTATTTATGATTGTCATTTATATACATTTTTATTCATGCTTAAGAGCTTAATTGATTGAATTATATGAATCACTGAATAGAATGAATGCTAGGCATGTAATTAATCATATTTCACACATAAGATCATTATTTCTTTTATCGACTATTTACTTATAATAATGCATTTATTATAGTTTATAAGATTAGACTCACTTAATGTGAGGCCCGTATCCTAGACCGTATCGTTCTGTAGGCTTCCGCGGTCCTCCCGGTCGAATTTCGGTGACCTGCGATGCGTAGATAGTAGTTGCGCGCGACCCTAAGTCATATCCTGTATTTCAGAGTCGGCTCAACTCAAGACTTGCACCCTTGCGACCGCGCCGTCCTTGCGTCTGGCGCGCTGAGGTGATACCCGGGCCAGGAGATGTGGGCCCGCATTCAGTTCGAGAAAAACACCGCGCATTTGATAAATCTAAGATAACATATCCCATCAATCCTATCAATCAAGTACACGTCTCATCCCAAAAATAACTCCTAAAGTCAACTCTCTCTCTCTCCACCCTTAAATGTCAAGTACACACCTATCACTCACCCATCACTCCTCATCACTCTATCACTCACACCCATCCCCCTTTCTCTCTTTAAATGTCATCCTCTCTTTCTCTCTCTCTCTCTCTCTCTCTCTCTCTCTCTCTCTTCATTTCCCCATTTCCAAGCAAGCTCCCATGGGAGAGAACATCCAAGCTTCCATGAAAGAAGCTAGGTGTGACCCATCTTCCTTACTCTCATCTCCACCATCCAACCGTCTAATGTCCATTATCCTCCATCAAAGTCAAAGCTTAATTTGGAGCTAAGGAGTCCAAGAATAAGTCTGGGTGGGTGATTTTGTTCGGATTTGATGATTTGAGGGCCCATATATGGTGGGACCCATCTTGATGTATGCATTATATATTGAGGGACCCATAGTGGTGGGGTCCCTCCATCATCCGATCTCTCTCTTTCCCTCTTTCTCTTTTTCTCTCTCCCTCTCGTGAAGTTGTGTGGCCCACCATGATGCTGGATAGTGGAAATCCACCACACCAAGATGTATATGTTATATTCAAACCATCCTCCACTCGGCAGCATGTGGGGCTCACCCCACACGTGCTACACGTGTGGGATGGGACCCACTTAGATGTATTTGTTGTATATCCAAACCCTTGTCAATTTAGAGGCGGCGAGGCCCACTGTTGTCCGACGTCAGCAGGCCATGTGGCCCCACCATGATGAATGTGTTGTATCCAAACCGCCCATCTGTTTTGCTATGGGGCCCACCCCACACGTGTTGCACGTGTGGGGGTGGGGCCCACCTTGCCTTATGTGTTCTATATTCACCGTCCATCTTGACGGGTGCTAGTGAGGCCCTACCATGATATATGTGTTTACCTACACCATTCATCCAGCAGCAATATAGCTGCTGGACTGACGTCAGCAAGTTCTATGGGTCCCACCTTGGTCGTATGTATTGTATATCCACCACCCATCCATTTTGACGTGGCCCACCTCTGCTGGATTTAATCCACACCATCCGTTTAGATGGTGGGCCACCATGTGGACCCATCTGGGAATCGGATTGGCTAGTATACCTCACACCGACAGCTTGCTACTGCTACACCACATCAGCAAGTGGTGTGGGACCACCTCAATGTACGTGTTTCATCCCTGCTGAGGGACCCACGTGTGATGTATCTATTTTATCCCAACCGTCCATCATTTGGACGATGGGACACCACCGTGAAGTATTTATTTAATCCATACCATCCAGAATATTTGGACGGAACTAGGCCATGTTTGGGCGATGCTATGGACCACACCATGTTGTATGTATTTCATCCACACCGTCCACATATCTGGACGGTGCCGGACATATTTGGACGGTGCTGTGCTGTCCCACTACGATGTATTTGTTTCATCCACACCATCTAGATGATCTGGACGGTGCTGGAAGTGTTTGGATGTGATGTGGACTCCACCATGATGTATGTATTTTATATCCATGTCGTTCATCTGCTTGTCCCACCTTGATGGATGTGATTCATCCACACCACCCAACCATGATTGATGGGCCCACCTACTGTGTTATCGCAGGGCCCACCATGATGTACATGTTTCATTTATACCGTCCACTTACGTGACCCGTGGATGCCGCCCACTTGATGTATATGGGGCCCATTAGTGCGGCCCATTGATGTGGCCCACTTGACATATATGAGGTCCATTGGTGTGGCCCATTGATGCGGCCCACTTAACGTATATGAGGCCCATTGGTACAGCTCATTGATGTGACCCATTTAATGTATATGAGGCCCATTGGTGCAGCCCGTTGATGCGGCCCACTTAACGTATATGAGGCCCATTGGTGCAGCCCATTGATGTGGCCCACTTGATGTATATGAGGCCCATTGGTGCGGCCCATTGATGTGGCCCACTTGATGTATATGAGGCCCATTGGTGTGGCTCACTTGATGTATATGAGGCCCATTGGTGTGACCCATTGATGCAGCCCACTTGATGTATATGAGGCGCATTGGTGAGGCCCATTAAGCGGCCCATTGTGATATACGTTAGGCCCATGTGTTGCTACCCATGTGATGTGTATTAGGCCCAGGTATGTGGCCCATTGTGATAAATTTGAGGCCTAGATACAAGGTCCATTGTGATATATTTGAGGCTCAGATATGAGGCCCATTGTGATATATTTGAGGCCCAGATATGAGGCCCATTATGATGTATTCGAGGCCCATAGGACGTGGCCCAATATGATGTATATATGGCTCATATGACGTGGCCCATTATGATGTGCATGTGGCCCATGAGCGAGGCCTGATGTGATGTATATATACGCCCATGTGATGCGACCCATGTAATGTGTTTTACGCCCATGTAATGCAGCCCATTGTGAAGTATGAGACCCTTGTGTAAGGCCCATTATGATTGTATGAGGCCCATTGAGATTGTATGCGGCCCACTGTATTGTGTATGAGGTCTTTGTGTGAGGTCATGGGCCCATTATATGTTTGGCTTCGTGAGGGCCACTCTTTGGGAGCAATGTTGGTTAAAATGTCCACACTAATGGGCAATGATGGTTAAATGTCCACATTGTAACCTTCCCTTAGGCCCCTTTGTTAGGACGATTTCGATTGTCGAGGCCAATTGTATAGGCCAATTATTGAGGCCGATTCCGATTGTCAAGGTCGATTGTTAAGGCCGATCATCGAGGACGGATGTCAAGGCCGATTGTCGATGTCGATGTCGATTATCGAGGCCGATTATCGATGTTGATTATCGGTGCCGGTTATTGATATTAATTATGAGTATGTGACAACATAGCATCATGATACATGCCTATACGCATCATCTGCATGTTTGTTATGAGATGTGATTGACCATTGCATATGTCATAGTACAGATGGTTTATGTGACTCCCTAATAGGTGGAGTTATCCCACATGATCGCACGGTATGCGCAGGATTGATGCATGATTGGACTGCGTGACTTATGCATCTTGCATTGTGTGATTATGATTATTGTACGCCCTAACGACATCAGGGCCGTGACCTCCACAGGCATGTCGTGGATGGCGAGATGGGACACCGAAAATCTTTTTCTACATGGGGTGTCATAGATGTCCCTGGGTGAAATTTCCTAAACCTCTGAGGACAGGACATCCCCCAACATCGAGACTGAGTAGATACATGAGCACCCGCGTGCGGAATACCAGTAGGCCACATCTCCTACTGAGTTATGGTCGGTTGGGAAGGGGTTGTAGCCTTACCCGTCCGAGGATAGTAGGCATAGATAGATTGAGTTTGACTAGCTCATAAATGGGTCCGTGTGCCGGGTAGATATTAGCTGACTACTGGCTAGGTGGATAGTGAGGTCTCTTCCACTCACATGGTCGTGCGTCCAGTGGACGGCGATTGTATGTAGAGATGCACATTGCTGATATATGGACTTATTGAGCAGAAGTTGCATACTCAGCATTTTTCTCATTCATTCATTCATTCACTATCCACTTGAGCTGGTGGTTTGCAACTAATTGATATGTGTACATTCGTAATGGTTAAGACTTCAGTTGGGGCATGCGACTAATCTGAGATCAAGAGTTTACCACATTGAGTCTGACTATCCAAATTTAGGTATGAGACTGGTTTGGATAGAAGTCCCTTATGGTGGACACTGTAGCCTGAGATACTACGTCCTATCATCGCGACTTCACACTCCAGGTTGGTTATTACACTCACATCGCATACTGCATCCACGACATATAATATTTTGGGTTACTATATTTCTGCATTTATATGGCCTAAATGAGGTTGATGGTATTCATGGACTCGTCAGGATTTTCATATTGCATTGCATCCTCAGTATATGATATTTAGCTTATTATGTCTCTACATTGTATAGCTGATCTACATTGCTTCCTCAGTATATGATACTGGCTTATTATGTTTTTGCACCGCATAGCATGAATAAGGTTGATGATATTTATGAATTGTTAGTATTTCCACTTATTCTGATATTTATATGCTCGGCACATGCATTGCACACTCTTACATTACCCTCTAAGCTTTCTATAAGCTTATGCGTGATAGATGCGTGCAGGTGACGTTAGGTTGCAACAGCATTGAGCTTGGAGCGTGCAGCGACCTTCTGGAGCTGTGATTTTCGATATATATATATTTTCCTTTTGGCATTATATTCAAATGTTTATATTAACGGATATGTGATGATGATGTTGCTTTATGATTAGGGTAAACTTGTGGTTATGCTTATTACGAGTGAAATGTACATTGGAAAATCCTCCTTGTAGGATCCCAGGATTGGAATCTGGTGTATGGACGCTGGGAGCCGAGAATGGGGTACCACGGAGGCTGTTGGTACTGGATTCGGCGATCAAAAATTTCATGAGTCCAGTTTCCGAGTTTGAGGCATGACACTTAACATGTGCTTTCAAGCGTTAATTGCCTTATTAATTTAAATTAGTAAATCTTTTAAATTAGACAAGAATTATTAAGTAGTTCAATTCACTCTCCTTTAAAACTTAGCCATAATTCTTAGATCTACCAAAATTCCACGTGCCGTGGTAAATAATCTACACAATTTCACATTTTCCTTCATATAGCCCTTGAGTTTTGGATTCGCGTCATTTTTAAGTCTTCTGACTTAAAATAAGCTGGCAAAATAGATGGACTAGGTGGATTTCTCACAAATATCCTAACTTCTGAGTTCAGGAACTTCCTAGCAAAATAGCCCGCCGCAAGCAATCCCCGTCCATGTGCAATCATCTCCGTGTAATTTTGGAGGCCCACATTCAGCTTTCAATATCATCTTTGCTTCCGTGATCCAGCTGGTTGTACGTGTGGGAGCGGATTAGGTATTACCCGGGTAACAGTGGTGTTTGAGTGCCTCACCATTAAAATTCCAAAGGGCTTCACCAATAAGATTTAAAACGTTTGTGGCCCACGCAAAGTTTTTAACGGTCAATCATCACTATTCTAGCGTTAGGGTAACACTCACTGAGCTATTACCCCGGGGGTAACAGCAAATCCGCTCCCTGTGCGTACGGTATGACGCGTCTGAAGTTCACGGAAAAGAACAGCCGCGGTATCTACTTTACATAAACACATAAGACAGTTCTCAACTGACACGACTTTCGCATGGAAGCGATTACCCGTCGCCCGGGGCACAGAGATATAATTGTGTCCTGGGTTGTGTGGGGCCCACAAATATGCCCGTGACGAGTACACTTTGTTCATCTGTTTTGAAAGACCATAAGAGGATATAAGTCTAAAATCAGGCAGATCCAACACTAAGTTGAAACAGTACATAAGTGAGTCACACCGGCCACCGTTGAAACCTTCCCGAAGCTGACCATGAAATTTATATGCCATCAAAACCGTCGATGAGGTTATTACCACACAGATAACTGTAGGTACAAATATCAAAACTTGAGTCAACCCAGGCGCTCAATCCCCTATCGTGGCCCACTGAGAGGATGTTATTAAGCCATTATTGGGCCCCATAGAACATTTGTTTTTAGGGAGGCGGATTGCTTGTGACCCCGGGCACATAGACGGTGTGTGGGGCCCAGAGAAATGTCGGTGACAAATTACTTCGTCCATCTGTTTTGCAGGAGCACAATTTGACCGATCATATAAATATTATGGTCAGCCTAGAAAAACTTCAACGATGAACATTTCTGTTTCCATTGTTTCGTATGGTGTGGCCCAATTGAATTTGCGTCTGACTGATTTTTTTATTTTCAAGTATTACCTGATAACCAAACTTATGGAAACACTCGTCTTCATTCTAGCCTAAATCTCGCAGTTAAAAGTAATATTCATCTATAGATCAAGTCATTCATCCGTTAATTCCAAGCTCAACCATCATACCATCAAGTCTATTGTTCATCGTTCAATCCACCATCCTTCGAGTCCATAACACTTGATTTGCCAATCCACCACCTGATCATCACACTTAGGCCATCAGACTACTACCTCAATTATCGAATCTCATCTAGGCCAACCCTAGGACCCGTAAAACCGTGGGTGATCAGATTGAATGCAATCTGGCCATCAAATCGACAAAAATCTACAATTGAAGGATGGAAACCTAAATTTATGGCCCACCTTACTGTTGGATCTGCTGGCAATTTTGTATGATGACCTATCAGGAGTACTAGAGTTGGATTGACGGTGTGGATCTCACTGAGAAACACATGAACTCCGCTTTTAGGTGTGTGCATGTGCACGGATCGTGCACTTCCGCGATGCATTGGACTGCATAGCCAATCAAAACGGGTGTTGGCCCAAATTAGCTTGAAATGGAAGGGTATCTCTCCCTGATTTCCCGTAGAACGTTGTTTAAACAAACAACGTTCGTCTGCTCGAGTTAGGACCCGCCATCATGGACCATTGCAATGATCTGAGCTGTCCATCTGGGGCAGCATTCAATTTCGACCAAACCCTGGCTATTTCGGCACGAGGAAACATGTGTGCATGCACACGAATTCCAGAGCAAACAGATGTGCGTGCGGATGTGCGTGCGGCGGTTTCCAAAAATGGAATTTTGTTGTTTCTCCCTGCCACACTGCAAATCTGTGTTCGTGGGGAGATTCTTCAAAGCTAACCCTTCATTTTCAAGGTATCTCAACCGTGCATCCCTCCATAAAGTTAGGGCTTCACAACTACAAAAGGGTGGAAGGAATCTTATCTGTTTTCGTGCTGGCACTATCCCAGTCATTCCTTGGCTTCTAGGGACCTCATTGGAGCATCCAGGACGTCGGATTTAGGGCTTCCTAGAGCCCTTTTAGAGTTGGTTAGGAGATCTCGCAGCCACACGAGATACTGCATGAGATATCGCCCGAGGCTCAAAATCTCGCGCATCACGGAGATTATCGCGATGTTCTCCCAAAATATGGGCCCCACTGTGATTAACGAACTAATCTGGTCCGTCCACTAGGAATGGATCGAAAGATAATCCCCTAGATCACATCTGTAATGGAATCTCAACTCACCTTTCCCATTCATTCCAGAAAACCCACCACCTGGTTGGGGCCATTTGCACTGAAGTGTACGTATAGTGGACCATCGTGCTAAAAGTTCATTTATAAGCTCAGATTATGGCCATGCAAGCGTGATTCATATACATCATTGCAAAATGGCTCAGATTAAGCAATTAAAACCGCAACTAATCCTTTGATTAGTTTCAATTCGAAACCTCTAGAAACCACTAAAATAGCCTATTAATGGCTACTTTTAGGGCTTCCTGTCAGAAATAAAAAATGAGAGAGAGAGAGAGAGTGTGTGTGTGTGTGCGCGCGCGGCGAGTGCCACAGTGCACTGAGTTGGGTCGACTCGATTGGGTGTGCATGGCTCTCTAGTTCGACTCAGGACTTAGAGAGAAGAAGTAAGAGAGAGAAAAGAAAAGAGTGAGAGAAAGAGAGAAGAAAGAAGAAGGGAGGCACGGTTCGGGTTGTTACTGAGTCTAGGTGATCTGATTGGTTGGAGTGACTCGCTGGGCCACCTTAATTTGAGTAGTTGGAAGTCGGCTCGTCTTTTTGGAAAGCCCAGTGGAGGCCTTAACTGGCAACATCAACCGCATCATGAGGATACTAGAGAGGCAGCATCCTCTCCCCAATGACTAAAATATAGAGTTGGGGACAACAACCAAGCAATCTCGACCCCTACTCGTGGCTCCCGAATCTTACATAGTGAAAGATCAACTAGTGAGAAGCAAGTGCATCCCAATGAATACTTCATGAACCACCGAGCTTGCTAAGTCATATCTGCGACATGCATTGGAGAAAAGAAAGCGACCTCGAGAAAAGCCCCAGAAGTCATGACAAACAACGATGTGCTGTGGGGGGCAGAGCTGAAAGAAATTTAAGATCAGCTAGGAGACATCCAACAAGCCTACTAGGCCAAGGGCCTTGCATCCGTGGATGCCCTACTCAAGCAAACTGAGCCTCTATTCATAGATGATATTATAAAGGCCCAATTACCAGCCAGATTTCGAATGCCCCAAATAGCTCCCTATTTAGGGTCAGGGGATTCGACAGAGCACTTAGAGTTCTTCCGAGCATGGATGGAACTTCACGATGCCTCCAGACTTGTAACGTGTAGGGCATTTTACTTGACACTAATTGGGGCTGCTCAGAAATGGTATAGGCACTTGAAGCGCAATTCCATCTGCTCGTTCTCTCAGCTCAACAAGGCTTTCATTACCCAGTTCATTGGTGGAAGGATATAAGGAAGCCCACAACTCACCTCCTCACAATAACACGAGGGGAGGATGAGCTCTTGAGGGACTACATTGTCCGCTTCAACGCTAGAGTTATTCAGGTGGACGGCTACTCCAACCAGGTCGCTCTCATCGCCATGATGGTTTTCCTCAAACAAGGAAAATTCCTCTTTTCGATCAGAAAAAACTTTCGAACAACTCTCACCGACCTCCTCAACTAAGCTCCAAATTACTCAAATGCGAAGGAGTTATTCAGCATGTGAAGAGCTACTCGAGGCGAAAATAACTAAGCAAAAGCGAAAGGAAGAGAAGGAGCCACCCACCGTCTAAAAAGCCGTTTCAACGGGTACACCCCCTTGAACACCAGACTAGAATAGGTACTCATGGAGGTCAGAGACAAAAAAAAAAAAAAAAAAAAAAAAAAAAAAAAAAATTGAGGTGGCCGAATAAGATGAGAACCGACCCCGAGAAGAGAGACAAGTGAAAGTATTGTCATTTTCATCAAAATCATGGTCATAACACGGACGAGTGTTTTGACCTCAAGGAGGAAATTGAGTCCCTTATTCAGAAGGGACATTTGCGTGAGCTTGTCGACAGGGGAAGAGATTATCGACCAACCAAGCAATAAGAGCGACGTAATGAGTAGAACGACAATGAAGCGACACACAAAATGCACACCATCTTCAAAAGTCCCTCCGGAGGTGGAGACTCAAATCGAGCACGTTGAGCCCATGTTCGTAGTGCGACTAACAGTGAAATGGAGCATCATGTCTACCTTAACAGATGATCCAATAAGGATCTGAAGCTGAGCTCATGTAGTCTCACTTTTACTGAAGAAGACATTCGAGGGCTCCACTATCTACATGATGACGCCCTGGTGGTGTTGAGTGTCAGATATTGCATATTTTCCCTATTTATATCTTGGTTTATAAACATGAAATGCTTAATTAGTATATTTATGCATGTTTGACTTGTAAGGTGAATCTGAGAGCATTGAATGAAAAAAATGTTAAAAGCATTGATTTAATGCTCAAGATTCACCAAGGCAAGGGATGGATCACCAAGATTGAAGATTTCAAGACCTCAAGAGTCAAGGAAACCAAGTAGAGAAGGAAGTCAAAAGTGTAAAGTGTAGAAATTCAAAAAACTGAACTTCACTGTTTATGACATCAACCACCAGTCGATGACATTGAAGCGTTACATGAAAATCGAGTTTGGTTGCTAGACAAATTGGATGCATTTCTTAATGACATTGAAACCTTGTTCGATTGCTCGAAGACCAGTTCAATGACATCGAAGGCAGATCAATGACATCGAGATTTTTGAAGATTTCTGAAGCAACTCACTGGAACACTCTGGACACATTCTTGATTGAACGAACACCCTTCGATGACATCAAAGGATTGTTCAATGACATCGAAGGAAGGTTTGATGACATGAAAAGTTACGTAGTGTGAAAAAGCGTGACTTTCAGCTTCGACTTACGTTCGATGACATCGAAGGCATTACGCAAAGTTTACGTGGGGTGCGTAAATTTGAGGCGGTTTACAAATTTTTTCAACTCAGTGCGAAAGTTGGAGTTCCACAACTATAAATATGAATCCCTAGGATACTCCAAATCATCTTCTAGGGTTTGGAAATGGATAGGAGGCCAAGGCAGAACATAGACAACGTTCTTCTTCTTCGATTTCTTCATGGGTACTAGTTGATCTTTTTGTTATTCTTCTAGAATATTAGTCTTCACAGGATAATCTCTTAGTTAAGGCTAAGAGATGAAAGTTGAAGTTTATTTTGATGTTTATCATACTTTGATTCAAGTTTATGTTGAACTTCATTAATTTCTAGTTTGATTTGAGGAGTATTTCCAGTTTTCTATGATTTATCGTGACTTGAATTACAGTAGAATCTGTGAAGGCTTTTGATATCTTCTTAATTTATTTGGAATTGTGGAGATTGGTAAATCTTGTTGTTCACCAAAATCTCCTAGGCATGGTAGGATGATGGAATCCCTTCCAATCAATGCAATGGATCTCCATGTGTGAACTAATCCAATGAAAGTTCAGATTCTGTTCTAACTGATCTATCATCTGATTGGATAGGATAGGACTTCGATTCCAATTGAGTTATCATTGAATCAAGTAGATTGAATATTGAAATTGTTATAGGTAGATTCCTGGATCCTTAGTCTTTTTATCTTTATAATTTCAAAACCTTTTTCTAAATCGCTGTGTTAAAAACCCAGACAAACCAAATTAGACTTAGATTAGTTCTAGATCGCGTTCCCCATTCCTTGTGGATTCAACCTCATTCTCACTAAGTTATTACTACATCGCGACCCTACACTTGGGGTTATGAATAAGTTTTTGGCGCCGTTGCCAGGGAGTGGCGTTGAGCACGATTAGGTTTAGATTTTTTAAGTTTGATTTTTTTTTTTCTGATTTTTTTTAATATAGGGTTTTTAGGATTTTTCTGTTTTTAGACTTTATTTTTCTCTTCTCTTTCTTCTTCTAACATTGCTAACATAGTTTGATTATTTTGATTTTGTAGGATCTTCAATTACCCTTTTGGTAACTTCTTCCCTCTACTTACTTCCCATATTACTGTAGGAATTTTTTTTTTTAAAGGAATAGATTCAGAATTAAGGTTTCACCATGTACATGCAAGAGTGGATACGTAAGTATGGTACTATATTTCTAGAAGATGAGAGATATCAAGAAAGGCTATTAGATGATTATGTTAGGAAACAACCTATATCTCAAAATTTTTCTGAAACCATTATCGAGAACTAACGGGAATATAATGCTCCATTGGTTAAGAAGTCTATGCGTGATCATATGTAAGAGAGTAATTACACTTCACCTATTAAGAAAACATTACGTGATTATTAGAGTGAGAAAGATTATCACCCATCAAGTAAGAAGAAAACAATGTGTGATTATATTATGGGTGATAACGCATACCAACAACCATCAAACTCTCCCACATATGACTTGTATGACTATAATAAGTGAAAACATCAAAATTGGAGAGATGAACTAACAAGATATTATAGTGACTATTCACTTCAAAAATTCATGGATTATCAAGAACAATTCAACCAACTTGTTGTGGGCATTACGAAATCATTAGAGGCGATTGAATCCTCCATTCAATAACGTCAGTCGTGCCTTATTGATGAGGAAGAGGGTAGTTTATCCCAGCCTTAACCCAATCTAGAAACACAATGCGAGGAAAGTGATCCTAACCCGCTTGTGGAGAATACTGAAAGTGAGAATGAGGAGTTAGATTGTGTTAATGAGTATATGGTTCAATTTCCTAAAGAGTCGATCTCGATGACTGTCCAAAGTAATGATCAAGAGACATGAGTATCTTTCAAATATAATCGTGTTGACCCACTCCGCCTACATGAAACGCTTTATTCCAATGTGAAGGAGGAGCCCCTTTCAATTAATCCACACGATTCTTTTGAGGCGTGCTTGGTTCACTCCCCTGATTTAAATTATGATATGCTTAGGGAGATTGAGGGCTTGCTTAATACGACTTCAGTAGTTGAAACTACCCCGTGGAGGCCACCATTTGAGCAGTCACCCCTTAACGATACAGAGCCTCTTTGATTAGTATCAAGGAACCGAGTCTTCACATTAAATCTTTGCCTTCTGATTCACAATCTATCTATGCAGGGCATGGCGAGATGTATTCGGTGATGATTGACTCTACCAAGATGAAAAGCAACAGAGCATGCTTCCCTCTATTTTCAAAGACAATGAAGGAGTCCTTGGGTGTATCCTCACAGACCTCAATGTGGAGAATGAACCCCTTTTAACTGAATGTCTTGATTCTTTAAAAGATTACTTGGCATACTTTGCAAATTTAAATGATCTTATGATACAAGATATAGTGAACACCTTGCAAAATAACACCTCAGTTGTTAATATTGACCAAGGGAATCAATTTTCTAAAGAACTCCCTTCCACATATCCTGAATGTTTACCATTAGAAGTGGAGGAGCTAGAACTTGAGTAGGAGTCTGAAACTTCAGAATGTGTTGAGACTACATTACTTACTGGGAATTTTTCTAAATTCTATCTATTTGCAGTCTCTAATTCACCATGATGTACTAACATGGAAATTTTTTCTGTCACAGGTGAATCGTATATTCTCCAGAAACCTCAAATTTGGATTGAAAATATGTTATTGAGGTTCATAAATTTCTCTGGACATTCATGCTTCAGGGCATCGACGCCTGCTACAAAAAGGGCTTTTGGATGATCTTATTGAGAAACCTACAGAGAAATTTATCAAGATACTGGGCGGAGGAGAAACGTTGCTACATGATTAAGTAGTTTTCCCTCACTTTCCTAGTTTAGGATTAGAATTTATTTGCTTTCTTAAAATTAGTTTGCTTTTTAAAGTTTAGTTTAAACACGAGAATCACATTTTATTGGAAGATCGTATTCACTTCACAAGTACTCTTCATCTATTTCCCTTAATTTTCATTACTCTCAATTTTTCTCTTATTACATATGCCTATACATTGAGGACAATGTAAATTTTCGGTTGGGGGGTAGGTTTCCTATATGAAATTCCTCAAATTTGAGAAAAAAATGTTAAATTTTTTAGCTAAATTCTTTAAAATTCTTAGAAATTTCTGTGAATTTAAGTGATTTTGAAATTAATTCATAAAGTAGAATTATAGGATACTTAATGTTGATGATTTATGACTCTTAAGTTTTAGTTATTTGATAGATTTTAAAATTAAGTTGAGTCATCAATTTTTAATTAGAAGTTTTAAACATTGATTGAGTCATGATTTCACATGTCACATCTAACTTACACATCAAAGTTTTAGTTTGATATTAAATTGTTAACTTGATGATTATTAAGCATGATAGGAACCAACCTGAGAAATTTGTTCATCGTGTTCAATGAAAAGAATTGAAGGAAAAGAAAGAAAGAATTAATACCCAACAAAAAAATAGTTGTCGTCGAAAAAGGCTACCTATTAAAGTTCATTGAGGACTATTGAAAAAAAGAAAAAAGTGAAATAGTGTGAAAGACATCGATGAAAAAACAAAAGTTGGAAGAATAGAATGTTGAACTATAAGGGAAATTTTGGTTTAGGTTTTGGTTATCCTGAATGCACTTTTGATTATCAATGTTATCATGAAAATAGAGAATTAAAGCTTTAATTATGATAAGTCTAGACTTCACTATGCACCCATGGAACTCAATGTTTGAGATTGTTCTAATTGTAGGATTAATGCCTTGAACTTGATTAGAAAAGTTACCAAGTGATAAGAGTTTAGGAGAAAGTAGTTCTCAACATTAATGTATTTTAGATTTCTATAATTTAGATTGTTTTTAGAACTGCTTGAGCTCATGGAAATTATCCAATTGTTTTCAAAATATCTTTCACATGTTTTGGTCGAGACTAGCAAAATGCTAGTTGGGGGGGGGGGGGGAGGGATATTGCATATTTTTCCCTCTTTATATCTTTGTTTTATAAACATGATAACGCTTAATTAGTATATTTATGCATGTTTTACTTGCAAGTGAATTGAGAGATTAGAATGAAAAGAATGTTAAAAGCATGGATTTAATGCTCAAGAATCACTAAGGTAAGGGATGAATCACCAAGAATGAATATTTCAAGACCTCGAGAGTCAAGGAAACCAAGTGGAGAAGGAAGGAAGTCGAACGTGCAAAGTGCAGAAAATCAGATAACTGAACTTCACTGTCTATGGGTGGTCGATGACATCGAAGTATTACATGAAAATCGAGTTCGGTTGCTGGACAAATTGGATGCATTTCTCAATGACATTGAAGCCATGTTAGATTGCTCAAAGACCAGTTCGATGACATCGAAGGCAGTTCGATGATATCGACATTTTTGAAGATTTTTGAAGCAACTCACTGGAACACTCTGGACACATTCTCAATTGATCGAACACCCTTCGATGACATCGAAGGATTGTTCAATGACATCGAAGGAAGGTTTGATGACATGAAAAGTTACGCGGTACGAAAAGGGGCGACTTCTGGATTCGACTTACGTTCGATAACATTGAAGGTTGTTTGATGGCATCGAAGGTGTTACGCAGAGTGCTTAATTTGAGGCGATTTACAGATTTTTTCAACTCGGTGCAAAAGTAGGAGTTCCACAACTATAAATAGGAATCCCTAGGATACTCCAAATCATCTTCTAGGGTTTGGAAAGGGATAGGAGGCCAAGGCAGAGCGCCGACAACGTTCTTCTGCTTCTATTCTTCACGAGTTCTTGTTGATCTTTTTGTCCTTCTTCTAGGATGTTAGTCTTCTCAAGCTAATCTCTTAACTAAGGCTAAGGGATGAAACCTGTAGTTTATTTTGATGTTTATCATACTTTGATTCAAGTTTATGTTGAACTTCATTAATTTCTAGTTTGACTTGCGAAATATTTCCAGTTTTCTATGATTTATTGTGACTTCAATTACATCAGATTCTGTGGGGGCGTTTGATATCTTCTTAATCTATTTGGAATTGTGGAGATTGGTAAATCCTGTTGTTCACCATCATCTCCTGGGCATGATAGGATGATGGAATCCCTTCCAATCAATGCAATGGATCTTCATGTGTGAACTAATTCAATGAAAGTTCAGATTCTGTTCTAACTGCGATCCGATTGTATAGGATATGACTTCGATTCCAATTAAGTTATCATTGAATCAAGAGGATTGAATATTGAAATTGATATAGGTGGATTCATGGATCCTTAGTCTTTTATCTTTATTATTTCAAAACATTTTTCTAAATCGCTGGATTAGAAACCCAGACAAACTAAGTTAGACTTAGATTAGTTCTAGACCGTGTTCCCCATTCCCTGTGGATTCAATCTTGTTTTCATTGATTTATTACTACGTCGTAACCCTACATTTGGGGTTGTGAACAGGTGGTTGCCATGATAGTGGTTAATCACAAAGTGCATCGTATATTGGTCGACATTGGAGCTCGGGCGACATCCTATTTGCTACTGCCTTTAAAAGATGGGGGTCAGAAGATCAAGACTGTGACCCATCCAAATGCCCATGCTCGTCTTTACAAGGGGAAAGTAACCTCTAAAGGTAGCATCCTGCTACTTGTGACCACTGATGAGGGTGCTAACTAGATGACCACCATGGTCAATTTCCTTCTAGTAGACTATCCCTCCGTTTATAATATCATTATGGGCAAGTCATCTTTGAATTCCATGAGAGATGTGGTGTCAACTTATCACCTTACTATGAAATTTCCAACCGAGCATGGGGGCCGGCCAGGTCAGGGGCAATCAACATGAGACACAACAATGTTATTCAACAGCACTCCAACCAAAAGCGTAACAATAGCAAGCGATGCAAATTACCTCCTTATACTGATGGAAACAGACTGCTGAAAGAGGGTCACTGGTGGAAGACCTCGTTGTAATACAACTCTCCGATTCTGACCCAACCCACACTGTTTAGGTTGAATTGTTGCTCGAGCTAGGGCTTCAAGTGAAGTCAGCTGACCTACTAAGACAACATGTTGATGTGTTCACCTGATCCTGCTGGATATGCCCAATATAGATCTAGAGGTTATGGTCCATCGGTTGAACATGAACTATGACCACAAACTTGTGAGGCAAAAAATACGAGCATTCGCCCTGAGAGGTACGTGTCCATCAGCAAGCAAACTCCTCAAAGTCGGGTTTATTAAAGAGATTTACTATCCTGACTAGTTAGCCAACATCGTGTTGGTAAAAAAGGCCAACAGGAAATGGAGGGTCTGCATAAATTCACCGACATGAATAAGGTATGCCTAAAGGACATCTTTCCCCTCCTAAGGATCGACCAATTGATGGATAGTACCGCTTGACATGCACTCCTCAGTTCTATAGATGCATACTCAGGATATAATTAAATCACCATGCACGAATACTGAAAAGGCAAGCTTAGGAAGTCCTAGAGGGGGGGGGGGGGGTGAATAGGACTATGCCAAATAATCAAATAAAGTGCTGAATAAATAAATAAATCAGATATCTCAATCGCACTAGTATAGAAAAGTTGATTCAAACTAATTCGTAGGACAACCTTCACCCAAACAAGTTAGGCAGGATGACCTTATTTCACGAATATGATAAGAATCAAAATCTCAAATTGAGTCAGAGTAAATAAAACTATCTATTACAAACATTCACCACTTTTACATAAAAGAAATTACAACCATTCATTACAAAAGTAATAAAAACATTCACCACAACACTAAGAATTATAGTGGTTTGGTGTGTCAACAACTATTCTCAAACCGCCACACCTACTCCATTCCTAAGATTACTAACCACGTAATTTTAGATTTCACTATGAATAAGGTTTTCAGAGAGTCACCTTAAAACATGACACAGTTGTGATTTTAACGAGCTATCACAAATAAAGAAACCCCTCACTGAGATTTTCTAGCTTATCTTAGAAAAACCAACTCTGAGATTTTCTGGCTATCTTAGAAAAATAAAATACAATGTAAAAAGAATACTTATCTTCATTGTAAAAGAAGCTGTAGCCGAAAAATATTTTTCTTGAATGACGAATGTTAAATGTTTAGTCTAATAGAAAAGATCCAGGGTTCTATTTGATTTTAATTAAGTTTAAACCAAAGGCTACTTGCATTAATTCCCTTAAATCTCAATAAGAGTAAACACTCTTTTTGAAATCATAATGATAGAGTTTTATGATGAAGGAATTAATGAAAAAGCTATAAAAAAATTATAAATACCGCTTGATAGCTTGACAATAAATGAGGCTTCTCTCTCTTGTATAAGGGCTTTAATAGGCTTGAATTATATCTTCGGATTGAGAAAGAACCTCTATTTATAGGCAAAAAGTTTGTTCCTTTAACTGGTTTAAGGCAGTCTTCGACTGGCCTAAGCATCGAATTCAATTCCAACAAATTTTCATTTTTGAGCAGGATAAGCTCTAACAGATCTTCGACTAGTCGAATGACTTATTCGACTGGTCTAAAAAGCTCTTCGACTGGTTGAGCAAGATGAATACGAACTGATTTTAACTGTTGGACTTCGATTCGAGCAAGCTTCGACTAAACGAAGGAGGTCCTCTGACTGGTTGAGGGGTCCACTCGACTGGTCGAAGATTCAACAAAAAATATGTTACATTTCGGTTGGTGCTTGGACTAGTCGAGAAATTCTTAGACTAGTCAAGCCAAAACTTAGACTTGTCAAAACTCAGTCATTTATAAGTATAAAAAATCCAATTTAAATATGTTTTGAAAGCCCCTAAACCTAAGGTCTTTTTAGGGTTTAAAATACTTGTATGGACTGAACTTCATAGGATTAGAAACATGAAGTTTTCAAAAGAGCTTAATCTTCTACTAGAATCTTTCAGTAGATCTAGCTTGGTCTTCAACTTAAGCTTGAGTTTGAACTTGATTTTGAACTTGAGCTTGAACATGATCATAAGCTTAACTTGAACTCGATCATGAGCTTGACTTGAACTTGATCATGAGCTTGACTTGAAGATCGCTTTGCTAAGTTATTTTAACAAGAAGAAATTTGACAAACCAGGTGTAAAATGTGCTTTAAATATAATAACACTTACAAATACGATAATAAAAAAATGGCCTTTATCACGGAAAAAGGATTGTACTTCCATCGAGTAATGTCATTCGGGCTAAAGAACGCCAGAGCAACCTAAAAGAACGTGGTTAACAAAATGTTCGCCAAGCAGATCAAGAACACAATGAAGGTCTACGTTGACGACATGCTCATTAAGAGTTCTAAAGCAAGGGACCATGTGGAAGATCTGAAGGAAATGTTCGCAATCCTGAAGAAGTACCGAATGAATTTGAACCCGAGCAAGTGCGCCTTCGGCGTCATCTCAGGAAAGTTCCTAGGCTTCTTGGTCAATCAGAGAGGGATAAAATTGAACCTCGATAAGATCCAAGCTCTCTTAAAAATGAGCTCCCTTAACACGACGAAAGAGCTTCAATGTCTTATGGGCAAAGTAGTGGCCTTAAATAGATTTGTCTCTTAAGCCACAAACAAATGCTTGTCGTTCTTCAACCATCTGAAGAAAACATGAAGCCAACCTGAAGGAATGAGTGTAACCAAGCATTTCACCAGCTCAAGGAATATCTGGGGTCCCCTCCACTACTCTTCAATCTAGAGCCAGGGGAGTCGCTACTACTGTATCTATCAGTATCAGCCATATCGGTTAGTTCGGCCCTAGTACGCTAGGTGGAAAATAAGTAGTGACCAATCTACTATTTGATAAAATCTATGGTTAAAGAATAGACGTGATACTCGGACATAAAGAATTTAGTGTTAGCACTGATTGTATCATTTCGATGCCTCTAACCTTACTTTCAAGCACATACCATTATAATTCCAATCGATCAGCCACTCTAACAAGTGTTGCAGAAATTAGAGGCAATGAATGACCAAATGGGCAATCGAGCTCAGTGAGTTTGACATCATGTACCAACCAAGAGTATGAATTAAAGGCTAGGTTGTTGCTGATTTCATAGCCTACTTCACTCACCCCACTCCTCTGCAGCAGATAGGGGACAAGCAGAGCATTGGCCTACATGAATGGACCCTTCATGTTGATGAGTCATCCAACTCCCGAGGAAGAGGGGTAGGACAAATCCTCGTTTCACTGAACTAGTCCAATATAGAGTTCGCTCTAAGGTTCTGGTTCATAGCTTCGAGCAATGAGGCAGAGGCTAGCCAAAGCGATGGAAGCTCGAGCATTGAAAATCTATAATGACTCCTAGATAATAGTGAACTAGGTCACTATAGAATATCAGGCCAGAGGAGAGAGAATGATGACCTATCTGGAAAATGCACAGGACTTACTTAAAGAATTCGACAAGTACGAGGTCATCTTGATCCCCATGTTGAAAAATTCCAAAGCAGGTGGCCTGGCTAAATTAGTTACAGTGGTCGGCAACAACCTCACCATGACTATGCCGATCGAATTCCTACTCGAGCCCAGCATCAACCAACCGACCAAAAAGAGGCCCTCCCGATAAACCAATTGTCGAGCTAAATGGACCTGATCATACTTTATCTGCGAAAGGCCGAGTTGCCTAAGAAAAAAGCTAAAGGCCCACAAACTAATACACGGTACGCTCGACACACGATTCTAGGAGACATCTTGTACAAAAGAGGGTTCTTGTTGTCATATCTGAGATGCTTGCAATATGATGAAGCTGAATATATTTTAAGGAAGGTCCATGAAGGTATATATGGAAACCATTCGGGCGAAAGGGCCCTAGCCCACAAGGTGATTCGAGAAGGATAGTACTAATCGACCATCCATGAAGACACAAAGTAATACACAAGGAAGTGAGATAAGTACTAACGCTTCACTATGGTACCGCGACAACCACCCGAGCATATAACCCCAATGAGTGGTCCCTAGCCCTTTACACAGTGGAGAGTGTTCACAACCCCAAGTATAGGGTCGCGATGTAGTAATAATCTTGGTAAGACCGAGGTCAAATCCACAGGAACCGAACCTTGTACGTATTCTGAAAGTAACTAGAAATAGAACTAGAAGAAGATGTATTCTAAATCTGGAGAATTTAAGAGAATAATTGTAAACTATTTAACTAAAACTTGTAGAATTCAAAGGTGGGAAACTAGGGTTTCCGAGGATCCACTTGTAGAGATCAGGGAGATCTATGCTTGACTCACGAACACAACTGGAATCAGAGTCCCATCTTCATCCAATTAGAAGATATTCAATTAAAATCAAATTTGAACTTCGTTTGATCAGTTTTCAATGAACGATAGGTGTGAGAATTAGAATTGATTCCATCACAAAACCATGCCAATCAAACAAAGCAAACAACAAAATTTAACCAATTCACAACCAATCTGAGAGATTTATGAACATTAGGAAGGGTTCCATCATCCAACCATGTCCATGGGATGATGGTTAACAATAGGGTTTCCTAAGTTCACAATCACAATAGTGAAAAGAACATACTCAAAGCTATCGCAGATCTATTGTAATTCAAGTCACAACAAACCATTAAAAACTATAAATATTTCTCATAATCAAACTAAAATCAAGGATAGTTCAAATAAAACATGAATCCAAGCATAGAAAGCATCCCATCACGCTACAAGCTTCACCTCTTAGCCCTTGCTAAGAGGTTTAGCCAATTACAGACATGATTGAACTAAAATCTCAGGAAAACATCAAAGGAAAGGAAAAGAAAAACAAGGAAGAAGGAGAAGAATGCTTCACAGTCGTCCCACTCTCTCTCTCTCTCTCTCTCTCTCTCTCTCTCTCTCTCTCTCTCTTTTCTCTTGCTCGTGCACGTCCCTGGATGATTCCCTCTCTCTCTCTCTCTCTCTCTCTCTCTCTCTCTCTCTCTCTCTCTCTCTTCTCCTTTTATAGATAAAGGGTAGTCAGTGAGTGGTGAACCAACTCTACATTGCAGCGATAAGCGGTGAAGTACGTAGGCTTTACGCAGCAAGAAAACACGTGCGCAGCGAAAGCGCAACCATCTTATGTTCGAATTGGTTTTCAGGGAAGAACCCATCCATACCTCTCATTCTGACTTCATGGTGAGGGTTGGTGCCCTCCTTTGCATCTTCTGGACGGTCCGGATCACTGATCCGACCGTGTCTATGATCATATAATCGCCCACGTTGGCCGGCTGCCTTCGGATGCTGTTCTTGTGCATGTGATTTGCGCTGAGGTGTTCAGTGGGCCCCGAATCAGTGTTAATGGAGAAATTCACTCCGTCCGTTGGATTCCTGATGAAATTTCAATCGGGAATGGCCACTTTTGCTTGAGTTTGTTGTGGCCCACTGTTTCTTTATTCCCGCCATCCATCTTGCGTTTGAACGTGGCCTTTGTGTATGCACGTGCATGGTTGTAGAAGGACACCATGGTTATGGTCAGCCCCACCGTCTGGACACATTGGATGGTTCAGATCGTTTGTCTGATCAACGGTGGTGAGCCACCACCCTCCACAGCGAACGTACGTGCGTAAGGGAGAGAGCTCAGTCGGGTCAATAGTCTTTGATCGGACTCTCTGGTTCAGCGTGCCTCAAGTGCATGCGCATGCATCACAGGTGGGGTCCACTGAGATGTATTTTGTGAAATCCACACCATCCATTCATTTTGGCTATCCAATTCATGGGTTGAGCCCAAAGTTGAGGCATATCCAGAGATTAGGTAGGCCCAAATCAGTGATTTATGGCTGATCTTTTCCATTGGACCACTTCCACAAAGATCCAATGGCTAAAATTTTATGTGTACGGTTACTTTATGATCCTTAGACCAGGCATAAAATTTTATACCAAACGAATGGTGGGAACCATGTGATCTTGCATTCAGGACGATTTTCAGGTTTCTTTATCTTCAATCACTGGGTTTTCTCGAATCTTTGGCATGTGAATTCTTCAATCTCAGTCCTCTAAGATCCATCCCTTGCCTTGGTGATTCTTTAGCATCAAATTCATGCCTTTAATACCCTTTTTCAATCCAAGCTCTTAAATTCACCTTGTAACAAAAACATGATTAAAATAGAACGCTAAGCAATATCATGTTCATAAATCCAAGTAATAATTGGGTCTAATATGCAATATTTAACCCTCAACACAATCCCCAACCAACATTTTGTTAGTCCCGAGCAAAGTATGTAAAAAATATTTTAAGAATTACAGGACAATTTCTGTAAACTCAAGTGATTTTTGAAAAAAACAATCTAGATACTAGAATTCTAAGATGCATTAATGTTAAGCATTAGTTTCTCCTAAACTCAAGCACATGGTAAACTTCATGGTCAAGTTCAAAGTATTAATCCATTGATTAGAACAATTCTAAATATTGAGTTCCATGAGTGCGTAGTGTAACTTCGACTTATCACAATTAAAGGTCCAATTCTCAATTTTCATGATATCATTGGTAACCAAAAAAGAGCATTCCAGATAACCCATCCTAAACCAAAACTTGCCTTACAGTTCAGCCTTTTTATTCTTCCAGCTTTTGATTTTTCCATCGATGGCTTCAAGTTGTGTCAACATTTTTAAAGATCTTTAGCAGGTAGCCGTTTTAGATGACAACTGTTATTTTTAGCTAGGTATTCACTTTTTTTTTTAACATGATGGACAAATTTCCCAGGTTGGTTCCTTCCATGCCTAGTGATTACCAGGTTAACAATTCACTATCGAACTGAAGCTTTAATGTGTAAGCTAGGTGTGACATGTGAAACCTTGACTCAATCAATGTTTAAAACTTCTAATCATGGATTACTAATTCGAACTTAACTGTGAAATCTAACAGGTAACTGAATCCAAGAGTCATAAATCACCAACATTACGTATCTTATACTTCTAAATCAAGGATATCATTTAAAATCACTCAAATTCACAAAATTTTCAGAAAATTTTGAAAAAATTTTCACAATCAATTTTTGCTTAAGACTGAGAAAACATTGATTAGGTAACCTACTCTCCCATCCCCAACCTAAAATCTACATTGTCCTCAATGTAAAAAATGTAAGCATGCAATGCACATGAAACAACGAAAGGTAAAGGAGAAGTGATGGAAAGGTAGTACTTGAGGAGGAAATTGTACAGCTTTTTCCAAAGAATCTCAACATGAAGGTGGGTCAGCAGAAGAGTTAAACCACAAAAAGTAAACTATCCTAGAACAACTGGAAAGCAAACTATCCTAACAGCATAAAGCCGACGATCCTAAAACGACATAAAGCAAACTACCCTAGTCCTATAAAAGCAGTAAACCTACCTATACCTCCATCGGACTAGGAGATCAATCCTAGTACATAGGATCATTCAGAGGTATGGACATGTCCTCTGAATCAAATTTCTCAACAAATGACTTTAATCGATGTCTATTTACTTTAAACTCATTACCATTATTTGGATTCTGAATCTCGACAGCCCCATGAGGATAAATATTGATAACAATGAAAGGGCCAGTCTAACGAGATCAGAGCTTACTCAGAAAGAGATGTAGTCGAGAATTATACAAAAGGACCTTTTGACCTAGTGTGAATGATTTTTAAAGAATGTGCTGGTCATGAAATGCCTTCATCCTATCCTTGTAAATTCTTGAATTCTCGTATGCATCATTTTGAATTTCTTTGAGTTCATTCAACTGAAGTTTGCATAGCAAGCCAACGTTGTCCAAGTTGAAATTCAGATTTTTGATGGCCCAGTAGGCTCTATGTTCCAACTCCACAGGCAAGTGGCAAGCTTTCCCATAGACAAGTTTAAAGGGAGACATTTCAATAGGGGTTTTAAATGCAGTACGGTAAGCCCATAAAGCATCGGTCAATTGAATTGACCAATCCTTATGGTCAGGGTTAACCGCCTTTTCCAAAATGTGTTTAATTTTCCTATTGAAAATCTCAGCTTACCCACTTGTTTGTGGGTGGTATGGAGTGCTCACCTTATGAGATATGTCATATTTCTTCATTAAATTCACGAATGGCCTATTATAAAAATGTGAGCCTCCATCACTAATGATGGCTCGAGGCGTTCCAAAGTGGGAAAGGATGTTCACTTTTAAGAATTTAATGATTGTTTGATGTTCACTGTTTCGGCATGGGATTGCTTCAACTCATTTAGTGATATAGTCTACTACGAGCAAAATATATAAATATCCAAAAGACTGGGGGAAAGGTCCCATGAAATCAATGCCCTAGCAATCAAATGCTTTTATGATAAGGATGGGATTCAAGGGCATCATATTTCGATGAGACAATGCTCCCAATTTCTGACAACGCTCACAAGCCTTGTAAAACTCAGGAGTGTCCTTGAACATAGTGGGCCAGTAAAACCCATGTTGCAGAATCTTGGTTGTGGTCTTTTTAGTAGAAAAGTGACCACCATAGGCCTGTGAGTAACAGAAGGAGATGACACTTTGATGTTTATTGTCTAGCACACATCTCCTTAAGATTTGGTTTGGGCAACATTTAAACAAATACGGATCATCCCAGAAGAATTTGCGCACCTCAGTGAAAATTTTCTTCTTATCTTGCGCAGTCCAATGTGTCGGTGTGAAACCTGTGGCAAGATAATTAGCAATATCAGCAAACCAAGGTGAATGGGAGACTTTGAACAATTGTTCGTGAGGGAACATGTCATTTATGTGTGTCGTCTCAAGGGAATCAGGGAGATCAAGGAGAGAAAATGGCTAACCACTACGTTCTCTACTCCCTTTTTATCTTTTATTTCTACATCGAATTCTTAGAGTAGGAGGATCTATCTTATTAGGCAAGGCCTAGCATCATTCTTAGAAAGAAGATACTTGAGCGCCGCATGATTTATGTAAACGATGATCTTAGATCTGATCAAGTAGGATCTAAAATTGTCCAAAGTGAACACTATAGCTAAGAGTTCATTTTCTGTAGTTGAGTAGTTCACTTGGGTAAGATTTAGAGTTCTACTTGCGTAATGAATAACGTACGGCTTCTTTTCTTTTCTCTGGCCTAAAATTACCGCAAGAGCATAGTCAGACGCGTCATACATAAGTTCAAAAGGAAGGCTCCAGTCGGGTGGCTAAATGATAGGTGCAATGGTTAACATGCCCTTAAGCTTAGTGGAACCTTCCTGACATTGCTCAGTCCACTCTTATGGTGCTTCCTTTTGAAGTAGATTACATAAGAGACGAGAGAGGAGACTAAAGTCCTTTATGAATCTTTTGTAAAAACAGCGTGTCCTAAGAAGGATCGCATGTCTCGTATGTTCTTAGGTGGAGGTAGGTTAGAGATAAGATCAATTTTTGCCTTATCTACCTGAATTCTTTTAGATGAGATGATATGTCCAAGGACAATTCCCTTATGAACCATGAAATGACACTTCTCCCAGTTGAGTACCAAATTCTTTTCTTCACATCTTTTCAACACACATTTAAGATTCTTTAAGCAATCGCTGAAAGATGGAATGAAGATAGAGAAGTCATCTATGAAGACCTCTAGATATTGCCCCACCATGTCAGAAAAAGTACTCATAATGAGTCACTGAAAAGTGGCAGGGGCATTACATAGTTCGAATGACATCCTATGGTAAGCAAAGGTGCCATAGGGACATGTACGTGTAGTCTTTTCCTGATCTTCAAGGGCTATTTCTATCAGGTTGTAGCCTGAATATCAGTTAAGGAAACAGTAATAGGAATGACTGGCTAACATTTCTAAGATTTGATCAATAAAGGGCAAAGGGAAGTGGTCCTTCCTCATGACGGTATTCAATTTCCTATAGTCGATGTACATTCTCTAACTAGTAATAACTCTAGTTGGCATGAGTTCATTATTTTCATTGGCTACGATGGTGATTTCAGACTTCTTGGAAACCACCTGAGTTGGACTCACCCATTGACTATCGGATATTGGGTATATGATACCCACATCTAATAGTTTAAGAACCTCGGCTTTAACCACTTCCTTCATGTTTGGATTTAGTCTATGTTGTGATTGTTGAGAGGTCTTCGCATTATCCTCAAGATAAATGTAGTGAGTACAAATCGAAGGGTCAATTCCCTTGAGGTCCGCAATCGTCCATCCAAGAGCTCCCTTATGCTCAATGAGAGTAGATATGAGCATACTCTCCTGTTCTTACTCAAGTTGGGAAGAAATCAGCACCGAGTATGTCTCATCTTGACCTAAATAGACATATTTCAAATCATGAGGGCAAGGTTTTAGGTCAAGCTTCAGTGCCTTGAGGTTAGATGGTAGAGGCACTTCATTAGTTTGGGGCAACTCTTTAAATTATGGCTTCAACTGGTTAACTTCAAGTACCGACACAGTATCAAGCATGACACACATCCCCCTAATCATATCATCATCAAAATCATTGGAACGGACCAGGCACGTCTCTAGAGGGTCAGAGGATAAGGTTAAAGGTGTTCTATCTTCCATGAAAGAGTCAATCATGTTAATGTCATAAAAATTGTCATCATCCTCTAACCATCTGCCTGTGTTGAAAAAGGTTATTCAACTCCAATGTCATATTCCTGAAAGACATACTCATGACTCCATTCCTGCAATTAATGATTGCATTTGAAGTGGCAAGGAATGGGCGACCAAGAATGATGGGAATCTAAGTGCTCATGTTACTGATGGGTTCCGTATCTAGGACGATAAAATCTACTGGGTAGTAGAATCTGTCAACCTGGACCAAGACATCCTCAATTATCCCTCTCGGTATACGAACCGAGCGATCAGCAAGTTATAATGTGGTTAGGGTGGGTTTTAATTCACCCAAACCTAACTGTTTGTAGACCGAGTAGGGAATCAGATTTACTCTCGCTCCTAAGTCAAGAATTGTGTGCTTAATTCGGTAGTTCCCGATTACACAAGGTATGATTGTTTTACCAGGATCTTTGAATTTCTATGGCACATCTTGCTTTAGGATGGCACTCACTTTCTCAGTTAAGAAGATTTTTTTTTAAATATTTTACCGCCTTTTGGTCGTACATAAGTCTTTCAGAAATTTGGCTTATGAAGGTATTTGTTTAATCGTATCAAGTAGAGCAATATTGACCTTCACTTGTTTCAACACCTCTAGAATATCTTGAGAGTTGGAGAGAGGTTTTGGTGCAACCAACCATTGGGGAAATGGAGCAATCGGCTTTCCTTGAGGTTTTGATTCGAGTTCTTGTGGAGCAACACTAGGTCTATCATTATTGTCCTCTTACGGGTCCTTAGGCATTTCGGCCCTAATCGAAATGGTTTTGTCAATGGTTTTCCAACTCCTAAGAGTGGTGATAGATTTAGCTTGCTCCATATGATTTGAAGAGCTCAGGTCGCTAATTTCATATTGTGGTTTTCGATTGGGAAGAGGTTGAGCTGGAAGGTGAAAGTGCCCTGGTTTGTCAAGTTACGTGAGTGTTGAGTCAGAGTGTCTACAGAGCCTGATAGGAAGATCAATTCAAGCGTCTGCCTCAACCGGATGTGTGCAAGCTCGTCACAGGTAAAACTAAAGCCTCACATCCCATGACCTAAAACACTAGGTGAAGAAAACCCTTAAAAACAAGTTAGAAATCATAGGGTTTTAAGGTGAGAAAACTTTTTTTAAAATAGGAAAATCTCTAAGTTTTTCTCGCCTTGTCGATTTTATCAAAACACCCTCGATATGATCGACCTGCTCTGTCGATGTCCTCGATACCTTAACGATATTATCGATGTGAGGACCAAAAGTGTCCAACAACTAAATATTCAACTGGACAGATTTGTTGATGTATCGATACACCTATCGATATAATCGATATAAGAACCAAAAATGTCCAGCAACTAAATACTCATCTGGACTGATTTATCGATATATCGATTCCCCTATCGATATCATCGATATTCAAATCTCGAGTCCATCGAAAGTGGCTCGATAAGATCGATAGGCAGATTTTCGGCGCCCCTATTTTTTAATGAAATCTCAAATTTCTTCGATATATCGATGATCTTCCGATATAATCTGAAATCAAATATCGATAAGATCGGAGGTCCATCGATGATATCGATCGTGGGCGCACATATCTTGTAGCAGATATTTCAGGTTGTTTTTAACTATGATCGAGGGCCCTTCGATAGAATCGATAATCAAATATCGATGATATTGGCACTAGGTCGATTACATCGAACAAGGTCATAAACTGTCCAGCAAGCTTAAAGACAAATCCGCTGGATTTATCGATGCCTCGACTCTGACTCAATATCATCGACATTCAAATTTCGATGATCTCGATGGTTCCCCAATCATTCATGAAAACCTGAAATGTTTCAAAGTCAAGTCTCTCTCATTTTTCAAGTGTCGATGGATCGAACCTGTCATTGATGGAATTGGAGTTCGAAATCCGATGACATCAACAGTAGTTTCGATTCATCGACCAATTGGCAAAGAGTTTCAAAAGCGTATGACATTGAGTCCGAGTCATCGAGCAGACCATCGATGCTATCGAGAGTATACGCTTGATGATATCGAACTCTATCATAAATGTGAGCGTTTTATATCTGTTGGAACTCTTTGCCTATATATAGAGGACTTATCTTTTATTACTGTAAGAGAAAGTAGAGAGAGCTATTGTGTATTTCAATTTATATCTTATATCCAAAGCCCTTTCTCTCAAGGGAGTTCATCCTCCAATCCACCCTCATCATTAATATTCAATAGAGTGGATTAGGGAATGAACTTCCGCATTCAAGGATCCTCCGGCTACTACCTTAATAGAAAATCATTAAGCTAGGATGCCTTGAATGCATAAGATTGGAATTGCTCTATCTTCCTGATAGGAAAATATTTTAAGAGTAGGATTCCGTCTTCACCTTGACCTAACCCGAAGCCGAGTATTGGTACATCATTTTGTGTTGCGGATCAAAGGAGCAGAAGACTCTTCGTCAACAAGGAGGATGAGATCTTCAACATTGTGCTAAACGAGACTCATCAGCTTATTTGTAAGTATCCAGACTCCAAGAGGACACTTGTGATCATTCCTTTCTAAGATTGGGTCCTAAGTGGTTCTCACCCTTTGAAGTCCTCAAGGAGGCCTTCGGCGGGAGTGTACGTGGTGGGTACGTTGTGTGGACCCTTGCTCTGTGGAGAGCATAAACATTGGTTAGGAGTGAACCAGTAAAACTCTGGGTTTGAGGTGAACCGTGTAAAACCTTGGGTTTGAGGTGAACCGGGTGAAACCTCCAGTAGGGTCTTATGGAAGATCCTTGGCCAGTGTGCCTAAAAGTGGGTGCGTTGTGTTGACCTTTACTCGTGAGATCATAAACAGTCAGCCTCGGTGTAGGTTGTAAAGGTTGAAGGTGAACCTGATTTAAAACCTTAAGTTAGAGGTGAACCATTGTGAAACCTCCTTAGTGAAATCTGGTACACTCAAGGGTTGAGTGCAGTTACCGGGAGTGGAGTAGACTCATCGTCGAACCACTATAAAAATGATTGTGTTTGAGATTGTTATTCTTATGATTGTGTGACTCACTTTAATACTTCCATATCTGAACATTTGATCACACCACACACACCTACACAGTCATATCCATCATAGGCTAGCTTGCATACTGCTTATCTCAAAAATAATTTGTGATTGGATCCTCTACTAGGCTTGGAAGCCAGTAGAGTTACATTTGAGTAATCCTGATAACTGCATGATCACAGGATTAGTGAAGTAGGATTTTTAAATAAATCATAAAAACTTTAAAAAGTCCTATTCACCCCCCTCTACGACATATTGGCATATTCCTTCTTCAACTAGTGTGGTCTTTACCACCATTTCAATTGGTATCAGAGTGGGTCTCTCTTTAAGGGCTTCACTGCCTAAAGAGTGATCTTGACTGAAGAAGGAATCATGTTTAAAAGAATCTAAGAGGGTATGATAAACCAAAACAATTACCTTGTAATTCACACTACTCTGAAAGTCGGTAATAGTTCAAAGTGGTATCTTGATAGTGTTTGTTCCAGACACATGACTGGTGATCAAACTCACTTTTGTGAGTACTCAAACTTTGATGGAGGATCTATCACATTTGGTGATGGTAGCTCAGCCAAAATTGTTGAACAAGGAATAATAGTTGTACCAGGCCTTCCTAAAATTAAACATGTCCTCTGTGTAGAAGGTCTAAAACATAATCTCTTTAGTATCTCCCAAATCTGTGACAAAGAACATCTTATCACTTTCTTAAAAGATGTGTGTAGAATTGTGGATCATACAGGAAAATCTCTCATAAAAGGGTTACGCACTAGTGATAACTGTTATGTCATTGAAAGTACATGTGAGAGTGTATAATCCACAAAGTGCAATATGGCTGTAAAGAATGAATCCAAACTGTGGCATCAAAGGTTGGGACATGTTCACTACCGAAATTTAGCAAAACTCAGTTCAAAGAATTTGGTTGGGGGACTTCTCAAGCTTAGAAAAGAAGAAAAAGTTATCTGTGGAGAATGTCTAAAAGGAAAATAAATTAAAGTCTGACACAAAAAAGACAACCATCATCGCAACAACAAATCCTTTGGATTTGCTACATATGGATCTAGTTGGACCAACGAAGGTGGGAAGCCATGGCAAGAAAAGATACTTTCTGGTGGTGGTAGATGACTACACCAAATTTACTTGGGTCGCATTCCTTCAGGAAAAATCGGATGCGTTTGAGGAATTTGTGATCCTGGCAAAGCGACTCCAAAATAAAAAAGGGTATGGCATAAATTGTATCAGAAGTGATCATGGTGGAGAATTTGAAAATGAAATATTCGAAAGATATTGTAATGAGAAAGGAATTCGTCATGAATTCTCTGCCCCAAAAACACCTTAGCAAAATGGAGTCGTTGAAAGGAATAATTGTGTATTGCAGGAAATGGGGTCTGTTATGTTGAAAGGGAAAGATATGGCAAAAAGTTTTTGGGCAAAAGCTGTCAATACTGCCTATTACATCATAAATAGAGTATATCTTAGAGCAGGTCTGAATAAAACTCCATACGAATTATGGTTTGGGAAAGTGCCTAGTGTGAAATATTTTCGTGTCTTTGGAAGCAAATGTTATATCTTGAGAGACAGAGATCACCTAGGAAAATTCGAGTCTAAAAGTGATGATGAAATCTTTCTGGGGTATGCTATGAATAGTCGTGCGTATAGAGTATACAATCTAAGAACCCTCACTATTCAAGAGTCAGTCAATGTGGTAATCAATGATCAACCTCATGAAGAAGATACACCTGCAAATGAATTAGAAGATGATGTAGATTCATGCATAATAGAAAAATCTGATAACAAAACTACATCACCCTGTGAACCTCAACCATCATCTGACACCCCCATCATAAAAGATCACCCTCGCGAACAAATTATTGGAGATCCTAACGACGGTGTAAGAACTCGACGACAGATAGAAAATATCTATAGCCATTTCTATTTTACCTCAAAAATTGAACCAAAGAATATTGTGGAAGCTCTTCAAGATGAACATTGGATTAATGCTATGTAAGAAGAACTTCAACAATTTCAAAGAAATGAGGTATGACAATTGGTTCCCAGACCACTTGATAAATATCATTGGAACCAAATGGGTCTTCAAGAATAAATCAGATGAATCAGGAAACGTGATCCAAAACAAAGCAAGGCTTGTAGCTCAAGGGTAGTCATAGATAGAAGGCATTGATTTTGATGAAACATTTGCTCCTATAGCTCGCATGGAGTCTATTAGAAATCTTCTGTCCATTGCATGTGCATTAAAGTTTAAACTATTTGAAATGGATGTTAAGAGTACTTTTCTTAATGGAGATCTTGTTGAAGAAGTCTATGTTGAACAACCAAAAGGATTTTCGGATCCTAAGTGTCTTCATTACATGTATCGTCTGAATAAAGCCCTCTATGGTCTCAAACAAGCACCACGTGCTTGGTATAAACGACTGACAAAATTTCTTTTGGACCATAAATTCTGCAGAGGGAGTGTTGATAAGACTTTGTTTACTTAAAGAACAAAAGATTCACTGCTTATTGCACAAATTTATGTGGACGATATAGTCTTTGGTTCTACATGTGAAGATATTGCATACAAATTTGCTAACCTCATGAGATCAGAATTTGAAATGAGTATGGTTGGTGAACTGAACTTCTTCTTAGGATTGCAGGTCAAGCAGCTCCATGATGGAATTTTTATCTGTCAAACCAAGTATGCGAATGATTTGGTAAAAAGATTTGGTCTTGAATTTGGTCGCTCTTATCACACTCCCATGAGCACCACACTCAAACTCTCCAAAGATACAAATGGCAAGAGTGTGGATCAACATCTCTACCGGAGTATGATAGGTAGTCTACTATATCTCACAGCTAGTCGTCCCGACATATCTTTCAGTGTTGGGGTATGTGCTCGATATCAAGCAAATCCTAAGGAATCTCATTTAACGGCTGTTAAGAGGATCATCAAATACATAGCAGGGACTCCCTCCTATAGACTGTGGTATCCATTTGAAATATCTACCATCATCACCGGGTACTCTGATGCCGACTGGGCAGGAAATTTAGATGATCGAAAATCTACAAGCGGAGGATGTTTCTATATTAGAAACTGTCTAATCTCTTGGCAGAGCAAGAAGCAAAATTCATTATCATTATCTACTGCCGAGGCTGAATACATTGCTACTGGTAGCTGCTATGCACAACTCCTTCGGATGAAACAAATGTTGTTGGACTACGGGATTGAACAACCCACGATGAGTCTTTTCTGTGATAACATAAGCGCAATCAACATTCCAAAGAATCCTGTTCAACATTCTCGGACTAAACACATCGACATCCGTCATCATTTTATCCGAGAACTTGTTGATGACAAGATTATCACATTGGACTATGTTTCCACAGAAAAGCAACTTGCAGAGATTCTCACCAAACCTCTTGATACAACGTTTAGTGACCATAAAAAATTCATTGGGGTCTGCATTCACTAAATCTCATTGAACTTGAGTCACATAGGTAAATCCCTACACTGGGACATTCATGGTTATACGTCAGCCACAAGTCTAAACTCCTTACATTAACCATGTTAGCTTTTATCTGAAAATAAGTCTTTGTTGAAATAACTGTTAATCTGCTGCCAATCTTGGGCAGTTTATTTTGGACAGTTGGATATTTTGGTTTCATTTTAGATTATGGCTGAATAGAATTCATATCTTTAATGCCATATTTCTGTTTTAAGCTCCCCAGGTTTATCAAGTTATGGATTGCATAGAATGAAAACTACTATATAACTGCTCTAAAATGCATCCATAGGTTCTGAAATTGATGTTTGCTTAAATTGCGTTAACTATTATACATCACTTGATCTGCCTCTTTCTGATTGATTATCTTAAGTATTTCAAGCTTCAGTCAATATCACCTGAGATATCTTTGTCAATGACTGACAAAAAGAGGGAGAACATTTGTAAACACCCTGAATGAAAAATTGTGTATCTATTTATGTTGTTGCAGGTGTTAGGGGGAGCAGCTGCATCAAGCAAGGGGGAGTTTACAAGAAAGGGGGAGCAACTACTGGGTGTGTACATGGGTTAGAAAATTGTAAAATGGTGTAAAAGCATATACACACAATTTAGGGTGTGTTCGTCTAGAACATTCTAGGGTGTTTTGGGGATTTTATCACGTAATTGACAAAAGGGGAGATTGAAAGTGCCCTGGTTTGTCAAGTTACGTGAGTGTTGAGTCAGAGTGTCTATAGAGCCTGATAGGAAGATCAATTCAAGCGTCTACCTCAACCGGATGTGTGCAAGCTCGTCACAGGTAAAACTAAAGCCTCACATCCCATGACCCAAAACACCAGGTGAAGAAAACCCTTAAAAATAAGTTAGAAATCATAGGGTTTTAAGGTGAGAAAACTTTTTTCAAAATAGAAAAATCTCTAAGTTTTTCTCGCCTTGTCAATTTTATCGAAACACCCTCGATATGATCGACCTGCTCTATCGATGTCCTCGATACCTTAATGATATTATCGATGTGAGGACCAAAAGTGTCCAACAACTAAATATTCATATGGATGGATTTATCGATGTATCGATACACCTATCGATACCATCAATAAAAGAACTAAAAATATCCAACAACTAAATACTAATCTGGACTGATTTATCGATATATCGATTCCCCTATTGATATCATCGATATTCAAATCTCGAATCCATCGAAAGTGGCTCGATAAGATCGATAGGAAGATTTTTGGCACCCCTATTTTTTAATGAAAATCTCAAATTTCTTAGATATATCAATGATCTTCCGATATGATCTGAAATCAAATATCAATAAGATCAGAGGTCCATCGATGTTATCGATCGTGGGCGCACATATCTTACAGCAGATATTTCAGGTTGTTTTTAACTATGATAGGGGGCCCTTTGATAGAATCGATATTCAAATATTGATGATATCGGCACCAGGTCGATTACATCGAATAAGGTTATAAACTGTCCAGCAAGCTTAAAGACAAATCCATTGGATTTATCGATACCTCGACTCTGATCTCGATATCATCGACATTCAAATTCCGATGATCTCGATGGTTCCCCGATCATTCATGAAAACCTGAAATATTTCAAAGTCAATTCTCTCTCATTTTTCAAGTGTCGATGGATCGAACCTGTCATCGATGGAATTGGAGTTCAAAATCCAATGACATCGACAATAGTTTCAATTCATCGTCCAATTGGCAAAGAGTTTCAAAACCGTATGACATTGAGTCCGAGTCATCGATCAGACTATCGATGTTATCGAGAGTATACGCTCGATGATATCGAACCTGCTCGATGATATCGAACTCTATCATAAATGTGACCGTTTTATATCCGTTGGAACTCTTTGCCTATATATAGAGGACTTGTCTTTTGTTGCTATGAGAGAAAGTAGAGAGAGCTTTTATGTGTTTCAATTTATATCTTATATCCAAAGCCCTTTCTCTCAAGGGAGTTCATCCTCCAATCCACCTTCATCATTGATATTCAAAGAGTGGATTGGGGAATGAACTTCCGCATTCAAGGATCCTCCAGCTACTACCTTAATGGCAAATCATTAAGCTGGGATGCCTTGAATGCATGAGATTGGAATTGCTTCATCTTTCTGATAGGAAAATATTTTGAGAGTAGGATTCCATCTTCACATTGACCCAACCCGAAGCCGAGTATTGGTACATCATTTTGTATTGCGGATCAAGGGAGTAGAAGACTCTTCATCAACAAGGAGGAGGAGATCTTCAACATTGTGCTAAACGGGACTCATCAACTTATTTATAAGTATCCCTTTTCCAAGAGGACACTTGTGATCATTCCTTTTTAGGATTGGGTCCTTAGTGGTTCTCACCCTTTGAAGTCCTCAAGGAGGCCTCCGACGGGAGTGTACGTGGTGGGTGCGTTGTGTGGACCTTTGCTCTGTGGAGAGCATAAACATCTGGTTAGGAGTGAACCAGTAAAACTCTGGGTTTGAGGTGAACCATGTAAAACCTTGGGTTTGAGGCGAACCGGGTGAAACCTCCAGTAGGGTCTTATGGAAGATCCTTGGCCAATGTGCCTAAAAGTGGGTGCGTTGTGTTGACCCTTGCTGTGAGAGCATAAACAATCAGCCTCGGTGTAGGTTGTAAAGGTTGAAGGCGAACCTAATTTAAAACCTTAGGTTAGAGGTGAAAGATTGTGAAACCTCATTAGTGAAATCCGGTACACTCAAGGGTTGAGTACAGTTACCGGGAGTGGAGTAGACTCATCGTCGAACCACTATAAAAATGACTGTGTTTGAGATTGTTATTCTTATGATTGTGTGATTTACTTTAATACTTCCATATCTGAACATTTGATCACACCACACATACCTACACAGTCATATCCATCATAGGCTAGCTTGCATACTGCTTATCTCAAAAATAATTTGTGATTGGATCCTCTACTAGGCTTGGAAGCCAGTAGAGTTACATTTGAGTAATCCTAATAACTGCATGATCATAAGATTAGTGAAGTAGGATTTTTAAATAAATTATAAAAACTTTAAAAAGTCCTATTCACCCCCCTCTAGGACATATTAGCATATTCCTTCTTCAACTAGTGCGGTCTTTACCGCCATTTCAGAAGGCTCCCCTTATTTCCAATCGCACTTTTAGTCTTAAGTCCTTATATGGCCTTTGTGAGGTCTTGAAAGGCTTGTAGCATATCCTGATTGAAAAGCTCTTGCTTTTGAAGATGTTTTAGAACAGGATCCTCTTGAGGTTTCTCTTGATTTGGAATTTGGTTGAAGAAAACTTGAGGGGTACCAATTTGTCCATTCCTCCAACTGAAGTTTGGATGATTTCTCCAACTAGGATTGTATATATTAGAGGCAGGTCCATTGAAAGGTCTTTGGTAATTGTCCACGGCATTGGATTGATCATTCAACACCTCTTGAAAGGTAGGTATTGTTGGACAATTTTTAGTTATGTGAATGTTGCAAGCACAAATACTGCAAACGGTTTCCTTAGCCTTATCCTTCTTTAATTCCATGGCCTCGAGTTTCCTGGTAAGATTAGCCACTTTAGCACTGATATCATCGTCCTCTTTCAAGAGATACATTCCACCCCTTTCCTTGGATTGAGTCGGCCTAGACATTGTACTTGGTTTTGGGGAGATGTCTCATAATTGTGTGTTTTCAGCAAGCTTATCAAAATAATTCCACACATCATCGACACTTTTATTCATAAATTCCCCATTACACATCGTCTCGACTAATTGGCGCATGGGAGATGTTAGTCCATCATAGAAAAAGTTTGTGATGCGCCATATTTCAAAACCATGTTGTGGGCATGAACTGACAAGATCCTTAAATCGCTCCCAACATTGGAAGAATGTTTCATCTTCCCTTTGGGCGAAGTTCGTGATCGACTTTCTAAGGGTGTTCATCTGATGGTATGGGAAAATTTTCTTTATGAACTCCCTTGTCATGTCATTCTATCTACCAATAGATCGAGGACGTAGTGAATGTAACCACATCTTAGCTTTCCCTTTCAAAGAAAATGGAAAGAGTTTCAGCTTGACCGTGTCATCAGACACGTTAAGAAAGTATAGAGTGGCTATGACTCATCAAACTTTTTCAGATGTAAATATGAATTTTCTTACTCAAGCCCATGAAATTTTGGAAGGAGTTGGATCACCCCTAACTTGATATCTATGTGTCCCATATTCTCTGGAAAAACTATGTACAAGGGTGTGCTCACCTCTGCCAATTGTAAATAATCTCATAAAGTACAAGGCGAGGGTGCTTAATGCACCTCATTCTCATCCTGGACTTCCCCAACCTGAGGTTGAGGTTGTCCTTCTGGTTGATTAGTCAATTGATTTGCAGCCATATCCTCAGTTAACTCTGGGGATCTCGAGCAGTGTCTAATCCTGCGCGATGGATAGTTAACCCCTCAACCAACCCTCCTTTAGTCAAGAGACATCGAGTGTTGTCACAAACCCACTTTGGCATGAAACATTCGCAGCCTTCAATCTCAAATTCTAACCTAAACCTAAAAGAAAGAAAGGAAATAGAAATCTAGAAAGAAAGAGAGAATAGTTGGAAAGAGGTTACCAAATTAGAAGTTCTTAATTGAAATCCTGTGAAACAAAACAAAACAAGTTAGTTTCTAAAAATAGGAATTCTAAAATTAGAAAGTTCCTAAAATAGAAAGTAAACTAGTTTCTAAAAAGGAAAAATTTCTAAAAACAGAAAATAGAAAGTTTCTAAAACTAATTAGGAAAGTTCTAAACCCTAGAATTAGAAAGTTTATAAAAGCAGAAAATAAACCCTAGTCCTAAAAATTGAAAAATTGAAAAATTAGAAAGGGACTACCAATTTAGAAAGTCATCTCAAGATCCTACAAAACAGGAAGGTTAGGTTAGTTTCTAAAAATTAAATAGAAAAAAATTTAATCCTAAAATTAAAAAACCTTAATCTTAACCTCATTTTAAAACTAGTTATTTGCAGAAAAACGCAACCGTCAATCCCCGACAACGGCGCCAAAAACTTGTTCACAACCCCAAGTATAGGGTTACGATGTAGTAATAATCTCGGTAAGACCAAGGTCGAATCCACAGGGACCGAACCTTGTATGTACTCTGAAAGTAACTAGAACTAGAACTAGAAGAAGATGTATTCTAAATCTTGAGAATTTAAGAGAATAATTGTAAACTATTTAACTAAAACTTGTAGAATTCAAAGGTGGGAAACTAGGGTTTCCAAGGATCCACTTGTAGAGATCAGGGAGATCTATGCTTGACTCATGAACACAACTGGAATCAGAGTCCCATCTTCATCCATTAAAATCAGATATTCCATTAAAATCAAATCAAATGAATGATAGGTATGAGAATTAGAATTGATTCCATCACAAAACCATGCCCATGAAACAAAGCAAACAACAAAATTTAACCAATTCACAACCAATCTGAGAGATTTATGAATGTTAGGAAGGGTTCCATCATCTAACCATGTCCATGAGATGATAGTGAATAACAGAGTTTCCTAAGTTTACAATCACAACAATGAAAAGATCATACTCAAAGCTACTGCAGATCTATTGTAATTAAAATCACAAGAACCATTAAAAACTATGAATATTTCTCATAATCAAACTAAAATCAAGGATAGTTCAACTAAAACATGAATCCAAGCATAAGAAGCATCCCATCACGCTACAAGCTTCACCTCTTAGCCCTAGCTAAGAGGTTTAGCCAATCACAGACATGATTGAACTAAAATCTCAGGAAAACATTAAAGGAAAGGAAAAGAAAAACAAGGAAGAAGGAGAAGAACTCTTTACGGTTGTCCCACGCTCTCTCTCTCTCTCTCTCTCTTTTCTCTTGCTCGTGCACATCCCTAGATGATTCTCTCTCTCTCTCTCTCTCTCTCTCTCTCTCTCTCTCTCTCTCTTCTCTTGCTCGTGCACGTCCCTAGATGATTCTTTCTCTCTCTCTCTCTCTCTCTCTCTCTCTCTCTCTCTCTCTCTCTCTCTCTCTTCTCTTCTCCTTTTATAGACAAAGGGTAGTCGGTGAGTGGAGAACCGACTCCACATTGCAGTGATAAGCAGTGAAGTGCGTAGGCTTTACGCAGTAAGAAAACACATGCGCAGCGAAAGCACAACCATCTTGCGTTCGAATTATTTTTCGGGGAAGAACCCATCCATACCTCTCATTCTGACTTCATGGTGAGGGTCAGTTCTGGATGGTCCGGATCACTGATTTGACCGAGTCCATGATCATACAACGGCCCACATTGGCCGGCAGCGTTCGGATGTTGTTCTTGCGCATGTGAGCAGCGCTGAGGTGTTCAATGTGCCCCAATTCAGTTTTAACGGAGAAATCCACTTCATCCATTGGATTCCTGACAAAATTTCAGTTAGGAATGGCCACTTTTGCTTGAGTTTGGTGCGGCCCACTGTATCTTTATTCCCGCCGTCCATCTTGCATTTGAACGTGGCCTTCATGTATACACGTGCACAGTTGTAGAAGGACATCATGGTTATGGTCGGCCCCACCGTCCGGATGGATTCGACGGTTCAGATCATTCATCTGATCAACGATGGTGAGCCACCACCCTCCACAGTGGACATACGTGCGTAAGGGAGAGAGGTCGGTTGGGTCAACAGACTTTGATCGGACTCTCTGGTTCAGTGTGCCTCAAGTGCATGCGCATGCATCACAGGTGGGGTCCACTGAGATGTATTCTGTGAAATCCACACAGTCCATTCATTTTGGCTATCCAATTCACGGGTTGAGCCCAAAGTTGAGGCATATGCAGAGATCAGGTGGGCCCCAATTCAGTGATCTATGGCTGATCTTTCCCATTGGAGCACTTCCACAAAGATTCAAGGGCTAAAATTTCACATGAACGGTTACTTTATGATTCTCAGACCAGGCATAAAGTTTCATGCCAAATGGGTGGTGGGAACCCTGTGATCTTGCATTTAGGACAATTTCCAGGCTTCTTTATCTTCAATTTCTGGGTTTTCATGGATCTTTGGCATGTGAATTCTTCAATCTCGGTCTCTCAAGATCCATCCCTTGCCTTGGTGATTCTTGAGCATCAAATCCATGCCTTTAGTACCCTTTTTCAATCCAAGCTCTTAAATTCACCTTGCAACAAAAACATGATTAAACCAAGGTGAGGTATGAAGGCCCCACTTGCGGTGCTTGTGCATAGAGTGCATGCACTAACGACGCACTAAACCAAGGGGTTGGGTCAAACGAGGTTTAACCCGATGAAAATCGCAAAAGGAAAGAGTGTCCTTCGTGTGCCAGTCCGCTGGGATCATGTTGGGGCCCATCTTCATCCGGATGGATGATCTGAGCCGTCCAACGTGTCCGGACGGGGATTTCGACCAAAACTATGGTGCCCATATTCATCCATGCATGCACCCTAGCTCACATTCACTAGGAATGCACTATTACGTCAAATGGTGGTGTGGCCCACCCAAGACCTGGATCCATTCCAAACTTGAGCCCACGATCTGGCAGTAATACAACAACCTGAAGAAGGGAGTTAATCCTCTGAAGGGACGGCCAAAGTGGACCCCACTAACCCCAGCAAAGAACGAAACTCGAAGGCTTTCCGTGACGTAAACAAACCATGCCTATTTGAAGACGTTGTGGCCCACCATGTCTGACCGACTGAAAAATCCAGACCATTTACCATGTTGGCCATCCAAAACCAACCAAAGGCATGTCAGCCTCGCACGTGGATGTGCATGTGTATGCATGCAAACAGAATGGCATCCCTATACCTTCGGCTACACACGCGGTATTGCGTAAGGAGATTCGCAAGGCTCCTTACTGTGAAAAAGGAGTCACGCATGGAACCTCTGGATTCGGGCAGGCTATAAAAAGAGCCTTCCACCCCGTAAGAAGGGAAAGAGAAAGAAAGAAAAGAAATGAGAAAGAGAAAGGCAGAAGAAAGTAGAGGAGTTCGACAAACCTGGTTCGTCCAAGCCAGCCGACCCTCCATCAAGAAGAGGAGAGAAAGAACAGAGATAAAGAGAGCCCTGGCCATCCCCCAACAGTGTCCCAGCAAAGCAGAGAGCAAGGGAGAAAGGAAGAAAGGGAAAAAGAAAGAAAAGAAAGAAAAAGAAAGAGAGAAAAGAAAGAAAGAGAGGGAGATCGAGTTGAGTCCAACCGGTCTCCAAGCTCCACCAAGTTCAACAACAGCGGAGTTGAAACACCTTTGGATAATGGTTTAGTTTCAAACCCCTCCCATCCTTCCTTCTTTAATTTCCATCCAAACTTCTTTCCATGCTTGGCCGAGTTGACTCGGTGGGAGAATGGAACATATTTAGTTAAAGCCTACCATTCCTAATTGAAATCTAATTTAAACCAGGTGAATTAAAATAAAAGTTAACCATAAAGAACAAACTAAGGTGAGGGTTTTATCCTTTAAGCTTACTTTAATTTAAGTTGATAGGATTTATCTTGCTTCTCCATGCTTTCATGTCGCTTTAAATTCTCCCTGCAATTATATGTTTTACCATCAATTATTTGCCCTTTGGGATTATAGTGTAATGTTGCTTACAAATGATCTTTATGAATTTATATGAGGCAATGGATACAAGCCTTGCCCTTGGCTTTATCAATTTATTGAGTTGGCCCTTGCCACTCTCCTCTTTATTGAGTTGGTCATTATAACTCTCCTTATTATTGCGTTGGTCATTACCACTTGTCTATCTGTTGAGTTATCCATTGCTACTTTTCTTCTATTGAGTTGACCATTGTCACTCTCCTTTTTGCAATGTTGGCCATTGCCACTTTTATCCTTGTTGATCTGACCATTATCACTCTTCTCTTTATTATATTAGTCTTGTGCTATTATCTTTAAGGCTTGGGCATGTGTTTTGATATTCCAGAACCTCTATGATTCAGTTTACGTTCTCTATAAGTGCAAGTGGTGTGTTAAGAGGTTTCACAACTAGTGATTTAAATATTGTATCATGGACGTAATGTGCTCTGGGTAGAGACCCTCTTGGTTGTCACGTAATTCCATGGGTTTTGAGCAATGGTGCACAAATCGATGTGTATAATTCTCAAATTCAATGTCACATCACTTTCAAGATTGGATGTCACAAATAGTCGCTTATGAACAAATCGTGTCACGTAATTCATCTGACTCATGTGTTGTGCCCCTGAGGTGTTCACGTAAATCCACGGTAGCGTCGGACATACGGTGAATCTCAGTAGTGTGAGAATGTGGGGTGATCTGGGTTTTCTATGAATCATATTCCATATTGTAATGATCACTATGTATGATAAGCCACACATACTTTGCTAGGCATGCATCTCATGTAGATTGTTTGCGCATGCTGATACCCTCGTATTACTGGAGTACGAGACATATCAGAACCCTTACATTACTTTTATAAATCTATTAAATTATTGTTAATATTAGAGGATAACCATTACTATGAGTAGGGCATTGACCCTCTCTAACTGTACAGATAATGTAAGTGATATACAAATTAAAGACCTAGAAGACCATCTCCCTATGAAAGACTATATTGAAAGAATAAGCAGATAGTTTTAGAATTTAGTTTTATACTTCCGTTGCGAACTCGATAATGTAATAAGCTCTCATTTAGAGGGCATTTGATTATTTACTGAATTCTTTTACTCTAATGAAACAATCAATACGATTGATTTTATTCTCATCAATAATACCTTCATGAATGTAGCTAGACGCGATCTAAATGAAAAAAAAGGTGTGATTTTTAAAGCATCTACATATTATTAACACCCAGTTTTCTCGGGCACGAGTATAAACTCTGGTCGTGAAAATTCTGGATGTTATAAGAGGACAGACCAAATTTTCCATTGTTATAATCGACTACTTCACCGATTGGGTAGAGGTCAAGCCCCTAACAAGAATTACCGAGTAAAAGACCACCGGCTTCATCTAAGAAAATTATCATTTGTAGGTTCGGTATCCCCCACACTATCATTATTGACAACGATAGGCAATTCAACAATGCTCATTTTCGAGGACTTTACAAGAAGCTTGACATTTGTAATGCCTTTGCCTCACCTTGACATTCCCATGCTAATGAACAAGTGGAAGTTATAAATAAAATTATAAAAACCAACTTAAAAACTAAACTCGAAAAATTCAAGGCAGCCTAGGCTTATGAGCTAACGCATGTCTTATAGGTATATCGAACCACAACCCGTATAACTGCTGGGGAAACCGCATTCTCCCTAGCCTTTGGAGCAGAAGCCATGATCCCAGTTGAGATCGAGATGACCTCGGGGTGAATCAAGCTGTTTGACATGAAAGAAAATGACGCATGACTAACGTTGGGTCTGCATCTGATCGAAGAAGGGAAAAAGGTACAACTAAGGGTCATTTCCTACCAACATAGGGTTGCTCAACATTATAATACAAGGGTTAAAGTATGTAGATTTCAAGCAGGGGACTTGATACTCTAAAAAATCTTCCAGAACACTAAGGAGCCTGGCTTGGGAGCCCTAGGGCCAAACTAGGAAGGACCTTATAAGGTAACCGTTATGGTCCACTGAAAGACATACCGATTAGAAGACATGCAGGATCAACTCTTACCCCACCCATGGAATGTTGAGCAACTGAAAATCTACTATTAGTGAGAATGAGCCCAAACATTGAAAATCTATAACACTAACAGCTCAATGCAACTTCAAGCTACCGATCATCAAATGATTGCTACATGTAAAAGATTCCCTTTATGAATAAAAAGGAAAAATTTATTCTAATTCTACTAAGTTCACGTTCTCAGCAATCACCCAACCAAAGTTTACATGCTCGACAATTAGATCACTAAGTTAATCTACTAAGCTTATTAACTCATCCACCAAGTAATCATGTATAACCATCAACAAAAATTTTTTTAAAAAAAGTTGGACGAAAAGAATTCTTCTCATTCATGATGGGGAGTGTTACAAAGCTGTCCAAGAAGATATGTATTTACAAAAAATAAAAATAAAAATCCCTAGGGCAAGTTGTCGATGCCAAGAGCGGCAACCTCGAAGGTGAAAAGGCCGAGCTATTAAGTCCTAGAGGGAGGGGGGGCGAATAGGATTGAGTCACATTAAAAAATTAACAGCGTAATTTAAATAAATATAAATATTGATAGCAATAAACAATCTCACAATGCTGAAATTAAATACAACCTCAAAAATCTAGTATTGAGAGGTTGATACAAACTTGGTTCTAAGGACAACCTGACACCAAAAACCAATGGTTTATGGTAGGACAACCTTACTAGAATGTGGGTGAGTATCAAAAACTCAAACTGAAGAGGATATGAAAGAAATAAATAGCAAAGGAAATAACTAAGCTATTACAACATTCACCAGACAATGTTGAAATATAAAGATTACAATATTCACATCCACAAATACATTCCACAATCTTAAATCACAAAAGATAAAGAAAATAAACCACAAATCCACCAAACACAAAGAATTATAGTGGTTTGCTTGTGTACACTAATTGTTAAACAACAACCACACAACTACTCCAATCCTAATATCCTCACACAGTGGATATTAGCGTTCACTATAAAAATAGGTTTTTCAAGATTCACCTAAAACCCTCACAATTGTGTCTTTCAAGTGGGCTTACACAATTGAAAAAACCTCACACTCTGAATTTTCTGGATCACCTCAGACAAACCAAAACAAAGAGATTTTTCTGGCACAATCTATATGAAACAAAAATAAAGAATTTATAAAGCTGTAAAATACCTGAATATTCTCCTTTTGATGCAGCCCAGAAGAACCAAATCGGAGTAGAAGTTCAACGTAGAAGTTCAATGTCCACACTCACTTATGAAATGGTTCTAGGTTCTAGATTGATTTTAAATTAAATCACCTTGGGCTAGTTTGATTTGATTTTGATTCCAAGAAATGGGAATACTTCAATTCCTCTTTCAAATAAAATTGGAATGCAGAATACAAAATCAAATACAAAGAAAGCTAATTAAAGAGAATATATAATGACCACTAAATAGCTTAAGAATATCACTAACTTATCTCTTAGAGTAGCGTATTGATTTTTCTTGAATTAAATATAAAACTTTGAAAATCATGCTCTATTTATAAGTGAAGAAATTGCACTCTCGACTGGTCTTGAGGTCAGAATAACTGGTCATAGGATCAACAAACTTTTAAAAATTTGGGTGCACAACTGGTCGAAGGACCTGCTCGATCGGTCGAGTGACCTCCACAACCGGTCGAGTCTTGTCCATGACTGGTCGTGTGGCACCCAATTTAATTGTTGGACTTTGAGTCAAGCCTGTAGGACTGGTCGAGCACAGGTCGAGCACTGTTCACACAACCAGTCGAGCAGTCTCCACGACTGGTCGAGGCTTTAACAAAAATTCTAAAAAATCAGTACCAAACTTAGGACTGGTCGAGCCAGTGCTAGGACTATCGAACATAGTCCAAGACTAGTCGAGAAATAGTCTATACACTAATAAAATGATCTAATTTAAATTATGTACTCAAAATGACCTAACATATGGTCAATCTAAGGTCATTCATACCTTGTAAGTAATGTATGAACATTGAATCTTCTTTTACTTCATTGATAGATGTTCTTTGAAGTTCACGAAGCTTGGGATCTTGACATATATAGAAGCTTGAACTTGAGACCTTTTGAAGCTTGAATTTGACTAACATTGAAGCTTGAGCTTAAGGTTGAAAGTATAGGAACTTTATCTTGACTTGAAGCTTTGAACTGTGAATCTTGAAACATTGAATTCACACTTGATGTTGTACTCGAACATGAACATGTAATCTTGCATTTGAAGTTCTTAAAGTAAAGACCATTGTCCTTGCACTGTCTTGAATATATCGATGTGCTACACAAGACACAGATTTCAAGATGTTTTGCACTACAAAATTTGACAATTATAGGAGCAAGAAACCATAGTACTTACAATCTCTTTGTCAAATTTGTGACAAAACATACTTCATAATAACATAAGCATTATACGCACAAAGAATCATGCACCAGTTATCAAATGAAACCAGTTACAACCTGGTTAAAGAATCATGCATCAGTTATAAATAGGTTAAAACAAATCGAATCAATTCGCATTAATTCCACCAACAATATTCCCCCTTACTCCCCCTTACCACAAAAAAATAATAATAATAAAAAATGGATTGGATGGGCTATCTCAACCTATCCACAATCCATCCCCACTTATCCACAATACATCCACAATCCACATGCCATATATCATAAGCATGACAAATTTCTCCCTCTTTTTGTCACAATATGACAAAGGGAGAAACCAATAAAAAGAAGTGGAAGTAAATATATAAGGAAGAATAAGAAGAGTAGTGAGGAATAAATGATCAAGATAGTCAAGATATTAACTCTGTAAACAAGTCATGTTCAAGCATAATCAACCAACCAAGTTAAACCAAGTACAACCTCATAAGAAAAAATAAATCCAAGTATCATTAAAGTAATTACAAACCAATATAAACAAAAACTAATCAGAACCCGATGAAGGAGTAGGTATGGTAGGATCGAGTTTATGAAGTCCCTTGTTAAGCCTAAGATACTTACGCATATATTTGAATTGCAAATCATGAGACACATTCATGTTTTCTACCTTCTCCTATAGAGAGCGTAACCGCGCATCAAAGTCAGATGGCTGATAATCAGGAGGATCATCTGCTGAATCGGATTCGATCTCATCAAAAATATCGTCCATGTTAATGTCATCTAGAGGTAAATCACCTTCTTTTTCATTCACTGCAGCAGCTCCTCCAACACCCACATTGACTTGGCCCGTGGCCAACCTCAGATTCATTTAGTTTATATTGGAGTTATTGAAGATTAGGTGTTGAATGGGAGCCTCTTCAATAGGCATGGCCACTAAAATATGGGTGGCCAACACTGTAACACCCGGATTTTTGCCAACTTGGAATTAGATATCCTTAGGCAATGGGTCGATCCTAACACCTGATTAACTTGTCAGAACCCAATCCCATATTCGAAAAATCGCTTTTGAACCCATTTCCTTCACAAATCCCACCCTTCACCACCTTGTTCTTTCAATTTTTCTAAGTACTTTCACCCTAGACACTATCTTAAACTAGCTAAGTATTATAACTTGGATCACTTTATATACAAACTACAAAGGTCCAGGTACCACCTCAGATAGAAATTACTCAAGACTAAATCCTTTAGAAATTAGGCGAGAATTAGCTAGTGTTAAACTAGAGTACCTGTGAAATTAGCACTAATCACTTTAAATACGATCTGCAAGACCCAAAACTTGTAAAATCATTGACACTACATTACCCTAAAATATAGGATCAATCTCATTACCCGGCTGCTCTCGGGAGCATCTCGAAACTCCGTATTAGATCTGGACCGCACGTCGGAAGTCCGATTAACACGAAGTTAAAGAATTAGGACCGCCTTGCTGGGCTTGACAATCATCTCGGCAATCAAACCAGATAGTGTCCCAGTGCAATTCGCTTGAGTCTGGAGTGAGGAGTGTGAGAAAATCTAGTTTTTTTAGAAATTAAGTAATCTAAGACTTGATGTTTGCAAGCCGATTATAAGAAATCAGACCGTCGGAATCTGACCCAATTGCACCTTTGGATCAGGGATATTTCCCCAAACATATCCATGTACTCGGAATCTCCGATTGAGATCCACTGACCGTTGAACTGAAACTGGTCCGCCACATGCGATCTGAAAATCCAACCAAAATGAAAACTTAGCCATACCTAGATCTAGTGTTAGTGAGCTTAAGTCCGACCGCACACAGAAAAGGGGCCGCCAGAAGTGCTCCGTTGTGATGGAACGGATCCGTTTTGGACACAACCCAAGTATACCTTGACCTTAAGTCCATTTTGGTGACTTTTTAGCCTATATAAGGACCTTAAACCCTCTCATTTCCAGCCTATACGAATTTGAGAAAACCCTAGGAGAGAAAGAGAGAAAAGAGAGAGAAAGTGTCGGAGATGTGGGAGGATCTCCCTGATGCTCTACCCTGCTGCTATGCAAGCTCAACCACCCCTATCTAATCACTTTTTCGGCGATGCCGGCTTCATTTCTAGGTAAGAAACCTTAACCCTAATCTGTTTGGGGGTTTTGATAGTTGTATGCTATGAAATAACTAACCTAAAGCATACTATAGGTTGCCAAATTACCGTATACAAAGACTTAGAAAATCTATCGATTCTGTTACGATTCTACGACAAAAGGTGCGGACTTTAGGTGTATAGGTTATGGTTTTCAATGCTTTCAATGTCAGATAATGATAGATTCATGATCTACATGCAATTGAATATGTACAAAGTGCTGTCTGTTTTCCGTTTCGATTAAATACGAAGAATATGAAATTTTGTGTATTCTAGGTATTTGTAGAAAATACCGTATCTGTATAAATTTTGCTGATATGATTGCCATGGGTATTTGCCGTGTATATATGCTAGTTATGGATGTATGACCTGTTTGGCGAAAGGATTCGCCCTAGTACACATTTTGGCCAACATAGCTTATGTAGGCTAATGTGTGTAGTCTAAGTGTTTGTTGAAATGACTAAATAAATATGGATTTGTGATTTATGCCTGCCATATGTACTGAATGTAAGAACATGATTGATGTGTATGCGACAACTCCTTGCTATAAGGATTTGTCCTATTCTATGTTGAAATCAACATACGTCATGTATGTTGGAGTGGTGTAGTTTAAGTGTTTGATAAAATGCCTATGTGAGAAATTGTGTGACAAACTAAATTTAATAGTGGTGTTGAGATAGGATTCTCAACTACCTTAGAAACGTATATGGTTTCCTCCATGCTGTTTGTTTAATTTAACCGCTTACTTATGAAATAGATGTGTTTGTATTTCTTGTTTATATTGTGCTTGTAACATGCTTTATGGCATGTTTGTTAACATGCTTGAATTACTTTGTTTATTCTGTTGTACTCTACATGCTTCTGAATAAAGGATTGATTGTGTTTGGGGCTATGATTATAGTTCAGGCAATCGAAAACGAAAATGAATGTGTGGCTGATATTCATTCGCCACGTGAGATGTGTTCGACGAACCCGAGTCGTACTTCGGTTGACAATAGTGGTTGGCCACGCGAAGTGCTTATGCACTTCATGTCGTTCAACTTGTCGTGCGCTTGAGCTAGCCGAGCTCGTCAAGTAACCCGATCTGTCTAATGTATGTTCACCATGTTTGGACGCCTCTGCTTGAACCTAAGGTACCGAACTTACCAGTGCAACCCCGTTAACCTTGGTACCTAATCCGCTAAGACTCATAGTCAGGCATAGTGGTATGGGACACCGTGGTCGAGCTGTCAGCCTACGCTGGGGCCACATGCCTCCCCGTAGTATTCATTGAGTAACCAGACTTGTGAGCCGATTATGGTGGTATGAGACACTATATTCAAGCTGTCGGCCTACATTGATTGGTGATGAGCCCTTTGTAGTGACCTCGAGCATACTCTGAATTTGCGGTGAGGCGACGAGTTTTAACGCAGTGAATAGAGTAGAACTAGGCCTGTATCAATTTAGTGATGAACCGTTAAAAATGTGATGGGGGAGTGGTGTAACAATTGCGTGTAACAGCCCTGGCAGCCTTTGCAGCGCCCTAGAACTACACTATCGTATGAGATTATCTATGTTTGACGACCCTAGAATGGATCATGTTTGGGAATGATACAAGGGAGGTACCTTAGTTTCCCAATCCTGCTGTTTGAAATGGACTAATAACAACTCGGTAATCATGCTCATCATTGCACTGCATGTGCCTGAAAGATGTGGAGCATTGAGGAATGAAAGCATGCCGCAGACATAAGATGGTGTCACATGAGGGAGTATGTTGGTGAGGGCATACATCATGATTGCATTTCATACTTGCATTAACAAGAGTACTTAGGATTGTTGATTGTACTGCTTTATCATTACTGCTTGACTGTTTTGATAACATGTTAACCTATGCTTTATTGTTCCACTGAGTTGATCACTCACTCCCACGTTACGGGATGGTGTTGTACACACCAACCAGATTTGTTTGAGTTTCAGATGATGGCGATGCTACGAAGCGGAGCCGGACTTTTATGAGGATGAGGAGGATTCCTCCTTTATGCAGTTTCAAGCGGGTTCTGTGAGCCGTGTCCTGATCGACGGGGCTTTTTGGGATATTGACTAGATGAATTAACCTGGTTACATTATCACACTCTGGAGACTCACCATAGTTTATATATTTTATATATCTATCACAGTCTTCCGCTTGTAAATTTAACTATCTCTGGAGTATAATATGCTGTTTTGGTATAATCCCATTCATGTTTCAATGCTCTCATCATAATCATCATTATCTGTGTTGCATAAGTGATGCGTTGGAACTCGGAAGTTGAGCTTTGCTCGACCTCCGATTTTCAGGGCGTTACAAACACAGTCATAAGATAAACGAAAGGGATATCACTGTGTCCAGGATGGAGACAAAATTGAATGATGCAATGACAGATTAAAGAAGGAAGACATACAGAAGTATCAGAGATGGAATGAAGAATCCAAACCATGAAAGCAGTGAGTTCGGTTTTGTTACTAGAACAAGGATAGACATTCGAAATAAATATCCTATGAAGGACTCTGTATCTGTGTAACAAATACTTTGAGGCAAGCGCATTTTCAGAAGTATTCCATTCCGCATCTATATTGCACAAAGCTCTAGTAAGCATGCTTCTCAAATTCAGATGGTTTAGCTATTAGAGTGCTAATGAGGATACCTTCATCATTGACTGGTATGTCCATTTGATCAGAGATCAGATGTCGGTCTACTTCAACTGGACCTTCTCTAGTTGCAATAATAAATGTAAGATTTTCAGTAGAAAAATCAGAGATACATGCATACATAGCTTGTGTAATGGGTTGGTATGCCGGCCCACCCCAACGATAAGAAAAAGGAGTGATAAGAACTTAAATCTACAAGGAAAATGGAAATAAAGCACTAACCTTGAAGAATTAAGAGATGGGTTTGACCGGTTGACTTAGGACCCGTTGGAGAAGAAACTCAAAATGAAGAAAAAGGGATTTTCCCCCAAATAAAGCACCAACCCACGCTACACAATTGGTCGAGTACATACTCGACCGGTCATGCCACGACTGGTCGAGTACATACTCGACTAGTCGTGCACAACCCAAAATATGTAATTTTCATGAAATTTAAAATTTTAAACATATAAAATAACAAATATATACATTATGATACAGAAAAACATGAATAATCAATTCAAATTGCACATACCAAGATCAAATTTCAATTTAGAAAACCTACTTTTGTCAAGCGATTTTGTGAATATGTCAACAAGTTGAGTATCGGTCGGAATATATTTCAAAGAAATTATCTTGTCTTCCACTAATTCACGAATGTAGTGATATCTAATGTTAATGTGCTTGGTTTGTGAATGCTGGATTAGATTTTTTGATATATTAATTGCACTGGAATTATGACAATATAAAACCATAGAATCTTGTGCAATTTTGTAATCGTTTAGCATCCTTTTCATCCATATAAGCTGAGTACATGCATTACCTGCTGCAATGTATTCAGCCTTAGCAGTTGAGAGCGATACGAAACTTTATTTCTTACTTTGCCAAGAAACTAAATAGTTCCCTACATAGAAACAACCACCACTGGTTAACTTTCGGTCATCAATGTTACCAGCCCAATCAGCATCCGTGTAACCAGCTAATTGAACAATAGTATCATGTGGATACCAAAGAACCATATTTGCTGAACTTGCGACATATCGCATAATCCACTTAACAACAGTTAAATGTGACTCTTTAGGGTCAGATTGATATCTAGCGTAAATTCCTACGCTAAATGCAATATCAGGTCTACTTACAGTTAAATAAAGCAAACTTCCAATCATACTGCAATATAGTTTAAATCCACACTCTTAGCTGCAGAGTCCTTTGAGAGTTTTAAAGTAGTACTCATAGGAGTATCAAAATTTTTCCCATTCTCAAATCTAAACTTTTTAACTAAGTTCAGAGCATATTTGGTTTGAGAAATAAAAAAAAACCATCAGGTTGCTGTTAACTTGCAACCCAAGAAAATAATTCAATTCTCCAACCATGCTCATTTCGAACTTGGATTTCATAAGATCTGCAAACTCAACAGTCATGTTAACATAGGTAGATCCATAAATTATATCATCAACATAAATTTGCACTATTAAAATGTGATCATTATGTTTCTTAACAAATAGAGTCTTATCAACACTTCCCATTAGAAAATTATGACTTAGTAGAAACTTAGTCAACTTTTTGTACCATGCCCTGAGAGCTTGTTTTAAACCGTAGAGAGCCTTTTTTAGGCGATACACATAATTAGTATTCTTAGGGTCTTCAAAACCTGTTGGTTGTTCCACATATACTTCTTCATGCAAATCGCCATTTAAGAAAGCACTCTTTACATCCATTTGGTATTTTTTGAACTTTTTAGAGCATGCAATGTATATAAATAGTATAATTGATTTAAGACGAGCTACTGGGACAAAGGTTTCATCATAATTGATGCCTTCAATTTGAGTGTACCCTTGTACAACCAGCCTAGCCTTATTTCTAATGATATTACCAAGTTTATCAGACTTATTTTTGAAAATCCATTTTGTTCCAATAATATGTTTATTTTTAGGTCTTGTAACTAGGGGTGCACATTTAACCGGTAGAACCGTGGAATCGGACCGGAATCGACCAAATGGTCCGGTTTGGTCCGGTTATAGAGTGCATCTGTTCTGGTTCCGGTTCCCAAAATCAAAGAACCGGTGACATCGGTTCGGTTCTCGGTTTGGGGGTATGTAGAACTGAACCATTAACCAATTCGTAGAACCAAACCATGGATCCGATCCATAAAACCAAACCGTGGAACCGAACCTCTAGCCGAACCGATGAATTTTTGCACACCTTATAATTATTTTCTCTAGAACAATTATTTTCGTAAATGTATTTTTGCACACGTTATACAATATCTAAACCATTCATCAAATGGACCACAACATGGATGGACATGGGCTTGCAATTGGGTTGGATTATAAAAAGCCCAAAACCGTGGAACTGATCCGGAGCCGAACCGGTTTTAATGGTTTGGTTCCGGTTCGGTTCTAAGGTACCAACGATCCGGTTCCGGTTCTGAATTTCCTAGAACCGTTGGGAACAGTTCGGTTTCGGTTTCACCCTAAAACCGGACCAAACCGAACCGTGTGCACCCCTACTTGTAACTAAGTATCAAACATCATTTCTAACAAATTGATTGAGCTCTTCTTGCATCGTAACTATCTAGTTTTCGACAGAAAGAGCTTCTTTTACGTTAGTCGGTTCTATCTGAGTTGTAAAGCACACGTAATTATACATATCTTCTAGTTGTCTACGAGTGCGCACACCAGTGAGAGGGTTTCTAAGAATCTGTTTAGTTGGATGATCTTTAACAGTCCTCACTTCAGAGTTATTTTGACTTGATGAAGTATCTAGTTTATCAATTAGAAGTACTTCATCATTTTTTGAACTTGAGACAAGTGTATTGAAGTGATCATCAATAACCATATTAATAGACTCCTGAATAACATCGGTCCTCTTATTAAGAATACGATATGCTCGACTATTCAGAGCATACCCTAAAAATATTCCTTCATTACTTTTAGTGTCAAACTTACCCAGATTTTCTCGGTCACGTAAAATGTAGCACTTGCTGCCAAAAACTCGAAAGTATTTGACAGTAGGCTTCTTATCAAACCACATTTCATAAGCTATTTTACTATTTGATTTTCTAGTATAAACATGGTTAATTATATAATACGCAGTATTTACGCCTTCGGTCTAAAGATTTTTAGGGAGCTTCATACTATTTTACATTACATTTGTCATTTCTTGAAGCACTTTATTTTTTCTTTCTACTATACTATTTTGTTGTGGTGTTTTGGGCGCAGAGAATTCATGTGATATTCCCTGATCACTACAAAACTTCTCAAAACCATATTCTTAAATTCTGATCCATGATCGCTATGGATCTTATAGACTTGAGACTCTTTTTCAGTTTGAATACGTCTAAGTACCCTTTTTTACTTTATCGAGAGTTTTTGATTTGTCTCTTAAGAAGACTACCCAAGTATATCTGGTAAAGTCATCTACAATTACCAATATGTACTTTTTGTCACCTCGATTCTCCGTTCTAGTTAGTCCAATAAGAATCATATGGAGGAGTTCGAGCAGTTTAGATGTGGCATTGAAGTCCACTTTTTTGTGAGAACTACTAGTTTGTTTGCCAATCTAGCATTCCCCACATATTTTGTCTACTTTTTGTATTTTGGGTAGGCCTCTTACTAACTCTCTTTTGCTTAATCTATACAAGTTATGGCAGTGCACATGTTCAAGGCGTTTATGCCATAACTCGGTCTTATCGGTATGGACCATGTAACACGATAGATTAGATGAGCTTGAATCACTTACAATGTAACAGTTTTCAGAAGTTCTGCCACCAGTTAATATTACAGAACCATTTTTATTTAAAATTTCACACCCCAAGTTAGTAAATTTTACGCTATGATTATTATTACATATTTGAGAAATGCTTAATAAGTTGTGTTTTAACCCTTCTACATATAAAACATTCTCAAATAAAGGGAGGTTAAAAAGTTGGACCGTACCATGGCCAACAATTCTGCAGTTGCTACCATCACCAAATGTGACTGAACCATCAGTCATGTCTTTAAGATTGGTGAACAGACCTTTGTCACCTATCATGTGTCTGAAGAAACCATTGTCTAGGTACCACTTTGAATGGCTCGAAGCTTTGAAAGCGGTGTGGGCAACCAAGCAAGTAACCTTAAGAACCTATTTCATTACAGCTTTGGGTTTAGGAGTATAGTTGGTCTTCTTATATTTGTAGTTATTATAAGACCGACCTACGGAGTTAGATTTTAACAGCTCCTTAAGTAAATCAACAATTTTCTCAGCTAAAGGATTACGATTTTGATTTTTATAGTTGATATGGTTGCTTTTAGGTTTTAAGGATTGAAAAGTTTTAGCATTTTTACGATAATTTTGATTTAAGCTTTTCCCTTTTGAGTTTGAAGACTCTCCTTTCACAAACTTAGGTGGAGTATTCTTAAGTTTAGGAGGAATACTTTTGTCGTAACCCAATCCAGATTGGTCACCACATTTTCTGGATTCGGATAATAGTTTTTCTAACTTAAGATCACCTTAGGCATACTTCCATGTGTCCTTTAAACTCAAAAGTGAAGAGATTTCAAGTTTTAGCTTTTCGTTTTCAGATTTTAAGTTTTCAACTTAGGAGGTTTTGAAATCTAAGTCGCCCTTAGTTTTTTCAAAACAGTCTGAAAGGTGAGATTTTTCTAAAACAAGAGAATTAAAATTTTCTCTAAGTTTGAAAACTTCTCTTTCTGAAGTTTAAGTTTAGCAGCAATTTTACAACTCTCCTTGTAAAGGGCATTATAAGCATCTTGAAGATCTTCTTCATTTTCATGATCACTATTCAGATTTTCTTCACTAGTTGAATCATCATTATCTGAAAAAGTGAACTTAGCTAGAGTCATAAGGGCTTTGACTTAATTACCCGACTCGGTTTCAAAATCTTCTGACTCAGAAGAGGCTTCAGAGCAGGAAGATTCATCCCAAGTAGCCAACAATCCTTTCCTTTTAGATTTGTCCTTTTTAGAACATTTGTTTGTTAAGTGCCCATATTCATGGCAGTTGTAATATTGACTGTCTTTTAAGGATTTCCAAGTTTTAGATTTAGATCTTTTCTTTTCATTAGTTTTTTGAAAATCGACTCTCTTTTTACTTTTGAAAATCTTATAAAACTTTTTAGCTAAAAGGGTCATATCATCTTCAGAATTTTCTAAATCAGAATTACTACTATTTTCTTGAGAAAAATATTTAAAAGATTTAAGGGCGATGGATTTACCTTTAGGAACTTTAAAAGTTAACTCATAAGTCTGTAATGAGCCAACTAATTCTTCTACCCTCATATTATCCGTATCACGGAGTTCCTGGATCGCTGTCACCTTTGAACTGAACCGTTCAGGTAGTGAGCATAGTATCTTTGCACAGATTTTACTTTCTGGCATTTTATCACCGAGACCCCATATAGAGTTGACAATGTCATTCAATCTAGTATAAAAGTCCATGAAAGTTTCACTTTCATCCATACGTATTTCCTCAAATTTGGTTGTGAGGATTTGGACTTTAGATTTCTTGATAATTATTGTTCTCTCGTGTGTCATTTCTAAAATATCCCAGGCTTGCTTTGCAGTTTCACAAGATATAATTCTTTTGAATTCATTCGGTGATAGTGCGCAAGTGATTGCATTTAGTGCTTTTGCATTGGCACTACTCTCACTTTTCTGAAGAGTGGTCCAAGAGAAATAAGGTGTGACTTTCATAGTTTTGGATCCGTCGGTACCAGTTACTTCAGTGGTAGGAGGGGTCCAATCAGTCATTGTGCCTTGCCACAGGCTCTCATCCATGGATTTTAAGAAAATTCTCATCCAGGCTTTCCAATAGGCATAATTGGAGCCATCAAATGGTGGAGGCCTAGTGACTGATAGGCTATCAAAATTTGACATCTTAAAAAGCTCAGATTGATTAGCTCAGGAAATTAATCCAAAAGAAATAATAATTAAAATGATCTATTAAGCTTTGATACCACTTGAAAAGGCCAAGCTATTAAGTCCTGGGGGGGGGGGGGGGGGGGGGGGGGGGGTGAATAGGACTGAGTCAAATTAAAAAATTAACAGCGGAATTTTAATAAATATAAATATTAATAGCAATAAATAATCTCACAATGCTGAAATTAAATACAATCTCAAAAAATCTAGTATTGAGAGGTTGATACAAACTTCGTTCTAAGGACAACCTGTTACCAAAAACTAATGGTTTATGGCAGGACAACCTTACAAGAACATGGGTGAGTATCAAAAACTCAAACTGAAGAGGATATGAAATAAATAAATATCAAAGGAAATAACTAAGCTATTACAACATTCACCACACAATGCTGAAACATAAAGATTACAACATTCACATCCACAAATACATCCCACAATCTTAAATCACAAAAGATAAAGAAAATAAACCACAAATCCACCAAACACAAAGAATTATAGTGGTTCGCTTGTGTGTACACCAATTGTTAAACAACAGCCACACAACTACTCCACTCCTAATATCCTCACACAGTGGATATTAGCGTTCACTATAAAAATAGGTTTTTCAAGATTCACCTAAAGCCCTCACAATTATGTCTTTCAAGTGGGCTTACACAATTGAAAAAAATCCCACAGTCTGAGTTTTCTAGATCACCTCAGACAAACCAAAACAAAGAGATTTTTCTGGCACAATCTATATGAAACCAAAATAAAGAATTTACAAAGCTGTGAAATACCTGGATATTCTCCTTTTGATGCAGCCCGGAAGAACCAAATCGGAGTAGAAGTTCAATGTCCACACTCACTTATGAAATGGTTCTAGGTTCTAGATTGATTTTAAATTAAATCACCTTGGGCTAGTTTGATTTGATTTTGATTATAAGAAATGAGAATACTTCAATTCCTCTTTCAAATAAAATTGGAATGCAGAATACAAAATCAAATACAAAGAAAGCTAATTAAAGATAATATATAATGAGCACTAAATAGCTTAAGAATATCACTAACTTATCTCTTAGAGTGGCGTATTGATTTTGCTTGAATTGAATATAAAATTCTGAAAATCGTGCTCTATTTATAAGTGAAGAAATCGTACTCTCAACTGGTCCTGAGATCGGCACGACTAGTCGTAGGATCAACAAAGTTTTGAAAATTTGGTTGCGATAAGAAAAAGCCGTTCCATGACTAGTCGAAGGCCTCCATGACCGGTTGAGTGGCCTTCACGACCGGTCGAGTCCTATCCACGACTGGTTATGTGGAACCCAATTTAGTTGCTGGACTTTGAGTCAAGCCTGCAGGACTGGTCGAGCACTGTTCACACGACCAGTCGAGCAGTCTCCACGATTGGTCGAGGCTTTAACAAAAATTCTCGAAAATCAGTAACAAACTTAGGACAAGTCGAGGAATTTTTGGACTAGTCGAGCCAGTGCTAGGACTAGTCGAACATAGTTCAAGACTAGTCGAGAAACAATCTATACACTTATAAAATGATCTAATTTAAATTATGTATTCAAAATGACCTAACCTATGGTTAATCTAAGGTCATTCATACCTTTTAAGTAATGTATGAACATTGAATCTTCTTTTACTTCAGTTGATAGATGTTCTTTGAAGTTCACGAAGCTTGGGATCTTGACATATATAGAAGCTTGAACTTGAGACCTTTTGAAGCTTGAATTTGACTAACATTGAAGCTTGAGCTTGAGGTTCATAGTATAGGAACTTTGTCTTGACTTGAAGCTTTGAACTATGAATCGTGAAACATTGAATTCACACTTGATATTGTACTCGAACATGAACATGTAATCTTGCATTTGAAATTCTTGAAGTAAAGACCATTGTCCTTGCATTGTTTTGAATATATCGATGCGCTACACAAGACACAGATTCCAAGATGTTTTAGCACTACAAATTTGACAATTATAGGAGCTAGAAAACATAACACTTACAGAATGCCTTAGTAGCATCATCATCGAGATACCTTAAGTCGAGATCAGGGTACTGGCGTTGGACGTCTTCTCGACAAGACCGGAAGCCAGCATTGAACATCTCGTCTAGCTCAGCTACATGATTATCAAATGCATTGAAGGCTTCTACTGCACCTACCTCCCTCCCAGCAATCACGGTTTTGACTTCCACTAGCTTGGCATCCGCCTCAACCGCCCGAACTCCCACCTCGGCTAGGTGGGAATGTGCTTTAGAGGCCCTCGCCTCCGCCTCAACTGCATGGGCCGCCAACTCAGCCTTCTCCCACTATTCCATGGCCAACAAAGAGGTGCCGGTGGCTTGGTCCTCCCTGAAAATCCTCAGGGCCTCACGAAGGACCTCAACCTTAGTGTGCGCTGCCACCTGAACCTTCTCAGTCGCTTCCAGCTCCGTAGCCTTAGCCCGGAGCTTGACCCTGACAAACTTGAGCATCTCGGTAGCTTCTTTCAAGCAGCCCCTCAAATCGATCAAAAGGTGGCACGTGGTGAGAACCCCAATTGCACTCTAGAAACAGGAAAATAATGAAGGTCAGATAATGCATGAGCTAAAAAAGGGATAAAGTGCTGACAACGTCACCTTAATCTGCATCCACACCGTAGTGATAAGGAGGAGATCTTAATCTGCATCGACACCATAGTGGCAAGGAGGAGATCAGGATGCAGGGAAAGTATCACATTAATGTCCTCCTCGGACACATGACTGCAGCCCCAGTTGGGTTGCCGTTACCGACGTCCTTGCACCCATAGCCCCCCTAGGGCAGAACTTTGGTGCTCAACAGCACCCCCATGAGCAGCCTTGACCTATTACTCCTCAGCACGGGTGGGAGACGAATCCAATGGATTGGCTACTCCCCCTGCGGTGGCTAGTGGTCAGTGCTCCGTGGGACCTACCATGATGTATGTGTTTCATCCATGACGTTCATCCATTTTTACATATCATTTTATGGCTTGATCCCAAAAATGAGAAGGATATTAATCTCAGGTGGATCACACCATAGGAAAACAATAGTGATTGGATATCCACCATTAAAATCCTCCTAAGGCCCAATGTACTTTTTATTTGACATCCAATCTGTTGATTAGGTCATACAGACCTAGATGAAGGGAAAAAACAAAGATCACCTTGATCCAAAACTTTTATGGATTCCAAAATGTTTTTAATGGTTGACGTTCATTAAAACTGTTTCCTATAAGATTCTAAAATGTTTTTAATGGTCCACGTTCATTCCAAACTGTTTCCTATAATGTGGTCCACTTGAGATTGGGATATATCTCATTTTTGGTCTCATACCATAAAATGATCTAGAAAAATAGATGCAGGGGATGGATGACACACATACATCATAGTGGGCCCAGATAGCACCGACCATCAGCCATTGGCCGGTGGCAGGGGGAGTAGGCAATCCGTTTCCAATCAGTTTCCCTAGAGGCAGGGAAGTAGCCAATCCGTTTCCTCTTTTTACCGATGCACTTCGTACAAATAAACAGTTGGCATTGCGCGCCGTATAGGTGTTACCCAGGCTCAGTGGGTGTTACCCTTACCTTAGGCCCACCTTGATAACATTTTATATATCCACTCTGTTTATTTGTTTTTCTAACATATTTTATAACGCTTTAAAAAAAACTGAAGCATATCCAAATATCAGTTAGACCACACTAGAAGAAATAGTGATTACTGAACATTCACCATTAAAACTTCCCAGTGCCAACTTTAAGTGGATCTGTAATGTTTATTTGCTATCAAAGTCATTGATAAGGTAAAAACAGTACTGGATGAAAGGAAAATATAAATATTAACTCATCCAAAACTTTTGAGACCTACCAAATGCTTTTAATGATTATTCACTACTTTTACTATGATCCACCGGTGATTTAGATCTGCTAAAATTTTGGAAAAATATTCTTAAATGAGCTGAGAAAACAGATAGAACAGAGTAGGTTTGAAAAAAATAAAAATCATCAAAGTGGGCCCCACACGGCAAAGGTAATACCGACTGAACTGTTACCCGGGTAACAGATAATCTACTACCTACTAAGTAGGACTAGATTCGTACTCGATAGGAAGCAGTAAACTTTGGGGGGCTGTCTCGATGTATGCAACTTATCCAAGCCGTTCATCCGTTGCACCAGTTCATTTTAGGCTATGAGACTAAAATTGAAGCATATCCAAAACTTAAGTGGGCCAAACCATAGGAAACAGTGGGATAATGACCTCCACCGTTGAAACCTTCCCAGAGCTAAACTAAAATATCAGATTGATCCAAAAAGCTGTGGTCTGCGTGAAGGTTTCAGTGGTAGCTGTTTAATTCATATTGTTTCCTGTGGTGCAGTCCACTTACCTTTGAATATGCTTTAATTTTGGTTTCATGCCCTAAAATTAACTGCTAAAACAGATGGATGGCATGATCAGACACATATTATCACAGTGGGCCTGCAGAATTTAATCAGTGCCGATCCAATCTACTTCGGATTCAATAGTGACTCCTCCGGTATGAATGTCGTTGCTCAAGAATAAAGTAGATGCAACTGATCTCAGTTAGAGTATATCACAGGATGATTGAATTCTCACCACTAAAAACTTGTTGCTTGCTAAAAAAGATTTAGATTAAGCTGATATTTTTATTTATTATTTAAAAAAAAAAAATTATTTTTACTTTCATCCAGGTATTTATATCTTTATCAACAGACAACAGGTTAGGTGGCAAATAAATACTACGATGGGCATTAAGGTGGGGCTACGAAGCTTTTAAAGGCGGACTTTCAAACAGCACTGTTTCATATGGTATGGTGCACGTGAGATTTAGTTCTGCTTAATTTCTAGGTTCAAGCACTAAAAGGATGTGGAAAAACTGGAGGGCGTCGACATACAATACATATATCAAGCTGGGCCACGTAACGGCCGACCATTGTGTGGGTGTGGTGGCATATAATCGGGAAGGCTTTTATCAAAGATACTAAAGCCAGTCTAGCGGATTGCATGCGGTGCTCTATGGGTTCCACCATGGTGCATGTGTTTTATCCATGCCATCCATCCATTTTGTCAGATCATATTAAGGCATGAATTCAAAATTGAGCTAAAATTTCAAGCGAACAACACCATATAAGAAACGGTGGTGATTGAACGCCCACCTTAAAAACTTCTTGAGGGCCACGAAAGTTTTGGATCGAGCTGATATTTGTGTTTTTCCATCATCTGATGTGTGACCTAATCAACAGGTTGGATGGAAAATAAATATTTTGGTGCGCCTTAAAAAGTTTATAATGGTGGGAGTTCAATCACCATTGTGTGGTCCACCTAAGATTTGGATCTTCCTATTTTTAGGTTCATGCCCTAAAATGACAGAAAATGATATGTAAAAAATAGATGGACGATGTGGATAAAACATAGACATATAGTGCCTGCATAGCATCCACCAATAGGCACTTCCCTACTATGCAATCGGTGTATAGATATAGCTCTCAATAGAAAACTCTTGATTCTTTTAGGCTTTTTATATGATTAGTTTTTTACTTATATACTTCTTTTGAAATAACCTCATTAATTAGTGGGTATTTTTATAATTTTAGAAAAAAACGACACTTTAATGTGACTAAAGTTAAAGAAAATATGAATGCACACCATAGTTCATAGGCATGTGCTTTAATCCTCTCAGTCACATGCCCCACACGTCTCCATTGGATCCATTCTTGAGATCACCCTAAAAAATGAACCTTTATTCTCCTCAACCATTTCGGATTAAGAAGATGTTAAAGCAAGTTTCACTCTATAAGAATTGTAAGTTCCAAGGTGTGAAGTGCTAGAGCAGAGATGTCACAATTGAGGTTTTGAATAATGCAATTTATTATTATTATTATTATTGTTTAGTAAGTAATTAGAATAAGAGATGTTCAACTTTTATTCATCCTAATGTCGGGCTATTTTTCCGCAGGACTACCCCTACAGCATTGTCACCATAGCATTTTATCACAAGTTCAAAATGAATTTGATGTAGGGATGAACGTGATGAGGATAAATACTCTGAATCCACGGAGCTTCTCTGGATTCCTCACAGAGACTTCACGAATCCACGAGGAAAGAAAGCAGAAAATAGAAATAAATTCTAATAAATTCGAAATTGATTAATTGATCAATAAAAATGAGTTCACAACCCTTTAAATAGGGGTATCAAGCAACGGGAAAGAAATTAAAATCAAACTACCACCAAAACTCCTAAAATTTGCGACTTACTATAAATAGTAAACTTACTATCTATAGACGGTCGTGATGTCTACTAGCGCACAAGGTTTTCGGCTAAAAATAGTAAGTGTCCTATTTGGCTTCACCAAACCGTTCCCCTAATTATTCTAAGCTCTTTTCACGTTGGACGCAACTCCTAAAGCCCGATGGATGAAGAGTTATAATCAAACTAAAACTTATTATTTATAGTAAAAACGAAATTAAAATAGGGAAACGACCGTCGATCCAGGGGTTTCTCGCAATTCCGAGCGTCGCAACCCGGCATAGCGGGTTGGTTGGCTAAAGTAGCTCGTTCTACCCCAAAATCATATATTTTACGTCAGGTAACTAATTCCGGATTATGAGATACATCCGATCTAAGGTCTGACGGTCCGGATCACTTCTGTCGTCGACCGGACCTTTTCTGATCCATATTGGCCATGAAACTGTGTGCGACCCGCTCTACATCAGAATTGGTATGGTTCCTATGTGCTTAGGAGACTGAAATATCTAACCATGACCGAACTCTTAATCAAAAATTAATTTAAGGAGGCATTACGATGTAAATATCATAATAATGAAGTATTATTTTGTAAATGATAAAAATGCACTCTATTGAAAGGCCATCAAAGATTAAAATGGGATGTTTACACCCCTTCCCTCTAACTAAATGAGGGGGTAAAATTCAACAAACAGTACTTGCATATTTTACGGCAGGGAATCTTAACCGGCCAAAGTATCTATACGCTCATCTTTGTTGCATCATTGACTTGATTGTACATCCATATGATCCCTTTCATATTAGGCTTAAAAGTCAGGTGCACGGTCTATATGAATGCGAATGGGTCCTGATTTAGCAAGCAGCCATTATCCCTCAATGTGAAAGCGCAGAATGTGTGTCAGACTTACGTGCATATGGACGTGTGTCTAGATCCACGCCATTCATCTGGTAGGTAGTGTGGCTTTGGTGATGCCTGACTGTGGTTCCCACTGTGGTGTATGTGCCTTACATCCACGACGTCCATCTATTTTCATAGCTTATTTTAGACATGATCCCAAAAATGAAAATAAAACAGATCTAAATCTTAGGTGTACCACACCACAGGAAACAATGGTAGCGGACTACACACCATTAAATACTTCTCGGGATCACCAGAATTTTTATTTGCCATCCGACCATTGATAGGGTCAGAAAGTAAACGAAGAAGGCACCAAACTAATATCTAGTCGATCTTAAAACTTTTGTGTCCCATAAGAAGTTTTTAATGATCAATCACCACTGTTTCCAGTGGTGTGGTCCTCCTGGGATTTGGGTTTGCTTCATTTCTTGAATCATGCTCTAAAGTACCGGTGAGATCTTCCTGAGAGTTGGGTCTACTTCATTTCTTGAATCATACCCTAAACTAGGCTGCCAACATGGATGGATGGCGTGGATGTAAGGCACATACATCACGGTGCACCCAGAGTTAAAGATCCACCGAAGCTGCATCCTTTTATGAGAGGAGCAGATTAGGTGCGCCGGGCCTCACCCAAGACCGTTTAGCCATTCCCATGGCCCGCACCTTGGTGTATGCATCCTATATCCACTTGGTCCCTCTATTTTTCTAAATCATTTTAGGACATAAGCTCAAAATTGAAGAAGACCCCGATACCAAGTAGACCATACTATAAGTGCATGTTTGATTTTTGAAGTAAGAGGTAATTACCTAGTAAATGAGTAATAATTACTCACCAAGTAATTAACGCATTGTTTCTTATGCCGTTGACTGCTTAACTTTTGGGTACGTTCAAACCGAGGATGGCTGCCAAATGAATATAGGGCTCATTGTGATGTACGTGATGTATCAACACCGTTCATTCTATATGTCGGCCTTATTTAGGCCATGAACCCAAAAATGAGGTAGATCCAAAGCTCTAGTGGACCACACCGCAGGAAACAATGGAAATTGAATGCTTACCGTATAAAAATTTATATGGCCTACGGAAGTTTTGGATGAATTTGATATTTGTGTTTACTCCTTATTAATGTTTTTATGACTTCATGAACAACTTAGATGACAAATAAACATTAACGTGGGTCCAATAAACAAAATAACTTTCAATAGCGGACATTTAAAGCCATTGTTTCCTGTGATATGGGCCACTTGAGCATTGCATTTGTCTCGATTTTGGACTTAGGCCCTAAAATCTTCTAATAAAATAGATGGATGGTGTGGATATGTCATGCACATCACAGTAAGGTTCACGAATGTAAGTCAATTTTTTTGGACCAGTTTTTAAGACGAAAATACATTTGAAATTTCAAATAGGTAAAAAGGTACTAATGACCTTTTTTTTTTTTTTATGGTATTTCCTTGGAACACAAAAATCAAACATGGCCTAAGAAACAATGGTGATTGAAACAAATATTAGCTTGATCCAAAACTTTTGTAGCCCATTAATGGTCAATTACCATGGCTTTTCATGATATGGTCTACTTGATAATTGGATTTGCTCAGTTTTGGGCTCATGCCCTGAGATGATTTGGAAAAATGGATTGATAAAATAGGTATAAAATATATACATCAAGTTTTGCCCTACATTAAAGGCCGCACCCGCTTCACCCGCTTCAGAGGCCGGTCACACCTAATCTACTTCCTATCATAGAAAACGGGTGGTAGGATTAAAAGTGCAGTAATAAAATTATTAATTAGTTTACTCGGTTTGTGTGATATCCTTATCTTTGCTACAAGTGCGAACGGGCTGCAACCCCAAACCAGTGATGAGATGGTTTAACATAGGGCCCACCTCAATCTCTTCATTCTATATACACATGGTTCATATATTTTTCCAGCTTATTTTACATAATGGTCTAAAAATTGAAGCTGATACAAATTTCAGCTTGACTACATGGTAAACAGTGGTCACCGAACAACTATCATTAAAAACTTCCTAGCATCCACCATAATGTTCCAACCTGTTAATAAGGTCACAAAGACTTAGATAAAGTTAAAACAAATATCAACTTGATCCAAAACTTTCGTGGCCCACGTAATGTTTTTAATGGTAAATAACCATTGTTTTCTGTTTTGTGGTCCACCTGAAATTTGTATGTGTTTACCTTTTGGGACCTTTGCCTAAATAATCTGGAAAACCAGATGAATGGTGTAGATATACAATGCATATATCTAGGTGGGATCCTAGGGTCAGGGTCTCACCCACATCCGGGTCGAAGCCAAGTTGCGCTCCTTTGCTGCATGGCAAGTTTAAAACATACCCTACTGATAAATAGGCAGGATCTGTAACACATGCTGCTGGCTCACATGACAAACAGTTCACTAAATCATCTTCACTGTCTAGTCCTTATCCCAACTAATTCACGTCGTTGGGCCCTCAATGAATCAAGACACTAGATGTGCCCTATATCCATCACATCCATTCAAGTATCCACAAGGGCAAATGTTCATATATTTCCAAAGTACTTGACATAAATCTTTTAATTATTTATTAAGAAACATCAACGATAATTAAAACAAGTTGGTGGATGGTCCCCATAAAAATGCTAACCTTTATATCAATCCCACCAAACGCGTCGCTTTTACCCAACAAAGAAAACTAAAAGCAAGAAGAAGAAGAAGAGGAAGAAAACTAAAAGCAAGAAGAAGAAGAAGAAGAAGAAGAAGAAGAAGAAGCACACCAACCCAACTATAAGCCTCAAGATAATAAAGAACTTACAAGCTGATATAAATGCTAGGGCCAAGCCATCTCTACTCCCCAATAAACGAGAGCACTTTTTTAGTACTCGCCTTTTGTACGTGCCATTCTTGCACGCGTGTACAAGATCCAAGCCACTCATCACATGGGCCTCATACTCTGTCTATCCTTTTTGCTTGGAAAAAAAAAAGAGAGGTTGATTTAATCATCATCTAGGTCACACATGTAAAAGAAATTGCGACGGTCCACATTCAGTACACGTGTGGCTACTGGTTGATCGATTGTATCGGCCCAAGTTTTGGGATCTACATGGAGCGCCCCGATGATGAACAGCTTCGATCTTTCACATGCGCATCAAGTTTCTACGTGCGAGAGGCGCATTGAAGAAAATGCACTCGCCTGAGAATCACTAGCATTTCTTAGTAAAAGAAATAAAGAAAAATATTCCCTACCCATGTCCGGAACTCGGTCTGCGGTGTCAGATCCTGCCACCGGCGTCAGATTCCGGCCACCAACCAACACCGCCTCTCACTTCCTCGGCTTGATAACCGCACGCAACGGTGTGTTCATCACGACCGTGAATATAAGCTTCTCGCTGAAGTCTAACGTGCGCCGGGTGGGGTCCACGTTGGACCACTCGAATTCCTGCACCATCCTCGCAACCATTAGATTGATGTGGAGTGTGGCCATGCTCAGGCCTGGGCAGATCCTACGGCCCGCGCCGAACGGCATCATCTTGATCTCTGTAACGCCCGTCATATCGGCATCTTCGTGGCCGGATATGAACCTTTCGGGATCGAAACGTTTCGGATCGGACCATCGTTTCGAGTCCTCGGACATGGACGGTAGATGGAACTCCACGTCAGCGTTTTTGGGGATATCGTAGCCGCCCAACGTAGTTGGCTCTATGACTGCATGGGTCAAGGCGAAGAAGGTGGGAGGATGTTTTCTTAATAATTCCTTGGTGAAGGCATTAAGATATGGCATCTTGTCCACGTCCTCCTCTTCTACTTTTCTATCTCCTACAACCGATACGATCTCTTGGTAGAGTTTCGTTTGGATATCAGGTTGGTCGATCAGACGCGCGATACCCCACTCGATTGCGGTTGCAGTCGTGTCCGTCCCGCCGTTGAGGAACTCAGAGACGAGGCTCACGAGCTCGGCGTCGGTTGGTACCGACGTCCGCCCTTCGATCTTGAGATCGAAGAGAGTATCGAGGTATGAGAATGATGCAGATTTCTTGTCAGGCGACGGTTCTTTGAGTTCCAACCGACGTTGGTTGATGAAAGGGACGAGCGTCCGGATTTGCTCGTCCCGGACCTCCAATACTTGTTTCTGCTGCTTCGTGAAGAATGGTCTTAGGAGGGGCAGATAATCGTCAATCCTAGGCATGAGCGTGAGTAGCACTTTCCTCATGACCAGATCGATTTTCACGATCGTTTTCTCGTCCATGTCGACGCCGAAACATATTGACAGGAGAATACAAAACACGGCGAAGCGGACGTTGTTCAGAACTTCAACCGAGCCAGGAGTTGAATCGGGATGAGCTGACTCAGACTCGGATCTTAGGCGCTCGATGAACCGGTCCATGGCTGATTCCCGGACCCCACGGAATCCACCGATGCGGGTCGTGCTGAGCATGTTCGAGACCATGTTGCGGCGGAGAGCTCGCCAGACAGGGCCATAGACTGAGGAATTGACAGTGAACTTGTCGCAGCTGAAGATTCTACGAGTTGGGGTCTCGGGAGGTCGACTTGCGAATGCCGGGCCCTTCTGGATGAGGGCTTCGTGGGCCAAATCGGGGTTGCAGATGATGATCAAAGTCCGGGCACCCATCTTTAAGGTGAAGATGGGGCCGTAGATTGGGCTGAGATCGCGGACGTAGTGTATGAATTGCTTGCCAGATCGGGCCACTTGGAAGAGGTTGCCTACGATGGGCCATCCAGGCGGGCCGGGGGGCAAGTTGAGTGACTTGGGTTTGGATTTCCGTGAGAAGAAGAGAATGAGAGCTGACACCAGGAATGCAATTAAAGTAAAGGAGAGATGTTTATAGGAAGAAGGGAAATTCTCCCAGGAAGGAGAGAAAGAAGCCATGAGAGAGAGAGTGTTTGTGAGTGTGCGCAAGAGATAGGAAGAGAGGCAGTAGTGAATTTAATAACAATCTGGCGGCAAAATGCAGTTGGACATTTATTCTTATCATATTAGGGGGGTAAATGCAAACACGAGAACGAGAGAGAGAGGGAGATGCCGGTACGCTACTGAACCTGACATTAGTGAGACTTACTACTGAAAGTTACGCCCAATTAGAATGTATGTGTTGTATGCACCCAATCCATCCATTTGGAGAGATCATTTTAGGGCATGCGATAAAGAATGAGGCACATCAAAAGCTTAAGAGAACCCCACCATAGAAAATAGCGGGGATTGGACGACTACCCTTAAAAAAATTTTAAGGCCAAAAGTTTTGGATCAAGCTGATATTTGTGTTTTCCCTTATTCCATGTCATGTTTTAAACTTATAAACAGGTTGGATCTCAAATAAACATCATGGCAGGCCATATGAAGGTTTCAACGGGAGGTGCCAGTCCCCACTGTTTTCTGTGCTGGGTTCAATTGAGCTTTTGATCTGCCTTATTCTTTGGATCATGCCTAAAATGACAACACATACATCATGGTGGGGCCACGGAATGCGCTGACACCACTTCTGTTGGGTCTGCTTAGGCGGGCCCCTGCTCGGGAGCCCTGTTTCTGTATAGAGTGTTTTTCCTGTTTTTCATTTCTGTTTGATACTGTACTCTCTCTGCTCTTCTTAGCTGTATAGCATAGTAGCCTTTGGAGCCTAGGGGTGGTTTTTTTGTTCTTTGCTGGATGTGGCCCGGTGCTTTTTGTTGGTCCCATTCGTCAGACTGTATTTTTTGTCCTTTAATGGAATCTCTCAGCCGGTTAAAATTTAAAATTAGTTTTTTTTTTTAGAAAAAAAGAAAAAAGAAAAAGGGTTCAGTAGCTAATATGCGTCCCTGATTAATTCCGCTATTCTGGTTGATCCACTGTTCGGGTAGGCCACACTGTGCAAAACAATTCATTAGATTTAGACGGTGTGGATCAGATTTATTTTGGGAAAATGTGTAAAAGGTCGGACTAAGATGAATGGAGTTCATCCCGGACGGGCTACATGTGATATGTACGGATATATATGAATGATGAGATGTAGGAAGGAGAGTTAGTGGTACATAGAGGATGCGACGGTGCCGTGTTATTTTACAAACCACCGAAGAAAATGCAATCATGAAGAAATAATTGTAATACAGATGGCAAAGGGAGAACCTAAGGAAGTCAAGTATATATTGGCCAACAGTCATGGTAACAGTTATAACATGACGGTGATCCAGATGACAGATTAAAGTTATAAAGAGGAATACGGGAAGAAAATTAGGTCTCGTACCAACCCAATTAAATCAAGCATTACTTTTCATACATCTTTGAATTACCGATCAATTTACATTTTATGTATAATATTTTACTTTCCTTGTTAAGTAAATTACATTTCTTAGTGTAATTTTTTATTTTTAGTCTGATATTTACATTCTGTAATATAATTCATAGCATTAATTAAGTAGATGGCAACTCTTAGCTATAATTTGAGTCTATGCTCACACGCTGGATTTAGTTTCTTACTCAAAAAGGTGTGTTTTGTAGTAGTTTCCCGCAATCAATTGTAAGAATTATTATTTTTTTTTTTTCATTTTACTTTATCTTTATCGAAAAGTCCTTTCGTATGGAAGGAAAATGTGAAAACCCATCATCAGAAGAAGAACCTCATCCACTAAATATCGATTGATCCTATTGATACATTAAGAGAGTAGCTGAATAGGCGATCGATCTCATCAAATCTCGGTCATACACTACATGTTTTACTGTCTTGCTGCTTGGGGTCATAGTTATTTGGTTTGAATTGAAGCCGCAATTTCAATTCTGGCACTCCCACAAATGTAAAGCCATAAATTGAAGAGCAACGCGAATAGTTTTTGATACGCCCGGTGGGACCCTGTCTTTAACTTACTGATGTAAGATTGTTAATTATGAATAAAAGAAGTGCTCGCATTACTGGGATTGATCCTTCAACCCCAACCTCACCACCTCTAGTCGAGGACATGCTAGTTCCATTAGGCCCTGAGGCATTAAATCTAAATAATAGTTTAATGCCTAGTACAAGGGATTAGGGAGGAGCATCGACCTCTCGGACTGTACTTCCAAACGAGATTTCTATTATGCTTTGAGAGGTACATATGAGAATTCAGCTTGTACAAGAATATGGAAGGGCACAATGAGAGCAATTCCATATTCAAGCTGAAAATATTAATCGATATATGACCAACCATACTGAAGCCATGCATTGATTGATGGTTATGATGGATGAGCGAACGCCATCAGTGATGCAATACAATGTCGAGGAAAGTTCTATTAGTAATGCAACTCCACTACTATTCATATCGCCTTCGCAACAAAATCCACCACCAGTCCCAGTCTAGGAGATAAGAAATGTTCCACCTCCCATGGAAGCTAAGTGACCAGAGTGAGAGGCTAGGAACTTTATACCTAAGAAGTAAAATCCAAGAGGATTCAATCCCCAACAATTTATTATATTTCAGGACAATTTGAATTGATTCGGCCTCAATCCACCACCAATCTTTGAACCTCAGAGGATGAATCACGACCATATTGTGTAAATTGTCTAAGAAGTTGCTGGTCAAGTGCTCTATCACGGCATTACTCCGGTGTATCATAAACCATACCCCGAATGAATAGATCCACAACACCCGTTGCCAAGGAACTATAGACTAGATTTTACCTTATTTTCAGGTGAGCCTAGTCAGTCGATTATCAAACATGTTGGTTGATTCACTATACAATGCAGAAAATTAGACAATAATGATTACTATAAATTGCAATTATTTGGTCATTCACTAACAACAACTTTCACATGGTATTTGAAACTATTGCTAGATTCAATGCATACTTGGCAAGAAATGGAAGAAAAATTCCACGCTCAGTTCTTCTATAAAAATAGAGAGATAACGATGGCCGATATTGCCCATTTTTAGTAACTACTTGGGGAGACATGTGAGAGTTATATCACATGGTTTAAACGGACAAAGAGTCGTTGTAAGGTTGTCATGATTGAAGCTAAATTTTGCAACTTGTGCAAGATAGGCTTAAGTATAAAATTCACAAGAAGTTTATAGGCACAGAGTTCATGGATTTATATGGCCTAACCAAAAAGGTCTCTTGGTATGAGAAACTCATACAAGAAGGAACCAAGCAAAAGAAATCATTATTAGGTACGTATTACCACAACCCAAATTATGTGGTTGCAATTGCTGAAGTGATGGCTAAGAAACCACTAGCGTGTTGTGCATTGGTCAGAGCGGAATTGACTGCAACGACTACTCAAAAAGCTTAAAAGATCTACACTTTTAAGATCACAAGAGGTGAAGAAATATTTGATATTTTGTTGGATGAAAAATTTATCAAAATCCATGTGAATCATAAGATACCCTCGGCTGACGAATTGCAAAAGACCGAATATTACAAATGGCATGGAACTCAGTCTCATTCGACTAACAAATGCGTCGTGTTCAAGAATGTCATCCAGGATCACATCGACCGCGGATTGTTGAAGCTTCCTAAGAAAGGTGAGGAAGCTATGTTGATCGATATAGACCCGTTCCCATCTAACCTTGAGGTCAACGTGGTCACAGCTAATCTAAGGAATTAGTCGCGGTTGAAGGTCGATCTCAGCCCGAATAACTAAGGAGAGGTATCACGATGACCAGTACATGACCATCGTTGGCCCTCTCATTCAAATGATAATCAATCGAATGCCATTCGACGGGCCAGTCAAGGCTCGTAACTATGCAACCGGTGTGCTCGAAGAACTGTTACTGGATGGGGGTTCCCCCAAAATCACGGTGGTGAGGTTGTAATATGGCTCCCAGGCCAGTTAGAGGGAATGGCTAGCATCGATTGTGAGGGATGATCCCCGACTACCACCAATGAGCTAAAGTACCGAGTCAGAGGATGATCAAACCCTTAGCGACTCGAAAAGGAATATGGAAGTGAGTTACACATCCAAAATTTACAACGATACTAAAGGTGCTAAGCCAAACTCAGAAGCATTGATGGAAAATACATCGGGCCACGTTCAGAAGAAAATCAGAAGAAGTCGTAGGACCTCCTCAGTCAAAGGTAACTCAACCTAAGCCTTTCTAGAGGATTTCTTTGACTAAAGGGCAGATTATGGTAAGGGCAATATTGCCCCTAGTATTACAAAATCAAGATTCTGATGATCTTGGGCGACTTCATCAGTCGGTGAGCCCTAAGGAGGAAGATAGTTGTGGTAACCTATTAGATTACTTCAATGATGAATGCTTCCCAGTAGATGAATGGTTGGTGTTGGGGCACAAAAAAATACTCCATCTTTCTCTCCCCAGAAGCCTCATTTTACGAGTCCATTTGCCTGTCTGCCAAACCCCGTTGTGCGCACCACTCTCTTTCTCTCTCTCTGGACTCCTGTTGCACAAGCCAGTCTCCTAGACTGGACTTCTTTTGTGTGGGTTAGTCTCTCAGATTGTACCTCTGTTGAGCGAGTGAGTCTCTCAGACTAGACTTCTATTGCGTGGGTCAGTCTCCTAGACTGGACTTTTGTTGCGCGGGTAGTCTCTGCTTCTTGTTGCGCGCCCCATGTTAGGTGGCAATCTACCCTATTGTGCGGAAATGGTTTTTGCATGTGTTAGGGGGCTTATAAATATCCCTCTTCTCTTCATTTGAAAAAAGGAGAGTTCAAGAAGAGGAGGAGAAAGGAAATCAGAGTGGAGAAGGAAACAGTCGTACCGCACAATAAGCTGGTCCGCACAACTAGTTGAACCGTGCAACCAAAGCCACTCGCGTAACTCCTTGTTGTGAGCAGCAAGAATGCACTTGTCACCCGCGCAAAACAAGTATTTTGGTCCACACAACTCTTCTGTCATCTCGACGGACATAAAATTCACCGAAATACTGCCGGAATTGCCATTGGATTACTTCTTTTTCATGTCATCGTGTTGATTCATTGTACTTTATTTTAGAATCAAGGGAAACATGAGGATGTAAACGAACCTGAAATTAATGAAATCCATAATGATGAATGTTCTTCTATTTTCTTCGTTATTATTGAATGATAATTCCTCTATCAAACCACATTCATTTCTTGTCGAAACAAAATGATGACTCTGCTAGGGACAGTTATTATTCAATGATACCTTTAAAAATTATATAGAGAATGTTCATCACTATTTGGCGTCATATAGATGCTAAAATAGTGACTCTCAACATGAACATCCTCCCCTTCACCTCTGAAACAAAGTACAATTTGATGTAATTGAAATAATTAATGCTCTGTTTTGAAGAATAATGCCACGCTCATTTCCTTCTTCAATATCAGGACGATCAATTAATTAAATTGACTTCTATTGGGCAAGGGAAAATGAATCAGTTGACGAATTCATCAGTCGATGTAAAGACTTGGGAGCATCATGTCGATATCTTCCGGGAGAGTCGGATCAGGTCAAATTATGTTCAAAGTGACGAAAAAAATAGTGATGAAGAAGATAGAAACGGTCGTGCGATTACGATGACATATGAAAGACCATATGGAAAGGTTGCAACGTTCATAGAAAGGCTACAAAAGATTATTGATAAGAGAGAAATTGTGATGGAAGATCATGATTAAAAAAAAGAGGAGAATGGTGAACCCAGAATATTGATAATTTTTCGAGAAAGTGAATAGCATAATAAGACAAGCAATATTCCAGTTACATGCTTTCATTCTTTAACGAAGTAAGAATGAAGAATGCTCAATGAATAGAGAAATTAGAGAAAAACAAGATTTTTCAATACTCTTTTTAACACATATCCTTCTGAACAATCGTGCGAGACTCTTGATCCACCTAATCTCAAAAGAAGGTAATTGCTGATTTCCTAAGATGATAATTGTTAATATTAATTTTTGCAAGTCAACATTAAAGCGAGAATCATTACCATGGCTGAATTATTATATATCATGAGAGATTATATCAGCAAGACTTATCAAGCTATGTATCAGGATGAATAATACATTAGAATGCCTTCAAATATTCATCATATCAAAATTATTGTTTTTGAAAGGAAAAACAGTTTTAATTGTGAAGATTCTCAGAGAAAATCTCACTCAATTAAAAGGGGAAAAATTAGGTAACATTTATACATTACGTAATATTATATTAGTCAATTGGCAGAATCACTGCAAAAAGAATTGTTGCCTTGTATACATTACATAGTAGTATTGTTGAGATTGCCAACGATCACTGATTATGAAAGGGATCGATGATTGCTAGAACATCGTTTATAATGATATTTCTGCCAAAATGATATTGCTGCTAAATTGATATTCGCTTCAACAAATTATTATTAAGTTGTTATTAGCATTGAGTACTGACATGTTGATATTATATTGTGACCAATTTATTTACTAATTCATTTTATTTACTAATCCATCTTAAACAGCAATAAAGCTTCATCCACAAATCTCCAACGTAAAAACTCCATTAAAGCTCCATCCACAAAGCTTCAATGCAAAGCTCTAATGCAAAAGCCCAGCAATGATCGAAAGGTAAAGCTACCTTGATATTACCACCAGGCAAAGCTACAAAGGTAAAGTCACCTACAAATACTATAAAACATTACCATTTATTATTTATGGCAGCGGAGTGCACCTATACGGCCAATCACGCATAAGACCTATCATATAAGCAATTCGCTAAAATATTATGCGGAAAACAGTGAAAAGCTGGTGGCCCTAAAAAGCCCGTAAAGGCAATCACATGCTTAGACCCATGCAGGCGGCAGAGTGTGCCTATACAACCAACCACACGTGATACCAATGCCATCTGTAAAACTTTTGATAGTGTCACGAGGGATGGTGAGAGAAAATGTCCTCCCGTAAATGGGTTAGACCTTGTAAGCGAAGAAAATGAGGGCTGCAGTGTACGCTCTATGTTTTATCCATAGATAGGCTAACCATGCATAAGACCCCCCAGATTCCTGACTTAATTTCAATAGAAACTCATGGGGATGGGTCCTCTAAACAAGCTACCCCCTTATCGATGGACTGACGACCTTGGATTTAGTACCCTTTAAGGTAGCCTTGTGAGCCCCGTGAACTCTAGAGAGTTACTCCGGCCAACCCTGTGCATAAAACCTACTGAGTTTGTTGCATTGGTAGCTTCACTGGGCCCCTCTGATGGATTACGATTTGTGAACTCCCCGGCTACGGTGGTTTAGCAAACTTATAAGAGTTACAGAGGTCATCTGGCTCCAACTACTTAAGAACTTAAATTGTGATTGCTCCAACTACTCAAGAGCTTAAACTGTGATTGCTCCAACAACTTAAGAGCCTAAACTGTGAATGCTCCTTGAGCCCAGCCTGAAATCGGTGGAAAACTATAATTTCTCCTTGAACTCAGTCAAGTCAAGTCCAGTCCAATCAAATCAAGTCTTGTCATGTCAAGTCCAGTCAAAGTATGTTCAGTAAAAGATATATTCGCTCCAACACCTTAAGAGCTTAAACTGTGATCCAAAGATTGAAAGTATTAAAGCAATGAATGCAACAAATGTAATGTAAAGCACGCTGACAAGAACAAAGATGAAATGACCAAATCATTGTCATATTACATATCGCAAATGAAGAATATATTACAAATATCGTAAATAAGAGAATATCGCAAATGAAGAATACATTGTAAATATCACAAAGAAAGAGCATATCACAAATGAAGAGCACATTGCAAATAAAGAAAATATTATAAAGAAAGAGCATATTGCAAATGAAGAATGCATCTTAAATAAAGAGAACATTACAAATAAAAGGAACATGCAGTTCAAATCATTATATATTCTAATTACTTCAAAGTCATCAATACATTATGATTATTTCAGAATTGTCAATAATTATTCTGAATCTATATTTTAAAATTATTAATATTGTATGAAACTGAATTGTGAAAATTATGATATCTTTAGCTACTAATTCTGATTAATTTGACAGGAAAGATTATCATTCAACATCTCGGATTATGTAGACCACGAATAAAGAGACGTCTTCAAAGATTATTGCAGCAGGAACAATATTAGAAAACAATTCTCTAAGCCATAAAGCTCAAAGAAAGAGTTGTTGGAGCTAATAAAAAAGATTGCTGCAGTAAAGACAATGTTAAAGAATAATTCCCTGGCGACGGAGTTCAAAGAAAGAGTTGTTAGAGTTGATAAAAAAGATTGTTGCGACAAGAGCAACATTCAATGACAGTTCTCTGATCAAGTTGCTTAAAGATGAAGTCACCATAACTGTTACAACGAGTGCTTTCGTTGTTGTTATTATCCTCCTTATCAAAGCATTCCCTCCATACTTCTGACTGGGGGCATTCAGTCTTCCGTTCGAGCACGAGCATTCAATCTTCCGTTCAAGCGCGGGCATCCAGTATTCCATTGAGCATAATCATTCAGTATTCTTTTCAAGCATGACCACCTAGTCATCATTCAAGCACAATTCCTTTGAGCATGATTCTATATTCAACCATCTTTTGAGAGCGATCCCTCGGCTAAGATTTCTCCAAAAGCTTCATCTAAGTGTTGTTCACAACCCCAAGTGTAGGGTCGTGATGTAGTAATAATCTCGATAGACCAAGGTCGAATTCATAGGGATTAAACTTGTATATCTTCTGAATTTAACTAGAGCTAGAGCTAGATGAATAACTAAAGTAGAAATATGAATTTAAATGAGTAATTTTGAGTAATGAGTAAAGTATCAATTAAAAGTGGGAACTAGGGTGCCAAGGATTCACTTGTAGCAATTGAGATGCTAGCTTGCTTTATTCAAGAGATCCAACTAGAATCAGAGTCATATCCTATCTAGTTGGAAGAAGAGATGGTCAAATCTCTGAACTTCTCATTGATCTAGCCTCAATGAAAGAGAATTGTGAATTGGAAAGGATTCCATCACCCAACCATGCCCTGGAGATGATGGAAAATAATTGGATTTGCCAAATCCACAATCTCAAATAGAAAAGGAGATATTTAATGCTATTATAGATCTATTGTAATTTGAGTCACAACAAACCATTAAAAAATGAAAATAATCCTTAGAATCAACTAGAATTCAATGAAGTTCAATAAAAAAGATGAATCAAAGCAAAGTAAACATCCCAATCATGCTACAAGCTTCACCTCTTAGCACTACCTAAGAGGTTTAGGCAACCATAGACATGATTGAACTAAAGTCTCTCAAACAAAGCATAAAAACAACTAAAGAAGAAGAAGATGAACTCTCGGACGGTGGCTCCACCCTTTTGCTCCACTCCTTGAACCGTAGAAGATGCCTAAGAATGTCCAAGGAACTCCTATTTATAGTTGTGAATCCCCCTCTTACGCACTAACTTGGAATTTTCACAAACCGCCACAAATTGCACAATTTGCATCAGCCTTACGTTATAACTCTACGCGATTTCGGTGGCACCGAAGTTGGTTTGATGGCACTGAAATTGTATCTGAAATTTTATCGCATATGAAATTATACGTGCAGAGTGCTTAGGTAGGTGGCACCGAAATTGGCTTAGGTGACACCGAATTAAGTTGTTTTCTTGTTGGACTCTTTTATGCACTTTTGGTGGCACCAAAGTTGGCTTAGGTGGCACCAAACTGTCCTGTTTTTTTGCTGTTTAACTTGTGCTTTTGCCAATCTTTTCTCCATCATTTGTACTTGGTTTCCTTGGATCTTTGGCATGAGAATTCTCCGTTCTTGGTCTCATAAGTTCCCTCCTTTGCCTTGGTGATTCTTGAGCACTAAATCCATGTTTTTAGCATTCTTTTCAATCCTAGCTCTCAGATTCACCTTGCAACATAAACATGCATAAAATATAACATTAAGCAGTATCATGTTTATAAAACCAAGATATAAATGGAGGAAAATATGTAATATTTGACACTCAATAGTATGATACTTCTTTCATTCGAGTATGGTTTTCCATTTAAGCGCGATCTTCTATTCGAATGCGATAAGTTAGTCTTCTGTTCGAGCAATCCTTCTTCGGTATGTAAACTGCTCTATTTTTTGAAGAGTCCTCTGTCATGAAAGGATTTTTGTGCAGAAGAAAATCGATCGTCCATTTGATTTCATAAACAATCAAAGAAGGATCGAGGGGGCATCTGTTGAGGTACAAAACAATACTTCATCTTTATCTCTGTAGAAGCCTCATTTTACGAGTCCATTTATCAGTCTACCAAACCCTGTTACGCACACCACTCTCTCTCTCTCTGGACTCCTGTTGCGCAAGCCAATCTCCTGGACTGGACTTTTGTTGCGCAGGTCAGTCTCTCATATTAGACATCTGTTGTGTGGGTTAGTCTCTTAGACTGGACTTTTGTTGCACGGGTCAGTCTCCAAGACTGGACCTCTATTGCGCAGGTAGCTCTACTTCTTGTTGCGTACCCCATATTAGGTGGTAGTCTACCTTGTTATGTGGAAATGGTTTTTGCATGTGTGAGGGGGCTTATAAATAGCCCTTTTCTCTTCATTTGAAAAACAGAGAGTTCAAGAAGAGGAGGAGAAAGGAATTCAAAGTGGAACCGCACAACCAAAGGCACTCGCACAACTCCCTCTCGCGTGCAACAGGAATGCACTAGTCACCCGCGCAAAACAAGTCTTTTGGTCTGTACAACTCTTCTGTCATCTCAACGGACACAAAGTATGTCGAAATGCTGCTAGAATTGACATTAGATGACTTCTTTTTCATGTCATAGTGCTGATTCATTGTACTTTATTTCAGAATCAAGGGAAACACGAGGATGTAAACGAACCTAAAATTAATGAAATCCATAATAATGAATGTTCTTCTATTTTCTTTGTTATTATTAAATGATAATTCCTCTATCAAACCACATTCGTTTCTTGTCAAAAGAGTTGGCTAATGAACAAACGTCAACCGCTAAAGCACTGAGAATTGTCTCACTAGCAAATGCCTCGGCTGACTTTATGGGCAATGAAGCCATGATCAGACAAAAGATCTCAAAATGGAAGCAGGCCTTGAAACACTATGGGGGCAATGTCCAAATAAGGAAATTGTATTTGGGACTTTGCCACTAGTCGTGTTCCATCGCAACATGTTTTTCACGTTGCCTTCAAGTTTACTGGCTAGACCAACCCGACCATATAGAATGGCGGGCGATGTAAAGGAATATACCCCCCCCCGGTAATCATACAACATGCTTCTTTCCCATTCGAAGAAGATGCTAGAAATGAATCCAAGGCCAATGAAGCACCTCATGTTAACACCATGACAGTAGATGTAACGCCCCAAACTTTTCAATATCCGAGTGTTGAAAGCACTCGAGGGTTACCATAAAATTTAACCTATTACATACATGTGTACAGTACCAATCATGCTAACCTGGCCCTACATCCATTCCCTAACGTGAATCTGACCGTTGGGAATAGTCTCCATTCATAGATCAACCTATCCATCCATTAATTTTCAAGATAAGCCATCATGCCATTCTGAAGTTAAATCTACACTGTTAACCTTAAGTCCTAAATCCACTCGTACCTAAAACCGCATTATCCAACTTATAAACTCCTAGGTAACTGCATAAATCCACCCAAGATCCTCTTAGGAACCCCTAGTATCACTAATGACTAGGTTAGAAATCGATATGACCATCTAATTGATAGAAATCCACAATAAAACTTAAAAGTCATGAAGTATGGCCCACAAGAACAAGGGATCTGCCTGATTTTTGGCTAGGGACCTCATTTGGACCCGAACAAGATGATGGACGGAGTTGATTGGGTTCACACATTGCTGTAGACCCCACTCTACGGGTTGCATGAGGACAGCTGGTGCATGCACCGGCGCTGCATAGGACTAGGAAACCCGATCAATTGTTAAGGGTCAAATATTACATATTATCCCCCATTTATATCTTGGTTTTATGAACATGATAATGCTTAATGTTATATTTTATACATGTTTGTGTTACAGGGTGAATCTGAGAGCTTAGATTGAAAAGAGTGCTAAAAGCATGGATTTGATGCTCAAAAGTCACCAAGGCAAAGGAGGGATCTTAGGAGACCAAGATTGAAAAATTCTCATGCCAAAGATCTTAGGAAACCAAGTACAAATGGTGGAGAAAAGATTGGCAAAGGCACAAGTTAAAGAGCAGAAAAACAGGACAGTTCGGTGCTACCTAAGCCAACTTCAGTAGCTACCTAAAATGCACAAAACAGTCCAGTAAGAAAACAACTTAATTCGGTACCACTGAAGTTAGCTTCGGTAGCTACCTAAGCCAATTTCGGTAGCTACCTAAGCACTTTGCACATACAATTTCAGATGCGATAAATTTCAAATACAACTTCAGTGCTACCGAACTAACTTCAGTGCCACCGAAATCACGCAAAGTTGTTACGCGGGGCTAACACGGATTGCGTAAATTGAGGCCTTTCGCAAGTGGTTTTTGAAAATTCCAAGTCGGTGCATAAGAGGGGGATGCACAACTATAAATAGGAGTCCCTAGGACATTCCTAGGCATCATCTAGGGTTTGAGGAGTGGAGCAAAAGTGTGGAGAGCCATCGCCAAGAGTCTTTCTTCTCTTCCTTAGTTGTTTTTAGTTGTTTTTATGCTTTTCTTAAGAGATTTTAGTTCAATCATGTCTATGGTTAGCTAAACCTCTTGGCTAGGGCTAAGAGGTGAAGCTTGTAATGTGATTGAGATGTTTACTTTGCTTTGATTCATGTTTATGGTTGAACTTTATTGAATTCTAGTTGATTCTAAGGGATATTTTCAGTTTTTAATGGTTTGTTGTGACTCAAATTACAATAAGTCTAAAATAGCTTTAAATATCTTCTTTTCTATTTAAGATTGTGGATTTGGTAAATCCTATTGTTTGCCATTGTCTCCTGGGCATGGCTGGGTGATGGAATCCTTTCCAATTCACCACAATTCTCCTTCATTGAGGCTAGATCAATGAGAATTTCAAAGATTTGACCGTCTCTTCTTCCAGCTAGATAAGATAGGACTTTGATTCTAGTTGGATCTCTTAAATTAAGTAAGGTAGAATCTCAATTACTACAAGTGGATCCTTGGCACCCTAGTTCCCACATTTAAATTTACAAAGTTTCAAGACCGATGTATTCTAAAAGTAACTAGAACTAGAACTAGAAGAAGATCTAAGTTAGAAATATGGAAATAAAGTGAGTAATTGTAAATATTAATTAAACTAACAATTGAAAGGTGGGAACTAGGGTTCCAAGGATCCACTTGCAGCAATTAAGATGCTACCTTGCATGAGTCAAGAGATCCAACAGGAATCAGAGTCCTATCTTATCTAGTTAGAGAAAGAGATGGTCAAATCAACGTCTCATTGATACAGTCTCAATGGAAGAGAATTATGAAAATTTGGAAGGAATTTTGTCACCCTACCATGCCCAACGGACGATGGTGAACAACAGGATGTACCAATCCCACAATCTCAAAGAGAAAAAGAAGATATTCAAAGCTATCGCTGATCTATTGTAATTGGAATCACAACAAACCATTAAAAACTGAAAATATTCCTTAAAATCAACTAGAAATCAATGAAGTTTAAAATAAACATGAATCAAAGCAAAGAAAACTCAATCACGTTATAAGCTTCACCTCTTATTTATAGTCAGGGAACTCCAACTTTCACACCGATTAGGAAAAGTCTAGAAACCGCCTCAAATTTACATAGTCCGCGCAAAATCTGCGTAACCTTCGACTAGTCGAGGGCAATTTTTGATTGGTCGAAGGTCACCTTCGACTACTCGAGGGAAATCTTTGACTGGTCGAGGATCGCGAGAATTTAAAAGATAATGTTGTTGGAGTTTGAGCCGATGTTTCTTGGGCTAGTGAAGCCAGAGCTTGGGCTACTTGAATTTCATGCAAATTCCTTTTCTTCACTTCAAATCTTCGATTCTCTTCATTCCTCTCTTGGTTTCCTTGGATCTTTAGCACGTGAATTCTTCAATCTTGGTTGCCTAAGATCCATCCCTTGCCTTGATGATTCTTGAGTATTAAATCCATGCTTTTAACATTCTTTTCAATCTAAGCTCTTAGATTCACCTTGTAACACAAATATGTATAAAATATAACATTAAGCAGTATCATGTTCATAAAACCAAGATATAAGTAGGGGAAAATATGCAATATTTGACACTCAACACACTCCCCAACCAGCATTTTGTTAGTTCCGAGCAAAACATGCATGAAATAATCTTCAATTCTCAAAGTTTAAACTTTTTCAGAAAAATAATCTTTTGTGCAAATAAACATGAATGAGTATAATCTAAAGACGTGAGAGTGAAAATTTGAAAACCTAGAGTCGAATAAAACCCACAATCAATCAAATAGGTTCTCTATATCAATCACTTAAGACATAAGTTCATATATTAAGTTTTCCAATAAGCTCAGTGCAAATCAATTTACTTCCCATAAAAATACTATCTTTTCAAAATATCAGTCATGCTCATTACTTCAGGATTAGTTGAAAACTCAAGTACTGATTCCGAACTTATCCTTTTTTCCTTCTTTTTCCAGTTTTTTTATTTTTATTTTTATTATATATATATATATAATTTTATATTGACGGTCACATTTTATTTATTCATTCTTTTTAGTCTTTTTAAAAATTTTCATTCTTTTTCAGACTTTACATTCTTTCATTCTTTTCACCATACATAACCTTTTTTGTTGATCTCTCTCTCTCTCTCTCTGTTTTTTTTTTTCTTTTTAAAAAAAAAAACTAGTTCCTTTCATCTTTTAAGGTGGATAAAAAATTCCAAACTCAATTCTCAACATCTATCAATGATTTACATGCTAACAATAAGAAATTCTATTATATCCCAAGAAAGCAAATTGAACGTGTTTTGTGATTTGGATCAATATAATATTCGAACTTCACTCAAAGCATTCTTAAATACACAAATTATCAATTTCATGCAGGATTTTAACTTGAAAAATTGAAAATTTCCACAAATTTTGCTTAAAGACTAAGAAAAACACTGATTAGTTTACCTAATCCACACTCCCAACCTAAAATCTACATTGTCCTCAATGTAAAAGTTATAAGCATGCAATCCACATGAGGCAACGAAAAGAAAAGTGAAGTGATGGAAAGATAATACCTGAAGAAGGAGATTGACACTATTCCAAAGAACTCAACGTGAAGATAGGTTAGCACAAAGACTCAACAAACTTAAAGCAAACTATCCTAATCCTAAATCTTATGAAAGCAATAAATTCTAATCCTAAACTAGGAAAGCAGGGGAAAACTACTCAACCATGAAACAAGGTTCCTCCTCCGGCCAGTATCTTGATAAATTTCTTAGAAGGTTTCTCAACAAGATCATCCAAAAGCCCTTTTTGCAGTAGGCTTGGATGTCCTAGAGCATAAATGTCCAGAGAAATTTAAGAACCTTAACAACATGTTCGCGATTAGAATTTAGAGGTTTCCAGAGAATATATAATTCATTTGTAGAAGATAATTTCTCAATATTAGTAAGGCCGAGGTGCATGAGAGACCATAAACAATTGAATAATAAAAAGTTGTTCACTATGGTCCCTTTAAAATCCGAAGTCGTAGGCTTCGATTTAGAATCTATCTCCTCCACTTGTAATGGTAAGAATTTAGTGTTAGTGGAAGGAGTGGCATCAACTTCCTGACTAATATGATCGTTTGAATCCGCAAAGTGTGCCAGGTAGACATTATGAGATTTATGAGTTTCAGTTAAAAGAGACTCATCATCTTTAAATGTATCTATCAAGTTCATCTCATGGGTCAGGTCCTCATTCTCTTGTGGTTTGTGTAAATGAAACACATTGAATTATACCATCATATTCCCAAAAGATATTTTCATTACTCCATTCTAGCAATTTATGATGGCATTGGCATTGGCCAGGAATGGACGGCCTAATATGATCGGAATTTGAGCGCCCATATTTGAAGCTGAGTGTGTGTCCAAGACAATGAAATCTACTGGGCAATAGAATCTATCGACTTGGACCAACACATCTTCTATCATACCTCTTGGTATTTTAGTCGGGTGATCGGCTAGTTGTAATGTTGTTTTGGTGGGTTTCAACTCACCAAAGCCTAACAGTTCATATACCGAGTATGGTATCAGATTAACACTTGCCCTAAGGTCTAGAAGTGCGTTATCAACCCTGAAGTTTCTGATCACACATGAGATCGTAAGACTTCCAAGATCCTTATATTTTGGGGGAGTATTTTGATTGATTATGGCTCTCACCTGTTCAGTAAAAAACGCTTTGTTGTGTACATTTAGCTTCTGCTTTACCACACATAGATCTTTCAGGAATTTGGCGTAAGATGGGAACCTTTTAATTATTTCATCCAATAAGGGGGTGTTGATCTTGACTTGTTGAAAAATCTCTAGAATATTTTGATTCCCACTTAGCGTTTTTGATGTAATGAGACGTTGGGGAAATGGGGCCACGAGTTTGTATCCCTGTAATGGCTCTTTGTCATATGGAGCATTGTTAGATTCACCACCATCTTTTGAATTTTTAGACTCTTTAGGTTTCTCAACCTTCCTTGGAATCTCTTTGTCTATTTTGTTTCCACTTTTCAAGGTAGTGATGGTTTTAACATGTTCCAGATGCTGAGTTGAAAAGTTGAGATCACATATCTCACATTGTCTTTTTAGGTTAGGTTACGGTTGGGCCGGAAAGATCCCAGTCTCCTTAACATTCAGTTGTGTCTCAAGCCTTACAACCGAAGTTCTAAGCTCATTTATAGCCTGTAGTTGCTCCTTCCTAAATGCATCTAATGTATCTTTAAGGGTTCTCCTTGGTGGAAGTCCACTAGATGGCCCTTGTGGATAATTGGTTACATTTGCAGTTGGTTCATTTCTCCAATTAAGGTTCCACTCATCAGGAGTGTGCAGGTTAGAATTTGGTGCACTAAGTAGTCATTGATACATGTTTGTAGTATCTGCTTGAACGTGAAACACCTCTTGAAAAGTTATTATTGTAAGACAATCTTTGATTAGGTGTACATCGCTCTCACAAATTCCACATACGATTTCGACGACTTCTTTGGGCTGAGTTGATTCCTTCCTAGATTTGAAGTCCTCAATTTTTCGTATGAGAATTGCCAACCATAAATTAATATCATTCTCCTCGTTGAGTACATGTATTCATATCTCTCTTGGCACTTCCTTGGGAGTACTAGCTTGGTTTGATGTGTCCCATGATTGAGCGTTTTTAGCTAGCATGTCAAAGTAATCCCATGCATCTTCTGGTTTTTTATCCATGAACTCGCCAATACACATCATCTATACGAATTGGCCCACATTTGGATTGAGTCCGTCATAAAAAAGATCAGTTGTTCACCAAGTTTTGTAACCATGGTGTGCAAGCGAGAAGTAAGTCTTTGAACTGTTCCCAACATTCACAGAAGGTCTCATTATTTTTCTGGGAGATGTTCATTATTTCTCGTCTAAGAGCGTTGGTTTTATGAGCTGGGAAGAACTTTTTAAGGAACTCCTGGCTCATCTTTGCCCATGTGCCAATGGATCTAGGCTTTAATGAATGAAACCATGATTTGGCCTTTTCTTCTAGAGAGAATGGAAATAATTTAAGGCTAATTGTATTAGAAGGAACATCATTAAAATGTATGGTTGTAACAATCTCTTTAAATTCTTTAATATGCATATATGGATTTTCTGAATTAAGTCCATGAAACTTAGGAAGTAATTGGATTATCTCAGGTTTGAAGTTCATGTTACCTATATTGATTGGGAGAATTATGTAGGAAGGTGAACTTGTTCTCACCGGTTGTAAATAATCTCGTAAAGTTCGAATTGGTGGAACTCGATGCACTTCATTCTCATCACGCACCGTCCTAATAGTTGGTATATGATGCATAGGATCTTCATCAACCTGATGTTCTTGAGCCATGCTCTCATATGATATTTCAAAAATATTTGAGGATTTTCTAACTAACCAAAACTCCTCTCAAAGATCTCAGAGTATGGTTCCTTACCCGCGAGGGCATGAACCACACCAAATTTTAATTCTATTTTTTAATTCCTACAAGTATGGAAAGCAAGCAGAGGGAAGAAGTTAGAAGAACGTTACCGGATCAGAGTCCTATGATAGGACCCTACAAAATAGAAAATAATGTTAGTTTCTAAAAACAAAGTAGAAAAATCCTAAACTAGAAACAAAATAGAAAGTTAGTCCTAATCTTAACCTAATTCTAACACTAATTAATTTCAGAAAAATGCAGCCTTAGTCCCCAGCAACGGTGCCAAAAACTTGTTCACAACCCCAAGTGTAGGTCGCGATGTAGTAATAATCTCAGTAAGACCGAGGTCGAATCCACAGGGACTAAACTTGTGCATATTCTAAAACTAACTAGAACTAGAACTAGAAGAAGATCTAAGTTAGAAATTGAAAGTGCCCTGGTTTGTCAATTAGCGTGAGTGTTGAGTCAGCCAGACAAGTGTGCCCCATAGGAAGATTGTTCAAGTGTCTGCCTCAACAGGATGTGTGCCCGAACTCGTCAAAGGTAAACTTAGCCTCACATCCCATGTCCCAAAACACCAGGTATATAAAACCCTTAAAAATGGATATAACAACTTAAGGTTTAAGGTGAGAAAACTATTTTACAAAATCAGGAAAATCTCTAAGTTTTCTGCCTTTGTCGATTTATCGATAAGTGGTTCGATGAAATCGAACTTTGTTATCGATGTCCTCGAAACTTACTTGATGTTATCAAAATGAGGACTTCAAATGTCCAACAACCACAATGAATCCTGGACTGAATTATCAAGGAATAGATGGCATGTTTGATATCATCGACTTTCAAATCTCAAGTTCATCGAGACAGCTCGATAAAATCGACATTTGATCAGTCTGTGTCCAAAATGCGGTTAAGGAAAATCATGTGATTTTTGATATCTCGAAGAGAGCCTTGATATCCTCGAACTTCAAACCTTGATGATATTGATGGACCTTCGATGATATCGGATTGGGACACAAAATTGTCCAGCAAGCTTTTTCAGGTAAATTCTTTCAAATATCGAGGATCACTCGATGGTATCAATATTCAAATATCGATCATATCGAGACTAGGTTGATGTCATCAAAATAGGACACAAACTGTCCAACAAGCTTATAGGAAAGTTCCTTGAAATGATCGATGAATCAAAACTGGTATCGATATCATCGACATTCAAAATCAGATGATATCGAGGGATGCTTGATCATATCAATACTTGTTTAGTTTCAAAGGCAAGTCTACTCTTATGTTTCAAATGTCGAGGAATCGAACCTTGCGTCGATGAAATCAGAGTTTGAAATCTGATGACATTGAAGCGTGTTCAATTTCCTTGACCAGTTGGCAAAAAGGTTCAAAAGCATTTGATAGATTGAGTTCGTGTCATTAAGCGGCTATTCAATGTTATCGAGAGTATACACTCGATGATATCGAAGCCTGCTCGATGATATTGAACTGTGTAAAAAATATGACTATTTTATTTCCATTGGAACTTTTTGCCTATTTAAAGAGAGCTTGCCTTCGGTTGTTTGTAGAGAAAATAGATAAAACTTTTGAGTGTTTAATTCAGATCACATACCCTAAGCCTTTTCTCTCATGGGAGTTTATCCGCCAATCCACCCTCATCATTGACATTCAATAGAGTGGATTGGGGAATGAACTTCTGCATTCAAGGATCCTTTAGCTACCACCTTAATGGCAGATCATTGAGTTGGAATACCTTGAATGCTTAGATGCTTGGAATCACTTTGTCTCTAAAATGGGAAAACATTTAATAGAGTAGGATTCCAACATAACCTTGACCCAACCCGTCGCTATACATTGGAGCATCATTTGTGTTGCCGTTCAAGGGAGCTAAAGATTCTTCATCATCAAAGGAGGAGATCTTCGTCAATGTACTAAATAGGGCTCATCTACTTATCTATAAGTCATTAGAGTCTAGAGACCTTGCTGATCATTCCTTTGTGTAGGATTGGGTCACATGTGATTCTCACCCCTTTCAAGTCCCAATACGAGGCCTCCAATGGGAGAGTACGTGAGGGTGCTGTGTGTTGACCCTTGCTCTGTGGAGAGCATAAACTTAGGTCCTTGACCTATGTGGTCTAAAACCTAGGTGTTGTGTGTTGACCTTTGCTCTTATGTAGGACATAAACTGTTAGGTTCCTTGTGTGGATCATTGGCCTGTGTGGCCTAAAACCTGGGTGTTGTGTGTTGACCCTTGCTCCTGTGTGGGGCATAAACTTGTGTCTTGTGGAGACATGTTAGGTACCTTGTGTAGGTTGTACTAGTTTGAGGTAAACCTGATTTGAAACCTCCGTTAGTGAGATCTAGTACACTCAAAGGGTTGAGTGCGTCCGCCGAAAGTGGAGTAGAAATATAGTCGAACCACTATAAAAATGACTGTGTTTGAGATTGTTATTTACTTTTAATACTTGTGTGCTTTCTCTGAATGTTCTCATAATGCATGCTTACATGATTACCTAGAATTAAGTAGAATCACATCTCGCACACAGTCACATCCATCATGAACTATGTTTCTTATCTTATTTATACTTTGAATAGTTTTGTGATTGGATCCTCTATTTGGCTTGGAAGCCATTAGAGTTATATTGAAGAAATCCTGATACTTGCATATTTATTCAGGATAGGGTTGATAGGTTTTTAAATTATCATAAAATCTTAAAAAGTCCTATTCACCCCCCTCTAGGACATCTTGGCATATTCCCACTTCGACTAAAGTGGTCATTACCACAATTTCAATTTGGTATTAGAGCGGGTCTCTCTATAAGGGTTTCACCGCCTAGAGAGTGATCTTGACTGAAGTTGGTAATATGGCTAAAAGAGAGGGCTTATCTGTAACTAGACCTCCTGTATTTGATGGATCAAATTATGCGTACTGAAATGCTAGAATGCACTACTTTCTAAGATCTTTGGATCATGATGTTTGGGATATTGTTGAAAAAGGATATGTACCGCTAACCGAACAAATAGTACTTGAAAATGGCACAACTGCCATCAAATTAAAATCCAAAGAAATGTGGACAACATTCGATAAAGAAAAATAAACTTCTAAAGCTAAAGCAATGAATGCCATCTACTATGCTGTGTCCTAAGAAGTCTTCAATTAAATTAGTATGTGTGGAACAACTAAAGAAGCATGGGACTTGTTGGAAACAACTCATGAGGGAACCAACACAGTGAAAAGATCCAAACTGTAACTCCTAACATCACAGTTTGAAAGTCTCAGAATGGAAGAGCATGAGACCTTCATGGAGTTTTTCACAAAACTGAATATCATCTGCAACTCCATGGGTGGATGAGGAGAAAAAGTTCTAGTTCAAAAAATCTGTAGGAAAAATCTGAGATCCTTACCGGAACGGTTCAACTCGAAAGTTACAACCATTGAAGAATGTAGAAACATGGATGAAATGAAAGTAGAAGAACTCGTAGGTTCCCTACAAACATTTGAATTACACTTCAAACAAACTACTAAACCCAAAAATACCGTCCTCAAAACTTCAAAGAACACTACAAATGAGGAAGATAAAAGTGAAAGGGAGAATGAAGTGAGGAAGTGGCACTTTTGGCTCAACGGTTTAGAAAATTCTTTCATAAAAACCATAGCTGACCATTTAAAGGAAGACAGTTGGACAACAAACATTTTATAGGTAAATCTGGTAAAAAGTCCAAAGAACCACAATGCTACACTTGCCGAAAGTTTGGACACCTGTCCACTGAGTGCTCAAATAGGAAAACTAAAGGAAAGACAATGGCAGCCACATGGGATGATACTAAAGAGTCAAATTCAGAATGTAGTGACTCAGAGAGTGATGGATACCAAAAATCCCTGAAAATTCTTATGGTCTTTACGGCCTCCAACATTCCCATAGAAACTGAGAAAATCCAAGCCACTGAGTCATTTCCATCTAATGATGAGGAGGCAGAGAAAGAAGAAGAAAAAGAGAAGGATAAACTACAGGATGCCTATAATCAACTTTATATCTATAACATCAATATCTTTAAAAGACTTGGGATAAATGAAAATAAAAATAAATTGCTTCAAATGGATCTAGACAAAACCTTGGAAATCAATACACACTTGATTAATGATCTACAACAATACCACTCAGAAAATGATAGGCTCAAAAGAATCAATACCTTTCTCAAATTTGAGTCTGAAAAACTGAACAAACAGATTGAATTATTGAAAGATGAAAACATGCATCTTTAGAATGAAAATCACACACTTATGTTTGATGTAGAGAAATCCAGAAAATCTGTTGAACTGAATTATAAATTTTCCCAGAATAGTGAAAAATTAGATAAACTCTTAGGGATGGGGAGACCTGGAAAAGACGAGAGTGGATTAGGATATGACAAATTCAAATCAAAATCCAAAAATGCAGCACCAATGTTTGAGAAATCAGCTACATCAGGAAGTAAAACAAAAGCTACCTCTAGCTGTCATTGATGTGGAGACTCTGGTCATTTCAAATTTGAATGTATTGCTCTAAGGTGGACTTAATCTAATTCTGCTCCGAATCATATTAGAAAATACAAACAAACCAGAAAATCAATACGGAATGCTAAGAATCCACTAAACAATATGGCAAGAGGAACACATTTATCTCCTCCCAGAATGACCAAGAGAATGAAGGAGCTATTGAATCAAGTGGCTGAACTAAATCAGAAAGTAAATGAATTTATAAAATAAGGAAATATGATTCAGTTGCCCAACATGCCTATAAAAATTTTTAATGAAGCAAAAACTACCATAATAAGAAATCCTGTCACAAAATGGGTAGTGAAAGAGAAGAAAAATTGCCTTGTTACTCACTCAAGTCATATAACATACAATAATGCTAAGTGGTACCTGGATAGCGGATGCTCTAGACATGTCACAGGTGACAAATCTCTCCTCACAAATTATTTAAATCTTGATGATGGGATAGTCACCTATGGGGATGGAAGCATCGCTAAGGTAATAGGGCAGGAAACTATCAATGAAATGGATATACTAAAAAATGAGAATGTCTTTTGCATAAAAGGATTGACACAATCTTCTAAGCATTTCTCAAATATGTGACAACAAGCATGTGGTTACGTTCACTAAGAAAGAATGCGAGATCCTAGATATCTATCAGGTAAACCAGTGATGAGGGGTCGTCACACAAGTGACCACCGCTATGTCATTACAGGCAATGGGAAGGACGATCCATGTGACCTGGTAACAATTGAGCATGGAAAACATGTCCAGGCTATAACATCTAAGTCTATATGAATACATGCAAATGATGCATTTTTTATGATTATCATGATATATCAGAGGTTTCTATACCTCGGGAACTTCTTTTTGTGCATAAACATTATTGATGTTTATAATTTTGGGTAATACAACATTTGTACAAATTTCACTACAAGAAATAGGGCTTTTACCGACGAAATTTTTGCTATAAGAAACACAACTTTTACCGACGATTTTTTTTTTCATCGATAAATGTTTTCCTGACGGCTGAAAACTGTCGATAATAATGTTTTTACCGGCGTAACATTTCGTCGGGAATAATGTTATAATTTTTAAGATAGAAAAATTTCACACCATCTTAAAAACTTTTGCGCCAAGAGTTTTACCGACAAACCAAAACCATCGGGAATAATGTTTTTCCCAACGAAAAAAGCTTTCGTCTGTAAAACAATACTTTTATCGACGAACTTTTTGCTTCATCGGTAAATGTTTTCTTGACGGCTGAAAACCATCGGTAATAATGTTTTTACCGACGAAATATTTCGTCGGGAATAATGTTATAATTTTTAAGATGGAAAATTTTTGCGCCATCTTAAAAAGTTTCGCAGTAAGAGTTTTACTGACGAAACATAATCTTTGGGAATAATGTTTTTTACAGACAAAAAAACTTTCGTCGGTAAAACACTACTTTTACCGACAAAATTTTTTTTCGTCGGTAAATGTTTTCCCGACGGCTGAAAACCGTTGGTAATAATGTTGTCACCGACGAAAATTTTCGTTGGGAATAATGTTATAATTTATAAGATAGAAAATTTTTGCGCCATCATAAAAAGTTTTGCAGTAAGAATTTTACCGACGAACCAAAATCGTCGAGAATAATGTTTTTTACCGATGGAAAAAACTGTTGTCGGCAAAACACTACTTTTACGACCAAATTTTGTTTTCGTCGGTAAATGTTTTTTCGACTGCTGAAAACCATCGGTAATAATGTTTTTACCGATGAAAATTTTCTTCAGGATTAATGTTATAATTTTTAAGATGAAAATTTTTCGCACTATCTTGAAAACTTTCGCGATAAGAGTTTTATTGACGAACGAAAACCGTCGGGAATAATGTTTTACCAACGAAATTCAATTTTCGCTGATAAAAACACTTTTACCGACGAATCTTTTCATCACGAAAAATAAATATTCCCGATGGATGAAAACCGTCGCTAATGTTTTTTAACTGAAAAACAAAAACCGTTGGTAAAGATAGTATGTTTGTGTGTGTGTGTGTGTGTGTGTGTGTGTGTGTGTGTGTGTGTGTGTGTGTGTGTGTATGTAGTTTTTATTTCATATGAGTGGATTTTTTTATATATAATTAAAAATTAATATTTAAATGATTTGTAATATCATATGAAAAAGAATATTGAGAAGTTTAAAAATTTTAACAATGTTTGAGAAAAATTTTGAGAACAAAATGATGCTTTTGAAGAAAAAAAATCGTCATTTTGAAATTTTTGAGAAAAAAAATTAAAATACAAGAATTTTTTTGAGATTTTGAAAATAAAAATATAGAATTTGTATTTTAAATTTTTTTTTTAAAAATATTTTATAATAAAATGGTATTTCGTTAAATGAGATAAAAATATACATTTTGAAAAAAATGTTATTTTTAAATGGATATTTAAATTTATCTGTGAAAAATAAAATTACTAAATTATTAGGCACATCCACTAATTGAACCTTTAATCATTTTTGGGCAATCTAATCAGTTCAAATTGAAGAGTAAATAACTTCAAATGTTTAAATCAAATTTCACTGAAATTGTTGATCAATCTTGTATGCCCAATATCTTTCTCATATGTAGCATGATTGAGGCGAGTAACTAGTCAAATTGAGGGTATTGATTAGTAAAATATAGTGAATGGACCAGACATGTAAAATGGGCCAAATATTCTGGTCAAAATTGTGACCTAACTTACTGATCTCGTGAGAACCTAAGAATTGATGTTAGTAAGTTTTGTGGGTCCCATCATGATGTGTGTCGAACATCAACACCATGGATTCGATGTGTCCCCTTTCGGTTATGAGATATCTCAAAAATCATCTGTATATGAAACTCAAGTGAGCCATACGATCTAAAACTGTGAAGACATCCTAAAAAATATAAAAGTACTTAGTGGGGCCCACATGAGTTTTGGATGCGGCTGAGAATTGGTCTGACCCCTCATCCAAGTGGGACACACATAATGAGTGGGTTGGATATGTAAATCACATTTATGCAGGCCCAATATATGATTATGAATGTTTTAAGGAAACCCCTCTCCATTATATTATGTGGTGTGCCCCACCTAAGTCATGGATTGACTTTATTTTTAAGCTCTTGGCCTACCTAAGTCATGGATTGACTTTCTCCATACCGTTCAACGCTTTTCTCGGATCATTTTAAGATATTAACCAAAAAATGGGGCGGGTCCAAAGCTTAAGTGGACTACAAAGTGGGGACTGAACATCCACCATTAAAAATAACATTCATAGAAGTTTTGGATCAAGCTTATGTTTGTGTTTTCTCTTCATTTATATCTTTTTGATATTATGAACATGTTGGATGTCAAATAAACATTACTGTGGGCCCAAGGAAGGTATCAACAGTGGAAATCATTATTCCACATTGTTTCGCGTGACATGGTACACTTGAGTTTTGGATTTACCAAAAATTTGGGATCAATCCACACCGTTCATCCATTTTTCCAGATAATTTTAGAGAATTATCCAAAAAATGAATCATATCCAAAGAGTAAATGGACCACACCACAAATAAGGGGAACAGATTAACTACTCCCTCTAACACCATCCAATGGATGGTGGTTGGTGCTCCGTGGGCCCTACCATGATGTATGTGTTTAATCCATGTTGTCTGTCTATTTTTAAAGATCATCTTACGGTATGAGACCAAAATTGAGATATATCCAAATCTTAAGTGGACCACATTCTAAGAAACAGTGTTGGATGAGCGTCAACCATTAAAAAACATTTTGGGGCCATAAAAGTTTTGGATCAAGCTAATTTTTGTTTTTCCCCTTCATTTGGCCCTGTATGACCTAATCAACATATTGGATGTCAAATAAATAGTACAGTGGGCCTTAGGAGGATTTTAATGATGGATATCCAATCACTATTGTTTTTATGTGGTGTGGTGCACCTGAGATTTATATACCTCTCATTTTTGGGATCAAGTCATAAAATGATCTTTATATACCTCTCAATTTAGGTGCAGCCCTAACTGTTTGGTCTACCTTGAAGTAAGTATTGTATATACACACCATTCATCCGTTTTGTCAGCTTATGAAGCACATCCAAATTTCTGTTAGACTACACCACATTTTAGATGAAGCTGATATTTGTTTTTTTAATTGTTATTGTTATTATTTTTATTTTCTTTCGTCCGGGTATGTCTGACCTAATCAACAGGTCAAATAAAAATAAATATTACAGTGGGTACTAAGGTGGGCCCATAAAGTTTTTAATGGTGGGTGTTCAATTACCATTGTTTTTTATGTTGTAGTCTACTTAAGATTTGAATATGATTCATTTTTGGGCTCATATCCTACAATAAGTTGGCAAAACAAATGGACCATATGGATATACAATATATAAATCAAAGTGGGCCCACACCATAGTTTCGTGTGCCATGGTCCACTTGAGTTTTGGATTTACTGAAAATTTGGGATCAACCCACACCGTTAGGGCTGTTCATGAGTCGAGGTAGCTCGACTAACTCGCTCGACTCAGCTCGAGTCAGCTCGGGTTGACTCGGCTTGAATGGCCGACATGGGCTGAGTCAAGCTATTTTTTTTTTTGTAGCTCGTGTTGAGTTCGAGCCAAGTTTGACCAGGTGGTATTTCAACTCGACTTAAGCTCCACTCAGCTCGTTATTAATTTATATATATATATATATATATATATATATATATATATATATGGGAAAAGGTTCTATACAGTCGAGCTCTGGGAACTTCTCATGAGGTCGAGCTGTGTGGACCCCTCCATGATGGGTGTTGAACATCTACCCCATCAGTCAGATGCACCATTCCATGGTGGGCCTGGGGCTTAAAAATCAAGTCAATCCGTGACCTTTTTAGGCCACAACGCATACAAAAGTTGAGAGGGGTTACCCTCCATTAAAATATTCATAATCACTTGTTGGGCCCACCGAGATGTGGTTCACAAATCCAGCCCATCCATTATGTGTGTCCCACTTGGATGAGGAGTCAGACCAAGTTTCATATGCATCAAATTTTCAGGTGAGCCCCACCAAGTGCTTTTATATGTTTTAGGCATTTCTTCACATGATTTTAGATGGTATGGCCCACCTAAGTTTTCCGTATACGGCTGATTTTTGGGATATCCCATAATTTAAAGGGGTCCAATCAAATGCATGGTGTTGATGGTCGACACACATCATAGTAGGGCCCACACAGCTCGACGTCATGGGAAGTTCCCATGAGCTCGACCGTACATAACCTTTTCCCTATATACCCGACCCCACCAGACCCCACCCAACCCTAGCCCCCTTTCCCTTTCTTCTCTTTATCTACCCGCCGCACCCCCGGCCGACACCCGACCACCAGAAATCCACCGGACGACCACCACCGGTCCACTGACCAACATCAAATAGAGGTAGGCCACCACCACCTATGGCCTTTTTAGTTTTTCCTTTTCCTCTGCTTCCCATTCTCCATTTCTCCTTCCCAAATCGGATCCGAGTATCTAACAATTCCTGCCATTCATTGGAGCTTGGAGGCTGGAAGCCTGGAAGAGATCGGTACTCTCTCTCTCTCTCTCTCTCTCTCTCTCTCCTTTTCCTACGTTGCTACTTGCTATTGAAGCTCATGTGAGTTGCAGGCTTACAACCCTCGCGGCCTTGCCGGTTGCAGCCCTTGCGGCCTTGTAGGTCGCACCCCTTGCGGGTTGCGGCCAGGCAGGCAAACACCATCACCTGTGGCTGAGAGGGCTGCACCCAATGGATGGTCCAAATTGATCCGTTGGACTGTCCAACCATACTAATGCAACTAGGAGCACTATACTAATTCTTAACAGTTTTTGAATCGGAGCAGTGGTCAATATGTGGATTGTCCAATCATTGATATGGATTGTCCATCTTATGGGGTTTGGATTACACAAGGTTAAGAAACCTCTCAGAGCAGATGAATCTAACCATCTGATTGATGGAAATTTGCCTGTTGACTGTTGCTTCTTAATTGTTTTTTGTAGCAGGGTAGCAAAAACCTACAATTATCTTAAGGAGGAATAGTCTGCTGTTTGTATTTCCAACAACTCACAAATTTTTTGCAAATCATCCATGGTACATGTGGGATACATCATACATGTACGTTAATCTGGACCTCCTGAGGTAAGTAGGAAGTCACGCTAATTGGAGCTATTGGGTGATTTAACCATCTGATTTCACCCATTGGATTTGGAATACTGAATATTTTCTTTCTCATTGGGCATGTGATGGCTGCAATTGGATACTTATAATTGTTGAATCAGCATAACTTTTGATATAGGTTCAGCGGCCTCAGCCTACAGAGCCGCTCACGATTTGGATAGTCTAGATTGGCTTACACGTATCCCATGCGTACAGGGGATGAGTTGCTTCATTTAGTAAATGGTGTTGGGAATGCATCGTAAGCTAGCTCTTTTAGAAGGTGCACATTGTTTGGGATTAAGCAAAGCTCTATCCCGAGTAATTCACCTTTTCATCTGGAAATTACAAATCCAAAAATTAAAATTTTTTTTCTTAGAATTCTTTTTATTTTTCCTAATTTTCCTGATGCCTGAGATTTTTCTAAATACTTCTAAATCATGATTGATTCCTTACCAAGATTCCCAAGTCTGAAGTTTTTAACCGTTAGAGGTCACCTATCATACTGTTTGGATTATCTGGTACATGTGTTTATTTAATCATGGGCAAACTGGAGAGGCCCACTAGATGGGGATGGTTTCTGACTGCCATGCATGAGTTATGTGTATGATGGAGATTGTTATGGGAAGATCTAAGTCACCTATCATTCCGAGGCTTGGCGGCGTGTTGATCAGAACGGATGGATAACTAACAGCTTGGCTTAGACCATCAAAACAGGCGATGGTTGAAGGCCTAGTCACTGACAGAAATCTCACCTAATGAAAGGTCCGAGCTGGGAGGTCCGAGCTGATTACATACTCCAAGGCAAAGGCGGACAGTCCTCAAACCAAATTTAGAAGCTACCATAAGTGATCGTGGCTGATTTCTCCGCCCACAGATACGCACGATGCGCATGATGCGTCCCTTAGATTGCGATAATCTCTCCACGATCTGAAAATCTCCCTGATTGAGAGAATCGTGCCGTGATTATCGGACCCTAATCATCCTACAGTCAGGTATAAATACATGAAGACTCCATCGCTACAGGTACGCTACATCTTTTCCCTGACCTGACTTAGGCATCAGAGGGTCCCCCGGCTAAGCCAGGGTCTCCTTTGCTCACCCTTTTTGCAGGGCCAGGGTTCATTGGAGGAGCAGCGCACGCAATGGATAGTGGTCCTGATTTTGTCATCAACATTTTTTAGCGCCGTCTGTGGAAATTGATACAAAAAGTCAGGTTCTTATTCTAGAGTATAATGGTGAGAGGAAAGAAGTAAACAGTAGCTGTGGAACTAGAACAGAACGAGCAAACTCGTTCCTCCTTGCTACTTCATGCGGAATCGGCCCCGGCACCTTCCAGCGTTCTTGCAATCGGGCGAGCAAGTATCGAGCCATGCAGGGTGAGATACATGCCTTATGTGATGAAGTGAACTGAATGAAGCAGCAACAGGAGCAGCAGTTGCATCCGGCTCAAGAAGATCTTGTCCCTGAACCAGTCAGCTTGGTTGTGGAAGCTCACTCTGTGCCAAGGAGTGTGAGACCTGAGGCACCCCAGCATCCTCAAGTGCCTGTATCGGGTCACGATCCTCTTCCGACCCAAATTCGACCGTCGGCTCGGAATACCGTGACGCGAGCTCGGACCAATGCCTCGGTTACCTCAGCCCTGACACCAACGGATCTCCGTCACCGGATGGAGTGGCGGAGGGGAAGGAGAACTATGGAGATGGAAAACATCCAGGAAATCGTGGTGAAAAACAGAGACCCGTGGAAGAAGCGGTTCGAGGAGCTCAACAACAAGTTCTTAGATCTGGAAAAGAAGCAACAATCAACGTCAGTTCCCGCTGCCGTCCAGGCAATGATGGAAGAGACCGAACCTCCCTTCAGCTCGGAAATAATGAACAAGGTGATGCCTTAGAGGTTCTGGATACCTCATGTCATCCAATATTCCGAGTCCAGGGACCCTTCTGAGCACATGAAAGCCTACCGCTCCTGGATGCAGATCCAGACGGCGACAGATGCAATGATGTGCCAAGGGTTCTCGTTCACACTTATGGGGTCCACTCGGAGTTGGTACCGACAGCTCAAACCGAACTCCATCAATTCCTTCGCAGAGTTGAGCTGACTATTCCTTACTTAGTTCATTAGCAGTAAGAGAAGTCGAAAATCCAACACTCACTTGCTGACCACCAAGCAAGGGCCGAAGGAATCGCTAAAAGATTACATCGCTCGTTTCAATGAGGAAGCACTGTTGGTAGAAGACTACGACGACAAAATGGTGCTCACCACCATGTTCAGTGGTCTAAAAGAGGGGAAGTTTACTTTCTCCATCGGGAAGAACCCGCCAAAAACGCTGGCCGAACTTATCACCAGAGCTCAGAAATATACCAACACGGAGGAGTTCACTAATGCTTGTAAAAATGTTCAAGCGACTAAGCCAAATGGTAAGGGGAAGAGGCCTAGGAATGAGGATTCTCAGCCACCTAACAAGGGGATCGACGACTGCACTCCTCGTGATCGTCGCCCGAGTAGAAGGCCGGAGGGAAGATTCCGTTCCTACGCCCCCCTTAATACTTTCGCCGAACAGATCTTATTGGACATCCGAGGAGAAAAACTGCTGAACTGGCCTGTTTGCATGAGGGCCGATCTGGACCATTGAGACAAACTCAAGTACTGCCACTTTCACCGAGATCGCGACCACAATACGGATGACTGTGTAGACCTTAAAGATGAGATCGAAGCCCTTATTCGAAAAGGTCACCTGCGTTGGTACACGAAGGAAGGGAAAGCTGATCGAAAAAGAGAAAGGGAGTGGGAGTAGCCAAACAACGCCATGGAGGAGCCAGCTGAAATACGTACCATCTTCGGGGGCTCATCTGGTAGAGGAGACTCAAATAGGGCGTGAAAGGCTCAAACTAGAAAGTCTGAAATGGAACACTATGTCCATTTAAAATAGTGGCCCAGTAAGGAACTTCGGGTCAGCTCGTGCACTTTGACCTTCATGGAAGAAGATGCGCGCGGGATTCAGCACCCGCATGACGATGCTCTAGTAGTCACCATGACTATCGCAAATCGTAAAGTATACCACATTTTGGTTGACACCGAAAGTTCCGCCGATGTGATCTACTCAGAAGCTTTTGAAAAAATGGGGATTCCACGGTCTCATCTCAGACCCGTGAAGACCCCCTTGCATAGCTTTACCGGGGAAAAAGTAATTTCAGAAGGAGCCACCCGTGACTGTGGGAGAAGGACAACATCAAGTTACACTTATGGTGGACTTCTTAGTTGTCAATGTGCCATCGGTACACAACGTTATCCTGGGCAGACCCTCTCTCAATGCAATGAGATCAGTTGTCTCTCCCTATCACCTGATGATGAAATTCCTAGCCGAAGGCGGGATTGGCTACCTCCGAGGTGACCAGCGGGAAGCTCGGAGATGTTATGCAGTGGCGATAAAGAAGGGGTCAGTTAAGCAGGCACTGTCCATCAACGTACTGGACCCCAGAGGGCCTGTGGAAGGCTCGTTCATGGAAGACCTACAGAAAGTGCCGCTTGATGAAGCTGATCCGAGCAGAACTATTTAGCTCGGGACATCACTGAATCCTGAACAACGGCTCGAAATCCTAACATTCCTACGACAGCATAGGGACGTCTTTGCATGGTCTCACCAAGATATGCCTGGGATTTCCCCGGAAGTCATGGTTCACAGGCTGAATGTGGATCCAGATCATAAACCTATCAGGCAGAAAAGAAGGCCATTTGATGCCGAACGGTATGAAGCAATAGCCGACGAGGTCTCTATTCTACTCAACACAGGATTTATAGAAGAAGTGCATTATCTAGATTGGATCGCAAATGTAGTGCTGGTGAAGAAAGCCAACGGGAAGTGGCGAGTTTACATGGCTTACTCGAATTTAAACAAAGCTTGTCCGAAAGACAGTTTTTCGTTACATCGGATCGACTAGCTAGTAGACAGCACGGCGGGTCATGAATTACTTTCTTTTCTAGATGCCTACTCTAGATATAATCAAATCGCGATGCACCCCCCAGACAGGCAGAAGACTACCTTTGTCACAAATAAGGGGCTCTACTGTTACCAGGTCATGCCATTTGGCCTGAAAAACGCTGGGGCAAAGTATCAAAGGTTAGTAAATCAGATGTTCTCCAAACAAATTAGACACACAATGGAAGTATATGTCGATGACATCTTAGTGAAAAGCACCAAAGCTATCGATCATCTGACGGACTTGGAGAAACGTTCGCCGTCCTCTGAGAATACCAGATGAAGTTGAATCCAACAAAGTACATTTTCGGAGTCGGCTTAGGAAAATTCCTTGGTTTCCAGGTAGCCAGAGAGGTATCGAGGTGAACCCCAATAAGATCAAAGCACTCCTCGACATGAGTTCACCTCGGATTATCAAGGAAATACAATGCCTCATAGGACGAGTTGCGGCACTTGGATGTTTTATATCCAAAACAACGGATAAGTGTCTCCCCTTCTTCTAACAGTTGAAAGGTCACAAGAAAGCAGAGTGGACGTCAGAGTGCGAACATGCCTTCCAGCAACTGAAGCATTAGCTGAGTTCACCCCCACTGTTGTCCAAACCTGAAGAAGGTGAACCTCTATTCCTCTACCTCGCAGTCTCAGCCTCGGCAGTTAGCTCGACTCTGATTAGAGAAGTCGGAGGTAAACAACACCCTGTTTATTATATAAGCAAGGCTATGGTACCGGCAGAAACAAAATATTCACCCCGGAAACAGCTAGCGCTCAGCCTCGTTGTTTCAGCTCGGAGATTACGCCTATATTTTCAAGCTCATTTTATGATCGTATTGACAGACTCCCCCTTAGACAAGTTCTTCAGAGGCTCGAGGTGTCAGGTCGGATGACCAAGTGGGCCATCGAACTTGGCGAGTTCGACATTCAGTTCCATCCAAAACGACAATCAAAGGTCAAGCCATAGCTGGCTTCATCGCCGAATTCACTACTCTGAGCACCAGAGAGATCAGAACTGAGGTTGAGACAAGCCCAGCCGCCCTTCCGAGTGACCAAAAAGCAGTATCAGATCCAGAATGGGTTCTCTATGTGGATGGGTCATCCAATGTCAAAGGGACCGGGGCCGGGATCGTCTTGATCGCACCCGACTCCACGACCGTTCAATACGTAACTAGATTAGGGTTCAAAGCCTCAAATAATGAGGCAGAATATGAAGCTTTGCTAGCCGAACTCAGATTGGCAGCGAGTCTGGGTGTCTAGTCTCTTCAAGTACGATCCGACTCCCAACTAGTAGTAAATCACATCTCTGCCAAATACGAGGCTAAGGAAATAAGGATGATCGCTTATCTTGATGAGGCGAGGAAATTAATCAAAAAATTTTAGAATTGTATGATCCACCAAATCCCAAGAGTAGAAAATTCATGGGCCGATGCCCTAACGCGGTTCGCCTCAGCCGCGGAGGGGAAGATCCCGCGAATTATCCCCGTCAAATTCATAGAGTAGCCAAGCATCAGCAGGGAGGAGAAGGAAGTCAACCCAGTCTGATCAAGTCCGAGCTGGATGGACCCGATCTTTAATTATCTCACTACAGGTGAGATCCCTTCGGACTGGCTGAAAGCTAGGCGGCTTAGAGTTCAAGCAGCCTGATACATCATCCTGGATGATATCTTGTACAAGAAGGGACATTCCCAGCCCTACCTCGGTGTCTCTAGGCCGACGAGGTGGAATACGTCATGCGAGAGATTCATGATGAAATCTGTGGAAATCATTTCGGCAGTCGAGCCTTAGCCCTGAAGATACTCAGACAAGGGTACTTCTGGACAACTATCAAGGAGGATTCCAAAGATTACGTCTGAAAATGTGATAAATGCCAGCGATTCACGGCCGTGCCGAGGCAACCCGCAGAAGAAATGACCCCTATGAGCGGCCCTTGGCCATTCGATCAGTGGGGAATCGACATTATCGGCCCTCTACCCACGGGGAAAGGACAAGTCAAATTCGCCATTGTCGTTGTTGACTACTTCACCAAATGGGTCGAGGGCGAGCCCGTCGCCAAAATTATGGAGCAGGAGGTGATCGACTTCGTCTGAAAAAAAATCATTTGCCGGTTCGGGATTCCACAAACCATCGTATCAGACAATGACTGACAGTTCGATAACGACAAATTTCGAGGCATGTGTCGAGGGCTCGGTATCACGAATGCATACTCTTTTCCCCAACATCCCCAGTCAAACAGACAAGTTGAGGTAGTCAATAAGGTCATCAAGCATCATCTCAAGACAAAACTGGAAAAAGTAAAAGGCAGTTGGGCTGAAGAACTTCCATTCGTTCTCTGGGCCTACAAGACCACAACTCAGTCTTCAACGAGAGAAACTCCATTCTCGCTCACCTACGGCTCACAGGCAATGGTGCCAGTGAAGATTGGTCTCCCTACAGCTCAAGTTAAGAACTACCAAGAAAAGCATAATTCTGAGCAGATGTAGCTAACCTGGATTTGCTCGAAGAAGTTAGGGATACCTCGAAGCTCCGAGTCACTGCTTGGCATCAACAAGTGGCGCGGTTCTATAATTCGAAGGTCAAGACTAGGAGATTCTGACCAGGAGACTTAGTCCTTCGCAGGGTGTTCTAGAATACCACCGAGCCGGGGGCTGGTACACTCGGACCAAATTGGGAAAGGTCTTATCGGGTCGTCCGGTCAACCAAACCAGACTCCTATCACCTGGAAGACCTCGAGGGTCGTCAGCTCCCCCACCCTTGGAATGTCAAGTATCTGAAAGTTTACTACCCATGACGGACCTACCTTTAAGGCTCTCAATAAATGTACATCTCCGGGCGGCAAGCCTTTAAGGCCCCAAATAAAATTTGCCTCTTCTCATTCACCTCTACGAACTATCAACTAAGGAAAAATCGCCTCTCATATGCAGGGGCGGACTCAATGGATTAATCCCTTAAAGAAGGGGTTAATACATTATCCAACAAAATTCTACACAGTATCCCTAAGTTAGGGAAAAAGCCTAAACGCTCACCTGATTCTCCTAACACAGGAGTCTGCTTGCGAACTAAACGGATAGAATGGAGGGTTCTCGCCAATTGTGGGACGAGCCGACCCTATAGGGGTCCAGACTCAATGAACGAGCTGTAAAAGTCCAAAAACTCTACGAAATGGCATTGGGAAACATTGACCCGTCAAAGGGTCGGCCCAACCATGCCGTAAAGGAGATTAATCAACCATCAGTTCAACAATCGAGTAGTTTAAAAAAAAATAAAAAATTTTCAACTACGGATTAATATAAAAAATCAATATCCACAAACTTCCATCAAAGGGTCGAAAAGTAACAAAAAAAGCGATTTCAACCAGTTCAAAAGAAAAATGAAGAGGTAAATCTGAGCTATGCAGGTGGCAGAGGAGCTTGGGTGTCTGGGGCTTGTTCCGTGCGGACTCCATCTACAGGCAACTCAACTTCCTCAGAGAATAAAGAGTCGAGGTTAAGGTCCGGATATAAACTTAGAACCGCCTTGATACAATCGTCATAGCCGCGGTCGTAGAACTTGGCGGCCTCAACATCTCTCTCCTTGGACGTTTTGAAAGCTTCTACCGCAGCGGTTACTGCCTCGACCAGAGAAGCCTTGTCCTCAGCTTGCTGAGCTTCCCTCGCCTGAGCGACAGCTTGGTTTCGCTCTTCCGCGGCCTCAACTTTGGCTCGCTTAAAAGCCTCACCTAGTCGGACCTTCTCCTGAGCCCTAGCGCAGGTTAGTCGGTGTTCGCTGCATCACACCGAGCCTTGAAGTCATCTACGACCCCTTTCAGCCGCAGCTCTCTAGTTTCAAGGTCGACCATAACCCCCTGCAAATGTAGTTCCCCAGCCTTTGCATCCTCGAGCTCACGACGCAGGCCGTCCTGTTCAAGACGGAGGGAGGTGCTCTCATCCCGCAAAGCTCCCATTTAGGCTTTGAGGGCCTCCAGCTCAGCTTCTCTTTTTTTTTTTGACTCCCATGCTCTTTCCTAAGCCGATAAAAGCTTCGGGACAGACTGCACAAAAATAGATGAATGAACACTAGGAAACCGCAAGTACAAGAAAAATGACGAGAGTCAGCAAAGATACCATGTAAAAAATGGAAGCCAAGTCATTTAGAAAGGAGCTGTCTGACTTGTCGAGGAGGTTAGCTATACTCTCCTCAGGAGTGTGCTTCGCGGCCCAGGGTGTCAAGCAGGAAAGATGGTAGCTTAGTGTGAACTTCCCTCTGCTCGTCTCCACGTGAACGGAATCTGCCGCCGCTGCAAAACTCGTTCTACTACCGACTGAGGCCTGAGCCTCGGCTCCAAGTCACCTCTAACCTCGGGTGGAGTAATCATGGCCTCTGTCATCCGAAAGGCCTCCTCCTACTCGGATGATGAAGGGATGGCTATGCAGGGAGCCGACGGATGGGCCGCCCCTACGGAAGGAATGATTGCGGGCAGAATGGAAGAGGCTATGGTTGCAGGATTTGGAATAATGGTTGCTGAGACTCGACCCTCAGACCAAAATTGGAGTCGTAGCTGCAGCGCCCTGGCCTGAGGGACCTTCTCTGTGAGGAATCGTTTGTCTCCTCCTGGTGGTAGTCTTCGTCCGGGGCACCGGCCTCAGCAACTCCTCCGCAGTCGGGGCCACCCTCCTCTTCCGAGAACCGGACGCCTCAGTTATGCCTGCATAAAGAACGACAAATCAATGACTAAGTAAATAGATCCAATTCTGAAGGAACAAAAGGAGGACTTACTGAAAGATGTTGGGAGAGGTTGGGACCTGCACAGCCCAGACCAATGAAGATTGGTGGCGGTGATTAGATCCGACCAGGAACGAAACTCCCCCAACCTCGCCTTCGCCTTGGCAACTTGGTTCTTCTGGTCCGAGTCAAGGACGGGCGGACCTCTAGGGAAGTCTGCTAAGAGGAAGAACAAAAAGTTCAATACGACCGACACAATAAGAAAGTATGAAGAAAAAAATAACTGGTCCGACCTGGTTCTGAAAATCGAGTGGGAACGCGAGCCATCAGAGTCCTGACTTCGGCTACAGGTGTCTCCCATTCGCCCGCAGCCCAAAACCATTTGTTCTTCCAATCCTTGTTGGAAGAGGGAAGATTCAGAACCAGTCCCGACCAGTTACTGCCTCGGGTTACAAAATAATATCATGGCTCATTGCTGTCATGCTTGACTAGGTATAAGTTCATCAACTCCCATGGAATCAGCTCCGGGTTCCCTACTTGCCGCCAGATGATGAAGGTATAAATGAGCACCCTCCAAGCGTTGGGGGTCAATTGCTCAGGAGCTAAGCCAAGGTAGGCCGTTATAGTTCGGATGAAGGGGTGTAGAGGAAGTCGGACCCCACATTGTAGTGCGCAAAGAAAAATAGTGACTTCTCCCTCGGTAGGCGCTCCAACGGCATCGAGGGGCCCAGGGGCCCTTATCCGGACGGAGGCCAGAATTTAAAATTCCATACGGATCCACTCTATTTGAGATTTCGATACCACGAAACCTCCACGGACTACCTCTGAGGCCCTCCCACTCGCTGCATCTCAGCGGCCTCGGTGGTTATGGTCCACGGGGCTGAAGCAGATCTCTTCCTACCAGCTCTGTGAGTATGAGTCCCAGTCTCCTTCTACTTTCGGGGCAAAGGGTATAAGGGCACGGTTTCGAAGGTGCCTTCAGAGTCCCCTCTCCCATTGCCGAAACTCTCTGACCTAAAGTCGTCATTGTAGTCCCGCACAGTCTCCTGGTCGGACGACATCTTAAATAAGAAGAAAGAAGTACGAAGAGGTGCAAGGAGACTCACCGGACGGTCACCAGGAATCACTTTTATCGAAAATGCTTGATCAGTCGGAATCACCCAACAAAAACTCTGGGATGGCCAGAATCACCTTCCCCAAAAATTACCTCCTCCGATGTCAACTCGAACACAATGCATAAGAGTGAAGCAAAATCTCCGAATGAAGGTTTATATAGACCGCAGCAAATCTCTGCATTAATAACCAGGAATAATGGCTGCAACCGAATCACCGTGAATCGACCTTAGAGCTGACGTGGCCCCACGCCATTGGGGTAAGCACTGTCGGGCAGCACGTCTCTGACACGAAGCGGCGTGCTCCGGATAAGCGAAACGACGCCCAAAAAAGGAAAGTTTCCGTCTGAGGCATTACTTCAGGTGTACATGGTGACAGGTCATAGGCGGGCGGTGATTCAAAATCTAAACGGTCGCCACACGTCCACTATGCATGGACTCATGGGCGGGAAACCCCATGAGTGTAATGGCTTCAAGTATGAGGGTTGCGACGCGCTCGGAAGAATCAGTGGGCAAGGCAATTGATCTTCCATATGATTACTCTTCGAGTCTTTAGTAAACCTCGAAGAATAGGGGGCTTCTGTTATGGGAAGATCTGGCCTGGCGGCGTGTTGATCAGAACGGATGGATAACTAACAGCTTGGCTCAGACCATCAAAACAGGTGATAGTTGAAGGCCTAGTCACTGACAGAAATCTCACCTAATGAAAGGTCCGAGCTGATTACATACTCTGAGGCAAAGGTGGACGGTCCTCAAACCAAATTTAGAAGCTACCATAAGTGATCGTGGTCGATTTCTCCGCCCGCAGATACGCACGATGCGCATGACGCATCCCTTAGATTGTAATAATCTCTCCACGATCTGAAAATCTCCCTGATTGAGAAAATCGTGCTGTGATTATCGGACCCTAATCATCCTGCAGTCAGGTATAAATACACGAAGACTCCATCGCTACAGGTACGCAACATCTGGTACTCTCCCGCTACGATTCAACTTAGACCCCGATTCCCCTGACCTAACTTAGGCATCGGAGGGTCCCCCGGCTAAGCCAGGGTCTCCTTTGCTCACCCTTTTTGCAGGGCCAGGGTTCATTGGAGGAGCAGCGCACAGAGTGGAGAGTGGTCTTGATTTTGTCATCAATAGAGATAGTGGCTGACTACCAATCAGGTGGTCAGGTGAGCCCTCCAATCAGGTTTGTCCAGAAAGTTTTGTTGCTTGAAGGAGTAATAACTTCAACTTATGTTTTCTTACCATCACGAACAGATATGATATACTTTGTCTTGAAGGGTATGTGCAAGCCCTTCGCATTTTTATTGTATCTGACAAGATTCCCGAGTATAAAGTTGGTGACATGCCGATCAAATCCATGCTTAAAATGCATGTAAAGCCAGAGGTATTACCTAGTTATTGAATCCTTTGTCGACTGTTTTTTTATTTTATTATTTTGTTGTGGTTTATGCATATTATATTTGATGATGGGATGGTGCTGCAGACATCCTTCATTCGCCCCTTCATCATTTGTGCTGTTTTAAGTGGAATAACATTTGATGAAGCACGATATAATAGTTTCATTGATCTTCAAGATAGGCTCCATTAGAACATTTGTCGGTAAGGACTTGATCATGGGATTTTGTGGATTTAAAATCCAAATCCACAGATTTTCCTTTGTTTGACTTGAAATCCAAACGGTGTCGCACCCTGGTATGTCAGGAAGTACCTATTTCCTTTCAAATTTTTGTATGTTGGGTTCATCTCTACAGTTGTTTAGAGTGTTCTGTATTAACCTAGACAAGGGAAGGGATGTTTTATGCATTCTTTGGCAAGAAGGTCCGTGTCTAGTATGAGTGCCTAGAATTTTTAGAGTTCCTAAGATTGTTGTGCAAAAAATGATATATTCTTGGTTCGGTTATTCTTTGTAAGTTTGATAGAAAGACTCTGTGTGGATTTACATTAGGTGGTTTAAGTATTTCTTTGTTTTTTTTTTTTTTTTTTTAAAGGTAAACATGAATTCTGAACTCTTAACCTCAATGTCTTTGTGAGCTTATGAATGGATCTAAGCTGGTAGTTGTGTTTTCCCTTCATTTATGTCTATGTGAGCTTATGAACAAGTTAGATAAGAGATGACATTGCACACAAAAATATTAAAACAAGTTCCAGCTATATGGAACCATTAATCATGCATTATGATACATTTCAAGTGATTTCTTCTTCTTCTTTGAATTTTGTATTCTAAGTTGTAATTTTTTATTTTATAGATGTTGAATTCCTATAGAATGGAGATTGTTTCTTGTGTGGATGGCCTGATGAATAGTCTGGAAGATTGGATCTCATTTGTCGGTCAATAGTTGTATAGATGGAATATTCCATTTGTAGGGACTACCTGATGAATAGTCTGGAAGATTGGTTCTTATCCACAAAAAAATAGATGCCTAGCTTGATTATGCCAGAGGAATGTGAGCAAAGAAAAGATGATTAAAAGTTTGTATCTATAAGCACATACAGAATTCGTAAAGAGGAATATGTTCATGAGTTCATGTACGAACTGTGATTCGGTCATTTACTGTGTATAAATGAGCACTGAAAATTAATGATGAAAAGCATATGCTCCTAGAAAAACTCGTTATCATCATCTAAACCTCATCCCAATTAATTCATTAGTTTGATGGTCATGGTTGATAGTAAGATTATATTTTTCTATTTTCTTTCCAAGTATGGTTTGCAATTTCTTTGAAATATCTTTGGTGGTTATTAAATTGTTACTGGGAAAGGTTACAATTGCTTAAATTTTATTAAATCCAATGATGTTGTGAATTACTTGAATGGAAATCTGACTTTGTGAAAATTGTAAAATTATAAGCTGTGTAAAAAAAACTTTGTTCAATGGTTGGAATTGGATAATCAAATAATGTTTTCATGTTTTATTTGTGAATCAGATCATCCTCATCTATCCTACCCCTTTTTATCTTTTAATCAGGTATGGAATAGTCAATTGCTCTTATTATTTTCCTATTTTTTACAAATTTCTGGTTCTCTCTCTTGTTTGACTTCTTAACATGTTTCTTCTCTTAAACTTGCATATGAAAACTTTGGCAGTGACCATTATAGATGGGTACTGACATGTTTCATGCATGATTAGTTATGTTTTTCCTTCATTCATGTCTGTGTGAGCTTATGAATGGATCTAAGCTGGTGGGTGTGCTTTCCCTTCATTCATGTCTGTGTGAGCTTATGAACAAGTTAGATAACAAATAAACATCATTGTGACCCTTGAGTAGGATTCAATAGTGGAAATCATTATTCACAAGGTTTCGTGTGCTATTGTCTACTTGAGCTTTGGATATGCCTTATTTTCGATCTCAAGCCCCAATAAAATAGATGGTTGGATTGATAAAAATAACTCAGTAAGCAATCTGCTTCGGAGTGGATTAGGTGCACCCTAACCTCATCCGCAATGGTGTTGCCCTACCATGGAGCCCACCTTATTGCATGTATCTTATATCCATGTTGTTCATCCATTTTCCATAACATATCATGGTATAAGCCTAAAAATGAAGTAGATATAAGTCTCGGGTGGATTATAGTACAGGAAACAGTGGTAAATGACCATTAAAAACTTAGGTGCCACAAAATTTTTGGATCAATTTGATATTTGGTTTTTTTTCTATCATCTAGGTTTTATGGCATGATAAAAAACTTCATTTCTATTAGTGAAGCCTATCATAGTTAGTCCTCTCCCAAAAAACTAAAAACATAAAACCCATTGGTGAAAAGGTTTTTACCTCCTAACATGCTCATCTACAGCCTATCATAGAAAACCTTTAGGAAATCTAAAAAAAACATACTTTCTCTAACTTTCAAGGTATTTATAGGCCTACTAACATGACAAACTTTTTCATCTCTTGGCAATTGGCATCCTTATCTTCATTTTACATTTATCATTTGCATATGAATTAAATCTCTTATTTTAAGTAGCTAACAGTAGGATTATACATGAGGACTTTCTCATCTTCCAGTACTATGGACAAGGCCTGTGTAAGGATTGCTTCAGCAAAAGTTGTCCTACGCCCATTAAAGTACTGGGATTAAAAAAATCAATTAAAGTCTTTTATTTAACTTTAAGATATTACATTCTAAAGCTTTTCTTTCATGTAAAAGTTTGTTAGAAATGTTTGTTTACTTTGCATTGTATTTCTACTCTCAGTATGAAGATAAAATGTGTATATTGTTCCATTGCCTTCTGTTGCCTAAAATGGTCCTTGCAAACCTTATGGATAAACCCGGATGTGCGTCGGAGCTATCCGGATGTTGAGCGGGGGTCCCTAGAAGGTAGGAACCGCTGTTATGACCATGATGAAGCTGTCCATTTCCTATAGACAACATTAGAGTGGCCTGACCATTTGGACAGACTCGTGTTTATGTATTAACTCAAAATTGATAGAGCAGACCCAGATGTGCATCAGAGCTATCCAGATGTTGTGCGGGGGTCCATGGAAGGTGGGAACCGCTATTATGATCATGATGAAGCTGTCCATTTCCTATGGACAACATTGAAGTGACCTGGCCATTTGAACAGGCCCGTGTTTATGTATTAGATCGAAATTGATGGAGCATACCCTAGTATAAGCCTAAACCTAAACCTACACCTAAAACTAATACCTAAAACTAAACATCATGGTGGGGACAGTGCCCTTGACTGTTGATTCCTTCCTGGGACCCACCATGGTGGTTATTTGAGATTCAACCTGTTGGTAAGTTTACACAGACCTAGACTTGAAGAAGGAATAACACAAATATTAGCTTGATCGAAAACTTTTGTGGCCCCAATTCGTTTCAAGGTCCACTTGAGCTTTAGATCTACCCCAAAACCTAAACCTATTCTCAAATCCCAAAACCTATAACCTAAACCTAAACCTAAACCTATAACCTTAACCTAAACCAAAACCTATAACCTAAACCTTAACCTATAACCTATAACCTATAACCTAAACCTATAACCTATAACCTATAACCTAACCTTAACCTAAACCTAAAACTAAACCAAAACCTATAACCTAAACCTATAACCTAAAACCTAAACTCAAACCTAAAACCTAAATGTATTCTCAAATCCCTAAACCTAAACCTACAACTAATCCTAATCTCAACTCTCTTACCTAAACCTAAACCTAAACTTGAAAACCAAAACCTAAATCTGATCCCGAACCCGAACCTGATTTCTTAAACCTAAACCTTAACCTATTCTCAATTCCCTAAAGCTATAACCTATAACCTCTAACCTATAACCTAAACCTAAACCTAAACCTATAACCTTAACCTAAAACCTAAACCTAAACCTAAAACCTAAATGTATTCTCAAATCCTTAAACCTAAACCTACACCTAATCCTAATCTCAACCCCTAACCTAAACCTAAACCTAAACTTGAAAACCCAAACCTAAACCCAAATCCAATTTCCTAAACCTAAACCTTAACTCATTCTCAATTCCCTAAACCTAAACCTAAACCTATAACCTAAACCTATAACCTATAACCTTAACCTAAACCTAAACCTAAACCTAAATCTAAACCTAAACCTAAACTTGAAAACCCAAATCTAAACCCAAAACCCGAACCTGATTTCCTAAACCTAAACCTTAACCTATTCTCAATTCCCTAAACCTAAACCTATAACCTTAACCTAAACCTAAACATGAAAACCCAAACCTAAATCCGATCCCGAACCTATACCCAATTTCCTAAACCTAAACCTTAACCTATTCTCAATTCCTTAAAGCTATAACCAATAACCTATAACCTAAACCTAAACCTATAACCTTAACCTTAACCTAAACCTAAAACCTAAATGTATTCTCAAATCCCTAAACCTAAACCTAAAACCTAAACCTAAACCTTAACCTATAACCTATAACCTAAACCTATAACCTATAACCTAAACTCAATTCCCTAAACCTAAACCTATAACCTACACTTATAACCTAAACCTAAACCTATAACCTTAAACCTAAACCTAAACCTATAACCTAAATGTATTCTCAAATCCCTAAACCTAAACCTACACCTAATCCTAATCTCAACTCCCTAACCTAAACCTAAACCTAAACTTGAAAACCCAAACCTAAACCCGATCCCGAACTCGAACCTAATTTCTTAAACCTAAACCTTAACCTATTCTCAATTCCCTAAACCAATAACCTATAACCTAAAACCTAAAACCTAAACCTAAACCTTCTCTAAACCTTCCTTAAACATATAACCTACAACATTAACCTAAACCTATACCTATAACCTAAACCCATATAACCTAAACCTATAACCTATAACCTAAACCTAAACCTAAAACCTAACGTATTCTCAAACCTAAACCTAAACCTACACCTAATCCTAATCTCAACTCCCTAACCTAAACCTAAACCTAAACTTGAAAACCCAAACCGAACCGATCCAGAACCCGAACCAATTTCTAAACCTAAACCTTAACTGTTTCTCAATCCTAAAGTCATAACCTAAACATAAACCTAAACCTATAACCTACAACATTAACATAAACCTATAACCTAAACCTATAACCTACAATATTAACCTAAAACTATAACTATAACCTAAACCTATAACCTATAACCTAAACTTATAACCTAAACCTTAACCTATAACCTAACCTAAACCTAAACCTATAACCTTAACCTAAACCTATAACCTAAATGTATTCTCAAATCCCTAAACCTAAACCTACACCTAATCCTAATCTCAACTCCCTAACCTAAACCTAAACCTAAACTTGAAAACCCAAACCTAAACCCGATCTCGAACCCGAACCCAATTGAATGGGCCCACACATAACCTTAAAGAATCATCATTATACAAGTAGATTATTCATAGCCTATTTCCTGTATGATTTCAATTGATTACCTTGTTACGACATTAGCTGTTGTCTCTTATTATGATGATTTTTATCCTCTTTTGTAGGCATGGAAGGTGGTTAGAGGGGGATTCGAATTACGTGTGTTCTACACCAAGGTGGAATCTAGGTGGGGCTCACTCTGATATTCTTGAGAAATTCATTGTCTTTCAATTTTATAAGCTTATGTTAGGACATGTGCCCAAAAATGAAGTAAATCCATACTCAAGTGAATCACATGGCAAATAAGAATAGAGATAAAAATAGAGATTGAACGACTACATTCAAACCTTCTTTGGGATATAAGAGTTTAGGATTAGCAAACTTTTATGTTTTTTTAGTTTATTTTAGTGGTAATGACTTTAAAAACAATTTGGATGACATATGAGTATCACGAATCTACATCCTCTGCTTACCATTGATACAAATAGAAATTTCTTGTTTTCTTGCATTGTGACTGTAACTCTTAGTCATCATTAACGTTGCCAGCATTACTGCATCAAATGTAGTATATAATAATGTAGCCCAATCACAAGGCAACAAACAAGAAAATCTTGCTTTGTTGGCAAGCATACTCGAACTCAAGCATCACATTGCATCTATTTCCATCTCCACTATCTCTTATAGCATAGATGATTTGAGATTTGGATTTATCTCATTTTTAGAGTCACGTCCTAACACAATATGATAATATTAATAGACAAGGTGGATTTGTCACCAACATTATTCCAAGACCCATATAACTTCTCCTTATAGGAAGTTGGGTAGGCACATGCAGCTTGAATCCATCAAAGGAGATAAGGATCACCTCTCATATGTCTCTCTCTCTCTCTCTCTCTCTCTCTCTCTCTCTCTCTCTCTTTTCATTGGTTTTTTTTTTTTCATAGGATTGTTTATTTTGTGGTGTCTTCTCCAATATACGTACAACATTTTATCATGTTAATATAATTATAAGTGGCCTAATCTCACCTTTCTAAAAACAACTAATAATAATTTCTACCTGATGAGAAATCACCAAGTACCATTAGGCTTAACCCAAAAGATAAATCAACATTTTCTTTCTTTCTTTTTCTTTTAACACACACTCACACACCAGAGTCGCTTACGGCCACAATGGGTACTTGAACTCATGACCTTGTATTGAAACTATTTTGAATCTACCATTAGGGCATGAGTAAAGACCTAGGTGTGTGTGCACACTAACCTCGGCGATGTGTTGACCACACTGAATTTCGTGAGCCCCACCAGGAAATAGGTATGAATAATTTTTTATATTTTATTTATGATGTTAAACTTATATGTATTTATGCGTGGATGAATGTGATGTGGATAAGATTGTTTGTGTTTTGATGGATGTAGTTTATGTTTGGATGGATGTATGTAGTTTGTGTTAAGATGGATGTGAATGTGAATATGATGAAATATATTATAACAGGTGTATATCATGAAGAATATGATGAAATATATTGTAATAGGTGTATATCAAGAATTTTTGCTTGAATATTGAAAAAAAAAAAAAAGACTTTTACCTATGAAATATTTCGTAGGTAAAAGTTTCATCCATGTTTTTTACCTACGAAAACTTTCGTAGGTAAAAGTTTCATTTTCGTACGTAAAAGATTCAACCACATTTTTACCTACGAAAAACTCCGTAGGCGAAAGTTTTTACCTATGAATGATTTCGTAGGTAAAAGTCGTACTAACTGCATAGTTTTTACTTATGAAAATTTTTGTAGGTAAAAGTTTTTACCTATGAATGATTTCGTAGGTAAAAGTCGTACTAACTGCATAGTTTTTACTTATGAAAATTTTTGTAGGTAAAAGTTTCCTAAATATTTTTTACCTACGAAAGTTTTGTGAACATTTTTATCTACGAAAAATTTTGTAGGTAAAAGTTTTATGAACATTTTTACTTACAAAACAATTCGTCGGTAAAAGTTTTGTCAAAATTTTTTACCTACGAAAAATTTCATCTGTAAAAGTCTTATCATTGCCGACGATATGATTTTTCGTCGGTAAAAGCCTTTACCCTCGGTCTTTTACTGACGAATTTACCGACAAAAAAATTCATCGATAAAACTCATTACCTATGAAAAATGATCATTTACTGATGAAAAAATTCATCGGTAAAAGCCTTATTTCTTGTAGTGTTTGATGTGTATACAGACTGATATGAAAATATACTAAGTCATACATATATGAAAGAAGATCGAAGTACTGCAATAAATGTCATACACCTTCTCTTCGATAAGTCTGTTGATGAATCATATGAATACTCGATTAGATTGAACGAATATCAATATCATCGACGCCCCTTTGGAATAAGAAGCGTCACATGTTCTAGAATGTTATCGAGGATCTCTTCGATAAACATCGAATGGGGTATATCGATTTAATCAAATAAAACTTTGATGATATTGAAGGTCACCACCTGAAAAAAAGCAGGCGAGCGGGAAAACTTCATTTTTTCTTTCCTTTTCTCACTGCTCGACTTCTCTCGGAATTTCTTTTGTGTTTCTCCTCTTTCATCAACCGTTTGCCATCTAGGGTGACTCGAATCAGGTAATCTCCTACATATACTCTTGATTAAACAACGTATACTACATTGTGTTAGGGTCTTTCTAGATTGATTGACAACCTTCAGTTGAATATTTCAGGTTGGTCCTCATAATCTTCAGTCTTGTCATATTCCCTTCCTTTGACATTCCCTTCTGAGTTATTTGTGGTTCAAATGAGTAAGGAGAAAGGAAAATCTCCTGTCATTGGTGAGTCATCCAGGCCTACCAGAAAGAAATCTGTGGCCTCAAGAGAAAGAGGAAGGGCTCAGTCTCAACGATCCCCTGCATGCCCACGAAGCTCCTCTACTCAGTAATCGTCACGTAGGGAAGCTCCGACTGTAGCACATGCGCCTCCACATACTGTTGTGGGCCCTCCTCCGTACATTCTTGAAGAGTACTTAGGGAGGCACTTGGTGTATGAGCGCAGGATTGACAGGGAATGCATCCAACCATATAATGTGGAAACTCTATTGGAGGCAATCGACTAGCTACCTCTTCTTAATTTTGGGTGGTCCATGTCATGATGACTAGACCTACCGCTTTCTTGCATACTGTCATTCTCCAATACTAGATCAACCATCCATTGCTGTCACAGTCAGGGATGAGAGCATTGACATTACTGCACAATCCATCGCTAGCATTTTTGGTCTAACTTTGTCTCCAACTTTGTCTCCAATTGGGTTATCTGACCTTGATCTTGAGAATCCAATTATTAGGTCTACAATTATAAAATTCCTGTGTCAAGACCGAGATATCCCATGGTACCAAGGGAATGCATTGAAAGCTAAATATATGCACCGTAGATACCTAATCTTGCACCACATATTCTGATCCAACGCTTACCCTTGTGGACCGAATCGAGATGATCTGACTGGATTCATGGTCATGGTTTTGTATTGTGTTGCCAGTGGAATTAAGCTGTGACTGCCTACCTTGATTCTTTACCAATTGGCAAGCGTCATCCACCAATTGGTAAGCATCATCCACCAATTGGCTATCGATATCATCACGCAGAGGATGCGCACAGCTCAGAGCTAGCAGAAGAGTTTTGCTAATCGTCGGCGTCATCCCTTGGAGTTTGTTGTAGGGGACCATGTGTATCTCAAGGTCTCGCCCATGAAGGGCGTGGTTCGATTTGGAGCGAAGGGCAAGCTTGCCCTGAGATTCATAGGACCTTCTGAGATCACTGGGCACATTGGTGTCGTGGCCTATCGTCTTGCCTTGCTATCTCAGTTGTCTGGAGTCCACAACATTTTTCATGTTTCTATGTTGAGGAAGTGTGGTTCAGACATCGTTCCTATTATTGATTTGCAGCCGTTAGAGGTTTGTGAGGACGGTTCCTACATTGAGCAGCCAGTTCGTATCCTTGATCGGAAGGAGCAGGTCTTCTGGACCAAGGTCATTCCGTTGGTGAAGGTTCAGTAGGGTCACCACTTTGTTGAGGAAGCTTCTTGGGAGCGTGAGGCCGAGATTCGAGAGCGTTATCCCCATCTCTTTGATGATTGATTATATGTAGTATTTTGTATGTTGTCTCCGATTTTATATAATGATGATATGTTTCTTCTTCTTCCTCATGAGTAATGTTTAGTTGCGATGATTGTGTAAATTTCAAGGGTGAAAATTTTATTTGGAGGGGAGAGTTATAAGACCCATATCTTAATCCGTACCATTCCGTAGGTTCCCGCGGTCTTCCCGATTGAATTCTGTCAACCTTCGACCTTTATCTAACATTTGCACACGATCCTAAGCCGAGTCCTGAAAACCTGAGTCGACTCAACCCGAGGCTTGTACCCTAGCAACCGCGCTGTCACTGCGGTTCTGATGTCGCGACTCACATGCCGATCTGATACCCTGGCCAGGAGATGTGGGCCCGCGTTCAGTTTAAGGAAAACGTCGCGCATTTACAATTCTGAGAGAATCTCTACAACTTATCACCTCAATCAATCAATCAATCTCATCAAGGGTCAAGTACACATCACCTCACACCACATCCCCAAGCACCCCATAAGTCAACAATTCTTTACACAACCCATACCCCTCTTACACAAATTACTCCAAAAGTCAACAAATCTCTCACCTCACCCATCACTCCATCACCCATCTCTCTCTGTCTCTCTCTCTCTCTCTCTTTACAACCCTCTCTCTCTCATTTCTCAAACCCATTTGTAAGCAATAAAAAAATTTTAACATTCAAGTTCTCTCCCAAATCCAAGAGTGGCCCATTTTCCTACCCTCCCATCTCCTATCTCAACCACTCATTCATCATCTACCTCCATTAAAATTGAAGGCAATGAGCATAGGAGCCCAAGGAGTTAAAAGAGGAGTGTAATAGGTGGGTGATCCACCATTGATTTCAATTTTAGGGCCCACTTGTTGTGGGACCCACATTGATGTATGCAATGTAGGGAGGGGCCCATGGTGGCGGGGTCCCTCTATCTCACCATTTCTCTCTCTCTCTCTCTCTCTCTCTCTTCCTCTCTCTCTTGTATGGATGATGTGTGCATGTGGTCCACCTTAAAGTATGTATTTTATCCATGCCGTCTACCGAGTGGCCCACATGGTAGTCCGTTTGGACGGGCCAAAACGAAGGAAAACCCAAATATCAGCTTGATCCAAGAGGGTGGCGCACCTGACGTGGGGCCACTATGTTACATAGGGACACCCAAACTGTCCATTCATGTGGGGCCTACTAGCTGGGTGAGCCCCTTTCATCTAGGCCCTAGACGCTGGACGCTGCCACTTTCTTTAATTCACACACACACACACACACGCACACACACACACATATATATATATGTATATATAATGCATAATATATATATATATATATACTATATAATATAAAAACTATGATGGGCCACTCCTACGTGGGACCCACCTTTAACATGAGACCTGCACCGTCCAGATGAATTTGGACGGTGAGGTTGGGGCAGCCTCTTGCCATTGTATAATATATAACATATTATATTATATTATATTATATTATATTATATTATATATATGTTGCAGCTAATGTCTGCAGCTTGTGGGTCCCACCAGGTATGTGTTATATCCAACCATCCATCCACCTGCCATCCATCCATCTGCGCCCCACCTTGATGTATTGTTCTACCCACCGCCATCCATCCAAATTACGTGGGGCCCCTGTGGTGTATGGGTCTTACCCACACTGTCCACCCATTGGGATGGGCCGCACCTCATGCGTGTGTCGTCCAAGGACAGTGGGACCCACCCACGTGAGATGTATGTAATTGTCCAGGCCATCCATGGCCTGGACGTTAGATATATTATAAATATTATATATATTATAATATATATATATATGATGGTGGGCCCTACATGGGACCCACCTCTGCCTTTTTAGTGCAGCAAGCTGCATGTACATCAGCTATTTAGCTGCTCCTTTGGATGGTAGCATGCCCGCAGGCCCCACATTGATGTATGCATTTTAGCTACATCGCCCACTGTTTGGACAGTGGGGCCCACCATAATGAATACGTTGTATCCAAATCGTCTAACCATATTGAGATATCATTTTATGGCAGGAGCAAAAGGATGGGTCAGATCTAAAGTTCAAGTGGACCTCACCATTTAAATAGTGGACCGTGACATCCACTGTTCAAACTCCTAAGGGCCACAGTAGTTTCCAATTAAGTTGATATTTGTTTTCACTTCATCTATCTCTATGTTAACTTATGAATAGGTCGAATCTCAAATATGCGTAAGGGTGAGCCCGATTTGATATACATGAGGCCCATCGGTGCAGCCTATTTGATATACCTGTATGACATTGGTGCGGCCCACTTGACATATGGGGTTCATGGGCGAGGCCCATTATGATGTATTCAAGGCCCATGGGCAATGTATATTTGGCCCTTGTGTGGGGCCCACGGGCCCACTATACGTATGGCTCTATGTGGACCACTCCTTAGGAGTGATGTTGGTTAAATGTCCACATTGATGGGCAATGATGGTTGGATGTCCACATTGTGACCTTCCCTTAGGCCTTGTTAGGCCCATTCTCATCATTTTCTTAGTGGGTTAACCTAAATAAGTGGGCCCCATTCGCCGTAGATGGATGACTCCGTGCTATCAGATTTGATATAACTACGGCCGAATGTCGATCGTTATACTATGAATGATCGGTTGTTCATCTATGGACCCCACCTTGTTTACATGCTGATTGTCAGTGTCGATTATCGAGGCCGATGCTGATTATCGGCCCTGATTATTAGTGCCGATTATCGATGTTGATTATCGGTGCCGATTATCGAGGCCGACGCCGATTTTGATACCGATTATGAGTATGTGACAACATAACATCATAATACATGCCCATGCGCATCATCTGCATGCTTGTGATGAGATTAGTGATTGATCATAGCACATGCCATTGGGCAGATTGTTATGGGACTCCCTAGTAAAGGGAGATGCCCAGATAAGCGTAGGGTACGTGCATGATTACTGTATGACTGGATTGTGTAATTCATGCATCTCACATTGTGTGAAATGTATACTGTACGCCCTAGCGACATCAGGGCCATAGCCCCCACAGGCATATCGTGGTTGGCAGGATTGGATATCGAAAATCTTATTTTATATGAGGTGCTATAGATATCCCTGGGTGAAAGTCCCAAAACCCTTATGGTACCAGGAGGTTGCTCCAACGTCTAGACCAAGTGGATGGATGAGCGCCGAGTGTCGAATACCAGGAGGCAGCACTTTCCACTATGTCGTGGTCGGTTTTAAGGGGGTGCAACCTTACCCGCCTATGAATCGTGGTCGGTTGGAGGGGCCAAAGTTAGGCTGAGTTTGACCAGTTAGAGGAATGGGTCCGCTATCGACGAGTCGGGCCCGATATTGGCAGACGGATAGTGAGGTCTCTTCCACTCACCTTGTTGCGCGCGGTGGGGCGGCAGTCTGGCTTAGAGTGTACTAGACCCCGGTGATATTCCAGAGTTGAGCTGTATTGATATGTGGACTTAGATAAGGATTGATGTGCTTGATTTGCATCTCGAATCGCATGGCCTTGGTATGGCCAACATCATTCATGCTTTGCATTGCATGGCCTTGGTACGACTTATAGTATTCATGAATTCATCAGTATATTACGCATTACTCCGATATTGCATAATTGTATTACTACATTGTGCACACACTTTCACCGCCCTCTAAGCTTTCGATAAGCTTATCCATGACCGTTGTGTGCAGGTGACGTTGGACTACAACAGCGCTGAGGCAGGAGCGCTTAGCAGATCATCTTGGAGATTTTGTTCATCATCATTGTATTTCCTTTTATGCACTTTGTACTTGTACAGTTTTTTATCATAGTGGAAATGTGACGGAGTTTTTGGTTGTTATTTGTAGGTTATGCCTTTGGTTATGCTTATTACAAATCAAATTGAAGTTAAAAATCCTTCTTGTAACATCCCAGGAGTGGAACCTAGCGGATGGGCACCGGGAGCCGAGAATGGGGTTCTACAGAGGTTGTCGGTGTCGGATTCAGCGATCGGGAATTATGTGAGCCCGGTTTCTGAGTTTGGAGCGTGACAGTCAATATTCGAAAACTGGACCTTAAATTTCATCCATATCTGGAAGATCAATCTGAGGAAGCTATTCATGAAGGCAGTGAGATGGGAGAAGGTGTAGTGCCACCAGGAGGAGATCCTCTAGAGTCTCAACAAGTTCCAGCCCCAAGTGGTTCGGCTTAGACCCAACGCTTCAAATTTCATCAAGATAGGGTCAGGGTAACGCATCTTGGATTGGCTTGAATAGAGGATAAGATGGAGAGACATGATGTGAGGTTCTCGGCATTGGAGAAAATGGTGTCTAGCGTACAACACACGGTTCATCAACTCGTTGATTTACTGACATGCCGTCGAGATGATACAACACCATCCTCCTCGGTTCCAGCACCTTAGAGTCGATAGTTCTCATGCCACTACATACATCGACTACTCATTTGCACATGCAAGCATGGATTTTGAATGTCCTATGGTCTTGTATGTGTATGTGGTGGCTAGTTAACATGAAAAGTCGAACAGTTTTTTTGGTGTGGTTTATGGATATCCTCCGCATGAGGAAAATACTTGTCTCTTTGTATGCCGATGGTTGGGCTAGATATTTTGTTGGTTTGGGATGGATGATGAAATACTGCCATGCTTGGGCAATTTTTATTTTGGAATTTTTTTATTTTTTATTTTTGGTTGGTTGATAATACATATATCTTTGCTGTCATGTCTCTCTGCTCTTAATTATGCGTTAAAATTCTATGAAATGTTGGTATGAATCGTGATTGTCTTCTCCTGCATATTCCTTAACAATTGAGAATTGGTTTGTGATTTATGTCCTTTCAAGCTATACTGTTATTTTCTGTTAAAATCACAGCTCTCCTTTGACTTAGTATGCATAAATGGTTTCCATGCAAATAGAGATGTCGTTATCTGTTATACATCTGTCTCTTATTGATTATACATTTTAGAGATGTATCTGGTATGTATGGTAATATCTGGTTCTTTATTAATTCTCCCATACTTTCATGCTTCAACTTCAGTCAACTAGAATTGCTATATTGCCCTTTGCTAATGACTGACAAAAAGGGGGAGAACAAATCCCACCATGGAGAAAATTGTGTGTATCTATGTATGAATGGTGGTACAGGTGTTAGGGGGAGCAGCTGCATGAAGACAGGGGTAGCAGCTACATACTTGTGTGCTTAAACTTGCAGTAGCATTGTAAAATTGTGTAAAGAGTTATGTACACAAATTTAGCATGTTGGTTGGTCTAGATGTTTTTCTAGGACTTCAGGTGTTTTGTCATGTAATTGACAAAGGGGGAGATTGAAAGTGCCCTGGTTTGTCAATTAGCGTGAGCGCTGAGTCAACTAGACAAGTGAGCCCCATAGGAAAATTGTTCAAGTGTCTGCCTCAACAGGATGTGTGCCAAAACACTAGGTATATAAAACCCTTAAAAATGGATAGAACAACTTATGGTTTAAGGTGAGAAAACTATTTTACAAAATCAGAAAAATCTCTATGTTTTCTGCCTTTGTCAATTTATCGATAAGTGGTTCGATGAAATCGAACTTTGTTATCGATGTCCTCGAAACTTACTCGATGTTATCGAAATGATGACTTCAGATGTCCAGCAACCACAATGAATCCTGGACTGAATTATCGAGGAATCGATGACATGTTCAATATCATCGACTTTCGAATCTCGAGTTCATCGAGACAGCTTGATAAAATCGACATCTGATCAGTCTGTGTCCAAAATGCAATTAAGGAAAATTACGTGATTTTTGATATCTCGAAGAGAGCCTCGATATCCTCAAAATTCAAACCTCGATGATATCGACGGACCTTCGATGATATCAGATTTGGGCACAAATTTGTCCAGCAAGCTTTTAAGTAAATTCTTTCAAATATCAAGGATCAGTTGATGGTATCGATATTCAAATATCGATCCTATTAAGACTAGGTCGATGTCATCGAAATAGGACACAAACTGTCCAGCAAGCTTATAGGAAAGTTCCTTGAAATGATCGATGAATCAAAATTAGTATCGATATCATTGACATTCAAAATTAGATGATATTAAGGGATGTTCGATCATATCAATACCTGTTTAGTTTCAAAGGCAAGTTTACTTTCGTGTTTCAAATGTCGAGGAATCGAACCTTGCGTCAATGAAATCGGTATTCAAAATCCGATGACATCGAAGCATGTTCAATTTCCTTGACCAGTTGGCAAAAAGGTTCAAAAGCGTTTGACAGATTGAGTTCGTATCATCAAGCGGCCATTCGATGTTATCGAGAGTATACGCTCGATGATATTGAAGCTTGCTCGATAATATCGAACTCTATATAAAATATGACAGTTTTATTTCTGTTGGTACTTTTTGCCTATTTAAAGAGAGCTTGCCTTCAGTTGTTTGTAGAGAAAATAGATAGAGCTTTTGAGTGTTTAATTCAGATCACCTACCCTAAGCCTTTTCTCTCATGGGAGTTCATCCTCCAATCTACCCTCATCATTGACATTGAATAGAATGGATTGGGGAATGAACTATCCTTCAGCTACCACCTTAATGGCAGATCATTGAGCTGGGATACCTTGAATGCATAGATGCTTGGAATCACTCCATGTCTAAAATAGGAAAACATTTAATAGAGTAGGATTCCAACATAACCTTGACCCAACCCGTCGCTATACATTAGAGCATCATTTGTGTTGCGGTTCAAGGGAGCTAAAGATTTTTCATCATCAAGGGAGGAGATCTTCATCAACGTGCTAAATGGGGTTCATCTACTTATCTGTAAGTCATTAGAGTCCAGAGACCCTGCTGATCATTCCTTTGTATAGGATTGGGTTACAGGTGATTCTCACTCCTTTCAAGTCCTCGTGGGAGGCCTCCGACAGGAGAGTACATGGGGGTGTTGTGTGTTGACCCTTGCTCCATAGAAAGCATAAACTTAGGTCCTTGTGTAGGTCCTTAACCTGTGTGGTCTAAAACCTAAGTGTTGTGTGTTGACCTTTACTCTTGTGTAGGGTATAAACTGTTAGATTCCTTGTGTGGATCCTTAGCTTGTGTGGCCTAAAACTTGGGTGTTGTGTGTTGACCCTTGGTCATGTATGGGGTATAAACTTGTGTCTCATGAAGACATGTTAGGTACCTTGTGTAGGTCCTAGAGTCAGCCTTGTGTAGGTTATACTGGTTTGAGGTGAACCTAATTTGAAACCTCCTCAAAGGGTTGAGTGCGTCCGCCGAAAGTGGAGTAGACATATACTCGAACCACTATAAAAACGACTGTATTTGGGATTGTTATGTATTTACTCTTAATACTTGTGTGATTTCTCTAAATATTCTCATAATGCATGCTTAAATGATTACCTAGAACTAAGTAGAATCACATCTCGCACACAGTCACATCCATCATGAACTATGTTTCTTATCTTATTTATGCTTTGAATAGTTTTGTGATTGGATCCTCTATTTGGCTTAGAAGCCATTAGAGTTACATTGAAGAAATTTCGATACTTGCATATTTATTCAGGATAGGGTTGATAGGTTTTTAAATTATCATAAAATCTTAAAAAGTCCTATTCACCCCCCTCTTGGCATATTCCCACTTTGACTAAAGCGGTCATTACCGTAATTTCAAAAATCTGGAAATAAAGTGAGTAATTATGAATATTGATTAAAATAACAATTGAAAGGTGGGAACTAAGGTTCTAAGGATCCACTTGTAACAATTAAGATGCTACCTTGCATGAGCAAAGAGATCCAACTGGAATCAAAGTCCTATCTTATCCAGTTAGAGAAAGAGATGGTCAAATCTCTGAACTTCTCATTGATACAGTCTCAATGGAAGAGAATTATGAAAATTTGGAGGGAATTTTGTCACCCTACCATGCTCAATGGACGATGGTGAATAACAGGATTTACCAATCCCACAATCTCAAAGAGGAAAAGAAGATATTCAAAGTTATCGCAGATCTATTGTAATTGGAATCATAACAAACCATTAAAAACTGAAAATATTCCTTAAAATCAACTAGAAATTAATGAAGTTCAAAATAAACATGAATTAAAGAAAAGTAAACATCCCAATCATGCTACAAGCTTCACCTCTTAGCCCTAGCTAAAAAGTTTAGCCAACCATAGACATGATTGAACTAAGAACTATTAAATAAAACATAAAAACAAACTACAGAAGAAGAAGAAAAACTCTTGGCGGTAGCTCTCCACCCTTTTTCTCCACTTCATAAACTCTAGAAGATGCTTAGGAACATGCTAGGAACTCCTATTTATAGTCGGGGAATTCCAACTTTTGCCTCGAGTTGAAAAAGTCTGGAAACCATCTCAAATTTACACAGTCTATGTAAAATCTATGTAACCTTCAACTAGTCGAAGGCAATCTTCGACTGGTCGTGGATCATGAGAATTTAAAAGATAATGTTACTGGAGTTTGAGCTGAAGTTTCTTGGGCTAGTCGAGCCAGAGCTTGGGATAGTCGAGCTAGAGCTTGGGCTAGTCGAATTTCACGCAAATTCCTTTTCTTCACTTCAAATCTTCGATTCTCTTCATTACTCACTTGGTTTCCTTAGATCTTTGGCATGTAAATTTTTTCATCTTGATCTCCTAAGATCCATTCCTTGCTTGTTGATTCTTGAGCATTAAATCCATGCTTTTAACATTCTTTTCAATCCAAGATCTTAGATTTACCTTGTAACACAAGCATATATAAAATATAACATTAAGCAGTATCATGTTCATAAAATCGAGATATAAGTAGGGGAAAATATACAATATTTGTCACTCAATAGTAAACATGATAATGTACATGTATGTGTGGCATGTGCTACCTACTAACTCCTAACATTTATTTAATTCTTGCATACATATAATTAAAGATTCGATCACATAAGCATAATTAAATGAGTGGTCAAAGATAATCCCAAACACAAGCATGTATAGTTGTTCAGTTTCCCTACTCTACTCCTGGTGGATGCACTTAACCCATGAGTTTATTGGATTTCAGTATTAGAGGTTTTATACCAGGTTCACCTTTATCCTTTACAATCCCATACACAGACCAGCTCTGTCGGAGGCTTACATGATTTTCTGTAGGCTATCCACAAACCTCAATCCTAGTTCAAGGAACTACACTTACTCCCACTCAAGGCTTCAATGGGGAGTAACACGTATACACTCATGTTCGGTGAATTCAGTCATACACAATAGTATAGGTCCTACACAAGAACTTATTGAGTTTGGGGCATAAACTCTTATCCTCAATCGTACACAAGGAAAGAGAGTTTAGACTCATACATGACAGTTATCGAATTAAGGCCCTTTGATGTGCCTTCTTGCACAACTTGATCGATGCTCTCACATGCTTCAATCAGCTCCCATGATCGTGATGCTAATGTGTTGCTAATGCTTTAACTCTAAGATCGAACACCTAGCATGAGATGGTCCTTTGCAGTGACCAAAGTGATGGGAGTTGGGTATAATCTTCTACAACTACTGGAAAGTTGAAATCTTAGGCTATTGTACTAAATGGATACTCTAGAGGTTGAAATGGTGTCTAAACTTTAGAGAAGGCTTAACATCATGATCTTCTTGTAAAGTTGCTTGGAATGTTCATTAGAGTGAAGAATCACTAATAAGAGAGTAGAACCTATTAGGTTTGTTAAAGCTTGGGATGCACTATGGTCTCTAAAATACCAAAATCCATTATTTCCACAATGATTTGGTTGATAGATTTATAGAAAGAAAGGCTCCAATGGATCTATATGACTAGTCTTCAGTCGGACCAAAGTTAGCATTAATCGTATCGAATTAGCATATGGAAAAACCATGAAGGTTGTTGGACAAATTTTGGTACATTTGGTTAGACCGAACATCATGATGACCTTCTGTCACACCAAATCCAGCTGAAGGATTGTCTGGCTGGAGCCGAAACATACTTGTTTTTCAAGAAGGCTTTTTTACCATTTTTTTTTTGTCATTTTTGGTCAAACTAAATTCATAATTCCGTGGCACCGAGTCTAGACGAAGGTTTTCTGTTGCAGCTGAATTTAGAATGAATTTTAGAGTAGTTCTTGTTATCCAGTTCAGACCACTCTCAATGGGACCAAAGGAGTGTTTGATAAGATCGAAGGTTGCTGAATTTGTGTAGTTATTCCAGCTAATCGAGAGTTCTAAAGCCAATCTAAGGATGTTTAATTTAGGATCTTATGGCTAAGGGATAATCAATAAAGGGTTTACCTGTTAGTGCAAAGCTCATTTAGAGGTTTTAGTTCTTTTGGGTCAAAGATTGGGGTCACCAATGAAATTGTGGTTGAACTGCTAGTACTGAAGTAAGAAGTATGACTAAATGGCCTAGAGGGGGGTGAATTGGACTTTTCAAAACATGTTATCTATTAATAACAAACTATGCCTAACTTTTAAAACAGAGGAAGTATGACAAAGTAACCCTAAGGCTTCCAAGCCAATAGAGGGTCCAATTCACATAGGCTTATACAAGATTTATATATAAAAGCAAAGCCTATAAGGATAGTGTATATTGTGTGTAAGATGTCACTTCTATAAACACTTATACATTAACTAAATCTTGTATAACCATGAAGGTATTAGTTAAATATTGAATAGTCTTGTGATTGGATCCTTTATTTGGCTTGGAAGCCATTATAGTTAAGTTGAAGATATCTTGAGAAGTTCCATATTATATCAAGATTAGGTTAATAGGATTTTAAATCGGCATAAAATTTTATAAAGTCCTATTCACCCCCCTCTAGGACACTTTGACCTATTCCTACTTCTACTAGAGCGATCATTACCGCAATTTCAATTGGTATCAGAGCAGGTCTCTCTTAAGGGCTTCACCGCCTAGAGAGTGATCTTGACTGAAGTTGGAATCATGGCCAATAGTGTGGAACTAGAAGGTGTGAAAGGTAATGCTGCAAATACCTTAAACAAACTGTACTCTGAAACTTTCAAACTACCGGGTACTGCCAAACAGGATAAAGGTCAGAACAATTGCCTAGTAATCCATAATGCTCTGAAAGTCAGTATTATTCAAAATGGTATCTTGACAGTGGATGCTTCAGACACATGACTGATGACCAAACCCACTTTTGCGAGTATTCAGTTTTTTATGGTGGGTCAGTCACGCTTGGAGATGGGAGCTCTGCCAAAATAATTGGGCAAGGAACAATAGTTAGATTAGGACTCCCCAAGATTAAAAATGTCCTTTGTGTGGAAGGTTTAAAACATAATCTCCTTAGTATCTCACAAATCTATGACAAAGAACACTTGGTCACCTTCTCAAAAGATGTGTGTAGAATCTTAGATCATACAGGAAAATCTATTATGAAAGGTTTACGCACAAGTGACAACTGCTACGTTATTGAAAGTAGCAATGAGAATGTATTGTCCACAAAATGTAATATGGCTGTGAAAAGCGAGTCCAAACTATGGCACCAAAAGCTGGGACATGTTCACTACCGAAACTTAGCCAAGTTAAGTTCAAGGAACGTAGTAAGAGGCCTTCCCAAGATTAGAAAGGAAGAAAAATTGTTTGTGGTGATTGTCTAAAGGGTAAGCAGATAAAAGTCGGTCACAAAAAGACAACCACTATCACAACATCAAAGCCATTGGATTTGTTGCACATGGATCTAGTGGGTCTCACCAAAGTTGAAAGCCATGGGAGAAAAAGAAACTTCTTAGTGGTAGTAGACGATTACTCCAGATTTACTTAGGTCGCCTTTCTTCGAGAAAAATCTGATGCGTTTGATGAATTTGTAATTATGGCAAAGCGACTCCAAAATGAGAAAGGATACTGCATAAATCGTATCAGGAGTTATCATGGTGGAGAATTTGAAAATGAGCAGTTTCAAAGATATTGTGATGAGAAAGGAATCCGCCATGAATTCTCAGCCCCAAAAACTCCACAACAAAATGGAGTTCTTGAAAGGAAGAATCGAGTACTGCAGGAAACGGGCTCAGTTATGCTGAATGGAAAGGATATGGCCAAAAGCTTCTGTGTTGAAGCAGTCAATACCACCTGCTATATAATAAATAGAGTATATCTGAGAGCAGGTTTAAACAAAACACCATATGAGCTATAGTACGGAAAACAACCTAGTGTGAAATACTTCCAAGTCATTGGTAGTAAATGTTACATCCTGAAAGACAGAGAACACCTAGGAAAGTTTGAGTCTAAAAGTGACTAAGGGATCTTTCTAAGATATGCCTTGAATAGTCGTGCCTATAGGTTATACAATCTAAGGACCCTCACCATTCAAGAATTAGTTAATGTGGTGGTTGATGACCAACCCCATGAAGAAGAAAGTCCCTTGAATGAATTAGAAGATAATGTGGATTCATGCTGTCAGGCCCGTATTCTAGTTCGTACCGTTCCGTAGACTCTCGCGATCCTCCCCGTCAAATTCCAGCAACCTTCGACCTGTAATCGGCGTTTGCGCGTGACCCTAAATTGTATCCTGTAGATCTGAATAGGCTCAACTCGAGACTTATACCCTAGTGACAGCGCCGTCACCGCGGTTCCAACGGAGCATCTCGCGCTCCGATGCGATACCCAGGCTAGGAGTTGTGGCCCGCATTTATTTCAAGAAAAATGCCATGCATTTGTAAAACCCAAGAGAATCTCTACCAAATGTCAAATCAATCAATCAATGTACAAGTTAAGTACATATACCATCTCACCCAAAAGTCAACACAACCATACCTGTCAAAGTACACCCATCACCCATCACTCCATCCATCACCCATCCCTCTCTCCTTACATCCCCTCTCTCTCTCATTCTCCACCCATTCTCTCAAGTACCAAGAGAGGAAACGTCCAAGCTCTCCATGAGAAGAGCCATGTGTGGCCCACTCCCTACCACCCTATCTCCCATCTCCACCTTTCAATCTTCATCTTCCACCATCAAAGGGAAAGCCTAGGAGCTAAGGAGTCCATGGAGCCTAGAAGAAGCGAAATCGGTGGGTGTTTGTAGCTCTAGATCTTGATTTTTATTTAGGGTCCACATGATTTTGGGGCCCATCTTGATGTATGCATTGTAATTGCTAGAGGAGCTCATAGTGGTGAGCTCCTCCGCTACACGTCTCTCTTTCTCTCTCTCTCTCTCTCTCTCTCTCTCTCTCTCTCTCTCTCTCCCCTGATTGTATGGCTCACCTATGATGCAAGTATTTTATCCACCGCCGCCCACTAGCAATGCCCACCTTACTGCTCATCCGTTTGGACATGCCTGGAAGGAGGGAAAATAGAAATATCAGCCTTCTTCAAAGCAGTGGGCCGTGTACACGTGGACCCCATTGTGTACATGGGTTATTCAGGCTGTCCGGACCATGGGTCCCACATGTGGTATGTGTTAAAACCGTACCATCCAGGGGCCAGGGCAGTGCGGCCTACCTGGATGCACGTGTGACATCCACATCATCCACTAAGGATGGTGGGATCCACCATGATGTAAGTGTTTTATCCATGTTAACCAGCAGTCGTGCCCCCCCTCTCCCCCCCCCCCCCACATGGGACCCACATTGAGACAAGTGTTTTATCCAACCATCCATCAGATGGTACCCCAGCATGTGTATCTGTTAAATGCCAGCCGTCCATCTTTTGGACGGTTGGTTAGTAGCCACAATCTAGGTAGCTGTTGCATTGACATCACAAGTTCTGTGGGTCCGTATGATATATGTGTTACATCCAAACCGTCCATTTGAGGACGTCAGTAAGCCGGGCCTGATCATGAGGAGTGTGTTATCTACACACCATCCATCGGTTTTAAATCCAGAACTTCTATTTGAGGATGTTAGCAAGCCGGGCCTGATCATGAGAATTGTGTTATATACACACCGTCCATTGGTTTTAAATCTAGACCATCCATCTGTACACCTGCTGATAGTCGATGTGTTGACTTCAGCAAGTTCCACGGCTCTGATCATGATGTATATGTTATATCCTAACCATCCGTCCAGCTGGGACGTGGCCTCCACTTCTGATATATGTGCCTTGCATCCGCACTGTCCAGTGATTTGGACGGTGTAAATCCACCTTAATGTATGTATTTTACCATGCCATTCAGCATTGCAGCGTCTTGGCGGGTGAAGCCCACTTTGATATATGTATTTTATATACACACCATCCATCTGAACGGTGTTGTATGGGCCGACCATGATGTATGTGCTTTGCAGTAATGCCGTCCATCCATTTTGTGGGATGGTGGACCCCTTGATGCATGCGTTATATATCCAACCGTCCATTTGTTTTGCCGTGGGACGGGTGGGGCCCACTTTGAGGTATGTGTTGTATGCACTGCCCATCCATGTGCGGCCAGCCATGATGTATGAGCCTTATCCACACCGTCCAACACTCTGGACGGGTGGGGGCCACCTTGAGATGTGTTGTATATTCACACTGTCCATCCACGTGGCCCCCACGTGATGTACATGTTTGATCCAAGCGGGCCATTATGATGTATGAGAGACCCATGGATGCAGCCCATTAAGATGTATTTGAGGCCTGATATGATGTATATTTGGCCCATGTGATGAAGCCCATTGTGATGTATATTAAGCTCGTGTGAGCAGCCCATTGTGATGTATATTAGGCTCGCGTGAGCGGCCCATTGTGATGTATATTAGGCCCGTGTGAGGGGCCCATTACAATGCATATGAGGCCCATGTAATGTGGCCCACTGTGATGTGTATTAAGCTCATGAGATACGGCCCATTGCGATGTGTAAGGCCCATGTGATGAGGCCCATTGTGATGTATATGAGGTCCATGTGATGTGGCCCATTGTGATATGTGAGGTTCATTATGTTATATGTGAGGCCCTTATGTGAGGCCATGGGCCTCACTATATGTTGGCTCTATGAGGGCCACTCCTTGGGAGCAATGTTGGTTGAATGTCCACATTGATGGAAATGATGGTTAAATGTCCACATTATGACCTTCCTTTAGGCCTCGTTAGGCCCATTCTTGATATGAGTAGGTTGTCTAGGCCCATCCTTGATATGAGAAGAGTACATCATCATCATATAACATGCTTAGTATAGCTCTACAATCCATGCCCATGCGCATCATACGTATGCTTGATATGAGGAGTGATTGATTATAGCACATGCCATTGGGTGGATTATTATGGGACTCCCTGAGAGACAGAGTTGCTCCACATGAGCACATGGTACGCGCAGGTTTGATGCATGACCGGATGGTATGACTCATGCATCTCACATTTTATGATATGACCACTATATACCCTAGTGACATCAAGGTTGTGGCCTCGATAGGCATGTCGTGGATGGTCAAATAGGACACCGGAAATGTTTGGTTCGAGCATCTGAGCACGATGAATGTCTGTGGATGAATGTCTCTAAACCTCCGTGGCTAAGAGAAGCTCCAACGTTTAGACCGAGTGGATATACATGAGTGCTCGACTGCCGAATACCAGTAGGCAGTGTCTCCCACTGTGTCGTGGTCAGTTGGAACGGAGTGTAGCCTTATCCGCCTGAGTGAGGGGGATATAAGCTAGGGTGAGTTTGACTAGCTCCCACATAATTCCGCTATCGACGATCTAGGTAGGCATTGGTATACTGCTGGTAGGCGAGTATTGAGGTCTTTTCCACTTTCATGGTTGTGCTGCTAGGGAGGTTACAGCCAGTATGGAGTGTACTAGACCCCGATGATGATCTCAGAGATGCACGGTATTGATATGTGGACTTATTGAGTAGGAGTTGTATACTCATCATTTACTCATTCACTATCCACTTGGGCTAGTGGTGAGTAAATAATTGTTATGTGTACCTTCACAATGGCTAGGATTTTGGTTGGGGCACGTGACCAACCTGAGATCAGGAGTTTACCACATTGGGTCTGGCTATCCAAATTTAGGTATGTGACTGGTTTATATAGAAGTCCCTTGTAATGGACCCCATAGCTGGTTTGGATAGAAGTCCCTTGTGATGGACCCCATAGCCTGCGATACTACGTGCTATCATCCCAACTTTACACTCCAGCTTGGTCATTTCATTCACACCGTATATTCCAATGCATCTTCAGCACATAGCATTTAGTTTACTATGCTTCTGTATTGCATATATTGAATAAGGTTGATGGAATTATGGACTCGCCAGGATCTGCATATTGCACTACATCCACGGCATACGGCATTTGGGTTGCTATGTTTTTACATTTATATGGCCTATATGAGGCTGATGGTAAATATGGTTCGTCAGAAATTGTATATTGCATTACATCCTTGACATCTGATATTTAGCTCACTATGATTCCACATTCGCATAGCCGATCTGCATTGCATACTCTGATATTGTATGACTTATGGATTTGCCAGTATTTCTGCTTACTCTGGTATTTGTGTGCTTGGCACGTACCTTGTACACACACTTACACCACCCTCTAAAATTTCTATAATCTTATGCATGATAAATGTGTGTAGGTGGCGATAGGTCGTAACAGCGTTGAGCTTGGAGCATACAACTGTCTTCTAGAGCTTTGATTTTTGATATATGTATTTCTCCTTCAGCACTGTATTCAAATATTTATATTACTGGATATGTGATGATGATGTAGCTTTTGTGATTTGGGTAAACTTGTGGTTATGCTTATTATGAGTTAAATGTACGTTAGAACATCCTCCTTGTAGGATCCCAAGATTGGAATCTAGCGTATGGGTGCTAGGAGCTAAGAATGGGGTACTACGGAGGCTGTCAGCACCAGATTCAACGATCAGGAATTTTGTGAGCCCAGTTTCCGAGTTTGGGGCGTGACACATGCATTCTAGGTAAATTAGATAACAAAGCTTCCACATCTAATGAACCTCAATCGTCGTCTAACACACCCATCATCAAGGATCACTCTTTAAATCAAATCATTGGAGACCTTAATGATGGTGTGAGAACTCGGCGTTAGATAGAAAGCATTTATAGCCATTTTTGCTTCACATAAAAAATTGAACCTAAGAATATTGTGGAAGCTCTTCAAGATGAATATTGGATAAATGCTATGTAAGAAGAACTTCAACAATTTCATAGAAATGAGGTATGGCAACTGGTTCTTAGACCACTTGATACAAATATCATCGGAACCAAATGAATCTTCAAGAATAAATCCGATGAATCTGGCAATGTGATTAGAAATAAAGCAAGATTGGTAGCCCAAGGATATTCATAGATAGAAGGCATTGACTTTGATGAAAATTTTGCTCTTGTAGCTCGCCTTGAGTCAATCAGGATTCTCATGTCTATTGCATGTGCGTTAAAATTTAAACTATTTCAAATGGATGTCAAAAGTACATTTCTCAATGGAGTACTTGATGAAGAAGTTTATGTAGAACAACCTAAGGGATTTTCAGATCCCAAGTATCCTCATCATGTTTATCGATTGAACAAAGCACTTTATGGCCTCAAACAAGCACCATGTGCTTGGTATGAACGCTTAACGTAATTTTTTTTGACCATAAATTCTGTAGGGGTAGTGTAGATAAAACACTATTCACACAAAAGACAGAGAATTCATTGCTCATTGCCCAGATCTATGTGGATGACATAGTCTTTAGTTCTACTTGTGAAGATACTGCTCATATCTTCGTTGAACTCATGAAATCTGAATTTGAAATGAGTATGGTCGGTGAGTTGAACTTCTTCTTAGGACTACAAGTGAAGCAATTGCATAATGGGATTTTTATATGTTAGACCAAGTATGTAAAAGATCTAGTAAAAATTTTTGGGCTTGAATCTGGCTGTACCTATCATACTCCCATGAGCACCACACTCAAACTCTCCAAAGATCTAAATGGCAAGAGTGTGGATCAACACCTGTACCGTAACATGATAGGAAGCCTACTGTCTCTCACAGCAAGTCGTCCAGATATATCATTTTGCATGGGAGCATGTGCCCGATATTAAGCTGATCCTAAGGAATCACACCTAATAATAGTTAAAAGAATCATCAAATATGTGGTTGGAATAACCACTTTCGGACTATGGTATCCTTTTGAAACATCTACTATCATTGCTGGATATTCAGATGCTGATTGGGCTGGAAATTTAGATGATCACAAATCAACCAGTGGTGGTTGTTTCTATATCAGAAATTGTCTGGTATCTTGATAGACCAAGAAACAAAACTCAATATCACTGTCCACTGCCACTGAATACATCGTTGCGGGTAGTTGCTGTGCACAACTCCTCTTGATAAAACAAATGATGCTGGATTATGGGATTGAGCAATCCACAATGACTCTCTTCTGTGATAACACTAGCGCCATCAACATTTCAAAAAATCTTGTTCAACATTCTCGGACCAAGCATATTAACATTCGACATCATTTTATCCAAGAACTTGTTGAAGAAAAGATCATTGTGCTGGACTATGTGTCTACAGAAAAACAACTTGTTGATATCCTAACAAAGCCTCTTGGTGCAAATAGATTAGGTGATCTTAAAAAATTCATCGAATTATGTGCAAACTGATAAAATACACCAAATGAGCTAAATAGGCATATCTGAGGACAAAGGTTCCCCCTGTTGAAAAAGGGGAACATAGAAGATGCCCTGGTCATGGTTAAAGGAACTTATAGGTATATTTTCATGTACTAACCCATGCCCACTTGATATGTCAGAAATGATCAAACTTCAATTGTTCTTGAAAACTCTGACGTATTTGATGTCATCGAGTCAATATTGATGTCATCGAAGTATCTCGAGAATATGAAATGTTGAATCCCGAGAATGTCCGCTGGTCCGTTCCAACGGTCATCGACACAGTCTTTGATATCATTATGAGCCTGAATTCGATGTCATCGAGTCAGTTTCGATGACATTAACAATCTCTGCTATAAAAGGAGACCGAGAGGATGAAAAATTTTAGAATTTGTTTTTCTGGATTTTGCTCTTCTTCCTTGCCTCTGCCTTGAAGATACTTCTCAACTACAGAAGGAAAAATGGTGAAAGGCAAAGGTAAGAATCTTTCGTGCACTAAATCTTCGAAAACAAAGAAATATAGGAGTAACAAATAGGGAGCCGATAGTTCTCCTCCCACTCATCCTGATTGGAAGCAAATCACGATAGCAGAGTGTATTGTCCTCAACAGTGCTATTGATCCATACGAAGTGGATCTCATGTTGGAGATAATAGGGTGGCAGAATATACTCAATCTTGGTGGTCCCTACCAATATGAGTTTATTCATCAATTCTTCAATAGCTGCCACATTGTTCATGACAATCCACCATGTATCCCCCTGGAGTTCATGCATCAAACAAAACTCATTACTCTAGTGATATTTGGTCGTCTCCTAAACATCGAAGTGACATGAATCCCTGTCACTGAGCGAAATCTAAATGGATTAGGAGTATGGGGGGAAATTACGCGAGCATTGTGCCAAAGTACCACTGTTCCCAGAAATGAGGAAAATACTTTGCATGTCAACTATCTGGGGACCACCTCCAAGATTCTTCATAGTATCTTTGGTACAAATGTGTATCCATGTGACACAAAGGGAAGTAATCTCACCCCTTTCGTGCTCAATATCTTATATGACATATATCAAGAGGTCCCAGTGTGCCTACCAACCCTTATTCTAGGGTAATTGACTCATATAGTCAGAGGGGAACATCTTGATACACTTTCATTCCCCTCTCTCATATGCAAGCTAGCACATTTTGTGGGGTTACCATCAACGTCTAATGCAATACATCCTAAAGTATGGTTCGATGATGATGCACTTCAACGGTTATATCTAACCACCTCCTATCAATTGGATAGTCCTCCTCCAACTCATGGCGCAGAAACTAGTCAGCGCCCAAATCTACCAACGCCATGGGGATCTAATCGGATGCCGCTTCACAGCCTAGAGTCAGTCACCAATCGTCGGCATCACAAACTTGAATGACATCTACTGAATGGACAAGCTGATATTGATGAACGTCTTCGCAACTACGAGAAGCACCTGATGGGAATCGAGGACAAAATCGATGCCCTCCAGCATGCTACACAACAAGTCCTTGACTTGTTAATAGATGGAAAACCTCAAGCACCTTAGTTGTTGAAGGAGTGGTCGGTATGGATGAGCTCATAAATGGATAATGTAGTTAAAATTTATCCTTGCCTACGAATGGTGACCAAATGATGTTTATTTTTGGTTGAATAACCCATGGTTAGGTTAAATATTTTGGATTGATCGCTCTCTGGATGAGGAGAATACTTTGTTTTGGTGTGCCCATGGATGATATATAGATTTTTCGATGCTTTTTCATGTTCATGCCTGCCAAGCTTGGGAAGTTCTTTTTGAATGCTCTTATGAATGACTGATAATTTTTCTTTGAGCTTAATATTGACGGTTTTGGGATAAATGGTATGAATATTATGGATAGTGATTGCTATTTTTGGCCTTAAATGATTCATTCTTGTTCCTCATATGACCATAAAAGTATGTATGGATGGTTTCCATGCTCTATTCTCAAATGCATCTGTGATTTCTCTGTCTTACTAATTATGCATTTTAGAGATGTCATTATCTATTATGAAATGAAATATATTGGTCTATATTGATTCTCCTAGTCTTTTCATCTTCAACTTCAGTCAATATGCTTGAGTTTGGTAAATTCTAACCTTTGTCAATGACTGACAAAAAGGGGGAGAACAAATCCCACCATGGGAACACTGCTTGGTATATGGTTTTGAGCATGGTGATGCAGGTAATAGGGGGAGCAGCTGTAAGAAGATAGGGGGAGTAGCTGCCTGAATCAAGAGTGTGTGTGATTATGTGTGGACTCCATAGTATCTTTGTAAATTGTGTAAAGTTCATGTACACACAATTTAGGATGTTGTTCTAGGTGTGTTTTAGGTGTTTGTCACGTAATTGACAAAGGAGGAGATTGAAAGTGCCCTGGTTTGTCAATTAACGTGCGTGTTAAGTTAATGAGTCAAGTGGGCCCCATATGAAGATTGTTCAAGACATTGCCTCAACCGGATGTGTGTTCAGAGCTCATCACAGGTAAACTTAGCCTCACATCCCAAATCCTAAAACACCCAGGTAAACAAAAGCCTCAAGAAAAACTTAGAACAATATGGGTGTTGAAACTCTGAAAACCTGGTTTCAAAATGGAAAAATCTCTAAGTTTTCTGCTAAGTTCGATATCTTCGATTCTTGGTCGATACAATCGAACACTCAGTATCGGTGATATCGAACTAGTCTCGATAACATCGAATTGAGTCCTCTTTATGCCCAGTAACCACAAAGTACATTGGACAAAATATTTGATAAATTGAAAGTACCTTCAATAACATTGAATTTCAAATATCGATGATATCGAAGGACAGTCGATGATATCAAAAGTCTCAGAGCTCTATCCAGCAAAGGCTTGGAAAATATTCTTGATATTGCTCGAGGAATCGAAGGACAATCGATATCATCGAAATTCAAATATCGATAATATCGACATAGTATCAATGACATCGAAATGGGTTAAGTTGATTCAGGCAAGTTTTTTAAAGAAAAACATCTAAATGTTCGAGGAATTGAAACCCACATCGATCTCATCGAAATTCAAATCACGATGATATCGATCTAGACTCGATACAATCGAATCAGGACAAAGCTATTCTAGCAAACTTGAATAGGTAATTCTTATGTGAATGATCGAGGAATCGATATTGTCATGATATTTTCATAACTCAAAAATCGATGAAATTAATATGGGATCGATATCATCGAATTGGGTCAAAAAGTGTCCAGCAAGCTTTCTTAAAATATTCATTGAAAAGATCGACGAATCAAAATCACTGTCAATGATATCAGAATTCAAAATTCGATAACATCGATACATGTTCGATGTCATCGATCTTCAGTCAAAGAGTTATGGGTATGTGCTTCAGATGAGTTCTCATCATCGAACCCTGACTCGATGAAATCAAAAGTATACGTTCGATGACATCGAGTCAGGACCGATGAGATCGAACTCAGTCAGACTTGACTTATTTATTACTGTTAGGACTTTTTGCCTATAAATAGGAAGCTTGCTCTTGGTTACTTAGTGAGAAAAATAGAGAGAGCCTTGAGAGAGTTTTGCATACTACTTACCCTAAGCTCTTTTTCTTGTGGAAGTTCATCCTTCAATCCACCCTCATAATTGATATTCAATAGAGTGGATTGAGGAATGAGCTTCCCCATTCAAGGATCATCTAGCTACTATCTTAATGGCAAATCATTGAGTTAGGATACCTTGAATGCTTGAATGCTTGGAATCACTCCTCTAAAATAGGAAAACATTTAATAGAGTAGGATTCCAACATAACCTTGACCCAACCTTTTGCCTTCATTGGAACATCATCAAGTGTTGTGGATCAAAGGAGCTAAAGAATCTTCATCATCAAGGAAGAGATCTTTATCAATGTGCTTAATGGAGCTCACCTACTTATCTATAAGTCATTAGAGTCAAGAGACCTTGTTGATCATTCCTTGTGTAGGTTTGGGTCATAGGTGCTTCTCACCCCTTTCAAGTCCTCATAGGAGGCCTCTGACGGGAGAGTATGTGTGGGTGCTGTGTGTTGACCCTTGCTCTCGTGTAGGGCATAAACTCTAGGTTCCTTGTGTGGATCATTGGCCTATGTGGCCTAAAACAGAGGTTCCTTGTGTGGATCCTTAGCCCGTGGGCCTAAAACAGAGGTTCCTTGTGTTCATCATTTGCTCTTGTGTAGGGCATAAAACTTAGGTGCTTTGTGTTGACCTTTGCTCTTGTGTAGGGCATAAATTTGTGTCTTGTGTAGACACATCTTACTTACCTTGTGTAGGTCCTAGAGTCAACCTTGTGTAGGTTGTAATGGTTTGAGGTGAACTTATTTTGAAACCTCCGTTAGTGAAATCTGGTATACTCATGGGTTGAGTGCGACCTTCGGGAGTGGAGTAAGCACGTAGCCAAACCACTATAAATGACTGTGTTTGGGATTGTTTTTTGTAAATTGCTCTATTGTGCTTTCTTTGAATGTTCTCATGAAGCATATTAACATGATTATTTAGAACTGATAAGAATCACATCCCACACACAGTCACACTATTCATCCATCATAGACTAAGTATATATATTGGTTAAATATTGAATAGTCTTGTGATTGGATCCTCTATTTGGCTTGGAAGCCATTAGAGTTAAGTTGAAGATATCTTGAGAAGTTCCATATTATATCAAGATTAGGTTAATAGGATTTTAAATCGGCATAAAATTTTATAAAGTCCTATTCACCCCCCCCCCCCGTCTAGGACACTTTGACCATTCCTACTTCTACTAGTGCGGTCATTACCACAATTTCATCGGCAAGTTGTAATGTAGTTTGGGTGGGTTTCAATTCACCCAAACCTAACTGTTTGTAGACCGAGTAGGGAATCAGATTTATGCTTGCTCTTAAGTCAAGAAGTGCGTGCTCAATTCGGTAGTTTCCAATTACACAAGGTATGGTTGGGCTACCAGTATCTTTTAATTTTTGTGGCACATCTTGCTTTAGGATGACACTCACTTTTTCAGTTAAGAAGATTTTCTTTTGAATATTTTGACGTCTTTTAGTCGTACACATGTCCTTCAGAAATTTAGCATATGAAGGTATTTGTTTAATTGCATCCAGTGGAGGAATATTGACCTTCACTTGTTTCAACACCTCTAGAATGTCCTAAGAGTTAAAGAGAGGTTTTGGTGCAACCAACCATTGGGGGAATGGGGCAATGGGCTTGCCTTGAAGTTTCGATTCTAATTCTTGTAGAGCAATGCTAGGTCTATCATTGTTGTCCTCTTCCGAGTCCTTAGGCTTTTCAGCCCTAACTGGAATGGTTTTGTCAATGGTCTTCCCACTCCTAAGAGTGGTGATAAACTTAGCTTGCTCCATTTAGGTTGAAGAGCTCGGGTTGCTAACTTCATATTGTGGTTTTTGATTGGGAAGAGGTTGATTTGGAAGACTCCCCTTATTCCCAATCATATTCCTTGTGTCTAGTCCTTGTATGTCTTTTGTAAGGTCTTGAAAGGCTTGTAGCATCCCCTGATTGAAAAGCTCTTGCTTTTGAAGATGTTTTAGAATCGGATCCTCTTAAGGTTTCTCTTGATTTGGAATTTGGTTGAAGAAACCTTGAGGTGTAACAATTTATCCATTTCTCCAACTGAAGTTTGTATGATTTCTCCAACTAGGATTATATGTGTTAGAGATCAGTCCACTAAAAGGTCTTTAGTAATTATTCACGGCATTGGATTGCTCATTCAACACCTCTTGAAAAGCAAGTATTGTTGGACAATTTTCAGTTGTGTGAATGTTGCAAGCACAAATACCGCAAACAGTTTCCTTAGCCTTTTCCTTCTTTAATTTCATAGCCTCGAGTTTTCTGGTGAGATTAGCCACTTTAGCATTGATATCATCGTCCTCTTTCAGGAGATACATTCCACCCCTCTCTTTGGATTGAGTTGGCCTAGACATAGTGTTTGATTTTGGGGAGATGTCCCATGATTGTGTGTTTTTAGCAAGCTTATCAAAGTAGTCCCACACATCATCGACACTTTTATTCATAAATTCCCCATTACACATTGTCTTGACTAATTGGCGCATGGGAGATGTTAGTCCATCATAGAAAAAGTTTGTGATGTGCCACATTTCAAAACCGTGTTATGGGTATGAATTGACAAGATCCTTGAACCGCTCCCAATATTGGAAGAATGTTTCCTCTTCCTTTTGAGCGAAGTTCATGATCGACTTTCTAAGGGTGTTCGTCTTATGGTATGGGAAAATTTTCTTTATGAATGCCCTTGTCATGTCATTCCATCTACCAATAGATCGAGGATGTAGTGAATGCAACCACGTCTTAGCTTTCTCTTTCAAAGAAAAAGGAAAGAGTTTCAGCCTGACTGTGTCATCGAACACGTTTAAAAAGTATAGAGTGGTTATAATCTCATTATACTGTTTCAGGTGTAGATACAGATATTCAGATTCAAGCCCATGGAATTTTGGAAGGAGTTGGATTACTCCTGCCTTGATATCCATGTCCTGTATTTTCTAGAAAAACCATACATGAGGGTGTACTTACCCCCGCCGGTTGTAAATAATCTCATAAAGTTCGAGGCGGGGGTGGTTGATACACCTCATTCTCATCCTGAAATTCCTCAACCCTAGGTTGAAGTTGTTGATTTACCGGTTGATTTGCAACCATCACTTCAATTAACTCTGAGGATCTCGAGTGGTGTCTAATCCTGTGATGGATAGATTACCCCTCAACCAATCTTCCTTCACTCAAAAGACATTGATTGTTATCACGGACCCACTTGGGCATGACACACCCTTAGCCCTCAAATTCAGATTCTAACCTAAACTTAAAAGAGAGAAAGGAAATAAAAATCTAAAAATGGTAAGAGAAAGGGAATTAGAAAGAAGTTACTAAATTAGAAGTTCCTAATTAAATCCTACAAAACAAAACAAAATTAGTCAGTTTCTAACAACAGAAAATAGCAAGTTTCTAAATATAGAATTAGAAAGTGATTTAGTTTCTAAAAACAAAAGCAATCATAGAATTAGAAAGTTTCTAAAAACAGAAAACAAACCGTAACAGAAAACAAAAAAATTAGAAAGAGATTACTAATTTAGAAAGTCTATATCAGGATCCTACAAAACAGGAAAGTTAGGTTAGTTTCTAAAATTAAACAGAAAAACCTAATCTTAAAATTAGAAAGTATAAAAACCTAATCTTAAACTAATCCCAAAACTAGCTAATCTTAAAATAACGCAACCGTTAGTCCCCGGTAACGGCACCAAAAACTTGTTCACAACTCCAAGTGCAAGGTTGCATTGTAGTAATAATCTCGGTGAGACTGAGGTCGAATCCACGGGGACTAATCTCGTGTGTTTTTTGAGAACAACTAGAACTAGAACTAGAAGAAGATGAAAACCTAATCTAGAATATGCGAGAGAATAATTGTAAAAAAACCTTAATGAAAAACTTGTAAAATTCAAAAGTGGGAAACTAGGGTTTTCAAGGATCCACTTGTAGAGATCAGGGAGATCTATGCTTGATTCACGAACACAACTGGAATCCGAGTCCCATCTTTATCCAATTGGAAGATATCTCTTTAAAAATTAAATATGAACTTCCTTTGATTTAGTTCTCAATGGATGAGAGGTATAAGAACTAGAAGTGATTCCATCACAAAACCATGCCCATGAGACAAATCAAACAACATAATTTACCAATTCTCCAATCAATTAGAGAGAATTGTGGAAGTTAGGGCAGATTCCATCATCCAACCATGACCAAGGGACGATGGTGAACAACAAGATTTCCTAAATTCACAATCTCAATAACGAAAAGGACATACTTAAAGCTATCGCAGATCCATTGTAATTTAAGTCACAACGAACCATTAAAAACTGAAAGTGTTCCTTATAATCAAACTAGAATCAAAGAGAGTTCAATATAAACATGAATCAAGGCCATAAAAAACATCCCATCACGCTACAAGCTTCAACTCTTAGCCCTAGATAAGAGGTTTAGCCAGCCATATACATGAAGGACTAGGATCTCCTAAGAAAACATTTTTAAAAAAATAACTAAGGGAAAAAAAACTTTAGGCGACGACTCTCCACATTGTCCTCCCTGCTCCCTTTGCTTCTCTCTTTCTTTTTCATACTGGTGCATCCGGCCAGAGAGAAGAATTCCCTTTCCTCTCTCTCTCTCTCTTTTTCTTTTTTATAGGAGTGTTGTTCGTAGGTCGGTTGGAGTCGGAGAACCGACCCTATTTTCGCATGGTGTTTCTGCCCAGAGTTGGTCGGAGACTGCGTGCAGCCCACTGTTCTCCTTCCGATCACTTCTGTCAGTGTGGAAGTGGTCGAGTCTTCCCTCTCTAACGTTTGGATGGTTCGGATCAAGTCACGATCTAGACCTTGATCACCTAGCGGGCCGCAGTTTCTGAGCTGCATCCGCTTCTTTCGCGTTTGCATCGGATGTGGAAATCACACATCTGTGATGATTGGTGGGCCCACTATCGGAACTGTCTGGGAAATCCACTCCTTCCATCATATTTCTCCCGATGTTTTGATCCTGCATGATCTGTTACGGATCTGACTTATGGTGGTCTGTAAGATCTCCTTTGGTGTCGTCCCTCTTATGTTTGAATGGTCAGGGACCATCTTCGTTATATTTCTGCAATTTCTTCACCTAGGTCTTGATTAGATGGCCCGTTGGAGGCTAATGGATGGTTCGAATCCGACGTTTGAGCCGAGATTACTGGCCCATCAAGACCATCCGCAGGTCCCTGTTCAAAACTTCCGTAGCGAGAAGCTGATGGAGAGAGATCTCTCTCTTTTCGTGGAGAGCGCGGGTCAAACCTAGTTTGACTGTGCTCTCCTCTCGGTGTGGTGCGGCCACATGAGTGTTGCGTACACACTCCACTCTCGGTGGAGTCTGTCGTGATGTTTCTGAGAAATCTACTCCGTCCATCCGGTTTCCCACCTGATCTTAAGGGGTTCAGTCTAAATTTGAAGCATATCCATAAATCATGTGGCCCCAAACTATCAATGGTCGATCTGTCCATGCTTTTAGCATCCTTTTCAATCGAAGATCTTGGATTCACCTTGCAATATAAACATGATTAAAATAGAACATTAAGCATTATCATGTTCATAAAACCAAGTAATAAATGGGGTCCAATATGCAATATTTGACCCTTAACAAATGTCGTTGATGTGTGGGACTACTTGAATAGACTTGCTGAAAACGCACAATCATGGGACACTTACCCAAAATCAAGCACCACTTCTAGGCCTACTCAATCAAAGGAGAGGGGCAAATTATACCTTCTAAAAGTAGATAATAATATTAATGCTAAAGTGTCTAATCTCATAAGAAAATTTGAGGCTATGGAACTAAAGAAGGATAAGGTTAAGGAAACTATTTGCGTTATTTGTTCTTGCAACATTCACACAACTGAAAATTGTCCAACAATACCTGCCTTTCAAGAGGTGTTGAATGAGCAATCCAATGCCATGAATAATTACTAAAGACCTTTTAATGGACCTACCTCCAATACATACAATCCTAATTGGAGAAATCATCCAAACTTCAATTGGAGGAATGGACAAACTGCTACCCCTCAAGGTTTCTTTAATCAAATTCCAAATCAAGTGAAACCTCAAGAGGATCCGGTTCAAAAATATATTCAAGACCAATAACTACTCAACCAAGATATCAGATCAGCATGGGGAATACTTGTGTCATCTATTCAAAGGATAGAGTCCCACTTAACAATTGGAGGAAAGGGGATGCTTCCCGCTCAACCTCTCCTCAATCCCAAACTGCAATATGAGATAAGTGATCCAAGCTCTTCAAATCAGATGGAGCAAGTTAAATTTATCACCACTCTTGGGAGTGGGAAGACCATTAGCAAATCTATTTCAGTAAGGGCTGAGAAGTCTAAAGACTTGGAAGAGGACAATGATGATAAACCTAGAACTGCTCCACAAGAATTAGAATGGAACTTCAAGGCAAATTGATTGCCCCATTTCCCTAACGGTTGGTTGCACCAAAACCTCTTTCTAACTCTCAGGACATTCTAGAGGTGCTGAAACAAGTGAAGGTCAACATCCCTCTACTGGATGCGGTTAAACAAATACCTTCATATGCCAAATTTCTGAAAGATTTGTGTACGACCAAAAGACGGCAAAATATGCAAAAGAAAATCTTCTTAATTGAAAAAGTAAGTATCATCCTAAAGCAAGATATGCCACAGAAATACAAAGATCCCTATAGCCCAACCGTTGCTTGTATAGTTGGGAATTATTGGATTGAGCACACACTTCTTGACTTAGGAGCGAGTGTAAATCTGATTCCTTATTCGGTCTACGAACAACTAGATTTGGGTGAATTGAAACCCACCCGAACTACATTACAACTTACCGATTGCTCAGATCGTGTATCGAGAGAGATAATCAAGGACGTGCTGTTTAGGTTGACAGATTCTACTACTTGGTAGATTTTATCATCCTGGATACTCAACCCATACTGGACATGAGCACTCAAATTCCTGTCATTCTTGGTCGTCCATTCCTTGCCGCTTCAAACGCAATTACTAACTACATGAATGAAGTCATGAGTATGTCTTTCGGGAATATGACAATGGAGTTGAATATTTTTTTCAACACAGGCAAATAGTTATAGGATGAAGAGGATTCCCACGATATTAACCTGATTGATTCTTTCGTGGAAAATAGAGCACTTTTGACTTTATCCTCTGACCCTCTAGAGACGTGCTTGGCTCACTCCCATGATTTAGATGATGATATGATTAGGAAAATGGGTGCCATGCTTAATGATGTGCCAGTACTTGAAGTCAACTGGTGAAGTCCACAATTCAAAGAATTGCCTGAAACTGATGCAGTGCCTATATCATCTAACCTCAAGGCATCGAAGCCTGACTTAAAATGTTCACTCTCTGATTTGCAATATGTCTATTTAGGTCAAGATAAGACATACCCGATTGTGATTTCTTTCCACCTTGAGCAAGAACAGAGAGTATGCTCATCTCTACTCTCATTGAGCACAAAGGAGCCCTTGGATGGTCGATTGCGAACCTCAAGGGAATTGACCATTTGATTTGTACTCACCACATTTATCTAGAGGATAATGTGAAGACCTCATGACAACCACAATGTAGACTAAATATTTCAAACATGAAGGAAGTGGTTAAGGCTGAGGTTCTTAAACTATTGGATGTGGGTATCATATACCCTATATCCGATAGTCAATGGGTGAGTCCAACTTAGGTGGTTCCTAAGAAGTCCGGAATCACCATCATAGCCAATGCCAACAATGAACTTATGCCAATTAGAGTTACTACTGGTTGGAGAATGTGCATTGACTACAAGAAGTTGAATACCATCACGAGTATTTTTGGAAAGGCTAGCTGGTCATTCCTATTACTATTTTTTGAAAAGATATTTGGACCACAATCAAATCGAGATAGCCCTTGAAGATCAAGAAAAGACTACGTTCACATGTCCTTTTGGCACTTTTCTTACCGAATGCTGCCATTTGGACTGTGCAATGCTCTTGCCACCTTTCAGCGATGTATGATGAGTATTTTTTCTGATATGGTGGGACATTATTTAAAGGTCTTCATGGACGATTTCTCAGTTTTTGGTCCATCGTAAAACGAATGCTTGAAAATTTTAAAAAATGTGCTGAAGTGATGTGAGGAAAAGAACTTGGTACTAAATTGGGAGAAGTGTTCCTTCATGGTTCGTAAGGGAATTGTCCTTGGACACATCATCTCGGCCAAGGGAATTGAGGTAGATAAGGCTAAAATTGATCTTATCTTTAACCTACCTCCACCTAAGAACATACGAGACGTACGATCCTTTCTAAGATACGCCGGGTTTTACAGAAGATTCGTAAAGGACTTTAGTCACCTCTCTCATCCTCTATGTAATCTACTTCAAAAGGATGCACCATACGAGTGGACTAAGCACTGTCAGGAAGCTTTTACCAAGCTCAAGGGCATGTTAACCACTGTACCTATCATGTAACCACCCAACTGGAGCCTTCCTTTTGAACTTATGTGCGACGCGTCTGACTATACTCCTGGGCAGGTTTTAGGCTAGAGAAAAGAAAAGAATCCCTACGTTATTCATTATACAAGTATAACTTTAAATCCTGCCCAAGTGAACTACTCTACTACGGAAAAAGAACTCTTAGCCGTAGTATTCGCTTTGGATAAATTTAGGTCCTACTTGATCGGATCCAAGATTATCATTTATATAAATCATGCGACGCTCAAATATCTTGTTTCTAAGAATGATGCTAAGCCCCGCCTAATTAGATGGGTCCTCTTACTCCAAGAATTTAATTTAGAAATAAAAGATAAAAAGGGAGTAGAGAACGTAGTGGCTGACCATCTTTCCTGCCTTGATCTCTCTGATTCCCATGAGACGACACATATAAATGACATGTTCCCTGACGAACAATTGTTTAAAGTCTCCAATTCACCTTAGTTTGCGGATATTGCTAATTATCTTGCCACATGTTTCACACCGACACATTAGACTGCGCAAGATAAGAAAAAAATCTTCGCCAAGGTTCATAAGTTTTTATGGGATGATCCACATTTGTTTAAATATTACCCAGACCAAATCTTAAGGAAATGTGTGCCAGACAATGAACACTAAAGTGTCATCTCCTTCTGTCACTCTCAGGCCTATGGTGGTCACTTTTCTACTAAAAAAACCACGACAAAGATTCTGCAGTATGGCTTTTACTGGCTCATTATGTTTAGAGACACTCATAAGATTTGTAAAGCTTGTGGGCATTGTCAGAAGTTGGGAGCATTATCCCATCAAAATATGATGCCTCCGAACCTCATTCTGATCATTGAAGCATTTGATTGTTAGGGCATTGATTCATGGGACCATTCCCCCAATCTTTTGGAAATTTATATATTTTGCTCGTCGTAGACTATGTCACTAAATGGGTCAAAGAGATTCCATGCCGGAACAATGACCATCAAATGGTCATTAAGTTTTTAAAAGAGAACATCCTTTCTCTATTTGGAATGCCTCGAGCCATCATTAGTGATGGGGGCTCACATTTTTGTAATAGGCCATTCACAAACTTAATGAAGAAATATGGCATCTCTCACAAGGTGAGCACTCTATACCACCCACAAACAAGTGGGCAAGCTGAGATTTTCAATTGGGAAATTAAACACATCTTGGAGAAAACGGTTAACCCTGATCGAAAGGATTGGTCAATCCATTGCCGATGCTTTATGGGCTTACCGTACTTCATTTAAAACCCCTATTGGAATGTCACCCTTTAGACTTGCCTATGGGAAGGCTTTCCACTTACCTGTGGAGTTGGAACATAGGGCTTACTAGGCAATAAAAAATATGAACTTCAATTTAGAAGATGATGGCTCGCTACGCAAACTTCAGTTGAATGAACTCGAAGAAATCTGGGATGATACGTACGAGAACGCAAGAATTTACAAGGATAGGATGAAGGTGTTTCATGACCAATACATTCTTCGGAAATCATTCACATCAGGTAGAAAGTCCTCTTGTATAATTCTCGATTACATCTCTTTCTGGGCAAACTCCGATCTCATTGGAATGGTCCTTTCATTGTTACTAATGTCTATCTCATGGGGCTGTCAAGATACAAGATCCGAACAATGGCAAAGAATTCAAAGTAAATGGACATCGATTAAAGCCATTTGTTGAGAAATTTGATTTGGAGGACATGTCTATAACTTTGAATGATCATGTTTATCAGGATTAATCTCCTCGTCTGATGGAGATGTAATTTGGTTTACTGTTTTCCACTATTTAGGATAGTTTGTTTTCCTCCGTTCTAGGATAGTTTGCTTCCGCTGTTTAGGATGAAAGTTCCTTGGATTGTCAATTAGCGTGAGTGTTGAGTCAACAAGACAAGTGAGCCCCATAGGAAGATCATTCAAGCATCTGCCTCAACTAGATGTGTGCTCCAAACTCATCAAAGGTAAACTTAGCCTCACATCCCATGTCCCAAAACACTCAGGTATATAAATTTCCTAACAGAGTATAGAACAACATAGGTTTTAAAGTATGAAAACTATTTTGAAAATCAAGAAAATCTCTAAGTTTTCTACTTTTATGGATATATCGAGACCACCTCGATGAGATCAAACACCAGTTGCCGATGTCCTCAGAATACAATCGATATCATCGAATTGAGGACTATTTGTGTCCAGCAACCAAACTGATCTCTGGACTAAATTATCGATGAATTGATGAAACATTCGATATCATCGGCATTCATATTTCGAGATCATCGAGACGGCTCGATATGATCAAACTCTAGTCTGTTTGTGTCCAACAAGCTTCTAAGGCAAATCATACATTTATCGATGACTCGAAGGAAGCCTCGATATCCTCGAAATTCAAACTCCGTTGATATCGATGAACCTTCGATGTTATCGATTTCGGACCAAACTGTCCAGCAAGCTTTTTAGGAAAATCCTCTTAAAATGTTTTGAGGAATCAAGACTCCTTCGATAATATCGATATTCAAATATTGATCATATCGAAACTAGGTCGTTTTCATCGAATTCGGATAATGGAGTGTCCAGCAAGCTTATAAGAAAATCTTCTATAAATGATCGATGACTCGAACTAGTTATCGATATCATCGACATTTGAATATCAATGACATTGTAGGATGATCGATAATATCGAAGCATGCTGTATCAATCTTAGCTTGCTCTCTTGTTTTTCGTTATTGAGGAATCAAACCATGGGTCGATAAAATTGGAGTTCGAAAGCCGATGTCATCGAAGCATGTTCGATATGATCGATCTGGGTTTAAGAGTTTTAATGATAATTGTTAGAAGAGTTCATATCATCGATCCATCCCTCGATGTCTTCGAAAGTATACATTCAATGATATCGAAGATGGATCGATGATATCGAACTCTGTCAAAAATTTGACTATTTTATTACCGTTGGATCTCTTTGCCTATTTAAGGAGAGCTTGTTATTAGTTGTTGTAGTGAGAAAAATAAAGAGAGCCTTGATAGAGTCCTGCATACTACTTACCCTAAGTTCTTTTTCTTATGGGAGTTCATCCTCCAACCCACTCTCGTCATTGATAATCAATAGAGTGGATTGGGGATGAACTTCCACATTCAAGGATAATCTAGCTACCACCTTAATGGCAAATCATTGAGCCGGGATATCTTGAATGCTTAGATGCTTGGAATCACTCCGTCTCTAAAATAGAAAAATATTTAATAGAGTAGGATTCGAACATAACCTTGACCTAACCCATTGCCTTACATTGGAGCATCATAAGTGTTGCGGATCAAGGGAGCTGAAGATTCTTCATCATCAAAGGAGGAGATCTTCATCAACGTTCTTAATGGGGCTCACCTACTTATCTGTAAGTCATTAGAGTCCAGAGACCCTGCTGATCATTCCTTTGTCTAGGATTGGGTGACAAGTGATTCTCAACCCTTTCAAGTCCTCATAGTAGGCCTCTGACGGGAGAATACGTGTGGGTGTTGTGTGTTGACCCTTGCTCTTGGTGAGCATAAACTTAGGTCCTTAGTGTAGGTCCTTGGCCTGTGTGGCCTAAAACCCTAGGTGCTGTGTGTTGACTTTTGCTCTTGTGTAGGACATAATCTTTAGGTTCCTTGTGCGGATCCTTGGCCTGTGTGGCCTAAAACCCTAGGTTCCTTGTGTGGATCCTCTACTCATGTGTAGAGCACAAAACCTAGGTGTTGTGTGTTGACCCTTGCTCCTGTGTGGGGCATAAACTTGAGTCTTGTGGAGACACGTTTAGGTTCCTTGTGTAGGTCCTAGAGTCGACCTTGTGTAGGTTGTGAAGGTTAGAGGTGAACCTGATTTGAAACCTCCGTTAGTGAGATTTGGTACACTCAAGGGTTGAGTGCATCCACCGGAAGTGGAGGAGGCACGTAGCCAAACCACTATAAAAATGACAGTGTTTGGGATTGATATTTGTGCATTACTCTTATATGTTTTCTTAGAATGTTTTCATAAAGCATGATAACATGATTATTTAGAATTGATAAGAATCACATCCCACACACACACACACACTCACAATCGTATCGTTTATTCATCATAGGCTGAGACTACATATTGTTTAAATACTTGAAAGTCATATGATTGGATCCTCTGTTTGGCTTGGAAGCCATTAAAGTTAAATTGGAGATATGATGATAGGAGTTTGATAAATCAGGGTTATGATAATAGGATTTTAAATCATTATAAATCTTTTATAAAGTCCTATTTACCCCCCTCTAGGACACTTTGACCTATTCCCACTTCTACTAAAGCGGTCTTCACCACAATTTCAATTGATATCAAAGCGGGTCTTTCTTAAGGGCTTCACTGCCTAGAGAGTGATCTTGACTGAACTTGGAATCATGGAAAATGGTGTAGGTCTAGAGGGTACGAACGGTCAGAACTGTTGCCTAGTAATTCATACTGCACTAAAAGTTGGTAATATCTCAAAATGGTATCTTGATAGTGGATGCTCTAAACACATGATCGGTGACCAAACCCACTTTTGTGAGTATTTTGACTTTGATGATGGGTGAGTCACTTTTGGAGATGGGAGCTCCGCCAAAATAACTGGGCAAGGAACAATAGTTGGACCGGGACTTCCCAAGATTACAAATGTTCTTTGTGTAGGAGGTCTAAAATATAATCTCCTTAGTATCTCACAAATTTGCAACAAAGAACACTTGGTCACTTTCACAAAAAAATTTATGTAGAATCTTAGATCAAATAGGAAAATCTAACATGAAAGGCTTACGCACAAGTGACAACTACTATGTAATTGAAAGTAGCAATGAGAATGTATTATCCATAAAATGTAATATGGCTGTGAAAAGCGAGTCCAAACTATGACAGCAAAGGCTAGGTCACGTGCATTATCGAAACTTAGACAAGTTAAGTTCAAAAAGCTTAGTAAGGGGTCTTCCCAAGATTAAAAAGGAAGAAAAGATTGTATGTGGTGATTGCCTAAAGGGTAAACAGATAAAAGTTGGACACAAAAAGACAACCACCATAGCAACATCAAAACCTTTGGCCCCGCTACATATGGACCTAGTGGGTCTCACCAAAGTTGAAAGTCATGGCAGGAAAAGATACTTCTTCGTGGTAGTGGATGATTACTCCAGATTTACCTGGGTCACTTTTCTTTGAGAAAAATCTGATGCTTTTAATGAATTTGTAGTCATGGCAAAATGACTCCAAAATGAGAAAGGATACTGCATATATTGTATCAGGGGTGATCATGGTGGTGAATTTGAAAATGAGTGATTTCAAAGATATTGTGATGAGAAAGGAATTCACCATGAATTCTCAGCCCCGAAAACTCTGTAGCAAAATGGAGTTGTTTACTCCTTCATGGTAGTGGATGATTACTCTAGATTTACTTGGGTCACTTTTCTTCAAGAAAAATCCAATGCTTTTAATGAATTTGTAGTCATGGAAAAATGACTCCAAAATGAGAAAGGATACTACATATATCATATAAAGGGTGATCATGGTGGTGAATTTGAAAATGAGCGATTTCAAAGATACTGTGATGAGAAAGGAATTCACCATGATTTCTCAGCCTCGAAAACTCCATAGCAAAATGTTGTTGAAAGAAAGAGTCGAGTTTTGTAGGAAATGGGCTCGGTTATGCTGAATGGAAAGGATATGGCCAAAAGCTTCTAGGCTGAAGCAGTCAATACCGCCTGCTATATAATAAATATAGTATATTTAAGAGCAGGCTTAAACAAAACACCATATGAGATATGGTATGGAAAACAACCTAGTGTGAAACACTTCTGTGTCTTTGGAAGTAAATGTTATATCTTGAAAGAAAGAGAACACCTAGGTAAGTTTGAATCTAAAAGTGATGAGGGCATCTTTTTAGGATACGCCTTGAATAGTCGTGCCTATAGAGTATACAATCTAAAAACCCTCACCATTTAAGAATCAGTTAATGTGGTGGTTGATGACCAACCTCATGAAGAAGAGAGTTCCTTGAATGAATTGGAAGATGATGTGGATTCATGCATTCTAGGTAAATCAGATAACAAAACTACCACATCTAATGAACCTCAACAGTCATCTAACATACCCATCATTAAAGATCACCCTCTAAATCAAATCATTAGAGATCCTAATGATGGTGTAAGAACTCGACCTCAAATAAAAAGTATCTATAGTCATTTCTGCTTTACTTCAAAGATTGAGCCTAAAAATATTGTGGAAGCTCTTCAAGATGAATTTGGATAAATGCTATGCAAGAAGAACTTCAACAATTTCAAAGAAATGAGGTATGACAACTGGTTCCTAGGCCATCTGATACAAATATCATTGGAACTAAATGGATCTTCAAGAATAAATCCGATGAATCTGGCAATGTGATTAGGAATAAAGCAAGATTAGTAGCTCAAGGATATTCATAGATATAAGGCATTGACTTTGATGAAACACTTGCTCCTATAGCTCGTCTTGAGTTAATCAGGATTCTCATGTCAATTGTATGTGCTTTGAAATTTAAACTGTTCCAAATGGATGTCAAAAGTGCATTTCTCAATGGAGTACTTGAAGAAGAAATCTATATGGAACAACCTAAGGGATTTTCACAAGTATCCTCAACATGTTTATCGATTGAACAAAGCACTTTATGGTCTCAAACAAGCACCACGTGCTTGGTATGAACATCTGACACAATTTTTTCTGGACCACAAATTCTGCAGGGATAGTATATATAAAACACTATTCACTCAAAAGACAGAATTCATTGCTCATTGCCCAGATCTATGTCGATGATATAGTGTTTGGCTCCACATGTGAAGATACTGCTCATAACTTCGCTAATCTCATGAAGTCTGAATTTGAAATTAGGCCTACAAGTGAAGAAATTGCACAATGTGATCTTTATATGTCAGAGCAAATACGCAAAAGATCTAGTTAAAAGATTTGGACTTGAATCTGGTCGTACCTATCATACTCCCATGAGCACCACACTCAAACTCTCCAAAGATAAAAATGAGAAAAGTGTGGATCAACATATATTTCGAAGCATTATAGGAAGCCTATTATATCTAACTACAAGTTTCCAGACATATCATTTAGCGTAGGAGCATGTGCGCGATATCAGGCTGATCCTAAGGAATCTCACCTTACAGCAGTTAAAAGAATCATCAAGTATGTGGCTGGAACAACCGTCTTCGGTCTATGGTATCCATTCGAAACATCTACCATCATTACTGGATACTCAGATGCCAACTGGGCTAGAAATTTAGATGATCGTAAGTCAACCAGTGGCAGATGTTTTTATATTGAAAATTTTTTAGTGTCTTGGCAGATCAAGAAACAGTATTCGATATCCCTGTCCACTACCGAAGCCGAATACATTGCTGCAAGTAGTTGCTGTGCTCAACTCCTTTGGATGAAACAGATGCTATTGGATTATGGGATTGAGCAGTCAACTATGACTCTCTTCTATGACAACACTAGTGCTATCAATATTTCAAAAAATCCCGTTCAACATTCTTGGACCAAGCATATTGACATTAGACATCATTTTATCTGAAAGCTTGTTGAGGAAAAGATCATAGTGCTGGACTATGTGTCTACAGAAAATCAACTTGCTGACATACTAACTAAACCGTTAGATGCAAACCGGTTTTGTAACCTTCAGAAATCAATTGGAGTATGTGCACTTTAATGACAAGTCAAAGTCAAACATGAGCTGAATTGGCATATTTGAGGACTATGGCCTTCTTATTTTTGTATGGTTAAACATGTACTACATTAGTATATCGTTATGTCTTAACCATATTTTACACATTAAGAGAAATATTTTTCAATTTTCCTTCATACTCGATGAAATTAAATAGGTCTCGCTCTCATCGGCGGCTCTCGGGAATACAAGGCCCTAACTATCGGTCCCTTCTAACGGTCATAAGTTCATCTGTCTCGATATCTGCTGGTTATTAACTGTTGATCCTTTCCAATGGTCATAGACACAGTCTTCAATAGCTTTATGAGCCTGCTTTCAATGACATCGATGGTATATCGATATCATCGACACTCTGCTATAAAAGAAAACCAAGCGTCAGACTTGTCTATCAGCTTGTTCTTTCTCTCCTCTGGTTGTTTCTCCCTATATATATATATATATATATATATATATATATATATATATATATATATACACCTTCCTGGGCTCTCCTCCAAAAAGAACCATGGTGAAGGGCAAAGGTAAGGATCTTACTCATTCCAAATCATCCAAATCAAAGAATAAACAGCCAGAAACTAGTCAGTCTCATCCCAATCAGTTGGCTTGGGAACAAGTTACAATAGCAGAGCAGATTATTCTTAACAACGCTATTGAACCATTCAGAGTGGATCTCCTCTTAGAAGTTATAGGGTGGAAAAATATACTCAATCTTAGTGGACCATATCAATTTGAACTAATTCATTAGTTTTTCAATAGCTGCCATGTTGTTTATGATAATCCCCCATGTATTCGATTGGAGCTCTTGCATCACACAAAACTCATTACTCCAATCATACTTGGTCGTCTCCTAAACCTAGAAGTAAGTCGAATCCTAGTGATGGAATGCAATCTAAATGGTTTAGGAGTATGGGGTGAGATAATACGAGCACTGTGTCATGGCACTACAGTTCCCAGGAATGATGAAAACACTCTTCATGTCAACCACCTTGGACCCTCCTTCAAAATTCTTCATAGCATCTTTGGGACTAATGTGTATCCATGTGATGCAAAGGAAAGTTATCTAATGTTTATCAAGAGGTCCAAGTATGCCTTCCATCCCTTATCTTAGGGCAGCTCACTCGTATAATCAGAGGAGACCATCGGGATACACTGCCATTTCCCTTGCTCATATGCAAGCTTGCTCACTATGTGGGCCTACCAGCCATGTCCGATGTTGTTCATCCGGAAGTAAGGTTCGATCAAGATGTTGTTCGGTAGGCACAACGCTATGCCTAACTTCATCCCTTCAACTGAGTAGTCCTCCTGCACAGACGCCTGACGTAAAAAATGATCACCTCTCGTATCCGCCCACGCCATGGGGATCAAATCCTATGTTGTTACACACTCTTGAGTTAATCACAAATCGCTGGGACCACCAACTTGAACGTCATTTGTTGAATAGTCTGGCTGGTATTGACGAGCGTCTTTACAACTGCAAAAGACGTCTAACAGTGATTGAGGACAAAATTGAAGCCCTCCAGCATACCACCAAGCAAGTAGTTGACTTGCTAAGCGATGGCAAAACTCGAGCACCTTAAGTGCTAAAGGAAGGATTGGTATAGATGAGTCCATATCTGGACATTGCGACTGATTTCTTTTTGGAGACCGCATTATTTTCTTATGATGGATTGAAACATTTTAGGGTCGTTCATCCTCTAGGAGAGGAAAATACTTTATTTTGATGTGCCCATGGTTGGGCCAGAGCTTTGGTTTGGTTATTTTGGGTTGGATGTTTAAGACTACCAAACTTGGGCAGTTTTTATTTTTGATAATTTTTATGGCTAATTGATAATTTATATATATTTGCTACCATGACTATCTACTCTCAATTATTCACTAATCTCTAGGGAATGATGGTATAAATTGTGCTTGCTTTCTACTGAATATCCATTAAGATTGAGCACTGGATTGTGATTTCTGACGATTTAAAGCTATACTACTATCTGTTTTTGTGAAATCACCGATCTCCTTTAACCTTGATTCTCCCATGTTTTTATGCTTCAACTTCAGTCAACTAATATTGATATATTACCCTTTGCCAATGACTGACAAAAAGGGGGAGAACAAATCCCACCACGGACAAAATTGTGTGTATCTATGTATGAATGGTGGTATAGGTGTTAGGGGAAGCAGCTACACGAAGATAGGGGGAGCAACTACTACTGAATGTTGCAATCTTATGTGTGAACTCAATAATATATTTGTAAACTTGTGTAAAGTTCATGTACACACAATTTAGGGTGTTGGTCTAGATGTTATTCTAGGATTTTAGGTGTTTTGTCACGTAATTGACAAAGGGGGAGATTTAAAGTACCCCGGTTTATTAGCGTGAGTGTTGATTCAGCAAGACAAGTGAGCCCCATAGAAAGATCATTTAAGCATCTGCCTCAACTAGATGTGTGCCCCGAACTCATCAAAGGTAAACTTAGCCTTACATCTCATGTCCCAAAACACCCAGGTATATAAATTTCCTAAAAGAGGATAGAACAACATAGGTTTTAAAGTATGAAAACAATTTTACACAATCAAGAAAATCTCTACGTTTTCTACTTTTATCGATATATCGAGACCACCTCGATGAGATCAAACACCAGTTATCGATGTCCTCAGAATATAATCAAAATCATCGAATTGAGGACTATTTGTGTCTAGCAACCAAACTGATCTCTGGACTAAATTATCGATGAATCGATGAAACATTCGATATCATCGACATTCATATTTCGAGATCATTGAGACAACTCGATATGATCGAGCTCTGTTCTATTTGTGTCTAGCAAGCTTCTAAGGCAAATCATATATTTACCAATGACTCAAAGGAAGCCTCGATATCCTAGGAATTCAAACTCTGATGATATCGATGAACCTTCGATGTTATCAATTTCGGACCAAACTATTCAGTAAGCTTTTTTAGGAAAATCCTCTTTAAATGTTTCGAGGAATCGAGACTCCATCGATAATATCGATCATATCAAACTAGGTCATTTTCATCGAATTCAGACAATGGAGTGTCCAGCGAGCTTATAGGAAAATCTGCTATAAATGATCGATGACTCGAACTACTTATCGATATCATCGACATTTGAATATCGATGACATCGTAGGAGGATCGATAATATCGAAGCTTGCTGTCTCAATTCTTAGCCTGCTCTCTTGTTTTTCATTGTCGAGGATTCGAACCAAGGGTCGATAAAATCGGAGTTCGAAATCTGATGTCATCGAAGCATGTTCGATATGATCGATTTGGGTTTAAGAGTTTCAACGGTGATTGTCAGAAGAGTTCATATCATCGATCCATCCCTCGATGTCTTCGAAAGTATATGTTCAATGATATCGATCTCGGTAAAAAATCCAACTATTTTATTACTGTTGGATCTCTTTGTTTATTTAAGGAGAGCTTACTATTGGTTGCTGTAGCGAGAAAAATAGAGAGAGCCTTGAGAGAGTCCTGCATACTACTTACCCTAAGCTCTTTTTCTCATGAGAGTTCATCCTCCAACCCACCCTCATCATTGATATTCAATAGAGTGGATTGGGGAATGAACTTTAGCATTCAAGGATCATCCAACTACCACCTTAATGGTAAATCATTGAGCTGGGATACCTTGAATGCTTAGATGCTTGGAATCATCCATCTCTAAAATAAGGAAAATATTTAATAGAGTAGGATTCCAACATAACCTTGACCCAACCCGTCGCTTTACGTTGGAGCATCATAAGTGTTGCGGATAAAGGGAGATGAAGATTCTTCATCATCAAAGGAGGAGATCTTCATCAACGTGCATAATGGGGCTCATCTACTTATCTGTAAATCATTAGAGTCCAGAGACCCTGCTGATCATTCCTTTGTGTAGGATTGGGTCACAGGTGATTCTCACCCCTTTCAAGTCCTCATAGGAGGCCTCCGATGGGAGAATACGTGTGGGTACTATGTGTTGACCCTTGCTCTTAATGAGCATAAACTTAGGTCCTTAGTATAGGTCCTTGGCCTGTGTGGCCTAAAACCCTAGGTGCTGTGTTGACTTTGCTCATGTGTAAGGCATAAACTCTAGGTTCCTTGTGTGGATCCTTGGCCTGTATGGTGTAAAACCTTAGGTTCCTCGTGTTGATCCTCTACTCGTGTGTAGAGCACAAAACCTGGGTGTTATGTGTTGACCCTTGCTCTTATGTGGGGCATAAACTTGTGTCTCGTGGAGACACTTCTAGGTTCCTTGTGTAGGTCCTAGAGTCAACCTTGTGTAGGTTGTGAAGGTTAGAGGTGAACTTGATTTAAAACCTCTGTTAGTGAGATCCGGTACACTCAAGGGTTGAGTGCGTCATTTGAAGTGGAGTAGGCACGTAGCCGAACCACTATGAAAATGACTGTGTTTGGGATTGATATTTGCGCATTACTCTTATATGTTTTCTTAGAATGTTTTCAAACATGATTATTTAGAATTGATAAGAATCACATCCCACACACATACACACTCACAGTCGTATCGTTTATTCATCATAGGCTGAGACTACATTTTGTTCAAATACTTGGAAGTCTTATGATTGGATCCTCTATTTGGCTTGGAAGCCATTACAATTAAATTGGAGATATCATTATAGGAGTTTGATAAATCAGGGTTATGATAATAGGATTTTAAATCATCATAATTTTTTTATAAAGTCTTATTCACCCCCCTCTAGGACACTTGACCTATTCCCACTTCTACTAAAGCAGTCTTCACCTCAATTTCATAGGATGGTTTGCTTTTCAGTTGATTAACTCTTGTGCTAACCACTTTCACGCTGAGATCCTTAGGAAAAAGCCTCAAAATTTCTTCATCAGGTACTATCTTTCCATCACTCCTCTTTCAATTACATTGTCTCTTTTGTAAATCATGATTATTTCTTTTACATTGAGGAGTGTAAGACCCTAACCCAAATGTGCACGCCATTCCTTTAGGTCCCGCGGTCCTACCGGTTGAATCCCAATGACCTGAGACCTACAGATAGTGTTTGCGATCATCCTCAAGTTCGATCATGTTGACCCGACTCAGATCGACCCAAAACCTATGTTATCTCATCGGCATTGGCGCCTCGGTTCCAACGCCGTGTCCCATGCTTGAATTCGACGTGTACATCACAAGTTATGGGCCACGCTCGATATGGACCATTGATGTGTGATTGGTGGACCCCACCATGGCCATGCACATTTTCCCATGTGGTGATATCATGCCTAGCCTTAGGTTTCTAGAAAGCCTACAAGCCTACCCTAGTTAGATCCTAGACCCTAGCAACATTGGTTGTATCTCCCTAGCCCCATCATTGCTTTCTCTTCTCTAGGCATGCTTCTTTTAGAGAAACAAATCATTGCCTTTTTTAGCTGCATCTCCCAAGCCTCCATTTTCTCCCTCATTTCTCCTTCTCCTCTCTTGCTAGAGAACCCAAAACCGTCCCACCCTCTCTATATTTTTCAGCCCCTTCTACCTCAAATCCCCTCCAATCCAACCTTCTCTAACCCATCTCATCCATAAAAACCTCTTCCTTAGAGCTTGAAGATCATGGTGGTGTGGATTTGGAGCTAGAACATTAAGGTGGGTGTGCATGTAGTTTTAATTTCTAATTTCTTTCATTTCTTAGTTGATCTTTCCATTCCTTCATGATGAAGCTTGTGGGGCCCATCAAACGATGGTGGTGGCCCCCATGACTTCATGGATGTGGCTTATAGCCCATCTTACTTACATGCATGTTTCATGCAAGGGGTCATCCTCCATGGATCTCTTCATGACTTTTTCCTTCTTTGATCAGGGATATTTGGGTCATTTAGACCCTTGATCCTTGTTGGAGATTGCAATCTCCACCATAGATCCTACGTAGAAAGTCCTATGATCATGTAGATCTTGTATATTATGTGATAGTGGAATGTGTATGTATATGTGATGAGGGGAAGGGCCTCAATGAGGTGGAGACCCTTCCCTTGTGGCCGAATCTTTCATTGTCCCATTGATTATGCTTCTGATCATTTGTGTGTGGCCCACCTTGTGGCCCAACAAAATCTAGACCGTTCCAGGGGGGTGGACGTCCATGACAGTCCACCCTTGGACGTGTGGCCCCAAAATGCACCTCTAAGGGGCACATGCAAGGTGATTTTGATGATGGCAAGGGTCTGGATGTTTGTAGGGCTCACTAGGGTGGTCCATACCATGATTTTCTAGGATTAATTTCCCCTTTAAATGATGTTTATATTTATTTTCTTCCAGCTATATGTTGCTGTCCAGAACTGTCTGGACAGATTTTTGGGTCATCTTGAGGCCTAATTTCTAGACATTTGGTGGGGTGGTTGGTACCATGCAATATATGTTTCTTGAAGGTGTGGACCCCACCTATAAGCATGCCAGTTTCAGCCTCAACTGACCCCATTTAGGCATCCAAAAGAGTGGGCCAACATGGTGGACTGCCAGAATTTTCTTTTGTGTAGTCCAGCAACATTATTCCATAAAACCATAATTCCTAAATTTTTTTGGTATAGGTGGGCCGCCTTTCTAGGTTCCATCTTGTTGTACACATGATGAGGGACTTTGGCCCTCAATTTCCAAAATTTTAGAGGCTCTGGACCCACTCCATTGGAGCGCCCAAATTTAGGACAACAACATGCAATGTAGAAATTTTCTTAAACCTTGCTGTTCTCTTTGTGTTTGCTGAACTTTTTGGGCCCCAACCCATTGGGCTTTGTGTATGATTTTTGGGGCCCACTTCTGATGTATCTGGAGGCCCATTGGGTCATGATTGTGGGACCAACCAGTTGGACTAGGAAGCCTTACTAGACGTCTATGTTTCGTCCACATTGTCCCCGTTTTTTTTGTGTGGCCACGTGGGGGTGTCCACCCCTGATGGACGTCCCCTGTAAGACCCACTTTAGTGTACGTGGAGCCCACTTTGATGTATGTATAGCTAGGTCGTCCAAGCCTTGTACTGTCCAGGCCATAGGATGCCCCATGTGGGCTACCTGCTGGACTTTAGTCCAGTAGTGTGGCCCACCTACTCCCTTGTGTTGTATGATGTAACCCTATGTGGTGGGGCCCTCTGACTTGATAGCTGGACCACTTGGACTGATGTCGTAATCAGGTGGACCAATTACTGGACTCCAAAAGGCCCATAAACCTGTTGGGTTAAAAAATCCAACAATATGTTATAATTATACTTAGCCTTTGGGCTGAAATTTTGAGGAGTGGGGCCCACCACATTGTGAGGACCTTAGAGGAAATAATTTATACCTTTAGTCCCTCAAATTTTGGGCTTAATAAATGCAGTTTTGAGGCCCACCATAGTTGGATTTAATTGGGTCTATGAATGTAGCTAGTTGTTGAACTCTTTGGGCCCAATTGGGTTGGAACTTTCTAGATAGGCCCATTGGACTCTTAGGCCATTTTTACCATACTATTGTGTTGGGTTAATGGGCCAGATTACACAAGTAGTTAGGCCCTTAGTTGCCCACCAAATCAACTTTATACTTGGGCCGGATTATAGGCCCAACTTACTTGACTAAGAACATGACATTTTCCCATATGGTTTGGGCAATGTGTTGCCCACTAGGCCCACGACAATATATGGAATTAGTATCCTTTATGTTGGGCCCTAACCTTTCCCCTATGGGCACATAGTGGTATATATGGGTTAGGCTATGTGTATTTCCCTTGGACCTATGTTTTGGATAGGCTTTGGGCCGCCTTTTGAAGCCCAACATGAGTGTATGTAGTATGATTATTGCTGCCCATTTCTTATTTTTAATGTTGTGTGGGCCTTGGGCCTTGATCCGTGATCATTTAGGGATGGGCTACCTTATGGGGACCAATAGTGGTTGGATGTCCACATTCATGGCCCTAAGGTAGGCCCATATGCTTCTATGAGTGGTTAAAGGCCCACCATAGACCCTTGCTAGGCCCGTTTCATCTATTTAGGCCCATATCATTGCTCTCGTTAGTCTTGTGGGCTACCCTAGGCTATTGGGCCCCCGCTAGAGGTTGATTCCTTATGAAAAATTGTCTAAGTACCTAGACTTGATCCCTTCTTGGATATGAGTGTACTACATTGTACATCGCAGCATAGCGCATCTAGATTCATCTTCATGACCCATGTGCATTATTGTATGCTTGGTTGATACTGTGTATGTGGTCATGGTTGTGCCATTGGGCATTATATTATGGCTTCCCAGAGGGATAGAGTTTCCCTCTTGAGCATATAGGATGATTGGAGCTGATGCATGACTGGTATGCATGTTTCATGCATCTGACATTTCATTATATGGTTTATATTCGCCATTGCTTCATCAGGGCTGTAGCCTCCACATGAGTATCGTGGATGACCGTATTAGACACCAGAAATATCTCTTGAGCATTTAGGGCACGTAGGATGTCCTTAGGTGAAAGTCCCTTAACCTTCATGGTACTAGGAGACGCCCCAACGGCTGGACCGAGTGAAAAACATGAGTACTCGTGTGCCTTCATACCTTGAGGCCACATCTACCACTGTAACGTGGTCAGTTGGGAGGGGGTGTGGCCTTACTCGCTTGAGTGAGAGGGCAATAGTTGGGCTGAGTTTGACCAGATCGTGAATGGGTCCGCTACTGTCAAGCCTCGCTGGTGATTAGTTGTCCATAGGCAGGTAGTGAGCTCTTATGCTCGCTAGGTTGTGCGACTAGTAGAGCGGCAGTTAGCATGTAGTGTATTAGACCCCGGTGATTTCCCTAGTGTAACACCCCAGATTTTTTCCAACCTAGAGTTAGACGTCCTTAGGCGATGAGTCAATCCTACACCCTGATTAACTTCTCAAACACTCAATTCAAAAGTCTCAAATCCCTTTTCAAACCATTTTCTTCAAAACCTCACATTTCCTTCAAAAATCTCACCTTTCACTACCTTATCCTTCAAAATTTTCTAAGTGCTTTCATATTAGACAAAATCTTAAAGTTTAGGTGATGTTAATCAATACTTAACTTAAAAATTACTATGAATAATAAATAAATACATAAAAGGAGTTTTTAACCATTAACCTTTTGGAATCTCATGAAATAAGTAGGCTATTTGGATAGATCAGCTTCTCCTACCCCAAAAACATGTATTGCACGTCAAATAACTCATCCTAGGTTGTAAAATACACCTATTTTGAATACCGGATGACAAAATCACCCCAAACAGGATAGCGAGCGGTGAGAGCCTCGCCGAGTTGGTGAGGCCTCGCCAAAATGCCGTCATGGCAGAGCCGCAGCGGGCTAGCGGCCCGTTTTCGACAGAAAAATTCTGCACTGTTCGTCCAACTTTGAATAATCATATCTTCCTCGTTATAACTCTGATTTAGGTGATTCAAAAACCAGATTGAATCTAAATAAGTCTAGTTTTATATAAAATTAATAGAAAAATATAATAAAAATTTTAATATAGTTAAATATATGTCGTTGTAACAACTATTTGGAAAGCATTAGTTAGGACAGCCGCCGCTTCTAGAATTTTTAGAATATTTCTACACCACGAAACCTAATGAAATTTGGTAAAGATGAAGTAAATGTGATGACAAAGTACTAGAAAAATAATTAAAATGATATACTACCTAAAAGCGACAGAAAGGGGCGTAGAACTGCCTTAGGTTCATATTCTTTCGTGATTAGGGCATAATTTAGTTAAGTATTAAACTAAATGCTCAGTAGAATTAACTTGAATCACTTTAAACATGATCTGCAAGACCCAAAACTTGTAGAATCGTTGATGCTACATTACCCTATAATCTAGGATCAATCTCATTACCCGGTTGCTCTCGGGAGCATCACGAAACTCCGCATCAGACTTGGACCGCACGTCGAAAGTCCGATTAACGTGAAACAAAACGATTAGGACTGCCTTGCTGGGCTTGAAAACCATCTCGAAAATCAAATCCAGATAGTTTCCCGGGGCTATTCGCTTGAGCCGGGAGTGAAGAGTGTGAGAAACGTGAAAGTAATTAGAAATAAATTCTGAATTTAAGTAATCTGAGACTTGTCACTTGCGGACCAAATATAAGGATTCAGACCGTCAGATTCTAACCCAAATACACCCTCGGATCAGGGGAAATTTCCTACACAGGCTAGTGTACTTGTGGCCCTGATGGGTGATCGTGTACCATTGAACTGAAACTTGTCCGCCACGGGCGATCTGTAAACCCGATTGGACTGAAAACCTAACTTGACCTAGATCCATGGTCAGGGAGCTTAAGTCCGACCTTTGGCTCAAGGGGAGGCTCCGAAAATGCTCCGTTGAGCTGGAACAGTCTCCCTTTGGACATAACCTAAGTATACCATGCCCCTGAGTCTATTTCCGTGAGTTTTAGGCCTATATAAGGACCTTAAACCCTCTCTCATTCAGCCCATACAAATTTGAGAAAACCTAGGAGAGAGAAGAGAGAAAAGAGAGGGAAAGTGTGAGAATAGTGGGAGAAGCTTCCTGATACTCTATCTTGCCGATCTACATGCTTAGCCATCATCTTTTAATCGCTATTCCGGTGATTCTGTCGACGTACTTAGGTAAGGAAAACCTAACCCTAATCTATTCTAGGGTTTGAATTGCTACAAATAGCGAAGTAGCTGACTTAAATCGTGCTATAGGTTGATAAACCGTCGTAGACGAAGGCTTAGAGATTCTAGCGTATTCGTGACGCTTCTACGGCGTAAGGTGCGGACTATAGACGTATAGGTTATGGTTTTCAAGGCTTTCAATGTCGGTTAATGATTTATAATTGACAAGGGTGCTATTACACATGTAAAATGCATTGTCTGTTTCGTTATACGAGTTTACATGAACTATGTACAATATAGTGTATTCTATACATATGTTGGAATGTTTGAATATGTTTGGAATTTGGATTTATGCTCAACATGTTTATTTGTCGTGAATATATGCCTAATACATGTGTGACAACTCCTTAGCGAAAGAATTTGGCCAAAATCATGTCACGACAAATATACGTTATATGTGACTAAGTGTGTAGCCCAAGTGTTTGTAGAAATGTTTGAATGAACATGGAGCTCGGATTCATGCACACCATGGTTATCCGTCGTGGGTAATGCACGTGGTATGCGGCGCAACTCCCTAGTGAAAGGATTTGGCCTAACACATGTGTAATCCTCATATATCATGTAAGGTGATGTATGTAGTCTATGTGTTTGTGAAAATGTCTGAATGTGCTAGTGATCACCTAGAATACTTTGTAGGAGGATCGAGATATGAATCTTGGTTACCTCAATTATGTGTATGATTTTCTACATGTACGTTACATTGTAATGTCTGTTTTATTTCATGAAGTGAATGTGTGTGGAATCTTGTTTGTGTTGTATTTCATAACATGCTTCTTTGATTGTAAGAATTGAATTACTTGTTTATTCCTGCTTTAACTATCTCATATGATTCTTGATGAAATAAAATGAAGTTGGGACTATGATTTAGTCCAGGCAGTCGGTAACGGGATTAAATTCGTGGTCGAGATTCATTCACCACGTAAGACGTGTTTGACGAACCCGAGCCGTACTTTGGTTGGCGACAGTGGTTAGGCCACGTGAAGTGCATATGCACTTCATGTCATTTAGCTGGTTGTGCGCTCATGCTAGTCGAGCTCGTCAAGTAACCCGATCTGTCTAATGTATGTTCACCATGTTTGGACGCTACTGCTTGAACCTAAGGTACCAAACTTACCAGTGTAACCCCGTTAACCTTGGTACCTCGATCCGCTAAGACTCATGAGCAGGGCATGGTGGTATGGGACACTGTGGTCGAGCTGTCGGCCTATGCTGGGGTCACGAGCCTCCCCGTAGTGACCAGTGAGTAACCCAGACTCGTGAGCCGAATATGGTGGTATGGGACACTGTATTCGAGCTATCGGCCTACACTGATATGGCGATGGGGGAGTGGTGTAATGATTGCGTGTAACAGCCCTGACAGCCTTTTGTAATGACCTCGAGCATACTCTGAATCTATGGAGAGGCGATGAGCCTTCCCATAGTAAACAAAGTATAAACTAGGCCTGTATTAATAAGGTGATGGGGGAGCGGTGCAACGAGTGCATGTAACAGCCCTGATAGCCCTTTACAGCGACCTAAAATCGCATCATCATATGAGATTATCTAGGACTGACGACCCTAGAATGGATCATTATTTGGGAATGATATAAGGGAGGTACCTTAGTTTCCCAATATTATTGTATGAAAAGGACTAATAACAACTCGGTAATCACGCTCTTAACATAGCACTGCATGTGCCTGGCGTTGTGGAGCACTGAGGGATGAACGCATGCCGTGGACGTAAGATGGTGTCGCATGAGGGAGGTTTGGCAAGGGCATGCATCATGACTACATTCCATACTTGCATTAATAAGATTATTTAGGAGTTTTTTTATTGTACTGCTTTACTGCTTTATCATTACTGCTTGACTGAATTGATAACATGTTAACCTATGCTTTATTGTTCCACTGAGTTAGCTACTCACTCCCACGTTATGGGACGGTGTTCTGGACACCCAGCAAACTCTGTCTTAGGTGCAGGTATCGACGAGACGCAGGAGGCTGAGCTTGACTACTATGATGATCAGGATGAGTTCTCCTACATGCAGTTCTCTAGAGGCTTCGCTTAGGCTGTTCAGATGATGGGGCTACAGGGTTTACCATTATAGTTGTACGATTTTTTTTTTGGCATTTTGATTTTGAAACTAATACATGTATATGGTGACTCAGTAAGGTGTTCATACTCTGGACACCGATTGTGACGTTTTTGGCTTTATATACATTTATATACATCTTTTAGTCTTCCGCTTGCGTTTGATAACTTGATCTGGAGTATGAATTACTGTTTTGGTATAATCCTATTCATGATTAATGCACTAACATAGACAACATTCAATCATAAGCATTTATGTTGCATAAGTGATGTTTTGGAACTCGGGTGTTGAGTTGCTACTCGATCCCCAATTTTCAGGGCGTTATAAGTTGGTATCAGAGCATGATTTGGATTAAACCGGACCTGATTTATGGTCACACGACGTACGCTGATGCATTTCGACATAGGAGGGTGTGAGAAAATGTAGAAAACAGTCATAGGTGTCCCGGTTTCGCCAATTGTCGAAGTTCACTGAAAATGGTCACCGAGATCGGGTCCATACTCATCCATGATCGCATGAGTAAACCCCAAACCACTTCTAGAACATCAAACAATAAGTGTAGATCACAAATCATAACCTCCCAGCCCTTAGGAATGTACAAATACAGTTGTGCGTCAGAAACCACTCGGAAGGACCCGAAATGAAGCAAATCGAAGTCGTGGGCCTACCCACGCTAATCCAGAGGGACCCAGGGTGGGACCCAGACCTTTTTGAGGCCTAGAGGGCACGAGGACCTCACCTAAGTGGCGAGGCATCGCCACTTTGTCCAGAGAGTGGCGAGGCCTCACCGGTGAGCAGGCTCGGCCGGGCGTGCCGGTCAGGCCGATCGTATTTGGGGCCTAGTATGGCCCACTGATCCATGGTTGTTTGGTTAAAACTCCCCCAAACACATACCTCCTTCACAAACCACCACTCCAAGCTCTCCTTTCTTCACAAAACTTCTGATTTTTCGTAAAAATCGCCCCTCCAACCTCTTCCTCCTTCGTTTTCGTGCACCATACCTATCACCCTATCAAGACCCTCCTCCATTGCTGTCTACACTCTTCATCCCCTCTCATTTGAACTCTCAAATCCCCATATTGTGTCTTAGAATTGTGGAAATTTCATATCCCACCTCATTCTTCTTAGAAAACTAGTGTTTTCATCATTTTATGCTCCCAACTGCCCTCTACAGTTACATGCATCTCCCATCTCCTTCTTGTCCTTATTTTGAGTCCACAAACCCCCTTTTGTGACTCATTACTTCACAGCTCCACCATCCATCTCAATCCCAGACTTTGTTCCTCTCCAATGGCCTTCTTCGAGCTAGTTACGTCCATATTTTTTATTTCCACCTTTCTTTCTCTCATGGGAAAGAGAAAGGGTGCCCTCCTCCGTTGCCAAACTCGGACGCCTAGTCATCCATGCCATCGCTCTGTAGCTTGTTCGTTACTATTTTAGGATGTTTGTGTTTAAATGATTCCTGTGCTTAGTAGTGTAGTAGGTGGAAAGTGTATTTGTGCTTGGTGGTTCGGGCTTAGTATAGCCGCATGCATTCCTGTCATAATTCATATAGAACTTTATTCCCTGTATTGTGACAAATTTTATTAAATGAAATGCATGAAACTCCTTTTGTTATCAAATGTGTAGAATGCTGGACAAGTTGGAGTTGTACTTGACAATTGCGAACTCCTTCCACCCTCCACCATTACACCTCTAAACTTATCTCTCACTCCTCTTAGCCTAACCACCTCACACCCATATGAGCATAAAATCCATATTTTTGTGTCCCATACCTTTCATAACCTCCACATGTTGGGACATTTAGGGCCCGTTCGGCCAACTGCATTAAGCGAGTTTAAGGTGGATGGAATTGTAAAAGTAACAATAAATGCATGTGTAAGGTATTTGTAAGTGCTATAGTTTATACCCCTGTCGGTTGTCAAATTTGTGGTGCCAAAATCACTGTTATATAACTTGCATAAGTGAAGCTCTCTCAAAGATCAACATTCATGAACAAGCAAAGCTCACAAGTACAAAGATCAACCTTGACTACAAGTATTGCTCACAAGACAAGTCTCAAGAATGCAAGACTTCAAGAAGAGTACAAGGCAGTTTGTAAAGAACTCAAGACACTTTCAAGGTTGAGGTACATCAAGATTTCAAGATTGAACTACATCAAGACTTCAAGGCTTAAACTTCAAGGTCACTTGTTCCTGATGTTTCAATGTCCTTACTTCACGATTGGGGTTTGATTGACCTTAGGTTGACCTTAGGAGTAGGCCATTTTGGATACATAAGTCATATGTTTATGTTACATGAGTTTGGGCAGTTCGAAGACTTGTCCTAGGCTTTCTTCGACTAGTTTTAGCTTTGCTTCGACCAGTCTAAGAAATTCCTCAATCAGTCATGAGTTTATTACAAAATTCGTATTTTCTGTTAGGCTTCGACTAGTCCAGAATACATTCGACGATCGAAGGAACAATGTCGACTGCATCTTCGACCAGTCGAAAGTCTTCGACTCAAAGTCCAGCGAATAATTACAGGGTCTTCGACCAGTCGAAGGAGACCTTCGACCAGTCGAAGGTGACCTACGACCAGTCGAAGAGACTTTCGACCAGTCGTAGAACGGTCAAAGCTTATCGCGCTCGTTTTTTTTCAAATATGTTAATTCTTCGACTAGTCAAAGAGCTCCCTAGACCAGTCGAAGACGCGATCTACTCACCATAGATAGAGCATGAATCTCAGAAGAACAGGTGAATTAATTAATCCATTCAAGCCAATCTTCGTCAAACTTCTGAGAGATAATTATGTGCTCCATCTAAACTAAGTGTGCTTATTTAATATTCTCTTTCTTTAGCTTTACTTAATTGATTTTGTTTCGATTATTCCAATCTAATTTGATAAGAAGAATTGTTATTCCCTTTCTTTGGAATCAAAATCAATTAAGGCAAGCCCTATTTGGTTTAATTTAAAATCTATTAGAACTAGAACCATTGTAATTGAGTACTGGACATTGAACTTGGACATTCAATCTCTGACTTGGTTCTACCAGGCTGCTACAACGAAGGAGATAATTAGGTATTTTACATTTAATTGTAAATTCCTTTCTGTTTTGGTTTCTTTCAAGATTTACCAAAAAAATCTTGTTGTATTGGTTATCTGAGGAGAGCCAGAAAAACTCAAAAGTGGGGTTTTTTAATTGTGTAAGCCCACAGACAAAGACACAATTGCAAAGGTTTTGGGTGAACCTGTGAAAACCTATTTTGTTAGTGAACGTTAATATCCCCTGTGTGAGGATATTGGGAGTAGAGTAGCATTCTCTGTGGCTGTTGTTTAACAGTTGGTGAACACACAGGCGAACCACTATAATCCCTTGTGTTGTGGTTGAATGATTTATATTTCTAATCTTTAATTATTTATTTGTGGGATGTATGTATGGTGGTGAATGTGGTAATCATTTAATTCAAGCATTGTGAGAATTTTGTAATAGTTTAGAATTTATTTTTTGCTATTCCTTTATCAGCTTGATATTCAATTTCCTCTAAAGTTGTTCCAGCAAGGTTGCCCTGCCATTTTTATGGTGTATGGCTGTCCCTAGAACAATACATTTGTAATTACAATTTATTTCAGTTCTGTTTGTGTTTATTTTTGTATTCCTCTTTGGTTTGAGATTTGATACAAAGATCTTTCTAGAAATAAGGTTGTCCTACCATAAACTCTGGTTTTTGGTGTAAGGTTGTCCTTAGAACAACATTTGTATCAACCTCTCAAGATCTGAATTTTGAGGTTGTTTTACTTTCCTGCATTGTGATTTATTTTGGCTATCATATTCTTTTTAATTCTGCTATTATAAGTTTTATTTGGCATAGTCCTATTCACCCCCCCTCTAGGACATATAGCTAGGCCTTTTTAAGTGGTATCAGAGCCTAATAGCTTGTTCTTATTGCTTTTTATTTGGATTTATTTCCTGAGCTAACGATCTAAGCTATATAAAAAGATGTCAAATTTTGATAGCCTTTCAGTCACTAAGCCTCCACCATTTGATGGCTCCAACTATGCCTATTGGAAAGCCAGAATGAGGATCTTCCTAAAATCAATGGATGAGAGTATGTGGCGAGCCACAGTGACCGAATAGAACCCTCCTACCATTGAAGTAACTGAATCCAACGGTTCAAAAACTGTGTCTGTACCTACTTATTATTTATGGACCACCCTTCAGAAAAGTGAGTATAGTGCCAATGCTAAAGCACTAAATGCAATCACTTGCGCACTATCACCGGATGAGTTCAAAAGAATTATATCATGTGATATTGCAAAGCAAGCTTGGGATATACTAGAAATGACACACGAGGGTACATCAATTGTCAAAAAGTCTAAAGTCCAACTCCTCACAACCAAATTTGAAGAAATTCATATGGAGGAAAATGAAATGTTTATAGACTTTTACACTAGACTAAATGACATTGTAAACTCAATGTGGGGTCTTGGCGATAAAATTCCAGAAAGTAAAGTGTGTGCAAAGATACTATGCTCACTTCCTGAACGGTTCAATTCTAAAGTAACTGCGATCCAGGAACTTCGTGATACGGATAATATGAGGGTAGAAGAACTAGTTGGTTCTTTACAAACCTACGAGTTAAACTTTAAAGCTCCTAAAGGTAAATCTATCGCACTAAAATCCTCTAAATGTAATTCAGAAGAAAATTCTGATTCAGAAGATGATATGGCTCTTTTAGCTAAGAAATTTTACAAGATTTTCAAAAGCAAGAAAAGGGTTGATTTTCAAAAATCGAATGATAAAAAGAAGTTTAGACCTAAACCTCAAAAATCTTTGAAAGATAGTCAATGTTACAACTGTCAAGAATATGGGCACTTAGCAAATAGATGTCCTAAAAAGGACAAACCCAAGAAGAAGGGTATGTTGGCTACATGGGATGAATCATCTGATTCTGAAGCTTCTTCTGAATCAGAAGATTCTGAAACTGAGTCGGGCAATGAAGTTAAAGCTCTTATGACTCTAGCCAAATTCACATTTTCAGATAATGACTCAACAAGTGAAGAAAATCTGAGTAGTGAATGTGAAAATGAAGATGATCTTCAAGACGCTTACAATGCCCTATATAAGGAAAGTTGTAAAATTGCTGTCAAACTTAAACTTCAAAAATAAAAGTTTTCTAAACTCAAAGAATGTTTTGAATCACTTGTCTTAGAAAAATCACAAATTTTAGATTGTTTTGAAAAATCAAAATGCGATTTGGAATTCAAAAACTCCCTAATTATTGATTTGAAATCTGAAATTGAGAAACTCAAAAATGAAGTATCTTCTCTTCTGAGTCTAAAGGACACATGGAAATATACCCAAGGTGATCCAAAGTTAGAAAAACTTTTATCCGGATCAAGAAAATGTGGCGATCTATCCGGGTTGGGCTATGATAAAAATTTATCTCCTAAACAAAAGTATACTCCTCCTATGTTTGTGAAAGGAGAGTCCTTAAACTCAAAAGGGAAAAGTACTTATCAAGGTTTTTCTAGAAATTCAAAAACTCTTCAAAAACCTAGAAGCAGCCATGTCAACATTAATCAGAAATGAAATCCACTAGCTGAAAAGATAGTAGATTTACTCAAGGAGCTCTTAAAATCTAACTCTATAGGTTATTCTTACAACCATAAACAGAAGAAGACCAACTATGTTCCTAAACCCAAAACAGTTATGAAATGGGTTCCTAAAGTTGCCTGCTTGGTTGCTTACACTGCTTTCAAAGCAACAAGTCATTCAAAGTGGTACCTAGACAGTGGATGCTCCAGGCATATGACAGGTGACAAAGCTTTATTCATGGATCTAAAAGATATGACTGATGGTTCAATCACATTTGGTGATGGTATCAACTGCAAGATTATAGGCCAAGGTACGGTTCAAATTTTTAATCTACCTGTGTTTAAAAACGTTTTATATGTTGAAGGCTTAAAACATAACTTGCTTAGCATATCTCAAATATGTGATAATAACCATAGTGTCGGTTCCCTAATCAAAGCTGTTAGATACTAAACAATAAGGGTTTTGTAATATTAACTGGATGTAGAACGTCTGAAAATTGCTATATTATTAGCGAATCCAGCTCATCTAATCAAACATGTTACATGGTCCATACAGACGAGACTGATTTATGGCACAAACGTCTTAGACATGTACATTATCAAAATTTATATAGATTGAGCAAACGAGAACTTATAAGAGGTTTACCCAAACTTCAGAAATTAGAAAAAATATGTGGTGAGTGTCAGATAGGCAAACAAACAAGGAACTCACACAAAAAGGTGAATTCAAATACCACATCAAGACCACTCGAACTCCTCCACATGGATCTAATAGGACCTACCAGAACGGAAAGTCGTGGTGGGAAAAAGTATATCCTGGTAATAGTTGATGACTTTACTAGATTCACATGGATAGTCTTCTTAAGGGATAAATCTGAAACCCTTGAAGAAGTAAGAAAAGTTCTCAAAAGGATTCAAACTGAAAAATCTTCTCAAATCAGTAAGATTCGTAGTGAGCATGGATCTGAATTTGAGAATAGAAATTTTGAAAAGTTCTGTACTGACCAAGGAATATTACATGAATTCTCAGCTCCCAAAACTCCACAACAAAATGGAATTGTGGAAAGAAAGAATAGGGTGCTTCAAGAAATGGCTAATGTCATGTTGAATAGTATGAAGCTCTCTAAAAATCTTTGAAATTTGAAAAGTCATCAACACAAACTTGCTATATTATTAACCGAGTCTACACTAGCAAAGATAATAATAAAACGGCTTACGAATTGTGGTTTAATAAAAAGCCTACTGTCAAATACTTTCGAGTTTTTGGCAGCAAGTGCTATATTTTACGAGATCGTGAAAATTTGGGAAAATTCGATACAAAGAGTGATGAAGGGATTTTTCTAGGATATTCCTTAAACAGTCGAGCTTATAGGGTTCTGAACAAAAGAACTGGTGTGATTCAAGAGTCCATCAATGTTGTCATTGATGATCACTTAAATACGCCAATCCCTAATTCAGATAATGATGAAGTTCTAATCACTAATAAACCCGATACTTCATCGAATCAGACTTATTCTGAGTTGAGGACTGTTAAAGATCATCCAACCACACAAATTCTTGGAAACCCTCTCACTGGTGTTCGCACCCGTAGACAACTTGAGGATATATGTAATTATGTATGTTTTACATCCCAAATAGAACCATCTAATGTAAAAGAAGCTCTTGCTGATGAGAACTGGATTGTTGCGATGCAAGAAGAACTTAACCAATTCGTAAGAAATGATGTTTGGTATCTCGTACCAAGACCTAAAGATAAACACATCATTGGAATAAAATGGATTTTCAAAAATAAGTCTGACGAGTGTGGAAATATAATTAGAAACAAGGCTAGACTAGTGGTACAAGGTTATACTCAAATTGAAGGAATAGATTTTGATGAAACTTTTGCACCAGTAGCACGTCTTGAATCTATCTGACTATTTATATCCATTGCATGTTTTAGAAAGATAAAGATCTATTAAATGGATGTGAAAAGTGCTTTTCTAAATGGCGATTTACATGAAGAAGTCTATGTTGAACAGCCAATGGGTTTTGATGATCCCAAAAATACTGATCATGTGTATCGGCTTAAAAAGGCACTTTATGGATTAAAACAAGCACCTAGGGCATGGTATGAGAAACTAACAAAAAAATTTTTAAGTCATAATTTTCAAATGGGATCTGTTGATAAAACTCTGTTTGTTAAAGAATATAATGATAATATCTTAATGGTACAGATTTATGTTGATGATATCATTTATGGATCAACTTGTACTGACTTGACTACTGAGTTTGCAGATTTGATGAAATCACAGTTCGAAATGAGCATGGTAGGGGAATTAACTTATTTCCTTGAATTGCAAGTAAAGCAACAACCTGAAGGAATATTCATTTCTCAATCTAAGTATGCTTTGAATCTAATCAAGAGATTTAGATTTGAGAATGGCAAGAATTTCGATACTCCCATGAGTACTACCCTGAAACTCTCAAAAGACTCTAATGGTAAAAATATTGATTCAAAACTTTATCGGAGTATGATTGGTAGTTTGTTATATTTAACTGCTAGTAGACACGATATTTCTCTAAGTGTTGGTATTTGCGCAAGATATCAATCTGATCAAAAGAATCTCACTTGATTCTTTGTCAAGCGGATTATTAGATATATCGCAATCTTGTAAATCTCGGTCTCTGGTATCCTCATGAGACTAGTGTCCAATTAGCTGGGTACTCGGATCTTGAGTTGGTTGGTAATCTAGATGATAGAAAATCAACCAGTGGTGGTTGCTTTTACATTGGAAATTGTCTAGTTTCCTGGTTTAGTAAGAAATAAAATTCTATATCACTTTCAACAGCTGAAGCTGAGTATATCGCAGCTGGTAATGCATGTACATAGCTTGTTTGGATGCAACGAATGCTAAGTGATTATGGAATTAAACAGGATTCTATGTTATTACATTGTGATAATTCCAGTGCGATAAATATTTCAAAAAATCCTATTCAGCATTCTCGCACTAAGCACATTGACATTAGATTTCATTATATTCGAGAATTAGTAGAAGAAAAAATTATATCTCTGGAATATATTCCTACCGAAGATCAACGAGCTGACATTTTCACAAAACCTCTCGATAAAAGTAGGTTCAAAAAGATAAAATTTGATCTTGGCATGTGCATTTTAAAATGATTATTTATGCCTACTTGTATCATAGTGTATATATTTGTTAGGTTGAATTCCAATTTTTGTATAATTTGCAAGAAATATTAATTTTTGGACATTCTTCGACTAGTCGTGAGTATACTCGACCAATCGACCTTCGACCGATCGTAGATACCCACGACCAGTCATAGATCTCGGGAATCACTTAAAAATCTGGAGGATTTTCTTTCTTCCTCATTCCATTTTTTCTCTAAGGAGCTGAGCTTCGACTTGTCGAACTCACTGTTCTTGTTCTTCAAGGTTAGTGTTCCATATATATTTTTCTTGCAGATTTGTGTCTAGATTGTTTCCTTTTCTAACTTGAAGCTTTCTATTTTGGATTTCATTGAGATTTGGGGTTTGGATTATGAAATTTTGTTTTGAGTAAACCCACTTCTCAATCCTTTACAACTTCTTATTTCCTTGTTATTGTTGTTGCAAATGGCTTCTAGAGGTACAAAAACTACTTCCCGTGGTCCTTATTCTTCCTCCAGAGCGACCATTATCACTAAGCGTCATCTTCTTGTTCCCAATGATGATCCATCTTATGTTACGGACATTAGATCACGTAATGTTATTGTTGAACATCCTGTTAATATTAATCATATTGCACCTTTTGACATCCTTCCTATGCTTGAAGTTGTAGGTTGGGTTTACTTATTACATTGGGGTGGGCCAGCATACCGGTCCATTGCCTAATCCATGTTTGCATGTATTAGTGCTTTCTCACAGGATAATTTAACTTTTAAAATATCTACCAGTGAAGGGCCTTTTGACATTGATCGTCATTTAATTTCAGCCCTT